>JASDDO010000019.1:134106245-136606245 GCA_030015575.1 Agapanthus africanus
GTCCATGCACCATCCCGTGGCTTCTCAGTTCAACCCGTGAGCCCACGGGGTGTGCAAACATCTCAAACATTCAGTTTTTGGAACTGTTTTTGTCGGCAATTTTGCACGACAAAAACGAAGGATTTCTAATGTCGCAATGAGTTAGTATGGGGTTAATGGGTTTTCTATGATACCATGTTGGGTTACGCCAGTGCCCCGTCCATCAATCCGTGGCCAAATACGGAACAAAAATTTAATTAAATTGGCGCTAACGGAACCCGATTCCCGGATCGTACTATTAACCTTATACTAGCAATATGTAAAAGAGTTTAGAGAGGTTATACCGAACGATCCGAATTCTTAGGTCTTCAACCTCTGTCCCAAGCTCCTCGCGGATTCCTTGATCATGTTTGATCTCCGGTCTCCCCACATCGAAGAAGCTCCACATGGAGAGTTTGTAATACGGGCTCCGACCTCAAAACCGAAGCAACAGGCCGTGAAGGGAAGGAAAGGAACGAGCGGAATCAATGTGTTCTAATTTCTGGCGGGTATCTAGTTTGCTAGCCTAGATAGCTAAGATGAAGTAGAGAGAGTTTGTGATTACTTTGTCTCAATACACCCAAGGATTCTTGACTCATGAGAGGGTTTGGGTGGAGGTTGAAAAAGATGCCATGGGAGAAGAAAGTATGAAGCTTTTGGCAACTAAAGAAAAAGAATGGGCTGTTGCTCTTTTCTTTTTGTTGTGTGTGTGAGTTATATATTGTGGTGAGCACTTAAAACAACTCAAGAAAAAATCCCAGCATGAAAAAATATGCCTCTAGCTTTGTCTCACCACAAAATATCTCATAACACTCCAAAACAATCCATTATGCCACCATGACTCATCACCATGAGTCACAAGTGCACATGCATGAATCAAGAAACAATGCTAAAACTTACACTTCCACTTTCCACCTCACTAAATAAACATTTAAACTAAATGTTAAATAAAAAAAAGAAAATGACGATTTCTAAAGTAAACTTGTAACGAATTACAAGAATACCCCTCATCCGTATATATATACCTGCATCTGTATTCCGATTGATTACGAATACAATGAAACGAAAATAATCTAACAATATAATACTAGGATCCGGTTTAAACCAAAGCACACTAGTATTATCCGTCCGAATCATAACACGTGCACAAGTGCACGTATGTGTTCGAACGTTGCTATAAAACCATACGGCCTCTACATCGTTTCGCCCGAAGCAGTGAAACTCTCTGTGTGGGACTCTAAAGACTCGTCAATACGCTGGCAGTGGGTTTAACCACAAGCACGTCAGCGGCACTAGCTGTACGTAATGGCTACCCAGGTATTGAGCGAAAGGGAGGCCGACGAGCAAACTCATCCTGAAACCCCTACCGAGCCTGACAGTGACAATATCCATACAGTCCGGTCCGTTCGTCTATGAGTATCGCATATCGAGTCTAGGGGTGGATAAAGTCAAACCCCTAATAACGCGACATTTAGTGTCGGTATGAGAACTATCACCACCTGAGAAATTACCGATCCTAGATCAGTAATTCTCGACTACCTTAGCTAGGGAATTCTGGTGATGGCCATCCGTGCACACCGCGACATCAACCCCCAATACCGGGAGAGACGAATCCCCTGACGATCCGCTCACTGCCTCCATGTGGCTCGAGACTGTACCCAACTAAAACCTGTTTGCACGACTCCTTTGAGCCGCGGTAGGGTAGTAATCAAAGCACAGTGGGAACTCACAAGAGACAAATGACGATCTAAGGTCGATAGAATAACCTGTACACATGTCACCAGGGAACTGCTATCTGATAATAGGTATAATACCAACTAGCATGTTCCCGGCGAGTCCGTCCGGTATGCTCATAACCCATTGAGCACATGTATACATCTTAGGTGAACAAACTGACACCAATGGCTCGTGAGACTGGCCACCGCCCCTCGTCCGGGTCTCGATCAGTATACACTAGTCTACTCTGGAGTATCGATGCACAGTCTCGAAACTCCCTCGACTATGGACATTTTAAGGATGTGCCTATAGACCACCCAACTCTCACGTATATGATCGCCATCATACTGCTGGCAGTCAAGCGATAATTCTATGGGCTCTATCAACATGTAATAGTGATATGTAGTGTCACCTAAAGCATGCACACGATGATAAGGATAAATCAGATAGCATACTATCATCTCGAGTAAGACTGTTCTACCAGTATAGGTCCTCCTTCAATCATCGCAATCGCGTGCCTGCGATCCAATAATTGACTTGAGGGCACTATAGCCAACAGAAGTATGGTTGATTATTTTCTAGATAAAATAATCCATGCTTGATCATCGAAGCCTTAGCCATTCTCTCATCCTACACAAGACTTAGCTCATTTTATTTTTCTCACTCTCTCCCCAAGTTTTCTTCTTCTTCTTCCTCAAGTCCTATCCCTTACATGAGTTGTGAACCATAGGGCTTTTGAGATAAAATACTCCATACATCATTTTTTACATCCTCTAAGTAGTCTATTTTAGCAATCTAGACTTCTTAGTTACCTCATACTTGAGGTTGAAACTTGATCCATAGGCTCTCGGGTAGATCATCTTTGACATAGAGGAGACCGATGATCGAGTTCCATCCAAGCTTTCTAGGAGCTAAGAAGAGAAGGAGAAGAAGATTCAAGATTGAACCAAGAAGCAAAGAAGGACAAAGAATACCCGAAGGACTTGATCGAGAAGGTATAAATCACTTCACAGTAGATTAGAACCTTCTTTAGTTTTGCTAGTCAGGGTTTCGGATAAGATCCGGGTTTTAGGTCGATATTGCTTGCTTCAAAAATCGTTGTTTTCTATTTCCGCCTCCTCACAATCAAAAGTGGGGTATGCGACATCGACTTACATAGTATCAGAGCCTACTTGAACCATAATTAGCATAGTAGACAACATATAAAGTTTCGAAACCGAAACGAGTCCGAATCGGTTAAACTCAAAACCAAGTTTCTGTCAAATTTAAAATTTCTTCTAAAATATTTTTAAAAAATTGCAGAAGGCTACTCTTGTTGTAACTAGAATACCATTGAAAAATGAGCCCCAAAATCAAAAATGTGGCCAGCCAAAACCCCATTTTTCCCGGCCTGGCCGGTCCACATGATGAATTGGGACTTGGTTTTTTGGTGGTGTTCTGATATCTTGGTTTTAGGTTTTAAGGTGTTGTTTATTTTTACCCAGATTGCATGTGATGTTATCTTTTTGTTGGGACAATACAGAGTATTTCGAATTCGTGGTTTTAACATCGTTTAAAAGTTTTAATTTGTATATGTGTTTCGAAACGTCCTCTAATTGCTATACGTCGATTAGTGGGGGTTGCACATATTTGTATCATGTGATGGATTGTGTATATGGAGTATTGGATCATCGTGGATGAATAGCCGGGGGGGTGAGAAGAGTGTTTTCTTTTCTTTTATTCATGTAATTTGTAAATGTGATGTAATATTATTTTTCGGGGCACATCCGGGTTGAGATTGTAGCCACCGTTGTATTATTTCATTTACTGTTTTTTGCTTCTAAGATAGACCCAAGGTGGGGTGAACAAACTACCGGGTTCTTGGAATGCCGAGTGGTCTACTTATTTTATTGAGCGAGGTTGCTTCACTTTGGGAATTTGGCGGGTAGTTTACCGCACCCGTAGGGGTCTAGGGTAGGGTTGGCTATTCATCACGACCGTGGAATCCGTCTTTCGTGCTGGGCTTAAACGAAACACGGAATGCCTAGTATATCCAATATATCATCTGTGGTCTGTGATCTGGAATGCTTATTATTGCATGAGACGAATGGCTATATATATGTTATATATAATAAACGTTGCTTATGTTTTGCACCCACGCTAGTCCAGCCCCCGCTCTTCCGTTAGTTAAGTAACCTAACGGTGTATGACGGGGCCCCATGGCGAATGCGGATGGTATAAGCGTACGTTCTATTTTCGTTTCTTTTCTGCAATGATAAGGTTAAATAATGGGACAACATTAACAAGATTAATGTTAAGAAAAGAAATCTAAAGATGTTGTAAAATCAAATTTTTCAAAAAGGTAGCTCTAGTTCTTTCTTTGCATAGCGGTATTCTATTATGAATATCCAGCATCTCATTCAATGAGGAAAGAGCCGAGATTCCTTCACCGGGAGTGACCTCTTTAGCAAAACTAGCAAATGCTATAACCCACTCGGTTTATTTTGAAAAACTACCCGATTTTAAAAGCGGGGCTTAAACCATTCCTTTTCGAATCACTCGGTTCTACAACGATATCAAGTTCAATACGTTAAAGGTTTTCATTAAAACCATTCGTAGCCCTCCACCATTTTAGGAAGTAGAGTACTTAGTATTCGTGCTACGTTTGTTGACTATAGTTAAGACGTAGTGTACGGTAGCTAAGTGATGTCCTCCTATAAAGCATATGATGCAATTGATTAGGACATTCGTACAACTTTGTTGACTATAGTTAAGGGTCATACGAATGGGTCTAAATCAATCATGAAATGATGGATAGAACTTGACTAGCGCTTATGATTTGTTGACCATAGTTAAGGTCATAAGACGTTAGGGGTAAAAAACCATATCGGGAATTTCAAGTGTTGAAATTTGCAATGAGATTACTACCTCATATTTGATAGTTGGATCCCAATCCTACTATGAGTAATAGTTACTCTCAGGAGAATTTTACACTTTACAATTAGCTAATCCAATATATGTCTAGAAAGGTGTCAATGGGGTTATGCCTCTAGAGAAACGAGGTTTATTTTAACTAGATCCATACGAAAACACGGGGAACCTCCTTCGGAGTGCCGACACTAGCTTGGCTGACTGGTTAGTGAACTTGTAGAATGTAATTAATCCTGGCTAATTTTCTTTTTAGGATTTGAAGGAAAATTTGATAAAAACAGTGGGATACATCGATTAGATAAGATAAATAACCAGTCTAATCATGCAAGAGTTTTTGCTGAGTGTTTTCTTTTCTCTCTCATAATGACAGATACCTATGATAGGACTTAAGCTTCTACTATAGAAAAATAAACTAACGGGACCTAATTATAAAAACTGGATGAGGAACGTGAATATTTCACTTACTTACGATAAGGTTGCATATGTCCTCACTGCTCCAGCCCCTCCCTTCCAGGCCCTGATTCCTCTGTTGCGGATATGAAGATCCGCAAGACATGGGATACCGACTGCGCCACAGCTAAGTGCCCCACGTTAGCTTCGATGGACAACGGACATCAAAATCAACATGAGAAGATGGATGTGCAATCCATCTTTATCCATACAAAGGAGTTGTATGGGAAGAAATCTCATGCTCTTCGTTACGAGATCTCAAGAAAGTTGTTTCAAATGAGAATGGCTGCTAGTACATCTGTAAAAGATCATGTCCTAAAGATGATAGGTCTTATTGAAGAACTTGAGGACCTGAGATGGATGATAGAGAATGAACAATATATTGGTATTGTTCTACAGTCTCCCCCTGCCTATGATCAATTTATAGTGAACTTCAACATGCATAATTTGAAGAAATCACTTCCTGAACTTCTCAATATGTTGAGAAGTGCAGAGAGCACACTGAAAGCAGTGAAAAATCCCTCTCTAGTTGCTGGGTAATCTTCTTCTTCCGTCCCAAAAGCTAAAACTAAGGGAAAGAAGAAGAAGAAACCTACCAATCCGAGATGTGGATTTAAAAAGGCAAAGGGGAAAGACATATCAGAGGCTGCGGGATCAGGAAAAGGAGAATGCTTCTACTGCCACAAAACAGGACACTGGAAGAGAAACTGCACTCAGTACCTCGTCGATCTTAAGAAAAAGAAGCATTTTGATACTTCCTATTCAGTTGTGTTTGTTACCGAAAACTGTTTTTCAATAAACTCTACAACCTGGTTATTAGATACCGGTTCAGGATCTCACATCTGCAATTGTGTACAGGGGTTGAGAAATAACAAGGTTTTGAAGAAAGGTGATCATACTCTCCGTGTTGGGAATGGTTCAAATGTTCATGCTGTATCTATGAGAGAGTATCACCTAGGGTTGCCTTCAGGGTGTATATTGGTTTTGAATCCCTGTTATTTTGTACCATCTATATTATGTAATATAATATCTATATCCTTATTAGACAATGAAGGATATCATTTTGTGTTACAAAGCAATGCTATGAATATTAACCTAAATCAACAGTTGATTGGATTTGGTACATTAAATAACGGAATTTACGTCCTGAATCAACACACAATTTTTAACATATAGCACAAAAACAAAAGGAAGGTTTCAGAAATAAATAAAGATTTCGTATGGCATTGTAGACTTGTTCATATTAACGAAATAAAACTAACCATGCTATATAAAGATGGATATTTAAATCCGTTTGAATATAAATCTTATGAGACTTGTCAGTCTTGCATCAAGTGTAAGATGACCAAACTCCGTTTACTGGACATGAAGAGAGAGCTACTGAACTCTTAGGCCTCATACATAGTGATGTATGTAGACCAAGGTCTACACATGCAAGAAGCGGTTATTCATACTTCATAACTTTTACTGATGATTTCTCGAGATTTGGACACGTGTTCTTGTTGAAACACAAGTCTGAAGCTTTCGCAAAATTCAATAAGTATAAAATTGAAGTAGAAAAACAAACTGGATTGAGTATCAAGAAACTTCGATCTGATCGAGAAGGAGAGTACTTAAATACAGTGTTCCTAAATTTAGATTCTCTCTCAGCCCACTCTTCCGTAAACACCACAACACAACGGTGTGTCAGAACGGAGAAATTGTACCCTATTAGATATGGTACGCTCAATGATGAGTGATGCTGAATTGCCGCTTTCTTTTTGGGGGTATGCATTGGAGACTGTAGTATATCTATTAAACCGGGTTCCGACCAAATCAGTGCCTACCACTCCATATGAGATATAATATGGAAAGAGATCATCTCTTAAACGAATTAGGATATAGGGTTGTCCTAATTTTTTTAAAAAGCATAATCCAGACAAATTCGAAACACGCTCGTTTTTGTGTAAATTTGTGGGATATCCCAAACATTCATATGGATATCTTTTCTACCACAAGGAGCAATAAAGAGTGTTTTTGTTTTTCAATATGCCACACTTTTAGAACATGATTTTTTTTACAAATGATACTATTGGCAATACTGTAGAATTGGAAGAAATTTCAGAACCACAAACAACTACTGAAGATTTGGTTGAACCTGAAGTTTCAATAAAACCTAACGAGGCTCAGTCACTCTGTAGATCGAACTTCTCACCCAACAGAAAGATACTATGGTTTTCTAATTGATGGTGATAGAGAATATTGCATCATTGATGATGATGACCCTACTAGTTTTCAGCAAGCTATCACGAGTAGTGACTCAATGAAATGGCTGGATGCCATACGATCCGAAATGGAATCTATGCATACCAACAAAGTATGGACTTTAGAAGTTGCACCTTCTGGAGTAAAACCCATAGGGTGTAAATGGATCTTTAAGAAAATGATTGGTGTGAATGGACAGGTAGAGACCTATAAATCTAGACTTGTAGTGAAAGGATTTCGTCAAAGACCAGAATTGGACTATGATGAGACTTTTCCCCAGTTGCAATGCTTAAATCCATTCGAATCCTACTTGCTATTGCTTCTTACTACGACTATGAAATCTGGCATATGGACGTCAAAACAAAATTTCTAAATGGTGATTTGGAAGAATGCATTTTTATGGATCAACAGGAAGGCTTCATTGACAGTAGGAGCAGCAAAAAGGTATGCAGGTTGCTTAAATCTATCTATGAATTAAAGCAGGCATCATGAAGTTGAAACATCTACTTGTTGGATGTAGTGCCCTCAAAGTCAATTATTGGATCATAGGTACGTGATTGCAATGATTGAGGGAGGACCTATACCGGTAAGACAGTCTTACTCGAGATGATAGTATGCTATCTGGTTTGCCTTTATCAGTCGTGTACAGGTTCAGGTGACTGATCACTATTACACGTTGATAGAGCCCCTAGGATCCTGCTTGACTACCAATAGTATGATGGGGATCATATACGTGAGAGTTGGGTAGTCTATAAGCACATCTTTAAAAGTGGTCCCTAGTTGTGGGAGTTTCGAGACAGGGCATCGATACTCCGGAGTAGACTAGTGTATACAGTCGAGACCCCGACGAGGGGCGGTGGCCGGTCTCACAAGCCACTGGTGTCAGTTGGATCACCTAATATGTATACAGGTGCTCATTGGGTTATGAGTACACCGGACAGGACTCGCCGGGAACCTGCTAGTTGGTATTTATACATAGCGTCAGATAGCAGTTCCCTGGTGACATGTGTACAGGCTAGTTCATCGACCTGAGGTCGTCATTTTTCTCGTGTGAGTTCCTACTGAGCTTTGATTTCTGCCCTACCACGGCTCAAAGGAGTCGTGCAAACGGGTCTTTTTTGGGTACAGTCCCGAGCCACATGGAGGCAAGTGAGCGGATCGGCAGAGGATTCGCCTCTCCCGGTATTGGGGGTGAGATCACGCTGTGTCTAGGAGAGCCATTACACATAGCCCTCGGCCGAGGCAGGAGATTTACTGGTAGGTACTCCAGTAGTATCTCAGGGTGTTCTGGCTACACTCTGACATGACTTATACCGCTATTAAGGGTCTGACCTTACCAGCCCCCTAGGCCCGATATGTGATACTCATAGACGAACAGACCAGACTGTATGTATATTGTTACTGTTAGGCTCAGTAGGGTTCCACGATGAGTTCGCTCATCGGTTTCCCTTGAGGTCAGTACACGGGCAGCCGTTACGCACTGCTAGTGCCGTTGACGTGCTTATGGTTAAACCCACTGCCAGGGTACTGATGAGTCATTAGATTCCCCTACAGATAGTTTCCCAAGTTCGGGCGAAACGTTGTAGAGGCCGTATGGTTTTATGGCAGGGTTCGGAAAATGCACATGCGTTTACGCACGTGTCATATTTCGGGCAGATAATACTGGTGGGCTTTGGTTTAAGCCGGATCCATGTATTATACTATGTAGATATAATATCTTTGGCTCAGTTGCATTTGTATTTGGTCGTAATACAAATACGGGTATGTATGTACAGTTACGAGGTTATCCTGAAATTCGTTTCGGGATCGCTTGCCAGTTTTCTATCACCGGTCTTAAACATTCGGTTTAATGCGGAATTATCTTTTCTTCATTGGGTGAGTCATGAGGGTGAGTCATGAGGAAGCTTCTAGAATTGATGACTAGGTTTCATGACTCATTGTTTGCATTAAATAGTTGATGAGGTGTTTAAGTGACTCATTGTTTTGCATTAATATCTTTTGGTAATGCTTAAGATATTATTGCTAATGGTCACCCCTTTGCTCCTACACTCACCCCTCCTCTCTTTTATGTGGCCGGCCCCTCCTCTCCTATATATGGCTGAGCCCCCTTGAAGAGAGATGATGGAATTTGGTTCATGGAAATTTCAAAGCTCATTTCTCATTACTCCATTAAAAGGCATCTTCATTAACCGTTCATCCATGGTTTTAGATGAAACGAGACAAAGTATTCTACTCATTCTCTACATCAATCTTGGACATGTCGACTAGCAAACTTCATGTCCGAGTTTCCTCGGTTCAGAGGCGGGAGCCCGTATAAAGATCCGTTGACGTGGTGCCACCTGGACGAGGAGACCGGAGATCGAGCGAGATCACAGATGCTGCAAAGGAGCGTGGGATGATGGCTAAAGACCGAAGGACTCGGATAGATCGGTATAGCCTTTCTACCTCTTTACAGTTTGTTAGTTTAGCGTTAATGGCAAGATCCGAGTTATAATATGCGATAGCGCCAGTTATGAAAGTTTTTTTTCCGCGTTTGGCGTCAAAATGACGGCCGGGGCGCTAACGTAGACTCACATGGTATCAGAGCCACGCCATTAACCTTTACTAACTTGTTCTAACGTGTTTAAAATATCGATCGAATGAAATTTCCAAAACCGCGATTTTCAGGCTAAAGTTTCTGTCGAATTTTTAAACAGGTCTAAAAATCATTTTGAGCATCTCATAAAATCGAGTAGGCTTTTTTAAGAATTCTGGTGAAATTTGGTAGACTGAAACTTCCAAAGTGCCACGGAACCGCCGCACAAACCCTGGTTTGGCCGCGGTTCCGCCGCCGTTTTGGAGCAACAGTAAACCATTTTTCTACAGTAGGGTCTTCTTGTAAAATTGTGGTTTCTGGAATATTTCTTTTGGGCTCAGATTTTGTTTGTGTACTGCAGATGTACGTGGGGCCCACTTCGGGAAGTTTTGTCGATCGGAATTTTAAACTTGTTAGTTTACAGTACTTACATTATATCTCCGACCGTGAATGTCATTCGAGCGGTAAATTGCGTCTAATTGCTATAGACATTTTAGACGGGTTTGCGAACGTGACATTCGCGTTGATGTTCTGTGTTGTGCTGTGATGTTGCGGATTTGTCATGGTAGATAGCAGTGTGCAATGGTAGTGCAGTTTGGATTTATTTGTACATTTGATATTGCGGGGTGAGCGTCCAACATGTGGACTGCCGTCACTGCCTGTATGTGTAATATTCTTTTGGGGCACGACCGGGCTGAGGTCGATATACCCGTTGTACATATTTTTCATTTCTGTACTAGGTTTACCCCGCGACGGAGTGCACGGATAGCCGGGTTCTGTAGGGCAACAGGTCCGCATCTCATGGCTTTGAGAGGCAGAGGGGCCTCACTCTAGAATTGGCAGACTATTTGCCACACTCGTAGGGGGTACAGGTTGACCCAAGGAGGGGTGCTCAAGTTACCGGATTCCGTGAAGTGCATGGTGGTCCATTTATTTTGCTGTAGGGGGGCTGCCTCGCTTCAGGTTTTGGCGGATAACTTGCCACACCCGTAGGGGTCTAGGTTTCATTGCACAGGCTATCCACACGACCAGGGGAACGTCGGGTTTCAACAGTGGCTCTGTGAAACCCGGGGATCCCAGATTATCTGTATTGTTCTGTGATGCTTATTACTTTTCTGTAATGTTGCATATTATCACGCCTGGAGCGATTATTGTATATTGGTATATATACCAGTAGATGTTGTATATGTTTTGCACCCGCGCTAGTCCATTCGCCGCTTTGTCGTTAGTTAAGTAACCTAACGGGTGATGACGGGACCCAGTGGCGAATGCGGATGGTATATACGTACATTTTATTTTCGTTCTTTTCTGGTGTGATTAATTGATGGGACTGCGTTGATTTTGATCAATGCAAAGGAAAACAAACCTGTTTGGATGTTGTTGGAATAGTTTTAAAAAGTGTTATTACAAAGACGTTTTCTTTTGTTTTGCATAGTGGTATTCAGTTGGAATATCATGCACCTCATTCGACGAGGCAAGGGCCGAGATCCCTTCATCGGGAGTGACCCCTTGGACAGAAGTTTGCATCAGGGTAATAACTTCACTATAGTCGATAACATGTTGCTTTGCATCGCGGTATTCAGTTGGACTATCCTGCACCTCATTCCACGAGGAAAGAGCCAAGATCCCTTCACCGGGAGTGACCTCTTTAGCAAAAGGTTTTCGCCACTATATTTTTATAAAAAAGCTATCAGGTTCCTTCAACGAGATCAAGTTCATTACGTTAATGGTTTTTCGCCAAAAAAACCAGCCGTAGCCCTCCGTCATTTCATATGAATGGTCAGTAGTATTCAAGCTATGTTGGTTTGGCCCTTAGTCAAGACATAGTGATTGGTAGCTACTGGGGTGTTCACATGTTGCATAGATAGATGCGTTAGTTTGGGACAGTCGTATTACTTTGTTGGCCCTTAGTCAAGAGTATGTACGGGTGGGTTCAAATTACAAGATATTGATGGGAAGAACTTGACATGCGACTTATGATTTGTTGGCCCTTAGTCAAGGTCATAAGAGCATGGGGTTAAAATCATATCGGGAGTTTCTAAAGAAACTGAAACTTGCCAGGCATGCGCATACCTTCTGGAGTGTGATAACATGAGTGGATTCCGTCACGTTATCATGCGATGAGAGTTGGATCCCGATTCCCACTGATGAGTTAGTTTACTCTTCGAGTGATCCTGATTGATTCTTCTTTCAGGTTTGGAGGAGAATTTGACAGTACAGTGGGAGGTTTCCTGATTAGATAAAGTGATAACCATTCTGATCTAGCTTAGAGGGCACGCAGAGTGTTTCTTTTCTCTCTCTTTCTTTGGCAGCGACCTTTGACCGACCCTAGACTATGACTCAGTGACCAAGTTAACCGAACCTTCTTAAAATATTAGCTTTTGGATTGTCCGAATTGCATAAGTCATTGCTGCTCCTTCTTTTATCCTTTGCATTTCTCAGAACACCCCGTATTACTACGGACATCCACTTCCATTGGATAAATCCATCGTATGGTTATATACGAACTCGAAGGGACTTCTTCGAGGATGGATCCAGATTCAGGAGAAATTGAATTGGTTTATTCGGTTGTCTTTTATCATCACCTTCTCTCAGGTTGCAAGAGCTTCTTGGTTTAGGAGAGTACACCTATTACGCTTATTGGATAGTCTTCTTCCAAACCATAGGCAAGTGCCAAAAGGTAGGTGTTCCCCTTCGAAAGACGGCGCGACGGACTGTCTCGCCTGAGATTCGGGGCAGATGCTAACTGGTGCTATCCGTCCACCTCTCCGAAGATGCCAAGTTGATTTATGGCACCGTACATCGAAGGTTTAGACGGATGCGGCCGACGTAGCAGACTTTGTCAGATTCCACCTTGCTTGAGGGGTTTTTGATTGTGGGGACGCTCTTCCCTGCAGGCGCAAGCCCCTGCAGTTAATTACGCTACCGCATTGCGGTAACAACTTTCTCCTTCTCTAGATGGTCACTTCGTGTCGTGTGTGTTTGTTTTGTGTTTTGTTGCCCGTGGATTGTATACGGAGACTGAGTTATGTCGTCGCCCGTAGGGTGTGGACTAGTCCAAATCCGTAATATCTTAGATTTGGGTTGGGGGTTTGGGTTTAAGGATACGTTAGCCTCATTTGAGCCTAAGATCGACTTAAACATTTGTTAAGGATACGTTAGTCTAGTTTTTAGACTAAGATCAACTTAACGGGATCGTTTAGATCCACCAAGAGAGCAATAAAAAGGGGCTCTGTTATTTAGTTTAGTGACGTTGCGGTCGGTAGGTAGTTTAAGGACATTGCGGTCCATGGGTAGTTTAAGGACATTGCGGTCCAATGTTAGTTTTAAGACATTGCGGTCAAGGTTAAGGACCTCATAGTCCGTGGATTTAGGGACTCCACAGTCCGTAGTTAGTTTTAAGACATCCCGGTCAAGGTTAAGGACGTCATAGTCCATGGGTTTAAGGACCCCACAGTCCATTGCTAGTTTTAAGACATCTCGGTCAAGGTTAAGGACGTCATAGTCCATGGGTTTAAGGACCCCACAGTCCATTGTTAGTTTTAAGACATCTCGGTCAAGGTTAAGGACGTCATAGTCCATGGGTTTAAGGACTCCACAGTCCACAGTTAGTTTTAAGACATCTCGGTCAAGGTTAAGGACGTCATAGTCCATGGGTTTAAGGACCCCACAGTCCATAGTTAGTTTTAAGACATCTCGGTCAAGGTTAAGGACGTCATAGTCCATGGGTTTAAGGACTCCACAGTCCACAGTTAGTTTTAAGACATCTCGGTCAAGGTTAAGGACCTCATAGTCCATGGGTTTAAGGACCCCACAGTCCATAGTTAGTTTTAAAACATCTCGGTCATGGTTAAGGACCTCATAGTCCATGAGTTTAAGGACCCCACAGTCCGTGTCAATGTGTGGTCATCGGGACCCGTCACCTCTTTGATGACGTTGAGGAATTACAACGCCAAGTATCAAAGGAGTGAAGAGATATACCCTTGAGCCGGGGTGGATTAAATAGTCTTTGGCCCAATTTGGGATCAAGACCAATTAATTATGTTATGAGCCCATTAGCCCAGTTAAGTCTGAATTGAGGACTTATGGCCACCTTGGGCTAAGTCCAGTCATGTTTGGATTATTGGCTTCCTGTTGGTCCATTGAAGGAGAGGCTTTGCCTCTGGCCATTTAGTTAATTGGGCTAACATTAATTCAACAGTGTTGAACAGTGGGATCACGTTAGTGTTTTAACACTAAAAGACAGTTGGTGTTAAACACCAGCAACAGGGGGTTCAAATTAGTGTTAAACGCTAGAGCAAACCAGCGTCAAACACTAGCAGCAGAGGCTTCAAATTAGTGTTAAACACTAAGAAATTCAGTGTTAAACACTACAAATAAAGTTCTTTGATTAGTGTTGAACACTAAGGCCAAACAGTGTTTTAACACTGGATTCAGGGGTTCCAATTTAGCGTTAAACACTAGGGCAAGAAGGGTCACGTGGTAGCACGTGAGGGCGCCCTCTCTTCATTTGTTCTGCTGAGAATATCGCATCTTTTGTAGCATCACGTGCCATCACGTGACGGGTGTTTAAATGCTTGTATGTTAAAGCCTCTGCCAAGGGTAACATGGGTCACGTGAGGCACTGCCTCAAAGGGGCTTTTCTGTAGATCTTTTTGGGGGTCACGTGGTGACACGTGACCCTGCCTCTATGTATGTTTTTTGAAGATCTGTTAATCCCTTTCAGGAATTAAATTCCCCATAAGGTTGAACCCTGACAATAATTTCAGAGGAATTAAATTCCTATTTCCTTTTGAAGATTTATATTCTGGGATAGAGTTGAACTCTGAATTTTCTATAGGAATTAAATTCCTCATATATGTAAAGAACTGAATTCTATCATCGGGTTAAACCCTAATAAAAGCTTTAAGGAATTAAACTCCCACTCTCTGTTAAAGAATTATGCTGGGGAATGAGATTCTGCCATAGGGTGAAACCCTAATCTCTTCTTTCTTAAGGGAATTAAATTCCTGTTGTTTTAACAGAACTAAGTTCTTAACTAGGGTTAAATCCTGATTCTGTTCATTCTGAAGGAATTAAATTCCTATAACATAGGGTCAAACCCTAATTTTATTTTAAAGGAATTAAATTCCTATAGTTCTGTGAGAATTAAATTCTCATGCTTCCATTCCCTCTCTATGCTTTGGATCTGCATGGCAGGATATCAACCCATTGAAAATTAAATTCTCAACTCAAGGGGAGATCTGCACTTTACAGATCCTCCCCCAGAGAGAGAACTATGTTCTTCTGTTTTTATATCAGAGTTAAACTCTGTTGAGAATTAAATTCTCTCTTCCTTTCAAAAAGCCTTCCCTTTCTTACCTAGGGTTTTCTTTTGCAGAAGATCCAAATTTCTCCAAAGTATCAAGGCTCTCCTCTTTTTTTTGTCTCGATTCCTTTCTGCCTTTCTATATATTTTTCTGTGTATCTCTTGGCTCCTATTTATAGGAGAAGCAGCCGAATCAATTAGTTTTTGATGAATCTTTCATTGGGAGATTTGATTTGTATTCACCATTCGTTTTGGACCTTTGGATTATTAGGTGAATTTTATTCACCATTGGATTTTAAATCCAGAGATTCTCCTTTGTTATTTCGGTTAGATTTAAAGGGGAAATCTTTCCAAGTTCGAGATTTTCCCATAGATAGATGATATTTAATCACCTTTAAATCTTTAATTCAATCGGTTCCTTTGGAAAGATTTGAGAGGTCTTTTCTCAGAATTTAATTCTGTTAACAGATAGGCTTTGAAAGCCGGTCACGTGTGGCCACGTGACCCTTGGTCACGTGTGGCCACGTGACCCCCTTGGAACGAGCTATCTTCTTTCTTTCTGCGCTCTGCCTTCTGGTCGCCGCTTAGCTGTCACGTGCCACCACGTGACAACTGGTCACGTGTGAGCACGTGACCCTGGCCTGGAGCCTTTTTCTTGATTTAACCGGAGAATGAGTCTGATGTTTTGAGTGTCACGTGCCAACACGTGACCCTGGTCACGTGGGAGCACGTGACCTCTTCCGAAGCCTTTTCCTTGATTTGATCAGGGAACCATTGTGCTTTTGCCGCCGCTTTTAAATGTCACGTTCCAACACGTGATTGCTGGTCACGTGTGAGCATGTGACCCTTTTCTGAAGCCCCTTCCGTAGGCTTTCCTGGTTTTAAATCAGGAAACAAATGCCCCCACAGCGTTGTTCTCACGTGTCCGCACGTGAGTGCAACGCTGTCACCTTTTGTGACCGTTGGCTTCCTCTAGGGATTTGGGGAGATGGAACGTTTCCATCACATCCTATAAATACCCATGTCTCTTCAGAAGAGCCTTCACTTTGCTCATCTTCTTCCTTTGAGAACTTTTTCCCTTGAGAATTTAATTCTCGTTTCCAGAGCTTAGTTCTCTGTCTCAAACATTTTCCAGAGTTTAACTCTGTTGAAGGATCCTTTTCCCTCAGGTAATAATGTTGAACGGTCGAAGCACCTTTGTTTTAAAAGAACTCTCTGGATTTTAAATCCACATTAGGGTTTTACCTCTTTCAATACGAACCCATTTTTTTTCTTCAAGTTTTTCCATAAGAACAGAAAACCACCTAACCTTCAAACTGTAGATCTCTTAGGGTTTAGATGATATTTAGGGAAATAATGGTGTTAATCCATAGGGCTTAACCCCGTTCATAGAAAAAATGCTTTTGGGGAATTTAATTCCTTTTTGCTTTCTTAATAAGGAATTTAATTCCTATGAAAAACTCGGTTTCTTCCCATGGAGGCTTCTTGGGGTCTCTTGACCCGAGGTTGTCCTTCTGCAATTAATGAAACAAGAGCTTTGTAATGATGTCTTTTGTGGGAATTTAATTCCTTTGATCCTGTTGGATTCGTTGTAGAGCTCGAGACAGATTTGTCTTCTAGGGGGAATGTGTAGGGTTACTTGAAACCCATTCTTTATTTAATGAGGATATTCCCTCTGTTTTATTATAACTATTTGGTCTCATTATTAATGAGCCGTCATCCTGATTCTGTGGGGCCCATGTGTTTTGTAGCCAATGGTCCCAGAAAAAATCTGTTGTTGCTTTCTTTAACTAGTCTTCATGTTCATGCATGGATATATATCGCTGACTTTGCTTTTAACGGTCTTCTTTTATTGGATTTCAGGTGGAATAGCTTCTGTTCCATGCTTTCCTTTTTCTCGCTCGGAGGCTGCTTTTCCTTAGTCACCATCTGATGAGGAAGCAATGGCGATGATCCGGGCCCATGACCCGAACTGCACCAACCTTCATCAATGGGGATCTTGGTATAGTCAAATTATTCAGGGTCGTCGGAGTTTCCTTTGCACGGTACCGACAGAGCCCACTTTCCCATTCTTACCGATGGACCCTCCGAGAACGGTTTTTGCTGTGGAAATGCCCAACTAGACTCCAACGGGGAGGCTCGAGCCTTCGACGACCGGTATTCCGAACCATCCGATCCCGGCCATAGATATCTTGGGGCGGCGTATTTGCCAGGGTGAGGCCCACCTGTGGGGGCAAATTTATAAGATAAGGCTCACTCCTCGACACCCTACGGGCTACCTTCTCTGGGCTCGCTACATCCTTTCTGCCCATCGTGCGCGGCTGCAGAAAGTCGGGCTTTATCAGGCAATATATGCGTCACTCTTCCATTATAAGTCCCCGCATGTCTGGTGGGTTAAGGCGTTTTTGAACCAATGGAATCTTCCCACCAACACTTTCATTCTAGGAGATCGCGAGGTCTCGATCTCTCTGGAAGAATTCTATGATATCTCGGGGTTGCCAATCAGGGGTAGTCTGTATGAGGAGTTGCTGCCTTCCGACGAGTACATTTTTAAACCTGAGTCCGCCCCGGTTGACGGCCTGTCTGCTGAGAATGCCGTCCGCCACAAGCGTCCCAGTTTAATCAAGGCGCTAGGTATCTTCGACCGATTATTCACCGAATCCGAAGAGCATGGTGTTTCTTTCAAGAGCTTCATTGCTCGTTTCCTTCGCGAGGACGCCTTATCGAAGACAGCCCCGAAGTTTGCAAACATGAAAGACCCCTTTGGGTTTGGCCTAAAGAAACTGCCAACTAATGAATCGGATCTGCCGCAATACTATATTCCTATGATGTTGCCGACGTCTATCGAATCCATCACAGCTCCCGGCATGGATGAGGAGACATGCTTCGTGGGGTTTGTTAGCGTCTGGCTCAGTTGGTTTGTCATCCCTATGCATCGTCGCTTTATGAGAGCTTCAGTTATCTATCCGGCTTATCGTATTGCTGAGGGGACGTGGTTGGCCATCGGCATCCCAGCCTTGGCGCACCTTTATCATGGATTGTGCACCGCAACTAATACCTCTACTCCTGGCGTGGATGTGGTAAACTTTTCGCTTCATTATTTCACGTCCTGGATCGAAATGCACGTGTTGGGGGCTTTCGCTATGCATCAGAGGCCTGCGTTCTACGAGGCCTACACTTTCCCTCGGCTTATGCGATTGGTGGATGCTTCTGCCGTTGACCCAACTCAATTCGGGGCTTTTTGGGCGTTGATTTCTCCTTATGCTACTGTCAGCGGATTAATATTTAATGATCGGGTCTTATCTTCTTCCACAGGTTCGGCCCAGCCGCTTTGGGACCGGTCGAAAGATGACGCGCCCATTTTGAAGCCCCGGGAAGCCGCGCGCTTATATGCAATCAGACCGGGTTACTGTTCATACCAGAATATTACATTTCATACCGCCCATTCTTACGCTCGTGTGTTTATAGGTAGGTGATTTTGATCAGTGTTTGCTACATATTTGCAGAATACAGGTTCTCGGCTCTGAACAGTGAAATCCATGAAAAGTACGACAAATTCTGGATTACTGCCAACAACAGATAAAACACGGTCTCCGCTCTCTATCCGTGTGTTGCCACATACCAGTTTAAGGGACAAGATGGCAAATCAATTGTCATGTCATGCACAAAGCTCTAGGTCAACACAAAATCCAAGAAATCTACGCGGAGCTCGAGGAAATCATGGCAAAAGATCCACATCACATCACATTGTTGTTCTACTAAAATTCTGGAATAATTATGAAGAGTTTCTGAGAAAAGTCATATACCACACTGAAGAGGACAAGAAACCAGGAAAGCACCCAAAAGACGACAATCCAAATCATCAAGACGGCCGCGGATCCGCGGCCAAAGGGGGGTCTTGGCCGCGGATCCGCGACCATGTGGTCTCCTCTCTGCGTCAATTTTCAGGGGTAGTTTGGTACTTTTGTTTATGTGCAGATGGTTGCCCTAGGTTTCCCATTCCCCTCCTATAAATACTCCAGAACTGAGCAAAGCAAGGGGTCATTCTTTTGTTCCTCTTTTTGTTAGGATTTAGTCTTTTTCTTCTTCTTCTTCATTTCTTTTTCCATGAAAATTGTAGTGAGAGCTTTTTGAGTGGGAGATCAATGAAGATGAGGGCTTTTTGTATCATTCTCTTTTGTTTCTTCTTCCCCTTGAGATTCTTGCTTTCTCTTGATCATTCAACCTCTTCATTGAGCTTGAATGGTTAAGGGTTAGTTATTGATCTCAAGGGTCGTATTTTCTTATGGAATTAGCGCTTCAATTCACATGCGTTCTCTACCCTTCTCTTGATCTTGCAACCTCTTGATTGAGCTTGCAAGTTTAAGGGTTGGCTATTGATCCCATGCTTGTCTTGAGTTCTACTTTCTTGTTCTTTTTATCGCTTTTTATTACTTTCTTATTATTATCTTGCTTTACTTTCTTGCAATTTTATTTATGCACTTAATTACTTGTAATCTTTTCTTTTCTTTGTTCTTTTCTTTTGCTCTTTTTGGTTCTTTTTGTGAATGTTGTATTTATTGTTGTTGTTAAGAATCCATATGATATTGTAAGTTAACATTTCTTTGCTCATTTCCTTTTCCCGTTATTTTCCATTGAACTCCGCCCAAACCATACGCAAGCGCTCCGTTAGGCACCCTACCCTAACAAGGTAACGGTGATTCCTAACCGCGACCGGTTGCGTTCGGTTTAGCCGGAGGCGAAAGCAAGAGACAAGAACGGACGGACAAGGGTAAATAAGCCGGATTCTACGAATACCGCGCTTAAATCCCCTAATCCACGTTGTTGCCGATTGCTCTAGCTTCAATTGGTCAAGACTCGGCTCAAAGGTTTTGAGTACGGATTTCTTTAGCTTACATTATCGTATCCTTTCTTAACAACTTTATACTTGCAAATAATACACATAGGTTAGAATCGAACAAATATATACTCATTCTTTATTGACTCGTCTAAGACAAGAAAGGACATACAACCATCTCCCTGTGGATCGACCCGTGCTCAACCGGCTAGCTGCATAGCGACACCGTCTTGATTGCGGTTAACTTTAATTCTTCCAATCAAATGGCGCCAAAAGAGAAAGAGTTATTTAATTAAGGAACTTCGCGAAAGCGTTGGAAAACCTCCCCTTGTCTCTGCACTTACCTGGCTTTGTGATCAGTGTATCTTGAGCCCGTTTCTCGACACAGTTTTACTTCGACAATCAAGTTCTGGAGCAGGTCTAGTTGACCTAGGTGAACCCTAGAACGATTAGGTGTGTGGTATTTTTGTGTCGTGATTGTTTTTTTCCATATTGTTTTTTATTCTTTTGTTAATATATATAAAAAAAAAATTTCTTTTTCCCCTCCTTTTCTCTGCCTTTCTTTCTCTCTCTTCATATCATGGGTACCCCACCTCGAAAAACTCTTGCCGAACTTTGGTACCCACAACCAGACATTACATCTTACGGTTCTTGCTTTGGCCGAACTTCGAACGACCCCTCCATGCCTAAAATTTCGTTGAAAGATCGGATAGACGCGTCTAGGACAAACAATTTGACTCCGCAATCCACTTCGTATCAACCATTTCATACAATCACCCCTTCTTACGTTGATACCCCTTCTTCGAGTCATGTTGCAATTCCAAGACCTATGTCTATTGCAGAACGTATTGAACAATCTCGTAGCCGATCTTTCACTCCTTTCACCACTTCAAATTCTTGGGATCAACAATGCCATTCACCTTCCTATCCAAATGTTGATCCTGCTCCTGTCCAGCCATTCAATTCCTACCAATCCTACCCTACTTTTGCGGCCCTTTCATAGTCTAAACTCTTTTATCTTTCCCAGAATTACGCGGTTTGGCGGCCACTATCGCTGATCTGTCGCCTCGACAGTCATTTCAATGTTTATTGGAGATAGCAGCTCCGCAGGCGATCTCCCCTCAGCGTATTGTCCTTTCCTCCGGGCAAGCTTAGTGTCATTCGCCATTTTTTCTTTTACTATAGCATTGTTACTATTTCGCGAAATGACGTTGATGTCTCTTATAGTTCTGGAAGCTGACGATGAGGTCGAGGTCGTTGAAGGGCCAGGGGAACTTTCAGCTCCTACTTGCATGACTGTCGGTGAGTGACATTTTATTATAATCCCGTTCGTTCTGTGCTTAAGATTTTTATTAACATTTGTCAAATTTGAACAGCCCTGCCAGTCTCCATGGCATTGGAATCGCGCATCGTGATGCCGCCCGGCCCTTATGCTTTGCGGGCTTCAGAACGCTTGGCCCAATTGAGCCTTGTCTCTCTATCATCTTTCGTCGAGGAGCTCCATGCTGGTAGCGCGACCATAGCCGAAGCGTTTGCCGCTGAAGCTAACGGCTCTCTTCCTTTTCTTTCCACCTATCATAGTGAGGAGGTGGTGCGGGTCTGGGTGGAGTTCTGTAGGAAGGTGGAGGCTTGTTTGCACGCCCTTGAATGTTCTCGCCTTTCCTCGGAAGCTGTGGCTGCAAAAGCGGAGTTGCGGGGTCTGATAGCACGATGCGCGGCCAACATGACGTCATGCGAGAAGAGGCTTGGCCGCAAATTCTCGGAGAGGGAGTTGGCTTCTAAGGCGCTGAGCGAGCTTCAGGCCAGCCTCACAGCCAAAGCCAACAAAGCATACGAACTCTGGCGGGTGCTTCAGGAGTCCATAAAAGAGGTGGTGGCTCTCGATAAAGCTGCCACGTTCACTCGTGAGAGGGTTGAGGCTCATAAAGCCACCGAGAAAGAGCTCGAAGCTCGGCTTGCTTCGTATCAGGCTCAGCAAGTTCAGGCGGAGGCTCGTCTTCTGGAGATCTTGCGTCATGAGGCCGTGGCTCAGCAACAAAACGATGAGCTGGTAAAATTACTGCACCGCCCGTCGGCTTGAGGGCTTGTATCTTTTCCCCCTTTTTTTGTACATACTCATGGATGAGAGTATCTTTTTTTTCCTTTCATAAATTGTACTCTGTATCTATTTTGGTTTATGAATAAAAGATACATTTTTCTTCTCAATGATGTGTCTCTTTTATTGAATGTATTCTGCGGACAATTCATCTTGGCCTCCTTGCAGGACAGCGATGGCTCAGGATTCAGGGTTAAGATCTGCTTCCTAAGACTTTTGCATTTTATGAGCTACGAGGGTCTCATAAAGAGTTTTTCTCCCTACAGGTCGAGAGGATCCCATAGGTGTAAGTTCTTCTTAAGAATCGTGAGGATTCTTGAGCGGGTTTTCCCTTGAGAGTCGTAAGGATCTCACAAGAGAGTTTTTCTTCCTTATAGGTCGTGAGGACTTGCAAGTGCTAGATGTAGTCATCCTTATCCGTATTTCACGGGGTCAGAGGCTGCTCCAGGTATCATAGTTTAAAGACGTCGCGGTCAAGGTTAAGGACCTCATAGTCCATGGATTTAAGGACTCCATGTAGGGTTCCTAGGCACCCTAATGAGGTCTCACAAGGCATCAACCATGCCAATTTAAAAAAAATACGGTGCCGAGAAACCCTAAACTACGGATCGTTGGCTAGAAATCTAGGCGAAAAAGAAACTAGTTTACATCTAAACTAAAAGAACGGAAATACAACCTTTGTAGATCCGGTCCTCCACCTCCACGGCTCCGTGATGAAGTCCTCTCCGCTGTCCAAATCAAAATCCGGGCTCTAGCGTCGACTTCATCGGAGAAAGAGCGGGCTAGGTCATAGACGACGTGCCGAAGATGATCTACGTCGAGGCATCGCTAGATCAAGCTCCAACTTCACCAAGTCTAGTAAACTTGTGAAGGAAACACACTCTACTACTTGGCAAGAGGTAGAGGATGAAGAAATAGGAAGTGGGTTCACTTTAGAATTGGATTTCTCACACTTTATCATCACCTGCCATTAATGGAGCAAGCTTTCTTCCATGAAGAAATGAAGAAGAAGAAGAAGAATGTTATGATAAGAATTAATTAAAATAGAAAAGAAAATCCATTCTTATCATAACTCTTACCATGGTTAAGTGTAGAGAGAGAACTATAGTTAAGTGGAGTGGTTAGGTTTTAACATGAGACAAAATGGTGACTTAATGAAAGCTTCATGAAGCTTCATATACAAACAAAGAAAAGCCACCATTTTCTCACTCTTTTTCTTTTTCCAAATGAATAACTAAATAAAATAAATGAATAAGAAAATAATAAACCCTAACCACTCATAAAACCATGGTTCAATCTTTACACAAACCCAAGTTTGCATGCATCATCAAACATGATACAAGCAAGTGCACAAAATCATATCGCATATGCAATGCGCACATCCGAGCGAGAAAATCCATTTAAAGTGAACCGATACTAGTTAATGCAAAGTAATATATCAAATATATAATTATGCATTAAATCATTAAATCAACACTTGATTTAACGATCCGGTCATATCGCATATAACCGACTAATATCCAATGTATCGATTTATCGAATCAATCTTCGATTCGATAACTAGGTTATATCGCATACAACCATTCGACACATTGTTCGCGAGAATGAAATACGGTATCACATACACGCATTATTCTCGGTCCCGCACATATCTCATATGCGCTCCTATTTCGCTTCGCTTGAGCCAGGAAACCTCTGTGTAGGACTCTAAAGACTCGTCAATACGCCGGCAGCAGGTGATGATCATATCAAACACCCACAAGCCGCAAGCGGTCTGCTAAACGTAACGGCCACCCGGGTATTGAGCGATCAGAAGATCGACGAGCAAGCCCGCTCACACTCCTGTGAATCCAACCAGTAACACTTACCGTACAGTCCGGTTTGATCGTCTGATATGTCGCATATCTCGCCTAGGGGTGGTAAACGTCAGACCCCAATAGCTCGATAAGTCGTGTCGATATGAGGTCTATAACAATTCGAGAAACTACTGGTAACATTTACCAGTAAATCTCAGCAACCCTGGCCAGGGATTTCCGGTTATAGCCAATTGAACACAGCGCAACATCAACTCCCTATACCGGGAGAGACGAATCCCCTCCTATCGCTCATTGCCTCCATGTGACTCGGGACTGTACCCAAAAACCACCGTTTTGCATGCCCTCTTGGACGTGGTAAGATGGAAATCAAAGCACAGTGGGAACCACACAAGACTCTATGACGATCTCGGGTCAACAGACTACTCTGTACCAGTGTCACCAAAGAACTGCCATCTGACGTAAGGTATAATACCATCTGGGAGTTCTCGGCGAGTCCGTCCAGTGTACCCAGTCTCCACTGAGCACCCGTATATCATCTCTGATGTCAAACACAAATGGATATGGGATCATCCATCGCCCATCTGTATGGGTCGAGAAGGTATACGCTAGTCTACTCTGGTATATCGATGCCCCGTCTCGATATACCCTCGACTAGGGACTTTGAAGGATGTACTTATAGACTATCTTTCCCCACTAGTATGATCTGCATCATAGTCCAGGTAGTCAAGTATACATCCTAAGGGCTTTACCAACATGTAACAGAGAGACAATCAATATACACGTTAAGGTAAAGAGCAACCAGATAGCATACTATCATGTCGAGCAAGAAAGTCCTCCCTATATATGTCCCAGCATCCACTACAATATACATCCTATGTACAGTAATGTCCTCTAGGGCATACATATAACTAACAATCTCCCACTTGCACTAGGGCCATCTGATAGCAGTGGTTGAAGTATCTCATACTCAACCATCCCTTAAAAATCTCTCTCTGGGAACAGGCCTTTGTGAGTGGATCCGCTGTGTTGTCCTCTGAGTCTACTCTCCAAACCTCGATCACCCTGGAGATCAACCATCTCCATGATCAGGTGACACTGCCTTAGAATATGTCTGGATCACTGATGGGACGGACGTTCTTTGGCATAAGCCACAACTCCATTGTCACACAATGGGAGGAACTAAGTTCATCTCATGAACCAATATACACCCAAACATCCTCCTTGGTAGCATCTTAAGTAGCGATGTATCGAGCCTTTATCGTCTAGTATGCCACGGTATCTAGCTTGGAATTCTTCCAACATACCGTCCCTTTACTGAGGATAAAGACAATGCCTGTGACTGACATTCAGTCGTCTTTATCACCCTAGAACCCTTCCAGTGATTCTCCCCAGGATCGATTGATACCATCTCACTACAACTAGTGAGTATCCTAATATCCATTTAGATCTATCTCATAGATCCAAAACCTTGGATTTAGTAGGTATCAGTTTAATCCTATATGGAGAATCATAGTGATATGCGGAGATTGATCGAGCGTAGCATAGGAAACTCTTTCCCTATCAAGAGTATGTCATCCACGTACTCTACGAGGATCATCACCATACTCCCTACTACCTTTTTGTATATACAAGGTTCATCTACTATTTTGATGATGTCAAACTCTTTGACTAATTGATCAAAACAGACGTTCCAACTCCGCGATGCCTGCTTTATCCTATAAAGCATCTTGTACACGTTTCCGCTGCTCCCACTGTCTACGAGGCCCTCTGGCTGTGTACTTATAGACACCCTTTTCAAAAACATCATTTAGAAAAGCTGTCATGACACCCAACCACCAGATATCATAGTCATGGTATGCAGCCGTGGCAAGTAGGATCTGGATGGACTTAAGCTTGGTTACTTGAAAAAGGTTTCATCATAATCCACGCCTGGTCGATGACGAAAAGCTTTAACAAGTCTAGCTTTGAAAGTCTCAACTTTTCTATCTACACCAAGTAATCTTCTCAAGATATACTTGCTCCTGATGGGGATTTAACCCTTCAGATCTAGCAACCAAAGTCCATACTTTGTTGGTGTACATGGATTCCATCTCAGATCGCTAAGCATCCAGCCATTCTTACAGAGTCCCACTCCTGATGGCCAGCTCGAAACTAGTTGGGTCATCATCTCATGATGCAATCCTCGCTCCCACTGTCATAGAGAAACCGAAGTATCTCTCAGGTGGGTGAGGAACCCTACTAGATCGGCGGAGAGGCTGAGGTTCGTTGGTAACTATTGAATCCATTGGTTCTATCAAATCATCAGCTGCAGTTTGTATAGATGGAACATTTCCAGTTCTACATAACAGATCTTGCCTCGAGCTTGTCCGGATTATGCTTTTAGACATAGCCCGGACAACCCCAAATCTTAACCAACTTAAGATATGGGCTCTTCCCTTTCCCTATCACATATGAAGTGGTAGGCAACTGATTTGATTTGAACCCTTTTCAATAGGTATGCAGCTTCTCAAGTGCATAACTCCCAAAAAGGAAATAGGTAACTCAGTAGTACTCATCATAGAGCACACCATATCATATAGGGTGTGATTGCTCCGCCCCGATATACCATCGTGCTATGGTGTATACGGAGGAGTAATGCTGAGAGAGAATCTCATTCTCTTTTAGAATAATCCAGGAATTCCGTGCTCAAGTATTCTCCTCCTTGATCACATCAAAGGACATAATACTTATACCCGTGTTGGTTCTCTACTTCTGCCTTATATTCTGTGAATATCTCAAAAGGTTCGGACTTGTGTTTCAACAGAAACATAGGTCTGAATCTCGAAAGATCATCAGAGAATGTAATGAAGTATAAAGAACCAGTCCTGGCATGTGTAGACAGGGGACCTTACATACATCATCATGTATCAGTCCCAAGAGTTCACTAACTCTTTCTCTGTTTCCAATAAACAGGGCTATGGTCATGATATCTTTGTGACATGACTGGCAAGTTTCATAAGATGTAAATTCAAACTGTTTTAAATATGCATCTATGTGGAACTTAGCTAGTCGGGTCGCATTGATATGACCTAGTCTACAATACCTTAAGAAGGATTCGTTCATTTCTGAACTCTTCCTCTTGTGTGTGTTCCGTATACTAAGAACTGTAGTTTGATTTAGAATATCAATGCTTTTAGATAACGTGCCTGATCCGATCAACTTTTGATATAGGAAATGTTCAAAACATTATCCAACAATACAAAATTTTATCATTTCTTTACTGATAAAGAGACTGATATGATTTTGTATATCAAGTTCGGTATCTAATAACATTCGTTCAGAATCAATGTATTTGGAATACAGGGTGACAGTGACCAACAGACTTGGCTGCAACTCTTGCCCCGTTTTCTGCCTCATGAAACTTATCACCCGTTCTCAGTTCTCTACCTTTCTGTAGCCCTATGTAACAGATTACATATCTGAGATCCTGATTTGGTATCAAATACCCAGGACGCAGAGGATACTGAGAAACAGTTCTTTGTAATGAACACACCCGAAGATGATGCATCAGCATGCACTCTCTTCGTTTGGGCGGCACGGGAAATCTGGTATTCCCCAATTTCCTGCTCTGTCTTATAACAATTATAAGTTGGAGCGGGACCAACGTTCCCCAGCTCAGTATAACAAGCGGGTTCGGTCAATAATCCATATTATAATCTTGATTAAGGCGTGATATGGTCGCTACCAGGAGAGAGAGAGAAGAAAACACTCAGCGTGCGCTCTTGCAAGAATAGATTGGTTATTATTTTATCTAATCAGGATGGCTCCCACTGCTTTTTATCAAATCTTCCTTCAAACCCTAAAAGGAAAGACTAGCCGGGATTAATTACACACTACAAGTTCGCCAATCTTTCAGCCAGGCCAGTGTCGGTACTTTGAGGGAGGTCCCCCGTGCTTTCGCATGAACCTAATTAATGTAAACCTCGTTTTCCCAGAGGCGTAACCTCGTTAACACCTTTCTAGACACCTACTTGATCGGCTAATTGTAATATGTAAAACTCTCCCAATGTAACTCTTACTCGCAGCGGGTATCGGGATCCAACTATCTCATAGAAGGTATGCAATCTCATTGCAAATTTCAACACTTGAAATTCCCGATAATATTTTTGCCCCTAACATGCTATGACCTTGACGAAAGCCAACAAACCATAGCCCGCTAGTCAAGTTCAACCCGTACATTTCTTGATTGAATTAAACCCACCCGCACGACCCTTGACGAAAGCCAACAAAGCCGCACGACTACCCTAATCCAATCGCGTCGTATGCTAGCAGATAAGCAGCATATAGCTACCGCACACTGCACCTTGACGAAAGCCAACAAATGCAGCACGAATACTATATACAACTTATCTGAAATGACGGAGGGCTACGACAGGTTTTTCTGAAAACCTATTGCGTAATGAACTTGATATCGTTGTAGAATCAAATGATTTTAAAAATGGAGTGTTTTTGAGGCTTTTCTAGTTTTGCTAAAGGAGTCACTCCCGGTGAAGGGATCGTCGGTCCTTTCCTCGTCGAATGAGGTGCGGGATATATCATATATATCACTGTGCAAAGCAAAAACACTTAAAAGCAATCAAAAGACAAACCGAGTGTGTAGCATCTGCCAGTTATTGCTAAAGGAGTCACTCCCGGTGAAGGGATCTCGGTCCTTTCCTTATCGAATAAGGTGCAGGATATATCATATATACCGCTGTGCAAAGCAAGAACTGTAGCTACCTTTTTTATTTTGAAATTCGATTCTACAACATCTTAGGTTTCTTTTATTTCATTAATCACATTAATGAAGTCCCATCATTTAAATTACCTAAACATCACAGATAAATACGACGTACACTTATGCCATCCGCATTCGCCTCGATGTCCCCTCGTGCACCGTTAGGTTAGGTAACTAACGGCAGAGCGGGGCAGGGCTAGCGCGGGTGTAAAACATAAGTAACGCCTATATAATATATCATATATACTATATACTGTATCTATCACAGAACATCACATGATCACATCACAGATATCGCAGCAGAAGAATCATATGAAATATTGGATATACTAGGACGTCCGTGTTTTCAATACGAGCCAGTATAAAACACGGATTCCACGGTCGCGATGAATAACCAAACCCACACCCCTAGACCCCTACGAGAGCGGCAAGCAACCCTACCAATTCTGGAGTTAGGAGACCCGGACCCGACTCCTCGAGTGGGTCTCCCACTGGACTCCAGAACCCGGTTACTTGTGCCCTCCTCCTTGGGTCTATCCTAGTGCAGAAAAGTAAATAATATACAAACGGTGACAACTTCCGCAACCTGGAAGTGCCCCAATAAAAGAATATTACATATAAGTTTTTACATGAATGAAAATGAAAAACACTCATCTCACATAAACCCCCCCCGGCTATTCAAACACGACGATCCAATATAACATATCCAGCAACACATAACATCACATGTCATCGACGTAAGTAAATATGCGCATCCTAATTGTCGTTGACATATAGCAACGAAACCGGCGATATCACATATTACACTTACGGTCACAGAAAAGAAAGTGTAAAACTACAATAGTTGGAATCCGCAACCTCTTTAGACATCACATGCCTAATCAAATGAATTACTTAGACATCGCATGCCTAACAATTATAAACCCCGCATTTTAGTCTCATTATCGAAAACACTTTTCAATATCAAGTCGGGCAATTCAACAAGATTCCCGAAAAACTGATCGAATGCTCGTCGCAAACTTTAGTAGGCGGCCGCACCCCTGATACCGTCGACGAAGTGCACCAAGGAGGAACACCGCTACCGCGAGCACCCGAACGGATGCTTTCGGCGACGGGGTTCTCCTACAGTCACTTGGTCGGGGCTATGGAGTGAGGCTGTCTATTAAGTTTACCCGGCGAGTATCCGCGTACACTACGTGATTGCGACGGACTTTTGATCACATCAAAATTCCGTGGCAACCGATCAAGTGAGACTAAACTGCTATGTTTATAACATTCATTCAGTTATCTCATAACTCTTTGTGAATTCCAATTATTGTATCCCATTCCGGATAATTAGAAAATGTTAAACTTTTCGATCGAACAGTCAAACACCCAAGTTTTCCCGATACAGCTCAACACATGAAATAAGTCTAACAACATTCAGTTCGTGCCTCAGTACCAACGGTCCAGCCATAGAAGGGTCAAGCCAACGCCTCACATGTGGCACGCCGTACTGCCCCAAACCCTAAGGTTCAAAGGGCAGTTCAAGACGGTCACATAATCGAGTTAAGGTTTGTTTTCTTCTAGAGGGTCCATCGTGTTACTTGCACTACTTAGAACGTCGTTAAACTACGGAAAAATCCAACACTTGGAAATTTCCCGACAGGGGAAAAATTGGGTATTATATCCAGTCGAACTTTTTAACATATTCAAAAAATTATCCGGAAAGCCACTTAGACAAAATCTGATACTCCGATCAAAACACCGAATCCCCAAAACAACTCCAGAAAATTCAACACTTGAATAAATTTTAAAAATACCCAGAGAACTCAGCACCTGAAACAATGAATTACTGTGCAAACAGTTAGGGCTGACGTCACAATTCTGCCGCGGAACCGCCGCATAAGCTAGGCTTATGCCGCGGTTCCGCCGCCGATTACACTGTTCATGCAATAAATTTTGCGCCGTAATTCTTAGAATTCCCTGCTGAATTTTCTGCATATTTTTAATTTGGAAAAATCCACGATTTTAGAAAAAGTACAGAGAGCAATTTTTGGGGTTGGGTTTCGGTTCGATCGGACTTCAAACTCCGTCTAGACTTCGCCTAAGACTCTAGCTAGGCTCTGATACCACTGTAGGGTTCCTAGGCACCCTAATGAGGTCTCACAAGGCATCAACCATGCCAATTTAAAAAAAATACGGTGCTGAGAAACCCTAAACTACGGATCGTTGGCTAGAAATCTAGGCGAAAAAGAAACTAGTTTACATCTAAACTAAAAGAACGGAAATACAACCTTTGTAGATCCGGTCCTCCACCTCCACGGCTCCGTGATGAAGTCCTCTCCGCTGTCCAAATCAAAATCCGGGCTCTAGCGTCGGCTTCATCGGAGAAAGAGCGGGCTAGGTCATCGACGACGTGCCGAAGATGATCTACGTCGAGGCATCGCTAGATCAAGCTCCAACTTCACCAAGTCTAGAAAACTTGTGAAGGAAACACACTCTACTACTTGGCAAGAGGTAGAGGATGAAGAAATAGGAAGTGGGTTCACTTTAGAATTGGATTTCTCACACTTTATCATCACTTGCCATTAATGAAGCAAGCTTTCTTCCATGAAGAAATGAAGAAGAAGAAGAATGTTATGATAAGAAATAATTAAAATAGAAAATAAAATCCATTCTTATCATAACTCTTACCATGGTTAAGTGTAGAGAGAGAACTATAGTTAAGTGGAGTGGTTAGGTTTTAACATGAGACAAAATGGTGACTTAATGAAAGCTTCATATACAAACAAAGAAAAGCCACCATTTTATCACTCTTTTTCTTTTTCCAAATGAATAACTAAATAAAATAAATGAATAAGAAAATAATAAACCCTAACCACTCATAAAACCATGGTTCAATCTTTACACAAACCCAAGTTTGCATGCATCATCAAACATGATACAAGCAAGTGCACAAAATCATATCGCATATGCAATGCGCACATCCGAGCGAGAAAATCCATTTAAAGTGAACCGATACTAGTTAATGCAAAGTAATATATCAAATATATAATTATGCATTAAATCATTAAATCAACACTTGATTTAACGATCCGGTCATATCGCATATAACCGACTAATATCCAATGTATCGATTTATCGAATCAATCTTCGATTCGATAACTAGGTTATATCGCATACAACCATTCGACACATTGTTCGCGAGAATGAAATACGGTATCACATACACGCATTATTCTCGGTCCCGCACATATCTCATATGTGCTCCTATTTCGTTTCGCTTGAGCCAGGAAACCTCTGTGTAGGACTCTAAAGACTCGTCAATACGCCGGCAGCAGGTGATGATCATATCAAACACCCACAAGCCGCAAGCGGTCTGCTAAACGTAACGGCCACCCGGGTATTGAGCGATCAGAAGATCGACGAGCAAGCCCGCTCACACTCCTGTGAATCCAACCAGTAACACTTACCGTACAGTCCGGTCTGATCGTCTGATATGTCGCATATCTCGCCTAGGGGTGGTAAACGTCAGACCCCAATAGCTCGATAAGTCGTGTCGATATGAGGTCTATAACAATTCGAGAAACTACTGGTAACACTTACCAGTAAATCTCAGCAACCCTGGCCAGGGATTTCCGGTTATAGCCAATCGAACACAGCGCAACATCAACTCCCTATACCGGGAGAGACGAATCCCCTCCTATCGCTCATTGACTCCATGTGACTCGGGACTGTACCCAAAAACCACCGTTTTGCACGCCCTCTTGGACGTAGTAAGATGGAAATCAACGCACAGTGGGAACCACACAAGACTCTATGACGATCTCGGGTCAACAGACTACTCTGTACCAGTGTCACCAGAGAACTGCCATCTGACGTAAGGTATAATACCATCTGGGAGTTCTCGGCGAGTTCGTCCAGTGTACCCAGTCTCCACTGAGCACCCGTATATCATCTCTGATGTCAAACACCAATGGATATGGGATCATCCATCGCCCATCTGTATGGGTCGAGAAGGTATACGCTAGTCTACTCTGGTATATCGATACCCCGTCTCGATATACCCTCGACTAGGGACTTTGAAGGATGTACTTATAGACTATCTGTCCCCACTAGTATGATCTGCATCATAGTCCAGGTAGTCAAGTATATATCCTAAGGGCTTTACCAACATGTAACAGAGAGACAATCAATATACACGTTAAGGTAAAGAGCAACCAGATAGCATACTATCATGTCGAGCAAGAAAGTCCTCCCTATATATGTCCCAGCATCCACTACAATATACATCCTATGTACAGTAATGGCCTCTAGGGCATACATATAACTAACACTCCATAGTCCGGTGTTAGTTTTAAGACATCCCGGTCAAGGTTAAGGACCTCATAGTCCGTGGATTTAGGGACTCCACAGTCCGATGTTAGTTTTAAGACATCACGGTCAAGGTTAAGGACCTCATAGTCCGTGGATTTAAGGACTCCACAGTCCGATGTTAGGTTGCAGGGACCCGTCACCTCTTTGAAGACGTTGAGGAGTTACAACGCTAGGTATCAAAGGAGTGAAGAGATGTACCCTTAAACTAAGGCAGAATCCGTAGGGAATCGGGGTAGTTGATCGTTAGTTTTAAGACATCACGGTCGAGGTTAAGGACATCATAGTCTGTGGATTTTAAGGACTCCACAGTCCGGTGTTTTCTCTGGATGCTTCACACGGGTTCACTGCCGTGCTTGGCGAGGACCAGGCTCCGCTCTGGGCGTTTTCTGCGGGGTCAAAGAGTGACGTTATCCGCGTTCTACGTAACCAGGAATTTTGCACTAGATGCTTCACACGGGTTCACTGCCGTGTTCGGCGAGGACTAGGCTCCGCTCTGGATGCTTCACATGGGTTCACTGCCGTGCTCTGCGAGGACCAGGATCCGCTCTGGACGTTTTCCACGGGGTCAAAGAGTGACGTTATCCGCGTTCCACGTAACCAGGAATTTTGCTATGGATGCTTCCCACGGGTTCACTGCCGTGTTCTGCGAGGACCAGGCTCCGCTCTGGACGTTTTCCACGGGGTCAAAGAGTGACATTATCCGCGTTCCACGTAACCAGGAATTTGCACTAGATGCTTCACACGGGTTCAATGCCGTGCTCGGCGAGGACTAGGCTCTGCTCTGGATGCTTCATACGGGTTCACTGCCGTGCTCCGCGAGGACCAGGATCCGCTCTGGACGTTTTCCACGGGGTCAAAAAGTGACGTTATCCGCGTTCCACGTAACCAGGAATTTTGCTCTGGATGCTTCACACAGGTTCACTGCCGTGTTCGGCGAAGACTAGGCTCCGCTCTGGATGCTTCACACGGGTTCACTGCCGTGCTCTGCGAGGACTAGGCTCCGCTCTGGATGCTTCACACGGGTTCACTGCCGTGCTCCGCGAGGACCAGGATCCGCTCTGGACGTTTTCCACGGGGTCAAAGAGTGACGTTATCCGCGTTCCACGTAACCAGGAATTTTGCTGCTTGTATCCGCATTTCACGGGATGGAGGTTTGACTGTTGGCGATATGTATACCACCGAGCCATGGAACTGGAAGTTGCCGCTGTCCCGCTTATCTTAGAGTTGTGTCCGTTGTTACGAGGCGAGTGTTGAAACGATCTCTAGGTCTCCTTTAGCCCGTCGAGACTTGGCTTCTTCTTCTGATGAAACCTGGGGGAGTCGTATGATCCCTTTTTGTTTACGCCCTTGGATTGTGTACAGGGTGTGATGGAACATCACCTGTAGGGCATAAATTGAAACCTTTTTTTTATTTATATTTTATTTCATTTTCCGCGATGCTCAATCATTTCAGCTTTTATATCGCGGAGGTCGCGATTGCCCATCATTTCGGCTATTTTTCGCGGTGCCCAATCATTTCGGCTATTTATTTATTTTCTGCTCGCTGCTCTTTATTGCGAGTTGCCCCATCATTTCGGCTATCTTTCATGCATACATTCTTACTTGCTGCTTTTTATTGCAAGTTGCCCCATCATTTCAGCTATTCTGCGTGCACGTGCGGCCTACAGGCTTTTCGCCATAAACCTGAAATTAGACACCGATTTCGGCATCAGCACCGCTACAACTGGGATATGGCCAGGAGCGAATCATCCTCTGCCTCTGTCGATGTTGAACAAAGGTGGCTTAGCAAACAGGGTTAGGGTCCTGTCGACTAAGGGTTTTGACTTCATGAGCCGTAAGGGTCTCACAAAGGTAGTTCTCCCTACAAGTCGTGAGGATCTTGTAGGTGTACTTTCTCCCTAGGAATCGTGAGAATTCCTAAGTGTATGTTCCTCTGTAAGTCGTAAGGATCCTACAAGAGGGTTTTCTCCTTATAAGTCGAGAGGACTCATAAGGGTTGTTTATTATATGGACGTATCCCTAGTCGCGGGCGGGACTTTGTTGAGGAAATATTTATTTGCGCCCGTGGATTGTATAAAAGGGTCAGTATGAGCCGCTTGTAGGGCAATATCGAAGGTTGTGGGGGATTTGCTTAAGAACAGGTTTAGGTTTCTGTAACTTAAGACTTTCAAGTTTTATGAGCCGTGAGGGTCACATAAGAGAATTCTCCTTACGAGTCGTAAGGATCTCGCAAGTGTATTTTCTCCTTAGGAATCGTGAGGATCCCTAAGTGTGTCATTCCCTTGTGAGTCGTAAGGATCCCACGCGGGTGGTTTCTCCTTACAAGGTCGAGAGGATCTTGTAAGTGTCTTTTAACGAGGTTGCGCCCTTTCGGGTTTTCACAAACACTCGCCGGTAGTCCTGCTGTTTTTACTCACGGAGCCCTTTCGGGTTTTCATCCGTGCCCCTTTTGGTTATGGACATACCGTTTTTTTTATTCTTTTTCTCTCTTTTTTTACAAGGTCGCGCCCTTTCGGGTTTTCACGAACACTTGCCGGTAGCCCTGCTGTTTTTACTCACGGAGCCCTTTCGGGTTTTCATCCGTGCCCATTTTGCTTATGGACAAACCGTTTTTTCTTTATTTTATTATTATTATTATTTTTTGTTTATATATTTTTTCTTTCTCTTTTTTTTTATTCATCTCGTCAGCCTAAGGATGCTGCGGTAGTAGTTTAAGGACGTTTCGGTCCGTCGTTAGTTTAAGGACGTTTCGGTCCGTTCAGGGGAAGGCCGGCTACTGCTTATAAAGTCTGAGCTTAGGAAGATAGCGAGCGGACATAGTCGTCGTCATCTATCATTGACCTAGGCCGTGGCTCATTAAGCATAGTATTTCTTTAGGAAGCGGCCGTTTATTGGCCTGAAGGGCCTTTCACCGTGCATGTCCATGAGTAGATAGGCTCCACCCTGATAGACTTTGTCTATGACGTACGGGCCTTCATAGTTTGGCTCAAATTTTCCCCTCTTGGCACGATTGGGGATCATAGGTCTTTTGACCACTAGTACGAGTTCACCTTGGCGGAATGTCCTCGGCCTGGTCAATCTTTCATACGAGCGCGTCATCTTTGCTTTGTAGGCCTCTAGATTTTGTTGCGCTATGAGCCGGGTTTCATCGAGAGCATCGAGCTCCTCAAGCGAAGGTGAGCATTTTCTTCGTCCGTCAGCTCATAGTGGACTGCCACTCGTAGAGAGGGTAACTCTATCTCGAGGGGGAGCACTGCTTCCGTCCCAAATACCAACGCGTACGGCGTTGTGTTCGTGGCCGTCTTGAATGTAGTTCGATAGGCCCAAAGGGCCTCTTGCAGCCTCTCATGCCAGTCCCTCTTATTTCGGGACACCGTCTTTTTTATGATCTTTGTCAGGGTCTTATTGAAGGCTTCAGCCAGACCGTTAGCTCGTGGATTGTAAACTGAGGAGTATCTCCAGTCTATATTATGCTGTTGCGCGAAACGGCTAATCTTATGGCTTCTGTAGGCTGGCCCGTTATCGAAGATAATTCGCGTGGGGTTCCAAACCGATAGATGACGTGCGTCTTGAAGAAGTGGAGGATATTCTCCGTCTTCACTTCCCTCAACGGTACTGCTTCCGCCCATTTGGAGAAATAATCAGTCATCGCCAGGATGAAACGATGTCCCCTGGACGATGCTGGTTCAATGGGGCCGACTATGTCAGTCCCCACATTTCGAATGGCCAGCTAGCCACCGTTGGATGTAGTGGATTCGGATGCTGGTGGATGAAATCCCCGTGGATTTGGCACGAGTGGCATTGCTTCGCATACTCGAGGCAGTCCTGGATCATCGTAGGCCAGTAGTAACCCATCCGTTTAATTTTTAACTTCATCTTCGGGCCTGCTTGATGAGAACCACAGATTCCGTCATGAACCTCTTGAACGACTCTTTCTGCTTCGTCCGGTCCTAAACATCTTAGCCACAGAGAATCAAACGACCTCTTATACAGAGTATCATTGACGAAAGCGAAAGATAGAGCTCGTTTCATGAGCTGATGTCTTGAGGACGCTCCTTCGGGCATTCGGTGGGACTTAAAGTAGTCTATGAAGACTTCCCTCCAGTCCTCAGCCTTCTTACGGTCTTTTATTTGTAGGGTCGTCTGCTCAGTCGCTCCCTTTTCTTCGTATGATTCCGGAGATATTTCTGCCGGGGCGAGCACTCGACGGCTTTGCACCATGATTTTGACGTCATCGAGGTTCTCGTCAGCCAGTTCTTTAGCGAGCTTAGCTAGTGCATCTGCTTTGCTATTTTCCGTACGTGGTATACTTTCCAAAGTGTCGGAGGGAATTTGGGTCAATAGTTGTTGCACCTTTTCGCCGTACTTCACCAACTCCGGTTTGCACGTTTGGTAGTCACCATTTACTTGACTAACGACCAGTTGAGAATCCCCGTATATAAGGAGGTCTTCAATTCCCATGTCAATGGCGATCTCGAGGCCCGCTATCAAAGCTTCGTATTCGGCTTCATTGTTCGTCCTCGATTCCGTTAAGGAGAAAGCAAAGCGCATTATCCCTCCTTGTGGGGTTACGAAGATAAGGCCTACTCCCGATTTGATTATGGGGGTACATTGTTTGCGCTTCTTCATGGAAGATGCCCCGTCAAAATAGAGTTCCCATCGGGTATCACCGCCGCCGATCGCATCAAATGCATGTTCGTCTGGCAAATCGCAGTTCAGAGGAGAACCGGCAGGTACTGGATGCTTAGAAAGGAAGTCGGCAATGGCCTGGCCTTTCACTGCCTTAAGAGGTCGATACGTTATCGAGAACTCCATCAGGAGTAGAGCCCATTTAGCGAGTCGACCCGTCAATATAGCCTTTGACATCAAATATTTAAGAGGGTCCACCTTCGAGATAAGACAGACTTCGTGCGCCAACGCATAGTGCCTGAGTTTTGTTATCGCGAAGATTAACGCCAAGCAGTGTTTTTCAATGGGAGAGTAGTTGCTTTCTGCCCCCAGCAGAACTCGACTTAAGTAGTAGAGTGCTCTCTCTTTTCCTTGATCGTTCTCTTATGCCCATAATGCGCCTACGGAACCTTCGAGGGCGGTTGTATAAAGAATGAGGGGTTTTCCCTCGACCGGCTCAGCCAACACCGGAGGGTTCTACAGGTACTGCTTGATCTCGTCTAGTGCACCTTGGCATTTATGATCCCAAACGAATGGGGTTCCCTTCTTCATCAGGTGGCTGTAAGGACGGCACTTGCCTGAAAGATTGGCGATAAATCGCCGGATTTATGCGAGCTTCCCTTGGAGAGACCGCAACTGTTTGAGGGTTCTTGGCGAAGGCATTTCCATGATCGCCTTGATCTTAGATGGATCTATTTCGATACCTCGGTGTCGGATGATGAATCCCAGGAATTTACCCGAGGAGACTCCAAACGCGCATTTGAGGGGATTCATCTTTAAATTATATTGCCGAAGGCGTTGAAATACAGTCTCCAGATACTTTAAATGCTCTTCGTATGACATGCTCTTTACTACAAGGTCATCGATATAGCACTCGACGATGTCATGTATAAGGTCGTCGAAGATCTTTGTCATGGCCCTTTGATAGGTAGCGTCGGCGTTCTTTAGACCAAAGGGCATAACCCTGTAGCAGAATATACCCAACGGGGTCCGGAAAGCGGTGTGCTTCTGGTCTTCGGGATGCATCTTTATCTGATTGTATCCTGATGAACTGTCCATAAAGGAGAAAACCTCGTGAGTGGACGTGTTATCTATCATTAGCTCGGTTACCGGTACTGGGAAATCGTCCTTCGGACAGGCTTTATTGAGATCCCTGAAATCCACGCATATGCGTACCGTTCCATTTTTCTTCATTACCGGGACGATATTGGCGATCCAGTCGGGATATTGGACTTCTTGGATAAATCCAGAATCGATCAACTTCTTGACTTCGGCGTTGATGCTCATTTCAAGCTCGAGTCGCATCCTTCTCGGCGCCTGCTTGACTGGCTTGATATCTGGGGATATTGCTAATTTATGCACAGCAATCTCCGGATCCAATCCTGGCATCTCGGAGTAGTTTCACGCGAAGCAGTCTTTATGCTGTAGAAGCACATTTTTTAACACAGCCACCCTTTCTTCAGATAGCAGCTCGCTGACAAATGTCGGTCGCAGATCATCTGCCGATCCCAACTCAATCTTCTTGAGGTTATCTGCAGTAGTATGTATGCCATGTTACAGTTCATTCGGAACTGGCGGAAATTCTGAGATCACCTCATCATCGCTGTTCTCAAAGCACCAGGGAAGGTCATCCATGTTCTTGGGCTCTTCTTTTAATATCGTAATCATATAACAGGTGCGAATCCGCTTCCAGGACTGAGGTGGATCCGGTTCTGCTCTTGCGGCTTTGGGTTCGTGCTTTTGTGGCGGCGTTACCCTCCAGCCGTTGGATAAAGCGAATCTGCCCTGTTGGTACTGGTCCTCGACCCAGTTCTTGAAGATGAAGCAGTCTTCGAAAGGATGTCCTATGGCTCAGTGATAAGAGCAATAGCTCAGATGAGACGCCATGTTAGCTTGCTCAGGGTGTTTAGATTCTGGAAGCGCGATCATTTGATGTTTTATAGCGAGCTCGAGTAACCTCTCCGTCTTGTCTCGGGGGAAGGAATACGCTCGACCCATCTTCTTCACGAGGGACAAATCCGGACCACGCAACGCCCGATCACACGACTCTCTAATCCTATGTCGTTGTTGTCGGCTTTTCTTTCCGCTTCTTGATTTATTTCTGCCTCTGCTTCGGGCCTTTTGTACAACGGGTTGACAGGGAGGAGCATCTTCGTCTTTTGCAACCTGTTAAAACAGACGCGTCGTCCTAGCCTTCTCGTAGATGGCCATCTCGCGGTTGTGGTCTTCCCGAGCTTTTTTACCTGCCTTCCTGATAAGCTTGTCCACTTGTTCTTCAAATGACGGACTCGCCACTTCAATTGCGGGATCTAGTTTTGATGAAGGGTTAGCATTCCCTGACAGGGTGTCCTCCTCCTTATCGAAGTTATATATGGCGTAGCTGCTGTGGACTCGCTCTCGTTTCCCGGATCTCACATATCCAAGCCCAAGCGTTTCCATTTTCCCGTTGGGCAATTTGCACTGAGTCCCAGGGACCTCCTAAATCCTGTTGTAGAACCGAGCTTGTTGACCAGTCTGTTTTAAGGGCACTCCTTGGCTCTTCAATAGCCTCTTTAGTCCATTTGTATAGTATCTGGGCAAACGGATGGGTTGGAGCCTGTTGAGTGTAGCATCCGCGCCATGCCATATCTTTTTCTCCACTTTCGTTTCTGTGGATTGGTAGAATAAGAACGCCTTTTCACCCTTTCGCCTGGGAGGGACGTAAAACGTCTGCAAGTCCTGCACATTGTGAGCTTGAAGTGCGTCAAGATCCTTGTAGTGTTTCTGCGGCACCATGGTGATTTGCAAACTTTGATCATCGCCAGGGGATGCTTGTATTGACGGCCGACTGGAGAACACGGCATTAACCTCATCTTCCGAGTCACTTCCGAAGACCAACATGGGGGCGGATGGTCCCGGGTTGTTACGTTGAGATGGCCCAGCATAAACTATCTCTTCTTCTTCTTCTTCGGTATCGCTCCCGAAAACAGGGATGGTGGCGGCGGCTTTGTTCTCCGGCTTGCGACACCTTTCTGTATCCTCGAAATCTGACAAAAAGTACTTCGCATCTTCGTATTTGCGGACTTCGTTCACGGAAAATGGGTTCAGCTCACCTGTTACGGTATATTCGAATCCATCCTTGAAGTACTTCATGCATTGATGTTGTGTCGAAGGGATGATGTTGTATTCGTGTAACCAAGGGCGACCGAGCAAGGCGTTGTAGCAGATCTTGGCGTCAATGACATGAAACTTGATGTTCGTAACGAGGAGTCCGAAGCGTAATGTCAATATTACGGATCCGAGAGTCCGTGACGATTGTGAATCGAAACCGGAGATGGTAATTTTGTCACGAGCGAGGTGTTGCACACTCATGCAGATTTCCTTTAACACCCGAACGTTAAGGAGATTGACGGAGGATCCATTATCCACTAGGATTTTGCCTATCTTGATATCATGGCAGTATCCAGAGATATATATGGGACGGTTGTGGTCGCACGTCCCGAGAAGGAGGTCTTCGTCCCCGAAAGTGATGTCGGCCGTATGCACTTCCTCCAGTTCATCCTTCATCCTTTCAGTGGCGAGGAAGGCTTGGAATTGCTCAGGTTCTTGTAACGCCTTAATTAGTGAATCTCGCGCTTCTTTTGATAATAGGAGGGCATCGAGAATGCTAAGTTGAGAAGGTAGCTTCCTTAAGTGCGCCAGGATATTGTAGTCCACCTTACCCTTCCTGGGAGGGTCTTTGGTAGTCAGCTCTTTCATGACTTGGTCATCTAAAGCGATATCCTCAGTGACCTTTTCTTTTCCCTTATCTTTTCTATTTGCGGGCCCGAGATTCTTTTCTGGGAGTGTGCGATTGCGCAGCTGAATGTTCTCGCAGGCCTCCGATTCCTCTTCTTTCCCTAAAACGGATTCTTTAAAGAGAGGGCCCAGAGCCATTTCTTCATCAGAGTCGCTCCCAAAGGTGAGAACTTGTGACCCTCCGGCATTAACTATGTAACAGTTGCCGGTGGTTCTATTGTGCCCGTCGGCAGTACTTCTTCGTTCCCGACGAATCTTGCGTTTCATGCGCTTAAAATGTTGCCGATGAGCAACATATCCTTGCCACCATATCCTAAAGGCGTCGCACTCCTCCGTGGGGTGTGAAATTTTCCGATGATATGCGCAATAATCAAGGTGCCTTTCATCCCCATTGAGCGTGTTTTCTTCCGAGGGTGGTAGCTTCATTCCTATTGACATGGCTTTGGCAAATCTTTTCCTCGTCTTGAATATCTTCTTGTCTGCCTTGGATGCCTTTCGATCTGGCGGGAGTACTTCAACTCTTTCGTTCAGTCGCCTGCATTTGGCTCCTTCCGATGCGGCCATCTCACGCTCCTGATCCGCTTTACTCTTTAGACGAATCTCGTCCAGAAAGGCGTCGATCATTTCATCCGTTGGCCACACACACTCTGGTTCAGGCTCTGTCCCCAGTTTCTTAGTGCCAGGAGTTTTCTCATCGTCGGCAAACGAGTGGGAGATTACGTTACAACTTGCCACATATCCCTCGGATTCGTCCGACGAGCTCTCTCCATCATCTTCCTCTTGAAAGATGTGGTTGAGGAACTCTTGCAGCGTGACAGGAGTTTGCGCCTTTTGATTGTACTCTTCCAGCGCGTCGATTTGCTTCTTCAAGTTCGTGTGCTCGTCTCCAGGCTTCACGGGCTTCTTGAATTTCTTCTTCTTTTTCTTCGAAGATTTTGACGGTTGGGCGTGAGTATTTAGGCCATCACCACGAGTCTTCGTAGTTGGGCGCGGCTTCAACATCCCTTCGATAATTTGAGGTTCAAGCGGGTCCTTCTATTCGATCGCAGGGCACGCATGAAGGTCCCTTAGCATTCTTTTGGTTTTAGTTGATAGCATGACCTCCCATGGAGCTTCTTCAATAAAGGAACAGGTTGCCCCCGGTGTATCTTCTTTCTTAGGAGTATGCGGCTGTGGTAGGTTCACCTTCCACTTTTCGGACAGTGCAAACTTCCCCTGGAGGTATTGATCTTCAATCCATCCTTTGAAGACGAAGAAATTCTCAATCGGATGACCTACCGTTTGATGATAAGGGCAATAGTTAGGGTTATTCACCTCAGTGGGTTGTGGCGGTTGCCTTGGATTTGGTAGGTTTATAAGTCTGTTGCGTACTGCCAGCTCGAATAAACGTTTCGTCTTGTCTCGTGGGAACGAGTAGGGACGCTTCATCTTCTCGTTATAATACCGGCGTCTTTCTTCTAATTGATCCGCCATCTTCGGGGCGTTAGGTTGCTGCTGGGCATTCACGACGAAGGTTGCCCTTCCTTTACCCTTGTCATTCCGAGGTTCCGACTTCGGGGGAGGTGTTCGATGACCCATCTGGTCCATCTGAGCCAACTTGTCGATTAAAGCCTGAAATGTGGTTGGCTTAAAGAACATCATAAACTGGGAGATAGTCGCGTGAGGGTCTAGGGTTCCCACGAACATGCCCACCGCGGGCGCTTCCTCAATGCGTTGCTCGCATTTCGACCATAAATTTCGCCAGCGTATAGCATACCGCACCCACGTTTCGCCTGGTTTCACCCTGGCATTAATCAATGCCGTTATTGGAGTGCGGTCGCTGGCGCTCGCGAACCGCTGAGTGAATAGCAACTCCATTTCAGCGAACGTCTTGATAGAATCGTTCGGGAGTTCCGAATACCATTCTAACGCTGTTTCTGATAAGCTGCCCACGAACTGGCGAAGCAACAGTTTATCATCACCGCCGGTGTTACCACAAAGGGCCCTGAACTGGGCAACATGTTGATGGGGATTGCCGGTCCCCTTATACACGTGGAATTTTGGTATTGTATAACCCGGCGGGTATTTGATTTGGTCATACCAGCTTGGATACGGCCGGCCCGTTTTTACGACTTGACCAGCTACCTCAGTCGCATGATGAACCCGGATTTGCTGGGCTATATAGTCGACCAAATCAGCCTTAGAGATTGTCTCCTCCTTGGCCGTTGAGAGGGTCGGTGGTGGATTTGACGTTTCTCCCCTGTCGTCTTCAAGGACGATCGGGGGATCTTCAGCGGGTGGGTCTTGTTGGATCATCATTCCTATCATATCTTGGAAGAGAAGGCCTATACGCTGTATGTTGGCTGCTTGTTCAGCAGCCTCTTTGTCCTTCTTCTCCAATATTCGGCGAAGGAATTCGGCGTCGGTTTCTTCCTCCTGGCGTTCGTCCGAGGACGTTTCTGGGTTTTCTTTTGGCCCGGTAAGTGCGGCCATAGCATTCATCATTTCCTGGAGCTTTTGCTGTTGCTCCTGAGCTTTGGTCACCGACCGTGTAAGCGGTCTATGACCTGTAGACGCACGGCTGTCTTCCATTCCTGACGCCATGTATACGGTATGGACCATCATACCCCAAAACTTAGGGCGTCTGGGCTTAGCGCCTTTAGCTGTCGTTGCAGGCTGGGGGATCTTCTCTGGCTTCCTCCTTCTATGAGCAGTGGAAGTTGAGGGGGCCGTTGAGGCGGGCACCCAGACAGCCTTTCGTGGTTTAGCCTGGTGACTGGCTTCCGGTTGGATTTTCAGCTTCTTGCGCTGGCGGGAGAAGTTTGGATCATCGAGTCTCGGGCCTGCCGCCAAACCTTATAGATTTTGGAAGACAGCCGTTGAGGGGATCGGGGTTGTTCTGGCTTTATTTCCGCAACCTTTTTTAGTGGAGGAGGAGATCTCTTTAGCACCGCAGTAGGAGAATTCCTTCGCACCTTATTTAGCATCTCGAAGCTGTTCCCAGTTGGAACGGCAGCATTAACTTCTACCGTTGGGGTTGGTGGAGTTAGCCCAGAGGGGGAGTTGCCCCCAGCCTTCCTTACTCGGCGCCAGTGGCGACGTCGAGCGTGTCGAGCGGACGGCGCTGGTTCAGCGGTGAGGATGGCTTCGTCTTGCCCCCTGTGTAGGTAGGGGGTCGCTGCTGGTGTTAGCTTGTCAAAGACCGATGTCCTTTGGGTAGCAGGAGCGGGGGCTGAAGCCGTCAATCTTGTAAAGACCGACTTTTTGGCCGGGGAAGCCGCCTTGGCGATTTCGGGAGCAGGACCGGTCACTTTCTTAGAAGCAACCTTCTCTGGGATTGTAGGCCCCATGGTGGGTCCACAGGAGTCTTGGCCCAATCTAGAGAAGACCGAGGCGCTGGTGTTGGGCGACCCGTTGAGAGGGGCCGCGGCAGGGGTTAGACGATCAAAGAACGACTTCTTGGGAGCTTCTTTTGTCAGCACCGGAGCGGAGAGGCTTGTCGGCGGAAGCATGGTCCCAAAAAACAATCCTGTGGTGGCTCGAGTGACCTGTTCCATGGGCATTGTGAATAGCGAAGCAACTTGGGGTCCGTAGGCTATACCTCCTGGCGAGGTAGAGCGTTGGTTGCAATTGCAGTCCGAGCAGTTAGAGCATTTCGCAGAGGTAGAAGCCATCGATTCTTTGCTTTCTGCAATATGCAAGACGCCAAGTCTTAGTATCTTGAAACCCAAGGGCAACCATTAGCGAACTGCGATTGGTTCGCGAATCACGACACATGAAGTGTGGAGTGAAAAGAGGAAAAGGTCCCACCGGGCGTGCCAGAATCTGTTCCCCTCCGAAAGACGGCGCGACGGACTGTCTCGCCTGAGATTCGGGGCAGATGCTAATTGGTGCTATCCGTTCACCTCTCCGAAGATGCCAAGTTGATTTATGGCACCGTACATCGAAGGTTTAGACGGATGCGGCCGATATAACAGACTTCGTCAGATTCCCCCTCGCTTGAGGGGTTTTTGATTGTGGGGACGCTCTTCCCTGCAGGCACAAGCCCCTGCAGTTAATTACGCTACCGCATTGCGGTAACAACTTTCTCCTTCTCCAGATGGTCACTTCGTGTCGTGTGTGTTTGTTTTGTGTTTTGTTGCCCGTGGATTGTATACGGAGACTGAGTTATGTCGTCGCCCGTAGGGCGTGGACTAGTCCAAATCCGTATTATCTTAGATTTGGGTTGGGGTTTGGGTTTAAGGATACGTTAGCCTCATTTGAGCCCAAGATCGACTTAAACATTTGTTAAGGATACGTTAGTCTAGATTTTAGACTAAGATCAACTTAACGGGATCATTTAGATCCACCAAGAGGGCAATAAAAAGGGGCTCTGTTATTTAGTTTAGTGACGTTGCGGTCGGTAGGTAGTTTAAGGACATTGCGGTCCATGGGTAGTTTAAGGACATTGCGGTCCAATGTTAGTTTTAAGACATTGCGGTCAAGGTTAAGGACCTCATAGTCCGTGGATTTAGGGACTCCACAGTCCGTAGTTAGTTTTAAGACATCCCGGTCAAGGTTAAGGACGTCATAGTCCATGGGTTTAAGGACCCCACGGTCCATTGTTAGTTTTAAGACATTTCGGTCAAGGTTAAGGACGTCATAGTCCATGGGTTTAAGGACTCCACAGTCCACAGTTAGTTTTAAGACATCTCGGTCAAGGTTAAGGACGTCATAGTCCATGGGTTTAAGGACCCCACAGTCCATAGTTAGTTTTAAGACATCTCGGTCAAGGTTAAGGACGTCATAGTCCATGGGTTTAAGGACTCCACAGTCCATAGTTAGTTTTAAGACATCTCGGTCAAGGTTAAGGACGTCATAGTCCATGGGTTTAAGGACCCCACAGTCCATAGTTAGTTTTAAGACATCTCGGTCAAGGTTAAGGACGTCATAGTCTATGGGTTTAAGGACTCCACATTCCACAGTTAGTTTTAAGACATCTCGGTCAAGGTTAAGGACCTCATAGTCCATGGGTTTAAGGACCCCACAGTCCATAGTTAGTTTTAAGACATATCGGTCAAGGTTAAGGACCTCATAGTCCATGAGTTTAAGGACCCCACAGTCCGTGTCAATGTGTGGTCATCGGGACCCGTCACCTCTTTGAAGACGTTGAGGAATTACAACGCCAAGTATCAAAGGAGTGAAGAGATGTACCCTTGAGCCGGGGTGGATTAAATAGTCTTTGGCCCAATTTGGGATCAAGACCAATTAATTATGTTATGAGCCCATTAGCCCAGTTAAGTCTGAATTGAGGACTTATGGCCACCTTGGGCTAAGTCCAGTCATGTTTGGAATATTGGCTTCCTGTTGGTCCATTGAAGGAGAGGCTTTGCCTCTGGCCATTTAGCCAATTGGGCTAACATTAATTCAACAGTGTTGAACACTGGGATCAAGTTAGTGTTTTAACACTAAAAGACAGTTGGTGTTAAACACCAGCAACAGGGGGTTCAAATTAGTGTTAAACACTAGAGCAAACCGGTGTCAAACACTAGCAGCAGAGGCTTCAAATTAGTGTTAAACACTAAGAAATTCAGTGTTAAACACTACAAATAAAGTTCTTTGATTAGTGTTGAACACTAAGGCCAAACAGTGTTTTAACATTGGATTCAGGGGTTCCAATTTAGCGTTAAACACTAGGGCAAGAAGGGTCACGTGGTAGCACGTGAGGGCGCCCTCCCTTCATTTGTTCTGCTGAGAATATCGCATCTTTTGTAGCATCACGTGCCATCACGTGACGGGTGTTTAAATGCTTGTATGTTAAAGCCTCTGCCAAGGGTCACGTGGGTCACGTGAGGCACTGCCTCAAAGGGGCTTTTCTGTAGATCTTTTTGGGGGTCACGTGGTGACACATGACCCTGCCTCTATGTATGTTTTTAGAAGATCTGTTAATCCCTTTTAGGAATTAAATTCCCCATAGGGTTGAACCCTGACAATAATTTCAGAAGAATTAAATTCCTATTTCCTTTTTAAGATTTATATTCTGGGATAGAGTTGAACTCTGAATTTTCTATAGGAATTAAATTCCTCATATATGTAAAGAACTGAATTCTATCATAGGGTTAAACCCTAATAAAAGCTTTAAGGAATTAAACTCCCACTCTCTGTTAAAGAATTATTCTGGGGAATGAGATTCTGCCATAGGGTGAAACCCTAATCTCTTCTTTCTTAAGGGAATTAAATTCCTGTTGTTTTAACAGAACTAAGTTCTTAACTAGGGTTAAACCCTGATTCTGTTCATTCTGAAGGAATTAAATTCCCATAACATAGGGTCAAACCCTAATTTTATTTTAAAGGAATTAAATTCCTATAGTTCTGTGAGAATTAAATTCTCATGCTTCCATTCCCTCTCTATGCTTTGGATCTGCATGGCAGGATCTCAACCCATTGAGAATTAAATTCTCAACTCAAGGGGAGATGTGCACTTTACAGATCCTCCCCCAGAGAGAGAACTATGTTCTTCTGTTTTTATATCAGAGTTAAACTCTGTTGAGAATTAAATTCTCTTTTCCTTTCAAAAATCCTTCCCTTTCTTACCTAGGGTTTTCTTTTGCAGAAGATCCAAATTTCTCCAAAGTATCAAGGCTCTCATCTTTTTTTTGTCTCGAATCCTTTCTGCCTTTCTATATATTTTTCTGTGTGTCTCTTGGCTCCTATTTATAGGAGAAGCAGCCGAATCAATTAGTTTTTGATGAATCTTTCATTGGGAGATTTGATTTGTATTCACCATTCGTTTTGGACCTTTGGATTATTAGGTGAATTTTATTCACCATTGGATTTTAAATCCAGAGATTCTCCTTTGTTATTTCGGTTAGATTTAAAGGGGAAATCTTTCCAAGTTCGAGATTCTCCCATAGATAGATGATATTTAATCACCTTTAAATATTTAATTCAATCGGTTCCTTTGGAAAGATTTGAGAGGTCTTTTCTCAGAATTTAATTCTGTTAACAGATAGGCTTTGAAAGCCGGTCATGTGTGGCCACGTGACCCTTGGTCACGTATGGGCACGTGACCCCCTTGGAACGAGCTCTCTTCTTTCTTTCTGCGCTCTGCCTTCTGGTCGCTGCTTAGCTGTCACGTGCCACCACGTGATAACTGGTCACGTGTGAGCACGTGACCCTGGCCTGGAGCCTTTTTCTTGATTTAACCGGAGAATGAGTCTAATGTTTTGAGTGTCACGTGCCAACACGTGACCCTGGTCACGTGGGAGCACGTGACTTCTTCCGAAGCCTTTTCCTTATTTGATCAGGGAACCAATGTGCCTTTGCCGCTGCTTTTAAATGTCACGTTCCAACACGTGATTGCTGGTCACGTGTGAGCATGCGACCCTTTTCTGAAGCCCCTTCCGTAGGCTTTCCTGGTTTTAAATCAGGAAACAGTAGGAAATGAAGAAAACCAATTAGCCTAAGTAGGGTGTACAGAAGGTAATAAGTAAAGACAAAATAAAGGGATTAGAAAGAGGGCAAAGTAAATTGCGACTGCTATCATTCACGACCAAACCGTGTAGTTCATCACCACTCCTATTTCACCTTTTCCTTTTTCCCTAGTTCGGGAGAAATAGAATAAGGTATTATTCAGTTGTCTTTTATCATCACCTTCTCTCAAGTTACGAGTACTCCTTGGTTTAGGAGGGTACACCTATTATGCTTATTGGATAGTCTTCTTCCAAACTATAGGCTGGTGCCGAACGGTAGGGAAGGAAGAAAACCACTTAGCCTAAAGTGGTGTACATAAGGTAATGAATAAAGACAAATAAATGGATTTGGAGAGATGGCAAAGAAATATACGGTTACAGTCATGAATTGGATTATGGAAGAGGCATTACTCGGAATACCAGGATACCCCTACGAAACATTTTCATGTTTCAGTTTCACTGTGCGTTGTTAAAAGAAAACTGATTTCCCGATTAGATACTTACTCCAGGGTATGTATTTACCAGGTATGATTCTCACATCTGTATAGTTTTACAGATGATGAGTGGGAGGAAGTTATTGAGAATTAGGTGATCATCCTCATTATATCGGAATTCATTGTAATTGGTGATATTTGAGGAAATCACCTGGGTTTTTGCCAGACGGCATGTATTTGGTTTTGAGTATCCGTTGTTGTGCACCAATTTCAAAATGATATATCTGTACGTTTATTTTTATAAAGTGAGATATAAATTTTTGAAATTATGTCCGTGACATTTACCTATATCAGTTGACGATTGGGTAAGGAGCGTTGAACAGCGGAGTAGTTCTTAACCATAAGTACAGTTTCCAACCTACGATGCACAGGTTTTGAGTTATTCGATTCAAGGGACTCATACAGAGTATTGTATGCTATCCAGAGTCCATCATGACAAAGGGGTTGGTCCTTGTACTATGTTCTGTTTACTTATGACTTCTCTAGTTTTTAGACAAGTGTTTCGTAGAAATACAAGGTCTAAGTTTTGAGAAGTTGTGGGTATAGGAATAAAGTAGAGAACCAGATGTCGCAAGTATCGGGATTCTTCAAAGAGATCGAAGATATAGATACTTGTGACTGGTATTCAGTTGACAGCAATGCTTTTGAGAAACTTGTTTCTCTTTCAGGTTACTCATAATTGGATGCATTCCTAAGTTGAGTAATGCTGATTAGGCTCTCTCTATAAAGTTAATATGCACTGGAGACAGCTGCATGATTTGAATCTGGTTCCAATTAAATAAGTGCCAAAGTTTCTATATGGGATATAGAATGTTTCATATCTTAACGATGTTAAGGTACGGGGAGTTGTCCGGCTTATGCTTAAAACCAGACTCTGGATAACTCAAGGCACGTTTTTGTAATGGCAGTTTGCGGGTTGGCCCAGGCTATGACGAGGGTTGACTTTCTACCATCTGGAAGATCAATAGTGATATTGTTCTTGACTCGCCACAGTTTTAGTAAAAATGGATTTTTCAGAAAACAGTAGTGGGAGTATGGTAGAACTGGAAGTGATTCCAGAACCGCAAACGATTACGGAAAATTTAATAGGACCTAAAGATTCAATCAGGTTTGACATTCCATTAGCCACTCCGCAGATATGGTGGGTAACCTCAGACACCCGAGAGGTACTCCGGTAGCCTCAAGGACGGTGACAGGGAGATTCTTGTTTACCCAGGCTTGGCACTACTGTTGTTCCAGGCTATGAGACCGGGAAGGAGGTTAAGTATAGCGTCGTTCTAAACTAGCTTTAGAAGTGCACGTATATATTATTCTGCCAGAGGGTTGTTGTGGTCAGTGGGAGCAGCGGAAGCATAATGGGCAAGTAGCTTATATCTATTTATAGACTTAAGCAGTTATAGCGGAGATAGATCATCTAATTTTGATATGACAGTCATGGGTTTGACTTCATCAGAATAGGGGATGGATCTGTTAAGAAGGTAGTAGGGTGCGATGTCCTGGTATTTGGATGACATACACAGAGTAGGAAGTAAAATTCCTATACTACGATCGGTTGTACTGTGGTTGTCACACAGTTGTTTCTCCACACAGGATATGGATATAATATCAGACATTCTGATTACTAGATCTATGGTTTTAGATCTAGATTTGGGTAGTTTCCTAATATGGGTACTTTGACAGTATTCTAATAGTTTTTAGAATGGTTGACTCCTGGCATGGTGGTGTACCTGCAGGTGATGGAGTCTCCCTCTCTAAAGGTGTCTTACAGACTAAAGGGGAGAGGGATGTGCATGATTGGCAGATCACTTGCTTAGGCAATTGAGTCTATCGTGAGATGTCAAGTACCACACCAGATGTTGTTTTTTCAGTAGATGCGATAAGTTTATATTAATCCAATCCTGAAGAAACATAAGGAAGCAATTTTAGAACATAAGTGGATGTTCTACGGATTTGATGACGGCAGCCTCCTTCGGGGACGGTTATCATTCCAGGCTTCAAAGGCGACATGGATGACAGAGTGATTATCAGAGTTATAGTTTTCCCTCTGACGAACGGCGCGGTTTTTTGGACAGGTGGTCCAAGAGGATACTGTGGGAGGTATGGTGCTGGATACTGATGAGTTTCAGTTATCGATACAGTCTAAGAAGTTTGGATTTTGAGTTCATTTATGAACTAGGTCCCATCAGATATCCAGACATACTCTAAGACAGGTATTACTCAATTCGGAAGATGGCTTTCTCCGCGAACTTGAGATTAAGAGAGACATAGAAAGAAATATCAGGGCGGATCCACTCATTGAGGCTATTTCTCGAACACAAGAGTTTTACAAACGAGTTTTGTGAAACTGATTAGTAGAGGAGTTGGGTGTTCGGTATCACACAGGCTGTGAGTATGCGACATCGCAATAATTAGCCTTAAGTTAAAGTGGGAGATTGTTGGATGTAGTGCCCTCAAAGTCAATTATTGGATCGCAGGTACGTTATTGCATTGATTGAGGGAGGACCTATACCGGTAGGACAGTCTTACTCGAGATGATAGTATGCTATCTGATTTTCCTTTATCAGTCGTGTACAGGTTCAGGTGAATGATCACTATTACACGTTGATAGATCCCCTAGGATCCTACTTGACAACCAACAGTATGATGTCGATCATATACGTAAGAGTTGGGTAGTCCATAAGCACATCCTTAAAAGTGGTCCCTAATCGTGGGAGTTTCGAGACAGGGCATCGATACTCCGGAGTAGACTAGTGTATACAGTCGAGACCCCGACGAAGGGCGGTGTCCAGTCTCACAAGCCACTGGTGTCAGTTGGATCACCTAAGATGTATACAAGTGATCATTAGGTTATGAGTACACCGGACAGGACTCCCTGGGAACCTGCTAGTTGGTATTTATACCTAGCGTCAGATAGCAGTTCCCTGGTGACATGTGTACAGGTTAGTTCATAGACCTGAGGTCGTCATTTGTCTCGTGTGAGTTCCCACTGTGCTTTGATTTCTATCCTACCACGGCTCAAAGGAGTCGTGCAAACAGGTCTTTTTTGGGTACAATCCCGAGCTACATGGAGGCAAGTGAGCGGATCAGCAGGGGATTCGTCTCTTCCGGTATTGGGGGTGAGATCGTGCTGTGTTTAGGATAGCCATTACACATAGCTCTCGGTCGAGGCAGGAGATTTACTGATAGGTACTCCAGTAGTATCTCAGGGTGTTCTAGGCTACACTCTAACACGATTTATACTGCTATTGGGGGTCTTACGTTACCAGCCCCCTAGGCCCGATATGCGATACTCATAGACGAACGGACCGGACTGTATGTATATTGTCACTGTTAGTCTCAGTAGGGTTCCAGGATGAGTTCGCTCATCGGCTTCCCTTGAGGTCAGTACATGGGCAGCCGTTACGCACTGCTAGTGCCGCTGACATGCTTGTGGTTAAACCCACTGCTAGGCTACTGATGAGTCATTAGAGTCCCCCACAGATAGTTTCCCAAGTTCGGGCGAAACGTTGTAGAGGCCGTATGGTTTTATGGCAGGGTTCGGAAAATGCACGTGCGTTTACGCACGTGTCATATTTCGGGCAGATAATACTGGTGGGCTTTGGTTTAAGCCGGATCCATGTATTATACTATGTAGATATAATATCTTTGTCTCAGTTGCATTTATATTCGGTCGTAATACAAATGCAGGTATGTATGTATAGTTACGAGGTTATCCTGAAATTCGTTACGGGATCACTTTTCGAAGTTGCCAGTTTTCTATTACCCGTATTAAACATTCGGTTTAATGCGGAATTATCTTTTCTTCATTGGGTGAGTCATGAGGGTGAGTCATGAGGAAGCTTCTAGAATTGATGACTAGGTTTCATGACTCATTGTTTGCATTAAATGGTTGATGAGGTGTTTAAGTGACTCATTGTTTTGCATTAATGTCTTTTGGTAATGCTTAAGATATTATTACTAATGGCCACCCCTTTGCTCCTACACTCACACCGCCTCTCTTTTATGTGGCCGGCCCCTCCTATCCTATATATGGTCGAGCCCCCTTGAAGAGAGATGATGGAATTTGGTTCATGGAAATTTCAAAGCTCATTTCTCATTACTCCATTAAAAGGCAACTTCATTAACCGTTCATCCATGGTTTTGGATGAAACGAGACAAAGTATTCTACTCATTCTCTACATCAATCTTGGACATGTCAGCTAGCAAACTTCATGTCCGAGTTGCCTCGGTTCAGAGGCGGGAGCCCGTATAAAGATCCGTTGACGTGGTGCTACCTTGACGAGGAGACCGGAGATCGAGCGAGATCGCAGATGCCGCGAAGGAGCATGGGATGATGGCTAAAGACCGAAGGACTCGGATCGATCGGTATAGCCTTTCTACCTCTTTACAGTTTGTTAGTTTAGTGTTAATGGCACGATCCGGGTTATAGTATGAGATAGCGCCAGTTATAAAAGTTTTTATTCCGCGTTTGGCGTCAGAATGACGGCCGGTGCGCTACCGTAGACTTACACTACTTTGATGATACAATCAAAGAGTTTGATTTTATCAAAAATGTAGATAAACCTTGCATTTATAAAAAGATTGTAGGGAGTACAATCACATTCCTCGTATTGTACGTGGATGACATTCTCTTGATAAAAAATGGCGTTCCTATACTACAATCGGTCAAACTATTCCTATCACAAAGGTTCTCCATGAAGGACTTGGGTGATGCCTCATACATTCTATGCACTAAGATCTATAGAGATAGGTCTAAGAGATTGTTGGGATTGTCCCAATCTAGATATATAGACACCATACTAAAGAGATTTAGTATGGAAGATTCCAAGCGAGGTAATTTACCCGCTTGTCACGGAATCACCCTTTCCAAAGACTTTTGTCCGAAGTCTGATGAAGAAAGGGCTTGCATGAGGGTATACCCTACGCTTCCGCTGTAGGGTCTATCATGTATGCGATGTTATGTACTCGCCCAGATGTAGCTTACGCACTGAGTGTAGTAAGCAGGTATCAATCCAATCCTGGGAAAAAATACTGGACAGCTGTGAATAACATTCTTAAGTACTTACGAAGGACTAAAGAAATATTCTTGGTATATGGTAACGGAGATCTCCAAATCGACGCCTTTACCGATTCCAGTTTCCAGAGTGATAAGGATGATAGTAAGTCTATCTCGAGTTTTTTATTAACCCTCAATGGAGGGGCGGTATGTTGGAAGAGTTCCAAACAAGACACCGTCGCTGACTTAACGATGGAAGCTGAATTTATATCTGCTAACGATGCCGCAAAAGAGGCAGTCTGGATAAGGAAGTTTATTTCTGAACTTCAGGTGGTTCCATCCATTGGTAATCCAATACCTTTGAATTGCGATAATAATGGGGCCATGGCTTTGACAAAGGAAGCATGGTCCCATCAGAAATCCAGATATATCTTGAGGTGGTATCACCTGATCAGTGAGATCATGGATCGCCAGGAGATCGAAGTGCAAAGAGTGGACACAAAAGACAACATGGAAGATCCATTCACCAAGGCTATCCTTCAAGTCCAGTTCGAGAGACAGTTCGAGATGTTAGGCATGCGGCACACCAGCAACTGGCTCTAGTGCAGACAATGGGTACTTATTGCGCCAATTACAGGTATTAGTGCAAGTGGGAGATTGTTGGATATGTATGCCCTAGAGGCCTTCATTATATAGGATGCTAGGGATATGTATGTATAGGACAATCTTGCTCGATATGATAGTACGCTATTTGGTTTGTCTTTATCTTAACATGTGATGTGTTTTACTTTGTATTTCATATCTTGTATACATGTTGATAAAGCCCTTAGAATGCAGGCTTGACTACCAGGACTATGATGCAGATCATACTAGTGGGGCTTGTGTAGTCCACAAGCATATCATTTAATAGTTCCTAGTCGAGTGGGTATCGAGAAAGGGCATCGATATTCTAGAGTAGACTAGTGTGTACGTTTCTTGACCCTATATGGGGCGATGGTTGATCCCATAACCATTGGTGTTTGACATCAAGGATTGTACACAGGTGCTCATTAGAGAATGGGTATGTTCCCCTCCGAATGGCGGCCTAGACTTGGCGTCCATGCCTGATGTTCGGGGCAGATGCTATTTGGTTTTATCCGTTTATCTCTCCGAAGATGCCAAGTTGATTTATGGCACCGTGTATCGGAGGTTTAGACGGATGCGGCCGATGTAGCAGACTTCGTCAGATTCCCCCTCAGGATGAGGGGTTTTTGATTATGGGGACGCTCTTCCCTGCAGGCGCAAGCCCCTGCAGTTAATTACGCTACCGCATCGCGGTAACAACTTTCTCCTTCTCCAGAATTTCCCTTCGTGTCGTATGTGTTCATTTTTTTTGTGGTTGCCCGTGGATTGTATACGGAGACTGAGTAATGCCGTCGCCAGTAGGACGTGAATTAGTCCAAATCCGTATTTACTTAGATTTGGGTTTGGTGTTTTCAGTTTAAGGATGCATTAGTCGCGTTGCGGCTAAGATCAACTTAAACGTTCGTCAAGGATACGTTAGTCCTGTTTTAGACTAAGATCAACTCAACGTAGTGATTAATTTAATGTATGGCCATCGGGACTCGTCACCTCTCTGACGTCGTTGAAGGATTACAACGACATGTATCAAAGGAGCTCGGAGATGTACCCTCGAACCAGAGTTGATTGGGAGTTTTATAATCCATTTGAATATTTAAGGATACGTTAGCCGTGTTTGGGGCTAAGATCAACTTAAACGTCTGTTAAGGATACGTTAGTCCAGTTTGAGACTAAGATCAACTTAACGGGACCGTTTAGATCCGACAAAAGAGCATTTGGGCTCTATTGTGCCAGTTTAGGGACGTGGTGGTCCGATATTAGTTTAGGGACGTTTCGGTCCGATATTAGTTTAGGGACGTTTCGGTCCAATATTAGTTTAAGGACGTTTCGGTCCAATGTTAGTTTAAGGACGTTTCGGTCCGATGTTAGTTTAGGGACGTTTCGGTCCATCGTTGGGTGTGTGGCCGTTGGGACCCGTCACCTCTTTGACGTCGTTGAGCAATTACAACGATGGATGTCAAAGGAGTTCGGAGATGTACCCTCGAACCGGATGTAGATTGATTTAGGAGAGCCATTTTGCTCAGCCAATTTAATTTAAGGACTTATGGCCACGATTGGGCTAAGTCCAGTAAAAAAAAATGTCCAACATTGCTTTTGCATTTCCTTTTATTTTTATTTGGGCTTTGCCCAGAAAAGATGCAGGGCATCAATTTGTTTTGGGCTCTGTTCTTTATGAATGATGCAGAGCATCAATTTTATTTGGGCTCAGCCCTTTTATTGCTTTGCAATTTATTTTGGCCTGCTAGGTCTTTTTGAGTTGAGCCTGGCCCTTCAAGTAATGCATTGCATTTGTGCAAAGCACCAAGAATCTTTTAGATTCGAGGAAAGGAGTGCAGAGCACATTTTAATTTCTTGATCTAAATTTAGATCAAAGAGAAGAAGAAAAATCTTTTCTTTCTTTCTATCTCAGAGAACCAGAGGTTCTCTAGCAAGTGCAAGGCACTATTTTTTTATTATTTTTATTTATTTATTTATTTATTGAAGATCACTGATTTTGTCTTTTAGATCAATGATCTATTCCTAAGAGAATTTTCTCTTATTTCAAAGGTTTTTTTACCTTCTTCTTTGTGTTCTCAAGAAGTTCTCTTCTTCTTCTTTTTTTAATCCAATTGTCTATATCTTTGAAATGGGGTCTGGGGTCCTTTTTATAGTGCTCAAAAATCAGTTAAATTTGTTAAAAAGATCTTTTCTGAGTGATTTGGGGAATTTTCCCCACCGTTGGATCTTTGATCCAAAGCCCCCTGTTTTACAGAAGAAATCTTCTTGTTTAAACAAGAACAGAAAAATATCCTTAAATCTTCACTCTGTTGTTGCGCAACTCACCAGCGTGTGACACGTGTCGCGCAATGAGGCGCTTGCGCAACTGCGTAGACACATGTCGCGCAGTGACGCACTTGCGCAACAGCGCTTGCGCAACTGCGCAGACACGTGTCACGCGTTGGTGCGTTGGTGCGCTTGCGCAGTTGTGCAGTTGTGCTTGCGCAACTGCGCAGACACGTGTCGCGCAGCCGTGCGCTTGCGCAGTTGTGCTTGCGCAACTGCGCAGACACGTGTCGCGCAGCCGTGCGCTTGCGCAGTTGTGCTTGCGCAACTGCGCAGACACGTGTCGCGCAGCCGTGCGCTTGCGCAGTTTGTGCTTGCGCAACTGCGCAGACACGTGTCGCGCTGCCGTGCGCTTGCGCAGTTGAACGTTGCTTATGTTTTTTAAAGAGCCTTGCTCTGATTGGACGTACTGCCTTGGGCGTTGTGCTGCCGTGTCAACTTCTGACACGTGGCGCGTTGCGCGCAGCGCACGGGAACTGAAGCGTTGCTTCAAAATTTGAATTTTCAAAATTCAAGCAGAGCCTTTCTCTGATTGGGGGAACAAATGCCCCCTACTGTTGCGCTCACGTGGCGCGCACGTGAGTGCAGCGGTGGCAAGACCCCGACCGTTGGATCATTGAGGTCAGGTGAAAAGACGCAGGCGTCTATAAATAGGACCCTTGGTCCTTGGTAATTCTTTACCAATTTCAAGAATTTGAATTTCAGAGCCTTGCTCTTGCTTAAGAACTTCCAGAGCCTTGCTCTTGTGAGAACTTCAAAGTTCTAGTTTTAGAATCACTCTAGGTAAAATTAATTAAATTAAATTAATTTAAATTAAATTTAATTAACAGAGCCTTGCTCTTATAGATCTTTGATCTAAAGGATAACCCCTTTGGGGTTTCTTCAACAGAGCCTTGCTCTCAAAAAATTTACAGATTTACAGAGATCTGATCCATGGGTTCTAACCCATGAACAGAGCATTGCTCTTAGATCAAATGTAGATCTTTTTAGATCTGATAAACGGAGAAAAATTTTGTTTTATAAGTTTTCATGGATTTTTCAAGATTCCAAAACTCTAAAGATAAAATTGATGGATCTTTCCACCATTACCATAGAGCTATGCTCTTTTAAGGAATCTTGTTCCCCTGAGACCAGAGTTTGACAAATGTCACTCTGTGACAGAGCTTTGCTCTGAAAGAGAATATTTCTCCTTGTCTCTAGGGATTTCCCATCAGTGAGGATATTCTTTTGGGGATCTTTTCATTAATTGACAGTCTCATCTAATGATGGGGTTGTCTTATTAAATGATGTACCGTCATCCAGATTTTGTGGGTCCCTCCTTTTGTCTCCTACCCATTACATCACAGAGTTGAGTAAGATTTCAGAATGCCAAGTGTCAGATCACTAACGGTTATTTTTATCTTTCTACAGGAAACATGTCTGACGACTTATCTTTCCCCTTCGTTCGCTCGGAAGGAGGGTTCCCACATTCGCCAGTGGACCGGGTGGTGTTCGCCTTGATTAAAGATCACGATCCTGAGTGCAAGAGACTTCACTTGTGGGGAAGGTGGTACAGCCAAATCATCCAAGGCCGTCGCAGCTTCAGCTCCGCTTCGCCCTCTGAGCCCATAGTTACGATCCCTTATGCGGACAAGCCCCCGGTGGAGTATGCCGTGGAGGTTAAAAATTGGAATGCCGACGACCTCCTTCAGCCTGCAATCGGTGCCATTCCGGTGCAGCCGCCGCCGGCTATAGATATCTTGGGGAGGCGAATCTGTCAGGGTGAAGCACGCCCTTGGGGACAGACTTATAACATTGGATTGATCCCGCGGCCGCTTGCCGGATATTTGCAATGGGCCCATTACATTTTGGCGACGAAGAGGGCTCTCCTGACGACGATTGGTTTATACTCAGCTGTCTACGTCTCGCTCTTCGAGTATCCCTCTCCTCCGACGTGGTGGATAAAGGCCTTCATCGAACAATGGAATATCCCCACCCATACCTTCCTGACAGCGGATAGGGAAGTCTCCATCTCTCTGGAGGAGTTTGCTGAGATTTCAGGTCTGCCAATGAGGGGAGAACACTACGAGGAGCTGCTTCCTCCTGACGAGTATGTCTTCGCCACCAAGCAGCTTGTATTTGACTTAACTCCGGAAAATGCCATTCAGCATCAGCACCCGGGCTTGGTGAAGGTGTTGGAGATTTATGAGGAACTCCATTTGGAATCGGGCGACCGGGGCGTCAGTTTCACGGATTTCATTGCTCGTTTTATCCGCCCGGAGTTCCTATCAGATCAGGGCGAGAAGTTCGCTCAGCTTGCTGACCCCTTTGGTTTCGGCTTGGACCGCCGACCTTCATCGGAAAATGACAAGCGGGATTTTTATTTCCCCGGCACTGCCAGCGTCCCTTTCTCAGAGATCGCCGTTCCTGGCATGGACGAGGAGACTTTTTTCATAGGGTTCTTGGGTCTATGGCTATGCAGCTTCGCGCTTCCCATGCACCCACGCCTCATGCGGTCCTCTGTCTTTTACCCGGCGCATCGAATGGCGGCTGGTTTACGGCTATCAGTAGGGATCGCCGGGCTGGCTTACCTTTACAATGGACTTAGCGTAGCGGCGGTTGCTAATGAGCCTGGGGTACAGCCTGCTAACTTCCCGATGCACTACTTCACTTCTTGGATGGAGCTGCATGTGCGAGGGGTGTTTGGTGCCCATAAGACTCCTCCGTTTTTTGAGAAATATAGACTCCCAAGAATCATGCGGTTGGTCGGGGCTTCAATTGTAGTTGCACCTCCGCGGGAGTCTAGGGGACTGCTCCTGCGTTCACATCTAGTCAGAGCGAAGACCTCTTTTATGGATAAGGTCATCACCATAGGCTCCGAGACCACTAAGTCAGTGGTGTCGCTGCGTGATGACTTTAAGGGCGGGGTTTCTGTACTGAAGGCTCGGGAAATCCTTCACCTTTACTCCATTCGGCCGGGCTACCTAGTATTTAGGCAGAATGAGACGGCTCTCTTTATGAGGTATAACCCACATCGATTTGCCCGACAATCGAGTTACAATCAAGGGATCCCGATGGAAGCCTTTCTGGAAACACCCGCGGCCAACCAAGGGGGAATAAGAAATGCTATGCATCATTTCACCCGGCTCAATACAGGCTCTTATTTTTTTATCAGTGAGCCTAGCTGTGCCCCTAAAATAATCCATCCGTACGTAGCCTGGTATGCGCATGCTATGGGCCCAATCATTTTAATGGAGAAACGTCTGCTGGTCGACCGTAGGGGTGCGCCTCCTGGTGGTGATCGCAAGGCTCCCTTGCAGCCAAGGCTCCCGGTCGTCCCTCCACTAAAAGAGGCTGGAGTCGCTCGACCGCGCGTGTTGAGCCCCCCGCGGGGATTGCCACTGCCTACTACGGTGGATGCACCGCCAGCGCCCCATGCTCCCACGAAGACGGTTAATGTGGTATCACCAGGGTCCGGCGCAGGAACAGAGATCGGGACCCGTCGCCCTAAAGTGGCTGCCAAGCGCAAATCCGCTCCGGGTGGGTCTAAAGCTGGTGGACAGCAGAAGAAGAAGAAGTCCGCTCTTTCCCTCGATGGAATCCTCAGCTTAAAGCCTGCGGCACCTCCCGCCGAGGCCATATGTGAATACGGCAGCAATGAGGGTTTCGTGGTAGATCCTACGGACACCAATCTGGTTGCCATCATTGCAGCTTCGGAGCGATCGGCTAGGCTCGAAGCGATGCTAAGCAAACTCGCTGAGTCCGGTAATCATCAGACGCTTCATTTGTCATTTTATTGCACCTTGTATTATTATCTTTAACTAACATTTGTTCCATTTTCAACAGGTGTCTCTACTGAAGAGGCTATTGCTGCCTCCCTGAAAACCTTCCAGGAGGAGGAGGAGAAGCGTGCCCTAGCAGGCGCTGGTATGTTTCACCCCTTTCTCTTTTATAAGGAAAGTTTGTTGTCTTTTTATGATGGTCAACCTAACCTTCTTTCGTTTCTTAGTAGGGGTTATATCAGTTGATGCGAGGATCCTTCCCGAGCCTGTTACTGAAGTCCCGGCTTCGTCGAAGTTGCCGCAAGAGCCTCGGCTTGACAAAACGACGAGGGATGCCCTGAAAACCTTAGAGGCTTCCCTATTCACGGACGAGGACACCTCAATTAGGGAAGCCCTAGTGGCATCCGTCTCAACGGCTTGGGAGGAGCGGAAGCGGTTGAGACGCGAAGCAAAGGCGTGTAGAGCTGCTTTGGCTGCGGGAGCGGGTCCCAGTACCATTCCTCGCGCTGACACTCCTTCTGGAGAGGCCCATGTCGCCCTGTCTACTGCTTATAGGCAAGTGGCGCGCGCGGCCCGAAGTGCAAACAATAAATCCCCTTCAGGTAGCATCTCTTTCAGAACCTTGTTGTAAGAATTATTATAAAGCCATTGGCTCATATGCATTCCATCTTGCAGGACCAAGTCCGACTGAGGGGGAGGCGGAGACCGTTGGACCCCAGGAAACGGCGGAAGCGGCGCCTGCCGAACCTGAGCCGACGGTGGGCACCGTCGTCGGGGCCACGGTGCCTGAAACAGAAGTTGAAGGATCCGCCGCCGAGAAGGTCATTGATGCCGCGTCTGAAGTGGCGGCAGATGAGATGATTGTCTCAACCGAGGCGAAGGCGGTAGAGGGCGAAGCGCTCGAGGCTGGAGACCTCGCGGTGACGGTGGACGAGACAACCGTGACCGCAGAAACCGAGGGAGTATCGGGTGAGGCGGCCACGATTCCTGAGGAGGAGAGAACCGCTCTTTCTCAGGAATCTGGTAATACTCCGATCATAGCCCTCCCCGCGTATGGTTCCTTGCCGTCTCCCGGGCTCGCGAGCACAACAACGGTTCCCATCGAGTCGGGTGATGAGGCTACGGGCGGTGGTCTCATGTCGATGGATGAGGGGATTGCTTCAGTTTCTGCTGGTAGCTCGTCAGGTAAATTTTTTTTTTGTCACCAGCGTTCCCCCCCTTTTTCATATATCTTGCGATCTCTTCTAACAAGCTTGTCTTTGCAGGTGCGGCCAGTGCCGATGCTCCTTTGCTCGAGGGGGCACCGTCGACTACTGCTTTGGCGGTGGTCACCTCCCCGCCTTCCCTTGTACCATCACGGATGTTGGAAGGTATGGATTCACGACTCATGCATTAATCTTTCAAAAATGTAGCTTTATACTAACGTTATACCATTGTGCCTTTGCAGGAGTGCTCTTCGATCATTTATATCAAGTGTTGCTCCCACACTTCTCTTTCCCATCCGAGCTCGCTTCTCCTTCTGGTGGCGCCAGTGAGTATACCTTCACTATAATATCTTTACTTACCCCCTTTTTTCTAGCAATGGGATAATTTCTGACTTTTCCTTTTCTTTATTGCAGTGCCACAAATCGAAGGAGGGGATGCAAGACCTGCCGCGCCACCGGCCCTTCCGGCTTTACCGTCTGTTGCAGCTGGTATAATAAATTTCCTTTTTTTTTTGGTAACCCTTCAACATCTTCTGAACCATCGTTTAACCATGTTTTGTTTTGCAGCTATTGTTCCGGCTCCGGTCCCCTTTGAGGCTCGCGTCCTTTCACCGGCAGGCCCTTTCTTGAGACGTCCATCTTCCAAGGATGCTGCGATGAGTTTGGGCATGCTGAGCGGGTACATTGAAGAGCTCAATATGGACACTCTCCCTTCTGCCGTAGATTTTGCTGTGGAGGTTAACCCGATGTTGGCGGCGCTCGTAAATTTTCATAATGAAGGCGTCGTCGAATCTTGGGTTAACCACTGCAGGGGAATCGAGGCCTGTCTATATCGGCTGGAGTCGACGCGCCCTTCTCCCGAAGTTTTAGCTCTGAGCACCCAACGCAAAACTTGGCTCGAGCAAAGCACTTCGCACCTCCGCCACCTGGAACAAGAAGCAGCTTCAAGACTAAGGGAATGCCAAAAGACCTCGAACGAAACGGCCCATCTGCGCGCTGAGGTTGAGGCAAATGCTGCCCAAGTGAAGACTATCTTCGAGGGTCTCTTGGAGCGTATCTCCTATGGGCTAAACTTGAAGCGGAAGCTTGACGTAGCTGAGCGCAATACCCCAAGTCGGGAAGCTGCCTATCAGGTCGTCAGGGAGCAGCTTGCGTCGGTCTTGCAGCAGCGAGCCCAAGTGGAGGCAGAGCTGGCGATAGTAGCCGATCGAGAGAAAACATGGAAGGAAGTATGCGAGCAATTGTTAAATCTATGCAAGACGCTTCCTTCCCAGTAATTTCTCCTTGTATCATTTGTACTTGTAAAATATATGTATATATATTTTTTTTATTCTTTAGTACAATGTATCCTGTACCCAGTCAATGTTCATGAATAAAAGATACACATTTTTGTAACGTCCTGTGTCATTTCTTCGCCTTTTTCATTCTTTTCAGCATGACATATTTAATACACCTTATTGACAGATAACTTCATTTCTCCCAGAGATAACGATGGCCTAGACTGCAGGTTCAGATCTGCCGCCTAGGACTTTTCAACTCTATGAGCCGTGAGGGTCTCATAGAGACTTTTCTTCCTACGGATCGAGAGGATCTCGTAGGCGGGCTTTCTCCTTAGGAATCGTAGGGATTCCTAAGTGTGGTTTTCTCTTATAAGTCGTAGGGATCTTATAAGAGAATTTTCCCTCTTACGAGTCGAGAGAATTCGTAAGCGGTTGTTTCCCTCCTCGTCGAAATTCGACTTCGGAGAGTGAGACCCATGAATAGTATGCAGGAGACCATTTTGGATTGACTTGCAGGGCCCCATTGCTTAAGAAGCAAGCTTTTTAGTCCTTGCTGTCTGAGACTTCATCTTGCAGATTAAGAAGCAAGTTCAATTTGTTGAAGAAATCCCTTTTCTGAAAGATTTGGCGGGATTTCCCCCACCATCGGATCTTTGATCTAGGGGCTTCTGTTTTACAGAAGATAATAACCGAAAAGATTTCTTCAGAACCTTTTTGTTTAGCGCGAATGCTCCAGGATATGACGCGTGTCGCACAACACACAGTGCAGCGCAACTGCGCTAGCACATCTATGCCGACACGTGTCATGCAGCGCACGACGCATACGTCGCTGAAGCGTTGCTTCCCTTGGTTTTGCTTGAAACAGAGCTTTGCTTTGGCTGGGTGCGCTGCTTTGGGGTGCTGCGCTGATGTGTTTGCGCTGGACACGTGGCGTGTAGCGCGCAGCGCAACGCAACTGCGCTAGCGCTTCCGTGCTGAAGCGTCGCTTCTTCAAGACAGAGCTTTGCTCTAATCGGGGAAGGATGAAGCGTTGCTTCATCTCCTGTCTCGGAATTCGAACGGACATTCGCTCCAATTAGGGTAAACTGCCGTGACGACTCTTGGGAGTCGAAGAGGCACTTGAGGCCTATAAATAGGACCCTTGGTCCCCTCCAGATACTTATCATCTTCCAGATTTCCATTTTTGAAGACTTCAGAGCTTTGTTCTTGCCTTTAAGAACTCCGGTGCCTTGCTCCTTTTTTTTTTAAAAGTTTTTTAGAAGAACTTCAGGTAAAATCGATTCTTAGATCAATCTTAAATAGCAGAGCTCTCGTCTAGTGGGTTTCATCTTTGAACACAGTTTTGCTCTCTAGGAATTTAGTCATCCATGTATATTATTGCTTTTCTATTGATGATCTTCATGTAATATTTTCTCCAGGCGTAATGGCGGCGGTGCATCTATACAGTCTGCACGAGTTCATTACCTACGATGATATCCGTGCTCAGGGTCGTCAACAAAACCAGGAGTTTACAGACGCCGAATGTGCAGAAGTTATGGGTCGTCTGAACGCAAGCGGTGGTTAGCTGTTGCCTCGGCGTTCGGCTCTTTTGAAAGACGTGCTGGGAGCAATATGGAGGGCACTTCCGGGTCTTCACGAGGCCCTACCACTCAATGCGCTGGATGATGCCGAGGACAAGGTGCATTCAGTGCACCTGACAGGGATGATCTCAAAGAAGCGACGGTACGACCTCGTTGACATCCTGCATCAAGTGTTTCAGCAGACGACGATCGTTGCTGCTTATCAAAGGCCGGAAGGGCTTTCCGATGATATCGACACCGAAGAGCGCGAAAGACTGCGCATAAGAATAATTAGAAAGGCCAGAAGAACTCTGGATAGCCTTACTTTTGATTTCCTCAATCCGTGCCCCGGATCCGAGGTTATACCGTTGTAATATTTTGAACAATGTTTCTTATGCATTATTCTTATGCTTGTAAAAAACTTTTAGCAGTATGAATGAAAACCCTCCCCTTTTCTATTTCAGCTTGTCTTATTTCTCGTCCTGAGTTTTCTGTCCATGCATAAATGAATGCGTCACGCATGCCAGATCAAATGTAGAACGGATATTCTTTCTGTCATCTTCTTTCTTTTAATGTCAGTAGGCTGTCTTAATAATCATGGTTGATGGATGTCTAAAACGAGTATTCCGACTTCCTCAGGAAATAGCGATGGCTTAGGCCGTAGGTTCAGGTTTACTGCCTAAGACTTTTCAATTCTATGAGCCGTGAGGGTCTCATAGAGGCTTTTCTCCCTACGGATCGAGAGGATCTCATAGGTGGATTTTCTCCTTAGGAATCGTGAGGATTCCTAAGTGTGGTTTTCTCTTATAAGTCGTAGGGATCTTATAAGAGAATTTTCCCTCTTACGAGTCGATAGAATTCGTAAGCGGTTGTTTCCCTCCTCGTCGAAATTCGACTTCGGAGAGTGAGACCCGTGAATAGTATGCAAGAGACCATTTTGGATTGACTTGCAGGGCCCCATTGCTCAAGAAGCAAGTTTTTCAATCCTTGCTGTCTGAGACTTCTTCTTACAAATTGAGACGAATCGGGAATTTGCTCGCGGAGAGGGTGATGGCTCTGCGAGTTGACATGAGTTAAGAGGCTTTCATCACGGAGTGTTTGTATCCGTGAGTCGAGGAGTTTGCTAGGGATTATTTGTTTCCCGAGCACCAAGGATTATTTGTTTCCTTGGGGTTTGAAACGAGTCGAGGATTCCTACGGAGGCACTGGTGGCTCTGCGGGTCGACGCGGATCAGGAGGCTCTCGTCAAGGAGTGTTTGTATCCGTGAGTCGAGGAGTTTTGCTAGGGATTATTTGTTTCCCAAGCACCAAGGATTATTTGTTTCCTTGGGGTTTGAAACGAGTCGAGGATTCCTACGGAGGCACTGGTGGCTCTGCGGGTCGACGCGGATCAGGAGTCTCTCGTCAAGGAGTGTTTGTATCCGTGAGTCGAGGAGTTTTGCTAGGGATTATTTGTTTCCCAAGCACCAAGGATTATTTGTTTTCTTGGGGTTTGAAACGAGTCGAGGATTCCTACGGAGGCACTGGTGGCTCTGCGGGTCGACGCGGATCAGTAGGCTCTCGTCAAGGAGTGTTTGTATCCGTGAGTCGAGGAGTTTTGCTAGGGATTATTTGTTTCCCAAGCACCAAGGATTATTTGTTTCCTTGGGGTTTGAAACGAGTCGAGGATTCCTACGGAGGCACTGGTGGCTCTGCGGGTCGACGCGGATCAGGAGGCTCTCGTCAAGGAGTGTTTGTATCCGTGAGTCGAGGAGTTTTGCTAGGGATTACTTGTTTCCCAAGCACCAAGGATTATTTGTTTCCTTGGGGTTTGAAACGAGTCGAGGATTCCTACGGAGGCACTGGTGGCTCTGCGGGTCGACGCGGATCAGGAGGCTCTCATCAAGGAGTGTTTGTATCCGTGAGTCGAGTAGTTCGTTGGGAGAGTATGGCTCCCTCTTTGTTTATGCCCTTGGATTGTATACAGGGATCGATGTGATCTTAACTGTAGGGCCAAAATTTTATCATCATTATTTTTTTATTTCCGCGATGCTCTATCATTTCAGCTTTTATATCGCGAAGGTCGCGATCGCCCAATCATTTCGGCTATTTTTCGCGGTGCCCAATCATTTCGGCTATTTATTTTATTTCTACTCGCTGCTTTTTATTGCGAGTTGCCCAATCATTTTGGCTATTTCGCATGCATACATTTTACTTGCTGCTTTTTATTGCAAGTTGCCCTATCATTTCGGCTATTTCGTATGCATGTGCGGCTTACTGGCTTTTCGCCGTAAACCTGAACTTGGAAACTGATTTTGGCATCAGCACCGCTACAACTGGGATGTTGCCAGGCGCGAATCATCATTTGCTTCTGTCATTGTCGAACAAAGGAGGCTTAGCGACCAGGGTTAGGGTCCTGTCGACTAAGGCTTTTGACTTTATGAGCCGTAAGGGTCTCACAAAGCTATTTCTCCCTACAAGTTGTTAGGATCTTATAGGTGTATTTTCTCCCTAGGAATCGTGAGGGTTCCTAAGTGTTTTGTTCCTCTGTAAGTCGTAAGGATCCTACAGGAGGGTTTTCTCTTTGCAAATCGAGAGGATTTACAAGGGTTATGCGAATATATCCCCAGTCACGGATGGACCTTGGTTAGGGAAATGTTTATTCGCGCCCGTGGATTGTATACAAGGGTCAGTATTGAGCCACTTGTAGGGCAATATCGGAAGTTGTGGGGGTCGCTTAAGCACAGGTTTAGGTTTCTGTAACTTAAGACTTTCAATTCTTATGAGCCGTGAGGGTCCCATAAGAGAGTTCTTCTTACGAGTCGTGAGGATCTCGCAAGTGTATTTTCTCCTTAGGAACCGTGGGGATCCCTAAGTGCGTTGCTCCCTTGTGAGTCGTAAGGATCTCACGCGGGTGGTTTCTCCTTACAAGGTCGAGAGGATCTTGTAAGCGTTCTTTAACGAGGTTGCGCCCTTTCAGGTTTTCATAAACACTCGCCGGTAGTCCTGCTGTTTTTACTCACGGAGCCCTTTCGGGTTTTCATCCGTGCCCATTTTGCTTATGGACATACCATTTTTTTATATTCTTTTTATTTCCTTTTTCTCTTTTTTTTTTACGAGGTCGCGCCCTTTCGGGTTTTCACGAACACTCGCCGATAGCCCTGCTGTTTTTACTCACGGAGCCCTTTCGGGTTTTCATCCGTGCCCCTTTTTGCTTATGGACATACCGTTTTTATTTTATTTTATTTTTATATATTTTTTTTTATATCTCGTCAGTCTAAAGATGCTGCGGTAGTAGTTTAAAGACGTTTCGGTCTGCTATTAGTTTTAGGACATTTCGGTCCGCTGTTAGTTTAAGGACATTTCGGTCCGCTGTTAGTTTAGGGACATCTCGGTCCGCCATTGAGAAGTTGGCTACTGCTTATACAGTTTGAGCTTAGGAAGATAGCGAGCGGACATAGTCGTCGTCATCTATCGTTGACCTAGGCTGTGGCTCATTAAGCGTAGTATTTCTTTAGGAAGCGACCGTTTATCGGCCTGAAAGGCCTTTCACCGTGCATGTCCATGAGTAGATAGGACCACCCTGGTAAACTTTATCTATGACGTACGGGCCTTCATAGTTCGGCTCGAATTTTCCCCGCTTGGCGCGATTGGGGATCATAGGCCTTTTGACCACTAGCATGAGTTCGCCTTGGTGGAATGTCCTTGGTTGGGTCAATCTTTCGTATGAGCGCATCATCTTTGCTTTATAAGCTTCCAGATTTTGTTGCGCTATGAGCCTAGTTTCATCAAGGGCGTCAAGCTCCTCAAGCCGAAGGTGAGCATTTTCTTCGTCCGTTAGCTCGTGGTGAACTGCCACTCGTAGAGAGGGTAACTCTATCTCGAGAGGGAGTACTGCTTCCGTACCGAACACCAACGCGTATGGCGTTGTGTTTGTGGCTGTCTTGAACGTGGTTCGATACGCCCAAAGAGCTTCTTGCAGTCTCTCATGCCAGTCTTTCTTATTTCGGGACACTGTTTTCTTTATAATTTTCGTCAAGGTCTTGTTGAAGGCCTCGGCGAGACCGTTAGCTCGTGGATTATAGACTGAGGAATATCTCCAGTCTATGTTATGCTGCTGTGCGAAGCGGCTGATTTTATGACTTCGGTAAGCTGGCCCGTTATCGGAGATGATCCGCCTCGGAGTTCCAAACCGATATATGATGTGCGTTTTGAAGAAATGGAGGATATTCTCCGTCTTCACTTCTCTCAATGGTACTGCTTCTGCCCACTTAGAGAAGTAGTCAGTCGTCGCTAGGATGAAACGATGTCCTTTAGACGATGCTGGCTCGATGGGGCCGACTATATCAGTCCCCCACATTTCGAATGGCCAGCTAGCTACCGTTGGATGCAGCGGATTTGGGTGCTGGTGGATGAAGTCCCCATGAATCTGGCATGAGTGACATTGCTTCGCATATTCGATGCAGTCTTGAATCATCGTGGGCCAGTAATAGCCTATCCGTTTGATCTTCAACTTCATCTTTGGACCTGCTTGGTGAGAACCGCAGATTCCGTCATGAATTTCCTGAACGACTCTTTCCGATTCGTCCGGTCCTAAGCATCTCAGCCACAGAGAATCGAATGACCTCTTGTAGAGAGTATCATTGACGAAGGCGAAGGACAGAGCTCGTTTTATGAGTTGATGTCTTGCGGACGCATCTTCGGGCATTTGGTGGGACTTGAAGTAGTCTATAAAGACTTCCCTCCAATCCTCAATTTTCTCATGTTCTTTTATTTACAAGGTCGCTTGTCTAGTCACTCCCTTCTCTTCGGGTGATTCCGAAGGTATTTCTGCGGGGGCGAGCACCTGACGACTTTGTACCATGATTCTAACGTCATCGAGGTTCTCGTCAGCCATTTCTTTAGCGAGTTTGGCCAACGCGTCCGCTTTACTGTTATCCGCACGTGGTATGCTCTCCAAAGTATATGAGGGAATTTGGGTTAGCAGTTGTTGAACCTTTTCACCGTATTTTACTAACTCCGGTTTGCATGTTTGGTAATCGCCGTTTACTTGACTAACGACCAGTTGCGAATCTCCGTATATGAGGAGGTTTTCAATTCCCATGTCAATGGCGATCTCGAGGCCTGCTATCAGAGCTTCGTATTCGGCTTCGTTGTTTGTCCTCGGTTCCGTCAGGGAGAACGCGTAGCGCATTATCCCTCCTTGTGGAGTTATAAAGATGAGTCCTACCCACGATTTGATTATAGGGGTACTTTGTTTGCGCTTCTTCACGGAAGATGCTCCGTCAAAATAAAGCTCCCATCGAGTATTATCACCATCGATCGCATCAAACGCATGTTCGTCTGGAAGATCGCAGTTTAAAGGAGAGTCGGCTGGTATCGGGTGCTCAGCAAGGAAGTCGGCGATGGCCTGGCCTTTTACTGCTTTGAGTGGTCGATATGCTATCGAAAACTCCATTAAGAGCAGGGCCCATTTAGCGAGTCGTCCTGTCAATATGGCCTTTGACATTAGATATTTGAGAGGGTCCACCTTTGAAATGAGATAGACTTCATGCGCTAATGCGTAATGTCTAAGCTTTGTTATTGCGAAGATCAACGCCAGGCAATGTTTTTCAATGGGGGAATAATTGCTCTCTGCCGCCAGCAGCACTCGACTTAAATAGTAAAGTGCTCTTTCTTTCCCTTGGTCATTCTCTTGTGCCCATAATGCGCCCAAAGAACCTTCAAGGGCGGCCGTGTAAAGAATGAGAGGCTTTCCCTTCACTGGAGCAGCCAACACTGGAGGGTTTTGCAGGTACTGTTTGATCTCGTCTAGTGCGTTTTGGCACTTTTGATCCCAGACGAACGGGGTTCCCTTCTTCATCAGGTGGCTGTAAGGGCGGCACTTTCCTGAGAGGTTGGCTATAAATCGTCGTATGTACGCGAGCTTTCCTTGGAGAGACCGCAGCTGTTTGAGAGTTCTCGGCGGAGGCATTCCTATGATTGCCTTGATCTTGGACGGATCTATCTCGATACCTCGGTTTCGAACGACGAATCCCAGGAATTTGCCCGAGGAAACCCCGAATGCACACTTCAGAGGGTTCATCTTCAAGTTGTATTGTCGAAGACGTTGAAATACGGTCTTCAGATGCTCGAGATGTTCCTCATATGATTTGCTTTTAACAACGAGGTCGTCGATATAGCATTCAACAATTTCGTGTATAAGGTTATCGAAAATCTTCGTCATGGCCCTTTGGTAGGTTGCACCGGCGTTCTTTAAACCGAAGGGCATCACCTTGTAACAGAATATTCCCAAAGGAGTCCGGAAAGCCGTATGTTTCTGGTCTTCAGGGTGCATTTTTATTTGATTATATCCTGATGAGCCGTCCATGAATGAGAAAATCTCATGCGTGGACGTATTGTCTATCATTAGTTCGGTGACTGGTACTGGGAAATCATCCTTCGGGCAGGCTTTCTTGAGATCCCGAAAGTCCACGTATATGCGCACCGTACCATTTTTCTTCATCACTGGGACGATGTTAGCAATCCATTCAGGGTATTGAACCTCTTGGATAAAGCCGGAGTCTATCAGCTTTTTGACTTCCGCGTTGATGCTCATTTCGAGCTCAAGCCGCATTCTTCTCGGCGCTTGTTTGACCGGCTTGACACTCGGGGATATTGCCAGTCTATGTACAGCAACTTCTGGATCAAGTCCCGGCATCTCGGAATAGTTCCATGCGAAGCAATCTTTATGCTGTACAAGGACGTCCTTTAACGCAGCCACCTTTTCCTCGGACAGCAGTTCGCTGACGAATGTCGGTCGCGGATCGTTTATCGTCCCCAACTCAATTTTCTTGAGGTTATCCGCAGTGGTATGTATGCCGTCCTCCAGTTCTTTCGGAGCTGGGGGAAATTCTGAGATCACCTCATCATTGCTGTTTTCGAAGCACCAGGGAAGGCTGTCCACATTCTCGGACTCTTCTTTTAATATCGTTATCATACGACAGGTGCGAATTTTCTGCCAATCCCAATGTGGAACTGGTTCTTCTTTCGTGGCCTTAGGCTCGTGCTTTTGTGGTGGTGCTACCCTCCAGTTGTTGGACAGAGCGAATTTACCAAGCTGATATTGATCTTCGACCCAATTCTTGAAGGTGAAGCAATCTTCAAGAGGATGACCTACTACTCGATGGTAAAAGCAATAATTTGGGTTGAATACCTCGCCCGCGTGCTCGGGGTGCTTGGACTCTGGCAGCGTAAGCATTTGATGTTTTAGAGCAAGATCAAATATCTTCCTTGTTTTGTTCCGAGGAAATGAGTATGCTCGACCCATTTTCTTCATGAGGGCTAAGTCAGTAACGCTCGACTCTCGGATACGTGGTTTCTTAGCTCTGCCTTGTGGTTGTTGAGCGTCTTTTCTGCCCTCTGACTTGTTTTTGCTTTCGCGTCGAACCCTTTTTGTAGCAAGTTGACAAGGAGCGGCCTTTTCATCCTTCACGGCCTGTCGGAGAAGGCGTTGCGTCTTGGCTTTCTCATAGATGGCCGTCTCGCGATTGTGGTCATCTCAGACTTTTTGACCAGCTTCCCTTATAAGCCTGTCCATTTGTTCTTCAAATGATGGACCGGGCACTTTTTCATCAGGAACTTTTACTGGCTTAGGATTAGCGTCCTCCCATTGAGCGTCCGCATCTTCATCGAAGTCATACATGACATAACAGCTATTTACTAGCTCTCGTTTCTTTAGCCGGATGTACCCAAGCCCTTTTGTTTCCATTCTCCCGTTAGGCAGTTTGCGTTGGGTCCCGGGAACATTCCAGACCCTGTCATAGAATTTGGCCTCTCTAACGGTCTGTCTGAAGGATATCCCCTGGCGTTTCAGCAGTTTCTTCAAACCTTCGGTATAATATCTGGGAAGACGGATAGGCTGAAGCCTGTCGAGCGTGGGATCCACGCCATGCCAAACTTCTTTTTCCACCTTGTTTTCTTCAGAACGGTAGAATAGGATTGCCTTCTCGTTTTCTCGCCTGGGAGGGATATAGAATGTCCGCAGCTCTTCTACACTGTAGATATTAAGTGCGTTCAATTCTTTATGATGTTTAGGCGGCACCATGGTTATCTGCAGACTTCGCTCTTCATCAGCGGAAGCCCGTATTGAAGGCCGAGCAGAGAATACGACATGGACCTCATCCTCCGAGTCACTACCAAAGACCAATGTAGGAGTGGACGGTCCTGGCTTGTTATGTTGGGGTGGACCCGAATAAACGATCTCCTCTTCTTCCTCGGTATCACTGCCGAAGACAGGGATGGTGGCGTTAGTTTTATTTTCCGGCTTGTGACACTTCTCTGTGTCTTCGAAATACGGCAAGAAGTATTTGGCATCTTCGTATTTGCGGACCTCGTTCACAGAAAACGGGTTCAGTTCTCCCGTCACGGTATACTCGAAACCATCCTTAAAATACTTCATACACTGATGTTGTGTAGAAGGGATGATGTTGTACTCGTGTAACCATGGTCGGCCGAGCAAAGCGTTGTAGCATGTCTTGGCATCTATGACGTGGAACTTAATGTCCGTGACGAGTAATCTGAAGCGTAGCGTCAGTATCACAGATCCAAGAGTCTTTGACGATTGGGAGTCGAACCCGGATATGGTGATCTTGTCCCGAGCAAGGTGCTGGACGCTCATGCAGATTTCCTTCAACACCCACACGTTGAGTAGGTTAACAGACGACCCGTTATCGATCAGAATTTTGCCTATCTTTATATCATGGCAGTATCCCGAAACATAGAGAGGGCGATTGTGTTCGCAAGTCCCAAGTAGAAGGTCCTCATCGCCAAAAGTAACATCAGCCGTGTGTACTTCCTCCAACTCATCCTTCATCTTTTCCTCGGCCAGGCATGCTTGGAATTGTTCCGGGTCTTGGAGTGCCTTAATCAATGAATCTCTCGCCTCTTTTGATAAAAAAAGGGCGTCGAGAATGCTGAGCTGCGAGGGCAGTTTCCTCAGATGTGCTAAAACGTTGTAATCCACCTTATTCTTCTTTAGTGGGTTCTTAGCGGCTAACTCTTCCGCAACCTGGTCATCGAGAGTAATATCCTCAGAGACCTTTTCTTTCCCTTTATCTTTTCTGTTCAAGGGTCCGAAGTTCTTTTCAGGCAGCGTCCGATTTCGCAGCCGGATATTTTCGCAGACCTTCGGTTCTTCTTCTTTTCCTGAAGCGGACTCTTTAAAGAGAGGGGCAAGTTCTAGCTCTTCATCAGAATCACTCCCGAATGTGGGCACTTGTGATCCACCGGCGTCAATCATGCAACAACCACCGCTAGTTTTATCAAGCACTTCGTTTATTCCGTTCTTCTCTCGGCGGGCTTTGCGCTTTTCCCGCTTAAACTGTTGCCGGTGAGTAACATATCCTTGCCACCACTTACCGAAAGCTTTGCACTCTTCGGTGGGATGCGACACCCTCCGATGGTACAAGCAATAGGAGGGGTGGTTTTCCATTTCACCCGTAATGTTTTTCTCGGAGGGTGGTAGCTTCATACCCATCGACACAGCCTTAGCGAATCTCTTCTTTATCTTGAACTTGATTTTATCTGTGGTGGGTGTATTTTGTTCTAGCGGGAGTACCGCAATTCTTTCGCCAAGGCGCTGGCGTTTGGCCTTTTTGAATATAACCGCTTTGTTATCCCGATCAGCTTTGCCCTTTAAAAACGCCTGATTTAGGAATGCATCAATCGCTTCATCCGATGGCTCCAGGATTTTTAGTGCAGGCTCTGCCCCCAGCTTTTCAGCGCGAGGAGTCTCCTCATCGCTTGTGGACAAATGGGAAATCACATGGCAACTTGCTACATGTTCCTCAGATTCATTTGACGAACTACCTCCCTCATCTTCTGCATGGAAGACGTGGTTGAGGAACTCTTGCAATGTAATGGGAGTCCGCGCCTTCTGGTTGTATTCTTCCAGCGCGTCAATTTGCTTTTGCAAGTCCGTGCGCCTATCGCTAGGCTTCACCGGTTTCTTAGCCTTCTTCTTTTTCTTCGAAGACTTTGACGACTGGCTACTAGTGCTTGAACCCCCATCATTGGTCTTTGGAGTTGGACGTGGCTTTAACATCCCCTCAACGACCTGCGGTTCCAATGGGCTTTTCCACTTGATCGCCGGACATGTCCGAAGATCATTTTGCATTCTCTTCGTTTTTGAAGATAATACAACCTCCCACGGAGTTTCTTCAATGACAGAGCATGTTGCCCCCGGCGTATTCGTCCCTTTAGAGGTGTGGGGCTGCGGGGGATTCACCTTCCATTTGTCAGATAACGCAAATTTTCCTTGTCTATACTGGTTTTCAAGCCAATTTTTGAAAACGTAGCAGTCCTCAATCGGATGGCCTAGCACTCGATGATAGGGGCAGTAATTAGGTTCGTTGACGTCACTTGGTTGCAACGGACGTTTTGGATCTGGCAGATTTATGAGTCTGTTGCGTAATGCCAGCTCGAATAACCTCTTCGTTTTATCGCGGGGAAAGGAATAAGGACGCCCCATCCTATCCTCAAGGGGTACGTAAGGGCGCGTATTGTTTGGACGAGCAACCGGCTTCAAGTCGTTCGGTTGTTGTTGAGCATTAGCGACAATGATCGCTTTTCCCTTTCCTTTGTCAGTTCGGGAATCAGGCTTTGGGAGAGGGGGTTTATGACCCATCTGGTCCATTTGCGCTAGTTTGTCAATCAAAGCCTGGAAGGAAGTCGGCTTGAAAAACATCATAAACTGTGAGATGGTTGCCTGTGGATCAAGGGTTCCAACAAACATTCCCACCGCAGGGGCTTCTTCTATGCGCTGCTCACACTTTGACCATAGATTACGCCACCGTATAGCGTACTGAACCCATGTCTCGCTGGGTTTTACCCTAGCGTTAATCAGTGCCGTCATCGGGGTACGTTCACTGGCACTTGCAAAGCGTTGGGTAAACAGCAGCTCCATCTCCGCGAAGGTTTTAATAGAATCATTAGGGAGTTCAGAGTACCACTCGAACGCCGTATCTGATAGACTTCCGACAAACTGGCGGAGCAAAAGCTTGTCATCGCCACCGGTGTTACCGCAAAGCGCCCTGAACTGGGCGACATGCTGATGGGGATTGCCAGTCCCTTTGTAGACATGAAACTTGGGAATTATGTAACCCGGCGGGTACTTGATTTGGTCATACCAGCCTGGATATGGTCGCCCCGTTTTTACGACGTGGCCGGCTGCTTCAGCCGCATGATGAACCTTTATTTGCTGGGCTATGTATTCGTCCAGATCAGTCTTAGAGATTGTATCCTCTTTAGCTGTTAATAGAGCGGGCTGCGGATTTAATGTATCTCCCTTATCATCTCCAAGGACGGTTAGGGGTTCTTCAGCGGGAGGATCTTGTTGTATCATCATCCCTATCATGTCCTGGAAGAGGAGGCCCATCCGCTGTATGTTGGCCGCTTGTTCAGCAGCCTCTTTGTCCCTCTTTTCCAGTACTCGGCGAAGGAACTCGGCGTCGATCTCTTCCTCCTGGCGCTCATCTAAGGACGCCTCAGGGTTCTCTTTTAGCCCAGTGAGTGCAGCCATTGTGGTCATCATCTCCTGGAGCTTTTGTTGCTGCTCCTGAGCCTTGGTCACTGATCGGGTAAGCGGTCGGTGACCCGTAGAAGTGCGGCTTTCTTCCTTTCCATAAGCCATATAAACCGTATGAACTGTTATGCCCCCTGACTTTGGAGGTTTAGGTTCACCGCCTTTAAACTTTGCCGCTGACGCGGGAGCTTTCTCTGGCCTCCTTCTTTTTGTTAGTTATATGTATGCCCTAGAGGCCATTACTATACATAGGATGTATATTGTAGTGGATGCTGGGACATATATAGGGAGGACTTTCTTGCTCGACATGATAGTATGCTATCTGGTTGATCTTTACCTTAACGTGTACACTGATTGTCTCTCTGTTACATGTTGGTAAAGCCCTTAGGATGTGTACTTGACTACCTGGACTGTGATGCGGATCATACTAGTGGGGACATGGTAGTCCATAACTACATCCTTCAAAGTCCCTAGTCGTGGGTGTATCGAGATGGGGCATCGATATACCAGAGTAGACTAGCGTGTACCTTCTCGACCCATACAGATGGGCGATGGATGATCCCATATCCATTGGTGTTTGACATCGGAGATGATATACGGGTGCTCAGTAGAGACTGGGTACACTGGACGGACTCGCCGAGAACTCCCAGATGGTATTATACCTCACGTCAGATGGCAGTTCTCTGGTGACACTGGTACAGAGTAGTCTGTTGACCCGAGATCGTCATAGAGTCTTGTGTGGTTCCCACTGTGCTTTGATTTCCATCTTACCACGTCCAAGAGGGCGTGCAAAACGGTGATTTTTGGGTACAGTCCCGAGTCACATGGAGGCAATGAGCGATAGGAGGGGATTCGTCTCTCCCGGTATAGGGAGTTGATGTTGCGCTGTGTTCGATTGGCTATAACAGGAAATCCCTGGCCAGGGTTGCTGAGATTTACTGGTAAGTGTTACCAGTAGTATCTCGAATTGTTATAGACCTCATATCGACACGACTTATTGAGCTATTGGGGTCTGACGTTTACCACCCCTAGGCGAGATATGCGACATATCAGACGAACAGACCGGACTGTACGGTAGTGTTACTGGTTGGATTCACTGGAGTGTGAGCGGGCTTGCTCGTCGATCTTCTGATCGCTCAATACCCGGGTGGCCGTTACGTTTAGCAGACCGCTTGCGGCTTGTGGGTGTTTGATATGATCATCATCTGCTGCCGGCGTATTGACGAGTCTTTAGAGTCCTACACAGAGGTTTCCTGGCTCAAGCGAAACGAAATAGGAGCGCATATGAGATATGTGCGGGACCGAGAATAATGCGTGTATGTGATACCGTATTCCATTCTCGCGATGAATGTATCGAATGGTTGTATGCGATATAACCTAGTTATCGATTCAAGCGTTGATTCGATAAGTCGATACATTGAATACTAGTCGGTTATGTTCGACATGACCGGATCATTGAATCAAGTGTTGATTTAATGATTTAATGTATAATTATATATTTGATATATTACTTTACATTAACTAGTATTGGTTCACTTTAAATGGATATTCTCACTCGGATGTGCACATTGTATATGTGATATACTTTTTGTGCAATTGATTGTATCATGTTTGATGATACATGAATGCTAGGGTTTGTGTAAAGAGTTAAACCTTAGTTAAGTAAATGGTTAGGGTTATTTTATATTTATTCATTCATTTATTGAATTGTTTATTTCATTTTGGCAAAAGGAAAATGGTGGCTATTTTTGTTCTTTGTTGAAGCTTCTTGAAGCTTTGAATAAAGTCCACCATTTTTGTTTTATACCTAACCTAACCATTCACCTAACTATAGTTTGCTCTCTACACATAACTATGGTTGGATTATGATAAGTTTGGATTTTCTTTTCTATTTAAAAAGTAACTTATCATATCATTTCTTCTTCTTCTTCCTTGAACTCAAGAAGAAAACCTTGAGGTCATCAATGGTGATTGATGATAAAGAGTGAGAAATCCAATTCTAAATTGAACCCACTTCCTATTTCTTCATCCTCTACCTCTTGCCAAGTAGTAGAGTGTGTTTTCTTCACAAGTTTCTTGACTTGGTGAAGTCGGAGCTTGATTTAGCGATGCCTCGACGTAGATCATCTTCGGCATGGACATCGATGACCTAGCCCGTCCATTCTCCGATGAAGCCGACGCTAGAGCCCGGGAATTGTTATGGACAGCGAGGAGACTTCATTGCGGAGCTATGGAGGTGGAGAACCGGATCTACAAAGGTTGTATTTCCGTTATCTTATAGTTAAGCGTTAACTAGTTTGTTTTTCGCCTAGATTTCTAGCCAACGATCCGTACACTAGGGTTTCTCGGCACCATAATTTTCGAAATTGGCATGGTTGATGCCCTGTGAGACCTCTTGAGAGTGCCTAGGAACCCTACAGTGGTATCAGAGCCTAGCTAGAGCCTTAGGCGAAGTCTAGACGGAATTTGAAGTCCGATCGAACCGAAAAACTAACCCGGAACATGCTCTCTGTCCTTTTTCTAAAAACAGGGTTTTTTGTGAATTAAAAATTGCCAAAAAATTCAGCAGGGAAATCTATGAATTACGGCGCAAAAATTATTTGATGAACAGTCAACACTGCGGCGGAACCGCGGCAGAAGCCTTGCTTCTGCGGCGGTTCCACGACCACTTTATTGAATTATCATATAATATTTGCTCAGTAATTTAGTTCTTCAGGTTTTGGATTTTCTGGAAATTTTTAAAATTTATTCAAGAGTTGAATTTTCTGGGGTTGTTTTGGGGATTCGGTGTTTCGATCGGAGTATCAGATTTTGTCTATGTGACTTTCCGGATAAATTTTAGAATATGTTAAAAAGTTCGACCGGATATAAATACCCAATTTTTCTCCTGTCGGGAAATTTCCAAGTGTTGGATTTTTCCGTAGTTTGACGACGTTCTAAGTAGTGCAAGTAACGCGATGGACCCTCTAGAAGACAACAAACCTTAACTCGATTATGTGACCGTCTTGAACTGCCCTTTGAACCTTCGGGTTTGGGGCAGTACGGTGTGCCACATGTGAGGCGTTGGCTTGACCCTTCTACGGCTGGACCGTTGGTACTAAGGCACGAACTGAATGTTGTTAGACTTATTTCATGTGTTGATCTATATCGGGAAAACTTGGGTGTTCGAATGTTCAATCGGAAAGTTTAACATTTTCTGTTTATCCGGAATGTGATACAATAATTGGAATTCACAAAAGTTATGTGATAACGGAATGAATATTATAAACATAGCAGTTTAGTCTCACTTGATCGGTTGCCACGGAATTTTGATGTGATCAAAAGTCCGTCGCAATCACGTAGCGTACGCGAATACTCACCGGGTAAACTTAATAGACAGCCTCACTCCATAGCCCCGACCAAGTGACTGTAGGAGAACCCCGTCGCCGAAAGCATCCGTTAGGGTGCTCGCGGTAGCGGTGTTCCGCCTTGGTGCACTTCGTCGACAGTATCAGGGGTGCAGCCATCTACTGAAGTTTGCGACGAGCATTCGATCAGTTTTTCGGGAATCTTGTTGAATTGCCCGACTTGATATTGAAAAGTGTTTTCGATAATGAGACTAAAATGCGGGGTTTATAATTGTTAGGCATGTGATGTCTAAGGAATTCATTGGTTTAGGCATGCGATGTCTAAGGAGGTTGCGGATTCCAACTGTTGTAGTTTTACACTTTCTTTTCTGTGACCGTAAGTGTAATATGTGATATCGCCGGTTTCGTTGCTATATGTCAACGACAATTGGGATGCGCATATTTACTTACGTTGATGACATGTGATGTTATGTGTTGCTGGATATGTTATATTGGATCGTCGTGTTTGAATAGCCGGGGGTTTTTATGTGAGATGAGTGTTTTTCATTTTCATTCATGTAAAAACTTGTATGTAATATTCTTATATTGGGACACTTCCAGGTTGCGGAAGTTGTCACCGTTTGTATATTATTTACTTTTCCGCACTAGGATAGACCCAAGGAGGAGGGCACAAGTAACCAGGTTCTGGAGTCCAGTGGGAGACCAACTCGAGGAGTCGAGTCCGGGTCTCCTAACTCTAGAATTGGTAGGGTTGCTTGCCGCTCTCGTAGGGGTCTAGGGGTGTGGGTTTGGCTATTCATCGCGACCGTGGAATCCGTGTTTTATACTGGCTCGTATTGAAAACACGGACATCCTAGTATATCCAATATTTCATATGTTTCTTCTGCTGCGATATCTCTGATGTGATCATGTGATGTTCTGTGATAGATACAGTATATAGTATATATGATATATTATATAGACGTTACTTATGTTTTACACCCGCGCTAGCCCTGCCCCGCTCTGCCGTTAGTTACCTAACCTAACGGTGCACGAGGGGACATCGAGGCGAATGCGGATGGCATAAGTGTACGTCGTATTTATCTGTGATGTTTAGGTACTTAAATGATGGGACTTCATTAATGTGATTAATGAAATAAAAGAAACCTAAGATGTTGTAGAATCGAATTTCAAAATTAAAACAGGTAGCTACAGTTCTTGCTTTGCACAGCGGTATATGTGATATATCCTGCACCTTATTCGATGAGGAAAGGACCGAGATCCCTTCACCGGGAGTGACTCCTTTAGCAATAACTGGCAGATGCTACACACTCGGTTTGTCTTTTGATTGCTTTTAAGAGTTCTGCTTTGCACAGTGATATATATGATATATCACGCACCTCATTCGACGAGGAAAGGACCGACGATCCCTTCACCGGGAGTGACTCCTTTAGCAAAACTAGAAAAGCCTAAAAAACACTCCATTTCAAAATTCATTTGATTCTACAACGATATCAAGTTCATTACGCAATAGGTTTTCAGAAAAACCTGTCGTAGCCCTCCGTCATTTCAGATAAGTAGTAGTTAGTATTCGTGCTACGTTTGTTGGCCTGCGTCAAGGCGTAGTGTGCGGTAGCTAAGTGGTGCTTATCTGCATAAGCATATGATGTGATTGGATTAGGGTAGTCGTGCGACTTTGTTGGCCTGCGTCAAGGGTCGTGCGGGTGGGTTTAATTCAATCAGGAAATGACAGGTTGAACTTGACTAGCGGACTATGGTTTGTTGGCCTGCGTCAAGGTCATAGGACGCTAGGGGCAAAATATTATCGGGAATTTCAAGTGTTGAAATTTGCAATGAGATTGCATACCTTCTATGAGATAGTTGGATCCCGATACCCGCTGCGAGTAAGAGTTACTCCTGGGAGAGTTTTACATATTACAATTAGCCGATCAAGTAGGTGACCAGAAAGGTGTTAACGAGGTTACGCCTCTGGGAAAACGAGGTTTACATTAATTAGGTTCGTGCGAAAGCACGGGGGACCTCCCTCAAAGTACCGACACTGGCCTGGCTGAAAGATTGGCGAACTTGTAGTGTGTAATTAATCCCGGCTAGTCTTTCCTTTTAGGGTTTGAAGGAAGATTTGATAAAAAGCAGTGGGAGCCATCCTTATTAGATAAAATAATAACCAATCTATTCTTGCAAGAGCGCACGCTGAGTGTTTTCTTCTCTCTCTCTCCTGGTAGCGACCATATCACGCCTTAATCATGATAATAATACGGATATTTGACCGAACCCGCTTGTTATACTGAGCTGGAGAACGTTGGTCCCGCTCCAACTTATAATTGTTATAAGACAGAGCAGGAAATTGGGGATTACCAGAATTCCCGTGCCGCCCAAACAAAGAGAGTGCATGCTGATGCATCATCTTCGGGTATGTTCATTATACAGAACTGTTTCTCAGTATCCTCTACGTCCTGGGTATGTGATACCAGATCAGGATCCCAGATATGTAATCTGTTACATAGGGCTACAGAAAGGTAGAGGACTGAGAACGGGTGATAAATTTCATGAGGCAGAAAATGGGGCAAGTGTTGCAGCCAAGTCTGTTGGTCACTGTCACCCTGTATTACCAATACATTGATTCTGAACAAATGTTATTAGATACCGAACCTGATATATAAAATCATATCAGTCTCTTTATTAGTAAAGAAAGGATATAATTTTGTATTGTTGGATAATGTTTTGAACATTTCCTATATCAAAAGTTGATCGGTTCAGGCACGTTATCTAAAAGCGTTGATGTTCTAAATCAAACTACAGTTCTTAGTATATGGAACACACATAAGAGGAAGAGTTCAGAAATGAACGGATCCTTCTTAAGGTATTGTAGACTAGGTCAGATCAATGCGACCCGACTGGCTAGAGTTATATAAAGATGCATATTTAAATTAGTTTGAATCTACATCTTGTGAAACTTGCCAGTCATGTCACAAAGATATAATGACACTAGCTCTGTTTATTGGAAACAGAGAAAGAGTTAGTGAACTCTTGGGATGATACATGTTGATGTATGTAGGTCCCCTGTCTACACATGCCAAGAACGGTTCTTTGTACTTCATTACATTCTCTGATAATCTCTCAAGATTCAGACATATGTTCCTGTTGAAACACAAGTCCGAACCTTTTGAGATATTCATAGAATATAAGTTAGAAGTAGAGAACCAATAAGGGTATAAGTATTATGTCCTTTGATGTGATCGATGAGGAGAATACTTGAGCACGGAAATCCTGGACTTTTCTAAAGGAGAATGAGATTCTCTCTCAGCATTACTCCTCTGTATACACCATAGCACGATGGTATATCAGGGCGGAGCAATAACACCCTATATGATAAGGTGTGCTCTATGATGAGTACTACTGAGTTACCTATTTCCTTTTTGGGAGTTATGCACTTATGAAGTTGCATACCTATTGAATAGGGTTCTAATCAAATCAGTTGCCTACCGCTTCATATATGATATGGAATGGGAAGAACCCATGTCTTAAGTTAGTTAAGATTTGGAGTTGTCCGACCTATGTCTGAAAGCAAAATCCGGACAAGCTCGAAGCAAGGTCTGTAATGTAGAACTGAAAAGGTTCCAGCTATACAAACTGCAGCAGATGATTTGAAAGAACCAAAGGATTCGATAGTTACCAACGAACCTCAGCCTCTCCGCCGATCTAGTAGGTTTCCTCACCCACCTGAGAGATACTTCTGTTTCTCTATGACAGTGGGAGCGAGGATTGAATCATGAGATGATGACCCAACTAGTTTCGAGCTGGCCATCGGGGGTAAGACTCTGTAAGAATGGCTGGATGCTTAGTGATCTGAGATGGAATCCATATACACCAACAAAGTATGGACTTTGGTTGCTATATCTGAAGGGTTAAATCCCCATCAGGAGCAAGTATATCTTGAGAAGATTACTTGGTGTACATGGAAGAGTTGAGACTTTCAAAGCTAGACTTGTTAAAGGTCTACATCATTGACCAGGTATGGATGATGATGAAACCTTTTCTAAGTAGCTATGCTTAAGTCCATCCAGATCCTACTTGTCATGGCTACATACCATGACTGCGATATCTGGTGGTTGGGTGTCATGAATGCTTTTCTAAATGATATTTTGGAAGAGAGCGTCTATAAGTACACAGCCAGAGGGCTTCGTAGACAATGGGAGCAGCGGAAACGTATGCAAGATGCTTTATAGGATAAAGCAGGCATCGCGGAGTTGGAACATCTGTTTTGATGGATTAGTCAAAGAAGTTGACATCATCAAAATGGTAGATGAACCTTGTATGAACAAGAAGGTAGTAGGGAGTATGGTGACGATCCTCGTAGAGTACGTGGATGACATACTCTTGATAGGGAAGGAGTTTCCTATGCTACGCTCGATCAATCTCCGCTTATCACAATGATTCTCCATATAGGATCAAAGTGATACCTACTAAATCCTAGGTTTTGGATCTATGAGATAGATCTAAATGGATGTTAGGATTCTCACTAGTTGTAGTGAGATGGTATCAATCAATCCTGGGGAGAATCACTGGAAGTGTTCCAGGGTGATAATGACGACTGAGTGTCAGTCAAAGGCATTGTCTTTACCCTCAGTAAAGGGACGGTATGTTGGAAGAGTTCCAAGCTAGATACCGTGACATACTAGACGATAAAGGCAGGATACATCGCTACTTAAGATGCTACCAAAGAGGATGTTTGGGTGTATATTAGTTCATGAGATGAACTACGTTCCAACCATTGTGAGACAATGGAGTTGTGGCTTATGCCAAGGAACGAAGGTCCCATCAGTCATCCAGACATATTCTAAGGCAGTATCACTTGATCATGGAGATGGTTGATCTCCAGGGAGATCGAGGTTAGGAGAGTAGACTCAAAGGACAACACAGTGGATCCACTCACAAAGGCCTGTTCCCAGAGAGAGACTTTTATGGGATGGTTGAGTATGAGATACTGCAACCACTGCTATCAGATGGCCCTAGTGCAAGTGGGAGATTGTTAGTTATATGTATGCCCTAGAGGCCATTACTATACATAGGATGTATATTGTAGTGGATGCTGGGACATATATAGGGAGGACTTTCTTGCTCGACATGATAGTATGCTATCTGGTTGATCTTTACCTTAACGTGTACACTGATTGTCTCTCTGTTACATGTTAGTAAAGCCCTTAGGATGTGTACTTGACTACCTGGACTGTGATGCGGATCATACTAGTGGGGACATGGTAGTCCATAAGTACATCCTTCAAAGTCCCTAGTCGTGGGTGTATCGAGATGGGGCATCGATATACCAGAGTAGACTAGCGTGTACCTTCTCGACCCATACAGATGGGCGATGGATGATCCCATATCCATTGGTGTTTGACATCGGAGATGATATACGGGTGCTCGTAGAGACTGGGTACACTGGACGGACTCGCCGAGAACTCCCAGATGGTATTATACCTCACGTCAGATGGCAGTTCTCTGGTGACACTGGTACAGAGTAGTCTGTTGACCCGAGATCGTCATAGAGTCTTGTGTGGTTCCCACTGTGCTTTGATTTCCATCTTACCACGTCCAAGAGGGCGTGCAAAACGGTGGTTTTTGGGTACAGTCCCGAGTCACATGGAGGCAATGAGCGATAGGAGGGGATTCGTCTCTCCCGGTATAGGGAGTTGATGTTGCGCTGTGTTCGATTGGCTATAACAGGAAATCCCTGGCCAGGGTTGCTGAGATTTACTGGTAAGTGTTACCAGTAGTATCTCGAATTGTTATAGACCTCATATCGACACGACTTATTGAGCTATTGGGGTCTGACGTTTACCACCCCTAGGCGAGATATGCGACATATCAGACGAACAGACCGGACTGTACGGTAGTGTTACTGGTTGGATTCACTGGAGTGTGAGCGGGCTTGCTCGTCGATCTTCTGATCGCTCAATACCCGGGTGGCCGTTACGTTTAGCAGACCGCTTGCGGCTTGTGGGTGTTTGATATGATCATCATCTGCTGCCGGCGTATTGACGAGTCTTTAGAGTCCTACACAGAGGTTTCCTGGCTCAAGCGAAACGAAATAGGAGCGCATATGAGATATGTGCGGGACCGAGAATAATGCGTGTATGTGATACCGTATTCCATTCTCGCGATGAATGTATCGAATGGTTGTATGCGATATAACCTAGTTATCGATTCAAGCGTTGATTCGATAAGTCGATACATTGAATACTAGTCGGTTATGTTCGACATGACCGGATCATTGAATCAAGTGTTGATTTAATGATTTAATGTATTATTATATATTTGATATATTACTTTACATTAACTAGTATTGGTTCACTTTAAATGGATATTCTCACTCGGATGTGCACATTGTATATGTGATATACTTTTTGTGCAATTGATTGTATCATGTTTGATGATACATGAATGCTAGGGTTTGTGTAAAGAGTTAAACCTTAGTTAAGTAAATGGTTAGGGTTATTTTATATTTATTCATTCATTTATTGAATTGTTTATTTCATTTTGGCAAAAGGAAAATGGTGGCTATTTTTGTTCTTTGTTGAAGCTTCTTGAAGCTTTGAATAAAGTCCACCATTTTTGTTTTATACCTAACCTAACCATTCACCTAACTATAGTTTGCTCTCTACACATAACCATGGTTGGATTATGATAAGTTTGGATTTTCTTTTCTATTTAAAATTAACTTATCATATCATTTCTTCTTCTTCTTCCTTGAACTCAAGAAGAAAACCTTGAGGTCATCAATGGTGATTGATGATAAAGAGTGAGAAATCCAATTCTAAATTGAACCCACTTCCTATTTCTTCATCCTCTACCTCTTGCCAAGTAGTAGAGTGTGTTTTCTTCACAAGTTTCTTGACTTGGTGAAGTCGGAGCTTGATTTAGCGATGCCTCGATGCAGATCATCTTCGGCATGGACATCGATGACCTAGCCCTTCCATTCTCCGATGAAGCCGACGCTAGAGCCCGGGACTTGTTATGGACAGCGAGGAGACTTCATTGCGGAGCTATGGAGGTGGAGAACCGGATCTACAAAGGTTGTATTTCCGTTATCTTATAGTTAAGCGTTAACTAGTTTGTTTTTCGCCTAGATTTCTAGCCAACGATCCGTACACTAGGGTTTCTCGGCACCATAATTTTCGAAATTGGCATGGTTGATGCCCTGTGAGACCTCTTGAGAGTGCCTAGGAACCCTACACTTTTGTGGGCCATCGAGGTTGAAGGAGCCATTAAAATGGGCCTGCTAGCAATTGTTGCCCCCTGCTGTTTAACGGGGCGGGTTTTGTCCTTTTCCACCTTTGCCTTTTTCTGGCGATGAAAGTGATCTGGGTCAATCACAGAGTCTTGAACCCTCCGCCAAACCTTGTATATCTTTGACGATAGCTGTTGAGGGGGCTGTTCTTGTTTTGTTTCTGAAACTCTCTCCGCAGGTGGAGGAGATCTTTTCAAGGTAGCGGTTGGAGAGTTCTTACGCACTCTCCTCAGTAGTTCAAAGCTGTTCCCAGTTGGAACAACAGCGTTGACTTCCACCATTGGAGCGGGTGGAGTTATCCCTGAGGGGGAGTTGCCCCCTGCTTTCCTCACTCGTCGCCAATGGCGACGTCGCGCACGACGAGCCGTTGGGACTGGCTCGGAAATCGAGATGGTTTCTTGTTGCCCCCTGTTTGAGTGTGGGGTAACTGCCGATGTCAGCCTGTCGAAGACTGATGCCTTTTGACCAGCTGGGAGAGGAGTGGGAACCGTCAATCTTGTGAAGACCGACTCTCTGATGGGAGAATCCGCTTTAACGACTTCCGAAGCAGCGGCCGTTGCCCTCTTTGGGACGGCCACTTTATAGTTCTACCTAGCCTGGTGAAAACGGAGGCTGTCGGTTTAGTAGCGGGCGACCCGTTGACAGGGGCTGTCGGAACAGTGAGCCGGTTGAAGACCGACTTTTTACCCACTTCTGGTGCAGGTATTGGTGCAGAAAAGCTTGCAGGTGGGATCATAGTCCCGAAGAACAAGCCGGTGGTGGCTTGGGTCACTTGGTCTACCGGTAGAGTAAGGAAGGAAGCCGCTTGGGGCCCATATGCTACACCTCCTGGTGAGGTGGAGCGTCCGTTGCAGCGGCATTTCGAGCAGTTGGTACAGCTAGAGGCCATTGAATCTTGAATTCTGCGCCAGGTAAAAGACCAAATCTTAGTAACTTGAAATCCGAAGACAACCATCTAATGAACCGCGATTGGTTCGCGAAGACGACACACGAAGTGTGGAGTGGAAAGAGGAAGAGGTCCCACCGGGCGTGCCAGAATCTGTTCCCCTCCGAATGGCGGCCTAGACTTGGCGTCCATGCCTGATGTTCGGGGCAGATGCTATTTGGTTTTATCCATTTATCTCTCCAAAGATGCCAAGTTGATTTATGGCACCGTGTATCGGAGGTTTAGACGGATGCGGCCGATGTAGCAGACTTCGTCAGATTCCCCCTCAGGATGAGGGGTTTTTGATTATGGGGACGCTCTTCCCTGCAGGCGCAAGCCCCTGCAGTTAATTACGCTACCGCATCGCGGTAACAACTTTCTCCTTCTCCAGAATTTCCCTTCGTGTCGTGTGTGTTCATTTTGTTTGTGGTTGCCCGTGGATTGTATACGGAGACTGAGTAATGCCGTCGCCCGTAGGACGTGGATTAGTCCAAATCCGTATTTACTTAGATTTGGGTTTGGTGTTTTCAGTTTAAGGATGCATTAGTCGCGTTGCGGCTAAGATCAACTTAAACGTTCGTCAAGGATACGTTAGTCCTGTTTTAGACTAAGATCAACTCAACGTAGTGATTAATTTAATGTATGGCCATCGGGACTCGTCACCTCTCTGACGTCGTTGAAGGATTACAACGACATGTATCAAAGGAGCTCGGAGATGTACCCTCGAACCAGAGTTGATTGGGAGTTTTATAATCCATTTGAATATTTAAGGATACGTTAGCCGTGTTTGGGGCTAAGATCAACTTAAACGTTTGTTAAGGATACGTTAGTCCAGTTTGAGACTAAGATCAACTTAACGGGACCGTTTAGATCCGACAAAAGAGCATTTGGGCTCTATTGTGCCAGTTTAGGGACGTGGTGGTCCGATATTAGTTTAGGGACGTTTCGGTCCGATATTAGTTTAGGGACGTTTCGGTCCAATGTTAGTTTAAGGACGTTTCGGTCCAATATTAGTTTATGGACGTTTCGGTCCATTATTAGTTTAGGGACGTTTCGGTCCGATGTTAGTTTAGGGACGTTTCGGTCCATCGTTGGGTGTGTGGCCGTTGGGACCCGTCACCTCTTTGACGTCGTTGAGGAATTACAACAATGGATGTCAAAGGAGTTCGGAGATGTACCCTCGAACCGGATGTAGATTGATTTAGGAGAGCCATTTTGCTCAGCCAATTTAATTTAAGGACTTATGGCCACGATTGGGCTAAGTCTAGTAAAAAAAAATGTCCAACATTGCTTTTGCATTTCCTTTTATTTTTATTTGGGCTTTGCCCAGAAAAGATGCAGGGCATCAATTTGTTTTGGGCTCTGTTCTTTATGAATGATGCAGAGCATCAATTTTATTTGGGCTCAGCCCTTTTATTGCTTTGCAATTTATTTTGGCCTGCTAGGTCTTTTTGAGTTGAGCCTGGCCCTTCAAGTAATGCATTGCATTTGTGCAAAGCACCAAGAATCTTTTAGATTCAAGGAAAGGAGTGAAGAGCACATTTTAATTTCTTGATCTAAATTTAGATCAAAGAGAAGAAGAAAAATCTTTTCTTTCTTTCTATCTCAGAGAACCAGAGGTTCTCTAGCAAGTGCAAGGCACTATTTTTTTATTATTTTTATTTATTTATTTATTTATTTATTGAAGATCACTGATTTTGTCTTTTAGATCAATGATCTATTCCTAAGAGAATTTTCTCTTATTTCAAAGGTTTTTTTACCTTCTTCTTTATGTTCTCAAGAAGTTCTCTTCTTCTTTTTTTTTTAATCCAATTGTCTATATCTTTGAAATGGGGTCTGGGGTCCTTTTTATAGTGCTCAAAAATCAGTTAAATTTGTTAAAAAGATCTTTTCTGAGTGATTTGGGGAATTTTCCCCACCGTTGGATCTTTGATCCAAAGCCCCCTGTTTTACAGAAGAAATCTTCTTGTTTAAACAAGAACAGAAAAATATCCTTAAATCTTCACTCTGTTGTTGCGCAACTCACCAGCGTGTGACACGTGTCGCGCAGTGAGGCGCTTGCACAACAGCGCTTGCACAACTGCGCAGACACGTGTCGCGCAGTGAGGCGCTTGCGCAACAGCGCTTGCGCAACTGCGCAGACACGTGTCGCGCGTCGGTGCGCTTGCGCAGTTGTGCTTGCGCAACTGCGCAAACACGTGTCGCGCAACCGTGCGCTTGCGCAGTTGTACTTGCGCAACTGCGCAGACACGTGTCGCGCTGCCGTGCGCTTGCGCAGTTTGTGCTTGCGCAACTACGCAGACACGTGTCGCGCAGCCGTGCGCTTGGGCAACTGCGCAGACACGTGTCGCGCTGCCGTGCGCTTGCGCAGTTGAACGTTGCTTATGTTTTTTAAAGAGCCTTGCTCTGATTGGACGTACTGCCTTGGGCGTTGTGCTGCCGTGTCAACTTCTGACACGTGGCGCGTTGCGCGCAGCGCACGGGAACTGAAGCGTTGCTTCAAAATTTGAATTTTCAAAATTCAAGCAGAGCCTTGCTCTGATTGGGGGAACAGGGTACACCGAACAGGACTCGCCGAGAACTCCTAGATGGTACTATACCCATCGTCAGATAGCAGTTCTTTAGTGACACTTATACAGGTTAGTCAGTAAACCTAAGATCGTCATAGTGACTTGTGTGGTTCCTACTATACTTTGATTTCCTCTTTACCACAGCTAAAACGAGTCGGGCAAACATATGGATTTTGGATACAGTCCTGAGTTACATGGAGAAAGTGAGCGATAGGAGGGGTTTCGTCTCTCTCGGTATTGGAAGTTGATGCTGCGCTATGCTCGATTGGCTATAACAGCAAGTCCCTGGCCAGGGCTGATGAGATTTGCTGGTAGGTGTTATCAGTTGTTTCTCGAAAGGTTATAAGCCACACATCGGCATGACTTATCAAGTTATTGGGGTCTGAAAATTCGGCATCTAGACTCGATATGCGACATATCAGACGAAGAGACCGGACTGTATGGCAAGTGTTACTTATAGTCTCGGTAGGGGTTCGGATGAGTTCGCTCGTCGGCCTTCTTTTCGACATGTACCTATGTAGCCATTATGTATAGCTAGTGCCGTTGACGGACTTATGGTTAAACCCACTACCAGCGTACTATCGAGTCTTTAGAGTCCCACACAAAGGGTTTTCCTAGTTCGGGTGAAACGATGTAGATGCCATATGGTTTTACAGCAGGGTTTCGATCATATACATGTACCGTCTACATGGATGATATTCGGACGGATAATACTGATGGGCTTTGGTTTAAGCCAGATCTTAGTATTATATTATTGGATTATTGTTATCTCATTGTATTAGTATTTTTCGGAATACGAATACGGATATGTATATACGGTGAGGGTATTCTTGTAATTTTACAAGAATTCTTCTAGAAGGAGACACCACATTATTATGTTTATCTATTTTATGAAATAGATTAATGAGGTGGAATTTGGAGATATTTGAGGCTTGGAGGAAAGCATGGCTAGTTTAATTGTTTATTCATTTGGCTTCACTATTGAAGTATGGTTGATTATTTTCTACATAAAATAATCCATGCTTGATCATTGAAGCCTTAGCCATTCTCTCATCCTACACAAGACTTAGATCATTTTCTTTTTCTCACCCTCTCTTCAAGTTTTCTCCTTCTTCTTCCTCAAGCCCTATTCCTTACATGAGTTATGAACCGTAGGGCTTTTGAGATAAAATACTCCATACATCATTCTTTACATCCTCTAAGTAGTCTATTTTAGAAAACTAGACTTCTTAGTTACCTCATACTTGAGGTTGAAACTTGATCCATAGGCTCTCGAGTGGATCATTTTGACATAGAGGAGACCGACGGTCGAGTTCCATCCAATCTTTCTAGGAGTGAAGAAGAGGAGGAGGAGAAGATTCAAGCTTGAACCAAGGAGCAAAGAAGGACAAAGAAGACCCGAAGGACTTGATCGAGAAGGTATAAATCACTTCACAGTAGATTAGAAACTTCTTTAGTTTTGCTAGTTAGGGTTTCGGATAAGATCCGGGTTTTTGGTCGATGTTGCTTGGTTCAAAAATCGTTGTTTTCTATTTCCGTCTCCTCACAATCAAAAGTTGGGTGTGAGACATCGACTTACACTGCATAAGCACATCTTTTAATGTGGCTACCTATTTTTCAGACAGCAGCTCACTGACAAACGTCGGCCTCGGATCATCTTCCGATCCCAAGTTGATTTTACTTAGGTTGTCCGCCGTAGTATGTATTCTATCTTCCAGCTCTTTTGGTGCCGGTGGAAATTTTGAGATCTCTTCGTTATCGTATTCGTTTGTGAAGCATATAAAAAGGTCAATCATATCTCATCCCCTCTTTCTTTTAAGAGTATTATCATATAATAGGTAAGAGTCTGCTTCCATTTTCGCGGTCGAGCTGGTCCCATCCTGACGGTATAGGTTTTCTTTGGCTCGTGTTTTTTGCGGCGGGCTTATCCTCCAGCTGTCAGATAACATAAACCTACCCTGTTGATATTGGTCCTTGTCCCAATTCTTGAACGTGAAGTAATCTTTAAGGAGGTGCCGTACTGCTCGGTGATAGGAGAAATAATCTGGATGATGAACTTCATCTATCTTTTCAGGATGCCGAGACTCCGGAAGCGTCATCATTTGGTGCTTCATGACAAGGCTGATGTTCTAGCATGTCTTGTCTCGAGGAAATGAATATTTTCGACCCATCTTCTTTATGAGGGACGGGATAAGAGCAAACTTTCCCCACTTAGACGGCGTCCTAGACTTGCTTTGTTGTCCTTGAACGTTGCTCGCGATCGCTGCCTTATTATCATCTCTGCTTCGGGATTTTCCTCTTTCACGGGGGTACACAGTGGGTTGTGGATAAAGAGTATTATGATCTTCTTCTTCCATTGATTGCTGACTGAGATGTTGTGTCTTGGCCTTTTCATATATGGCCATTTCACGACTATGGTTATCTCGGCTGGCTTGACAAGCTTTTTTTTATTATCTTGCCAATTTGCTCTTCGAGTGACGGACTTAAGTTTCTTCGAGCATGACTTTTCCCTTGTTCAGCAGCATGGCTGTTTGGAGAAACATTTTCTTCTCTATTCGAGCTGTTTATGGCGTGGCAGCTATATATTTTCTCCCGCTTCTTTGACTGAACATATCTTAGCCCAGTTGTTTCCATCTTCTCGTTGGGCTTCTTTCGTTGAGTCCCAGGAATATCCTAAATCTTTTTATAGAATTGGGCTTGCCGAACCGTTTGTCCGAGAGGCACATCTTGGCGCTTTAATAACTTCTTTAATCCCTCCGCAGGACCTGTCATGCCCCGCTTCCCAATAGATGGAAATGGTTACGTGGCAAGCCCACAATGTATTTACTATGAAATAAATACGTTAAGCGTAATTAAGCAATATAACTATGAACAAGAATGAAAAGAGTAATAAAATGGAACATCAACTTTTTTACATTCAACTTTATATACAACTGTCTGAAATAAAAGATACAATAAACAAAGCAATGCCTAAACAATGGCATTCAGAAAGTAAGTACAGGAAGAACAAGTAGTCAGGCTAAGCTGTAAGCTGGTCCAAGTCATCCTGACTTGGCTCTATCTCCTCAGAGTCCGGTTCTCCTGACGAACATTCCAAGGAAAGAAAAACAGAGAGGAATGTCACCAGCGAACTAGCACTCCATAAGTCCCAAAAGAAACAATAGAAAATAGTATATCATGTGAATAGGAACTAAAAGAACAAAGGATGGGTAAAATTGTATATGATCATCTACAGGTATATGATAGTTATTCTGACATGGTTTTTTATAGTTTGATAAGAAAAGTATTCATGTATATGAGAGGAGTCCATTTTACCCCGTGGACTATGGTAACATATAATACAAGGCCCCGTCATAACCCACGGGACAACGGCATGTGAATTTATATAGGTGTCTTTTAAGTGACCTCTCATACCACGATGTACGTTCTGTACCAATCTACCCCTTTTATCCCCGCACATGGTATTGTATAGATTAAGAATATAGGTCTTGACCGAATTCATGGATATAAAATGTCCAGGTTCATGTTCAGGATGTAATCATGTCTTCAAGTAGTTATGTCAAGTTCATATCATGTTATAACCATGGTTCGGTCAAGTCGAGTCAAATATACAAGTTTGAGTTTGAATTGATTTCGAGTGTTCATATTCATAATCAAGTATTCAAGTTCGTGTTTGATTCAGATTCTGGTTTGAGTTTGGACTCAGATTAAGTCAGACACTTATGAACGGATTTAACTCTTGACTTTCTTAGGTTCGGGAGTAATCAGTAACTGCTGCATATGGACGGCAGGATTTGTGTATTTTTCCAAGATAGTTACCATTGATAACTCCGTTAAGTTGTCTAACCTGAATAGGCAAGCACTCACTTTCTCCGGCTCCCTGGAGTTCAAGAGAATTAATCCCTCTTAAACCTATATTAAACTAGAGTCCTTAAAATATTTTTTTGAATATCTCGAGGGAGTTTTATGAAAAATATTTAATTTTAAAAATAAATCTCGAGGGTGATTTATAATATTTACGGTTTTCATAAGCATGTGTTTTAATTATTTGGTATTTTAATGATAAAAACTCAGCTTTTAAAAGTTTATGGTATTTTATTGAAAACTACCCCTTTTTGGTAACTTGATGATATTTTATTTAAAGTTTAATCTTTCATTTTAGAAAATATAGTTTCATAATATATTGAAAATACAGATTTATAGTTTTTATATAATTTTAAAAATTAGTTTTATTTAGAAAAATCGCATTTCTTAAAAACCGTATTTTATTTCTTTATCAGATCGAATACTCCGTGAGGAGTTCTGCATCTCGCTCTACTATCCCAAGGATATGCGATAATCCGCACCATTCATTAGTGGGTCCCCTAACGAGAGTTGTAGAGGCGTATTTGCCAAGAATTACAAAATACCGCTTTAAAAGAAACCCGGTTTTTAAAAGATGTGGTATTTTAATGAGAAGCATTTCTTTGAACCAACCATACATATATGTAGACATTGTGCTATGAAACCAAGTGTGAGTGTGGGGTAGGTTGTTACCCAGTGAAGTTTTCCTAAAGGTATTGTTTTAACCAATATCAAAAAGATGTGATAATAAAGTTCAAGGTATTTTAATGAAAAAGTCCGTTTATATTTGTTTCACATGAGAATTTTGGTTAAACTTGAAGCTAAACGCTTGTAATTTAAGTTTCAAGTAGGGTGGTAACATTAGTTTGACCAAAATATAAAGGAAAAGAGAGTTTCAAGTTAAAAAAAAGAAATGTATCGAAGGTAACTCCACTTTACCGATATCTTTTTAGGAGATAAATTGAGATGAAAAGAAGAAGAGATGAGGGGGATTTACGGTTTGGTAATATCAAGAAAAGGGTAAGAAAGAAGGGAGGGGGCTTCGTGGCATCGCGGGAGCTCCGAAAATGGCTTCGATCTTCGACGGAACAAGTTTGGTCGTTAACTCCACTTGACTCCACTTACACTTAGGAGCTTTTTGAGAGAATTTTTGCTAGAATTTCAGAATGGTGAATAGCCAAGGCATGGAGTGGTATTTAAAGAGGAGAATTAGAGTTTGGGAATTAAAATTTTGGATTAAAAAGTATTAAAAAGGTGTTAATTGGTGAAATGAAGGGTCACTATTTAATTGCGAGGAAATCAAACAGTGTAGAGGAGTTAAGGAGAGTCGAAGGGGTGTGTGTGGAAAACACAGAGCCAATTAGGCTCATATCGACCGTCGGCGTCATCCGGAGGGGCATTTTGGACGGTCGGATCTTGAGGTTTTGCCTCGAGATTTTTGCCAAGTAGGTATATCTGTGTTTACTTTATTTTGCGCATGTTTGATTTTTCTGAAATTTTTCGTTTCCCCGTGTATTGTACGTGCAACTCTTGGGCTTCTAAATATTAAAAAGAAAAATTAGAAAAATTAATTGTGTCTGATGAGAATCAAATACACAGGCTGCGTTACAGCAGTGTAGAGTCTTTACCCGTGAGCTACAAGTTATTTCTTGCTTTTATTTAACAAAAATAAATTTTAACTCTTACACAGGCTATAATACTCTTTTCTGTACAATAACAAGAAAATTTCTATACAGTAATTTCAGAGTCGTTACAGTAGGGTTGGCACCATTCCAGACTTCTTTTTGCACCTTAGTCTCCATAGATTTGTAAAAGAGAATCGCCTTTTCATCTTTTTATCTTGGAGGCACGTAGAAAGTTTCCACTTCCTGCACGCTGTATGTATTGAGCGCATCAAGTTCCCTATAGTGTCGAGGTGGAGTCATCATAATATGTAGACTCTGATCCGTTTCGGCAAGAGTTTGTGTTGATGGGCGAATGGAGAACACCACATTCGTTTCATCTTCGGAGTCGCTACCAAAGACCAGGATAGGGGCCGATGGTCCGGGCTTTTTGTTTTCCATCTGAGGTTGTCCAAGTAGACTATTTTTTCGTCTTCCTCAGTATCACATTCGAAGAACGGAATGGTGGCTACCGACTTTTGCTTATTCTACAGCTTATGACTCCTTTCAGTGTCTTCAAAATCCGGCTGAAAGTACTTTACGTCTTCATACTTCACACCTCGTTCATCGAGAAAGGTTGAGCTCTCCCGTGACGGTGTACTCCGAGCCATCTTTGAAACACTTCATACACCGATATTGTATAAATGGGATGACGTTGTACTCGTGCAGCCGGGCCTGCCTAATAGAGCTTTATAACAAGTCTTGGCGTCAATGATATGGAATTTGATGTCAGTGATGAGGAGCTCAGAGCAGAGCGTCAATATTACGGACCGAAGCATCCGCGACGCCTGCGTGTTGAACCTCAAGATGGAAATTTTGTCTTGGGCAAGGTGTTGAACATTCATACATATTTTTTTCAGCACTCTCACGTTGAAAAGGTTGGCGGAGGATCCGTTGTCGAAAAGGATTTCCCCCATCTTCACGTCACATGGCAATACCCGGTGACATAAAGCAGTCAATTATGTTCGCATGTACCGAGAAGTAGATCTTCATCACTGAATGTGATATCAGCCGTGTTGACCTCTGCCAGTTTTGTTAGCTATAGAGCCCCTAAGTCAATTATTATAGTTGCATGTACACGATTGTGATGATTGAGGGATGACCTATATGGATAGAACAGTCTTACTCAAGATTATAGTATGCTATCCGGTTTGTCTTTATCATTATGTACACGCATTATGTGGTATTACAAATCACTATTATATATTGATAGAGCCCATAAGATTCTTGCTTGACTACCAGCATTATGATGGCGATCATATACGTGGGAACTGGGTGGTCTATAAGCACATTCTTAAATGTCCCTAGTCGAGGAAGTATCGAGACTGGACATCGATACTCCGGAGTAGACTAGTGTATAGTTTTTGAGACCCCGACGAGGGGCGGTGGCCGGTCTCACAAGCCATTGGTGTCAGTTAGTCACCTAAGATAGTATACATGTGCTCATTGAGTTATGAGTACACTGGACGGACTCGCCGAGAACATGCTAGATGGTATTATACCTATTGTCAGATAGCAGTTCTTAGGTGACATGAATACAGTGTAGGGTTCCTAGGCACTCTTGTGAAGGTTCATAAGGCATCAAACATGCCCGGATAAAAATTTAGACGTGCCGAACAACCCAAAGCCGGGATCTTTGCTAGATTATTAGGGTTAAGCATGCAAGATAATATCTTTTTATCTAAGTGTGAGGGATTACAACCTTTGTAGTCCGCTCCTTCGCTTCACAAGCTCCGAGTAGAAGTCCCTTCGCCGCGATCCTCGATCTCCCGGACTCAAGAGAGGCTCCACGACTCGAACGATCCATGCTAGGTTGAAGTGTTCCAAATCTCCGATGATCTACGTCGAAGTTTCAATAACTCAAGCTTTCTCACTCTAAAGAGATGAACACACTAATCTCATGGGCTAGATGAGATGAGGATGAGAGAGTAGTATTTATGCTTTCTTTTTAATTCACTTTCTCACAATTTATCATCACAAATGGAATTACTAGTGAGCTCAAAATCAAGAGAGAAGAAGATGATAATGGAAAAGATAATGATAATTTCTTTTGTGATGAATAGAAAAGAAAAATATATGATTGATATATCAACCATGGTCAAGGATGAGTGGCTAAGAGTTTGTAGAGAATAAACTACAGTTAGGGTTTGGTTGGGTTAGATAATGTGTCATCAACAAATATCTTAACCATGACAAAAGAAATTGCTTCTAGAAGGTGCATGAAGCAACTAACCCTAATCAAATCCTAACCTCATTTAATCATCCTTAAACATGTTTAACAATAAATCATATCATGTCACAATAATATATATCACATATATATTATATATTTGCAACAAAAGAAAATAATACAATTAACATATATCGCATATATATCAATGTATCATCCAGTGAGAAAATGAAATAATAAAGCGAGCTAATATTAGATAATGTAATACAATATATCATATATATTATTATACATTAAATCATCGAATCAACACTTGATCCGACGATCCGGCTATATCGAATATTACCGACTAATATATCATGTACCGATTCATCGAACCAACACTTGATCCGATGACCCGGTTCATATCTAAATATCGCGAGAATATAATACGGTATCTCATATCGCATTATCCTCGGTCCTGTGCATATCACATATGTACCTCTACTCCGTTTCGCCTGAGCCAAGAAACCTCTGTATAGGACTCTAAACAATCGTCAATACGCCGGTAGCAGGTGATGATCATATCAAACACCCACAAGCTGCAAGCGGTCAGCTAAACATAACAGCCACCCAGGTATTGAGCGATCAGAAGATCAACAAGCTAGCATGTGCGTTCTCCTGTGAATCCAATCAGTAACACTCCCGTACAATCCGGTCTGTTCGTCTGATATGTCGCATATCAAGTCTAGGGGTGGTATACGTCAGACCCCAGTAACCGATAAGTCGTGTCGATGTGTGGCTCATAACGGGTCGAGAAACTACTAGTAACACTTACCAGTAAATCTCTATATCAGCCCTGGCCAGGGACTTCCAGTTATAGCCAATCGAACACAGCACAACATCAACTCCCTATACCGGGAGAGACGAATCCCCTCCTATCGCTCATTGCCTCCATGTGATTCGGGACTGTACCCAAAAGCCACCGTTTTGCACGTCCTCTTGGATGTGGTAAGGTGGAAATCAAAGCACAGTGGGAATCATACAAGACTCTATGACGATCTCGGGTCTACAGACTACCCTGCACCAGTGTCACCGGAGAACCGCCATCTGACGTGTGGTATATCACCATCTGGGAGTTCTCAGGGAGTCCGTCCAGTGTACCCAGTCTCCACTGAGCACCCGTACACCATCTCTGATGTCAAACACCGATGGATATGGGATCATCCATCGCCCATCATATGGGTCAAGATGCGTATACGCTAGTCTTCTCTGGTGTATCGATGCCCTGTCTCGATATACCCTCGACTAGGAACAGTTATAGAATGTACTCATCGACTACCGTGGCCCCACTAGTATGATCTCATCATAGTCCCAGTAGTCGAGTACAGATCCTAAGGGCTTTATCAACATGTGAGAGTAAAACAGTAAACCAATACAAGTCAACATGTTAAGATAAAGTGAAACCAAATAGCATACTATCATGACGAGCAAGAAAGTCATCTCTATATATATCCAAGCATCCATTATAATATACATCATATGTACAACAATGGCCTCTAGGACATATACATAACTAACAATCTCCCACTTGCACTAAGGCCAGCTGCTGTAGTATCTCATACCCAGCATCCCGAATAATCTCTCAAACTGTATCTGGGGAATAGCCTTCGTGAATGGATCCGAAGTGTTGTCCTTCGTATCTACTCTCCTGACCTCGATCTCCCGGCGATCAACTATCTCCCTGATCAGGTGATACCGCCTCAGAATTTGTCTGGACTTCTGATGGGATCTGGGTTCCTTGGCCAAAGCCACAGCTCCATTGTTATCGCAATACAGAGGTATTGGATGCTCAATGGATGGAACCACACCAAATTCACTAAAGAACTTCTTGATCTAGACAGCCTCTTTGGCAGCATCGTTGGCAGCGATGTATTCAGCCTCCATCGTCGAGTCTGCAACGGTATCCTGTTTGGAACTCTTCCAACATACCTCCCCTCCATTGAGGGTAAAGACAAATCCCGAGTGCGACTTAGAGTCGTCCTTATCACTTTGGAAGCTGGAATCGGTAAAGGACTCCACCTGGAGTTCTCCGTTACCATACACCAAGAACATCTCCTTAGTCCTTCGTAAGTACTTGAGAATGTTCTTTACAGCTGTCCAGTGACTCTCTCCAGGATCTGCTTGATACCGACTCACTACACTTAGTGAGTATGCTACATCGGGTCTGGTACATAGCATCGCATACATGATAGAGCCCACTGCCGAAGCATAGGGTATCCCTTGCATGCGAGCTCTCTCCAAATCAGTCTTGGGAGACATCTCTTTGGAGAGAGTGAGTCCAGAGATCGTGGGTTGGTTCCCACGCTTGGATTCTTCCATACTAAACCTCTTTAGTATGGTGTCAATGTACCTGGATTGGGACAATCCCAGTATCCGTTTAGATCTATCTCTATAGATCATGATTCCCAATATGCAGGAGGCATCACCTAGATCTTTCATTGAGAATCTCTGTGATAAGAAGAGCTTGACTGATTGCAGCATAGGAATATCATTTCCTATCAAGAGTATATCATCCACGTACAATACGAGGAAGACTACCTTACCCTCTGCTACCTTTTTATAGATACAAGGTTCATCTATATTTTTGATGAAGTCAAACTCCTTGACTACAACATCAAAACAGATGTTCCAACTCCGCGATGCTTGCTTTAACCCATAAATAGATTTAAGCAGCTTGGACACCTTTCCGCTGCTCCCACTATCTACGAAGCCCTCTGGCTGAGTTATGTACACGCTCTCTTCTAAATCACCGTTTAGAAAGGCGGTCTTAACATCCATTTGCCAGATTTCGTAGTCATGGTATGCAGCAATGGCAAGTAAGATCCGGATGGACTTAAGCATAGCCACTGGAGAAAAGGTTTCGTCATAATCCACACCTGGTCGTTGACGAAAACCCTTTGCTACAAGTCTAGCTTTGAAAGTCTCAACTTTTCCATCTACACCAAATTTCTTTTTAAAGATCCACTTGCTCCCAATGGGTTTTACCCCTTCAGGAGCATTTTCCAAAATCCATACTTTATTGGTGTACATGGATTCCATCTCAGAACGCATTGCATCCAGCCATTTCACAGAGTCACTACTCGTGATGGCCTGCTCGAAACTAGTCGGGTCATCATCATCTATGATGCAATCCTCGCTTCCACCATCAATGAGAAAACCGTAGTATCTCTCAGGTGGATGAGAAACCCTAATAGATCGGCGGAGAGGCTGAGGTTCGTCGGGTACTACTGAATCCTCTGGTTCAACCAAGTCTTCTGTTATAGTTTGTGTTGCTGGAACCTCTTCCAGTTCTACCTCAATGCTGCTATTCTGTTTCATAAGAAATCCTTTTTCTAAGAAAGTGGCATGTCGAGAAACAAACACCTTTTGTTCCTCGGGGTGGTAGAAGATATACCCTTGTGAGTTTTTGGGATATCCTACAAACTTACATAAGACAGATCTTGCCTCGAGTTTGTCCGGATTTTGTCTTTTGACATAGGCCGGACAACCCCATATCTTAATGTAATTAAGATGTGGTCTCTTCCCTTTCCATATCTCATATGGAGTGGTAGGCACAGATTTGGTAGGAACTCTATTCAATAGGTCTATGGCTGTCTCAAGCGCATACCCCCCAAAAGGAAATAGGTAACTCAGCTGTACTCATCATCGAGCGCACCATATCTAATAGGGTGCGATTCCTCCGCTCTGATACACCGTTGTGCTGTGGTGTATAAGGAGGAGTAAGCTGAGAGAGAATTCCTTTCTCTTTTGGATAATCTAAAAACTCACCGCTTAAGTATTCACCTCACCGATCAGATCGAAGAATCTTAATACTTTTGCCCGTTTGGTTCTCTACTTCGTGCTTATATTCTCTGAATTTCTCAAAAGCTTCACACTTGTGTTTCATCAGAAACACATGTCCGTATCTAGAGAGATCGTCAGTGAATGTAATGAAGTAGGAAGAACCGTTCCTGGTATGCGTAGACATGGGACCGCATACATCACTATGTATTAGTCCTAAGAGTTCAGTAACTCTTTCTCCGTGTCCACTAAACGGAGCTTTGGTCATTTTTCCTTTGAGACATGAATGGCAAGTATCATAAGATGATAATTCGAATGGATTCAAATAACCATCCTTATGTAACTTAGCCAGTCGTGTCGCATTGATATGACCAAGTCTACAATGCCACAAGTAGGATTCGTTCATATCTGAACTTTTCCTCTTGTGTGTGTTTTGTATATTCAGGACTGTATTCTGATTTAGAATGAATATGCCATTATGTAACGAGCATGATGCAATCAACTTTTGATTTAGGAATATGTTCATAACATTATCCTTTACTACAAAATTATATCCTTCTTTACTTAATAAAGAAACTGATATAATGTTGCACATCATGTTCGGTATATAATAGCACTCATTTAGAATCAGTGTATCACCACTTGGTAATAATAGGTGATATTCGCCAACTGCTTTGGCTGCAACATTTGCACCGTTCCCTACTTGAACGGAATGATCACCCTTTCCCAGTTCTCTACCTTTACGTAGCCCATGTAACTGTTTACATATGTGGGATCCTGATCCGGTATCTAATACCCAGGACGTAGGGTGAACTGAGAAACAGTTCTCAATAACTAACACACCCGAAGAAGATGCATCAACATGCATGTTCTTTTGGGCGGCGTGAGAATCCAGATATTCTCCTGTTTCCTGTTCAGTCTTATAACTCTTATAAGAAAGAACGGGTCCAACGTTCCCCTGCTCAGTATAATAATCGGGTTCAGTCAATATATCCATATTATTATCTTGATTATGGCCTGACATGGTCGCTACCTGGAGAGAGAGAGAAGAAAACACTTTAGCGTATGCTCTTGCAAGATTAGATTGGTTATTATCTTATCTAATCAGGATGTCTCCCACTGTTTTTATCAAATCTTCCTTCAAACCCTAAAAGGTAAGATTAGCCGGGATTAATTACACCCTACAATTTCGTCAATCTTTCAGCCAGATCAGTGTCGGTACTTTGAAGAAGGTTCACCGTGCTTTCGCACGGACCTAATTAAAGTAAACCTCGTTTTCCCAGAGGCGTAACCCCGTTAACACTTTTCTAGACACCTACTTGATCGGCTAATTGTCCTGTGTAAAACTCTCCTAGGAGTAACTCTTACTCGCAGCGGGTATCGGGATCCAACTATCTCATAGAAGGTATGCAATCTCATTGCAAATTTCAACACTTGAAATTCCCGATAAAGCTTTTACCCCTAGTGTGCTATGACCTTGACACATGCCAAACAACCCATAGTCCACTAGTCAAGTTCAACCCGTATATTTCGTGATTGAATTAAACCCACCCGTACGACCCTTGACGCATGCCAAACAACGCCGTACGAATACCTTAATCCAATCGCATCTCATGCTGCAGATAAGTAATAATCAGCTACCGTACACTACGCCTTGACGCATGCCAAACTACCGTAGCACGAATACTAAATATTACTTATCTGAAATGACGGAGGGCTACGTAGGTTTTTCTGAAAACCTATTGCGTAATGAACTTGATATCATCGTAGAATCAAGTGAAGTTTTGAAAAGGAGTGTTTTTGAGGCTTTTCTTAGTTTCGCTAAAGGGGTCACTCCCGGTGAAGGGATCGTCGGCCCTTTCCTCATCGAATAAGGTGCAGGATATATCATATATACCACTGTGCAAAGCAAAACACTAAAAGCATTCAAAAGACAAACCGCGTTTTGTAGCATCTGCCAGTTTCGCTAAAGAGGTCACTCCCGGTGAAGGGATCTCGGCTCTTTCCCCATCGAATAAGGTGCAGGATATATCATATATATCACTGTGCGAAGCAAAACTGTAGCTACCCTTTTTATAAACTTTTGATTCTACAACATCTTTAGGTTTCTTTTCTTTTTATTAATCTCATTAATAAAAATCCCATCAGCTTATGCTTCCTAAGCATCACAGAAGAAACGAAAGCAGTAATATTTATATATCAACATATATATATAGTATAATCATTCGTCTCAGGCAGTAATATGATCTCATCACAGAACATTGCAGCAGAAGAACATATATGAAATATTGGATATACTAGGACGTCCGTGTTTTCAATACGAGCCTGTATAAAACACGGATTCCACGGTCGCGACGAATAGCCAAACCCACATCCGAAGACCCCTACGAGAGCGGCAAGTAACACTGTCAATTCTAGGGTTAGGAGACCCGGTCTCGACTCCTCGAGATGGCCTCCCACTGGACCCTAGAACCCGGTTACTTGTGCTCCTCTCCTTGGGTCTACCTAATGCGGAAAAGTAAATAATATACACTGGTGACATCAACCTCAACCTGGAAGTTCCCCAAATAAAAGAATATTACATTACAAATGAATTTTACATGAATGAAAATAAAAACCCTCATCTCACAAAAAAACCCCGGCTATTCAGAACGCGACGATCCAATATAACATATCACAGCAACACATAATATCATATATCATCAATGTAAGTAAATATGCGCATCCCAATTGTCGTTGACATATAGCAACGAAACCGGCGATATCACATATTACACTTACGGTCACAGAAAAGAAAGTGTAAAACTACAACATTTGGAATCCATAATCACTTTAGACATCGTAAATCCGAAATATCACATACTTCGCATTTCATGCCTAACTCTATGAATTCCACATATTGTATCACATTCCAGATAAATAGACAGTATTAAATTTTTCGAACAGATAATCAAATACCCAAAATTTCCTAAAGTGCTCAACACTTGAGCGGAGGTCAAATAATCCCAGAATATATCACAGTACCAGTGATCCAGCCGTAGAAGGGTCAAGCCAACGCCTCACATGTGGCACACTGTACTGCCCCAAACCCGAAGGTTCAAAAGGCAGTTCAAGACGGTCACATAATCGAGTGAAGGTTTGTTGTCTTCTAGAGGGTCCACCGCTTAACACGTACAATTTTTCCAAAAGATTTAAACCCGATAAAAATTCAACACTTGAAAATTTGCCGTGCCCGGAAACAGTGAGTTAATGATATCCGTTCAAATAGTTTAACAGTTTCTAAATATCCGGAAATCAAAACGAATTTAAATATTCCGATCGAATCTACGATTACAAAGCAAACCCCAGATCACTCAACCTTTGAGTCAATATAAAAATACCAGAAACTATAAAAGCACAAATAAAGAATTACTGTGGAAAATAAAAAGTCCAATCAAATAATACGGCAGCGGAACCGCGGCCCAAGCAGGCAATGACCGCGATTCCACGGTCGTTTGTACGGATCATAGTCTCGAATTTCACAGTTATTCTTATTTTTGTCTGCTGTATTTTTCAGGTATTTTTAATTCAGAAAAAATCCAGATTTTAAAAAATTTCCAGAGAGGGGGTAAATTTTGTCGGTTCGGGTTCGATCGGAGTTTTAACTTCGTAAACACATCGCCTAATGCTCTAGCTAGGCTCTGATACCACTGTAGGGTTCCTAGGCACTCTTGTGAAGGTTCATAAGGCATCAAACATGCCCGGATAAAAATTTAGACGTGCCGAACAACCCAAAGCCGGGATCTTTGCTAGATTATTAGGGTTAAGCATGCAAGATAGTATCTTTTTATCTAAGTGTGAGGGATTACAACCTTTGTAGTCCGCTCCTTCGCTTCACAAGCTCCGAGTAGAAGTCCCTTCGCCGCGATCCTCGATCTCCCGGACTCAAGAGAGGCTCCACGACTCGAACGATCCATGCTAGCTTGAAGTGTTCCAAATCTCCGATGATCTACGTCGAAGTTTCAATAACTCAAGCTTTCTCACTCTAAAGAGATGAACACACTAATCTCATGGGCTAGATGAGATGAGGATGAGGGAGTAGTATTTATGCTTTCTTTTTAATTCACTTTCTCACAATTTATCATCACAAATGGAATTACTAGTGAGCTCAAAATCAAGAGAGAAGAAGATGATAATGGAAAAGATAATGATCATTTCTTTTGTGATGAATAGAAAAGAAAAATATATGATTGATATATCAACCATGGTCAAGGATGAGTGGCTAAGAGTTTGTAGAGAATAAACTAGAGTTAGGGTTTGGTTGGGTTAGATAATGTGTCATCAACAAATATCTTAACCATGACAAAAGAAATTGCTTCTAGAAGGTGCATGAAGCAACTAACCCTAATCAAACCCTAACCTCATTTAATCATCCTTAAACATGTTTAACAATAAATCATATCATGTCACAATAATATATATCACATATATATTATATATTTACAACAAAAGAAAATAATACAATTAACATATATCGCATATATGTCAATGTATCATCCAGTGAGAAAATGAAATAATAAAGCGAGCCAATATTAGATAATGTAATACAATATATCATATATATTATTATACATTAAATCATCGAATCAACACTTGATCCGACGATCCGGCTATATCGAATATTACCGACTAATATATCTTGTACCGATTCATCGAACCAACACTTGATCCGATGACCCGGTTCATATCTAAATATCGCGAGAATATAATACGGTATCTCATATCGCATTATCCTCGGTCCTGCGCATATCACATATGTGCCTCTACTCCGTTTCGCCTGAGCCAAGAAACCTCTGTGTAGGACTCTAAACAATCGTCAATACGCCGGTAGCAGGTGATGATCATATCAAACACCCACAAGCTGCAAGCGGTCAGCTAAACGTAACAGCCACCCAGGTATTGAGCGATCAGAAGATCAACAAGCTAGCCTGTGCGTTCTCCTGTGAATCCAATCAGTAACACTCCCGTACAGTCCGGTCTGTTCGTCTGATATGTCGCATATCAAGTCTAGGGGTGGTATACGTCAGACCCCAGTAACCGATAAGTCGTGTCGATGTGTGGCTCATAACGGGTCGAGAAACTACTAGTAACACTTACCAGTAAATCTCTATATCAGCCCTGGCCAGGGACTTCCAGTTATAGCCAATCGAACACAGCACAACATCAACTCCCTATACCGAGAGAGACGAATCCCCTCCTATCGCTCATTGCCTCCATGTGATTCGGGACTGTACCCAAAAGCCACTGTTTTGCACGCCCTCTTGGACGTGGTAAGGTGGAAATCAAAGCACAGTGGGAATCACACAAGACTCTATGACGATCTCGGGTCTACAGACTACTCTGCACCAGTGTCACCGAAGAACCGCCATCTGACGTATGGTATATCACCATCTGGGAGTTCTCAGGGAGTCCGTCCAGTGTACCCAGTCTCCACTGAGCACCCGTACACCATCTCTGATGTCAAACACCGATGGATATGGGATCATCCATCGCCCATCATATGGGTCAAGATGCGTATACGCTAGTCTTCTCTGGTGTATCGATGCCCTGTCTCGATATACCCTCGACTAGGAACAGTTATAGGATGTACTCATCGATTACCGTGGCCCCACTAGTATGATCTCATCATAGTCCCAGTAGTCGAGTACAGATCCTAAGGGCTTTATCAACATGTGAGAGTAAAACAGTAAACCAATACAAGTCAACATGTTAAGATAAAGTGAAACCAAATAGCATACTATCATGACGAGCAAGAAAGTCATCTCTATATATATCCAAGTATCCATTATAATATACATCATATGTACAACAATGGCCTCTACGGCATATACATAACTAACATACAGGTTAGTCTGTCGACCGGAGATTGTCATTTGTCTCATGTGAGTTCCTACTTTGCTTTTATTACTATCCTACCACGGCTCAAAGGAGTCGTGCAAACAGGTTTTAGTTGGGTACAGTCTTGAGCCACATGGAGACAGTGAGTGGATCGTCGGGGATTCTTCTCTCCTGGTATTGGGGGTTGATGACGCGCTGTGCACGGGTGGCCATCACCAGAAATCCTTATCCATGGTAAACGAGAATTACTGGTTTGGATTAGTAGTTTTTCAATAGGTGATGGGCTTCATACCGATATGAAATATCGTGTTATTAGGGGTCTGACTTTATCTACCCCCTAGACCCGATATGCGATACTCTTAGATAAACAAATCAGACTGTATGGAGGTTATCACTGACATGCTCAGTAGGGGTACAGTTGAGTTTGCTCCTCGGCCTTCCTTTCACTCAATACCTAGGTAGCTGTTAGGTACAGCTAGTGCCGCTAACGCACTTATAGTTAAACCCACTGCCAGCGTATTGACGAGTCTTTAGAGTCCCATACAAATGGTTTTCCTGGTTCAGGCGAAATGATGTAGTAGCCGTATTGGATACGTGCAGGATTCCGATCGAATGATTGTACTAGTTACCCAGATTTCCGATCGGACGGTTGATAATACTAGCCGGCCCGGGTTTGAGCCAGATTATTAAATCAAGTATTGATTTAATAATTTACTTATATGTATTTCGATATGTATATTCTAGTATTATGTTCTTTGTGTTATTCTATCTCTTTGAATATTCGTATTTCGTTACGAATACATGTATGTATATACAGTAGAGTGCAATCCGTATTTATACGGAAAACATTCTAGAAGGTGTACACCTCATTTTAGATTTTATCCATTTACTTTAAATGGAAAATGAGGTGTAAAAGAAGAGAGGGGAGTATGGTGAGAGCTATGCTTCAATAGTGTCGCGCAAATGAATTTTTAATTCATTTGTGCAAACTATTCAAGCATGGTTGGATTTGTTTATGGGAAAAAATGTTTTACAAAACTTAGCTTCATTTTTCTCTCACTTGATGGTTGATTCATTTTTCCCCTCACTATTGGTTTTCACTTTCCTCTCTAGTTTCTTGAGTTCCTCCACCTTTATCTTTAACCTTCTCTCTACAATCTCATGAGTTGAGAATCAAGAGAGGAGGTGAGATGGATACACACAAAGAACCATTTACTACATTCTAGAAACTTTAGTGTAGCAATCTAAAACCTCTAGTTGCTCCATTAGACTCTTAGTGTGGAGCTAGAGCCATGAGCTACATCTCTCGGGTAGATCATCTTCGACGGAGGAAGACCGGCGGCCAAGTTCAATCGAGAACGCCTCAAGGAGCTAAGGAAGATGGTAGAAGACCGAAGGACATGGTTCATTCGGTATAACACATCTAACCTTATAGCTAGTATATCTTTGGTTGCTAGTGTAGCTTTATGGTTCCATCTTGACGGGTTTTCTTAGCGCCAAGTTTTTTAAACGCCAATTTTTGTTCCACATCGGCCACGGTAGATGGCCAGGGCGCTAGCAAAACCCAACATGGTATCAGAGCCATCCCATAAACCTTTGCTAGTTTACACAAAGTTGAAATGTTGATCGACCAAATTTTCTGAATCATAATTTCACTTTGCCATGCTTCCTGTCAATTTTAAAACCTGTTCAAAAAATTATTCAGATTGGCTTAAAAATACGTGCAGGCATTTATAGGACACCTCAAGAAATTTGAGCACTTGAGCCAAGAATTTAGCCGCGGAACCTCCGCATATCATGCCTATTCGCGGCGGTTCCGCGGTCGTTTTATGGCCACTGTGCGTCAAATTTTTTCTGGCACTCTGTTACATGGAAATATGATTTTTGGGATATTTGATTATGGCCCGGATTTTTTCGAGTGCTGGTTTTCATTTGGGGCCTATATGGAAAAGTTTTAGTTGATCGATATTTTGTATATGTGTTTATCAGTGAAAGTGTTAATATATGCGACCGTGAATATCATTGAGCGGTACAACCCGACTAGTTGCTATATGTTCAACTAGACGGGTTTGCGAACATGACATTCACGTTGATATTCTGATTTATGCTAATATTGTGGATGGATTGTCGTGGTGGACAGCCTATAGTGCAATGGTGGTAGTACAGTTCAGATTCATTTATACATTTGTTATTGCGAGACAAGCATCCGACATGTGGGCAGCCGTCTTTGCCAGATTGCATATTATTTTATTAGGGCACAACCGAGTTGAGGTCGATGTCTCCATTGTATATATACTTTTCTTTTCTGTACTAGGATTACCCCGCGGTGGAGTGCTTGAGTAGACGAGTTCTAGAGGGCAACGGACCCGCATCTTATGGTGTTGAGATGGAGGGGGCCTCACTCTAGAATTGGCGGGCTATTCGCCACACTCGTATGGGGTATAGGATGACCCATGGAGGGGTACTCAAGTTACCGGATTCTATGAAGTACTGGGTGGGTCATTCGCTTTGTTGGTTGGGGTTGCCTCACTTCTGGGATTGGCGGTTAACTAGCCGCACTCGTAGGGGTCCAGGTTTTTCATTGCATGGGCTATCCACACGACCAGTGAACATCGGGTCTCATTTGCAGCTCAAATGAAACCCGGGGATCCTAAATTATCCATTATTTTATGTTGCTTATTGCTTTTCTGTGATGTTGCTTATATCATGCCTGGGACGAATGTTATATATATTTGTATATACTAGTTGATGTTGTATATGTTTTGCACTCACTCTATTCTAGCCTCCGCTCTGCCGTTAGTTATGTAACCTAACGGTGCATGACGGGCCCCATGGCGAATGCGGATGGCATATACGTACATTGTATTTTCGTTCCTTTTTCTGGTGTGATATGGATTAATTGATGAGACTGCGTTAATTTTGATTAATGCAAGGAAAATAAATCTAAATGATGTTGTTGGAACCAATTTTTGAAAACAAACATTACAAACGTTTTCTTTTGCTTTGCACAGCGGTATTCGGTTATGAATATCCAGCACCTCATTCGACAAGGCAAGAGCCGAGATCTCTTCATCGGAAGTGACCTCTTGGGCAAAAGATTGCATTATCGTAATAACTTCACTATAGTCGATTCTTTTGCTTTCCATTATGGTATTCAGTTGGGAATATCATGCACCTCATTTGATAAGGAAAGAGCCGAGATCCCTTCACAGGGAGTTAGCAAAAGTTTATGCCACCATACATTTGTAAAAACCACCCGGTTCCTTCAACGATATCAAGTTCATTACGTTAAAGGTTTTTCGCCAAAAACCAGCCACAGCCATCCATCATTTCAGATTAGTATTTCTTAGTATTCGTGCTACGTTTGTTGTTGCTATTCGCCGAGACGTAGTGTGCGGTAGCTCTGTAATGCTTTTCTGTCGCATGGATATGTGGATTGGTTCGGACAATCATACGAATTTTTTGATCATTCGTCAAGGGTCGTGCAGGTGGGTTTAATGCAATCAAGATAGTGACGGGTTGAACTTGACTAGGACCCTTGATTTGTTGATTATTCGTTAAGGTCCTTAAGTTCTAGGGGTAAAAACCATATCCGGAGTTTCAAATATACAGGAAACTTGTCAGACATGCGCATACCTTCTGGAGTGTGGTGACTTGAGTGGCTTCCATCAAGTTATCATGCAATTATAGTTGGATCCCGATTCCCACTGATGAGTAGGTGTTACTCCTCGGGTGATTTTCAGATGATCCCGACTAATTCTCCTTTTAGGGTTTGAAGAAGAATTCAAGGAAACAGTGGAAGCCATCCTGATTAGATAAAATGATTAACCAATCTAATCTAGGTTAGAATGCATGCTGAGTATTTCTTTTCTCCCTCTCTTTGACAACGACCATGACCTAACCCTAAACTAAAACTCATGAACCAAGTTAACCAAACCTTCTTAAGACACTTTGGCTTTTGGATTGTCTTTTAGTCGCACATATCATTGTCACTCCTACATCCCCTTTGCATTTCTACAGAACACTCTGCATCACTACGAAAATCCATATTTCTTGGATAGGCTATCATATAGTTACATACGAACTCGAAAAAACTTGTTTCGGTTCGAGGATGGTTTTCGGTTCTGGAGAAATTGAATAGTTTTATTCGGTTGTCTTTTCTCTTTACCTTCTCTCAAGTTGCGAGAGCTCCTAGTATTAGGAGAGTACACCTATCGCACTCATTGGATAGTCTTCTTCTAAACTATAGGCAGGAGCCGAAAGGTAGGGAAGGAAGAAAACCAATTAGCCTAAAGTGTGGTGTACAGAAGATAAATGTAAAGACATATAAATGGATTAGAGTGAGGACAGAGAAAATTGCAACTACTATCATTCATGACGAAACCGTATATATCATTGCCACTCCTACTTCCCCTTTGCTTTTCTCCAGGACACTCCGTATTACATTGAAGATCCACATTGCTTGGATATACCATCATATAGTTACATATTAACTCGAAGAAACTTGTTTCTGTTCGAGCATGGTCCCCGTTTCTGGAGAAATTAAATAAGATTATTTTGTTTTATTTTCTTTTCCCCTTCTCTCAGGTTGCGTGAGCTCCTAGTATTAGGAAAGTACACCTATTACGCTTATTGGATAGGCTTCTTCCAAACCATAGGCAGGTGCCGAAAGATAGGGAAATAAGAAAACCAATTAGCCTAAGTGTGGTGTACAGAAGGTAAGAAGTATAGACATATAAAGGGATTGGAGTGAGGGAAAGGAAATATATGGTTACTATCATGAATCTAAATAGTGGAAGAGACATTAATAGGAATACCCAGTCACCCCTTCGAAACATTTTCATGTTTCAGTTCTACTGTGCGGTGTTAATTGAAAACTGTTTTCCTAATTAAATTCTGACTCCAGGGTATGTATTTGCCAGACTTGATTCTCATATCTGTATGACATTACAGATGCTGAGTGGGAATAGAATATTGAGAATTGGGTGATTAGATCCTCAATATATCGGAATTCTTTGTAATTGGTGATATTTGAGGAAATTACCTGCTTTTTGCCTAACGACAAATATTTGGTTTTGAATGTCCGTTGTTATGCACCAATTTCAAACTGATATATCTGAACGTTTATTCTAAAAAGTGATATATAAATTTTTAAAATTATATCTATGGCATTTACCTATATCAGTTGATGGTTAGGTAAGGTGCATTCAACAGCGGTGTAATTCTTCTTAACCATAGCACGGTTTTTAACCTACGACGCACAAGGTTTGAGTTATTGAATTCAAAGGACTTATACAAAGTATTGTATGTTTTCCGGTATCCATTAGGACAAAAAGGTTGGTACTCGTACTATATTCTTCTTAGTTATGACTTCTCTAGTATTAGACAAGTATTTCGTCGAAATAGAAGGTCCAAATTTTGAGAAGTTATCGGTATAAGAATAAAGTTGAGAACCATATGCTAGAAATATCAGGATTCTTTGAGGTGATAAAAGTTGTAGATACTTATTCCAAGTATTCCGTCATAAGTAATAGTTTTGAGAACTTGCTTCTCTCTCAGGTTACTCATCCGTGAGTATGCTCCTTAATGAGTAATGTTGCTTGACCTTCTTCTATTTAGTTGATGTGCACTTGAAACGGCTGCATGTATTTTGAATCTAGTTCCAATTAAATTAGTGCATTTGTTTCTATATTAGATATAGAATGGATTCATACCTTAACGATGTTAAAGAATATGGAGTTGTCCGGCTTATGCTTAAAACCGGAATATAGATAAACTCAAGGCACATTTCTGTAATGGTAGTTTATGGGTTATCCCGGGCATTGACGAGGTTTAACATTCTACCATTTTGGAAGATAAATAGTTATATTGGTCTTGACACGCCACCCGTTTTAGTAAAATAAGTTCTTTTTCAGAAAACATTAGTAGAAGTATGGTAGAACTGGAAGATATTCCAGAACCAAAAACGATTATTGAAAATTTAATAGAACCTAAACATTTAATTAGATTTGACAATCTATTAGCCACTCCGCAGATTTGGTGGGTAACCTCAGCCACCCGAAAGGTACTTTGGTCTCCTCAAAGACGGTGACATGGATGTTTTTGTTTACCCAAACTTGCCACTACTACTGTTCTAGACTATGAATTCTGATAGGAGGATTGTAGGGTGTTTTTCGTCACCCCATTGAGATGGGAGTACGCGCGCGCTTGTCAGGCGTACTACAGATTCCCCCTGCCTGGGGTAGGCCGGGATTTAATGATTGTGAGGATCCGAATCTCCGGCAGCCGCGAACTAAGCTGCCGTTAATTACCCCTCGCCTTTGGAGCGAGGGAACCTCCGATTGACGGGTTAAACTGGTCATGCGAACTCATTGTGCAGTGTACGTGTGTTGTGTTTTGAAAGAGGGGGTTTGGATATATCGGGAGCCACGCAGAGTTTTTTACGGGGGTCCCGCTACCCGGATAGATGGCTGGGGTCAAGGGGGCTAGCAGCCCCCTTGCGGGGTACGGGGCAGCGCCCCGTTAGAAATTTTTTTCTAACAGGGACAGTGTCGCGGAGTATGTGTGTGTGTAAATATGTATACGTATGTATATATATACATGCATATATAAATAAAGGGGAAAAAGACATCCAAAGGATGCGTGGGGCCAGCGCCTAGGCGCTTGAGCGCAAGCGCGCCACGTGTCGGCACGTGGGCGCTTTGCGCTCGAGCACAGAGTGCTAGAGTGCAACGCGCCATGTGTCGGCACGTGGGCGCTTTGCGCTCGAGCGCAGAGCGCTTGGGCGCAAGCGCGCCACGTGTCGGCACGTGGGCGACTTGCGCTCGAGCGCTTGTGCTGGAGCGCAAGAGCGCCACGTGTCGGCATGGGGGAGACTTACGCTCGAGCGCTTGCGCTCGAGCGCAAGAGCGCCACGTGTCGGCACGGGGGCGACTTGTGCTCGAGCGCTAGAGCGCCACGTGTCGACACGCTGGCGCTTTACGCTTGAGCGCTGTGCGCTTGAGCACAAGCGCGCTACGTGTCGACATGCGGGCGCTCTGCGCTTGAGCGCCGGCGAGAAAAGGAGGCGTTTAGCCTAAAAAAATTTCTCAGAAGAGAAATCAGAAAGGAGTTGGACTCCTGAGTGTGTTTTTCTTCTTTTTTTAGGGGGGTTTAGTGAAAGATGTTCTTCTTCTTCCTCCTCTGTTAGCTGGATCTTGAAGATCAAGAGATGTGGGATCTTTAAAAATCTCTTCTTTTTGAGATCTAATGGAAGATCTGAGTTCCCCTTTATGGGTTTTGTGGTGAAAAACTATTTTGTTTTATAAAAAGAAGAGTAAAATTCTTGATTTAATTCAAAAGGAAGAAGAGGGTTTTGGAACCTTGAAGAAGGAGAAAGTTCTCAGATCTGGAAAATTTTTAGAGAGAGAAAAAGTTGTTGAGATATTTCATTATTTTTGTCTTTATAGGCTATACACTTTACACATAGCCCTTTGGGCTTCACAAAATGGCATTTTTCCTATTTCATGGCTCATGTGCCATTTCTTTTTGCACATAAGCCATGGGCTTTACAAAAATTTGGCTTTATTCCTATTTTCTTACATTTATCCATAAACTAAAATAAAAGAAATGCAACAAAATTATTTATCACAAAATTTTTATCTTCGCATGGGGGGAGGCCGGCCGCTTCATGTTCTGGCTCGACCCGGGCATGGGCCCACTGGATCTGGGCTTGGGCCCACTTGGCTTGGGGTTGACTTTGATTTTGACTTGGTCAACCGGGGTGTAGATTTTTACCCCAACAAATTGCCCCCCATCAGTAAATGGACACCACATATGTGGGTCGTGTGCATGAAATTGATGGATCTTCTTTCACGTGGAGGCGACTTGATTTGGTTCCCTCTTTTTGGGAAGCTGGCACTGCCCTTTTTACGACATGGACGGACGTTGCTTGACATGTCTCCGAGATGGAGTGTCCGTGATAGACGTTTTCCCTGGCCCGGAGTGATATGTTTCCCGCTTTGTAGGAATCCTGCGCTGCCCTTTTTGCGACGTGGACGGTCGGTGCTGCCCTTTCTGCAACTTGGACGGTCGATGCTGCCATTTTAGCGACGTGGACGGTCGATGCTGCCCTTTTTGTGACCTGGACGGTCGATGCTGTCATTTTAGCGACTTGGACGGTCGGTTCTGCCCTTTTTGCGACATGGACAGTCGGTGCTGCCATTTTAGCGACGTGGACGGTCGATGCTGCCCTTTTTGCGACTTGGACGGTCGATGCTGCCATTTTAGCGACGTGGACGGTCGATGCTGCCCTTTTTGCGACTTGGACAGTCGATGCTGCCATTTTAGAGATGTGGACGGTCGATGCTGCCCTTTTTGTGACTTGGACGGTCGATGCTGCCATTTTAGCGACTTGGACGGTCGGTTCTGCCCTTTTTGCGACATGGACGGTCGGTGCTGCCATTTTAGCGACGTGGACGGTCGATGCTGCCCTTTTTGCGACTTGGACGATCGATGCTGCCATTTTAGCGACTTGGACGGTCGGTTCTGCCATTTTAGCGACGTGGACGGTCGGTTCTGCCCTTTTCGCGACTTGGACGGTCGATTCTGGATTTGACTTGCCCCGCTTCTTGCGGCGTTAGGGATGAAGTTGACTTGTTTCCAAGGTGGAATTTGGTTCTGCCAGGGAGGTCATTGGTTGTTTTGCCGACCTGATGTGATTTGGGTTGACATCAGCATCGCTACGCTGGAATATGGTACCAGGAGCGAATCATCATTTGTCATGACAGGGTTTGGGAATTGGTTTTTGTTTGGCATCTGCATTGCTGCACTGGAATAATGCCAGGAGCAACTCATCATTTGCCCCGAGAGGATTTGGGAATTGATGGCTTAGGAGGCAGGTTTAGATCCCTATCACCTAAGACTTTTCAATTTTATGGGCCGTGAGGGTCCCATAAAAGCATTTTCTCCCTACGAGTCGAAAGGATCTCGTAGGTGTATTTTCTCCTTAAGAGTCGTAGGGACTCCTAAGTGTGTTGCTCTTTTGTGAGTCGTAGGGATCTTACGCGGGAATTTTCTCCTCACAAAGTCGAGAGGACTTTGCGTATGTATTTCATTTCTTTTCTTTTTTACGATTTTGCGCCCTTTCGGGTTTTCACAAACTCGCCGGCAGTCCCGCTGTTTTTACTCACGGAGCCCTTTCGGGTTTTCATCCATGCCCATTTTGCTTGTGGACATACCGTTCTTTCTTTTTTTTTCTTTCTCCTTCTTCTTTTTTTTCTCTTTTTTTTTGGAGAGATCGGGATTGTTTTACGCCCGTGGATTGTATACGATTTTGCAGGATGTATGATCCAGACCGTAGGGCCGGAAAAATTTCAGGGCTTTGTTGGCGTCTGCATCACTGCACTGGAATGTGGTACCAGGAGCGACTCATCATTCGCCGTTGGGGTATGGGATTTGGAATTTGGTTGGCGTCTACATCGCTACACTGGAATATGGTACCAGGAGCGACTCATCATTCGCCACTTTGGGGTTGGGGAGCGATGGCTTAGGAGACATGTTTAGATCCCTGTCACCTAAGACTTTTCAATTTTATGGGCCGTGAGGGTCCCATAAAAGCATTTTCTCCCTATGAGTCGTAAGGATCCCGCAGGTGTATTTTCTCCTTAGGAGTCGTGAGGACTCCTAAGTGTGTTTTTCCTTTATGAGTCGTAAGGATCCCACAAAGGTTTGTTCTCCTCATGTATCGTGAGGACACATGAGTGGGTCTTCTCAATGGAGCATAATTCCAAAGACGGAGACCAGCCGCGTAACTGGTAATTGTGGTGGGGCATGGGTATGACGAGAATTATTTGAGCCCGTGGATTGTATACGGTTTTGCAGGATGTATGGTCCAGACCGTAGGGCTGATGTGCACAATTCGCCTGCAACTTGGAGCATTCATGTGTAGTATTTCTTGAGATATCGGCCATTGATGGGTGGCATGGGCCTTTCTCCCTCGGCACTTATTAGTTGGTAGGATCCTCCGTCGAACACTTTCTCGATGACGTATGGTCCTTCCCAGTTTGGCTCAAATTTTCCCTTGGCATGTCGATTGGGGATGATCGGTCTTTTGAGGACCAACACCAATTCACCTTTCTTGAAAGCGCGAAGATGGGTTATCTTGTCATAGGCCCGTGACATTTGGGCTCGGTATAGCTCCAGATTTTGCTGCACCGCGAGCCTCTTTTCTTCGAGGGCATCGAGTTCTTCAAGTCGAAGGAGCACGTTTTCCTCCTCCGTCAACTCATGCTGAATGGCCATTCTTAAGCTTGGAACTTCGACTTCGAGGGGGAGGACCGCCTCCACTCCGAAGAGCAATGAGTATGGAGTGGACTGAGTTGGAGTACGGTGCATGGTACGATATGCCCACAATGCCTCGTGAAGCTTGAGATTCCAGTCTCTCTTGTTGGCTGAAGCATTTTTCCTCAGGAGCTTGCATAGAGTCTTATTGAAGGCTTCGGCTAGCCCATTGGCTCTTGGATTATAGATGGAGGAATATCTCCAGTCTATCTTATGCTGAGCAGCGAACCTTGAGACATTGAAGCTCTTGAAAGAAGGCCCGTTGTCAAAAATGATTCTTCTTGGTGTACCGAAGCGGTATAGAATATTATGCTGGAAGAATGTCAGAATATCTTTTGTCTTGACTTCTTTTAGCGGGACAGCTTCAGCCCATCTGGAGAAGTAGTCTGTCGCGGCCAGTATGAACCGGTGGCCTTTGGATGACGGAGGATCAATTGGGCCAACAATGTCGGTGCCCCAGACTTCGAAGGGCCACGACGCCACCGTAGGATGCAACGGATTGGGATGCTTGTGAATGAAATCACCATGGATTTGGCAGATCCGACATTTCTTTGCATGTTCTCCGCAATCCCGTATCATAGTGGGCCAGTAATACCCAAGCCGTTTGATTTGAAGTCGCATCTTGGGGCCAGATTGGTGAGCACCACAAACGCCCGAGTGAACATCTTTCATGACCTTTTGGGCTTCGGCCAATGACAGACACCTGAGCCAGAGTTGGTCATATGACTTGCGGTATAACGTGTCATTTACAAACACGTATCGGAGAGCTCTTTTCTTCAGCTGAATCCTCGCAGATTTTTCTTCGGGCAGCTTGTCGTATCGGAAGTACTCTATGAAGGGTTCTCTCCAATCGGGCTCGTCTTGGATGATCGAAGCTTCTTCGGCGGGACTGCTCTTCTGTTCCGCGCTTTCCTCTTCTCGTAGAGAGACTGGGGGTAGAATTTGCCGTCTCCTGACTGTGATCAGAATTTCGTCCATGTCAGGATCAGCCAGCTCCTTGGCTAAGCGAGCGAGTATGTCAGCTTTTCCGTTCAACGCTCTGGGGATTCTCATTAGTTCAATATGAGCGAACTGTTTCATGAGTTCCACCACCCGGCCTCTGTACCGAGCTAACTCGGGCTTGTATATCTTATAGTCGCCGCTTACTTAGTTGACGACAAGCTGGGAGTCACCGTAAACCCGTAGCCGAAGGATTTACATTTCTATGGCGAGTTCCAAACCAGCTATCAGAGCTTCATACTCAGCTTCATTGTTTGTCCGAGGCTCGGTGAGAGCAAAAGAACGCCGTAGGGTTCCCATTGATGGCGTGATGAACACCAATCCTATCCCCGCTTTTATCTCCGGGACGCTTGATCTGACGGAGCTCCTTATTGATGAGGCCCCATCGAAGTAGAGCTCCCAACATGGCTCATCTTCCTCGAGGTGCAGCACTTCTTCGTCGGGTAACTCACAATTTAGCGGCGAGAAATTCTGCAATAGCTTGTCCTTTTACTGCTTTCTAAGGGCTATAAACTATGTCAAACTCAAGTAGCATGACGGCCCATCTTGCCATTCTGCCGGCTAGGCTTGCTTTGGTCATCAAGTGTTTGAGCGGGTCGACCTTGGAGATCAGCATAACCCGATGAGCGAGCAAATAGTGCCTCAGCTTCTTCACAGCAAATATTAGAGCCAGGCATTACTTTTCGATTGGGGAGTAGTTGTGTTCCGTCCCGACTAGAGTTCGACTGAGGTAGTAGAGGGCATTTTCTTTTCCCTCCTCATTATTCTGGGCAAGGAGCGCACCGAGTGACTCGTCCAGCGCGGAAGTTTAGAGAATCAGCGGTTTATTTGGAATGGGAGCGGCCAGCACTGGAGGGTGCAACAAGTATTGTTTGATGCTTTCGAACGCTGCTTGACATTCGGCATCCCAGATAAAAGGAGCTCCTTTCTTCATGAGCTTTGAGAAGGGCCTATATCTCCCCGATAAATTTGAGATAAACCTCCGTATATAAGCAAGCTTGCCTTGAAAAGACCTTAGCTGCGTCAGACTCTTCGGAGGGGGCATCTTCATGATGGCCTTTATCTTTGATGGATCAACTTCGATCCCTCGATGTCGGACTATGAAGCCCAGGAATTTTCCCGATGACACGCCGAAAGCGCACTTCAGAGGATTCATCTTCAGATCGTATTCCCTCAGTCTGGTAAGAACGGTCCTGAGATCTTGGATATGATCGGCCTTGGCTATAGTCTTGACGACCATATCATCAACATAGCATTCGACGACTTTATGGATTAGGTCATCGAAGATATTAGTCATTGCCCTTTGATATGTAGCACCTGCGTTCTTCAGTCCGAATGGCATTACCTTGTAGCAATATATTCCGATCGGGGTTCGAAATGCTGTGTGCTTCTCATCCTCAGGCGACATCTTGATCTGATTATATCCAGACGAGCCGTCCATAAAGGTGAACAGTTCGTAATTTGAGGCGTCATCGACCATCATTTCTATGACCGGTAGCGGGAAGTCGTCTTTAGGACATGCCTTGTTGAGGTCCCTGAAATCGACACAAACTCGGATCTGTCCATTTTTCTTCTTCACTGGGACTATGCATGTGATCCAGTCTGCATATTTCTCTTCCCTGATGAAGCCGACATCGATGAGCTTCTTGGTTTCCTCGATGACCTTTTCTTCCAACTCCCTTCTCATTCTTCGAGGAGCTTGTTTGACTGGCTTAGCATCAGGAGATATAGCCAGCTTATGCACGGCTACCTCAGGGGAAAGGCCAGGCATTTCTTTGTATGTCCACGCGAAGCAGTCGATGAACTCACGCAGCAGGGCAATTATCTGCTCTTTCATTTCCTCCGACAAGAGTGAGCTGATGTAGGTCGGCCTTGGATTATCGGGCGTTCCTAAGTTGATCTCGGTTAGCTCATCAAAGGTTGCTTGTCCGCCATCTTCGAGCTCTTGAGGAGCTTCTTCTGGCTCGGCTATCTCGTCATCATTATTCGATCTTTCGCTGGCCTCACCAACATGGATCATGTAGCACGCTTTGGAATCAGGTTGAATGTAGCCTATGCCCCGTCTATCTGGAATTCGTCCATCGATGAGTGCTCGGACCTGGGGCGGATACCATAGCCCTTTGTAAAACTTTGCTTCGGACCCCGTTTGATATAACCGGCATCCGCACTTCTTAAAGTATTCCCGCATCTCGGGCGCATAGTATCTGGGATTGAGGACGGCTCTTATGCCTCTCTCTCATAGGGAAGGAATGCGACAGAAAGGTCGTCTGGGTGCACAACGGGGTTTGACCTGTAAAACAGGATGCCCTTCTGTCCATTTTTCCTCCCGGGTACGTAGAAAGTTTTCAGCTCGTCCACGGTAGAGACTGACAATGCGTCGAGCTCTTTGCACATCCGTTCCGGCACCCTTGTGATGGCCAGGGACCCTTCTGTGACTTCGAAGGTCTCTCGTAGTTTCGCTTGCTGCATGGGGGGCCAATCTGCACAGCTGTTGCACGGCAGGTCCTCTTCTTCTGACTCTTCAGTGTCACTGCCAAGATGAGGGCGGACTTTGCTGCTAGATGGGCCTTCAGTAACAGATTCGTCCGTATCGCTGCCGAAATGAGGGCGAGTTTTACGGAAGGACGGGCTTCCAACGTCGGACTCATCAGTGTCGCTGCCGAAATGCGGGCGCACTTGGGTATTTTTGCTTTTGAAAGTGACAGCCGGCGCAGATTTGCTTTTGAGTCTTGGGGCCGGTCTATCCTCAGTCAGTTGTGGCTTAGCATTTTGGTGGTTCATAAAGTACCGAGAATCTTCATATCGGACTTCATGCACACCGAACGGCTGGATGTCTCCGTCAATGCGTCTTTCTTCGCCATTTTTAGTATACTTCATGCATTGATAGAGAGTTGACGGAATGATGCCGTAATCGTGGAGCCACGGCCGCCCCAAGAGAATCTTATAAGATGTGTCGGCGTCGATCACGTATATCTTATCTTCAGTTTGCAGATCCCCAAATTTGATTGGAAAAGATATAGACCCCAGAGGTTGCTGGCAATTTTGGTTGAAACCTTGAATGACAATCCTTTCCCTTGATAGGTGTCGGACGTCCATTGACAAACTCTTCAGAGTTCGTAAGTTCATGATGTTCACTGAGGACCCCGGATCAATCAATATGCGATTAATTCGATCTCTGTCGCTATACCCGGTCACGTAAAGCGGCCGATTATGCTCAGCTGTTCCAGGTAGCAAGTCTTCATCCTTAAATGTGACTGCGGCGGCATGCAAAGAGTGCTGGGCTTATTTCATATTAATTTCCGCAAAGTGAGCCTGATACCGCTCGGGGTTTTGTAGAGCGTGTATGAGAACATCTCTAAGCTCCTTAGATAGGACCAAGGCGTTGTAGATGCTCAGGAGGGACGGAAGCTTCCGGAGATGTGCCAAGACATTATAGTCCACCGAGGAAAGACTTATGTTTTCATCAGCCGGTTCTCTGCCATCTTCTTCATTAGCGACTTGTTTTTCCTTCCCTTTTGGGGCGTTGCCCTGATTTGGCGGTAGAGCCCTGCCGCTTCTGAGCTGGATTTGATTGGCCGTTGTGGCGAGCTCTTCGTCCTCTTTGGGAAAACAGAGCTCCTCTTCCGATTCGCTGCCAAGATGGATGGCGTAGCAGGTCACTACTGGGATCTCTTCATTGGAGTCTTCTTCTAACTCCTCCAGAATTTCAGCCGCTTATACAGGGAAGAACTCCTTCAATTGAATCAATGTTCTTTCCTTTTGTTCATATTCTTCGAGGGAATCGATATATTTTTGAATGGTCGATCTCCCTGCAGACTCTTTTTCGCGCCGAGCTGCACTTTTCTTCTTCTTGAGCTTCTTGGATTTTGAGCCTGATGGAGCCGCATTGGCAGCTGGACTGGTAGGCTTCTTCGGCCCTTCCCATTCCGTCCTGGGTTCTTTCCGAAGTAGCTTTATCATCTTCTTCGTCTTATTAGATATGTGCGTACTCCACGGAGGCCGCGAAGAGTCAATTTCGTTTTTCAGGGCAGCAGGTTCAGCTGTCTGCTCCCAGAAGGCTTCAACTTCCGTCTGTATAAAGTTGGCGGTTGCAACTTGATTGTTCACCAACACGCTTTTGGACAGCTCGATCTCTCCAGCCTTGTACTGCTTCTCGACCCAGTCTTTGAAGATATAGCAATCCTCGATCGTATGGCTCACTACTCGGTGGTACGGGCAATACAGAGGATTGTCGGTCATCTTTGCTTCTTGGGGTCTTTTCGACTCCGGCAATTATAGGCCATTGTTCAAGGCATCTTTAAATATCTTGCGGACCTTGTCCCTTCTGAAAGAGTAAACCTTGTTCTTTTTCTCCTCTAGGGAAGGCCCATCTCCCCCCAGTAATGGCTTTCGAGATCGGTTCGTTTTGGATTCACCCGCCCTTCGCTTTTCTTCATTGTCGGATGCATTGAAGACATTGGTACTGCTGGAACTCCCGCTTTTACGGTTGTCGTCCCGCTTGCTTTTCCAGGTTTTGTCTCTCTGAGAGTCCGGCGGGGACTCTTGCTTCGAGCGTTCCAGCATTTGGACTTTCTTGGTTAGCTCTTGAAATGTCTTGAGGCCCGCTGTACACAAGAATGGGACCATCCAATTGCTGAGGTTTCCAACGAGAAGGCTGACGGACTGGTCCTGCTCCAGCGGCGGTTCGCACTTGACTGTGAGATTACGCCATCGGGCGATAAAGTCGGTGTTGCTTTCATTCTTCCCCGACTTGGTCCTCACAAGGTCGGCAATGGAGATTTTATCACTGACACTCATGAACCTTTGACGAAACAGGGACTCCATTTAGGCAAAGGTGATGATGGACCCGTCCGGTATACTCGCATACCAGTCGAAGGCGACGCCGGTCATGCTGTTGACAAACTGACGAAGAAGGAGCGCGTCATTGCCCCCTGTATTTCCGCACGATGCTTTGAAGTGGACGACGTGCTGGTTTGCATTCCCCGTTCCATCAAATCTTCCGAACTTAGGAATGACGTAGCCGCTTGGGAACTCAATCAGATCGTACTGCACGGGATATGGCCGCCCACTACTGCCGATTTCTTTCTGAGCTTCAGGTTCGGCCACCAATGTTTTAACCTTGCTGGTGACCAAATCCATTATCCGATCCTGTGTTAGCGGGATAGTGCTATCTGGGGCCAAGGCGTCCCCAGAAGCAGAATGTGGCCGGCTTTCATTCGGCTCGACCAGTCTTGGTCCCAAAGGAACAGGTATTGGCTGCCTCGAATTGTCATCACCCGGCTGATTAGTAGCGGCTTGTGTCTGATTGGGAGGCGCTCGAGCAATTTGAGCCGTAAGCTGCATCACCACGTTCGTTAAGTCGTCAATCTTCGAATAGAGCTTGGCCATCTCTCTATCTTTGCTCCTGAGTTGTTTTCGAAGCTCTTGAAGCAGCTCTTGCTCCGCAGTCCTGGGGCGAAAAGTCAGCTCTTCCTCGCTGTCTGAACTTGACTCTGCATGGACCGAGGGGTCCTTCTGCCAATCATCCTCATCGAGAGGGTTTTCTTCATCCAGCGGGGGCGGCTGTTCTTGGGCAGCGGCAACCACATTCAGGCTAGATTGGGCTTGGGATGTGGTGGCCCCATCCTTGCTTTTGCTATGAAGGTTGTCGCTGGGGCGCTCGCCCGCCATATAGACCGTATGTATGATATATCCGGCCGTCTTTCTATCATTGGCAGCTGATTTCACGGATCGCTGTCTTGACCCCCTTGTTTCGGTAGCTGGTAGTTGATTGAAGGCAGCTGGCCTAACCAGGTTCTTGAATGGTGCTGGCGCTTCTTTTATGGGTTTTCCCCACTGCTTTCGTGCGGCACAGAGTGCTTGATAGACTCTTGAAGAGACAGTGTCATACTTCTTCTGTTGGGGCCGGGACACGTCTCTTTGTGGCACTGTTCGGACCGCTACCTTCTTGATTCTGGCGGTCATGGCATTTTTCTGAACCCACTTCAGAGGCTCGAAGGAATTGCTGATTCTTACGTCCAACTCAGCCGTCGTCGCGGGGCAACCCTGCACTTGGAACTTCACATGATTCCATTTGACCGAAGCCTTGGCCCTCTTGTTGGCTCGATACCTGAGCCGCTTCTGCCTTAACTTTTCTGTTCTAAGCACCTGGCAGACTTCGGCTCTTTGGGAAGACGCCGCAGACCGGTTGATGGAGGGCCTTGGAGATACGCCCGATTGTGCATTTGTTGGAGTCGTCGCCTGAGCCCGTCCGCAACATTTGCTGTTGCCCTTTGTACCGAAGTTCTTGCCCCCCGCTGGAGCACCAGGGAGTCGTTCAGACACCATGTTAAGTTTCGGTTGTGGTGCCTTGGCGATCACGACATTCGGCCTCTTACCCCTTAAGACCGGCTTGGCCACCTGTTCCGCCGGGATCTCCGCCAGATGAGCACTTCCGGCAGGGTAGATGATGACGGAGCCGAACTGGCGAGGAGGTTCCTCCCACTGTCGACTAAGGCTTGCGGGGAAAACCACACGAGCGTTGATCTTGACCACGTACGGAATCGGGGTCACGTTGGAAGGTGAATTCGTCTGGGGAGACATTGTCGTCGAAGGTTGATTGCTGCACGGAAAAAAAGAACATCATTTCAGTATAGGCAATCAATACGTATATTGATTGAGTTCGCATGAACGTTTAACCCGAAATATGGGAGGAGAGATTGGTCCCACCTGGCGTGCCAGAATCTGTAGGGTGTTTTTCGTCACCCTATTGAGATGGGAGTATGCGCGCGCTTGTCAGGCGTACTACAGATTCCCCCTGCCTGGGGTAGGCCGAGGTTTAATGATTGTGGGGATCCGATTCTCCCGCAGCCGCGAACTAAGCTGCCGTTAATTACGCCTCGCCTTTAGAGCGAGAGAACCTCCGATTGACGGGTTAAACTGGTCATGCGAACTCAGTGTGCAGTGTACGTATGTTGTGTTTTGAAAGAGGGGGTTTGGATATATCGGGAGCCACGCAGAGTTTTTTACGGGGGTCCCGCTACCTGGATAGCGGGCTGGGGGTCAAGGGGGCTAGCAGCCCCCTTGCGGGGTGCGGGGCAGCGCCCCGTTAGAAATTTTTTTCTAACAGGGACAGTGTCGCGGAGTATGTGTGTGTGTAAATATGTATACGCATGTATATATATACATGCATATATAAATAAAGGGGAAAAAGACATCCAAAGGATGCATGGGGCCAGCGCCTAGGCGCTTGAGCGCAAGCGTGCCACGTGTCGGCACGTGGGCGCTTTGCGCTCGAGCGCAGAGTGCTGGAGCGCAATGCGCCACGTGTCGGCACGTGGGCGCTTTGCGCTCGAGCGCAGAGCGCTTGGGCGCAATGCGCCACGTGTCGGCACGTGGGCGCTTTGCGTTCGAGCGCAGAGCGCTTGGGCAAAAGCGCGCCACGTGTCGGCACGTGGACGACTTGCGCTCGAGCGCTTGCACTCGAGCGCTTGCGCTTGAGCGCAAGAGCGCCACGTGTCGGCACGGGGGTAACTTGCGCTCAAGCGCTTGCGCTTGAGCGCAAGCGCGCCATGTGTCGACACACGGGCGCTTGAGCGCTGTGCGCTTGAGCGCAAGCGCGCCACGTGTCGGCACGCGGGCGCTTTGCGCTTGAGCGCCGGCGAGAAAAGGAGGCGTTTAGCCTAAAAAAATTTCTCAGAAGAGAGAGCAGAGAGGAGTTGGACTCCTGAGTGTGTTTTTCTTCTTTTTTTAGGGGGGTTTAGTGAAAGATGTTCTTCTTCTTCCTCCTCTGTTAGCTGGATCTTGAAGATCAAGAGATGTGGGATATTTAAAAATCTCTTCTTTTTGAGATCTAATGGAAGATCTGAGTTCCCCTTTATGGGTTTTGTGGTGAAAAACTATTTTGTTTTATAAAAAGAAGAGTAAAACTCTTGATTTAATTCAAGAGAAAGAAGAGCGTTTTGGAACCTTGAAGAAGGAGAAAGATCTCAGATCTGGAAAATTTTTAGAGAGAGAAAAAGTTGTTGAGATATTTCATTATTTTTGCCTTTATAGGCTATACACTTTACGCATAGCCCTTTGGGCTTCACAAAATGGCATTTTGCCTATTTCATGGCTCATGTGCCATTTCTTTTTGCACATAAGCCATGGGCTTTACAAAAATTTGGCTTTATGCCTATTTTCTTACATTTATCCATAAACTAAAATAAAAGAAATGCAACAAAATTATTTATCACAAAATTTTTATCTTCGCATGGGGGGAGGCCGGCCGCTTCATGTTCTGGCTCGACCTGGGCATGGGCCCACTGGATCTGGGCTTGGACCCACTTGGCTTGGGGTTGACTTTGATTTTGACTTGGTCAACCGGGGTGTAGATTTTTACCCCAACAAGGATGAGTATAACGTCGTTCTAAATTGACTTTAGAAGTGCACGTGTATATGACTCTACCAGAGGGTTGTTGTAGTCAGTGGGAGCAGAGTAAGCATGGTGGGCATGTAGCTTATGTCTATTTATAGACTAAAACATGTATAGCGGAGATAGATTATCTATTTTTGATATGATAGTCATAGAGTTTGACTTCATCAGAATAACAGATGGACCTGAAAAGAAAGTAGTAGGGAGCGATGTCCTGGTATTTATATGACATGCTCTTGATAGGAAGTGATCTTCTTATACTACGATCGGTTATACTGTTGTTGTCACAAGGTATTTTTCTACATAGAATTTAGATAAAATATCAGGGATTCTGGTCACTAGATCTATAGTTTTAGATCTAGATTTGGGAAGTGTCCCAATTTGGGTACTTTGACACTATTCTAAAGTATTTTAGAATGGACGACTCCTGGCGTGGTGGTGTACCTGCAGGTGATGGAGTCGCCCTCTCTGAAGAGATGTCTTCTAGACTGATGAGAATAGAGATTTGCATGATTAGCATATCACTTGCTTAGGCAACTGAGGTAATCATGAAATGTCAAGTACCACACCAGATTTTGCTTTTGCACGGGATGCAATAAGTATATATATTAATCCAATCCTGGAGAAACGTTGGGAAGCAGTTATGAACATAAGTAAATGTTCAAGGTATATGGTAACGACAGCCTCCGTCAGGAGGCGGTTATCATTTTAGGCTTCCAAGGTGACTTGGATGACAGAGTGACTGTCAGAATTATAGTTTTCCCTCTTTTTGAAGGGCAGTATGTTGGACAGTAGTCCAAGCGAATACTGAGAAAAGCATGGTGCAGGATACTGATTAAGTTCAGTAGAAGACACGGTCTAAGAAGTTTGTTGGATTTGGAGTTCATTTATGAACTGGGTCCCATCAGATATCCAGAAAAACTCTAAGACATGTATCTCTCATTTCGGGAGATAGTCTTTTCTCCGCGAAGTTGAGATATAAAGAGATAAAGATAGAAACATTGGTGCGGATCCACTCACTGAGGCTATTTCTCAAACGCAATAGTTTCACAAACAGGCTTTGTGAGACTAATTAGTAGAGAAGTTGGGTGTTCAGTATCACACGGGCTGTGAGTATGCGACACTGCAATAATTAATCTTAAGTACAAGTGGGATATTGTTGGCTATAATACCCTCAAGTCAATTATTGTAGTCGCAGATACGCGATTGTGATGATTGAAGGAGGACCTATACGGGTAGAACAGTCTTACTCAAGATGATGGTATGCTATCTGGTATGTATTTATCATCATGTACATGCATTATGTGGTATTACAGATCACTATTACATATTGATAGAGCCTATAGGATTCTTGCTTGACTACCAGCATTATGATGAGGATCATATACGTGGGAGCTGGGTGATCTATAAGCACATCCTTAAATGTCCCTAGTCGAGGGAGTATCGAAACTGGGCATCGATACTCCGGAGTAGACTAGTGTATACTTTTTGAGACCCTGACGAGGGGTGGTGGCCGGTATCACAAGCCATTGGTTTCAGTTAGTCACCTAAGATAGTATACATGTGCTCGTTGGGTTATGAGTACACTGGACGGACTCGCTGGGAACATTCTAGATGGTATTATATCAATTGTCAGATAGCAGTTCTCAGGTGATATGAGTACAGGTTAGTCTGTCGACCTGAGATCGTTATTTGTCTCATGTGAGTTCTCACTGTGATTTGATTACTACCCCACCGTGGCTTAAATGAGCCGTGCAAACAGTTTTTAGTTGGGTACAGTCCCGAGCTATATGGAGACAGTGAGCGGATCATTGGGGATTCGTCTCTCCCGGTATTGGGGGTTGATGTCGCGCTGTGCACGGGTAGCCATCACTAGAAATCCTTGGTCAAGGTAGACGAGAATTACTGATTTGGATAAGTAGTTTCTCAGTGGGTGATGGACTTCATACGGACATGAAATATCGCATTATTAGGGGTCTGACTTTATCCACCCCCTAGACCCGATATGTGATACTCTTAGACGAACATATCAAACTGTATGGAGATTGTCACTGACAGGCTCAGTAGGGGTACAGATGAGTTTGCTTGTCGGCCTTCCTTTCGCTCAATACTTGGGTAGCCGTTATGTACAGCTAATGCCGCTGACGTGTTTATAGTTAAACCCACCGCCAGCGTATTGACGAGTCTTTAGAGTCCCACACAGAGGGTTTCCCTGGTTCAGGCGAAATGATGTAGTAGTTGTATTGGATACATGCAGGGTTTCGATCGAATGATTGTACTAGTTACCTGGACTTTCGATCGGACGGTTGATAATACTAGCCGTCTCACGATTGAGCCGGATTATTAAATCATGTATTGATTTAATAATTTTGGTATATGTATATTCTAGTATTATGTTCTTTGTGTTATTCTATCTCTTTGGATATTCGTATTTCGATATGAATACAGGTATGTATATACAGTAGAGTGTAATCCATATTTATACGGAAAACGTTCTAGAAGATGGACACCTCATTTTAGATTTTATCCATTTACTTTAAATGGAAAATTATGTGTAAAAGAAGATAGGGGAGTATGGTGAGAGCCATGCTTCAATAGTGTTGGACAAATGAATTGTTAATTTATTTATGCAAACTATTCAAGCATGGTTGGAATTGTTTATTGGAAAAAACTGTTTTACAAAACCTAGCTTCATTTTTATCTCACTTGATAGTTGATTCATTTTTTCCCTCACCATTAGTTTTCACTCCCCTCTCTAGTTTCTTGAGCTCCTCCACCTTTATCTTCAACCTCCTCTCTACAATCTCATGAGTTAAGAATCAAGATAGGAGGTGAGATGGATACACAAAAAGAACCATTTACTACATCCTAGAAACTTTAGACTAGCAATCTAAAACCTCTAGTTGCTCCATTAGACTCTTAGTGTGGAGCTAGAGCCATGAGCTACATCTCTCGGGTGGATCATCTTCGACGGAGGAAGACCAGCGGCCAAGTTCAATCAAGGACGCCTCAAAGAGCTAAGGAAGATGCTAGAAGACCGAATGACGCGATTCATTCGGTATAACACCTCTAACCTTATAGCTAGTGTATCTTTGGTTGTTAATGTAGGTTTATGGTTCGATCTTGACGAATTTTCTTAGCGCCAAGTTTTTTAAATGCTAATTTTTATTCCGCATCGGCCACGGTAGATGGTAAGGGCACTAGCAAAACCCAACAAGTTTATCTTTCATCTTCTGTTCTATGAGGAAGGCTTGAAACTGAACGGGTTCTTGCATGGCTTTGATCAAGGAGTCTCATACCTCTTTGGACAAGAGCAAAGTATCCAATATGCTCAGTTGTGAGAGTATTTTTCTCAGTTGTGCAAGAACAGTATAATCCGCCTTAGTTTTCTTAAGCAGGTCTTTCGCGGTAAGCACTTTGGCCACCTCTTCATCAAGGGCGATCTCGTCGGGCATTTTCCTTTCCCTTTATCCTTTTTATTCGAACCCTTGTTTATGGGTTTGAGGTTCTTTTCAGGCAGCGTATGCTTACGCAGCTGGATGTTCTCGCAATATTTTCTACTCCTCTTCTTTTTCTAAGGGGGAGTTTTCAAAGAAAGGGTTGAGAGACATTTCATCCTCGGAATCACTCCTGAACATAAGAACTCGAGGTTTTCCCCCTTCTGAACTGGTACCAACCATATGACAGTTGCCAGTTGTTTCTACCATTTCACCGTTCTCATCTTGACAAGCATGGGCTTCACACTTCTTCTTCTTCTTGAAGTGTTTTCTGTGGGCAATATATTCTTATCACCACTTCTTGAAGGCGTTGCATTCCTTGATGGGATGAGCGATTTTTTTGTGGTATGTACAGTATTTTGGGCGTCCCTCTCCTCCATCGAAGTATGGGACCCCAGGCATGTACATCATGAGAGGTGGTTGCCTCATCCCCAGTGATAGGGCTTTAGCAAACCACTTCTCAGGTTTGATCCTTCTCTTATTTGTTGCAGGCATGCCTTGGTTTGGTCGGAGAGTTTTATAACTCATCCTCACCGCAGCTTTTTTATTCAAACGTCGTTGTTTGGCCTTTTCATATATGGTCGTCTTGCGTTCTTGGTCATCTTTACTCTTTTGAAAAGCTTCATTTAGTAGCCTTTCAATCGGGTCTTCTTCCGGCAGTTTCGGAAAGTTTAGCGCCAATTCTTCCCTCAGTTCATCCACATCGTTGTCTGACACCGGCGAAGCTTCTTCATCATATAGCAATGAATAGGAGATCATATGGCAGCTTCCTACACATTCTTCCGTTTCTTCTGATGAGTCATTTTCCTCATCATCGTCACTTTCCTCGTCCTTAAGAATATGCTTGAGGAATTCTTTGAATGTGACTGGCATTCACGCTTTCTGATTTTATTCTTCTAGCGCATCTATATATTTCTAGAGGTCCGTGCGCTTTTCGATATATTCAGCAGGCTGCACAGGCTTCATATTCTTCTTCTTTTTCTTAGAAGATTTTAAAGGCTTGACTTAGGGACTTTTCCCTTTGTCAGTGACTTTCGGCATGGGACACGGGTTTAGCATCTCTTCTGTAATTTCGGGCTCAAGCTGGTTTTCCACTTGATCGTCGCACATACTTGTAGATTCTTCAGCATTCTTTTAGTTTTTGTTGAAAGAAATACTTCCCATAAAGCTTCTTCCATGAGCGAGCAGGATGCCCCCTGCGCATCCCTTTTTTTAGGAGCGTGCTTTTGGGGCGGATATACCCTCTAGCTATCGGGCAGTGCGAACTTCCCTTGCCGGTACTGGTCCTCTACCCAGTTTTTGAAGACGTAGCAGTTCTTAATTGGATGGCTCACTATCCTGTGATAGAAGCAGTAATTGGGGTTATTGATGTCACCGGCTTGTGCGGGTCGCCACGGGTCTAGCAATATGATCAGATTATTTGGTATTGCCAGCTCAAACAACCTCCTTGTCTTATCGCGAGGGAACAAATAAGCACGTCCCAAACTTTCTTCTAAGGACGGGCGCATATGAGGGTTGTTTTGGCGGACAGGTGCTTTCGGACCGTCCGGTTGTTGCTGCGCATTGGCGAAAAAGGCTGCTTTTCCTTTACCCTTATTGTTCTGGGGGTCCTTCTTGAGGAGGAAGGACCGTGACTTATCTAATCTAGCTGTACTAACTTATCAATCAGCGCCTGGAATGTGGTGGGCTTGAAGAAGGTCATGAACTGGGACACGCTCGATTGAGGATCAATAGTCCCAATGAATATTCCCACAGCCGGAGACTCTCCAATGCATTGTTCGTATTTGGACCACAGATTCTGCTGTCAGATTGCGTATTGGACCCATGTTTTCCCTGGCTTAACCCTGGAATCGATCAACACTGTGATCGGAGTGCGTTCACTTGCACTGGTGAATCGTTGCGTAAATAGTAGCTCCATTTCAGAGAAAGTCTTCACGGAGTTATTTGGGGGCTCTGATTACCATTCGAAAGCAGTCTCTGATAAGCTTCCGAAGAATTGGCGAAGCAGAAGTTTGTCGTCGCCTCCAGTATTGCCACACAGAGCTCTGAATTGTATGACGTGCTGATGGGGATTACCCATTCCTTTATATAGGCGGAACTTAGGGATCGTATATCCTGGTGGGTACTTTATTTGGTCGTACCAGGCCGAATAGGGTCGTCCGGTTTTGACCAGCTGATTCACGACTTCATTGGCTTGATAGGCTCTGATTTTCTGAGCAATGTAATCATCCAGGGCTGCCTTGGAGATCGTCTCCTCCTTGGCTGTTGATAAGGCCTGGGGAGGATTCGATGTTTTCCTTCTGTTATCTTCGATAATCACTGGAGGATCTTCAGCCCGTGATTCTAGCTGAATTATTATGCCAACCATATCTTGGAATAGAAAGGCCATCTGCTTTATGTTAGTAGCTTGCTTCGCAGCTTTCTTATCTTTCTTTTCCAGCACTCTTTGCAAGAACTCTGTATCGGTTTCTTGCTCTTGGCGCTGTTCAGTTTCTTTGTCCGGACTTTCTTTATGTTCTATAAGTGCTACTATTTTGGCTAGCATATCTTAGAGCTTCTGTTGTTGCTCCTGAGCTTTTGTCAACGTCCGGGTATGCGGTCTGTGACTTGTTTATCATGAAAAACTACATTTTAATACCGCTCATTCATTATCATTTTTGTAAATATTGGTGCTATTAACCCTTGTTTTCTCAATAAGTACAGAATACAGGTATTCATGATAGGAACACTGGAAACACATTTAAAATGCTCAGATACGATATTTGTGAGCCGATACGGAAACCGGAACAGAAAACCGATCAAGATACAAAAGATTTTTCAACAAGTCAAAGCGCACAACATTTTTTAGCAAGAATGGTCCAATATAATATACATAAGTCTCCACTCGCTCTAAGTCAAATAACACAAAAGGTCTGATGGAGTGACACTAGATACAAAATGTAGAATATACAAAAGAAGCGATTACTAAGCATGTAACCCACCTAGGAAATTTCGCAACGAAATCCAAGATAGGTGTCCGCAACGCCGCTATGCGGTCTATCCTGCAAGGAACTAAGACACAACGGGGGTGAGTTGCCAACTCAGTGAATAAAACTAATATCATATAGTAGAAATCGTATGCATAACGGAAATAGCGTCTAAACCTATTCACAAGGTAATCATGATTTATAATAGTATGCGTATGATAAATATGACACACAATATGTCATAACAGTGTCCGAATAAAAGAGAACGAAAATCTCATCAAAATATCCCAATATTTTTATCATAACCATAACTATCATCAAATCCAGTGTCAAATAATGACACAAATCTTCAATTCTTACAGGCATCGTTCCCCGAACGATCCTGACATACAACAACACCGGTCAATATTCTCTACATATCCGCCGTGTTTCTCAACTATCTCCACTATCGAGTGTTCAAATGCGGCTTTCCTGCCCCTTGTCCTCGACCGGGTCTACCATGTATCCGACTGTATACTCCCCCCACTCAGTTCGGATAACGTAAGAATCCGCAATCGTATATCTCCCCCACTCGGTTTGAAACAAAATCAAATCAGAAAATATCAACTCATGGTGGACGTATCATCATATATCCCAAGAAACCGTAAAATTATAAATGAAATCTAATATTATCAACTATATCATGCGGTGGTTTAAAACTCATAACAACAGAAATCTCATAAGTAAATATCATATAATAACACGTAATAACAATAGCAATGGGATAATATATGTATCAACCGGTACATGATGATGGATGACAATAGTCATCTACAATACTAGCAGTGTGCAATAGGATATAAGTGTCATGGCAAGTTCTATGTTCATATGTGACATGTTAATTACCGATGGGTTGTAGGTGTAGCATGTAAATATGTGAAAGTGAAACATAAACTCATCGGTAATAGTGCAAGGTCCTAGCAAGTGTTTAAGCAATATGCTTATGATATATGAATGCATGCAATGTGAATCTATGTTTAGTTATACAACGCAATAAATAGAAATTAATTTATCACAAGTTTTAGGTTTTGGACGCTATACGCCATCCATACAATGCCCCCAGTAGATATTTAGTCTACTCACCGGAACAAATCGTGATCTACTCTAATCCGATCACATCCTTTCCTTTCTTCACCGCTTTCGAAGTCTACGCGACCAATCCTAATATCGAAATACAACTTTCGCATATAAACGACTAATTTTCCGATACGACGAATATACAAATACAAAGCAAAGTTACTTACGTAACGTGAAACGTGTGGTTATCGTATGCTATACAGACGTGAAGCTACCTAGAGCTATCTCGAATCGTCGTATTTTGAGAAAACACCAAAACATGATATGAAATATCTGAATCATACGCTAATATATCACACTAAGTATAGTAAAATACTTCCAGATTTTTATATAGACAATTTGGAAAAAATCTAAGTATACCAGAAACCATATAATATACACAGAAAGCCCCAACAAAAAATTCAACACCCAACATAACAAAAAAACCATTGGTAGAAGGGAAATGCCATTTATCGGCAGTCGAATCTTGGTGAAATGGGTCTGGTTTTCAGGTTTATAATACAACAACAACTGAGTCTTTTATCCCAAGCATATGGGGTAGGCTACATGAACCAACATGAGAATCACTCCAGGTCCAGCACATGAATCCTCCGCCTCCACTCACTCCTATCGAACAATATACTTTCATCGAGTCCTTTGGTAACCATATCGTTTCGTATAACCTCCATCCATGTTTTCTTCGGTCTCCCTTTTGCCTTTTTTACCATTGCCCATATCGAGAGTATCTATTCGTCGAACCGGTGCTTCCATAGGTCTGCGTCGCACATGACCAAACCATCTTAGCCGATTTTTCCGCATCTTCTCCTCCACAGGTGCTACACCAACTTTTGCACGAATATCCTCATTTCGCACCTTATCTTTTCTAGTGTTACCGCACATCCAACGAAGCATGCTCATCTCCACTACGTGCATCTTCTGTGTATGATGCTTCTTAGGAGCCCAGCATTCTATACCATATAATAAGGCATGCCGAATAGCGCTCCGATAAAACTTCCCTTTCAATTTTAACGGAAAGTTACGATCACACAAAATCCCTGTTGCACTCCTCCATTTCAATCAACCAGCTTGGATCCTTTGATTAACATCACTGTCGATCTCCCCATTCTTTTGGATGATGGAACCTAAATATCTAAACTGGTCGCTCGGTGATATCTCTTGCCCTTCCAATGCTATACCAATATGGTTTTGACTTCTTTGGTTACTAAATTTGCAATGCATATATGCTTTCTTGGACCTGCTCAATCTAAATCCCCGAGATTCCAATGTTTGCCTCCATAATTCCAATTTGGCATTAACCCCTGCTTTCGTCTCATTTATTAGAATAATATCATCAGCAAATAGCATACACCAAGGTACCTCATCTTGGATATTTCTAGTAAGTTCATCCATCACGATGGTAAACAGGAATGGACTTAATGCAGATCCTTGGTGTAAACCAATTGTAATCGGAAAATCACTCGTTAAGCCGCCGCAGGTTCTGATATTTGCCACTACTCCATCGTACATATCCTTAATTATGTCAATATACTTGATGGGGACCCCCTTCTTCATCATTGTCCCCCATAATACCTCTTCAGGTACCTTGTCGTACGCTTTTTCTAAATCAATAAATATCATATGCAAATCTTTTCTCCTTTCTCGAAAACGCTCGACAAGTTGACGAAGCAAATGAATAGCCTCTGTCGTCGATCGTCCAGGCATGAACCCAAACTGGTTCTCTGTTATCTTAATATCCTTCCTTAGCCTGTGTTCAATCACTCTCTCCCAAAGTTTCATGGTGTAACACATAAGTTTTATTCCACGGTAGTTTGAGCAACTTTGAATGTCACCCTTGTTCTTGTAGATAGGTACAAGGATACTTTTCCTCCATTCATTTGGCATATTTTTTGTCCTCCAAATCTTATTAAACAGATCTGTCAGCCATTTAACGCCTAATTCTCCTAAGCATCTCCAAATCTCGATGAGAATCCCGTCAAGACCAACCGCTTTTCTTAAACTCATTCTGTTGAAACCTTCTTTACCTCAGGTAGTCTTATTTTACGTATGAAATCACGGTTTATATCTTGAGATTGAATGACAAGTCCATCCAAATTCTTAGTAAAGCTCTCATTGAACAATTTGTCAAAATAATCTCTCCATCTTTCCTTGATATCCTTATCTCGAACTAAAACCTTTTAATTTTCATTTTTTACACACTTCACCGCACATAAGTCTCTAGTCTTCCTTTCCCGCATTCGAGCAATCCGGTATATATCATTTTCAGCCTCTTTAGTGTCTAATTTCTTGTACACCTCCTTGTAGACCTTAGATTTAGCTTCCCGAACAGCTTTCTTAACTTCCTTTTTAGCCATTTTATAATTCTCAAATCTCTCCACATCTCTACTTTTCTTCAAATCTTTATAAGAATCCATTTTAATTTTAATAGCAGCCTTTACTTCTTCATTCCACCATGATGTGTCCTTAGATGGTGGAGCACCACCTCTCCACTCACCAAGTAGATCTCTAGCTATCTTCTTGATACAACTAGCCATTTTGTTCCATGTTCTGTCTAAATCATCTTCCGGATGCCAATCCGCTTCTTGGACTACACGATCTATAAAAGCCTTTTGGTTACCTTCTTTCAATCGCCACCATTTAATTTTAGTCTCAACCTTACGTCTAATCTTCCTAAGTTCTCTTCTAAATCGAAAGTCTAGAACTAAAATTCTATGTTGAGTGGTTACACACTCACCCGGCACTACCTTACAGTCGATACAACAACCTCTATCTATTCTTCTCGTCAGAAAAAAGTCTATTGACTAGCACTTGATCCGCTCCTAAAAGTGATAAGGTGGTGTTCATATCATAATTTTGCATTATTATATTCCCCATTCTTATTCATTTTACAAATAAACAGGTGCTTTTGATCCATGTCTGCTACATAGTTGCAGGTTACAGGTTCTCGGAACAAAACAGTGAAAATGATGAAAAGACGATACAAAAGTGAGATTACGACCAACAAATAGAAGAATCTTGATCATGCCTACAGTTTGAGGGACAAATGAAGATCAAATGAACAAATTCACAAAGTACAAAGGCGGCGCAAGGTTCAAGACTTCGACACGAAGCAAACGGTAAAAGTCCAGGACATTATGCACTGTGGAAATCCGGAAGAAACTAGAAGACATTCTGAAGAACCAAGTGAAGAAAAATCAAGTAAAAAGCAACATGAAAATTACCAGAGAAACAGAGGCAACAACCCCACCATATGGCCGCGGATCCGTGACCAAACATGGCTTTTGGCCTCGGTTCCGTGGCCATGGTGAGCCCGTGTCGGTGCAGAATTCAACAGTTGTGGCGGTGCGTTGACCGGGTCTTCTTAGGGTAATTTTGTAAATGCAGATAGGGATCAGATGTAACCCTAGGGTTTCTATAATCTATAAATAGAAACCCTAATGCGCTTTTTGGAGCATGCCTCTTCTTGTGCCTCATTTTATTTATCAAATTCAGAATTTCAATTCCTGTAATGTTTGAAGAGTGCATCAAATAAAGTAAGTCTTTTTCTTTTCCATGCCCTAGTTAAATTTTCTTTCCTGCCCTAGTATAGATTTTCTTTATCTACCCTAGTTATAATTTTAATTATTTGCCCTAGTTTAGATAAATAGGTTATTGAATTAAAATCATAAAAATGTCTCTTTTTATCAATTCCCTAATAAGTGAGTAGTTCCTCACTTGTTAGGGTTAGGAATAGGAAAGGTTTGAGAGATGAACATCTCTCACCCCTTTCTTGCCCATCACATATTTTTTATAGGACTCCATGCATACATACACACACCGCTCACTACGGCACCCTATCCCACGAGGTAGCGGTGATACCGTAGTTTAAAATACCGGTTGTGTATGTTTTCCATGGAGGTTAAGGTAAAATTAAGAAAGGATGGACAAGGACCTAGAGGAAGAAACCTAGTTTCTTCCCGATCGTGCTAATCCACTTTATTATTTATTACCTTAACACCTAAACAGATCTTAATTAGGGCAGAGAAAGCGGTGAGACTTATTGAGTTTCCAAACTTAACATAAACCTAACCCTAGCAAGATTTTAATCAAACTCATTTCAGTTTTTAGTGATAATCGATCCACCACCATTTGGAATTAACTCGTTAGAACAAATAGAAAATACACAAAATCCCTGTGGACCGACCCGTACTCACCGGCTAGCTACCAAGCGACGCCATTCTTAATTGCGGTAATTAATTCTTTGATCACAAAACATCGTAAAAATCAAATGGCGTCGTTGCCGGGGATGGCGTAGTATTTTCTTTTTGCAATTTTGGGTTAATATAAAATCATAAAATTCATAAAAACTGAAAAAATTAAAAAATATATAAAAAAATTTATCATCTTGTTATTCTTTGAAGGGTTTTCGTTTGAATTGTGCAGGATCAACGAACAGATTCAGATCTGGAAAAATTCAGAGAGCAAAACAGCAAAAAGAAGATCTGAACAACCAGAGGAGAACCACAATAGAGAAACAGAAGAATTTTGGAGATCTGAACCACCAAGTCAACCACAGAACCGCGGTCAAAGGCACGTTCCCGCGGCGGATCCGTGGCCTGGTGGTGACGTCTGCACGTGGAAAACTCTCTGTAAGCGTCTTTTTTTCTGAACCCCCTGATATCCTCTGAAAAATTTTCCTGCAGGGTTCTTTGCATAAAAAACTCTCCCTTCTCCAATAACTTGATCTTGTGCAGGATTCTTTGCGCCGCAATAAAAAAATTTTTGCAAGTGTTTGATTGTGTTTACTGCTTTGCATATTTAAAATTGACTTTAAGGGGCTTGAACACTGTTCATACCAGAATATTGCATTTTATACCGCCCATTCTTACGCTCGTTTGTTTATAGGCAGGTGCTTTTAATCAGTGTTTGCTACATAATTGCAGGATACTGGTCTCGGCTCTAAACAGTGAATATCATAGAAAAGTACGACAAATTCCGGATTACTGCCAACAACAGATAAAACACGGGTCTCCGCTCTCTATCCGTGTGTTGCCACAGACCACTTTAAGGGAAAAAATGGCAAATCGATGTCATTTTCATGCACAAAGCTCAATGTCAACACAAGATCCAACATATCTACGCGGAGCTCAAGGAAATCATGGCAAAAGATCCACATCACATCACCTTTTGATCTACTGAAATTCTGGAAGAATTGTGAAGAGATTCTGAGAAAAATACTATACCATACTGAAGAGGACCACAAACTAGGGGATATGACAAAATATGAAGGCACAAGCCTTCTAAAGGGCCGCGGAACCGCGGCATCAGCGCGCTTAGGCCGCGGATCCGCGGCCATGTCGGCTCCTCAATTTATGAAATTTTAGGGGTATATTGGTAATTTTATATAGAGGCAGATTGTTGCCCTAGGTTTCCAGTTCCCTGCCTATAAATTTCCCAGAACTTGCCAAGCCAATGGTGTTCTTTTTCATGCCTCTTTTGTTAGGATTTAGCTAAGTTTCTTCTTCTTCTTCAATCTTTCCTCCATGAAAATTGTAGTGAGAGCTTTTTGAGTGGAAGATCAATGAAGATGAGGGTTATTTTTATCTTGTCTCTTTTATTTATTGTCTTGTAATTCTATTATCTTGTATTGTAATTTTATTATTTGTTGTTAACTAGTTGTTGTTATTTCTTTTCTTGTTCTCTTTTCTTTTCTTCTCTTATCCGTATTTTCAAGCGATGATACTTGACGGAGTTCCTTGCTAAGGTGAGGACCCAAGAGTTAGCTTGCTTCACTTGTAAAACCGTATTTTCCTCTTTTCTTCCTTCTTGTTTTTTGTTTTCTTTTCTTTAATGATGTGTGAATAATTTCCCTCTTGTTAAGGCTAAGGAAGGTGGTATGAGGGACGGAGAAATCCCTTGTGCTTCTCTTCGCCAAACATCTTGAAACGAACCCCGACCAAACAACCGCAACCCCCTCGCTTAGGCGCGCTATACGTGACATATAGACGCGACCTAAGTCGAGAAGTCCTTTAAACACACTACAACGTGACAAGTAGTTGTGACTTAATTGGATACATGGTTGCGGGTGTTTGGCTGAGGGTTGGAAATAAGCGTATTTAGCGGACGGACAAGGGGCACTAGGAATGGATTTAGCGTTGGAAAGCTTGCTTAAACTCGCAAATCCCATTCCTATGTCCTCCTAATCCCCACTACTTTCGATTGTCCCAACACCGTTTTAAGGATGGCAAAAGACAAGCACAAGACTAATCATAACTCTACTAACCAACCTTAACCTTAACAAGCTTACTTGAACATAAATAGGAACACTTAGGATAGAATTGAACAAACATATACACATTCTTTATTGACTCGTCTAAAACTCGAACGGACATACAACCATCTCCCTGCGGATCGACCCGTGCTCAACCGGCTAGCTGCAAAGCGACACTGTCCTGATCGCGGTTATAACTTTAGAATTTTGAACATCCGACACGCCAAAAGCGTTCGATCAAACACCAATCCAGATTGGGTGGGGATTTCATTACTCTTCCTAGGACCCTAAAAATCACAAAAAAGCATATTGCATAAACCATCGAGTTAAATTAAAAAAGATTAGACTCAGCCTTAAGGACTGTCGCGCTCAATAGGACAAAGGAATAGTTGTAGGCATCGATCGTTTATCTAAACCAGACTTTGTGGTGCCTAGGCTAGATACGTGGGGAAAGGTAACTTTAAAAGGCCCGTCTCACGGTGATTCGTGAGCGGATCCCTCCTTTCTCTACTTGTGCTTACCTGGCCACAATTGGCGGTGAAGAGACGATTTGAGGTCCTCACAACTTGCCCTTTGGAACAGTTAGGAGCAGTCTAGTTGACCTAGGTGACCCTAGATCTAGGCTTGATTGTGCATATTGCGATTGATTGAACGTGTCTAAGCTTTTTATTGAAAATCTTTTTGCAAAAAGCTCCTTATAAAAAAAACACAAAACGGAAAAATATTTTACAAAAACTTGCCACTTGTCGCTAAGAAATCCATTGCACCCCACTTGCACCCACATTCTTTTTCTTCTCCTTCTTACATCATGGGTACCCCACCTCCCAAAACTCTTGCCCAACTTTGGTACCCTCATCCAAACATTGCTTCCTATGCGCATTGTTTTGGTCGAATTACGGACGACCCCTCCATACCCAAAATTTCTTTGAAAGATCGAATAGAAGCGTCTAGGAGAAACGGTTCGACTCCGCAATCCACTTTGTATCAACCATTTCAACCTTCACCACCTTCTTACGTTGATACTACTTTTTCGAGTTCTGTTGTAACTCGGAAACCCATGTCTATTGCTGAACATATTGAACAATCTCGTAACCGATCTTTCATTCCTTTCAACACTTCCAGTTCTTGGGATCAACAAGTCCATTCACCTTTTTATCCAAATGTTGATCCTACTCCTGTCCAACCATTCAATTCCTACCAGTCCTACCCGACTTTCGCACCTTCCCTAGACATTGCTTCTACACAGCCATTTGGGAGTTTCCAGAATCCAAACAATTTTGAATTTTTACTGAAACCCCTTCAAAACCCATGTCTAGTCTAGAACAGTCGTTGGAAGCTTATATTGTAGCGACAAACCAACAGATGAGGAATTTGGATGCGTCCATTGCCACCCTTAATTCATCAAGACAACCTAGTGAACCGGTAGCTAGTTTCCAACTAGCTCCAAATTTTCCAATGTATGATGAGGCGGTTGGACAGATTGAGAATTTGAGTGAAGAGAGTGAGCGGTGCACCCTTCCAAATCAAACCTACCCATCACCAATTGAATCCTACAACTCCGGTTTTGAATGTCTATCAAGTGTCCCAAATGATTCAACAGTTGACAATAAAACGTTTAATGAGTTGTGCGACTTTATAGTGCTTGATTTGCCAGATTGTGAAGGGTCCCTTTCGAGTGAAACCATCACCAATCCTTTCGACCTCTACACTTCCAATCTAGAACCTGAATTGATAAATATCCATGCTTTTGATGAGGTGTCTGAAAAATGGATTTTCACTTGATTGAGGATATTGGCGCAGTGAATATTTCGGATGATGAACCCGCAGATTTGACTGAATTTTTCTCTTCAATTCATCATCCCGAGTCATTAAATGCTTCTCCCGAGCTTCATATGCGTCTTGATTTTGATGATAATTGCAGGATGGGATAACTTTTGAGGAGAATTATGAGGATAGTATTGAGAATGAAACAGTTTTGTTTGATGAGTCGGATTTTCCAATTCATCCTCCTGAACCTTTAACTGTTATACTTTCTAAATTACCCCTCCCCCCTCATCCTTTCCATCGTTCCGACCACACAAGAAATCACGCAGGAGGACTGTGAGCTTGAAAATTTTCTGTTCGATCATAGCAGTTTTGACGCCTCTAGTGCGTTCCTCCTTGAATCTGACACAGTTCTCACAACCGATAACGATTACGAGTGTTTCACTTTTTCGGACGATTTTGAAAACTCACCGCCCGAGTTTGAGTCCTTTGAATTTTCGGATGAGTTAGTCAAACCATCCGACTCGGTTGCTTATAGTGATTTTGAACCATTGATGGAATCCTTCGACTTCGAGACAATTTCACCAATTTTACCTTCAATTGTTTCACCTCCGAAACTCGAACTCAAGATGTTGCCGTCTCACCCTAAATACGCTTACTTAGGTGAGAATGAGACTCCTCCTAAATCACTCCCCTTCGTCCTTTCCATCCTTTCGACCATGCAAGAATCTGTCACGCTTCTATTTTTAATGGATGGTTTACCAAGTTCAACGTACCCATGTTTTCTCGCGAATCTTGAGGGATTTGACCCCATTTCTCGACGGGTTGATAGATTAGCACAATCACTTTTAACACATCGGTCGTCACAATTTATGCTAATTTATTCACTCAATTTACATCCTCAAGTTTGTACTACACTTCTTTCTCTCTTCCGCAATTCTTCTCCTAATATACCGAGACCATATTTCACCTTTCTTTCCATACGGTCTTGTGTGTTTCTCATTTCTTTTCTCTACACTCTATTTTTTCACCAACCACACCATTATAACGATAAAATTTTTGAATGGTTGGTGCTAACCTTTGGCCTGTGTAAGGCCTTATATAGTTTGATTTTTCTCCTCCCCAACTTTGAACTTTAACGCTTAAAACAGTAGAAACACTGTCTCACTTAAGTTTGGGGGAGATCTTTTTGTATATATATTTTGTTTTTCTGTTAACAATAAAAAATTATATAAAAAAAATAAACAGGGGAGTACTAACAATTTTGACCCTCTTGGTGTAGCCTGACAGTGAGGATACTGTCAAGTTTAAGTTTGGGGGTGTGCTCGGTAAGGTTTCTTCCTTCGTATTCATATGTATATTTTTGCATTTGCATACTTATTTTAAAACCCATAAAAAATTGTAAATTTTAAAAATTATAAAAATTGAAAAGTTCAATTTTGGCCATATTTGACTTAAGTTCAACATGACGGTTAACTAGCTAGGAAAAACTAGATCCTAGACTTAGTAAATTAAAAACCCTAAAAATAACCTTTCTTAAAAATTTAACGGTAGAAAATATATGTCTTTGTAGTTTACTTAGAAATAGGCAAATTTTGAGTCTTCTTGGGCTTAAGTCAAAATAAGGGAAGAATATTGATATTTTTATTAATGTTTAAGTCTGAAAAATAATTCCTATTTTAAGTCTAGATTCTAAAAATATATACCCTACAAATTGCACAAACACAAACCTTGAAACTTGGAATAGTAGAAGAGACCTTGAAATGCTCTTGTCTAAAGTCCTTAGTATGAAGGAAAATAAAATAAAAAATACAAGTGTGAATAAAGAGATAAAAAAAATGAACACTGGTTTTTGTAATTACTTAAGGCTGCATAAATAGAAAAAATATTTAGCGAGGGTGCTTCATCACCTAGTGCCTTAGACCAACTGGTTTGGGAGTCACTGCTAAAAGCCTTAGGTATTACAAGACAAGGAATTACGCCTTAATGTGCAAACACATTTTGTAATCGGTCGTTGGCACCTCAAGAAGTATTAAACGGTCGCATGAAGGATGTGTGAGCAATTTCATCTAAAAATTCACCAACTAAAAGTACTTTGGACAATGGACAAGAGTATAAGAGCTTTAATTGAATTTCCAAGTGTAGGGGTGATACATACACACACGTAGGGTTATGTGATTGGGGTTTAGATGAGAGATAGGAATGAAATATAGGATTTATATCTTTAGTAGAGATGAAAAAAATTCCTAAGTTGAGATGGAACCTAAAAGGAAAACTCAAAAGATGCTAAAAGCTAAATAAATCTACAGAACATATACAATCTTAAGTTAAATGATAAGGAAGCGTGAAAAATATGGGTGGATAGTTTCTGAGTCGAAGATAATAGAATTCCTTGCTAGAAAACCGAATTGGAGAATAAAAGTCAATAGACCGAATTGATAGGATTTTGTGGGTAGTATCCACTGAAAACCCTCAAGAGACAATACTCCTCCTACTAGGGACACCTAGAGGTTTAACGACTTGTTGGACGAGCTCAGTGCAATCGCGTTTCCCTGCGAAAATGAGGTTAGGTCTTTTTCGAGAATAAACTAGTTTTGCTTGAGGACGAGCAAAAGATAAGTTTGGGGGTATTTGTTCATATCATAATTTTGCATTATTATATTCTCCATTCTTATTCATTTTACAAATAAACAGGTGCTTTTGATCCATATCTGCTACATAGTTGCAGGTTACAGGTTCTCAGAACAAAACAGTGAAAATGATGAAAAGACGATACAAAAGAGAGACTACGGCCAACAAATAGAAGAATCTTGATCATGCCTACAATTTGAGGGACAAATGAAGATCAAATGAACAAATTCACAAAGTACAAAGGCGGCGCAAGGTTCAAGACTTCGACACGAGGCAAACAGTAAAAGTCCACGACATTATGCACTGTGGAAATCTGGAAGAAGTAGAAGACATTCTGAAGAACCAAGTGAAGAAAAATCATGTAAAAAGCAACATGAAAATTACCAGAGAAACAGAGCCAACAAACCTACCATATGGCCGCAGATCTGCGGCCGAACATGGCTTTTGGCCGCAGTTCCGCGGCTATGGTGAGCCCGTGTCGGTGCAAAATTCAACAGTTATGGTGGTGCGTTGACCGGGTCTTCTTAGGGTAATTTTGTAAATGCAGATAAGGATCAGATATAACCCTAGGGTTTCTATAATTTATAAATAGAAACCCTAATGCTCTTTTTGGAGCATGCCTCTTCTTGTGCCTCATTTTATTTATCAAATTCAGAATTTCAATTCCTGTAATGTTTGAAAAGTGCATCAAATAAAGTAAGTCTTTTTCTTTTCCATGCCCTAGTTAAATTTTCTTTCCTGCCCTAATATAGATTTTATTTATCTTCCCTAATTATAATTTTAATTATTTGCCCTAGTTTAGATAAATAGGTTATTGAATTAAAATCATAAAAATGTCTCTTTTTATCAATTCCCTAATAAGTGAGTAGTTCCTCACTTGTTAGGGTTAGGAATAGGAAAGGTTTGAGAGATGAACATCTCTCACCCCTTTCTTGCCCATCACATATTTTTTATAGGACTCCATGCATACATACACACACCGCTCACTACGGCACCCTATCCCACGAGGTAGCGGTGATACCATAGTTTAAAAGACCGGTTGTGTATGTTTTCCATGGAGGTTAGGGTAAAAATTAAGAAAGGACAGACAAGGACCTAGAGGAAGAAACCTAGTTTCTTCCCGATCGTGCTAATCCACTTTATTAATTATTACCTTAACACCTAAACAGATCTTAATTAGGGCATAGAAAGCTGTGAGACTTATTGAGTTTCCAAACTTAACCTAAACCTAACCTTAGCAAGATTTTAATCAAACTCATTTCAGTTTTTAGTGATAATCTATCCAACACCATTTGGAATTAACTCGTTAGAACAAATAGAAAATACACAAAATCCCTGTGGACCGACCCGTACTCACCGGCTAGCTACCAAGCGACGCCGTTCTTGATTGCGGTAATTAATTCTTTGATCACAAAACATCGTAAAAATCAGGTGGGACTCTCTTTTCCTAAACCAGGTGTTTGCTAAGATCAAGTCATAAGATAAGGCAAAATCTAGAATCGGGCCACCTACCTCTTTCCTTTGTCCAAAACCAAAACCTCCATGGATAGTATCAAACCCACTACGACTAGTACCTACATGTCCATTAAGATCACCACCAATAAATAACTTCTCTCCACTAGGTATACTTTGCACCATCTCGTCTAAATCCTCCTAGAATAGACGCTTACTAGCGTCATCAAGACCTATCTGTGGTGCATAAGCACTAATAACATAAGGATCTCTCCACCTAGAATAAGCTTAACCAGTAAAATTCTATCACCTTTTCTCCTAATCTCAACTACATCCTCAAGCAACCGTCTATTTATGATTATGCCTACCCTATTACGATTTTTAACTCTACCCGTATACCAAAGTTTATAACCCCAAGGCTCTATGACTCTACTCTTTTCACATACCCACTTAGTTTCTTGCAAACACATAATACCAACTCTCCTCCTAATCATCACCTCCACTAATTCTATTAGTCTACCCGTAAGGGAACCTATTTTCCAGGAAGCTAGACGGATCCTATGAAACCCTTGCTTATTTGTCACTACACGGGGACGACGACCCTTGCTTATTTGTTACTACACCCGGGGTCTGATGTTGCGCACCGTTTCTGGACGACGACCCTTGCTTATTTGTCACTACACCCGGGGTCCGATGTAGCGTGCCGTTTCTGGACGACGACCTAGAAGCCCTTGCATACTTAACACTACACCCGGGATCCGATGTAGCGCGTCGCTGAGTAGGGGACGCCCTAATGATATTCTTATTATGGTTCATGTCATAAAATGTTACAAAGTTTTACGTTGGCTGTCACAAGCCTACCACAACCCTAACCCTTTCTCATCCGGACTTGGGACCGGCAACGGTGGTTTTTTTTCAAGTTTATAATCTAGATTCTAAACCATCATTCTTTAGTTTTAGATTTATATTGTGAACACTATAAGTATAGCAAATTCAACTTGAGGACAAAACCCTATACTTAGACAATATTTCATATATCATAAACTTTATATGACACTAAAACTCTTAAGAAACATGAAAAAGGTTGGATTTTTACCAATTTGATGAAAGCCGCTGAAATTCCAAGCTCAAGAGGTACAATTGAAGTTGTATAGGCTAAATCTTGAGTTGATATCAAGCTTCATGAAGAACTCTTAATTTTCTTTGTGAGATTGTAGAACTTTCTTTTATTTTTTTGATTTTTTTGTGTTAAAGTGTTGGAGAAATGATTTTGGTTCAGTTTGAAAATGAAAAATAGAATGAGAGTGTTATTGTGAAGGAAGGAGGATGTGTATGAAGGGAAGGGTGAGGTGTAGGTGTGCAAGGAGGAGGTGTAGCTTCATGGTGCATAGCAAGGTGTAATGTATATGATGTTTAATTTAACTTATCACCTATTTACTCACCATTTGCACTTAACCCCACCACAACTTATAAACTCTCTTGCAAAACACTTTTACAAAGAAATATAATTTAAATCTAATTACTATTACACTTAAATACCATACACTTTTTTAAAAGTCTTTTATCATAATATAATAATTAAAATATTATTTAAAAAATTTCAAAAACGTTACAAGACCATAACACTTTTAATCTTGTAGTCTCGGGTTAATTTGTGTATATTTTGTGCATAAAACCAACTAACTTTCAGAAAAACCAACAACTTGTAAATTATCAGAAGAAAAAACCAAAACAAAGATTTGACGCCTTTTGAATTTTTGTTCTCTGGAATTTTGATTTGCTATCACTTGGAGATTCAAAGAAAAATTTAGCGTATAAAAATAGGATACTTATAGAGTACAAAGAGTACAATCGAAATTTAGGGCCCCAATTCTTGACGCTGACCACCGTTTTATTCATTCTGGCTACAAATTGTGGTCGGATCTGTTCTGTGTGCCCCCATTTTTCTAGTTGTGATCTCTTGTTCTATTTGTACCCTATTCTCATACTATAAAATTCATAATTTTGTATGTGCAAAACATTAGCTATTTATATATCTTTTTCACTAAAATATCTGTATTTTCCGACATTTGCAGATTTTGATGGATTGGCGAATAGCGATCGTGCGGAGCAAAACACACATTCAAGATCAAGGTGATAGAGAACTACAGTACCAAAGATCCAGTTAGTTTGACCCGCGCAAGTGAACCATTCAAGTTCTCGGAGGCCACTTTAACGGGGGATTCTTAAACCGAAAAATTTCGATGCGTATTTTTCTTACACCTTCCTTCTCAAATCCGACGCTCTAATATTCCATATCTTTGCAGGATCCATTGCAATTTTCCACCAAAATCCAAAGTAGAACTAATCATATTTATTGCAGCGCTGCGCTTAAATTAAAAAAAAACAATTGTTTGATGATTATGAACAATCCTTTGATTTGAATTGCACATTGCATTGTTAATACGGACTTTAAAAGGTTATAACACCAATTCAGATTGGATGGGTATTTCATCATCCTTCCTAAGATTCTAAAAATCATGAAAAGCATACGCATCACCTTGAGCTTAATTAAAAAATATCTAGACTCGGCCAATTAAGGACTTGTCACGCTCAATAGGATAGAGGAAGGTTGTGGGCATTCAGTCGTTTATCTAAACTCGACTTTTATGGTGCCTAAGCTAGACAAGTGAGGAGGTAACTGTAAGAGGACCGTCTCATGGTAATTCGTAAGCAGAACCCTTCTTACCTCACTTGTGGTTACCTGGCTACAATTTGCAGTAAAGAGGCAATTTGAGGGTTATCTCACAACTTGTCATTTTGGAACAGTTAAGAGCAAGTCTAGTTGGACTTTTGAGGATCCTAGCTCTAAGTATTGATTGTGTATTTGTGGTTGTGCATTTGTGATTGTGTTTGTTTGAGCCCGTCATTTTCACATTCTTTCAAAACAAAACAAAAATTCACCATTTTTGCCACATTTTCACTTTCATCAACACTTTTCTCCATTGACGTTTTCTTTCCCTCACCTTCTAAGCTTTGACTACACTAAACTCGTTTAGTGTATGTCCGTTTGGACTCGGGACCCTAATGTTCGTTTAGTCTGCATTTCTTTAGTCGCTACCGACTACGTGATCGACTCCAAAGTCGAAACTTCATCCACGCCACTTTCACTTCTACCTTTGCCAATCAACTCCAACATTGACCGAGATTCTGTTCATACCTCTTCACCTTCACTTTCACCCAACTCTTCTTCCGAAATGTCAGGATTTCCTTATAATATCACTTTACCTCCTTCGGGAATCATTCCACCTCCACTTGGTGCGAATAACCTACCACCACCTGCAGGAATGCCGCTGTGGATCGTGCTTCAAAATCGTTTTTATCGCACCCGCGCTGCGCTTCCCACTTGTCTTTCTCTTCCACCAGCCAATGGGGAAAATTTCGAAATTAAGTCCCACTTCATCAACATGCTGCCTAAATTCCAAGGGATTGAATCCGAAGATGCCTATATCTTCATCAACAAGTTCCAAAATGTGTGCATGATGATGAAAACGACTCAACTATCCGACGATACTATACGATACGAGTTATACCTTTCACTCTTTGTGATCTTACTGAAAAGTGGCTGTATAGTACCGTATCTCATTCGATAACCAGTTGAGATGAATTTGTGAAATTATTTTGAAGAAATTTTACCCAAATCACAAAACCGCGAGAATCTGAAATGAAATAAATCAATTCACTTAACTTCCAACTGAACCTTTTTGGAAGTGCTTTGACCGGTACAAGGATCTCCATGTTCAGTGTCCTCATCACGATATTGAGAAATGGCAACTTTGCCAAACTTTGTATGAGGGCCTGAATCCAGTAACTAGGCAGTTGATGGAAACTATCTGTCAAGGCCGCTTCCTATCCAAATCCAATGAGGAAGCTTGGTAATTCTTTGATAATCTCGTAGAAAAAACGCTGCAGTGGGAGAGCACTCGGACGAATGGTTCAACTTCTTCTTCTTCTGGTCAATTTAAGGCAGGAGTTCACCAGCTTGATATCTCAATTGCAATGAAAGCCGAGACGGCTGCAATCACACGAAAACTTTAGGCAATTGAGAGCAAATTTTCATCTCCTTCTTCTAGCCCTGTTGCTCCCTTTCGCACCATTTATGCTTATTGTTCACATCTATCTCACTTGACTGAAGAGTTTCCTTAAAATCCACATCTCAAGGAAATGATTAGGTTAATGCTGCATTTCAGCACAAACCAAGAAACGATCCATACTCTTCCACGTATAATCCCGGTTGGAGGAACCACCCTAATTTCGCCTGGAGCCAGAACCAGAACTAGAACCAGTTCCAAGGCCGGAACAATTTCAGAGGGATCCTCCACAACAAAAAAATGCTCAGCAAAAATTTTAGCAGCCTTTCCAACCCCAACCCTTTCAGAATCCGACGAACAACTTTGCACCGTACAACAATTCTTTTCCTCAAAACAACAACTTTGTTCCATTCGGAAACGATAAGGTTTCCTCGCAAGAACGGATTCTTGATTCTTTTGTAAAACAATCAACTTAGTCCACCTTGAACATCCAATCTTCTATTCAATCACTTGTGCAACGCACAGCTTCTCATGGACAAAGCATCAAAACCATTGAGACCCAGATTGCACAACTGACAGCGGCATTGAGCAAGAAAGAGAAAGGAAAACTTCTGTAACGTTTTGAAAATCGTTTCGGTGAAATTTCGAAAAATCGGTAAAATAAGGGGGTTTTCTGTAAAAAGTAAAAATACAAATATCTTATTATAAAAATTAAATATACATATTCTAACTATGTAATTGCTATTATTTGGTGTTTATTGAGCCGCTGGTGAAATTTCAAATTTTCTGAAAAAAATATTATTTTATTATTATTTAAGCCGTCACTAATACATTTAATTAAGGAAAATTACAAATTGGAATGAGTTGAAACAAATTTTGTGCATCATAAAACATTAAATAAAATTTTATCATATGGTTTTTGGAACGAAATCATTTGCCAAAACGGTTTAGAAATTATTGAAGAAAAAAGGCTTTTTTTTAGCGTAAATGAATGTTTGGGGTATTATATTTATCATTTTTCATCACCCCACACCCGTACCCACATCCACACACTCCCATTTACTTCTCCAATTGAAGAATTCAGCAGCCCACTTCTCCCCCTCAAAAATTTCTCCATCTCATTTGTATGGGTGAAATAGAGTTTATAGGTGTAGGTTAAGATGTATTGTTTTGGAGGCTCATTGTACCTTGATTTGAGGGGGGTTGACTTGACCAATTGTGCACAACACCCACACCATTCCCCCCATCACCCCATGGCCGAAATTCTGCAGCCCTTCCCCCTTCATTTTCCCTCATTTCATTTCCTTCAATTTAAATCAAAAAATTGCTCCAAAATCCAATTTAAATCTCACAAATTGATTTCCATTCTTCATCCCATTCTCCTTAGCTTTTATCACTTGGATCATGGTGTTATGAAGCCATCATTGGAGGCAAATTCTTCTTTCTAGATCACTAGATTTTAAGGTATAATTTCTACCCATTTAAATTCTTATGTTTAGATTTATTTAATTGAGTTGTTTTAGTGTTAATTTTAGTGCTATTTGCATACTAGTTTTTTTTTTTAAAGTTTATGGCTTGAGTTGAATTAGGGTTTTGTTGTGGAAATGGGTTATGATAAATTGTGCATGGTTTTGTGTTGTGGATTAACATCTTAAGTTTTATAGAAAGCTAATTTAGTTGTTAATTCCAAACCATAACTTATAAAATGCCCTAATTAAGTTATTTTGCTAACTAGAGTTTTGGAAAATTATTAAATGCCTTAGATTAAATTATAATTATGGTTTCATGTCATTATAGATAATATATTGAGTGGGTTAATGCTTTTAGTTCATGAAAATCCTAGCTAAATTGTTGTTTGTGCATTTTTGCTATAAATTGTAAAAAAAATTGGGTATTTTGTAAACTAGAATTTTGGGGTTAATGGAATTTAATGAGATTAAATTATGGAAATTATTTTTATGACTTATTTAAGATATTTAATAAGTATTATGGCCACTAGATTTGTTTAAACATCATGTTTTGTACAAAAACGGCGAATTGTGCTTGCTAGATTTTCGGAAAAATGACTTTTTAAGTGAAATTGGGGTTTTTGTGAATTTTAACCTATTTTATATTAAAATTAGTGTTCGTGAATGTGCAAATGAGTGTATTTGGGTTTTTCTCGATGATTTGGCGTTTGTACGCCGACGTCGAGGGTTTTTGGGTTGATTTGTGAAAGCAACCATAGGTTTTGACCTATGTGGGATTTGTGTGTCGTTTTGGTCATGAGTCGGATTTTAATACGATACGGTGCGTTATGATATGTTGGTACCCCATGTGGACTTCGAGACGACAAGCAAGCGCGTGGCGACGTCGGCACCGGCGAACGAGGACCAGGTGAGTAGATTTATATCTACGGGGAGAAGTCGGGTGGATGGCGTATAGCACCCCCGCAGTTCGTGGTGATGTATACGAATACGTATACACACAGATATTGATTATATGTTGTTGAGATTATTGATGATAAGATGGATATTTGGTATTTTTTGGATTGGTTTAGTGTAGTTGCGAAACCCTAGAGTAGTGGTCGCACTCACACACGCACACACACACATACTTGCATACATTCTTCTTTTATATGTGCGTATATGGGAGTATATATTTATGTGTTCACATGGGTATGTGACTATGTGTTCATATACTGGATTTGAGGATAGTATTTGGAATTTGAGATGAGTTGATGATATTGGGCCTGAGGCCAGAAGATCGGTGATGTGATTTGGTTCGTATTGAGATACGACATGATGTTTTAGCGGGTCTTTTGACGTAGCAATTCTTACACCTGTATGCATGCTTAGGCGGTATCAGTATTGTACTAGACGTAGGACATTGTCCCGGATCATGACATTTGATAAAGAAGATACCAGATGAATAGTGTGATTGAATGTGATATTAACCCGTACCCAGATTTGGGGATGCCGTACGACGGATTTACGTACGAGCTATATTAATGATTGATCCGCACTCTTGACTTGGGATGCCTGATTATAGATACGGTATCGGATATGATATTATTGAGGCGGGATCACCGACTATACATATACAGGTATGTATATGTATCGACTCAGATGATAGGCGGTTTTCTTACCTGTAGTTCAGCTTGTTAGTTCAGCCGTATAGTTTAGTGTAGTTGTTAGATTAGATTAGACTTCTTACCTATTTCAAAAACTAACGAATCGTGGGCATTTTTAAAGACAGCCCAAGGGATCCTACGGATATTTCAAAAGACGTATCTTTTCATAAAAACACCATAGCCCCTATTTTCAAAACCCAATGATTCGTGTTATTTCAAAAGGCACCAATTGTAGGACTGATATTAGATTAATGCAGATTAGTTATAGTTGCGTCTAGTTTTCAGCTCCCGCTCATTTTTGTGGTCCGCTTCGCATCGCATGCTTATTTTATGTTTCATACTCCATTATTGATATCATGCTGTTAGGACACCAGCACCATTACCGATGATGCGTATGTACCACGTACACTTAATTGCCGGCTCACACACATCTTCATCGGTAATTGCCATATCACGTACATCTTAGAAAATGTTATTGCTTGACATAGCCTGTTAGCTAATAGTTAGACATGATATTAGTGTACTTGCCTTATATGTTAGTTTAGACATTGTAGTTATTACCTGCTACTTCATGCATACTGTTATTCATTGTTATGCCGCATTCATGGATTCTCATGCATATATTCACTATTTTACGTGTTATTGAGGTTTTGGACTCGGATTTCCATGAGATTTTCTGGATTTGGAGGAAAACCGCAAAAACTTATATGAACTGATTTCTCTCTTTTTAAAATAAAAAGTGCGGTTTTCCCATGATGTATGAGTCGTCCACCATGAGTTTACTGATGGATTTCGAGACCCGATTCGAGGAGACGGATGAACCGTTTCGGGTACATGGTGGACCCGGTAAGGTACCCCGGGGCAAGAAGCGCGTGATGATGACGATGTGAGCCTGGCAGGGGAGCACTACCTACCGGTGATTTTACCCGACGCGTCGGATATCCGGAGGATACCGTCGTGGTCTTGAGATGGATGGTAGGGGCCGGTCTGGACTGACGGCGCCCTAGATATTGAGGTACAGAGACTGTGATACAGAGATATCGAGATATTGGGATTACGTTTTGTGCCGATGCTAGGCACTGTTTTATGCTGATTTCATTATGATACCTCATTTTAAAAATACAAAGGAAATCTCACTAAATTATGGAAACAGTTCTTCATTTACATGTATTCTGTTTTCATGCATTCATACCTCATTCATATGATATATTGCTACCCTTGGGCACTGACACGGGCACATGAGATTACACTCGGGTTAGATATTTACCCTAGCCTTGTTATAGGCTACGTGTTATTCATATATTGGAGGATATATTATGATCATTGACCTAGGTTGCGTTATTTATGCGATTTCTGTGCGTAGATATTTTTCTATTCACGAGTTGGCAACTCACCCCCGTTGTGCCCCAGTTTCTTGCAGGTTGCCGTACAGGTTTCATTACGGCTTTGCGGGCTCAGTTTCATTCGGGACGTGACAACTTCTGTCTCAACCATTACCCACTCCTGGTCACTCATATAATGCGCATGTTGCTCTCGAACAACAGAACCATAATGTGGGTGCCGTAACTATGTTGAGATCGCAAAGAGTATTGAACAACAATGTTGGCGCATGAATCAATGATGATGATGACACTCTGGCTGCTTCTTCTTCTGAGCCCATTCTCCATTCTTCATAGGGCTCTTCTTAAAAAACTGTTGTTTCGAATGGACCCACATCTCACTCCACTCAAACTCCAGTTTTGGGTTCCGTTCCATCTCCACAATCTCCTCCAAAAGTATTGGACTCAATCAATTTAAACAAAACTCATTTTCCAAACCGGTTGAGGTCTAATATACAAAGTCCACAAATGGAGAAGGTTGTGGAGTTGTTCAAACAGGTTAACATAAACATTCTCCTTTTAGATGCAATCCAGCAAGTCCCCTCTTATGCGAAAATCTTGAAAGACTTGTACACTAAGAAGAGGAAATCTCAGATACCAAAGAAAGTTTTCTTGGCCAGTAACATGAGTGATGCTCTTACCTAAGATTTACCACAAAAACCGAAGGATTCTAGCTGTCCTATGATTTCAATTACCATTGGGAATAAAAATATCAATCGTGCTCTTTTAGATCTCGGTGCCAGTATTAACCTACTTCCTTATTCAATTTATGAAGACCTCGGTATAGGAGAACTGAAACCTATATATTGTACTCTACAAATGGCTGACCGATCTATCACCCATTTTAGGGGTGACCTAAAGGATGTATTAATCAAGGTTAGGGACTTCAAATTCCCCGTGGACTTCATTGTTTTGGATACACAACCTGTAACCAACCCCCGGAATCAGATTCTGGTGATTCTCGGTCGTTAATTCTTTGCAACCTCAAATGCGGTGATCAATTGTCGAAATGGTTTCTTGAACTTATCTTTTGGTAACATAATAATTGAACTCAAAATTTTCAGGTTAGGAAATCAGCCATCTGAACCGAGTGCTCATATATTAGATATCCATTCCATCCAGGAGATTGCCCCTTGAGGATTGCGAATTTGAAGAATTTCTGTTTGATCATGGTGATCTCAATACCACTAGTGTGTTCCTTTTTTATCCTTCTGGTTCCGACCACGACAGAGAATACAAGTGCTTCATATTCATGCACGATCTTAACATGCCACCACCCGAGTTAGAATCTTTTGAATTTCCGGATGAGTTAGTTGAACCATCCGACTCTGTTGCATACATTCACTTTGAGCCCCTCTTGGAATCCTTTGAGTTCGAAACACGTTCTCTGATCTTACCTTCAGTTGTTTCTCCTCCGACGCTCGAACTCAAGCCTCTGCCGTCTCATCTCAAGTATGCTTACATAGGTGAAAATGAGACTCTCCCGGTACTCATTTCGGTTTCTCTAGTTTTAGAGCAAGAGAAAACCCTTCTTTCGGTATTACGATCAAATCGACAAGTTTTTGGCTGGACAATAGCGGACGTCAAGGGGATTAGTCCCCTGATCATTGACCATCATATTCACTTGATGAATGATTCCAAACCAGCTAGGGATCAACAAAGACAATTAAATCTAGTCATGAAGGAGGCTGTGAAGAAGGAAATCGTCAAATGTCTGGATATTGGTATCATTTACCCGATATCCGACAGTCAACGGGTTAGTCCAATACATGTTGTCCCTAAGGAGTCAGGCATTACGGTCATCACAAACGAGGCAAATGAGTTAATCCCCACTTGCACCCAAACTGGATGGCGGGTATGCATTAATTATCGAAAACTCAATGCCGCAACGCGGAAGGATCACTTCCCGCTTCCATTCATTGACCAAATTCTCGAAAAATTAGCTGGACATTAGTTCTACTATTTTCTGGATGGTTACTCAGGTTACAACCAGATTCCCATCGATGAAAAAGATCAGGACAAAACCACTTTCACTTGTCCTTTCGGCACATTCGCATATTGTCGCATGCTCTTTGGGTTATACAATGATCCAGCCACATTTCAGCGGTGTATGATAGGAATATTCTCTGACATGGTCGAGAAGTTTCTGGAGATATTCATGGACGATTTCTCCATCTTTGGAGATTCATTTGACGAGTGTTTACAACACCTTGACGTTGTCCTTACCCGATGTAAAGATAAAAATCTCACCTTAAACTGGGAGAAATGCCAGTTCATGGTACAAGAAAGTATTGTCTTAGGACATATCATTTCACGAAGCGGTATCGAAGTTGACAAAGTAAAATTTGATGTCATTTCCAACCTCCCTCCTCCAAAATGCGTCAGAGATATCAGATCTTTTCTTGGCCATACAGGTTTCTAAAGACGGTTCACCAATGATTTTAGCAAAAATATTAGACCCTTGACTCTTCTTCTGGCCAAGGACACAACGTTCAACATCAACTCGAACTGTTTGTCTTCTTTTGAATCACTATGAAGATCACTCACTACAACTCCTGTTCTTTCTTCTCCTAACTAGACGCATCCTGTTGAGATTATGTGCGATGCATCAGACTTTGCCAACAATGTGGTCTTAAGACATCATATTGATAAGATGCCGTACGTGATCTATTATGCGAGCCCGGCCTTGAATGACGCGAAAATGAACTATATAACAACCAAGAAAGAGTTCTTGGCAGTTGTGTTCTCTTTGGAGAAATCCATGTCATATCTCATTGGCTCCCCAGTCGTCATCTACACAGATCATTCTGCTTTGAGGCATCTTTTCGCGAAAAAGGATGCCAAATCTTGGCTGATGTCACACCCCGCTTCCTAGAATACGCTAAGATAGACACGTGACATAGCCAACCATGCTACCCGTGGATAGGAAAAATCCCTCCACAGTGACATTACGGCTGTAGAGATATCAAGCACAGGAAAGTAAACTAAACTATCTAGTGCATGTCTATGAGCCAGAATAAATGAGTCAAGAAATAATATAATATGCGAAAGCAAAGGATCCGATAAATAAACACCTGGAAAGTAAAACGGGATACCAACAGGATCGTCACTGCTCGGTCTAACAGCAGCGGTATTCCTGATCAGCCTGCGACAAAGGTAGAGGATCTGAGCCATGTAAAACCCAGACGTCAGTGCGTCATAATATCAAGCAATAAAATAAACAGGGGTAGCAAGACATACAGGTATGCGTATGAACAGTAATATAAAAGTGACAGTGAAGGGTAATGCACAGGTGATGTGCAGTGATGTATTCTAAACTGTTCTACCGGGTTAACTACTCTCAAGTCTTTGAAATCGAATTGATGAATCATCGATGTAACTCAATAGTATCCCGTGCGTGCCTGGGATCACGGTGAAGATTCTCGGGCTGAAACCGAGACATGCCGTTAGGCACTAAAAGGAAAAAGGTAACGATGAATGATGTCAACAGCATCAACCCAAGGCTTGCCTAACCTCTAAAAGGTAGTGGGTAACGATGGATGATGTCAGCAGCATCATCCCAAGGCTGGCCTAGCCTCTAAAACTGATCAGTAAAGATATCAAACTGTCGAGTTACAAGTCAGGTTTCATCATTGATTTCCCCATACCCCCAAGTTATATATGTTCAAATCAGGTATTAAATAATCTGGAGCTAATACCAACACAGGATCAGGCAGGTACAGGTTTGTCTGGATAGACAACAGGAAATGTCCGTAGGGACAACATGTCAAGGCTGTTGGCATTAGTAACAAGATCAGGTAACATGTCAAGACATGGTACATCAGGTCAGGTCAAGTAGTCTAAATAAAACCAATCATATCAAGAAGTGCACGGTATCAAGTCGTATCAAGTAGTAGGGTATCAAGTCATGTCAGAGGTGCACAAAATGTCACAAGGGTGCTCATAATCAACACTATAATAAGCATGGGTACACAAAAACAAGTATGGGGTACTAATGGAACAATAAAATGGAACATTGTGATGTGATATGCAATTAGGTACAGATTAAGGCATATAGATGCACAGTTATGATTAGGGTTAAAGTTAAAGTTCCAATACTAATTAAAATACAATACACTTTATCAATTATGGAATGTTAAAATCACATTAATATGTAGTAAAAGATCTAGGGATGCAATTGAATATATATATTAAGCTAAATGGATGCAAACGGGTGTCCGATAGGGTACAAACTATTAAAAGGATACTATAGGCTATGCAACCAAGCACTATGTGATATAAGTATGGGTGTGGGCAACAATATAGTGTAATCTAACATGCAATAGGATATATTTTCATGTTTAACTCTAAAATGATATAAACGGGACATCGAATGGTAAAATGGAACATGTAGTATTATATTTAAATTACAGGTTTACTATGCAATTAAATACGTGTAAAATAATATAAATAGCATGTAGCAAGTTTTACTTGCCTCGGGGGATCAAGAAATGGATGTGTACAAAACGTCTCACTTCGGTGAAAAGTCGCGACGCGTGCACGGTACACGGAACGGTTCCAAACAACGCATAAGGGTGATCATGCATGCAAGACACATTCGCTGGGTCATCTGGATCGTCGGCGTCGTCACGGCTCCGGCGAACTACAGAAATCAAGAATTAAAGAAAGAAAAGAAAGAAAGAAAGAGAAGAAAATAAAGAGGAAGAAGAAGAATGAGAAGAAGAGGCTTACTGTGGTTTGCACTGGGGCCGGGGAGAGGTCGTGGTGATGGGTTGACGTCGGCAACGGGTTTCCGGCGATCACCGGAAAAAGATCAAGAAAGAGAAAGAAAAGAGTAGAGAAGAAGAAGAAGAAGAAGAAACTAGGGTTTGGTTGCGCACTGGATTTGGGTTATCTGGGCAGAGGCTAAGCAGGCGAGACAAAGACAACGATGATGGTCTCCGACGAGGGTTAACGGTGATGAAAGTGGGGTTTCTTGGGTCGGGTTCAGATGTGATTTCTCGGGGTTGATGGTTTGCAGCGAGGAGACGAGATAGGAAAGGGAAGATGAGAATGAGGAGATGGAGGCGGTGATGAGGGTGGTCGGAGCTCCGGCGAGGTGTAGGTGATGGAGGTGATGGGTTCTGTGCAGGCTCGGGATTCGTCGGGGAAGAAGAGAAGGCCGGGAATGGGTGTGTAGGTGACGACGAAAATGTTGAGGAGAGGGTGATAAGACGACGAGAATGGTTCATCAGGAATCGACGACGTGGGGCGACAGCGAGGTGAGGCATGGGAGTTGGGTTTGTTCGGTGGGTTTCAGGGTTCGGGAAAGGTTTGCTGGGGAGGAAGAGCAGAGAGATGTGAGCGGAGAGAGGCGAATGCGAGGATGAGGAGTGGATGGTCGGCGAGGACGAGGGCGTCGGGGTCAAGGCGAAGGGCGCGGCCACGAGTTCGAGCGTGCAAAGGATAAAGAAGAAGAAGGACAAGAAAATATGAGGGGGAGAGAGAGGGACGTGAGGATAAAAGAATAGGGTTAAAGAAAAAAATTAATATGCAGAGGAGAGAGAGTCACGAGAGAGAGAGAGAGAGTTCTGTGAAAAGGTATATGCGTTTAATATAAAATTAATGCATAAAAAAATATAGAGTGAAGAGAGAGAGAAAGATATTGGAGAGATATGTGAGAATTAGGTATAGAATATAATTTAAAATATATTTTGTTTGTTTTAAAATTTGTTAACAGTTTGGAATATAAAAATATATTCTGTTTAAAATATAACGATTAATATATGATAGTGTATATATATATATATATATATAATTATAGTTTTGAAATATATTAATATAATGTTAGTACGTTTTGAGATTTTGGCAAATACAAACTTACTCCAAAACACACCCGGGCCAGGTCTAAAAATTTAGATTTAAAATACGAAAAATATATGCGATGACCAGATTTCAAAATGAATGCTCAGTTAATGAAAATGCATACCCCCAAGAACGGATGCACGTACGTGCGCGTAGCCATCCAAACACGTCCGTTTCACTGAACGGGACGAGAACAAGATGCGCGGATGCTACCACGGGGTTAGAGGTATCATGCGGGCTACGCAATGCAATTTTAAATTATTTTACATGACCTAAAATGTTATATAATAAAATATGCAATGCCAGATAAAATACCAGTATGCAGTATACTTGAGATGCATGTATCTATGTAACAAGTCAAGATAATCTATAAATATGAATCAACAAGCTCAAGTAAGCGGGTCGGGTCGAATGCAATGTAAAATGTAAAATACCATCCGCACCCAAACACGATAAATCAATAAAATACTACAGATATAATAATTACGGAACTGGAATTGGTATAAATGAACTAGGTTGTTACATTATACCCAACTACAAAAGAATTTCGTTCTCGAAATTCCAAGAACAAGAAAGGATAAACAAACAGCAACTACAATAATAAACGTGGAAACTTCTGCCGGATTTCATCTTCTCGTTCCCAAGTTGATTCTCTTGATGAGCGATTTCCGTAAGAAACAAGTACAAGAGGGATAATCTTATTCTTAAGAACCTTATCTCTTCGATCCACAATCGACATCGGTCGCTCCTCAAAAGTCAAATCTTCCCGTACAGTCAACTCTGAATGATCCAACACATGTGTTTTCATCTCGAACATACTTACGGAGTTGAGATACGTGAAACACGTCATGAACATTCGCCAAGGATTTCGGTAACGCCAATCGATATTCCACTAGTCCAACACGCTCCAAAATCTGAAAAGGCCCAACGAATCGCGGACTAAGCTTGCCTCGACTTCCAAAACGAATCACCCCTCTAGTCGGCGATATCTTCAAGAATACCAAATCACCAACAGTGAACTCTAGAGGTCTTCTCGATATATCTGCCCAACTCTTTTGTCGGTCTTGTGCTGCTTTCATATAATTCCATATAGTGTTAACCTTCTCAACTGTTTGCACGATCAAATCCGTTCCCAACAATCTTCGTTCTCCAATATCGTCCCAACAGATAGGCGAACGACACTTGCGACCATATAAAGCTTCGAATGGAGCCATCTGAATAGTCGCCTGGAAACTGTTGTTGTACGAAAAATCCACCAAGTGCAGATGATCGATCCTCCCATGAACCCTTGAAGTCTAACATACAAGCTCTCAACATGTCTTCAAGAGTTTGGATCGTCCTCTCCGATTGGCCATCTGTCTGAGGATGATAAGCTGTGCTAAACTTCAATCGAGTCCCCAAACTTTCCTGTAAGCTCTTCTAGAAGTGTGATAAGAAACGAGTGTCACGGTCGGACACGATGCTCAGCGGTACTCCATGCAATCTTACAATCTCCTGCATGTACCGTTCTGCCAACGCTTCTGTTGATTGACCAACTTGAAAAGGATGAATGAGCCGCCTTGGTCAATCGATCAACAATCACCCAAACTGCATTGTTTCCCTTTGGACTCCGCGGTAAAGCTGTCACGAAGTCCATGGTTATATGTTCCCACTTCCACTGAGGAATCGGAAGTGGTTGCAATAAACCAGCAATCCTTTGATGTTCAGCCTTAACTTGCTGACACACCAAGCACTTCGCTATAAAGCGGCAATCTCCCGTTTCATGCCTTCCCACCAGAAATGCTGTCGTAAATCTCGGTACATCTTCGTACCTCCTGGATGTACGGAATATGCGGAACTGTGCGCCTCCTTCATAACCTCTTCGCGAATATCTCCTTTTGGCACACACAAATGACTGCCATATCGCAACGAACCATCTTCATGAATCGGTAAGTCCGTTCGAAGTCTAGCTTCAACTTGTTCCCAAAACTTTTGCAATCTTGGGTCCTGCAATTGCGCTGCTTTAATGTTCTCGATCAACGACGACTGTACTTGCAGCTTCATCAACTGTCCCGAAGAATGCGGTAGTACAATCTCCAAATCAAATCTTTGAAAGTCTTCAATAAGTTCCTTCTGTGCAGTCAACATCTGAATTGCTAGCAACCGACTAAGCGCATCCGCCACAATATTAACTTTCCCCGGATGGTATTTAAGATTAAGATCGTAGTCAGCCATCAGCTCCAACCATCTACGCTGCCTCATATTAAGCTCCTTCTGCGTGAACACATATTTTAGGCTTTTGTGATCGGTTAAAATCTCGACCCTTTTCGCCCAATAAGTAGTGTCTCCAAATCTTCAAAGCAAAAATCACAGCTGCTAGCTCCAAGTCATGAGTTAGGTAATTCTTCTCATGGGTCTTCAACTGTCTTGATGCGTAGGCTATAACCTTCCCATGCTGCATCAAAACACATCACAATCCTTTCCCAGATGCGTCGCTGTGAATCACCAATCCTCCGGAACTGTCTGGTACGGTTAAAACAGGTGCGGTTATCAACCTCTGCTTCAACGCCTCAAAATCTGATGCACACTTATCCGTCCACACAAATGGTACTTCTTTGCGCGTAAGCTTGGTCAAAGGCTCTACTATACAAGCGAAATTCTCCACGAACCCTCTTGTAATACTCGGCAAATCCAAGAAAGCTTCTTATTTCTGCAACGTTCTTCGGAATCGGCCAATCTCGAACTGCTGCAATCTTTTCATGATCAACGACGATCCCATCTCCAGAAACGACATGCCCCAAAAACTTCACTTCTTCAAGCCAAAAGTCGCACTTGCTCATCTTTGCATACAATCTTTCTTGCATCAATGTCTGCAGTGCGATCTTCAAGCATTCTGTATACTCTTCAATACTCTTCGAGTAGACCAGAATATCATCAATGAACACAACTATAAACTGGTCCAAGAATGGTGAAAAGATTCGGTTCATCAAGTCCATAAATATCTCCGGTGCATTCGTTACTCCGAATGGCATCACTAAATACTCATAATGTCCATACCGAGTTCGGAACGCAGTCTTGCAAATATCTTCTGTTTTAACTCGGACCTGATGATATCGGGATCGCAAATCCAGCTTCGAGAATACCCTCGCGCCATTAAGCTGCTCAAATAATTCGCCAATGCGATGGATCGGGTACTTGTTCTTAATAGTCATCCGGTTTAATTCTCGATAATCGATGCACATCCTCCTTACACCATCATTCTTCTTGACTGGAAGAACTGGAGCTCCCCAAGGTGAGTTACTGCTTTGACTCCAACCCTTCTCAAGTAATTCAGCAACCTGCTTCCTGACTTCTTCCAACTCCACTGGTGCCATCGGATAATACGCCTTTGAGATTGGCGCTGCACCAGGAACAAGATCAATCGCAAACTCCACATCTCATTTTGCGGTAAACCCGAGATGTCCACGAACACGTCCATGAACTCTCGAAATACAGCTGGCGCTTCCTCCTTATCAACTTCCATTGACGAAAGAACACTGTTTGTCGGCCTAGCCCTAAACTCGACCGGCCCGACATAACCGCTTCCTCCAGCAAAACAAACTCCGGATGTCCAGAAATCTGGCAAATCACTTCCTTTGTCCTACAATCAATGTGAGCGTGGACAGTGCCAAGAAAATCCATTCCCAAGACAACAACAAACAAAAGGATGTACCAGAATTGGGTAATTCTAATGCGGGAAGGACATGAACAAGTAGGATACCTGAAACGATTTCACCTAAAGCCAAACACTGAAGAAGATGAGCATGGTAAACAGGATTCAAGCTTGCGATAAAACATGAACTGGAAAGTAAGGAAGCAAGGCAATATAACGACCATGGAATAAAGAAGTGAATCAAGACCAGGACTCCAAGTTACTTAAATAGAGTACCGCATTGTAACCATGCTGCAGTTCATGGGTACAATTACATAACTCCACTCAAGTCGCCCAAATCCTGGTATCAGAATCAAGAAACAATAGAGAACCAAAAAGGTTTCAAGTCGAGATGCAAAGTGGTTTGCATATCGTCAAGGCGAAGGACAAAAGAAAGATATAATTCAAGAATCATGATAGCAATGTGGCAGGACATGTTCCTAATCACGAGTATTCTGATTCATGTATTGGGTCCAATACCCAACTACAAAAGAATCAAACTCGATTAACTTATATCATATGGATCTGATACCAAAAGAACCATGTCACGCCCTGCTTCCCAGAGTACGCTAGGATAGGCACGTGACATAGCCAACCATGTTACCTGTGGATAGGAAAAATGCCTCCACAGTCACAATACGGCTACAGAGATATCAAGAACAGGAAAGTAAACTAAACTATCTGGTACATGTCCATGAGCCAGAATAAATGAGTCAAGAAATAATATAATATGCGGAAGCAAAGGATCCAATAAATAAACACCTGGAAAGTAAAAAGGGATACCAACAGGATCCTCACTGCTCGATCTAACAGCAGCGGTACTCCTGATCAGCCTGCGACAAAGGTAGAGGATCTAGGCCATGCAAAACCCAGACGTCAGTGCGTCATAATATCAAGCAATAAAATAAACAGGGGTAGCAAGACATAAAGGTATGTGTATGAACAGTAAAACATGTATAACAGTAATATAAAAGTGACAGTGAAGGGTAATGCACAGGTTATGTGCAGAGATGTATTCTAAACTGTTCTACTGGGTTAACTACTCTCAAGTCTTTGAAATCGAATTGATGAATCATCGATGTAACTTAATAGTATCCCGTGCGTGCCCGGGATCACGGTGAAGATTCTCGGGCTGAAACCGAGACATGCTACTAGGCACTAAAAGAAAAAGGGTAAAGATGAATGATGTCAATAGCATCATCCCAAGGCTGGCCTAGCTTCTAAAAGGTAGTGGGTAACGATGGATGATGTCAGCAGCATCATCCCAAGGCTGGCCTAGCCTCTAAAACTGATCAGTAAAGGTATCAAACTGTCGAGTTACAAGTCAGGTTTCATCATTGATTTCCCCATACCCCCAAGTTATATATGTTCAAGTCAGGTATTAAATAATCTGGAGCTAATGTCAACACAGGATCAGGCAGGTACAGGTTTGTCTGGATAGACAACAGGAAATTTCCATAGGGACAACATGTCAAGGCTTTTGGCATTAGTAACAAGATCAGGTAACAGGTCAAGACATGGTACATCAGTTCAAGTCAAGTAGTGTAAATAAAACCAATCATATCAAGAAGTACACGGTATCAAGTCGTATCAAGTAGTAGGGTATCAAGTCATGTCAGAGGTGCACAAAATGTCACAAGGGTGCTCTAATCAACACTATAATAAGCATGGGTACACAAAAAAAGTATGGGGTACTAATAGAACAATAAAATGGAACATTGTGATGTGATATGTAATTAGGTACAGATTAAGGCATATAGATGCACAGTTATGATTAGGGTTAAAGTTAAAGTTCCAATACTAATTAAACTACAATACACTTTATCAATTATGGAATGTTAAAATCACATTAATATGTAGCAAAAGATCTAGGGATGCAATTGAATATATATATATATTAAGCTAAATGGATGCAAACGGGTGTCCGATAGGGTACAAACTATTAAAATGGTACTATAGGCTATGCAACCAAGCACTATGTGATATAAGTATGGGTGTGGGCAACAATATAGTGTAATCTATCATGCAACAGGATATATTTTCATATTTAACTCTAAAATAATATAAACGGGACATTGAATGGTAAAATGGAACATGTAGTATTATTTTTAAATTACAGGTTTACTATGCAATTAAATACGTGTAAAATAATATAAATAGCATGTAGCAAGTTTTACTTGCCTCGGGGGATTAAGAAACGGATGTGTACGGAACGTCTCACGTCGGTGAAAAGTCGTGACGCGTGCACGGTACACGGAACGGTTCCAAACAACGCACAAGGGTGATCACGCAAGCAAAACACGTTCGCTGGGTCATCTGGATCGTCGGCGTCGTCATGGCTCCGGCGAACTACAGAAATCAAGAATTAAAGAAAGAAAAGAAAAGAAAGAAAGAAAGAGAAGAAAAGAAAGAGGAAGAAGAAGAATGAGAAGAAGAGGCTTACTGTGGTTTGCACTGGGGCCGGGGAGAGGTCGTGGTGATAGGTTGACGTCGGCAATGGGTTTCCGGCGATCACCGGAAAAAGATTAAGAAAGAGACAGAAAAGAGAAGAGAAGAAGAAGAAGAAGAAATTAGGGTTTGGTTGCGCACTGGATTTGGGATATCTGGGAAGAGGCTAAGCAGGCGAGACGAAGACAACGATGATGGTCTCCGGCGAGGGTTAACGGTAATGAAAGTGGGGTTTCTTCGGTCGGGTTCAGATGTGAGTTCTCGGGGTTGATGGTTTGCAGCGAGGAGAGGAGATAGGAAAGGGAAAAGGAGAATGAGGAGATGGAGGCGGTGACGAGGGTGGTCGGAGCTCCGGCGAGGTGTAGGTGATGGAGGTGATGGGTTATGTGCAGGCTCGGGATTCTTCGGGGAAGAAGAGAAGGCCGGGAATGGGTGTGTAGGTGATGACGAAAATGGTGAGGCGAGGGTGATAAGATGACGAGAATGGTTCGTCGGGAATCGACGACGTGGGGCGACGGCGAGGCGAGGCAGGAGAGTTGGGTTCGCTCGGTGGGTTTCAGGGTTCGGGAAAGGTTTGCGGGGGAGGAAGAGCGGAGAGATGTGAGCGGAGAGAGGCGACTGCGAGGACGAGGAGTGGATGGTCGACGAGGGCATCGGGGTCAAGGCGAAGGGCGCGGCTAAGAGTTCGAGCGCGCAAAGGAAAAAGAAGAAGAAGGACAAGAAAATATGAGGGGGAGAGAGAGAGACGTGAGGATAAAAGAATTGGGTTAAAGAAAAAAATTAATATGCAGAGGAGAGAGAGAGTCACACGAGAGAGAGAGGGAGAGAGAGTTCTGTGAAAAAGTATATGCGTTTAATATAAAATTAATGTATAAAAAAAATATAGAATGAAGAGTGAGAGAAAGATATTGGAGAGATATGTGAGAATTAGGTATAGAATATAATTTAAAATATATTTTGTTTGTTTTAAAATTTGTTAACAGATTGGAATATAAAAATATATTCTGTTTAAAATATTACGATTAATATATGATAGTATATATATATAATTATAGTTTAGAAATATATTAATATAATATTAGTACGTTTTGAGATTTTGGCAAATACAAACTTACTCCAAAACACGCCCGGGTCGGGTCTAAAAATTCAGATTTAAAATACGAAAAATATATGCGATGACCAAATTTCAAAATGAATGCTCAGTTAATGAAAATGCATACCCCCAAGAATGGATGCACGTACGTGCGTGTAGCCATCCAAACATGTCCGTTTCACTGAACGGGACGAGAACAAGATGCACGGATGCTACCACGGGGTTAAGGGTATCATGCAGGCTATGCAATGTAATTTTAAATTATTTTACATGACCTAAAATGTTATATGATAAAAGATGCAATGCCAGATAAAATACCAGTATGCAGTATACATGAGATGCACGTATCTATTTAACAAGTCAAGGTAATCTATAAATATGAATCAACAAGCTCAAGCAAGCGGGTCCGGTCGAATGCAATGTAAAATGTAAAATACCATCCGCACCCAAACACGATAAATCAATAAAATACTACAGATATAATAACTAAGGAACTGGAATTGGTATAAATGAACTAGGTTGTTACAGCTGATACGTTGGATTCTCTTACTACAAGAATTTGACCTTGTCATTAAGAACAAAAGCGGATGTGAAAACATATTAGCCGATCATCATTCACGATTTCCTTCTTTACCAATGCTTCCTCTCTCGATAAACGATGATTTTCCTGATGAACAACTCTCGACTGTATCTTGCAAACCATAGTTTGCAAATATTGTGAACTATTTAGTGACAGAACTCGTACCAAGCGAATGGTCGAGTCAGGACAAACTTAGATTTTTATCCCAAATAAAATACTTTTACTGGGACGAACCCTACTTGTTCAAGTATTGTCCAGACCAAATCATTTGCCGGTGTGTTCCTGACAATGAGTTCAAGAGTGCGTTGTCATTCTGCCATGATCAAGCGTGTGGCGGGCATTTTGGTCCAAGAAAGACAGCTGAGAAAGTCTTGCAGTATAGATTTTATTGACCAAAACTTTTTAAAGATGCACATGATTACTGCAAGATTTGTTTCCGGTGCCAACATTTGGGCCGGATTTTCAGGAGAAATGAAATACCGCTCTAACCAATTTTGGTTTTTGAGATATTTGATGTTTGGGGGATAGACTTCATGGTCCCGTTTCCTAACTCTTTTGAAAATTTGTACATTCTTTTAACTGTTGATTATATCTTAAAATGGGTCGAGGCAGAACTGAGCTGGACGAACGACAACAAGTTTGTCGTTAGATTCCTAAAAGAAAACATCTTCTCCCGGTTCGGGCATTCGCGCGCTATCATTAGCGATAATGGAACTCATTTCTGCAATTGGTCTTTAGAGGCCTTGATGCTGAAATACACGATTAATCACAAACTATCAACGCTCTATCATCCCCAAACAAGCGAGAAAGCCGAAATTTCTAATCGGCAAATCAAGTAGATATTAAAGAAAACTGTTTCCAAGAACCGTAAGGATTGGTCTTTGAAACTAACCGATATCCTTTGGTCATTCCGAACTGCTTACAAGACTGATCTTGGCATGTCTCTTTATGGGCTTGTATACGGAAAGGCTTGCCACCTCTCTGTTGAGATCGAGTATTGCGCATTATGGGTGATCAAGGAGCTGAACTTCAATCTTGACCATGTGGGCAGCCATCGGAAGCTGCAAATAAACGAATTGAACAAGCTTCGGGATGAAGCTTATGAAAACGCGGTTGTTGTAAACGACAGCGAAGGTGTTTTATGATAAAAACCTTATACGCAAAACTTTCACGCCTGGAAAACAAATACTTCTTTATGACACCAGACTCTATTTTCATCCTGGTAAGTTTCGATCTTGCTGGACGGGACCCTTTCTTGTGCGGTGTGTATACTCGCACGGTGCAGTGGATTTGAAAAATCCAAGAGATGGTTCAATTTTCAAAGTAAATACACACAGATTAAATCCGTTCTTTACCGCAAAACCATCGGAGGAGCTCCTATTGCTGCAGGAGCCGATTTATAACGAGTAATGTTCCTTCGTTTACCACCAAACTTCGGTTATCCAGCCATAAACAGTGGAAACACTATTTCAAATAAGTTTGGGGGTATGTATATATATATCTTTTGAAAATAGTTATCCTTGTCTTATGAATATTTTTTTTCTTCTTTGGGAAATTTCTTGTCTGGTGAAATTCCCTTACAAAAAAAAGGCTCTCTGACATGTTTTTGTTGCCTCTACAATTTTGATCTTCTTTGTATAGCATGACAACGAGGACGCCGTCCGGTTTAAGTTTGGGGGTATGCTCGGTAAGCCTTCTATCCTTACATTCATTTGTAAATTCTGCATTTACATACATATTTAAAAAATCCATAAAAATTAAAAAAATTCCAAAAACATAAAAACTTTATCGTCAGGTTAGAGAGTGGGAAAACGTAAATTCAAAATACCGATGGCTTAGTTTGATGAGAAAGGAATAACTAAACCCTATTTTTAGTGATTGAAAACCTGAAAGATAACCCTCTTTTGAGTATAACTGTAGCTAATATACGTCTCTGCATTACACTACACGTGTCGTGGGTTTTGAAAATTAGATGAAAAGTTTGATATATCTTTAAAACACTTTAAAAATTTATGAACTCCTTCAGGATCAACCCGGTTTTTTCTGATATATATTATATCAAGAATAGTTTATAAAGTGAAGTGGATATGAAAAGATATTATTGATACATTAATAAAAAATAAGTCTGAAAAATAACCTATCTCAAACTTGATTGAAGTGATTGCATACCTTATCTATACAAACACGTCTTTTATCTTAAAAAGAATTGAACAGCTGGTTATATCTCCGTTCGCATTAAATTGTTATGATTTTCAGGCCAAAATAAGTTTTTTGTTTTAAGGGCCAAGGTAACTTGAGCAATTACGTCCGCTGGGGTGTCTCAACCTAATACTCTAAAACCAACTGGTTTAGGTGCATTAGTCCAAAGTTCGCCAAGAAACCTAAAAAGTCCATTTTAAAACAAAGTCAAATAAGTGTTCTCTTCGGGTTAAAATTCCTAATGGTTCATTGTGTGAGAATAATCTTGGTTAAAAACGAGTTTTTATAAAAATAGTTTTTAACGGAGATATGAAGGTTTTATCCAATGATAAAGACTATTGCACGATCATGAAGGTGTGTATGAACGAATACAAGTGTAAGGTGGAGTGAAGAATATGCCTTAGTTTTCTGTTAAAAATGATAAAAAATCTGAATTTGAAACCTGACTGGAGAATGAAACTTGAGAAAAGCTTAACTCTTTACAAACTCGTTTGATCCTTTTGAAATTTTATTCGTTCTGTACTTTATGACAGAAACGACTCTAACTGAAAATTTTAAAACGCAACGACACTATTTGCACACGTAAGTAAAGACGTATATGAACTTAAGTTAAACAAGAAGTGACGTGTGAAAAATCAGGGTTTGATATTTTTAATTTAGGATAATAGAATTTCTAGCTTGAATACTAAACCCTGGATTAGAATCGACCATGATTTTGCGAAACTAGCTTAACAGGTTTTATGGGTGCAATCCGTTGAAAACCCTCAGGAGACAACACTCTTCTTACTAGGGACACCTAAAGGTTTTAATGGATTGTTGCACGGCTCGGTGCAATCACGTTCCCTATGAAAGTGAGGTTAGGATTTTATTTTGCTTGAGATGAGCAAAAGATAAGTTTGGGGGTATTCATTCATCACGAAAAACTGCATTTTAATACCACTCATTCGTTATTATTTTTCTAAATATCGGTGCTATCAATCCGTGTCTTCTCAATAAGTACAGGATATATGTATTCATGATAGAAATACTGTAAACACACTCAAAATTCATGGATACGACATTTGTGAGCCGATACGGAATCCGGAACAGAAAACCGATCAAGATACAAAAAAATTTCAACAAGTCATAGTGCACAACATTTTTTAGAAAGAATGGTCCAACATGATACAAGTGTAATATGTGAACTCATTCTTAGATGCATGAACCAGCCACAATCTAGGTGTGAATACACTTAATCAAGTGGAGCAAGTAGGCATGCAAGTGGGCACAAGTGATGATTGTCCGAAAAAAGCTATGATATGATTGATCTTTTCCTTCCAAAATCTCCAGATATCACTCAGATAATAATTAAAAGAAATTACAAATACAGTGAGATGATACTGAAGATAGAAGATCACCACTGCAAGACGGGCTCCACCTCTCTCTGGTCGCAAATTTAATCAATATGGCCGCAATTTGTGGCCCAGGCTCCTCCAAAATGGCTCATTTTTCTTCTGTGAGTCCCACCTTGTCATGTCAACACAATTGTATACTCTATTTTTGTACTTGGATTGGTTATAAATAGTAGATGAGATTTCAAGTTAAGGGTCCAAATTTGAGACCAAGTTTATAGTTAAATGTTATTTTTTAATTTTCATTTGGTTAATCTTGAGTTATTTGCTTTCTCTTGATCTTAAAACCTCAGTTCTTGAGCTTGCAAAGTTAAGGGGAGGTTATTGAGCTCATTAGTTTGTATCTCCATTCACGATTCAATACAAGTTCTTTTTGCACAATTTTCATGTCATGCTTGCCTTCACTCTTAATTTAGTGAGATCTTTTTCTTTTCTTTAATCTTGCAATCTCTTAAGTGAGCTTGCTAGTTTAAAATTTAGTATTTGATTCATAGGATATATGAACTCCAAGAATCATTGAAGACTTCATTTTTGCACATATTGGTTCCTAGTATCCTTTATCTCTTTTATTACTTTTCTTGCAATTTCCATTATGTGCTCTCCTCTCTTTTTTGTCTTCTTTGTTTTTGTGAATATGTGTGACTAGTTTAATCACTTGTTAAGGGTAGAAAAGGGGTAGTTTGATTAGGAGAAGTGTCTTGCTAATTTCCTTTAAAACCAATAACTTGTAATTGAAACTCCGACCAAACGACTCGCAATCCGCTCCGTTAGGCACCCTATCCTACCACGATAGTGGTGATTCCTAACTATGACAGATTGCGAGTGGGTTGCCGGAGGTGAGGGTTAAGAGACAAGAATAGAAGGAAAATGGATAAGAAGTACAGATTTAGCGCACAATCGCAAATACCGTACTTAAGCTTCCTAATCCACGTTGTTGTTGATTACCTTAATATCAATATCAAGTTAGATTCATAAGGAAGTGGCAACCACCATCCGATTCAAACTAACATAAGCCTACCCCTAATAAGTCATTTTCCTTTGAATATATCGTTTGCAACACTTAGTATAATCAACCAACTCCACTCTATGGATCTAACTCATTAAAACAAGACCAAAAACCTACCATCTCCCTGCGAACGACCCATACTCATCTCGGTTTGCTACACGCGACACCGTTTTGATTGCGGTACTTTAAAACTTAATATGACACATGTGAAATATCTACCAATCACACAGAAGCCCGACTCTCCTCTTTACCATTGGTCATATAGACCATATGTACGGTTATGCCCCCAGACTTAGGGCGTTAGGAGCTTTCGTCTTTGGATTTTGCCGTTGGCGATAAAATTTTCTCCGGCCTTACTCTTTTATGAGATGTTGGAGCAGGAGGAGCCGCTATAACAGGCATCATTTTATGAGAAGTCCCCCATTGTATGGCGGAGGAGCGATCGTTTTCTTGTCGGACCTTGGATTTGTTTGGTCGACGAGCATAGCTTTCGTTGAGCACTGAGTCTTGGACTTTCCGCCAGACTTTGTGGATTTATGAGGAGAGTCGTTGATATGGATGCTTTGGTTTCGTCTGCATTGGAGTTGCTGCAGGCGGAGGTGATCTCTTTAGTTCCACCATCGGGGAGTTTTTGCAGCGGGTCAAAGCTGTTCGCAGTTGGAACAATAACGTCAATATCCACCATAGAAGATGGTGGGGTGAGCTCGGAAGGAGAGTTGCCACCCGCTTGTCTCACTCGACGTCAGTGGTGACGTCGAGCATATCTTGGGGTGGGAACTGCCTCAGTATTGGAGGCGTCTTCATTATGTCCCCAGCATTTCTGGGGAGCTTCGCTCAGTTTCAACCTCTGGAAGACGAACATTTTTGGCGGAGCTGTGGTAGAATTGGCCAATTTATCAAAGACCAACCGTCTTGGAGGTGAAGCACTTTTGCTGGCTTCACGCGTGGCAGGAGCAGGAAGGGCCAATCGTTTTAGGGTTACCCCTATGGAATCACAGGCTTCTTTACGAGCCTGTTTGAGCTTTCTTTCACCCTGTTAAAGACCGAACCTTCGAAGTTGGACGGTTTGCTGATAGGAGCCGTCACAGTAGCTAGTCGATCAAAGACCGACCTTCGAGGAGCATCTTCTTGGGGCGTTGAAGCGCCAAAGTTCTTGGGCGGAAGCATGATCCCAAAGAATAGCCCGGTAGTGGCCTGAGTAATTTTTCCCACCGGCATTGAGAAGATAGAGGCCGTGTTGGGCCCATACGTCACTCTTCCGGCTGGGGTGGAGAGAGAGTTGTTATTGCAGGAAGTTGTAACACCTTGGAATGTGATTAGTGTTAATTGTGCATTAATGCGGGTTTTTAAGGAAAAGTTTACCAAATCGGGTTTCTCACATTTTATATCAATTAATTAATAGTTTATTATTATTTGATATGGCTTGCACACACACGTGCATGTTAATGTGAGGGTATATTTAGTGTTAACCTTGTTTAGCAACCATAACATCTTAAACTAAATCTTGCCCAAATTAACCTTTGCCTTAACCTTTTCCTAGATCTTTTGGGTGTGAGAAATATCTTGTTGGGGAGAGAGAGAGAGGTGGCTAGTGAGTCATGGAAACATTAATGGTGGCATTAATGAGGTGAGGGAGGAGAGTAAGCATAAGGAATTTGTTCACCCTACACTCACCCTCTCACCCTTTTCTCTCCTCACTCTCTCATTTTCTCTCACTCTTAATCATTTCTCATTTTCCTCAACCCCAAACTGAACCCTTACCTCCTCTTCATAAATCCTTGCTAAAACTTCATAAAATTCAATGGAAAATACTTCAAATGTCTTAATTAGCCACTAGGTTGCCTTGGAGCTTGGAAAGCTAGGATTTTTGAGCAAGAGTGGCTAGGTAATGATCTCTAAACTGTTAAATAGGTGTTTTAATATTGCATAGCTTGTTGGGTGCTTTTTAAAACACTTAAGGTATTGTTTCGTGCAAAAATCGTATTTTTAGTGTCAACTTTGGGTCTCTGTGATCTGCTGTAGAACCAGGTGTTTTCTGGAAAAGTTCGCATCACAGTGACATAGTGTTGAGGTATAGAACCCATCATAAAAACTTGAGACCACCCCTTAATGATTGGGCTGCATATTTATTAGTTCTGGCCGCAAATTGCGGCCAGAGTGGGGGCTGGGGTGTTGGGGTTTGTGCGTAGGGTCTCTGTGGTTGTTTGTGGTCTCGTGGTACTTGCAACTTTTACCAATTATTTGTGTATCAAAATCTGGGACCGCTTTGCTATATTCTGGTGTTTTGTGTACACGCGTTACGTTATCCGACGCGGTTCGTGATCTGGTGTGCTGCTACACTTGGGCTGGTGTTGGTGTGTCGTTACGCACGTTAGCCATCAGATGAACACTTATGGGTCAGATTGGAGTTGGTGTGTTGGTCAAACGTCTTGTGTACGTGATATTGATCACTTTCTGAGATTTGCACTGGTTATGTTTTGTGTTAATAGGATCGCAGGTGGGGACTTCGGATGCTGCGAAGAAAGGGAAGCAGGTGATTGGGTTTACCTAGCCCGCGATTGTCGATGAGTAGATTTAACATCTACGGGGAATTCGCCCGCATGGCGTTATGCGTCTGGGCTAGATATGATATGATATTAGCCGCATGTTATATTGCACATATAGAGATTGTGCATAAAACTTCATAGCATATTATTACTTGTTGTGCCTGGACTTGTACCCTTTGGAAACTGCACTATTATTGACGGCTCATGTTGCACAAGCACTGATTGTATGCCACTCACACCGTCAATAATTATCATGACACGCACAACACCTATACATACGTGATATGGTATGGTTAGGGACATTGAGACATTGATTCATATTCCATTGTGCATATGACATATAGCACACCTGTATACCTACATGCTTAAACATATGCCTTGCCATGACTACATGCTAGCTACACAAATACCTGAAGGGTATTGTATCATTATTGACATGTAGATATACATACCTAGATATAGCTACACATATACCTGGAGGGTATTACATCATTATTGATAGGTAGATACACATATCTTGCTATACCGACATGGTTACGCATACCTGGCTATAGCTACATGTTCACCTTTATATAATGTTGCGTTTGGTTTCGAAGAATTTGGAACCACATGATATATTCAATAACTTGTTGCAGTTAAATAGAGGATTTCTTTTATATGCTCATATTACTATTTCATGTTGCATATATTTCATTTCATGGATTTCGCATTGATATATGGGTTTCATATGATGTTTCTGGATGTTACTTTTGTGTATATATATTAGTGGTATGGGACGCTAATATATATACATGTATATATATATATCAGTGGTATGGGACGCTGTTATATATGTATATCTCAATTATATATATATATATATATATATATATATATATATATGGGACGCTGTTATATATGTATACCTATAATATATATCATCATAATGATCTGTGCATGTATTCTTATTCATTGCGATATGAGGGGCTGATTGTGCTCGATATGAGGGGTCGATTGTGCCCGATATGAGGGGATGATTGTGCCCGATATGAGGGGACGATGTGCCCGATGTGAAGGGCCGAAGCGCCCGATATGAGGGCCGATATGGGGCTGATTTGAGGGAAATTGGGGATTTAGCCGATGTGCCCGATGTGAGGGGCCGAAGCGCCCGATATGAGGGCCGATATGGGGCCGATTTGAGGGAAATTGGGGATTTAGATTGTCTTGTTGGAAACTGGTCCTCCACGATGAGGATTCCGTGAGGATGACATGTTTTACCCCGTACTCCGCATTTATTCTATATGCATTACTTCATGTATTAGTAGTACCTGATAGAGTATCTTTCATGACTGTTGCATATACATATTGTCATACTTATGCTATCAGATTACATATGATAGATTATCGCTGTTAGTACATACTTACGATTACTGTATGATGTTAATTACTATTCACGAGTTGGCAACTCACCCACATTGTGCCGCAGAGTTTTTCAGGTCTGATCATCAGAGTGGTCGCGGCAAGGCGCTTTATTATCATTACTTTTGCGGATACCGCTACGTTTGGCAGTGAAGTCGTTTGCTATAGGTGGGTTGCGGTTATCTGATGATGTACATTGTATATTTCTTGTATCTAGTACTCTCCATCTACCACCTTCATGTATTGACTTAGAGACGAGTTGTGAGGATCAATGTTGTTTATTCTTGTGACTTTGGTTGTCGTGCTTGTGTGAGCCGGCCTTTTTATATGTGGATTATTTCATTTCTTCGCTACGGCGTCGTATATCTGTTGTGGAGGTTGTTCCGCCATTGGGTGAGATTTTCTCCCGTTTGGGGATTCTTTACTTTTATCTTATGTTTGTACCCGTTTCGGGGCTAGTTTTTATAAAGGAGGTGCTGCCGAAATTTTTATGAGAAAAAAACTTAAGTTTAAAAGTTTTGCATTGAGATTTTAAAAGTGATCTATCTTTCTTTCTTGTAATGGTTTAGATTGCTGGATTTTTCGGCTTACTTAATTGCGTTACGCCTGTGGACGTTACGTAGTTTAAGTGCCGGTCATGTGCCAAATTTTGGGTCGTGACAGAAGTGCAGTGAGAGGCCATTGATTCTGCATAAAGATAAAATACCAAATTTTAGTATCTCGAATCCAAGGGTAACCATGGATATAGCGAACCACGATTTTGTTCATGAAACACAACACATGAAGTGTGGAATGGAAAGAGGAAGAGATCCCACCAGGCATGCCAGAATCTATTTATCGCCGAAAACAGAGACGAACTGGGATGCATCGTCTTGCCGGAATTTAGGGGCAGATGATATTTAGAACATATCTATCCACCTCTCCGAAGATGCTAAGTTGATTTATGGTACCGTATATTGGAGGTTTGGACAGATACGACCGTTGTAGCGTGACATTATCAGATTCCCCATCATTTGTGAGGGGTTTTTGATTGTGGGGACGCTCTTCCCTGCATGCACAATCCCCTGTAGTTAATTACATTATCGTGTTGCGATAACAACTTTCTTCTGCTCCAGGAATATCACTTTGTGTCATGTTACATTTGGTTTATTTTGGGGTTATTCATGGGTTGTATACGGAAACCAGTTTATGTCATCCCCCGTAGGGCGCGGATTAGTCTAAATCCGTATATTAAATTTGAGTTTGAACCTAAGTTGTATGCTCCATCAGTTCGGGGGATATTTTGTTTTATTTAAGGTCCGTTAATCTAATTTTAGATTGATATCAACTTAAATATATGGGCATGTGGGTTCGGCTGCAATGAATAATATGAGTTCAAGAAAATTTCAGAGACTTAGCCAATTTAGGAATTAGTCTTGGGCTTTTTCATCATCTAGCAGTGCTAAACACTTAGTCTTTTGACTATGGATATAATATCCAACTTCTGCTCTGGCGCTCACGTGGGTATCATGTAAGGCACTCAGACTTGGGCGTTGCCCTCTCAGTGCTAAGAACTTAAACACTTTTAATATATGGTGCTAAGAAATTTCGTACAATGCTTACATGGGTATCACGTAAGGCACTCCAGCTTGCCAATTTTTAAACGCTCACGTGGGTAGCACATAAGGCGCCGGCTCTTTACTTATGGGTGTTCACGTATGAGGAACGTGAGGCGCTGAGTTTTTATTTATGAGCGCTCACGTGTAAGGAGCGTGCTGCGTTGAATCTTTATTTATAGGCGCTCACGCGCGAGGCACTTGAGACGCTGGATCTTTGGAGATTTAATCTCTATTTATTTTTTGAAAGAAGTTAAACTTCTATTAATGGTGTTTTGGACATTAATGATCACAAAGATCTTTATTTTTGAAGATCTGGAATCGGGTTTTTGAGAACTAAGTTCTTCTACTTTTTTATGAGAACTGATTGGTTGATTTTTGAAAAGTGTGTAGAAGTGTAACCGCAATCAGCATGGCGTCGCTTGTAGCTAGCTGTGGTGAATACGGGTCGTCCTCGGGGATTCGTGAAACTTTTTAATTTTTGCTTTAGACATGTCGAAAGAAATATAAAAAAGAAAAGAAGGATAGATTCTAGATCTATGTCAAATACGGATGTAGAATATATATAAAGAAGGCTTGTAAGGTTCCTCGAATTTATTAGTCATGGATGGATACAAAAGATTACTCCTTTTATCTTTTAATAGATTTAAAACTAGATTGATAGTGATGCATATAGATTATGGTCTTTTTGGAGGGAATAGGGTTCCCACTCTTAACCCTTATCTTTACATGGATCTCCATTCATGTATAGCCTTTAACAAAACAATTGTTAATCTAATTTCTAATCGCGGTCGGGACTATCAATAAATTGATAGCACGCCTGATTAGGATGTTAACAATTCTTTTGATAAAATTTATAAACTTTATAAGACTTAAAAGGAGTTATAAGATTTCACCATCTATTGATCTACCCTAATCCTAAGAACCCTATCAAGCGGATAATTACTCGCGCGTGATGGAGATAGAAGAAGAAAGGATAGAGAAGAAAAACATAATGCAGAAATTAAATGCAAAATAATTAATCTAATGATCTACCTTTATTAATCAACTTCACAAGTACAATACTTCGAGTTTAGATTACAAGAGGAAGAAGAAGTTGCTCTCGATCTCTGCCTCGTAGGAAGTAGATGTTCCGTCGAATCTCACGTCGAATCGCGGACCTGTCGTGGATCACTTGTTCTTTGACGGTGATTGTCTTCGTGTAAAAGGTGATAGGTTTTAACTTTAGCCCTCGGTCTTTTATATAGCCCTCAAATCAGAAACCCTAGATTTCATAGGTTAAGATATGCAATCAAGATCACCCACAAAAAATCTCAGATCCAACGGCCACAAAAGGGCAGCGGAACCACCGCGGAATGTAAGGTTTGGCCGCTAAACCGCCGCACTTTGGAGGAGTTAGGGTTTGGGTTTTCTGCTGTGGAATCATGTTGACACATGGGGATCTTCTAGATATCTGGATTTTGGAAATATTTCCTGAGTCTCTGCCAGTATTGGTTCTACGATTTTATTGGCAGATTTTTGATCCTGACATCTTAAATATCTTGATCTCTTGACCTGAGCTAAATCTTCACAATATCTCCACGAATAATTTTAGTAATATTTGTTAAATTAGAGATATTATTCTAACCATTTGTATGATATTATATCTTTTAAAAATCTTGATTAGAATATTTGATATGATATGCATATTTTAATTACCAAAATATTATATAAATATTATATGCATATATTTCCCTTCATAATGTTAATTATAATGTAGAAACATATGATAATAATTATTTTATAGATAAACCCACATATATTTCATATCTATAATAAACATCTTTAATTATTTAAGAAAAGTAAGGAAAATGTTATATCAAAAATGCAATATTTTCAACTGAACAAATACCCCCAAACTTAATTTTGATCGTCCCGAGCAAACTAGTTATTCAAGAGAGGGAGAAAAAAGAAAAAGAAAAACCTAAGTAGCACACTTTCGTAGGCAACATGATTGCACTGAGCACGTGCAACAAGCCGTTAAACCTCTAGGTGTCCCTAGTAGGAGGTGTGTTGTCTCATGAGGGTTTTCAGCGGATTACACCTACAAAATCCTATAATAAAAGAAAGAGGATGAAAGTTACATACAAAGATAAGATCATATAAAAGAAATAACTTAAAAATAAGTGTTTCAAACTATACTCGCTTTTCGGTTGCCATGAGCCCTATCTTAATGGTCATGAAAAAATGTTAGAAATCATATCATCCCTTAATAAAATATCGCCTTTAGTCTTCCTCCCTACCTTTCTTCAAAACATCGATCATATACCCCTACGTGTGTGTAAAAGACATCCATACACTTAGAGAATTCAATTCAAGCTATCATACTCTTGTCCATCTGCCTTAGTTCTTTTTAGTCGGTGAATATTATAGATGAAATTGCTCACACATTTTTCATGCGACCATTAATACTTCTTGAGATACTAACCAACCGATTACCAAATGTGCTCGCTCATTTAGACGTAATTCCTCGTCTTGCAACACCTAAGGCTTAGCAGCGGTTCCTAAACCAGTTGGTTTAAGGCACTAAGTGATAAAGCACCATCGCTATATTTTTTTTATGCTGCCTTGGTAATTACAAAACCAGTGTTCATTTTTTTCACTTATATATTTTTTTACTAAGGCTTTTAGACAAGAGCATTTCAAGGTATCTTCTACTATCCTAAGTTTCAAGACGTGTGTAAGTGCGTATAAGAGGGTATCAACGTTCAGATGTTTGGCCTTAAGAAATAGGGACTATTTTTCAGACTTATTTTTATCCTCAGATTAGTAATTTCCTTCATCTTACTAACCCTTGGGACAACAGCTCATAACTACTTATTACTAGTTTCGTTTAAGAAAACATCTAACTTTCTTGCTTTTCTTAAACTCTTCCTATCTTTCATATGTAATTTTTCACTTTCTAACTTTCATTATCAAATTTTTTTTGTGCTTATGCAAAGTATAATGCAAAATAATGCGTAAATAAGCACAAATCTCCCCCAAACATATCTGCAGCAGTGTCCTCACTGATGTCATTGTTAAGCTAAAAAAAACTGTAAACTTGGGAGGAAAAAGTTATCAAAGGGGACAAGAAATAATGAAAAGTGAAATTCTCCCCCAAACTTATTTTTGGCTCACAGTTTTGTAAAAATTTTATTTTCAAGAGCCAAAATATTTTTCTCCCCCCCCCCCAAAACTTGAGTTAAACAATATTAAGAATTTAAAAATTATAAGAGGGGGAGTAAAGTTATTAGTCAATATAAAGTTTTACAAAGACCAAAAGTCAACACCTACCATTCAAAAATTTTATCGATGTATCGCACAGGTTGGTGGAAGACTATAGATATGAAGAAGTGGGGAGGAGATAAGAGATGGTATAGTTTACGTCTCGGTTGATAGAGACGAAACAGTGATGGTGAACGGAAACGGGAATGTGAATTATTAGGAATGGGAAGAATAGTCACATTCTCGTATGGGATAAGAAAAAATGGTGGTGGTTCAACTTCTTCAGGTGGAGCTTGATTAATCACAAAATCCGTGTCATTTAGGAATGCGAGTTCGTCGGTGAAAATATTTTCGAAAATTCCATCGATGGTCTGATTGAACGTTTCAATGTCAATAAGTGTCGCGCCAGAATTTAACATACTTGATTTGTCAAAAATTATGGAGGTAGGAGACTCGAAAAACTCATCTACCTCATTCTCAAAAGTATCTAAATCAAGTTATCTTTCTAGAATTATCGAACTCGAAATATCGGATTGAGATTCATCAACACTTGCTAAAATTAAAGGAAGAATAGAAGAAGAACCAGAGAAAGTGGGAGATGAAATGGGTAAACAAATTGGTGTGTCGAGCATTGCTGAACCAGATATGGGAAATGAAAGCTGAATTTCGTTCTGCCTTTCGGTCATACATTTATCATCAATTTCAAGATGCATATGTGGTTCGGGAAGAATAGTTAAAGGTTCGAGATGATGTCCACAGGGAAGTGAAATGACCTGATGAGTTGGTGGGATAAACTCATCCAAAATTTCGGGTTCATCATCCAATATATCCCCAACGTCAATCTCCTCAATCAAGTGAAAGTTAAAATTCTTAGACACCTCATCAAAAGCGGGGTTTTCAATCAATTGTGGTTCTAGAGTTGAGGTGTAGAGATCACAACGATTGGGTGTAGCTTCACTTGAAATGGACCCTTCACAATCGGGTAAATCAAACACTTCAAAATCACATAGCTCATCAGACATTCTATCTTCAATTGGTGTACTCAATAGATCTGTGAAACTGGAGTTGTGGATTTCAATTTGGGACGGGGAGGTTTGATTTGGAAAGGTGTACCGCTCTCTCTCACTACCCGAATTCTCAATTTTTCCGATGGCCGTATCATACATTGAAAATTTTTGAGCTGGTTCGAAACTAGTTGCTCGTTCGTTTTGTTTTATCAGGACGGCCATGGATGCCTTCAATTCCTCTATGTGGCGGCGCGACGCTACCCGATATTCTTCCAATGTCCATTCAACACTAGACATGGGTCGGTAAGGGGTTTCAGCATAAGATTGAAATTTTTGTGGATAGGTAAAACTCCCAAATGACTGATTAGAAGAAATGTCTAGAGAAGGTGTAAAAGTCGGGTAGGATTGATAGGAATCGAATGATTGTGAAAATTGGGCAGGAGTAGGATCAACATTGTGATAAGAAGAATATTGATATTGGTTGGTTGGTTGGTGACTGTCGACAGATGTCATATACGCCACAAACCGAGTAGTAAAATCTTCTTTAGAAGGTGGTGGTGTTTGTTGTCCTAACGGTTTGACCGGATTGAAACTTTGGCCGTTAGTCCTCGCTATATACTCAGCGATGGACATGCATTTAGGAGTTCCCTCACACGTGTTAGATGGAGTATCAACAGAAGAAGATGTAGAATTTTGATGCGGTTGATAGGACATGGAGTGAGGGGGCCAACTGTTTCTTTCCGCTTGCTCTATCCGATCTCTTAAAGACATGGTAGAGTCGGATGATATACCGAAACAATTACGAAAGCTAGAAATATCTGGTTCTGGATAGCAAAGCTCGGCAAGAGTTCTTTTATTTGGGTTACCCATTATAAGAAGGTGAAAAGACAAGAGGGTGAAAAAGGAAAAAGATTTAAGCTCTAGTTGGATTGTTTTGCTTTGAAAGTGGGACTTGAGAGTTAACTCGACAAATCACAAAATGCACAAGCAAACCCTAAAACTAAGGTAACCTAGGTCAAGCACTAGACTGCTCCTAGACTTCCAAAGAACAAGTCGCAGGATCAATCCTCTACCACATCTTTATCACTCTTATGGCCAGGTAAGTGTCAGATAAGTGGGAGGTATCCGCTATATGAATCACCGAAATAGCGGGCTTAATTAAATAACCACTTTCCTTAGTCACGCTTGCCTTAGACACCACAAAAGAAATGCGAATAAGCGATAGATTACCTACGGCCTTCCTGTTAGTGTATATGCCCTAGAGGCCATTATTGTATCATACTAGCATGTATATTACTTAATGGAAGTTTGGGATATTCACAGTTGTATATAACAGTCTTGCTAAACATGGTAGTATGCTACTTGGTTTGAGTCTACTTTAATATGTGCATATGTTTCTGGTAACGTATCACTTATACATATTAGTAGAGCCCATAAGATCTTTGCTTGATTACCAGCGTCGTGATGGCAGTCACACTAGTGGGGGCTGGGTAGTCTGTAAGCAACATCCTATACAGGTCCCTGGTCGTTGGATTATCGAGATAGGGCATCGATATTCCAGAGTAGACTAAGTGTATACGCTTCTCATCCCAGTTAGGGAGATGGTCTGTCCCACAGCCATCAGTACGTCGTACTAGAGATAGTATACAGGTGCTCGTTAGGTTACGGGTACACCGGACAGGACTCGCCGGGGAACTGATTGGTTGGTATTATACCCATCGTCGGTTAACAGTTCCCAGGTGACATGAGTACAGCATAGTCCGCAGGCTTGACACTGCTACTTCGCCTCGAGTGTGTCCCACTGTTCTTAGATTGCTACCCTACCACGGCTCAAAGGAGTCGTGCAAACAGGTAGCAGTTGGGTGCAGTCCCGAGCACTTGGAGGCAGTGGCGGTTAGATAGGATTCGTCTCTCCCGGTATTGGGAGTTGATATCGCACTGTGTCAGAGAGCCATTATGCAAAGTCCCTGGCCAGGGCAAGCGAGATATACTGGTAGGTTCCAGTAGCTTCTCAGGGCGTAATGGGCTTCGCTCCGACACGACTTATACAGCTATTAGGGGACTGACACTTGCCGCCCCCTAGGCTTGATATGCGATAGTCTTAGACGAACAGACTGGACTGTACGGAGATTGTCACATCAGGCTCAGTAGGGGTTCGAGATGGTTTTCCTCATCGGCCTTCTTATCGACATCTACCTGGGGACCGTTACGTACAGCTAGTGCCGCTTGCGGTCTGTGGTTAAACCCACTGCCAGCGTAGTGTCAAGTCTTTAAAGTCCCACACAGAGAGTTTCCCTGCTCCAGGCGAAACGATATAGAGGTCGTATGGTTTTACGATAAGGGTTCGGATGCGTACGTGTGTTTACGCACGTACGACTTTTCGGACAGTTTATACTAGCCGGCTTTGGTTTAAGCCAGTTTCTAGTATCGGGTTATTGGATTTATACAGTCTAAAGTTTTTCCGTGTTTTCACGGATTATAGGGGCATTCTCGTAATTTGTCGGGAACCTTCTAGAAGAGTGGTGACTAAGGGGTTAAGGTGGCATGAGCATTAATTGATTAATGACTCATTTGTATGATTCATCCTTTGCACTTAATGACTCATTAATGAGATAATGAGTCATATGATGAATCACACAAGGTGAATGCATCAACCATAATGATTAAATCATTTATTTATTTATTTGATTAAATTGTTATGGTTGTTATATTCAAAATGAGTTCATTATTCTTTTCATTCTCATCTTCTCCTTCTCTCTCCTCAAGCTCACTCTCTCTTGAAACCCTAACCCTAACCTCTCATGTGTTGAGATCAAGGGTTAGCTAGACTAAAACATCCATAACCTCACTCTATATCCCCTAGGTAGCTTAGATTAGCACTTTAAGCAACCTAGTTATCTCAAGTTTGAGATTTAGCTTGGCGTAGGAGCTTTCGGGTGGATCGTCTTTGATTCGAGGAGGCCGTGAAGTTGCCGATGTTCCAAGGAGCCTACGAGGAGTGGAGGACAGCGATGAAGACCCGAAGGACATGTAACGTGAGGTATAACTCCGGTACCGAGTAGTTAAACCTCTAGTATATCGTTAGCAATGGTTTAGATTACGATTCATGCGCTCAAGTCCGTGTTACGAAGCTTTGATAATCGTTTTTCATATATTCCGCCTCCCCGCAAGTTAGTGGGGTGCGTGACATGGACTTACAGTGGTATCAGAGCCAACTAAACCATTACGAGCTTGTTAGCAACTGATTAGAAGTTCGATCGACGGAAAACACGGAAAACAAAACCCTAATCCTTAACAGTTTCTGTAAATTTTAAAAGTGTCGCAAAAATTTTTTGACATACCTTAAAATTCACAGCAGGGAATTGTAAGAAATCTGGGAAAATTCGAGGAGGCAACTCGACTAAACGGCCGCGGAACCGCGGCCAAATGGTGCTTTTGGCCGCGATTCTGCCGCCGAGTCAACGCCGAGTTGACTCGAAGTTTCACAGTAATTCTTATTTTTTTGTGTTTTGTTTTCCTGTATATACTGTTTCTGCCCAGGTTTCCTCTATGTTGATTTGCTTTTGGGGTAGACACGGAATTTGGTATTCGATCGATGTTCTAAGATATTTGCTAACTGGGTTTTTATCTGTAATGTTTAATGTGTTCGTAAACCTCCCCTAACTGCTAGTATGTCGGTTGGCAGGGGGTTGCACATTTCTGAAATGTTTACTGTTTGTGTATATGAACTGTATTGGACTGTTGTGATGATTAGCCGAGGGTTTGAGATGTATTTAATATTCATTCAATGTAAATGTAATTTGATGTAATATTCTTTTGCGGGGCACATCCAGGTTGCGGTTGATGCCACCGTTGTATTATTTCTTTTTACTATTTTTGCTCCTAGGATAGACCCAAGGTGGGGTACACAAACTACCGGGTATTTTGAAGTGTTGAGGCAGACCGCTTCACTTCTGGTACTTGGCGGGTAGTTTGCCGTACCCGTAGGGGTCTAGGGTGGGGTAATGGCAATTCATCACAACTGTGTAATCCGTCTTTTATTGCAGGCTCAAAGCAAATGCGGATTGCTAATAAATCCAATAAAGTTCATCTGTGATCTGGAATGCTTATTATTGCGTCTGACGAATGTACAATATCTATATATGATAGCTATTAGACGTCACTTATGTTTTACACCCGCGCTAGCCCAACCCCCGCTCTGTCGTTAGTTAAGTAACCTAACGGGTGATGACGGGACCCCGTGGCGAATGCGGATGGCATAAGAGGACGTGGTATTTTCGTTGTTTTCTGTAATGATAGGATAAATGATGGGACGCATTATTATAATGCAAAGAAAATAAACCAAAGTTTAATCGTTGGAACAAATTTAAAAGAAACCACTCGGTTATTTTTTAAAAAAAAAAGGGATCAGTTTTTAATTGCGGAGCTTTAACCACTCCTTTTAAAAAGTATCAGGTTCCTTCGAATATATCAAGTTCACTACGTTCACGGTTTTGCCAAAACCATTCGTAGCCCTCCGTCATTTCATATAGATAGTCAATAGTATTCAAGCTGTGTTTGTTGACTAAAGTCAAGGCACAGTGTTTGGTAGCTGTTGGATATTTATATGCAGCATAGATAGATGCGTTGGTTTGGGACAGTCGTATTACCTTGTTGACTAAAGTCAAGGGTATGTACGGGTGGGTTCAAATTAACCTGGACAATAACGGGTAGAACTTGACATGTGACTTATGATTTGTTGACTAAAGTCAAGGTCATAAGAGCATGGGGCAAAAATCCACATCGGGAATTTCTAAAGAAACTGAAATTTGCAGAGAGAGCATACCATTTTGGAGTTTGATGAATGTTGGTAGGATTCCTTCAACATTATCATACGATGATATTTTGGATCCCGATCCTACTGTGAGTACATACTACTTATCAGGAGATTCGTCACTTAACGATCAATGCTATAAACCAAGTAGGTGCCAAGAAAGGTGTCAGCGGGGTTACGCCCCCAGAGAAAAGAGGTTATTTAATTAAGGAACTTCGCGAAAGCGTTGGAAAACCTCCCTCGAAGTATCGACACTAGCCTGGCTGAACGGTTAAGCAAGTATTATACGGTGAGAATTGTCCTGGCTAATTCTTCTTTTATGGTTTGAGGAAGGATTCGAGAAACAGTGGGAGCCATCCTGTTTAGATAAACTTAAAACCAATCTAAACTTGCAACAGCATCATGCTAAAATGTTTTCTTCTCTCTCTCTTAATTGCAGCGACCTTGTGACCACACATAGGTTACATCTAGATAACAAATTGACTGAATCTGACTTATATGACTGGCAAAGGTCTGTCCAGATATCCATTGGTTATAACAAGCTGGACCACCCTATTACTACTCAAGATCCCGCCGTCCCAGGTCCAGTTTCCACTGTCGCGGATATGGATATCCGTCAGACAAGGGAAAAAGATAAAGCAAATGCTAAGTGCCTCGTGTTAGCTTCAGTTGATGGTGTATACCAGAAGCAGCACGAGAAGATGGACTTAGTTTCCATCTTTCTCCATAATAAAGATTTATATGGAGAGCAATCTCATATCACTAGATATAAAACCTCGAACGAATTAATTCAAGCGAGGTTAGCTGACCGGTCATCTGTAGGGGAAAACGTCCTTACAATGACTAGCTGTATTGATGAGCTCCAGGACCTGGAGACCACGTTGGGAAACGAGTCAAAAACTGACTTGATTCTACAGTCTCTGCCTCCTACCCTGAAGGAAACCAGGGAAGGAGAAGGAAAGAGAAAGGCAATAGTTTCGGGACTGGATATAGTAAAAGAGGGACATTCCTATTGTTACAAGAATGAACATTGGCAGAATGATTGCAGGGCTTTAGAAGCCAGTAACCAGAATGAGAAGCATGTTGTGGCTTTAGCCTCAAGTGTGTTTGTTATTGAGAACTGTATGTCAGTTAACCCTACTTCCTGGGTATTGGATACCGGGTCAGGAACTCACATCTGTAATTCATTACAGACTCTGAGAAACCGTAGGGTTATCGGGATAGGTGATATGACCCTCACGGTTGCTAACGGAATGAGCATGAACGCTGAATCCGTAGGGGAATATCATCTTGGACTGACAACTGGGCAGATATTGATTCTGCGTAACTGTTTTTATGTACCAAGTACGACTTGTAATATCATATCTGTACCCTTACTTTCTAAGGAAGGATATGATTTTGCTTTTACAAGAGATGTGGTTCACATCCACCTAAATCAAGATTTGATTGGGTCAGGTACATTAGAAAATGGAATATACGTATTAAATCAAGCTCAGGTTTTCAGTATCCAGAACACACTTAAAAGAAAGTCTCCGAAAACAAATCAGGCTTTCTTATGGCATTGTAGACTAGGTCACATCAATGAGAGAAGGTTGACTAAGTTACATGGAGAAGGATATTTGAATCCATTCGAATATCAATCTTATGCTACTTGTGAATCTTGTCTCATGGGAAAGATGACAAAGACTCCGTTTACTGGACACGGAGTAAGAGCAAGCGAGCTCTTGGGACTCGTACACAGTGACGTGTGCGGTCCAATGTCTACACATGCGCGAGGTGGTTATTCCTACTTCATTACTTTTACGGATGATTTCTCTAGGTATGGATATATCTTCTTAATGAAGCATAAATCCGAGGCCTTTGAGAAATTCCAAGAATACAAGAATGAAGTAGAAAAACAAACCGGCAAAAGTATCAAAACACTGAGATCTGATCGAGGTGGTGAATACTTAAGTGCCGAGTTCCTAGGTTACTTAAAAGAGAATGGAATTCTCTCTCAGCTTACTCCTCCATACACACCACAACATAACGGTGTATCGGAGAGACGGAACCGAACCCTATTGGATATGGTACGTTCCATGACGCTGAGTTGCCGCGATCATTCTGGGGATATGCACTAGAATCAGCTGCATATCTTTTAAACCGAGTTCCAACCAAGACTGTGCCTACCACACCATATCAGATGTGGAGTGGGAAGAAACCCTGTCTTAAGTATCTTAAGACATGGGGATGTCCAGCTTTTGTAAAGAAGCAGCATGCGGATAAGCTCGAGGCACGCTCAGTACAGTGTAAGTTTGTGGGATATCCAAAGAACTCCATGGGATATTGTTTCTATTACGCAGAGGAACAAAAGGTCTTTGTTTCTCAACATGCCCGCTTCTTGGAAACTGAGTTTTTAGAAAATCAGAAGAGTGGGAGCGCAATAGAACTGGAAGAAATTCCAGAACCACAAGCTATTACTGAAACCTTGGTAGAACGAGAAGGTTCAGGAGAACAGGACATCCCGACGCCACTCCGCAGGAGTAGTAGGCAATCTCATCCGCCCGAGAGATACTACGGTTTTCTCATAGACGGGGATAGAGAGGATTGCACTATTGATTATGATGAGCCTACTAGCTTCCAGCAAGCCATTCAGAGCGGTGACTCAGTAAAATGGCTGGATGCAATGCGGACCGAAATGGAGTCCATGTACCCCAACAAAGTATGGACTTTGGACATTGCTCCAGATGGGGTAAAACCCGTAGGATGCAAATGGATCTTCAAAAAGAAGATTGGTGTAGATAGACAGGTTGAAACCTATAAAGCTAGACTTGTTGCAAAGGGTTTCCATCAAAGACCTGGTTTGGACTATGACGAAACCTTTTCTCCAGTGGCTATGCTTAAATCTATTCGGGTCCTTCTTGCTATTGCTGCCTTCCACGATTATGAAATCTGGCGGATGGACGTAAAGACGGCCTTTCTAAATGGTAATTTGGAAGAAAGCGTCTATATGGATCAGCCAGAAGGATTCATTCAGAGTGGGAGCAGCGGTAAAGTATGCAAGCTGCTTAAGTCCATTTATGGACTAAAGCAGGCATCGCGGAGTTGGAACATCTGTTTTGATGATGCTGTCAAAGAATTTGACTTTATCAAAAATCCAGATGAACCATGCATATATAGTAAGATTCTAGGGAGAGCTGTAGTATTCCTCGTCTTGTACGTGGACGACATTCTCCTAATAGGAAATGATATTCCTATGTTACAGTCAGTCAAAAGATTCTTGTCACATAAATTCTCCATGAAAGACCTAGGTGATGCCATCTACATTCTGGGAATCCGGATCTATCGTGATAGATCAAAGAGGATGTTGGGACTTTCACAGTCCAGGTACATAGACACCATAGTGAAGAGATTCAGTATGGATGATTCTAAGCGCGGTAACCTACCGGCTTGTCACGGAATCACCCTCTCCAAAGAGATGTCTCCCAAGACTGATTTGGAAAGGGATCACATGTCGATTATACCCTACGCTTCTGCGGTAGGCTCTATAATGTATGCGATGTTATGTACCAGACTAGATGTAGTATACGCATTGAGCGTTGTAAGCCGGTATCAGGCAAACCCAGGGAAGAAGTACTGGATAGCAGTAAAGAACATTCTCAAGTACCTGAGAAGGACTAAGGAGATGTTCTTGGTGTATGGCGGAAAAGACCTCCAGATGGAGGCCTTTGCCGACTCCGGCTTCCAGAGTGACAAAGATGACTCCAAATCCATGTCGGGTTATGTCTTTACCCTCAATGGAGGGGCGGTCTGTTGGAAGAGTTCCAAGCAGGAGACCGTTGCTGACTCAACAATGGAAGCAGAGTACATAGCTGCTTGCGATGCCGCAAAAGAAGCTGTCTGGATGAAGAAGTTCCTCACAGAACTTCAGGTGGTTCCTACCAGTGTTGGTCCAATACCTCTATATTATGACAACAACGGCGCTATAGCTTTAGCGAAGGAACCCAGGTCCCATCAGAAGTCCAGACACATCTTAAGGCGGTATCACCTGATAAGGGAGATCATAGATCGCCAGGAGATCGAGGTGAAGAGAGTAAAGACGGAGGATAACATTGCTGACCCATTCATAAAGGCCATTCCTCAGACGCAGTTCGAGAGGCTATTCGAGATGATAGGTCTACGATATGCCAGCTCATGGCCCTAGTCCAAGTGGGAGATTGTTAGTGTATATGCCCTAGGGGCCATTATTGTATCATACTAGCATGTATATTACTTAATGGAAGTTTGGGATATTCACAGTTGTATATAACAGTCTTGCTAAACATGGTAGTATGCTACTTGGTTTGAGTCTACTTTAATATGTGCATATATTTCTTGTAACGCATCACTTATACATATTAGTAGAGCTCATAGGATCTTTGCTTGATTACCAGCGTCGTGATGGCAGTCACACTAGTGGGGGCTGGGTAGTCTGTAAGCAACATCCTATATAGGTCCCTGGTCATTGGATTATCGAGATAGGGCATCGATATTCCAGAGTAGACTAAGTGTATACGCTTCTCATCCCAGTTAGGGAGATGGTCTGTCCCACAGCCATCAGTACGTCGTACTAGAGATAGTATACAGGTGCTCGTTAGGTTATGGGTACACCGGACAGGACTCGCCGGGGAACTGATTGGTTGGTATTATACCCATCGTCGGTTAACAGTTCCCAGGTGACATGAGTACAGCATATTCCGCAGACTTGACACTGCTACTTCGCTTCGAGTGTGTCCCACTGTTCTTAGATTGCTACCCTACCACGGCTCAAAGGAGTCGTGCAAACAGGTAGCAGTTGGGTGCAGTCCCGAGCACTTGGAGGCAGTGGCGGTTAGATAGGATTCGTCTCTCCCGGTATTGGGAGTTGATATCGCACTGTGTCAGAGAGCCATTATGCAAAGTCCCTGGCCAGGGCAAGCGAGATATACTGGTAGGTTCCAGTAGCTTCTCAGGGCGTAATGGGCTTCGCTCCGACACGACTTATACAGCTATTAGGGGACTGACACTTGCCGCCCCCTAGGCTTGATATGCGATAGTCTTAGACGAACAGACCGGACTGTACGGAGATTGTCACATCAGGCTCAGTAGGGGTTCGAGATGGTTTTCCTCATCGGCCTTCTTATCGACATCTACCTGGGGACCGTTACGTACAGCTAGTGCCGCTTGCGGTCTGTGGTTAAACCCACTGCCAGCGTAGTGTCGAGTCTTTAGAGTCCCACACAGAGAGTTTCCCTGCTCCAGGCGAAACGATATAGAGGTCGTATGGTTTTGCGACAAGGGTTCGGATGCGTACGTATGTTTACGCACGTACGACTTTTCGGACAGTTTATACTAGCCGGCTTTGGTTTAAGCCAGTTTCTAGTATCGGGTTATTGGATTTATACAGTCTAAAGTTTTTCCGTGTTTTCACGGATTATAGGGGCATTCTCGTAATTTGTCGGGAACCTTCTAGAAGAGTGGTGACTAAGGGGTTAAGGTGGCATGAGCATTAATTGATTAATGACTCATTTGTATGATTCATCCTTTGCACTTAGGGCCTGTTTGGTTGCAGGATTATGGGTGTGGATTAGGATTTTGGATTGTGGAATCCTAGGATTCCACAATTTTGTGTTTGGTTGCAGGATTAGGATTTCTAGGATTCCTTTGTTTTATATGGGGGGCCCACCACAAAAGAAGGATTCATGAATCCTAAAAATTTTCATGGATTCTCAAGGATTTGGCACTATTCATTGTACTTTTAGATGGGGCCCATGCATTTTATTTATTTAACAATCCTCTCTCTCTCTATCTCTCTCTAAAATCCTCAAATCCAAATCCTATTTTTTTTCCAACAACCAAACAAAGATTACAAGGATCTACAAATCCAGATCTACAAATCCAAAACCAACCAAACAACAAATTACCAAATCCAGAAATTTCAACCGTACTATTTTTGGAATCCAAATTCCATAATCCTGCAACCAAACAGCCCCTTAATGACTCATTAATGAGATAATGAGTCATATGATGAATCACACAAGGTGAATGCATCAACCATAATGATTAAATCATTTATTTATTTATTTGATTAAATTGTTATGGTTGTTATATTCAAAATGAGTTCATTATTCTTTTCATTCTCATCTTCTCCTTCTCTCTCCTCAAGCTCACTCTCTCTTGAAACCCTAACCCTAACCTCTCATGTGTTGAGATCAAGGGTTAGCTAGACTAAAACATCCATAACCTCACTCTATATCCCCTAGGTAGCTTAGATTAGCACTTTAAGCAACCTAGTTATCTCAAGTTTGAGATTTAGCTTAGCGTAGGAGCTTTCGGGTGGATCGTCCATGATTCGAGGAGGCCGTGAAGTTGCCGATGTTCCAAGGAGCCTACGAGGAGTGGAGGACAGCGATGAAGACCCGAAGGACATGTAACGTGAGGTATAACTCCGGTACCGAGTAGTTAAACCTCTAGTATATCGTTAGCAATGGTTTAGATTACGATTCATGCGCTCAAGTCCGTGTTACGAAGCTTTGATAATCGTTTTTCATATATTCCGCCTCCCCGCAAGTTAGTGGGGTGCGTGACATGGACTTACACTTCCTCTGTCCTAATTGAGCGCGATGGTCCTTACGGCTTGGTCTAGATATTTTTTATTAATGTAGGTTTATGCGCATGCACGTTTTTGATTTGTGGGGCCTAGGAAGGGTGATGAAATCCCCACCTAATCTGAATTTTGGTCTTGCCCCTAAAGACCGTATTAAAAATATGCAAAAAACAACCCGAAAAACAAAACACGCAAAAATATTTTTTTTAAGCGACGAAATTTGCAAAGAATCCTGTAGAAAATATATTATTGGATTTCCAGAGGAGAGAGAAAGATACGAGGGAAGTTACCAAAGAAATTTGGGGGCACAAATCCCCAAATGCGCCGCGCTTCCTCCGCCAAAATGTCCTTCTTGCTGCGGTTCCGCCGTGGAGTTGAGATATCGTTTGAAAGTTTTTTCTACGGTGGTCTCCATTACTCCTTTGGTCCTCTCTGAATTTTTATGATTTTTTATCTCCTCACCAGTGACTTCAGATTTTCTCGCAAAAATCGCACACTAATCGTTAAATATGCAAGATGCGGTTTTGTTTTAATTTTTATGGATCGTTGGATAAGAATTCAACCCAAATAGCAAGAAAGAAAAAATTACGCATGGATCTCCGGCAATGGCGCCATTTGATTGGCTGATTTTTGAAAAGTGTGTAGAAGTGTAACCGCAATCAGCACGGCGTCGCTTGTAGCTAGTTGTGGTGAATATGGGCCGTCCTCAGAGATTCGTGGAACTTTTTAATTCTTTCTTTAGACAGGTCGAAAAAATAGAAAATAGAAAGGAAGGATAGATTCTAGATCTATGTCAAACACGGATGTAGAATATATATAAAGAAGACTTGTAGGGTTCCTCGAATTTAGTAGTCATGGATGGATACAAAAGATTACTGATTTTATCTTTTAATAGATTTAAAACTAGATTGATAGTGATGCATATAGATTTGGGTTTTTTTGGAGGGAATAGGCTTCCCACTTTTAACCCTTATCTTTAAACGGATCTCCATTCATGTCTAGCCTTTATCAAAACAATTGTTAATCTAATCTCTAATCGCGGTCGAGACTATCAATAAATTGAAAGCGCGCCCGATTAGGATGTTAATAATTCTTTTGATAAAGTTTATAAACTTTATAAGACTTAAAAGGAGTTATAAGATTTCACCGTCCATTGATTTACCCTAATCCTAAGAACCTTATCAAGCGGAGAATTACTCGCGCATGATGGAGATAGAAGAAGAAAGGATAGAGAAGGAAAACATAATGCAGAAATTAAATGCAAAATAATTAATCTAATGATCTACCTTTATTAATCAACTTCACAAGTACAATACATCGATTTTAGATTACAAGAGGAAGAAGAAATTTCTCTCGATCTTTTCCTCATAGGAAGTAGATGTTCCGTCGAATCTCACGTCGCTTTAGCACGTCGAATCGCGGACCTATCATGGATCACTTGTTCTTTGATGGTGATTGGCTTCGTGTAAAAGGTGATGGGTTTTAACTTTAGCCCTCGGTCTTTTATATATCTCTCAAATCAGAAACCCTAGATCTTATAGGTTAAGATATGCAATCAAGATCACCCACAAAAAATCTCAGATCCAACGGCCACAAAAGAGCAGCGGAACCACTGTGGAATGTAAGGTTTGGCCGCTAAACCGCCGCACTTTGGAGGAGTTAGGGTTTGGGTTTTCTGCTGTGGCCTCATGTTGACACGTGGAGATCTTCTAGATATCTAGATTTTGGAAATATTTCGTGAGTCTCTTCCAGCATTGATTCTACGATTTTATTGGAAGATTTTTTATCCTGACATCTTGAATATCTTGATCTCTTGACCTGAGCTAAATCTGCACAATATCTCCAGAATAATGTTAGTAATATTTGTTAAATTAGAGATATTATTCTAACCATTTGTATAATATTATATCTTTTAAAAATCTTGATTAGAATATTTGATATGATATGCATATTTTAATTACCAAAATATTATATAAATATATTTTCCTTCATATTGTTAAGTATAATGTAGAAACATATGATAATAATAATTTTATAGATAAACCCACATATGTTTCATATTTATAATAAACATCTTTAATTATTTAAGAAAAGTAAGAAAAATGTTATATCAAAAGTGCAATATTTTCGACTGAACAAGAACTAAGTTCTTTGAAGAGTTGAACCCTATTTTAGAGGAATTAAATTCCTGGAATATACATTCCATTTCTTTTCTCATATCTAGTTTTTCACCTAGATCTTGAGTCTGAAGAATAAAATCTTCCCGATGATAATTAAATTCTCAACTTATGGGAGATTTGTTTTGCGGATCTCAGATCCAGAGAAAAAACTAAGTTCTATATAAAGGGTTAAACTCTTGTATTTATATATATTAAGCAAAAAAGATATATTGATCTCTACTTTTTTATTTACCTAGGGTTTGAAGGGAGCAAGAAGGAGTTTTTCTTCATCAAGAGAATTAAATTCTCAGTTGTAACTTTCTTTTTTATCACCTTATGGGATTGATTCTCCTTTTGAGACTTGAAGTCTCGAGTCCTTTATATAGCTGAGGAAAAATTGTTGATTAGTTTAAAAGATCTCTTATTTGAGAGATCTCAATCTGGTTTCATAATCAGGTGGTGATTTTTTATCGCCGTTGGATCTTAGATCCAAGACTTTCTGTTTAACAAAATATATTTTTCTTGTTGTAACAAGGTTAGAGGAAATATTTTCCATGTATAGAATTTAATTCTATCTTTCAATTCAAACGGTGATTTTTTAATCACCATTGAATTTTTAATCCAAGGGTTCTCTGTTTAACAGAGTATATCTTTCTTGTTTAGAAAGATTAGGGGGATGATTTTTCCTAATAGAATTTAATTCTACCATTGGATTTTTGATCCAACGGCTCTCTGTTTAATAGAGAATATCTTTTTTATTTAGGAAAATATTTTCTCATATAGAATTTAATTCTAGCCGAGGTAAAACTGCTTCAACTTGGGCGTTGACGCTCACATGCTATGCACATGGCGTAACCAAAGAATTTAGTTCTTACCGAAGTAGGTATCCACGTGCTTTGCACACTGGCGCTCATGTGTCTAACACGTGAGGCGTCACCCTAGGATTTAATCCTATCAGAGATAAGCGTCCACGTGCTTTGCACGCCGACATTCATATGCCCAAAGCGTGAGGCGCTGCCTTAGAATTTAATCCTATCAGAGACAGGCGTCCCCTTGCCTTGCACGCCAACGCTCATGTGCCCAGAGCATGAGGCATTATCTTATTTTTTTTATGAGGGTTTCGTTTCGCCTTCATTCTCTTCTTTTTCCGAGTCAACCTTTTCTTTTCCAACACTTTCTTTTACTTAGGGCTTAGAAATAGTTCCAACTGATGCCATATATAACATTTTTTGTGCCGAGAGTTAAATACTTCTCTTTATAATCTAGAGCAATATTCATCTTCTCCTGCACTTTCATAGAGAGAGAATCATGGCTTGCGATCGGCCACAAGCTCTACGACGGCCATGGGAGGTGTCCATTGAGGAGATTATTCCTCATTTTGCTGCACGTTTGGAGAATCCCACTCTTACACATGCTCAGTGTGACATGGTGATGCATGAGCTCATGATTCGTAGGGGGTCTCCTCTACCCGCTGGCTCTATTTGGCTCTGAATGATTTTCTTGGCCATCCTTGACGACATTCCCCTCATCCGGTGGAGATGACACTAGCGATGCTTGATGCAGTGGAGGACAAGATCGGCTGCGTTCATGAGATATGCTTGATTACAAAGTCTCTGAGGGGCCATTAGATTCACATGCTGAGTCAAATACGGACTTGGCGAGCTATCATGTCTTCCTTTGCCGATGAGCGTGGTGCTGAAAGATAAGGAGGGACTCTTCATAAGAACCGCCGTTACGATATGGTGGAGAGGGCAAAGGGGGAGTTAGATAACTTTGTATACTATTTTGTTAACCCTTGTAGTTCTGATCCCATGTTTGGTGATCTCTTCTCTGTAGCTTGAAATAAATATTTAAATGCATGCTTATTATTCGATGAATTTTTCACATCAAACAAATGCCCCCTACTACTGTGCTCACGGAGGTATATATATGGGTGAAGTAGTGTAAAGTAATTCATAGTATATGACTGATTTCGGGCGGGCGTATCATTCATAACCTTTAGAATCTTAATCTAAGAAGATAGCGACAGGGCACTGGCGCCATCATCTACCATTGACTCAAATCATAATTCTTAAGAAATGTAGTTCTAAATCATAAGGCTTGTAAATTGTACTTTTGCCTTTTTTTATGGTGGCGTCTTCTACCAATTTTGTCGAATGTGGCCCGTGGATAGTATACAAGAGCCAGTCTTGACCTCCTTGTAGGGCAACAGTGGCTTAGGAAATAGGTTGATATCCCTATCGCCTAAGACTTCTTAACTTTATGAGGCATGGGGGTCTCATAAAAATGTTTCTCCCTACGAGTCGAGAGGATCTCGCAGGGGTACCCTAACATGAAATATAGATAATCCTTTTCGACACAAGAGTCCGATAAGTTTGTGGTATTAGGTTAAGTCCATCGTACCGTCGTGTTGGATGATATATTCTCGATATGTGGTCCTTTAAGTTGCTGCTCGAGTAGCCACACGTTTATCATATCTCTGATCCCTTTTGAGGCTGGACAAGACATCTTCAAGTAATCTTCTTAAGTTGGAATATCCATATTACAATCGAAAGATCAAGAGTTAGGTATTGCCATGACGCTTTACTTGAGGTTAGGCTTGATTTGAATCCCCGATGAGTCGTAACTACACCATTCTGGGGTGGGATGACATCCAATGGTCTTTAGGCTTGCCATCAAGACCCGAAGCTAGACATATGTCGTCACTTCGCTTTTGCTTTGGTATCGCACCGTTTCTTCACTGAAGTAAGGTAGACATCATATGATCTCTATGATGTATGTATCATCATCGAGATCTGGAGCTACATATATGCCATTGCTTCGATTTTATTTTACGGTTGCAACCACATCCTGTAGGAATGATGAGGAACGTCGAGGTAGTCTCTAGGCTATAGATGTACCGTCAAGACTTAGGTCTTCTTTTAATGAAGCATGGTGGGAAGATATGGTTCCCTTTCTTTCATTTATGCCCATGGATTGTATATAAGAGTCGCTGTGGACCAACTTGTAGGGCAGAATTTTTTTATTTTGTTATATTTTTTATATATTTCCGTGATACTCTATCTTTTCATCTTTTTATATCACGAAAGTCATGATTGCCCAATCGTTTCGGCTATTTTATTCACGGTGCCCAATCATTTCGGCTATTTTTGTTTTTACTCACTACTTTTTATTACGAGTTGCCCCATCATTTCGGCTATTTCTGTTTTTACCTACTCATCAATTTTTCTATGAGTCGGAGACTTAGGGTCTGATGCCAGCTTCGGCATTAGTATCACTACAACTAGAATATTGCCAGGAACGACTCATCATATGCCATTGCAAATTTTGGCCAAATGGTAGCTTAGGTAGCAGGTTTATATCTCTATTAACTAAGGCTTTTTTTTTTACTTTACGAGCTGTAAGGGTCTCATAAGGTATTTCTCCCTATGAGTCATGAGAATCGCGTAGGTGTATTTTCTTCTTCAGAGTCATGAGAACTCCTGATTGTATATTACTCTTGTAAGTCATAAGGATCTTACAGTACTTTCTCCTTACCAGTCGAGGGGGCCTGCAAGTGTCTTCACTTTGTCGAGCAATTTTTCTCATTTTTTGTGGGACTTGGTCGAGAATATATTTATTTATGCCCGTGGATTATATATAAGGGTCAATATTAGACCACTTGTAGGGCATAAATTTACGGGGTTATGATGGCTTAAGAACAGGTTTAGATCCCTGTAACTTAAGGCTTTTGAATTCTATAAGCCGTGAGGGTCTTATAGACGGTATATTTTCTTTACGAGTCTTATGGATCTCGTAAGTGTATTTTCTCCTTAGAGATCATATGGATTCCCAAGTGTGTTTCTCCTTTGTGAGTCGTAAGGATCTTACGCGGGTATTTTCTCCTTACAAAGTCATGAAGACTTTGCAAGTGCATCTTTTTCGATGTTGCGCCCTCTCGGGTTTTCACAAGCTCGCCAGTAGCCCTACAGTTTTTACTCACGGCGCTCTTTCGGGTTTTCATCCGTGTCCATTCCTCTTGTGGACATACTCTTTTTTAGGCGGACCGTAAGGTAACGCACTAACAGTTGTAGATCACGACATTCTTCGAAGGACCGCATCATATGGAACGTGGGAAGGATGTGAATTGTTCATGCCCGTGGATTGTGTACGACTGGTCATATAACACATATCTTAAGGCAATTAGTTTAAGGACATTACTGTCCATTGGAGATAAGGAGAACACAGACCGTTTATGCCCATAGATTGTGTACGGCTGATCATATGACCCATATCGCAGGTAGTATATTAGTTTAGGGACGTTTCGGTCCAATATTAACTTAGGACGTTTCGGTCTACCATTCCTGTGTTTGGGATGAATATTAGTTTAAGAACATCTCGGTCTAAAATTAGTTTAAGGTCGTTTCGGTCCATCATTCCCGTGTTTGGGATGAATATTAATTTAAGGACATCTCGGTCTAACATTAGTTTAGGGACGTTTCGGTCCAACATTAGTTTAGGAACATTTCAGTCCACCATTCCTGTGTTTGGGATGAATTTTTAAGAACATCTCGGTCCAATATTAGTTTAAGAAAGATTCAGTCCATCATTCTCATGTTTGACGAATATTAGTTTAAGCACATCTTGGTCCAATATTAGTTTGGGGACGTTTCGGTCCATCATTAGTTTAGGAATGTTTCGGTCCAACATTAGTTTAGGGACGTTTCGGTCCACCATTCCCGTGTTTGGGACGAATATTAGTTTAAGGATATCTTAACTCAACATTAGTTTAGGGATGTTTCAGTCCATCATTCCCGTGTTTGGGATGAATATTAGTTTAAGGACATTTCGGTCCATCATTAGTTTAGGAACGTTTCGGTCCAACATTAGTTTAAGGACGTTTCAGTCCACTCCCATGTTTAAGATGAATATTAGTTTAAGAACATCTCGTTCCAACATTAGTTTAGGAACGTTTCGGTTCATCATTCCCGTGTTTGGGACGAATATTAGTTTAAGGACATCTTGGTCCATCATTAGTTTAGGGACGTTTCGGTCCACCATTTCCGTGTTTGGGACAAATATTATTTTAAGGACATCTCAATCTAATATTAGTTTAGGGACATTTCAGTCCATCATTCCCATGTTTGAGATGAATATTAGTTTAGGAATATCTCGGTCCATCATTAGTTTAAGCACGTTTCAGTCCAACATTAGTTTAGAGACGTTTCGGTCCACCATTCTCGTGTTTGGGACGAATATTAGTTTAAGGATATCTTAGTCCAACATTAGTTTAGGGACGTTTCGGCCCATCATTCCGTGTTTGGGACGAATATTAGTTTAGAGACGCTTTGGTCCATCATTAGTTTAGGGACGTTTCGGTCCAACATTTCCATGAATTTGTTTATCGCCGAAAACCGAGATGAACTGGGATGGACCGTATTGCCTGAATTTGGGGGCAAATGCTATTTGGAACATATCCATCCACTTCTTCAAAGATGCCAAATTGATTTATGGCACCGTATATCGAAGGTTTGGACAGATACGATCGTTGTTGCGTGATTTTATCAAATTCCCTCTCATTTCTGATTGGTTTTTGATTGTGAGGACGCTTTTGCTTCCAGTTGCAAGCCCCTGTAGTTAATTACGTTATCGCATTGCGATAAAAAATTTCTCCTGCTCTAGGTAGATCACTTCGTGTCGTATTATATTTGGATTATTTTGGGGTTGCCCGTGGATTGTATATGGAAACTAGTTTATGTCGTCGCCCGTAGGGCGCGGATTAGTCTAAATCCGTATATTAAATTTGGGTTTGAACTTAAGTTGTAATTCAATCAGTTCAGGAGATATTTTGTTTTATTTAAGTACCGTTAATCTAATTTTAGATTAAGATCAACTTAAATATATGAGCATGTGGCTTCGTCTGCAATGAACAATATGGTTTCAAGGAAATTTCAGAGAATTAGCCAATTTTGGGCTCAGTCTTAGGCTTTTTCATCATCTAGCAATGCTAAGTACTTAGTCTTTTGACTATGGATATAATATCCAACTTCTGCTCTGGCATTCACGTGGGTATCACGTGAGGCGCTTAGACTTGGGCATTGCTCTCTCAGTGCTAAGCACTTAAACACTTTGAATATATAGTGCTAGGCACTTTCGTATAGCGCTCACGTGGGTATCACGTGAGGCACTCCAGCTTGCCAATTTTTAAACGCTCACTAGCTATGCACGTGGCATAGCCAAAGAATTTAATTCTTACTAAAGAATTTATCTACATACTTTTCGCTTCGGCGCTCACGTGTCTAACATGTGAGGCGCCACCCTAGGATTTCATCCTATCAGAGACAAGCGTCTACGTGCTTTGCACACCGACGCTCATGTGCTCAGAGCGTGAGGAGCTACCTTAGGATTTAATCCTATCAGAGATAGGTGTCCCCGTGCTTTGCACGTCGATGCTCATGTGCCCAGAGCGTGAGGCGTTGCCTTAGGATTTAATCCTATCAGAGAGAGGCGTCCACGTACTTTGCACGCCGATGCTTACGTGTCCAGAGTGTGAGGCGCTGCCTTATTTTTTATGAGGGTTTCATTTCACCTTCTTTCTCTTCTTTTTCTGAGTCAACCTTTTTCTTTTCCAACACTTTATTTTAGTCAGAGCTTGGAAATAGTTCCAACTGACACTATGCACAACATTTTCTGTGCCGAGACTTGAATGCTTCTCTTTATATTCTGAAGCAATGTTCATATTCTCCTTCACTTTCACAGAGGGAATCATGGCTTGCGATCGCCCACATGCTCTATGACAGCTATAGAAGGTGCCTATTGGGGAGATTATTCCTCATTTTGCTACACGTCTGGCGAATCCCGCTCTTACGGATACTCAATGCGACACGGTGATGCTTGATCTCATGATTCGCAGGGGTCTCCTCTCCTCGCTGGCTCTATTTAGATTCGAACAATTTTCTTGGCCATCTCTTATGACATTCCCCCTTATCCGGCAGAGATAACCCTAGCGATGCTTGACACAGCAAAGGACAAAATCGACTGCGTTCATGAAGCATGCTTGATTACAAAGCCTCCGAAGGATCGTTCGATTCACATGCTGAGTCAAATCCGGGCTCGGCGGGCTATTATGTCTTCCTTTGCCGACATCCATGAAGATGACAGATGGGGAGGGACTCTTCATGAGAACCGTTGTTATAGCATGGTGGAGAAGGCAGAGAGAGTTAGAGAACTTTGTATACTGTTTTGTTAATCCTTGTAGTTCTGATCCCATGTTTGGTGATCTCTACCTTGTAGCTTGAAATAAATATTTAAATGCATGTTGATCATTCGACGAATTTTTCACATCAAACAGAAAGAAAGTCCGTCAGCAAGTTAAACTCAAGTGAGATTCTTAAGGGGATTAAAGGTTAAAAAGATGGAAGCAATGTATAATATAGGGTCATGCCGCAAGTGTATATGTGAGAGCATCTTCCAGTATTTAATTACTGTAGTTTAGCTTGTTTAGTTTGTCTTTATAAGGGTGCACGCATTTCAGGTAACAATAAGCTATGATATACGGTGTAGCGTTATATCATGCGAGTTTATCCAAGTGTATTATGTCATGTGAGTGAACTTCAATAGGCATCTACTAAGATTGATAATTTTTTTAGTTTGATTAAATAAGGGTATCCGGTTTGAATGATCATTCCGTTGTATTCAATAGTTACAGATTAGTGTTATCGCGTAGTTCATCTAGAGAATGGAATTTCAATAGTTGTACGGATCACCCGTAATAACAGGATCTTCTAAAACAGGTTACCCGTAATACGGGATTTTCTCACAATCAGGTCACCCGTAATAACGGGATCTTCTAAAACAGGTCATCCGTAATAACAGGATCTTCTTTTAAGTATTCCATATCTAGATGCACATGTCTAACCCAATCCATAATCGATATCATAAGTTATGTTCAGTATAGTACCGTTTAAGTGATTGGACATTTATCATAACCTATGGTAATTTAACGTAAATATCTTTTGTTAAAGGTCATGGTGTTTTATTGTATTTATACTTTAGAAAAACACATTCGTGCTGTATTTATAGTAACATGAGGAACCATAATATTTTATTTAAGATTACACAATTTTCATAAAAGTTATGCTAATATTATAGAGATCAAGGGTTAATTAGATTTCTTTGTTGATCGGTTTTCCAGTGAGAGCGTCACTATCAACCCCGCTATGCTCGTGGTGTGCGATAATCCACACCATCCACAAAGCAGCCCTCATAAAGATGTTGCGGGAGATGCAATATTCAAAAGAACTTAGTACCATCTTAGATTATGGTTTAACGTTAAAAGTTCTCTTTTCAAATTTAAGGGTAGTTTTAATATAGTCGTTGTCTAGGAAGGTTCATGGTATTTATTTGAAATTAATATTTTAGAAAACATTTCCGTGTTGGCAACCAGTGCACATGGACGGTCAGCATTTGTATCATTTTCCAGGACGATTATCTCATGACCACGGAGCGTTTTACGTAAAATATTCAAGTGTGGGGTATTTTTATTAAACTTAGATTTTGATATGTTCAAGGTATTTTAATAATGTCTTATCTCCGACTCCTCGAAACTCAAGAGATAACGGGTTTCCGAAATTTCAGGGTATTTATCTGAAAATACGGGATTTGGAAACTGTTGGGTATTAATATGAAATTACAATATTTAGAAACTTTAGGGTATCAATGTGTAATTTGGGTTTTTCGAAACTATAGGGTATTTTTAGTGTAAAAGGTAGTTTAGAATATATTTCGTGGATTAAATTAGTTTAAAACTCACTTTCAATTCGGGCAACGTTTCATCTTGTAAAACGGTGTTTTCTGGGTTTTAGAATTGGGCAACATATCGACATGTGTCTAATTACGAATTAACAGTAAATAAAGGGATAGGTCGTTGATCGGTCATATTTATTGCACCTTTTTACTATCTTAATTAATTAATTAATGATGTTATTTGTAATTTGAGAACATATGTGGAGTTAAGTGTAAAAAGATATATTCATGTGTGATCAGTCATATTTGTTGCACATTTTTACGGTCATTTTTCCTATTTTTATTAATTACTAAATGTGTTATTTATAATTTAAGAACATATGTGGGTTTATGTGTAAAAAGATTTTGTCATTTGTTTCTTAACTTATAATTAATATAATTGGGTGTAATATATGCATATCATATTTAAATAAAATATCTATGTGATTCTTAATCATTATTATTAAGATGTGCATATTATATCATAACAAATATCCTTAAATTTCTTAACCATTAATAAATTTAATTGTGAGAAAAATTGGTTAGAATATTATCTAAAATAAAATAACTACCATTAATGATTTGATTTGAGATATTGTGCAGATATTAAAAATAGCAAATCAGTTCAAAACTGAAAATAGGATTTAAGAGATCAAATAAAATCAAATTAGAAATCAAATCTGCCAAATTTAGGAGAAAATTGAAAGTTCTCGCAATTACAAAAATAAAACAATATTTTCAGGATTTATCGTCGAAAAGATCTCCTAAAATCGAGAGAAGGAGGAGGAAAAAATCTGGAGACGCAATGTTTCCAATAGGCGGCGGTTCAACGGCTGAAGAGGGCATTTGGCGGTGGTTCCACGGTCCAATCGTGGCCGTTTGATGAATTTTTTTCATGTGGATCATTGTCTTTTCACATACATCGAGATGATATCTAGAGTTTCAAGTTCCAGAGCCTATATAAAGGACCAAGCAGCAATCTAAGTTTTTCTATCTAGAGTTTTTTAGTTTTTTTAGCACTTTTACCCAATTAAATTCTGTAATGCAAATTTTTATTAATAAAAGATAGAGTATTTTTTATTTCTTGTCTTCTTACTTTTCTGCAATTATTTCTTCGCATTTAATTTTAGTAGTTAAATTGAATTGTTTTTCATCTTCTTCCTTCTTATTTCTCATTGATTTTGAAGCGATGATGTAACAAAAGAAACTCTTTGCTTTTCGTAAGGGATCTTAAAACCTAGCTTTATAATATATTTCTCAAATCCTTTTTTATTGGCTCGTCTAAAATAAGATTAATAGTTTACCATTTTCTTGTGGATGACCCGTTCTCAATATCGGCTAGCTATTTGCGACACCGTTATTGATTGCGGTAATTAAGAAACACTAAAACACAATTTTTCTCATCAATCAAATAGCGTCGTTACCGGAGAAATAGTAGTATTATTTATCTTGTTATTCGGGTTGATTTTTTTAATAAAAAAAAAAAAGAAACCGCATCTTGTATTTTTAACGATTCTTATGCGAGTTTTGCATGAAATCTGGAGCACTTTGAGCGAACCAATAGAGATTCATAGACTGTCAAATGGAAGCAGAGGAGTAGTGGAGTTCAGTACCAAAAACTGGAGCAGTGGAGACGAAGAACGGCAGCGGAACCACTGCGGAAGAGGGAATTTAACGGCGGACCCGCGGCCTATTAGACGATTCAGGCCCTTAATTTTTTCTGGTATCGTTCCCTTTTCTTTCTCTCTCCTCTGAAACTCTAATAAACTGTTTCTACCTGCAGAATTTTTTTGCAAATAACGCCGCAAATAAAAAAAAATCTTTTTCCGCGTTTTAGATTTTGGATTATTGTTGCTTTGCATATTTAAAATGGATATTAAGGGGCAAGAAACCCAAATTCAGATTAGGTGGGGAGTTCATTACCCTTCCTAAGCCCCAAAAATCATAAATAAGTATATGCATCACCCTACATTAATAAAAAATATCTAGACCAACTCTCTAAGGACAATCACGCTCAATTAGGACGGAGGAGGGTCATGGATAATCTGTTACTTATCTGTATCTTTCTTGTAGTGTCTAAGACAAGTGGTTTATTTAATTAGGCCCGTTATTTTGGTGATTCGTATAGCGGATACCTCTCACTTACCTGGCACTTACCTGGCTGTAAGAAAGATAAGGAGATGATAGAGAATTTATCCTATGTCTTATCCTTTGGAAGTCTAAGAGCGGTCTAGTGATTTGACTTAAGCGACCCTAATTCTAAGTACTATTTGTGTACATTTGTGATTGGTTGAGTCAATTCCCTCTTTCCAAGCAAAACAATTTCAAAAAAAAAAGGCTTTAAAAATTTACCATTTCACCCCCTTTTCTTTTCATCTCAAATTCTTTTCATTCTTTTATGATGGTAACCCAAACCGACCAACTCTTGGCGAGCTTTGCTACACACAACCAGATATTTTTTTATATCATTATTGCTTTGGTAGAACTTTCAACCCCACCATTTCTTTAAGGGATAGGATATAGGGCTCTAGAAATAATAGTTGGACACCTCACTCAAATTTCTATCAACCGTGTCAAAATTCAACAACTTCTTATGTTTATAATCTTTTTAAACCTAGCGAGGAAACTTTTAAACCCATGTTCATTCCTGAGCATATTGCGAAAGCCCGTAGCCAAAGTTTCATATATTTCACTACTCCAAAACCCTTAGGACAACAATTACAATTATTTCCATATGAAAATGTTGATACTCCTTTTGAAGCGAATATGACAACTTTTAAGCCCATGACTATTACTGAGCAAATTGCAAAAACTAGTCGTCAATAATTCAACCAATCTCAATCTTCTTCATATCAAAATGTTGATTCTAATTCTATTTATGAAAATTGGATACAACCATCTAACTTTTATCAACAGTACCAAACTTTCGTACCTTCTCATGTTGATACATTTCTTGAGGCTAATGTGGTAATTCGTAAACTCATTTCCATTGTGGAATATATTAAACTCGTCCGTAACCAACAATTAAACACATTCCAACTATACTCAACTTTTGCATCTTATCTAGACAGTGCTTTTAAACATCAATTAGGAAGTTCCACTGTTTAAAGAGAATTCTTCATTGAAATTTCTTCACAAACCATGTTTAATTTTGAAGTATAGTTGGAATTGAGTAGTAAGAAAGAACCAGGGATCCCTTATAGTCAACCCAAAACCAATTCTTTTGATATCAACACCTTCCATCCTGAAATCCAACCGAATGCATTTGATGATCAACCGCTTAATAATCTAATTGATGGGGTGTCCGAGAATAACATGTTTGATTTTTCCAATTATAAGTGTGAAAGAGAGCCTTATACCATTCCAAATCAAACCGATCCTTATCCGACTAAACTTGACATTTCAAACCTTTCAATTCCATCAAGGGAATTTAGTGATCTATCGATTGAAGATAATATAATTGATGAATTTTTAAAGAACTATTCGTTTGGTTTGACTAACAATGTTAGTGAGATCAGTGTTGAGAATATCTTTGAAGATGAACTCGGTATATTGGATGAGTTGGACTCCCCAACCCATCATGCCCCTTCCACTAAATGTGAACATCTTCCTATACTTTTAACCGATCCTATTCTTACCACCAACCTATCTTCTATGCAAAATGATTTTCGGCCTTTATCTCCCATATCTGGTTCAACAAAGCCCGTCACTCAAGTTCGTTTACCCATTTCATTACATACTTTCTTTGTTTTTTCTTCTCATTTTCATTCAATTCAACCGAAATTTGATGAACCACACTCCGATATTTCGAGTTCTATGATTCTTGAAAGATCACTTGATTTAGACTCTTTTGAGAATGAGAGAGACGATCTTTTCGAGTCTCCTACCTCCATAATTTCTGACAAATCGAGTGTTTTGAATCTTGGTACGCAACACATTGATTTTGAAACTTTCAACCTTTCTAATGAATCTGACTATTCCATTAATATAGATATCGATTCCTTTCTTTCTGATGAGATCATCATTAAGGACATCGATAAAAGTTTCGAAGATATTTTCGTTGAAGAACTCGCGTTCCTTGAAAACTTAGATGCTGTGATGAATCAACCTTCACCGGAAATTTGTGCACCTCCTTTTAAGGCCGAAAAAGTTGAACCGCCATCCCTTCTTCTTATCGCATACGAGAATGTGATTATTCCATTTATTCCTTATCTTTCACATTCTTGTTTGCATTCACACTCACTTTTTCGTCTCCACCAACCGAGACGTAAAACCTTTTGATTACCCCTCTTATCTTCCCCCCCCCCCACATCATCTCTTATCGTTACTCTCATTTTTGTTTCTTCTACTGGGACATGATATAAACTTCATTTTTATACAGTCTCGAGTCTTCTTCACGTTTATCCATTACACTATCTTTCACCAACCATAGTATTACCTTGATAAAATATTTGAATGGTTGGTATTGATTTTTGGGCTTTGTAAAGCGTTCTATATACTAACGCGATATTCCCCCCTCCCTCTTATGTTGAATTTCAATACTTAGTAATGAAAACACTGTTTTACTCAAGTTTGGGGGAAGGTTTGTATGTATCTACGCATCATATGCACAAAAAAATCCTAGAAAATTTTGAAAATAAAAGTTAGAAGTGAAAAATACATATGAAAAAAGGGAGACTTAAAAATGCAAGAAAATTAGATGTTTTAGAACGAAATTAGTAATACGTGGTCATGAGCTGTTGTCCTAAAGGTTAGTAAGATGAAGAAATTACTAGTCTGTGGATAGAAATAAATTTGAAAAATAATCCATATTCTTGAGTCCAAACTTCTGAATGTTGATACCTTACTATACGCACTTGTACACATCTTGAAACTTGGGATAGTAGGGGATACCTTGTGTAACAACCGAGCCCAATGCTACTAGTTTCTGTTACCATATGAATGGTGTATGGTATTTATTTCATTGATCCTAATTGACTGTTGCTAGTATAAATTTTACCCGGCAGTTCACTTCTGCGTATAAAAATTTAGGGCATCTAAAATAAAATTAAAAATATTTGTCATGGCCTGCTTGACACCCCTAACCCTGTGGTAGCGTCCTTGGATCGTGTTCTCGTCCCGTTCAGTGAAACGGGCGAGTTTGGACGGCTACGCGCACGTACGTGTGTCCGTCTTGGGGGTTAAATTTTGGATCCCGCCTAAAATTTTCTTATTTCAATTTCAAATTTTTGGAGCCGACCCGGGCGCAATTTGGAAATACTTTACATTTGCGCCAAATCCCAATTTCTATGTTTTAACCGTCGAATATATATAAATTTAAACCATAATATATTTTTCCTATTTTCTTAAATCTTTAAAAGATTTCTTTTCCTAACCAAACCCCACAAATATTTTATCCCAACCAATCACATTCTGTTTTCCCTGGTCCCCTCTCCCCGTATCTCTCTCTCTCTCTCTCGGGCACGTAGTGCCAAGTTTATCTCTCCTCCCCGATTCTCTCTCCACTCGATCTCTCTCCCCTCTCCTCTCTCTCTCCTCTCTCTCTCCTCTCGTAATCCCTCTCTCTCCCCGATTCTCTCTCCTCTCGATCTCTCTCCCCTCTCTATCTCTCTCCTCTCTCTCCTCTCGCAATCCCTCTCTCTCTCTTCTTTATATATATATTTATCCCCCTCAATTTCTTCTTCCATCAACAGAACCCACGTCGCGAGATGCCCTAGCCGCCTCGCCCTTCGCCGCAGCAGCCCAACGCCGACGCCATCACCACCGGCCTCGTCGTCTCCTCGCCCTCGTCGCATCCACATCTACCTCTTCTCCCTCCTTCATCAACTCCCCGTGCACCCTGCACCGGAAACCGCGGCCACCTGCACACCACCTGCACCTCATGGGATCGCCGCCGGCGATCTTGATCGTCCCCCCGGCCTTGTGCATCCCTCGGTGAGTGTCTTCTTCTCTTTCTCCTCTCCTCCTATCTTCTTCTTTCTTCTTCTTCTTCCCGGTTCATGTTTTCTTGATCCATAGGTTTCCGTCGCTGTCGTCGTAGGCCGACCGCCGGAGCTCCGTCGACGTGATCGGTGACCACAACCACCCCACAGATCTTCGTGAGCATCCCCTTCTCCATCCTCCTTCCCTTCTTCTTTATTTTCTTTTCTTTTCTTGTTGCATTCTTGATCGTTCACTGTTTTTGTATCTCGCCGGAATCCGGCCGTGCCGACGACGTGTCCTGACGTTCCAGCGTGGTACCCCGACCCGTGTGGCTTCATTGTCCGTCGTTTGGGTTCATTCCGTGAACCGTGCGCGCGTCGCGAGTTTTCCCCGCCGACGTTTAACGTTCCGTTTTCCCGATTCGCGACCCGGCGAGGCAAGTACCACTTGCTACATGCTAAATAATATTTACATATACATTGAGAACTCCCTAAACCTGCAGTTTAACTTTAGTACTATAATTTCCCCGTTTCGTGTCAATGTCGTGTTATATCTTTTTAGCTTTTAAGCTCGAAACCTACCGTTTGCCCTTACTTTATTAAACTTAATAGTCACATCCATATGTTTTAATCACATTTCCACTATTGTCACAGCCTATGGCATTCTCTCTATAGTTTTACTCCATTCGGACACTTGTGCGCATTTAATCTGTATTAGCTGTGATTCCGTCCATTGAACCCATATATAAATCATTGCACCTAAAAAGTTCTTAAAACTTGTTAACATGATTTAACGGCCAAAATTGTCATACTGTATTCTTATGTTGTTGAAATCATCTCTGAAAACACAACTGATAATTGTACTGCTAATTAATTGAATCTGCTTATGGTTTAATTCATTGTTTAGATTATGTTATTGATGACCATGCTTGATTATGTAACTGAGTATGAGCACACCCATGATATCGTTTACATCTTGACCTGACTTTCTACATACATATTGATTGACCGACATGGTACCATATACTGCTTGACTTGACCTGATGTACCATGACTTGACTCGTTACCTGATCTTGTATCTAATGCCAACAAACCTGACATGTAGTCCTCATGGACCGTTCCTGTTGTCTATCCAGACAATCCTGTTCACCTGATCCTATGTTGGCATTAGTTCTTGATTACGGGATACCTGACTTGACATACACATATAACTTGGGGGTATGGGGAAATCAAAGGTGAAACCTGACTTGTAACTCAACAGTTCGCTACTTGTTCTGATCACTTTTAGAGGCTAGGCGAGCCTTGGAATGATGCTGCTGACATCATTCATCTGTACACATTCCTGTTTAGTGCCTAGCGGCATGTCTCGGTTTCAGCCCGAGAATCTGGGCCGTGGTCCCGGGTATGTACGGGATACTATTGAGTTACATCGATGATTCATCAATTTGGTTTCAAAGACTTTAGAATAGAAAAACCTGATAAAACAGTTTAGTTTACCCACTGCACTGCTCTGATTTATATTATTGCTACCCTTGCTTTCTTCATGTCTATATTCGCATTGCTTGTTACCCTGTTTATATGTTATTACTTGATGACTTGACGCGCTGACGTCTGGGTTTTGCATGGCCCAGATTCTGTACCGCTGTTGCAGTCCGAGCAGGAGTACTTCAGCCAACAGGCTGAGCTGTGAGTGTCAGCAGTAGTTAGTTTTCCTTTCCTGCATTTTTATTCCTGATGTGAGCCCGCATTATGGGACATACATTCCAGTTATCTTGTATTGGATCTTTCGCTTCCGCATTTTATTGTTCTTGACTCATGTTATCTTGGATTATGGACATGTTTAGATAGATTCTGTACCGCTGTTGCAGTCTCTACAGCCGTAATGTGACTGTGGATGGATACTTCCTACCCACAGGTAGCATGGTTGGCTATGTCACGTGCCTTCTTTAGCGTACTCTGGGAAGCGGGGCGTGACATGGTTCTTTTGGTTTCAGAGCCATAGGTTAGTCGGGTTGATTCTTTTGTAGTTGGGTATTGTACCCAATACACGAATCAGAATACCGTGTTTAGGAAACATGTCCTGCCACCTTGCCGTTTTACCATTCTTGAATCACATTCTTCCTGATTATATCTTTTACGATGTGCAAACTTCCTTTGCGTATCGATTCGAAAACCTGAATCCTTGTTATCTCTAGGACTTAGGCGACTTGGGTCGAGTTATGTAATTGTGGCTATGATACCGCGGCATAGTTACAATGCGGCACTCTATTTAAGTAACTTGGAGTTCTAGCCTTGATCTATATTTTGAATCTATCATCATGCTAATGTTGGGTGTTTTGATTTCAGGAATATGGCAGGTAAGAATTTGAAGACGTACCAAAGGCGTGTGGACGAAGCCGCCATGCTTGGAGTGATAAGGGGAATGCTGGAGAATCAAAAGAAACAGACCGAGCTGATCCAGCAGCAAGCGGAATCGTTTCAGGAAGGTTTGCAGATCGTTCAGCAGTCTGTGAACAATGTTGGAGCTAAACCAGTTGATTGAGTAGGGACCGTAGCAGATTTCAGGCGTTTGGGCCCGTCTACATTTACTGGTTTGGAGGAGCTGTTGCCAGCGGAGCAGTGGCTAGTTGACACAGAGAACTTGCTTATTGCGGCACAGATTCCAGATGAGAAAAGAGTTGATGTGGTACACATTCAGTTAGTGGACTACGCCCGAGAATGGTTGCTTGTGGAGGAGACCCGCTTGCCCAAGCCGATCAAGTGGGCGGATTTTTCAAAGAGTTTCCTAGAAAAGTTCTTCCCGCGGACCGCACGGGAGGAAATGGAAGAGAAGTTCATCGGGCTAAAGCAGAATGGAGCACCCGTAAATGTGCATGCAGCAGAATGGACAAGACTCGGCAGATTCGCTGGACCTTTAGTTGCCAACGATGCAGACAGGGCACGGAGGTTCATGCGCAGCTTGGACGTGGACATCCAGAGGCAAACTGTCTCCTTAGGTTTGACCACTTTCTCACAAGTACTTGCGGCAGCCCGAGAGCAGCAGAGTTTATCTGGGATGAAGGGGAGTCTGCAGCAGACAGCAGTTGCAGTAAGGAAGCCAGCATTTGTACCAAACCGAGCTCATGGTCGCAGAGGTATTCCAGTGGACCGTCGAGGCGTAGCACCCATGAAGAAGCCTATTGTCATCGATCGAAGAAAGAGCATGACTTGTAACTACTGCAATTTACCTGGCCACGTGCAAAAGGATTGTCGAAGGAGGCTGGGACTCTGTTTGGTTTGTGGAGCGGCAGATCACGCTGTCAACGCTTGTCCGTCGAAGCTTCGTACGAGGGATGATTTTCAGAAGCCTCCGCAGAGACCGTTCCAGGGACAGAAACAGCTGACTCAAGGACCTAATCAGGCTCGAGCTTTTACCTTGACAGCGGAAGAAGCTAAGGCGTCAGGAGAAGTTGTCTCAGGTATTCTACTCGTTCATGGTTTTCCCGCATTAGCGTTATTTGATTCTGGTGCATCCCATTGTTTTATGTCATCCAAGTTTATAACTACACACTCGATTGACCGCACGACCCTGTCTAGTTTCTGGGACATACACACTGGGAATGGGAAAATCATAGCTAGTAGGGAATGTAAAGATTGTACAGTTGTTGTGTGCGGACGGGAGATTTTTGAAGATTTCTTGGTGATTGATACGAGAAGCTACGAGGTCGTCTTGGGAATGGATTTTCTTGGCACTTTCCACGCTCACATTGATTGTAGGGCAAGGAAGGTAATTTTCCAGATTCCCGGACATCCCGACTTTAGCTTCACTGGAGGAAGCAGTTCTGTCGGGCCAGTCGATTTTAGGGCTAGGCCGACAAACAATATTCTTGCATCAATGGAAGTTGATAAAAGTGAAGAGCCGGCTGTTGTTCGCGATTTTTTGGACGTGTTTGAAGATATATCGGGTTTACCGCCGAAGCGAGACGTGGAGTTCGCAATTGATCTTATTCCTGGTGCAGCGCCAGTATCCAAAGCGTATTATCCAATGGCACCAGTAGAGTTGGAAGAAGTCAAAAAACAGGTTGCCGAATTGGTTGAAAAGGGTTGGATTCGAAGCAGTAACTCGCCTTGGGGAGCTCCGGTTCTTCTAGTAAAGAAGAAGGATGGCACAAGAAGGATGTGCATCGACTATCGAGAATTAAACCGGGTGACTATTAAGAACAAGTACCCGATCCCCCGTATTGGCGAACTTTTCGAGTAGCTTAGTGGCGCGAGGGTATTCTCGAAGCTGGATTTGCGATCCGGATATCATCAGGTCCGAGTGAAAGCAGAAGATATTTGCAAGACGGCGTTCCGAACTCGGTATGGACATTACGAGTACTTAGTGATGCCCTTCGGAGTAACAAATGCTCCGGCAGTATTCATGGACTTGATGAACCGAATCTTTTCACCATTCTTGGACCAGTTTATTGTGGTATTCATTGACGATATTCTGGTTTACTCGAAGAATTTTGAAGAGCATGCTGAACATTTGAAGATCGCACTGCAGACGTTGAGACAGGAGAAGTTATATGCGAAGATGAGTAAGTGCGAGTTTTGGCTGAAGGAAGTAAAGTTTTTGGGGCATGTTGTGTCTGGTGATGGAATCGCCGTCGATCCCGAAAATATTACAGCAGTTCGTGATTGGCCGATTCCAAAGAATTTTGCAGAGATAAGAAGCTTTCTTGGACTCGCCGGATATTATAGAAGATTTGTGGAGAACTTTGCTCGTCTGGCGGAGCCGTTAACCAAGCTTACGCGTAAGGCGGTACCTTTTGTATGGACGGACAAATGTGCGTTAGCTTTTGAGACGTTGAAGCAGAAATTGATAACCGCCCCTATTCTGACCGTGCCAGACAATTCTGGAGGATTAGTGATTCACAGCGACGCATTTGGGAAAGGATTGGGATGTGTTTTGATGCATCATGGGAAGGTTGTAGCGTACGTATCAAGACAATTGAAGACCCATGAGAAGAATTACCCAACTCATGACTTGGAACTTGCGGCTGTGATTTTCGCTTTGAAGATTTGGAGACACTACCTTTTGGGCGAAAGGGTCAAAGTTTTTACTGATCATAAGAGCTTGAAGTATGTGTTCACGCAGAAGGAGCTTAATATGAGGCAACGTAGATGGTTGGAGCTGATGGCTGACTACGATCTTGATTTTAAGTACCATCCGGGGAAGGTTAATGTCGTGCCGGATGCGCTTAGTCGGTTACCAGCAATTCAGGTGTTAACTACGCAAAAGAAGCTCGTTGAAGATTTTCGAAGATTTGACTTGGAGGTTGTGCTACCGCATTCTACGGGACAGTTGATGCAGCTGCAAGTACATTCATCGTTGATCGAGAATATTAAAGCAGCGCAATCGCAGGATCCTAGACTGCAAAAGTTTCGAGGACTGGTTGAAGCCGGACTACGAACAGATTTATTTATCCACGAAGATGGTTCGTTGAGGTATGGTAGCCGTTTGTGTGTGCCAAAGAGAGATATTCGTGAAGAGCTTATGAAAGAAGCACACAGTTCAGCTTATTCTGTACATCCAGGAGACACAAAGATGTACCGAGATATTCGACAGCATTTCTGGTGGGAAGGCATGAAGCGGGAGATTGCTCGCTTTGTGGCAAAGTGCTTGGTGTGTCAGCAAGTTAAGGCTGAACATCAAAGGGTTGCTGGTTTATTGCAACCACTTCCGATTCCTCAGTGGAAGTGGGAACATATAACCATGGATTTCGTGACGGCTTTACCGCGGAGTCCAAAAGGCAACAATACTGTATGGGTGATTGTTGATCGATTGACCAAGGCAGCTCACTTTATTCCTTTTCGGGTTGGTCAATCAACAGAGACTTTGGCGGAGTGGTACATGCAGGAGATTGTAAGATTGCATGGAGTACCGGTAAGCATAGTGTCCGATCATGACACTCGGTTTTTATCACACTTCTGGAGGAGTTTACAGGAAAGTTTGGGGACTCGATTGAAGTTTAGCACCGCTTATCATTCTCAAACTGATGGTCAGTCGGAGAGAACAATCCAAACTCTTGAAGATATGTTGAGAGCATGCATGTTGGACTTCAAGGGTTCATGGGAGGATCACCTACATTTGGTGGAGTTTTCTTACAACAACAGTTTTCAAGCAACTATCCAGATGGCTCCATTTGAAGCTTTGTATGGTCGTAAATGCCGTTCACCTGTTTGTTGGGACGACATGTCGGTGAACGAAGATTATTGGGACCAGATTTGGTTATGCAGACAGTTGAGAAGGTTAAAACTATCAGAAATCATATGAAGGCAGCTCAAGACCGACAGAAGAGTTGGGCAGACACGTCGAGAAGACCTCTAGTGTTCGCCGTGGGTGATTTGGTATTCTTGAAGATATCACCGACTAGAGGGATGATTCGTTTTGGAAGTCGAGGAAAGCTTAGTCCTCGATTTGTTGGACCCTTTGAGATCTTGGAGTGTGTTGGTGAGGTAGCGTATCGTTTGGCGTTACCGCAGTCCTTGGCGAATGTGCACGATGTGTTTCACGTATCTCAACTCCGAAGGTATGTTCGAGATGAAACGCATGTATTGGATCATTCGGAGCTAACAGTACGAGAAGATTTGACTTTTGAGGAGCGACCGATTGAAATCGTGGATCGAAAGGAAAAGGTTCTTAAGAACAAGGTGATCCCTCTTGTGCTTGTTTCTTGGGGTAATCGCTCGCATGGAGAGTCCACTTGGGAACGGGAAGATGAAATCCGGCAGAAGTTTTCTCATCTTTTCTTGTAGTTATTTGGCGTCTATCTTTGTATTCTTGGAATTTTGAGGACGAAATTCGTTTTGTAGTTGGGTATAATGTAACAACCGAGCCCAATGCTACTAGTTTCTGTTACCATATGAATGGTGTATGGTATTTATTTCATTGATCCTAATTGACTGTTGCTAGTATAAATTTTACCCGGAAGTTCACTTCTGCGTATAACAATTCAGGGCATCTAAAATAAAATTAAAAATATTTGTCATGGCCTGCTTGACACCCACAACCCTGTGGTAGCGTCCTTGGATCGTGTTCTCGTCCCGTTCAGTGAAACGGGCGAGTTTGAACGGCTACGCGCACGTACGTGTGTCCGTCTTGGGGGTATGCTTTTTGACTGTAAAATATTTCATTTTAAATTTTGGATCCCGCCTAAAATTTTCTTATTTCAATTTCAAATTTTTGGACCCGACCCGGGCGCAATTTGGAAATACTTTACATTTGCGCCAAATCCCAATTTCTATTTTTTAACCGTCGAATATATATAAATTTAACCCATAATATATTTTTCCTATTTTCTTAAATCTTTAAAAGATTTCTTTTCCTAACCAAACCCCAAAAATATTTTATCCCAACCAATCACATTCTGTTTTCCCTGGTCCCCTCTCCCCGTATCTCTCTCTCTCTCTCTCTCTCTCTCTGGCACGTAGTGCCAAGTTTATCTCTCCTCCCCGATTCTCTCTCCTCTCGATCTCTCTCCCCTCTCTATCTCACTCTCCTCTCTCTCCTCTCGCAATCCCTCTCTCTCTCCCCGATTCTCTCTCTCCCCGATTCTCTCTCCTCTCTATCTCTCCCCTCTCTCTCTTCTCTCGCAATGCCTCTCTCTCTCTCTTCTTTATATATATATTTCTCCCCCTCAATTTCTTCTTCCTTCAACAGAACCCACGTCGCGAGAAGCCCTAGCCGTCTCGCCCTTCGCCGCAGCAGCCCAACGCCGACGCCATCACCACCGGCCTCGTCGTCTCCTCGCCCTCGTCACATCCACATCCACCTCTTCTCCCTCCTTCATCAACTCCCCGTGCACCCTGCACCGGCAACCGCGGCCACCTGCACACCGCCTGCACCTCGTGGGATCACATCCGGCGATCTCGATCGTCCCCCCGGCCTTGTGCATCCCTCGGTGAGTGTCTTCTTCTCTTTCTCCTCTCCTCCTCTCTTCTTCTTTCTTCTTCTTCTTCCCGGTTCATGTTTTCTTGATCCATAGGTTTCCGTCGCTGTCGTCGTAGGCCGATCGCCGGAGCTCCGTCGACGTGATCGGTGACCACAACCACCCCACAGATCTTCGTGAGCATCCCCTTCTCCATCCTCCTTCCCTTCTTCTTTATTTTCTTTTCTTTTCTTGTTGCATTCTTGATCGTTCACTGTTTTTGTATCTTGCCGGAATCCAGCCATGCCGACGACGTGTCCTGATGTTCCAGCGTGGTACCCCGACCCGTGTGGCTTCATTGTCCGTCGTTTGGGTTCATTCCGTGAACCGTGCACGCGTCGCGAGTTTTCCCCGCCGACGTTTAACGTTCCGTTTTCCCGATTCGCGACCCGTCGAGGCAAGTACCACTTACTACATGCTAAATAATATTTACATATATATTGAGAACTCCCTAAACCTGCAGTTTAACTTTAGTACTATAATTTCCCCGTTTCGTGTCAATGTCGTGTTATATCTTTTTAGCTTTTAAGCTCGAAACCTACCGTTTGCCCTTACTTTATTAAACTTAATAATCACATCCATATGTTTTAATCACATTTCTACTATTGTCACAGCCTATGGCATTCTCTCTATAGTTTACTCCATTCGGACACTTGTGCGCATTTAATCTGTATTAGCTGTGATTCCGTCCATTGAACCCATATATAAATCATTGCACCTAAAAAGTTCTTAAAACTTGTTAACATGATTTAACGGCCAAAATTGTCATACTGTATTCTTATGTTGTTGAAATCATCTCTGAAAACACAACTGATAATTGTACTGCTAATTAATTGAATCTGCTTATGGTTTAATTCATTGTTTAGATTATGTTATTGATGACCATGCTTGATTATGTAACTGAGTATGAGCACACCCATGATATCGTTTACATCTTGACCTGACTTGCTACATACATATTGATTGACCGACATGGTACCATATACTGCTTGACTTGACCTGATATACCATGACTTGACTCGTTACCTGATCTTGTATCTAATGCCAACAAACCTGACATGTAGTCCTCATGGACCGTTCCTGTTGTCTATCCAGACAATCCTGTTCACCTGATCCTGTGTTGGCATTAGTTCTTGATTACGGGATACCTGACTTGACATACACATATAACTTGGGGGTATGGGGAAATCAAAGGTGAAACCTGAATTGTAACTCAACAGTTCGCTACTTGTTCTGATCACTTTTAGAGGCTAGGCGAGCCTTGGAATGATGCTGCTGACATCATTCATCTGTACACATTCCTGTTTAATGCCTAGCGGCATGTCTCAGTTTCAGCCCGAGAATCTGGGCCGTGGTCCCGGGTATGTACGGGATACTATTGAGTAACATTGATGATTCATCAATTTGGTTTCAAAGACTTCAGAATAGAAAAACCTGATAAAACAGTTTAGTTTACCCACTGCACTGCTCTGATTTATATTATTGTTACCCTTGCTTTCTTCATGTTTATATTCGCATTGCTTGTTACCCTGTTTATATGTTATTACTTGATGACTTGACGCGCTGACGTCTGGGTTTTGCATGGCCCAGATTCTGTACCGCTGTTGCAGTTCGAGCAGGAGTACTTCAGCCAACAGGCTGAGCTGTGAGTGTCAGCAGTAGTTAGTTTTCCTTTCCTGCATTTTTATTCCTGATGTGAGCCCGTATTATGGGACATACATTCCAGTTATCTTGTATTGGATATTTCGCTTCCTCATTTTATTATTCTTGACTCGTGTTATCTTGGATTATGGACATGTTTAGATAGTTTTATTTTGTTCTTGATATCTCTACAGCCGTAATGTGACTGTGGATGGATACTTTCTACCCACAGGTAGCATGGTTGGCTATGTCACGTGCCTTCTTTAGCGTACTCTGGGAAGCGGGGCGTGACACCTTGAAATACTCTTACCTGAAAACCGTAGTATGAAAAAAAATCAACAAAATATAAATGGTGCATAAAATAAAATTTACAAGAAAAATGAACACCGGTTTTGTAATTACTTAAGGCAGTATATAAAAAAATACAGCGAGGGTGCCTTATCACCTAGTGCCTTAGACTAACTTGTTTGGGGGTCACAACTAAGCCTTAGGTGTTGCAAGATTAGGATATTGCTAAGTACGTCTTAATAAGTGAACACATTTGGTAATCGGTTGGTTAGGGCCTCAAGAAATATTAACGGTCGCATGAAGAATGTGTGGGTAAATCTATCTAAAACATCACTGACTAAAAAGTACTAATGTTATGACCCGAAAGTGGCACGTGACCGGCACTTAAATTACGTGACATCTAAACACGTCGACGCGGTCCAAGTAAGACGAAAACCCGGAATCTAAACCTTTTTATGAAATTATTGGAGGTGAGATTTAAAATAGTCATTAGATGGAATCGGTTTAAAATAAACATTTAAGTCTAACTAAGTGTGTTTGAAAAGCATCCATGACGTTTTAAAAATCGGCAACACCTTCTTTGTAATTTTTGAATAAAACCTCATACAAGCACAATAATATATAAAGCATCCCAACGGGAGCTAGCTTCCACACCTAAACGGAGGAGCAACCACGCAGATAAAATACGACGCCCAATGGCGAAGAAAAGAAAAGGGAAACAATAAACAACAAGAATAAAAAGTCGACTCTAATAGGTGCGGCGCCCACAAATACATAACTCTAAGTCTTGCTTCTATATCCACAATTTTACAAGTTTAGGATTGCTGGAGTTTTACTAGATACAAAAGAATATATATATATATATATATAGACACACATACATACATACAAATGTGGGTACGACACAACAGTAGCCTACCTACCAAAGCAATTACCGAAAAGAAGTGTGTACTGCAAGCCGCTGATGATCCGAGCAGTATATCGTGTAAGAAACTGGGGCACAACGGAGGTGAGTTGCCAACTCAGTGAATAAAATTATATCACAAGGTAGAAATTGAAATGCATAACGATAACCTAGGTTATAAGTATAGTACTATCATATCCTGTACTAATATATATATATATATATATATATATATATATAATGCATAAGTACAATAAATGCATCACTATCAATCACGTAACTGTAACATCTCATATGTATACAATATGCATCCAGGTATAAGCCTATAAGGCAGTCCAAAAATATGTATGTAAAACATCGTTTTTAAATAGCCGCTGGATACGTATGCCCCAGCATAAAAGCAGACGTAATAGTATGAAGTATTATATGTATTTTGTTTAAGATAAACGTCTCGCTATTTAGTAAAGAGTTTTAAGAGATTTGCAGTTTTAAAGATCCTTGTGTCATTCTAGACATGTCAAAATAATGAGACTATAGCTCGTTTAGAAACCCCTTTTTATATGTATCAATCGGTAAAATGGTATTCAGGTACTGTCCCCCGGATCAGTCCTGGTCAGCTACAATAATGCATAAACTATAACGGTATATCTCGAATGATCGCAAAATATCAATATATTGGTGTCCAGCATCGACACCCTAAATCATCAAATCTCTCGTGTCTATCACTGATACGCAAATCCTGATATCGTCGACACCGTCTTAACAGATTGGTCGCCCCTCAATATCCCTATCCCCGGTCAGTATCCCCTGGATATCCACCGTGCTCATGTCTATCTCCGGTATCGAGTGTCCTTGCTAGGCTCCCCGCCTCTATTACGACTTTCTTTCCCCTCGGTCTCAACCGGGTCCACTATGTATCCGATTGTATATCCCCCCACTCAGTCCGGATACGTAGCACGTCTGTAGCCATATATCCTTCCCACGTGATTCGGAATAAAATCAAATCAGAAAACATAAAACTCATGGTCGATTTCAACTCATCGTATCCAGAAATATCAAGTAAAGAAGAAGAATAATTGCATATATCACTCTGATGATATTATATATATATATATAGCAGCATCTCATACCAATAATATATATCATCGAAAGTAAAAATATCATAAAAACTCATAAGGATCAAATATGAATACCCATGGTACTGGTATTCACAATAACTCAGCAGGTAATAAAGGCACCGTACGTAAGTATAGTCAGGCATGCAAACAAACGTAATAGTTTTACTGTGTCATGGAAATACTAATGATGTGTAGTGTAGCATACGCGTCTGTGCTCGTGCAGCATAGCAATCATTAGTATTTGTGTAAGTGTTCTATAAGTGTTTTCGTATAAAAGAGAACATATATAATCAATAAGCGTATCATGAACATGTAAAGAAAATCTAAGCGTATCGCGTAATTATTAAACATAACTAATTACTATGAGCTATACCATTATCTTTGAAAATGGAACGAAACGTTATTTTGAAATAAGGAAGCTGCATTAAATTAAAATAGATATTCGTTTTGGAAAATAGCATCACGTCCTTGTCATTTATCATTTAAAATAGAAAAGAAATCGTTGGTTTTTAAAAGAGTATAACTCACTCAAACATAACGTCCCAAGTCGGGATAACTCATTACTCTACGAGTCCAAATGACACTTGGCTGTAATCGGCATACCCTCCTCATCATCATAAGTACGGTATGATCTATCGTACAATGTCCATCCAATTTCATATCCATATCGTACGGATTTATCGTCACATACGTATGTCATCATAACCATATATCAAATATAACCACTTGTATAACCTACTAGATATGAAATAATATCAATCTAATAAAGCTAAGTTATCTAACATATCATTAAAATCTAAGTAGATAGCACAACTCTCCTAGTTAATTGGCTGTGGGGGTGCTATACGCCATCCACCCGACTTCCTCCGTAGATATAAATCTACTCACACTTGTCGAGCTCGTCGAAATCCACACTTGCTTTGTCCGTCCTTGCCGTCTCGAAAACTTCCGCAATCGTACCTACAATCGTAGTTATAACATACCGGTGTAAATATCATATTAAAACCAAAACAATGAGCTAGCACCCATAAGTTAGAACCTATATCTTACTTACTCCAAATACGACCAAATACCCCTGATATTAACGTACGAACGTCAATATTTCAATCGCGGTACAGAAATACAAAAAACCGTATTAAAAAATATCAGAAATATTGATAAAACAATATTAGAACACTCCCAGATTTCTCTATATAAAATTTAGGACAAATCAAACAATACAGTAGCTTATATTATCACCAATTAAAGCTACTGAACAAAACCTAAAACATAAATCCACAGGAAAACCGGTGGCGACGGTCATATTGGGAAAACCGCCAGGTGAACTAAGGAATTAGGGGCTCGGGCTTTAAATGTGGTCTCCTAGTGGTCTGATCATATCCTCATATTATTAGTTTTTTAGTGGATTAATCTAATAGTTCCATATTCAAGTTTACACTCACAAATATCATAAAAGTTTTGGTTTCTGATATTGCTCACTAAAAACATATATGTAACAAAAAGAAACTTGCAAAGGAGGTGGGATATACCTATAGGGATGGTACACAAAAGAATTCCAGCTCAAGAAGTGCATATCTTGAGATTTCTTGAAGTGGTTGAGGCTCTGATTAATGTTATGCATAAATTGGATGAAAGATTCATGGCTTTTGAGTGAAAAGTTAAACTTTGAGATGAGGTTGAAGGAGAATGATTTTTTTTTTTCAGTTTGAGAATTGAGATATCATAAGCATTTGTTGGTAGAGTGTAGAAAAGGTGTAGAGTAAATAGGAGTTGTAAAGGTATAAGGATGAGGTGGAAGGAGGGGAGTGAGTGTGTGGGTGTGTTGGTTGTGAGGGTTAACTAACTAGCTAAACATATACCCACTCTCATAAAAATAAAACAAACCTTTTTAAATAAATACCCTGATGTTACACTAAATCAAAATTCATGTTTTAAAAAGAAATAAAACACTTATCATAATACTTAAAACCATAACCTTTCAATAAAATCTAATATCATATTAAAATAATTAAAATATCATTTTTATCATATCACACATTTTTCTTTATTTTTACCAAAATAATACATTTTTGCCAAAATAATACATTTTTGCGGATATAAATTTGATACCCAAAAATTCATATGCAATATCATTTTTGTAAACTCATTATATTCATATTTAAAATTATAAATTAATATTTATAATTTTCCAAAATGTTACAACTAATGAATATGGACAAAAGGTATGATAGCTTGAATTGAATTCTCCAAATGTAGGGATGGTTTTTATATACACGTAGGGGTATATGATCGATATTTGGAAGAGAGGTAGGAAGGAAGACTAAAGACAATATTTTATTGAGTGGGGATGTGATTTCCGATATCTTTTCAAGACCATTAAGATAGGACTCATGATAACTAAAAAGCAAGTGTAGTTTGAAACTCTTATTTTCAAGTTTTTCTTTTATATATTCTTATCTTTGCATGTAATTTTCATCTTCTTTCCTTTATTTTCTAAATTTTGGGATTTTGTGGGTGTAATCCACTGAAAACCCTCAGAAGATAACACTCCTTCTATTAGGGACACCTAGAGATTTAAAGGCTTTTTGCACGAGCTAAGTGCAATCGTATTGCCTACGAAAGTGTACTAGATTTTTCTTTTTCTTTTAAAAATAAAACAGTTTGCTCGGGACGATCAAAAGATCAGTTTAGGGGTATTGAAGGTTTATATGTATCTACGTATCATATGCACAAAAAAACAAGATTTTGAAAATAAAAATTAAAAAGTGAAAAATACATATGGAAGAAAGGAAGAGACTTAAGAAATGTAAGAAAATTAGATATTTTAGAACGAAACTAGTAATATATGGTCATGAGTTGTTGGCCCAAGGGTTAGTAAGATGAAGAAATTACTAGTCTGCGGATAGAAATAAGTCTGCGGATAGTCCCTATTCTTGAGTCCAAACTTCTGAATGTATATCTTACTATACGTACTTGCACACATCTTGAAACTTGGGATAGTAGAGAATACCTTGAAATACTTTTACCTGAAAACCGTAGTATGAAAAAAAATGAACAAAATATAAATGATGCAGAAAATAAAATTTAAAAGAAAAATAAACATTGGTTTTATAATTAATTAAGGTAGCATATAAAAAAATACAGCGAGAGTGCCTATCACCTAGTCCCTTAAACCAACTGGTTTGGGGGTCACTGCTAAGTCTTAGGTGTTGCAAGATTAAGATATTGCTAAGTACGTCTTAATAAGTGAGCACATTCAGTAATCGGTTGGTTAGTGTCTCAAGAAGTATTAACAGTCACATGAGGAATGTGTGAGCAAATCCTTCTAAACCATCACTGACTAAAAAATACTAAGAAATATGGACAAAGGGTATGATAGTTTGAATTGAATTCTTCATGTGTAGGAATGACTTTTACACATACGTAGAGGTATATGATCGATGTTTGGAGGAGAGGTTGGGAAGAAGACTAAATACGATATTTTATTGAGGGAGAATGTGATTTTCGACATCTTTTCAAAACCATTAAGATAGGGCTTATGACAACTAAAAAGCTACTGTAGTTTGAAACTCTTATTTTTAAGTTTTTCTTTTATATGTTCTTATCTTTGCATGTAATTTTCATCTTCTTTTCTTTATTTTCTAAATTTTGGGATTTTCTAGGTGTAATCCGCCGGAAACCCTCAGAAGACAACACTCCTCCTACTAGGGACATCTAGAAATTTAAATGTTTGTTGCACGAGCTAAATGCAATCGTATTACCTACGAAAGTGTGTTAGATTTTTCTTTTTCTTTTAAAAATAAAACAGTTTGTTCGGAACGATCAAAAGATAAGTTTATGGGTATTTGATCAGTCATATTTGTTGCACATTTTTACGGTCATTTTCCCTATTTTTATTAATTACTAAATGTGTTATTTATAATTTAAGAGCTTATGTGTGTTTATGTGTAAAAAGATTTTGTCATTTGTTTCTTAACTTATAATTAATATAATTTGGTGTAATATATGCATATCATATTTAAATAAAACATTCATGTGATTCTGAATCATTATTATTAAGATGTGCATATCATATCATATCAAATATTCTTGAATTTCTTAACCATTAAGAAATTTAATTGTGAGAAAAATTGGTTGGAATATTATCTCAAATAAAATAAATGCTACTAATAATTTGATTTGCGATATTGTGCAGGTATTAAAAGTAACAAATTAGTTCAAAACTGCAAATAGGATTTAAGAGATCAAATCAAATCAAGTTAGCAAATCAAATCTGCCAAATTTAGAAGCAAATTGAAAATCCTCGCAACTACAAAAATAAATCAATATTTTCAGGATTTTATCGCCGAAAAGATCTCTTAAAATTGAGAGAAGGAGGAAAAAATTCGGAGACGCAATATTACTAATAGGCGGCGGTTCAGTGGCCGAAAAGGGCATTTAACGACGGTTCCACGGTCCAATCGTGGCCGTTTGATGAACTTTTTCATGGGCATGATTGTCTTTTCATATAAATCGAGATGATATCTATGGTTTCAAGTTTCAGAGTCTATATAAAGGACCGAGCAGTAATCTAGGTTTTTCTATCTAGGGTTTTTAGTTTTTTAGCACTTTTAGCCGATTAAATTTTGTAATGCAAATTTTTATTAATAAAACGTAGAGTAATTTTTATTTTTTGTCTCATTACTTTTCTACAATTTATTTCTTCGCATTTAATTTTAGTGGTTAAATTGAATTGTTTTTCATCTTCTTCCTTCTTGTTTCTTATTGATTTTGAAGCGATGATACTAACAAAAGAAACTCCTTGTTTTTCGTAAGGGATCTTAAAAGCTAAGTTTATAATATATTTCTCAAATCTTTTTATATTAACCCGTCTAAAACAAAATTAATAGTTTACCATTTTCCTGTGGACGATCCGTTCTCACTATCGGCTAACTATTTACGATACCGTTATTGATTGCGGTAATTAAGAAACACTAACAATTTTTCACATCAATCAATGTTTTTCTTAAATTATAAGTAATATTATTATTAATAAAATGTTCATATCATATTTAAACAAAGATCCTTTAGTTTCTTAAATATTAAGTCATATGATTCTGATTAAATTGATAGAATATTTTCCGAAGTGAAATAAATGCTACTAATAATTTGATTTGAGATATTGTGCATTTTTAATGGTAGCAAATCAGTTCAAAAACTGCAAATAGGACTCAAGAGATCAAATCAAATCAAATTTAACGAATCAAGCTGCCAAGTTTAGAAGCAAACTAGAAATCCATGCAACTGCAGAAATATGAGAATATTTGCAAGAAAATATTATCTAAGTAATCTCCAAAAATCAAGACAAGAAAGCAGAAAAAACCTGGAGAATCAATTCCGAAATTCGGCAGCGGATCCTCAGTCTCCCCAATACAAAACCTCATGGTTCCGCGATCCTTTGATGACTGTTAGATAATATTTTTTGTGGACATGAGCTTAATTTTGTGTACATCATTATGAGCTGAAGAGTTTTATTTTTCGAAACTTCCAAATACACTGAATCAGACCTAACATAGCCATCAAATGATTTAGTGAAAATCTATTAGAATTAGGATTGAAGATTCTTTGGAAAAATTATAGTCTCTTGTATTTTTTATTACTTGATCTCCAAAGTTGCTAGCCCTATATAAAGAGATGTAATTCTAGGGTTAGAGGTATCTCTCTCATTGCAATATTTCAAGGAAGATCATTAGGGTTTTAGTTTTTGTAATGAAGTTTCTAGTTTTTAATAAAAGGTAACTGTTCTTTTAATTTGTGTCTTTACTTTCTGCATTACTTTCTGCATTTTTTTCATCATTTTCCTTTTTGTTTTGTGGTTTTCTTCTCTTTCTTCTTTCTCAACGAATTTTATGCGATGATACTCAAAGGAGGCTCATTGCTTTTGTGAAGACCCTAATAGTTAGCATACTTCTTCGATCTTTCTTCTTTTACTTCTTTTTTTCTTAATGACCGAGTAAATTCTCGCTTATTAGGGTTTGTAGAAAAGGGTGGTTTAAGAAATGAAAAAAATCCCTTATTTTTTCTTATATTTTTAACTTTTATAAAGTTTAACAGAGAGAGTCTTAACCTCTTATTTGGATATACTACCAACTCAGGGTAATTGTGATCCCGATTTGAGATTCATTAACATTTAAATTATTGAGTGATTGAGATCAATAGGGATCAATGGAAGGAGAAGGGTCAGTAGAGAGGATCCCTAATCCCTCCAAGTACCCTAATCCATATTCATCGCTATTTCTCTAGTATTAAATAATTAAAAGATTAAAAAATCATTTTTAAAACTCCATCTTTTAACTAACTAATCTGAAGACCCTAATAAGCCCTATTCTTATTATCTTTAAATCTTTCTTTTAGTTTAAAAACAAAACAAAAATCCAAACATTTTCTATTAACTCGTCTAAAACAAAATTGGTAATTTACCATCTCTCTGTGGACGACCCATACACACCGCGACTAGCTATTGCGACACCGTGTTGGTTGCGGTATTTTAGGACACATAAAAACTCACTTTTTCACATCAATCAGTCGTTATCCTGTGTCTAGAGTGTACCAAATGAGTATTTAGGTGAGTGAGAGGGCAATTCAAGCAAATTGTTGTATGAACCGATTAGAAACTGACTAATATAACTACCATAGCCATGTTAATTGTTGAGATGGCAAGTTTGCATTTTAGAATGGATTCAAAGGATGCTTAAAAGAAGCGAAAGGATCAAGTGGAGAGAGACGGAATCCAACCTCTTGAAGACGTTGGAATAAAGTAACCCCGATGCCCTCGACCTCTTTCTTCCTCCTCAAAAATTTATAATTTTTTTAAAGATCAAAACCACCACCCTTGAAAAGAGCATCGAACGGCGATAGCGTAGGAATTTTTGTGTATTTTTTTAGCTTCGGAGTTGTGAGAAATGTGCAAGAGAATGAAAGGCTATTTATAGGATTCTCAAGACCTTACTCCCGGCCATATATGGAAGCCACGTCACTGCAGCCATGTCACTGGAGAGACTACAGCCATCTGATCGCAATGAGAAGGCCAGTAGCTTGCCACATGTCACAGCCTCCCTCTTTCATTCTCTACGTGCAACACACATAATGAAAACCGGCTCCATATATCTCTATATATAATGCAAATACCCTTGGTTAGAGGTCCACCCTTCTCATTTTTTCTAGAAAAATAAAAAAAAATGGGAAAAATTCTCACCTCTCAAGTCCTCCACATCATCTCACTCACCTTTCAAGCCTCCACGTCATCTCTCTCTCTGTCTCTCCTAAAAAAATAATTAATTGTTTATCTAGAACCTTTAATATCATCTCTTCCAATATATATATATATATATATATATATATATATATATATATATATATAATATGAAAATAGGGGTTGGTTAGAGGACCCTCTCCCAATTTATTTTTTAAAAAATAAGACTCTAGAACCCTCCACCTTTCTTTCTCTGTCCTCTTCTTAAATTTTTTAAACTAACACGTACAACGCACGTGCATAAATTCTAGTCAAAATAAAGCTATGGTTGCTTCTTGGTGGGCCGGGTCTGGGCCGCGGGATGGGCCAGGCTATTGTTTCAATTTAAAATTCGAATATAAAACAAACATTTCTACAAAATTAATTCTAGAAAATTCTTTTTAACTCCAAAAATTCTTAAATAAATTTACCAAAATTTATAAATACTTGCTCTATCATTTAAAAATATGAATCACTAATTTTTATTCACTTACAATTCTTTTTTCTCAAAAACTCATTTATAATAGAATCTTCCTTTCTTGAAAATAAAAGTTTTCTTCATTAAAACTAAACTTGTTTTTAAACCAATGTTTTACTTTAAATTCTCAAAGAAAAATAATAATAGGATTTGAATTTGAACAAAATATAATATTATTATTGTTATTTTTTTTAATGACGCGGTCGTTACAATCTATCCTTCTTAAAACAATTTCGTTCTCGAAATTATAAAGACGACTGTAAAGACTGAATTAAAAAATAAGGTCGTATTCTTTGAAACAATTTCCTTTCATAAAATCAAGCATAAATGAATAACAGCAATATGAACTATGAAGATATATATAAATTTTATTGCAATATAATAATTAACAACAACACAATAAATCTAACGCATAAAACCATTTTTCGTAAACAAAGATAATGAAATTAAATAATAAAGACAAAAATGACAAACTAATAATAACATCCAACATACAAAATATATGATAACGAAGAATAAACAATATGAATATAAAAAAAACCATTCAAACATATAAATAAATTGTATAAGGAAAAATACATGATAAACAATAATGATACTATAAAACTTGAGTAAAATAACCTTTTATAAAAATTCTTTTCCTCAATTAAATGAAATCTAATTTCTTTTCTCCAAAAATATTTTTAAATAAGAAATTCATTTAGGACAAAGTTATACATATTTCTTTAGAATAATATTTCCAAAAATCCAGAACTTCCTTTTCTTTTTCTTTTCCAATAAAACTATTTATAAATCCTTTTTTCTTTACAAAAATTAGGTTATATATTTTTAATAACAAGAAGATCTTTAGCTATTCATTTCCTTTAACTTTAAATTTTTTTTTAATTGAAACCATTAAAACACCAAAATATTCTGTCCGAAAAATAGTTTTTACTATATGAAAATCAAGATCGTCTACACTACTTAAAAATTTCGTCATTGAAACTTTAAAGGGGAGGATATCATAACAAGGCAAGAAACCGTAAGGATCTTCGCGTTCCATCGGTTGATATGAAGGGATAGGATTCAAGGAGGTTAATAGGTGTACGTTAATGTCTTGCGTTCATATACCGGAATACTCCAGACTACTTCCGGACCTGCATGGTTCATGCAGAACGCATTTGTATGGGCCGCCACCAAAACCTGTCATGTACCGCTTTCTAAAATACCGGAGCAGTGATGCAACGAAGCCCACAACGTATCTATACCGCGAAGAAGACTCTCTTTGATACAGTTGCGCTATGCGTTTAGTAATGCAGGAGTACACAAAAGATAGATAAATAAAGAAAATTTTATTTCATTAACCAATATTTATTACAAGGTGATCAACAAGGTTTATTACATCAAGAAAGTAAGACAGGAAAGTAAAGCAAGCCCTAAATAGGTGGGCGTATAAGAAAAGGAAAGTAAACTAATTATTGTATCTGGTCGACAACTCCATGCATTCATCTTCAGTGGGATCTACTTCTACATCTCCAACGCGTGTTTCGTCCTCATCTAACGGGCGTTCCAGAAAAAATAAGAGGAAAGGAAGTATGTCAACGAGTTAAAATCGAGTAGGATTCTCAAGGGGCTTAAAAGGTAAAAAGATGGAAGTTATAATATAGGGTCATGCCGCAAGTGTATATGTGAGAGCATCTTCCAGTATTAAATTACAGCGGTTTAGCTTGTTAGTTTGGCAGTATAAGAGCACATGTATTTCGGATAACAATGTGTTATGATAAATGGTGTAGCATTATGTCATACGAGTTTATCCAAGTGTATCATGCCATGTGAGTGAACCTCAATAGGTATCTACTAAGTTTGGTAATTATTTCAGTTTGGTTAAACACGGGTACCCGGTTGGAATGATCATTCCGTTGTATTCAATAGCTATGGATTAGTATTAGCGTATTGTTAATTTAGGCATGGAGTTTTAACAGTTGTTCTGGTCACGCGTAATAACGGGAGCTTCTAAAACATGTCACTCGTAATAACGGGATCTTCCCACAATCAGGTCACTCGTAATAACGAAATATTCTAAAACAGGTCACCCGTAATAACTGGATTTTCTTTTAGTTTTCCATACCTAGATTCAAGCGTCTAACCTTATCCGCACTCGATATCATAAGTTGTGTTAAATATAGTATCGTTCAAGTGATTAGACTTTTATCATAACCAATGGTAATTTAACGTAAATATCTTTTATTAAAGGTCATGGTATTTTATTGTATTTATATTTTAGAAAAACACATTCGTGTTGTATTTATTAGTCATATGAGAAATCATGATATTTTATTTAAAATCACACAATTTACATAACAACTATGCTAATATTATAAAGATCAAGGGTTACTTAGAGTTCTTTGTTGATCGGTTTTTCCGTAAGAGCGTCACTATCAACCCCGCTATGTTTGTGGTGTGCGATAATCCGCAACATCCACAAAGGAGCCCTCATAGAGAGTTGCGGGAGATACGATATTCAAAAGAACTTAGTACCATCTTAGATCGGGGGGTTTAACGTTAAAAGTTCTCTTTTTGAAATTAGTGGTAGTTTTAATATAAGCATTGTTTAAGAAAGTTCATGCTATTTATTTGAAATTAATGTTTTAGAAAATATTTCTATGTTGGCAACCACTGCACATGGACGGTCAGTATTTGTATTCTTTCCCATGACGATTCCCTCATAACCACGGAGCGTTTTATGTAAAATATTCAAGTGTGAGATATTGTTATTAAACTTAGATTTTGATAAGTTCAAGATATTTTAGTGATGTCTTATCTCCAGCTCCCCGAAGCTCAAGAAATAACGGGTTTCCGAAATTTCACGGTATTTATCTGAAAATACAGGATTTGGAAATTATAAGGTATTACGGAGCATTTTACGTAAAATATTCAAGTATGAGGTATTGTTATTAAATTTAGATTTTGATAAGTTCAAGATATTTTAGTGATGTCTTATCTCCGGCTCCTCGAGGCTGAAGAAATAATGGGTTTCCGAAACATCAAGGTATTTTTCTGAAAATACGGGATTTGGAAGTTGTAGGGTATTAATATGAAATTACAATATTTAGAAATTTTAGGGTATCAATGAGAATTTCAGGTTTTTCAAAACTATAGGGTATTTTTAGTGTAACAAGATAGTTTAGAATATATTTAGTGAATTAAATTAGTTTAAAGCTCACTTTCAATTCGGGTAGCATTTCAGCTTGTAAAACGGTGTTTTCTGGGTTTTAGAATAGGACAACATATCGACATGTGTCTAATTACGAATTAACAGTAAATAAGGGGATAGGTCATTACTCCGTGTCTAGAGTGTACCAATTGTGTATTTAGATGAGCGAGAGGGCAACTCAAGCAAGTTGTTGTATGTACCGATTAGAAACTGACTACTTTAACTATCTTAGCCGTGTTAATTGTTTAGAGGGCAAGTTGGCATTTTAGAACGGATTCAAAGAATGCATAGAAGAAGCGACAGGATCAAGTGGAGAGATACGGAATCCTACCTTTTTAAGAACGTTGGAAGAAAACAATCCCGATGCCCTCGAGCTCCTTCTTTCTCCTCAAAAATTTATAATTTTTCTATAGGTCAAAACCACCATTTTTGCGGAGAGCGTCGAAAGACGGCCGCGTAAGCATTTTCGTGGATTTTTTTGAGCTTCAGAGTTAAGAGAAAAGTGCAAGGGAATGAGGGGTTATTTATTGGCTTCTCAAGACCCTACCCCTGCCATATATGGAAGCCACGTCACTGGAGATACTGCATCCATCTGATCGCGATCAGAAGGCCAGTCGTTTGTCACAAGTCACAATCTCCTCTCTTTTTCGCTACGTGCAACACACAAAGAAAACGGGCCCATATCCAAATAAAGCTATGGTGCATGAGTGGGCCGGGTCCGGGCCGCTGGATGGGCCAGGCTGTGATTTTAATTTAAAATTCAAATTAAAAAAACATTTCTTCTAAATTAATTCTTGAAAATTCCTTTTAACTCCAAAAATTCTCAAATAATTTTCTAAAAATTTATAAAAACATGCTCTATCATTTAAAAATATGAATCACCAATTTTTATTCACTTAAAAATTCTTTTTTCTCAAAACCTCATTTATAATAGAATCTTCCTTTCTCGAAAATAAAAGTTTTCTTCATTAAAATTAATCTTGTTTTTAAAACAAAGTCTTACTTGAAAATGATAAAAGTATTTGAATTTGAACAAAATATATTATTATTGTTATTGTTATTTTTGTAACGACGTGGTCTTTACACAAGAAAAATGGGTTTTGGATTTGGTAAGTTTTGAAGAAGTATATGAGAGAGAGAGAAAAAAAGAAAATTAGATAAATGAAGTGGTTTTACTAATAGATGCAACAATTTCAATTAACTGCAATTTTTAACATAAATATACTAGTTTCAGCATAAATGTAGCACTTTATGAAATAAAAATACTATTTTATTCGATAAATATAGTATTTCATTTGAACGGGCAATATTGGTATAGAAAAAAGTGTAAATCATTGTTGGAAATAACAAGTACGGAAACAAAAGAATCTTTCAGCTCATGGAGTTTTTGACAAGTGTATTCTCAGACAATAGACTAAACATTATCTTTTGGGCTCTAAAGCCCTAAACACACATCTCCCTTTTTATCTGGATATATCATATAGGGATTGTGGATTTTGAAATACAATCCTTAAAACTTCAATATTCTAAATACATGCATACAACTCTATAATCTGCTAACTAAACTAAATAGAACCTGGGTTAATTCCCATCCATAATCTGTTCAAATTTAACCAGAATGAACCTTTATTACTCTTTTGCCGCCTCTTCTTTCTCCATCAACCCATCACCACCATTTCCATTATCTACTTTGAGTCCATAATCACAGAGTCTATCATCCAGCTCCAATCCACAACTATTTTCATTCACACACCCAGCAATTTCAGTACTCTTTAGAGAAAAAAAGGAAAACGATTGAAAAGGGGAAAAAAAGAGGAACATGACACAAATTAAGTGGAAAGACATGGCTGATGGTTTGAGGGTCAGAGGGTAACCTAAGGCGAATATTTATTTATAATTAAAAAAGCTACGAGAACGGATTATATTTGAAAAGAAAAACTACGAGAGATGTAGAGAGAGTTTAAGATGAGTTTTCTGTAACCATGAATAGCTCTAACCCATCCACTAACCCAAGTTAACTGGACAAGAGGTCCTATTTAGGTAATGGAAAGATTGTGGTTGTATCGGAAAAGTTGCAGATTCAGGGCTGTTTGGTTGTAGGACTATGGAAGAATGAATTGCACCGTGGAATCAAAAAATTTGAGAGGATTCCAAAATTTTGTATTTGGTTGTGGAATTTGGATTTGTAAGATTTCTTTGTTTATTTATGTGGGGCCCACCACAAAACAAGAATCCTTGAATCCTAAAGAATTTGGAGAATTTTTAAGAATTTGGCACTATTCATTGTACTTTTAGATATGACCCGGGTACTCTCTCTCTATATATATCTCTCTCTAAAATTCTCAAATCCGAATCCCATTTTCTTTGCACCAACCAAACAAACATTACAAAGATCTACAAATCCAATACTAGGAATCCAATACCAACCAAACAACAAATTATCAAATCCAGAAATTTTCAACCGTACTGTTTTGGAATCCAAATTTCATAATCTTGCAACCAAATAGCCCGTTATGCGTTATGTTTTTTAAAATTCAAAAGTTTGGGACATGATGATGCTCGATATCGGCGATCTCCCAGATCGTGATACGTGGCAGATGACGTGTCTCGAAGCTAGAAAGAAAAGACCAGGAGCGGTACGTCGGTAAAATACCCCAGATTTGTGGCCCATGGACGTAGCCGACCTTCTGCGACTGACCACACCACTCCTGTGCCCGCCTTACAAACAACCTTTAGCTCACCTCCGAGCCCCTTGCACAATGGGCCTTCTCGGCCCTCTCAGCTCATCTCCGGGCTACCGCAGAACCAAGACACCTCGGCCTCCCGCTCTCCCCCGAGCCTCCCGCCGAGATCATCTTTCTCGGTCTCATTGACCGACCCGCAACGTTGATCACAGGCGTTTCCGCCACGGCTCCACGAATCTCGCCATGCGCGAGATATCCGCCGGCCACGTCCCGCATTCCACGCCATCACGATCCCTCATTAACGAGCCTGTCTCCTCATTAATGCGGGATCCCGCTTATCACGCGGGCGTGACGCCAAGGGCGTAACGGCCGCCGTGATTCTCGCACCTGCCTGCCCGTCGCCACCACTATATAAACCCCTCTTTCAGACGATCGAAGTAAGTCATTCTTTCCTCACTAGGCCATTGCTCTGCTCAAATCTCCGGTCTAACTTGATCGTCGGAGGGTCCTCAGTGGTACAACCACCTCGGGACTTCCTTGCAGGTAGCTCGGCCTCAACTGCCTCAAACCCATTGAGATCCACACGCTTCAGGATGCAACCTCTGACTCCATCTCAGCCGTCCATCGTTGCTCACAGCAGATCTACGGAATGTAACATCTTAACGTGATCCGACATCCGTCAGCTGGCGCTGTCTGTGGGAAATTCTTGATTCCACTCAACAAAGTTCACCTTCCGATCTCAACTCAACGGCGAGCGATCACCGCGACGATCCAAGCACTAGCCGCCGCCTCCCAAACAACGGAGGCACGAACGAATCTCCTCCCCCGAACGCCATCAACGCCCTAGCCGTCCGGATAGATCAACTCACGTCCGTCGTGGATACGTGCATCCGTGTCTAAACAGCAGGGCAAGCTCCCCAGGTCGCCGTTCCCCCACCTCGGTACCGAGACCCCTACAGAGGGAGAGAAGACTCTGCTCGCATCGGCACTGCCGACCACCGCCTCGCTGCTTCCCAAGGCCGCAGATCTCCCGGGCCAACATATTTTATAGCCCACAACGACCCACGACTCCAACAGTCGCTCGTTTCACCCATAACTGTACCGCCACGCGGCAGACATTGAGCCTTTCTTGGTGAAATCGAAACGACGCAGCTCCGACGCTTCACCTCCCCCGTTCGTTCCTGACACGTGTCGTCCGTGACTATTACCCTTCTCGATGCTCACACGTCGGGAGGGTCGGGCGAATCCTCGAGTGACCAGGCAACAATCATACTCGTTCTATCCTTAGCAGGCCACTTACGGCCCCTCCCGTGCTAAGTATCGAAGCCCTGACCAAGAGGCGGCCGAGCAGCTACCCTGCTCGGCTATCCCCGGCTGGTAGCTCACTGATTGATCTAAAATTTCGGATCGTGTTTTGAAATGTAATCACAACCAAAGAATTTATAACCGCAATCAATTAACGGTGTCGATATAGCTCGTTAATGAATATGAATCGTTCACTGAGATGCGTGTACTTATTCGATATTGCTTTAGATGAGTCGAAATGAAAATATAAAAGAAAATTCAAGATTTAATTGAGTTGTCATTTCAAAAAAATCAAGAATATATTCAAGAATTAGAAATCAAGAAAGTGTCCAATATCAATTTGAATTATCAAGAATATGAATAATAGCTTGTAGGAATCGATTGAATTAGTAGCAATGATGAATACTAAAAATTATGAATCTTATCTATTGATGAATTGTAGCTAGATCGATGATGATGAATGAAAATTAGGGATCTATTGAAGAAACTAGGGTTTCTCCTTCACCATCCCTTGTCTTTTCATTGATCATCATACGGATCTAGCCTTTAGCAAAGAAAATCATCAATTGTTTAATTCCTAATTGCAACGAAATTAGCAAGAATATGATCTCGATCCAAATTAGATCATTGATGATTCTTTTTCCTAAAGTTCATAATTCTCATAAGACTTAAGATTAGTATTAGAATTTCATCATCATTAGATCTACCGATTCTCTCGATTCCTTTACAAGCGGAGATTTCACTCACGCATCATGAAAATTAAAGAATCAAGAACAAGAAATTTCATAATGCAAGAATGTAAAAAAAGCGAGAATTACAATTATCACCTTTGTTAAATCTCCTTCAAATTACACCTCTCAATTTGAGTTTACAAGACTAGCTGTCGATCGCTTCTTTGAGAGGGAATTTATCGTCGATCTTTGCTCGACTCAATCTTCGTGAGTCGTGGATCGGATGCGGATCTCTTGCTCTTGATGATGATCGGCATTACGATAAAAGATCTTCGATTGTCGCTTGATTTTGCTCTCAATGGATCTTGATTTGATTGGATTTGGATTGGATCTCAAGTTGTGTCACTCAACTTGAATTGAATTGTAATTGTAGCTCAATTGTGTAATAATGAGTAACCCCCTAAAAATTAGATTTACATCCCCTTTTATAGCCTCAAATTAAGCTTCCTTCATAAGCTTAATAGTTATGCAGAGCCTTTCAGAAGAAGCCACGTGTATATGAAGCGTCTTGAGGAAGCTAGGCGGTTATAGAGAAGGGTCTGGAGAATTTTCGACCGCCGACGACTCCACTCGGGCTGGATCAGCCGCGGTTCCGCGGCCATTTGAGGAGATCTTTGCATCATTTTCATGGGGTCTTCTGGTGTGGGTATTTGGGTCTTCTTTTGATGTCTGGAATCATTTAATCTCTTCTGAATCTCTGCCAGATTTTAAGTTTTTGACTTGCTACATTTTATCGGCAAATTGGCGATTCAGTTCTTTGACCTGAATAATTTTCTGTACAAAATCTTGATAAAAAGTATTGAGATAAACAATATCACGCGTGAAGTAATAAACACACAATTTCCCTCCAGAGTATCGATTATATATATAACACGTGGTATTTGGTATTTTCCAGATGAATTTGTAATCCGTGTTATATTTACAATAAACACCCTTAGATGATTAAGAAGCGTAGGGGAATTGATGTGTTAAGAATGCAATATTTTCGACCGAACAAATTACCCCAAACTTAATTTTGGTCGTCTCGAGCAAAGTTCTTTTATTCAAGAGAATGAGAAAATTTTATTAAGAAAAACTAACCAGCACACTTTCGTAGGCAAACACGATTGCACTGAGCATGTGCAACAAGCCTTTAAACCTCTAAGTGTTCCTAGTAGGAGGAGCGTTGTCTCCTGAGGGTTTTCAGCGGATTGCACCCATAAAATCCTATAATAAAAGGAAAACTGTGAAAGTTACATATAAAGACAAGAATTGTAAAAGAAAGACTTTGAAAAATCAGAGTTTCCAACTAAACTAGCTTTTTGGTTGTCATGAGCCCTATCTTAACAGTCATGAAAAAATGTTAGAGATCACATCATCCCTCAATAAAATATCACCTTTATTCTTTATTCCTACCTTTCTTTCAAACACCGATCATATACCCCTACGTGTGTGTAAAGAGTATCTCTACACTCGGAGAATTCAATTCAAGCTATCATACTCTTGTCCATCTACCTCAGTACTTTTTAATCGGTGAATATTTAGATGGATTTGCTCACACATTTTTCATCCGACCGTTAATATTTCTTGAGGTACTAATCGACCGATTACTCACGTGCTTGCTTATTAGGCGTATTAGTATTTTTCTCGTCTTGCAACGCCTAAGGCTTAGCAGTGACTCCCAAACCAGTTGGTCTAAGGCACTAGGTGATGAAGCACCGTCGCTATATTTTTTATGCTGCCTTGGTGATTACAAAACCAGTGTTCATTTTTCTACACCATTTTATATTTTATTGCTTCATTTATAATTTTCGTACTTTTGGCTTTTAGACAAGAGCATTTCAAGGTATTCTTTACTATCCCGAATTTCAAGACGTGCGCAAGTGCGTATAGTAGGGTATCAACATCCAAATGTTTGGCTTCCAGAATAGGAACTATTTTTCAGACTTATTTTTATCCGCAGATTAGTGACTTCTTTCATCTTACTAACCCTTGGGACAACGGCTCTTAACTACTTATTACTAGTTTCGTTTAAGAAAACTTTTAATCTTCTTGGTTTTCTTAAATTTTTCCATTCTTTTAGATGTAATTTTTCACTTTCTAATATTTTATTATCTTATTTATGTACACATTTTTTATTTTTTTTATTTTTTTATTATATGTTTTGTGCTTATGTAGAGTATGATGCAAAGTGATGCGTAAATAAGCACAAAGCTCCCCCAAACTTGTTTACAACAGTGTTCTCACTGTTACCATCTGTTAAATCTCAGAAACCTGTAAACTTGGGAGGAAAAATTTATTAACGGGGGACATGAAATATGATCGTGAGAATCTCCCCAAACTTATTCTTTATTTATGTATAATTTTTTTATTTTTTTATTTTTATTATTTTTTTATATGTATGTACAAGTTGACTCACCTCCATTCTAAAAGATGAGACAATATTACCAAGACATGGAGGCGAGGTGGAGGAAAATCAGTCATTATAAAGCGGCTCTTGTAAAAACAGGAGCTCCTCCGTGGGATCAGTGGAAAAATACGGTTTTAATCTATGTCCATTCACTTTGAAAATTGAACCGTTTTTAACATTTTCAACCTCAACTACTCCGTGCGGGTATACATACCGCACAACAAATGGTCATTTCCAACGAGATCGTAGCTTACCCGCATGAAGATGGAGACGTGAATCGTTAAGAATGACTTGTTGACCTGTTGTAAAAGTTTTTCTCAAAATGTTTTTATCGTGAAATAGCTTAGTCTGATTCTTTACTATCACAGCATTATCGTAAGCTTCATCGCGGAGTTCCCTTAGCTCGTTTAATTGCAGCTTCCGAAAGTTGCAGGCTTGATTTAAGTCAATTTTCAGTTCTTTAATGGCCCACAATACTTTGTGTTCAATCTCGACCGGAAGGTGGCAAGCGTTACCAAACACTAGACGATAATGAGACATACCTAGATCATTTTTATATGCAGTACGAAATGCCCAAAGAGCATCCGTCAATTTGGTTGACCAATCTTTCTGGTTTTTAGAAACTGTTTTCTCCAAAATTTGTTTGATCTGTCTGTTGGAAACCTCAGCTTGCCCGCTCGTTTGGGGATGATAGGGTATCGAAAGTTTATGGTTGATTGCATATTTCCGCATCAAAGTCTCGAAAGACCAATTACAGAAATACGTCCCGTTATCGCTAATGATAGCGCGAGGGTGTCCAAATCGCGAAAAGATATTTTCTTTAAGGAACTTAATGACAATCTTGTTGCCATTAGTGCGACAAGGAATAGCTTTTGCCCATTTCGAGACGTAATCAACCGCAAGCAATATGTACAAATTCCCAAAAGAGTTGGGAAAAGGACCCTTAAAATCAATACCCCAAACGTCGAAAATTTCAACCACCAAGATCGGTTGAAGTGGCATCTCATTTCTCCGAGAAATCCTACCCGTGTGTTGACATTGTGGACAGGTTTTGCAATGATCAAATGCATCTTTGAATAATGTCGGCCAGTAAAAACCGCATTGCAAAATCTTCTCCGCCGTCTTTCGAGGACCAAAATGACCTCCATATGCCTGATCATGACAGAAAGATAGAACTCTCTTGAATTCATTATTGGGGACACATCTGCGAATAATCTGGTCAGGACAATACTTAAACAAATAGGGTTTATCCCAGTAAAAGTGTTTTACTTGGGATAGAAATCGATGTTTGTCCTGTTTCGACCATTCGCGGGGAATAAGTCCTATTGCAAGATAATTCACTATATCCCCGAACCAAGGCTCGGTGGATACATTCAAGAGTTGTTCGTCCGGAAAGCAGTCATTAATTGGCAGGGTCACAGGTGAAGAAGAGATGCACGAAAGATGGTCGGCTACTACGTTTCACATCCTTTCTTATCTCGAATGACGAGATCAAATTCTTGTAATAATAGGATCCTACGTATTAACCTACCTTTAGCATCTTTCTTCGATAAAAGATGTTTCAAGGCGGAGTGATCAGTGTACACAACAATAGGTGAGCCAATCAAGTAAGGCCTGAATTTTTCTAATGCAAATACAACTGCCAAAAGTTCTTTTTCGGTAGTTGTATAATTAATTTAGGCATCATTCAGGGTCTTACTTGCATAATAAATCATATGTGGTATCTTATCAATGTGCTGTCCTAAGACTGCACCAACAACAAAATCTGATGCATCACACATTAGCTCAAACGGGTGGTTCCAATCAGGAGATGATAGAACGGGGGATGTGGTGAGGGAATTTTTAAGTGAGTCAAATCCAATCTCACAGTCTGAGTCAAAGTGAAATGTGGTGTCCTCGGCCAAGAGAAGTGTTAAAGGTCTAGCAATTTTGCTAAAATCCTTAATGAATCTCCGATAAAAACCTGCATGACCAAGGAAAGATCGAATATGTTTGATGCATTTGGGATGAGGAAGGTTATAAATGACATCTATTTTAACTTTGTCGACCTCAATACCTTTCCGTGAAATGATATGTCCAAGTACAATTCCCTCTTGGACCATGAAATGACATTTTTCCCAATTCAAGGTTAAGTTCTTCTCTTTACAACGAGTAAGAACAGCGTCAAGATGAGATAGGCAGTCATCAAAAGAATCTCCGAATATTGAGAAATCGTCCATGAAAATCTCCAGAAAATTCTCGACCATGTCCGAGAATATCCCCATCATGCACCGTTGAAATGTAGCGGGAGCATTGCATAACCCAAAGGGCATGCGTCTATAAGCAAACGTACCGAAAGGACAAGCAAATGTGGTTTTATCTTGATCCTTTTCGGCAATAGGGACCTGATTATAGCCAGAGTATCCGTACATGAAACAATAATATTCACGTCCAGCTAAACGTTCTAACATCTGGTCAATGAAAGGTAGAGGAAAGTGGTCTTTCCTCGTTACAGCATTGAGTTTTCTATAATCAATACATACACGCCACCCAGTTTGAGCGTGTGTCTGGATTAACTCATTTGCCTCATTTGTTATGACCATGATGCCAGATTTCTTAGGGAATACATGAATTGGACTTACCCATTGGCTATCAGAGATTGAGTAAATGATACCACTGTCAAGGCATTTGATAATTTCTTTCTTTACCGCCTCCTTCATGACGGGATTCAACCGTCTTTGTGGTTCTCGGGTTGGCTTGGCTTCATCCATCATATGTATATGATATTCAACAATCAAGGGACTAATCCCTTTGATGCCAGTCATTGTCCAACCAAAAGCCTGTCTATTATATCTCAAGACCGTTAAAAGAGCGTTCTCTTGCTCTAAAGCTAGATAAGAAAATATGATCAAAGGTAAAGACTCATTCTTACATAAATATGCATATTTAAGGTGAGAAGGTAACAATTTGAGATCTAATGTCGGTGGAGAAACAATAGAAGGTGGGGTAAGAGAATGACATTCAGATTCACGAAGAAGCTCATAGCCTGCAAAGGATACAGACTCAGAAAGTGATGAGTCAAAAGTTTCAGACTCAGGAGTGGACTCATCAAAAGTGTCCTCACTATTGTGTGCAAGATCAAACATTGATGTGCTAATGTCGTCGAGATCATCAAAGTAAAGTTCATCAACCTCGCAGCTTTCGGGAGCTATCTCGTGGATAGAACAGATATCAAGAATGTGAGCAGAGGGTTCAGACGGCTGACTTCCAATCTTATAAATGTTCAGCTCAATTGACATCTTCTCGAAGGATAGGGTCATGAAACCGTTTCGACAATTAATGACAGCATTGGAAGTGGCTAGGAAAGGTCGACCAAGAATCACCAGAATTTGTTTCCGTGGGTTCGCTACAGGCTGTGTATCAAGAACAATAAAGTCCACAGGGAATATAAATTCCCCCACTTTAATCAACACATCCTCGAGTTCACCCCTAGGTTTGGCGATTGATCGGTCTGCCATTTGGAGAGTGCAATGAGCTGGTTTCAACTCTCCAATCCCTAACTGCTCGTAGACAGAATATGGAAGCAGGTTAACACTTGCGCCAAGGTTAAGTAAAGCACAGTTAATGCTTTTATCCCCAATAGAAATCGAGATTGTAGGACATCCAGGGTCCTTAAGTTTCTTTGGTAATTGTGGGGGTAAAAGCAGTGCTAACATTATTTGTCATGAATACCTTTTTGGGCACTTGAGTCTTCCTCTTCCTAGTGCATAAGTCCTTAAGAATTTTCGCATAAGCCGGGACTTGTTGTATAGCATCTAGGAGAGAGATGTTGATATTAACCTGTTTAAACATTTCCATAATCTTCTCCATATATGGACTCGATTTGTTTCCCCTTAACCGATTCGGATAAGGAGCTTTAGCAATAATAGACGTGTCCAACATTGGAGAAGGTGGTGTGTGTAGAATAGATCCCAGAATAGGAGTGAGGATCGTCTTTGGTGGACTAGAAGAAGTGGGCTGAGGGTTCGAGCCTTAAGGAAAACGAAGAATAGGCTCGTAAGAAGGTGGTGAGGTAGACGAACAAGGGTCAGAAGTGGAAGTAGAAGTGGATGTGGAAGTAGAAGGGAAAGCCGGGGTGTTATTAATAGATTCATCATTATTATCAATCTCTTCACCGACTTGATTATTCAGCACTCTTCCGGATCTCAACGTTGTAATGCCATTCACATTGTAGTATTGTGAATGTCCAGGATTCGGTAAAGGTTGAGACGGAAGTTTCCCTTTCTCTCTAGCATTCATTTCGGCATTCAATCGTGCAATTTGTGCTTCCATCGATTTAATACTCTCGCTTTGGGAGGCGGAGTTTTTCTTTAGATCATCGATAGAAGTCCTTATATCAGCCGACACTTGGATGGATTGTTTCATAAACATTTCCAAGGTTCGTTCGAGTGAAGAAGAGTTATCAGCACCGGTCAATTGCAAAGAATTATTATACGGTGCAGAAGTGTTGACCGGATTTTTAAAATTTTGTGATTGATAGGGGTGCTGACTCAGTTGTAGTGGCTGTTGTTGTTGTGGAGGGACCCTTTGAAAGTTGTTTTGGTTTGGAACCGTGTTTTGAGTTTAGTGTTGGTTCCAAGCAAAATTAGGGTGATTCCTCCAACCCTGATTATAAGTGGAAGAATAAGGATCGTTTCTAGGTCTTTGCTGAAAAGCAGCATTTGTATGCTCTTGACCTTGAAATGGAGAATTTAAAGGACATTCTTCCGTCAAATGTGATGGATCAGAACAACATCCACAGACAGTTTTGGGGAGTTTCATCTGATTTAGGGATGCTAATAAAAATTTGTGTTTCATAGCTTCAAACTTCTTTAGCATTGCTGTCATTTCAGCTTTGACTCCTATGGAAACATCTAGTTGATGGATACCACCCCTAGACGATGATTGACTTACACTCTCCCATTGCAAAGTTTTTCAGCGAAATCTTCTAAGAATTTCCAAGCTTCACCATCGTCTTTAGACATGAAGTTGTCTTGACACATAAATTTAAGCACCTGTTTTGTTGTAACATTAATGCCCTCATATATAATTCTGCACAGATCCCATCGATGGATTCCTTGATGAGGACATTGAACTAACAGACTCGGGCTGTCTTATGATTGGGATAGAATTTCTTAAGGAAAGTTATGACGAATTCATCCCAGTTTGAAATAGAATGTGCAGCTGTGTTATAAAGCCACTTTTCGGCTAAATCGCACAAAGTGAATGGGAGAATACGTAGACGCATACCATCCACAGACAGTTGTGAAGTACCCATCATAGCGCATACGTTTTTAAATTTGGTAATAAAAACGTATGCATCTTCAGACTCGAGACCGTGAAATTTGGGTAAAAGATTGATGTATTGAGATTTGATTTCGAAATTGTCCCCATTGGCTGGTGGAATGGAAAGACAAGTAGAAAGAGGACCACGTATTGGGTAGAATCTCTCTTGGAGAGACATACGCGGTAGATTTTGCGCACCTGCGGGTGGTGGCAAAGTGGTGTTATGAAAGTTCGATGGAGATCCGTCCATCGTGGTGGATGTGGTGTGTGGTGAGGAAAAAGAAAATGTAGAATTACCGATTTCGGAATCGATAGAAGGAACGCGGACAACACATGTAACACCCTAGTTCATTTATACCAATTCTAGTTCTCGTATTTCCTTAATTGTGGTATTTTCCTGATTTATCGTGTTTTGGGTGCGAATAGTATTTTACATTTTACATTGCATTCGACCCGACCTGCTTGCTTGAAACTTGTTTGATTCATATTATGAATTATCTTGACTTGTTACATAGACATGTGCATTTTCATGAATACTGCATACTGGCATTTTATCTGGTATTGCATCTTTTACCATATATCATTTTAAGTCACGTAAAATATTTTAAAAATACATAACATGGCCTGCATGATACCCCTAACCCCGTGGTAGCATCCGCGCATTTTGTTCTCGTCCCGTTCAGTGAAACAGACGTGTTTGGATGGCTACGCGCACGTACGTGCATCCGTTCTTGGGGGTATGCATTTTCATTACCCAAGATTTCATTTTTAAATTTGGCCGTCACATATATTTTTCATATTTTAAATCTGAATTATTAAACCCGACCCGGGCGTGTTTTGAAATATTTTGTATACCGCCAAAATTCAAATTTATTTAATATAATATTAAATTTAATTTAACCGTTTAAAATTCTTAACATCTAAAATCATTTAAAAACTAACTAAAATCCTTTTATATAAAATCCTAACTATTTTTTTACCCAACCCAGCTCTCTCTCCCTCTAACGCTGGCCCCCACACACTCTTCTCTCTCTTCCCTCACTCGAGTTTCCCTCTCTCCCCCCTCACTCGAGTTTCCCTCTCTCTCTCCTCGCGCAGATCTTTCTCTCTCTTCTCTCTTTCTCTCTTCTCGCTATGAGACGAAATTCTTTCTCCTCCCCTCTCTCTCTTTCCTCTCGCGGTTAACAAGATCCTATCACCTCCCGAAGCCTTACGATCACCTCCCTTCTCCCTTAACCAACTCCATTAATTCTCTCGTCTTCCTCCATTATAAAAACCCACCGATCTCCTTCACCCACCATCACCAAAACCCATCTGCCTTCTTCGAAACCCTAACCCTAATCTCACTAGACTCCCTCTGTCTCAACAGAGCTTCACTTCCTCATCTCCTCCTCCACCTTCTCCCTTCAATCCTGAGCCCCTGCACACACACCCTGCACCCACAGAACCCTCACCTCGTCGCCGTTCCCTCGCCTCCGACGACCCCAGCTTCACACCACCACCATCATCATCTCCTCCTCTTCCTCTCCTCCACATTCTCCCTCTACACCAACCCCTACAACACCCCAGCCAACACCAAACCGACCCAAACCCTAACCTAACCCTAAAACACAGAACCCTAGATCACCGGAGCTCCGATCATCCCCTCGACACCATCTCATTTCCCTGAATCCATAGCACCCACAACCACAGTGAGCAATCCTTTCCTCCTTTTCTTCTTCTTCCACTTTCTTTCTTTTCTTTCTTGATTCTTGCTCTCTGTTTTTCGTAGTTCGCCGGAGCCGAGATCGACGCCGACGATCCAGACAGCGTACCTTACCTGCGTGTTCACCCTCGTGCGTTACTTGGACCCGTTCCGTGTACCGTGCGCGCATCGCGACTTTTCGCCAACGTAGGACATACCGTACATATCTGTTTCACGTTCCGTCTAGGCAAGTTTATCTTGCTACATGCTACATTACTTTATATACATCTAATTTAATAAATATAATACTAGTATTTCAAATTATGCACCCCATGTTTACTTTTACAGTTTTTCGACATCCGTCTGCATCCGTACGTCTTACTTTACATCTAGCGCATGCAAACCTATCTCATTACATACTGTATTACAATATACTGTACCCAATGGAATATTTACATTTCATATTGCTTAATTGTACATCCCACATTACCCTTTTATAGTTTTACTGTTTTCAGGATACCCGTTTGCATCTATCTCATTTAAAATATATACAACTGCATTTATATACCACATTAATTCATATTATTATTGTATTAACACCCCATGTTTAATAAGCGCATCCTAATTAGTATCGGAACTATTAGTATAACCCTAATCGATAATTGTGCATCCATATCATTTATTTTATATCAATTTGCATACCATGTCACATTATATCATTTTATTGTTATATTAGTACTCCATACTTGATTTTGTGCACCCATATTTTTTACAGTTTGATCATGAGCACCCACTTGATACATGTATACTACTTACCATGATCTGATACACCATTACTTGAACTGACTTGATAGTTGTACACTACTTGACATGACCTGATATATTACTACTTGACTTGTTACCTGATCCCGTTTCTAATGCCGACAATCCTGACTGTTCCCCTCCGAATGATGGTGCGATTGGCGTCTTGCCTGAGATTCGGGGCAGATGCTAATTGGTCTTATCCGTCCACCTCTCCGAAGATGCCAAGTTGATTTATGGCACCGTGTATCGGAGGTTTGGACGGATGCGGCCGATGTAGCAGACTTCGTCAGATTCCCCCTCGTTCAAGGGGTTTTTGATTGTGGGGACGCTCTTCCCTGCAGGCGCAAGCCCCTGCAGTTAATTACGCTACCGCATCACGGTAACAACTTTCTCCTTCTCCATAATTTCACTTCGTGTCGTGGGTGTTTGTTTTGTTTGTGGTTGCCCGTGGATTGTATACGGAGACTAATTTATGTCGTCGCCCGTAGGACGTGGATTAGCCCAAATCCGTATTTTCTTAGATTTGGGTTTGGGGTTTTGGTTTGAGGATACATTAGCCATATTTGAGGCTAAGATCAACTCAAACGTTTGTTAAGGATACGTTAGTCTAATTTCAGACTAAGATCAACTTAACGGGATCGTTTAGATCCGACAAAAGAGCATTTGGGGGCTCTATTGTTCCAGTTTAGGGACATAGTGGTCCATCGAATGTATGGCCGTCGGGACCCATTACCTCTCTGACGACGTTGAAGGATTACAACGACAGATGTCAGAGGAGTTCAGAGATGTACCCTTGAACTAAAGTTGGTTGGGCGATCTATAGTCCAATTTGGGACTCAAATCTGTTTTGAAAGTTTTGGTTTAAGGATGCGTTAGCCATATTTGAGGCTAAGATCAATTTAAACGTTTGTTAAGGATACGTTAGCCTAATTTGAGACTAAGGTCGACTTAACAGGCTCATTTAGATCCGACAAAAGAGCATTTGGGCTCTATTGTTCCAGTTTAGGGACATGGTGGTCCATTGCCAGTTTAGGGACATGGTGGTCCATCGCCAGTTTAGGGACATGGTGGTCCATTTCCCATTTTGAGGATGCATGTTGGTTTAAGGACGCATTAGTCCATGAGTTTAAGGACCCCACAGTCCGTATTGTGTATGGTTGTCGGGATCCGTCACCTCTCTGACGACGTTGAAGGATTACAACGACAAATACCAGAGGAGTTCAGAGATGTACCCTCGAACCGAATGTAAATTGATTTGGGAGAGCAGTTGTGCTCGATTCAATTTAATTTGAGGACTTATGGCCAGTTTGGGCTAAGTCCAGTTATGTTTGAAATATTGGCCCTTTGGGCCATTAGACATTTGTCTGGGTTCAGCCCCTCATCATTCAGCAGTGCTAAACAGAGGTTTGGGGGTTCTGACAACATTTTGTCTTTGACTTCCTCAATTTTGAGATTCAATTGGAGGAGGGACTTTTGCCTCTGGAAAATTAGCCAATTTGGCTAAAAGTAGTGTTAAACACTAGAGAACAACAGTGTTAAACACTGGAGATAGAACTCTCAAATTAGTGTTAAACACTAGAAGACAATCAGTGTTAAACACTGGAAATATAATCTTCGATTTAGTGTTAAACACTAGAAACAATCAATGTTAAACACTGGAAATATAATCCCCAAATTAGTGTTAAACACTAAAGAAAGAGGGGTCACGTGTGGACACGTGAAAGCGCCCAAAAGTGGGACCAGATCCCTTTTATTTTGTTCTGCAATTAAGTGTTAAACACTTTTCATTTCCTGGCCATCACGTGTGGGCACGTGATAGGCATTCATCCATTGGATATTAAAAGGATTTGTTAGGGGTCGCGTGGGGACACATGAAGGCGCCCTAAATGTGGAGCCAGATCTCCTTTGTTTTATCCTCAAATCTGCGAATAAGTGTTAAACACTTTTCATCTTTATTTTAGAGCATCACGTGTTGGCACGTGATGGGGATTTAAGCATCGATAATTACAGCACTTGCTGAGGGGTCATGTGGGGACACGTGAGAGCGCCCAAAGGTGGGACCAGATCCCCTTTTATCTCGTTCTGCAATTAAGTGTTAAACACTTTTTATATTTTGGTTTTGAGCATCATGTGTTGGCACGTGATGGGGATTTATGCATCGATAATTACAACACTTGTTGAGGGGTCACGTGGGGACACGTGAGAGCGCCCAAAGCTTCTTTTCTTTTGTTTTTTCTTTCTGCATTTTGGGAGTCACGTGGGAGCACGTGAGGCATTGCCTCAAAGCTTCTTTTCTTCAGGGATCTTTTCAAGGGTCACGTGGGGGCACGTGACCCTAGTTCTTTTCATGAACAGAGATCTTTTAAGTCTTCTTATTTTAAGAATCGAATTCTCTGTAGGGTAAAACCCTAATTTTGTTTTGGAGGAATTAAATTCCTATTGTGAAAGAATTAAATTCTTATTTAGAATAAAACCCTGATTTCTTTTTGAAGGGATTAAATTCCCAGATATGTAAAAGAATTAAATTCTTGATTAGGGTTAAACCCTAGTTTTGTGTTAGGAGAATTAAATTCTCAAAACTCAATTCCCCTTCTAAGTTTAGGATCTGCATGGCAGGATCTCGACCCGATGAGAATTAAATTCTCAACTTATAGGGAGGTGTGCTCTGTGCAGATCTTCAACCAGAAGAAGAACTAAGTTCTTTATTTGCAGAAGAGTTTAACTCTTAAATTTTGAGAATTAAATTCTCTTTTTGAAGTTGATCTTTTTCCCTTTTCTCACCTAGGGTTTTCTTTGTTGAGAATTAAATTATCCTTTCTTTTCTTCCCTCTTGAGAATTAAATTCTCCTCTCTCTGTTTTTCTCTCCAAAAAAAATGTCCCTTCTTTTCTTTTCTTGGCTCCTATTTATAGGAGAAAGAAAGAGAATCAATTTGTTTAGCAAATCACTCATTGAAAGATTTGATTTGTTTTCATCATTAATATGATCCTTTAGATCATTCAGTGAATTTTATTCACCGTGGATTTTAAATCTAAAGATATTCTGTTTGTTATTTCCGGTGAGATTTTAGGTGAAATCTTTCCTTGTATCAAATCTTTCCATAAATTGGTGATTTTTAATCACCCTTGGATCTTTAATCCAACGGTCTCCATAATCCTTTTCCATTTGGAAAGATTTAGAGAAATTTAGAATTTTAATTCTATTAAACTGTAAGGCTTTCAAAGCCTGTCATGTGCTGGCACGTGACCCTTTATCACGTGTGAGCACGTGACCCCCAATTGGTTCTTTTCTCAGTGTTTATTTATGCTTCAGTTTTAACCATCACGTGTCAACACGTGACCATTGGTCACCTGTGAGCACGTGATACCTCATTGAGGTATTTCCTTCAGCCATTTGTTTTTTTTAATTTCTGTTTTAACTATCACGTGTCAACACGTGACCATTGATCACGTGTGAGCACGTGATACCTCATTAAGGTAATTCTTGATTTTTAATTAAGGAACAATGCATAGCATATTTGCTCATAACTTTTGATCCCGGATGAATTATGAGGCCCATAGTATATCAAATCGAAGTGTTTTTCGAGATGCTTCCAATATCATTAGAATTTAGTTGTTTCTCTTTCGGAAGTTTATCAAAATACAGGCCGGAAGATACTGGTTCGCATTTCCTTAAGCGTATCGCTGCCATTTGATACCTTGAACTCTTTTGCGCAGAAATTTTTGAAGGGAACAAATGCCCCGCACTACTTTGCCCACGTAAGTATGTATGTGGGTGAAGTAGTGTAGAGTTATGCATGGCGTATGACCAGTTTCGGATTGGTATATAACTTTCAGGATCTTGATCTGAGAAGATAACGAGCGGACACAAGCGTCGTCATTTATCATTGACTTAAATCTTGACTCTTAAGAGATATAGTTCCAAACCCTTAACTCATGAGCCGCACCCTTCTATCTCTTTATGTCTTCCTCTGGCGTGAAGTAGTTTATATGCTCATGAGTAAGTTCTCCATTTCAGTGGCATGTAGCTTTGGCAAGTGTGGCTCATAGATGGTCCATCTTGACTTCTTTGCAGGGTAGTGATGGCTTAAGAGACAGGGGTAGGATCTGCCACCTAAGACTTTTCAACTTTACGAGCCGTGAGGGTCTCATAAAGACTTTTCTCCCTACGAGTCGTGAGGATCTTGTAGGTGTATTTTCTCTTTAAGAGTCGTGAGGATTCCTAAGTGTGTTTTCTCTTATAAGTCGTAAGGATCCTATAAGAGAGTTTTCCCTCTTACGAGTCGAGAAGACCCGTAAGCGGTTGTTTCCTTCCTTGTCGAGATTCGACTTTAGAGAGTGTGACCCGTGGATAGTATGCAAGAGACCGTTTTGGGCCGACTTGTAGAGTCCCAGTGCTTAGGAAACAGGTTTTTTAATCCCTACTGCCTAAGGCTTTATCTCACGAGTCGAGACGAATCGAGAAGTTCTCGCAAAGACATCAATTTCCTCACGAGTCGAAACGGATCGAGCAGATCTCGCAAGAATATCCTAACCTCACAGTTAACCTCTGCTCTTTACGACAGAGGTCCGTTAGGGTCTGTGGTACTAGGGTTTTGCTTGTCGTACCGTCGCATTGGCTGATGTATCCCTCGATAGGCAATCGTGCTGTTCGAGTAGCCCTGCGACTGCCGTGTCTCTGATCCCTTCGGGGGGTTGGACAAGACGTCTTCAAGCAATCCTCCTAGGCAGTTTGACCGTCAGAAGAGCAAGCGTTAGGAATTTTTCCATGCCGCTTTTTACTTGAGGTTAGGCTCATTTTGGAGAGCCCCGATAAGTCATAACCACTCCGCGCTGGCGTGGGATGATCTCCGATAGTCTTTCAGGCTTTATATGACTTGCCGTTAAGACCCTGAAGCTAGGAATTTGGCCTTTGCTTCATTTGCTGGTATCGCGTCTGCTGTATCGAGACGAATGTCACGGTTGTTTCTAGGTTGCTGGTGAACCGTCGAGGTTTGGAACTAGGGATTTTGCCGTGGCTCCTTTTGGTGATGTTGCGTCTGCTGTATCGAGACGAACGTCGAGGTGGTGACCACTCCACACTGGTGCGAGATGGTCTCCGATTGTCTTTCAGGATTTATATGACTTGCCGTTAAGACCCTGAAGCTAGGAATTTGGCCTTTGCTTCGTTTGCTGGCATTGCGTCTGCTGTATCGAGATGAATGTCGCGGTTGTCTCTAGATTGCTGGTGAACCGTCGAGGTTTGGAACTAAGGATTTTGCCGTGGCTCCTTTTGGTGATGTTGCGTCTGCTGTATCGAGACGAACGTCGAGGTGGTGACCACTCCGCACTGGTGCGAGATAATCTCCGATTGTCTTCCAGGCTTTATATGACTTGCCGTTAAGACCCTGAAGCTAGGAATTTGGCCTTTACTTCGTTTGCTGGCATTGCGTCCTCTGTATCGAGACGAATGTCGCTGTGGTGATCACTCCATGTTGGTGTGAGATGATCTCTGATTATCTTTCCGGTTTTATATGACTTACTGTCAAGACGTTGAAGCTAGGAATTTGGCCTTCGCTTCGTTTGCTTTGGTGTGTCCGGATCCTGTTGGAGGAAGGACGCTGTAGTGACATCTCGTTTGCTGTATCGAGACGAATGTCGTGGTGGTGACCTCTCCATGTGGGATGATCTCTGATTGTCTTTTCGGTTTTATATGACTTACCGTCAAGACGTTGAAGCTAGGAATTTGGCCTTCGCTTCGTTTGCTTTATCATGTACGAATCCTGTTGGAGGAAGGATGCTGTAATGACATCTCGTCTGTTGTATCGAGACGAACGTCGAGGTGGTGACCACTCCGCGCTGGTGTGTGATGATCTCCGATTGTCTTTCAGGTTTTACATGAGTTACCTTCAAGACCCTGAAGCTAGGAATTTGGCCTTTGCTTCGTTTACTTTGGCGTGTCCGGATCCTGTTAGAGGAAGGACGCTGTAGTGACATCTCGTCTGCTGTATCGAGACGAACGTCGAGGTGGTGACCACTCCGCACTGATGTGGGATGATCTCCGATACTCTTTCAGGTTTTATATGAGTTGCCTTCAAGACCCTGAAGCTAGGAATTTGGCCTTCGCTTCGTTTGCTTTGTCGCGTCCGAATCCTGTTGGAGAAAGGGCGCTGTAGTGACATCTCGTCTGCTGTATCGAGACGAACGTCGAGGTTGTGGTGGGTTTTTGCCATCGCTCCGCTTTGTTTCAACCGTGAGGTCTTTTGTTGACGTTGCATCCATATCCTGCTGGATTGCTGAGGAACGCCGTTGGTGATCTCTCGTCTGCTGTATCGAGACGAATGCTGGGGTGGAGCTGGGATTTTGCCGTCGCTCTGCTTTGTTTCGACCGTGAGGTCTTTAGTTGACGTTGCATCCACACCATGCTGGACTGCTGAGGAACGCCGTTGGTGATCTCTCGTCTGCTGTATCGAGACGAATGCTGAGGTGGAGCTGGGATTTTGCCGTCACTCCGCTTTGTTTCGACCGTGAGGTCTTTTGTTGACGTTTTATCCACACCCTGCTGGACTGAGAAGGAACCTCGTTGTTGACATTGCGTCTGCTGTATCGAGACGAATGCTGAGGTGGAGCTGGGATTTTTCCGTCACTCCGCTTTGTTTCGACCGTGAGGTCTTTTGTTGACGTTGCATCTGCATCCTGCTGGACTGCGGAGGAACGCCGTCGTTGATATCTCGTCTGCTGTATCGAGACGAATGCTAAGGTAGAGCTGGGATTTTGCCGTCACTCCGCTTTGTTTCGACCACGGGGTTTTTCGTTGACGTTGCAGCTGCATCCTGCTGGACTGCGGAGGAACGCCGTCGTTGACATCTCGTCTGCTGTAACGAGACGAATGCTGAGATGGTCTCTAGGTTGTCTGTGAACCATCGAGATTTGGAACTAAGGACTATGCCGTGGCTCCGTTTGATGGTGTAACATCTGTGTCCTACTAGAATAAGGAGGCACACCGTTGTTGGTCTCCAGGCTGTAGATGTGGCCATTGAGATTTGGAACTAGGGACTTTGCCATGGCTCCGTTTGATGATGTAACATCTGTGTCCTGCTGGAATGAGGAGGCACACCGTTGTTGGTCTCCAGGCTGTAGATGTGGCCATTGAGATTTGGAGCTAGGGACTTTGCTATGGCTCCGTTTTGTTGCGACTCTGAGGTCGATTATTGACGTCATGTCTGCATCTGGTTAGAGTGAGGAGAAACGCCGTTGGTGATCTCTAAGTTGTCGATATTGACGTCGAGGCCCTGAAGCTAGGGATCTTCTTTTGCTTCGTTTGTTGACATTGTGTCTTAAATATTGCGACAAATGTCGAGGCTGTCTCTAGGTTGTCTATGAACCATCGAGATTTGGCTTCGCTTTCTGGTGGAGCCTGTTGGGAAGGTATGGTTCCCTCTTTGTTTGTGCCCCTAGATTGTATACAGGGATCGATGTGATCTCACCTGTAGGGCAAAATGTTTCATTCTTTCATCATTTCTTTTATTCTTTCCGCGATGCTCTATCATTTCAGCTTTTATATCGCGAAGGTCGCGATTGCCCAATCATTACGGCTATTTTTCGCGGTGCCCAATCATTTCGGCTATTTATTTTATTTTTACTTGCTGCTTTTTATTGCGAGCTGCCCCATCATTTCGGCTATTTTTCATGCATACATTTTTACTTGCTATTTTTATATTGCAAGTTGCCCCATCATTTCGGCTATTTCGTATGCTTGTGTGGCTTGCTGGCTTTTCGCTGCAAACTTGGATCTAGACACCGATTTCGGCATCAGCACCGCTACAACTGGGATATTGCCAGGAGCGAATCATCATTTTCCTCTGTCTATGTTGAACAAAGGTGGCTTAGTAAACAGGGTTAAGGGTTCTATCGACTAAGGCTTTTGACTTCATGAGCCGTAAGGGTCTCATAAAGGTATTTCTCCCTACAAGTCGTGAGGATCTTGTAGGTGTGTTTTCGCCTTAGGAATCGTGAGGATTCCTAAGTGCGTATTCCCCTGTAAGTCGTAAGGATCTTACAAGAGGGTTTTCTCCTTATAAGTCGAGAGGACTCACAAGGGTTGTTCATCGTGCGATCATATCCCTAGTCACGAATGAGACTTGGTTAGGGGAATGTTTATTCGCGCCCGTGGATTGTATACAAGGGTCAGTACCGAGCCACTTGTAGGACACTATCGGAGGTTGTGGGGGTTGCTTAAGAACAGGTTCAGGTCTCTGTAACTTAAGACTTTCAAATCTTATGAGCCGTGAGGGTCCCATAAGAGAGTTCTCCTTACGAGTCATGAGGATCCCGTAAGTGTAATTTCTCCTTAGGAATAGTGAGGATCCTTAAGTGTGTTGCTTCCCTGTGAGTCGTAAGGATCTCACGCGGGTGGTTCCTCCTTAGAAGGTCGAGAGGACCCTGTAAGTGTCTTTTAACGAGATTGCGCCTTTTCGGGTTTTCACAAACACTCGCCGGTAGCCCTGCTGTTTTTACTCACGGAGCCCTTTCGGGTTTTCATCCGTGCCCACTTTGCTTATAGACATACCGTTTTTTTTTGTTTTTTTTGTTTTTTTACGTCAGCCTGAGGATGCTGCGGTAATAGTTTAAGGACGTTTCGGTCCTTTGCAAGTTTTAGGACATTGCGGTCCACTGTTAGTTTAAGGACGTTTCGGTCCGCAGCCAGTTTTAGGACATAGTGGTCCATCGTCGCCGTATTTGAGGCGAATCTCTAGTTTACTGACTTTTCGGTCTGCAGCCAGTTTTAGGACATAGTGGTCCATCGTTAGTTTAACGACGTTTCGGTCTACAGCCAGTTTTAGGACATAGTGGTCCATCGTTAGTTTAACGACGTTTCGGTCTACAGCCATTTTTAGGACATAGTGGTCCATGGGGCTTTCTCTATGAATGAGCATGATGCCCCCGGCATGTCCATGTTTTTCGGAGCATGTGGCTGTGGCGGGCTCACCTTCCAGTTTTCGGACAACGCGAACTTGCCCTGTTGGTATTGGTCTTCAACCCATTTTTTGAAGACGTAGCAGTTTTCGATCGGATGGCCCAATACTTGGTGGTAAGGGCAGTAATTAGGATTGTTGACACCATTCAATTGTAGCTGGTGTTTCGGCTCCGGTAGAATGATAAGCCTGTTGCGTACTGCTAGTTCGAACAGCCTCCTTGTTTCATCCCGGGGAAATGAGTAAGGACGTTTCAACTTTTCATAGAGGTGTTGCCGCTTGTTGCTTTGGCGAACAACCGGTCTAGGGTCGCTTGATTGCTGTTGAGCGTCGGCGATGAAGGCCGTTTTTGTTGGAGATAGTGCCCTCAAAGTCAATTATTGGATCGCAGGTACGTGATTGCAATGATTGAGGAAGGACCTATACCGATATGACAGTCTTGCTCAAGATGATAGTTTGCTATCTGGTTTATCTTTATCATCGTATATATGCTTTAGTTCACTATTGCATGATTGATAGAGCCCATAGGATTCTTGCTTGACTACCAGCAGTATGATGGCGATCATATACGTGGGAGCTGGGGTCTGTAAGCACATCCTTTAAGTGTCCCTAGTCGTGGGAGTTTCGAGACAGGGTATCGATACTCCAGAGTAGACTAGTGTATACAGTCGAGACCCTGACGAGGGGCGGTGGCCGGTTTCACAAGCCACAGGTGCCAGTTGGATCACCTAAGATGTATACAGGTACTCATTGAGTTATGAGTACACCGGACAGGACTCGCCGGGAATCTGCTAGTTGGTATTATACCTAGTGTCAGATAGAAATTCCCTGGTGACATGTGTACATGTTAGTTCATCGACCTGAGGTCGTCATTTGTCTCGTGTGAGTTCCCACCGTGCTTTGATTTCTACCCTACCACGGCTCAAAGGAGTCGTGCAAACAGGTCTTTTTTGGGTACAGTCCCGAGCCACATTGGAGGCAAGTGAGCGGATCGTCGGGGATTCGTCTCTCCCGGTATTTGGGGATTGATGTCGCGCAGTACACGGGTGTCCATCACTAGGAATCCTCGGCCGAGCTAGTGGAGAATTACTGATTGGGATCAGTAGTTTCTCAGGTGGTGATGGGCTTCATGCCGACACTATTTATCGCGTTATTAGGGGTCTGACTTTATCCACCCCCCTAGACTCAATATGCGATACTCTTTAGATGAATGGACCGGACTGTATATACATTGTCACTGTCAGGCTCAGTAGGGTTTTTAGATGAGTTCGCTCATCAGCTTCCCTTCCAATCAATACATAGGCAAAACGTTACGTGCAGCTAGTACCTCTGACGTGCTAGGGGTTATACCCAGTGCCAGTGTGTTGATAAGTCATTAGAGTCCCCTACAGACACTTTTTCAAGTTCGGGCGAAACGTTGTAGAGGCCGTATGGGTTTATGGCAAGGTTCGGAAAAAGCACGTGCGTTTTCGCACGTGTCGTTTTTCGGGCAGATAATACTGGTAGGCTTTGGTTTAAGCCGGAAACCAGTATTATACTATGTAGATATAATATCTTTGTCTCAGTTGCATTTGTATTTGTAAGTCCGCGGCGGCGCCCCGGCCGTTTATCCGACGCCGGAAACGCGGAAACAAAAATTTTGCAAACTAGCAAACCGGTACCACCGCGCACTTTTATCCCGGATCGGGCCATTAACCTAGCAACTAGCAAACTAAAATAAGAGTAGAGAAGTATACCAAGCGATCCGTGTCCTTCGGTCTTCGTCTCCACTCCGATCTCTTGCGGAATCTCCGTCCGTCACATCCTCGTCGGAAAGGGCACCACGTAGCCGGATTCTTTTACGGGCTCCCACCTCTGGACCGAGGCAACTCGGGCACGAAGTTGGCTAGCCGACACGACCAAGATTTGCTGTAAGCAAGTGTAGAATCGTAGTCTCTTTTGGGGTGGTGAAGTTGCCATGGATGGAGAAGAGAATGAAATGAATTTTCAAGTGGAGCTAGAATTTTGTATCATGAAATATGAGATCAACAAAATTTCCCTCATCAAAATAAAATGATCCTCTCTCACCTCATGAAGTGGCCGGCCCCAAATGAGAAGGGAATCCAATAAGGGAGGTGAGTGTAGGAACTAAAAATGGTGACCACATCAAAAGCAAGCCTCATATCAAAGATGCAAATCAATCCCATCCTAATCCTTTCTCATTAATGCAAAACCATGATGGAGAAAGGAATGGAATCTAAAGATGATGAAGCCACACATGCAAGAAACCCCTCCACAATAAGTAATTTGCATAATTGCAAATTACCCCCTCCATCGAAAAGTCCGGCCGCGAAGGAACAAAGGAAAACCGGCCGGAACGGAATACAAACTGGCAACTACAGAAAACTGATCCCGTAATAAATTACAGGAAAATCCCACTACTGCATATACATGCCCGCATTTGTATTCCCACTGAACACAAATGCAAAGAGACAAAATCGACACTATCTAATACTAGGATCCGGCTTAAGCCAAAGCCGGCTAGTAAAAACAGTCCGATCACGATCTGTGCAATACCGCACGTATCTGATCGAACCCTGCCATATCTCCATACGCCCTCTACAGCGTTTCGCCCGAAACTTGAGTAACTGTCTGTGTGGTGGACTCTAAAGACTCGTCAATACTATGCTGTGGATTTAACCACTAGCACGTCAGAGGTATTAGCCATACGTGACGGGCTACCAGCTATTGACCAAAAGGGACGTCGATGAGTGAACTCATCCTGACACCCTACTGAGCCTGTCAGTGACAATATCCGTACAGTCCGGTCCGTTCGTTTATGAGCATCGCATGGCGGGCCTAGGGGGTTGGTAAAAGTCTGACCCCCAATAGCGGTACAAGTCGTGTCGGAGTGTAGCCCAGAACACCCTGAGATACTACTGGAATACCTACCAGTAAATCTCCTGCCTTGGCCAAGGACTTTTCATGTTCTGGCTCTCTTAGACACAGCGCGACCTCACCCCCAATACCGGGAGAGACGAACCGCTGCAGATCCGCTCACTGCCTCCATGTGGCTCGGGACTGTACCCAACTAAAACCTGTTTGCACGTCTCCTTTGAGCGTGGTAGGGTAGTAATCAAAGCACAGTGGGAACTCACACAAGACAAATGACGATCTCAGGTCGATGAACTAACCTGTACACATGTCACCATGGAACTGCTATCTGACGTCTGGTATAATCCTAACTAGCAGGTTCCCGGTGAGTCCTGTCCGGTGTACTCATAACCCAATGAGCACCTGTATACATCTTAGGTGAACCAACTGACACCAGTGGCTTGTGAGACCGACCACCGTCCCTCGTCGGGGTCTCGACTGTATACACTAGTCTACTCCGGAGTATCGATGCCCTGTCTCGAAACTCCCATGACTAGGGACCTTTTAAGGATGTGCTTATAGACTCCAGCTCTCACGTATATGATCGCCCTCATACTTCTGGTAGTCAAGCAAGAATCCTAGGGGCTCTATCAACGTATAATGGCGACTCGTAAGGTCACCTAAAGCAGTACACGATGATAAAGATAAACCAGATAGCATACTATCATCTCGAGTAAGACTGTCCTACCGGCATAGGTCCTCCTCAATCATTACAATCACGTGCCTGTGTTCCAATAATTGAATCTGAGGGCACTATAACCAACAATCTCCTACTTTCACTCAAGGCTAATTATTGCGATGTCGCATACTCACAGCCCGTGTGATACCAAACACCCAACTCCTCTTCTAGTCAGTCTCACAAAGCTCGTTTGCGAAACTATTGCGTTCGAGGAATAGCCTCAGTGAGTGGATCCGCTATGGTGTTTCTTTCTATGTCTCTCTTTATCTCAAGTTCGCGGAGAAAGCCATCTCCCGAAATGAGCAATACCTGTCTTAGAATATGTCTGGATGTCTGATGGGACCTAGCTCATAAATGAACTCCAAATCCAAACTTCTTAGACTGTATCGTCAACTGAACTTAATCAGTATCCTGCGCCATACCTTCCCTCAGTATCCACCTGGACCATCTGTCCATAATACTGCCCCTCGTCAGAGGGAAAACTATAACTCTGACAGCCACTTTGCCATCCAGGTCACCTTGGAAGCCTGGAATGATAACTGTCTCCCGAAGAGGCTGCCGTTATCACAACCCTAGAACATTCACTTATGTTCTAAAACTGCTTCCGATCGTTTCTCCAGGATTGGATCAATATCAACTTATTGCACCTATTGCAAGAACAACATCTGGTGTGGTACTTGACATTTCATGATCAACTCAATTGCCTAAGCAAGTGATCTGCCAATCATGCACATCCCTCTCTACTTTAGTCTGTAAGACACCTTTAGAGAGGGTGACTCCATCACCTGCAGGTACACCACCATGCCAGGAGTCGTCCATTCTAAATACTCTTAGAATGCTGTCTAAGTACCCAGATTGGGAAACTACCCAAATCTAGATCTAAAACCATAGATCTAGTGACCAGAATGTCTGATATAATATCCAAGTCCTATGTGGAGAAACCACTGTGTGACGACCAAAGTATAACCGATCGTAGTATAGGAATATCACTTCCTACTCTGTGTATGTCATCAAATACCAGGACATCACACCCTACTACCTTCTTAACAGATCCATCCCCTATTCTGATGAAGTCAAACCTATGACTGTCACATCAGAAATAGATGATCTATCTCCGCTATATCTGCTTTAGTCTATAAATAGACATAAGCCACCTGTCCACCAATGCTTCCGCTGCTCCCACTGACTACGACAACCCTCTGGCAGAGTCATATAGACGTACACTTCTAAAGCTAGTTCAGAACGACGCTATACTCATCCTCCTGCCGGGTCTCACAGTATGGAACAACAGCAATGGCATGTCTGGGTAAACAAGAACCTCCCTGCCACCGTCCCTGAGCATACCGAAGTACCTCTCGGGTGCCTGAGGTTACCCACCATATCTGCGGAGTGGCCAATGGAATGTCAAACCAGATTGAATCTTTAGGTTCTTTATCAAATCTTCAGTAATCGTTTGCGGTTCTGGAATCACTTCCAGTTCTACCATACTCCCACTACTGTTTTCTGAAAAAATCCATTTTTATTAAAACTGTGGCGAGTCAAGAATAATATCACTATTGATCTTCCAGATGGTAGAAAGTCAACCTTCGTCATAGCCCGGGTCAACCCACAAACAGCCATTACAAAAACGTGCCTTGAGTTATCCAGAGTATGGTTTTAAGCATAAGCTGGACAACTCCCCGTACCTTAACAATGTCAAGATATGAACTGTTCTATATCCAATATAGAAACAGAGGCACTGATTTAATTGAACCAGATTCAAATCATGCGTCTGTCTCCAGTGCATGTCAAGTAAATGGAAGGAGGCCGATCAGCGTTACTCAACTTAGGAATGCTTCCAATTATGAGTAACCTGAAAGAGAAGCAAGTTCTCTTAATCATTACTATCAACTGAATACCATACACAAGTATCTACATCTTTGATCACCTCGAAGAATTCTGATACTTGCAATATCTGGTTCTCTACTTTATTCTTATACCTATAACTCCTCAAAACTTAGACACTGCGTTTCTACGAAACACCTGTCTAAAACTAGAGAAGTCATAAGTAAACAGAATATAGTACGAGTACCTACCCCTCTGTCCTAATGGACACTGGACAATATACAACACTCTGTATAAGTCCCCTGAGTCTTGTGACTCATTCACTGTGTGTCGTAGGTTGAAAACTGTACTATGGTTATGAAGAATTACACCGCTGTTTAATGCTCCTTACCTAACCATCCACTGATATAGGTAAATGTCATAGACATAATCTCAAAAAGGTATATCTCACTCTATGAAAATAGACGTATAGATATATCAATTTGAAATTGGTGCATAACAACGGATATTCAAAACCAAATATTTGCCGACCGGCAAACAACCCAGTTGGCTTCCTCAAATATCACCAATTACAACGAATCCTGATATAATGAGGATGGTCACCTAATTCCCAATAACTTACTCCCACTCATCATCTGTAAAACCATACAGATGTGAGAATCATACCTGGTGAATACATACCCTGGAGCAAGTGTCTAATCGGGAAATCAGTTTTCTTTTAACAGTACACAATGAAACTGAAACATTAAAATATTTCGATGGGGTATCCTGGTATTCCCAGTAATGCCTCTTCCATTATCCAGATTCACAACTGTAACCGTATATTTCTTTGCCACCTCTCCAAATCCCTTTATATGTCTTTAGTCATTACCTTCTGCACACCCCTTTAGGACAAATGGTTTTCTTCCTTCCCTACCATTCAGCACCAGCCTATGGTTTGAAAGAAGACTATCCAATAAGCATAATGGGTGTACTGTCCTAATTCTAGGAGCACTCGCAATGCGAGAGAAGGTGAAGATAAAAGACAACTGAATAAAACTTATTCCTATTTCTCCTGAACCAGGATCCATCCCCGAACTGGAACAAGTTCCTTTCAAGTTCGTATATAACCATACGATGGATTATCCAATAAACTTGGGATCTTCGTAGTGATACGGAGTGTCCTGGAGAAATACAAAGGTGATTTAGGATTGGCGAAGAAATACTTGGTTTGGTCGTGAATAGCAGTCGCATTTTACTTTGCCCTCTTACTAATCTCTTTCTTTGTCTTAACTTAATACCTTCTGTACACCGTTTAGGCTAATTGGTTTTCTTCATTCCCCACCGTTCGGCACCAGCCTAAGGTTTGGAAAAAGACTATCCAATTTGCGTAATAGGTGTACTATCTCCTAAACCAAGGAGTACTCGCAATCTGAGAGAAGGTAAAAGGAAAAGACAACTGAATAGTCCTATTCGTTTTCTCCAAAACCGGAAACCATCCTCGAATTCCTTCGAGTTCGTATATAACCATACGATGGTTTTGTCCAATGGAAGTGGACGTTCGCAGTAATACGGGGTGTCCTGGAGAAAAGGGTAAAAGTAGGAGTGGCAATGAGGTTTGCAACTCTGACAATCCAAAAGCAAGTGTTAAGAAGGTTCGGTCAACTTGGTCACTGAGTCATAGTCTAGGTTCGGGTCAATGGTCGCTGTCAAAGAGAGAGAGAAAAGAAACACTCAGCGTGCACTCTAACCTAGATCAGAATGGTTATCACTTTATCTAATTTGGAAACCTCCCACTGTAACGTCAAATTCTTCCCCAAACCTGAAAGAAGAATTAGCCGGGATCAGCCGAGGAGTAAACCAACTCATCAGTGGGAATCGAGATCCAACCATCATCGCATGATAACGTGACGGAATCCGCTCACACTATCACACTCCAGAAGGTATGCGCATATCTGGCAAGTTTCAGTTCTTTTGAAACTCCCGATGTGGATTTTTTGCCCCATGCTCTTATGACCTTGACGAAGGCCAACAAATCATAAGTCACATGTCAAGTTCTACCCGTCATTGTCCAGGTTGATTTGAACCCACCCGTACAAGCCCTTGACGAAGGCCAACAAGGCTATACGACTGTCCCAAACCAACGCATCTATCTATGCAGCAGAAAGGCAACAAGCAGCTACCATACACTATGCCTTGACGAAGGCCAACAAACATAGCATGAATACTACGTGCTACCCGTCTGAAACGACGGAGGGCTACGAATGGTTTCTAGCGAAAACCTTTAACGTAATGAACTTGATATCGCTGAAGGAACCGGATAGCTTTTAAAAAATATAGTGACGAAAACCTTTGCTAAAGAGGTCACTCCCGGTGAAGGGATCTCGGTTCTTTCCCCATAGAATGAGGTGCAGGATATTCCAACTGAATACCACGATGCAAAGCAAAAGTAATCGGCTATAGTGAAGTTATTACCCTGACGCAAACTTCTGTCCAAGGGGTCACTCCCGGTGAAGGGATCTCGGCCCTTGCCTCGTCGACTGAGGAGCAGGATATTCCAACTGAATACCACGATGCAAAACAAAAGAGAACGTCCTTGCAATAACAGCTTTTTGAAAAAGTGTTCCAACAACATCAGAATAGGTTTGTTTATCTTGCATTGATCCGAATCAACGCAGTCCCATCAATTGATCACACCACAAAGAACGAAAATATACTGACGTACGTATATGCCATCCACATTCGCCACTGGGTCCCGTCATTACCCGTTAGGTTAGCTAACTAACGACAGAGCGGGGACTGGACTAGCGCGAATGCAAAACATATACAACATCTACTAATATATATATAATATATAATTTTCGCTCAAGGCGTGATATTTGCAACATCACAGAATTGTACAGCATCACAGAACAATACAGATATCTGGGATCCCCGGGTTTCACTGAGCCACTACTGAAACCCGACGTTCCCCTGGTCGTGTGGATAGCCTGTGGAATGAAAATCCTAGACCCCTACGGGCGCGGCAAGTCACCCGCCAAAACCTGAAGCGAGACAGCCCCCTTCAGCAACGTGAATGGACCACCCAGCACTTCACGGAATCCGGTAACTTGGGCACCCCTCCTGGGTCAACCTGTACCCCCTACGAGTGCGGCGAATAGCCCGCCAATTCTAGAGTGAAGCCTCCTCCGTCTCAATGCCATGAGATGCGGGCTTGTTGCCCTCTAGAACCCGGCTATCCGTGCATCCTTCCGCGGGGTAATCCTAGTACAGAAAGTAAAATATACATACAACGGGTACATCGACCGCAACCTGGTCGTGCCCCAAAAGAATAATACAAACAGGCAGTGACGGCAGTCCACATGTCGGACGCTCGCCCCGCAATATCAAATGTACATAATACAACAAAACTGTACTATCATTGCATCCAGGCTATCCCCCACGACCGATCCGCAACATCACAGCAAAACACAGAACATCAACGTGAATGTCACGTTCGCAAATCCGTCTAACCGGGCTATAGCAGTTAGACAGTATTTACCGATCAAATGACATTCATGGTCGCAGATATACTATAAATACTGTGAACTAGCATGTTTAAAATATCCGATCGAACAAATTTTATCAAGTGGGCCCCAAGCAGTACTGTAGCACTTACAGAAAATCTGGGCCCAAAAAGAATGTCCCAAAACCCCCATTTTGAACTCAGGAGCACTCTGCAAAAATTTGGTCAAATGAGAAGTCAAAAGCGCGGCAGAACCGCGGCCCAAGCATGGGTTTGGCCGCTGTTCCGCGGTCGTATGGTGAGATCACTTGACCAATTTTTCACAGATTGCTTAGAATTCCCTGCACAATATTCTGAAACACCCTGAAAAATTTTTAGACTCAAAAATTTCGACAGAAACTGTGCACACAAAATCGGGTTTTCGGGATCTTTGTTCGATCGAGGATGTAAACACACTAGACCAAGCTAGGCATGGTTAATGGCGCGGCTCTGATACAAATATAAGTCCGCGGCGGCGCCCCGGCCGTCGATCTGACGCCGGAAACGCGGAAACAAAAATTTTGCAAACTAGCAAACCGGCACCACCGCGCACTTTTATCCCGGATCGGGCCATTAACCTAGCAACTAGCAAACTAAAATAAGAGTAGAGAAGTATACCAAGCGATCCGTGTCCTTCGGTCTTCGTCTCCACTCCGATCTCCTGCGGAATCTCCGTCCGTCACGTTCTCGTCGGAAAGGGCACCACGTAGCCGGATTCTTTTACAGGCTCCCATCTCTGGACCGAGGCAACTCGGGCGCGAAGTTGGCTAGCCGACGCGACCAAGATTTGCTGTAGGCAAGTGTAGAATCATAGTCTCTTTTGGGGTGGTGAAGTTGCCATGGATGGAGAAGAGAATGAAATGAATTTTCAAGTGGAGCAAGAATTTTGTAGCATGAAATATGAGATCAACAAAATTTCCCTCATCAAAATAAAATGATCCTCTCTCACCTCATGAAGTGGCCGGTCCCAAATGAGAAGGGAATCCAATAAGGGAGGTGAGTGTAGGAACTAAAAATGGTGACCACATCAAAAGCAAGCCTCATATCAAATATGCAAATCAATCCCATCCTAATCCTTTCTCATTAATGCAAAACCATGATGGAGAAAGGAATGGAATCTAAAGATGATGAAGCCACACATGCAAGAAATCCCTCCACAATAAGTAATTTGCACAATTGCAAATTACCCCCTCCATCGAAAAGTCCGGCCGCGAAGGAACAAAGGAAAACCGGCCGGAACGGAATACAAACTGGCAACTACAGAAAACTGATCCCGTAATAAATTACAGGAAAACCCCACTACTACATATACATGCCCGCATTTGTATTCCCACCGAACACAAATGCAAAGAGACAAAATCGACACTATCTAATACTAGGATCCGGCTTAAGCCAAAGCCGGCTAGTAAAAACCGTCCGATCACGATCCATGCAATACCGCACGTATCTGATCGAACCCTGCCATATCTCCATACGGCCTCTACAGCGTTTCGCCCGAAACTTGAGTAACTGTCTGCGTGGTGGACTCTAAAGACTCGTCAATACTATGGCTGTGGATTTAACCACTAGCACGTCAGAGGTATTAGCCATACGTGACGGGCTACCAGCTATTGACCAAAAGGGACGTCGATGAGCGAACTCATCCTGACACCATACTGGGCCTGTCAGTGACAATATCCGTACAGTCCGGTCCGTTCGTCTATGAGCATCGCATGGCGGGCCAAGGGGGTTGGTAAAAGTCAGACCCCCAATAGCGGTACAAGTCGTGTCGGAGTGTAGCCCAGAACACCCGGAGATACTGCTGGAATACCTACCAGTAAATCTCCTGCCTGGCCAAGGACTTTTCATGTTCTGGCTCTCCTAGACACAACGCGACCTCACTCCCAATACCGGGAGAGACGAACCCCTGCAGATCCGCTCACTGCCTCCATGTGGCTCGGGACTGTACCCAACTAAAACCTGTTTGCACGTCTCCTTTGAGCGTGGTAGGGTAGTAATCAAAGCACAGTGGGAACTCACACGAGACAAATGACGATCTTAGGTCGATGAACTAACCTGTACACATGTCACCAGGGAACTGCTATCAGACGTCTGGTATAATCCCAACTAGCAGGTTCCCGGCGAGTCCTGTCCGGTGTACTCATAACCCAATGAGCACCTGTATACATCTTAGGTGAACCAACTGACACCAGTGGCTTGTGAGACCGACCACCGCCCCTCGTCGGGGTCTCGACTGTATACACTAGTCTACTCCGGAGTATCGATGCCCTGTCTCGAAACTCCCACGACTAGGGACCTTTTAAGGATGTGCTTATAGACTCTAGCTCTCACGTATATGATCGCCCTCATACTGCTGGTAGTCAAGCAAGAATCCTAGGGGCTCTATCAACGTGTAATGGCGACTCGTAAGGTCACCTAAAGCAGTACACGATGATAAAGATAAACCAGATAGCATATTATCATCTCGAGTAAGACTGTCCTACCGGCATAGGTCCTCCTCAATCATTACAATCACATGCCTGTGATCCAATAATTGACTCTGAGGGCACTATAAACAACAGTATTCGGTCGTAATACAAATGCGGGTATGTTTATACTGATACGGGGTTATCCTGAAATTCGTTTCAGGATCACTTTTGGAAGTTGCCAGTTTCCAGTTTTCTATCAGCCGTATTTAACATTTGGTTAAATACGGATTTATCTTTTCTTGACGAGGTGAGTCAGTGTTCTAGAAGGTTCTAGAGAGGGTGATTAGGCTTGTGACTCACTTGTTCATTAATGATGCATTTATTGTGTTCATACTTTGTGTTCACACTTTGTGTTCACACTTGATATTTTCTCATTATGATCACCTCCCCCTCTCCTACACTCACCCTCCTCCCTCTATAAGTGGCCGGCCTCCCCCCCTCTCATGGCTCATGATAGTTGTTCACTAGAAAAAGATTATGATAGATTCGGGTTCATAAAAATTAGATAGCCTCTTTCTCATTTCACCCGATCCAAAAGGCAACTTCCATAACCGTTCGTCCATAGCCTTGGACGTAACGAGACAAAGTGTTCTACTCATTCTCTACTTCATCTTGGTCGTCTCTTTTAGCAAACTCGACGATCGAGTTGCCTCGGTTCAGAGGCGGGAGCCCGTTTAAAGATCCGTCGACGTGGTGCCACCTGGACGACAAGATTGGAGATTCAGGAGATCGGAGCAGCCGCAACAAAGCGTGGGATGATGGTTAAAGACCGAAGGACTCGGATCATTCGGTATAACGTTTCTACCCCTTTGTAATTTGTTAGTTTAGCTTTAATGGCAGATCCGGGTTACGGTACACGATAGCGCCAGTTGTAAAAAGTTTTTGTTCCGCATTTGGTGTCTGTTAGACGGCCGGGGCGCTACCGTGGACTTACAGTGGTATCAGAGCCTCACCATTAAGCTATACTAACTTGTGCTAACACGTTTAAAACATCGATCGAACCGAATTTCGAAAATCACATTTTTTCAGCTCCTGAGTTTCTGTCGATTTTTTGAAGGGCCTAAAAATAATTTTACATATCACAGAAAGATAAGCAGGGTTTTCTAAGCATACTGGAAAAAATTGGGCACGTGATCCCACAAGAGCGCGGCGGTTCCGCGGTCAAACCCATGGTTTGACCGCGGAACCGCGGTGCTTTAGTGGGAACAGTGGATCAATTTTTCCCAGAGAGCTTAGTTTTGGAATTTGTGGTTTTTGGTATATATTTTTTGGGCCCAGATTTTGTTACTGTACAGCAGATGTACGTGGGGCCCACTTCGGGAAATTTAGTCGATCGAAATTTTAAATTTGTTAGTATGCAGTATTTACATTATATCTCCGACCGGGAATGTCATTTGATCGGTAAACTACGTCTGATTGCTATAGTTCTTTTAGACGGGTTTGCGAACGTGATATTCGCGTTGATATTCTGTATTGTGCTGTGATGTTGCGGATATGTCGTGGTGGATAGCAGGGTGCAATGATAGTGCAGTTTGGATTTATTTGTACATTTGATATTGCGGTGCGAGTGTCCAACATGTGGACTGCCGTTACTGCCTGTTGTATAATATTCTTTTGGGGCACGACCGGGTCGAGGTCGATGTACCCGTTGTACATATTTTTATTTCTGTACTAGGTTTATCCCGCGAAGGAGTGCACGGATAGCCGGGTTCTGGTGGGCAACGGGTCCGTATCTCATGGCTTTGAGAGGCAAAGGGACCTTACTCTAGAATAGGCAGACTATTCGCCGCACTCGTAGGGGGTACAGGTTGACCCAAGGAGGGGTGCTCAATTTACCGGATTCCGTGAAGTGCCGGGTGTTCCATTCACTATGCTGTGGGGACTACCTCGCTTCAGGTTTTGGCGGGTAACTTGCCGCACCCGTAGGGGTCTAGGTTTCATTGCACAGGCTATCCACACGACCAGGGGAACGTCAGGTTTCAGCAGCGGCTCTGTGAAACCCGGGGATCCCAGATTATCTGTATTGTTTTGTGATGCTTATTACTTTTCTGTAATGTTGCATATTATCACGCCTGGAGCGATTATTGTATATTGGTATATATACTATTAGATGTTGTATATGTTTTACACCCGCGCTAGTCCAGCCCCCGCTCTGTCGTTAGTTAAGTAACCTAACGGGTGATGACGGGACCCAGTGGCGAATGCGGATGGCATATACGTACATTTTATTTTCGTTCTTTTCTGGTGTGATTGATTGATGGGACTGCATTGATTCTTATCAATGCAAGGATAAAACAAACCTATACTTGATGTTGTTGGAACAAATTTTAAAAAGGTGTTATTACAAAGATGTCTACTTTTGTTTTGCATAGTGATATTCAGTTGGAATATCCTGCACCTCATTCGACGAGGCAAGGGCTGATATCCCTTCACCGGGAAAAACCCCTTGGGCAGAAGTTTACGTCAGGGTAGTAAATTTAATATAGTCGATTACAAGATGCTTTGCATCGCGGTATTCAGTTGGAATATCCTGCACCTCATTCCACGAGGAAAGAGCCGAGATCCCTTCACCGGGAGTGACCTCTTTAGCAAAGGTTTTTCGCCACTATATTTTTATAAAAAGCTATCAGTTTCCTTCAACGAGATCAAGTTCATTACGTTAAAGGTTTTTCGCCAAAAACCAGTCGTAGCCCTCCGTCATTTCTTTTGGATGGTCAGTAGTATTCAAGCTATGTATTTTGACCAACGCCAAGGCATAGTGTTTGGTAGCTGCCGGGTATTCATCTGTTGCATAGATAGATGAGTTAGTTTGGGACAGTCGTTCTGCCATTTTGGCCAACGTCAAGGACATGTGCGGGTGGGTTCAAATTAACCTGGACAATGACGGGTAGAACTTGGCATGTGACTTATGACATTTTGACCAACGCCAAGGTTATAAGAGCATGGGGCAAAAATCACATCGGGAGTTTCAAACATACAGGAAACTTGCCAGGCATGCGCATACCTTCTGGAGTGTGATAACTTGAGTGGCTTCCATCAAGTTATCATGCGATGATAGTTGGATCCCGATTCTCACTGATGAGTTAGTTTACTCTTCGGGTGATCCCGACTAATTCTTCTTTCAGGTTTGGAGGAGAATTTGAGATTACAGTGGGAGGTTTCCTGATTAGATATAGTGATAACCATTCTGATCTAGGTTAGAGTGCACGCAGAGTGTTTCTTTTCTCTCTCTCTATTGGCAGCGACCTTTGACCGACCCTAGACTATGACTCAGTGACCAACTTGACCGAACCTTCTTAAAATACTGGCTTTTGGATTGTCCAAGTTGCATAAGACATTGCCGCCCCTTCTTTTACCCTTTGCATTTCTCAGAACACCCCGTATTACTACGGATATCCACTTCTATTGGATAGATCCATCGTATGGTTATATACGAACTCGAAGGGACTTCTTCGAGGATGGATCCAGGTTCAGGAGAAATAGAATTGGTTTATTCAGTTGTCTTTTATTATCACCTTCTCTCAGGATGCGAGGGCTCCTTAGTTTAGGAGAGTACACCTATTACGCTTATTGGATAGTCTTATTCCAAACCATAGGCTGGTGCCGAAAGGTAGGGAATGAAGAAAACCAATTAGCCTAAGTAGGGTGTACAGAAGGTAATATGTAAAGACAAAATAAAAAGGGATTAGAAAGAGGGCAAAGTAAATTGCGACTGTTATCATTCACGACCAAACCGCGTACTTCATCGCTGCTCCTATTTTACCTTTGCTTTTTCCCCAGTTCGGGAGAAATAGAATAAGGTATTATTCAGATTGTCTTTTATCATCACCTTCTCTCAAGTTGCGAGTACTCCTAGGATTAGGAGGGTACACCTATTATGCTTACTGGATAGTCTTCTTCCAAACCATAGGCTGATGCCGAACGGTAGGGAAGGAAGAAAACCATTTAGCCTAACGATGGTGTACAGAAGGTAACGACTAAAGACAAATAAAGGTATTTGGAGAGATGGCAAAGAAATATACGGTTATAGTCATGAATTGGATTATGGAAGAGGCATTACTAAGAATACCAGGATACCCCTACGAGACATTTTAATGTTTCAGTTTCACTGCGCATTGTTAAAGAAAAACTGATTTCCCGATTAGATAATTACTCCAGGGTATGTATTTACCAGGTTTCATTCTCATATCTGTATGGTTTTTACAGATGATGAGTGGGAGTAAGTTATTGGGAATTAGGTGATCATCCTCATTATATCGGAATTCGTTGTAATTGGTGATATTTGAGGAAGTCGCCTGGGTACAGTTTTCAACCTACGATGCACAGGTATTGAGTTATTTGAACTCAGCGGACTTATACATAGTATTGTATGTTGTCCAGTGTCCGTCAGGACAAAGGGGTAGGTCCTCGTACTATATTCTGTTTACTTATGACTTCTCTAGTTTTTAGACAAGTGTTTCACAGAAATACAATGTCTAAGTTTTGAGAAGTTATGAGTATAAGAATAAAGTGGAGAACCAGGTATCGCAAGTATCGGGATTCTTCAAAGAGATTGAAGATATAGATTCTTATGATTGGTATTCAGTTGATAGTAATGGTTTTGAGAAACTTGTTTCTTTTTCAGGTTACTCATAATTGGATGGATTCCTAAGTTGAGTAATACTGATTAGCCTCTCTCCATTAAGTTGTTATGCACTGGAGACAGCTGCATGATTTGAATCTGATTCCAATTAAATTAGTGCCTCTATTTCTATATTGGATATAGAATGGTTCATATCTTAACGATGTTAAGATACGGGGAGTTTTCCAGCTTATGCTTAAAACCAGACACTGGATAACTCAAGGCACGTTTCTGTAATGGCAGTTTGTGGGTTGACCCTGGCTTTGACGAGGATTGATTTTCTACCATCTGGAAGATCAATAGTGATATTGTTCTTGACTCGCCACAGTTTTAGTAAAATGGATTTTTTTCCAGAAAAACAATAGTGGGAGTATGGTAGAACTGGAAGTGATTCCAGAACCGCAAACGATTACGGAAAATTTAATAGGATCTATATATTCAATCAGGTTTGACATTCCATTAGCCACTCCGCAGATATGGTGGGTAACCTCAAACACCCGAGAGGTACTCCAGTAGCCTCAAGGACGGTGACAGGGAGGTTCTTGTTTACCCAGACTTAACACTACTGTTGTTCCAGACTATGAAACCCGGCAGGAGGATATGTATAGCGTTGTTCTAAACTAGCTTTAGAAGTGTATGTATATATTATTCTGCCAGAGGGTTGTCGTAGTCAGTGGGAGCAGCGGAAGCATAGTGGGCAAGTAGATTATGTCTATTTATAGGCTTGAGCAGATATAGCGGAGATAAGATCATCTAATTTTGATGTGACAGTCATGGGTTTGACTTCATCAGAATAGGGGATGGATCTGTTAAGAAGGTAGTAGGGTGTGACGTCTTGGTATTTGGATGACATACACAGAGTAGGAAGTAAAATTCCTATACTACGATCGGTTGTACTGTGGTTGTTACACAGTTGTTTCTTCACAAAGGACATGGATATAATATCAGACATTCTGGTTACTAGATCTATGGTATTAGATCTAGATTTGGGTACTTTCCCAATTTGGGTACTTTGATAGTATTCTAATGGTATTTAGAATAGATGACTCCTGGTATGGTGGTGTACCTGCAGGTGATGGAGTCACCCTCTCTAAAGGTGTCTTAGAGACTAAAAGGAGAGAGGGAAGTGCATGATTGGCAGATCACTTGCTTAGGCAATTGAGTCAATCATGAGATGTCAAGTACCACACCAGATTTTGTTTTTGCACTAGTTGCGATAAGTTTATATTAATCCAATCCTGAAGAAACATAAGGAAGCAATTTTAGAACATAAGTGCTTATTCTACGGATATGATGACGGCAGCCTCCTTCGGGAGACGGTTATCATTCCAGGCTTCCAAGGTGACATGGATGACAGAGTGATTGTCAGAGTTATAGTTTTCCTTCTGACGAGGGACAGTATTATGGACAGGTGGTCCAAGAGGATACTGTGGGAGGCATGGTGCTGGATACTGATTAGGTTCAGTCATCGATACAGTCTAAGAATTTTGGATTTGGAGTTCATTTATGAACTAGGTCCCATCAGGTTTCCAGACATATTCTAAGACAGGTATTACTCAATTCGGGAGATGGCTTTCTCCGCGAACTTGAGATTAAGAGAGACATAGAAAGAAACATCAGGGCGGATCCACTCACTGAGGCTATTTCTCGAACACAAGTGTTTTACAAACTAGCTTTGTGAAACTGATTAGTAGAGGAGTTGGATGTTCGGTATCACACGGGCTGTGAGTATGCGACATCGCAATAATTAGCCTTGAGTGCAAGTGGGAGATTGTTGGAGATAGTGCCCTCAAAGTCAATTATTGGATCGCAGGTACGTGATTGCAATGATTGAGGAAGGACCTATACCGATATGACAGTCTTGCTCAAGATGATAGTTTACTATCTGGTTTGTCTTTATCATCGTATATATGCTTTAGTTCAATATTGCATGATTGATAGAGCCCATAGGATTCTTGCTTGACTACCAGCAGTACGATGGCGATCATATACGTGGGAGCTGGGTTCTGTAAGCACATCCTTTAAGTGTCCCTAGTCGTGGGAGTTTCGAGACAGGGCATCTATACTCCAGAGTAGACTAGTGTATACAGTCGAGACCCCGACGAGGGGCGGTGGCCGGTCTCACAAGCCACTGGTGTCAGTTGGATCACCTAAGATGTATACAGGTGCTCATTGAGTTATGAGTACACCGGACAAGACTCGCCGGGAATCTGCTAGTTGGTATTATACCTAGCGTCAGATAGCAATTCCCTGGTGACATGTGTACAGGTTAGTTCATCGACCTGAGGTCGTCATTTGTCTTGTGTGAGTTCCCACCGTGCTTTGATTTCTACCCTACCACGGCTCAAAGGAGTCGTGCAAACAGGTCTTTTTTGGGTACAGTCCCGAGCCACATTGGAGGCAAGTGAGCGGATTGTCGGGGATTCGTCTCTCCCGGTATTTGGGGGTTGATGTCGCACAGTGCACGGGTGGCCATCACTAGGAATCCTCGGCCGAGCTAGTGGAGAATTACTGATTGGGATCAGTAGTTTCTCAGGTGGTGATAGGCTTCATGCCGACACTATTTATCGCGTTATTAAGGGTCTGACTTTATCCACCCCCCTAGACTCGATATGCGATACTCTTTAGATGAATGGACCGGACTGTATATACATTGTCACTATCAGGCTCAGTAGGGTTTTTAGACGAGTTCGCTCGTCAGCTTCCCTTCCAATCAATACATAGGCAAAACGTTACGTGCAGCTAGTACCTCTGACGTGCTAGGGGTTATACCCAGTGCCAGTGTGTTGATGAGTCATTAGAGTCCCCCACAGACACTTTCCCAAGTTCGGATGAAACGTTGTAGAGGCCGTATGGGTTTATGGCAAGGTTCGGAAAAAGCACGTGCGTTTTCGCACGTGTCGTTTTTCGGGCAAATAATACTGGTAGGCTTTGGTTTAAGCCGGAACCCAGTATTATACTGTGTAGATATAATATCTTTGTCTCAGTTGCATTTGTATTCGGTCGTAATACAAATGCGGGTATGTTTATACTGATACGGGGTTATCCTGAAATTCGTTTCAGGATCACTTTTGGAAGTTGCCAGTTTCCAGTTTTCTATCAGCCGTATTTAACATTTGGTTAAATACGGATTTATGTTTTCTTGATGAGGTGAGTAAGTGTTCTAGAAGGTTCTAGAGAGGGTGATTAGGCTTGTGACTCACTTGTTCATTAATGATGCATTTATTGTGTTCATACTTTGTGTTCACACTTTGTGTTCACACTTGATATTTTCTCATTATGATCACCTCCCCCTCTCCTACACTCACCCTCCTCCCTCTATAAGTGGCCGGCCTCCCCCCCTCTCATGGCTCATGGTAGTTGTTCACTAGAAAAAGATTATGATAGATTCGGGTTCATAAAAATTAGATAGCCTCTTTCTCATTTCATCCGATCCAAAAGGCAACTTCCATAACCGTTCGTCCATAGCCTTGGACGTAATGATACAAAGTGTTCTACTCATTCTCTACTTCATCTTGGTCGTCTCTTTTAGCAAACTTGACGATCGAGTTGCCTCGGTTCAGAGGCGGGAGCCCGTTTAAAGATCCGTCGACGTGGTGCCACATGGACGACAAGATTGGAGATTCAGGAGATCGGAGCAGCCGCAATAAAGTGTGGGATGATAGTTAAAGACCGAAGGACTCGGATCATTCGGTATAACGTTTCTACCCCTTTGTAATTTGTTAGTTTAGCTTTAATGGCAGATCCAGGTTACGGTACACGATAGCGCCAGTTGTAAAAAGTTTTTGTTCCGCATTTGGCGTCTGTCAGACGGCCGGGGCGCTACCGTGGACTTACAGTTTTTCCCTTCCCTTTATCCTTTTTGTTCGATCCCTTGTTTGCGGGTCCGAGATTCTTTCCGGGTAGCGTGCGATTGCACGGCTGAATGTTCTCGCAACTCCTCAATTCTTTCGGTTTAGATATGGATTCTTTGAAGAGAGGGCTGAGGGCTATTTTTTTGTCGGAGTCGCTCCCGAAGGTGAGAACTCGCGATCCCCCGGGATCAACCCTATGACAATTGCCAACAATTCTTTTATGCTCATCTGTCGCATTTTTCCGCTGTCTACGAGCTTCACGCTTTGTCCTGTTGAAGTGTTGCCTGTGTGTGACATACTCTTGCCACCAACACTTAAAGGAGTTGCAGTCTTCAGTAGGATGTGCGATCTTCTGATGATATAAGCAGAAGTTAGGATGCACGTCCACTTCATCAAGATGTATACCTCCAGGAGAATTTTCTCTGAAAGAGGGCAGCTTCATCCCCATTGATATGGCTTTGGCGAATCGTTTCCTTGTCTTAATCTTGCTTTCATTTGCGTCGGATGTACTTTGATCCGATGGGAGTGTTTCGACCCTTTAATCTAGTCACCGGCGTTTGGCTTTCTCGAATATGGCCATCTCGCGCTCTCGATCAGCTTTGCTTTTAAGACGGGCTTCGTTCATGAATGCATCAATCATTTCGTCTGATGGTCCTAGAAGTTCTGGCTCAGGATCTTCCCCCAGCCTCTCTGTGTAAGGAGCTTCCTCATTGTCTATCGACGAGTGAGAGATCATATGGCAGCTCGCTACGTTGTCCTCGGATTCATCTGATGAGTCTTCTCCATCATTTTCGTCCTCAACAAAAGAACAAGCTGCCCCCGGCGTGTCCGTCTTCTTTGGAGTGTGCGGCTGTGGTGGGTTTACTTTCCACTTCTCAGATAGCGCGAACTTGCCTTGTAGGTACTGATCCTCGATCCATCCCTTAAAGATGAAACAATTCTCGATCGGGTGACTTACCGTTTGGTGGTAAGGGCAATAATTGGGGTTATTGAGATCGCCTGGCTGCAACAGACGTTTTGGACTCGGCAGATTGATGAGTCTGTTGCGCACTGCCAGTTCGAACAGTTTCCCTGCTTTATTATGAGGAAACGAGTAAGGACGTCCCAGTCTCTCTTCGAGGGATGGGCGTGGTCGCACATTGTTTTGGCGAACAACCGGCTTTGAGTTGCTCGGCTGTTGTTGAGTATTGGCGACGACGGTCGCTTTACCTCTCCTCTTTTCGCTTTGGGAGTCCGGCTTTGGAGGAGATGATCTGGGACCCATTTGATCTATCTGGGCTAGCTTATCAATCAAGGACTGGAAAGCCGTCGGCTTAAAAAGCATTATAAACTAGGAAATGGTCGCTTGCGGATCAAGAGTGCCCACAAACATACCTACCGCAGGTGCTTCTTCAATGCGTTGTTCGCACTTCGACCATAGATTCCGCCATCGCATTGCGTATTGAACCCACGTCTCGCCTGGCCTTACCCTGGCGTTAATCAGTGCCGTTATCGGGGTACGTTCACTAGCACTCACGAATTTTTGTGTAAACAGTAGCTCCATCTCCGCAAATGTTTTGACAGAGTCGTTAGGTAGCTCCGAATACCATTCGAATGCCGTTTCTGCTAAGCTGCCGACGAATTGTCGAAGCAACAGTTTGTCGTCGCCCCCGGTGTTGCCGCATAAGGCCCTGAATTGAGCGACATGCTGATGTGGATTCCCCGTCCCTTTATATACATGGAACTTAGGGATTGTATATCCCGGCGGGTAATTTATTCGGTCATACCAGCTCAGGTACGGTCGCCCAGTTTTGACGACTTGGCTGTCCGCTTCATTCGCCTGGTGAGATCGTATTTGCTGAGCTATATAGTCATCCAGAGCGGCCTTGGAAATGGTTTCCTCCTTGGCTGCTGAAAGGGCCGGAGGAGGATTAGATGTCTCCCCCCCGTCGTCTCCAATAATGATCGGAGGGTCTTCAGCTGGAGGGTCCGGCTGTAACATCATCCCTACCATATCTTGGAAGAGAAGTTCCATTCGCTTTATGTTAGCCGCTTGCTCTGCGGCTTCTTTTTCCTTCTTTTCGAGGACTCTGCGTAAGAAGTCAGCATCGGTTTCTTGTTTGTGACGCTGCTCTGATGATGCCTCCGAGTTTTCTTTTGGCCCGGTAAGTGCGGCCATTTGCGTCAGCATTTCCTGAAGCTTCTGTTGCTGCTCCTGGGCTCTTGTCACGGATCGGATGAGCGGTCAGTGACCCATCGAAGCGCGGCTATCCTCTTTCCCGGATGCCATATAAACAGCATGCACTACTATGCCCCTAGACTTAGGGCATTTTTGTTCGGCGCTTTTACGGTTTTCCATGTTCACAGGGGATTTTTTGCGGCCTCCTTTTCTTTTGAGTGATTGACGTTGAGGGAGCCATTGCAGTGGGCACCCAAGTAGCTCTCATCTTTTGTGGCTTGACAGAGTAGTCCTTCTCCTGCCGAACTTTCATCTTTTTCTGTCGGCGGAGATAGTCTTGATCCATTACGGAGTCTTGGGCTTAACGCCAGACCTTGTAAATTTTCGAGGACGGCCGTTGAGGGGGCTGCTCCAGCTTCTTCTCTGGAGTATTCTCCACAGGTGAAGGAGTTCTTTTCAGCACTGCAGTAGGAGAGTTTCTGCGCACCTCGTTGAGCAGTTCAAAGCTGTTCTCTGTCGGAACAGCAGCATCGATCCCCACCATCATAGCTGGCGGAGTTATCCCAGAGGGGGAGTTTCCTCCAGTCTTCCTTATCCGGCGCCAGTGGCGACGTCGGGCATGACGAGTTGTCGGTATTGGTTCAGCGACGGCTTTGTCTTGCCTCCTGTTCAGGTGAGGGGCTGTCGCAGGTGTCAGCCTCTTGAAGACTGACGTCCGTTGAGAAGTTGTATCCAAACGGTCGAAAACAGATTTCTGAGCGGGGGAAGCAGCTTTGAGGACCTCGCCTGGAACAGAAACCGGAATGGACAGCTTTGTAAAAACTGACTTCTTGGAAGGAGGAGCCTTTCCAATGATTTCGTCCGCTTGAGCCGGGATGGCTATCCGCTTTGGGATGGCAGCTTCAGGTATCGCGGGCTTGTAGATGCTCTGGCCCAGTCTGTTGAAAACTGAGGTATTGAAGTTGGGCGACCCGTTGAGAGGGGCCGCAGCAGTGGTAAGTCGATTAGAGACCGACTTCTTTGGGGCTTCTTGCAACGTCATTGGGGCATTGAAGCTCATCGGTGGGAGCATGGTCCCGAAGAATAGTCCAGTGGTGGCTTGAGTTACCTGTTCCACTGGCATCTTGAAAAGGGAGGCTGCTTGGGGCCCATAAGTCACTCCTTCAGCAAGGACGGAGTGAGAGTTGCAATTACAGGTAGTGCAGTTTGAAGCCATTGATCTTCTGTTTTCTGCATGGAGCAAGACACCAAATATAAGTACCTCGAATCCACAGGCAACCACAGCAAACCGCGATTCGTTCGCGAACACGACACATGAAGTGTGGAGTGGAAAGAGGAAGATGTCCCACCGGGCGTGCCAGAATCTGTTCCCCTCCGAATGATGGCGCGACTGGCGTCTTACCTGAGATTCGGGAAAGATGCTAATTGGTCTTATCCGTCCACCTCTCCGAAGATGCCAAGTTGATTTATGGCACCGTGTATCGGAGGTTTGGACGGATGCGGCCGATGTAGCAGACTTCGTCAGATTCCCCCTCGTTCGAGGGGTTTTTGATTGTAGGGACGCTCTTCCATGCAGGCGCAAGCCCCTGCAGTTAATTACGCTACCGCATCGCGGTAACAACTTTCTCCTTCTCCATAATTTCACTTCGTGTCGTGGGTGTTTGTTTTGTTTGTGGTTGCCCGTGGATTGTATACGGAGACTAATTTATGTCGTCGCCCGTAGGACGTGGATTAGTCCAAATCCGTATTTTCTTAGATTTGGGTTTGGGGTTTTGGTTTGAGGATACGTTAGCCATATTTGAGGCTAAGATCAACTCAATCGTTTGTTAAGGATACGTTAGTCTAATTTGAGACTAAGATCAACTTAACGGGATCGTTTAGATCCGACAAAAGAGCATTTGGGGGCTCTATTGTTCCAGTTTAGGGACATAGTGGTCCATCGAATGTATGGCCGTCGGGACCCATCACCTCTCTGACGACGTTGAAGGATTACAACGACAGATGTCAGAGGAGTTCAGAGATGTACCCTTGAACCAAAGTTGGTTGGGCGATCTGTAAGTCTACGGTAGCGTCCCGGCCGTCTTACAGACGCCAAATGCGGAACAAAAACTTTTTAACTGGCGCTATCATATACTTACAGTGGTATCAGAGCCTCACCATTTTGCTTTACTAACTTGTGCTAACGCGTTTAAAACATCGATCGGACCGAATATCAAAAACTGCAAAATTTCCATTCACAGTTTCTGTCGATTTTAAATCAAGTCCTAAAATTATTTTACATATCACAGAAATCTGTGCAGGGTTTTCTAAGAACACCGTACAAATTTGGGCACGTGATTCAACAATATCGCCGCGGAATCGCGGTCAAACCTATGGTTTGACCGCGCATCCGCGGCCATTATGTGAGATCATGGTTCCAAATTTGCACAGTGTTTTCTTCTCTGGAAATTGGGGTTTTTGGTATATATCTTTTGGGCCCAGATTTTGTTACTGTACAACAGATGTTCGTGGGGCCCACTTCGTGATATTTAGTCGATCGAAATTTAAACATGTTAGTTTACAGTACTTACATTATATCTCCGACCGTGAATGTCATTTGATCGGTAAACCGCGTCTGATTGCTATAGTTCTTTTAGACGGGTTTGCGAACGTGACATTCGCGTTGATGTTCTGTGTTGTGCTGTGATGTTGCGGATTTTTCGTGGTGGATAGCAATGTGCAATGGTAGTGCAGTTTGGATTTATTTGTACATTTGATATTGCGGGGCGAGCGTTCAACATGTGGACTGCCGTCACTGCCTGCTGTATAATATTCTTTTGGGGCACGACCAGGTTGAGGTCAATGTACCCGTTGTACATATTTTTCATTTCTGTACTAGGTTTTACCCCGCGACGGAGTGCACGGATAGCCGGGTTCTGGAGGGCAACGGGTCCGCATCTCATGGCTTTGAGAGGCAGAGGGGCCTCACTCTAAAATTGGCAGACTATTCGCCGCACTCGTAGAGGGTACAGGTTGACCCAAGGAGGGATGCTCAAGCTACCGGATTCCGTGAAGTGCAGGGTGGTCCATTCACTTTGCTGTAATGGGCTGCCTCGTTTCAGGTTTTGGCGGGTAACTTACCGCACCCGTAGGGGTTTAGGTTTCATTGCACAGGCTATCCACACGACCAGGGGAACGTCGGGTTTCAGCAGCGGCTCTGTGAAACCCGGGGATCCCAGATTATCTGTATTGTTCTGTGATGCTTATTACTTTTCTGTAATGTTGCATATTATCACGCGTGGAGCGATTATTGTATATTGGTTTATATACTATTAGATGTTGTATATGTTTTACGCCCGCGCTAGTTCAGTCCCCGCTCTGTCGTTAGTTAAGTAACCTAACGGGTGATGACGGGACCCAGTGACGAATGCGGATGGCATATACGTACATTTTATTTTCGTTCTTTTCTGGTGTGATTGATTGATGGGACTGCGTTGATTCTGATCAATGCAAAGGAAAGCAAACCTATTTGGCAGTTGTTGGAACAAATTTAAAAAGTGTTATTACAAAGACGTTTCCTTTTATTTTGCATAGCGGTATTCAGTGGATTATCCTGCACCTCATTCGACGGGGCAAGGGCCGATATCCCTTCACTGGGACTGACCCTTTGGGCAGAAGTTTGCGTCAGGGTAATAATTTCACTATAGTCGATTACAAGTTGCTTTGCACCGCGGTATTCAGTGGAATATCCTGCACCTCATTCCATGGGGAAAGAGCCGAGATCCCTTCACCAGGAGTGACCTCTTTAGCAAAAGGTTTTCGCCACTATATTTTAAAAAAAGCTATCAGGTTCCTTCAGCGATATCAAGTTCACTACGTTAAAGGTTTTTCGCCAAAAACCAGCCGTAGCCCTCCGTCATTTCTTTTGAGTATTCAGTAGTATTCAAGCTATGCATTTTAGCCAAAGTTAAGGCATAGTGTTTGGTAGCTGCTGGGTATTCATTTGTTACATAGATAGATGAGTTGGTTTGGGACATTCGTTCTACCGATTGGCCAAAGTCAGGGGCATGTGTGGGTGGGTTCAAATTGACAAGATAATGAAGGGTAGAACTTGGCATGTGACTTATGACATTTTGACCAAAGCCAAGGTTATAAGAGCATGGGGCAAAAATCATATCGGGAGTTTCTAAAGAAACTGAAACTTGCCAAGTATGCGCATACCTTCTGGAGTGTGATAACGTGAGTGGATTCCGTCACGTTATCATGCGATGAGAGTTGGATCCCGATTCCCACTGATGAGTTGGTTTACTCTTCGGGTGATCCCGATTGATTCTTCTTTTAGGTTTGGAGGAGAATTTGACGGTACAGTGGGAGGTTTCCGAATTTGATAAAGTGATAACCATTCTGATCTAGGTTAGAGTGCACGCAGAGTGTTTCTTCTCTCTCTCTCTCTGGCAGCGACCTTTGACCGACCCTAGACTATGACTCAGTGACCAAGTTGACCGAACCTTCTTAAAATACCGGCTTTTGGATTGTCTGAGTTGCATAAGTCATTGTCACTCCTTCTTTTACCCTTTGTATTTCTCAGAACACCCCGTATTACTACGGACATCCACTTCCATTGGATAGATCCATCGTATGGTTATATACGAACTCGGAGGGACTTCTTCGAGGATGGATCAAGGTTCAGGAGAAATAGAATTGGTTTATTCAGTTGTCTTTTATTATCACCTTCTCTCAGGTTGCGAGGGCTCCTTGGTTTAGGAGAGTACACCTATTACGCTTATTGGATAGTCTTATTCCAAACCATAGGCAGATGCCGAATGGTAGGGAATGAAGAAAACCAATTAGCCTAAGTAGGGTGTGCAGAAGGTAATATGTAAAGACAAAATAAAGGGATTAGAAAGAGGGCAAAGTAAATTGCGACTGTTATCATTCACGACCAAAACCGCGTACTTCATCGCTACTCCTATTTCACCTTTAAAGGAATAAGGTATTATTCAGTTGTCTTTTATCATCACCTTCTCTCAAGATATGAGTACTCCTTGGTTTAGGAGGGTGCACCTATTATGCTTACTGGATAGTCTTCTTCCAAACCATAGGCTGGTGCCGAACGGTAGGGAAGGAAGAAAACCATTTAGCCTAATGATGGTGTACTGAAGGTAACGACTAAAGACAAATAAAGGAATTTGGAGAGATGGCAATAAAATATACGGTTAAAGTCATGAATTGGATTATGGAAGAGGCATTGCAATGAATACCAGGATACCCTTACGAAACATTTTTCATGTTTCAGTGCATTGTTAAAGGAAAACTGTTTTCCCGATTAGTTACTTACTCCAAGGGTATGTATTTACCAGGTTTCATTATCATATCTGCATGGTTTTACAGATGATGAGTGGGAGTAAGTTATTGGGAATTAGGTGATTATCCTCATTATATCGGAATTCGTTGTAATTGGTGATATTTGAGAAAATTGCTAGGGTACAGTTTCCAACCTACGACGTACAGGTTTTGAGTTGTTCAAACTCAGCGGACTTATACAGAGTATTGTATGTTGTCCAAGTGTCCATCAGGACAAAGGGGTAGGTCCTCGTACTGTGTTCTGTTTACTTATGACTTCTCTAGTTTTTAGACAAGTGTTTCGTAGAAATACATGGTCTAAGTTTTGAGAAGTTGTGGGTATAAGAATAAAGTAGAGAACCAGGTATTACAAGTATCGGGATTCTTCAAAGAGATCGAAGATGTAGATTCTTATGATTGGTATTCAGATGATTGTAATGGTTTTTGAGAAACTTGTTTCTCTTTCAGGTTGCTCATAATTGGATGGATTCCTAAGTTGAGTAATGCTGATTAGCCTCTTTTCCATTAAATTGATATGCACTGGAGACAGCTGCATGATTGAATATGGTTCCAATTAAATTAGTGCCAAAGTTTCTATATTGGATACAGAATGGTTCATACCTTAAAAGATGTTAAGGTACGGGGAGTTGTCCAGCTTATGCTTAAAACCAGACTCTGGATAACTCAGGGCACGTTTCTGTAATGGCTGTTTGTGGGTTGACCCTGGCTATGACGAGGGTTGATATTCTACCATTTGGAAGATCAATAGTGATATTGTTCTTGACTCGCCACAGTTTTAGTAAAATGGATTTTTTCAGAAAACACTAGTGGGAGTATGGTAGAACTGAAAGTGATTCCAGAACCGTGAACGATTACGGAAAATTTAATAGGACCTATATATTCAATCAGTTTTGACATTCCAATAGCCACTCCGCAGATATGGTGGGTAACCTCAGACACCCGAGAGGTTCTCCGGTAGCCTCAAGGACGGTGACAGGGAGGTATTTATCTACCCAGACTTGACACTACTGTTGTTCCAGGCTATGAGACCCGGTAGGAGGGTTGTTGTGGTCAGTGGGAGCAGTGGAAGCATAGTGGGCAAGTAGCTTATGTCTATTTATAGACTAGAGTAGTTATAGTGGAGATAGATCATCTAATTTTGATGTGACAGTCATGGGTTTGACTTCAATCAGAATAGGGGATGGATCTGTTAAGAAGGTAGTAGGGTGTGATGTTATGATATTTGGATGACATACACAGAGTAGGAAGTAAAATTCCTACACTACGATCGGTTGTACTGTGGTCGTCACACAGTTGTTTCTCCAGATAGGATATGGATATAATATCAGACATTCTGGTTTCTAGATCTATGGTTTTAGATCTGGATTTGGGTAGTTTCCCAATGTGGGTACTTTGACAGTATTCTAATGGTTTTTAGAATAAATGACTCCTGGCATGGTGGTGTACCTGCAGGTGATGGAGTCACCCTCTCTAAAGGTGTCTTACGGACTAAAGGGGAGAGGGATGTGCATGATTGGTAGATCACTTGCTTAGGCAATTGAGTCAATCATGAGATGTCAAGTACCACACCAAATGTTGTTTTTGCACTAGATGTAATAAGTTTGTATTAATCCAATCCTGGAGAAACATAAGGAAGCAGTTTTAGAACATAATTACATGTTCTACGGATTTGATGACGGCAGCCTCCTTCGGGAGACGGTTATCATTCCAGGCTTCAAAGGTGACATGGATGACAGAGTGATTGTCAGAGTTATAGTTTTCCCTCTGACGAGGGACGGTATTATGGACAGGTGGTCCAAGAGGATACTGTGGGAGGCTTGGTGCAGGATACTGATTAGGTTCAGTGATCGATACAGTCTAAGAAGTTTGGATTTGGAGTTCATTTATGAACTAGGTCCCATCAGATATCCAGACATATTCTAAGACAGGTATTACTCAATTCGGGAGATGGTTTTCTCCGCGAACTTGAGATTAAGAGAGATATAGAAAGAAACATCTAGGCGGATCCACTCACTGAGGCTATTTCTCGAACACAATAGTTTTACAAACGGGCTTTGTGAAACTGATTAGTAGAGGAGTTGGATGTTCGGTTTCACACGGGCTGTGAGTAGTCGACATCGCAATAATTAGCCTTAAGTGCAAGTGGGAGATTGTTGGAGATAGTGCCCTTAGAGTCAATTATTGGATCGCAGGTACGCGATTGCAATGATTGCGGAGGACCTATACCGGTAGGACAGTCTTACTCGAGATGATAGTATGCTATCTGGTTTTCCTTTATCAGTCGTGTACATGTTCAGGTGACTGATTACATGTTACACTTTGATAGAGCCCTTAGGATCTTGCTTTACTACCAACAGTATGATGGCGATCATATACGTGAGAGTTGGGTGGTTTATACGCATATCCTTAATTGTGGTCCCTGGTCGTGGGAGTTTCGAGACAGGGCATCGATACTCCGGAGTAGACTAGTGTATACAGTCGAGACCCCGACGAGGGACGGTGGCCGGTCTCACAAGCCACTGGTGTCAGTTGGATCACCTAAGATGTATACAGGTGCTTATTGGATTATGAGTACACCGGACAGGACTCGCCGGGAACCTGCTAGTTGGTATTATACATATCGTCAGATAGCAGTTCCCTGGTGACATGTGTACAGGTTAGTTCATCGACCTGAGGTCGTCATTTGTCTCGTGTGAGTTCCCACTGTGCTTTGATTTCTACCCTACCACGGCTCAAAGGAGTCATGCAAACAGGTAGTTTTTGGGTACAGTCCCGAGCCACATGGAGGCACGTGAGCGGATCGGCAGGGGATTCGTCTCTCCCGGTATTGGGGGTGAGATCGTGCTGTGTCTAGGAGAGCCATTACATAAAGCCCACGGTCATGGCAGAAGATTTACTGGTAGGTACTCCAGTAGTATCTCAGGGTGTTATTGGGCTACACTCCGACACGACTTATACTGCTATTGGGGGTCTGACGTTACTAGCCCCCTAGGCAGATATACGATACTCATAGACGAACGGACCAGACTGTATATACATTGTCACTGTTAGGCTCAGTAGGGTTTCCGGATGAGTTCGCTCATCGGCCTCCCTTGAGGTCAGTCCATGGGCAGCCGTTACGCATAGCTAGTGCCGCTGACGGTTTGTGGTTAAACCCACTGCCAGGGTACTGACGAGTCATTAGAGTCCCCCACAGACAGTTTCTCAAGTTCGGGCGAAACGTTGTAGAGGCCGTATGGTTTTATGGCAGGGTTCGGAAAATGCACGTGCGTTTACGCACGTGTCATTTTTCGGGCAGATGATACTGGTCGGCTTTGGTTTAAGCCGGATCCAAGTATTATATTGAGTAGATATAATATCTTTGTCTCAGTTGCATTTGTATTCGGTCGTAATACAAATGCGAGTATAATTATACAGTTACGGGGTTATCCTGAAATTCGTTTCGGGATCGCTTTTAGAAATTGCCAGTTTCCAGTTTTCTATCAGCCGTCTTTTAACATTCGGTTAAAGATGGATTTATCTTTTCTTGGATGAGTGTGGAAGATTCTAGAAGCATCTAGAAGGTGGTGATTAGGCTTGTGACTCGCTTGTTCATTTATGGTGCATTTATTGTGTTCATACTTTGTGTTCACACTAGATATTTCTTGTGTTCACACTAGATATTTCCTTATGGTTACTCTCTTGTTCCTACACTCACCTCCCTCCTCACTTATATATGGCCGGCCCCTTCCCCCTCTCTCACTCTCTTACACTTGATGGTTGTGAAAAGATTATGATAGTTTTGGGGTGTATGGAAATTTCATTGCTCATTTCATTCCATCACCCGACTTAATTGGCAACTTCATTAACCGTTCGTCCATGGCTTTGGACGAAGCGAGACAAAGTATTCTACTCATTCTCTACATCAATCTTGGTCGTCTCTTTTAACAAACTTGACGACCGAGTTGCCTCGAGTCAGAGACGGGAGCCCGTTTAAAGAATCGTTGACGTGGTGCCACCTGGACGAGCAGATCAGAGATCGAAGAGATCGGAGCAGCCGCAACGGAGCGTGGGATGATGGTTAAAGAACGAAGGACTCGGATCGTTCGGTATAACCTTTCTACACTCTTTACAGTTTGTTAGTTTAGCAATAATGGCAGATCCGGGTTATAGTATACGATAGCGCCAGTTAAAAAGTTTTTGTTCCGCATTTGGCGTCTCTAGACGGCCGGGACGCTACCGTAGACTTACACGATCTATAGTCCAATTTGGGACTAAAGTCTATTTTGAAAGTTTTGGTTTAAGGATGCGTTAGCCATATTTGAGGCTAAGATCAACTTAAACGTTTGTTAAGGATACGTTAGCCTAATTTGAGACTAAGATCGACTTAACTGGATCATTTAGATCCGACAAAAGAGCATTTGGGCTCTATTGTTCCAGTTTAGGGACATGGTGGTCCATTGCCAGTTTAGGGACATGGTGATCCATTTCCCAATTTAAGGATGCATGTTGGTTTAAGGATGCATTAGTCCATGAGTTTAAAGACCCCACGGTCCGTATTGTGTGTGGTTGTCAGGACCCGTCACCTCTCTGACGACGTTGAAGGATTACAACGACAAATACCAGAGGAGTTCAGAGATGTACCCTCGAACCGTTTGTAAATTGATTTGGGAGAGCATTTGTGCTCGATTCAATTTAATTTAAGGACTTATGGCCAGTTTGGGCTAAGTCCAGTTATGTTTGAAATATTGGCCCTTTGGGCCATTAGATATTTGTCTGGGTTCAGCCCCTCATCATTCAGCAGTGCTAAACAGAGGTTTGGGGGTTCTGACAACATTTTGTTTTTGACTTCCTCAATTTTGAGATTCAATTGGAGGAGGGACTTTTGCCTCTGGAAAATTAGCCAATTTGGCTAAAAGTAGTGTTAAACACTAGAGAACAACAGTGTTAAACACTGGAGATAGAACTCTCAAATTAGTGTTAAATACTAGAAGACAATTAGTGTTAAACACTGGAAATATAATCTTCGATTTAGTGTTAAACACTAGAAACAATCAGTGTTAAACACTGGAAATATAATCCCCAAATTAGTGTTAAACACTAAAGAAAGAGGGGTCACGTGTGGACACGTGAGAGCGCCCAAAAGTAGGACCAGATCCCTTTTATTTTGTTCTGCAATTAAGTGTTAAACACTTTTCATTTCCTGGCCATCACGTGTGGGCACGTGATAGGCATTCATCTATTGGATATTAAAGGGATTTGTTAGGGGTCACGTGGGGACACGTGAGGGCGCCCTAAATGTTGAGCCAGATCTCTTTTTTTTATCCTCAAATCTGCGAATAAGTGTTAAACACTTTTCATCTTTATTTTAGAGTATCACGTGTTGGCACGTGATGGGGATTTATGCATCGATAATTACGACACTTGCTGAGGGGTCACGTGGGGACACGTGAGAGCGCCCAAAGGTGGGACCAGATCCCCTTTTACCTCGTTCTGCAATTAAGTGTTAAACACTTTTTATACTTTGGTTTTGAGCATCACGTGTTGGCACGTGATGGGGATTTATGCATCGATAATTACAACACTTGCTGAGGGGTCACGTGGGGACACGTGAGAGCGCCCAAAGCTTCTTTTCTTTTGTTTTTTCTTTCTGCATTTTGGGAGTCACGTGGGAGCACGTGAGGCATTGCCTCAAAGCTTCTTTTCTTCAGGGATCTTTTCAAGGGTCACGTGGGGGCACGTGACCCTAGTTCTTTTCATGAACAGAGATCTTTTAAGTCTCCTTATTTTAAGAATTGAATTCTTTGTAGGGTTAAACCCTAATTTTGTTTTGGAGGAATTAAATTCCTATTGTGAAAGAATTAAATTCTTATTTAGGATAAAACCCTGATTTCTTTTTAAAGGAATTAAATTCCCAGATATGTAAAAGAATTAAATTCTTGATTAGGGTTAAACCCTAGTTTTGTTTTAGGAGAATTAAATTCTCAAAACTCAATTCCCCTTCTAAGTTTAGGATCTGCATAGCAGGATCTCGACCCGATGAGAATTAAATTCTCAACTTATGGGGAGATGTGCTCTGTGCAGATCTTCAACCAGAAAAAGAACTAAGTTCTTTATTTGCAGAAGAGTTTAACTCTTAAATTTTGAGAATTAAATTCTCTTTTTGAAGTTGATCTTTTTCCCTTTTCTCACCTAGGGTTTTCTTTGTTGAGAATTAAATTCTCCTTTCTTTTTTTCCCTCTTGAGAATTAAATTCTCCTCTCTATGTTTTTCTCTCCAAAAAAAAGGTCTCTTCTCTTCTTTTCTTGGCTCCTATTTATAGGAGAAAGAAAGAGAATCAATTTGTTTACCAAATCTCTCATTGAAAGATTTGATTTGTTTTCATCATTAATATGATCATTTAGATCATTCAGTGAATTTTATTCACCGTTGGATTTTAAATCCAAAGATATTCTGTTTGTTATTTCCGGTGAGATTTTAGGGGAAATCTTTACTTGTATCAAATCTTTCCATAAATTGGTGATTTTTAATCACCCTTGGATCTTTAATCCAACGGTCTCCATAATCCTTTTCCATTTGGAAAGATTTAGAGAAATTTAGAATTTTAATTCTATTTGGAAAGATTTAGAGAAATTTAGAATTTTAATTCTATTAAACTGTAAGGCTTTCAAAGCCTGTCACGTGCTGGCACGTGACCCTTGGTCACGTGTGAGCACGTGACCCCCAATTGGTTCTTTTCTTAGTGTTTATTTATGCTTCAGTTTTAACCATCACGTGTCAACACGTGACCATTGGTCACGTGTGAGCACGTGATACCTCATTGAGGTATTTCCTTCAGCCATTTGTTTTTTTTATTTCTGTTTTAACTATCACGTGTCAACACATGACCATTGATCACGTGTGAGCACGTGATACCTCATTGAGGTAATTCCTGATTTTTAATCAAGGAACAGTGCATAGCATATTTGCTCATAACTTTTGATCCCGGATGAATTATGAGGCCCATAATATATCAAATCGAAGGGTTTTTCGAGATACTTCCAATATCATCAGAATTTTGTTATTTCTCCTTCGGGAGTTTATCAAAATATAGGCCGGAAGATACTGGTTCGCATTTCCTTAAGCGTATCGCTGCCATTTGATACCTTGGACTCTTTTGCGCAGAAATTTTTGAAGGGAAAACTGACCTGTTGTCCCGATGGACATATCCTGCTGTTTGTATAAACAAACCTATTCTTGCTTGATTCCTTTGTTGGCATTAGTCTCAGATTTATCAGTACCTGACTTGAACACATAACTTGGGGGTATGGGGAAATCAATGATGAAACCTGAATTGTAACTCGACAGTTCAATGCCTTTACCGATCAGTCTTACGGGCTAGGCCAGCCCCGGGATGCTGCTGCTGACATTATTCGTCTTTACATACTGTTTCCTGATTTAAAATCAGGAAAGCTTCTGGGAAAAGCTTCAAAAAGGGGTCACGTGTTGGCACGTGACACCTAAAAGGCATCATCAAGTCGAGTTCAGTTTCCTGACTACGCTGAAGAAAATGGGCTTCAGAAAGAGTCACGTGCTCCCACGTGACCAGGGTCACGTGGCGACACGTGACATTTAAATGCAAGCGTCAAAGGCACACAAGTTCTCTGATCAAGTCAAGAAAAGGCTTCAGAAGAGGTCACGTGTTCCCACGTGACCAGGGTCACGTGTTGACACGTGACGTTCAAGACAGCAGACTCGTTCTCCAGACGAACCAAGGAAAGAGAGTTCAAACAAGGGTCACGTGCTCACACGTGACCAGGAGTCACGTGGTGGCACGTGACGCTTAAGCAACGATCGGAAGACAGAGCGCAAAAGAAAGGAAAAGGCTCATGCCAAAGGGGGTCACGTGCTCACACGTGACCATGGGTCACGTGGTCACACGTGACCAGCTTTCAAAGCCCACTGTGTTAACAGAATTAAATTCTGAGAGAAATTCGAATCTTTCCAAAGGAAAGCGGCTATCTGGAACCAATCAAATTAAAGATTCAGAGGTGATGAAATATCATCTATCTATGGGAAAATCTCGGGTTTGGAAAGATTTCCCCTTTAAATCTAACCAAAATAACAAAGGAGAATCTCTGGATTTAAAATCCAATGGTGAATAAAATTCACCTAATAATCCAACGGCCCAAAATGAATGATGAATGCAAATCAAATCTCTCATGAAGATTCGTCAAAAACTGATTGATTCGACTGCTTCTCCTATAAATAGGAGCCAAGAGACACGGAGAAAAAAATACATACGCAGAAAAGAAAAAGAAAAGGAGGAGAGCTTCGATACTTTGAAAAGACTCGGATCTTCTGCAAAAAACCTTAGGTGAGAAAGGGAAGGCCTTTTGAAAGAAAGAGAATTTAATTCTCAACAGAGTTTAACTCTGATAATGTAAAAACAGAAGAACATATTTCTTCTCTCTTTGATAGAGGATCTGCAAAGTGCACATCTCCCCTTAAGGTTGAGAATTTAATTCTCAATGGGTTGAGATCCTGCCATGCAGATCCAAAACATGGAGAAGGAATACAAGCACGAGAATTTAATTCTCACAGAACTATAGGAATTTAATTCCTTTAAAATAAAAGTTAGGGCTTGACCCTATATCATGGGAATTTAATTCCTTCAGAACAAAAAAGAAACAGGGTTTAACCCTAATTAAGAACCTGGTTCTGTTGAAACAGCGGGAATTTAATTCCCTTAATCATAATTTAACAGAGGATGGAAGTTTAAACTCCTTGAAAACTTTTATTAGGGTTTAACCCTATTCAGCCCTTCACGTATATGAGGAATTTAATTCCTACAGAAAATTCAGAGTTAAACTCTATTCCAGAAAACAAAGTCTTCGAAAGGAAGTAGGAATTTAATTCCTCTGAAATTTACAGTTCGAGGAATTTAATTCCTGAAAGAAGATTAACAAAGCCACTAAACAAAATACATGGAGGCAGGGTCACGTGTCATCACGTGACCCCCCCAAGAGATCTACAGAAAGCCCCTTTGAGGCAGCACCCCACGTGACCCATGTGACCCTCGGCAGAAGCTCTAATACATAGGCATTTGAATGCCCATCATGTGATGGCACGTGATGCTCTGAAAGACACGACAATCTCAGAATAAATGAAGGGAGGGCGCTCTCACGTGCTGCCACGTGACCCCTCTTGCCTTAGTGTTTAACATTAAATTAAAACTCTCGAACCCAGTGTTAAAACACTGTTAGGCCTTAGTGTTCAACACTAAATAAAAAGCTTTATCTGCAGTGTTCAACACTGATCTGTTTTAGTGTTTAACACTAATTTGAAAAGCCTTGTTGCTGGTGTTTAACACCAATTATCTCTTAGTGTTAAACACTAACTTGTCAACCCCATTCCCAGTGTTCAACACTGACTGCTCTGTAGTGTTTAACACTATGCTTTGGCCCAATTGGCCTAAACGGATAGAGGCAAAGCCTCTCCTGATTGGACTTAGCCCAAGATGGCCATAAGTCCTCAATTGGTGATTAACTGGTCCAATGGATTCATAACATAATTAATTCGTCTTGACCCCAAATTGGGCCAAGGACTATTTAATCCACTCCGGTTCTAGGGTACATCTCGTCACTCCTTTGATACTTGGCGTTGTAATCCCTCAATGTCTTCAAAGAGGTAACGGGTCCCGACGACCACACATTGATATGGACTGTGGGGTCCTTAAACTCATGTCTAATGCAAATTCCTGGTTACGTGGAACGCGGATAATGTCACTCTTTGACCCCGTGGAAAACGTCCAGAGCGGAGCCTGGTCCTCGCCAACCACGGCAGTGAACCCGTGTGAAGCATCCAGAGCACAGCGGACCGTGGAGTCCTTAAACCCATGGACTACGACGTCCTTAACCTTGACCGAGATGTCTTAAAACTAACAATGGATTGTGGGGTCCTCAAACCCATGGACTACGACGTCCTTAACCTTGACCGAGATGTCTTAAAACTAGCAATGGACCGCAATGTCCTTAAACCACCCACGGACCGCAATGTCCTTAAACTACCCATGGACCGTAATGTCCTTAAACTAGAACAATAGAGCCCCGCATGCTCTTTTGTCGGATCTAAACGGTCCCGTTTAAGTTGATCTTAGCCTCAAAGATGGCTAACGTATCCTTAAACCTTCAAACAGAGTGGACTATAAATCCCCCCAATTAACTCTGGCTCGAGGGTACATCCCTGAACTCCTCTGACATCCGTCGTTGTAATCCTTCAACGTCGTCAGAGAGGTGACGGGTCCCGACGGCCATACATTCATGGACCACTATGTCCCTAAACTGGAACATTAGAGTCCAAACGCTCTTTTGTCGGATCTAAACGATCCCGTTAAGTTGATCTTAGTCACAAAGTTAGACTAACGTATCCTTAACAAATGTTTGAGTTGATCTTAGCCTCAAGTATGGCTGACGTATCCTCAAACCAACCCCCCCCAAACCCAAATCTAAGATAATACGGATTTGGACTAGTCCACGCCCTACGGGCGACGACATAACTCAGTCTCCGTAAACAATCCACGGGCAACAAAATACAAAACAGACACCCACGACATGAAGTGACCATCTGGAGAAGGAGAAAGTTGTTACCGCAATGCGGTAGCGTAATTAACTGCAGGGGCTTGCGCCTGCAGGGAAGAGCGTCCCCACAATCAAAAACCCCTCAAACGAGGGGGAATCTGACGAAGTCTGCTACATCGGACGCATCCGTCTAAAACTTCGATACGTGGTGCCATAAATCAACTTGGCATCTTCGAAGAGGTGGACGGATAGCACCAATTAGCATCTGCCCCGAATCTCAGGCAAGACGCGGTGTCGCGCCGTCTTTCGGAGGGGAACAGATTCTGGCACGCCCGGTGGGACCTTTTCCTCTTTCCACTCCACACTTCGTGTGTCGTGACTCGCGAACCAATCGCGGTTCGCTAATGGTTGCCCTTGGGTTTCAAGATACTAAGAATTGGCGTCTCGCTTATTGCAGAAAGCAAAGGATCGATGGCTTCTACTTACGTGAAATTCTCCAACTGCTCAGACTGCAATTGCAACCAACGCTCTGCCTCGTCAGGAGGTATAGCCTACGGACCCCAAGCTGCTTCGCTATTCACAATGCCCGTGGAACAGATCACTCGCGCCACCACAGGATTGTTCTTTGGGACCATGCTCCCGCCGACGAACTTCACCGCTCCAGTGCTGACAACGGAAGCTCTCAAGAAGTCGGTCTTTGATCGTCTCACCCCTGCCGCGGCTCCTCTCAACGAGTCGCCCAACGTCAACGCCTCGGTCTTCTCTAGATTGGGCCAGAAATCCTTCGAACCCATCATGGGACCTACAATCTCAGAGAAGGCTGCTTCTAAGAAGGTGCCCGCTCCTGCCCCTGAAGTCGTCAAGGCAGCTTCTCCGGCCAAAAGGTCGGTCTTTACAAGATTAACGGCTTCAGCTCCTGCTCCTACTGCCCAAAGGACATCGGTCTTTGACAGGCTAATACCAACTGCGACCCCCCACCCAGACAGGGGGCAAGACGAAACCATTCTTACCGCTGACCCTACATCGTCCGCTCGACACGCTCGACGTCGCCATTGGCGCCGAGTAAGGAAGGCTGGGGGCAACTCCCCCTCCGGGTTGACTCCATCGGCCCCGGTGGCAGAAGTTAATGCTGCTGTTCCAACTGGGAACAGCTTTGAAATGCTAAATAAGGTGCGAAGGAATTCTCCTACGGCAGTGCTGAAGAGGTCTCCTCCCTCATTAAAAGAGGTTGTCGAAATAAAACCCGAACGGCCCCAATCTCCTCAACGGTTGTCTTCCAAAATCTATAAGGTTTGGCGGCAGGCACGGGACTCGATCATCGATCCGAACTTCTCCCGCCAACACAAGAAGCTGAAAATCCAACCGGAAGCTGGTCACCAGGCCAAACCCCAAAAGGCTGTTGATCAACTGACTCATAAAAGAAGGAGGCCGGAGAAGACCCCACAGCATGCAGCGACGGCTAAAAGCACTGAGCCCAGACGCCCTAAGTCTGGGGGCATGGTGGTGCACACTGTTTACATGGCCTCTGGAAAAGAGGAAAGCCGCACTTCTACGGGCCACCGACCGCTAACCCGATCCATGACGAAAGCACAGGAACAGCAACAAAAGCTGCAAGAAATGATGAATGCTATGGCCGCGCTCACCGGGCCAAAAGAAAACCCAGAAACGTCCTCAGACGCACGCCGGGAGGAAGAAACCGATGCTGAATTCCTTCGCCGGACACTGGAGAAAAGGGACAAAGAGGCTGCTGAACAAGCGGCCAACATACAACGGATGGGCCTTCTCTTCCAAGATGTGATAGGAATGATGATCCAGCAGGACTTACCCGCCGAGGATCCCCCGATCGTTCTTGAAGACGACCGAGGAGAAGCGTCAAATCCACCACCAGCCCTCTCAACGGCCAAGGAGGAGGCAATCTCTAAGGCTGACTTGGCTGACTACATAGCACAGCAAATCCGGGTTCACCACGCGACTGAGGCAGCTGGTCAAGTCGTGAAAATGGGGTGGCCGTATCCGAGCTGGTACGACCAAATCAAATACCCGCAAGGCTACACGATACCAAAATTCCACGTGTATAAGGGGACCGGCAATCCCCATCAACATGTCGCCCAGTTTCGGGCCCTCTGTGGTAACACCGGCGGTGATGATAAATTGTTGCTCCGCCAGTTCGTGGGCAGCTTATCAGAAACGGCGTTCGAATGGTATTCGGAACTCCCGAACGATTCTATCAAAACGTTCGCTGAAATGGAGTTGTTGTTCACTCAGCGATTTGCAAGTGCCAGCGAACGCACTCCAATAACTGCATTTATTAACGCCAGGGTAAAACCGGGCGAAACCTGGGTCCAGTACGCTATACGCTGGCGGAACTTGTGGTCGAGATGTGAGCAACGCATTGAGGAAGCACCTGCGGTGGGCATGTTCGTGGGAACTCTAGACCCTCACGCAACTATCTCCCAGTTTATGATGTTCTTTAAGCCAACCACATTCCAGGCCCTGATCGACAAGTTGGCTCAGATGGACCAGATGGGTCATAGACCACCTACACCGAAGTCGGAACCTCGGAATGACAAGGGTAAAGGAAGAGCAACATTTGTTGCGAATGCCCAAGAGCAACCTAACGCCCCGAAACCGACAGATCAACTGGAGGAAAGACGTCGGTATTATAATGAGAAGATGAAGCGTCCCTACTCGTTCCCACGGGACAAGAAGAAACGGCTATTCGAGCTGGCAATACGCAACAGACTTATAACCCTGCCAAATCCAAGGCGACCGCCGCAACCCACCGAGGTGAATAACTCTAACTATTGCCCTTACCATCAGACGGCAGGCCATTCGATTGAAGATTGCTTCGTCTTCAAAGGATGGATTGAAGACCAGTACCTCCAGGGGAAGTTTGTACTGTCCGAAAAGTGGAAGGTGAACCCACCACAGCCGCATGCTCCGAGGAAAGCGGATACACCGGGGGCAACATGTTCTTTTATTGAAGAAGCTCCATGGGAGGTCGTGCTATCAACTAAAACCAAAAGAATGCTGAGAGACCTTCATGCGTGCCCTGCGATTGAATGGAAGGACCCTCTTGAACCTCAAATTATCAAAAGGATGTTGAAGCCCCGCCCAACTACGAAGACTCGCGATAATGGCCCAAATACTCACGCCCAGCCGTCAAAATCTTCGAAGAAAAAGAAGAAGAAATCCAAGAAGTCCGTGAAGCCTGGAAAAGAGCACACGAACTTGTAGAAGCAAATCGACGCATTGGAAGAGTACAACCAAAAGGCGCGAACTCCTGTCACACTGCAATAGTTCCTCAACCACATCTTTCAAGAGGAAGATGATGGAGAAAGCTCGTCGGATGAATCCGGAGGATATGTGGCGAGTTGTAATGTAATCTCCCACTCGTTTACCGATGATGGGAAAACTCCTGGCATTAGGAAACTGGAGGCAGAGCCTGTACCAGAACGCGCATGGCCAACAGATGAAATGATCGACGCTTTTCTAGACGAGATTCGTCTAAAATGTAAAGCGGACCAGGAGCATGAGATGACCACGTCGGAAGGAGCCAAATGCGGGCAACTGAACGAAAGAGTTGAACTACCCCTGTCAGAGCATAAGGCATCCGAAGCAGACAAGAAGATATTCAAGACGAGGAAAAGGTTTGCCAAAGCCATGTCAATGGGAATGAAGTTACCGCCCTCGGAAGGAAACACACACGATGGGGTAGAGACGCACCCTGACTATTGCACATATCATCGGAAAATCTCACACCCCACGGAGGAGTGCGACGCCTTTAAGATATGGTGGCAAGGATATGTCGCTCGTCGGCAACATGTTAAGCGCATGAAACGCAAAATCCGTCGGGAGCAAAGAAGTACTGTCGATGGGCACAACAGAACGACTGGCAACTGTTGCATGGTTAACGCCAGGGAGTCACAAGTTCTCACCTTTGGGAGCGACTCTGACAAAGAAATGGCTCTGGGCCCTCTCTTTAAAGAATCCGTTTTGGGGAAAGAAGAAGAATCGGAGGCCTGCGAGAACATTCAGCTGCGCAATCGCACACTCCCAGAAAAGAATCTCGGGCCCGGGAATAGAAAAGATAAGGGAAAAGAAAAGGTCACTGAAGATATCACGTTAGATGACCAAGTCACGAAAGAGCTGGCTACCAAAGACCCTCCTAGGAAGAGTAAAGTGGACTATAACATCCTCGCGCACCTAAGGAAGCTACCTTCTCAGCTTAGCATTCTCGACGCCCTCCTATTATCGAAAGAAGCGCGAGACTCACTAATTAAGGCGTTACAAGAACCCGAGCAATTCCAAGCCTTCCTCGCCACTGAAAAGATGAAGGATGAACTGGAGGAAGTGCATACGGCCGACGTCACTTTCGGTGATGAAGACCTCCTTCTCGGGACGTGCGACCACAACCGTCCCTTATATGTCTCCGGATACTGCCATGATATCAAGATAGGCAAGATCCTGATGGATAATGGATCCTCCGTCAATCTCCTTAATGTTCGGGTGTTGAAGGAAATCTGCATGAGCGTGCAACACCTCGCTCGTGACAAGATTACTATTTCCGGTTTCGATTCACAATCGTCACGGACTCTCGGATCTGTGATACTAACATTACGCTTTGGACTTCTCATCACAGACATCAAATTCCATGTCATCGACGCCAAGACCTGCTACAACGCCTTGCTCGGCCGTCCTTGGCTACACGAGTACAATATCATCCCTTCTACACAACATCAGTGTATGAAGTACTTCAAGGATGATTTCGAGTATACCGTAACAGGTGAGTTAAACCCATTTTCCGTGAACGAAGTCCGTAAATACGAAGATGCGAAGTACTTTTTGCCAGATTTCGAGGATACAGAAAGGTGTCGCAAGCCGGAGAACAAAGCCGCCGCCACCATCCCCGTTTTCGGGAGCGATACCGAAGAAGAGGAAGAGATAGTTTATGCAGGGCCATCTCAACGCAACAACCTGGGGACGCTCGCCCCCGTGTTGGTCTTCGGAAGTGATTCAGAAGATGAAGTTAATGCTGTGTTCTCCAATCGGCTGTCAATACAAGCACCCCCTGGCGATGACCATAGTTTGCAAATCACCATGGTACCGCGAGAACACTACAAGGATCTCGACGCGCTTCAGGCTCACGATGTGCAGGACCTGCAAACATTTTACGTCCCTCCCAGGCGAAGGGGCGAGAAGGTGATCCTATTCTACCGATCCTCAGAGTCGAAAATAGAGAAAGAGATCTGGCCTGGCGCGGATGCTATACTTGACAGGCTCCAACCCATTCGTCTGCCCAGATACTATACAAATGGATTAAAGAAGCTATTGAAGCGCCAAGGAGTACCTTTAGAACAGACCGTTCGGCAGGCGCGGTTCTACAACAGGATTTGGGATGTCCCCGGGACTCAACGCAAATTGCCCAACGGGAAGATGGAAACACTCGGGCTTGGATACGCAAGAGCCGGAAAACGGGAACGGGCTCACAGTAGCTACGCTATATATACCTTTGACGAAGAGGAGGACGCCCTGTCAGGAGATGCCAACCCTTCATTAAAACTAGACCCCGCGATTGAAGCACCGAGTCCGTCGTTTGAAGAACGAACGAACAAGCCTATCAGGAATACGGGTCAGAGAGCTCAGGAAGACCACAACCGCGAAATGGCCATCTACAAGAAGGCCAGGACGCAACGTCTATCTCAACGTACCGGAAAAGACAAAGACGCTTATCCTCGTCAATCCGTTGTACGAAAGGCCCGACGCAGAGACGAAAATAAATCAAAAAGCGGCTCGGGTTTGTCCCTCGTGAAGAAGATGAGTCGAGCGTATTCCTTCCCTCGAGACAAGACGGAGAGATTACTCAACCTCGCTATAAAACATCAAATGATCACGCTTCCAGAGTCTAGACATCCTGAGCAAGCTAGCAAGGTCTCCCATCCGAGTTATTGCTCTTATCACCGAACCATAGGACATCCTACCGAAGACTGCTTCACCTTCAAGAACTGGGTCGAGGACCAGTACCGACGGGGTAGATTCGCTTTATCCGATGGCTGGAAGGTAACGCCGCCGCGAAAGCATGAGCCCAAGGCCGCAAGAGCAGAACCGGGTCCACCTCAGTCCACGGAGCGGGTTCGCACTTGTTATACGATTACGATATTAGGGGAAGAGCCCGAGAACGTAGATGACCTTTACCGGTGCTTTGAGAACAGCGATGATGAGGTGATCTCGGAATTTCCGCCCGCTCCAAAAGAACTGGAAGATGGTATACATACTACTGCAGATAACCTCAAGAAGATTGAGTTGGGATCGGCAGACGACCCGCGACCGACATTTGTCAGCGAGCTATTATCCGAAGAAAAGGTGGCTGCGTTAAAGAACGTGCTTCTACGGCATAAAGACTGCTTCGCGTGGAACTACTCCGAGATGCCAGGATTGGATCCGGAGATTGCTGTGCATAGATTAGCAATATCCCCAGATATCAAGCCAGTCAAGCAGGCGCCAAGGAGGATGCGACTCGAGCTTGAAATGAGCATCAACGCCGAAGTCAAGAAGTTGATCGATTCTGGATTTATCCAAGAAGTCCAATATCCCGACTGGATTGCCAATATCGTCCCGGTAATGAAGAAGAATGGGACGGTACGCATATGCGTGGATTTCAGGGATCTCAATAAAGCCTGTCCAAAGGATGATTTCCCAGTACCGGTAACCGAGCTAATGATAGATAACACGTCCACTCACGAGGTTTTCTCCTTTATGGACGGTTCATCAGGATACAATCAGATAAAGATGCATCCCGAAGACCAGAAGCATACCGCTTTCCGCACCCCTTTGGGTATATTTTGCTACAGGGTTATGCCCTTTGGCCTAAAGAACGCTGGCGCTACCTATCAAAGGGCCATGACAAAGATCTTCGACGATCTCATACATGACATCGTCGAGTGCTATATCGATGACCTCGTAGTAAAGAGCATGTCGTACGAAGAGCATTTAAAGCATCTGGAGACTGTATTTCAACGCCTTCGGCAATATAATTTGAAAATGAATCCCCTCAAATGCGCGTTTGGAGTCTCCTCGGGCAAATTTCTGGGATTCATCATTCGACACCGAGGTATTGAAATAGATCCGTCAAAGATTAAAGCGATCATGGAAATGCCTCCGCCAAGAACGCTCAAGCAGCTGCGGTCTCTCCAAGGGAAGCTCGCATACATCCGGCGGTTTATCGCTAATCTTTCGGGCAAATGCCGTCCTTACAGCCACCTGATGAAAAAGGGAACCCCATTCGTTTGGGATCACAAATGTCAAGGTGCACTAGACGAGATCAAGCAATACCTGCAGAGCCCTCCGATGTTGGCCGCGCCGGTGAAGGGAAAGCCTCTCATTCTTTATACAACCGCCCTCGAAGGTTCTTTAGGCGCATTATGGGCACAAGAGAACGATCAGGGGAAAGAGAGAGCACTCTACTACTTAAGTCGAGTGCTGCTGGGGGCAGAAAGCAATTACTCCCCCATTGAAAAGCACTGCTTGGCATTGATCTTCGCAATAACAAAGCTTAGACATTACGCATTAGCACATGAAGTCCGTCTTATTTCGAAGGTGGACCCTCTCAAATATTTGATGTCGAAAGCCATATTGACGGGACGACTCGCTAAGTGGGCCCTGCTCTTGATGGAGTTCTCGATAACGTATCAACCTCTCAAGGCAGTGAAAGGCCAGGCCATTGCCGACTTCCTCGCCGAGCACCCGATACCGGCCAATTCCCCTCTGAACTGTGATTTGCCGGACGAGCATATATTTGATGCGATTAGCGACGGAAGCACCCAATGGAAACTCTATTTCGATGGAGCGTCCTCCATAAAGAAACAGAAACAAGGTATCCCAATGATCAAATCAGGGATAGGCCTCATCTTTGCAACTCCACAAGGAGGGATAATGCGCTTCGCCTTCTCCTTAACAGAGCCGAGGACAAACAATGAAGCCGAATACGAAGCCCTGATAGCAGGCCTCGAGATCGCCATCGACATGGGAATTGAAGACCTCCTCATATACGGGGATTCTCAGCTGGTCGTCAGTCAAGTAAATGGTGACTACCAAACGTGCAAGCAGGAGTTGGTGAAGTACGGCGAAAGGGTGCAACAACTATTGACCCAAATTCCCTCCTATACTTTGGAGAACATACCGCGCGCGGAAAACAGCAAAGCAGACGCGTTGGCTAAACTTGCTAAAGAACTGGCTGACGAGAACCTCGATGACGTCAGAATCGTGGTACAAAATCGTCAAGTACTCGCCCCGGCAGAAATATCTCCGGAATCATGCGGAAAAAAGGGAACGACTGAGCAGATGACTCTACAAATAAAAGACCATGAGAAGGCCGAAGACTGGAGGGAAGTCTTCATAGACTACTTTAAATCCCGCCGAATGCCCGAAGAAGCGTCATCAAGACATCAGCTCATGAAACGAGCTTTATCTTTCGCTTTCGTCAATGATACCCTGTACAAGAGATCGTTTGATTCTCTATGGCTGAGATGCTTGGGACCTGACGAAACAGAAAGAGTCATTCAGGAAGTTCATGACGGGCTTTGCGGTTCTCACCAAGCAGGCCCAAAGATGAAGTTAAAAATTAAACGGATGGGTTATTACTGGCCCACGATGATCCAGGACTGCCTCGAGTATGCAAGGCAATGCCACTCATGCCAGATCCATGGAGACTTCATCCACCAACATCCGAATCCACTGCACCCGACGCTGGCTAGTTGGCCATTCGAAATGTGGGGGACTGACATAGTCGGCCCCATTGAGCCAGCATCATCCCGGGGACACCGTTTTATCCTGGCGACAACTGATTACTTCTCCAAATGGGCAGAAGCAGTACCACTGAGGGAAGTGAAGACGGAGAATATCCTCCATTTCTTCAAGACGCACGTCATCTACCGGTTTGGGACCCCACGGCGGATTATCTCCGATAATGGGCCGGCCTACCGAAGCCATAAGATTAGCCGCTTCGCACAGCAGCACAATATAGACTGGAGATATTCTTCAGTTTACAATCCACGAGCTAACGGTCTGGCCGAGGCTTTCAATAAGACCTTGACGAAGATCATAAAAAAGACCGTCTCCAGGAATAAGAGAGACTGGCATGAAAGGCTGCAAGAAGCCCTTTGGGCTTATCGAACTACATTCAAGACGGCAACAAACACAACGCCGTACGCGTTGGTATTTGGGACAGAAGCAGTGCTCCCCCTCGAGATAGAGTTACCCTCCCTACGAGTAGCAGTCCACCACGAGCTGACGAACGAAGAAAATGCTCACCTTCGGCTTGAAGAGCTTGATGCCCTCGATGAAACCCGGCTCATAGCGCAACAACATCTAGAAGCCTACAAAGCAAAGATGACGCGCTCGTACGAAAGATTGACCAGGCCGAGGACATTCCGCCAAGGCGAACTCGTACTAGTGGTCAAAAGACCTATGATTCCCAATCGTGCCAAGCGGGGAAAATTTGAGCCAAACTATGAAGGCCCGTACATCATAGACAAGGTCTACCAGGGTGGAGCCTACCTACTCATGGACATGCACGGTGAAAGGCCTTTCAGGCCAATAAACGGCCGCTTCTTGAAGAAATACCACGCTTAATAAGCTGCAGCCTAGGTCAATGATGGATGACGACGACTATGTCCGCTCACTATCTTCCTAGGCTCAGACTTTACAAGCAGCAGCCGGCCTTCCCGTATCGACGGACCGAAACGTCCTTAAACTAACAGCGGACCGAAACGTCCTTAAACTAACAGCGGACCGAAACGTCCTTAAACTAACGGCGGACCGAAACGTCCTTAAACTATTGACGGACCGAAACGTCCTTAAACTAACAGCGGACCGAAACGTCCTTAAACTATCGACGGACCGAAACGTCCTTAAACTAACAGCGGACCGAAACGTCCTTAAACTATCGACGGACCGAAACGTCCCTAAACTACTACCGCAACGTCCTTAGGTTGACGAGATGGATAAATAATAAAAAAATAATAAAAAATAAAAAAAAACGGTATGTCCATAAGCAAAATGGGCACGGATGAAAACCCGAAAAGGGCTCCGTGAGTAAAAAAAGCAGGGCTGCCGGCAAGTGTTCGTGAAAACCCGAAAGGGCGCGACCTTGTAAAAAAAAAAGAGAAGAGTAAAAATGATATAAATAAAAAAAAAACGGTATGTCTATAAGCAAAACGGGCACGGATGAAAACCCGAAAGGGCTCCGTGAGTAAAAACAGCAGGACTACCGGCGAGTGTTTGTGAAAACCCGAAAGGGCGCAACCTCGTTAAAGGACACTTACAGAGTCCTCTCGACCTTGTAAGGAGAAACCACCTGCGTGAGATCCTTACGACTCACAAAGGAGCAGCACACTTAGGGATCTTCACGATTCCTAAGGAGAAAATACACTTACGAGATCCTCACGACTCGTAAGGAGAATTCTCTTATGGGACCCTCACGGCTCATGAGATTTGAAAGTCTTAAGTTACAGAAACCTGAACCTGTTCTTAAGCAAATCCTCCACAACCTCCGATATTGCCCTACAAGAGGCTCAATACTGACCCTTGTATACAATCCACGGGCGCGAATAAACATTTCCCCAGCAAAGTCCAACCCGTGTGAAGCATCCAGAGCAAATACCGGACTGTGGAGTCCTTAAAATCCACGGACTATGACGTCCTTAACCTTGACCGTGATGTCTTAAAACTAACGATCAACCACCCCGATTCCCTACAGACTTTGCCTCGGTTTAAGGGTACATCTCTTCACTCCTTTGATGCCCGGCGTTGTAATTCCTCAACGTCGTCAGAGAGGTGACGGGTCCCTGCAACCAAACACCGGACTGTGGAGTCCTTAAATCCACGGACTATGAGGTCCTTAACCTTGACCGTGATGTCTTAAAACTAACAGCGGACTGTGGAGTCCTTAAATCCACGGACTATGAGGTCCTTAACCTTGACCGTGACGTCTTTAAACTACGATACCTTGAGAGATCCCTGACTCTGTGAAACACGGGTAAGGGTGATCACATCCGGCACTTGCAGGCCCTCCCGACCTGTAAGGAAGAAAAAACTCTCTTGTGAGATCCTTACGACCCTCAAGGGAAAACCCGCTTAAGGATCCTCACGATCTTTAAGAAGAACTCACACCTATGGGATCCTCCCGACCTGTAGGGAGAAAAACTCCTCATGAGACCCTTGTGGCTCGTAAAAAGCAAAAGTCTTAGGGAGCAGATCTTAACCCTGAGTCCTGAGCCATTGCTGTCCTGCAAGGAGATCAAGATAGAATATCCGCAGAATACATTCAATGAAAAGGAGACACACCATTTAGAAGAAAAAATGTATCTTTTATTCATAAACCAAAACGGGTATAAAGTACAATTTATGGAAGAAACAAAAAGAAAATACTCTCATCCATGAGTATGTACAAAAAGGAAGGAAAAGATACAAATGTCTCAAGCCGGCGGGCGATTCAGCAGCTTGGTCAGCTCATCCTGCTTTTGCTGAGCCACGACTTCATGACACAAGATCTCCAAAAGACGAGCCTCCGCTTGAGCTTGCTGGGCCTGATATGAAGCAAGCCGGGCTTCAAGCTCTTTCTCAGTGGCCTTATGAGCCTCAACCCTCTCACGAGTGAATGTGGCAGCTTTGTCGAGAGCCACCACCTCTTTGATGGACTCCTGAAGCACCCGCCAGAGTTCATACGCTTTGTTGGCCCTGGCTGTGAGATTGGCTTGAAGCTCGCTCAGCGCCTTGGAGGCTAACTCCCTTTCCGAGAACTTGCGACTGAGCTTCTCACATGACGTCATATTGGCCGCGCACCGTGCTATCAACCCTCGTAACTCCGCCTTTGCAGCCACGGCCTCCGAGGAAAGGCGAGAACACTCGAGAGTGTGCAGGCAAGCCTCCACTCGCCGGCAGAACTCCACCCAGACTCGCACCACCTGTTCGCTGTGGTAGGTAGCAAGAAAAGGAAGAGAACCGTTATCCTCGGCAGCGAATGCTTCAGCCGTGGTCGTGCTGCCAGCACGAAGCTCCTCGATCAAAGACGACAAGGAGACGAGGCTTAATTGGGCCAAGCGTTCTGAAGCCCGCAAGGCATAAGGGCCGGGTGGCATCACGATGCGCGACTCCAACGCCGTGGAGACTGGCAGAGCTGTTTAAATTTAAAAGACATCAACAAAATGCTTAAGCAAGGAACGAGTGAGAGTGCAATGAAATATCACTCACCGACAGTCGTGCAAGTAGGAGCTGAAGGCTCCCCTGGCCCTTCGAGAATCTCGACCTCGTCATTGGCTTCCAGAACTACAGAAAACGTCAATGTCAGTACAAAAAATAACGACGATGCTATGAGAAGGGGTGGACGACACCAACCTTGCCCAGACGAGAGGACAATGCACTGAGGGGAGATCGCCTGCGGAGCTGCCATCTCCAATAAACGCTGAAACGACTGTCGAGGCGACAGATCCGCGATCGTGGCCGCCAAACCGCGCAATTCTGAGAAAGATAAAAGAGTTCAGACTATGAAGGGGTTGCTAAATTAAAACACAGAGGAATACCTTCAACAGTCCTCCCATTCTGAGCCGGGGGGATAGCAGCTTCAACGTTCTCCGCCATGACCTCAGGCTCCAACAAAGGGAGAGTAATCCCGACTACCTCGCTCCCAGCCTTTGGGCCGCTCGCAGTAGGAGTCATTGGGGCGTCGGCCTCCAAAGGAGCCTCCTCCAAAGGGGCAAGCACGCCCTGGCCAAGAACCGCCGCTGGAAGTTCCACCATAAGAGGGGCAGCCTCGTCAGCCCCCTCCACATCCAGCAAGGCTTCATTGGGAGTTTCGGCGGGCTTTAGCTTTAATAGGCCCGTAGGAAGCTCCCCCAACGTCGAAGATTCTGCATGATCCAAATAAGAATAATGATGTATATGCACAGGCATAAATAATCGGAGAGACTACAAAGGAAGCACAACATACCTATACGCAAAGAAGCCCTCAATATGGCTTCTTCAAGCCGCTGCTCCTTCTCAAGGAGGTGGGCTCGCCGGGGTTCAAGCGTAGACTCATGACCGCCAGTCCACAAAGAGAGTGCATCAGCTGCGTCTTCCGAAACGGCCTGCTTCAAAGCCCTTTCCCCCCATTCCTCCAAAGGGCCGATAAATCGCCGCCGAATCCACGAAGGGTCTTCGTAGAAAATTACAGCGGGATAAGACTTCTTCGGAACCTTAGCATTATGAGACGCGTCTTTTGAGCGCCGTATGGCCTCGGCCAACTGCGCAGCCTCCTCATCCACTGAACTCGGGAAGAGAAGTCCAGCGTCTGACCCTTGCACGGCCAATGGTTCGTCTTCAAGGATAGGCTCAGACTCCATCACAGAATCAAGCGGGGCAGTAGCCGCTTTCTTCCGCCGTTTAGACCCGGAGCCGGTCGCTGAGGATGACCGCTTCCTCCCTCGCGAAGCCTTATGGCGGCGCTGGCCCACGTCGCCCTCAGCGCCCTCATCCTTGTTACTATCGCTCGGTGCCACAACCGAGGACGATATCGCCATTGTCGACACCACGGGGGGCGGCGCCACCACCGGCAGGGGTGCTGCCACCGGAGCCCGTTTACCCCGTGAGCGAGAACCCAAATGCATACCAGCTATCGGAGTAAGGTCTACCCCGGACTCCCCTGGAATGAGCGCGGTGCCAATCTCCCTCAAAGGAAAGCGGACTGGAACCCTCGGTCGTAACTCAGCCCCAGGAGCCAGAGGAGGGGCATCGTGGCCAAGAAGCACCCTCCTTTCCTCGAGAATGATTGGGTTGACCCGATGAAGATACCAACCCGTAAATGCGCCTACGCATCGAGGCATGTACTCGGCTTCAGGGACCATGAAATAAGAGCCGGTATTCAGCCTCATGAAATGATGAGCGGCATCACGAACAGCATCAAGCGAAGGGATCGGGACGACCATAAAAACCTCGAAAGGAACACCCTGGTCGTATCCGAGCTGCCGGGCAAATCGATGCGGATTGTACCGCATGAAAAGAGCCGCATTGTCCTGGCGAAACACCAAGTAACCCGGTCTGATTGCATACAAATGCGTGGCCTCCCGGGGCTTCAGAGAAGGTGCGTTGTCTTTCGACTGGTCCCAGAGTTGTTGGACGGGACCCGAAGGAGTAGACAAGACCCGATCAGTAAAAACCAACCCGCCAGCGGTGGCATGAGGAGAAATTAGCACCCGAATAGCCCCGAATTGAGTCGGGTCGGCGGCAGAAGCATCCACTAGCCGCATAAGTCGTGGAAAGGGGTAGGCATCGTAAAATGAGGGCCTCTGATGCATGGCGAAAGCCCCCAATACATGCATTTCGATCCAGGACGTGAAATAATGAAGCGAAAAGTTTACCACGTCCACGCCAGGCGTAGAGGTATTAGCTGCGGTGCCCAATCCATTATAGAGGTGCGCCAAGGCCGGGATACCGATGGCCAACCGCGTCCCCTCAGCAATACGATGAGCCGGGTAGATGACCGAGGCTCTCATGAAGCGGCGATGCATCGGGATAACAAACCAGCTAAGCCAAACACTGACAAATCCCACAAAGAATGTTTCCTCATCCATACCGGGTGCTGCAACGGACTCAAAGGACATCGGCGACACGATGGGAATATAATATTGTGGCAGGTCCGATTCAGCAGTCGGTAGCTTCTTCGGACCAAATCCAAAGGGGTCTCTGATGTTAGCAAACTTCGGAGCAGTCTTCGATATGATATCCTCACGAAGGAAGCAGGAAATGAAGCTCTTGAAAGTGACACCCTGCTCCTCGGACTCGGTGAATAATCGATCGAAGATGCCTAGGGCCTTAATTAAACTAGGGCGCTTGTGGCGAACGGCGTTCTCAACAGACAAGCCGTCAACCGGTGCAGACTCAGGCTCGAAGACATACTCGTCAGGAGGCAACAACTCCTCATACAGTGCGCCCCTGATTGGCAATCCCGAGATTTCATAGAACTCTGTAAGAGAGATCGAGACCTCACGATCTCCTAAGATGAAAGTGTTGGTAGGAAGATTCCATTGGTTTAAGAACGCCTTAACCCACCAGGCATGCGGGGACTTATAATGAAAGAGTGACGCGTATATGGCCTGATAAAGCCCGACTTTCTGCAACCGCGCCCGATGAGCAGAAAGGATGTAACGAGCCCAGAGAAGATAGCCCGTGGGATGCCGGGGAGTAAGCCCTATCTTATAAATCTGCCCCCACGGGTGGGCCTCACCTTGGCAGATACGCCGCCCCAAGATGTCTATGGCCGGAATCGGATGATTCGGAATACCGGTCGTCGAAGGCTCAAGCCTCCCCGTTGGAGTCCAGTTGGGCATTTCCACAGCAAAAGCTGTCCTTGGAGGATCCATCGGTAAAAAGGGGAAAGTAGGCTCCGTTGGCACCGCGCAGAGAAAACTCCGACGACCCTGAATAATCTGACTATACCAAGACCCCCACTGAAGAAGGTTGGTGCAGTTCGGGTCATGAGCCCGAATCATCGCCATCGCTTCCTCATCAGACGGTGACTGAGGAAAAGCCGCCTCCGAGCTAGAAAAGGGAAAGCGTGGAGCAGAAGCCATCGCACCTGAAATCCAATAAAAGAAAACCGTTAAAAGGAAAGTCAGCGATATTTATTCATGCATGAACATGAAGACTAGTGGGAGAAAGCAACAGCAAAGTTTCCTGGGACCATTGGCTATAAAACACATGGGCCCCACAGAATCCGGATGACGGCTCATTAATAATGAGACCAAACAGTTACAATAAAACAAAAGGGAATATCCTCATTTAATAAAAAATGATGGCCATGCACATTCCCCCAACAGGATCTGTCTCGGGCTCTACAGTGGATCCAATAAAATCAAAGGAAGTGAATTCACACAAAAAGACATCATTACAAAGCCCCCATTGCATTAATTGCAGGAAGAACAACCTCGGGCCAAGAGACCCCAGGAAGCCTCTGTGTGAAGAAATCGAGTTCTTCGTTGGAATTAAATTCCTTATTAAGAAAAGGGAATTAAATTCCCAAAAACATTTTTGGATGGAATTAAATTCCATGGATTTGAACCGCCATCATCATCTCCCCAAAGATCATCTAAACCCTAAGAGATCTACAGTTGAAAGATTAAACAGTTTCATGTTCTTATGGAAAATATGAAGAAAGAAGGGTAAAAACCCTTGTTTTGGATTTAAAATCCAGGAAAATGTGAAGGTCCATCGTTGTCCAAGAACATTACCTGAGGAAAAAGGATTCCTTTTGAACAGAGTTAAACTCTGAAGATTGTTTCAAGACAGAGAACTAAGCTCTGGAAGAAGAGAATTAAATTCTCAGAAAAAGTTCTCAGAAGAAGAAGATGAACAAAGTGAAGGCTCTTATGAAGAGACAGAGGTATTTATAGAAGACAATGAAAACGCTTCGTCTCCCCAGATCCCTAGAGGAATCCAACGGTCACAAGAGGTGACAGCGTTGCACTCACGTGCAGACACGTGAGAACAACGCTGTGGGGGCATTTGTTTCCTGATTTAAAATCAGGAAAGCTTCTGGGAAAAGCTTCAAAAAGGGGTCACGTGTTGGCACGTGACACCTAAAAGGCATCATCAAGTCGAGTTCAGTTTCCTGACTACGCTGAAGAAAATGGGCTTCAGAAAGAGTCACGTGCTCCCACGTGACCAGGGTCACGTGGCGACACGTGACATTTAAATGCAAGCGTCAAAGGCATACAAGTTCTCTGATCAAGTCAAGAAAAGGCTTCAGAAGAGGTCACGTGTTCCCACGTGACCAGGGTCACGTGTTGGCACGTGACGTTCAAGACAGCAGACTCGTTCTCCAGACGAACCAAGGAAAGAGAGTTCAAACAAGGGTCACGTGCTCACACGTGACCAGGAGTCACGTGGTGGCACGTGACGCTTAAGCAACGATCGGAAGACAGAGCGCAAAAGAAAGGAAAAGGCTCATGCCAAAGGGGGTCACGTGCTCACACGTGACCATGGGTCACGTGGTCACACGTGACCGTCTTTCAAAGCCCACTGTGTTAACAGAATTAAATTCTGAGAGAAATTCGAATCTTTCCAAAGGAAAGCGGCTATCTGGAACCAATCAAATTAAAGATTCAGAGGTGATGAAATATCATCTATCTATGGGAAAATCTCGGGTTTGGAAAGATTTCCCCTTTAAATCTAACCAAAATAACAAAGGAGAATCTCTGGATTTAAAATCCAATGGTGAATAAAATTCACCTAATAATCCAACGGCCCAAAATGAATGATGAATGCAAATCAAATCTCTCATGAAGATTCGTCAAAAACTGATTGATTCGGCTGCTTCTCCTATAAATAGGAGCCAAGAGACACGGAGAAAAAAATACATACGCAGAAAAGAAAAAGAAAAGGAGGAGAGCTTCGATACTTTGAAAAGACTCGGATCTTCTGCAAAAAACCCTAGGTGAGAAAGGGAAGGCCTTTTGAAAGAAAGAGAATTTAATTCTCAACAGAGTTTAACTCTGATAATGTAAAAACAGAAGAACATATTTCTTCTCTCTTTGATAGAGGATCTGCAAAGTGCACATCTCCCCTTAAGGTTGAGAATTTAATTCTCAATGGGTTGAGATCCTGCCATGCAGATCCAAAACATGGAGAAGGAATACAAGCACGAGAATTTAATTCTCACAGAACTATAGGAATTTAATTCCTTTAAAATAAAAGTTAGGGCTTGACCCTATATCATGGGAATTTAATTCCTTCAGAACAAAAAAGAAACAGGGTTTAACCCTAATTAAGAACCTGGTTCTGTTGAAACAGCGGGAATTTAATTCCCTTAATCATAATTTAACAGAGGATGGAAGTTTAAACTCCTTGAAAACTTTTATTAGGGTTTAACCCTATTCAGCCCTTCACGTATATGAGGAATTTAATTCCTACAGAAAATTCAGAGTTAAACTCTATTCCAGAAAACAAAGTCTTCGAAAGGAAGTAGGAATTTAATTCCTCTGAAATTTACAGTTCGAGGAATTTAATTCCTGAAAGAAGATTAACAAAGCCTCTAAACAAAATACATGGAGGCAGGGTCACGTGTCATCACGTGACCCCCCCAAGAGATCTACAGAAAGCCCCTTTGAGGCAGCACCCCACGTGACCCACGTGACCCTCGGCAGAAACTCTAATACATAGGCATTTGAATGCCCATCACGTGATGGCACGTGATGCTCTGAAAGACACGATAATCTCAGAATAAATGAAGGGAGGGCGCTCTCACGTGCTGCCACGTGACCCCTCTTGCCTTAGTGTTTAACACTAAATTAAAACTCTCGAACCCAGTGTTAAAACACTGTTAGGCCTTAGTGTTCAACACTAAATAAAAAGCTTTATCTGCAGTGTTCAACACTGATCTGTTTTAGTGTTTAACACTAATTTGAAAAGCCTTGTTGCTGGTGTTTAACACCAATTATCTCTTAGTGTTAAACACTAACTTGTCAACCCCATTCCCAATGTTCAACACTGACTGCTCTGTAGTGTTTAACACTATACTTTGGCCCAATTGGCCTAAACGGATAGAGGCAAAGCCTCTCCTGATTGGACTTAGCCCAAGATGGCCATAAGTCCTCAATTGGTGATTAACTGGTCCAATGGATTCATAACATAATTAATTCGTCTTGACCCCAAATTGGGCCAAGGACTATTTAATCCACTCCGGTTCTAGGGTACATCTCGTCACTCCTTTGATACTTGGCATTGTAATCCCTCAATGTCTTCAAAGAGGTAACGGGTCCCGACGACCACACATTGATATGGACTGTGGGGTCCTTAAACTCATGTCTAATGCAAATTCCTGGTTACGTGGAACGCGGATAATGTCACTCTTTGACCCCGTGGAAAACGTCCAGAGCGGAGCCTGGTCCTCGCCAAGCACGGCAGTGAACCCGTGTGAAGCATCCAGAGCACAGCGGACCGTGGAGTCCTTAAACCCATGGACTACGACGTCCTTAACCTTGACCGAGATGTCTTAAAACTAACAATGGACTGTGGGGTCCTCAAACCCATGGACTACGACGTCCTTAACCTTGACCGAGATGTCTTAAAACTAGCAATGGACCGCAATGTCCTTAAACCACCCACGGACCGCAATGTCCTTAAACTACCCATGGACCGTAATGTCCTTAAACTAGAACAATAGAGCCCCGCATGCTCTTTTGTCGGATCTAAACGGTCCCGTTTAAGTTGATCTTAGCCTCAAAGATGGCTAACGTATCCTTAAACCTTCAAACAGAGTGGACTATAAATCCCCCCAATTAACTCTGGCTCGAGGGTACATCCCTGAACTCCTCTGACATCCGTCGTTGTAATCCTTCAACGTCGTCAGAGAGGTGACGGGTCCCGACGGCCATACATTCATGGACCACTATGTCCCTAAACTGGAACATTAGAGTCCAAACGCTCTTTTGTCGGATCTAAACGATCCCGTTAAGTTGATCTTAGTCACAAAGTTAGACTAACGTATCCTTAACAAACGTTTGAGTTGATCTTAGCCTCAAGTATGGCTGACGTATCCTCAAACCAACCCCCCCCCAAACCCAAATCTAAGATAATACGGATTTGGACTAGTCCACGCCCTACGGGCGACGACATAACTCAGTCTCCGTAAACAATCCACGGGCAACAAAATACAAAACAGACACCCACGACACGAAGTGACCATCTGGAGAAGGAGAAAGTTGTTACCGCAATGCGGTAGCGTAATTAACTGCAGGGGCTTGCGCCTGCAGGGAAGAGCGTCCCCACAATCAAAAACCCCTCAAACGAGGGGGAATCTGACGAAGTCTGCTACATCGGACGCATCCGTCTAAACCTTCGATACGTGGTGCCATAAATCAACTTGGCATCTTCGAAGAGGTGGACGGATAGCACCAATTAGCATCTGCCCCGAATCTCAGGCAAGACGCGGTGTCGCGCCGTCTTTCGGAGGGGAACAGATTCTACCTTTTACTGCCTAGCGGCACGTCTCGGATTCAGCCCGAGAGTCTTTGACCGTGGTCCCGGGCACCCACGGGATACTATTGAGTTACATCGACGATTCATTAAATTGATTTCAAGGACTTGAGAGTAGTTAACCCAGTAGACCAGTTTAGATTACTCACTGCACGTCACCTGTGCCTTTACCCTTCACTTCCCTTATTTATGTTACTGTTATACCTTATTTACCGTCCATACTCGTACCTGCATGTCTTGCTACTCCTTAATTTTAGTATTGTTTGATATTATGACGCACTGACGTCTGGGTTTTGCATGGCCCAGATCCTTTACCTTTGCTGCAGGCCAAGCAGGAGTATTTCAGTGAACAGGCCGAGCAGTGAGGACCTGTATTAATTTAGCTCAGTTCCTTTCAGTATTATTTTATTCCTGATGTGAGCCCGTATTTTGGGACGTACATTCCAGATTATTATTATTTATTGGATCTTTTGCTTCCGCATTATTTTATTCTTGACTTGTTATTCTGGCTCATGGACATGTATTAGATAGTTGTTTATTATTTCTACTGTTCTTGAGATCTCTAAACAGCCGTAATGTGACTGTGGAAGGATCTTTCCTATCCATAGGTAGCATGGTTGGCTCTGTCACGTGCCTATCTTAGCACACTCTGGGAAGCGGGGCGTGACAGGGTTTCTTTGGTATCAGAGCCATAGGATCTAGGTTAATCGGGTTTGATTCTTTTGTAGTTGGGTATTGGACCCAATACACGAATCGGAATACTCGTGATTAGGAACATGTCCTGCCACTTTACCATCTTGCCATTTTTAAATATTAACTTCCTCCTGATTCTTACCTGGACAGTATGCAAAGCTCTTTGCATCTCGACTTGAAACTTTGGTTTCCTATTGTTTATCTCTAGAATTTTGGCGACTTGGGTGGAGTTATGTGATTGTAACTATGTACCGCGGCATGGTTATAATGCGGTACTCTATTTAAGTAACTTGGAGTTCTAGTCTTGATTCATATCCCTGATCTATGGTCATTATTCATCAAAAGTTTGAATCTTGTTATCATACTAATACTTTCGGTGTTTGGTTTCAGGAACATGGCCGACAGAAATCTGAGATCGTACCAGAGGTGCGTGGATGACGCCGCGTTACTTGGAGTAATTCGTGGCATGCTGGAGAACCAGAAACGGCAGACCGAGCTGAACCAGCGGCAAGCCGAAACTTTTCAGGAAGGTTTGCGGACCGTCCAACAGTCCGTAAACAATGTTGTGGCCAATCCAGTTGATCGTGTGGGTACCGTGGCGGATTTCAGGAGACTTGGTCCGTCCGTCTTTACTGGTCTGGAGGAGCCATTGCCAGCGGAGCAATGGCTGGTTAATACGGAGAATTTTCTCGTTGCGGCACAGATTCCAGAAGACAAGAGAGTGGATGTGGTACGCATCCAATTAGTAGACTATGCCCGTGAATGGTGGCTTATGGAAGAGACCCGCTTACCCAAGCCGATCAGTTGGGCAGATTTTTCGAAGAGTTTCTTGGAGAAGTTCTTCCCGCAGACTGCACGGGAGGAAATGGAAGAAAAGTTTATCAGTTTAAAGCAGAACGGCGGATCCGTGGATGCGCATGCGGCTGAATGGACACGGCTCAGTCGATTCGCTGGACCTTTGGTGGCCAAAGAAGCTGATAGGTCACGAAGGTTTATGCGCAGTTTGGATGTGGACATCCAGAGGCATATTATATCTCTGGGTTTGACCACTTTCTCACAAGTGCTTACAGCGGCCCGAGAGCAGCAGAGCCTATCTATGAAGACTGGGGGTACGCAGCAGCAAGTAGTTACAGTGCGGAAGCCGGTGTTTGTACTGAACCGAGCGCATGTACGCAGAGGTATTCCGGTGAACTGACATGGCGTTGTACCGATGAAGAAGCCCGTCGTTGCTAATCAGGGAAGGAGCGTGATTTGTGACTACTGCCATTTACCTGGACACGTGCAAAGGGAGTGTCGAAGGATGCGGGGACTCTGTTTGGTTTGTGGATCGGCGGATCATACTATCAACGCTTGTCCGTCAAAGCTTCGCACGAAAGATGATGTTCAGAGGCCATCGCAGAAGCAGTTTCAGGGACAGAAGCAGCTGACTCAGGGACCCAATCAAGCTTGAGCATTTACCCTGACGGCTGAAGAAGCTAAGGCTTCAGAAGAAGTTGTTTTAGATATCCTGCTTATTCATGATTTTCCCGCATTAGCGTTATTCGATTCTGGTGCATCCCATTGTTTCATGTCATCCAAGTTTATTGCTACACACTCTATTCCTTGCACGACCTTATCTAGTTGTTGGAACATACACACCGGGAATGGGAAGATCATAGCTAGTAAAGAATGTAAGGATTGTTCAGTTGTTGTTTGCGGATGGGAGTTGTTTGCAGATTTCTTGGTGATAAATACCGGCAGTTATGAAGTTGTCTTGGAAATGGATTTTCTCGGCACTTTCCACGCACACATTGATTGTAGGGCAAAGAAAGTGATTTTCCAGATTCCCGGACATCCGGAGTTTGTCTTTGCTGGAGGAAGCAGTTCTGTCGGGCCAGTTGAGTTTAGAGCTAGGCTGACCAACAGTGTTCTTTCGACAATGGAAGTTGATAAAGAGGAAGCGCCAGCTGTAGTTCGAGAATTCATGGACGTATCGAAGACATCTCGAGTTTACCACCAAAATGAGATATGGAGTTCGCGATCGATCTTGTTCCTGATGCAGCACCAATCTCAAAGGCGTACTATCCGATGGCACCGGTGGAGTTGGAAGAAGTCAAGAAGCAGGTTACCGAATTGCTTGAGAAGGGTTAGATTCACAGCAGTAATTCACCTTGGTTAGCTCCACTTCTTCTAGTCAAGAAGAAAGATGGCACAAGGAGGATGTGCATCGATTATCGAGAATTAAACCAGGTGACTATTAAGAACAAGTACCCGATCCCTCGCATTGGCGAATTGTTCGAGCAGCTTAGTGGCGCGGGGGTATTCTCGAAGCTGGATTTGCGATCCGGATATCATCAGGTCCGGGTTAAATCAGAAGATATTTGCAAGACGGCGTTCCAAACTCTGTATGGACATTACGAGTATTTACTGATGCCCTTCGGAGTAACGAATGCATCGGCAATATTTATAGACTTGATGAACCGAATCTTTTCACTATTCTTGGACCAGTTTATAGTGGTATTCATTGATGATATTCTGGTCTACTCGAGGAGCATTGAAGAGCATGCTGAACACTTGAAGATCGCACTGCAGACATTGAGGCAAGAAAGATTGTATGCAAAGATGAGTAAGTGCGAGTTTTGTCTTGAAGAAGTGAAGTTTTTGGGGCATGTCGTATCTGGAGATGGAATCGCCGTTGACCCTGAGAATATTGCAGCAGTTCAAGATTGGCCGATTCCGAAGAACGTAGCAGAGATCAGAAGTTTTCTTGGACTTGCAGGATACTACAGAAGGTTCATGGAGAATTTTGTTTGTTTGGCTGAGCCTTTGACCAAGCTTACGCGCAAGGAAGTACCGTTTGTATGGAAAGATAAGTGTGAGTCGGCTTTTGACGCATTGAAGCAGAGATTGATAACCGCTCCTATTTTGACCGTACCAGACAGTTCCGGAGGATTGGTGATTCATAGCGACGCATCTGGGAAAGGTTTGGGATGCGTTTTGATGCAGCATGGAAAGGTTATAGCCTACGCATCGAGACAGTTGAAGACCCATGAGAAGAATTACCCAACTCATGATTTGGAGCTAGCAGCTGTAATTTTCGCTTTGAAGATTTGGAGACACTACTTATTGGGCGAAAAGGTCGAAGTATTCACCGATCACAAACGTCTAAAGTATGTGTTCATGCAGAAAAATCTTAACATGAGGAAGCGCAGATGGTTGGAGCTGATGGCTGACTACGATCTTGACCTAAAGTACCATCCGGGGAAAGTTAATGTTGTGCCGGATGCGCTTAGTCGGTTGCTAGCAATTCAGATGTTGACTTTACAGAAGGAGCTTATTGAAGACTTTCGGAGATTCTATTTGGAGATTGTGCTACCGCATTCTTCGGGACAGTTGATGCAGCTGCAAGTACATTCGTCGTTGATTAAGAATATTAAAGCAGCGCAGTCGTAGGACCCAAGATTGCAAAAGTTTCGAGAACAGGTTGAAGCTGGACTTCGAACAGACTTGTTGATTCATGAAGATGGTTCGTTGCGATATGGTAGCCGTTTGTATGTGCCAAAGGGAGATATTCGCGAAGAAGTTATGAAGGAGGCGCACAGTTCCGTATATTCCGTATATCCAGGAGGCATGAAGATGTACCGAGATCTACGACAGCATTTCTGGTGGAAAGGCATGAAATGGGAGATTGCCCGCTTTGTAGCGAAGTGCTTGGTGTGTCAGCAAGTTAAGGCTGAACATCAAAGGGTTGCTGGTTTATTGCAACCACTTTCGATTCATCAATGGAAGTGGGAACATATAACCATGGATTTCGTGACAGCTTTATCGCGGAGTCCAAAGGGCAACAATGCAATTTGGGTGATTGTTGATCGATTGACCAAGGCAGCTCATTTCATACATTTCGCGTTGATCAATCAACGGAAGCATTGGCAGAACGGTACATGCAGGGGATTGTAAGATTGCATGGAGTACCGGTGAGCATCGTGTCCGACCGTGACACCCGTTTCTTATCACACTTCTGGAGGAGCTTACAGGAAAGTTTGGGGACTCGATTGAAGTTTAGCACAGCTTATCATCCTCAGAAAGATGGCCACTCAGAGAGAACGATCCAAACTCTTGAAGACATGTTGAGAGCTTGCATGTTAGACTTTAAGGGTTCATGGGAGGATCATCTACACTTGGTGGAGTTTTCTTACAATAACAGCTTTCAGGCGACTATTCAGATGGCTCCATTCGAAGCATTATATGGTCACAAGTGTCGTTCACCTGTTTGTTGGGACGATATTGGAGAACGAAGATTGTTGGGACCGGATTTGATCATGCAGACGGTAGAGAAAGTTAACACTATCCGGAATCATGTGAAGGCAGCACAAGATCGGCAGAAGAGTTGGGCCGATACATCGAGAAGACCTCTAGAGTTCACGGTAGGTGATCTTGTGTTCTTGAAGATATCACCGACTAGAGGAGTGATTCGTTTTGGGAGTCGATGCAAGCTTAGTCCTCGATTCGTTGGGCCTTTCGAGATTTTGGAACGTATTGGAGAAGTGGCATATCGATTGGCTTTACCGCAATCTTTGGCGAATGTTCATGACGTGTTTCATGTATCTCAACACAGTAAATATGTTCAAGATGAAACACAAGTGCTGGATCATTCGGAGCTGACTGTAAGGGAGGATTTGACGTTTGAGGAGCGACCGATGTCGATTATTGATCGAAGAGAAAATGTTCTTAAGAACAAGGTTATCCCTCTCGTACTTGTTTCTTGGGGAAATCGCTCATATGGAGAATCGACTTGGGAACGAGAAGACGAAATCCGACAGAAGTTTCCACACTTATTCTTGTAGTCCTTGATCGTTTATCTTTCTTTGTTCTTAGAATTTCGAGGACGAAATTCTTTTGTAGTTGGGTATAATGTAACACCCTAGTTCATTTATACCAATTCCAGTTCTCGTATTTCCTTAATTGCAGTATTTTCCTGATTTATCGTGTTTTGGGTGCGAATAGTATTTTACATTTTACATTGCATTCGACCCGACCCACTTGCTTGAAACTTGTTTGATTCATATTATGAATTATCTTGACTTGTTATATAGACATGTGCATTTTCATGAATACTGCATACTGGCATTTTATCTGGCATTGCATCTTTTACCATATAACATTTGAAGTCACGTAAAATATTTTAAAAATACATAACATGGCCTGCAAGATACCCCTAACCCCGTGGTAGTATCCACGCATCTTGTTCTCGTCCCGTTCAGTGAAACGGACGTGTTTGGATGGCTATGCGCACCTACGCGCATCCGTTCTTAGGGGTATGCATTTTCATTACCCGAGCTTTCATTTTTAAATTTGGCCGTCGCATATATTTTTCATATTTTAAATCTGAATTGTTAAATCCGACCCGGGCGTGTTTTGGAATATTTTGTATACCGCCAAAATTCAAATTTATTTAATATAATATTAAATTTAATTTAACCGTTTAAAATTCTTAACATCTAAAATCTTTTAAAAACTAACTAAAATCCTTTTATATAAAATCCTAACTATTTTTTTACCCAACTCAGCTCTCTCTCCCTCTAACGCTGCCCCCCCCACACTCTTCTCTCTCTTCCCTTTCTTTTTCTCTCTCTCTCTCCCGTCACTCGAGTTTCCCTCTCTCTCTCCTCGCGCTGATCTTTCTCTCTCTTCTCTCTTTCTCTCTCCCCGCTACGAGACGAAATTCTTTCTCCTCCCCCCTCTCTCTCCTCTCGCGGTTAACAAGATCCCATCACCTCCCGAAGCCTTACGATCACCTCCCTTCTCCCTTAACCAACTCCCTTAATTCTCTCGTCTTCCTCTATTATAAAAACCCACCGAGCTCCTTGACCCACCATCACCAAAACCCATCTTCCTTCTTAGAAACCCTAACCCTAATCTCACTAGACTCCCTCTGTCTCAACAGAGCTTCACCTCCTCATCTCCTCCTCCACCTTCTACCTTCAATCCCGAGCCCCTGCACACACACCGTACACCCACAGAACCCTCACCTAGTTGCCGTTCCCTCTCCTCCGACGACCCCAGCTTCACACCACCACCATCATCATCTCCTCCTCTTCCTCTCCTCCACATTCTCCCTCTACACCAACCCCTGCAACACCCCAGCCAACACCCCGGCCAACACCAAACCGACCCAAACCCTAACCTAACTCTAAAACAAAGAACCCTAGATCGCCAGAGCTCCGATCATCCCCTCGACACCTGTTAGTGTATATGCCCTAGAGGCCATTACTGTATCATACTAGTATGTATATTACTTGATGGAAGCTTGGGATATTCACAGTTGTATAGACAATCTTGCTCGAAATGGTAGTATGCTGCTTGGTTTGTCTCTGCTTTAATGTGTACATGTGTTTCTTTTATTGTATCACCTATACGCATTAGTGGAGCCTTTAGGATCTTTGCTTGATTACCAGCATTGTGATGGCAGTCACACTCGTGGGGGCTGGATAATCCACAAGCACATCCTTATATTCACGTCCCTAGTCATGGGATTATCGAGACAGGGCATCGATACTCCGGAGTAGACTAGTACATGCGCTTCTCATCCCAGTGCGGGAGACGGTCTGTCCCACAGCCGTCAGTACGTCGTACTTGAGATAGTATGCGGGTGCTCGTTAGGTTACGAGTACACTGGACAGGACTCGTTGGGAACTGATTGGTTGGTATTATACTTATCGTCAGTTATCAGTTCCCAGGTGACATGCGTACAGCTTAGTCCGCTGACTTGACACTGTCACTTCGCCTCAAGTGTGTTCCCACTGTACTTTGATTACTACCTTACCACGCCTCAAAGGAGTCGTGCAAAAAGGTAGTAGTTGGGTGCAGTCCCGAAGCGCTTGGAGGCAGTGACGGTTAGACAGGATTCGTCTCTCCCGGTATTGGGGGTTGACATCGCACTGTGTCTAGGAGAGCCATTACACGAGTAGTGCCTGGCCAGGGCAAGCGAGATATACTGGTAGGTTTCCAGTGTTATCTCAGGGTGTTCTGGGCTTCACTCCGACACGATTTGTACCGCTATTAGGGGACTGATGTTTGCCGCCCCCCTAGGCCCGCCATGCGATGTATCAGACGAACAGACCGGACTGTACGGAGACTGTCACATACAGGCTCAGTAGGAGTTCAGATGGGTTCACCTCGTCAGTCTTCTTATCGGCATCTACCTGGGGACCGTTATGTATAGCTAGTGCCGCTTGTGGTCTGTGGTTAAACCCACTGCCAGCGTAGTGTCGAGTCTTTAGAGTCCCACACAGAGAGTTATTCTCCTTTTGGCAAAATGAGTAGAGGTCGCATGGTTTTGCGACAGGGTTCGTTCACATCCGCGCACTTGTACACGTTTGATGTCCGGATAGCTTGTACTAGCGGGCTTTGGTTTAAGCCGGATCCTAATATATGATTTGGGATTGGTTTTATCTCTTTGTGTTCGTGTTCATTGGAACATGAATGCGGGTGTGTATGCACAGTTGATTGAGGCGGAGGAAAAGGTTTTTCATTAGGGTTTTGGAACGGGTGTGTATGCACAGTTGACAGTCGTTTTTTTCCAAACCCTAATGATATTGTGATTTATCAATTAATAATATTAATTAAGTGAAATTGTGTCATGGTTGGGCTTGTTGACTTGTTGACCATGGTTGACTGGTTGACTAGGTTTGAAACATTGACCATCATCATTACTTTTTAGATGCTCTTTGATCTTTGCAAAATCATTTATTGTGATATGATAATGGTCTCTTCAAACTAACCATCACCTTTTCATTTTTGATTAATATTATTATTTGAAAAATCACATATATTTTGTTATGGTTGTAAAAACCATTTCATTCTATCATATGCTTTCTCTCTCCTGCTCTTCCTCTTCCTCAAGCTCTCCCCTCTCATCAGTTGAGAAACACATGAGCTTGAGTAAAACCTCTCCAAAACAATCTCTACTCTCTTCTAAGGTTCTAGGATTAGCACTTCTAGCATCTTAGTTACTTCTAGCTTGAAGTTGAAGCCAAAGGTTGAGGCTCTCGGGTGGATCCTTCTTCGATGAGAGAAGATGACAAGGAGATCACTTCCGTTCACTACAAGGAGCAAGGAGAGAAGGACATAAAGCCCTAGGTATAACCTCTTTTCCGAGTAGCTAACTCTCTTTAGCTTGGTAGCTAGTTTTGTTTAGAAAAGATCCCGCCTTTCGTTAGTCCATGTTGCCTAGTGTGCTAAAAATTCGATTTTTATACCGTTTCCGCCTCCCCGCAAGCACCGGGGTGGGCAACGTGGACTTACAACACCATCTCATCTCCCTGAATCCACAGCACCCACAACCACAGTGAGCAATCCCTTCCTCCTCCTCTTCTTCTTCTTCTTTCTTTCTTTCTTTTCTTTCTTGATTCTTGATCTCTGCTTTTCGTAGTTCGCCGGAGCCGAGATCGACGCCGACGATCCAGACAGCGTACCTTACCCGTGTGTTCACCCTCGTGCGTTACTTGGACCCATTCTGTGTGCCGTGTGCGCGTCGCGACTTTTCGCCGACGTAGGACGTACCGTATATATCCGTTTCATGTTCCTTCTAGGCAAGTTTATCTTGTTACATGCTACATTACTTTATATACATCTAATTTAATAAATATAATACTAGTATTTCAAATTATGCACCCCATGTTTACTTTTACAGTTTTTCGATATCCGTCTGCATCCGTACGTCTTACTTTACATCTAGCGCATGCAAACCTATCTCATTACATACTGTATTACAATATACTCCCAATGGAATATTTACATCTCATATTGCTTAGTTGTACATCCCACATTACCCTTTTATAGTTTTACTGTTTTCAGGATACCCGTTTGCATCCATCTCATTTAAAATATATACAACTGCATTTATAGATCACATTAATTCATATTATTATTGTATTAACACCCCATGTTTAATAAGTGCATCTTAATTAGTATCGGAACTATAAGTATAACCCTAATCGATAATTGTGCATCCATATCATTGATTTTATATCAATTTGCATACCATGTCACATTATATCATTTTATTGTTATATTAGTACTCCATACTTGATTTTGTGCACCCATACTTATTACAGTTTGATCATGAGCACCCACTTGATACATGTATACTACTTACCATGATCTGATACACCATTACTTGACCTGACTTGATACTTGTACACTACTTGACATGGCCTGATATATTACTACTTGACTTGTTACTTGATCCCGTTTCTAATGCCGACAATCCTGACCTGTTGTCCCGATGGACATATCCTGCTGTTTGTATAAACAAACCTATTCCTGCTTGATTCCTGTGTTGGCATTAGTCTCAGATTTATCAATACCTGACTTGAACACATAACTTGGGGGTATGAGAAAATCAATGATGAAATCTGACTTGTAACTCGACAGTTCGATGCCTTTACTGATCAGTTTTACGGGCTAGGCCATCCCCGGGATGCTGCTGCTGACATCATTCATCTTTACATACTACATTTTACTGCCTAGCGGCACGTCTCGGATTCAGCCCGAGAGTCTTTGACCGTGGTCCCGTGCACGCACGAGATACTATTGAGTTACATCGATGATTCATTAAATTGATTTCAAGGACTTGAGAGTAGTTAACCCAGTAGACTAGTTTAGATTATTCACTGCACATCACCTGTGCCTTTACCCTTCACTGCCCTTATTTATTTTACTGTTATACCTTATTTACCGTCCATACTCGTACCTGCATGTCTTGCTACTCCTTGATTTTATTATTGTTTGATATTATGACGCACTGACGTCTGGGTTTTGCATGGCCCAGATCCTTTACCTTTGCTGCAGGCCGAGCAGAGTATTTCAGTGAACAGGCTAAGCAGTGAAGACCTGTATTAGTTTAGTTCAGTTCCTTTCAGTATTATTTTATTCCTGATGTGAGCCCGTATTTTGGGAAGTACATTCCAGATTATTATTGTTTATTGGATCTTTTGCTTCCGCATTATTTTATTCTTGACTCGTTATTCTGGCTCATGGACATGTATTAGATAGTTGTTTATTATTTCTACTGTTCTTGATATCTCTAAACAGCCGTAATGTGACTATGGAAGGATCTTTCCTATCCACAGGTAGCATGGTTGGCTCTGTCACGTGTCTATCTTTGCGCACTCTGGGAAGCGGGGCGTGACAAGACGGGCACTAGAATCCCGTGTCCAGCCGAGCATGTACTAAATGGTTTAGCACAAGTGGCAGCGTTTATGATAATTAGAGAAATGTGGATTTGGTGTTTAGTTTGTTTTGAAAAAGACGGATTTTGAAAAATCACACAAAAAATGCATAAGCAACCATAGATCTAATGGTCACCTAGGTCAAGTCACTAGACCGCTCCTAGACTTTCAGAAGACAAATCGTAGGATAAATCCTCTACTGCCTCTTTATTCCTCCTGTGTCCAGGTAAGTGCCAGGTAAATGGGAGGTTCTCCACTACGTAAGTAGTGGGCCTAATTAAATAACCACTTGCCTTAGACACACTTGCCTTAGACACCACAAAAGAAATGCGGATAAGAAATAGATTACCCACGACCTTTTTCTGTCCTAATTGAGCGCGAAGGTCCTTAGAGTTTTGTCTAGATCTTTTTTAGTTAATGAGGGTGATGTGGATGCTAGTTTTGTGATTTTTGGGGCTTAGGAAGGGTAATGAAATCCCCACCTAATATGAATTTGGTCTTTGCCCCTTAATTTCCGTATTAAAATATGCAAACAACCAATATCAAAACACGCAACAAATTTTTCTTTTAGCGGCACTGCGATATTTTTTTTTTTTTGCAAAGAATCCTGCAGAAAATGGTTATTGGACAAGAGCAGGGAGGAGATAAGAAAGTAAGAAGTATACCTGAGAAAACTAGAGCTCTGAATCGACTATCTAGCTGCGGTTCTGCAGCAATTTCAAGGCAATGGCTGCGGATCCGCGGTTCAATGAAGAGTTCTATACACGAATTTTGGTACTGCTGCTCCTGTTGTTCCTCTGTCCTCTCTGGAATGATCTGAATATTTTTCCCTTTGCTGCAGAGATTCCAGATTTCCTTGCAAATTCACAACTAATCGTTAAGCACACGATGTGATTTTGATTTAAAATTCTGATGGAATAATAATATTTCAACTCAAATAGCAATAAAGAACAAATTAGCACGCGATCCCCAGCAACGTCGCCACTTGATTGATCTAAAATTTCGGATCGTGTTTTGAAATGTAATCACAACCAAAGAATTTATAACCGCAATCAATTAACGGTGTCGATGTAGCTCGTTAATAAATACGGATCATCCACTGAGATGCGTGTACTTATTCGATCTTTCTTTAGATGAGTCGAAATGAAAATATAAAAGAAAATTCAAGAAAGTAATTCGAGATTTAATTGAGTTGTCATTTCAAGAAAATCAAGAATATATTCAAGAATTAGAAATCAAGAAAGTGTCCAATATCAATTTGAATTATCAAGAATATGAAGAATAGCTTGTAGGAATCGATTGAATTAGTAGCAATGATTAATACTAAAAATTACGAATCTTATCTATTGATAAATTGTAGCTAGATCGATGATGATGAATGAAGATTAGGGGTCTATTGAAGAAACTAGGGTTTCTCCTTCACTATCCCTTGTCTTTTCATTGATCATCATACGGATCTAGCCTTTAGCAAAGAAAATCATCAATTGTTTAATTCCTAATTACAACGAAATTAGCAAGAACATGATCTCGATCCAAATTAGGTCATTGATGATTCTTTTTTCCTAAAGTTCACAATCCTCATAAGACTTAAGATTAGCATTAGGATTTCATCATCATTAGATCTACCGATTCTCTCGATTCCTTTACAAGCGGAGATTTCACTCACGCATCATGAAAATTAAAGAATCAAGAACAAGAAATTTCATAATACAAGAATATAAAGAAAGCGAGAATTACAATTATCACCTTTATTAAATCTCCTTCAAATTACACCTCTCAATTTGAGTTTACAAGACTAGCTCTCGATCGCTCCTTTGAAAGGGAATTTGTCGTCGATCTTTGCTCGGCTCGATCTTCGTGAGTCGTGGATCGGATGCGGATCTCTTGCTCTTGATGATGATCGGCGTTGCGATAAAAGATCTTCGATTTTCGCTTGATTTTGCTCTCAATGGATCTTGATTTGATTGGATTTAGATTGGATCTCAAGTTGTGTCACTCAACTTGAATTGAATTGTAATTGTGGCTCAATTGTGTAATAATGAGTAACCCCTTAAAAATTAGATCTAGATCCCCTTTTATAGTCTCAAATTAAGCTTCCTTCATAAGCTTGGTAGTTATGCAGAGCCTTCCAGAAAAAGCCACGTGTATATGAAGCGTCTTGAGGAAGCTAGGCGGTTATAGAGAAGGTTCTGGAGAATTTTCGACCGCCGACGACTCCACTCGGCCACGGATTGCGGCGGATCGGGCTGGATCGGCCGCGGTTCCGCGGCCATTTGAGGAGATCTTTGCATCATTTTCATGGGGTCTTCTGGTGTTGGTATTTTGGTCTTCTTTTGATGTCTGGAATCATTTAATCTCTTCTGAATCTCTGCCAGATTTTAAGTTTTTGACTTACTGCATTTTATCGGCAAATTGGCGATTCCAGTTCTTTGACCTGAATAATTTTCTGTACAAAATCTTGATAAAAAGTGTTGAGATATACAATATCATCCGTGAAGTAATAAACACACAATTTCCCTCCAGATTATCGATTATATATATAACACGTGGTATTTGGTATTTTTCCAGATGAATTTGTAATCCGTGTTATATTTACAATAAACACCCTTAAATGATTAAGAAGAGTAGGGAAATTGATGTGTTAAGAATGCAATATTTTCGACTGAACACTCACTACCCTACGATGCCAGGGATCAAAGCCCTCGCCAAGAGGCAGCCGAGCGGCTACCCTGCTCGGCTATCCCCGGCTGGTAGTTCACTACCCCACGACACCAGGGATCAAAGTCCTCGCCAAGAGGCAACCGAGCGGCTACCCTTCTCGGCTATCCCCGGCTAGTAGTTCACTACCCCACGACGCCAGGGATCAAAGCCCTCGTCAAGAGGCAGCCGAGCGGCTACCCTGCTCGGCTATCCTCGGCTGGTAGTTCGCATTCCACGATGCCGGGGATCCAAGCCCTCGCCAAGAGGCACCGGGCAGTAACCCTGCTCGGCCCGTCCTTAAGGATCAAAGCCCTCGCTAAGAGGCACCGAGCAGCAACCCTGCTCGGCCCGTCCTTAGCAGGCTCCTTACAGCCCCTCCCGTGCTAAGGATCAAAGCCCTCATCAAGAGGCAATCGGGCAGCAACCCTGCTCGGTTATCCCTGGCTGGTAGCTCCCTACCCGTAACGCCAGAGATCAAAGCCCTCTCCAAGAAGCACCGGGCAGTAACCCTGCTCGGCCCGTCCTTAAGGATCAAAGCCCTCGCCAAGAAGCACCGGGCAGTTACCCTTCTCGGCCCGTCCTTAAAGATCAAAACCCTCGCCAAGAGGCACCGGGCAGCAACCCTGCTCGGCCCATTCTTAGCAGGCCTCTTACGGCCCCTCCCGCGCTAAGGATTGAAGCCCTCACCAAGAGGCAACCGGGCTCGCCCTTGCTCGGTTATCCCTGGCTGGTAGTTCCCTACCCCGCAACGCCAGGGATCGAAGCCCTCACCAAGATGCAGCCGTGCGGCTACTCTGCTCGGCTATCCTCGGCTGGTAGTTCATTACCCCCACGACGCCAGCGATCAAAGCCCTCGCCAAGAGGCAGCCGAGCGGCTACCCTGCTCGGCTATCCCCGGCAGGTAGTTCACTACCACATGACGCCAGAGATCTAAGCCCTCACCAAGAGGCAAACGAGCGACTATCCTGCTCGGCTATCCCCGACTGGTAGTTCACTACCCCCACGACGTCAGGGATCAAAGCCCTCGCCAAGAGGTATCGGGCAGTGACCCTGCTCGGCCCGTCCTTAAGGATCTAAGCCCTCGCCAAGAGGCAACCGGACAGTAACCCTGCTCGGTCCGTCCTTAGCAGGCCTCTTACGACCACTCCCGCGCTAAGGATCGAAGCCCTGACCAAGAGGCAGCCGAGCAGCTACCCTGCTCGGTCATCCATGGCTGGTGTTACTACCCACCGACGCCACGGATCCAAGCCCTTGCTAAGAGGCCATCCATGTCTAAGCGATCCCCACCTCGACTTCGGAGCCATGAAGATACCGACCCTTCACCGGTCTTTGCACACATTAGCAAATGGTCGAATTCAACTCGACATGCGATCGCCAGACGAAGAACCGACCTGACATGAAAACTGGACTGTGCAAATACGATTTTTTCCACAAACAAAAGGATAATGTGCACGCAAAGAAACTGCAAAAAAAATTTTATTCATAAAAATCAAAAGTCTCTACAAAGGTATTATGAGCTCCCCATCCTAACAAAAGTGCCCGGAGGCTTACCAAATTTCAGAGCAAAGGAGAGAAATAAGAAGACGTGGGGCTTCAAGCCTTAAGGGCGGGGATGACCTCGGCGAGCGGAGCCTCCCATGCGACCACAGGGGCGGCATCTTTAGGGTCAGCGCCGGCATCCGGGGCGACCGACTTACCCCTTGCACTCCCACCCGGGGCCATTTTCCCTGCATCATGTCCAGGCGAGATCCCCTCCGCGTCGTCGTCGAGAGGGTACAAGGCCCGGAGCTCGGCATCAGGGATCTCCGGCATCTGAGCCTTGACAGAGTCGAGGGCATCATACCAAATGACACCCCCGGCACTGGCAAGGTCGGCGTAGAACTGATCCGACTTTTTATAGCTCTCCACTGCCTTCTGCGCCCGGTCCTTCGCCGCCTCGTTCTCCTTCCGGCGAGTGCTCGCCTCCTTCTTCATGGTAGCAACGAGCACCCGGGAGTCCTCCAATTGGGACTCGGCGGCTGGGGCGGCCTCTCGGTACCGAGCGACCTCCCTATTCCCGGCCTCCACCCAATCTTCAAGGGCAGCAGCCCTCTCCATCGCCGCCCCCAGCTCCTTCCTTAAGCTCTCCTCCCGCAAGGAGAACTCGCCTGCGGCCCGCATCGCCGGAACAATCTCTTTGTCCTCCATGTGGACGACGAGGGCGACGTGCTGGAGGACCTGAAGAAAGAAAGAGGGTCAAAAAGGGGAGGGAAGCACCCGACCACGCAGAAAAAAATGTTGGATGAAGAACCAGGTGAAGTGCGAATACTAACCTGCACGGCCTCTTGAGCTATCACCGCCATTTGGGCCCGGAGAGTTCCTTGAGGGATGTTCATATCATAATATTGCTCTATTATATTCCCCATTCTTAGTCATTTTACAAATAAACAGGTGCTTTTGACCAATGTCTGCTACTTAGTTGCAGGTTACAGGTTCTCGGAACAAAAACAGTGAAAAAGATGAAAAGACGATACAAAAGTGAGACTACGACCAACGAATGGAAGAATCTTGATTAAGCCTACATTTTGGAGAATAAACAAAGATCAATGGACGATTTCACAGAGTACAAAGGCAGCGCAAGGTTCAAGATTTCGTCACGAAGCAACGGTAAAAGTCCACTACAATTATTCATTGTGGAGATCTGGAAGAGAACCAGAAGACATCCAGAAGAACAAACTGAAGAAAATAGAAGTAATAATGCAACAGAACAACCCTAGGAAAAAGCAGCTCATGAAGACCTTATATGGCCACGGATCCGCGGCCAAACGTGGGTTCTGGCCGTAGTTCCGCGGCCACGTGTCGCACGTGCCGACACGTGTTCCTTGAGTCGGTGCGTCGGTGCATTTGTTATGTTTCTTAGGGGGTAAAATTGTAAAAACTGATATGACGCGATTGTAACCTAGGGTTTCTATGAATCTATAAATAGAACCTTAAAAACCTGTTTTAGGTCATGCCTCTTTTTATTCATCTATTTCAGAAATTAAATCCTGTGTAAATGTTTGGAGAGAGCCATCAATAAAATTAGTAAATTTTCTTATCTGCCCTAGTTAAATTAATTAGAAATGTTTTTCAATTCCCTAATGAGCGAGTAGTCTCCTCGCTTTTTAGGGTTAGATTTGGGGAAGGCTTGAGAGATGAAAATCTCTCACCCTTTTCTTGCCCATCATAAGATTTTATAGGATTCCATCCATACATAACACATTGTTCCCTACGGCACCCTATCCCCCGAGGTGTAAGTCCACGTTGCTAACCCCGGTTCTTACGGGAAGGCGGAAATGACGAAAAACAATAATTTGGCGCAAGGCAACATGGACTTAAAGCACGGATCTTTGCTAAACTAGTAACTAGTAAACAGCAAGAGGCTATAACTACTATGCTGTAGAAAGTATACCTCACGAAACCGGTCCTTCGGGTCTTCATTCCGCTGTCCCGTTCGTCCAACCAAGCTCCAAGTGTCGATCCGGACCTTGGGTACCTTCGCGGCCTTCTTGAGTCGAAGACGATCCACCCGAGAGATGTACACCGAGCTCCACCTCGAGCCGAGGCAACTAGGACTAAGAGATTGCTAATCAAGAAGCCCTAGGATGTGTAGAGGAGATGTATGGATGTGTTTATCAAGTGGAATCCTTTTTCTCTCAACACATGAGATCAAAGGAAGAATCAAGAGGAGGAAGAAGGAGGAGCAACCATGGAAGTGTTTCTCATTTCTTTTCTATGAGAGAGAATGAGAATGAACAAATGAAAAACTTAACCAAGAGAGAAAAACAACCATGGTTCAATAATGCAAAACATTATCATTACTAATCCCATCAAGATAAAGTTGATGGCTACAAATGACATGACCATTATTATAACAAAAAGAAAAAGAAAACCAAAGAATACTTTAGACCTTTCAAGAAGATCCTAGTCAACTTTGGTCAAACGGTCAACAAAGTCAAGATGGTCAAATGGTCAATGTAATTAGCCATAACAAAATTATCAATAAATGGATTAGTAAATAATGTCCCCGGCTCATAATGGTTTTGACTGAACCAACTGTCAAAACCCTAATGAGGCACCTCCTCCTTCTCCACTCCGCAAATCTGTGCATACACACCCGCATCCGCATTCCGTAGAATGCGCATGCACAGAAGACAAAACAAATCCATCTGTGCAATACTAGAATCCGGCTTAAACCAAAGCCCACTAGTATTGCCTGTCCGAACAACATACGCATACAAGTGTATGCAAGTGATCGCAGCCCTGCCGTAAAACCATACGGCCTCTACACGTTTCGCTCATTGCAGGGAAACTCTCTGTGTGGGACTCTAAAGACTCGACACTACGCTGGCAGTGAGTTTAACCACAGACCGCAAGCGGCACTAGCTGTACGTAACGGTCCCCAGGTAGATGTCGATAAGAAGGCCGATGAGGTAAGCCCATCCGAACTCCTACTGAGCCTGTATGTGACAATCTCCGTACAGTCCGGTCTGTTCGTCTGATACATCGCATGGCGGGCCTAGGGGGGCGGTGAACGTCAGTCCCCTAATAGCGGTACAAGTCGTGTCGGAGTGAAGCCCAGAACACCCTGAGATAATACTGGAAACCTACCAGTATATCTCGCTTGCCCTGGCCAGGGACTACTCGTGTAATGGCTCTCCTAGACACAGCGCGATGTCAACCCCCAATACCGGGAGAGACGAATCCTGTCTAACCGTCACTGCCTCCAAGTGCTTCGGGACTGCACCCAACTACTACCTGTTTGCACGACTCCTTTGAGCCGTGGTAGGGCAGTAATCTAAGTACAGTGGGAACACACTCGAGGCGAAGTGACAGTATCAAGTCGGCGGACTAAGCTGTACTCATGTCACCTGGGAACTGATAACTGACGATAGGTATAATACCAACCAACAGTTCCCGACGAGTCCTGTCTAGTGTACTCGTAACCTAACGAGCACCCGCATACTATCTCAAGTACGACGTACTGACGGCTGTGGGACAGACCGTCTCCCCCGCTGGGATGAGAAGCGCATACGCTAGTCTACTCCGGAGTATCGATGCCCTGTCTCGATAGTCCTACGACTAGGGACCTGTATAAAGATGTGCTTATGGATTACCTAGCCCCCACGAGTGTGAGCGCCATCACAACGCTGGTAATCAAGCAAAGATCCTAAGGGCTGTACTAATATGTATATAAGCGATATGCTAAAAGAAACACATACATATTGAAGTAGAGACAAACCAAGTAGCATACTACCATTTTGAGCAAGATTGTCTATACAACTGTGAATATCCCAAGCTTCCATTAAGTAATATACAAGCTAGTATGATACAGTAATGGCCTCTAGGGCATATACACTAACAATCTCCCACTTGCACTAAGGCCATGTACTGGCGTATCGAAGACCTATCATCTCGATCAGCCGCTCGAACTGAGTCTGGGGTAGGGCCTTCGTGAGTGGATCTGCAGTATTATTCTCCATATTTACTCTCTTCACCTCGATCTCCCGGTGATCAACGATCTCCCTGATCAGGTGGTACCGCCTCAAAATGTGCCTGGACTTCTGATGGGACCTGGGTTCCTTCGCTAAAGCTATAGCTCCGTTGTTGTCGCAATATAGCGGTATTGGATCAACAATGGTAGGAACCACCTGAAGCTCCGTGAGGAACTTCTTCATCCAGACAGCTTCATTTGCAGCATCGCAAGCAGCTATGTACTCCGCTTCCATAGTTGAGTCAGCAACGGTCTCCTGCTTGGAACTCTTCCAGCAAACCGCCTCTCCATTGAGGGTAAAGACATAACCCGACATGGACTTGGAGTCATCCTTGTCACTCTGGAAGATGGAGTCAGCAAAGGCCTCGAGCTGGAGGTCTTTTCCGCCATACACCAAGAACATCTCTTTAGTCCTTCTCAGGTACTTGAGAATGTTCTTTACTGCTATCCAGTGTTTCTCCCCTGGGTTCGACTGATACCAGCTTACAACGCTCAATGCGTATGCTACATCTGGTCTGGTACACAACATTGCATACATTATAAAGCCTACCGCAGAAGCGTAGGGTATAATAGACATGCGATCCCTTTCCAAATCAGTCTTGGGAGACATCTCTTTGGAGAGGGTGATCCCATGACAAGCCGGTAAATTACCGCGCTTGGAATCTTCCATACTGAATCTTTTCAGTATGGTGTCGATGTACCTTGACTGTGAAAGTCCCAACATCCTCTTAGATCTATCACGATAGATCTGGATCCCCAGAATGTAGTTGGCATCGCCCAGGTCCTTCATGGAGAACCTCTGCGACAAGAATCCTTTGACTGACTGTAGCATAGGAATATCATTTCCTATTAGGAGAATGTCATCCACGTACAAGACGAGGAATACTACAGTTCTCCCTACAATCTTACTGTAAATGCATGGTTCATCTGGGTTTTTGATAAAGTCGAATTCTTTGACAGTATCATCAAAGCAGATGTTCCAACTCCGCGATGCCTGCTTAAGTCCATAAATGGACTTGAGCAACTTGCACACTCTACCGCTGCTCCCACTCTGAATGAATCCCTCCGACTGATCCATATAGACGCACTCTTCCAAATTTCCATTTAAGAAAGCCGTCTTTACGTCCATCTGCCAGATTTCATAATCGTGGAAGGCAGCAATGGCAAGAAGGATCCGAATGGATTTCAGCATAGCCACTGGAGAAAAGGTCTCGTCATAGTCCAAACCAGGTCTTTGACGAAAACCCTTTGCTACAAGTCTAGCTTTATAGGTCTCAACCTGCCCATCTACACCAATCTTCTTTCTGAAGATCCATTTGCAGCCTACGGGTTTTACCCCTTCTGGAGCAAAGTCCAAAGTCCAAACTTTGTTGGTGTACATAGACTCCATCTCGGCCCGCATTGCATCCAGCCATTTTACCGAGTCACCGCTCTGAATGGCTTGCTGGAAGCTAGTAGGCTCACTATAATCCATGGTGCAATCCTCTCTATCCCCGTCTATGAGAAAATCGTAGTATCTCTCGGGCGGATGAAACTGCCTACTACTCCTGCGGAGTGGCGCTGGGATGTCCGGTTCTCTTGAAACTTCTGGTTCTTCCAAGCTTTCAGTAATAACTTGTGGTTCTGGAATTTCTTCCAGTTCTACTACGCTCCCACTTGCTTCTTTTTCTAAAAACTGATGTTCCAGAAAGTGGGCATGACGAGAAACAAAAACCTTTTGTTCCTCTGCGTAATAGAAAAATACCCCCTGGAGTTCTTTGGGTATCCCACAAACTTACACAGTATTGAGCGTGCCTCGAGCTTGTCCGTATGCTGCTTTTCTACAAAAGCTGGACATCCCCATATCTTCAGATACTTAAGACAGGGTTTCTTCCCACACCACATCTGATATGGTGTGGTAGGCACAGTCTTGGAGGGAATCTTGTTTAAAAGATATGCAGCTGATTCTAGAGCATAACCCCAGAACGATCGCGGCAACTCAGCCTTACTCATCATGGATCGAACCATATCCAATAAGGTTCTATTCCGCCTTTCCGATACACCGTTGTGTTGTGGTGTGTATGGAGGAGTAAGCTGAGAGAGAATTCCATTCTCTTTTAAGTAGCCTAGAAACTCGGCACTCAAGTATTCACCGCCTCGATCAGATCTCAGTGTCTTGATACTTTTGCCTGTTTGTTTTTCAACTTCATTCTTGTATTCCTGAAATTTCTCAAAGGCCTCGGATTTGTGCTTCATCAAGAAGACATGCCCATACCTAGAGAAATCATCTGTGAAAGTAATGAAGTATGAATAACCACTTCGCGCATGTGTAGACATTGGACCACACACATCACTGTGTATGAGTCCCAAGAGCTCACTTGCTCTTTCTCCGTGTCCAGTGAACGGAGTCTTTGTCATCTTTCCCATGAGACAAGATTCACAAGTGGCATAAGACTGGTACTCGAACGGATCCAAGTATCCTTCTTTATGTAACTTTGTCAACCGTGTCTCATTAATGTGACCCAGTCTACAATGCCATAAGAAAGCCTGATTTAATTCCGGAGACTTTCTTTTAAGTGTGTTCTGGACACTGAAGACCTGAGCTTGATTCAAAACGTATATACCGTATTTCAATGTACCTTACCCAATCAGTACTTGATTTAGGTGGATGTTTACTACATCGCTTACAAAAGTAAAATCATATCCTTCTTTAGAAAGTAAGGATACAGATATGATGTTACAAGTCGCATCTGGTACATAAAAACAGTCACGCAGAATCAATATCTGCCCAGTTGTCAGTCTTAGATGATATTCCCCTACGGATACAGCATACATGCTCATTTCGTTAGCAACCCTGAGAGTCATATCACCTTTCCTGATAACCCTACGGTTTCTCAGAGCCTGCAACGAATTACAGATATGAGATCCTGATCTGGTATCCAATACCCAGGAAGTAGGGTTAACTGAAATACAGTTCTCAATTACAAACACACCCGAAGCCGAAGCTACAACATGCTTCGAATTCTGGCTACTGGCTTTGCAAGCCTTGCAATCCTTCTGCCCATGTTCATTCCCGTAACAATAGGAACGTCCCTCTTTTACTGCATCCATTCCTAAAACTTCTGCCTTTCCCTTTCTTTCTACTTCCCTGGTTTCCTTCAGGGTAGTAGGTAGAGACTGTTGAACTAAGTCAGCATCTGACCCGTTCTTCAACGTGGTCTTCAGGTCCGAGAGCTCAAAAGAGCTGGTCTCTGTAAGGACGTTGCCCCCTACAGATGACCCAATAGCCAACCTCGCTGGAAGCAATTCATTCGAGGTCTCAAATCTTGCGATACGAGATTGCTCTCCATATAAAACTTTGTTATGGAGGAAGATAGAAACTGAGTCCATCTTCTCGTGCTGCCTCTGGTTCGCACCATCAACTGAGGCTAACACGAGGCACTTGGCTTTCGCAGAGTTCCTTTCCGATGTCTCGCAGATATGAATATCCGTGACAGGGGAAACTGGACCTGAGACGGCAGGGGTTGGATCAGTCAAGAGGTGTCCCAGCTTGTCATGGGCAATGGACATCTGGACAGACCTTTGCCAGTCATAACAGTCAGATTCAGTCATTTTATTATTTAGATGTAACCTAGGTGCGGTCACTGGGTCGCTGCAATTAAGAGAGAGAGAAGAAAACACTCAGCATGATGCTCTTGCAAGTTTAGATTGGTTTTTAATTTATCTAAACAGGATGGCTCCCACTGTCTCTCGAATCCCTCCTCAAACCATAAAGGAAGAACTAGTCAGGATCTATCTCACCGTACAATACTTGCTTAACCGTTCAGCCAGGCCAGTGTCGGTACTTCGAGGGAGGTTTTCCAACGCTTTCGCGAAGTTCCTTAATTAAGTAACCTCTTTTCCCTGTGGGCGTAGCCCCACTAACACCTTTCTAGACACCTACTAGGTTTATAGCATTGATCGTTAAGTGAGAGATTTCCCGAGGAGTAGCATATACTCACAGTAGGATCGGGATCCAAATATCATCGCGTGATAAAACCGAAGGAATCCTACCAGATTCATCACACTCCAAATGGTATGCAGCGCTAGCAAGTTTCAGTACTTATGAAACTCCCGATGTGGATTTTTGCCCCATGCTCTTATGACCTTGACGAAGGCCAACATATCATAAGTCACATGTCAAGTTCTACTCGTCATCGTCCAGGTTAATTTGAACCCACCCGTACATACCCTTGACGAAGGCCAAAATAGTAGTACGACTATCCCAAACCAACGCATCTATCTATGCTACAGATAAATATTCAGCAGCTACCAATCACTATGCCTTGGCGAAGGTCAAAATACATAGCTTGAATACTACTGAATATTTAACCGAGATGACGGAGGGCTACGAATGGTTTTGGCGAAACCGTGAACGTAGTGAACTTGATATAGTCGATGGAACGAGATAGCTTTTAAAAGGAGTGGTTCAAGCTCCGTTGTTTAAAATGCTGGTTTTTGAAAAGAACCGAGTGGTTTTCAAAGTGTTCCAACGACTTTTACTTGGTTTATTTTCTTGCATTAGTTCTTTTAATGCGTCCCATCATTTAAACCTACCATTGCAGAAAACAACCAAAATATGACGTACGCTTATGCCATTCGCATTCGCCACGGGGCCCTGTCATCACCCGTTAGGTTACTTAACTAACGACAGAGCGGAGGCTGGGCTAGCGCGGCTGAAAAACATAACCAACGCCTAAATAGTTATCATATATAGATATATAGCAATGATAGACATTACAGATCACAGATGCACAATTTGGATATACTAGGAATCCGCATTCCGTACGAGCCTGTAACGAAAAGCAGATTACACGGTCGCGATGAATAGCCAAACCCCACCTTAGACCTCTACGGGTGCGGCAAACTACCCGCCAAGTACCCGAAGCGAAGCAACCTCCCTCAACACCGTGAGTAGGCCACTCGGCACTTCGAGATACCCGGTAGTTTGTGCACCCCACCTTGGGTCTATCCTAGGAGCAAAAACAGTAAAAAGAATTATACAATGACGGCTACAACCCCGACCCGGTTGTGCGGCCATACAAATAATATTATATCAATTTACAAATTTTACAATGAATGAAAGAAAAAGAAACTCTCATCTTACACCCATTCCCGGCTATTCATCCGCGACAATCCACCGAGTTCATATCCACAAACCATCAACATTACAGATCACAGATATGTATAACCCCCACTAATTGACTTATAGCGATTAGTAGATGTTCAATACATATATCACATCACAGATAATATCCATTAGCCAAAGTGTACGGAATACCGATCAAAATACGGATTTTTGACTACCCCAAAAGTCAATTTGCTCTCTGGAAAATCTGGGTAGAAAAATCATGTATTAAAAATCCCAAAACATCCAAACTAAGATACTGCAGAAAAGTCGATCCAGTGCCGAGTCAAAACGGCGGCGGAACCGCGGCAATGAGCATGTCATTGCCGTGGAAACGCGGTCGTTTGATCGAATCACTGGTTCGTTTTTCTGCAGTATTTTCAAAAAACCCTGAGACGATTTTTCATATATTTTAAATCACTTTTTGAGCAGTATGAAAATCGACAGAAACTTGAGGTTTTTGCGGATGTGTTTTGCGACTTTTTTTCGATCGATGTTCTAAACACTTTGCTAACTTACTAGTTTATGTTTAGCTAGGCTCTGATACCACTGTAAGTCCACGTTGCTCATCCCGGTTCTTACGGGGAGGCGGAAACGACGAAAAACAATAATTTGGCGCAAGGCAACATGGACTTAAAGCACGGATCTTTGCTAAACTAGTAACTAGTAAACAGCAAGAGGCTATAACTACTATGCTGTAGAAAGTATACCTCACGAAACCGGTCCTTCGGGTCTTCATTCCGCTGTCCCGTTCGTCCAACCAAGCTCCAAGTGTCGATCCGGACCTTGGGCACCTCCGCGGCCTTCTTGAGTCGAAGACGATCCACCCGAGAGATGTACACCGAGCTCCACCTCGAGCCGAGGCAACTAGGGCTAAGAGATTGCTAATCAAGAAGCCCTAGGATGTGTAGAGGAGATGTATGGATGTGTTTGTCAAGTGGGATCCTTTTTCTCTCAACACATGAGATCAAAGGAAGAATCAAGAGGAGGAAGAAGGAGGAGCAACCATGGAAGTGTTTCTCATTTCTTTTCTATGAGAGAGAATGAGAATGAACAAATGAAAAACTTAACCAAGAGAGAAAAACAACCATGGTTCAATAATGCAAAACATTATCATTACTAATCCCATCAAGATAAAGTTGATGGCTACAAATGACATGACCATTATCATAACAAAAAGAAAAAGAAAACCAAAGAATACTTTAGACCTTTCAAGAAGATCCTAGTCAACTTTGGTCAAACGGTCAACAAAGTCAAGATGGTCAAATGGTCAATGTAATTAGCCATAACAAAATTATCAATAAATGGATTAGTAAATAATGTCCCCGGCTCATAATGGTTTTGACCGAACCAACTGTCAAAACCCTAATGAGGCACCTCCTCCTTCTCCACTCCGCAAATCTGTGCATACACACCCGCATCCACATTCCGTAGAATGCGAATGCACAAAAGACAAAACAAATCCATCTATGCAATACTAGAATCCGGCTTAAACCAAAGCCCACTAGTATTGCCTGCCCGAACAACATACGCACACAAGTGTACGCAAGTGATCGCAGCCCTGCCGTAAAACCATACGGCCTCTACACGTTTCGCTCAATGCAGGGAAACTCTCTGTGTGGGACTCTAAAGACTCGACACTACGCTGGTAGTGGGTTTAACCACAGACCGCAAGCGGCACTAGCTGTACGTAACGGTCCCCAGGTAGATGTCGATAAGAAGGCCGATGAGGTAAGCCCATCCGAACTCCTACTTAGCCTGTATGTGACAATCTTCGTACAGTCCGGTCTGTTCGTCTGATACATCGCATGGCGGGACTAGGGGGCGGTGAACGTCAGTCCTCTAATAGCGGTACAAGTCGTGTCGGAGTGAAGCCCAGAACACCCTGAGATAACACTGGAAACCTACCAGTATATCTCGCTTGCCCTGGCCAGGGACTACTCGTGTAATGGCTCTCCTAGACACAGCGCGATGTCAACCCCCAATACCGGGAGAGACGAATCCTGTCTAACCGTCACTGCCACCAAGTGCTTCGGGACTGCACCCAACTACTACCTGTTTGCACGACTCCTTTGAGCCGTGGTAGGGCAGTAATCTAAGTACAGTGGGAACACACTCGAGGCGAAGTGACAGTGTCAAGTCGGCGGACTAAGCTGTACTCATGTCACCTGGGAACTGATAACTGACGATAGGTATAATACCAACCAACAGTTCCCGACGAGTCCTGTCCAGTGTACTCGTAACCTAACGAGCACCCGCATACTATCTCAAGTACGACGTACTGACGGCTGTGGGACAGACCGTCTCCCCCGCTGGGATGAGAAGCGCATACGCTAGTCTACTCCGGAGTATCGATGCCCTGTCTCGATAGTCTTACGACTAGGGACCTGTATAAGGATGTGCTTATGGATTACCCAGCCCCCACGAGTGTGAGCGCCATCACAACGCTGGTAATCAAGCAAAGATCCTAAGGGCTCTACTAATATGTATATAAGCGATATGCTAAAAGAAACACATGCACATATTGAAGTAGAGACAAACCAAGTAGCATACTATCATTTTGAGCAAGATTGTCTATACAACTGTGAATATCCCAAGCTTCCATTAAGTAATATACAAGCTAGTATGATACAGTAATGGCCTCTAGGGCATATACACTAACACGAGGTAGCGGTGATATCATAGTATAAAGGACCGGTTGTATATGTTTTCTATGGACGTTAGGGTAAGAATTAAGAAAGGAAGGACAAGAACCTAGTGGAAGAAACATCGTTTCTTCTCGATGGTACTAATCCCCTTTATTAATTGTTACCATAACACCTAGTAGATCTAATTTAGGGCATTGAAAGCGGTGGGAAATCTTTACATTTCCAAACTTAACCTAAACCTAACCCTAGTAAGACTCTAGTCTAGATAAAACTTAGTTTTTAGATTTAATCAATCCATTCACACCGTTTGGAATTAACTCGTTAGACCAAATTAGGAAATACACAACATCCCTGTGGACCAACCCATACTCACCGGCCAGCTACCAAGCGACGCCGTTCTTGATTGCGGTTATAAAAATTATTTTTGATCTATCTTTTGAAGCGCATAAGCACGCTAAATCTTTCAATCAAATGGCACCGTTGCCGGAGATGGCGTGTTATTTTCTTTTTGTAATTTCGGGTTAATATAAATTGAAAAATCATAAAAACTGAATAATTAAAAAATATAAAAATCATCTTTTATTGTTTGAAGGGTATTTTTGTTTGAATTTTGCAGGACCGAAGAAAAAATTCAGATCTGGAAAAATCCAGAGATCGAAACAGAAAACAGCAGATCTGAACAACAGAGGAAAATCACAACAGAGAAACAGAAGAAGTTGGGGAACTTGAATCGACATTTGTGCCGCGTTTCCGCCGCGTTGACCAGGCTTTGACCGCGCATCCGCGGTCAGGAGGTGACATCATCATCTCCAAAAATTTCTCGGGATCTGAACCGTCTTTACAACCGCGCTTCCGCCGCGTGAGCCCTGCTCCGACCGCGCTTCCGCGGTAAGGTGGTGACGTCAGCAAAGGAAAAAAACCTCTGTAAGCTTTCTCTCTCCTTTTCTGCAAATCCCAATATCTCCTCTGTAAAATTTCCTGCAGGATTCTTTGCGCTAAAAAAATCTCCCCCCTTCAAATAATTGATTTTGTGCAGGATTCTTTGCACCGCGCTTAAAAAAATTGTTTGCAAGTGATTGTGTTACTGCTTTGCATATTTTTAATCGGACTTTAAAGGGCTTAAGACCAATCCAGATTGGGTGGGGATTTCATCACCCTTCCCAGGACCCCAGAAATCACATAAGGCATATGCATTGACCATCTCTTAATTAAAAAAGATTAGACTCAGCCCTAACGACTTCGCGCTCAATAGGACAAATGACTAGTTGTAGGCATCGACCGTTGATCCTAACCTGACTTTGTGGTGTCTAGGCAAGTGTGTCTAAGGCAAGTGGTTACTTAATTCGGCCCACTATTTACGTAGTGAAGAACCTCCCACTTACCTGGCACTTACATGTCCACAATTGGCGGTGAAGAGGCGGTTTGAGGTCCTACTTCTTGCCCTTTGGAATAGTTAGGAGCTGTCTAGCTGACCTAGGTGGCCCCAGATCTAAGCCTGATTGTGCATTTGTGGTTGATTGAACGTGTGTTTAAGCCTTTTATCGAAAATCTTTTTGCAAAAAGCTCCTTATAAAAAATAAAAGAAAAACACAAAAAAATAAGGAAAATTTTTTAGAAAAAACTTGCAACTTGTCGCTAAAGAAATCCATTGCACCCCATTTCTTCCCACTTCCACCCATATTCTTTTTCTTCTCCTTTCTCATATCATGGGTACCCCACCTCCCAAAACTCTTGCCAAACTTTGGTACCCTCAACCAAACATTGCTTCATACGCGAATTGTTTTGGTCGAATTACGGACGACCCCTCCATACCCAAAATTTCTTTGAAAGATCGAATAGAAGCGTCTAGGAGAAACAGTTGGACTCCGCAATCCACTTTGTCTCAACCATTTCAACCTTCACCACCTTCTTACGTTGATACACCTTTTGAGAGTTCGAATGTAACTCCGAAACCCATGTCTATTGCTGAACATATTGAACAATCTCGTAACCGATCTTTCACTCCTTTCAACACTTCGAGTTCTTTGGATCAACAAGTCCATTCACCTTGTTATCCAAATGTTGATCCCACTCCTGTCCAACCCTTCAATTCCTACCAGTCCTACCAAACTTTCACACCTTCCCTAGACATTGTTTCTATACAGCCATTTGGGAGTTTTCAGAATCCAATCAACTTTGAATATTTTACTGAAACCCCTTCACATCCTATGTCTAGTCTGGAATAGTCGTTAGAAGCCTATATGGTAGCGACAAACCAAATGCTAAGGAATGTGGATGCGTCTATAGCCGCCCTTATATAACCTAGTGACCCGGTAGCTAGTTTCCAACTAGCTCCAAAAATTCCAATGTATGATGCGGCGGTTGGACATATTGAGAATTTGAGTGGAGAAAGTAAGCTAAACACCCTTCCAAATCAAACCTACCCATCACCAATTGAATCCCACAACTCCGGTTTTGATTATCTATCAAGTGTCCCAAATGATTCACCAGTTGAACATAAAACGCCTAATGAGTTGTGCGACTTTGTAGTACTTGATTTGCCAAATTGTGAAGGGTCCCTTTCGAGTGAAACCATCACCAATCCTTCCGAACTTTACACCTCCACTCTAGAACCTGAATTGATAAATATCCATACTTTTGATGAGGTGTCTGAAAAAATTGATTTTCACTTGATTGAGGATATTGACGCCGGGAATATTTTGGATGATGAACCTGTAAATTTGACTGGAATTTTATCTCCAATTCATCATCCCGAGTCATTAAATGTTTCTCCCGAACTTCATATGCGTCTTGATTTTGATGATAATTGCATGGATGAGATAATTTTTGAGGAGAATTATGAGGATAGTATTGAAGAGAGTATTGGGGATAGTATTGAGGATGAACCATTTTTGTTTGATGAGTCGGATTTTCCAATTCATCCTCCTGAACCTTTAACTGTAATCCTTCCTAAATCACCCTCCCTCCTTTCCATCGTTCTGACCACACAAAAGATCACGCAGGAGGACTGTGAGCTTGAAAAATTTCTGTTTGATCAAAACAGTTTTGACGCCACTAGTGCGTACCTCTTTGAATCTGACACAGTTCTCACAGCCGATAACGATTACGAGTGATTCACTTTTTCGGACGATTTTGAAGACTCACCGCCCGAGTTTGAGTCCTTTGAATTTTCAGATGAGTTAGTTGAACCATCAGACTCGGTTGCTTACAGTTATTTCGAACCATTGATGGAATCCTTCAAGTTCGAGACAGATTATTTAGGTGAGAATAAGACTATCCCTAAATCACTCCCCTTCGTCCTTTCCATCGTTTCGACCGCGCAAGAATCCGTCGTGTTTCCGCTTCCAATGGATGGTTTACCAAGTTCAACGTACCCATGTTTTCTTGCGAATCTTGAGGGATTTGACCCCATTTCTCGACGGGTTGATAAATTAGCACAATCACTTATAACACATTGGTCATCATAATTTGCGCTAATTTATTCACTCGATTTACACCCTCAAGTTCGTGCTACACTTCTTTCTCTTTTCCGCCATTCTTCTCCTCTACCGAGACCATATTCCACCTTTCTGCCCATACGGTCTCGTGTGTTTCTCAACTCCTTTCTCTACACTCCATTCTTTCACCAACCCTACCATTATCACGATAGAATTTTTGAATGGTTGGTACTAACCTTTGGCCTGTGTAAGGCCTTGTATAGTTTGATTTTTTCTCTTCCCTAACTTGGAACTTTAACGCTTAAAACAGTGGAAACACTGTTTCACTTAAGTTTGGGGGAGACCTTTTTGTATATATATTTTGTTTTTTTTCTTTTAACAATAAAAAAATTAAAAAAAATATATAAATAAATAAATAGGGTAATACCGGCCATTTTGACCCTCTTGGTGTAGCATGACAGTGAGGACACTGTCAAGTTTAAGTTTGGGGGTATGCTCGGTAAGCTTTCTTCCTTTGCATTAATATGTATATTTTTTTGCATTTGCTTACTTATTTTAAAATCCATAAAAATTGAAAATTTCAAAAATTATAAAAATTAAAACATTCAATTTTGGCCATAATTAACTTGAGTTTGACAAATAGGTTAACTAGCTAGGAACAACTAGATCTTAGACTTAGTAAATTAAAAACCCTAAAAATAACCTTTCTTAAAATTTAACGGTAGAAAGTATATGTCTTTATAGTTTATTTAGAAATAGGCAAATTTCGAGTTGACTTCTTGGGCTAAGTTAAAACAAGGAAAGCGTATTGATATTTTTATTAAAGTATAAGTTTGAAAAATAATTCCTAAGTTTAAGTCTAAATTCTGAAAATATATACCCTACAAATTGCACAAACACGCACCTTGAAACTTGGAATAGTAGAGGAGACCTTGAAATGCTCTTGTCTAAAGTCCTTAGTACGAAAAAAATAAAACAAAAATTCAAGTGTGAATAAAGAGATAATAAAAAAATGAACACTGGTTTTTGTAATTACTTAAGGCTGCAAAAATAGAAAAATATTTAGCGAGGGTGCTTCATCACCTAGTGCCTTAGACCAACTGCTTTGGGAGTCACTGCTAAAGCCTTAGGTGTTACAAGACTAGGAATTACGCTTTAATATGCAAACACATCTTGTAATCGGTTGTTGGTACCTCAAAAAGTATTAACGGTCGCATGAAGGATGTATGAGCAAAATTCATCTAAAAAAATCCACCAATTAAGAAGTGCTTTGAACAACGGACAAGAGTATGATTGCTTGATTTGAATTTCCAAGTGTAGGGGTGATCTATACACACACACGTAGGGGTATGTGATTGTGGTTTAGATAAGAGGTAGGAATGAAGAATATGACTTATATTTTTAATGGAGATGATAAAAATTCCTAAGTTGAGATAGAACCCTAGAATGAAAGCTTAAAAAATGCCGAAAGCTAAGTAAGTCTACAGAACATATATAATCTTAAGTTAAATGATAAGGAAGCGTGAAGAATACGGGTGGATGATTTATGAGTCGAAGACAATAGAATTCCTTGTTAAAAAAACCTAATTGGAGAATAAAAGTCGATGGGCCTTATTGATAGGATTTTGTGGGTAGTATCCGCTGAAAACCCTCAGGAGACAACACTCCTCCTCCTAGGGACATTTAGAGGTTTAACGGCTTGTTGCACGAGCTCAGTGCAATCACGTTTCCCTGCAAAAGTGAGGTTAGGTTTTTGTCGAGAATAAAACTAGGTTTGCTCGAGGACGAGCAAAAGATAAGTTTGGGGGTATTTGTTCATATCATAATATTGCATTATTATATTCCCCATTCTTAGTCATTTTACAAATAAACAGGTGCTTTTGACCCATGTCTGCTACTTAGTTGCAGGTTACAGGTTCTCAGAACAAAAACAGTGAAAAAGATGAAAAGACGATACAAAAGTGAGACTACGACCAACGAATGGAAGAATCTTGATCAAGCCTACATTTTGGAGAATAAACGAAGATCAATGGAAGATTTCACAGAGTATAAAGGCAGCGCAAGGTTCAAGACTTCGTCACGAAGCAACGGTAAAAGTCCACTACAATTATTCACTGTGGAGATCTGGAAGAGAACCAGAAGACATCCAGAAGAACAAACTGAAGAAAATAGAAGTAATAATACAACAGAACAACCCCAGGAAAAAGCAGCTCATGAAGACCCTATATGGCCACGGATCCGCGGCCAAACGTGGGTTCTGGCCGCGGTTCCGCGGCCACGTGTCGCACGTGCCGGCACATGTTCCTCGAGTCGGTGCGTCGGTGCATTTGTTATGTTTCTTAGGGGGTAAAATTGTAAAATCAGATATGACGCGATTGTAACCTAGGGTTTCTATGAATCTATAAATAGAACCTTAAAAACCTGTTTTAGGTCATGCCTATTTTTATTCATCTATTTCAGAAATTAAATCCTGTGTAAATGTTTAGAGAGAGCCATCAATAAAATTAGTAAATTTTCTTATCTGCCCTAGTTAAATTAATTAGAAATGTTTTTCAATTCCCTAATGAGCGAGTAGTCTCCTCGCTTGTTAGGTTTAGATTCGGGGAAGGCTTGAGAGATGAAAATCTCTCACCCCTTTCTTGCCCATCATAATTTTTTATAGAATTCCATGCATACATAACACATCGTTCCCTATGGCACCCTATCCCCCGAGGTAGAGGTGATACCGTAGTATAAAGGACCGGTTGTATATGTTTTCCATGGACGTTAGGGTAAGAATTAAGAAAGGAAGGACAATAACCTAAAGGAAGAAACATCGTTTCTCCTCGATGGTACTAATCCCCTTTATTAATTGTTACCATTACACCTAGTAGATCTAATTTAGGGTATTGAAAGCGGTGGGAAATCTTTACATTTCCAAACTTAACCTAAACCTAACCCTAGCAAGACTCTAGTCTAGATAAAACTTAGTTTTTAGATTTAATCAATCCATTCACACTGTTTGGAATTAACTCGTTAGACCAAATTAGGAAATACACAACATCCTTGTTGACCGACCCGTACTCACCGGCTAGTTACCAAGCGGCGCCGTTCTTGATTGCGGTTATAAAAATTATTTTTGATCTATCTTTTGAAGCGCATAAGCACGCTAAATCTTTCAATCAAGGGACCCTGCCTCCGGCCGACCTCTCCATATCCGAGAGCAGGCTGTCGGCGACAGAAAGCCCCGAGGGCACCTTGAAGCGAAGCTCCCCGTCGTCCATAAGGATCGGGGAAGCCGGGGAGCGGGGCGCCCTCCTGTGAGACCTCTTGAGGGATGGCGCGGGAGAACCCTCCTCGTCTCCTACCTGGGGGGCCCAAGGCTCTTACGCCCGAGCACGCTTTCGAACCGGCGCACGACTAGACTCGGGGGCCCAGGGCTCGCTTGGGCACCATGGTGAAAGGGCCACCGGCGGGGCTGGAATGTACGGCGGGCGAGAAGGGCCAACGCCTTTGGACTTCTTCCCCCTCTTCGTGTCGATCACTGCCGCGCGGAACTTGCTCATATCCATGGGTCCTGCATAAGGCAAAAATACGAGGAGTCGGCGATGCCAGGAAAAATAGAAAAAATGCACAAGTCTAAACAGGTTGCCTGAGAGCTCCCAACTTACTCGCATACTCGGCAGGGCTGAGTCCGAACCAACTGAGGGCCCGCTCAGACAGCGGCACGTCAACCCGAGGGAGGGGCTCCCACTTTGATACCGCCACCGCGTCGGGATCATTCGACCACCTCATCCGCGGAAAGCTGGCCCTTTGCCACAGGGTGGGCACAGGCCAATTCTCACCCTCGGATGGTGCGATAAAGAAAAACTTCCTTTTCCATTCATGAATGGAAGAAGGTACTACGATAATTTCCGACCCGGCAGCATCCCCCCGTTGTTTTCTAAAGGAAATATATACCCAGCTCGGCTTGCCCTTGCGAGCGCCGGGGTGGTTTTTGTAGCAAAGGGAGGAAACAAGGAGGTTCAGGTCGAAAGGGATCTGACTCAATCTCAACCAGACCAGAAATCCGAGGAGGATCCTCTAGGAGTTTGGCACTAGCTGGCCCGGGGCTAAGCCAAAACAGTTCAACGCCGCAATCACCTCGGGGGCGAAGGGCAGACGCAATCCGGCCCAAAAGGCCTCCAGGTACAGGGAAATCTCATTGCCCTGTACCTAATTTGCCCTCTCCCCCTCCTCGGCCAGCCGAAGCGAATAGCCGGGAGGAATAAGGAAACGAGTCTTGATGTTGATAAGCTCCTCCGCATGCCTCAGCGAGGATAGTACGCCAAGAAACCTGATACCTGTGCTCTGGGGACTGCCCCCGTTGCATGACCCCGGGAAGCATTACCAACCCTAGCTTCCTGGGAGGACTCCGACTCAGAAGAGGAAGAGGAAGCTCCAGAAGACTCCCTAGAATCTACCCGAATGACATTTACAGACTCTTCAGAAGAAGACATCTAACCTGGTGGAGAGGATGAGTCCTCGAAAGAGAAAACGCAGATATCCCGACCTAAGAAGGAGAGCGCCGAGCTAACGAGACTCGAGACGAGGAAATTTTGAAGAGGTATGGGCCCAGATGGGGACCCCACCTCTATTTATAGCTGCCGGCATACACATCCAACGGCGACCGTCATCTCCCGCCAAAAAGACTCTTCGCATTCGACGGCCACTATCGCTCCACCTGTTGCTCGAGCATTGGCCGGATCCCATCGGGCGCAGGGGACCTGCGGCTCGTCACGTCAGCCAACCAGCGTCTGACATGTGGGTTGTCGCTTCGACGAACGGACGCATGATCCGGCACATCCTCTTTAATGAAAGATCTGGCCCCTGATCCGCTGACGTTATTAAGGAAATACAGATGATTGCCCGTGAATGCATGGTTACGATATCTACAAAAGTGAGCTCGCCTCGGGTGACCCGGCAAACCACTCTCGACCCGACCTGTGAACATGTCGGGACGAGAGTGGGGGGATAATGATGATGCTCTATATCGGCGATCTCCCAGATCGTGACACGTGGCAGATGACATGTCCCGAAGCTAGCAAGAAAAGAGCAGGAGCGGTATGTCGGTAAAATACCCCGGGTCTGCGGCCCATGGACGTAGCCGACCTTCTGCGATCGACCACACCACTCCTGTGCCCGCCTTACAAACAACCGTTGGCTCACCTCCGAGCGCCTTGCACAATGGGCCTCCTCGGCCCTCTCATCTCATCTCCGGGCTACCGCAGAACCAAGACACCTCAGCCTCTCGCTCGCCCCCGAGCCTCTCGCCGAGCTCATCTTCCTCAGTATCACCGACCGACCCGCAACGCTGATCACAGGCGCTTCCGCCACGGCTCCGCGAATCTCGCCATGCGCGAGATATCTACCGGCCACGTTCCGCGTTCCACGCCATCACGATCCCCTATTAACGAGCATGTCTCGTCATTAATGCGGGATTCCGCTTATTACGCGGGCGTGACGCCAGGGGCGTAACGGCCGGCGTAATTCTCACACCTGCCTGTCCGTCGCCACCACTATATAAACCCCTCTTTCAGACGATCAAAGTAAGTCATTCTTTCCTTACTAGGCCGTTACTCTGCTCAAATCTCCGGTCTAACTTGATCGTCGGAGGGTCCTCGGTGGTACAACCATCCCGGGACTTCCTTGTAGGTAGCTCGGCCTCAACTGCCTCAAACCCATTGAGATCCACACGCTTCAGGAGGCAACCTCCGACTTCATCTCAGCCGTCCATCGTTGCTCGCAGCAGATCTACGGAAGGTAACATCTTGATGTGATCCGACATCCGTCAAGACCCATATCAGAAAACCTTTGATTTCTTCTTGCCTTGAACGAGTACAATTAGTTTCTAATTAAATTGTTTTATCTGTAAATTATTACCCGTATCTAGAGTATCCAAATCAGCAAATCTAGATCATTGTGTGAACCATATTCTTATATCTTCTTGTAGTTTTTGATAAAGTTTGTATATCATAAATTCTGTTTTTGGTCGCTTTTGCATGAATAGTTTAGATTCTAAAACTCATCTTTTTCAACTTAAAAAATTATCCCTTTTCTGGCCTCATCAGCTATATAGTATCACCGGAATATATTGAGTTATGCACGATTTGATTATGCTTGTTCTCTGAAATTCGTCACTAACTCGAATTATATGATCTATATATCTACGGCCAAATAAAATTTTCAATTTATTGTTTTTGGTATTAAATGTGGTTTATCTTGCAATTTTTAATTTGTGTATGTATAGTGAGTACTTCACAATATCACAACTCACCTCCTAATTGTTAACATCTTTTCAGCAATCGCATATCTTGGTTGCTCAACTTGTTCTGAATGCTGCTAGATCCCAGATTTGGTATATTTTCGCTATCTCGTGCTCTCAGCCACTCGACTTGAGTATCTATTACATAAGACTTTGACCACATGCTATTTACTATTGTAAAAACAATTACTACTATACTATTTTACCTTTATACCGTATGGTAAACGTCCAACAAAATAGAGCTTTTGTGTGCGGCATAAGATATGTGGCATATCTATATTCATCCATTCGATGGCATATTTAGTGATGTCAACTACCACTCTGATATACAACAAGATGATTCCATGAACAAGCAAACAAGAGCAGTGCAATCAATGAGAAGTAACGCTAGCTGACAACAGAACACAACACCTTGAAAGAGAGGGATCATGGGTTCCCATGTGAGGATGCTGGTCAACCTTACGCTTCGGAATAATTATGCAAGAAACCGACGATAAGAAACTTTACTTACACCCATCAAGCTTGAAGTTACTGTATTAGTTTGGATCGGTGCACACGTACGATCAATGACCAGTAGCTACCCGAGTTGCTGGCAGCTGGAGCATGACCAGCAGCTGGAGCACCTTAGCGATGCCTGATGTATTAGCTTTGGCAATAAGTTTTGTTGATGGAACCCATTTCGTCTTTAGATGCAGTGGTCATACTGTCATCTTATATTTTATATTATACATGAATAAGAGGGACGATTATATATTTTATTTATATGAGTGTACATATGCTTTTGATCGAAATAAGTGGGTTCCATCGATAAAATTCAAACCTCAACAAGGCTTGAGTCTTATTGATGGAATCCACTTATATCAAAATCCCGTATACACTTATATAAATAAAATATATATATAATCCTTTCGTTCTTGTATGATTAAATTTGATAACCGCTATATATGATGCATGCATACATACACTCTCTTTTCCTCCTATACTTTGTGTTTTGCTGTTGGAAACATGGATGACTCTCCTGCTTCATATATCCGAATGGTAAGAGAAGGAGAACACACACAGACACACACATTTCTCTATTATATTTGCATCTTTCATTTTCTTTTACTGCTTCAGGTACCTTAGACGATGTTTTATTATTAGTTTTTATTCTTGAAAAAAAAATACAGGTGCAGGCTTTGATTGAAAAATGCCTTGAGTTCCACATGAACATGGAGCAGTGCGTCGAAGCTCTCTTCAAGCATGCTAGTATAATCCCTAGCATTACTCTAACTGGTTCTCTCTCTCTCTCTCTCTCTCTCTCTCTCTCTCTCTCACACACACACACACACACACAGAGAGAATGACAAAAATATTGCTATATACTGATAAGTTGTAATTCTGTTGTTAGTGTGGAAAGAGCTGGAGAAGGAGAACAAAGAGTTTTTTGAGAGTTATAAGCATTCGAGGGAGCATGCGGTGATGGCTCAAACACTTCGTAACATGCATTTGAACTCTCATCTAAAAGACACTAAGTGATCGAACTCTCGCAATCTTCACAACTTATTAGGTCACTGATAAACATCATTTACTACTATATATAATTAATCTGTTTCCTATGTATTCTCTTGATACAACTCCCTTTATATTATCTCCGCTCAAAGTTGATAGTGCAGAGCACATATCAATAAAATGCACATGTTATATTGCATCATCAGGCGGGCTGAGAACAATCCCTCTTCATAACACTGCTGGAGCTTGCAAAAAAATATATATACAGACACAATATTCAGAGTATATATAGAGCATTTGACAAATTTAAATTATAATCGTTATTTAAAAGCTTTTAAGAAATAACGATTATACCTGCTCCTGATGTCCCTAGCGTCTCGCCAGTAGAACGTGGATTTACAAACAAAAAACTATTAGATGATTCAATAGAATTTAATAGATAATTAAAAATTCAATAGATAACAACATTGTAATGATGTATTAAATTTTAAATGAGAAAACTATATACCAGGTGCAGGAGTGACTGGGGTCCCCGGATCTGCTGGGGCTCTGATAGGAGTAGACAGATCTGCTGGGTTGCTGGGGCACTCTCATCGGTGGCCGGATCTGCTGGGGCTGGCTTGGTGCTCAGGCCAAGCTCAACTAGACGTTTTCCCCTCTAACGTCCAGACCTGTCTAGGCCTGCCATCAGTCCCTATGTATATATCCAAATATTATTTCATTATTTATAATCATTATACAATTTAAAACATTTATTTCAATTTCATTACCTAACACGTTTTTTCGGTACATTAGCTGAAAATTCCCCAGGTAGATTCTCAAAATTTTGATCCATGACAATTAATTGTCCGATATCATATCTTACTAACGTATTGTTCGATGGCGTAGAAGAGTGATCGTCGATACGTTCAATAGAAAGACCGAGTCGTGTTAGCGTCTCTTTCTTGTCACTCTCATCTTCAGAGATATTCAACATCAACACATTATAATAATCTCTTGGTTTCCAACGACAAAAAACACTCCAGTCAACTTCCTTCAAATCCCGAGAATAATATATTTGTTTTGCCATTGAGGGAAAGATAAAGTTATCGTATTCGTAGGCTGTCCGCTGGGTGTTAACCAAAGTGAGACAGTATTCATCGATTTTCAAAACCTGTTCAGACTTGTTTCGTACCATCTGCATTGGAATATATAAAATGAGACAACCTTATGCATGTATGTGACCGCTATAACTTCCTGAAGAACACCGAAATAAGGATTTCCTTTGTCGTTGATTATGACACTGCTATTTTGTGTAGCTTCAATATGTTCCGTCCTTTCAATCTTAAATTTATAACCGAAAACCTCAAACCCGTTGTAAAACGTAGCCGCAGTAATTGGACCACTTAAAAAGTCGTGAATCTCTTTATCAATCTACTTTCCACGATTCAATTGTCCGTCGACTTTTGTTTTACACCAAGCAGCGAAAGTGCGTCTCTATTCTTTTTCGATTCTATCGGCCGACTGCCTAGAATTCGATTGCTCGAGTTTTTTTTGTGCGAGCTGTTCGTAATTTACATAACTTAGATCAGTTAGAATAAATTTAATTTCGGACGTTTAAATGGATGAAATTATTACTTAACTGCATATGTAGTAAAACATTCGCTGGTTAGTAAGATGTATGTATGTACACTGCCAATGAGATCGTAAGACATATTTTTTAGTTTTCCTGCTCCAATTGGACCATCAAGCACATGCGGCGGTTTGTTTTGTTTCGTCATAATATTGTCGTTCAGGAAACGAGCACAGAAAGACGTGATTTCTTTCAAGAGATAACCTTCCGCAATCGAACCTTTAGAATGATATTTGTTGCAGATATAGTTTTTTAAAATTAATAGGTATCTGTTGAAAGATTATAGATATTAATTTACAAATATGATGTTTTGAAATTTAAATGATGAATAATAAACATTTTCATACCTCTCGATGGGATGCATCCAACGGTAATACACCGGACCGCCAATCTTGACTTCGGTTGCCGGATGGACGAACATATGAGCAATAATATTGAAAAAGGAAGGTGAAAAGATAGTTTCGAGCTTGCAGAGGATCAAAGGAATATGTTTTTCGAGCTTCACTATTTCACTGACGTCTACATTATTGGAACACAATTGGCGAAAATACGTGCAAAATCCGTTAAGCACGAGATCAACTTCTAATTTTACTGATACTCGAAGGTATAATGGAAGCAGATATTGCATCAGTATGTGGTAATCGTGGCTCTTAAGTCCTACGATTTTTTTTCCATTTTTCTACCTGTATCTATTTGGTAATGTTTGATAAGAAACCGTCGGGGACTTTCAATTCTTTCAACACCCGCAAGAACCATCGCTTCTTCTCTTTGTTCAGGTTGTAGATTACCGGCGGAATCTCATAATAACCCGGTTTACCGCCACTGGCGGAAATTTCAATTCTTCTCTAATAGACAAACTATCTAAATCCGTTCAATCACGACGGGCGTTGAGATTGTCCTTCGTTTTTCCATCCTTACACAGTAGAAGATGGATGACGTGCTTAGTGACACCCTTTTCGATATGCTTGACATCTAAATTATGGTGCATTAGTAGATCGGACCAGAACGAAAGTTGAAATAAACCACTTCGCTTTTTCCAACCTGTTGGGCATGGAATTGTATCTTTATTTTGTGTCTTTCCTAATGTGATATTATGATAATATCTCCATTTTTGCAGTTTGTCGTTACCAGACAATGGTTTGGAGACCTACCGGTCTTTGTCTATCAATTGAACATTTCTTCATTTTTTCTGAATCTGTGAGGTATAGGCAAGAAACGTCTGTAACCCATATATGCTTTTTTACCGTTAAACTTCAAACGTACGTGGCTCATATGAATATGACAATAGGGCACACAAGCTTATCTTGAGTTTTCTACCCTGACAGCATACCGTAGAAAGGAAAATCATTAATTATCCACAACAAAGCAACACACATCTAAAAAAATTGTTTGTCATGTGCATCATAGGTTCTCATGCCAGGTTCCCACAACGACTTTAAACTCATCGATCAAGGGTTGAAGATACATGTCGATGTGTTTTCCCGGCGATGAGAGAACGTCGATTAAAAGCGCCAGTGTAAAATAAGATTGCGTCATATTCCTTCATCGCGGCGGGTTGTATATAGTCACCACAATGAGCCAAGTACTGTGAGTACGCCCGCTGTGAACTATCCTAAATGGACTGAAACCGTCGCTTGTAATTCCTAGCCTCACGTTACGGGGGTATGCGCTGAACGTACGATGTTTTTCATCTAAAACATTCCATGATATCGAATATCTAGGATGACTCATTTTTCCCTCTTCACAAAGTGCTTTATGATGCCACTGCATTTCGGTCGCCGTTTCCTTACACATAAATTACTGTTGCAGGCTCGGTATTAGTGAAAAATGACGAAGAATCTTCACGGGCACTGTAACATTTTGAAAATTATAAATATTATTTTATAAGTTAAATATGGGTATTATGAGTTTTACGGAAATAATACCGAGTATGGATTTGGGTTTTTCGGCTTGACATCTGTAAGTATATTTATTTTTTAGAATTGGAAAATGCGAGATAATTTGAAAATGAAAATTATTTTGTATTTGAGAAATGTTATGAGATTTTTGTGAAAATGTATTATTATATATAAAGAGAGAGAACCATACCCACACCCATATCCTAACCCTCCCCTCATTATTTCTTTTATTTTCTCTCCCCTTCAAAAATATCCTAACTCTCTCATCTCCGCCTCTAAAATATCCTAACTCCAAAACTCAAAACCCAGACCAAAACCCAAATTCCTCCAGCAAAACTCTTCATCCAAACCTATTTTTGGAGCAAAGATTTCAACTAGAACCCCCAGGACTTCAAATGGAGCTAATCCCAACCCTCTTGGATGCTTCATCAAGCTTGAATCTTCACTTTTTGCTCACTTAAATTAGTAAGATCTCTCTTTTCATCAAGTTAGTCATGTTTTGATAAGTTTTGGCTATGAAAAAGTTTAGTTTTTATATGAAAACCATATTTTTATGGGTTGAATTCTTTGTAGTTTGGTTTTAGAAGTGATTCACTGGTAGTGGTGAGTATTATATGATTTACTTGGTGACTACACCCTATTTGGTGAAGCAGAGGGTATTTTGGTGTAAAAAATGGATTTTTAAGGTTTTAGAATTTTCACGTTTTACAAAATTCTTATCAGTAAAATCCTTCTTCAGACGTTTTCTCATTAGAGCTTCAGACGTCTGTCCATTATATGTTTTTCATGATTTTCCTTCTTCGGACGTCTGTCCCCCAAAGCTTTAGACATCTGTCGATGATCAGTGAATCTTTGAATTTGATCTTCAAACGTCTGATGCTCAAGTCACCAGACATCTGTTTTTGATTTGGATTTCTTGAGATTTGTTCTTCAGACGTCTAGGAGCCCTTCTTCAGATGTCTGTTTTGCTCTTTTTGCGACAGCAACCCATTATCCAGACGTCTGCCCCTGAGAGCTGCAGACGTCTTCCCTTCAGCATTTTTGAGAGTTTTGATTGTTTTCTCCATATTTTATTTGCTTGGGTTTGTATTGGTTTTAATGGAGTTTCCTTGCATGTTTATGATTATTTTGGTTATAGAGACCATTGCGGAGACTTCTAAGATGGCAAGGAAGGGCAAGGCGGTCGTCGGTTTCGACTTGAGCGAGGCACACTTCGGTGAGTAGATTTATATGTATGGAGGAAGTTGGGTGGATGGCGTATAACACTCTCGAACTAATTCTAGGGAACACTTGGTATTAAAAGTATATATACGTAACCCGTATACTTAGCCTATACTTAGATAAATTATTCTATAATTCATAGATTATGCAGTTAGGGTATAATTCGTAACTAGTAAGATATATGAATGTATGTATGTATGTATGATTAATGATATGTATCGTACGTGTCACGCCCCGTTTCCCAGAGTACGCTAAGATGGGCACGTGACATAGCCAACCATGCTACCTATGGGTAAGAAGTATCCATCCACAGTCACATACGGCTGTAGAGATATCAAGACTCAAAATATAACTATCTAATACATGTCCATAAGCCAAGATAACATGAGTCAAGAATAATAAAAGCGCGGAAGTAAAAGATCCAATACAAAATAACTGGAATGTATGTCCCATAATGCGGGATCACATCAGGAATAAAATGCAGAAAGTAAAAGAACTAACTACTACTACTGAATCCTCATAGCTCAGCTTGCTGGCTGAAGTACTCCTGCTCGGACTGCAGCAAAGATACGAATCTGGGCCATGCAAAACCCAGACGTCAGCGCGTCATGTCATCAATTAATAAAGTATAAACAGGGTAACAGGCAATGCAAATATAATCATGAATGATAAAGCAGGTGTAACAGTAATATAAATCAGGGCAGTGAAGGGTAGTGTGCAGTGAGTAAACTAAACTGTTCTATTCGGTTTTCTACTCTCAAGTCCTTGAAATCAATTTGATGAATCATCGATGCAACTCAATAGTATCCCGTGCGTGCCCGGGATCACGGTGAAGATTCTCGGGCTGAAACCGAGACATGCCGCTAGGCACTAAAGGAAAAGGGTAAAGATGAATGATGTCTATGGCATCATCCCAAGGCTGGCCTAGCCTCTAAAAGGTAATGGATAACGATGGATGATGTCAGCAGCATCATCCCAAGTCTGGCCCAGCATCTAAACTGATCAATAATGGTAGCACACTGTCGAGTTACAAATCAGGTTTCATCATTGATTTCCCCATACCCCCAAGTTATAGGTGTTCAAGTCAGGTATTTAAGTAATCAAGAATTAATGCCAACACAGGAGTAGGTAGGTGCAGGTTTGTCTGGGTAGACAACAGGAACGGTCCGTAAGGACTACATGTCAGGTTTGTTGGCATTAGACATAAGATCAGGTAACAGGTCAAGCTATGGTATATCAGGTCAGGTCAAGTAGTGTACGGTACCATGTCGGGTCAAGTAGTATGTGTGTAGCAAGTCATGTCAGGGTTTAAAGATATCATGTGAGTGCTCATAATCAACTGACAAAAATCATGGTTGTAAATAAACAAGCATGGGTATCAATAACACAATAAATTGGCACATGTAATAGGTTAAGCAATATGTGCAGATTAAACTACTTAGCTGTACGGTCATCAGTTTGTGTTTTAAGAGATGGTTTCAGCATTATATGGATACAGTATGACAGATATGAATGTTAAAAATCAAGTTAATAAGTATTGAGTAATCTAGAGATGCGATGACATGTATAATATGTTCAAAGGATGCAATTGTAACTAAACCGGTTAAAGATGCACACGGATGTCCGATAGGTTAATACTAGAGAAAAAGGGTATCATGGCTATAAAACAATTATGATCATTTGGTCTAACATATACAACTAGATGCAACAATTAAGTTTCAAGTTCGAGATCAGAAAATATGTAAACGGAACGTTATACGGTTAACTGGAAATCCAAGACTTTCGATTCTATTTAGAGATTTAATAGGAAAATAAATAAATTAGTATAAGAATAGTTTGATTAACATGTAGCAAGTTTCACTTGCCTCGACGGGTCGCGATACGGAAAACAGAGCGTTATGTGTCGGCGGGGAAATATCGCGACGCGCGCACGGTACACGGAATGAGCCCAAACGACGAACAGTGGAAACACACGGGTCAGGGTTCCTTGCTGGGTCGTCGGGAAATCGTCGCCGGCACGGTCGGATTCCGGCCACCAAAAAACAGTAAACAACAGTGAACATCAATGATGCTACAGGAATGCATGGACTGGAAACAAGGCAAAATGACAGAGATCGAAGGATATTGAGGAAAGAACTTACTCACTGGATTGCAGGAGGTGACAGCGTCGTCTGTGCGTCGTCGACGGAGCTCCGACGATCTACAGAAGACCCAAAAACATTTAACAGAAATGAAGTTTTAAGATGAAGAAGAAGAGAAAGAAGAAGAAGAGAAGGATGAGGGGGAGGAAGGTTGCTTACCGGAGTTATGCACGATGCTAGGGACACGGGGACGAGTCGCCGATGGCAACCGTTCCGGCGATGCACAAAGTGCAGGGGTGCAGGGGGCTTGGGAGAGAAGGAAAGGAGGAAGAAGAGAAGGTGGAGGCGGCTGCGACGAGGGTGAGGGGCGACGAGGCTTGTGCGGCGGCGTCGGCGCTAGGCAGAGGCGAGGGATGACGGCTAGGGTTTCGTAGGCGATGGGTTTCTTTGTTTAACGAAGGCGAAGAAAGAAAAAAAATATAAAGAGAAGAAGAGAGAGAGAAAGACGCGGGGAGAGAGAGAGATTTGCGAGAGGAGAGAGAAGAGGAGAGAGATAGAGGGGAAGAGAGAGATCGAGAGGAGAGAGAAAACGGAGAGGAGAGATGAAATTATCGTTATATGCAGAGAGAGAAAGAGAGAAGAGAGAGAAAGAGAAGGAGAAGGGAGAGAGGGAGAGAAAGGCGTGGGCCCAGGGAGAAATGGTGAAACGCGATTGGCTCAGGAAAAATTTTGTGAAAGATTTATGGGGTTAAAAGGATATCGCTGGCTAAAATTTAATAGGTTGGGAAAATATGAAAAGATATTTAAAGAAAATTTTAAAAGGATTACCCTAGGCTGAAAGATTTCCAACCCCACGATTTCTATGCTGATAAAATAAATTAAGAAAATTAAATATTTAAATAAACAGAATTGGCGGGATACAAAATAATTAAGAATTGTGTCCGGGTCGGGTCCAAAAATTTGAATTTGAAATATAAAAATTATTAGCAGGTTCCAAAAATTAAAATGAAGGATTTAGTAATGAAAAAGCATACCCCCAAGGACGGACGCACGTACGTGCGCGTAGTCGTCCAAACACGTTCGTTTCACTGAACGGGATGAGAACACGATACAAGGACGCTACCACAGGGTTAGGGGTGTCAAGCAGGCCATGACAAGTATTTTTAATTTATTTTAAAAGACTTAAATTGTTATATGCAGAATATGACATGTCGGTGTAAACTATAACTAATAACAGCCAAAGCATGATAAATGAAATAAACACCACACACCACACATCCGGTAACTGAAATTTGTAGAACTGGAATTGGTTGTTACATTATACCCAACCACAAAAAGAATTTCGTCCTCGAAATTCCAAGAATATAAAAGATAGACAACAAACAACTACAAGAAAATATGAGGAAACTTCTTCCGGATTTCATCTTCTCGTTCCCAAGTGGACTCTCCATGTGAGCGATTACCCCAAGAAACAAGTACAATAGGGATAACCTTGTTCTTAAGAACTTTTTCCCTTCGATCCACAATTTCAACCGGTCGCTCCTCAAAAGTCAAATCTTCTCGTACAGTCAGCTCCGAATGATCCAACACATGTGTTTTATCTCGAACATACTTACGGAGTTGTGATACGTGAAACACATCATGAACATTCTCCAGGGATTGCGGTAATGCCAATCGATACGCTACCTCACCAACACGCTCCAAGATGTCAAAGGGTCCAACGAATCGAGGACTGAGCTTTCCTCGACTTCCAAAACGAATCACCCCTCTAGTCGGTGATATTTTCAAGAATACCAAATCACCCATGGTGAACTCTAGAGGTCTTCTCGAAGTATCCGCCCAACTCTTCTGTCGGTCTTATGCTGCTTTCATATGATTCCTGATAGTGTTAACTTTCTCAACTGTCTGCACAACCAAATCTGGTCCCAACAATCTTCGTTCACCGATATCGTCCCAACAAACAGGTGAACGACACTTGCGACCATACAAAGCTTCAAATGGAGCCATCTGAATAGTTGCCTGGAAACTGTTGTTGTAAGAAAACTCCACCAAATGTAGATGATCCTCCTAAGAACCCTTGAAGTCCAACATGCATGCTCTCAACATATCTTCAAGAGTTTGGATCGTTCTCTCCGACTGACCATCTGTTTGAGGATGATAAGCTGTACTAAACTTCAATCGAGTCCCCAAACTCTCCTATAAGCTCCGCCAAAAGTGTGATAAGAACCGAGTATCACGATCGGACACGATGCTTACCGGTACTCCATGCAATTTTACAATCTCCTGCATGTACCGCTCCGCCAAAGCTTCTGTTGATTGACCAACCCGAAAAGGAATAAAATGAGCTGCCTTGGTCAAACGATCAACAATTACCCATACTGCATTGTTGCCTTTTGGACTCCGCGGTAGAGCTGTCACGAAATCTATGGTTATATATTCCCACTTCCACTGAGGAATCGGAAGTGGTTGCAATAAACCAGCAACCCTTTGATGTTCAGCCTTAACTTGCTGACACTCCAAGCACTTTGCCACAAAGCGAGCAATCTCCCGTTTCATGCCTTTCCACCAGAAATGCTGTCGTAAGTCTCGGTACATCTTCGCACCTCCTGGATGTACGGAATAAGCTGAACTGTGTGCCTCCTTCATAAGCTCTTCGCGAATATCTCCCTTTGGCACATACAAACGGCTACCATATCTCAACGAACCATCTTCATGGCTCAGTAAATCTGTTCGAAGTCCAGCTTCAACCTGTTCTCGAAACTTTTGCAATGTAGGGTCCTGCGGTTGCGCTGCTTTAATATTCTCGATCAACGACGAATGTACTTGCAGCTGCATCAAATGTCCCGAAGAATGCGGTAGCACAACCTCCAAATCAAATCTTCGAAAGTCTTCAACGAGTTCTTTCTGCTTAGTCAACATCTGAATAGCTGGTAACCGACTGAGCGCATCCGGTACGACATTAATCTTCCCCGGATGGTACTTAAGATCAAGATCGTAGTCAGCCATCGGCTCCAACCATCTACGTTGCCTCATATTAAGCTCTTTCTGCGTGAACACATACTTCAAACTCTTATGATCAGTGAAAACTTCGACCCTTTCGCCCAAAAGGTAGCGTCTCCAAATCTTCAAAGCGAAGATCACAGCCACAAGCTCCAAGTCATGAGTTGGGTAATTCTTCTCATGGATCTTCAATTGTCTCGATGCGTACACTACAACCTTCCCATGCTGAATCAAAACGCATCCCAATCCTTTCCCAAATGTGTCGCTGTGAATCACCAATCCTCTGGGATTGTCTGGCACGGTCAGAATAGGGGCGGTTATCAATCTTTGCTTCAATGTCTCAAAAGCTGACGCACACCTATCCGTCCACACAAAAGGTACCTCCTTGCGCGTAAGCTTGGTCAATGGCTCCGCCAGATGTGCAAAGTTCTCCACAAATCTTCTGTAATACCCGGCGAGTCCAAGAAAGCTTCTTATCTCTGCAACAATTTTCGGAATCGACCAATCACGAATTGCTGCAATATTTTCGGGATCGACGGCGATTCCATCGCCAGACACAACATGCCCCAAAAAATTTACTTCCTCCAGCCAAAACTCGCACTTGCTCATCTTCGCATACAATTTCTCTTGTCTCAACGTCTGCAGTGCGATCTTCAAATGTTCTGCATGCTCTTCAATACTCTTCGAGTAAACCAGAATATCGTCAATGAACACCACAATAAACTGGTCCAAGAATGGTGAAAAGATTCGGTTCATCAAGTCCATGAATATCGCCGGTGCATTCGTTACTCCGAAGGGCATCACTAAGTACTCGTAATGTCCATACCGAGTTCGGAACGCCGTCTTGCAAATATCTTCTGCTTTCACTCAGACCTGATGCTATCCGGATCGCAAATCCAGCTTCGAGAATACCCTCGCGCCACTAAGCTGCTCAAATAGTTTGCCAATGTGAGAGATTGGGTACTTGTTCTTAATAGTCACCCGGTTTAATTCTTGATATGTCGATGCACATCCTACTTGTGCCATCTTTCTTCTTAACTAGAAGAACTGGAGCTCCCCAAGGCGAGTTACTGCTTCGAATCCAACCCTTCTCAAGCAATTCAGTAACCTGCTTCTTGACTTCTTCCAACTCCACTGGTGCCATTGGATAATACGCTTTAGAAACTGGCGTTGCACCAGGAATAAGATCAATTGCGAACTCCACGTCTCGCCTCGGCGGTAAACCTAATATGTCTTCAAACACATCCATGAAATCTCGAACAACAGCTGGCGCTTCACTTTTATCAACCTCCATCGCTGCAAGAATATTAGCTGCCGGCCTAGCCCTAAACTCGACTGGCCCGATAGAACTGCTTCCTCCAGTGAAGGTAAACTCGGGATGTCCGGGAATCTGGAAAATTACTTTCTTTGCCCTAATCAATGTGAGCATGGAAAGTGCTGAGAAAATCCATTCCCAAGACGACTTCATAGCTGCCCGTATCAATCACCAAGAAATCTGCAAAAAGCTCCCGTCCGCAAACAACAACTGCACAATCTTTACATTCTCTACTAGATATGATTTTCCCATTCCCAGTGTGTATGTCCCAGAAACTAGACAGGGTCGTGCAGGTAATCGAGTGTGTAGTTATAAACTTGGACGACATAAAACAATGGGATGCACCAGAATCAAATAACGCTAATGCGGGAAAACCATGAACGAGTAGAATACCTGAAACAACTTCTCCCGAAGCCTTAGCTTCCTCAGCCATCAAGGTAAAAGCTCGAGCCTGATTAGGTCCTTGAGTCAGCTGCTTCTGTCCCTGAAATGGTTTCTGCGGAGGCTTCTGAATGTCATCCCTCGTGCAAAGCTTCGACGGACAAGCGTTGATAGTGTGATCCGCCGCTCCACAAACCAAACAAAGCCCTTGCCTCCTTCGACAGTCTCTTTGCACATGACCGGGTAAATGGCAGTAGTTACAAATCACGCCCTTTCTCTGGTCAACAACAGCAGGCTTCTTCATCGGTGTTACGCCACGACGGTTCACTGGAATACCTCTGTGTCTATGTGCTCGGTTCAGTGCAAAAGTCGGCTTCCGTACTGTAATTGCTGTCTGTTGTGAACTCCCAGTCTTCCCAGATAAGCTCTGCTGTTCTCGAGCTGCCGTAAGTACCTGTGAGAAAGTGGTCAAACCCAGGGAGACAATCTGCCTCTGGATGTCCACATCCAAGCTGTGCATGAACCTCCTTGCCCTGTCTGCATCGTTGGCAACTAAAGGTCCAGCGAACCTACTGAGCCGCGTCCACTCCACTGCATGTACATCTACAGGTGCACCGTTCTGCTTTAAACTAATGAACTTCTCTTCCATTTCCTCCCGTGCAGTCCGCGGGAAGAACTTCTCCAGGAAACTCTTCGAAAAATCCGCCCACTTGATCGGCTTGGGCAAGAGGGTCTCCTCCACAAGCCACCATTCACGTGCGTAATCTACCAACTGGATGCGGACCATATCCACCCTTTTATCATCTGGGATCTGTGCCGCAATAAGTAAGTTCTCCGTGTCAACTAGCCACTGCTCCGCTGGCAACGGCTCCTCCAAACCAGTAAAGACAGATGGACCCAGTCTCCTGAAATCTGCTACGGTCCCCACTCGATCTACTGGTCTGGCCACCACATTGTTCACGGACTGCTGAACGGTCCGTAAACCTTCTTGTAAGGAGTCAGCTTGCTGCTGGTTCAGCTCGGTCTGCCGCCTTTGGTTCTCCAACATCCCACGTATTACTCCAAGTATAGCCGCTTCATCAACACGCCTTTGGTACATCTTCAGATTCTTGTCTGCCATGTTCCTAAAATCAAAACACCCAAGGATTAGCATGATAACGGATTCAAAATTGTAGATCAAGGCTAGAACTCCAAGTTACTTAAATAAAGTACCGCATTGTGACTATGCCGCGGTATCATAGTTACAATTACATAACTCCACCCAAGTCGCCTAAGTTCTAGAGATAACAAGGAATCAGGTTTCGAATCGATATGCAAATGAAGTTTGCACACCGTAAAAGATATAATCAGGAAGAACTTAGTTTCAAGAACGGTAAAACGGCAAGGTGGCAGGACATGTTTCCTAAACACGGGTATTCTGATTCGTGTATTGGGAACAATACCCAACTACAAAAGAATCAACCCTACTAACCTATGGTTTTGATACCAAAAGAACCATGTCACGCCCCGTTTCCCAGAGTACGCTAAGATGGGTACGTGACATAGCCAACCATGCTACCTGTGGATAGGAAGTATCCATCCACAGTCACATTACAGCTGTAGAGATATCAAGACTCAAAATATAACTATCTAATACATGTCCATAAGCCAAGATAACATGAGTCATGAATAATAAAAGTGCGGAAGCAAAATATCCAATAAAAAATAACTGGAATGTATGTCCCATAATGCGGGCTCACATCAGGAATAAAATGCAGAAAGTAAAAGAACTAACTACTACTACTGAATCCTCACTGCTCAGCCTGCTGGCTGAAGTACTCCTGCTCGGACTGCAGCAAAGGTACGGAATCTGGGCCATGCAAAACACAGACGTCAGCGCGTCATGTCATCAAGTAATAAAATATAAACAGGGTAACATGCAATGCAAATATAATCATGAATGATAAAGCAGGTGTAACAGTAATATAAATCAGGGCAGTGAAGGGTAGTGTGCAGTGAGTAAACTAAACTGTTCTATTAGGTTTTCTACTCTCAAGTCTTTGAAATCAATTTGATGAATCATCGATACAACTCAACAGTATCCCGTGCGTGCCCGGGATCACGGTGAAGATTCTCGAGCTGAAACCGAGACATGCCGCTAGGCATTAAAGGAAAAGGGTAAAGATGAATGATGTCCATGGCATCATCCCAAGGCTGGCCTAGCCTCTAAAAGGTAATGGATAACGATGGATGATGTCAGCAGCATCATCCCAAGGCTGGCCCAACCTCTAAACTGATCAATAATGGTAGCACATTGTCGAGTTACAAGTCAGGTTTCATCATTGATTTCCCCATGCCCCCAAGTTATAGGTGTTCAAGTCAGGTATTTAAGTAATCAAGAATTAATGCCAACACAGGAGCAGGTAGGTGCAGGTTTGTCTGGGTAGACAATAGGAATGGTCCGTAAGGACTACATGTCAGGTTTGTTGGCATTAGATACAAGATCAGGTAACAGGTCAAGCTATGGTACATCAGGTCAAGTCAAGTAGTGTACGGTACCATGTCGGGTCAAGTAGTATGTGTGTAGAAAGTCATGTCAGGGTGTAAAGGATATCATGTGAGTGCTCATAATCAACTGACAAAAATCATGGTTGTAAATAAACAAGCATGGGTATCAATAACACAATAAATTGGCACATGTAATAGGTTAAGCAATATGTGCAGATTAAACTACTTAGCTGTACGGTCATCAGTTTGTGTTTTAAGAGATGGTTTCAGCATTATATGGATACAGTATGACAGATATGAATGTTAAAAATCAAGTTAATAAGTATTGAGTAATCTAGGGATGCGATGACATGTATAATATGTTCAAAGGATGCAATTGTAACTAAACCGGTTAAAGATGCACACGGATGTCCGATAGGTTAATACTAGAGAAAAAGGGTATCATGGCTATAAAACAATTGTGATCATGTGGTCTAACATATACAACTAGATGCAACAATTAAGTTTCAAGTTCGAGATCAGAAAATATGTAAACGGAATGTTATACGGTTAACTGGAAATCCAAGACTTTCGATTCTATTTAGAGATTTAATAGGAAAATAAATAAATTAGTATAAGAATAGTTTGATTAGCATGTAGCAAGTTTCACTTGCCTCGACGGGTCGCGATACGGAAAACGGAACGTTACGCGTCGGCGGGGAAAAGTCGCGACGCGCGCACGGTATACGGAATGAGCCCAAACGACGAACAGTGGAAACACACGGGTCAGGGGTCCTTGTTGGGTCGTCGGGAAATCATCGCCGGCACGGTCGGATTCCGGCCACCAAAAAACAGTAAACAACAGTGAACATCAATGATGCTACAGGAATGCATGGACTGGAAACAAGGCAAAATGACAGAGATCGAAGGATATTGAGGAAAGAACTTACTCACTGGATTGCAGGAGGTGACAGCGTCGTCGACGGAGCTCCGGCGATCTACAGAAGACCCAAAAACATTTAACAGAAAAGAAGTTTTAAGATGAAGAAGAAGAGAAAGAAGAAGAAGAGAAGGATGAGGGGGAGGAAGGTTGCTTACCGGAGTTGTGCACGATGCTAGGGACACGGGGACGAGTCGCCGATGGCAACAGTTCCGGCGATGCACAAAGTGCAGGGGTGCAGGGGGCTCGGGAGAGAAGGAAAGGAGGAAGAAGAGAAGGTGGAGGCGGCTGCGACGAGGGTGAGGGGCGACGAGGCTTGTGCGGTGTCGTCGGCGCTAGGCAGAGGCGAGGGACGGTGGCTAGGGTTTCGTAGGCGATGGGTTTCTTTGTTTAACGAAGGCGAAGAAAGAAAAAAAATATAAAGAGAAGAAGAAAGAGAGAGAGAGACACGGGGAGAGAGAGAGATTTACGAGAGGAGAGAGAAGAGGAAAGAGATAGAGAGGAAGAGAGAGATCGAGAGGAGAGAGAAAACGGAGAGGAGAGATGAAATTGTCGTTATATGCAGAGAGAGAAAGAGAGAAGAGAGAGAAAGAGAAGGAGAAGGGAGAGAGGGAGAGAAAGGCGTGGGCCCAGGGAGAAATGGTGAAACGCGATTGGCTTAGGAAAAATTTTGTGAAAGATTTATGGGGTTAAAAGGATATCGCTGGCTAAAATTTAATAGGTTGGGAAAATATGAAAAGATATTTAAAGAAAATTTTAAAAGGATTACCCTAGGCTGAAAGATTTCCAACCCCACGATTTCTATGCTGATAAAATAAATTAAGAAATCTAAATATTTAAATAAACAGAATTGGCGGGATACAAAATAATTCAGAATTGCGCCCGAGTCGGGTCCAAAAATTTGAATTTGAAATATAAAAATTATTAGCAGGTTCCAAAAATTAAAATGAAGGATTTTGTAATGAAAAAGCATACCTCCAAGGACGGACGCACGTACGTGCGCGTAGTCGTCCAAACACGTTCGTTTCACTGAACGGGACGAGAACACGATTTAAGGATGCTACCACAGGGTTAGAGGTGTCAAGCAGGCCATGACAAGTATTTTTAATTTATTTTAAAAGACTTAAATTGTTATATGCAGAATATGACATGTCGGTGTAAACTATTACTAGTAACAGCCAAATCATGATAAATGAAATAAATACCACACATCACACATCCGGTAACTGAAATTTATAGAACTGGAATCGGTTGTTACAGTACGCGACTTGAGGTCCGTACTATATGCGATTGGGCATTTGGTTGATATCGTATGATGAAGATTCCGTACCGGATGTGATGATGATAGAATGCCGAATGTGACTTCGGATTATTTGACTCGCGGAGTTATGCTTTAATTCTGATAAGGATATTATGATATGCTAGAGTATACTATTTATAATACCAACGATTCGTTTCCTAAATTCTAATGCCAAGAATGTGCTGCTAATTTCAAATGAATATTTATATTAAAACATTACAGCCTCCTCCTTTCTAAACAACGTTTCATTTTATTTTAAACTGTATAAATGTATTTATAGCATTTGTTCACGTTACGTTACTCTTACTTGATATATGCTCGCGCTTCATATAAATACACTTACAGAAAACTGCACGACTACCAATGATTGCCATGTGGCGCCATCACAGACTCGCATGTGACACTACACATCATGGGTACTGCTATGTCACTGTAGGATTGCCACACATACTCATATAATAATTATATCTATGTTGACGTTAGATACTGCCAACTATGACTATATTATATGAATGTGATTGGATTGATATATCTGTGTGTTTATTCCTCAACTGAAGGATGATGTATGATACATCATTGATGATTATGATATTGATATTTTGATGGAAATTGAGAATTCTTCTTGTGCGAACACACTTGATAGAACACTTGCATAACTACAAATGATTGTTATGTTGCATAATTACAGACACGTATGTTACACTCCATATCATTAGTATTGCGATGACACAGTAGAAGCTGCCACGCTTATTTATAATTTAATTATCCATGTTGTATGTAGGATATATGATGAATTTATATACGAATAACATTACCATGAATATTCGTATATGATTGTAGCCAATTGTGGCAAAGATAATTATGCATTTTGTCCTTATGGACTTGATATTTTCTATGAATTTCGAGAAACCACAATACGATATATAAAACTTTCTTTTGTTTGCGAAAACACAATTGTCTCTTGATATGATGATTTGGGACGTCCACCATGAGTTTTCTATTTATTTATGAGTGATGAATTATCTGAAATGGAGGAAGGGGCCGAAACTGATTATTGGTACATAGTGGACCCGGTAAAGAGACCGAGGGGCAGGAAGTCCGCAAAATAAGGGTAGGGAGCTTAGCAAGGTTACTCAATGCCGCCGATAGTATTGGATACGGCGGATATCCAGGAGATACTGACCGGTGTAAATCATGAACACGGAAAATATCCAGGGGATTCTATAGATAAACAGTGAAAGAAAGAGGGTTGATCTTAGGAACAACGTCTAAGAAAACACATGAGATTTACATGTCGATAATTGGCATGGTTTTATGATGAATTTATTGGTGATGTTTTTCCATTTGCCGATCTGATTATGATACGCTTTCTTGACATGTTATGATATGTAAGGGATTGATATAGATGCCTTACACAGATTGAGATGATTTATTTTATATTGTAGCCGAACAGGACTGGTCCTAAAAACAGCACCTGAAATACTATTTTCATATATCGATATATATTAAAGAGGTTTTCAAAGGAGTTATAGCCTCCCTATTTTCTACGTGTTTATGACGACACGAGAAACCTTCAAAAGAAAACCCTCTTTAAATCATTTTCAAAAGGCGTGGCATATACTTTAAAATTTTTTGCATATATTGCTTTATAAATCAATATCCGCTACTTATGCCGTGATATACATATTATACGGTTATTTTGAAACGATTTACCTACATACATCTTCGGCTACTTTATATTCTTACTTGGATGTATGCTATATATGATATGTTACACGATCCATTGGGATACGCTTATAGTACTTATACAGTATATCATGTTAGTATAGAATATGATAGTAGTAATTTCGGTGATTTAGGTAGATCATTATATATTTGATTTCTACCTTGCGATATCTTTTTACTCACCAGCTGGCAACTCGCATCCGTTGTGCCTTAGTTTCTTGCAGGACCGACCGCTCTGATCGGTAACGGCTTGCCGGCATACTTCTTCTTCGAGTGATTGCTTTGATATGTGGGTTACTCGGTTGTATCATAACCGCATCTTGTATATGTATATATTCTTCTTTGATCTAGTTAAAAACTCCATCAACCATTTGTTTATTTGTATTATCCATGACTTAGAGACGAGACTTAGATATGGATTGTTTTGGGTGTCAGACTCGTTTGGAGTCGACTTGAGTTACTTATTTACATATATATTGTTTTCTGCTGTGATTCTTCACCTTGGGCGTCGTATATATATTGCGTTGTTTGTATCTCCGCCATTAGGCGTGAGCTAGATCTCGTTGAGGATACTTTTTATATTGTATATTATTGTGCTTGCTTTACTCAAAATTTATAAAAGAGGAACTGTCCGATTTTTAAACGGCGAAATTGTTTTCAATCAAACTTTATTTTTAATCAAACTTGATTTCAATTTATAAAACCTTTTTCAAAACTACACTTCCATTAAATTCTAAAATTGTTTAGATTTTGGTTTTTGGCTTACTTGAGTTACGGTGGGGTCCTATAGACTTCACGAGATTCAAGTGCCGGTTACGTGCCTTTTCAGGATAATAGCAATGTTGGTATCAGAGCACTAGGTTTAACCTTGTCGAGTTTTAGGGTTGACTATGTGGAGTCTAGGGCATTATTTCATAATCTAGGCTTAACGTTACGGAACTTAGACTTGACTTTGGGGGCATTAAACCTGAACTTTCGTAGGTTGACTTTGGTATAATGGAGTAGGTACTAAGTAGAGTGATGTACCATATGTATGCTCCGTGGTATATTTACGATACGATACTCCGCTCAAGTGACTTTAGGATATATCTTGAAATCCTTTCTTCTACTTTGTTCCAGTTGATCTATCCTCATTGATTCCTGTTTCTTGTTCTCGTAACCGTGTCTACCCGAGCCGAGAGGATTGCGGCAAGAGACGAGGTTATGGTATACTCATTTGAGACGATGACTGACTAAGGTGGTATCCCAGTGACACATGAACAATTTGATCATCCTTTGTTGTTAGGATTTCTGATTTTGAGGCGAGTGTTCAGGATCTACACCAGATGGTTGGGTCATTACTTGAGGCCAGCCGAACTCAGAGGCCTGATGTCGTTCAGCCTGCTCCGGAGATCATTATGCTGCCTACCGTTTATACAGTCATACCAGCTGTTGATAGGACTATCGATATATCACTCCTAAAGTTCATGAAGCAGAAGCCACCTGTGTTTACGGGTATGGATGTAGCAGAGGATCCTCAGACATTCCTGGATAAGATTGCTAGGATATTTCGTTCATTGAGATGCTCCCATGCGAGATCAGTGGAGTTGGCTAGCTTTCGTTTGGAGGGTCTTATTCAGACCTGGTGTGAGTCGATCGAGAGAGGCTGAGCGGTGGTCTTCCTCCTATGAAGTGGGAAGAATTTTCAAAGGTCTTCTTTGCTAGATTTCTTCCGCAAAGCGTCAGAGATGTCCGGGCTCGCAGTTTTGAGTCTTTGTGTAAGACTCCAGACATGACCGTAGCCAAGTATAACTTGCAGTTCACGCAACTATCACGATATGCTCCCTACTTGGTCGATATTGAAAAGAAGTGGATTAAGATATTCGTGCGAGGTATCGATGTGCAGTTGTTACTCTATGTTGGTGACCAGAGTTTCGATACGTATGTAGAGGCTTTAGATGTGACAATACTTATAGAGGAACGTTTTGATGAGATTGCAGCTGTTCCGGAACCGAAGCGAGTTCGTTTTGACGTGCCAGTTTCTGGGCAGATCAGTAGAGAAGATATAGATGGAGGCCATGGCGAGTTCTTTCCAGGATACAGTGGTGATAGAGATCGGATCTAGGGCCAGATGTTTATCTCATATCTGCAAGGCCATAGGCCGCCGGTGTGTTTCGAGTGCGGGAAGACAGATCATTTTTCCAGGGCTTATACTGTGAGGTATCAAGGCGGGGCGATAATTCCGCACCCAGCAGTTATACCAAATAGCCATGGATTTGGTGGTCCTATACCAAGAGAACAAGGACCCAGAGGCAGAGGACGCCAGACCGTAGACAGAAAGCAAGTGGGAGTTCTTGCTCTACCAGTTTTGTGTACTCCGACACCTATCGACATTGAAGGAAGTATACTTCAATGTCATTTGATTTGATTGGTGTTTTTGTGATCCGAGTATCACACTTTCAACATTGAAGAAGGAACACTTTGATGTCGGTTGTTTTGATTCTTGTGTTTTGATGATTGATGTTTTTGTGCACAGTCGTTACACTTGATTGATGTTTTGTGCACACTAGTTGCACATATTGATGTTTTGTGCACATTAGTTGCACATATTGATGTTTTCGTGCACACTTTATGCACTTGATTGATGTTGTTACGTGCTCTTCGATGCACTTGATATTGATTTCGTGTTCCTTGTTGCACTTGATATTGATTTTCGTGCATACTCGATGCCCTTGATTTTGTTTTCATGCACTTGATATTGATTCAGTGCACACCAGATACACCTGATATTGCTTTCATGCACCCCGATGCACTTGATGTTGCTTTCGTGCATACCCATTCCACGTGGTTTGGTATTTTTGCAAACCCGTTGAGATTGATTTCGTTTTTGAAATTGTACTTGATGAGATATATTATAGTATATACATTATAGCTTTGATTATGTTTGTGCTTGGTCGTGTGCTATACATATTGCACTACGGTTATAGCTATGATCGTGTACTTGATTTAAACGGTTGATTTCGTGTTTTGCACTTTGCATCATAGCTTGTGTGATTCTCATAGCATTTACTGGAGTTTCAGTATTTGAGTTTCATACTTTTGGTTTTCATGCACACGCGTTGCGCTATTGTAGTTCTAGCTTGTATGGGGCTTTGGAGTCTTGTTGATTTAAGCAGACTAAATATTTTCAGAATTGGGCCCTATTGATTTGATTTGAATTGATTGGACAAAATGTTTTAAAGATTTGGAGGTTAAATTTAAATTCGGGGACCGAATTTCTTTAAATAGAGGATATTGTAATATTTTGAAAATTATAAATATTATTTTATAATTTAAATATAGGTATTATGAGTTTTACGGAAATAATATCGAGTATGGATTTAGGTATTTCGGATTGACATCCGTATGTATATTTATTTTTAAGAATTGTAAAATATGAAATATTTTGAAAATGATAAGTATTTAGAATTTGGGAAATGTTATAGGATTTTTGTGAAAATGTATTATTGTAAGGATACAGAGAGAGCGCCATACCCACACCCATACCCTAACCAACACCCTTTCTCCTCCTCTCATTATTTCTTTTATTTTCTCTCTCCTTCAAAAATATCCTAACTCTTTCATCTCCTACTCTAAAATATCCTAACTCCCAAATTCAAAACCCAAACCAAAACCTAAATTTCTCCTCCAAAATTCTTCATCCAAATCCATTTTGGAGCCAAGATTTCAAATAGAACTCCCAAGACTTCAAGTGGAGCTAACCTCAACCCTTTGGATGCTTCATCAAGCTTGAATTTTCACTTTTTGCTCACTTAAATTGGTAAGATCCCTCTTTTCATCAAGTTAGTCATGTTTTGATAAGTTTTGGCCATGAAAAAGTTTAGTTTTTATATGAAAACCATATTTTTATGGGTTGAATTCTTTGTACTTTGGTTTTAGAAATGATCCACTAGTAGTGGTGAGTATTAATATGGTTTACTTGGTGACTACACCCTATTTGGGGAAGTAAAGGGTATTTTGGTGTAAAAGAATGGATTTTCAAGTTTTTACAAAATCCATATCAGTAAAATCCTTTTTCAAACGTATGCTCATTAGAGCTTCAGATGTCTGCCCATTATATGTTTTTCATGATTTTCCTTCTTCAGACGTCTGTCCCCTAAAACTTCAGACGTCTGGCGATAATCTATGAATCTTTGATTTTGATCCTTAGACATCTGATGCTCAAGTCACTAGACGTCTCTTTTTTATTTTTATTTTTTGAGATTTGTTCTTCAGACGTCTGGGAGCCTTTCTTCAGATGTCTGTTTGGCTCTGTGTAACAGTAACCCCTTATCTAAACGTCTTCCCCTAAGAACTGCAGACGTTCGCCTTTCAGTATTTTTGAAAGTTTTGATTTATTCTCCGTATTTCTCTTGCTTGGGTTTGTATTAGTTTTAATGGAGTTTTCTTGCATGTTTATAATTACAGTTATAAGGACCATTGTAGAAACTTCTAAGAAGGCGTGGAAAGGAAAAACGGTCGTCGGCTTCGACTTGAACGAGGCACACTTCGGTGAGTAGATTTATATCTACGGAGGAAATCGGGTGGATGGTGTATAGCACCTTCGAACTAATTCTAGGGAAAACATAATATAGAAAGTGTATATACGTAATTCGGATATTTAGTCTATACTTAGATGAATCATTCTATAGTTCGTAGATTATGTAGTAAGGGTATAATTTGTAACTAGTAGGGTATATATATGAGAATAATGGAGGAAAGAGGCCTTAGGAGGCTTTTCTCGTTAGGTGGCGTCAAAATCTACATTCTTCGCCATTTTATTCGACAATCGGCACCACCCATCTTAATCTTTATCGTCTAGTATGTCGATATACCAAATTTCATATGATATTAACACTTTTTCACCGTTGATTTACCAATGTAAAAAGTTCTATTGCCGGTAAACCGTTAATTTTGCACCCACTAAATCAACGGTGAAAAAGTGTTAAAATCACATGAAATTTGGTGTATCGACATATCAGACGATGAAGATCAAGATGGGTGGTGCCGATCGTCAAATAAAATTGTGGAGGGTGTAGATTTTGACGTCACCTAACGGAAAAAGCCTCCTCGGGCCTCTTTCCTCCATTATTCTCGTCTCTCTCTCTCTATATATATATATGATTAATGATATGTGTCACGTCCCGCTTCCCAGTATACGGAGAAGGAGACGTGGCAAGGTCCGCGACGTATTTACTCAGAAGTAAACACGCTAAGCGTAAATAAGCAATATAAATGAATAACATAAGAATAACAAGAGATGTAATGGAATAACAACTTTTTTATTGATAAACATTCTTTATATACAACTGAAAAGTAAATACAATTCTAGAAAGCAATGCATAAACAATGACATATGATCTGAATGAAAAAAATAAGTACAAGTAAGAACTAGAACTCTGGCTCCTCAGTGAAATGCTCCAAATCGTCCTGGCTGGACTCAATCTCCTGAGAGTCGGGTCCTCCTGACAACATTCTAAAAAAAGAAGAGACAAGAATGTCATCAGCGAACTAGCGCTCGGTATATCCCAAAACTAAGAATGGAATAGGCAAGTATAGAGAATAGAACAGGTGAATTATATGTTTGTTATGCTAATGCAGTTGTTTGTATTTTGGTACAGAATATATCAGCGTATACGAGAGGAGTCCAATTATCCCGTGGACTGTGGGAACAGGAAAGTACAAGGCCCTGTCAAGCCTCACGGGAAAACAATAAAGGATGTTTATGTAGGCGTCTTTTAGTGACCATCATCGTGCCACTTTTAACACATTCTGTATCAGTCTACCCCTTTAAAACCCCGTAATGTATATTATATTGATTTGTAGTTATCAGACTTGCCGAGACCATGGTATAAGTTATTCATGTAAACGGTTCAGAATGTAAACGGATAGTCATGTAGTCAAGTTCAAAATATATCCATGGTTCGGTCAAGTCAAGTCATGTTGCATGTTTGTATTGTTCGGTATTCATGTTCAGGTTCAACTATATATTGGATTCATGTTGGACTGGAGTTAAGTTTGGATTGTATTCGGAGTAGACTGAGACTCAGATTGAGTCAGACACTTAAACAGATTTAGATTCCTGAATTAGGTTTAGGAGAACTAGTTGGGATAACCCGAGGAGTAATTCCTACTCATTAATAGGAATCGGGATCCAACTATCACCGCGTAGAAAATTGATGGAATCCACTCAAGTCATTACACTCCAGAAGGTATGCACATACGTGGCAAGTTTCCTTTATATTTGAAACTCCCGATATGATTTTTTTCGTTTAGGACCCCAGTGACCTTGATAGAGTCAACAAATCAAAGGGTCCTAGTCAAGTTCAACCCGTCATTATCTTGATTGCATTAAATCCACCCGCACGATCCTTTGACAGGGTCAATAAGGCCGTACGACTGTCCTAACCAATCGCATCTAATATTATAAACAAGCACCAATTAGCTACTGCACACGACATCTTGACAGAGTCAACAAACGCAGCATGAATACTAACTACTACTCATAAGAAATGACAGAGAGCTATGGCTGGTTTTTGGTGAAAAACCTTTAACGTAATGAACCTGATCTCGTTGAAGGAACCGTGTAGTTTTGAAAAGGAGTGGTTTAGGCTCCACATTTAAAACACTGGTTTTGAAGAAAACTAAGTGGGTAAAAGTATCGCAAAATTTTGCTAAAGGGGTCATTCCCTATGAAGAGATCTAGGCTCTTTCCTCATCGAATGAGGTGCAAGATATTCTAAAATGAATACCGCTATGCAAAGCAAAAGATTTCGATTATTGATTTTAAAACTGAGGTTCCGACAACATCATTTTATCTGGTTTGTTTTCTTGCATTAATGACGATTAATGCGGTCCCATCAATTAATAATATCACACTAGAAGAAACTAAAATAACCATGCACATATATGTCATCCGCATTCGCCATAGGGACCCGAATCTTCACCGTAAAGTTACTTAACTTATGGCAGGGCGGGGTCAGGACTAGCGTGGATGCAAAACATATATAGAGTCTACTATATATATATAATATCATCGTTCATCTTAGAGGCATAATATAACACAAGTATCACAGCAGAAACAATCACAATATGGAAATGCGGATAAACTAAGAAAAATACATTTCAAATGCAATTTTCCCGGTCGTGTGGATAGCCCGTAGTATCAGACCTTAGACCACTATGAGTGCGGAAAGCCACCCACCAATCCCAGAAGCGAGGCAACCCCAATCAACGAAGTGAATGGGCTACCCAGCACTTCTAAAATCTGGTGACTTGGGCACCCCTCCGCGGGTCAATCCTATACCCTCTACGAGTGCGGCGAGTAACCTTACCAATTCTAAAATGGGATGGCCCGGTCTCAACACCTTTAACATGGTCACCGTTGCCTCCTAAAACCCGGTTGCTCGAGCACTCCACCATAGGTAAAATCTAGTACATGTAATGAAAATAAATATACAAGGTGACTACGTCCGCAATCTGGACGCGCGCCAAAGAATAATATACAGGCCGCTATGATGGCAGTCCACATGTCGGGCGCTCGCCATGCAATATGAATATACATTACATCATCACAGAATTTCTAATACTACATACATTGGACTATCCAACACGACAATCCAACACAATCATAATCAAGAAACATCACGACACAAAATCACAACAATGTGATCAATGCGAGCATCAATTCCGTAACCCTAAATAATTGATACATATAGAAATTAGATGACGTTTTACCAAACGTTATGATACTTTGCAACCCAAGCACACCGAAACTACTAGAATTACAAAAACCCTCGAGGCAGGCACTTGAAATTTTCATGTAATGAAATTCAAGCGCACCCCTCAACCTAAAACCTAACTTTATTGCTAAAAACAAGCCCCTCGATGGTGTCCGAAGTGACCCTTGATGCTCCATGGAGTTGTCACGCCCTGCTTCCCAGTGTACGAGGAAGAGGCCGCGACGTATTTTCTCAGAAGTAAATATGTTAAGCGTAAATAAGCAATAAGTAAAAGCATAAGAAATGACAATAGATATAAATAAACAACAACTTTTTATTGATAACCATTCTTTACATACAACCGAATGAAAAGTACAATGATAGAAAGCGATGCCTAAACAGTGACATATGAACTGAAAAGAAAATTGAGTATAAGTAAAAGCCTAGAAGTCATGCTGCTCGGTGATCTGCTCCAAGAGCTCCTGGCTGGACTCGGTCTCCTAAGAGTCGGGTCCTCCTGATGAACATTCCAAAGAAGAAAGAGATAGGAATGTCGTCAGCGAACTAGCGCTCGGTAAGTCCCAAAAGATAGAATAAAAATAATACAATAGAAGAAAATAGAACCGATAATAGTTACAAGTATATGTTGGTTATGCTAATGTAGTTGTTGGTATAGAATATATCAGTGTATACGAGAGGAGTCTAACTATCCCATGGACTAAGGTAACCCGTAGTATAAGGCTCCGTCAATACCCACGTAACAACGACAACAGATGTTTATCTACGTCTTTTAGTGACCATCTCGTGCCACTTTTAACACATTCCGTATCAGTCTACTCCTTTAAAACCCCGTAATGTATATTGTATTGATTTTTAGTTATCAGACTTGCGGAAACCATAGTATAAGCTGTTCATGTAAATGGTTTCAGGATGTAAACGGTAGTCATGTAGTAAAGTTCAAGATATATCCATGGTTCGGTCAAATCAAGTCATGTTGATATTGTTCTAGTATTCATGTTCAAGTCCAAGTGTTCATGTTTGGTATATTGGATTCATGTTGAATTGGAGTTATGTTTGGATTGTATTCAGATTAGACTGAGACTCAGATTGAGTCAGACACTTAAACAGATTTGGATTCCTGAATTATGTTTTGGTATTATCGGTAACTGCTGCACATGGACGGCAGGATTTATGTTTTTTTCCAAGACAATTACTATTGATAACCTCGTTTTAGTTTTCTATCTTAAATAGCAAACACTCATCCCTGAGGCCCAAGAGAATTGATCCCGCTTAAACCCATATTTACTAAGGTCCTTATTGTAATTTTAGATAATTTGATGGGGTTTTATGAAAAATATTTTTAGTATACTTTCAAAATAAACCTCAAGTATTTATTTATATTCTTTAGAGTTGTCATGAATGTGAATTTTATAGAATGAGGTATACACACACACACACTTGAATATTTTAAGGTATTTTAGTGTGAAGTTTGACTTGTATTGATTCTTGATGGTATTTTCATGAAACTTTTAATTCTTTTATTTTGTTTAGAAAACATGGAATTTATTATATATTGAAAAATGTGATTTGATAATATATATATAATTATTAAAAATAAATTTTTATTATTAAATAGAAATCTTCGTTTTTCTTAAAAATCGTATGAAAATTCTATCGAGATCGTATGCTCCATGAGGAGGTCTGCATCTCGCCCTACTAGTCTGATGGATGTGCGATAATATGCGCCATCCAATTCGGATTCCCCAAAATGGGTTGTAGAGGCCAATCACAAAGAATTAATAATACTATTTACAAGAAACTGTTTTTATATAGTTCAAGGTATTTTAATGAAAAGTCCTATTTGTCACAAAGGTATTGTTAAAAGAGAATTGTGCTATGTCAAGATGTGTGTATGTGAGAGATAGGTCATTACTTTGTGAGTTTTCTAAAGGTAATCTAAGCAAAAATGATAAAAATATGTCGTATGTAAACTTCATGGTATTTAAAAGAAAAAGCTCAAATAAAATTATTTTACATGGAGTTTTAAAGTGAAACTTGTTTATAAATATTAGTTAATGATTAACAAGCAAAGTATAGTGATATGGATGAGTGGTTATTAAGAAAAATTATAGTTTTCAAAGTTTTAGAAACAAAAACCGGTATAACTCCACTTACCGACATATTTTGAAAAGAGATCATTTTAAGGTAGGAAGAGAGGAAGAGAGATGTGACTTACTTGCTCGAAGATTAGAGAAGAGGTATAGGATGAGAAATGTAGCTTCGTGGGGTTGCGGGGTCGCCGGAATCGTCTTGAATTCTCGCCGGAAAGTGACCTAGGGTTAACTCCACTTGTACTCTTTTTTGACTTAGAAAATTTTGAGAATTTTTGACAAGAGATGTCAGAATGAAGAGGGTTAGGGTATGAGGTTGTATTTATAGGATAAAATTAGCGCTTTGGAATTGAAGAAAGAATTAAAATGCATTTAAAATTGAATTTAAAGATGAAAATGAATTCTCTGTTAAATTGTAGAGAAATCAAACAGAATGAGGGTAATGGGGTAGGTCAAAGGGTGTTGTGTGCACAACACGGGGACCATTCCCTACGGAAGGACCGTCGGCGCCGGCCATAGGCCCGATCTCGCTGGCCGTTTGGTGGAGGTGGGTGTGGGATTGGTGCCATGTGTCCTAGTCTGTACATATAATATTGTGCACATGTTTGTTTTATCTGACTTTTCATTTTTATGTGTATTGCACGTGTAAACTTTTGGGCTTCCAAAAAGTTTAAAATAAAAATCAGTAAAAATAATATGTGGCTGAGGGGATTTGAATACAAGAGCTATGTCACAGCAGTGCAAGGCTTTACCAATGAACTACAAGTGCTTTCTTGTTGTTCTTAAATAAAAATATCTTTTAACTTGTACTCAGGCTTGCAAACTTCTTTTTGTACTTTAAGAAGAAAAAATTTGTACAGAAAATTGAGGGTCGTTATATTCTACCCTTCTTATAAAAATTTCATCCTCGAAATTTATAGAAGAAAGTTGTAACAGGTTCAAGAAAAATTTGATTACAGTGGTGGTGAAAGAACTACTGAAAGTGCATAAGAAAATTATTTGAAAGAACGAAAGGATGCAAAAGAAGAAGAATTACCAGGGTTACCTTGACCTATAGCTTCGGCTTCTATGGCCGCTAAAGTGAAAGCCTGACGTCAGGATACATTTCTCCTAGATGGAGGCACATTCCTCTGTTCTTGGGGCATGTTTCTCTGCCCTCGAGGTATATTCCTCAGTGCCTGATAGAATTGGCGAGTAGGCTGTGTAGGAGGTCCACGTGGAGGTGGAGCAGGTAAAGTAAGACGAGGTGAAGTCTGGATTTGGATCGTTAAATGTTAATTTCGGTCTCCTAGGTGCAAAAGCCGGTATTGAAAAGGCTTTTCCTGCCATCTGGGTGGCAGGGCGCTTCATGGCAGTCTGAGGTCTGCTTTTCTTCTTTACCACTGTCTCATAGCGTCGGGCATCCTTCAGAGCTAGATCATGGGTTAGGAAATCCCCTGTAACTAAAGCATCTTGGATCTCCTGGTCTAACCCTTACTGAAATCGTATAGCCCTGATCTCAGCTGTCAGTATAAGGTGTGCCGCGAACCTGCTAAACATGGTGAAATCAGCATCATATTCATCCACAGATTTGCTCCACATTGAGCCTTGTTGCAAGTGGATGAATTGCTGCTCCATGTCAAAACGAGCTTGGAAAAATATTTCACGTCGAACATCTTGCGAAAAGTTCTCCATTCAATCGGCTGGGCGAGTTGGCTTTCTTCAGCCTTCCACCAGACTCTGGTGTTATCTGTGAGTTGCATCTTTGGAACCCTCACCAAGCAATCTCTGGAACTTGTACTGCTGCCAGGTTGTCTTCAATAGATTGAGCCCATTCTTTTGCCTCTAAAGGGATATCTTTCTCAGCGAATTGTTTAGGGTGTAGTGCCTGGAATTGCTTCACTCTGGGTGCCTCAGCTTCTGAGCAGTTCAGGAGTATAGCAGTCTGCTGCTGTTGTCCCTCCGAGAGGCTCTTGATTACCTCAAGCAATACCGTTTGCTCGTTGATAGGAGCTGCTAAGGTAGGTGTTAGTGGAAGAGGTGATGGTGGGGTGTTGCCATTGACATTCATGCTCGTATTGTTGGGTGAATCCATAACCTTGAAAGAAAAATAGGGTTAGGATAGATTCAAGGAATTTGAAATGTAAAGAATGTTTAGTTGTTGATTCTTATAATTCTTATGATATATTGTTTAAGATTCCATACAGAATTGACCTGCATGGGATGCCAACAAAACCTGCCACGCCCCATTTCACAGCATACGGGGAAGAAGACGTGACGAGGCGCGACGTATTTACTCAGAAGTAAACACGTTAAGCATAAATAAGCAATATAAGTAAAAGCACAAGAAATGACAATAGATATAAATAAACATCAACTTTTTATTGATAACCATTCTTTACATACAATTGAAAGAAAAGTACAATGATAGAAAGTGATGCCTAAACAGTAGAATAGGAACTAAAAAGAAAAGTGAGTACAAGTAAAAGCCTAGAAGTCGTGCTGTTTGATGATCTGCTCCAAGTGCTTCTGGCTGGGCTCGGTCTGCTGAGAGTCGGGTCCTCCTGATGAACATTCTAAAAAAGAAATAGATAGGAATGTCGTCAGTAAACTAACGCTTGGTAAGTCCCAAAAGAAAGAATAGAAATAGTACAATAGAAGAAAATAGAACTGATAATAGTTACAAGTATATGTTGGTTATGCTAACATAGTTATTTGTAGCTTGGTACAGAATATATCAGTGTATACGAGAGGGATCCAACTATCATGTAGACTAATGTAACCCGTAATACAAGGCCCCGTCAATACCTACGGAACAACGACAATGGATATTTATCTACGTCTTTTAGTGACCATCTTATGCCACTTTTAACACATTCCGTACCAGTCTATCCCTTTAAAACCCCTCAATGTATATTGTATTGATTTATACTTATCAGACTTGCCGAAGCCATGGTATAAGTTGTTCATGTAAACAGTTTCGGGATATAAACAGTAGTCATGTAGTCAAGTTCAAGTTATATCTATGGTTCGGTAAAGTCAAGTCATGTTTATATTGTTCTGGTATTCATGTTCAAGTCCAAGTGTTCATGTTTGGTATATTGGATTCATATTGAATTGGAGTTATGTTTGGATTCATTTTTGGATTGTGTTCAGATTAGACTGAGATTCAGATTGAGTCAGACACTTAAACAGATTTGGATTCCAGAATTAGGTTTTGGTGTTATTGGCAACTGCTGCACATGGACGGCAGGATTTGTGTCTTTTTCCAAGACAATTCTATTGATAACCCTATTTTAGTTTTCTACCTTAAATAGGCAATCACTCATCCCTGAGGCCCAAGAGAATTGATTCCGCTTAAACCCATATTTACTAAGGTCCTTCTTGTAATTTTATATAACTTGAGGGGGTTTTATGAAAAATATTTTTAGTATACTTTCAAAATAAACCTCAAGTATTTATTTATAATCTTTATAGTTGTCATAGATGTGAATTTTATAGAATGAGATATATTAGTGAATACACACACACACACACACACACACACACGCACGCACACTTGAATATTTCAAGGTATTTTAGTGTAAAGTTTGACTTGTATTGATTCTTGATGGTATTTTTATGAAACTTGTAATTCTTTTATTTTGTTTAGAAAACATGGAATTTATTATATATTGAAAATATGTGATTTGATAATATATATAATTATTAAAAATAAATTTTTATTATTAAATAGAAATCCTCGTTTTTCTTAAAAATCGTATTAAAATTCCATCGAGATCGTATACTCCGTGAGGAGGTCTGCATCTTACCCTCCTAGTTCGATGTATGTGTGATAATCCGCACCATTCTATTCGGATTCCCCAAAAGTAGATTGTAGAGACAAAATTACAAAGAATTAATAATACTATTTACAAGAAAACGGTTTTTATATAGTTCAAGGTATTTTAATGAAAAGTCGTATTTGTCACAAAGGTATTGTTAAAAGAGAATCGTGCTATATTAAGATGCGTGTATGTGAGAGATATGTCATTACCTCGTGAGTTTTCTAAAGGTAATCTAAGCAAAAATGATAAAAAATATGTCGTATATAAACTTCATGGTATTTAAACGAAAAAGCTCAAATAAAATTGTTTTACATGGAGTTCTAAAGTGAAACTTGTTTATAAATATTAGCTAATAATTAACAAACAAAGTATAGTGATATGGATGAGTGGTTATTAAGAAAAATTATAGTTTTCAAAGTTTTAGAAACAAAAGCCGGTATAACTCCACTTACCGACATATTTTGAAAAGAGATCATTTTAAGGTAGGAAGAGAGGAAGAGAGATGTGAATTACTTGCTAGAAGATTAGAGGAGAGGTATAGGATGAGAAAGGTAGCTTCGTGGAGTTGCGGGGTCACCGGAATCGTCTCAAATCCTCGCCGGAAAATGACCTGGGGGTAACTCCACTTGTACTCTTCTTTGACTTAGAAAATTTTGAGAATTTTTGACAAGAGATTTCAGAATGAAAAGGGCTAGGGTATGGGGTTGTATTTATAGGGTAAAATTAGGGTTTTGGAATTGAAGAAAGAATTAAAATGCATTTAAAATTGAATTTAAAGATGAAAATGAATTCTCTGTTAAATTGCAGAGAAATCAAACAGTATGGTAATGAGGTAGGCCAAAGAGTGTTGTGTGCACAACATGGGGACCGTTCCCCACGGGAGGCCGTCGGCGCCGGCCATAAGCCCGATCTCGCCGGTCGTTTGGTGGAGGTGGGGTGTGGGATTGGTGCCACGTGTCCTAGTCTGTACATATAACATTGTGCATATGTTTGTTTTATCTGATATTTTTACGTGTACGTGTAAACTTTTGGGCCTCCAAAAAGTTTAAAATAAAATTCAGTAAAATAACATGTGGTTGAGGGGATTTGAACATAGGAGCTATGTCACAGCAGTGTAAGGCATTACTAATGAGCTACAAGTGCTTTCTTACTATTCTTAAACAACAATATTTTTTAACTTGTACTCAGACATGCAAACTCCTTTCTGTACTTTAAGAAAAAAATTTGTACAGAAAATTCAAGGTCGTTACAGGAGTCCCCATTCCGAAATGAGAACCCCCGGCATCAAATTGAAGCAATAAAATCAAGTTTCGGATTGGTCGCATGTTTGGAAAAATCAGCCAAGCCAAGCAAAATTGTTTTGAAAAGTTTGGGTGTATATGAATTCTAAAGTCCCCAAATCAAGTTGTGATATTTGGACAAACTCTTATACCATATTAGAATGTTAAGTTCACCAAAATACCATTTTTAAAACAAGTGGAATGTATATTTTTAAAAATCAAGAGAGCTAAACATCCAAACCAAGAAAATTGTCAAAGTTCACAACTTGAATAAGAATAAGTTCAAATCTTTAGTAAGGCTCTAATACCACTTGAAGGAACTAATGCACTCTAATAAGAAATTTTAAAAGATGATAACATAGGGTTTTAAAAATCCAAGAGGGCAATTAGTCCAAACCATAGGATCTTAGCTAAAGATTAGAACTTGAAACCAAGAAATGAGAGTAAACTAGCTTTAAATTGAGGCTACAACCTTTGTAGTATTTTCAAGAGCTCTCAAATTGTGTTGGACTCCATTGTAGGCTTCTTGAAGCTCCATGAAACAATTTTGCTCACCCATCTCCTCCATCAAAGATGATTCATCTTGAAGGCTCAAATGCTTTAGTTCCGAACTCAAACTAGAGTTAACCTAAGTAGTTAGGTTGCCAAGCTAACTAGTTAGGAGTTGTAGTTTCTTCTTCACTTTAATTTTTTCTCCTTTTTCTTTCTTTTTCTAATTTGTTTTCTCAGAAAAGAGAAGGAGGGAGATGAAAGCTTCATGGCTAAAAGAGAGTAAGAAGTTGAAGAAAGAATTAGTTAACCATTCACTTTAAAAAGAAAATGGTTACTAATTATCATTCTCTACAAAATCCTAGCTATAGGATTTAATCAAGCAACCAAGTGTCCACCCTCTTCTCTTCCCTCCACATGCCACCCTAAAGAGTGAGGCAAAACTTATGTTATTCCCTTGGAATAACATAAGCTAAAAAAACAAAAGAAAAAGAATAAACAAAAACAATATATATATTTATATATAATATAACATACTAAATACATATACTTGTAATTGTTATCCAAGTATTTAAAATACATAAAAGAGAGACAAATAATTAGTGACAAGATACTAGCAAATACATATATTAAATATATGTAATATTAAATCTAAATTAGATTTAATATCCGTCTTTTCCAGAAGACCCTGCTAATATTACAACCGTTCGATTACCGTCAGTATATATAATACACTAGTTTTAATCGAACCCAAGCGCGTACCAATGTATCACAACTATAACATATCGCCAAAGACGAAAACCCTCTGTGTAGGACTCTAAAGACTCGACAATACGCTAGAAGTGGGTTTAACCACAAGCACGCCAGCGGCATGTACGTAACGGCTACTCAGGTATTGTCGAAAAGGATATCGACAAGCAAGCTCGTCCAAAACCCTACAGAGCATATTAGCAACATGTATCATACAGTCCGGTCTGTTCGTCTGAGAGTATCGCATATCCTGTCTAGGGGGTGGATAATGTCAGACCCCTAATAACCTGATAAGTCGTGCCGGTATCAAGCCCTATCACGAATCGAGAAACTAATGATCGCAATCAGTAAATCCCATCTTCCTAGGCCTAGGTCTTATAGTGATGACCAACCGTACATTGCGCGACATCAAATCCCAATATCGGGAGAGACGAATCCCCTTAATCACTCACTGCCTCCAAGTGCTTTGGGACTGCACCCAAAAGCTACCTATTTACACGAATCTTTAAAGTCGTGGTAGGGTAGTAATCAAAGTACAGTGGGAACACGCTCGAGACAAATGAAAATTTCGGGTCAACAAACTACGCTGTACTAATATCATCTGAGAACTGCTATCTGACAATATGTATAAGACCATCTAGCATGTTCTCGGTGAGTCCGTCCAGTGTAACTCATAACCTAATGAGCACCCGTATACAATTTTTGGTGACTGATTAACACTAATGGCTATGAGATCGGCCATCGCCCCTCGTCGGGGTCAAGAAACGTATACATTAGTCTACTCTGGAATATCGATGCCTGGTCTCGATATTCCCATAACTAGGGACATTTAAGGACGTGCTTATAGACTATCTAGTTCTCATAAGTGTGATCGCCATCATAATTCTGGTAGTCAAGCATGAATCTTATGGGCTCATCAATATGTAATAATGATATGATATACCACACAAGACATGTACATAATGATAAAGTCAAACCAGACAGCATACTATCATCTTGAGTAAAATTGTTCTAACTATAAATGTTTGTTTACCGCCGAAAATAGAGAAGAAACCGCGTAGGTCGTCTTGCCTGAATTTGGGGGCAGATGCTAATTGGTTTTATCTGTCTATCTCTCCGAAGTTGCCAAGTTGATTTATGGCACCGTGTATCGAAGGTTTAGACAGATGCGGCCGTTGTAGCAGATTTCGTCAGATTCCCCCTCGTTTGCGAGGGGTTTTTGATTGTGGGGACGCTCTTCCCTGCAGGCGCAAGCCCTTGCAGTTAATTACGTTACCGTATCGCGGTAACCACTTTCTCCGACTCCAGAAGGTCACTTCGTGTCGTGTGTATGTGTTTTATTTTTTGGTTGCTCGTGGATTGTATACGGAGACAAATTTGTGCTGTCGCCGGTAGGGCGTGGATTAGTCAAAATCCGTATTTTTTTAGATTTGAGTTTGATTTGATTTAAGGATAATTAATCTTATTTGATATTAAGATCAAATTAAATATTTGTTAAGGATACGTTAATCCGATATTCGACTAAAATCTACTTAACGGGGGTTCGGGATCATTTTTGATCTAATAAAAGAGCATTGGGGCTCTATCAATTTAGTTTAAGGATGTTACGGTCCATGGCTCACCATTTTTGGTATGGGGGTTTAGTTTAAGGACGTTATGGTCCATAGCTAGTTTAAGGACGTTACGGTCCATAGGCTAGTTTAAGGACATTACGGTCCATTGGGATATGCTCATGGGTTTGAGAGTGTATCCAAGAACTGTTGGTTGCTGGGACCCTCCACCTCTCTGACATCGTTGAAGAATTACAACGACATATATCAGAGGTGTGGAGAGATGTACCCTTGAACCGAACTCCAGATTGAAGTGAGAGATCGTGGTGGAACGAACATTATTTTAGATGCCATGTGTCAAGAGATCATTGGCCATCTCTGGGACCAAGATCGATTTGGGGGGGGCCTGAGTATAGGAAGGCTTCGGTTGATTGATGGTCAAAAGGTTTTTGGCCTTGAGAGACTTGGCTGATTTGGGCTATGGTTGGCCTCTCATAGTGTTAAACACTGCTAAATGTTTGGCGCTCACGTGCTCCCACATGAGGCTCTTAAACAGTGTTAAACACTGAAACCTGGAGCACTCACGTGTGGCACGTGATGCACCTAAATATTGGGCACTGTTTCCTTGGGCTTATTCCCTCATTCTGTACATATAAGTGTTAAACACTTAAGTCTTGCAACCATCACATGTAAACGCATGAGGCGCTACTAAGTTAGGCACCGCCTCCTTTGAATTTATCCTCCTATTTTTTCCTAAGTGCTAAGCACTATTAGAAGTCACGTGGGATCACGTGACTCAATCTCAGTTGTTCCTTTTTGTTTCTCAGAGGTGTTCACGTGGGAACACGTGATCTGTCGTTGTAGCGTTAAACGCTAATATGCATGGGGCTCTTGATCTTAGTCTTGAGAACTTCAAGTCCTTTGTTTTATAAAAATTAAATTCTTATATAGGGTTAAACCCTAGTTTTATCAGAGGAATTAAATTCCTATGTCTTTGGAAGAATCAAATTCTTCAAACTTAATTCTTTCCTCTAGGTTTTGGGACTGCATGACAGAATCTCCACGATGAGAATTAAATTCTCAACTTATGGGAAGATCTGCGCAGACCTCAACTAGAAGAAGAACTAAGTTATTTTTTGGAAGAGTTAAACTCTTGTAAAAGGAGATAAAATGATCTCGGAATCTTTTCCTCACCCAGGGTTTCTTTTTCTCTAAAGAGCTTCTCTTCTTTTTGTTTTCTCAAATCTTATTTGGGGGTCTCCTCCCTCCCTCTGTATCTCTCTCTCTTCAGTCTCGAGTCCTTTATATAGCAGTGGCAAGTTTGTTGATTTTTGTTAAGGAAATCTCTTATTGAGAGATTTTTGATTAATTCGGGGATTTTATCCATCGTTGGATCTTTGATCGAGGGACCTTTGTTTTACAGAAGACATTTTCTTGTTTTTAACAAGATTGGGAAAATATTTTCCCATACAGAGCTTATTCTGCATCTTGGTGATTTTTAATCACCATTGGATTTTTGATCCAACGGTGCTCTGATTTACAAAGCACAATCTTTCTGATTTAGAAAGATTGGGGAAAATATTTTCCCATACACAATCTTTCCCATCTTGGTGATTTTTAATCACCCTTGGATCTTTGATCCAACGGTGCTCTGATTTACAGAGCACAATCTTTCTGGTTTGGAAAGATTGGGGAAAATATTTTCCATACAGAGCTTATTCTGTATTTCGGTGATTTTTAATCACCTTTGGATCTTTGATCCAACGGTGCTCTGATTTACAGAGCACAACCTTTCTTGTTTAGAAAGATTGGGTGAAATATTTCTAAAATAGGCTTCTGATCCCTTTTATATAGAATTTAATTCTATCGGCTCAAAAGGTATTAGGAATCGTCACGTGTAGCACGTGACCCAATGGCACTAGGCTGGTTTGCCTATATGCAGCAGTTCCATAGAGCAGCATCACGTGTTGGCTCGTGATGCGCCTTCTGTATGTTATTTGCTTCATGAAGGCGTCTATATACTTTATATATAAATGCTCACGTGTGATACATGACGCTCAACTTCAGCCTTATTTGTTAAGCGTAATGCTTATAATTTTGCTCCAAGGCGCATCACGTGTGGGCATGCGATGCTCCATTTAGGGGATTTTTCAATCGCTTTTTAGTTCATTATTTATTTTTTTATGAGGGAACAAATGTCCCCATAGCGTTGTTCTCACGTGGCTTGCACGTGAGTGCAACGCTGTCATCTTTACAGCCGTTGGATGGCCTAGGGTAACGAGGAGGTGAACCGCCCTTGTCACGTCTTATAAATGCAAGGGTTTGGCCTTTGAGAAGCCACTGTTCTTTCATCTTCTTCCTTCTTTGTTTTCTTCGAGAATTTAATTCTTCTTTTCAGAGCTTAGTTCTCTGTTCATTACAATTCTAGAGTTAAACTCTGTTAGAAAAAGGAACCTTTTCTAGGTAAAGATCTCGAACATTAGAGAAACTCTTTTCTTAAAGAAACTTCTAGATTTTAAATCCATCATGAGAGCTTTGCTCTCCTCTGAAACCCATCTCTTAGAGATCCAAAGATGTGATCTTTGAGTAATAACTCTCAATACTTTGGGCATCCATCCTCTGACCTTTAAGGATTCATGGCATTTGATTTTTCATTTCCTCTTCGTGGGGGTTTCTGGAATTTAATTCCATTGCATAAAAGGAATTTAATTCCTCACCAAAGAGCTCTGCTCTGAAGATCGAAAGGGCCCTTCAGGAATTTCATTCCTTGGTGGTCTCGAGCATATTTTCTTAGGGTTTTTCCTTACTTGCACAAATTCAAATTCGTTGAGTATTTTAACATAACTTGCTTTCTCTATGAGGATGTCAAGTGTTGTTTAAACCCCCGTGTCTGTTTAATGAGAATCTTTTTAGATTCTTATAATAATTGTCCTGTCTTGATCATTGGTGTGCCGCTATATTGATTTTGTAGGGTCCATTAGTTTTGCAATCAGTGGTCCCATGGAAAAAACTTTTTGTCGTTTCCCTCTATTATATATATATATATATAGGTTTCATTAACGGCCTTCTTTTCCTCTTTTTCGGGAACAATGGCTTCTCTTCCTTACTTTCCTTTTACTCGCTCTGACGCCGCTTTTCCGCAATCGCCGTCGGATGAAGAGGCCATGGCGATGATCCGGGCCATGAAAGGGATTGCAGTAGTTTGATCTTATGGGGAGCTTGGTACGCGAACATTATCCGGGGCCGCCGCAACTTTACTTGTGAGATGCCAAGAGAGTCTTTGCGCCCAATATCGCTGATGGAGCGTCCGCCAACTGCTTATGCGGTGGAGGTGGCTAATTGGACTCCTACAGGCCCACTCGAGCCATCAATAACCGGGATACCCAACCAGCCTATGTCGGTTATAGATATCTTTGGACGCCGCATCTATCAAGGCGAAGCCCAACCCTGGGGATAAGTCTATAAGGTAGGGCTTACCCCTCGTCATCCAATCGGCTATCTTCCTTGGGCTCGATATGTACTATCCGCCCACCGTGCACGGTTGCAGAAGGTTGGGTTATATCAAGTGGTATACTCGTCTCTTTTTCATTACCCGGCTCCTCACGTCTGGTGGGTTAAAGCTTTCCAGAATCAATAGAATTTTCCCACCAACACTTTCTTGCTAGGGGATCGTGAGGTCTTGATTTCTCTGGAAGAGTTCCGCGAGATCTATGGATTGCCGATCAGGGGAGAGCACTATGAAGAGTTGCTACCTCCCGATGAGTATGTATTCATGACCGTGCTTGCTATGCTTGATGGCTTGACGACTGAAAACGCCGTCCGTCATAAGTACCCCAGTCTGATCAAGACTCTGGGTATTTTTGAGAAGTTGTTCGCGGAGTCAGAGGGACAGGGCGTCACCTTTAAGAGCTTCATCGCCTGTTTTCTCCGTGAATATTTCTTATCAAAGGAGGCTCCGAAATTTGCGAATATTAACGACCCTTTTGGGTTTGGGCTAAATAAGTTACCGGCCAAAGAAGAGGACTTGCCGTAGTTTTATATTCCGGTTTCGTCGGCCATGCCCTTCGATTCAATTGCGACCCTTGGCATGGACGAAGAGACCTTCTTCGTCGGCTTCATCAGTCTTTGGCTTAGTTGGTTCGCCATGCCAACGCATCGATGCTTCATGAGAGCCTCTCTCTTCTACCCAGCTCATCGCGTAGCCGAAAGGGCACGGTTGGCTGTTAGCATTGCGGGACTGTTGCATCTTTATCATGGATTGAGCATTGCGGCCAACACTTCAACCCCAGGTACGGATGTCGTGAATTCCTCTCTCCACTATTTCACGTCGTTGATCGAGATGCATGTATTGGGAGCATTCGCTGCGCATCGGAGGGCAGATTTTTATGACTCCTATACCTTCCTATGGATCATGAGGCTGGTGGATGCTTCTGATCCCGACCCTACCCAGCTAGGAGCCCTCCGCTTGCTGCTTAATCCGTACTCCAACGAGGGCGGGATGGTTTTCGTTGACCGAGTCTTTTCTGCTCTCGCCGGGCCTTTTCAGCAGATGTTTGACTTGTCGAAGGGTGGAGCGTCGTCTTTAAAACCTAAGGAGATCATGCACCTATACTCGATTAGGCGGGGTTACCTGGTGTTCCGGTAGAACAACGCGGCTCTTTTTATGCGGTACAATCCGCATCGCTTTGCCCAGCAGTTGGGATATAACCAGGGTATCCCTTTCGAGGCGTTCTTGGTTGAACCTACTCCATCTTTGGAAGTCACGCATGACATCACCCATTACTTTATACGGCTATACACCGGCTCTCGTTTCGTGATCCCCGAGGTCGACTATATTCCAAGGTGTGTGGGGTCCTTCGCGGGTTGGTACCGTCATCGAGTCGGTCCCTTCATCGTCGATGAGAGACGGGTACTCTTCGAATGTCGATCGTTGGCTCCGGCCCAAGCCACTGGCATTCCGTTTCGGCCGCGGATAGTGGTTCGCCCTCCATTGAGGGATGGCGGCGTGGTCCTTATCCCGAAAGCCGCAGAAATAGAATCAATCCCTCGCACTGCTGGGATGCCAGTGCGCACTAGAGCTCAGGCGAAGGCCTCCGATGAAGCGTCAGTGACAGTACCATCAATGGCGGTGTCATCCGCGGTGGTATTGCCAAAAGGGGATACTGAAAGAGAGGTTGGACAATGTTGCACCAAAGCGTTGAAGGGAAGGAAGCGATCCTCTTCTAGCATTAGATATAGCCTGAAAAGGAGGAAGAAAACAGCTGCTGGTTTGCTTGACCTCCTGCTGGAATCTGAGCCTATTGTTCAAGACGAGCCCATCTCCATGCAAGAGCCGGATGACGGTCTTATTTATCCTGGCTCGTCAGCCGAGGAAGCCGCGCAATTAGCTGAGGCTTTAAGGCCCTCGCAGGATGAGACCGAAAATGTGCGTATCCTAAAGAAGCCCTACCCCCTGGTTATCTTCTACGAAGATCCCCCTTCACTACGGAGAGTACATATGGGTCCTCTGCAAAGGGAAGATGAAAGAGCCTTCAAGCAGCCTATCTCGGCTGCTTCTGAAGACGAGCTGGCACTGAAGACCGGTGGGCATGAATCTGCATTTGAAGCCCCGCGAGCACATTTCCTCAGGAAGGAACGACGGCTTGAAAAAGCCATACTAGAAGTATCCTGGCGCATCGGCATGTGTGTTTTCTGTATTTTTCTTTTGTCAAATAATTTGTATCGCTTTTTATATTTCTTTATCTTTGAGGAAACTTTGCAGGGACTTCAGCAATGGAAGAGGATCTGAGCCCAGGTCGTGCCATGACCGCCGCTTCTATAGATGTCTTCCGTGACACATCGGCATGTGCAGAAGGGGTTCCTACGGCTGCCGTTCCTGTTGTGGAGCCTCCATTGGTGGCTCTTATTCCTTCGGTGTCCATTCCTCGAGCGGAGGTGACCCCATTGGCTACAGACCCTATGGATTTTTCTGGTGACGTCTTGGAAATTGCAGGAGGGGCCGCGAAGGCCACTGTTCTTTCTTCGGAGCCTGAAATGGCGTTTTTTGCTTCGCAACTGGAAGCCGCTATGCCCGCGAATGTCCCCGTTGATGTGCCTGAGGGCATGGAGGAGGCCGCCGAACTGGCCATGCCTCCAGTTCAAGGCGAGCGGAGCATCGAAGGTAAACTCTTACATTTTATTTTTAATGATCCCCTCATTATCTGAACTCTTCTTTCTTTCAGAACTGCGGGAATTAGCGACTTCTATAGTGGACCTATCTCCCAGGAAGTCATTCCAGCGCTTACTTGACATGGCTGCCCTACGGGCGATATCCCCACAAAGCATCGTCCTTTTTTCCGGGCAAGGTCGGTGTTCTTTGACCCCTATGCTTTATCATCACTTTTTTTTACGATGATGCTAACATGCCCTCTGTAGTTCTGGAAGCTGATGATGAAGTGGAGATCCTGGATGGGCCTGGGGATCATTCAAACCCCCCTTGCATGGCTTTGGGTAAGTAAAACTTTACCCTTGGTATTGTTTTGTTTATTCCATGTTTGCCAGTCTCGCTGACTAGTCGTAAACTTTGACAGCTTTGTCAGCTCCGGCTCCGTTAGAATCCCGAATCTTTATGCCACTAGGACCATATGCTCAACGTGCGTATGAAAGGATGGCAAGACAAAGCATTCACTCCTTGTCAGCCCTCATTGAAGATCTTCATGTTGGAGGTTCTGTTACGGCCGAAGAATTTGCTGCTGAAGCCAATACTTCTTTGCTCGTCCTTGCCACTTATCATGATGAGACATTGGTGCATGTTTGGGTTGAGTATTGTTGCAGAGTGGAGGCTTGCTTACATAATCTTGAGTGTATACGCCTTCCTTCCGAGCTCTTAACTGCAAAGGGGAACCTGCGGGGGTGGATTGAGCGGTGCGCCGCTAATATCCAGTCTTGCGAAAAGAGGCTCAACCGGAAATTTTCGGAGAGGGGGATAGCTTCAAATGCTTTGGGTGAACTCCAAACTCAACTCACTACAAAGACCACCCATGCGTACGAACTTTGGCGGGTGCTTCAAGAATCTATCACAAAGGTGGTAGCTTTTGATAAAGCCGTTATCTTTACCCGCGAGATGGTTGAAGCTCATAAAGTTGCTGAAAAGGAGCTTGAGAGTCGGCTCGCCTCGTATCAGGCTCAACAGTCTCAGGTGGAGACCCGTCTTGTGGCAATAACAAAGCTTGAAGCCGAGGCCCAACGGAAGAATGATGAATTGATGAACTTATTGCACCATCCGCCGGCTTGAAGATTTTTTTTATTCTCCATTTTTTGTATTTACTCCTGAATGAGAGTGTCTTTTGATTCTTTTATGAAATGTACCTTGTATTCATTTGGATTCATGAATAAAAGACATATTTTATTTCATATTGGCATGTCCCTTTTAGCAAATGCGTCATGTAGATAGTCTATCTTGATCTCTTTGCAGGGCAGCGATGGCTTAGAAGACAGGTTCAGATCTGTCGCCTAAAACTTTTCAACTTCATGAGCTGTGAGAGTCTCATAAAGACTTTTTTCCCTACGAGTCGAGAGGATCCCGTAGGTGTATTTTCTTCTTAGGAACCATGAGGATTCCTAAATGTGTGTTTTCTCTTGAGAGTCGTGAGGATCTCACAAGAGAATTTTTCTCCTTTACAAGTCGAGAGGACTCGTAAGTGGTTGTTTCTCTCCTTGTCGAGATTCGACTTTGGAGAGTGTGGCCCATGAACAGTATGCAAGAGCCCATCTTGGGCCGACTTGCAGGGCCCCAGTGCTTAGGAAATAGGTCCTTATCCCCATTGCCTAAGGCTTTCCCATACGAGTCGAGACGAGTCGAGAAGTTCTCGCGAGGACACTAATTTCCTCACGAGTCGAGACGAATCGAGAAGTTCTCGCAAGGGTTTCCTAACGTCACAGTTAACTCCTGCTAATAGAAGTCCGTTAGGGTCTGTGGTACTAGGGTTTTCTACCCGTCGCACCATCGCGTTGGCTGATATATTCCCCGATATGCAATCTTGCTGTTCGGGTAGCCCCGCGACTGTCGTGTCTCTGATCCCTTCGGGGGCTGGACAAGACGTCTTCAAGTAATCTTCCAGGTAATATTACCGTCGAAAGAGCAAGCTTTAGGGATATTCTATGGCACTTTTTACTTGAGGTTAGGCTCAGTTTGGGAGCCCCGATGAGTCATGACCACTCCGCGCTGGTGTGGGATGATCTCCGATAGTCTTTTCAGGTCTCATTTGAGTTGCCGTCAAGACCCTGAAGCGAGAGATTTTCCTTGGCTTCATTTGTTGACATTGTGCCTGCAATATTGCGACGTATATGGAGGTTGTCTCTGGGTTGTCTGTGAACCGTCGAGGTTTGGAACTAGGGGACTTTGCCATGGCTCCGTTTGCTGATGTTGTGCATGTATCTTGCTGGAGGGAGGAGGAACGCGGTTGGTTGATCTCTAGGCCATGGATGCCGCCGTCGAGAAGTGGAACTAGGGACTCTGCCATGGCTCCGCGGTAGTCTCTAGGCTATTTGCGAACTGTCGAGATTTGGAAGTAGGGGACTTTGCCGTGGCTATGTTTTGCTGACGTTGTATCTGCTTCTGGTTAGACTGAGAAGGAACGCCGTTGTTGATTTCTAGACTACAGAAGAAGCCATCGAGATCTGGCTTCCCTTTGACGAAGCTTGGTGGGACACTGTGGTTCCTTTTTCGTTTATACCCATGGATTGTATACATGGGTCAATATTGAACCGCTTGTAGGGCAAAAGTTTTATTTTATTTTATTTCTTTCCACGATGCTCTATCATTTCAGCTTTTTATATCGCAAAAGTCACGATTGCCCAATCATTTCGGCTATTTTCTTGCGGTTCCCAATCATTTCGGCTATTTTTCCTTTTCTTTACTCGCTGCTTTTTATTGCGAGTTGCCCAATCATTTCGGCAATTTTTGTATGCATATATTTTATTGCTGATTTTTGTTGCAAATTGTCCTATCATTTCGGCTATTTCATATGCATTTTTGGCTCACTGATTTTTTGCTGCGAGTATGGAACTCAAGATCTGATACCAATCTTAGCATTAGCATCGCTGCGCTGGAATATTGCCAGGAGCGAATCATCATTTGCCTTTATCGGTTCGAACAAAGGTGGCTTAGCAAACAGGGTTAGGATCCTATCGACTAAGGCTTTTGACTTTACGAGTCGTAAGGGTCTCATAAAGATGTTTCTCCCTACGAGTCGTGAGGATCTCGTAGGTGTGTTTTCTCCTTAGGTGTCATGAGGATTCCTAAGTGTATATTCTCTTATAAGTTGTAAGGATCTTACAAGAGTGTTTTCTCCTTATAAGTCGAGAGGACTTATAAGTGTCGTTCGCCAAATGGGGAAATTTCGCGCCATTGGTGTAACTTGGTGAGGAAAACGTTTATTTGTGCCCATGAATTGTATACAAGGGTCAATATTGAACCGCTTGTAGGGCTGTTTGGGGGATATGATGGCTTAAGAACAGGTTCAGATCTCTGTAACTTAAGGCTTTTTGAATCCTACGAGCCATGAGGGTCTCATAGGGGGAATTCTCCTTACGAGTCGTGAGGATCTCGTAAGTGCAATTTCTTCTTAGGAATCATGGGGATCCCTAAGTGTGTTGCTCCCTTGTGAGTCGTAAGGATCTCATGCAGGTATTTTCTTCTCACAAGGTCGCGAGAACCTTGCAGGTGTTTTTATTTTAACAAGATTGCGCCCTTTCGGGTTTTCACAAACTCGCAAGTAGTCCTGTTGTTTTTACTCACGGCGCCCTTTCGGATTTTTATCCGTGCCCATTTCGCTTGTGGACGTACCCCTTTTTTTGCACGATGAAACTCATGAGAATAGTTTCGCCGCATGTGATCCATCCGTTTTCCGGTGGGATTTGAGTTGCAGTCCTCACCGCTGAGACTTATGGACTTGCATTCTACCATCGCCGTGTTTGAGGCAACGTTGTTAGTTTAGGAACTTTTCGGTCCGTTGTTAGTTTAAAGACATCACGGTCCATAGCTAGTTTAAAGACATCTCGGTCCATGGCTAGTTTAAGGACGTTGCGGTCCGTGGTTAGTTTAAGGACGTTGCGGTCCGTAGCTCTCCATGTGTTGAGACGGAGTACTGTTGGGTACTAATATTAGAGTTTTGACTCAAGAAGATACCGAGCGGACATAGGCGTCGTCATCTATCATTGACCTGGGCTGTGACTCGTTAGGCGTAGTATTTTTTTAGGAATCGGCCGTTTATTGGTTGGAAGGATCTTTCACCATGCGTATCCATGAGCAAGTAAGCTCAACCTTGGTAGACCTTGTCTATGATGTACGTGCCCTCATAGTTCGGCTCGAATTTCCCTCATTTAGCATGATTGGGGATCATAGGTCTTTTTACGACTAGCACGAGTTCGCCTTGGCCGAATGTTCTCGGCCTAATTAATAATTTGTATGAGCACGTCATCCTTACTTTGTAAGCTTCTAGGTTTTGCTGCGCCATGAGACGAGTTTCATCAAGGGCGTCGAGCTCCTCAAGTTGAAAATGGGCATTTTCTTCATCCGTTAGTTTGTACCGAACCGTCACTCATAGAGAGAGTAGCTCTATCTCCAAGGGAAGTACCGCTTCCGTACCGAATACCAACGCAAATGGCGTTGTGTTCGTGGCTGTCTAGAACATAGTCCGATAGGCCCAGAGAGCTTCATGCAATCTCTCGTGCCAGTCTTTTTTTATTTCGGGACGCCGTTTTCTTTATGATCTTTGTCAAGATCTTGTTGGAAGCCCCAGCTAGACCGTTAGCTCGGGGATTATAAACTGAAGAATATCTCCAATCTATTTTATACTGCTGTGCGAAGCGGCTGATCTTATGGCTTCTGTAGGCTGGCCCGTTATCAGAGATAATCTGTCGCTGAGTGCCGAATCGATAGATGATATGTGTCCTGAAGAAATGAAGGATGTCCTTCGTCTTCAATTCCCTTAACGGTATTGCTTCTGCCCACTAAGAGAAGTAATCGGTTATTGCTAGTATGAACCGATGTCCCTTGGATGATGCTGGCTCGATGGGCCCGATTATATCGGTTCCCCACATTTCGAACGGCCAGTAGCCAATATTGGGTGTAGCGGATTTGGATGCTGATGGATGAAGACCCCGTGAATTTGGCACGAGTGATACTGCTTCGCATATTCGAGGCAGTCCTGAACCATTGTGGGCCAATAATAGCCCATTCTTTTGATCTTCAGCTTCATCTTTGGCCCGACTTGATGGGAACCGCAGAGTCCGTCATGAGTTTCTTGAACGACCATTTTTGCTTCTTCTGGTCCTAGGCACTCAGCCATAGACCATCGAATGATCTCTTATAAAGAGTACCATTGACGAAGGTGAAAGACATGGCTCTTTTCATGAGCTGATGTCTTGACGACGCGTCTTCTGGCGTTCGATGGAATTTGAAGTAGTCTATGAAGACTTCTCTCCAATCCTTCGCTCTTCCTTCATCCTTTAATTGGAAGGCCTCTTGTTCAGTTGCTTCCTTTCCTTTAGACGTCTCCGGAGATATTTCTGTTGGTGCAAGAATCCGACAACTTTGCACAATGATCTTTACGTCATCGAGGTTTTCGTCGGCCATTGCTTTGGCGAGCTTGGCTAACGCATCCTCCTTGCTATTTTCCACACGCGGTATGCTTTCCAGGGTGTAGAAGGGGATTTGCGTCAGCAATTGCTGCACTCTTTCACTATACCTGATCAGTCCCGGTTTGCATGTCTGGTAGTCGCCATTTACTTGGCTAACGACCAGTTGGGAGTTTCCATATATGAGGAGGCTTTCGATGCCTATGTCGACAACAATCTCAAGACCTGTTATCAAAGCTTCATACTCAGCCTCATTGTTTGTTCTCGGCTCCGTTAAAGAAAGGGAAAAACGCATTATCCCTCCTTATAGAGTCATAAAGATAAGGCCCACCCCGGCTTTAATCATGGGGGCGTTTTGCTTTCGCTTCTTCAAGGAGGACGCTCTATCGAAGTAGAGTTCCCATCGGGTATCATTCCCTTCTTTCTCCCTGTCAAATGCGTCAAACGTGTATTCGTCCGGCAACTCGCAGTTCAAGGGAGAGTCAACAGGTATCGGATGTTCAGCGGGAAAGTCGGCGATGGCCTAGCCTTTTATTGCCTTGAGGGGTCGATATACTATCGAGAATTCCATCAAGAGGAGGGTCCATTTGGCAGGCCTTCCAGTTAGTATGGCTCTTGACATCAAATATTTCAGAGGATTCACCTTTGATATAAGATGGACCTCATATGCCAAGGCATAATTTCTGAGCTTCGTTATCGCGAAGATCAGCGCCAGGCAGTGCTTTTCGATGGGGGAGTAATTGTTTTCTGCCCCTAGAAGGACTCGTGTAACAATCCCAAATTTCCTGTACAACTTTCTGTGCAAATTTTTCAAAATTTAAAGAAAGGGGTACTTTTGTCTGAGCACAAGTTAAATATTTGTTTTGCTAATTAATAGCAAGAAGAAGCTTGTGGCTCATTGGTAATAACTTGCACTGCTGAACCAAGCCACCAGAGTTCAAATCCCATACCCCACATTATTTTTAATATTTTTTTATTTTGAATTTTTAGAATACCAAGAGTTTACACGTGCATATCTCATAAAAACCCCACTACACCCTGAAAAGTAACAGTACCAGAGGCCTAATGAACTGACGAGGAGTGCTCCGACCACCTGACTCGGCCGAAACGGCCGGCGGACCGGCCGACTCGGACCGCCGAGTCATCAACATGGAAGATGTGTCTTTTGGACTCCCCTATACACCTGCACACTTTAAAACTTTAGATCAGTAACAGAGACTGTTTAATACCCTATTTACTCTATTTTTATTACATTCTAATACAAATTAACACATTTTTTCATTTTAACTTTTCATCTACCTTAACCCTAGCCTAACCCTATAAATATAACCCCTAAACACTACCCCTCACCCCAAAATTCTGAGTAAACTCTCAAGAAATTCCTAGAAACCCTAGTGTGCATTTGAAGTGAACAAAGAAGCGAAACTCCGGCGAATTTTCCGACGACAACCCTAGGAGTTCCCGGCGACGAAACGACCACCAGAAGCTACGTCCGTTCCCTCTTCCTCTCTTCTAATATCTAAACCCGTAAGTCTCACCTCCCTCTCTCTTTTGCTATTCTAAAAAGTTCGTTTTCTAAAACCCGACGGAATCGGAGTTAATCCGATTTCCGATTCGGTTCTTCTTAAAATTTCAACTTTTTCTTAAATATAATCATACCAAACCCTTACATGTTGACTATTAATCATTAACAAACATATTGAACAAGTTTCATGACAATATATTTCATTTTGTAACATTTACCGCTCTTTTTTTCAGTAAAATACCATGTAGTATGGTTTCGACTTTATAACAACCTTAATCTTGCTATACCTTTAGATAGATCACGAGGTAATGACCTACCTCCCCACAACACTCATATGCAACATAGCACAATACTTTCGGGAACCCAGAATACGGGAAAACGAAACATTTCAAATAAATACCATTTACTAATAAAACCATTTTTACAAGATTTAGTATTTTACACAAATCTTTGCAAAGCGCCGCTACAACCCAATTTGGGGAACCCGACTGGGATAGTATGGATTATCGCACATCCCTGGGCTTATTAGTGCGAGATGCAGACCTCCGCAAGGAGCATTCGGTCTCGAAAGATTTAAAATACGGACATCTTAAGAAAATGAGATTTCTAGAAATATAATATATATATATATATGTAATATTAAAAATACCTATTTTTGTTATAATATAAATACTTCAACTTTCCAAAATCACAAGAATCACTTTACATTAAAATACCATGAATTCTATACAAGTTCAATATTACAATTAAATACCATGTATTATGAAAAATAGGTTATTCTCACTAGAAATGTCACAAAATATAAAATCTACATTCATTACAACTCTAAAGACGATAATTAAATACTTGGGGTTTATTTTAAAAATTATACAAAAGTATTTTTACATAAAACCCCCTCAAGTTCTATAAATTACCCTAAGGACCCTGGTAAATATAGGTTTAAGCGGGACTAATCTCTTGAGCCTCGGGGAGCCGGAGAAGTGGGTGCTTGCCTATTTAAGGTAGAAAACTTAACAACGGTGTTATCAACATGGTAATCGTCTTTGAAAAAGACACAAATCCTGTCGCCCATGTTTATCGGTTACCGATAACATCAAAACAATCAGGACTTCAATTTACTTTTCTAATTGTCTGACTCAGACTGAGTCTCATTATAATAATCCGACTTGAATATGATTCAAGTACAATCTACAATCTACAATCCAACACGAATCCTTGAATACTTATATTCAATATGAATCCATGAATCCATATATTCAATCTATTCAATCTGTATTGACTGAACCGAACCATGGATATACTTCCATTTACATGATTCTCCCGTTACATCCATGATTCTCCAGTACATCCATTTTACTGATATCATGGTTTCGGCAAGTCATCCAATTATACAATCTATATATTACAATTCAATTACAAGTTGCAACACAAACAATACAAACAAGACATTACAAGTTACAATACAATACAATAATACAATCAAGACATCACGGGGTTTAAGGGGTAGATTGGTACGGAAGGTGTTAAAAGTGGCACGAGATTGCAAGATTAAGACGTAATTACATCCATGCCGTTGTTCTGTGGTATTATCGACGGAGCCTTATACTTCCATTTGCCCTAATCTCTAGCATATAGAGACCCCTCTCGTATACACTGGCATTCTTCTATACCAAGCTACAAACAACAGCGTTAACATTAAATACAGCATTATAACAATATAATACCACTTTAAAAGCTACACTCTATCTCTTACTCTCTGTCTATTCTATTTCTCCCTTATCCTTAGGACTTACCGAGCGATTTGTTCGCTGACGACATTCTCTTTCTTTCTTCTTTGAATGTCATCAGGTGATCTAGACACTCCGGAGATCGAGACCACTAGAGAAGATTGGACCACCTCATTGAAGACCCAGAGCTTTAGTTCATTGTACACTTTTCCTTTCAGTACTTTTCCTTTCTGTTATGCCATTGTTTAGGCATTGCTTTCATTCAGTTGTATTTACTTTTTCATGCATTGTACAGAAAGAATGTGAATAAATAAAGTTGCTGTTCTATTATATTTTGTCTCTTGTGCATTTACTTTATATTGCTTAGTTACGCTTAGCATATTTACTTCAAAGTAAATACGTAGCTGCCTAGTCGCGCCCTCTGCCCGTACACGGGGAAGCGGGGCGTGACAACTCGAATCAAATAGTAGAGAGCTATCTCCTTCCCTGGTCGTTCTCCTGTGCCCCTAGCGCGCCTAAAGAACCTTCAAGGGCTGTTGTGTATAGAATGAGGGGCTTTCTCTTGACCGGAGCGGTCAGTACCTGCGGGTTCTGCGGATATTGCTTGATTTCTTCTAGTGCACTTTGGCATTTACGATCCCAAACGAACGGGACCCTTTCTTCATTAGATGGCTGTAGGGGCGGCATTTTCCGGAGAGGTTAACTTGGAGGTTGACACCTGTTAAGGCATCAATATCGCTATAACTGGGATATTTCCAAGAGCGACTCATCATTTGCCCCTGTCGAGTTCGACAACGGTGGCTCAGTAGACAGGGTTAGGATCTTGTCGACTAAGACTTTTGATTTTATGAGCCGTCAGGATCTCATAAAGGGTTTTCTCCCTACGAGTCGTGAGGATCTCGTAGGCGTATTTTCTCCTTAAGAATCATGGGGATTCCTAAGTGATGTCTTCTCTTGTAAGCCGTAAGGATCTTCCAAGAGTGTTTTCTCCTTATAAGTCGAGAGGACCTACAAGTGTTATTCATTATATGGGGACATTTCTTGCCATTTGTAGAACTTGGTAAAGAAATATTTATTCGTGCCCCTGAATTGTATACAAGGGTCAATATGGACCGCCTCTAGGGCAGTTTGAGGGATATGACGGCTTAAGAACTGGTCCAGATCCCTATAACTTAAGGCTTTTGAATCCTATGAGCCATGAGGGTCTCACAGGGGGATTCTCCTTATGAGTCGTGAGGATCTCGAAAGTGTATTTATTTTAATGAGGTTGCGCCCTTCTGGGTTTTCACAATCTCGCCGGCAGCCTTGCTCTTTTTACTCACACGCCCTTTCGGGTTTTCATTCGTGCCTATTTTTCTTACGGACGTACCGTTTTTTTTTGAGCGGGTATCCCACTAGATTGTAGGACTTATTTGTAGGCCCCTTAATATCCTTCCAGTCTTTTGAGAAGAAAGGACCATTCTACATAGAGATTCTTCCGCCAGTGAGAAATATGCCCCCAGTGTATATCTCGCGGGGAACGAGTACCCACGTCGTCGCTATTTTGGCGACAGGTTGCTTCAGAACCGCTTATTTTTGTTGAGCGTAGGCGAAAAACGCCATCTTTCCTCCGCTTTTCACTCGCCATCATCGGATGAGAAAGAGTCTTGACCCATTTGATCCAATCGAGTCATTTTATCCATGAGTTCTTGGAAGGTCGGGAACGCCTTTGAATTTGGGTCAAGTGTGGCTATGAGCAATTTCATGGCTGCAACTTCATCGATGCGTTGCTCACATTTGATCAGAAATTTTGCCATCGGGTAACATATTGAACCCATGTCTCATTCGGTTAACCCTTTCGTTGACCAGCGCCGTCACGGTAGTATTAGCGAATCCCTAAAAGAAGAGCATATCCTTTTCGTCGAAGCTCTTCACGAAATCGTTTGGGAGTTCCGCATACCATTCGAAGGTGATGCCCACCAGACCGCTGACGAACTGTCAGAGGAGTAGTATGTCATTTCCTCCAGTATTTCCACTCATGGATTTAAATCGCGTAATGTGCTGGCGAGAATTCCCATTTCCTTTGTACATGTGGAACGTTGGAAGTGTATGCTCTAGCGGGTACTGTATTTGATCATACCACGTCGGATACGATCGACCAGTCTTGATTGATCTATTTGCGGCTTCACTGGCGTAGGGAGCTTTGATTCGCTGAGCGATATATGCGTCCAGCTTTTCTTTTTAGGAATCATTTCCTCCTCAGTCATTGATGAGATTTGCAGAGAATTTGAAATGTCATCCTTATCTTTAAGACCGACTACCGGCGGTTCATTTGTCAGTGGTTCTGATTGAACCATCATTCCAGCCATATTCTAAATTAGAAAGGCCATCTGGTTCATTTTAGTGGACATTTCTGCCGCTTCTTCATCTCCCTTTTTCAGAGCGCGCTTTAGGAAATCAATATCCGACTCTTTCTCTACTCTTTCTTCGGGTCCATCCTCGGGATTTTCCTTAGGCGATGGATTAGCGTTTGCTGTCGCCTGAGCGAGCATCTCCTGCAGTTTTTCACGTTGCAGTTGAACTTTTGTCAGGGACTGAGTTTGATGTCGGTGACTAGTAGAAGCTCGAACTTTGTCTTTGGAATTCACCACATAGACTATGTGAATTACCATGCCCCCAGGCTTCAGGTGCTTGTAGTTTTGGACTTTGGAGTTTGCTTCGGGCACTTGAGCTTTATTAGGCCTCTCTTTTTTCTGTCAAAAGATGCTTTGGTTTTGGGAGGAACCGCTGCATCAGGATTCTTCTTGGGATGAGTCCTATTGTATTTGAAAGGGGATTTGTCAGAATTTGGCTGACGTCTAAGGGAAGAGCTGTGGTTAATGATAGAGACCTTCACCTGCTTCCACACCTTATATATAGATGAGGAAAGTTGTTTTAGGGAGCGAACTGGTTTCTGCTCTCGTGGGATTTCCATGGGTTGCGGAGATTTCTTCAATATCGCGGTGGGAGAATTTTGTTTATCCCTTCGCAATAGTTTGAAGCTGTTCCCGGTTGGAACAACAATATTCACCATTGGGATTGAAGCAGGACCATACAGAGAACTGCCCCCAGCTCATTTTTGTATGATGCCAATATCGACGTCGACCATTTCTTGCGTCTATGATTTGATCAGCCTTACGATTTTTCCACGCTTTCACCCTGTTTCCTTTGAGAGCTTGAATATTCTGCCCCCTGCGTCGACCTTGATCCTTGGCAGGTGCCAGTTGTTTGAGGACTGATTCCGTCGGCAAAGCTGCAGCTTGGGGAACCAGCCTGTGGAAGACAGACTTCCTCTGGGCTTCCTCCATCGGCGTTGAGGCACCGAAGGTGGGAGGTGGGAGTATCGACCCAAAGAGAAGCCCGTTGATTTCTTGAAGAGCCAGATTGCAGAGATTTAAGGCTACAAGTGGCCCATACTTGACTCCACCAGATATGACAGAGCTTGAGTTGCTAGGGTAGAAGCAAACACCATTTATAGAGACAAAACACCGGCTTCGGTATCCCATCACCCAAGGGCAACCACAAACATATATATCGCGATTATTTGATCGCGGAAAAACACGACACACGAAGTGTGGAGTGAAAAGAGGAAAAGGTCCCACCGGGCGTGCCAGAATCTGTTTACCGCCGAAAGACACGACCGGGACGTTATGGCGTCTGGCCTAAATTTTGGGGGCAGATGCTATTTGGTTTTATCTATCTACCTTTCCGAAGATGCCAAGCTGATTTATGGCACCGTGTATCGATGGTCAAAACAGATGCGGCCGTTGTAGCAGACTTCATCAGATTCCCTCGTTTGCGAGGGCTTTTTGATTATGGGGATGCTCTTCCCTGAAGGAGCAAACCCCTGCAGTTAATTACGTTATCGCGTAGCGATAACCACTTTCTCCTGCTCCAGAAGGTCACTTCATGTCGTGTGTGTTTGTTTTATTTTTAGTTGCCCGTGGATTGTATACGGAGACTAATTTGTACTGTCGCCCGTAGGGCGTGGATTAGTCCAAATCCGTATTTTCTTATATTTGGCTTTGGTTTGATTTAAGGATCATTAACCTTGTTTGAGATTAAGATCGACTTAAATATTTTTTAAGGATACGTTAATCCGATATTGGACTAAAATCTACTTAACGGGGGTTCAGGATCATTTTTGATCAAATAAAAGAGCATTTGGGCTCTATCATTTTAGTTTAAAGACGTTACGGTCCATGGCTCACCATTTTTGATATGGGGGTTTAGTTTAAGGACGTTACGGTCCATAGCTAGTTTAAGGACGTTACGGTCCATGGGCTAGTTTAAGGACATTACAGTCTATTGGGATATGCTCATGGGTTTGAGAGTGCATCCAAGAACTGTTGGTTACTGGGACCCTCCACCTCTCTGATATCGTTGAAGAATTACAACGACATATATCAGAGGTGTGGAGAGATGTACCTTTGAACCGAACTCCAGATTGAAGGGAGAGATCGTGGTGGAACGAACATTATTTTAGATGCCACGTGTCAAGAGATCATTGGCCATCTCTGGGATGAAGATCGATTTCGGGGGGACCTGAGTATAGGAAGGCTTCGGTTGATTGATGGTCAAAAGGTTTTTGGCCTTGAGAGACTTGGCTGATTTGGGCTAAGGTTGGCCTCTCACAGTGTTAAACATTGCTAAATGTTTAGCGCTCACGTGCTCCCATGTGAGGCTCTTAAACAGTGTTAAACACTGAAACTTGGAGCACTCACGTGTGGCACGTGATGCACCTAGATATTGGGCACTGTTTCCTTGGGCTTATTCCCTCGTTCTGTACATGTAAGTGTTAAACACTTAAGTCTTGCAACTATCACGTGTAGACACGTGAGGCGCTACTAAGTTAGGCACTGCCTCCTTTGAATTTATCCTCCTATTCTTTTCTAAGTGCTAAGCACTATTGGAAGTCCCATGGGATCATGTGACTCAATCTCAGTTGTTCCTTTTTATTTCTTAGAGGTGTTCACGTGGGAACACGTGATCTGTCGTTGTAGCGTTAAACGCTAAAATGCATAGGGCTCTTGATCTTAGTCTTGAGAACTTCAAGTCATTTGTTTTATAAAAATTAAATTCTTATATAGAGTTAAACCCTAGTTTTATCAGAGGAATTAAATTCCTATGTTTTTGGAAGAATTAAATTCTTCAAACTTAATTCTTTCCTCTAGGTTTTGGGACTGCATGACAGAATCTCCCCAATGAGAATTAAATTCTCAACTTATGGGAAGATCTGCTTCTGCAGGCCTCAACCAGAAGAAGAACTAAGTTATTTTTTGGAAGAGTTAAACTCTTGTAAAAGGAGATAAAATGATCTCGAAGTCTTTTCCTCACCTAGGGTTTCTTTTTCTCTAAAGAGAACCCCTCTTCTTTTTGTTTTCTCAAATCTTATGGGGGGGTCTCCTCTCTCTCTCTATATATCTCTCTCTCTTCAGTCTCGAGTCTTTTATATAGCAGGGGCTAGTTTGTTGATTTTTGTTAAAGAAATCTCTCATTGAGAGATTTTTGATTAATTCGGGGATTTTATCCACGATTGGATTTTTGATCCAGGGGTTTCTGTTTTACAGAAGACATTTTTCCTGTTTTTAACAAAATTGGGAAAATATTTTCCCATACAGAGCTTATTCTGCATCTTGGTGATTTTTAATCACCATTGGATCTTTGATCCAACGGTGCTCTGATTTACAGAGAACAATCTTTTTTGGTTTACAAAGATTGGGGAAAATATTTTCCCATACACAATCTTTCCCATCTTGGTGATTTTTAATCACCATTGGATCTTTGATCCAACGGTGCTCTGATTTACATAGCACAATCTTTCTGGTTTAGAAAGATTGGGGAAAATATTTTCCCATACAGAGCTTATTCTGTATCTCGGTGATTTTTAATTACCATTGGATTTTTGATCCAACGGTGCTCTGATTTACAGAGCATAACCTTTCTTGTTTAGAAAGATTGGGGGAAATATTTCCAAAATAGGGTTCTGATCCCTTTATATAGAATTTAATTCTATCAGCTTAGAAGGTATTAGGAATCCTCACGTGTAGCACGTGACCCAATGGCCCAAGGCTGGTTTGCCTATATGCAGCAGTCCCACAGAGGAGCATCACGTGTTGGAACGTGATGCGCCTTCTGCCTATTATTTGCTTCCTGAAGGCGCCTATATACTTTGTATATAAATGCTCACGTGTGACATGTGAGGCTTAACTTCAGCCTTATTTGTTAAGCGTAATGCTTATAATTTTGCTCCAAGGTGCATCACGTGTGGGCACATGATACTCCATTTGGTGGATTTTTCCATCGCTTTTTGGTTCATTATTTTTTTAATGAAGGAACAAGGTCCTCTTTTACTCATCATAATCGCCTTCCTGCGATTACAATTACTGCCTTGATGGCACTATAGCCAACACTAAGTAGCATATATTCGGATATGAGACACGATACCTTAAATTTTTTCCTAAACACTTTAAATTTTCTCAATTTTACCAATTACACTAAAATACCCTTAATTATTACTATTTTTTCACTAAACTACCTTAAAATTTTTCCTAAGCAAACTATTTCTTCAATTTTACTAAATTAGTCTAAAATACCCTTAATTATTGTTCTTTTTACACTAAACTATCTTAAAATATTTAACTAAACAATTCATCTTCTTAAATTAACTAAATTAATATAAATTTCTCTAAAATACCCTTAAATATTGTTGGTTTTCAGAAAACTATCATTAAATTTTTTTACAAAAAACCCCATTTGCGTAATTTTACTTTTTTACACTAAAACACCTTTAACTATTAGAGATTTTTCTCTAAATTACCCATAACTATTGTTATTTTCTCTAAACTACCTACAAAAATTCGCTAAATTACACGAACCCTAACCCTAACAATTAACCCTAATTATTAATTTAACCCTAAACCTAACCCTAACCCTATCCTCGATCCCTTACCCGAACCTTAATTATTCATCACTTTTCACATAATAACAACAACAATGATAATAACAACAACAACACTAAAAATCCTAATTTTTACAAATCAAACAAAAAAAATTAAAATTTAACCAATTTGAACTTACCTTTTGATGACCATGGTCTAGAGCAAGCTTCGAGCAGTGGCGATGAGCTTCAACGAGCTCGAGCGGCGAAGAAGAGCGACGCTGTAGCGACCCTAAATTCTATATACTGTCCCTTTAGTTTTAATTAATAAAAGGCATTGTTTTATATTTTGATTTCGAGTTATAAGAAAATTCTTGTGAAATAAGTGCTAAAACAACTTGTAGCTCACTGGTTAAGTCTTTAGATTACTATCCCACAACCCACGTGTTCGAATCCTAACATCACCAATATTTTATTTTATTTTTCTTTTTGACACTTTGGGAGCCCAAGAGTTTGTACGAGTTTTACACGGAGTTATGAAAAGTTGCAATAGAAAAGAAGTATATAAATGTGGTATTTAAACACAGAGGAGTAATTAGCACGAACCCCAAGGAATTTTGCTATGACTTGGCCGCCGGTTTTGGAAAAGTAGCAGCCCCACTTGCCCTGTTCATCTCCATCTTTTACCCATGCTTTCCTTTGCCCCTTCTCAGTTCATTTTCATACATCAAAACTCCCCAATCAGTCCAAAGAGCTGTCAGATTCTTCAGCTACTCTATTATCACCATTTTTATTACAATTTATTTCTCTTTTTAATTCCCATAAACCTATATACTTTCACTATATATACTAGGCTATCCTAGCTATCTCTTCTTTGAATTTATTCAGAAAAAAATTCCCCCAAATTGATCTTTCAAGAAGCCAAAATCCCCTTTGAAGCTAAGTACCCTCATGAAAGCCCTCAAGCTCACCTTTCTCGATCTCGGCTCTACACACCAAGTGTCCCTCATCTCCTATACCCCCTCTAGGATACGTGCAACCCGTAAGTCCCTTCTTTTCTTCTTTTTTGCCTCGATCTTTCACACCTTCTTTTGTCGTACTCTTCATCGATACCATTGTCCTCGTCTCTTTCAGCTCCTAACAAAATATAGTTTCGATTATATGGATTGTTAGATATCATAGATTTTATTCTTAACTAAATTTCACTCGTTACTTTCTATATTTGACTACCCCCTAAATGTCATCGATTTATAGAATAAAACTATCAATCTCTTAATCTTACAAACCATGTCTCACTTAATTTATATTCATTTAAAATGGAACTTTGACATGTTAGTTGATATTGTAAATATTTCTTTTAGAATAAAATAGCTAATAAAATACAATGTTCTTATATTACCCTTGTGGTAGTTTAGTGTTAAAATATTGTAGGAAATACACGGGGTATTGACCTACCTCCACACGCACACCTTGGAAACCATAGCACGAATTATATATTGTAACGTTCTTTCTAAAAAGAATCGTATTCTCTAAAATACCCTCAAGTAAAATACGAAATTTTTATCCTTTGCAATTACGCCTCTACACTCCTTATTAGCAAAACCCGTTTATAGTTAGTGTGGATTATCGTACATCCTGAGGTTTAGTAGAGTGAGGTGCAAAACTATTCACAGAGATGGGGCCTCGAAAGGAATAAAATACGGTTTTATAAGAAAATAAACAGATTTTATAAAATTTAACATAAAAGAATATATGGAAAGTTATGTTAAATTGGGTTATCACTATTTTCTAAATATCAAATTAAAGTTGTTAAATTAAAGTTTATAATAAAATACTCTCAAGTTTCCAAAAGATAGATTTTTCATTAAAATATCATAAACTTTAAAAGTTAGGTTTTGACACTAAAATACCACAAAATATAAAACACGTTTTTATGAAAAATCTTTACATTTTAATTAAAATATTTTTATCAAAAACACCTTAGTGGTTTTAGGATGAATTAAAATCCCTTGAGAATTTTTAAATGACATCCTTCACATAAATACCTTAGAAATTAAAAGACTAGTCTATACTACGTATTTAGGTTGTAGATTGTTTGACTGGCGTCTACTCTCGTTAGTGCCTCGGGGGTGCCGGAGAAAATGATGCACCACATACCTTTCCTTAAAGGCAGATCGTAATTTTAGGGAAATCGAAATCACTTAGGATTTGAACTCGAATTTAAAGTTAAACTTGAACTTGACTTAAAGTTGAACTTAATTTGAACTCGAGCTTGATAGATGAATTTGACATAAATATCTAAACCCAATATCTACACTTGAATTGCCTTGACTCGAACCATGAATACAACCTGACATGAGTACTTGAACACTTGATATGAATACTTGGTCTTGATATGAACTCAATCTTGCAATTTGATGTATTCTTGGATTCAATCAAGTCTTGTAAGTTTAATTATAATTTTAGATACGCGGGGTGTTAGGGTAGTTTGGGTATGAACCCAACGGAATCACATGAGTCCCATACTTACTGTAATGACTGTGAATTTACTGTACAAAATTTTTCAGTTTAATGTACAGAAAAGAGTTTACAAGCCTGAGTACAAGTTATAAGTTAATTTTGTTAAAGAACAACAAGAAACAACTTGTAGCTCACCGATAAAGCATTTCACTGTTGTGATGTAGCTCCTGTGTTCGAATCCCATCAGATACATTATTTTTTCTGATTTTCTTTTTAAAATTTTTGGAAACTCAAAAGTTTAGACGTGCAATGCACATAAAATGAAAAGACAAAAAATCGAACATGTGCATAATGATTTAAATACCGAGATGAACACATGGTAAGAATCCGATGGCCCCACTTAAAAGATCGACTGGCCAAAACCCCTCCAGGGCCGGCACCGACGGTCCCTCCATGGCCAATGAGGCCCGGGCTTTTCACACTCGACTCTTGGCCTACCCCTAATTCCCCTGCACTGTTTGATTTTCCTGCAATCAAACATAGACTCTTCAATTCATAATTTATCATTATTTTAATGCATTTTAATTCACTCTTTTAATTCCAAAACCCTAATTCTACACTATAAATATGACCCCATGCCCCAGCCCTTCCTCATTCTGAAAATTATAGCCAAAATTCTTAAAATTTTCTAAGTACAAGTGAAGTACAAATAGAGTTAGCATGCGAGCAAGTTCCGGTAAGGATAGAAGCAAAATTCCGGCGATTTCACAATACCACGATGACAAAAATCCTTTCTTCTACCTTCTCTTCATTTAACCAACTTGTAAGTCCCTCTCAATCCCTCTTCTTCTTCTTGAAACATCACTTTTCAAAACATATGTCGGAAGTGGAGTTAAAACTGACATCTTATTCTAAAACTCAATAATTCTACCTTTTCTTATATATTCATCATTCATATTCCTACACCATACTTTTTAACATAAAATCAATGCTTAGAACCAACTTTAAACTAAAATATCATGCACAATAACTTTAAATTAATATTTACATTAAAATACCTTGAACTTTATATATATCATTTTTATTTGTTTTGCTTAAACATACCTTTAGGAAAATTCACGAGGTAACGAACTATCTCTCACAAACACACATGGTTTCCATAGCACGATACTCTTTGAATGTATTTTTGTGACGAATACAATATTACATTAAAATATTATTTACTATAAAAACGGTTTTTTTTGAATTGTATTTTAAAGTTTTCTGCGATTATGCCTTTACAACTCTTTTTAGGGGACTCGCTATTGGATGGTGCGGATTATCGCACATCTTTAGGCTAGTAGAGCGAGATGCAGACCTCCTCACGGAGCATTCGATCTCGAAAGGTTTTTAAATTCGGTTTTTAAGAAAAACGCATTTTCTAATTTAATAAAACTTAATTTTTATAATATATAAATATTACAAATCCATATATTTTCAAAATATGACAAATTTACATTTGTTAAAAGATAAAAGTTCACAAGTTTCACTGAAATACCATCAAGATACCAATACAATGCAAGTTTTACAATAAAATACCATGAACTATTCAAGTTAAGTATTATCACTAAAATACCTCAAACCCTTAAAAATTCACATCCATGAAAACCCTAAATAATATAAATAACTTCTTGAGGTTATTTTGAAAATATATTAAAAATATTTTTCATAAAGCCCCCTTGAGTTATATAAAACAACATTTAAGGACTTCAGTAAATATAGGTTTAAGCGGGATCAATTCTCTTGAGCCTCAGCGAGCCGAAGAAAGTGAGTGCTTTCATATTTAAGGTAGAAAACTTAACGGTGTTATCAATGGTAATTGTCTTGGAAAAAGACACAAATCTTGCCGTCCATGTGCAGTAGTTACCGATAACTCCCGAACCTAATTTAGGATCTAAATCAGTTACAAGAGTCTGACCATAGTCTGAGTCTAAGTCTAAAACTGAATCCAACTCAAATCGGAATCCAAAGTATAATATGAATACTTGAACATGAATCTGAATATCTGAATTCAAGTTTCAATATCAAACCTGAACACTTGACTTGACTTGACCAAACTATGGCTATAACCTGACATGACTACAAGATTACATCCTGAACCTGACTACTTGAACAACTTGTATCCATGGTATCGACAAGCCTTTTAATATAATCAATATAATACATTACACGGGGTTTACGGGGTAGATTGGTACAGAATGTATTTAAGTGGCACGAGATGGTCACTAAAAGACACCCACATGAACTCTCGTGTCGTTGTCCCATGGATTTTGACGGGGCATTGTACTACATGTTACCATAGTCCATGAGGTAAGATAGACTCCACTTGTATACAAAAATAACTTTTATACCAAGCTACAAACAACTTCGTTAGTACAATAAACACATACCTGTACATCTTACTGGTTCCATTTCAAACTACTTTTTATATTCCATTATTTCTTTTGGGACATATCGAGCACTAGTTCGTTGACGACATTCCTTCTATTTTCTCTCATTGGAATGTTCGTCAGGAGGACTGGACTTTCAGGAGATCAAGCCCAGCCAAGAGGACTTGGATCAGTTCACTACCCAGCCGTACTTCTAGCTTTCCTGTTACTTATTTTCATTTTGTATGTCACTGTTTAGGCACTGCTTTACTCATTGTACTTTTCTTTTCAAAACAGTTGTATGTAAAGATGAATGTTAATAAAATGTGCTATTCATTTTATATCTCTTGTTATTCTTGTGCATTATATATATTACTTAAATTTAGCTTAACGTATTTATTTTTTAGTAATACGTTGCGGGCCCACCACATCTTTGCTCCCGTCTACTGGGAAGCGGGGCAGGTTTTGTTGGCGGGTCATGCAGGTCAGTTCTGCATGAAGTCTTTAGCAATATATCATAAGAATTATAAGAATCAGCAACTACACGTTCCTTATATTTCAAATTCCTTGAATCTATCCTAACCCTTCCTTTTCTATCAAGGTTATGGATTTACCGAACAACACAAGTACCAACGTCAATGGCAACACCCCACCGCCTACTCTAGCACCACCACCTACTGTTGCAGCTCCTATCAACGAGCAGACGGTATTGCTTGAGGCGATAAAGAGCCTCTTGGAGGGTCAGCAGCAACATACTGCCATCCTCATGCACCGCCCAGAAGTTGAGGCACCCAGAGTCGAGCAATTCCGGGCACTGCACCCGAAACATTTTTCAGGGAATGAGAAACCACTGACGGATTAAGAATGGGCCCAGTCAATCAAAGATGATCTGGCAGCAGCACAAGTGCCAGAGATTTCTTGGGTGAGAGTTGCAAAGTTGCAGCTAACAGATAACGCCAGAGTCTGGTGGAAGGCTGAAGAAAGCCGACTCGCCCAACCTATCGAATGGAAGAATTTTCGCGATATGTTCGACGCGAAGTACTTCCCTAAGACTACCCATTTCGACATAGAACAACAGTTCATCCACTTACAACAAGGCTCGATGTGGAGCAAGTCTGTGGATGAATACGATACTGAGTTTACCATGCTTAGCAGGTAAAATAATCTCTCAATATTCAAATTCTTGATATTACATATTACACTGTTAACACAAGGTCATAATATATTCGCGGCACACCTTATTCTAACTGCTGAGATTTGGGCATGAAGATTTCAGCAAGGGTTGGATCCGGAAATCCAAGCTGCACTCGCTACAGGGGATTTCTTAACCCACGATCTTGTTCTGAAGGCTGCCCGATGCTATGAGGCAGCGGTGAAGAAGAAGGACAGGCCACAGGATGTCGGTGTGAAATGCCCTGCCACTCAGATGACAGGAGACGCCTCTTCCAGGCCAACTTTTGCACCCAGGAGATCGGGAGGATCATTTATCCGGCCTAGTCCAGACTTTTGTTTCTATTGCAAGAGGGACGGTGATTGGTTCTCGTTAAGAGAGTGTTTGTTTCTAGTTACCGCAATCAGCACGGCATCGCGTGTAGCTAGCCGCAGTGAATACGGATCGTCCGCAGGGATGCATGGACCTATTAATCTTTCCTTAGACGAGTTGATTAGAAATAGAAAAAAGGAGGGAGAATAGTTTTAAGATCTATTTTAAATACGGATGTAAAATATATACAAAGAAGGCTTGTAGGTTTCTTCGGATTTAGTAGTCCTGGATGAATACAAAAGATGACTCCTTTTATCTTTTAATAGATTTAAAATTAGATTGATAGTGGTGAATGCAGATTAGGGTTTTCGGAGGGAATAAGGTTCCTACTCTTAACCCTTATCTTTACATTAACCTATATTCATGTCTAGCCTTTACCAAAACTATTGTTAATCTAATCTCAAATCGCGGTCGTGACTATCAACAAGTTGATAGCACGCACGATTAGGACGTTAACAATTGCTTTGCTAAAGTTTATAAATTTTATAAGACGTAAAAGGAGTTTAAGAGTTTTCATCACCTATTGATCTACCCTAATCCTACGACCTTATCAAGTGGAGAATTACTCACACATGTTGGCGATAGAAGAAGAAAGAATAAATAAGAAAATGATAATGCAAAAAATAAAAATACAAAGAACTAAACTAATGATCTACCTTTATTGACCAACTTCACAAATACAAATCCTTCATATTTAGATTACACGAAGAAGTTGCTCTTGATCTCTGCCTCGTAGAAAGTAGATGCTCCGTCGATTTTTACGTCGTCCTATCACGTCGAATCATAGACCTGTCGTGGATCTCTAGTTCTTTGTCGGTGATTTTCTTCGTGTAAAAGGTGATGATTTTTAACTTTAGCCCTTGGTCCTTTATATAGAACTAGAAGAAGAAACCCTAGATCCCAAGTATTAGGGTTTGTTGTTGCAATTCTAACCTAAAAATCCGAAACCCTAATTCCTCACATCGGCCGTGGATCAGCCGCGCATGTGGGGTTTTAGTCGTGGAAGCGCTGCACGCTAGAGAGATCATGGCTTCAATCTTTTGGTGCTGCCTCATGTTGACATGTGGAGATCTTCTAAATATCTAGATTTTGGAAATATTTCCTGAGTCTCTGCCAGTATTGATTCTACGATTTTATTAAATTTTTCCGGCAGATTTTTGATCCTGACATCTTGAAAATCTCGATTTCTTAACCTGAGCTAAAGTCTGCAAATATCTTCAAGAATAATGTTAGTAATATTTGTTATATTAGATATATATTCTTAATCATTTTATATGGTAATAAATGTTTAAGAATATTTGATTAAGAATATTTGATATGATATACATATTTAAATTATCAAAATATCTTATAAATATTATATGCATATATTTTCCTTCATAATGTATATTATAATATATAAATATATGGTAAAAAGTATTTTGCAGATAAACCCAAATATGTTCTATATTTATAATAAACACTTTTAAATATTTAAGAAAAGTAAGGAAAATGTTATATCAAAAGTGCAATATTTTCGACTGAACAAATGCCCCTAAACTTAACTTTGATCGTCCCGAGCAAACTAGTTATTCAAGAGAGGGAGAAGAAAAAAAGAAAAACCTAAGTAGCATAGTTTCGTAGGCAACACGATTGCACTGAGCACGTGCAACAAGCTGTTAAAGCTCTAGGTGTCCCTAGTAGGAGGAGTGTTGTCTCCTGATGGTTTTCAGTGGATTGCACCCATAAATTCCTATAATAAAAAAAAGAAGATGAAAGTTATATATAAAGAAAAGAACATATGAAAGAAATAACTTGAAAATAAGTGTTTCAAACTATACTAGCTTTTCAGTTGCCATGAGCCATATCTTAATGGTCATGAAAAGATGTCAGAAATCACATCATCCCTCAATAAAACACCGCCTTTAGTTTTCCTCCCTACCTTTCTTCCAAACATTGATCATATACCCCTACGTGCGTGTAAAAGACATCGCTACACTTAAAGAATTCAATTCAAGCTATCATACTCTTGTCCATCTGCCTTAGTACTTTTTAGTCGGTGAATATTATAGATGGAATTGCTCGCACATTCTTCATGCGACCGTTAATACTTCTTGAGGTACTAACCGACCGATTACTAAATTTGCTTACTTATTAGACGTAATTAGTAATATCCTCGTCATGCAACACCCAAGTCTTAGCACTGGCTTCCAATCCAGTTGGTCTAAGGCACTAGGTGATAAAGCACCCTCACTATATTTTTTTATGCCTTCTTAAGTAATTTCAAAACCAGTGTTCATTTTTCTTCACCATTTTATACTTTATGCTTCATTTATATTTATTTTTCTTCATACTAAGGCTTTAAGACGAGCATTTCAAGGTATCCTCTACTATCCCAAGTTTCAAGATGTGTGCAAGTGTGTATAGTAGGGTATCAACGTTCAAATGTTTGGCCTCAAGAATATGGACTATTTTCAGACTTATTTTTATTCTCAGATTAGTAATTTCCTTTATCTTACTAACCCTTGGGACAATGGTTCATAACTACCTATTACCAGTTTTGTTTTAAAATATCTAATTTTCTTTCTTTTCTTAAACCCTTCCTATCTTTCATATGTAATTTTCCACTTTCTAACTTTTATTATCAAAAATAAAATAAAATTTGTGCTTATAATATAGTATAATGCAAGATGATATGTAGATAAGCACAAACCTCCTCCAAACCTATTTGCAGCAGTGTCCTCACCGATTTCATCTATTAAGCTCAAAAACCTTTAGATTTGGGAGGAAAAATTATTAAAGGGGACAAGAATCACTGAAAGTGAAATCCTCCCCCAAACTTATTTTTGGCTCACAATTTTGTGTAAAAATTTTATTTTCAAGAGTCAAAATACTTCCCCCCAAACTTGAGTTAAACAATATTAAACATTTAAAATCATAAAGAGAGGGGTTTAAGTTATTGGTCAATATAAAGTTTTACAAAGACCAAAAGTCAACACCAACCATTCAAATATTTTATCAATATAGCACTAATGTTGGTAGAAGAACATGTCACCTATAGACGAGAAGAAGTGGGGAGAAGATAAGAGGTGTAATAGAACGGGTTTACGTCTCGGTTTATAGAGACGAAACAGTGATGGTGGATTACTCGTATACTTGTTCCGGATAAGAAGAAGGGGTGGCGGTTCAACTTCTTTGAGTAGGGGTTGATTCATCACAACGCCCATGTCTTCCAAGAATACGAGTTCTTCAGCGAAGATTTCTTCAAAGCTATCATTGATATCCCGAATAATAATCTTATCGGAAAGAACGGGATGATACTCGGACTCCATAAAAGGTTCATAATTAACGTTAGATGTTGACCCGGACAACTCGATAGAAGGTTCCGTATGTGTATAATAAATAGCGGGGTCAAACAACAGCGTACTAAGGGAGTCTAGATCTGTATCGTGAAGCCCTTCAAGTTCGCTGCTGTCGGAATCTATTATTTCAACATAACACACATGAGCATAGGGTTCGGAGGGTTCACTTCCCAACTTGTAAATTTTAAGCTCAATTGACATCTTCCCGAAGGATAGGTTCGTAGAACCGTTACGACCATTGATTACTGCGTAGGAAGTCGCTAGAAAAGGCCGAACTAGAATCACCGGAATTTAGTTCCGTGGGTTAGCTACAGGCTGTGTATCTATAACTATAAAGTTCACAGGGAATATAAATTCCCCGACTTTGATTAACACATCCTCCAACTCACCCCAGGTTAGGTGATAGATCGATCGGCCATCTGAAGAGTGCAGTGCGTTGTTTCAACTCTATGATCCCTAATTGCTCATAGACAGAATACGGAAGCAAGTTAACACTAGCACCTAAATCGAGTAGAGCACGATTAATATTTTTACCCCCATTAGAAATAGATATTGTAGGACTTCCGGGGTCCTTTTGTTTCTGGGGTAGTTGCCATGTAAAAGTAGTGCTCACATTACTCGCAAAGAAAACTTTTTTAGGTACTTGAACTTTTCTTTTCCTAGTGCACAAATCCTTTAGAATTTTAGATAGGATAGAACTTTTTGTATAGAATCTAGGAGAGGGATATTTATATTAACTTGCTTAAAAATTTCCACAATCTTCTCCATCTGGGGACTTGGTCAGTTGCTTCTTAACCTGTTTGGATAAGGAGATTTATCAATAAGGGTTGGGTCCAACATTGGAGAAGATTGTGGGGGTGGAATGGATCCCAGAATTGGAGTTAGAATTGTTTTAGGTTGACTCAAGAAAGTGGGCGGAGGGTTCGATCCTACGGAAAAACGGAGAACATGCTCGGAAGAAGATGGAGGACTAGACGAAGTAGGTGTAGAAGTAGAAGCCGGGGTTTCAATTGATTCTTCATCATCACCTGCTCACCCACTTGATTGTTCAACACTTTTCCCGATCTCAACGTGGTAACGACACTCACATTATGACTTTGTGAGTGGCCAGGATTCGGCAGAGGTTGAGATAGAAGTTTCCCTTTCTCTCTCGCACTCAACGCGGTATTTAACTGTGCAAGTTGTGTTTCTATCGATTTTATACTTTCATCGTGGGAAGTGGTTTTTCGCATTAACGTTTGGATAGAAGATGTTAAAATATCCGTCGTTTACATAGAATTTTTAATAAACATATCCAAGCTATGATTGAGTGCAGAGGAGTTTTCGGTACCGGCTGTTAGGAAAGAATTATTATAAGGTGTAGAATTGTTGGCCGAATTTTGAAAAGGTTGCGTTTGAAAGGGGTGCCGACTCTGTTGTGGTGGTTACTGTTATTGTGGAGGACGTATTTGATAGTTATTTTGGCTTGGGAACGTATTTTGAGTTTGAGTATAGTTTTGGTTGCAAGCAAAATTAGGATGATTCCTCCATCCCTGATTATATATGGAAGAATAAGGATCGTTTCTAGGTCGTTGCTGAAAAGCAGTATTAGTGTGTTCTTGACCTTGAAATGGAGGATTCAAAATACATTCTTCCGTCAAGTGTGATGGGTTGGAACATCAACCACACACGGTTTTGGGGAGCGTAAATTGGTTTAGGGAAGCTGAAGAGACTTTGTTTTCTATATCATCGAGTTTTCTTTGTATCACGGCCATTTCGGCTTTCACTGTGATAGAAACATCGAGCTGATGGATACCTCGCCTAGACAATGTTGGTCTAACATTTTCCTACTATAAAGTTTGTTCGGTGAGATCTTCCAGAAATTGCCAAGCTTCACCATCGTCTTTAGACAGAAAATGACATTGGCACGTGGTTTCAAGCATCTGTTTTGTTGCTGGAGTAATACCCTCATATATAATACGGCAAAGGTCCCATCTATTGATTCCGTGCTGAGGGCATTGTAGAAAAAGATCCTTAAACCGTTCAAAGCATTTCAAAAATGGTTCACTGGAAAGTTGGGTAAACTGGTTGATCTCTCTTCGAAAGCGGGCGGTATTATGAATTGGATCAAATTTCTTAAGGAATGCTACTATGAATTCATCTCATTTGGCAATAGAATGTGCGGCAGTGTTATAAAGCCATTTTTCTGCCAGATCGCATAAGGTAAAAGGGAGAAGACGTAATCTCATAGCATCCACAGAAATTTGTGACGTGCCTATCATTGCACATACGTTTTCGAATTTGTTTATAAAAACGTATGCGTCTTTGGATTCAAGCCTGTGAAATTTGGACAACAGTTTAATGAAGTGGGGTTTACTTCCAAAATTATCCCCATTGGCTGGTGGAATAGATAGACAAGTAGGAAGGGTTCCACGCACGGGGTAGTATCTTTCTTAGAGAGAGATGCGCTGTGGATTTTGCGCACCTACGGGTGGTGGCAGGGTGGTAGTGTGAAAGTTGGATGGAGAACCGTCCATCTCGGATGTGGTGGGTGGAGGGTAAATAGAAGATAAAGAATTACCGACTACGGAGTCGATTGCAGAAACGCGGACAAGACGGGCACTAGAATCACATGTCCAGCCGAGCATACACTAAGAGGGTTTAGTGCAGGTGGCAGCGTGTGTGAGAACTAAAAAGGTTTGTTTTGAAAAAGTGTCGAACGTGAGACAAATAACATAAAAAATGCACAATCAACCCTAGAACTAAGGTCACCTAGGTCAAGTCACTAGACCAGTCCTAGACTTCTAAAGGACATGTCGCAGGATCAATCCTCTACCACCTCTTTATCACTCTTGTGTCCTGGAGTTGCCAGGTAAGTGGGAGGTATCTGCTATACGAATCACCAAAATAGTGGGCCTAATTAAGTAACCACTTTCTTTAGTCACACTTCCCTTAGACACTACAAAAGAATGCGGATAAGCGATAGATTACCCTCGACCTTCCTCTGTCCTAATTAAACGCGGCGGTCCTTAGAGTCTTAGTCTAGATATTTTTTAATTAATATAGGGTGATGCGGATTCTTGTTTTGTGATTTGTGGGGCCTAGGAAGGGTGATGAAATCCCCACCTAATCTGAATTTTGGTTTTGCCCCTTAAAGTCCGGTTAAAAATATGCAAAAACAACCCGTAAAATCAAAACACACAAAAGATTTTTGAGCGGCGATGATGTGCAAAGAATCCTGCAGAAAATCAAATTATTGGATCTAAGAGGAGAGAGAAAGATATGTAGAAGATACCAGAGGAATTTTGGGGCACAATTCGTCAAGACCGCCGCGGTTCCCCCGCCAAAATTACCTTGCTGCCGCGGTTCCGCCGCACTATGGAGGGGTCTTTTGCCAATTTTTTCTACAATGCCTCTCTGAAATTCTCCGAATCTCAAATTCCTCGTTCTAGTGATTCCAGATTCCCTCGCAAAAATCACATACTAATCGTTAAATATACAAGATGCGGTTTTGGTTTATATTTTATGGATCGGATAATAATTCAACCCGAATAGAAAGAAAGAAAAATTACACACGTATCCCCAGCAACGACGCCATTTGATTGGTTCTCGTTTGAGAGAGTGTTTGTTTGTAGTTACCGCAATCAGCACGGCGTCGCGTATAGCTAGCCGCAGTGAGTTCGGGTCGTCCGCAGGGATGTGTTGAACTTTTAATCTTGCCTTAGACGAGTTGATTAGAAATAGAAAAAAGGAGGTAGAATAGTTTTAAGATCAATTTTAAATACGGATGTAAAATATATATAAAGAAGTCTTGTAGGGTTCTTCGGATTTAGTAGTCCTGGATGAATACAAAAGATGACTCCTTTTATTTTTTAATAGATTTAAAACTAGATTGATAGCGGTGAATGCAGATTAGGGTTTTCGGAGGGAATAGAGTTCCCACTCTTAACCCTTATCTTTACATTGACCTCTATCCATGTCTAGCCTTTACCAAAACAATTGTTAATCTAATCTCAAATCGTGGTCGTGACTATCAACGAGTTGATAGCGCGTTTGATTTGGACGTTAACAATTGCTTTGCTAAAGTTTATAAACTTTATAAGACGTAAAAGGAGTTTAAGAGTTTTCATCACCCATTGATCTATCCTAATCCTACGAACCCTATCAAGTGGAGAATTACTTGCGTATGTTGGCGATAGAAGAAGAAAGAATAAAGAAGAAAATGATAATGCAAAAAATAAAAATACTAAGAACTAAACTAATGATCTACCTTTATTAATCAACTTCACAAATATAAATCCTTCGAATTTAGATTACAAGAAGAAGTTGATCTTGATCTCTGCCTCGTAGGAAGTAGATGCTCCGTTGATTTTCACGTCGCCCTATCACGTCGAATCGTAGACCTGTCGTGGATCTCTTGTTTTTTGACGGTGATTTGTTTCGTATAAAAGGTGATAATTTTTAACTTTAGCCCTCGGTCCTTTATATAGCACTAGAATAAGAAACCCTATATCCTAAGTATTAGGGTTTGTTTTTGCAATCCTAACCTAAAAATCCCAAACCCAAATTCCTCATATCGGCCGTGGATGTGCCGCGCATATGGGTTTTAGCCACGGAAGCGCCGCACGTTGGAGAGATCATGGCTTCAATCTTTTGGTGCTGCCTCATGTTGACACACGGAGATCTTCTAAATATCTGGAGTTTGGAAATATTTCCTGAGTCTCCGTCAGTATTGATTTTACGATTTTATTAAATTTCTTCGGCAGATTTTTGATCCCGACATCTTGAAAATCTCGATTTCTTGACCTGAGCTAAAGTCTGCACAATATCTCCAAGAATAATGTTAGTAATATTTTTTATATTAGAGATATATTCTTAATCATTTTATATGGTAATAAATTTTTAAGAAATTTGATTAAGAATATTTGATATGATATGCATATTTAAATTATCAAAATATCTTATAAATATTATATGCATATATTTTCCTTCATAATATTAATTATAATATATAAACATATGGTAAATAGTATTTTGCAGATAAACCCAAATATGTTCTATATTTATAATAAACACCTTTAAATATTTAAGAAAAGTAAGGAAAGTGTTATATATCAAAAGTGCAATATTTTCGACTGAACAAATGGACACCTGGCGAAGGACTGCAGACGTGCAAATGGTCTGTGCTTAGTTTGTGGCGCATCCACTCACGCCATAGAAGCATGTCCTTATAGACTCAACCCAGCTCCAGCACCCAGACCAACTACCACATTTCCGCAGCAGCCAGCTATTCAGGCTCCTGCACTTCGCTTAGCCCTTCCTGCTCCATCTCTATGTGGACCCCCTACACAATCTCTTCATCAATTCCATTAGGCACAGAGGAACATGCCTCAAGGGCAGAGGAATGTGCCTCAAGGATAGAAGAATGTGCCTCCTGCAAGGAGGAATGTACCCAGACGCCAGGCTTTCGCCATGACGGTTGAGGAAACTGAAGCCACTGGCCAAGTTATCACCGGTAATTCCCAAACCTTTCACATCTTTTCAATCCTTGTATATCATTATATTCATTCATGTATCTAAAACACACCTCAGATAACTTGGGTACTATACTACTAGCCACTCTTCCTACACTCGCACCGTTCGACACTGGAGCATCACACTGCTTCATGTCCCAACGATTTGTGAGAACATATGAGATTCCCGTGAAGCCATTCATTTCAAGCTGGAATGTCAGTTCCAGGAATGGAGTATTGAAGGCAACTTTGGGATTTGATCAGTGTCCAGTTGTAGTTTGCAGACGAGAATTCTATGCAAATTTCAAAGTACTGGACAACCCAAACTTCGATGTTGTGTTGGGAATAGACTGGCTGGGAGTTTTCTATGTTACGATTGACAGTCGTCAAAGGAGGGTAGTATTTAAAATACCAGAGCATCCGGTCTTTTACTTGAAGAGTGGAGATAGAACATTGGAACCAGGAATCTTCTGTGCTAAACCAAATAAGGCAGTGATTGAAACATCACAAGTGGAAGAATCGAAGCCAGAAGTAGTTCGAGAGTTTGAGGATGTATTCCCTGAAGACATCGCAGATTTGCCTCCCGATCGAGCTCTTGAATTCAGCATTGATTTACTACCTGGTGCGTAACCAGTGATCAAAGTTCCGTACTGGTTAAGTCCAGAAAGATTGAAAGAGATCCGCATACAATTAGACGAACTCCTGAAGAAAGGTTGGATTCGTCCCAGTACTTCAAGTTGGGGATCTCCAGTTTTGCTTGTGAAGAAGAAAGAAGGTTCATACAGGATGTGTGTAGACTACCGACCTCTGAACGAAGCGGTAATAAAGAACAAGTATCCACTACCGCGCATCGATGATTTTTTCGATCAATTAAGTGGGTCTTGTGTATTTTCGAACTAGATCTTCGTTCAGGTTATCATCAGGTGAAGGTCAAAGAGTCTGATATTCCGAAGACGGCGTTCAGGACTCGCTATTGTCATTACGAATATCTCGTGATGCCATTTGGAGTGACCAATGCACCTGCTATCTTTATGAATTTGATGAACCAAGTTTTCCGAGAGTATCTAGACAGGTTTGTTGTCATCTTCATCGACGACATCCTGGTGTATTCAAAGAATCGGAAAGAACACACCGAGCATTTGCAGATTGTCTTGGAGACATTGCGAAAACATCAACTCTACGCCAAGTATAGCTGTTCCCGCCAAAAATTTTGGCTCAAAACTTGCTGTTCCCTTATAAAAATAAACGGAAACCTCCACGTGTTAAACACGTTCACCCACATGCAAAGCATGTAGGTACCGCTTCAGATAGGATTAAATCCTTGAGCGCCTTACGTGTTTCCCACGTGAGTGCCAGCGCCAGCTTCTGTTAGGATTAAATCCTATAGTGTCGCCTCACATGGAACACACGTGTGCGCCGGCGTGCAAAGCACGAGAGTGAATATTTATAAAAAAAATTAAATTCTTAGGTGGCCCCCATGTACATAACACGTGAGCGTCAGCGCCCAAATTAAAAATGATAGAATTAAATTCTATATGGGGGATATTTCCCTAAAATCTGGGATATTCTTTGTTAAACAAATCCGTTGGATCAAACATTCAATAGTGAAAATAAATCATCAAATGATAGAATTAAATTCTATTAGGGAAAAATATTTCTCTGATCTTTATAAATAAAGAAGATATTCTCTATTGGATTAAAGATCCAATGATAGAATTAAATTCTATATGGAAAATATTTTCCTGATCTTCCTAAAATAGGAGAGATCTTCTTTGTTAAATAGAATTAAATTCTATGGTTAGGAAAATATTTCCTAATCTTGTTAAACTAACAAGATATTCATATGATAGAATAAAATTCGATATTAAGAAAATTCTTCCTAATCTTGTGATAGAATAAAATTCTATGTTAGGAAAATATCTTCCTGATCTTGTTAAACTAACAAGATATTCATATGATAGAATAAAATTCTAATCTTGTTAAACTAACAAAATATTCATTTGATAGAATAAAATTCTATCTTAGGAAAATATTTCTTGATCTTGTTAAAAAAACAAGAAATCTTCTCTGTTAAACAGAGAGTCTTCGGATTAAAAATCCAATGAATAAAATTCACCGATTGATCTAAAAAAAAATCATTTTGATTGATTGTGAAATCAATCATGATCTCTTAATGAGAGATTTTCTCAAAATATTGTTTTTTTCTCTTCTCCTATAAATAGGAGAAAAGAGATTAAATCTAAAAAAGAGGAGACCAAGGCTCCCAAAAGCTCCCACAAAACAACAGAGAATTTAATTCTCAAACAAGATCTTCTTCCTCAAAACCCTAGGTAAAGAAAATATCGAGATAAAAACATCTCCTTTACCTATCATATCATATATAATGGTTTAACCCTTTTAAAAGAACTTAGTTCTTTCTCTGGATCTGAGATCCGCAAAACAAGTCACCCACAAGTTGAGAATTTAATTCTCATTAGGAAGATATTGTTCTTGAGAATCAAAGATTCAGAGAAAAATAAAATTGAAAAGAAAGAAGATGGAGTTCATAATACTCCAAGAACTTAGTTCCTTCAAATCAAGAACTTAATTCTTTAAAGAACCCGATCCAAGATCCTCAAAATAGTGATCTTGGCGATCTTTAATGGTCAAAACACCATTAAAAGAGGTTTAACCTCTCAGAGAAGATGGAGTTTATAATACTCCAGGAACTTAGTTTTTTCAAATCAAGAACTTAGTTCTTTAAAGAACCCGATCCAAGATCCTCAAAATAGCGATCTTGGTGATCTTTAATATTCAAAATACCATTAAAAGAGGTTTAACCTCTCGGAGAAGATGGAGTTCATAATACTCCAGGAACTTAGTTTTTTCAAATCAAGAACTTAGTTTTTTAAAGAACTCGATTCAAGATCCTCAAAATAATGATCTTGGTGATCGTTAATGGTCAAAATAACATTAACATAGATTTAAGTTCTCTAGAAAAATCAACAGAGATTAAATCTGCAAAAAGCTCAGCGCCTCACATGAAAAGCACATAAGCACCCAAGTCCAAGAACTTAGCGTCTCATGTGAAAGACACGTGAGCGCCAGACGCTCAGCGCCTCACGTGAAACACATGTGAGCGCTCAAAAGAAGGCAAAGCCGAGTGCCTCACGTGAAACATACGTGAGAGCCGGACGCTCAGCGCCTCACGTGAAATTCACATGAGCGCTATAGAAAAATTAGTGCTTAGCACTATTATAGCGCCTCACGTGATATACACGTGAGCACTATATGCAACCGAGTACTTAGCACTGCTGGGTGTTACAGAAATCCAATCTTAGCCCAAATTGGCTAAATTTATGTTCATGATATCCAAACTGATATAAGAACCGATACCTCCTATGATAATATTAGTCTCAAATAAGGCTAATGATCCTTAAACGATCCACCATGATCTTTTCCCTCAAATACGGGATTTGGTTTAAGAGTAAATCTCTCCACACCTCTGATATATGTCGTTGTAACTTCTCAACGTCTTCAGAGAAGTGGCGGGTCCCGACAACCAGCAACTCCTTACATCTAACATTAATGCACTTCCAAACTGACGTGCAAACTTCAAATCAGACCGCACCCCAAATTAGGTGCATTCCATATCACCATCGTTCAATTTGCCAAGTAAAAAATACACGTGCCCGTAAGTTGAATGTTGAACTGAAATGTCCTTAAACTAATATTCGTCCTCAAAATGACAATGTTGGACCGAAACGTTCTTAAACTAACATTCGTCCCCAAAATAGGAATGATGGACCGAAATATCCTTAAACTAACATTCGCCTCAAAAACGGCGATAATGGACCGAAATGTTCTTAAAGTAACATTCATCCCCAAAATGGGAATGTTGGACCAAAATGTCCCTAAACTAATATTCGCCTCAAATATGGTGATAATGGACCTTGATGTTCTTAAACTAAAATAATTGGGCCCAATTGCTCATATGTTTAAGTCGATCTTAATCTCAAACCAGATTAACAGTCCTTAAATAAACCAAATTCAAATATAAAAATATACGGATTTGGACTAAATCTCGCCCTACGGGCGACAAAATAAATTAGTCTCCGTATACAATCCATGGGCAACCCAAAATAAAACAGACACAACACGACACGAAGTGAACTGCTGGAGAAAGAGAAAGTGGTTATCACAATGTGGTAACGTAATTAACTGCAGGGGCTTGTGCCTGCAGAGAGGAGCATCCCCATAATCAAAAACCCCTCATAAAATGAGGGGGAATATGATAAAGTCTGCTACATTGGTCGCATTTTTCCAAACCTCCGATATATGGTGCCATAAATCAACTTGGTATCTTCGGAGAGGTGGATGGGTAAATCCAAATAGCATCTGCCCCCAAAATTCAGGCCAGACTTCCCAACGTCTTGGTCTGGTCTTTCGGCAGTGAACAACAGAAAGTGTGAATTTTGGTTAGATCAAGTCGGATTTCTCGGACATATCGTTTCGGGCGAAGGAATCTCAGTAGATCCAGCTAAGATGTCAGCTGTCAGCGAATGGCCGACACCAAAGACAGTGAAGGATAAACGAAGTTTCTTGGGATTAGCAGGATTCTACCGACGGTTCATTGAAGACTTTTCGAAAATTGCAGCACCCCTGACCAAGCTTACACATAAAGATGAAGCTTTCATATGGTCAGAAGCATGTGAAAACGCTTTTGTAGAACTCAAATCAAGATTAACTTCTGCTCTTATTCTCGTAATACCGTATCAATCTGGGGAATTTGTTGTACATTGTGATGTGTCTGGTATGGGATTAGGATGGGTTCTACACCAGCATGGAAATGTTGTAGCTTTTGCATCAAGACAACTAAAAGTTCATGGGAACAACTATCAACACTTGATCTGGAGTTGGCAGCCGTTATCTTTGCACTTAAAATTTGGCGCCACTATCTTCTAGGAGAACGAGTGGATATATACACTGACCACCAGAGTATGAAGTATGTATTTACTCCGAATGAATTAAACATGCAGCAGAGAAGATGGCTAGAACTCATGGCGGACATCGACATCAATCTACAGTATCATCATGGGAAGGTGAATGTAGTCCCTGATGCACTTAGCCACCAGCCATTAGCAATGAATCTCATCGCTCAGTGGAAGATACATCAGGAATTACACGGATTAGCGATCAAAGTGATTATGTCAGGTAACGCTTCGTATTTGATGAACATACAAATTCGGTCTACTATTGTCAATCGGATTAAGGCAGCTCAAGTAAATGATGCCAAGTTACAAAAGATCCGAGAAAAAGTAGAAAGTGGACTTAGAACTGACTTCATCATCCATGAAGACGGATTCTTGAGATATGGAAGTCGATTGTATGTACCACACGGCCCAGTTCGAGAAGAGTTGATGAAAGAAGCTCATATCTCACCGTACTCAGTACACCCCGGTGGTACCAAAATGTACAAAGATCTACGGCAACACTACTGGTGTCATGGAATGAAGCGCGAAGTAGCTAGAAGCATAACCAAGTGTTTGGTGTGTCAGCAAATAAAGGCTGAACATCACAGAACTGCTGGTCTACTTCAGCCGTGACCAATCCCAGAATGTAAATGGTAGCACATTACCATGGATTTCGTGACTACTCTTCCTCACAGCACGAAGGGTAACGACACAATATGGGTTATTGTAGATCGACTCACCAGGTCGGCTCACTTTATTCCCTTTCAAGTTGGCCAATCTACCGAGACGTTAGTAAAGAAGTACATGGAGGTAAGAATGAATCTAAAGTAAGATTTAACCTTCAAAGTGTACTATATTTGATACCCATGAGCTCATGCAGGAGATTGTGAGATTACATGGAGTACCAGTTTGCATCGTTCCGGATCGTGATACCAGATTCCGATCACAGTTTTGACATATTCTACAAGCTTGCCTGGGAACGAGTTTGAATTTCAGCACGGCTTACTATCCACAAACAGACGGACAGTCTGAGTGAACAATTCAGATTCTAGAAGTCATGCTACGAGCTTGTATGTTAGACTTCGAAGGTTCATGGGAAGATCACCTACACCTTATGGATTTTTAGTACAACAACAGCTATTAGGCAAGCATTAAAATGTCACCATTCACATCACTCTATAGAAGGAAGTGTCGTTCACCACTAAGTTAGGACGACATTGGAGATCGTGAACTCCTTAGACTAGAGATGATTGTGGCAACTGTGGACATAGTTCGCACGATCAGAGAAATAATGCTCATAGCCCAAGACCGACAGAAGTATTGGGCTGATGCAAAGCGCCGACATCTGGAGTTCCAACCTGGAGACCTTGTTTTCTTAAAAATCTCTCCAAACCGAAGAGTAATCCATTTTGGCAAGATGGGTAAGCTCAGTCCAAGATACATAGGACCGTTCGACGTACTCGAACGAGTCGGAGAAGTGGCATACCGGTTGGCACTACCATCCTCATTAGAAGGAGTGCACAACGTGTTCCATATATCACAGTTATGAAGATATTGAGCAAACCCAACCAAATCCTTGATCACTCTGAGCTCACTGTATAGACGAACCTAACTTGTGAGCAACAACCTGTAGAGATCCTGGATCGATAGGTAAAGACATTGAGGAACAAGGAAGTAAACTTGGTCCGAGTGATGTGGAGAAAAGATTCGCCAGGAGAACAACTTGGGAATGAGAAGATGACATGCGTACAAGATATTCTCATTTATTTGTAAATTAGTTCTTATGTAAATGTAAATTTTAAGGATGAAATTTTTATAAGGATGGTAGAATGCAACGACTCTGAATTTACTGTACAAAATTTTTCAGTTTAATGTACAAAAAGAAGTTTACAAGCTTGAGTACAAGTTATAAATTAATTTTATTTAAGAACAGCAAGAAACAACTTGTAGTTCACTGGTAAATCCTTTCACTATTGTGACGTAGCCCCTATATTCGAATCCCATCAGACACATTATTTTTTCTGATTTCTTTTTAAACTTTTTGGAAGTCCAAAAGTTTACACGTGCAATGCACATAAAAATGAAAAGACTGAAAAATCAAATATGTGCACAATGATTTAAATACTAAGATGAACATGTGGAAATAATACGACGGCCCCACTCCCAAGATCGACCGGCCAAACCCTTCTAGGCTGGCACCGACGGTCCCTCGTGGCCAATGAGGCCCGGGCTTTCCACACTTGACTCTTGGCCTACCCTTAACTCCCCTACACTATTTGATTTCCCTGCAATTTAACAGAGACTCTTCAACTCACAATTTATCATCATTTTAATGCATTTTAATTCACTCTTTTAATTCTAAAACCCTAATTCCACACTATAAATACTACCCCATGCCCTAGCCCTTCTTCATTCTGAAAATTATAGCCAAAATTCTTAAAATTTTCTAAGTACAAGTGAAATACAAGTGGAGTTAGCAAGCGAGCAAGTTCCGGCGAGGATCGAAGCCAAATTCCGGCGATTCCGCGACGCCACGACGACAAAAAATCCTTTCTTATACCTTCTCTTCATCTAACCAACTTGTAAGTACCTCTCAATCATAGCTATCTCCTCTCTGAATTTATTTAGAAAAAAATTCCCCCAAATTGATCCTTCAAGAAGCCAAAATCCCCTTTGAAGCTAAGTACCCTCATGAAAGCCCTCAAGCTCGCCTTTCTCGATTTCGGCTCTACAAACCAAGTCTCCTTCATCTCCTACACCACCTCTAAGATACGTGCAACCCGTAAGTCCTTTCTCTTCTTCTTTTTTCCCTCGATCTTTCACACCTTCTTTTGTCGTACTTTTCATCGATACCATTGTCCCCGTTTCTTTGAGCTCTTAACAAAATATAGTTTCGATTATATGGATTGTTAGATATCATAGATTTTATTCTTAACTAAATTTCACTTGTTACATTCTATATTTGACTACTCTTACATGTCATCGATTTATAGAATAAAACTATTAATCTCTTAATCTTACAAACCCTGCCTCCTTTAATTTATATTCATTTAAAATGGAACATTGACATGTTAGTTAATATTGTAAATATTTCTTTTAGAATAAAATAGCTAATAAAATACCATGTTCTTATATTACCCTTGTGGTAGTTTAGTGTTAAAATATTGTACGAAATACACGGGGTATTAACCTACCCCCACACGCACACCTTGGAAACCATAGCACGGATTATATGTTGTAAAGTTCTTTCTAAAAAGAATCGTATTCGCTAAAATACCCTCAAGTAAAATATGAAATTTTTATCTTTTGCAATTGCGTCTCTTCATCCCTCGTTAGGGGAACCCGTTTATAATTGGTGTGGATTATCGCACATCCTGGGTTTTGGTGGAGTGAGGTGCAGAACTATTCACGGAGATGCGGCCTCGAAAGGAATAAAATACGGTTTTATAAGAAAATAAATAGATTTTATAAAATTTAACATAAAAGAATATATAGCAAGTTATGTTAAATTGGGTTATCAGTGTTTTCTAAATATCAAATTAAAGCAAGTTGTTAAATTAAAGTTTATAATAAAATACCCTCAAGATTCTAAAGGATAGATTTTTAATTAAAATACCATAAACTTTAAAAGTTAGATTTCGACACTAAAATACCACAAAATATAAAACATGTTTTTATGAAAAATCTTGACATTTTAATTAAAATATTTTTTTTATCAAAAACACCTTCAAGATTTTAGGATGAATTAAAATCCCTCGAGAATTTTTAAATGATATCCTTCACATAAATACCTTAGAAATCAAAAGACTAGTCTATGCTACGTATTTAGGTTGCAGATTGGTTTGACTGGCGTCTACTCTCGTTAGTGGCTCGGGATGCCGGAGAAAATGATGCATCACATATCTCTCCCTAAATATAGATCATAATTTTAGGGAAATCGAAATCACTTAGGATTTGAACTCGAACTTAAAGTTAAACTTGAACTTGACTTAAAGTTGAACTTCATTTGAACTCGAGCATGATAGATGAACTTGACATGAATACCTGAACCCAATATCTACACTTGAATTGCCTTTACTCGAACCATGAATACAACTTAATATGAATACATGAACACTTGATATGAATACTTGGTCTTGATATGAACTCAATCTTGCAACTTAATGTATTCTTGGATTCAATCAAGTCTTGTAATTTTAACCATAATTTTAGATACGCGGGGTGTAAGGGTAGTTTGAGTATGAATCCAACGGAATCTCATGAGTCCCATAATTACTGTAACGACTCTGAATTTACTGTACAAAATTTTTCAGTTTATTGTACAGAAAGGAGTTTACAAGCCTGAGTACAAGTTATAAGTTAATTTTGTTAAAGAAGAATAAGAAACAACTTGTAGCTCACTGGTAAAGTCTTGCACTGCTGTAACGTAGCCTCTGTGTTTGAATCCCATCAGACACATTATTTTTTTTGATTTTCTTTTAAAAATTTTTGGAAGTCCAAAAGTTTACACGTACAATGCACATAAAAATGAAAAGACAGAAAAATCAAACATGTGCACAATGATTTCAATACTGAGATGAACATGTGGCAAGAATACGACGGCCCCACTCCCAAGATCGACCGGTTAAAACCCCTCCTGGCCGGCACCGACGGTCCCCATGTGGACAATGAGGCCCGGGCTTTGAACACTTGACTCTTGGCCTACCACTAACCCCCTGCACTGTTTGATTTCCCTGCAATCAAACAGAGACTTTTCAATTCACAATTTATCATCATTTTAATGTATTTTAATTCACTCTTTTAATTCCAAAACCTTAATTCCATGCTATAAATACTACCCCATGCCCAAGCCCTTCCTCATTCTGAAAATTATAGCCAAAATTCTTAAAATTTTCGAAGTACAAGTAGAGTTAGCAAGTGAGCAAGTTCCGGCGAGCAACGAAGCAAAATTTCGGTGATTCCGTGACGCCACGACGACAACAATCCTTTTTTATACCTTCTCTTCATCCAACCAACTGGTAAGTCCCTCTCAATCCCTCTTCTTCTCCTTGAAACATCTCTTTTCAAAACATATGTCGAAAGTGGAGTTAAAACTGACATTTTCTTCTAAAACTCTATAATTCCACTTTTTCTTACATATTCTTCATTCATATTCCTACACCATACTTGTTAACATAAAACCAATTCTTAGAACCAACTTTTAAACTAAAATATCATGAACAATAATTTTAAATTAACATTTACACTAAAATACCTTGAAGTTTGTATATATCATTTTTATTTGTTTTGCTTAAACATACCCTTAGGAAAATTCACGAGGTAGCGACCTACCTCTCACAAACACACATGATTTCCATAGCACGACACTCTTTGAATGTATTTTTGTGACCAATACAATATTACATTAAAATACTATTTACTATAAAAACGGTTTTCTTTGGAATTGTATTTTTAAATTACTTTGCGATTAGGCCTCTAGTACCCTTTTTAGGGGACCCGCTATTGGATGGTGCGGATTATCACACATCCTTAGGCCAGTAGAGCGAGATACAGACCTCCTCACGGAGCATTCGATCTCGAAAGGTTTTAAATACAGTTTTTAAGAAAAACGCATTTTCTAATTTAATATAACTCAATTTTTTTTATAATTATATAAATATTAAAAATCCATATATTTTCAAAATATGACAAACTTACATTTTTTAAAAGATGAAAGTTCACAAGTTTCACCAAAATACTATCAAGATACCAATACAATGAAAGTTTTACAATAAAATACCATGAACTATTCAAGCTAAGTATTATCACTAAAATACCTCAAACCCTTCAAAATTCACATTCATGAAAACCCTAAATAATATAAATAACTTCTCGAGATTATTTTGAAACTATATTAAAAATATTTTTCATAAAACCCTCTCGAGTTATATAAAATAACATTTAAGGATTTCTCTAAATATAGGTTTAAGCATGATCAATTCTCTTGAGCCTCAGGGAGCCTGAGAAAGTAAGTGCTTGCCTATTTAAGATAGAAAACTTAACGGTGTTATCAATGATAATTGTCTTGGAAAAAAAAACAAATCCTGTCGTCCATGTGCAGCAGTTACCGATAACTCCCGAACCTAATTCAGGATCTAAATCAGTTACAAGAGTTTGACTCAAGTCTATTTCTAAGTCTAAAACTAAATCTAACTCAAATCAGAATCCAAAGTCTAATATGAATAGTTGAATATGAACCTGAATACTTAAATTCAAGCTTCAAAATCAAACCTGAACACTTGACTTGACTTGCCCGAATCATGGCTATAACTTGACATGACTATAATATTACATCCAGAACCTGACTACTTGAAGAACTTGTATCCATGGTATCGACAAGCCTTGTAATATAATCAATATAATATATTACGCAGGGTTAACGGATTAGATTAGTATGAAATGTATTTAAGTGGCACAAGATGGTCACTAAAAGACACCTACATGAACTCTCGTGCTGTTGTCCTATGGGTTTTGACGGAGCCTTATACTTCATGTTACCATAGTCCATGGGGTAAGATGGACTCCTCTCATATACACAAATACCTTATGTACTAAGCTACAAACAACTACGTTAGTATAATAAACACATAGCTGTACATCTTACCGGTTCCATTTCACACTACTTGTTATATTCCATTCTTTCTTTAGGGACTTACCGAGCGCTAGTTCGCTGATGACATTCCTTCTATTTTCTCTCTTTGGAAGGTTCATCAGGAGGACCGGACTCTCAGGAGATCGAGCCCAGCCAGGAGGACTTGGATCGGTTCACTACCCAGCCGGACTTCTAACATTCCTTGTACCTATTTTCATTTTGTATGTCACTGTTTAGACACTATTTTACTCATTGTACTTTCCTTTTCAAAACAGCTGTTTGTAAAGATGAATGTTAATAAAAGTTGTTCATTTTATATTTCTTGTTATTCTTGTGCCATTATATATATATATATTGCTTAAATTACGCTTAAAGTATTTATTTCTTAGTAAATACGTTGTGGGCTCGCCACGTCTCTGCTTCAGTCTACTGGGAAGCGGGGCATGACACTTAAATCACGAAATCACAAATTTACGAATGAGGGCCCGTGATTCCTTATCCCTGGGGTCCTACTTTTGGGTTATGAATACTCTTGAGATTGGTTGACATTCACATTTGAATTTACGTTAATTAGAATACCTTATAGACACCTTTTAAGACACTTACATGCACTTCATGTATCCTATACCTACATTCCACGACTATGCTATACTTTCTTGCTATACTCATTTCACATTGCAATGCTTATATAGTTGCCATTAACATTTCCATGTTATACTTATTCATGATTCATCATTTCCATTCATACTATACCTGTTAGTGTTTATGCCCTAGAGGCCATTATTGTATCATACTAGATTGTATATTATTTAATGGAAGCTTGGGATATTCACAGTTGTATTGACAGTCTTGCTAAAAATGGTAGTATGCTACTGGGTTTGTTTCTACTTTAATATGTGCATGTGTTTCTTTTAACATATCGCTTATATATATTAGTAGAGCCCTTAGGATCTTTGCTTGATTACCAGCATTGTGATGGCAGTCACACTAGTAGGGGCTGGGTAGTCTACAAGCACATCCTATACAGGTCCGTGGTCGTAGGATTATCGAGACAAGGCATCGATACTCCGGAGTAGACTGGTGTATACGCTTCTCATCCCAGCTGGAGAGATGGTCTGTCCCACAGCCATCAGTACGTCGTACTGTAGACAGTATGCAGGTGCTCGTTAGGTTACGGGTACACCGGACATGACACGCCGGGAACTGCAGGTTGATACTATACCCATCGTCAGATAGCAGTTCCCAGGTAACATGAGTACAGCTTAGTCCGTCGACTTGACACTTCTACTTCGCCTCGGGTATGTTCCCACTGTACTTAGATTACTACCCTACCACGGCTTAAAGGAGTCATGCAAACAGGTAGTAGTTGGGTGCAGTCCCGAAGCACTTGGAGGTAGTGGCGGTTAGACAGGATTCGTCTCTCCCGGTATTGGGGGTTGATATCACGCTGTGTATGGAGAGCCATTACGCAAAGTCCCTGGCCAGAGAAAGCGAGATTTACTGGTAGGTTCCAGTAGTTTCTCAAGGTGTAATGGGCTTCACTCCGACACGACTTATACCGCTATTAGGGGTCTGACGTTTACCGCCCCTAGGCCCGATATGCGATAGTCCTAGACGAACAGACCGGACTGTACGGAGATTGTCACATACAGGCTCAGTAGGAGTTCGAATGGGTTTTCTCATCGTCCTTCTTATCGACATCTACCTGGGGACCGTTGCGTACAGCTAGTACCGCTTACGGCCTGTGGTTAAACCCACTGCCAGTATAGTGTCGAGTCTTTATAGTCCCACACAGAGAGTTTCCCTGCACTGGGCAAAAGGTGTAGAGGCCATATGGTTTTACGGCAGGGCCGCGATCACTTACGTACACTTGTGCACATACTATGATTGGGTAGATAATACTAGCGGGCTTTGGTTTAGGCCAGATTCTAGTATTATACAGATGGATTTATTCAGTTAAAGATTATCCGTGTTTTTCGAAATTACGGATGAGAGGGGCAGTCTCATAATTTGTCGGGAAGCTTCTAGAAGGAGGTGACTCATTTGTGTTTATTTCTTTTGTGATTTAAACTAAATGAGATAGAGGATGAGGTGTAAGTTTCATTAAATGATCCATAACTCATTAGATGATTCACCTTGTGAATTAAATGAAGCATGATGAATATTAGCTAGATATTTATTTTGATGATATTATTATGCTTCATGATATTCACAAATGAGAATAGTTCATTCATTATCACAAAACACTTTTCTCTCCTCAAGTCTTCATCTTCTTCCTCAAACCCTAAAAGCTCTGATGAGTTGAGAATCCTAGGTTTTAAAGTGACTAAGTAATCCATCTAAATACTCTACACTCTCTAGGACTTCTAGATTAGCAAACTAGAAGCCGTAGTTATCTCAGATTCGAGATAGGAGCTTGTACTATAGACTCTCGGGTGGATCGTCTTTGACTCGAGGAGGCCGTTGAGATACCCATGTTCCATAGAGCTGACGAGGTGTTGAGGACAGCGATGAAGATCCGAAGGACAAGTAACGTGAGGTATAACTTTGAATCCGAGTAGTTAAACCTCTCGTAGTTTGTTAGTAATGGTTTAGACACGATTGGCGGATTGGTGCAATGAGCCGCGGATCCGCGGCCGAGTCGACTCCGAGTTGACTCGTATTTACACAGTTTGTCTTATTTTTGGGTGTTCTATTTTCCTGTATATTTTATTTCTGCCCAGGTTTTTTCAGTGCTGGCTTGCATTTGGGGTAGACACGGAAAAAGGTTGTCGATCGAACTTCTAAGTTATTTGCTAATCAGGTTTTAACGGTGATGTTTAATGTGTTCGTAAACCTCCGCTAATTACTAGTATGTCGGTTAGTTGGGGGTTGCACATTTCTGTGATGGATATTGGTTTGTGCATATGAACTCTATTGGATTGTCGTGGATGAATAGCCGGGGATGTGAGATGAGGGTTTTTATCTTTCATTCGATGTAAATTGTAATATGTTGTAATATTCTTTTCCGGGGCATATCCGGGTTGAGGTTGTAGCCACTATTGTATTATTTCATTTATGGTTTTATGCTCCTAGGATAGACCCAAGATGGGGTGCACAAACTACCGGGTATTTTGAAGTGTTTAATGGCCTACTCACGTCGTTGAGGGAGACTGTTTCACTTCTGGTACTAGGCGGGTAGTTTGCCGCACCCGTAGGGGTCTAGGGTGGGGTTTGGCTATTCATCACAACCGTGTAATCCGTCTTTTGTTGCAGGCTCAAACGAAACGCGGATTCCTAGTATATCCAATATGTTCATCTGTGATCTGGAATGCCTATTATTACGTCTGACGAATGTACAATATCTATATATGATATCTAGTAGGCATTGCTTATGTTTTGCATCCGCGCTAGCCCAGCCCCCGCTCTGTCGTTAGTTAAGTAACCTAACGGGTGAATGATGGGACCCAGTGGCGAATGCGGATGGCATAAGCGGATGTTGTATTTTCGTTGTTTTCTGCAATGATAGGATTAATGATGGGACACATTATATTAATGCAAAGAAAACAGACCAAAGTTGAATCGTTGGAACAAATTTAAAAGAAACCACTCGGTTATTTTAAAAGAGCAGAATTTTTAATTGCGGAGCTTTAACCACTCCTTTTAAAAAGCTATCAGGTTCCTTCGGTTATATCAAGTTCACTACGTTCACGGTTTCGCCAAAACCACTCGTAGCCCTCCGTCATTTCATATGAATGGTCAGTAGTATTCAAGTTATGTTTGTTTGGCCCTTAGTCAAGACATAGTGATTGGTAGCTGCTGGGGTGTTCACATGTAGCATAGATAGATGCGTTGGTTTGGGATAGTCGTATTACTTTGTCGGCCCTTAGTCAAGAGTATATACGGGTGGGTTCAAATCAATCTGGATAATGACGGGTAGAACTTGACATGTGACTTATGATTTGTTGGCCCATAGTCAAGATCATAAGAGCATGGGGCAAAAATCCACATCGGGAGTTTCTAAAGAAACTGAAACTTGCTAGTGTTGCATACCATTTGGAGTTTGATAATGTTGGTAGGATTCCTTCAGCATTATCACACGATGATATTTGGATCCCGATCCTACTGTGAGTATATGCTACTCATCAGGAGATTCGTCACTTAACGATCAATGCTATAAACCAAGTAAGTGTCTAGAAAGGTGTCAGCGGGGCTACGTCTCCAGAGAAAAGAGATTATTTAATTAAGGAACTTCGCGAAAGCGTCGTAAAACCTTCCTCGAAGTACCGACACTAGCCTGGCTGAACGGTTAAGCAAGAATTGTACGGTGAGTCGGTCCTGACTAATTCTTCTTTTATGGTTTGAGGAAGGATTCGAGAAACAGTGGGAGCCATCCAATTTAGATAAACTAAAAACCAATCTAAACTTGCAAGAGTATCATGCTAAAGTGTTTTCTTCTCTCTCTCAACTGCAGCGACCATGTGACCATGACTAGGTTACATCTAGATAACAAGTTGACTGAATCTGACTTTTATGAATGGCAAAGGTCTGTCCAGATGTCCATTGCCTATGACAAGTTGGACCACCCTATTACTACTCAAGCCCCCGACGTCCCAGGTCTAGTTTCCACCGTTGCGGATATGGATATCCGTCAGATAAGGGAAAAGGACAGTGCAAATGCCAAGTGCCTCGTGTTGGCTTCAGTAGATAGTGTATACCAGAAGAAGCAAGAGAAGATAGACTCAGTTTCCATCTTCCTCCATAACAAATATTTATATGGAGAGCAATCTCGTATCGCAAGATATGAGACCTCGAACGAATTGCTTCAAGCGAGGTTGGCTGTCGGGTTATCTATAAAGGACGATGTCCTTACGATGACTAGCTATATTGATGAGCTCACGGACCTGGAGACCACGTTGGGAAACAGGACATATGCTAACTTATTTCCATAGTCCTTACCCACTACTTACACCCTGAAAGAAACCAGGGAGACACCTGCTCTGCTTAATGGGGGACCTTCTTCTTCTGCATCCAGGGCGAAAGCAAAAGGTGAAAAGAGGAAAACCTCCACAAAGCCGATATACGGTGTCAGTGAAGTAGAAGGAAAGGGAAGAGCAAAAGTTTCGGGACTTGGTGTAGAGAAGGAGGGATGTTCCTATTGTTATGGGAATGGGCATTGGTAGAAGGATTGCAGGGCTTTGGAAGCAAATAGCCAGGATTCGAAGCATGTTGTGGTTTCGGCCTCGAATGTGTTTGTAATTGAGAACTGTTTGTCAATTAACTCTACTTCCTGGGTACTAGATACCTGAGCAGGATCTCATATTTGTAATTCATTACATGCTTTGAGAAACCGTAGAATTATCAGGATAGGCGATTTGTCTCTCAGAGTTGCGAACGGAATGAGCGTGGACGATGAATCCGTGGGAGAATATCGTCTATGTTTGACAAGTGGGCAGATATTGATTCTACGTAACTGTTTGTATGTACCTAGTTTGACTTGTAATATCATATCAGTGTCCTCACTTTCGAGAGAGGGATATGATTTTACATTCGTAAGCGATGTGGTTCACATCCACCTAAATCAAGTTTTGATTGGGTCTGGTACATTAGATGACGGTATATACGTATTGAATCAAGCTCAGGTTTTCAATGTCCAGAACACACTTAAAAGAAAGTCTCCGGAAATAAATTAGGCTTTCTTATGGCATTGTAGACTGGGTCACATCAATGAAACACGGTCGACTAAGTTACATAGAGAAGGATATTTGAATCCGTTCGAATATCAATCTTATACTACTTGTGAATCTTGTCTCATGGGAAAGATGACAAAGACTCTGTTTACTGGACACGGAGTAAGAGCGAGCGAGCTCTTGGGACTCATACACAGCGATGTGTGTGGTCCAATGTCTACACATGCGTGAGGTGGTTATTCCTACTTCATTAATTTTATGGATGATTTCTCTAGGTATGGACATATCTTCTTGATGAAGCATAAATCCGAGGCCTTTGAGAAATTTCGGGAATACAAGAATGAAGTGGAAAACCAAACAGGCAAAAGTATCAAGACACTGAGATCTGATCAAGGTGGTGAATACTTAAGTGCCGAGTTCCTGGGATACTTAAAAGAGAATGGAATTCTCTCTCAGCTTACTCCTCCATACACACCACAACACAATGGTGTATCAGAAAGGCGGAATCGAACCCTATTGGATATGGTCCGTTCCATGATGAGTAAGGCTGAGCTACCGCGATCTTTCTGGGGTTATGCACTAGAATCAGCTGCATATCTTTTGAACCAGGTTCCAACCAAGACTGTGCCTACTACACCATATCAGATGTGGAGTGGGAAGAAACCCTGTCTTAAACACTTTAGGACATGGGAATGTCCAGCTTTTGTTAAAAAGCAGCATGCGGACAAGCTCAAGGCATGCTCAGTACAATGTAAGTTTGTGGGATATCCAAAGAACTCCAAGGGGTATTATTTCTATTACGCAGAGGAACAAAAGATTTTTGTTTCTCGTCATGCCCACTTCTTGGAAGCTGAATTTTTAGAAAATCAGAAGAGTGGGAGCGCAATAGAACTGGAAGAAATTCCAGAACCACAAGCTGTTACTGAAAGTATGGTAGAACCAGAAGTTTCAGGAGAAAAGACATCCCAGCGCCTATCCGCAGAAGTAGTAGGCAGTCTCATCCGCCCGAGAGATACTACGGTTTTCTCATAGACGGGGATCGAGAGGATTGCATTATTGACAATGATGACCCTACTAGCTTCCAGCAAGCCATTCAGAGCGGCGACTCAGTAAGATGGCTAGATGCAATGCGGACCGAAATGGAGTCCATGTAAACTAACAAAGTATGGACTTTGGACATTGCTCCAGATGGGGTAAAACCCGTACGATGCAAATGGATCTTCAGAAAGAAGATTGGTGTAGATGGACAGGTTGAAACCTATAAGGCTAGAATTGTTGCAAAGGTTTTCGTCAAAGACCTGGTTTGGACTATGATGAAACCTTTTCTCCAGTGGCTATACTCAAATCCATTCGGGTCCTTCTTGCCATTGCTGCCTTCCACGATTATGAGATTTGGCAGATGGATGTAAAGACGGCTTTTCTAAATGGTAATTTGGAAGAGTGCGTCTATATGGATCAGCCAGAGGGATTCATTCAGAGTGGGAGCAGCGGTAAAGTGTGCAAGTTGCTTAAGTCCATTTATGGACTAAAGCAGGCATCGCGGAGTTGGAATAACTGTTTTGATGATACTGTTAAAGAATTCAACTTTATCAAAAATCCAGATGAACCATGCATAAATAGTAAGATTGTAGAGAAAACTGTAGTATTCCTCGTCTTGTAAGTGGATGGAATTCTCTTAATAGGAAATGATATTCCTATGCTACAGTCAGTCAAAGGATTCTTGTCACAGAAGTTCTCCATGAAGGACCTGGGTGATGTCACCTACATTCTGGGGATCCAGATCTATCGTGATAGATCAAAGAGGATGCTGGGACTTTCACAGTCCAGGTACATAGACACCATATTGAAAAGATTCAGTATGGAAGATTCTAAGCGCGGTAACCTACCTTCTTGTCACGGAATCATCCTCTCCAAAGATATGTCTCCCAAGACTGATTTAGAAAGGGCTCGCATGTCGATTATACCCTATGCTTCTGCGGTAGACTCTATAATGTATGCGATGTTATGTACCAGACCAGATGTAGATTACGCATTGAGCGTTGTAAGCCGGTATCAGGCAAACCTAGGGGAGAAGCACTGGATAGCAGTAAAGAACATTCTCAAGTACCTGAGGAAGACTAAGGAGAAGTTCTTGGTGTATGGCGGAAAGGACCTCCAGATCGAGGCCTTTGCTGACTCCAGCTTCCAGAGTGACAAGGATGACTCCAAGTCCATGTCGGGTTATGTCTTTACCCTCAATAGAGGAGCGGTCTGTTGGAAAAGTTCCAAGCAGGACACCGTTGCTGACTCGACGATGGAAGCGGAGTACATAGCTGCTTGCGATGCCGCAAAAGAAGCTGTCTGGATGAAGAAGTTCCTCATAGAACTTCAGGTGGTTCCTACCAGTGTTGATCCAATACCTCTGTATTGCGACAACAACGGCGCTATAGCTTTAGCGAAGGACCCAGGTCCCATCAGAAGTCCAGACACATCTTAAGGCGGTATCACCAGATCAAGGAGATCGTAGATTGCCGGGAGATCGAGGTAAAGAGAGTAGATACGGAGAATAACACTGCCGGTCCATTCACAAAGGTTATTCCTCAGACACAGTTCGGGAAGCTATTCGAGATGATAGGTCTGCGATATGCCAGTACATGGCCCTAGTGCAAGTGGGAGATTGTTAGTGTTTATGCCTTAGAGGCCATTATTGTATCATACTAGATTGTATATTACTTAATGGAAGCTTGGGATATTCATAGTTGTATTGACAGTCTTGCTAAAAATGGTAGTATGCTACTTGGTTTGTTTCTACTTTAATATGTGCATGTGTTTCTTTTAACATATCGCTTATACATATTAGTAGAGCCCTTAGGATCTTTGCTTGATTACCAGCGTTGTGATGGCAGTCACACTAGTGGGGGCTGGGTAGTCTACAAGCACATCCTATACAGGTCCCTGGTCGTAGGATTATCGAGACGGGGCATTGATCGCACGCTTTTGGCGTGTCGGATGTTCAAAGTTCTAAAGTTATAACCGCGATCAGGACGGTGTCGCTTTGCAGCTAGCCGGTTGAGCACGGGTCGATCCACAGGGAGATGGTTGTATGTCCGTTCGAGTTTAAGACGAGTCAATGAAGAATTTGTATATGTTTGTTCAGTTCTATCCTAAGTGTATATGCAAGTATAAAGTTGTTAAGAAAAAGATATGAAAGTGTAAGCTAAGGAAATCCGCACTCAAAACCTTTGAGCCGAGTCTTGACCAATTGAAGCTAGAGCAATCGGCAACAACGTGGATTAGGGTACTTAAGCACGGTATTCATGGAATCTAGCTTATTGACCCTTGTCCGTCCGTTCTTGTCTCTTACTTTCGCCTCTGGCCAAACCGAACGCAACCGGTCGCGGTTAGGAATCACCGTTACCTTGGTAGGGTAGGGTGCCTAACGAAGCGCTTGCGTAATGTTTGGGCGGAGTTCGAAGGAAAATAACGGGAAAAGAAAATGAGCAAAGAAACATTAACTTACAATATCGTATTTATTCTTAACAACAATAATTACAACCATTCACAAAACGAACCAAAAAGAGAGAACAAAAAGATAAACAAAGAAAAGAAAAGATTACAAGCAAGTAATTAAAGTGCATGGTAATAAGTTGCAAGTAATAAAAGACAAGAATGAAAAATGCAAGAAAGAGATAAGCAAGAAAGTAACACTAAGAACCATAGAACTCAAGACAAGCCATGGGATCAATAGCCAACCCTTAAACTTGCAAGCTCAATCAAGAGGTTGCAAGATCAAGAGAAGGGTAAAGAACTCATGTGAAATGAAGCACAAAAGAGAGAACAAAATGATACAACCCCTTGAGATCAATGACCAAAGCTTAAACTTGCAAGCTCACTTAAGAGGTTGCAAGATCAAGCTAAGGTAGAGAGCTCAAGGGGGAAGCTAAGCAAAAATGAATGATACAAAAACCCTCATCTTCATTTAACATCCACTCAATGCTCTCACTACATTTTCATGGAGGAAAGAATGAAGAAGAAGAAGAAGAAGAAGACTAAAAACTAACAAAAAAGAGGCTTAAGCATGAACTCCCTTGGTTTGGCTCAGAACTGGGGTATTTATAGGAAAGGAACTGGAAATATAGGGCAAGAATCTGGCTCAATATGAAGTCCCCAAACTGCCCCTGAAAAACGACACATCGCGGAGACTATATGGCCGCGGTTCCGCGGCCTAGACCCCCCTGTTGGCCGCGGATCCGCGGCCGTATAGTGGATTTGGGTGGTCGGGTTTTAGGTGCTTCCCTGGTTTCATTTGTCCTTGTGTTTGAAATCTTTAAACTGCACAAAGTCTTCCAGAATATCTTCAGATTTCTTAGTCCAAGATTGCATTATTTTCTTCACTTTTGACTTCTATCTCCCTCGAGCTCCGCGCACCCATTAATTCTTGTGCTTCCCCCCTCGTGCTCTGTACTTTTCCGAGACAAGAATGACCACTGTCATATGTCTTGTCTCTGAAACTGGTACTCGGCACTGGACGTATATGGATGACCGGAACCCGGCTTTTATCTGCTGTGACAGATGTTCTGATTTTGGCGTAACTGTGGAGATTTTGTCTTGATTTGCAATATTTGGACTGGAAACCTGTAATCTGTAAATATGTAACAAACACAGATTAAAAGCACCTACCTATAAACACACGAGCATAAGAATGGGCGGTATAAAATGCAATATTCTGTTATGAACAAATACCCCCTAACTTAACTTTTGCTCGTCCCGAGCAAAACCAATTATTCAAAAAAAAATCCTAACCGCACTTTCGCAGGGAACGCGATTGCACTGAGCGCGTGCAATAAGCCGTTAAACCTCTAGGTGTCCCTAGTAGGAGGAGTGTTGTCTCCTGAGGGTTTTCAGCGGATTACACCACAAAATCCCGTCAAGCTAATGTCATAAGTTAACGTCGATTCTGCTCCTACAGTTTAGTATTTACATTAGAAATTCTATCATCCTAAGTTAGAAATATCCAACCCTTATTTTTCACACCTCCTATCTATTTAACCTTGGATCTCCTGAGTTTTCCTTCTAAAGTGCGGCCTCAAATCAGGGATTTTTATCAACTTTATAGAAAACACAAGTCTTATTCTTTATTTCTATCTTTTATCCAAACATCGATTGTATACCCCTACGTGTGTGTGTATTTGCACCCATACACTCAAGAATTCAATTCAAGCTATAATACCCTTGCCCTAATACCTAATACTACTTCTTTTCATTAAAGATGGACGGATTTGCTCACACACCTTTCATGCGACTATTAATGCTTCTTGAGGCACTAACGACCGATTACTGAATGTGTGAACTTTAAAGCGTAAATAGCAGTTTCCAGGTCTTGACTTTATTCTATTTTTTCTTTTTCTTTTTATTTTTCTTTTTATTTTTTTCTTTTTCAAGACCGGATATATTTTTCAATATGCTCTTTTGGTGTTTAGCTTTTAATACCGTTTTTTCTTTCATACTAAGTTTTCAAGCAAGAGTATTTCTAGGTATTCTCTACTATCCCAAGTTTCAAGGTGCGTGTAAGTGCAGTTTGTAGGGTCTATACTTTCTAAATTTGAACTCAAGAAAAGAAACTATTTTTCAGACTTATCCTCCAGTAAAGCTTCAATACTTTTCCTTCATCTTGACTTAACTCAAGAACTGAACTCAAAAAACTGTAAGGACGTATACTTACCAAAGTTAGACAGAATGAGGGTTATTTTAAGGATTTTCAATTCCTAAGTCTAGAATTTAGTTATTTCTAACATATCAACTAAACTTTCAGAAAAAATCTAAGTTACCCTATTAGCTAACTTGACGACAAAGTTTTTATATTTTTTTGGAAAATTTTCAATTTTTGTGGGTTTTTAATAAGGTATGCAAATGCAAAATATACAAATGAAAGCGAAGGAAGAAAGCTTACCGAGCACACCCCCAAACTTAAACTTGACAGTGCCCTCACTGTCAGGCTACACCAAGAGGGTCAAAATTGTCGGCGCTCCCTAGAAACAAATTATATACAAAACAAAAAGAAAAACAAAAAATATATACAAAAAAGGAGTCCCCCCCAAACTTAAGTAAAACAGTGTTTCCACTGTTAAGCGTTGAAGTTCAGGATTAGGGGGGAAAGAGAATAGTATCAAGCTATACAAGGCCTTACAAAGGCCAAAAGTTAACACCAACCATTCAAAAATTCTATCTCTGTAAGATGCGGGTTGGTGAAAGAAGGCGAAGAGGAAAGAAATGGAGAATACGCGAGACCGTATGGAGATAGAAGCGGGATACGGTCTCGGTATATGAGAAGAAGAATGGCGGAAGGGAGAAGGAAGTGGAATAAGAACTTGAGGGTGGAAATGGAGTGAATAGATTAGCACAATTTGTGATGACTGATGTGTAAGAAGCGTTTGTGCTAATCTATTAACCCATTGAGAAATGTGGTCAAATCCCTCAAGATTCGTGAGAAACCATGGGTACGCCGAACTCGGTAAACCAGACATATGAAATTAAAGTGATACGGTTTCTTGCAAGGTCGGAACGATGGAAAGGATGGAGGTAGGTGATTGAGGAAGGTTATCGGTTAAAGATTCCGGAGGGTGTACACAGTCAATGAAAGGAACAGGATGAATTGGAAAATCCGACTCATCAATTAAAACTGGTTCATCCTCAAAAATATCCTCAAAAGTTTCCTCAAAATTCAGGTTATCCATGCAAATTTCATCAAAATCAAGACGCATATGGGGTTCGGGAAAAACTGTTAATGACTCGGGATGATGAATTGGAGAGAAAAACTCTGCCAAATCCACAGGTTCATCATCCAAAATATTCCCGGCGTCAATATCCTCAATCAAGTGAAAATCAATATTCTCAGACACCTCAACAAAAGCATGGATATTAATCAATTCAGGTTATAGAGTGGAGGTGTAGAGGTCAAAAGGATTGGGTGTGGTTTCACTCAAAAGGGACCCTTCACAATCGGGCAAATCAAACACTACAAAGTCACACAACTCATTATATGTTCTATCTTTAATCAATGAATCGTTTGGAACACTAGATAGACATTCAAAACCGGAGTTGTGGGATGCAAGTTGAAACGGGTAGGCTTGATTCGGAAGGGGGTACAGCTCACTCTCTCCACTCAAATTCTCAACCTGTCCTACCGCCTCTTCATACATTGGAAAATTTGGAGCTAGTTGAAAACTAGTTACCGGGTCACTAGGTTGTATGAGGGTGGCCATGGACACATTCAAATCCATCATCTGTTGGTACGACGCTACCCTAAAATCTTCCAAAGACTGTTTCAGACTAGACATGGGTTGTGAAGGGGTTTCAGTGAAAGATTCAAAGTTGTTTTGGTACTGGAAACTCCCAAATGACGGTTCAGAAACAATGTCTAGGGAAGGTGCAAAAGTCGGGTAGGGCTGGTAGGAATTGAATGGCTGGACAGGAACAGGATCAACATTTGGATAAGAAGGTGAATGGAATTGTTGATCCCAAGAATCTGTAGTGGTGAAAGGAGTGAAAGATCGGCTACAGGATTGTTCAATATGTTCAGAGATGGACAAGGACGACTTGCAAAAGGGGTATCAACATAAGAGGGTGGGGGAGGTTGAAAAGGTTGATACAAAGTGGATTGCGGAGGGAAAGTGTTTGTCCTAGACGCGTCTATCCGATCTTTCAAAGAGATTTTGGGCATGGAGGGATCGTTTGACGTTCGGCCAAAGCAAGAACCGTAAGAAGTAATGTCTGGTTGTGAGTACCAAAGTTCGGCAAGAGTTTTGCGAGGTGGGGTACCCATGATATGAAGAGAGAAAAAAAGAAAGGCAGAGAAAAGGAGGGGAAAAAGAATGTGATTTTTTTTTATTATTATTTTTTAGTTAGATATTAACAAAAGAAAGAAATATACACACAAAAAGAATCTGTACAAAAACAATCACGACACAAAAAATACCACACGCCTAATCGTTCTAGGGTTCACCTAGGTCAACTAGACCTGCTCCAGAACTTGATTGTCGAAGTAAAACTGTGTCGAGAAACGGGCTCAAGATACACTGATCACGAGGCCAGGTAAGTGCAGAGATAAGGGGAGGTTTTCCAACGCTTTCGCGAAGTTCCTTAATTAAATAACCCTTTCTCTCTTGGCGGTTTCGCCGTTAACACTTTCCTAGACACCCCGTAAACAATATACTGTTAAGCGAGGTTTTAAACACAGTTAACTTCTCCTAGTGAGCGTGAAGTCCTTAAGGCTTAAAGTCTAGTTTCTTTTAAATTTTGTGCGGGTAAACGTTATGCTCAAGTTCGTGATTTGTGGGCCACGAAAAAGGTGATGAAATCCTTTACCGTATGTTGTAGGGTTCGCTTGCCCTTAAGTCCGTATTAATGTATGCAATGCGCAATTCAATAAAAATTCTATAAAGAATCAAACAATCGTTTTTTATTTTAAGCACGGCACTGCAACAAATACGGGTTAGTCAATTTTTAGCGTTTGCTAGCGAACTTGCAAAGAATCCTGCAAAGAAGAGTATATTGGATGCGTCGGATTTGAGAAGAAGGTGTTTAAGAAATACGTACCGTTAAGTTTTTGGGTTAGGAAACCCCCGTTGAATCAATTCCGGTAAGCTTGAAAATTTCGTTTGCGCGGGTCAAACTTCCCGGATCTTTGGCACTGTATTTCGTAATCACCTTAACCTTGAACGTACACTTTGCTCCCCACAATCGCAGTTTGCAAATCCGCAAAAATCTGCACTCTTGCCCACAAAAATGATCAAAAATAACAAAAAGATTTTTTTTATAAATATATACAAAAAGAATATTAACCCGAATAACAAAAAAGAAAATACGCTACCGTCTCCCCGGCAACGGTGCCATTTGATCGCACGCTTTTGGCGTGTCAGATGTTCAAAGTTCTAAAGTTATAACCGCGATCAGGACGGTGTCGCTTTGCAGCTAGCCGGTTGAGCACGGGTCGATCCACAGGGAGATGGTTGTATGTCCGTTCGAGTTTTAGACGAGTCAATGAAGAATTTGTATATGTTTGTTCAGTTCTATCCTAAGTGTTTATGCAAGTATAAAGTTGTTAAGAAAAAGATACGAAAGTGTAAGCTAAGGAAATCCGCACTCAAAACCTTTGAGCCGAGTCTTGACCAATTGAAGCTAGAGCAATCGGCAACAACGTGGATTAGGGTACTTAAGCACGGTATTCGTGGAATCTGGCTTATTGACCCTTGTCCGTCCGTTCTTGTCTCTTACTTTCGCCTCCGGCCAAACCGAACGCAACCGGTCGCGGTTAGGAATCACCGTTACCTTGGTAGGGTAGGGTGCCTAACGGAGCGCTTGCGTAATGTTTGGGCGGAGTTCAAAGGAAAATAACGGGAAAAGGAAATGAGCAAAGAAACATTAACTTACAATATCGTATTTATTCTTAACAACAATAATTACAACCATTCACAAAATGAACCAAAAAGAGAGAACAAAAAGATAAACAAAGAAAAGAAAAGATTACAAGCAAGTAATTAAAGTGCATGGTAATAAGTTGCAAGTAATAAAAGACAAGAATGAAAAATGCAAGAAAGAGATAAGCAAGAAAGTAACACTAAGAACCATAGAACTCAAGACAAGCCATGGGATCAATAGCCAACCCTTAAACTTGCAAGCTCAATCAAGAGGTTGCAAGATCAAGAGAAGGGTAAAGAACTCATGTGAAATGAAGCACAAAAGAGAGAACAAAATGATACAACCCTTTGAGATCAATGACCAAACCTTAAACTTGCAAGCTCACTTAAGAGGTTGCAAGATCAAGTTAAGGTAGAGAGCTCAAGGGGGAAGCTAAGCAAAAAAGAATGATACAAAAACCCTCATCTTCATTTAACATCCACTCAATGCTCTCACTACATTTTCATGGAGGAAAGAATGAAGAAGAAGAAGAAGAAGACTAAAAACTAACAAAAAAGAGGCTTAAGCATGAACTCCCTTGGTTTGGCTCAGAACTGGGGTATTTATAGGAAGGGAACTGGAAATATAGGGCAAGAATCTGGCTCAATATGAAGTCCCCAAACTGCCTCTGAAAAACGACACATCGCGGAGACTATATGGCCGCGGTTCCGCGGCCTAGACCCCCTGTTGGCCGTGGATCCGCGGCCGTATAGTGGATTTGGGTGGTCGGGTTTTGGGTGCTTCCCTGGTTTCATTTATCCTTGTGTTTGAAATCTTTAAACTGCACAAAGTCTTCCAGAATATCTTCAGATTTCTTAGTCCAAGATTGCATTATTTTCTTCACTTTTGACTTCTATCTCCCTCGAGCTCCGCGCACCCATTGATTCTTGTGCTGCCCCCCTCGTGCTCTGTGCTTGTCCGAGACACGAATGACCACTGTCATATGTCTTGTCTCTGGAACTGGTACGCGGCACTGGACGGATATGGATGACCGGAACCTGGCTTTTATCTGCTGTGACAGATGTTTTGATTTTGGCGTAACTGTGGAGATTTTGTCTTGATTTGCAATATTTGGACTGGAAACCTGTAATCTGTAAATATGTAACAAACACGGATTAAAAGCACCTACCTATAAACACACGAGCATAAGAATGGGCGGTATAAAATGCAATATTCTGGTATGAACAGGCATCGATACTCCGGAGTAGACTGGTGTATATGCTTCTCATCCCAGCTGGAGAGATGGTCTGTCCCATAGCCATCAGTACATTGTACTGGAGATAGTATGCAGGTGCTCGTTAGGTTACGGGTACACTGGATAGGACTCGCTGGGAACTGCAGGTTGATACTATACCCATCGTCAGATAGCAGTTCCCAGGTGACATGAGTACAGCTTAGTCCGTCAACTTGACACTGCTACTTCGCCTCGGGTGTGTTCCCACTGTACTTAGATTACTACCCTACCACGGCTCAAAGGAGTCATGCAAACAGGTAGTAGTTGGGTGCAGTCTCGAATCACTTGGAGGCAGTGGCGGTTAGACAGGATTCGTCTCTCCCGGTATTGGGGGTTGATATCGCGCTGTGTATAGAGAGCCATTACGCAAAGTCCCTGGCCAGGGCAAGCGAGATTTACTGGTAGGTTCCAGTAGTTTCTCAAGGTGTAATGGGCTTCACTCCGACATGACTTATACCGCTATTAGGGGTCTGACGTTTACCGCCCCCTAGGCCCGATATGCGATAGTCCTAGACGAATAGACCAGACTATACGGAGATTGTCACATACATGCTCAGTAGGAGTTCGGACGGGTTTCCTCATCGTCCTTCTTATCGACATCTACCTGGGGACCGTTACGTACAGCTAGTACCGCTTACGGCCTATGGTTAAACCCACAGCCAGTGTAGTGTCGAGTCTTTAGAGTCCCACACAGAGAGTTTCCCTGCACCGGGAAAAAGGTGTAGAGGCCATATGGTTTTACGGCTGGGCCGCGATCACTTACGTACACTTGTACACGTACTATGATCGGGCAGATAATACTAGCGGGCTTTGGTTTAAGCCAGATTCTATTATTATAAAGATAGATTTATTCAGTCAAAGATTATCCGTGTTTTTCGGAAATACGGATGGGAGGGGCAGTCTCGTAATTTGTCGGGAAGCTTCTAGAAGGAGGTGACTCATTTGTGTTTATATCTTTTATGATTTAAACTAAATGGAGTGGAGGATGAGGTGTAAGTTTCATTAAATGATCCATGACTCATTAGATGATTCACCTTGTGAATTAAATGAAGCATGATGAATATTAGCTAGATATTTATTTTGATGATATTATTATGCTTCATGATATTCACAAATGAGAATAGTTCATTCATTATCACAAAACACTTCTCTCTCCTCAAGTCTTTATCTTCTTCCTCAAACCCTAAAAGCTTTGATGAGTTGAGAATCCTAGGGTTTAAAGTGACTAAGTAATCCATCTAAATACTCTACACTCTCTAGGACTTCTAGATTAGCAAACTAGAAGCCGTAGTTATCTCAGATTCGAGATAGGAGCTCGGACTATAGACTCTCGGGTGGATCGTCTTTGACTCGAGGAGGCCGTTGAGGTACCCATGTTCCATAGAGCCGACGAGGTGTGGAGGACATCGATGAAGACCCAAAGGACAAGTAACGTTAGGTATAACTTCGAATCCGAGTAGTTAAACCTCTCGTAGTTTGTTAGTAATGGTTTAGACACGATCCGTGTGCTCAATTCCGTGTTACGAAGTTTTGATAATTGTTTTTCATATATTCCTCCTCCCCGCAAACACGTGGAGTGCGTGACATGGACTTACAATACGACATGTCACATTGCATTTCATTACATTCACATCCCACCTTTCTTAGGGACTTACCGAGCGCAAGTTCGCTGACGGGCATTTCACCCATCTTTCATTCTTTCTTGAAATGTTCTATAGATGATCTAAAGACTGAGGAGATGGAACCAACTACAGAGGACTACGACCAGCTCAGCTCACAAGCCGATCCATAGATTTCCTTTTCAGTTTCAGTTTATGTATGCCACTTGTTTAAGCATTATATTTTATGTTATTTCCTTTTCAGACAATCTATCATTGTAATTAAACTTTTTGAAATTGGAATGTAAATATATAAAACTGGATTTTCATTATCATGTTCATTTTTATCATTTTATATTTTTTATATACACTTAGCGCATTTGTTTCGAGAAAAGACCTTCTCGGAATAAATACGTCGCGGGTTTCGTCACGTACCTACTCCCTTCTTTGGGAAGCGAGACTTGAAAGAAGAGTTCGACCTCAAGCCGCGGTGACTAAGAGGGCTAAGAGGCTGGCCGGCGGCCACATAGGCGGGGTGAGGGCTAGGGAGGCAATCTGGTGGTCACGGAGGCGAGGAGAGGTGGCGGAGAGGAGAGGCGGCCACGAAGGGGCGCGGGATATTTTGGCTCCAAAATTTAGGAGAACGTAAAAAGAAGAGGGTCCAAAACGATTTGAGGGAAAATTGGTGTTTTATCTCAACTAGGATGTGGGGCCTGCCATATATTGGCATTCATAGCGGTTTCAATCGCTACCAATACTATGACAACCGTTACTAGTAATTGGTAAAGGTTGGAACCTCTATCAATGCCTTATTACCTTTTGGCACATTTATAGTAGTGATTCTTTATTCTTTTTCCATTTCGTATGTGTATTGTGATCTTTATTTTTAAAGCACTAGTATTTATGGAAAAATCCATCATCCGAATAGGAGTATATCTGAAATTAGAATTTATTGTACTAAATCGATCTTTAATAAGGTTTAGGGAAGAAGTCATCTAGGATTTTATATAAACTAGGGTTTGTTCATGTATTTATTCTTGTTCTTCTTGCAACCTCTCGCCCTTTACCATAATTGTTGATCCATGAAATAAAAAAAACATAACTGGATTACACAACTGGACTGCATAATATAAATGGATCATTCAAAGTTTTCTAAGTTATCTGCAAGCATCCAAACTTATTCGTGATTTTTTCGAAACTAAGCCTAAATGAAACGCAACATTAACAAGTCTATTTCTCCAAATGATGTGAGAGGTCGCAAGTTCGATCCCCGAAGGAGGTTGATTTCGGAAAGAAGTCTATTTATCCCGGAACCACCCCTATATATATATGCACGCTAAGATACCACAATGGGTGAAAAACAACTTGAGAAAAGCATATGATGGCTGCACTTAAAAGAAATCGATCAATTGATTATATCATCAAGAAAGTAATAAACTTGGTGCAATTATTTTGAGAATAATTATATGAAAATATTATTTTTTATAATTATGGACAGAATAATCTAACGAATGGTAAACATAAAAGATTTAATTTTCAAAATTTAAAATTTCTATATTTGGAATGAAGCCATAATATTATTTTGTTTGAATATTTTCAGCTATCTTACCATTTTTTAAATATGTCACATATTTATTTTAACCCACACACACACACACATATAACCCTAATTTCTTTTTCCTAGCAATATAAAAAATTAAATAAAAAGAAAATACAAAGAGAAGGAGGTGACGTAAATTCGAGATTTGAGACATCGAGAAGGTGACGTACCTAGTTGTCACGCATCATCTTCTGCAAAATCCCTTGAGTTCCTTTTGCATCTTGGTTTAGATCCATTTATTGAGAACTAAGGAGTGGCGTTGGAATTTATCTACTCGATTTGGATTGTTCGGTAACTGTATGCGGATATATTTCTTTTGGCTAGTTCATATGTTATTGCTTTCTAATTGATGACGTGATTATTCGATACTTGATATGCAATCTGGATAATACGTTTATTGTCTTTACTGTAACACCCTAAAACGATCGTATGCATTTATATTAATAAATGAAATTGATTGATTTTGCTGATTGTTTTGAGTTTTGGCTTTGGGACAGCATGAACCGGCTCAAGAAAGGGCTGAGCTATCTTATGCATCCAGAGAATCAATGTTTACTTAGTTCGTATTGTGAGACGTTTCAACTTGATGGCGACCTGATATTTTTCCTGACTTGAATCTTGACCCGTTATCGTTTCACTGGACTTTATTATTTATTATTGGGACATGGTGAAATATTACACTGATATGATATGCATGGTTTATTTTTGGGATTAATATCATACCTCATCTTTATCCTAAATCCCAATTGGTATGGATATTGTGAACTATCTGGCTCAATTATTTTACCTATCCTATTTAAACCCACACAAGTCTCATACAAACCCAAGATTGATATTTGCCTCACAAAACCCTAGCCTCCATCTCCTTCTTTTGGAACCGAAACCCTAACTCAAAAATTGATAAAGCCATTCATCGATCTCTATTGTCATCTTCATTTCGAGGCGATCATCATCATTGTTGGCATCTTTTTAACGACTCTGAAATCCCTGGACAAAATTATTTGTTTAAATGTATAGAAAGGATATTTTAGCCTGGTTAGGAGTTATAAGTTATTTTTGTTCAATAAAAGCAAGAAACTCCTTATATCTTATCGGTTAAGCCTCTACACTGCTGTGACATAGCCTGTGTGTTCAATTTCCATCAGTCCCACTTATTTTCAATATTTTTCATTTTAATTTTTCGGAAACCCAAGAGTTGCACGTGTAATACACGGAGAATTGAAAAGTTTCAAAAAAAATCAAACAGGATAAATGGGGAGTAAACACTGATTAAAACACTTATGATGAATCTTGAGGCAAATCGCCAAGATCTAACTGCCCGTTTTCCTTTTCCAGATGCTACCAGCAGTCGTGATGGCCTCGATTGCCTCCGTGCTTTGCATACATGTCTTTCAACTCCCCTCTACTCCCCAACACCGTTTGATTTTCCTGAAATCAAATAGAGATTATTCAAATCCCTCATTTACATCATTTTAATTCTATTTATTCAAAATTTTAATTCACATGCCTTAAATTCTTCACTATAAATACCATCTCATGTCCTAGCTCTCCCCCATTTTAAAATTACTATCAAAATTCTCAAAATTTTCTAAGTGTAAAGTGGAGTTAAAGAATTAAGTGGAGTAGCAAACCAAATCTTGACGACTGGAGCATTTTCCGATGAAACCGTGACACCAAGAAAACCTTTTTCCTCTCCTTACTTTTTTCTCAATGATCTAGAATACGTAAGTCCCTTTTCTCTCTTTCCTTTCATCTCAAAAATCAATCTATAAAACAATATCGGAAAGTGGAGTTATCTCGTTTAATTCTATTCTAAACAACTATTGTCACATTCACCAAGATTAATTGTTAATTTTAAACCTTTAAATATCATCTTAACATGTTATTCACATCTTTACCTTTTTATGAAATTAGAAATTTAAGTGAAATACGACTATAACGAATTTTTCAGAAAAAATACCATGAATTTTAGTATAACCGTTATTTTGATAGCTAGAGTATATATCTCTAGAACCTTCACGGGTAACGACCTACCCCCCACACACTATGGTTTTATAGCATGATATTCTAAATATATGGTTAATTCAAAAAAAAAATTTATATTAAAATACCATATTTTTACAAAAAGGGTTTCTTTTATCGATATTTTTACCTTCTTTTGCAATTACGCTTCTACAACCCTCATTAGGGGACCCGCAAATGGATGGTGCAGATTATCGCACATCCTTGAGATAGTAAAGCGAGATGCAGAACTCCTCACGGAGTATTTGGTTTCGAAAGGAAATAAAAATACGGTTTTAAGAATTACGAATTTTCTAAACAAAACAAAACTTTGGAAAATTAAATAAGACCCGTAATTTCAATAAAAAATTATGAAACTATATTTTTAAAATGGAAGATTAAAATTTTAATAAAATGCCACCAAGTTTCCAAAAGTAGTAATTTTCATAAAAATACTATAAACTTTTAAAAGATAGGTTTTATAACGACTCTAAAACCCCTGTACAAAAATTATTTGTTTAAATATATAGAAAAGGGTATTTCAGCTTGAATAGGAGTTATAAGTTATTTTTGCTCAATAAAAGCAAGAAAATAACTTGTAGCTCATTGGTAAAATCTCTACACTGCTGCGACATAGCCTTTGTGTTTGAATCCCATCAGACCTAATTTTTTTTTTGATTTTTCTTTTTAATTTTTCGGAAGCCCAAGATTTGCATGTGAAATTCACGGAGAAACGAAAAGTTTCAGAAAAATCAAACATGCGCAAAATAGAGCAATGATTAAAACTGGTGGTAGGAATCTCGAGGCAATTGCCCAAGATCCGACTGCCCGTTCTTGAGATCTAGCCAGCGCCGACGGGTGAGATGGCTCCAATCCCTTCGTGTTTTGCGAACACACCCCTTCAGATCCCCTCAACTCCCATGCACTGTTTGATTTCCCTGCAATTAAACATTGACATTTAAATTCATCATTTAACACCATTTTAATTCTTTTAATCCAAATTTTTAATTCAAAAACCATAAATTCTTCACTATAAAAACCACCACATGCTCTAGCTTCCCTCTATTCTGAAAATTTCTATCAAAACTATCCCAAAAGTTCTAAGTGCAAGTGGAGTCAAGTTGAGTTAGCAACCAAGCTCTTTTCGTCAAAGATCAAAGTCGTTTTCGGAGTTTTCGCTAGCCACGGAACCCTCTCCCTCTTCTTTAATCTCTTTCCAATGCTACACAACGAGTAAGTCCCTCTTCTCTCTTTTTCTTTCATCTCAAATTATTTTCTAAAAAACATATCGGTAAAGTGGAATTAATTCCGATATATGAATTTTAACCTCTTGTACTTCTCTCTTTAAGCAAAAATAGGGCAAACTAAATTTCTCACACTACTCTTAACCTTGTTTACAATCAATTAGTTTTTAGTTTAACCAAAATTTTCATGTGAAACAATCATATAACGGACATTTCATTAAAATACCATGAACTTTAGTATAACCCCTTTTTCGATAACTAGTATACCCATCTCTAGAACTTTAACGGGATAACGACCTACTCCATACGTACACTGTAGTTTTATAGCATGGTATTCTAAATCTATGGTTCATTTAAAGAATAAAATTTTCATTAAAATACCACACTTTTTCAAAACGGATTTCTTTTAATCGGTATTTTTGTAATCCTTGGCAATTACGCCTTTACAACCTTCGTTAGGAAACCCGATAATAGATGGTGCGGATTATTACACATCTTTGGGATAGTAGAGCGAGATGCATAAGTTCTCATAGAGTATTCGGTCTCGAAAGGAAATAAAAATATGGTTTTTAAGAAATACGATTTTTCTAAACAAAACTAAAATTTTGAAAATTATATAAAACTATGAATTCGTATTTTCAATAAAAACATATTATAAAACTATATTTTCTTTTAAAATAAAAGATTAGAATTTTTAATGAAATACCATCAAGTTTCCAAAAGAGCTAGTTTTCATAAAAATACCATAAACTTTCAAAAAATATAGGTTTTATCACTAAAATACCATAACAATTAAAATACATGTTCATGAAAACCTTAAATATTATAAATTACCCTCAAGCTTCATTTTTAAACTATATTAAAGTATTTTTTCATAAAAACCCTCGAGATATGCAAACAATATTTTAAGGAGTCTAGATTAATATAGATTTAAACGGTATCATTTCTCTTGAGCCCCAGCGAGTTGGAGAAAGTGAGTGCTTGCCTATTCAGGTTAGACAACTTGACGGAGTTATCAATGGCAATTTTTTTGGAAAAAGACACAAATCCTACTGTCCATGTGCAGCAGTTGCCGATTTCCCCTGAACATAAGATTTTTAATAGTTTAAATCAATTCATATAAAAAGACCTGAACTCAAACCCCAAACTCGAATCTAAACTCAAACTCGAACTCGAACACAAACTCTAACTCTAACCCAACTTGAATCTAAACCTAAACATGAACTCGAACCCAATCTACTCGAACTAACTTGACTCGAACCAAGATTACAATGACATGACTCGCATATTACTCGGCTCACTCAACTTCATTCTACACCTATGAAATCTATGGTTTTGATCAAGACATACTATAACCAATCAATCAAGTTAATTAAGTATACTATACAGTTATAAACTATTTATACTCGAGATGTTTAGGATAGTTTCTTGTGTGAATCCAACGGAGCTTCAGAAGTCTCATATTAACCTCTTTTTTTATTTTACTTGAATATCAGCCGGGTTGACTCATCCACAGCCTAGAGTCCTGATGCTAACACATGAAATGGGTCCGTGTTTACTTGCTCCTAGGGCCCTACTCTTGAGCTCGTGAATACTTTTACAGCTGCGTTGACATTCACACTTGGAAGTTAACGTTAACATAGTGACCATATAGAGAGCTATAGTATATATTCACCTATGAACATATACTCTTACTCTTCATCTATATATTCTACATTTGTTATTTTCTTTACTCTTACTTTATCTTTGGGACTTACCGAGTGCTAGTTCGCTAACGGGTATTCTACCTACTTTTCTTCTCTTGGAATGTTCGTCAGATACGGTCGAGACTGAGGAGGTAGAGACCACAGAGGAGGACTACAACTGGATCGCTACTCAGGACTAGCTCAGCTTCACTTTTCTTCATTTTATGTATGTCACATGTTTAGGCATTTTTTTTATTGTATTTACTTTCCAGCTGAAACTCATGTACTTATAAATTTTGGAAGTTGAATGTAAATAAAGATATTTGTTGAAAAATTTTATAGTCCCCATTTATTCTTGTATTGTGTATTATTGTTTCAATACGCTTAGTATATTTATTTAGGAAATGAATTTTCTGGATAAATATGATGCGGGTTTACCACGTCACCATTTCCGTTTACTGGGAAGCGGGGCGTGACAGGTTTTGTTGGTGGCCAATTCAGGTCAGTTTTGCATGAAGTCGTAAACAATATACCACAAGAATTAATGAATTCAACAAATATTTACATTCCTTGCATTTCAAATTCCTTAAATCTATCCTATCCTATCTTTCATATCAAGGTGATGGACTCTCCGAACAATACCAGCACCAACGTCAACGGCAATACTCCACTGCCTACACTACTACCACCACTTACCTTTGCAGCTCCTATCAATAAGCAAATGGTACTTCTTGAGGCTATCAAGAGACTATTAGAGGCTCAGCAGCAGCAGACTTGTATTCTTATGAACCGCTTTGAAGCCGAGGCACCCAGAGTTAAGGAGTTTCGGGAACTGCACCCAAAGAACTTCTTGGGTAAGGAAACCCCACTTGAGGCAGAAGAATGGGCTTAAGCGACCGAAGATGATTTGGCAGTAGCTCAAGTGCCAGATATTGCCTGGGTGAGAGTTGCTAAGTTACAACTGACCGATAACGCCAGGGTATGGTGGAAGGATGAGGAGAGCTGTCTCTTGCAACCGATAGAATGGAGAACATTTCGAGACCTCTTCGATGCCAAATACTTCCCAGGGATTGTCCATTTTGATATGGAGCAGCAATTCATCCATTTACAATAAGGCTCGATGTAGGTCAAGTCGGTGGATGAATATGATGCTGAGTTTACCATGCTCAACAAATAAGATATTGTCTCAAATTCAATTTTCTGATCTCACTCACAACACTGCTAACACAAGGTCGTAACAGGTTTGCCGCACACTTTATTCCCACTGCTGAGAACCGGGCACGATGATTCCAGCAAGGGTTGGACCCTGAAATCCAAGCTGCACTCGCTTCAGGGGATTTCCCAACCCATGAGCTTGCTTTGAAGGCTGCCCGACGGTATGAAGCAGTTGTGAAGAAGAAGGACAGGCCGCAGACTGCCAGTGTGAAACGCCCTATGCACCAGTTCATAGGAGTAGCCTCTTCCAGGCCATCTTTTAACGGACCATCTCGGAGGCCAGTAGGTTCGTTCGCCAATAACAGGCCAGACTTTTGCATCTACTGCAAGAGAACATGGTACCTTATGAAGAACTGTCGTAGGGTGAAAAACTTGTGCCTGATCTGTGGGTCTCTACTCATGTCATTGGAGCATGCCCCCAGAACCGAGGACCTAACAACCCTCCAGCTAGACCGGCGATTCAAGATCCTCCTACCCGGTTAGCTCTACCAGCTCCAGTTCCTCGAACCTAGACCACTCAACCCCAAAGCCAAATGTTTAACCAGGAACATAAGAAAGTGCCGCGATGCCAAGCATTCACCATGTCGGTCGAAGAGGCCGAAGCTACGGGTCAAGTTATCACTGGTAAATCTCTTCCCTATTCTCTTTCAAGTCCTTTCAGTTCATAGTCATCTTATATCTGTTATACCTAAATATATCCCACGCGACTTAGGTACAATATTAGTAGCCTCCCTACCTGCACTCGCGCTCTCCGACACTGGGGCATCACATTGCTTTAAAAATCAGAGTCAAGAATACCGCAGTCAAGACGGTGTCGCTCGGTAGCTAGTCGGTTGAGTACGGGTCGATCCACAGGGAGAAGGATTCCTTTTCTTTATGTTTTAACAAGTTAAGTCCAAAAAATTGGTGGTTTTGTTTTAAGATCTAAGAATGAGATAAAAGTTGATAAAAAGCTTGCTAGGGTTAGGATTAGGTTGGTTCGAGATAGGGATCTTCTCGCTTCTATCAATGCCTTAGTTATGAATAAAGGTGTTAGGGTAATCGGCAACAACGGGGATTAGTACGACTGGGAAGAAACTAAATTTCTTCGTTTTGGTCCTTGTCCGTCCGTTCTTGGCTCTTAGCCCTAACCTCCATTTCATTCAATTACACCCGGTCTAACTAGGGAATCACCGCTATCACGTAGGATAGGGTGCCGTAGTGAGCGGTGTGTGGTTGATTTAAAAAGAGTCCTTTTAATAAAATTATATGGGCAAAAAAAGGAGTGAGAGAGATTTCCATCTCTCAAACCTTCCCTATCCTAACACTAACAAGTGAGGGATTACTCACTCATTAGGAAAGTTATGATCAATGAAATTTATTTTTTTATAATTTTTATATTAGAAAACTAAATTGCTGATATTAAAAGAACAGATAAAAATTGCAAGAATTAAATTCAGATAATAAAAGAATGCGAGATAAAAATAAAAACTCTTACTTTATTGATGACCTCAAGAACGCATTACAATTGAATTTAGATCTAGAAAAAAGGCAAAGAGAGGCATCCTAAGAAAAGCACCCTAGAAGAGGCATCCTAAGAAAGGCACCCTAGAAGAGGCACCTTTTATTTGGTTTTGAGCCCTCCTATTTATAGATGAAACGCTAGGCTTATATTCTGATCCATACATGAAATTACAAAATAACCCCAAAGACCGAGTCAAAGAACCGACACCCCACCGACACGTACATTGCACGGCCGTGGAACCGCGACAGAATAGTCTGTTTGGCCTCGGATCCGCGGCCATTTGGTAGGCTCATGGGCCCAATTCTTTAGGGTTTCTTCAAGTTGCTTTTATCTTCTGTTTTCTTCACTTGGTCTCTCAGAATCGCTTCAATTCTCTTCCAGATATTCAACAGTGAACTTTTTATCGTGAGCTTCACGTTGAAGTTTTGAATCTTGTGCTGCCCTTGAACTTTCTGCATTGAACTGTCTAATGATTTTCAGTTGTTCCTTGAAATGGTAGACGGCATCATATGGATTCATCTATTGTTGGTTGTAGTCTCACATTTGTAGCGTTTCTTCATGAATTTTACTGTATTGTTCTGAGAACCTGTAATCTGCAACTATTTAGCAGACATGGATCAAAATCACCTATTTATTTATAATATGATTAAGAATGGGTGATATAATAATGCAAAATTCTGATATGAACAAATACCCCCAAACTTATCTTTTGCTCGTCCCAAGCAAAACCATTTTTATTCTCAACAAAATCATAACCTCACTTTTGCAGGGAATCGTGATTGCACTGAGCTCGTGCAACAAGCCGTTAAACCTTTAGGTGTCCCTAGTAGGAGGAGTGTTATCTCCTGAAGGTTTTTAGCGGATACTACCCACAAAATCCGATAAATTTGGTCTGTTAAGTTTCATTCTTCAATTCGGTATTCTAGCAAGAAATTCTATTATCTTCAACTTAGAAATCATCAACCCGTATTTTTCATGCTTTCTTTTCATTTAACTTAAGATCGTATATGTTCTGCAAATTTATCAAGCTTTCAGCAGCTTTTAAATTTTCCTTCTAAGGTTGCATCTCAACTTAGGAATTTTTATCATCTCTACTGAAAGTATAAGCCCTATCTTTCATTCCTATCTCTCATCCAAATCCCAATCATATACCCCTACGTGTGTGTATGTATCACCCCTACACTTGGAAACTCAATTCAAGTTATCATACTCTTGTCCATCGTCCAAAATACTTTTAGTTGGTGAATTTTAGATGAAATTGCTCACACATCTTTCATGCGACCGTTAATACTTCTTGAGGTACTAAACGACTGATTACAAAATGTGTTATTGCATTTAGGCGTAATTCCTCATCTTGTAATACCTTAGGCTTAGCAGTGACTCCCAAACCAGTTGGTCTAAGGCACTAGGTGATAAAGCACCATCGCTATATATTTTTTTATTTATGCAGTCTTAAGTAATTACAAAACCAGTATTCATTTTTTTATTCACACTTATACTTTTTATTTTATTTTCCTTCATACTAAGGATTTTAGACAAGAGTATTTCAAGGTATCCTTTACTATCCCAAGTTTCAAGGTGCCTGTTTGTGCAAGTTGTAGGGTATATATTTTCATAATTTAGACTTAAGGTTCAGAATTATTTTTCAGACTAACACTTCAAATAAAAATTTCAATACTCTTCCCTTATTTTGATTTAACCCAAGAACTGAACTCAAAATTTGCCTATTTCTAAATAAACTACAAGGACGTATATTTTCTACGGTTAAACTGTAAGAAATGTTATTTTTAGGGTTTTTAATTTACTAAGTTTAGGATCTAGTTTTTCCCTACTATTTAACCATCATGTTGAACTTAAGTCAAATATGGTCAAAATTGAAATTTTCAATTTTTATTTTTTAATTTTTGATTTTTATGGGTTTTAAAATAAGTATGCAAATGCAAAAATATACACATGAATGCGAAGGAGGAAAGCTTACTAAGCATACCCCCAAACTTAAACTTGACAGTGTCCTCACTGTCAGGCTACACTGAGAGGGTCAAAGTTGTCGGCACTCCACTGTTTATTTATAAAAAAAATTTAACAGAAAAAGAAAACAAAATATATATACAAAAAGGTCCCCCCAAACTTAAGTGAAACAGCGTTTCCACTGTTTAAGCGTTAAAGTGCAGAGTTGGGGGGGAACACAGTATCAAGCTATGCAAGGCTTTACACAGGCCAAAAGTAGCACCAACCAATCAAAAATTTTATCGTTATAATGCTGTGGTTGGTGAAAGAACATGTTGTATGGAGGCAAGAAGAAGTGGGGAAGAGATAAGTGGTGTAAAAGAAAAGGTTTACGTCTCGATTTATAGAGAAGAAACAATACTGGTGAATGGAAACGAGAATGTGGATGATTAGGAATAGGAAGAATGGTCACATTCACGTATGGGATAAAAAGAAATGGTGGCGGTTCGACTTCTTCAGGTGGAGGTTGATTAATCACAAAATCCGTGTCGTTTAAGAATGCGAGTTCGTCGGCGAAAATATCTTCGAAACTTTCATCGATGGTCCGATTGAACATTTCAATGTCAATAAGTGTCACGCCAGAATTCAACACACTTGATTTTTCAAAAATTACGGAGGTAGGAGACTCGTAATGCTCATCTACCCTATTCTCAAAAGAGTATAAATCAAGTTGTTTTTCTAGAATTATCGAACTCAAAATATCGGATTGTGATTCATTAACACTCGCTATCATTAAAGGAAGATTAGAAGAAGAACCAGAGAAAGCGGAAGAAAGAAGTTGAATACGAACTTAAGGGTGGAAATGGAGTGAATAAATTAGCACAAATTGTGATGACCGATGTGTAAAAAGCGATTGTGCTAATCTATCAACCTGTCGAGAAATGGGGTCAAATTCCTCAAGATTCGTGAGAAAACATGGGTACGTCGAACTTGGTAACCCAGGCATAAAAAATGAAAGTGTAACAGTTTCTTGTAAGGTCGGAACAAGGATGGAGGAAAGTGATTGAGGAAGGGTATCGGTTAAAGATTCAGGAGGGTGTGCCCAGTCAATGAAAGAGATAGAATGAATTGGAAAATCCGACTCCTCAAGTAAAACTGCTTCATTCTTAATAATTTCCTCAATACTCTCCTCAAATTTTAGCTTATCCATGCAATTCTTCAAAATCAAGACGCATATGAAGTTCGGGAGAAACATTTAATGACTCGGGATGATGAGTTGGAGAGAAAAACTCATCCAAATCTATGGGTTCATCATCCAAAATATTCCCAGCGTCAATATCCTCAATCAAGTGAAAATCAATTTTTTTAGACACCTCATCAAAAGCATGGATATTAATCAATTCAGGTTCTAGAGTGGAGGTGTAGAGGTCAAAAGAATTGGTGATGGTTTCACTCAAAAGGGACCCTTCACAATCAGGTAAATTAAACACTACAAAGTCTCACAACTCATTAAACGTTTTATTTTCAACCGGCGAATCATTTGGAACACTTGATAGACATTCAAAACCGGAATTGTGGGATTCAATTGGGGATGGGTAGGTTTTATTTAGAAAGGTGCACAGCTCACTCTCTCTACTCAAATTATCAATCTTTCCAACCGTCTCATCATACATTGGAAAATTTGGAGCTAGTTGGAAACTAGCTACCGGGTCACTAGGTTGTATAAGGGCGGCCATGGACGCATTCAAATCTCTCATCTGTTGGCATGACGCTACCATAAAGTCTTCCAACGACTGTTGCAGACCAGACATGGGTTGTGACGGGGTTTCAGTAAAAGATTCAAAGTTGTTTGGATATGTGAAACTCCCTAATGGCTGTATAGAAGCAATGTCTTGGGAAGGTGCAAAAGTCATGTAGGACCGGTAGGAATTGAATGGTTGTACAGGAGTAGGATCAATATTTGGATAAGAAGGTGAATGGAATTGTTGATCCAAAGAATTTGCAGTGGTGAAAGGAGTGAAAGATCGTTTACGAGATTATTCAATATGTTCAGCAATAGGCATGGGTTTCGGAGTTACAACAGGACTCAAAAAGGAGTATCAATGTAAGAAGGTGTTGAAAGTTGAAATGGTTGATATAAAGTGGATTGCGAAGTCCAATTGGTTGTCCTAAACGCGTCTATTCGATCTTTCAAAGAAATTTTGGGCATGGAGGGATCGTTCGAAATTCGACCAAAACAAGAAGCGTAGGAAATAATGTCTGGTTGAGGGTACTAAAGTTCGGCAAGAGTTTTGCGAGGTAGGGTACCCATGATGTGATGAAAGAAAGGAAAAGAATGTTAATTTTTTATCTTTATTTTTTTCAATTTTTATTAATTTTTTTTTATTTTTTTATTTAAAAAAAAAATTGATTGTTTTTAGAGTTATGAAATTTTTGAAAGTGTTTTTTTAGAAAGAGTTTTTGCAAAAATTTGAACGGAACTACGGCACAATCACAATTTAAGTATGCACAATCAAGCCTAGAGCTAGGGTCTCCTAAGTCAACTAGACTGCTCCTAACTGTTCCAAAGCGACAAGTTGTGAGATATCCCTCAAATCGCTTTTTCACCGCCAATTGTGGCCAGATAAGCACAAATGAAGAAAGGAGTGATCCTCTCATGAATCACCGTAAGACGGGCCATTTAAAATTACCTTTCTCACTTATCTAGCCTAGGCACCACAAAGTCAGGTTTAGATAAACGACTGAATGCCCACAACCTTCCTTTATCCTAATGAGCGCGACAGTCCTTAATTGGCTGAGTCTAGATATTTTTTTTAAATTAGCTCAAGGGTGATGCATATACTTTTTGTGATTTCTAGGGTCTTAGGAAGGATAATGAAATCCCCACCCAATCTTAATTGGTGTTAGAGCCCCTTAGATTCCGTTTTAAATATGCAAAGCAGTAACACACCAAAAATCTAAAGCACTTGCAAAAATTTTTTTTATTTGGCAGCGCAAAGTATTCTGCACGAAAACAATTTATTGGATAGGAGAAAGAGAATCTGTACAAAGAATACCTGCAGGAAAATTTGTCAGTGGAGTTCAGGAAGTAGGAGAGAAGAAAAAAGATACTCATAAAAGAAAATGGGGTGCTGACGTCACAGGTTGACCGCGGTTCCGCGGTCAAATGCTTGAATCGGCCGCGGTTCCGCGGTGTTTTAGTTGGTTTAGATCTCCAAAATTTTTCTCTGTGTTGTTTGGATTCTCCCATGTCTGTTCAGATCCTCTGTTTCTTGATTTGTTCACTGGGTTTGCTCCAAATCTGAAACAGAGTTTGCTCCAAGCCTGCACACTTGCACAAAAACCTTTCAAAAAAAACAAGATAATTTTTATTTTTATTTTGTTTTGTTTTACAATTTTTTAAATTTTTATAATTTTTAAATTTTTTTTATTCTTTTTATTTTTTTTAACCCGAAATTACACAAAGAAAGAGACTACCGTCTCCCCGGCAACGGCACCATTTGATTGGTGTAGTTTTCGCATATGCGTTTTAAAAATCAAAGTTAAGAATACCGCAATCTAGACGATGTCGCTTGGTAGCTAGCCGGTTGAGTACGGGTCGATCCACAGGAAGAAGGATTCCTTTTCTTTATGTTTTAACGAGTTAAGTCCAAAAAATTGGTTGTTTTGTTTTAAGATCTAAGAATGGGATAAAAGTTGATAAAAAGCTTGCTAGGGTTAGGATTATGTTGGTTCGAGATAGGGATCTTCTCGCTTCTATCAATACCTTACTTATGAATAAAGGTGTTAGGGTAATCGGCAACAACGGGGATTAGCACGACTGGGAAGAAACTAAGTTTCTTCCTTTTGGTCCTTTTCCGTCCGTTCTTGGCTCTTAGCCCTAACCTCCAGTTAATTCAATCACACCCGGTCTAACTAGGGAATCACCGCTATCATGTAGGATAGGGTGCCGTAGTGAGCGGTGTGTGGTTGATTTAAAAAGAGTCCTTTTAATAAAATTATATGGGCAAAGAAAGGAGTGAGAGAGATTTCCATCTCTCAAACCTTCCCTATCCTAACCCTAGCAAGTGAGGGATTACTCACTCATTAGGAAAGTTATGATCAATGAAATTCATTTTTTTATAATTTTTATATTAGAAAACTAAATTGCAGATATTAAAAGATCAGATAAAAATTGCAAGAATTAAATTAAGATAATAAAAGAATGCGAGATAAAAATAAAAACTCTTACTTTATTGATGACCTCAAGAACGCATTACAATTGAATTTAGATCTAGAAAAAAAGCAAAAAGAGGCATCCTAAGAAAGGCACCCTAGAAGAGGCACCCTTTATTTGGTTTTGAGCCCTCCTATTTATAGATGGGAAAAACCATAGGTTTACATTCTGATCCATACATGAAATTACAAAATAACCCCAGAGACCGAGTCAAATCACCGACACCCCACCGACACGTGCATTGCACGGCTGCGGAACCGCGGCAGAAAAGCCTGTTTGGCCGCGGATCCGTGGCTATTTGGTAGGCTCATGGGCCCAATTCTTTAGGGTTTCTTCAAGTTGCTTTTATCTTCTGTTTTCTTCACTTGGTCTCTCAGAATCTCTTTAATTCTCTTCCAGATATTCAACAGTGGACTTTTTACCGTGAGCTTCACGTTGAAGTTTTGAATCTTGTGCTGCCCTTGAACTTTGTGCATTGAACTGTCTAATGATTTTCAGTTGTTCCTTGAAATGGTGGGCGGCATCATACGGATTCATCTATTGTTGGTTGTAGTCTCACATTTGTAGCGTTTTTTCATGAATTTCACTGTATTGTTCTGAGAACCTGTAACCTGCAACTATTTAGCAGACATGGATCAAAAGCACCTATTTATTTGTAATATGATTAAGAATGGGCGATATAATAATGAAAAATTCTGATATGAACACTCCCCGCACCTAGACCACTCAACCCCAAAGCCAAATGTTTAACCAGGAACAGAAGAAAGTGCCGCGACGCCAAGCATTCACCATGTCGGTCGAAGAGGCCGAAGCTACGGGTCAAGTTATCACTGGTAAATCTCTTCCCTATTCTCCTTCAAGTCCTTTCAATTCATAGTCATCTTATATCTGTTATACCTAAATATATCCCACGCGACTTAGGTACAATATTAGTAGCCTCCCTATCTGCACTCGCGCTCTTCGATACTGGGGTATCACATTGCTTTATGTCGCAATGATTCGTCCGAACTCATGCGATCCCAGTTAAGACGCTCGTATCAAGATGGAATATCAAGCCCTGCTTCCCAGAGTGCGCTAAGATCGGAACGTGACAGAGCCAACCATACTACCTGTGGCTAGGAAACATCCCTCCAGAGTCATATTACTGCTGTCTATAAGATATCAAGAACAGTAAAAGCATAAAATAACTAGTACATGTTCATATGCCAGAATAAGAGAGTCAAGAATAAATATTTGGAAGTAATAAAATCCACTAAACAGTAACATCTAGAAATACATCCCAAATACGGGATCACATCAGGAAATAAAACTGCGGAAAGGAAACTAAACTAAACTATCACTAACATGCTCCTCACTGCCCGGCTTGACGGCTAAAATACTGTTGGTCAGCTTGCGATAAAGATAGAGGAACTGGGCCATGCAAAACTCAGACGTCAGTGCGTCATAATATCAAACAATAATAATATAACCAGGATGCAACGAGATATGCAGGCATGAATATAAATGATAACATGAATATAGCAAGTAAACACGTAAAAGAAATAGTGAGGTGTATGTGTGTATGTGAAGTGCGGTGAGTAATCTAAACTGTGCTACAGAGTTATCTATTCTAAAGTTATTCGAAACCAATTGACTCCTCATGTAACTCAAAAGTATATGCCCCGTTACCCCCGGGACCATGGATCAAGATTTATGAACCAAGAATGGTTATGTCCCGTTACTCCCCGGGACCACGGATCAAGTAAGAATCACGAATGACTCTGTCCTATTACACCTCGGGACCATGGATCAGTAAGAATCATGAATGATTCTGTCCCGTTACCCCCCGGGACCACGGATCAGTAAGAATCACGAATGATTCTGTGCCGTTACCCCTCGGGACCACGGATCAGTATGAATCATGAATGATTCTGTTCCGTTACCCCCCGGGACCATGGATCAGTAATAATATCCTTTTTAGTTACACTTAGTTACACCTTTGATTTTCCTATACCCCCAAGGTTATGTGTTCAAGTCGGGTATTGATAAACTGGAGCTAATGCCAACACAAGATCAAGTAGGTACAAGTTTGTTTATGCAGACAACAGGATACGTCCGTCAGGACAACAAATCAGGATTGTCATCATTAGTAACAAGATCAGGTAACAATTCAAGTAGTGATCAGGTCATGTCAGGTAGTGCATATGTATCAAGCGGATGCCTAAAAATAAAACTGTAGCAGGTATCGAAGAACGGTAAAAGAATGGGGTCACAAGTAATAATCTGTGATACCATATTATAATCCATGAGTCGTATAATGCATACTAGCAAACATGTATATGAATATAGTAGTAACATGATGTAATATGATTCCGGCATGCAACTAGATATGTAATATACAGTACGGATATGTACGGATATCGGAAAACGGTAAAACTGTAACAAGGATGCACAATGCAATATACATGTAATATTTTTATTCATATGGAGGTAAATATAATAGCATAGCATGTAGCAAGATGAACTTGCCTGATCAGATCTCACGACGGGGTACGTACGCTACGTTCGACGTCGGTAAACGTCGCGATGCACGCGCACGCGTACAAAACAGGACCGGGCAATGTAAGAAAGCAACCACGCTATATGAGAACGTCGACTGGGTCGTCCGGATTGTCGGTGATGAGCACGGCTCCGGCGATCATCGGAATCAAGAATTCAAGGAAGAGAAAGACAAGAAAGAAGAAGAAGAAGAAGAGAAGGAGAAGAAGAAGATTTTGTTCTAGGTTTGGGTTCTGGGATCAAAGAAGAAGGCGAGAGAGACGTGAAGATGAGTCGTGGGTTTACCGGCAAGGTTTCACGGCCAAAGGCAGTGGATTCTTGAAGTCGGGGATCGGGTTCTGTGTAGGGTATGAGCTTGGGATCTAAGGAGAGAAGGAGAGGAGAGAGATGGAGAAGGTCGTGGCAAGGGGGTGAGGTGGTCGACGACGAGGCGACACTAATACAATAAGGGATTACCCCTACGGCTATAGGAATCCGTAGGGGCAACTTTTTTTTGCCCCTACTGATTAATCCGTAGGGCCATCGATTTGCCCCTACAGTGTGCTACAAATTAATCAAAAAAAATTAAAATATAATCTTTTATTTTCCCCTACGAAGCCACAAAAGAAGGACCTACGGATTAATCCGTAGGGGTAACGAAGGGTTATTTATAAAAAAAATAAAACCCAGAAATTTCCTCATCGTTCCCAAAATTTCCTCCTCCCCCGCGATCGATCTCCCGTGCAAACCTCCTCACCACCACACCCGCACGTGCCTCCTCATAGCCGGTACTCCCATTTTCGACATCCTCGTCACTGGTACACCCGTGCGCCTCTTTCCTCGTCACCACACCCGCTTGAGCTCGTCCTTGACAGAAGAATCCTTGCCACCACACTTTTTATCCGCCGGCAAAACAACTACCGAGGTGTGTTAATTTCAATTTTGAACTTATAATTATGCTTTTATTTGTGTTATTGTTGATTTTAGGGTTAGGGTTAGGGTTACTACTAGGGCTTAGAGTTAGGGTTCGGTCTAGGGTTTGGGCTAGGGTTAGGGTTAATTAGGTAGGGTTAGGGTTAAGGTTCGGTCTAGGGATAGGGTTAGTTTGGGTTAATTAGGTAAAATAGGGTTGGTGATGATTAGGGTTAGGGTTAATTAGATTAATTATGGTTAATTTTGGTTTGGGCTAGAGTTAATTTGGGTTGGGGTTTGGATGATGATTAGGGTTAGGTTAATTTTGGTTAGGGTTTGGGCTAGGGTTAATTTGGTTTAATTAGGTAAATAGAGTGTATTTGTGTTAGGGTGTTGATTAAGGTTAATTTTTGGTTAATTAGGGATAATTTGAGTTAGGGTGTTGATTAGGGTTAATTTGGGTTAATTAGGGATAATTTGAGTTAGGGTGGTGATTAGGGTTAATTTGGGTTAATTAGGTTAATTTGAGTTAATTAGGATCAGGGTTTAAGATGCACTAGTTCCTTCAGTAGGATACTCGATGATAACGTAAACGTACAACTTTACTGTAAACGCAAGAAAAATTTAACCTAAACTAAAAACTTCGAACCCTTAATAACGAAACGTAAACGTAAAACCTATTCATGTAAAATGTTCAAGTTAAAACCAATATATGATACTCGATGATAATATGAAATTTTCATATTCTCATCGATACTCATATGTGAAAATCAAAGTGCGATTTAGTCCCCGTCTATTGTTAACATACGTTCGATATTCTTCATGACATAGAACTATACGAAGCTTGTTAAATATTGGACGATATAGTTCGGTGCCAACAACCGTCGTGTTGTCTATATGATGAGAAGATTCAATCGTATGATAACCGATAAATTTGTCTAGTGTGGACAAGTTAGGAATGTATAAAGCAAACATCTACATTCACTTGTGTTTTCATTCGTTTCGAATTATTTCGTCGGTACTTTTCCGCTGGTTCTCCGTGTACAAAGATAGATTAGATGTTCATTTCAACGTTGTTTCAAAAAATTGAAATGATTATCTATTCTATTACAGTGTACTTGGAGAACAGCGGGGAGGTGCTGCCGAAATTTACTCGAAACGGATGAAAACACAAGCGAATGGGTGTCTGCTCTATACATTCTTAATGGGATAGAAGTCTTACCTCCGACAGCCGAAACACACACATACAACACGAATACACAACAAGCGCGCACACAAAACACATACACACTAATAACCCTACACTTAAGCGAAATCATAAATTGAAACACACATACACAGAATACAACTCATACTTGGGTATCTTCAAATCTAACTTTGTTTATCGATAATTTATTCTTTTCAACGACAAACTTGCATCTATGGATTTTCTTCTTTGTCAGTAACCGTCACGACCCGGAAAAGACACGTGACTGGTACTTGAATCACGTGAAGTCTATAGGACCCCCATAACTCAAGTAATTCAAAAGCCCAGAAATCTAAACCTTTTTAGAGAAAATAGTGGAGGTGAAGTTTTGAAATCACGGTACAATGAAATAAAGTTCTTCTTTAAAACATAGATAATAGTATATGAAAACACAATGTTTGTATCTATCTTGAAAACATTTTCGTCCTTTAAAATTTCGGCAGCACCTCCTTTGTATTTTTTAACCCGAAAACGAATAGAAGCAATAATAATATGCATCCCCAAGCGGGAGTTAGCTCTTTGCCAATTGGCGGAAACAACCACGCAAGTAATGCAAATATACAACGCCGAAGGTGAGGATCAAAACTCAGAAAGAAAGTAAAGAAAATAGACATCATCAAGAAAACCAGAAAACAATAATATATACATGAGCGTGACTCTAAGGCCGAAAGAATATACAATAATGGTTTCTAAGTCTACTAAATATACATAGTCTGGTTGATGGAGATTTTAACTAGATACAACTGAACTAAATAACAAACACAACTGAAATATAATGTACATATACAATGGTGGTCATGATGCAAGTGAAACCACATACCAAGCAATCACCCAGAAGAAAGTGATGTGCCAGCAAGCCGTAACGGAACCTGTACGACCAAACCTGCAACAAACTGTGGCACAACGGGGGTGAGTTTTCAACTCATGAGTAGAAGACATCACCGAGTAGAAATCGAATGTATGACGATCTCTTAGGTCATACAATAATATGCTAATAATGTAACACTGAAACATCTAGTAGTGGTAAGGGCAATACTATAAGCATAAGTGTAATACCAAGTACTCGTGTCCGTGTCACAAAGTGACTATTTATCATGTATATTATGTATGAATGCATTATCTAATGGGTGTGCCCAGCATCGACACACAAAATCATCAGAATTCTGAGTGCCCAGTATCGACACTCGAAACATCATGAAAACCGTGTCCATCAGCTACACATCAACCTCATAAATCTCGGGCTCCATCAGTACGGATCGGCTCAAATCATCTGATCACACGAATTCGGTCGGTATCCTCCGGATATCCACTGCGTCAAATATCACTGGTCGGTAATGTTCCCCTGCCGGGTTCAACGTCTCTCTATACGGCCTTCTTGCTCTGGGGTACTGCACCGGGCACACCATGTACTCACAGATGGTGCCTCCTCTCTCATCGAATCAGGTATTCATACATATGTGGCTCAAGAACCGTGAAAACTCATGGTGGACGCCACACACATCATATCACGAGAAACCGCATTTTCTTTTAAGAAAATATAATCATGAGTTTATAAATATCACTTGCGATTTCCCCAAATCCAGAAATCAAATGAACACGGAAATCCAAAAGAACCACAATTTATGAGTATACAATGAGATAATAAATACCGACGTAAAACCAATGATCAGTGCATAACTAGAATGTATGGATGCAAATGCATGTGGTATCTAAGTAATAAATATAATGTCTACACTAGCATATAAGATCATCAATATAAAACAATACTACTTCTACAGATTATCAGATTATATGAATGAAGTATAGCTTCTCTAGTATATACGTGGCATGACAATTACCGATGATGATATGTGTGAGCCGTCCAGTAAGTGTACGTGCAATATACGCATCATCGGTAATGGTGTAGGTGTCCTAGCAGGCGAGATCATAACAACTAACAAAACATAAATAATTCTACGATGAAATGAATGATAGGAAAATAAGCAATAAACGCGACATTATAAAATATAAATCTATATATGAGCCATATAGTGATAGTGTTGGAAATAACACGAATCGTTATTTTTAGAAAAGTAAGGGCTACGGTGTTTTGAAGAAAGAAATATCATTTTGAAAATCCGTAGCATCCCTCGGTTGCCCATTTGAAAAATACCTACGATTCGCTGGTTTTAAAAATAGGTATGATTCGAACTATAATCTAATATCTACTTAATAAATTAAGAGACTAACTAAAAGGATAAACTAAAACCTGGGTCAAAGTAGTGGAAGACTATACGTATCCGAGTCGATATATCTAGTAGTCGGCGATCCATCCTCATAGCATCACGTACGATATAACACATCTTACGGCATCCTCGAGTCAAGAGTGCAGATCAATCATCATATATACCTCGTACGGTAAGATCCATCGTACGACATCCTCAAAATCAAGGGTATGGGTCACATATCATATATATCATATAGTTCATACGGTATCAATCGTCGTACAATATCAATATCAGGGGTACGGATCTAAGGTCTCATACAATCTATTATTTCATCAAATCACATGTTATTGCATGTTTGTATATGTCGCCCAATGATCTTTTAATAAATCATACCATACGATGTCTCGACTCAATCACATATCATAAGCTCACGGCATCATGTCCGATCATATCGACTCATATCCATCCAACATCTCATATCCTCATCTTACACGTATATGAAATATATATATATATACATATATATATACATATATACATATACACACATATCATATCACAAGTGTGTGTGCGTGTGCGTGTGCATGTGTGTGCGTGCAACAAAATAATTCTAACGGATCATGACTAAGGAAATAACATTAGGGGTAAACCTTCTTATGTGAATACTTAATCTAATCTATAGCCTTCTAGGTTCCTGCTTGCTAAAAGTCCGTTTTCCACATAGAAATATAAATAAACGAATAACCTAAACTACGGTTGTGGGGTACTATACGCCATCCACCCGACTTCCCCCGTAGATATGCATCAACTCACATTATAATCCTCGTCTTGTCAAAGTCGATGACGCCATGTTTTCCTTCTTGTCGTCCTGAAGTCCACACGGAGGTACCTATAGTTCAAATGTGTCGTATCGTAAACATGAATCAAATACGAAAACCAAAACGGCATACGAAACACACATAGGTTAGAACCTATGGTCTATGCATGCAAAAACAACCATAACAACCCTCGTCATCGACGTACAAACGTCCAACGACCGAGATAAAACACAATATCAAAACTCAAGTTATTAAAAACCACAAAACCCAAAATAGCAACTTAGGAAAATAGCTCCAGATTTTGACTCAGATAACTTGGGACTACGCAAACAATACAGAAGCTAGTTTATAAGGTGTAAGAGCTACTCGCCAAAACCCAACACTATTGCCCCATACAGGCCCGGCGAGAATACTAATTTATCCGGCACCGCTGGTCATAAAGGGGATTTGGGGTTTCGTTTTCAGGTGGTAGTCTTATTGATGGGGCTCCTTTTCGGGCCTCCGTCAGATGTTGTCTTCTGTTGATCTCGCGGTGAACTTAGCTGATTATCCTTCGTTGCGTGCGGGTCTCAATGGGTTTTGAGAGGAGAAGGTGGGGTGAGGAGGTTGTTGCCGAGTACCTACAAAGAAGTCCCGGGGTGGTTTGGTACCACCGAGGACCTTCCGACGCTCAAGTCAGTGATAAGATCCGAGCAGAGTAACGGCGTAAGTGTAAAGAATGGCTTACTTGACCCCTCTGTGATGGGGGTTTATATAGCGGTGTGGCATGCAGCAACAGGCGCGAGAATCTCGCCGGCAGTTACGCTCCCGACGCCACGCCCGCGTAAAGAGCGGATCACCCATTAATGGGGATCGTGATGGTGTGGAACGTGGGATGTTGCTGGCGGAGAATCTGCGCATGATGAGATTTGCGGAGTGGCGGTTACGCCTGTGAGTGGTGGAGTTGGTCGGTCAGAGGGACCAAGGAAGATGGTCTCGGCGGGAGAGCTCGGGAACGAGCGAGAGGGCCGAGGTATCTTGGTCCTGCAATAGCTCGGAGGCGAGCTGAGAAGCCGAGGAGGCCAATTTGCAGGGGGCCCTGAGGTGAGCCAGCTTTGTGCTTGTAGGTCGGGTACAGGGGTGGCCTGATCGGCCCCTGTGGGCCCTCTCTTATGAGTTCTGGGACACGTCATCTGCCATGTGTGCTGATCTGGAAGGTCGCCAACATAGAGCATCATCATTAGCCCCCCACTCTTATCCCGACCAGCTGGCGGGTCGGGCTAAGAGTGGACTGCCGGGCCGCCCGGGAAGAGCTCCCTCCTAAGATTTCGTCAGGACGCATCCCCGGGCTGTCAGCTGCCTTTTCTGCCAGCGAATCAGGGCGAAATCTCTGCATTTAAGGAAAGTGCGCCGGTTTGTGCATCCTGTCACTGAAGCGACTGTCTGCGTGTCAACCTGTGGACTGATGGGGCGCAGCCCAGTGTGGGCGTGGCATGTGGAGCGATCGGTCGTCGAGTTGTTTTCGACCACTTGCCGAGTGTGCCAAGCACTGCTGAGAAGGAGGCATCTCCATGGCCCCGAAGTCGAGGGGTGGATTACTCAGACTTAGATAGACCTGTTGTCTCTCGTTGGGGATTCGGATCCGCTGCATGTGATGGGCTCAGTGACCTCGTTATGAGGGCTACAAACCCGCAGCGGCTGTTGGGCAGGAGGATGCCCTCTGGGGGTGACCGAGTAAGGAAGCTGCTCGGTTGATCTTCGCGAGGGTCTTGACCCCTGGCGTTGCGAGTAAGGAAGCTATCGGCCAGGGGTAGTCTAGTCTGGAAGGACTTTGATCCTTGTCTCTGTTGGATAGGAAGCTATCCGTTGGGATGCGCCGAGTAGGAAGGGGCTCGGTGGCCTCGCGAAGAGGGCTTCAGACCCTGAGCGTTTGATGGGCAGGAGGACGCCCGGTAGGGATGCGCCGAGCAGGAAGGAACTCGGTGGCCTCGCGATGAGGGCTTGAGATCCTCAGCATCTAATGGGCAGGAGGATGCCCGTTGGGGATGCGCCGAGCAGGAAGGAACTCGACGGCCTCGTGATGAGGGCTTCAGACCATCAGCGTCTGATGGGCAGGAGGATGCCCGCTGGGGATGCGCCGAGAAAAAGGAACTCGGCGGCCTCGCGGTGAGGGCTTGAGATCCTCAGCGTCTGATGGGCAGGAGGATGCCCGCTGGGGATGCGCCGAGCAGAAGGAACTCGGCGGCCTTGCGGTGAGTGCTTGAGATCCTCAGCATCCGATGGGCAGGAGGATGCCCGCTGGGGATGCGCTGAGCAGGAAAGAACTCGGAAGCCTCACTATGAGGGCTTCGATCCTTGACGCTGGAGGGGCCGTGGGAGGCCTGCGAAGGATGGCCGAGCAGGGTAGATGCTCGGTGCCTCTTGGTGAGGGCTTTGATCCTTGACGCTGGAGGGGCCCTGAGAGGCCTGCGAAGAATGGGCGAGCAGGGTAGCTGCTCGGTGCCTCTTGGCGAGGGCATTGATCCTTGATGCTGGAGGGGCCCTGAGAGGCCTGCGAAGGATGGCCGAGCAGGGTAGCTGCTCAGTGCCACTTGGCGAGGGCATTGATCCTTGACGCTGGAGGGGCCCTGAGAATCCTGCAAAGGATGGCCGAGCAGGGTAGCTGCTCGGTGCCTCTTGGCGAGGGCTTTGGTCCTTGACGCTGGAGGGGCCCTGAGAGGCCTGCGAAGGATGGCCGAGCAGGGTAGCTACTCGGTGCCTCTTGGCGAGGGCTTTGGTCCTTGACGGTGGAGGGGCCCTGAGAGGCCTGAGAAGGATGGCTGAGCAGGGTAGCTGCTCGGTGCCTCTTGGTGAGGGCTTTGGTCCTTGACGCTGGAGGGGCCCTGAGAGGCCTACGAAGGATGGCCAAGCAGGGTAGCTGGGTGCCTCTTGGCGAGGGCTTTCTGATCCCTGGCGTTGCGGTAGGGAAGCTACCCACCGGGGATAGCCGGGCGAGGGATCCTCGGGCTCGACTGCCTCTGGGAGGACTTTCTGATCCCTGGTGTTGCGGTAGGGATGCTACCCGCCAGGGATAGCCGAGCGAGGGATCCTCGGGCTCGACTACCTCTGGGAGGACTTTTGATCCTTCAGGACGGGGACCGAGCAAGGTTACTGCCCAGTGCCACTTGGCGAGGACTTTGATCCCTGTCGGTTGTGGTAGGAAGCTACCAGCCGGGGATAGCTGAGCAAGGACCCGACTGCCTCTGGGAGGACTTTGGTTCTTGGCGTGGGAAGAGCTATAGGGCTGTAAGAAGCTTACCAAGGACCCTTGGCCGGGCAGGGTTACTTCCCGGTGCCTCTTGGCGAGGGCTTTTCTCCTGAAGGATAGCCGAGCGAGGGATCCTCGGGCTCGACTGCCTCTGGGAGGGCTTTCTGATCCCTGGCATTGCTGTAGGGAAGCTACCCGCCAGGGATAGCCGAGCGAGGGATCCTCGGGCTCGACTGCCTCTGGGAGGACTTTCTGATCCCTGGCGTTGCGGTAGGGAAGCTACCCGCCAAGGATAGCCGAGCGAGGGATCCTCGGGCTCGACTGCCTCTGGGAGGGCTTTTTGATCCCTGGCGTTGCGGTAGGGAAGCTACCCGCCAGGGATAGCCGAGCAGGGTAGCTGCTGGGCTACCTCTTAGTGAGGGCTTAGATCCTTGGGCGAGGTGGCCCTCGAGCCACCGTGGCGAGCCCCCTCTGTGAGACCCCGTCAAGGGAGGGGGTGTCGGTCTATTCGGCCGACGAGGACGTTGATGATGGTCGTCGGAGGAGGTTCACCCGCGCCTCCGGTGAGGGGAAGGCGACGGCTGGTATCTGGATCTTCAAGGTGATCGCTTGCTATGGGGATGGAGATCGGAAGGCCAACTTTGTCTTTTATGGAGTTTCGTTTCCCATAGACGGCGCCAACTGATGGGGCTCCTTTTCGGGCCTCCGTCAGATGTTATCTTCCGTTGATCTCGCGGTGAACTTAGCTGATTATCCTTCGTTGCGTGCGGGTCTCAATGGGTTTTGAGAGGAGAAGGTGGGATGAGGAGGTTGTCGCCGAGTACCAGCAAAGAAGTCCCGGGGTGGTTTGGTACCACCGAGGACCCTCCGACGCTCAAGTCAGTGATAAGATCCGAGCAGAGTAACGGTGTAAGTGTAAAGAATGGCTTACTTGACCCCTCTGTGATGGGGATTTATATAGCGGTGTGGCATGCAGCAGTAGGCGCGAGAATCTCGCCGGCAGTTACGCTCCCGACGCCACAACCACGTAAAGAGCGGATCGCCCATTAATGGGGATCGTGATGGCGTGGAATGTGGGATGTTGCTGGCGGAGAATCTGCGCATGACGAGATTTGCGGAGCAGCGGTTACGCCTGTGAGTGGTGGAGTTGGTCGGTCGGAGGGACCGAGGAAGATGGTCTCGGCGGGAGAGCTCGGGAACGAGCGAGAGGGCCGAGGTATCTTGGTCCTGCGATAGCTCGGAGGCGAGCTGAGAAGCCAAGGAGGCCAATTTGCAGGGGGCCCTGAGGTGAGCCAGCTTTATGCTTGTAGGTCGGGTACAGGGGTGGCCTAATCGGCCCCTGTAGGCCCTCTCTTCTGAGTTCTGGGACACGTCATCTGCCACGTGTGTTGATCTGGAAGGTCGCCAACATAGAGCATCATCACTTATAGTGGTCCATATATGTCTACTAAGTTGTTTGATTTTCTTACAAACACCTCAGGTTACTCCAGATTCTCTGTAGTCCTCAAGAATTCACAAAACCGATATTGGAAAGATTCTAGCTCAAGTCTTGGAGTTTCTATACATGGTTTGGTCCAGGTTTTGACACCAGAGGGGTTGTGGTCACTAATACATCTCAATTACACCTTTTCAATTTATAAAATCTCCTAAAGCTCAACTTAGAATATTCAAAGATCACTAAATCTCACTTATTAAGCTCTAAACTACTATAGGATGCTAGAAACACTAAATACTTAGCTAGAAGTGAAGGGTTATACCTCATTTGGCAACTTAAGAAAATTCTTGAGTTGTCCAAAGTCTTCAAAGTCCCAACTTGATTGGTTCATGGTGTTTGTAGTGAGGTTGTGGACAATTTTTATGAAGGATGTATACTGTTTTAGTGAGGATTTTGGGGGCAGCCATAGATGGTAGAGAATGAGGAAGGAGGAGGAGGAGAAGAAGAAAATGAAGAAGGGGAAATGATGGAGGAAGAAATGCACCATAAATGTGTAGAAATTTCCCTCTCTCCCTCTCTCACACTCTCTCTCTCCCTCTCCCTCTCATAGCCATGCCTCATGGTGGTCCCCCTTGCCCCCTCTCTACTATCTTATATTTTTTCTTCTTTTCTTTTCTTTTCTTTTCTCACTTTAAAACAAAACATCACCATATATATGGAAATGAAGCCATGTTAAATATAAAAAATGTACAAGTGTTTTGCTACATGTCATGTTGCATGTCATGCACATAAACATACTTAATGCATAATTAGTAAATATTAATTAAGTTTAGCATTGAACTTATATATAATTAACTGTATAAAAATTCATAAAATGTCTAAATCAAATAAATGCCTTCAAAATCAATAATTCATATTGATTTCCAAACATTTTCCAAACTATCGGTATATAATTATACCATTTCATTTAAAACCAATTTCCATATTTTTATAATATTTATAAAATTAATTATTTTATTTATTTAAATTCAAAAAAATATTTTATTTTTCTGAAATGTTACAGTAACCATCACATTCTTAGATTTCTCAATATAGTCATCATAACCTACAATTTATATGTTATACAGTCTAACATGGCCCATAAGTACATCAGAGTTAAGGACTGGATGTACATGGATTGGTAACAATGTATGCAACATAAGTTTGTCGCAGGAGTTGTTGTTTTCATTGAATTTGCATGTGCACATAATAAGATCGTGTTAGAGAAGATTCTCTGCCTGTGCGATAGATGTGGGAATAAGTACTAGCATAAAGTAGAATTCGTAGAGCTTCATATCGTTAAACATGGTTTTACTAGACTTTATACAACTTGGCTATATCACGGGGAAGGAGAAGAAGATGTCAGTAATGCAGCAGAAGAAGAAGGAGAAGACGGTAATGCGGCCGAAGAAGAAGACGGTAACTTCTTTCCAGGAGAAGAAATGGAGGATATGGTAGAAACTGCCCTAGGTGAAAATGACATTCTTTATGGTCAAGGACCGCTTGCGGATAAGTATGAAAAGTTCATGAATGATGCTAGAAGACCAATTTATGATAATGCAAAATATTCCACCTTATCATGGTTCATCTAACTTTTCCAGATTAAGTGTCTAAATGGATGAAGCAACAAGTCATTCACGATACTTCTGAAGTTCTTGAAGCAACAAGTCATCTTCTGGTACGGAGCCCAGAAGATGATGTCTGATTTGGGTTTGAAGTATGAGAAGATTCAAACATGTCCCAAAAATTGCGTGTTGTACCGAAAAGAGAATTCAGATTTGAAAGAGTGTCCAACATGTGGAGAGCCTAGGTATAAGCCGAAAGAATATGATAAGAAGCCCGATATACCTGTCAAGATAGCATGATACTTTTCCATAACACAGAGGCTACAGAGGCTATTTAGGTGCAAGAAAACAGCAGAGGCAATGATTTGGCATTACCGTGCTCCTCCAAGTGAAGATGGAAAAATGAGTCATACAAGAGATTCATCGGCATGGAAGGATTTCGATAGGAGGCACGAAATATTTAGTAGCGATCCTTACAATGTCAGGCTCGGACTCTCTAGTGATGGCTTCTGCCCATTCAACTATATGGCTGGAAGCCACAGCACATGGCACGTTGTAATGATAGTTTATAATCTGCCGCCTTGGTTAGCTATGGAGCAATCTTACTTTATGATGCCTCTTCTTACTGATGGACCAAACTCATCGGGAAACAATATCAACGTCTATCTCCGACCTTTGATCGATGAGTTAAAATCTTTATTCATTGATAGTGTAGAGACTTACGACGCAAACATAGATACAACCTTCACACTGCGTGCGGCTTTAATATGGACAATTAATGACTTTCCTGCATATGGAATGCTATCAGGTTGGTCCATACAAGGCCACAAAGCATGCCCTTATTGCCCCTAGAGGCCATTACTGTACATACAATGTATATTGTAGTGGATGCTTGGACATATATATGGAGGACTTTCTTGCTCGACATGATAGTATGCTATCTGGTTGCTCTTTATCTTAACATGTACATTAATTGTCTCTATATTACATATTGATAAAGCCCTTAGGATGGGTACTTGACTACCAGGATTATGATGCAGATCATACTAGTGGGGATATGGTAGTCGATAAGTAGTGAAGAGATAGTTTGGGTTAGTGTCTTCTCGACGTAGATCATTTTCGGCCTCGAAGACCTCGATGCAAGTATGTTCATTTCTTCATGGGAGCCTCTCTAGAGTCCGGGACTTCATGATCGCAGCGAAGGGACTACTGCACGAAGCTAATGAAGTGAAGGACCGGTCTACAAAGGTTGTATTCCTTGTTCTTTTTTAGTTGCAAAGTGTTTGCATTTCATTTCGTCGAATTTCTAGTATACGATTCTATGTTAAGGTTAGCTAGAACAGCAAAATTTTTAATATGGCTTGATAGGAAAGGAGTTTCCTATGCTACACTCGGTCAATCTCCACTTATCACAGGGATTCTCTATATAGGATCAAGGTGATGCCTCCTAAATTCGGGGTTTTGGATCTATGAGATAGATCTAAGTGGATGTTAGGATTCTCACTAGTGTAGTGAGATGGTATCAATCGATCCTGGGGAGAATCACTGGATAGCTTCCAAGGTGGTAAGGTTGACTGAATGTCGGTCACAGGCATTGTCTTTACTCTCAGTGGAGGGACGGTATGTTGGAAGAGTTCCAAGCTAGATACCATGGCATACTAAACGATAAAGGTTGGATACATCGCTACCAAGAATGCTACCAAAGAGGTAGTCTGGATGTACATTAGTTCATGAGATGAACTTCGTTCCTACCATTGTGTGACAATGGAGTTGTGGCTTAGGCCTAGGAACCCCCGTCCCATAAGTGATCCAGACATATTCTTAGGCAGTAGCACCTGATCATAGAGATGGATGATCTCCAAGGAGATCGAGGTTAGGAGAGTAGACACATAGAACAGCATGGCGGATCCACTCACAAAGGCCAATTCCCAGGAGAGACTTTTCTGGGATGGTTGAGTATGAGATACTTTAATCACTGCTGATTGTTGGGTATGAGATACTACAACATATGACCCTAGTGCAAGTGGGAGATTGTTAGTTATATGTATGCCCTAGAGGCCATTACTGTACATACGATATATATTGTAGTGGATGCTTGGACATATATATGGAGGACTTTCTTGCTCGACATGATAGTATACAATCTGGTTGCTCTATATCTTAGCATGTACATTGATTGTCTCTATATTACATGTTGATAAAGCCCTTAGGATGAGTACTTGACTACCAGGATTATGATACAGATCATACTAGTGGGGAAATGGTAGTCGATAAGTACATCCTTCAAATGTTCCTAGTCATAAGTGTATCGGGACAGGGCATCGATATACCTGAGTAGACTAGCGTATAGCTTCTCTACCCATGTAAATAGGCGATGGATGATCCCATATCCATTGGTGTTTGACATCAGAGAAAATATACAGATGATCAGTGGAGACTGGATACACTGGACGGACTCGCCGAGAACTCCCAGATGGTATCATACCTCATGTTAGATGGTAGTTCTCTGGTGACATTGGTACAGATTAGTCTATAGACCCGAGATTGTCATAGAGTCTTGTGTGGTTCCTACTGTTCTTTGATTTCCACCTTACCACGTTCAAGAGAACGTGCAAAACGGTGGCTTTTGGGTACAGTCCCGAATCACATGGAGGCAATCAGCGATAGGAGGGGTTTCGTCTCTCCCGGTATTAGGAGTTGATGTTGCGCCGTGCTCGATTGGCTATAATAGAAAGTCCCTGGCCATGGATGATTCAGAGATATACTGGTAAGTGTTATCAGTAGTTTCTCGACCGGTTATGAGCCTCACATCGGCATGACTTATCGAGTTACTGGGGTCTGACATTTACCACCCCTAGATAAGATATGCGACATATCAGACGAAGAGACCGGACTGTACGGCAGTGTTACTGATTGGATTCGCAGGAGTATGAGCAGGCTTGCTTGTTGATCTTCTGACCGCTCAATACTCGGGTGGCCGTTACATTTGGCAGAACGCTTGCGGCTTGTGGATGTTTGATATGATCATCACCTACTGCCGGCGTATTGACGAGTCTTAAGAGTCCTACTTAGAGGTTTCCTGGTTCAAGAGAAACGGAGTAGAAGAACATATGGGATATGTGCGGGACCGAGATTAATAAGATATGTGATATCGTATTCTATTCTCGCGATATTTGACATAGGTCGGTTATATGTGATATAGCCGGGTTATCGGATCAAGTGTCGATTCGATAAGTTGTTACATTTGATATTAGTCGGTTATATGTGATATAGCCTGATTATTAAATCAAGTGTTGATTTGATAATTTAATGTATAATTATATTTGATATATTACATTACATTAACTAATATTTTCTCACTTATGATTTCTTTTTCTCACTTGTGTGCATGTGTATATATGTGATATATATTAATGTACAAAGATTTGTGTCATGCTTGATGATACATGATACATGGGTGTATGAGACTTATACCATGCTTGATATAATCTAGGGTTTATAATTATCTAAGTAATTCAAAAATTGGATGCATATTTGGTAAGGCTACAAGCTTGTAGAAGCTTATGGATGTATTGACCAAAGTCTTCTCTTTTTGTTTCACTTGTAGATATTTGTCAACCCAACCATTATACTAACCCTAGTTAAGTCTCTACATAAGTTAGTGTATGACACTAACTCACCCTGGTTCATATTCTCACCTCATGAGTACGTTCATTCTCTCTTGATGATTTTTCTTCATCTTCTTTATGAAAAAAGTTTGCTAGCTTTTTGTGAGTGAGAAAATATTGTGAGAAAAATAAAACTAATGTGAGAAAAATTCCTACTTCATTATTCTCTACTACTTGCCATTTAGTATAGGGTGTTTGCTTCACTAATTCTATAATTAGTGAAGAGATAGCTTGGGTTAGTGTCTTCTCGACATAGATCATCTTCGGCCTCGAAGACGTCGATGCAAGCATGTTCATTTCTTCATGGAAGCTTCTCTAGAGTCCGGGACTTCATTATCGCAGCGAAGGGACAACTACACGGAGCTAATGAAGTGAAGGACCGGTCTACAAAGGTTGTATTCCTTGTTCTCTTTTAGTTGCAAAGTGTTTGCATTTCATTTCATCGAATTTCTAGTATACGATTCTATGTTAAGGTTAGCTAGAATGGCAAAAATTTTAATATGGCATGAAAGATGCCTCTCGAAACCTTACTGCCATGCTAGGCAACCCTTCAGTGGTATCAGAGCCATTCTAGAAAATTAGACGGATTTTGTTAAAATTACGAAACCGAAATACTCCGAAACTCGGAAACTCACTTTCTGTCAATTTTAAAAGGTGTTCAAAAATTTTTTTAAACAACTGCAGAATGTTGTATGAGATGCAACATGAAGACACTAAAAATTTTTGCCCATCTGCTCGGAAAATGGCCGGCGACATTCCTAGGTATTCCGGCGAGCTCGACCTTGTTGTGGAGGAATGGGTTGAATTTTGTGGTGTCTTCCAGAATCTGTGTTTTGGTGTTTCAGGTGTTGTTTGTTTTTGCTAATTTTGCATGTGATGTAATCTTACACTATAAGCAATTCGGAGTATTTCGTATTCGTAGTTTTAATATTGTTTCAGGTATTCACTTGTTGTCTAGGAGAAGTTAAAAAGTTCGATCGGATGTCAAAACCTATTTTTCCAAGTTTAACGTATTCGGAAAAACATGCAAGTAATTCTATGAATCCTCTAGAAGAATGAAACCCTAACTCGACTTTTTGGATCGCGGAACCACGGTCATACCCTAGGGTTTGCCGCAGTTCCGTGGTGACATGAGTGAGGCTTCGGTTTGCCCTTCTACGGCTGGTGCATAGGTACCGTGGCAAGTTCTGGGTATTATTAAACTGTGCTCAAGTGTTGAGCTCACGGGGAATGGTGGGACTTTGATGATTCAATCGAAAAGTTTAACCTCGTCCGGGTATCATGTGATGGGATACAATATTTGGAATCCACAAAAGTAGTTATGAGATAACTAATTTGAATTTTATAAATCTAGCAATTTAGTGTCATTTGATCGGTTGCCACGGAATTTTGATGTGATCAAAAGTTCGTCTCAATCACGTAGTGTACGCAGATACTCGCCGGGTAACCTTATTAGATAGCCATGCTCTATAGCCCCGACTAAGTGACTGTAGGAGAACCCCATCGCCAAAAGCATCCATTTTGGGTGCTCGCGGTAGCGGTGTTCCGCCTTAGTGCACTTCGTTGACGGTACTGAGGATGCGGCCGTCTGCTAAAGTTTCCGAAGAGTATTCGATCAGGTTATCGGGAATCTTGTTGAATTACCCGACAGGTTATTGGAAAGTGTTTTCAATATCGAGAATAAAATGCAGGGTTTATAATTGTTAGGCATGCGATGTCTAAGGACTTCATTTGGTTAGGCATGAAATCCAAAGTATGAGATATTTTGGGTTTATGATGTCTAAGGTGGTTGTGGATTCCAATTGTTGTAGTTTTCACTTTATTTTCTGCGACTGTAAGTGTAATATGTGGTGTATCGCCGGTTTAGGTGCTATATGTCAACGACAATTGGGATACGCATATTTACTTACGTTGATGACATGTGATGTTATGTGTTGCTGTGATATGTTATATTGGATCGTCATATTTTGAATAGCCGGGTGTTTTATGTGAGATGAGAGTTTTTTATTTTCATTCATGTAAAATTCATTGTATGTAATATTCTTTTATTGGGGCACTTCCGGGTTTAGGATGATATCACCATTGTATATTATTTACTTTTTTGCATTAGGATAGACCCAAGGCGGGGAGCATAAGTAACGGGGTTCTAGGGTCCAGTGGGAGACCATCTCAAGGAGTCGAGACTGGGTCTTCTAACTCTAGAATCGGTAGGGTTGCTTGACGCTCTCGTAGGGGTCTGGGGATGTGGGTTTAGCTATTCATCACGATCGTGGAATCCGTGTTTTATACAGACTTAATTTAAAACACGGAAATCCTAGTATATCCAGTATTTCATATGTTATCTTTTGCTGCTCTGTGATGTGATCACTGTGATATGTTCAGACGAATGCCTATATTATATATATATGATATATATTATATATTGTTGCTTTCATTTCATTTTTGATACTTGGGAAGCATATTATGATAGGAATTCATTAATGAGATTAATGAAAAAAAAGAAACCTAAAAGATATTGTAGAAACTTGTTTTAAAAAACTGGTAGCTTTAGTTCTTGCTTTGCATAGCGGTATTCCTTGTAGAATATCCAGCACCTTATTCGATAAGGAAAGAGCCGAGATCCCTTCACCGGGAGTGACCTCTTTAGCGAAACTAGCAGATGTTACAACCCACTCGGTTTGTCTTTTGATTACTTTATAGTTTTTGCTTTGTATAGTGGTATTTGTGAAATATCCTGCACCTTATTCGATAAGGAAAGAGCCGAGATCCCTTCACCGGGAGTGACCTCTTTAGCAAAACTAGTAAAACCTCAAAAACACTCCTTTTCAAAATCACTCAATTCTATGACGATATCAAGTTCATTACGCAAAAGGTTTTCTTAAAAACCTGTCGTAGCCCTCCTTCATTTCAGATAAGTCCTACTTAGTATTCGTGCTACGTTTGTTGACCTCCGTCAAGGCATAGTGTGCGGTAGCTGACTAGTATTTATCTGCTGTATGAGATGCGATTGTTTTAGGGTAGTCGTACGACCTTGTTGAGCTCCGTCAAGGGTCGTGCGGATGGGTTTAATTCAATCAGGAAATGACGGGTTGAACTTGACTAGTAGCCAATGGTTTGTTGACCTACGTCAAGGTCATAGGACGCTTGGGGCAAAATATTATCGGGAATTTCAAATGTTGAAATTTGCAATGAGATTGCATACCATCTATGAGATAGTTGGATCCCAAAACCCACTGCGAGTAAGAGTTACTCCTGGGAGAGTTTTACACATTACAATTAGCCGATCAAGTAGGTGTCTAGAAAGGTGTTAACAGGGTTACGCCCCTGGGAAAACGAGGTTTATTTTAATTAGGTCCGTGCGAAAGCATGGGGAGCCTCTCTCAAAGTACCGGCACTGGCCTGCCTGAAAGATTGACGAACTTGTAGGGTGTAATTAATCCCGGCTAGTCTTTCCTTTTAGGGTTTGAAGGAAGATTTGACTAAAACAGTGGGAGCCATCCTGATTAGATAAAATAATAACCAATCTAATCTTGCAAGAGCATACGCTGAGTGTTTTCTTCTCTCTCTCTCTCTCTCTCCAGGTAGCGACCATGTCACGCCTTAATCAAGATAATAATACAGATGTATTGACCGAACCCTCTTGTTATACTGAGCTAGGGAACGTTGGTCCTGCTCTAACTTATAATTGTTATAAGACCGAGCAGGAAATATGGGATTACCAGAATTCCCGTGCCGCCCAAACGAAGAAAGTGCATGATAATGCATCTTCTTCGGATGTGTTCATTACAGAGAACCGTTTCTCAGTTTCCTTTACGTCTTGAGTATGAGATATCTGATCGGGATCCCACATATGTAATATGTTACATGGGCTACAGATAGGGAGAGAACTGAGAATAGGTGATAAGTTTCAAGAGTTGGAAATGGTGCAAGTGTTGCAGCCAAGTATGTTGGCAGTTATCACCCTATATTACCAAATACATTGATTCTGAACGAATGTTATTAGATACCGAACCTGATATATAATATCATATCAGTCTCTTTATCATATCAATCTCTTCACATTTCCTATATCAAGAGTTGATCGGTTCATGCACGTTATCTAATGGCATAAATGTTCTAAATCAAACTACAGTTCTTAACGTACAGAACACACACAAGAGGAAGAGTTCAGAAATGAACGAATCCTTCTTGATGTATTGTAGACTAGGTCATATCAATGCGACCCGACTAGCTGAAGTTACATTTAGATGCATATTTAAATCAGTTTGAATTTACATCTTGTGAAACTTGCCAGTCATGTCACAAAGATAAAATGACCATAGCTCCGTTTATTGGAAACAGAGAAAGAGTTAATGAACTCTTGTGATTGATACATGATGATGTATGTAGGTCCCCTGTCTACATATGCCAGGACTGGTTCTTTGTACTTTATTACATTCACTGATGATCTCTCAAGATTCGAACATATGTTCATGTTGAAACACAAGTCTGAACCTTTTGTGAAATTCAAAGAATATAAGTCAGAAGTAGAGAACCACAATGGGTATAAGTATTATGTCCCTTGATGTGATCAGGGAGGAGAATACTTGAGCACGGAAATCCTGAACTATTCTAAAGGAGAATGAGATTCTCTTTCAGCATTACTCCTCCGTATACACCACAACACGTTGGTATATCGGGGCGGAGCAAATCGCACCCTATGTGATAGGGTGTGCTCTATGATGAGTACTACTGAGGTGCCTATTTCCTTTTGGGGGTTATGCACTTGAGAAGTTGCATACCTATTGAATGGGGTTCCAATCAAATCAGGTCCCTACCACTCCATATGTGATATGGTATGGGAAGTGCCCATCACTTAAGGATGTTAAGATTTGAGGTTGTCCGGCCTATTTCTAAAAGCAAAATTCGGACAAGCTCGAGACAAGGTCAGTTCTGTGGAAGTTTGTTGGATATCCCAAGCATTCATAAGGGAATATCTTCTACCACACCGAGGAACAAAAGGTGTTTTATTTCTCGGCATGCCACCTTTTTAAAAAAGGATTTTCTTGTGAAGAAATTAGTGGTCATGAGGTAGAACTGGAAAGAGTTCCAGCTATACAAACTACAGCTGAAGATTTGGTAGAACCGAAGGATTCAATAGTTCCCGACGAACCTCAGCCTCTCCGCCAATCTGGTAGGGTTCCTCATCCACTTGAGAGATACTTTGGTTTTCTCTATGACAGTGGGAGTGAGGATTGCATCATGAGATGATGACCCAACTAGTTTCGAGAAGGCCATCAGGAGTGGGGACTCTGTGAGAATGGCTGGATGCTAAGTGATCTGAGATGTAATCCATATACACCAACAAAGTATGGACTTTGGTTGCTATATCTGAAGGGTTAAATCCCCATCAGGAGCAAGTATATCTTGAGAAGATTACTTTTTGTAAATGGAAAAGTTGAGACTTTCAAAGCTAAGACTTGTTGTAAAAGGTTCTCATCACTGACCAGGTGTGGATAATGATGAAACCTTTTCTGGTGCCTATACTTAAGTCCATCCGGATCCTACTTGCCATTGCTACATACCATGACTACGATATCTGGTGGTTGGGTGTCATGACAGCTTTTCTAAATAGTGATTTAGAAGAGAGCGTCTATAAGTACACAGCCAGAGGGCTTCGTAGACAGTAGGAGCAGTGGAAACGTGGGCAAGTTATTTTATGGGTTAAATAAAGCATCGAGGAGTTGGAACATCTGTTTTGATGAGGTAGTCAAAGCGTTTGACTTCATCAAAATAGTAGATGAACCTTGTATATACAAAAAGGTAGTAGGGAGTATGGTGGTGATCCTCGTATTGTACGTGGATGGCATACTCTTGATAGGAAAGGAGTTTCCTATGCTACACTCGGTCAATCTCCACTTATCACAAGGATTCTTTATATAGGATCAAGGTGATACCTCCTAAATTCGGGGTTTTGGATTTATGAGATAGATCTAAGTGGATGTTAGGATTCTCACTAAGTGTAGTGAGATGGTATCAATCGATCCTGGGGAGAATCACTGGATAGCTTCCAGGGTGGTAAGGTTGACTGAATGTCGGTCACAGGCATTGTCTTTACCCTCAGTGGAGGGACGGTATGTTGGAAGAGTTCCAAGCTAGATACCATGGCATACTAAACGATAAAGGTTGGATACATCGCTACTAAGAATGCTACCAAAGAGGTAGTCTGGATGTACATTAGTTCATGAGATGAACTTCGTTCCTACCATTGTGTGACAATGGAGTTGTGGCTTAGGCCTAGGAACCCCTGTCCCATCAGTGATCTAGACATATTCTTAGGCAGTATCACCTGATCATGGAGATGGATGATCTCCACGGAGATCGAGGTTAGGAGAGTAGACACAGAGAACAGCACGGCGGATCCACTCACAAAGGCCTATTCCCAGGAGAGACTTTTCTGGGATGGTTGAGTATGAGATACTTTAACCACTGCTGATTGTTGGGTATGAGATACTACAACATATGGCCCTAGTGTAAGTGGGAGATTGTTAGTTATATGTATGCCCTAGAGGCCATTACTGTACATACGATATATATTGTAGTGGATGCTTGGACATATATATGGAGGACTTTCTTGCTCGACAAGATAGTATACTATCTGGTTGCTCTATATCTTAGCATGTACATTGATTGTCTCTATATTACATGTTGATAAAGCCCTTAGGATGAGTACTTGACTACCAGGATTATGATGCAGATCATACTAGTGGGGACATAGTAGTCGATAAGTACATCCTTCAAATGTTCCTAGTCATAGGTGTATCGAGACAGGGCATCGATATACCAGAGTAGACTAGCGTATAGCTTCTCGACCCATGTAAATAGGCGATGGATGATCCCATATCCATTGGTGTTTGATATCAAAGACAATATACAGATAATCAGTGGAGACTGGATACACTGGACGGAGTCCCCGAGAACTCTCGGATGGTATCATACCTCACGTTAGATGGCAGTTCTCTGGTGACACTGGTACAGATTAGTCTGTAGACCCGAGATCGTCATAGAGTCTTCTGTGGTTCCCACTGTTCTTTGATTTCTACCTTACCACGTTCAAGAGAACGTGCAAAACGGTGGCTTTTGGGTACAGTCCCGAATCACATGGAGGCAATCAGCGATAGGAGGGGTTTCGTCTCTCCCGGTATTAGGAGTTGATGTTGCGCCGTGCTCGATTGGCTATAATAGGATGTCCCTGGACAGGGATGATTCAGAGATATACTGGTAAGTGTTATCAGTAGTTTCTCGACCGGTTATGAGCCTCACATCGGCATGACTTATCGAGTTACTGGGGTCTGACATTTACCACCCCTAGATAAGATATGCGACATATCAGATGAAGAGACCGGACTGTACGGTAGTGTTACTGATTGGATTCGCAGGAGTATGAGCAGGCTTGCTTGTTGATCTTCTGATCGCTCAATACTCGGGTGGCCGTTACATTTGCCAGAACGCTTGCGGCTTGTGGATGTTTGATATGATCATCACCTACTGCCGGCGTATTGACGAGTCTTAAGAGTCCTACACAGAGGTTTCCTGGTTCAAGAGAAACGGAGTAGGAGAACATATGGGATATGTGCGGGACCGAGATTAATAAGATATGTGATATCGTATTCTATTCTCGCGATATGTGACATAGGTCGGTTATATGTGATATAGCCGGGTTATCGGATCAAGTGTCGATTCGATAAGTTGTTACATTTGATATTAGTCGGTTATATATGATATAGCCTGATTATTAAATCAAGTGTTGATTTGATATTTTAATGTATAATTATATTTGATATATTACATTACATTAACTAATATTTGCTCACTTATGATTTCTTTTTCTCACTTGTGTGCATGTGTATATATGTGATATATATTAATGTACAAAGATTTGTGTCATGCTTGATGATACATGATACATGGGTGTATGAGACTTATACCATGCTTGATATAATCTAGGGTTTATAATTATCTAAGTAATTCAAAAATTGGATGCATATTTGGCAAGGCTACAAGCTTGTAGAAGCTTATGGATGTATTGACCAAAGTCTTCTCTTTTTGTTTCGCTTGTAGATATTTGTCAACCCAACCATTATACTAACCCTAGTTAAGTCTCTACATAAGTTAGTGTATGACACTAACTCACCCATGGTTCATATTCTCACCTCATGAGTTCATTCTCTCTTGATGATTTTTCTTCATCTTCTTCATGAAAAAAGCTTGCTAGCTTTTTGTGAGTGAGAAAATATTGTGAGAAAAATAAAACTAATGTGAGAAAAATTCCTACTTCATCATCCTCTACTACTTGCCATTTAGTATAGGGTGTTTGCTTCACTAATTCTATAATTAGTGAAGAGATAGCTTGGGTTAGTGTCTCCTCGACATAGATCATCTTCGGCCTCGAAGACGTCGATGCAAGCATGTTCATTTCTTCATGGAAGCCTCTCTAGAGTCCGGGACTTCATGATCGCAGCGAAGGGACTACTACACGGAGCTAATGAAGTGAAGGACCGGTCTACAAAGGTTGTATTCCTTGTTCTCTTTTAGTTGCAAAGTGTTTACATTTCATTTCATCGAATTTCTAGTATACGATTCTATGTTAAGGTTAGCTAGAACGGCTAAATTTTTAATATGGCTTGAAAGATGCCTTCCGAAACTTTGCTGCCGTGCTAGGAAACCCCTCATGCATATACCCATTTTCTATTCCATAGTTTTGTTTTTTTTAGCTTGAGAGTTGTGAGGGCTTTAACTTTGTTTCTTCTTCTTCTTCTTCCCTCTTGAAACTTTCTTTTGAGAGCTTCATTATGGAGGTTGAACAAGTTACCAATATCTTGTATCTCAACTACATCAAGTGTTAAATAATATTGCTTTTGCTTTGTTTTTTTATTTCTTTTTCTTACTTGTTTTTTTTTATTATTATGTATAACTAATCCTCTTTGGTTGTGGTGATGGTGAGAAAATGATATGAAAGGCTTTACCTTCCTCCTCCTCTTGTTATTGTTTAATATACTTAATGTGATTCTAACTTAAAGATTGTTTTATGTATTGAAGTGATATGGAATTTTGAAACCATGGTTACTTTGTAACCTCTTCATATACCATCTTCACTCCCTTCCCCATTAATGTTTATGTTAAAATCGATTTGGTGTTAAGTTTGCTATGTTTAGATGTGGTATTTTGTGACCAAATGGCTTGACAAACCTCATGATTTTCATATACCTATACTATCACAAACACTTAGCAAAGTTAACACTAAAACTAATTGCTCTTACTCGCTAATTTATGTTTTTGATATTGTTGTATGCTTGCTAACCCTTGTGCTTAGTGTTGATACCTCAAGCTTGGACATGCAAACGGTAAGTGAACAACATGGACTCGTTTCGTATTTTCAATCGAGATCCGAGAACTTGATGATTTGTGCTTTGCGACCGTGTTGACAAGTTATACTTCACTTCGGGATCGACACAAGGATGGACAACTCATGATCAAGGGAGCGTCGAAGGAATCGTCATGATTCGACCATCCGAGCCAAAGCCACGGCCATTTCTTCTTAACTTGCTTTCTATATTTTTGTATTTTTATTTTTAGTGACAACCAAACCAATTCGTTATTTGTTGAATCTTAAGCAACAATACCTAATATAAAATTCCCTGCGAATCGACCCGTACTTGCCGGCTCACTACAACGCACCATGCACTGGCGGTTTATAAATTTTAAAACGAGACTGATCTCGCGTGCGCATCCATTTCCAAAACCGATTCCATTCTCAAAATATACGCGTTTGCGCGCACGGGTGAAGTCCCAACAAGTTTTTGGCGCCGTTGCCGGGGAGTTGGTAGTTATTAGGAATTGTTATTTTTGGTTCGTACTAACTCACTAATTATTAACTCAATTTTTTCAAACTAACTTAACACACAAATTCTAACACTTTGTTCGCTGTCTTTACAACCTGCTAACACCCTGAAATGTAATTTAAAAATTAAAATATACCATAAGAACACTTAACTAGCCTAGAGAACCCACCAAAAATTCGAGCACCCAACTCTTAAAATAAACCGGTGACATTCACTAAAACTCCGGCATCAACGGTCAATTATTGGTGTTTTGAAATTTTTCTTTTTGTGGTGTCTCCAGTGAATTGTTGGTATTCTAGTGGTATTGTTTGATTTTATAATTTTGTGTATGCAGGAATTGGGGTAGATATATCGCTTTTGGCACTAAATATCGTATTTTCCGACATTTTCAGGTTTTAACGGAATTACGACCAGCGATCATGCGGAGCAAGCTTCAAATTCTAGTGCAAGACGTTAGTGAAGTATAGTGCCAAAGATCCGGATAGTTTGACCCGCGCATGCGAACATTCAAATACCCGTAATCACTTCAAAGGGGTTTCTAAACTAAAAATCGCATCGGTACGTATTTTCTAACTCCTTCGCTCAAATCCGACACATTCCAATACACTATCTTCTGCAGGATTCTTCGCACAAACTTGCCACCAATTCCACAGAGAACTAACCCGTATTTATTGTAGCGATTAAGCCTAAATGGAAAAAGAATTGCTTTATTGATTGAATTCTTGAATTCTTTTATTGAATTGCACATTTGCATCTTAATACGGATATTAAGGGCACGAAACCAAACAAGATACGGTAAAGGATTTCATCACCTTTCTCCGTAGCCCACAAATCACAAAACTACATTCTTGCATACCCACAGTAATTTAAAATCAATTAGAACTCTGAGTTTAAGGACTTTGCGCTCATTAGGAGAAGTTAATTATGTTTAGAACACCGCTTAACGGTATATCGTTCACGGGGGTGTCTAGGTAAGTGTTCACGGCGAAACCGCAAAAGAGAATGGGTTATTTTAATTAAGGAACTTTGCAAAAGCGTTGAAAAACCTTCCCTTATATCTGCACATACCTAGCTTCGTGATCCGTATATCTTGAGCCCGTTTCTCGACACAGTTTTACTTCGACAATCAGGTTCTTGAGCAGGTCTAGTTGACTTAGCATAACATAGATTGCTAAAGGTGTGATATTCTTTGTTTTTTGTGATTTTTGTGAATTCTTGTGATATGGGTGATACACAATTCAATTCAATTTTTCACGATTCTTATTCTTTTTTTTATACTCAGTCCCAATTCGTTTGTTCAAATTGCCAAGATTCTTCCCACATTCATGATAGCTGTCCTTTCCTAGAGGGTGGCCAACCGTCCCAGAGTTTTGATAATGGTCACCCACCTAACACTCTTGTACCCAGTCCCATTTTAAACATACACCAAATGATTGAAAATTTAGAGAAAGAGGTCGACAAGATGTCTGCTTTAGCATCACCACCGTCACAACCCTCCCAACCTGAAACAATTAACCCATCATTAGGGAATGATAGTGAATTGGATGCTAAGTTGACCGCTTTAGAGAAAGGTATTGAAGTGATGACTGCGGTCGAGAATCAACCAGCTTCGACGCTAGCCCTGTTCATACAACAATCTGAGCAATTGTTTTTGCTCAAGCTCAGTCTTTGGCTAGAATAGAAGAACAAGTGAACCATTTAGCTGTAAGGATTCTAAAGAGTGAACACAGTCAATTAGAACCACATAATGTCAATATATGTCATCTAGGAAGTCACCCGAGTAAGATAAATGATCAAACGAATTTTGATGATTTCATAGGTGATGATGCGAATGAATCGACTAAGTGTTATCAGGACACACAAGAAAACCCTGTAAGTCAGTCCACCACTAACCTTCAGGTACCTACTAAACCTCCTGTCACTTGTGATTTTGAGGTTGATTTAACTGAAATATTACTTGAACAAGAAAATCATGAACCGACTGATTTTTATGCTCCGATTTTAAAGGAGAGAGCTTGTAAATTTAACGGGTATGGTTGGGATAACTTGTTAGAAGAAATAAAAAATCAGGAACCCACAATTTTTGTATCCCCAGTTGATATTGTTTCGGAAGAAACGTTAGTGTAGGAACCTACTTTTTTAGATGACATGAACCTACCCAGATATGAATGTGATAAAGGAGAAATTGTTTATTGAATTGTGAGTTGTAACCAAGAGAATTGGATTGTGGAGGATCTTAAGGAGGAAGACAGCCTGGAAAAACGGTCTTTCATGCAGAGTTTTGAGGAGATATTTGCGGATGAACTTGATATTCTTTCTGAGTTTGAGTTAGAATCAATTCAGGAACATCCTATGAACCTTTCCTTTTCTGAATTTTTTGCGGATGAATTCCAATTGTTAAATGAGCTTGACTTCGAAACTCAACACATACTTCGTGAAAATTCAATTCATTCGGGCAACAATTCTTTGACTCCCGTAAAAATTCATCTTTGCATTCAGCGTCTTTTGATTCCTACTTTCACACACCCATGTCCTTTACTAACTACTAACCATTCTTTATATATTCTCTTTTTATATTTTATATATATATTCTTTTACCAGCCTTTGCACTATATAGACAAAATTTTTAAATGGCTGGTATTATTTTCTTGACTAACTCAATCGTTTAACTTGTATATGTTGTAATTAGTGTAGATTTTTTGTTCCTTTTAGAAAATAAGATCTCACCCATTTGGGGGTGAGCACTGAGTTTTGGGGATAGCACGTTGATAAAATTCAGGTTTGAGTGTGAGAATAAATGTAAAGATGGGATTCTTTTTTGCTCAGGGTTTTTTTTGCAAAAATCCTGTATAAGCACAGATCCCTGACCCAACCCTTTTATCTCATCACCCAAACAGATCTCTCAGTTTCTATTTCTCTCCCCAAACACTCCTCCCAAACCCTAGATCCATCGCCCCTGATCCGACCGGCGACACCCTCGTAAAATCCGGCGCTGCCAGTCTTGTTTCCTCCGATCGTTAATTTTCGTCGTCTGCTCTGTAAGAATTTTCCTTCCCCCCTCTTCAGCGTTGTTTAATTTTCCAGAAAATTCCAACAGCCTACAGATTATAGCTCCTTTTGATTTAGAGAAAAATTTTGTCGATGTGTTCACCCACGAGGTGTTTGGGAGCTATTTTTATGATGCTATCTGACAGTTGGGTTGGGAATTTTTGCTGTATGGAGATGAGGGGATGTGTGGTATTGAGAAATTGGTAGATGAGTTCTACGATACTCTACATGAGGGTGAAATACTCAAGGACCGTATTCGTTTTCACTTTCGGGGTAGAAGGAGGGTATTCTCTGCGGATACAATTTCAAATGTCACAAACATCCCTACCCGACCTGGTTTCCAAAGACCGTTAGAACTTGTCCAGTATAGGACGATCAAGAGGTCAAGATGCGAGCTACGTGATGCTGGGCTAAATGCCCAGCAGATTTACCGAAACGTCTATACGGCTTGCCGCTGGGCTTATCGTAATGTCAGGGGGATCATTCGATTTTCCTCGTTTCCAGCGATTGTAGGGTATATTGTCCACTGTTTGATGACCAGAGACTATCAGTTTTGCATGGAAAGCATGCTATTTATCACAATCAAGGAGGGTGTCGTGGCGCACAAATCGTTATTTCCCGTCCTCATCACCCAGATTTGTCACTACTACATGGAGGAGGATTTCGTGGCCTGCATCACTATGTACAACACCGTCCCAGTCGAGATTGAGAGGATCTCACTGGGTTATACTGACAGCAGGAGTGAGCAGCAGATCTGGTCACCCACTGACCCCAGCGAGCATGCAGCACCACAAACTTTCTTTGAGATTTACTTAGGAGAGGATGTTCCGACTGATCCATACGAGCTACACAGGATGGAGGTCCGTGGCATCAAGACTTTGATCCGGCAAAATAAAGAGATAAAAGAACAACTGAGCCAGATCATAGCGTACCAAGACGAGGCAAGCGGATCGAGCAAGACGAAGGGAAATGGCAAGGCGAAGCGACGATGAGGACATCGTCAACTTCAGTTTGGGGGTGAATCCTGAGTTTGGTTGCATCTTGTATCAGCATATAGTTTTGCATGTGTATATTTCCTGCATTTCAGCACTTTATATTATGTACTTTTCTTTTTATATTTGCATGTAGTTGCATTTCATATCTGCTTTTGTATTGCATTCTGTGTTTATATTGTATTGAAAACCCCATAAAAATTGAATTTTTTTCCTAAAACATAACAACTTGTTCGTCATGTTAGCTAGCGAGGGTACATAGATTCAAAGTCTGACGGTTCGGGTGATAAGATTGAAGCAACTAAATTCTTTTCGTGCGATTGAAAACCCGAAAGGTAACCTTCCTTTGAGTTTAACCATAACCGATATATGTCTTTTATAACACTTTACACGTGTCGTATGTTTTTGAGAATTAGATGAAATTCTGGCATGTCTGTAAAACTTTTAAAATTTGATAAACATCTTTAGGATAAAAAAAGGTTTGTTCTGAATTAAGCAATATCAAGAATAGTTCATAAAGTGAAGTGAAAATGAAGAATATTATTGAGGTTTTAATTGAAGCTAAAAGTCTAAAAAATAACACATCTGGAACTTTGTTGGAGTAATTACACACCTTATTCACATGATAACGTCTTCAGATTAAAAAGAAAAGTTGGCTAAATCTATGTTTTCACTGCGTTCAGAATTTTTTAAACGAGTCTTTTGTTTTGTGACCTTGGTAACTTGGGTAATTAAGTCCTTGGGGTGTCTCCACACCTAATACCCTAAAACCATCTGGTTTGGGAGTCATTGATCCAAAGATCGCTAAGTTTCCAATCGCCAAATAAAACAAGCCAAGAAAGTGTCCTCTCCAAGTTAAAAGTTCTCACGGTTCTTTGTAGGAAAATAATCTTGGCGAGTCAAGTTTTCTATTAAAAATAGTTTTTTCGTGGAGATATGAAGGTTTATATTTATAAAGACGTTTTAAAAGATAACGAAGGGTGCGTATGAACTAGAACAAGTGAAAGGTAGGAGTGAAGAATGAGACTTAGGTTCTCTATTAAAAACGATATAAATTCTGACTTGAAACCTAACTGGAGAACGAAACTTGAGAAAAACTTAAAATCCTTTCAAACTCGTGTGATCCTTTAGAAGTCTATCCTAGTCCGTATTTATGACATGATGACCCTAATCAAGTTCTTAAAAAACTTATGGACACTATCCGCACAATCACGTAAAGACATGTATTAACTTATGTTAAATAATTTGTGAGGAGTTAAAAATAGGGTTTGACGTTTCTAACTTGGATAATAGAACTTCTAGTTTTTTTCTTAAACTTAAGATTAGAATCAACAGTTTCTCCATAACACAAACTTGACTTGATTTTATGGGTGTAATCCACTGAAAACCCTAAGGAGACAGCACTCCTCCTACTAGGGACATCTAGCGGTTTAATGGCTTGTTGCACGTGCTTAGTGCAATCGCGTTCCCTGCGAAAGTGAGGCTAGGATTTTTTGTTTTGCTCGGGACGAGCAAAAGATAAGTTTGGGGGTATTTGTTCATCACAGAAAACTGTATTTTAATACCACTCATTCATTATCTATTTTTGTTATATATCGGTACTATTAATCAGTGTCTGCTCAGTAATTACAGATTACAGGTATTCGTGATAAAATACTGGAAACACACACAATATCAAGGATATAGCGTTTGGGAGCCGACACTATAATCAGAACAGAAAACCGACCGATATTCAAAGAGCTCTTTTGCAATAAATGTGCGCACACAATTTTGGTCCAACACAACACAAGTGTGCACATAGATCTTTGATGACTTGGACCATGGTGGGGCTGTCCATGGCACAAGTGGGCACATGTGGGTGTGATGGGTGATAAATGCAAAAAGTTTTGATGTGATATAAAGCATCAACTTTCCCTCTAAATCTCTGAATGCAAACCAGGCTTAAATAGATAAATCAAACAGTATCAGAGTGATAGTGAAGAGAAAACAAGTCCACCATACCAGGACGAGCCTCATTGCTCGGATCCTGCCCACCGAAGCCCCCCAAAATCAGGCGCCACCGGTCCCCCTTGCTCCAAATAATCCCATTTTTCTTCCGGTCATTTATTAGGGTCACATCTGTCCATCTATATTATTTGTTTATTCTTGAGTTGAGCCTATAAATACCAGAACAGATCATGAGTAAGGAGAGGGATGCATGTATATACCCATTTTCTATTCCATAGTTTTGTTTTTTTTAACTTAAGAGTTGTGAGGGCTTTAACTTGGTTTCTTCTTCTTCTTCCCTCTTGAAGCTTTCTTTTGAGAGTTTCATTATGGAGGTTGAACAAGTTACCAATATCTTGTATCTCAACTACATCAAGTATTAAATAATATTGCTTTTGCTTTATTTCTTTAATTCTTTTTCTTACTTGCTTTTTTTTTGCTATTATTATGTATAACTAATCCTCTTTGGTTGTGGTGATGGTGAGGAAATGAGATGAAAGGTTTTGCCTTCCTTCTCCTCCTGTTATTGTTTAATATACTTAATGTGATTCTAACATAAACATTATTTTATGTATTGAAGTGATATGGTATTTTGAAACCATGGTTACTTTGTAACCTCTTCATATACCATCTTCACTCCCTTCCCCCATTTCACAATGTTTAAGTTAAAATCGATTTGGTGTTAAGTTTGCTAAGTTTAGATATGGTATTTTGTGTCCAAGTGGCTTGACAAACCTCGTGGTTTTCATATACCCTATACTATCACAAACACGTAGCAAAGTTAACACTAAAACTAATTACTCCCACTCGCTAATTTGTGTTTTTGATGTTGTCATATACTTGCTAACTCTTGTGCTTAGTGTTGATACCTCAAACTTGGACATGCAAACGGTAAGTGAACAACACAGACTCATTTCGTATTTTGAGTCGAGATCCGAGTACTTGATGATTTATGCTTTGCGACTGCTTTGACAAGTCAGCTTCACTTCGGGATCGACACAAGGACGGACAATTCATGATCAAGGGAGCGTCGAAGGAATCGTCATGATTCGATCATCCGAGCCAAAGCCACGGCCATTTCTTCTTAACTTGCTTTCTATATTTTCGTATTTTTATTTTTAGTGACAACCAAACCAATTCTTTATTTGTTGAACCTTAAGAAACAATACCTAATACACAATTCCCTGCGGATCGACCGGTACTTGCCGGCTCGCTACAACGTGCCGTGCACTTGCGGTTTATAAATTTTAAAACAAGATCGAGCTCATGTGCGCATCCATTTCCAAAACCGATTCCATTTTCAAAACATATGCGTTTGCGCGCGCGGGTGAAGTCCCAACAATTGCATGCATATGTAATAATTATACTCTTATCTAGTTTGATGTTGACAACCGAAGCAGCGAGGGGCGGCAGAAGCACCAGCCGTGGCAGCGGCAGAGGCAGGGTAGAGGCAGAGCGGTTCTGCCGCCCGGGGAGCTGCATAGGGAGCTTCAGAGGGCCGGTCTTGCAACCCGATCGGAGACCCATTCGGATGACTTTTTCCGTGTGAACTTTGACACACCTCAAGGTATATTGCATGCATATTCATTTTGAATGTAATATTATAAGTATACACGTATAATTATTTCAAAATTACTTATATAGTCAATGTTTAATTGTCTAGCTGTTGGTGGTGCGTCCACATCAGAGGCAGAGGCCACTACCATACCTGTATGTATGTTTATATATCATATAGTGCATGCATATTTATTTAGAATGTTATATCATAAATATACACACATTCTTTTTGCTCTTACGTAGATAATCATTTTTTGATTGTCTAGCTGTAGGTGGTGGCTCCACATCTCGGGCAGAGGCCACCACCGCACCTGTGGGTATGTTTATATATCCTATATTGCATGCATATTGATTTAGAATGTTATATTATTGATATACACATTCTTTTTGCAATTACTTATATAATCTATTTTTACTGTCTGATTATAGGTGGTGCGTGCACATCTGGCGCAGAGGCCACTCCTGTCACTTCCATACCCTCCGCTTAATCTGCAGGTTAGTATGAATAAATATAAAATATTTATTCATTTTACATATCCTCTAAGAATAAACATGAACTTCATGTAATTCTATCGTCAATGTTTATTTTCTAGTTGGAGGGGATGCGTCCACGTCCGGGTCACCGGCTGTTCCTCACCGGAGGAACTATCATCCCGCTCATGCTACTTCTTAGGCCCAGGCTCGTGCTGCTGTCGCCGGAGGTATATATTGCACTTCAATTTTTGTTAAACCTTGATTTCTTAATACCACTTTATCTTAATATTGCTAGTCTTGATATTTCTTGTAGATGCAGTGCAGCCCCATCCCGAGAAGGGGACTTGAGGTCCGAATCAGTTCCACGGGCTGAGGCCCGACAGAGCTAGGGGAGGCAGTATTCCCCATCTTCTTTAGTCCCGATTATTTCTATACCGGTGATTATGCCATGAGGTTCGGCCGATATATGGGGGATGAGAGCCACATCGTAAAGATGTATCCACTTCACGTTGAGTGGGGCGATCATCACCGGCGGTCATTTACCCTCTTCTGGGATCAGGTTCGGGTATTAATACATATTTTCATTTAACTTATCCAATTTATTTATTATTATTTAACACTTGCAATTTAAATACATTGTTTTTTTGTATTTGCAGTTGGATTATGATTTTCAGCTATACCCGACACTGATCACCCTGAGAGAGTGCTCGATCTTCACACTCTGTACCAGGGCTTGATGAAGAACATGCAATCAAAGGTCTGATACAATAGGAACGAGCTGAAGATCGACTGCTATTCCTTATGGATAGCGACCCACGAGGCAGAGAGAGCGGCTCTCCTATATACTCCAGCCTTTGCGAGAGTCGATATAGATACATGATCTCTCTTGTGCCAATATTTTGACTCTCAGTGCAAATAGGTTTGTAATTTAAATTTAATTCATTAGTTAGTATATAATTTATTTTTTTGTGTTGCTTAATTAAAAAACTAAATCTGAATGTGTTGTGCAGAAACAAGCCAATCAAAATAAGGAGAATAGGAAGTCGGCGAAGAAGGGTCACCCCATTTATACAGGAGGCTCGAGAAACATTACTCGTGCTATGGACGCATCGGTAAATTACAATAGATCTATTTTGATATAATGTAATATTAAGAGTTATTTTATAATACATGTAATTTTTTTGTGAATTTTAGATAGCTCAGTCCCTGGCACAGGGTTGTACACCGAGCGTGCCGACCGCGTATCTTGCCGTTCACGGCACCTCGACCGATCCCGCCAAGGGAGAGCTTCGACTCCCCGACACCGCTACCCAGGAGTACTGCGTAAGTGTTAATATTTATTCTACAGATTTGAAATTTTTGTTTTGAAAAGTTCAAATTTAAATGATATACTTATATTTTAATGGTTAATGTGGGTGTAGGAGCGGGTGGTGGAGCAAGCGGAGGCATAAAGGATCGATTTTATTGGACAGCCTGATCCGATATTGCTGACCCAGTTCTAAATGCCACACACGGAGGGCACCACGGAGGTTGGAAGAGAGGCCGGGGACTAGATCCTAGCTGGGCCCATATGAGGTTGGACTCCACTCTGGTGGTTACTTCCCATACCCCCTGTGAGCAATGTCTAGAGCATGATGTTGCCGCCTTGAAGACCACCGTCGAGGAGTTGAAGGAGATATTACGTATACTACTTAATAGCAAAATATTATATCACATTATAGATAATAATATATGCAATATTAGTAGCCTGAGCTTATTTGGTTGTAGATTTAGCTTTGATTAATCATACTTAAATAAAATTATCTAATTAAAATAAACTACGGTTTTCCAAACAAGATACCCAAATGAGGCCTAAGTTCCTAAGTATTCTTAGATTGGGGTTTCGCAATAATCTGATAATGATACGAACTCGACTAAAATCTAATACGCCGTTCTTACTCGTTTATTACACACAAAATTTACCAGACGCGACATGTTACTTCGGCTGTGGCTCTATATGCATTTCCTTCGGCTGCGGCTCCGCAAGTCGCTACCTCAGCTACGGTTGCACAGACCACTCCTGCTGCTCCACAGCACGCTCAGACTCCCGCATAGTTCGCTCCTTCATTAGTCGAGTTTTTGATGACTCGGGGCTGCACCGAGGAGTAGATACGCCAGATTACGGCGTTTATCAGAGGTGGAGGAGTTAGACCGAGTTAAGGTAATGTTTTTTAAATATTTTTGAGGATGTACTTCTCTGATACATATTGTATATGTTTTGGACGATATTGGTGGTTGTTTGCTTGTTCACGATGATTTAGATTGATATCGTATTCTGTTTGTTTATTTCTTTTATATATTATGTGTGAGATGTTGATTATGAATATTTCTGTAATTGGTTATATGATGTATATATTATTGTGCATAGGGCGGGAAAAAAAAGGAAACCCTTTTTTAAAAAAAACCTGATATTTTGTCCCCACGGATTAATCCGTAGGGCCATCTGTTGTACCAGCGGATTAATCCATAGGTCCAAAGTTTGCCCCTACACAGTTAGCCGTCGGGACAAAATATCAGGATACCTGATATTTTGTCCCTATGGACTCAGTAACAAGGGTAAAATTTGCCCCTATGAATTTAACCGTAAGGGCATTTATCTAGACCTACGGATTTATCTGTAGGGTACAAATCAGGCCCTACGAATAAATCCGTAGGAGCAAGTATTTTATTTTATAAACCAATAAATTAAAATATTTATCAGGCCCTACAGAGTAATCCGTAGGGCTAAGGGTCCCTACGGATTAAGGCGTAGGGGCAAATATTACTCTGTAAGGGCATGTTCAGGGCAAAGACTTGCACCTGCGGCCTTTGCACCTACGAGGGAATTTTATGTTCCTATGACTATATCCATAGGGGCAGTGGTTTTCTCCTATGGATAAATTCATAGGGGCAACCCCTTATTGTAGTAGTACGAGCTCCGGCGAGGTGGTACACAGGCGAGGGTTCTAGATTGTTGGGTTGTAGCGGTCGCGACGGGGACATGGGTTCTCGTGTAGGGGAGAGGCGAGAGAGGGAGGTGTGGTCGGCAATGAGAGGCGAGGTCGGGGTTAGGCGGCGGCGGCGGAAGCTAGGAGAAGGCATGGGTTATGTGGAGGAGGAGGAGGCAAAAGAAATAGAGAAGAAGAAGAAGAGAGAGAACGTGGGGGTTATAAACAAATAGGTTTTGAAAATTAGTATATTATATATATATATATATATAATATAGGAGAGAGGAGGTGAATGTGAGATAGATTTAGGAAAATATTTACAAAATATATTTATTTAACATATAAAATAGTATATATATATATACATATATATATATATATATATAAGAGTTAATATATTAAAAATATAATATTAGATATATTTGAGTTTTCTGGATAATACAAAAGTACTCCAAAATATGTCCGAGTTGGGTCTAAAATTACGGTTTGAAAATACGGATAATATACGTGTCAACCAAATCCAAAATGCGATATCCGGTTAAAGAAAATGTATACCCCTAAGAATGGATACACGTAGTATGCACGTAGCGATCCAAACGAATCCGTTTTACTAAACGGTATGTGAACACGATGTACGGATGCAATCATAGGGTCTAGGGTATGATGCAGGCCATGCTAGATATTTTGAAAATATATTATTTAATTATAATTGTATTATTAAAATATATGCAAATGCCAGATATACGATGCAGGTATACAGGATATAGAACATGTGTGCACGGATCTTCATAACTAACCGGGATAACACGTAATCAATAACCAAGACGGGTTTCAAGCATGTGGGTTGGGTCGGATACCAAGCACAGAAAACAAACACTATCCGCACCTAAAACGAATAAAACAAGAAATAACCACAGATAATGAATTACTCAAGTAGAACTGGTATAAATGAACTAGGGTGTTACATTATACCCAACTACAAAAATAATTTCGTCCTCGAAATTCCCGGAACAAGAAAAGACAAGTAGGAGGGGGATAAACTTGTTTCCCGGAACAAGAATAGACAAGTAACAGAATAAATGTGGAAACTTCTATCGAATCTCGTCTTCTCGTTTCCAAGTTGATTCTTCGTGCGAGCGATTACCCCATGAAACAAATAAGAGAGGGATAATCTTGTTCTTGAGGACCTTTTCTATTCGATCAACAATCGCCATCGGTCATTCTTCATATATTAATTCCTCCCTTACCATCAACTCTGAATGATCTAGCACGTGCATCTCTTCTCGAATATACTTACGAAGTTGAGATACATGAAACACGTCATGAACACCCGCCAAGGCTAATGGTAAAGCCAATCGATAGGATACTTCTCCAACGCGCTCAATAATATCGAAAAACCCCACGAATTGAGGACTAAGCTTGCCTCGACTCCCAAAACGAATCACTCTACTAGTCGGTGATATCTTCAAGAACACAAGATCAGCAACTGCAAACTCTAGAGGTCTTCTTGCTGTATCGGCCTAACTTTTCTATCGATCTTGTGCTGCCTTCATATGATTCCGGATAGTATTAACTTTCTCTACGGTTTGCACGAAAAGATCCGGTCCCAACAGTCTTCGTTCTCCATCATCGTCCCAACAGAAGGGTTAGCGACACTTGCGACTATATAACACTTCGAATGAAGCCATATGGATAGTCGCCTGAAAGCTATTATTATACGAAAATTCCACCAGGTGTAGACGATCCTCCTATGAACCCTTAAAGTCTATCATGTAAGCACTCAACATATCTTCAAGTGTTTGGATCATTCTTTCCAACTGGCCGTCTGTCTGAGGATGATAAGCAGTGCTAAACTTCAATCGAGTCCCCAAACTTTCCTGTAAACTCCTCCAGAAGTGCGACAAAATTCGAGTATCACGATCGAAAACGATGCTCACAGGTACTCCGTGCAATCTCACAATCTCCTGTATGTACTGTTCTTCTAACGCTTCCGTCGACTGACCAACTCAAAACGGTATGAAATGAGCCGTCTTGATCAATCGATCAACAATCACCCAAACTGCATTATTACCCTTTGGACTCCGTGGAATACTGTCATGAAATCCATGGTTATATGTTCCCACTTCCACTGAGGAATCGGAAGTGGTTGCAGTAAACCAACTACTCATTGATGTTCAGTCTTGATTTGTTGACACACCAAGCACTTTTCTACAAAGCGAGCAATCTCTCTTTTCATGCCTTCCCACCAGAAATGTTGTCGTAGATCACGGTACATCTTCGTGCCTCCCGGATGTACGGAATATGCGGAACCGTGCGCCTCCTTCATAACTTCTTCATGAATATCTCCTTTAGGTATACATAAACGGCTACCATATCGTAACGAACCATTTTCATGAATCAACAAGTCCATTCGAAGTCCCGCTTCAACCTGTTCTCAAAACTTCTATAACCTTGGATCGTGCGACTGCGTTGATTTAATACTATCGATCATGGACGACTGTGCTTGCAGCTACATCAACCGTTCCGAAGACTGCGGTAACACGATCTCCAACTCGAATCTCCGAAAATTATCGATAAGCTCCTTCTGTGCTGTCAACATCCGTATTGCTGGCAACCGACTGAGCGCATCCGGCATTACATTAACTTTCCCCAGATGGTACTTGAGATCAAGATTATAGTCAGCCATCAACTCCAAACATGTCCTCTGCCTTATGTTGAGCTCTTTCTGCATGAACACATATTTTAGGATTTTGTGATCGGTGAATACTTCAACCCTTTCACCCAATAAGTAGTGTCTCTAAATCTTCAAAGCGAAAATCTTTGCTGCTAGGTCTACATCATGAGTTGGGTAGTTCTTCTCATGAGTCATCAACTGTCTCGATGCGTAGGTTATAACCTTCCCATGCTGCATTAGAACACATCCCAAGCCTTTTCCAGATGCGTCGTTATGAATAACCAACCCTCCGGAACTGTCTGGCACGGTCAAAATAGGAGTGGTTGTCAATCTTTGCTTTAACGCCTCAAAAGCTGACACACATCTATCCGTCCATATGAACGGTACCTTCTTTCGAGTTAGCTTGGGTAATGGTTCAGCCAAACGAGTGAAATTCTCCATAAATCTTCTATAATATCCGGCGAGTCCAAGAAAACTTTGAATCTCTGCTACGTTCTTCAGAATTGGCCAATCATGAACTGCTGCAATCTTTTCAGGATCAACAGCGATTCCATCTTCGGATATGACATACCCCAAAAAATTTACTTCTTCGAGCCAAAACTCGCACTTGCCTATCTTCGTATATAGCCTTTATTGCTTCAACGATTGCAGTGCGATGTTCAAGTGTTCAACATGCTCTTCTAGGCTCCTCGAGTAGACCATAATTTCATCGATAAACACTACTATGAAATGGTCCAAGAACGGTGAAAATATTCGGTTCATCAAGTCCATAAATATCGCTGGTGCGTTCGTGATTCTGAATGGCATCACTAAGTACTCATAGTGCCCATATCGAGTTCGGAACGCTGTCTTGCAAATATCTTCTGATTTTACTCAAACATGATAATGTCCAGATCGCAAATCCAGCTTCAAGAACACCCTCACGCCACTGAGTTGCTCGAATAATTCTCCAATGCGAGAGATCGAGTACTTGTTCTTAATAGTCACCCGATTTAATTCTCGATAATCGATATACATTCTCCGTGTGCCATCCTTCTTCTTGACTATAAGAACTGGAGCTCCCTAGGGTGAATTGCTGCTGTGAATCCAACCCTTCTCTAACAATTTGGTGTCATATTTCTTCACTTCTTCTAACTCCACTGGTGTCATCGGATAATACGCCTTCGAGATTAGCGCTGCTCCAGGAACAAGATCAATCGCGAACTCCACATCTCATTTAGCGGTAAACCCGAGATGTCCTCGAATACGTCCATGAACTCTCGAACTACTGCTGGTGCTTCGTCCTTATCAACTTCCATCGACGAAAAAAGGTGCTTGTCGACCTAGCCCTAAATTCGACTGGCCCAACAGAACTGCTACCTCCTGCAAATATAAACTCCGGATGTCCGGGAATCTAGAAAATCACTTTCTTTGCCCTACAATCAATGTGAGCATGGCATGTGTTGAGAAAATCCATTCCCAAGACGACATTATAGCTGCCAGTATCGATCACCAAGAAATCCGTGAATAACCCTCGTCCGCAGATAACAACCGAAAAATCCTTGCACTCGCTATTAGATATGATCTTCCCGTTTCCAGTGTGTATGTCCCAGCAACTAGACAGGGCCATGCATGAAATCGACTGTGCAGTAATAAACTTGGACGATATAAAACAATGGGATGCACCTGAATCGAATAATGCTAATGCGGGAAAATCATGAACAAGTAGGATACCTGAAATGACTTCATCTGAAGCCTTGGCCTCCTCGGCCGTCAAGGTAAAGGCCCGTGCTTGATTAGGCCCCTGAGTAAGTTGCTTCTGCCTTTGAATTTGCTTCTGCAGTGGCTTCTGAGTATCGTCCCTCAAACGTAGCTTTGACGGACAAGCACTGACAGCATGGTTAGCCAAACCGCAAACAAGACAGAGTCCAAGCCTCCTTCGACAATCCTTCTACATGTGTCCAGGTAGATGGCAGAAGTCACAAACTACACTCTTCTTCTGATCTGCTACAACGGGCTTCTTCATAGGTACAACGTCATGTCTGTTAACGGAGATACCTCTGCATATAGGAGCTCAGTTTGGTGTAAATGCCGGCTTCCGTACTACTACGGCTTGTTGCTTTGTACAGTTTGCCTTCACTAATTAGCTCTGCTGCTCCCTGGCTGCCTTGAGAACTTGTGAAAAAGTGGTCAATCTTAGAGATATAACGTGTCTCTGGATTTCCATGTCCAAACTGCACATAAACCTTCATGCCCTATCTGCATCGCTGGAAACCAAAGGTCCCGCGAATCAACTGAGCCGTGTCCACTCAGCCGCATGTGCATCTACAGATCCGTCGTTCTGCTTTAAGCAGATAAAATTTTCTTCCATCCCTTCCCGCGCAGTTTGCGGAAAGAACTTCTCTAAGAAACTCTGCAAAAACGTTGCCCAAATGATCGACTTGGACATACGGGTCTCTTCCATGAGCCACCACTCGCGGTCATAGTCCACTAGTTGGATGCGTAAAACATCCACTCTTTTGTCATCCGGAATCTGCTCGGCGACAAGAAGATTCTCTATATCGACTAGTCACTGCTCCGCTGGCAACGACTCCTCCAAACCAGTGAATGTGGGTGGACCAAGTCTCCTAAAATCCGCTACGGTGCCCTCAAGCTGTGCGGTCCTGGATACTACTGTGTCTATGGACTACTGGACTGTCTGTAGACCCTCCTAAAAAGCTTCGGCTTGCCGCTGATTCAGATCAGTTTTCCGTTTCTAGTTCTCCAGCATTCCCTGAATCACTCCAAGAAATGTGGCATCATCAACACACCTCTGGTACGATCGCAGATCTCTATCCGCCATGATTCTGAAGCCAACATACTGAAGAGGATTAGCATGATAAACATGATTCAATAAACAGGATAGTTATAGATTCAAGAATGGCAAGACAGTAAAGTGGCAGGACATGCTCCTAATTACGGGTTTTTTGATTCGTGTATTGGGACCAATACACGACTACAAAAGAATCAAAACCAATTAACCTAAATGATATGTCTCTGATACCAAACAAATCCTGTCATGCCCCGCTTCCCAAAGTGCGCTAAAATCGGCACGTGATAGAGCCAACCATGCTACTGTGGTTAGGAAACATCCCTCCATAGTCATATTACGACTATCTATAAGATATCAAGAACAGTAAAAACATAAACTAACTAGTACATGTCCATCTGCTAGAATAAAAGAGTCAAGAATAAATATGCGGAAGCAATAAAATCCAATAAACAGTAATATCTGAAAATATGTCCCAAATACGGGCTCACATCAGGAAAAAAAACTGCGGAAAGGAAACTAAACTAAACAATCATTAACATGCTCCTCACTGCTTGGCTTGACGGCTAAAATACTCTTGATCAGCCTGCGATGGAGATAGAGGAACTGGGCCATGCAAAACCCAGACATCAGTGCGTCATAATATCAAACAATAATAATATAACCAGTGTAATGACTCTATTTTTAATGTACAAATTTTTTTGTACGGGATGGAATATTTGCAAGCCTACGTATAAGTTATAAATTTAATTTGTTTTAAAATAGCACGAAACAACTTGTAGCTCACTGGTAAAACCTTGCACTGCTGTTACATAGCCCCTGTGTTCAAATCCCCCCAGCCACATAATATTTTTACTAATTTTTCTTTTAAACTTTTTGGAAGCTCAAAAGTTTACACGTGCAATACACGTAAAAATGAAAATTCACTGAAAACAAACATGTGTTGAATGATATATGAACAGATAGAGACACGTTGCAAGAATCCCACACCCCACCTCCATAAATTGACCGGCGAAGATTGAGTTTGGGTCGGCGCCACTGGGCTTGCCAGTTGGTAATGCCCCCAAACTTTGCCCAAGTGACCCTTGGCCTACCCCCACTACTCCTTTTATGTTTGTTTTCTCTGCAATTAACCAGAGAATTAAAAATAAGCTTTTAATCCATTGTTTAAATGCATTTTAATTATCTTTTTAATTCTCAAAATCCTAATTCTATCATATAAATACAACCCCATACTCTAGCCCTCTTCATTCTGAAATCTATTGTTCAAAATCCTCAAAAATTTTCCAAGTCAAAGAAGAGTACAAGTGGAGTTGGACCAAGGTCAAGTTTCGACGACGATTCGGGACGATTCCGGCTACCCCGCAACTCCACGAAGCTATCCAACGTTCCCTTAACCTCTCCTCTCTTCTCCAAACTTGTAAGTCCCCTCTCTTCTCTTCTTTTTACCTCTCAAAACTTTTTCTTTTCAATAATGTCGGTAAGTGGAGTTATACCGACATTCATTTCTAAAACTTCTTAAACTAACAATTTTATTAAGAACTATTTATCTAAATCATTGTACTTTGTTTGTTAAACATTAAACAATAATTATAAACAAGTTTCAATTCAAAACTTCATATAAAACCACTTTTATTGCATTTTTACGTTTAAATACCACAAACTTTACATACGACATCTTTTTATCTATTTGCTTGTATTACCTTTAGAAAAATCTCACGAGGTAATGACCTACCTCGCACAACGCACATCTTGACATAGCATGATTCATTTTTGGAAAATATTTTGGGACAAATACAAATTTACATTAAAATATATTAAACTATTAAAAACCGTATTCTTTAAATTTTATTATTTAAATTCCTTACGATTATATCTCTACAACCCACTTTTGGGGAATCCGATTCGGTTGGTGCGGGTTATCGTACATCCATCGGACCAGTAGGGTGAGATGCAGACCTCCTCACGGAGCATACGATCTCGATGGATTTTTTAATGCAATTTCTAAGAAAAACGTGATTTTCTATTTAATAAATAAATTTTATTTTAAATAATTATATATAAATATTATTAAATCATCTATTTTAAATACATAATAAATTCCATGTTTTCTAAAACAAAAGATAAGAACCACAAATTTCATGAAAATACCATCAATAATCCATACAAGTCAATTTTATACTAAAATACCATGTATTATTAATCTAGATTTATATTCACTAGCATACCTCACTTTTAAAAATTACATCGATGAAAACCCTAAAAGAATATAAATAAATACTTGAGAATTATACTGAAAGTATACTAAAAATATTTTTCATAAAACCCCCTTAAATAATATTAATTTACAATAAGGACCCTAGTAAATATAGGTTTAAGCGGAACCAATTCTCTTGAGCTTCAGGGAGCCGGAAAAAGTGGGTGCTTACCTATTTAAGGTAGACAACTAAAACGGGATTATCATAATGGGAATTGTCTTGGAAAAAAACACAAATCCTGCCGTCTATGTGCAACATTTATCGATAACTTCACAACTTAATTCAGAAATACAATTCTGTTTAAGTGTCTGACTCAATCCGAGTCTCAGTCTAATCTGAATACAATCCATACATGATTACAATTTAAGTATAACTCCAATACAACATGAATCAATATATACTGGAAATTGAACATGAAAAGCAGAATACTATCAAATATCAACATGACTTGATTTGACCGAACCATAGATGTATCTTGACTTGAATACATGACTATCCGTTAATATCCTTATCCATTTACATGAACAATTTATACCATGGTTTCGGCAAGTCTTTTATTTACAAAACAATACAATCAATACAAAATACATTACGTGTTTTTTTTAAAAGGGTAGACTGGTATGGAATGTGTTAGAAGTGGCACGAGACGTCACTTTAATACACCTAACCTGAATATCCGTTGGCGTTGTCTCGTGGGTTTTGACGGGGCCTTGTACTCCATATGCCTTACTCTACGGAGTAAGTTGGAATCCTCTCGTATACACTGGCACATTCTGTACCAAACTACAAACAACTACATTAGCATAACAAATATACAATATACCAGTTATATTCTCTTTACCTGTCCAGTCTATTTCTATCTCTCTTTTAGGACTTACCGAGCAATTGTTCGCTGACGACATTCTTATTTCTTCTTTCTTTGGAATATTGTCTGGAGGACCCGACTCTCTGGAGATCGAGCCCAGCCATGCGGATTTGGAGCAGTTTTTCATCACAGAAAACTGCATTTTAATACCACTCATTCGTTATCTATTTTGTATATATCGGTACCATTAATCAGTGTCTGCTCAGTAATTACAGATTACAGATGTTCGTGATAAAATACTGGAAACACGCTCAAAATCACGGATATAACGTTTGGGAGCTGACACTGCAAACGGAACAGAAAACCGATCAATATCCAATGAGATCTTGTGTAAACAATATTGCGTACACAATTTTTGGTCCTACACAATGCATGTGCACTAGACCATGATGGGGGGATGCCTTGGCACAAAATGAGCACAAATGAGGGTGATGCACATTAAATGCTAAAAGTTGTGATATGATATAAAGCACCAAGTTTTCCCTCCAAATCCAAGAGTGCTAACCAGGTTCATATAGGAAAATCAAGCATCGCCAGTGGATTTGTAGAGAGAACATAAGACAAAACACCAATACGAGCCAAGTTGCTCGGATTTGGGCCGGCGACATGCCCAATAAATCCGATCTCACCGGCCCCACATTGTCCAATGGTCCCTATATTTCTTCTGTCCCCCCTTGCAGTCACATCATCTCGTTTTTATTATTTGTTTAATTTTTTTTGAGCCTATAAATACCATGCCTTTGGGCAAGTTAGAAAGCACTACTTTTTGTGAGAGAGAAGTTTGTAAAAATTGTAACTAATGATCTTGTAACCCCTTAGTGTGAATTCCTTGCCTTCCTTTAGTCATGCAACCTCTTTTCTTGAGCTTGCAAGATCAGATTTTCGTAGTTGAATTCACTTGTTGGTACTTGGAACCATGGCAACAAAAGCTTTATTTATATCAAGTTGATTCTTGTATCTCTTCTCATTTTGCATTTTCTTCTTTATTGTTATTTCAATTTTTGATGTGTGAGTAGTTTGTTCTTGGGTTATGGTGAGGTAGATTGTGGAATGGATTTTCTTCCAACCCCTCCTTTTTTGATTCTTGCATTTTACACTTCTTTTCTTAATTATGCAATTTTATTATATTTTTCTTGATAAGATATATTGTTTTGAATGGTTGCAAATCAACTTTTAACATATATCTTATTCATTCTTTACATTTTATTGTTTCTATATTATGATTTGAAGTTGAAAAGAATACAAAATTAAGTTAAGTGTTGCAAACTAGCTTAGATAGGATATATAGTATACAAGCATATGTTCTATACTTGCTAACTTCATTTAACTAATTCCATATTCATTTCATTCTAAAAATGGCCTTGAATCAAGATGGAGAGTTGGGGGTAAAAACCGTGTTTCAACCATACCAAACCTTAGCCTAAGTTTTCTCTAAACAACCCTAAACATTTCTTCATTTAATTGTTGTTAAAACATGACAAAATCCATTTCCAACCCATTGTTTCATAACTCAAAATGATGTCGTGATATCCACTCCCTGTGGTTCAACCCGTACTTGCCCGTTTGCATCAACGCACTGTGCACTTGCGGTATTTTTTAGAACTCGAAACTCACGTCATGCACTATTTTCATTAACAAAACCGGCATATCCTAATTTGACAAAAGCCTTCAACAGCACGACACTGTGAGTTTTCAACAAGTTTTTGGCGACGTTGCCGGGGAGTGGCAACATCACTAAGCTATTTTGAGTTACTTTTGTATATACGTTTAAAACCAAAACATAAAAATCAATATTTTTTGACATTGTGCTCTCTGTTCTTTGGACCTGCTAACACCACGAAACTACTTAGAAAAATCAAACAATATAATTGAGAAAATACTATAAAACTGAGACCACAGAAGGAAATTGGAGTCCCAACTCATCGATTGGATCGGCGACATTGAAGGAATATCGGGCGCCGCCGGCCCAAACAACTCCTATTGCTTCAAAATTTTCTCCGGTTCTCTATTGCTCAATTATTATCTCAATTTTATTGTTTGATTTCTATAATTTTTAGTAAGCGGGGATTTGGCCATATATATCGCTTTTTGTATTAAAACCGCCGTTTTTACGACATTTTCAGATACGAGGAATTTGCGAATAGCGATTGTACGAAGAAAGGGGTGCGCTCAAAGCCAAGGTGATAACAGGATACAGTGCCAAAGATCCGGCTAGATTGACCCGCACAAGCGAACCTTTCAAGACGAACGGATTCAAGTCAAACGAGGGTTTCTTAACCCAAAAATCCATTGGTACGTATTCCTTAAAACTCCTTCTTCTCAAATCCGACGCGTCCACTACTCTATCTTTGCAGTATTCTTTGCAAGCACATTCCCAAACGCTAAAAGAACTAACCCGTATTTGTTGCAGCGCTGCGTTTTGAACATAAAATAAAGATGATTGTTTGATGTTTTGAACAACTTTTTCATTGAATTGCGCATTGCATTGCTTTAATACGGACTTAAGGGCAAAAGAACCCCAACAAGATACGGTTAGGGATTTCATCACCCTTCTCTGTGGCCGACAAACCACAAAGAACGAGCATTTTTTCATACCCCCATTAACATTAAAAAAAATTAGACTTTCAGGCTCTAAAGACTTCGCGCTCAATAGGAAAAGTTAAATGTATTTCAAACACCGCCCATCAGTACATTGTTCAAGAAGTGTCTAGGAAAGTGTGAAAGACGCAACCGCTGAAAGAGAGAAGGTTATTCTAATTAAGAAATCTCGCGAAAGCGAGGGACAACCTCCCTTCTTTTCTGCACTTACCTGGATTCTCGATCAGTCTATCTTGGGCCTGTTTCGCGGTACATTTTTACTTCACAAAGCAAGTTTTTGAGCAAGTCTAGTTGACCTAGGTAACCCTAGACTGTTTAGGTGTGTGCAGTGTGTCTTGTTTGTGTTCTTGTTATACATTTTTGTGTGATATTTGTTGTTGTGAATATTTTGGTTAACAACACTTTTTCCTCCATTTCCTCAATCTTTCCCTACCACTTCCGGATAGTGCATGTCAGCTTGGACTAGAGATTCACAATCTCGATTGGTCCGGTTCATGACTGTATCTTCCGACTCTTCTACACTTTCTGATTCCTTAGAACCTTCCAAGACTTTCTTACCTTTTGCTTTATCGGAGCCGTCTGATCCTGCACTTCTTTCACCCTCACCTTCTTCTCCTACACCATCGACAATGACGGAACAAACAATCGTGGAGCAACAAGAGGCGGCGTTACAGGACAGATGCTACCCACACCGTTCATCCCTACCTTCATGCATAGTGTTGTCCACCATTGCGGAAAACAACTATGAAATCAAGCCGCAAGTCATACCATTACTCCTAAAATTCCACGAACTTGAGTTCGAGGATGCTTACCTTCTAATCAGTGAATTTGTAGGAGTGTGTGCTATGATGAAAATTCACGGAGTGGGTGAGGATGTCGTTAAGCTCAAATTCATTCCTTTTGCTCTTAAGGACAATGCGAAAAGTTGGTTAAACAGTTTGCCAGCTCGATCCATCACGACATGGGACGACTTTATGAAAGTTTTTCTAAAGAAATTTTACCCTATTCATAAAACCGTGCGAATTCGGAATGAAATCCATAATTTCAAACAAAAAGAGGGTGAAAATTTTTGGAAATACTTAGAAAGATTCAAAGACATCTTAATCAAATGTCCCCATCACGGGTTAGAACAGTGGAGGTTGTGTCAGATTGTCTATGAAGGTTTAGACTCCAGTTCACGCATGATGATAGAGTCCATGTGTTAGTGCAAATTTCTGAGCTATGGTGCTATTGACGCATGGAACTTTTTGGAAGAACTGCCTGACAAGACCATTCAGTGGGAGAGTGTGAGTGAGAAACCATCTGTGATTAGGAGCGGCGCACACATAGTTGACACCTCTATAGCTGCCGAAGCAAAAATCGCCGCTCTTGTACGACGAATGGAAGCTTTAAAGGGCAAAAATTCACCGCTACCGGTCAATCAAATTTCTCAAACCTTGTGTGCTAACTGTCAGCATCCTAGCCACATAACGGAAGAATGTCCTTTTCTCGTTGGGTCCCAGAGACCTGAAAATGTTAATGCGCTGTATCAAAACCAGCGTCCCAGGAACGATCTCTTCTCACAGACGTACAACCCTGGTTGGAAGAATCATCCCAATTTTGCTTGGAATCAGGCATCTTTTCAAAAAAACAATTCAAACCCTCATTTCCAACAATTTCAAAATTCAAAATTTCAAAACCAGAAATTGGGATACTCCAACAACCAGCCCCAACAACCGAATCATCCCAACCCAACCTTTACACCCCCTGGGTTCACCCAAGACGACAAGAGGGTGTCATCCATTGAAAAAGGATTGGAAGCTTTGATTAAAACTTCTGCACAGATTTCGTCTAGTTTGGCTACTTTTATGCAAACATGGGCAGTTGCATAGCGCTAATACTCAAGCGATAGCCAGACTGGAAATCCAAATCAGTCAACTAGCTGCTGCTGTTAATGAACGTGAAAAGGGAACATTTCCCTCTCAACCCGTGACAAATCTAAGAGAGCAAAGAAACAACAACGCTCATATTGTTCAGCAGAATAATATTGAGAATGTGAACGCCGTCACCGTCCTTAGATCAGGACGTACGATTGACAACAAAGTTGTCAACCCCAACGACTCATCCAAATGTGCGGTTGTCAGTTTACCAGCGCGTATCTCATCTTCTGTTCCTCATTGTGATCCGTCATCATCTTCATTACCTTCTTCTTCTTCTTCTACGTTGTCTGCTGCACATCCTTCAGAGCAGCTTGAGAATTCGCCGCAAGTCCACCCAGATGATCCAGCAAGAACACTCCTGTCTTCTGCACCTGTTCCATCTGCAACTTCTCCAAACTTCGTGTTTGGGCCTAAGGCTCCCTATCCCAATAGGTTGAAATCAAAAAAGCCTTTTGCAAGTATGGAAAAGGTGTTAGGATTTTCAAACGCCGTGAGGTTAACATTCCGTTGTTAGACGTGGTCCAACAAGTTCCGGCGTATGCAAAATTCCTGAAGGATTTTTGCACGCAAAAACGACGCACGAATGTGCCCAAAACAGTCTTCTTGGCCGCCACTCTAAGCGATGTCTTGTCCAAATCCATTCTGGTAAAATATAAGGACCCTGGCTGTCCTACTATTTCTTGCACTATCGGGGACAAGCAAATAAATCGTGCCTTGTTAGACTTAGAGGCAAGCGTGAACCCTCTCCCATACTCAGTTTACGAACAACTGGGATTGGGAGAACTCAAGCCGACCAGAGTGACTCTACAATTAGCAGATCGATCAACTAAGGTACAAAGAGGAGAAATCAATGATGTTCTAATCAAGGTCGGGGAATTCATATTTCCCGTAGATTTCATTGTGTTGGAGACTGAGCCCGTCACCAATCCCAGCGGTCTAATTCTAGCCATACTGGTGTGGCCTTTCCTAGCCACATCCAACGCGTTGATCAATTGTCGTAATGGATCCATGAAACTCTCATTTGGAAATATGACAGTTGACCTCAACATCTTCACGCTAGGAAACCAAGCGAACGAGAAACACGATGACACATTTGAAGTCAACGCTGTATACGATATGTCGGAGGAGGGGACATTTGACTTCAAAAATGAGTCTCTTGAAGAAATGTTTGAAGAACTGTTTTTTGAGGAGTTTCTTTTTCTTGAGAAGCTAAGTCCTGAATAGGCTTCATCGCACACTGAGGGCCCCAATTTGAACCACTTCATAACGAACCAGCCCCTGAAGTGTGACCATCTGTAGAGGAGCCACCAAAACTCGACCTCAAAGTTCTTCCTGACCACCTCAAGTATGCGTACTTGGGAAATGATGAAACACTTCCAGTTATAATCATAACTGACCTTGCGCCTGAGCAAGAATTGGCTCTCATGGACGTTCTGAGAAAGAACATGGAAGCAATTGGATGGTCAATGGCTGATATCAAAGGAATAAACCCTGCTATCTGTCATCACCGAATCTATATGACTGATGATTCCAAACCCTTCAAGGATCCTCAACGCCGGCTTAACCCGGTAATGAAAGAAGTGGTAAGGAATGAAATGCTTAAGTGTATTGACAATAGGATCATCTATCCCATCTCTGATAGCAAGTGGGTAAGCCCCATTCACGTTGTGCCAAAGAAATTGGATATCATTGTAATCACGAATGAAGCAAACGAGCCAGTCCCAACCCGCACATAAACGGGATGGAGAGTCTGTATTGATTACAGAAAGCTCAACGCAGACATTCACAAGGATCATTTCCCGCTTTCCTTCATTGATCAAATGCTTGAATGCCTAGTCGGACATGCTTACTATTGTTTTTTAGATGGGTATTCTGGCTACAATCAAATCCCGATCGATCCGGAGGATCAGGAAAAAATGACTTTCACTTGTCCTTTTGGCACATTCGCCTACCGTCGCATGCCCTTTGGGCTGTGTAATGCACCTGCAACATTTCAGCGGTGCATGATGAGCATCTTTTCTGACATGGTAGAGCGATTCTTGGAAGTATTTATGGATGATTTCTCCGTCTTTAGAGATTCATTTTCTGAGTGTTTGAGGTATCTTGAACTAGTCATGTTACGATGCAAGGAAAAACACCTCACACTCAATTGGGAGAAGTGTCATTTTATGGTCAAACATGGCATTGTGTTAGGCCATATCATTTCTGAAAATGGCATTGAAGTCGATAAGGAAAAGATCGATGTCATTTCAAGCCTCCAACCTCCACGGACAGTCCGTGACATCAGGGCATTCTTAGGCCACGCCGGATTTTACAGGCGTTTCATCAAGGATTTTAGCAAACTGGCTAGACCCTTAACTTCCTTGCCAGCGAAAGATACTCCCTTTGACTTCAATTCTGAGTTCCTTCACGCGTTCAAGCTTCTGAAATCGGAACTCACTTCCGCTCCGATTTTAAGTGCACCAGACTGGAATGAACCTTTCGAGCTAATGTGCGATACTTTTGATTTTGCGATAGGTGTTGTTTTAGGACAACGATTTGAAAAGAATCCGCATGTTATCCATTTTGTGAGCAGGACGTTGAATGATGAACAGCTGAATTACACCACCACTGAAAAAGAATTCTTAGCTGTTGCGTACGCACTTGAAAAATTCCATCCTTACTTGATCGAAACCCACATCACGATTTACACCGATCATTCTGCACTTAGGCACCTCTTTGCAAAAAAGGATGCCAAAGCAAGATTGATACATTGGATTCTCCTTCTTCAAGAATTTTACTTGACCATCAAGGATAAGAAGGGAACCGACAATGTTGTTACCGATCATTTGTCTCGCTTAACAAATGCACCAACTGAGGAAATTCCAATCAATGAGCAATTCCCTGACGAACAACTTCTCTCTGTATCAGTCGAACCCTAGTTCGCTGATATTGTCAACTTTCTTGTCACTGGTGAAACACCTTCTTTTTGGTCTAATCAGGACAAGTCAAAATTTCTCTCCCAAGTCAAATTCTTTTATTGGGATGAACTTGGAATTCTTTCTCATCAAGATGGTCCACTCTGTTCAAGTACAGTCCCGATCAGATTATTAGATGGTGCATCTCTAACTCTGAAACGAGAAGTGTTCTGTCCTTCTGTCATGATCAATCTTGTGAGGGCCATTTTGGATCCAAAAAGACGGTTAAAAAGGTTTTGCAAAACGGCTTCTACTGGCCGACGCTTTTTAAGGATGCTTTCGAATATTGCAAAACCTGTAGCCGCTGCCAACACATGGGAAAGATTAGAAAACGGAATCAGATGCCCTTACAATCCATTCTGATTGTAGAAATCTTCGACGTCTGGGGTCTTGATTTCATGAGGCCATTCCCAAACTCTTTTAGGAATTTGTATATTTTGCTGGATGTGGATTATGTGTCCAAATGGGTGGAGGTTGTCCCGTATAGAACCAACGATAACAACGTTGTCATGAAATTCTTAAAAGAGAATATCTTTTCTCAGTTTGGTACGCCTCCCACCATCATCAGTGATAATGGAACGTATTTTTGCAACCGATCTTTTGAAGTAATGATGAAGAAATACTCCATTAGCCACAAACTGTCAACACCCTACCATCCTCAGACTTACGGTCAGGTCAAAGTCTCTAATAGACAGATTAAACAGATTGTGGAAAAGACTGTCAGCCAACACCGCAAGGACTGGTCATTGATGTTAAATGACGCGCTTTGGCCATTTTGCACCGCCTTCAAAACAAATCTAGGTATGTCCCCATACCGACTCATCTTTGGAAAAGCGTGTCATTTGCCTGTTGAATTGGAACACCGCATGTTCTGGGCAATCAAATAGCTCAATGTCGACCTAGAAAAGGCCGGTGAGGCTCGAAAACTTCAATTGAATGAGCTCGACGAGATACACAATGACGCGTATGAGAACGCCAATCTGTACAAAGAGAAAACAAAAGTTTTTCACGACAAGGCGATTCTCAGAAAAACTTTCACCGTAGGACAAAAGGTTCTGCTTTACGACTCCAGGCTTCATCTGTTCCCTGGGAAATTGAAGTCACGTTGGACAGGTCCGTTTATTGTACGCACAGTCTTTCCGCACGGTGCAGTCAACATTGAATATCAGCACTGGGGTAATACTTTCAAGGTCAATGGCCAACGTCTGAAGCCATTCTCAGAATTACCTACGGAAACAGGGAAGCTCATGTTTTTACATGAGCCACATTATCTTGATTGAATCACTTCCCCTAAAACTTGTATATACGTTTTGGCTTTTGCTTTTTTGTAATCATTGTTTATTATTTTTACCCCTTGACTAATTTGGCTCCTGCTATATAACATGATAATAAGGACACTGTCAAGTTTAAGTTTGGGGGTATATTTTTGCCGAGTAAGCTTTCTACCTTCACATTCATGTGTATATTTTTGCATTTGCACACTTATTAAAAACAAACAAAAATCGGAAAAATTTCAAAAATATAAAAACTTTGTCATCAAATTAGGTAGTAGGGTAACTTAGATTTTTTTTTCTGAAACCTTAGTTGATACTTTAGGAATAACTAAATCCTAGGCCTAGGAGTTGAAGACCCTAAAAATAAGCTTCTTTCTGTTTAAACTTGGTAAATTTACATCCTTACAGTTTTTTTTAAGAAGTAGGTAATCTTTAGTTTAGTTCTTGAGTTAAGTCAAGATGAAGGAAAAGTATTGAAAACTTTATTGAAGGATAAGTCTAAAAAATAGTTCCTATTATTGAGTCCAAATTCAGAAAGTATATACCCTATAAACTGCACATACACGCACTTTGAAACTTGGGATAGTAGACGATACCTAGAAATGCTCTTTCCTGAAAGCCTAGTATGAAAGAAAAAACGGTATTTTAAGCTAACCACCAAAAGAGTATCATTGAAAAATATATCCGGTCTTGAAAAAGAAATAAAAATAAAAATAAAAATAAATAAAGTCAACACCTGGAAACTGCTATTTACGCTTTATGCTCACACATTCAGTAATCGACTGTTAGTGCCTCAAGAAGCATTAATAGTCGCATGAAAAGTATGTGAGCAAATCCGTCCATCATAAATGAAATGAAGTAGTATTAGGTATTAAGGTAAGGGTACTATAGCTTGAATTGAATTCTTGAGTGTAGGGGTGAAAATTTACGCACACGTAGGGGTATACGATCGATGTTTGAATGAAAGATAGGAATAAAGAATAAGACTTATGCTTTTTGTAAAGGTGATAAAAATTCCGGATTGGAGACTGCGTTTTAGAAGGAGAACTTAAGAGAAACCGAGATCTTTCTTAAATCGTCAAAACGTATAGGATCTGAGATTGAATAAATATGAGGTATGAAACATTAGGGTTGAAAATTTCTAACTTAGGATAATAGAATTTCTAATTTAGATACTAAACCGTAGAAGTAAAAGTCAATGTTAACTTACGAAACTAGCTTGAAGGGATTTTGTTGGTAGTATCCGCCGAAAACCTTTACGAGACAACACACCTCCTACTAGAGACACGTAGAGGTTTAACGGCTTGTTGCACATGCTCAGTGCAATCATATTCCCTGTGAAAGTGAGGCTAGGATTTTTCGTTTTGCTCAGGACAAGCAAAAGATAAGTTTGGGGTATTTGTTCATCACAGAAAAATTCATTTTAATACCACTCATTCGTTATCTATTTTGTATATATCGGTACTATTAACCAGTGTCTGCTCAGTAATTACAGATTACAGGTGTTCGTGATAAAAGACTGGAAACACACTCAAAATTACGGATATAACGTTTGGGAGCTGAAACTGCAAATGGAACAGCAAACCGATCAATATCCAATGAGATATTGTGTAAACAATATTGCATACAAAATTTTTGGTCCTACACAATGCATGTGCACTAGACCATGATGGGGGGCTGCCTTGGCACAAAATGAGCACAAATGAGGGTGATGTGCATTAAATGCTAAAAATTATGATGTGATATAAAGCACCAAGTTTTCCCTCCAAATCCCTGAGTGCAAACCGGGTTCATATAGGCAAATCAAGCAGCACCAGTGGACTTGTAGAGAGAACACAAGACCACAGCACCAATACGAGCCAAGTTGCTCGGATTTGGGCCGACGAAATACCCAATAAATCCGATCTCGCCGGCCCCACATTGTCAAATGGTCCCCTTATTTCTTCTGTCCCCCCTTGCAGTCACATCATCTCATTTTTATTATTTGTTTAATTTTTTTGAGCCTATAAATACCAGGCCTTTAGGCAAGTTAGAGGGCACTACTTTTTGTGTGAGAGAAGTTTGTAAAAATTGTAACTAGTGATCTTGTAACCCCTTAGTGTGAATTCCTTGCCTTCCTCTAGTCTTGCAACCTCTTTTCTTGAGCTTGCAAGATTAGATTTTGGTAGTTGAATTCACTTGTTGGTACTTGGAACCATTGCAATAAAAACATCATTTATATCAAGTTGATTCTTGTATCTCTTCTCATTTTGCATTTTCTTCTTTATTGTTATTTCAATTTTTGATGTGTGAGTAGTTTGTTCTTGGGCTATGGTGAGGTAGGTTGTGAAATGGCTTTTCTTCCAACCCCTCCCTTTTTGATTCTTGCATTTTACACTTCCTTTCTTAATTATGCGATTTTATTATATTTTGCTTGATAAGATATATTGTTTTGGATTGTTGTAAATCAACCTTTACCATATATCTTATTCCTTCTTTACATTTTATTGTTGTTATATTATGATTTGAAGTTGAAAGGAATACGAAATTAAGTTATGTGTTGCAAACTAGCTTAGATAGAACATATAGCATACAAGCATATGTTCTATACTTGCTAACTTCATTTAACTAATTCCGTATTCATTTCATTCTAAAAATGGCCTTGAATCAAGACGGAGAGTTGGGGGTAAAATCCGTATTTCAACCATATCAAACCTTAGCCTAAGTTTTCTTTAAACAACACTAAACCTTTCTTCATTTAATTGTTGTTAAAACGTGACAAAATCCATTTCCAACCCATTGTTTCATAACTCAAAATGATGTCGTGATATCCACTCCCTGTGGTTCGACCCGTACTTGCCCATTTGCATCAACACACCGTGCACTTGCGGTATTTTTTAGAACTCGAGAGTCACGTCGTGCACTATTTTCATTAACAAAACCGGCATATCCTAATTTGACAAAAGCCTTCAACGGCATGACACCGTGAGTTTTCAACAGCAGTTTATTGAAGACCCAGAGCTCTAGTTCACTTGTATATACTTTTACTTTCAGTTCATGCCATTATTTAGGCATCGCTTTCCAGTATTGTATTTACTTTCCAGTTGTATTGTAAAGAATGTTTAATCAATAAAAAGTTGTTGATTTATATCTCTTGTCATTTCTTGTGTACATTTATTATATTGCTTATTTACTCTTAGAGTGTTTATTTTTGAGTAAATATGTAGCGGGTCTCGCCATGTCTCCTTACCCATACACTGGGAAGCGGGGCATGACAATCAGGATGCAACGAGATATGCAGGCATGAATATAAACGATAACATGAATATAGCAAGTAAACACGGAAAAGAAACAGTGAGGTGTATGTGTGTATGTAAAGTGCAGTGAGTAATCTAAATTGTCTTATTGGGTTATCTATTCTAAAGTTATTCGAAACCAATTGATGTACTTCTCATGCAAGTCAAAAGTATATGCCCCGTTACCTCCCGGGACTACGGATCAAGATGTATAAACCAAGATTACCCCCCGGTACCACGGATCAAGTAAGAATCATGAATGACTCTATCCTGTTACCCCCCGGGACCACGGATCAGTAAGAATCACGAATGATTCTATCCCGTTACCCCCCAGGACCACGGATCAGTAATAATATTCTTTTAAGTTACACTCAGTTACACCTTTGATTTTCCCATACCCCCAAGGTTATGTGTTCAAGTAGGGTACTGATAAACTGGAGCTAATGCCAACACAGGATCAAGTAGGTACATGTTTGTCCATGCAGACAACAGGATACACCCGTCAGGACAACAAGTCAAGATTGTTGGCATTAGTAAAAAAATCAGGCAACAAGTCAAGTAGTGGTGTATCGGGTCATGTCAGGTAGTGCATATGTATCAAGCGAATGCCCAAAAGTAAAACTGTAACAGGTATCGAAGCACGGTAAAAGCACGGATGCACATGTAATAATCTGTGATACCATATTATAATCCATGAGTCGTATGATGCATACTAGCAAGCAGGTATATGATTATAGCCGTAACATGAAGTAATATGATTCCGACATGCAACTAGATATGTAATATACAGTACGGATACACACGGATATCAGAAAATTGTAAAACTGTAACAGAGATGCATAATGCAACATACGTGTAATATTTTTATTTATATGGATGTACATAGCATATAGAAAGATAAACTTTCCTGATCGGATCTCACGACGGGGTACGTACGCCGTGTCCGACGTCAGTAAACGTTACGATGCACACGCGCGCGTACAGAACAGAACCATGAAATGTAAGAAAGCAACCACGCTGTATGAGAACTTCTATTGGGTCGCCCAGATCGTCAGCGACAAGCACGGCTCCGGCGATCACTGGAATCAATAATTCAAGAAAGAGAAAGAGAAGAAAGAAGAAGAAGAAAGAGATTAAGAAGAAGATTGTGTTCTGGGTTTGGGTTCTGGGATCAGAGAAGAAGGCGAGAGAGACGTGACGATGATTCGTGGGTTTTCCAGCGAGGTTTCACGGCCAAAGGCAGTGGGTTCTTGAAGTCGGGGATCGGGTTCTGTGCAGGGTATGAGCTCGGGATCTAAAGGGAGAAGGAGAGAAGGGGAGAGGTCATGGAGAGGAGGTGAGGTGGTCAATGACGAGGCGAGCTCTGGCGAGGAGGTGTACAGGAGAGGGTTCTGGGTTGTTGAGTTGTAGCAGTCGCGACGAGGACGTGGGTTCTCGTGCAGGGGAGAGGCAAGAGAGGGAGGTGAGGTTGGCGATGAGAAGCGAGGTTGGGGTTAGGAAGCGAGGAGAGGGCATAGGTTAGGTGGAGGCGGAGGCGGGAAAAGAAATAGAGAAGAAGAAGAAGAGAGAGAACGTAGGGGTTATAAAGAAATAAGTGTAATAACCCTAACTTTCTGTACAAAATTTTTCCAAAGTACAGAAGGGAATACCCAAGTCTGAGCACAAGTTATCTTTTTATTTAATTTTGTTTTAATCTTTTAGAAACCCAAGGGTTTTCACGTGCACTACACGTAAAAAATGAAGTGTCACAGAAAACAAACACATGGAAAATGATATTTACACAGTCCCCGACATGTGGCCTAAATCCCTAGCTCCCCTACCGATTTTTGACCGGCGACTTTGGCCCTGCGGCCGGCACCGTCGGGCCCCCCGTAGGGGATGCTCCCCAAAATTAAACACCGGCACCTCTTGGCCTACCCCACTAATCCCACATTGTTTGTTCACTCTGAATTTATCCAGAGAAGATTAATTCACCCATTTAATCCATTTTAAATGCATTTTAATTCTCAAATTCATCACCCTCAAAACCCTAATTTTCCCTATAAATACCACACCATATTTCACCCCTCCTCACTCAGAAATTCCCTGCCAAAACTCTCAAAAATTCTCAAGTCCTTATAGTGTGCAAGTGAAGTTAGCGAAGGGCAAAGTTCCGAGGAGTTTCCGGCGACGAAACGACGCCCCGACACCTTCCCTAGCTTCCTCTCTCTCTTCTCTTGTTCCCTAGCCAGTAAGTCCCTTCTCCCCCTCTCATATTCTATTCTAAAAACTTTCAATTTTAAAACCAGACGGAAGCGGAGTTAATCCGACTTCCGATTCGGTTTTTCTTTAAAATTCTATTTTGCTTAAACAATAAAATACCATACTATCATATAATGTTTAACAAACATTATCAAACACATTAAAACAAGTTTCATCTCAAATGAATTATTTATGCAACTTTTATCATAGTTTTACGGTAAAATGCCATATGCTCTATTTTCGACATCAAATCAACAGGATACTTGTATTACCTTTAGATAGCTCATGAGATAATGATCTACCTCATTACAACACACATCTTTGATATAGCACGATGAAATTTTGGAAATATAGTTATGGGATAATACGATATTACACATAAATACCATCAAACTTGTAAAACCATTTCTTTAAAAACGGTGTTAATTAATTCCTTACAATTACGCCTCTACAATCCACTTTTGGGGACCCTATTCGGGATGGTGCGGGTTATTGCACGTCCTCGGTCCTAGTAGCGCGGAATTCAGAGGTCCGCAAGGAGCATTCGAATTCCGATGGAATTTCTAATACCATTTTTAAGAAAATGAGATTTCTAGAAAAATAAATCAAATTTATTTTTATATAAATATGTATATGTATTATCAAAAGATCTATTTTAAATATATTATACAATATTCCAAGTTTCTAAATCAAAGGAATCATCATTACATGAAACTACAATCCAAATACAAAGCAATTCCAATATTTCAATAAAATACTATATACTATGAAAAATAGGTTCTACTCACTAGAAATTTCACTTTTATAAAATATACATCTATGAAAACCCTAAAGACGATAATTAAATATTTGAGATGTATTTTGAAATTATACCAAAACTATTTTTACATAAAACACTCTCAAGTTATATAAATTTATAATAAGGACCCTAATAAATATAGGTTTAAGCGGGACCAATTCTCTTAAGCCTCACGGAGCCGAAGAAAGTGGGTGCTTGCCTATCTAAGGTAGACAATCTAACAAACGGTGTTATCAATACGGTAATTGTCTTAGAAAAAGTCACAAATCCTGCCGTCCATATGCAGCAGTTACCGATAACATCAAAACTAATTCTGGACTTCAATTTCTTTTCAAAGTGTCTGACTTAGACTGAGGCACAATCTAATCAATCTGACTTGAATATGATTCAAGTATAAAACTACAATACAATATGAATCCATGAATCCGTCTAACCGAACCATGGATATATTTCGTCTACATGACTATCCATTTACATCCATTCTGTCTACTGATATCATGGTTTCGGCAAGTCTTCCATTGACAATACAATACAATCAGTACAATCAATACAAACAATACAATAAATATTACGGGATTTATAAAGGGGTAGACTGGTACGGAACATGTTAAAGGTGGCACGAGGTGGTCACTTAAGACGTAATTACATTCATGCCGTTGTTCCGTAGTATTTTCGACGGAGCCTTGTGCTGCGGGTTACCAAAGTCCACGGTGTAAGTTGGACTTCTCTTGTATACACTGGCATATTCTGTACCAAGTTACAAACAACTGCATTAACATTATAGTAAAACATTATTAGTTATTTTCCCCTTCTGTCTATTCTATCTCTACTCATCTTTAGGACTTACCGAGCGATTGTTCGCTGACGACATTCCTATTTCTCTTCTTCTTTGGAATGTTGATCGGATCCACTGGAGATTGAGCCCAGTATCTAGCACTTGGAGCATACCTCTAAGCCGTACCATGAAGACCCAGAGCTTTAGACACTTGTACACATTTTTTTCATTTTTGTTATGCTATTTCTTAGGCATTGCTTTCATTCCATGTATTTACATTTCAGTTGTATTGTAAAAGAATGTTAATAAATAAAGTTGCTGTTCATTTACATCTTGTCTCTTATGTACATTTTATTTTATATTTCTTAGATACGCTTAGCGTGTTTACTTCTGAGCAAATACGTAGCAGGGCTCGTTGTGTCCCCTTCCCGTACACTGGGAAGTGGGGCGTGACAATAGGTTTTGAAAATTAGTATATTATATATATAATATATATAGGAAAGAGGAGGGGAATGTGAGATAGATTTAGGAAAATATTTACAAAATATATTTAGTTAACATATAAAATCGTATATATATTTAACAGTTAATATATTAAAAATATAAGATTGGATATATTTGAGTTTTCTGGCTAATACAAAAGTACTCCAAAATATGCCCGGGTTGGGTCTAAAATTACGGTTTGAAAATAAGGATAATATACATGTCAACCAAAACCAAAATACGATATCCGGTTAAAGAAAATGCATACCCCCAAGAGCGGATACACGTAGTATGCACGTAGCGATCCAAACGAGTCCGTTTTACTAAACGAGACATGAACACAATGTAAGGATGCAACCATAGGGTCTGGGGTATGATGCAGGCCATGCTAAATATTTTTAAAATATATTATTTGATTATAATTGTATTATTAAAAATATATGCTAATGCCAGATATATGATGCAGGATACAGGATATAGAACATGTGTGCACGGATTCTTATAACTAGCCGGGATAACACATAATCAAGAAGCAAGACAGGTTTTAAGCATACGGGTCGGGTCGGATACCAAGCACAGAAACCAAACACCATCCGCACCCAAAACGAATAAAACAAGAAATAGCCACAAATAAAGAATTACTCAAGTAGAACTGGTATAAATGAACTAGGGTGTTACATGGAACGTTAGTTCAGGGAACGGCATTCTAAAAGCAATTTTGAAATACGATCTGTGTCCAGTGGTCGTCTGCATTCTAAAATTCTATGCAGACTTTAAGATGCTGGACATACCAAACTTCGACGTTGTCTTGGGAATAGACTGGTTAGGAACTTTCTTCGCTACCATCGACTGTCGCTAAAGAAGGCAGAGATTGCAGCGTTACAAGCAGAAAGATCGAAGCCAGAGATAGTTTGAGGGTTCGAGGATGTATTCTCGGAAGATATATATCAGGTTTTCCTCTCGATCGAGCTCTTGAATTCTGCATCAATTTACAACCCGGCGCACAACCAGTAATAAAAGCTCCATACCGATTAAATCCAAAGGGATTGAAGGAGATCCACATTCAGTTGGATGACCTCGTGAAGAAAGGTTAGATCCGTCCCAGTAATTCAAGTTGGCATGAAATCAAGGTCAAAATCTCAAATGACATCAAACCGAATTCAAGTGCAACTGGGGTGCACAAAATCTCAATCATGCAAATAAATCGCCCAAAATATCAAAATCAAAGATGATGGAAATAGTCCGGCTCTAGCACATCCTCTAAAGATCTCTGGCAAACTGTCATGGTCACTCATAATATGTCTCGTCGATGATGCCGAACTCTGTCCTACTGGGTGTGCGCAATATGACCGATCTTGGGTCCAAGTCCTATCGTATAGTATTCCAGAGAGGTTTTGTCGAAGTCTCCCCCAAATCTCATTTCTACCGAACTGCCCGGAAGTCATCATTTTTTACTAAATCTATTTCTTGTTCCGGAACGGCTGCATACTCATCGCGACTCCTTCTGCAAGATATATCCATATACAACGCCTCTGCATGCGTATCACATCTCTGATGTCAGCGGAGTGGAACGTCATCTCATCAAGATCTTGTACGAACCTCTTACTCCACTTTTTGCAAATGTCGACTGATTCGGACTCGTCTCATCGTGGATGCATGGACAGCGCTCCAACGGCTATACTCATATCTGGAGTCTCCCAAGCAATGTATCTCATCACATGATATCCGAATGACGTAGAACATTTCGATCGATTTGTCAAGATTCCATAATCCCCTAAGAGCTCAACATCTTGAGTACAGTTTAATAGTATTCCAGTATATGCCACAATACCTGTGGACCAACCATAGAAGGGCAAACCCAAGCCTTACTAATGGCACCGCGGAACTGCTGCCAACCATAAGGTTAAAAAGCGTTCCCATTGTCATTATGTCGAGTTAGGGTTTCATTCTTCTAGAGGGTCCACAAAATTACTTGCATGTTTCTCCGAATACTTTAAACTTGGAAAAATGGGTTTCTGACATTCGATCATCTCTATCGACTCTCAACGTACCTGCGTGAAGTCGTCTTAAGCTGGAATCAATCAATTTGATAACCTCGCATCGAGGTATACAATGAATCATATATCCTAGTCTTTCATCTTTGGTGACTAGCGATCTTCTATCATATCTCTAAGTATAACTCGTGCGGCATTAGCTCCAAACATCTGGGGCGATATCTTGTCACTCGCAGCAATCACTGGCTCATTCGTCCGCACGCTGAACAGTGCCTTAATCATTAAGAATAATGGTGCATCAACGGTTATCACAATCTGGCTGGCCTCTAGCAGTGGTCCGATCCTCTGGTGCTGATCTGCACGTCCGAGAAATCTTCTAAAAGCGATCCATCAAACGCTCATGGCGCGAAAACACAATAGGACGATACACCTTTGCAATCGTGTGTCCCTGAAATCACGCCCTGGTCAATCCTCGTCCGTGACGAGCTCGTGCTGACGCAACTCTAGCCATAGCTCTCTCTGCCCGTGTAATCGTGGCAGCAAAACCATAAACTGATATCGATGAGGATAAATCATGAATGAATATAATGCTGTGTAAGGAAATGTACATCCTAAGGCTCCTCAAGCGGAGTAACGTATCGTAAGTATGCCGCGAAATATACACACGGTACGTCACTCTCCTTAAGTCACCTACTCCATCAACCAAGGTCAACCTACGCGACGAAAGTTCGGGTCTAATACCCACTCAAACAAGTCTAAGTTCCGTAAGGTCAAGCCTAGGTTCCGAATATATATAAACGCCCTAGACACCACATAGTCAAACATAAACTCGAACCAAGGTTAACCTAGCTCTCTGATACCAACTTTTTCATGACCCGAAAATTGCACGTGACTGGCACTTGAATCATATGAAGTCTATAGGACCCCATCTAATTCAAGTAAGCCAAAAAATCCCAGAAATCTAAACCATTTTAAGAAAGAAGTGAAGAAAATATGTTTTAAAGTAGGTGGTTTTAATAACATAAGCCGAAGTGTGCATTTTTAAAATCTCAAGTCTTTTCTGAAAATTTCGGCAGAGTTTCCTTTGTAAATACTGGCCCAAAAAGGGGTACAACATGAATAATATGAATAAAGGCTTCCCCAAGCGGGAGCTAGCTCTTCGTCAATTAACGTTCACAACCACGCAAGCAATATAATATACAACGCCGAAGGGCGAGGATTAAAACTCAAAAGGAAACTCAAAACATCAAGAAAACCCATAATAATACAAGCGCGGCTCTACGGTCGAAATAATAAACAACTGGTCTTCTAAGTCTAATAAATAATACAGTCTGGTTGATGGAGTTTACTAGAAACAACTGAATAAAATAAAGTACAATGGTGGTTACGATACAAGTGAACCTACCTACCAAGGCAATCACCCGGAATGAAAGCAGTGTGCCAGCAAAGCTGCAACAAAACCTGTATGGAAAAACCTTCAAGAACTGTGGCACAACGGGGGTGAGTTGCTAACTCATGAGTAGAAAACATCACAGAGCAGAAATCGTATGTATGACTCAATCCTAGGTTAATACGATCATATATATATCCTCAATGATAATATGGCCTGAAGCATAAAATAAAGGCAAGGGTAAACATCTATGCATAAGTGTAATCCCATGTGCTCGTATCAGTGCCTCAGGTAGCAATATATCATAATTATGGTGTATGAATGCATGAAAACAGAATCTATCTAAATATGGAAACTGTTTTCATAATATAGTGAGATTTCTGTATGTATAAATCAAGGTATCATCAATGAAATCAATGTCCAATATCGACACAAAAAATAAATCCCAATATCTCAATATCTCAGGCTCCGGCAAACCGGAATGGCCTGTAACCTCGAATCTCAATATCTAGGGCTTCGGCTATCCGGACTGACCCATATCATCAAATCTCAAAACCTCAGCCTCCGGCTATCCGGACTGGCCTGTACTCCGATCGGTATCCTCCGGATATCCATCGAGTCACAATATATTCACCGGTCAGTAGTGCTCCCCTGTCACAGGCTCAACGCCATCATCTGCGACCTTCTCGTCCCGGGGTACCGCACCGGGTCCACCATGCACCCACAGACGGTTCCTCCTTCTCCTCGAATCGGGTGTATGATACCGCTCAAGAGCCGAGAAAACTCATGGTGGACATATCTCATATCATATCATGAGAAAACCGTATTTTCTATCCTTTTTTTTAAAAAATAAGTTTATAAATTTTTGCGGTTTCTCTAAATCTAGAAATCTCATGGAAATCCGAAATCATAAATCACGATGTAAATAAATAATGAATACTGGGCTCCGGCAATCCGGACTGGCTCAAACTATCGCATGGCAAATAAATATATGAATATACATGCATAAGATAACACAGTAAATAATTGTAATATCTAATCTAACACACTAATAATATATCGGAACTATCAGCTAACAAGCAATATCAATGAATCAATATTCTCTAAAGTGTGCGTGACATGTCAATTACCGATGATGATGTGTGTGGGCCGGAAAGCAGGTATATGTGGAGCATACGCATCATCGATAATGGTGTTGGTGTCCTGACAACATTAATTTAATAATGACTAATGTAAACACGATAAGAATGCAATGCGATGCGAACAACCAGAATATGCGGAACATGAATAATAAAAGCAGCAATACCGAATATACAGCAATGAATAGGAAATGCAATAATAAGGAATCTACATTAATATATATATGGGTCATACAGTTTTGCTATTTGAAATAACACGAATCGTGGTGTTTGGAAAATAAGGGTTACGGCGTTTTTAGGAAAAGGTACGTCCTTTGAAATATCCGTAGAATCCCTTGTCCTGTCGTTAAAATATTCATGATTCGTTAGTTTTGAAATAGGTATGACTCAAGTCTAGTCTAACATCTACAAGTAAACTACAGGACTAAACTAACAGACTAATCGAAAAGGGTAAAGAAAACCACCTAAGTCTGAGTCGATATATATATATATATATATTAGTCAGTGATCTCACCTCAATAGTATCTCATACGATACACTATATAATATGACATCCTCAAGTCAAGAGTGCGGATCTATCATCAATAAATAGCTCGTACAGTAAATCCGTCGTACGGCATCCTAAATCTGGGTACGGGTCGAATATCGCATTTATCTCATCATTCATCTGGTATCCTTATCATCATATCCTGTATTAGGGGTACTGATCTAAGTCTAGTACAATACTGATACCATATACATATATATATGCGTGTGTATGATACACATCGCCTAAGGAACCGCTATAACATCATGTCGTATCTAATAATACGAACCATATCACATCACCGATCTCGTGGCATCATACCTAAACTCATCCACTCATCTCCAAGTATCATATACTATCCTCATCATCCCTGTATATGTATACGTGTATGTATATATATATATATATACATAGTCCCATACCTATGCGTATATATATATATATATACATATCCCCATATACGAACAAAAAGTAAAATGTATGTAAGTGTGTGTGCATGTATGCAAATCTTTACTCTAGGGTTCGCGACTAAGAAACTAGCTACGACACTATCAACCAAAGTTTTCTAAAGCAATTCTAGCTAAGTATACACATCTTATAATACCATATAAGTATATATTTATATATAACATAACGCATTCGTGTTCTATACTACGAACTGCGGGGGTGTTATACGCCATCCACCTGACTTCCCCCGTAGATATATATCTACTCATCTTGATCTTCGCTTGCCGATGCCGATATCACCACGCGCTTGCTTGTCATCTCGAAGTCCTCGTGAGGGTACCTATATATCATAACATATCGTGCCGCATTAAAATCCAATTCAAAACCAAAACGACACACGATCTCACATAGGTCAAAACCTATGGTCTACTCACGCAAATCAACCAATTAACACTCGATATAGACGTACAAACGTCAAGTGACCGAATACAATACCAAATAATAAAATCAAGAATTCAAAATACGTTAAACATAACCCTGAATCGAAACAACAACTCAAGAAAGTGGTCCCAGATTGTGTTTTAGGCAAAAACAAGGTGCACAAACAATACTAGGGTGATGTATAAGGAATATATGAACTACAGAAGCAACCTGGACCCCAAAATCCACAATGTGGCCGGCCCCTACACCCAAAATTCCAGCAAGCTCGGTTGGAAGTGTTTGGACTGGGTTCGTTTTGGCAGGGTGGTCTTTTGGTGGTCCATCTAGGCTAGTAGTATTGTTTGCTTTTCCAGTAAGGTTCTCAGGTCATCCCAGATTTCCTGCACCCTCAATTTACACACAAAACCGACATATCGATATGAAACTTGTAGTTTGGGTTAAGTCACTGGTTTGGTCCAGGTTTATAACACTAAGCGTGTTTTAAGGTCACCAATAAAGCTCAAGTTCACCAACACAGCTCAAATAAAACCCTTACCCTCTCTAGAAATTTTCAAAGCTCACAAACCTCACTTTAACACATCTAAACATGTATAAATGGTAAGGTAAATGCAATACTACTCTAATGGTGAAGAAAATACCTCATTTGGCAACGCAAGAATTTTCCTGAGTTGCCCCAAGTGCTCAAATTCCATCCTTTCTTGGTCCAAAGTGCTTGTAGTGAGCTTTTGCATGTTTTTAATGAAGGGATTTTGGTGTTTGAATGTGTTTTTGATGGTGTAATGAGGAGGTAGAGGACGTGGGAGATAGAGGGAAGCCATGGGAGATGAGGGAAAAGAAATGATGAAGATGATGAAGAGATAACAATGAGCCAAGGTCAAATTAACCCCTCACCCTCTCTCTTTCCTAAGCCCATGCTCTCTTGTCTCCCCATACCTCATTGTTTAATGTTTTTCTTTTCTTTTTATTTTGTTTTGTTTTCTTCTCTTTTCTTTTCTCAACAAATATAAAGCCATGCATGAAAAGAAGAGAGAAACCATGATAAAAATGTAACAGGTGCTAAAATGTGACATGGTGCATATCATGTGCACAAAACTAGCTTAATGCACGATTAACGATATTTAATCGCGATTAGCATAAAATAGTGTATAATTAATTATAAAAATTCTTAATTTGCCTAAATCACATAAAGCACCCTCATTCCAATAATTTCTATAATTTTCCAAATATTTCCCGATTTATCGGTATTTTACTATACCGCACTATTAAAATATTCATAATATTTATTATTAAATTATAGAAATTCCAAAAAAATAATATTTTATTTTTCTGAAATGTTACAGTCTTCCCCCCTTAAAGAAATTCAGTCCCCGAATTTAAATTTAAACCTCTCAAATACTAAAACATTTCAGTAAAATGATCCAGTCGTCGGGGCTCCAAAATCATAAATACATAAATCATATCGTAGCGCAATGCGTGCTTATGAAAAACGAGTATATAACTCAAAATCAAAACTCCGTCAAGTATCCCGCAATCATCGGCGTTATGGTGAAGGCACCAATGTCAAAGCCCAATACGAAAACCAACATGATATACTTCAACAATGCATGTAAACATCATTAAAATATCTGAAAGGAATGCATGCCAAACTCTTTTCAAATCGCTGTGCGATGCGTGTATCACTGCACAGTGGCGGACGTCTATTGTAAGAAAATAACTATATATATATATACCCTTTGTTTAATATACACGCCCCGCCGTTTTGAAAACAATTTTAGAAGGGTTTTCTTTATAAAATGTTTCGTGTCATCTCGGACACGTAGGTAAATACTGAGACTAAAACTCTTTTCTTGGAAATCCTTTCGATAACTATCAATGCATGCAAAAATATATTACTGTCCTCGGACTAGTCCTGCTCAGCTACTATACCAAATGGTAAATATCATAAAATATACTGCTCCAAAAGAAATCAATCCCCAAAATAGGTATATGAATGCCACGTGCGTCTGGTGCGCATGAAAATCAAAATCCATGAATGTGCCATATATGTGAACAGAAACAAAATCTAAGTGCAACGGGTGTGCACGAAACACCTGTCAAGGGCAACGGGTGTGCGTGACAGCAATATCAGGTGCATCTGATATGCACGAAGAATCTCGATTTAGTGCATCTGGCGTGCACCGAAATCGCATCAAGCGCCGCAAGAATCCCAATCAAGTGCATAAGGTGCACGAAAACAAATATCGAATATCAATATCGAAATTGACGGTATACAACATATCTCAATCCAAATCCAAATCAGGTATACCGTGATATATAATCTCACAATCATGTGCATCAGCGTGTATAAAATGGAATCAAAATACTGAAAGTGCATGAAAAACTATGTCGAAAGCATAAGTCAAATCACATGCATACCATAGGCATGAAATCAAAGTCGAAATCTCAAATGACATCAAACCGAAGTCAAGTGCAACTGAGGTGCACAAAATCTCAATCATGCAAATAAATCGCCCAAAATATCAAAATCAAAGATGACGGAAATAGTCCCGCTCTAGCACATCCTCTAAAGATCTCTAGCCAACTGTCATGGTCACTCATAACATGTCTCGTCGATGATGCCAAACTCTGGCCAACTGGGTGTGTGCAATATGACCGATCCTGAGTCCAAGTCCTCTTGTATACTATTCCAGAAAAGTTCTGTCGAAGTCTCCCCCAAATCTCCTTTCTACCGAACTGCCAGGAATTCATCATCTTTTACTAAATCTATTTCTTGTTCCGGAATGGCTGCATACTCATCGCGACTCCTTCTGGAAGATATATCCATGTACAACGCCTTTGCATGCGTATCACATCTCTGATGTCAGCGGAGTGGAACGTCATCTCATCAAGATCTCGTACGAACCTCTTACTCCACTTTTCGCTAATGTCGACTGATTCGGACTCGTCTTATCGTGGCTGCATGGACTGCGCTCCAACGGCTATACTCGTATCTGGAGTCTCCCAAGCAATGTATCTCATCACATGATATCCGAATGATGTCGAACCTTTCGATCGATTTGTCAAGGTTCCATAATCCCCCAAGAGCTCAACATCTTGAGTACAGTTTAATAGTATTCCAGTACATGCAACAGTACCTGTGGACCAACCATAGAAGGGCAAACCCAAGCCTCACTAATGGCACCGCGGAACTGCTGCCAACCCTAAGGTTCAAAAGCGTTCTTATGGTCATTATGTCGAGTTAAGGTTTCATTCTTCTAGAGGGTCCACGGAATTACTTACATGTTTCTCCGAATACTTTAAACTTGGAATAATGGGTTTCTAACATTCGATCGTCTCTATCGACTCTCAACGTACCTGTGTGAAGTCGTCTCAAGATGGAATCAATCAATCTGATAACCTCGCATCGGGGTAGGCAATGAATCACATGTCCTAGTCTTCTATCTTTGGTGACTAGCGATCTACTATCATATCTCTAAGTATAACTCGTGCGGCATTAGCTCCAAATATCTGGGGAGATATCTTGTCATTCGCAGAAATCACTAGCTCATTCGTCCGCACGCTGAACAGTGTCTCAATCATCAAGAATAATGGTGCATCAACGGTCATCACAATATGGCTGGCCTCTAGCAGTGGCCCAATCCTCTGGTGCTGATCTGTACATCCGAGAAATCTTATAAAAGAGATCCATCAAACGCTCATGGCATGAAAACACAATAGGACGATACATCTATGCAATCGTGTGTCCCTGAAATCACGCCCTGGTCAGTCCTCGTCCGTGACGAGCTCGAGCTGACACAACTCTAGCCGTAGCTCTCTCTGCCCGTGTAATCGTGGCAGCAAAACCATAAACTGATATCGATGAGGATAGATCATGAATGAATATAATGCTGTGTAAGGAAATGTACATCCTAAGGCTCCTCAAGCGGAGTAGCGTATCGTAAGTATGCCGCGGAACATACACACGGTACGTCACTCTCCTTAAGTCACCTACTCCATCAACCAAGGTCAACCTACGCGACGAATGTTCGGGTCTAATACCCACTCGACCAAGTCTAAGTTCCGTAAGGTCAAGCCTAGGTTTCGAATATATATAAACGCCCTAGACTCCACATAGTCAAACATAGACTCGAACCAAGGTTAACGTAGCTCTTATACCAACTTTGTCACGACCCGGAAATGGCACATGACTAACACTTGAATCATATGAAGTCTATAGGACCACATATAATTCAAGTAAGCCAAAAAATCCGAGAAATCTAAACCATTTTAAGAAAGAAGTGAAGAAAACATGTTTTAAAGAAGGTGGTTTTAATAACATAAGTCGAAGTGTGCATTTTTAAAATCTCAAGTCTTTTCTGAAAATTTCGGCAGAGTTTCCTTTGTAAATACTGGCCCCAAAAGGGGTACAACATGAATAATATGAATAAAGGCATCCCCAAGCGGGTGCTAACTCTTCGTCAATTGACGGTCACAACCACACAAGCAATATAATATACAACGCCGAAGGGCGAGGATCAAAACTCAAAAGGAAACTCAAAACATCAAGAGTGCGGATCTATCATCAATAAATAGCTCGTACGGTAAATCCGTCATACGACATCCCAAATCTGGGTACGGGTCGAATATCACATTTATCTCATCATTCATCTGGTATCCTTATCATCATATCCTGTATTAGGGGTACTGATCTAAGTCTAGTACAATACTGATACCATCTAAATATATATATGTGTGTATCAAACACATCGCCTAAGGACCAGCTATAACATCATGTCGTATCTAATAATACGAACCATATCACATCACCGATCTCGTGGCATCATGCCTAAACTCATCGACTCATCTCCAAGTATCATATACTATCCTCATCATCCCTGTATATATATATATATATATATATATATACACACACACACACATAGTCCCATACCAATCCGTGTATATATATACATATCCCCATATACGCACAAGAAGTAAAATGTATGCAAGTGTGTATGAGTGCGTGTATGCAAATCTTTACTCCAGGGTTCGCGACTAAGAAACTAGCTACGACACTATCAACCAAAGTCTTCTAAAGCAATTCTAGCTAAGTATACACATCTTATAATACCATATAAGTATATATTTATATATAACATAACGCATTCGCGTTCTATACTACGAACTGCGGGGGTGCTATACGTCATCCACCCGACTTCCCCCATAGATATATATCTATTCACCTTGATCTTCACTTGCCGATGCCGATATCGCCATGCGCTTGCTTGTTGTCTCGAAGTCCTCGTGAGGGTACCAAGATATCATAACATATCGTGCCGCATTAAAATCCAATTCAAAACCAAAACGACACACGAATCTCACATAGGTCAAAACCTATGGTCTACTCATGAAAATCAACCAATTAACACTCAATATAGACGTACAAACGTCAAGTGGCCGAATACAATACCAAATACTAAAATCAAGAATTCAAAATACGTAAAACATAACCCCGAATCAAAACAGCAACTCAAGAAAGTGGTCCCAGATTTTGTTTCAGGCAAAAATAAGGTGCACAAACAATACTAGGGTGATGTATAAGGAATATATGAACTACAGAAGCAACCTGGACCCCAAAATCCATAATGTGGCCGGCCCCTACACCCAAAATTCCGGCGAGCTCGGTTGGAAGGGTTTGGACTGGGTTCGTTTTGGCAGGGTGGTCTTTTGGTGGTCCATCTAGGCTAGTAGTATTGTTTGCTTTTCCAGTAAGGTTCTCAGGTCATCCCAGATTCCCTGCACCCTCAATTTACACACAAAACCGACATATCGATATGAAACTTGTAGTTTGGGTTAATTCACTGGTTTGGTCTAGGTTTATAACACTAAGGGGGATTTAAGGTCACCAATAAAGCTCAAGTTCACCAACACAACTCAAATAAAACCCTAACCCTCTATAGAAATTTTCAAAGCTCACAAACCTCACTTTAACACATCTAAACATGTATATATGGTAAGGTAAATGCAATACTAGATTAATGGTGAAGAAAATATCTCATTTGGCAACTCAAGAATTTTCTTGAGTTACCCCAAGTGCTCAAAATCCATCCTTTCTTGGTCCAAAGTGCTTGTAGTGAGCTTGTGCATGTTTTTAATGAAGGGATTTTGGTGTTTGGATGTGTTTTTGATGGTGTAATGAGGAGGTAGAGGAGGTGGGAGATGGAGGGAAGCCATGGGGGATGAGGGAAAAGAAATGATGAAGATGATGAAAAGATAACAATGAGCCAAGGTCAAATTGACCCCTCACCCTCTCTCTTTCTCTTAAGCCCATGCTCTCTTGTCTCCCCATACCTCATTGTTTAATGTTTTTCTTTTCTTTTTCTTTTGTTCTGTTTTCTTCTCTTTTCTTTTCTCAACAAATACAAAGCCATGCATGAAAAGAAGAGAGAAACCATGATAAAAATGTAACAAGTGTTAAAATGTGACATGGTGCATTTCATGTGTACAAAACTAGCTTAATGCACGATTAGCGATATTTAATCGCGATTAGCATAAAATAGTGTATAATTAATTATAAAAATTCATAATTTACCTAAATCACATAAAGCACCCTCATTCCAGTAATTTCTATAATTTTCCAAATATTTCCTGATTTATCGGTAATTAACTATACCGCACTATTAAAATATTCATAATATTTATTATTAAATTATAGAAATTCCAAAAAATAATATTTTATTTTTCTGAAATGTTACACGAACGGACCGGATTGTACGGATATTTTCACTGACAGGCTCAGTAGGGTTTCAGGATGAGTTCGCTCGTCAGCTTCCCTTTCACTCAATACATGGGCAGCCATTACGTACAGCTAGTGCTACTGACATGCTTGTGGTTAAACTCACTACCAGCGTATTGACGGGTGTTTAGAGTCCCCCACAGAAAGTTTCCCAAGTTCGGGCGAAACGTTATAGAGGCCGTATGGTTTTATGGCAGGGTTCGATCATATACGTGCACTCGTGCACGGATCAAGATCGGACGGATCATAATAGTGGGCTTTGGTTTAATCCGGATCCTAGTATTAGATTGGTTGGATTACTTTCGTTTCGTAGTCTTCGTATTTGGTTGAAATACGGATGCAGGTATGTATATACAGGTGAGGGGTATTCTTGTAATTTATTATAAGATTACTTTAGTTGATGCCATTTCCTTTTTGGATTAAACATTTTGGTTTAAATGTTTATTTGGTGGAAAGTGTGACTCATTCTTGGCATGAACCTAGCTTGCACACTTGTTGACTCAAGTCATGAGTCATGTAGGTTTGAGCTAGGTTTTTTGTCTTGGGAAAGATATTTGTGCATAGTGTTTTGGAGATATTTTAGTGATGGCTTGTGAGATATTTTAAGGGTAGATTTTCTTTAATAGCCATCACAAAATATCACAAAACACACACACAAATAGAGGGCAGCCATCATATTTCTTGGAGGGGCTTGCTCTTTTGCTCACTTGGTTTTATTTCTTAAGCTCACATCTTTCCACCATGGGCATCTTCTTCAACCTCCACTCTATCCCACTCATGTGTTGAGAATCCTAGAGTGTATTGAGACAAAGTATTCACATACTTTCTCTACTTCATCTTGGTCATCTCTTTTGGCAAACTTGATGTCCGAGTTGCTTCGGTTTGAAGCGGGAGCCCGTATAAAGATTCCTCGACGTGGTGCCTCTTCGACAAGCGGGACCGGAGAGAGAACTTGGTTAGGGCAGCCGCAACAAGCTAGAGGAAGAGAATGAAGACCGAAGGACACGGATCGATCGGTATAATATCTTAAACCCCTTTACAGTTTACTAGCATACAGTTAATGGCATGATCCGTAGTTTAGGGTTACGTTAGCGCCAGTTTGAAAAGTTTTATTCCGCATTTGGCCTCGGATTGACGGCCTGGGTGCTGCCGTATCCTTACAACTCCTTCGCAGCACGAAGGGTAACGACGCGATTTGGGTTATTGTGGATCGGCTCACCAAGTCAGCTCACTTTATTCCATTCAGAGTTGGCCAGCCAATTGAGACGTTAGCAAGAAAGTACATGGAGGTGGGTAAAAATCTAAAATAAGATTTATACCTTCAAGACGTACCATACTTGATACCTATAAACTCATGCAGGAGATCGTGAGATTACATGAGGTGCCTGTCTCCATCATCTCCGATCGTGATACAAGATTCCGATCATAGTTTTGGCAGAGTCTGCAAGCTAGTCTGGGAACAAGTCTGAATTTCAGTACGGTGTACCATCCTCAAACGGACAGACAGTCCGAGCGAATAATTCAGATTCTGGAAAATATGTTGAAAGCCTGTATGTTAGACTTCGGAGGTTCATGGGAAGATCACTTACACCATGTGAAGTTCTCATATAACAACAGCTTCCAGGCAAGAATTGGGATGGCACCAATCGCAGCACTCTACGGACAGAAATGCCATTCCACGTTGAGTTAGGATGCTATTGGAGATCATGAACTCCTTGGACCTGAGATGATTATAGCAGCTGTAAATGTGGTTCGCACGATCAAGGAAAAGATGCGCATAGTCCAAGACCGACAGAAACATTAGACAGATGTAAAGCGTCGACACTTGTAGTTTTAACCCGGAGAGCATGTATTCTTGAAGATCTTTCCAAACAGAGGAGTGATACGTTTTGACAAGAGGGGTAAATTAAGTCCAAGATACATAAGATCGTCCGACATACTCGAACGAGTTGGAGAAGTGCCGTACCGTTTAGCACTACCACTCTCATTGGAAGGAGTGCACAACGTATTTCACATATTCTAACCACGACGATATGTGAGCGACCCCAGCCATATATGTGATCACTCAGAGCTCACGGTACAGACTGACCTAACCTGTGAGCAACAACCAGTTGAGATCCTGGATCGAAAAGTTAAGAAATTGCGGAGAAAGGAGGAGAACTTGGTCCGAGTGATGTGGAGAAAGGATTCACCAGAAGAATCAACTTGGGAAAGAGAAGAAGATATGTGTACACGATACCCTTACTTTTTTGAAATTTAGTCTCTATGTAAATATAAATTTCAGGGACGAAATTTTTATAAAGAAAGTAGAATATAACGACTTGGAAACCTTTAAATATCATCTTAACATGTTGTTCACATCTTTACCTTTTTATGAAATTAGAAATTCAAGTGAAATACGACTATAATGAACTTTTTCAAAAAAAATACAATGAACTTTAGTATAACCTTTATTCTGATAACTAGTGTATATATCTCTAGAACCTTCACAGAGTAACGACCTATCCCTACACACACACTATAGTTTCATAGCATGATATTCTAATTATATGGTTAATTCAAGGAATAGGTTTTACATTAAAATACCATATTTTTACAAAAAGGGCTGCCTTTATCGATATTTTTACCTTCTTTTACAATTACGCCTCTATAACACTCATTAGGGGTCCGCAAATGGATGATCCGGATTATCACACATCCTTGAGAAAGTAGAGCAAGATGCAGAACTCCTCATGGAGTATTCGGTCTCGAAAAGAAATAAAAATACGGTTTTTAAGAAATACGAATTTTCTAAACAAAATTAAACTTTGGAAAATTATATAAGACTATGAATCCGTATTTTTAATAAAAACCAATTATCAAACTATATTTTTTAAATAAAAGATTAAAATTTTAATAAAATACCACCAAGTTTCCAAAAGTAGTAATTTTCATAAAAATACAATAAACTTTTAAAAGATAGGTTTTATAACGACTCTAAAACCCCTGTACAAAAATTATTTATTTAAATGTATATAAAAGGGTATTTCAGCCTGTATAGGAGTTATAAGTTATTTTTGTTCAATAAAAGCAAGAAAATAACTTGTAGCTCATTGGTAAAGTCTCTAAACTGCTGCGACATAACCTGTGCATTCGAATCCCATCAGACCCAATTATTTTTTAGATTTTTTCTTTTTAATTTTTCGGAAGACCAAGAGTTGCACGTGCAATTCATAGAGAAATGAAAAGTTTCAGAAAAATCAAACATACGCAAAAAGGAGTAAATAATGATTAAAGCTGGTGGCACGAATCTCGAAGCAATTGCCCAAGATCCGATTGCCCGTTCTTAAGATCTGGCCGGCGCCGATGGGTGAGATGGTCCCAATCCCCTTCGTGTTTTGCACACACACCCCTTCAGCTTCCCTCAACTTTCCTGCACCGTTTGATTTCCCTGTAATTAAACAGTGACCTTCAAATTCATCATTTAACATCATTTTAATTATTTTAATCCAAATTTTTAATTCCCAAACCGTAAATTCTTTACTATAAATACCACCCCATACTCTAGCTCCCTTCTATTCTAAAAATTTCTATCAAAATTATCCCGAAAGTTCTAAGTGCAAGTGCAGTTAGCAACTAAGCTCTTTCCGTCAAAGATCGAAATCATTTCTAGAGTTTCCGCGACACCATAGAACCCCCTCCCTTTTTATTTAACCTCTTCCCAACGCTACACAATGAGTATGTCGCTCTTCTCTCTTTTTCTTTCATCATAAATCATCTTCTAAAAAACATATCGGTAAAGTGGAGTTAACTCCGATATGTGAATTTTAACCTCTTGTACTTCTCTCTTTAAGCAAAAATACGGCAAACTAATTTTCTCACACCACTCGTAATCTTGTTTACGATCAATTAGTTTTTAATTTAACCAAAGTTTTCTTGTGAAACAATCATATAACGAACTTTTCATTAAAATACCATGAACTTTAGTATAACCCCTTTTCGATAACTAGTATACCCATCTCTAGAACATTCATAAGGTAACGACCTACCCCCGCTACACATACACTATGGTTTTATAGCATAGTATTCTAGATCTATGGTTTATTTAAAGAATAACGTTTTCATTAAAATACCACACGTTTTCAAAACAGGTTTCTTTTAATTGGTATTTTTGTAATTCTTGGCAATTACGCCTCTGTAACCCTCATTAGAGGACCCGCTAATGGATGGTGTGGATTATCGCATATCTTTGGGACAGTAGAGCGAGACGCAGAACTCCTCACGGAGTTTTCGGTCTCGAAAGGAAATAAAAATATGGTTTTTAATAAATACGACTTTTTTAAACAAAACTAAATTTTGGAAAATTTTATAAAACTATGAATTCGTATTTTCAATAAAAACTTATTATGAAACTATATTTTCGTTTAAAATGAAAGATTAAATTTTTTAATAAAATACTTTCAAGTTTCCAAAAGAGCTAGTTTTCATAAAAATATCATAAACTTTCAAAGAAGGTAGATTTTACCACTAAAATACCATAACAATTAAAATACATGTTCATGAAAACCTTAAATATTATAAATCACCCTCGAGCTTTATTTTTAAACTATATTAAAGTATTTTTCATAAAACCCCCTCGAGATATGCAAAAAAAAATATTTTAAGGACTCTAGATTAATATAGGTTTAAGTGGTATCATTTCTCTTGAGCCCCAAGGAGCCGGAGAAAGTGAGTGCTTACCTATTCAGGTTAGACAGCTTAACGGAGTTATCAATGGCAATTGTCTTGGAAAAAAACACAAATCCTTCCGTCCATGTAAAGCGGTTGCCGATTTCTCCGAACATAAGATTTTTAACAGTTTAAACCAATTCAAATAAAAAGACCTGAACTCAAACCCCAAACTCCAAACTTGAATCAAAACTTGAACTCGAACTTGAACACAAACTCAAACTCTAACCCAACTCGAATCTAAACCTGAACATGAACTCAAACCCAATCTATTCGAACTAACTTGACTCGAACCAAGATTGCAATTCACATGACTCGCATATTACTCGACTCATTCGACTTCATTCTACACATTTTGCATTCTATGGTTTCGATCAAGACATGTTATAACCAATCAGTCAAGTTAATTAAGCATATTATGCAGTTATAAACTATTTATACGCGAGGTGTTTGGGATAGTTTCTTGTGTGAATCCAATGGAGTTTCAAGAGTCCCGTATTAACCTCTTTTTTTTATTTTACTCAAATATCAGTCGGGTTGATTCATCCACAGCCTAGATTCCCGATACTAACACATGAAATGTGCCCGTGTTTCCTTGCTCCTGGGGCCCCACTCTTGAGCTCGTGAATACTTTTACGGCTGCGTTGATATTCACACTTGGAACTTAACGTTAACATAGCGACCGTATAGAGACCTATAGTACATATTCACCCATGAACATATACTTTTACTCGTCATCTATGTAGGATATATATGTCCTAGAGGCCATTATTTGTAATGGGTACTATACATACATACATACATACATACATACATGCATACATGCATATACACACACACACATACACACACACACACACACACACACCCCCTGGAGGCCATTGTTTGTAATGGATACTATGGATGTATGCGTGTGTGTGTATAGGACATTTTTTCTCAAAATGATAGTATGCTATCTGGTTTGATTTTATCTTAACATGTACGTATGGTCTACTTATTATTACATATTACTTATACATGTTGATAAAACCCGTAGGATATGCTTGATTACCAACATTGTGATGACGGTCATACTTGTGAGGGCTGGGCAGTCTATAAGCATAACCTTAAAAGTGTCCCCAGTCATAGGAATATCGAGATATGGCATCAATATTCCAGAGTAGGTTGGTGTATACATTTCTAGACCCCGACGAGGGGCGATGGTTAGTCTCACGGCCATTGGTGTGTTTCATCTAAGATTGTATACATGTGCTCACTAAGGGTGGGTACACTGTACGGACTCGCCGAGAACTACTGGATGGTATTATACCTAACGTCAAATGGAAATTCTCATATGGCATGTGTATAGGTAGTCTGTAGATCTAAGATCATCATTTTTCTCGTGTGAGTTGCACTGTGCTTTGATTACTACCTGATTGATGTGTGAAAATGTGTTTTTAGAATAACCGCAATAGATGGCGTCGCGTGTAGCTAGCCACAGTGAGTACGGGTCGTCCGCAGGGATGCGTGGAACTTTTTAATCTTGCCTTAGACGAGTTGAATGAAAAGAAGGAGAATAGATTCTAGATCTATATTAAACAAGGATGTAGAATATATATAAAGAAGGCTTGTAAGATTCATAGAATTTAGTAGTAATGGATGATTAATTCAAGATTAATCCTTTTAATAGATTTAAAACTAGATTGATAGTGGTGAATGAAGATTAGGGTTTTTAGAGCGAATAGGGTTCCCACTCTTAACCATTGTCTTTTCATTGACCTCTGTTCATGTCTAGCCTTTACCAAAACCATTGTTAATATAATCTCAAATCGCGGTCGTGATTATCAATGATTTGATAGTGCGCCCGATTAGGATGTGAACGATTTTTTTCGTAAAGTTTATAAATTTATAAGACGTAAAAAGAATTATAATATTATTTCATCCATTAATCTACCCTAACTCTATGAACCCTAACAAACGGAGAATTACTCACGCATGTTGGAGATAGAAGAAGACAGGATAGAGAAGAAAATCATAATGCAGAAAGTAATGCAAAAATTTAAATACAGAAAGTAAAAATACAAAGAACTAAACTAATGATTTGCCTTTATTAATCAACGTTACAAATACAAATCCTTCGAATTTAGATTACAAGAAGAAGTTTCTCTTGATCTCTGCCTCGTAGGAAATAGATGCTCCGTCGATTTTCATGTCGCCCTATCACGTAGAATCGTGGACCTGTCGTGGATCTCTTATTCTTTGACGGTGATTTGCTTCGTGTAAAAGGTGATAGCTTCTAACTTTAGCCCTCGGTCTTTATATAGCCCTCAAATCAGAAACCCTATATCCCTTGTGTTAAGGTTTGTTAATACGATCATACCCATAAAATCTCAGATCCTACGGCCATGATACGACCACGGATCCGCCGTGTTTAGGGCACTTTGGCCGCGCAACCGCCGCAGTTTGGTAGAGTTAGGGTTTGGGTTTTCTGCTGTGGCGTCATGTTGACACGTGGACATCCTCTAAATATCTGGATTTTGGAAATATTTCCTAAGTCTCTGCCAGTATCAATTCTATGATTTTATTAGCAGATTTTTTATCCTGATATCTTGAATATCTTGATCTCTTGACCTGAGCTAAATCTGCACAATATCTTCATGAATAATGTTAGTAATATTTATTATATTAGAGATATAATCTTAATCATTTTATATGGTAATAAATCTTAAAAATATTTGATATGATATGCATATTTTCATTACCAAAATATCATATAAATATTATATGCATATATTTTCCTTCATAATGTTAATTATAATATATAAATATATGGTAAAGAGTATTTTGCAGATAAACCCAAATATGTTTTATATTTATAATAAACAGCTTTAATTATTTAAGAAAAGTAAGGAAAATGGTATATCAAAAGTGTACTATTTTCGACTGAACAAATACCCCCAAACTTAACTTTGATCATCCCGAGCAAAATAGTTATTCAAGAGAGGGAGAAGAAAAAAGAAAAAACCTAAGTAGCACACTTTAATAGGCAACACGATTGCACTGAGCAAGTGCAACAAGCCGTTAAATCTCTAGGTGTCCCTAGTAGGAGAAGTGTTGTCTCCTGAGGGTTTTCAGCGGATTACACCCATAAAATACCATAATAAAAGAAAGATGGTGAAATATACATACAAAGATAAGAACTATAAAAGAAATGACTTGAAAATAAGAGTTTCAAACTAGACTAGCTTTTCAGTTGCCATGAGCCCTGTCTTAATGGTCATGAAAAGATATTAGAAATCACATCATCTCTCAATAAAACATCGCCTTTAGTCTTCCTCCCTATCTTTTATCCAAAGATCGATCATATACCCCTACGTGTGTGTAAAAGACATCCTTATGTTTAGAGAATTCAATTCAAACTATCATACTCTTGTCCATCTTCCTTAGTACTTTTTAGTCGGTGAATATTTTAGATGGAATAGCTAACACATTCTTCATGCGATCATTAATACTTCTTAAGGTACTAATCGACCAATTACTAAATGTGCTCACTCAATTAGACATAAATAGCAATATCCTAGTCTTGCAACACCCAAGGCTTAGCAGTGGCTCCCAAACCAGTTGGTCTAAGGCACTGGGTGATAAAACACCCTCGCTATATTTTTTTTATGCTGCATTAAGTAATTACAAAATCAGTGTTCATTTTTTTTTCACCATTTATATTTTCTTTTTTTATATTTTTTTTCATACTAAGGCTTTTAGACAAGAGCATTTCAAGGTATCCTCTACTATCCTAAGTTTCAAGACATGTGTAAGTGCGTATAGTAGGATATCAACGTTCAGATATTTGGCCTCAAGAATAGGGACTATTTTTCAGAGTTATTTTTATCCTTAGATTAGTGACTCCCTCATTTTACTAACCCTTGGGACAACGGCTCATAACTATTTATTACTAGTTTTGTTTAAGAAAATATCTAATTTTCTTGTTTTTCTTAAACTTTTCCTATTTTTCAAATGTAATTTTTCACTTTATAATTTTTCGTTATCAAAGAAATTTTTTTGTGCTATTATATAGTATAATGCAAAATAATAAGCGCAAATAATCACAACCCTCCCCCAAACCTATTTGCAGCAGTGTCCTCACTGATGTCATCTTTTAAGCCCAAAAACCTATAGACTTGGGAGGAAAAAATTATTAAAGGGGATAAGAATAAATGACAGTGAAATTCTCCGCCAAACTTATGTTTGGCTCACAATTTTGTGTAAAAATTTTATTTTCAAGAGCCAAAATACTTTCCCCCCAAACTTGAGTAAAACAACATTAAGCATTTTAAAATTATAAAGAGGGAGGGTAAAGTTATTGTTCAATATAAAGTTTTACAAAGACTAAAAGTCAACACCAACCATTCAAATTTTTTATCGGTGAAGCAACATGGTTGGTAGAAGATTAGAGATTTGAAGAAGTGGGGAAATAAGACGCACAATAGATTGGGTTTACGTCTCGGTTGGTGGAGACGAAATAGTGATGGTAGATGAAAACGAGAATGTGAATGATTAGGAATGAGTGGAATATTTGCATTCTTGTACTTGATAAGAAGAAAGGGTGGAGATTCAATTTCGTCGGGTGGAGGTTGATTCATCACAACATCTGTGTCATTTAGGAATGCGAGTTCGTCGGCGAAAATATCTTCGAAACTTTCATTCGATGATTCGAGTGAACGTTTCAACGTCAATTAGTGACGCGCCAGAATTCAACACACTTGATTTTTCAAAAATTATGGAGGTAGGAGACTCGAAAATCTCATCTACCTTATTCTCAAAGGAGTCTAAATCAAGTGGTATTTCAAGAATTCTCGAATTCAAAATATCGAAGTGTGATTCATTAACACTCGATAGAAATAAAAGAAGATTAGAAGAAGAACCAAAGAAAGTGGGTGACGAAATGGGTAAACAAATTTGGGTTTCGAGCATTGTTGAACCAGATGTAGGAAATAAAAGCTGAATATTGTTCTGCTTTTCGGTCATGCATTTATCATCAATTTCCAGACGCATATAAGGTTCAGGAAGAACAGTTAATGGTTCGAGATGATGTTTACATGGAAGTGAAAGGACCTGATGAATTGGTGAGAAAAACTTATCCAAAACTGTTGGTTCATCATCCAAAATATTCCCAGCATCAATATCCGCAATGAAGTGAAAGTCAAACACCTCATCAAAAGCATGGTTTTCAATCAATTTGGGTTTTAGAGTGAAGGTGTAGATATCACAAGGATTGGATGTGGTTTCACTTGAAATGGACCCTTCACAATTGGGTAAATCAAACACTACAAAGTCGCACAACTCATCAAACATTCTATCTTCAATTGATGAATCATTGGGTGTATGCGATAGATTTGTGAAACTGGAGTTGTGGATTTCAATTTGGGATGGGGAGGTTTGATTTGGAAGGGTGTATTGCTCTTTCTCACTACTCAAATTCTCAATTTGTCCTAATATCGTATCATACATTGGAAAATTTTAAGCTAGTTGGAAACTAGTTGCTCATTCGCTGGGTTGTATGAGGGCGGCCATGAATGCATTCAATTCCTCTATCTAGCACGACGCTACCCAAAATTCTTCCAATGACCGTTCAAGACTAGACATGGGTTGAGATTGAAATTCTTATGGATAGGTGAAACTCTCAAATGACTGTTCAGAAGAAATTTCTAGAGAAGATGTAAAAGTCGGGTAGGATTGATAGGATCGAATGGTTTTGAAAAATGGACAGGAGTAGGATCAACATTGTGATAAGAAGTATATTGAGATTGGTTGGTTGGTTGGCGACTGGCAACAGATGTTATATACACCGCAAAATGATTAGCAATACTTTCATCATGAAATGACGGTGTTTGTTGTCCTAACGGTTTGACGGGATTGAAACTTTGATTTTTAGCCTTCGCAATATGCTCAGTGATGGACATGCGTTTAGACGTTCCCTCACTCGCTTTAAACAGATTATCAACATAAGAAGATGTAGAATTTTGATGCGGTTGATAGGACCTATAGTGAGGTTTCCAACCATTTCTTTCTGCTTTCTCTATCCTATCTCTTAAAGATATGGTAGAGTCGGACTTTTGACCGAAACAATTATGAAAACAAGAAATATCTGGTTGTGGATAGCAAAGCTCGGTAAGAGTTCGTCTGTTTGGGTTACCCATTATAAGAAGGTGAAAAGAAAAAAATGTGAAATGGTAATGATTTAAGCTCTATTTGGATTGTTTTAGTTTGAAATAAGGACTTGAAGGTTGACTCAATAAATCACAAATTGCACAAATAAACCTAGAACTAAGGTCACATAGGTCAAGCACTAGACCGCTCTTAGACTTCCAAAGGACAAGCCGTAGGATCAATCCTCTACCACCTCTTTATTACTCTTGTGACCGGATAAGTGCTAGGTAAATAGGAGGTATCCGCTATAAGAATCACCGAAATAGAGGGCCTAATTAAGTAACCGCTTTCCTTAGTCACACTTTCCTTAGACACCATAAAAGAAATACGGATAAGCGATAGATTACCCACGACCCTCCTCTATCTTAATTTAGCGTGACGGTCCTTAGGACTTGATCTAGATTTTTTTATTAATGTAGGGGTATGTGCATGCACGTTTGTGATTTGTGGGGCCTAGGAAGGGTGATGAAATCCCCACCTAATCTAAATTTAGGTTATTTCCCCTTTAAGTCCATTTTAAAATATGCAAAAACAACCCGAAAATCAAAACACGTAAAAAGACTTTTGAGTGGCGAATTTGCAAAGAAACCTGCAAAAAAATATATTATTGGATTTCTAGATGAGAGAGAAAGATCACCAGAAGAATTTGGCGCTCCAACTCACCAACTCCGCCGCGGTTCCACGGCTAATTGCTTGCTTCTGCCGCGGTTCCGCTGCGCAATGGTGGGTTTACTTGTTAATATTTCTTCAGTCACCTCCTTTACTCCTCTGGGATTGGTAAAAATCTCTAAATCTCTGATTTCTCATTCCAGTGACTCTAGATTCTCTCGCAAAAAGTCACACAATAATCGTTAAATATGCAAGATACGGTTTTGGTTTATATTTTATGGATCGTCAGATTAGAATTCAACCAGAATAGCAAGAAAAAAATTACGCACGTATCCTCGGCAACAGCGCCATTTGATTGATGTGTGAAAAAGTGTTTGTAGAATAACCGCAATCAAGACGGTGTCGCGTGTAGCTAGCCGCAGTGAGTATGGGTCGTCTGCAGGGATGCGTGGAACTTTTTAATCTTGCCTTAGACGAGTTGAATGAAAAGAAGGAGAATAGATTCTAGATCTATGTAAAACAAGGATGTAGAATATATATAAAGAAGGCTTGTAGGGTTCATAAAATTTAGTAGTAATTGATGATTAATTCAAGATTATTCCTTTTATCGTTTAATAGATTTAAAACTAGATTGATAGTGGTGAATGAAGATTAGGGTTTTTGGAAGGAATAGAGTTCCCAGTCTTAACCCTTATTTTTTCATTGACCTCTACTCATGTCCAGCCTTTAACAAAATCATTGTTAATCTAATCACAAATCGCGGTCGTGACTATCAATAATTTGATAGTACGCCCGATTAGGATATTAACGATTCTTTTGGTAAAGTTTATAAATTTTATAAGACGTAAAACGAGTTATAATATTTTTTCATCAATTAATCTATCCTAATTCTATGAACCCTAACAAGCGGAGAATTACTCGCGCATGTTGGAGATGGAAGAAGAAAGGATAGAGAAGAAAATCATAATGCGGAAAGTAATGAAAAAATTTAAATACAGAAAGTAAAAATACAAAGAACTAAACTAATGATCTGCCTTTATTAATCAACGTTACAAACACAAATCCTTCGAATTTAGATTACAAGAAGAAATTGCTCTTGATCTCTGCCTCGTAGGAAGTAGATACTCCGTCGATTTTGACGTCGCCCTATTACGTGTGTAAGTCCATGTCACGCACCCCACTAACTTGCGGGGAGGCGGAGTATATGAAAAACGATTATCAAAGTTTCGTAACACGGACTTGAGCTCATGAATCGTAATCTGAACCATTGCTAACGTTGTACTAGAGGTTTAACTACTCGGTACCGGAGTTATACCTCACGTTACATGTCCTTCGGGTCTTCATCGCTGTCCTCCACTCCTCGTAGGCTCCTTGGAACATCGGCAACTTCACGGCCTTCTCGAATCAAAGACGATCCACCCGAAAGCTCCTACGCCAAGCTAAATCTCAAACTTGAGATAACTAGGTTGCTTAAAGTGATAATCTAAGCTACCTAGGGGATATAGAGTGAGGTTATGGATGTTTTAGTCTAGCTAACCCTTGATCTCAACACATGAGAGGTTAGGGTTAGGGTTTCAAGAGAGAGTGAGCTTGAGGAGAGAGAAGATGAACATAATAATGAAATGAGAAAATGAGTTATCATAATATATATCAAGCATTATTTTTTTTCAAGAAAAGAAACTAAAATGATTTACAACCATGCTTGATAAATATCTAATGGTGATTCATCTCCATGATTCATTAAGCATTTATGAAGCATTAATGACATGGATGAATCATCCATATGACTCACTAATCTCATTCAATGTATATACCACCTTAACCCCCTTAGTCACCATCTTCTAGAAGGTTCCCAACAAATTACGAGAATGTCCTTCCAATCCGTGAAAACACGGAAAAACTTTAGACTATATAAATCCAATAACCCGATACTAGAATCTGGCTTAAACCAAAGCCTGCTAGTAAAAACTGTCCGAAAAACTCGTACATGCGTAAACACACGTACGCGTTCGAACCCTTATCGTAAAACCATACAACATCTATATCGTTTCGCCTGGAGCAGGGAAACTCTCTGTGTGGGACTCTAAAGACTCGACACTACGCTGGCAGTGGGTTTAACCACAGACCGCAAGCGGCACTAGCTGTACGTAACGGTCCCCAGGTAGATGTCGATAAGAAGGCCGATGAGGTAAATTATCAGAACTCCCACTGAGCCTGATATGATAATCTCCGTACAGTCCGGTCTGTTTGTTTAAGACTATCGCATATCAAGCCTAGGAGGCGGCAAGCGTCAGTCCCCTAATAGCTGTATAAGTCATGTCGGAGCGAAACCCATTACGCCCTGAGAAACTACTGGAACCTATCAGTATATCTCGCTTGCCCTGGCCAGGGACTTTGCGTGATGGCTCTCTGACACAGTGCGATATCAACTCCCAATACCAGGAGAGACGAATCCTATCTAACCGCCACTGCCTCTAAGTGCTCGGGACTGCACCCAACTGCTATCTGTTTGCACGACTCCTTTGAGCCGTGGTAGGGTAGCAATCTAAAAACAGTAGGACACACTCGAGGCGAAGTAGCAGTGTCAAGTCTGCGGACTATGCTGTACTCATATCACCTGGGAACTGTTAACTGACGATGGGTATAATACCAACCAATCAGTTCCCCGGCGAGTCCTGTCCGGTGTACCCGTAACCTAACGAGCACCTGTATACTATCTCCAGTACGACGTACTGATAGCTGTGGGACAGACCATCTCCCCAACTGGGATGAGAAGCGTATACAATTAGTCTACTCCGGAATATCGATGCCCTATCTCGATAATCCAACGACCAGGGACCTGTATAGAATGTTGCTTACAGACTACCCAGCCCCCACTAGTGTGACTGCCATCACAACGCTGGTAATCAAGCAAAGATCCTATGGGCTCTACTAATATGTATAAGTGATCCGTTACAATAAACATATGCATATATTAAAGTAGACTCAAACCAAGTAGCATACTACTATGTTTAGCAAGACTGTTATATACAACTGTGAATATCCCAAGCTTCCATTTAAGTAATATACATGCTAGTATGATACAATAATAGCTCCTAGGGCATATACACTAACAATCTCCCACTTGCACTAGGGCCATGAGCTGGCATATCGTAGACCTATCATCTCGAATAGCCTCTCGAACTGCGTCTGAGGAAGGGCCTTTGTGAATGGATCAGCAATGTTATTCTCTGTCTCTACTCTCTTCACCTCGATCTCCCGGCGATCTACGATCTCCCTGATCAGGTGATACCGCCTTAAGATGTGTCTGGACTTCTGATGCGACTTGGGTTCCTTTGCTAAAGCTATAGCGCCGTTGTTGTCACAATACAGAGGTATTAGACCAACACTGGTAGGAACCACCTGAAGTTCCGTGAGGAACTTCTTCATCCAGACTGCTTCTTTTGCGGCATCGCAAGCAGCTATGTACTCCGCTTCCATTGTTGAGTCTGCAACGGTCTCCTGCTTGGAACTTTTCTAACATACCGCCCCTCCATTGAGGGTAAAGATATAACCCGGCATGGACTTGGAGTCATCTTTGTCACTCTGGAAGTCGGAGTCGGCAAAGACCTCCATCTGGAGGTCTTTTCCGCCATATACCAAGAACATCTCTTTAGTCCTCCTCAGGTACTTGAGAATGTTCTTTACTGCTATCCAGTGATTCTCCCCTCGGTTTGCTTGATACCGGCTTACTACGCTCAATGCGTATCCTACATCTGGTCTGGTACATAACATTGCATACATTATAGAGCCTACCGCAGAAGCGTAGGGTATAATCGACATGCGATCCCTTTCCAAATCAGTCTTGGGAGACATATCTTTGGAGAGGGTGATTCCGTGACAAGCCGGTAGGTTACCGCGCTTAGAATCTTCCATACTGAATCTCTTCACTATGGTGTCTATGTACCTGGACTGCGAAAGTCCCAACATCCTTTTTGATCTATCACGATAGATCCGGATCCCCAGAATGTAGGTGGCATCACCCAGGTCTTTCATGGAGAATTTATGTGACAAGAATCTTTTGACTGACTGTAACATAGGAATATCATTTCCTATTAGGAGAATGTCATCCACGTACAAGACGAGGAATACTACAGCTCTCCCTACAATCTTACTGTATATGCATGGTTCATCTGGATTTTTGATAAAGTCAAATTCTTTGACAGTATCATCAAAACAGATGTTCCAACTCCGTGATGCCTGATTTAGTCCATAAATGGACTTAAGCAGCTTGCATACTTTACCGCTGCTCCCACTCTGAATGAATCCCTCTGGCTGATCCATATAGACGCTCTCTTCTAAATTTCCATTTAGAAAAGCCGTCTTTACGTCCATCTGCCAGATCTCATAATCGTGGAAGGCAGCAATAGCAAGAAGGACCCTAATGGATTTTAGCATAGCTACTGGAGAAAAGGTTTCGTCATAGTCCAAACCAGGTCTTTGACGGAAACCCTTTGCAACAAGTCTAGCTTTATAGGTTTCAACCTGTCCATCTACACCAATCTTCTTTCTGAAGATCCATTTGCATCCTACGGGTTTTACCCCATCTGGAGCAAAGTCCAAAGTCCATACTTTGTTAGTGTACATGGACTCCATTTCGGTCCGCATTGCATCCAGCCATTTTACTGAGTCACCGCTCTGAATGGCTTGCTGGAAGCTAGTAGGCTCATCGTAGTCAATAGTGCAATCCTCTCTATCCCCGTCTATGAGAAAACTGTAGTATCTCTCGGGCGGATGAGATTGCCTACTACTCCTGCGGAGTGGCGTCGGGATGTCCTGTTCTTCTGAAACCTCAGGTTCTACCATACTTTCAGTAACAGCTTGTGGTTCTGGAATTTCTTCCAGTTCTACTACGCTCTCACTTGTTCCTTTTTCTAAAAACTTATGTTCCAGAAAGTGAGCATGACGAGAAACAAAAACTTTTTGTTCCTCTGCGTAATAGAATAGATACCCCTTGGAGTTCTTTGGATATCCCACAAACTTACAATGTACTGATCGTGCCTCGAGCTTGTCCGCATGCTGCTTTTTAACAAAAGCCGGACACCCCCAAATCTTTAGATACTGAAGATAGGGGTTCTTCCCACTCCACATCTGATATGGTGTGGTAGGCACAGTCTTGGTAGGAACTAGGTTCAAAAGATATGCAGCTGATTCTAGTGCATATCCCCAGAATGATCGTGGTAACTCAGCGTTACTCATCATGGAACGAACCATATCAAATAGGGTTCGATTCCTCCTTTCTAATACACCGTTGTGTTGTGGTGTGTATGGAGGAGTAAGTTGAGAGAGAATTCCATTCTCTTTTAAGTAACCCAGGAACTCGGCACTTAAGTATTCACTACCTCGATCAGATCTCAGTGTCTTTATACTCTTGCCTGTTTGTTTTTCCACTTCATTCTTGTATTCTTGGAATTTCTCAAAGGCCTCGGATTTGTGCTTCATTAAGAAGACATATCCATACCTAGAGAAATCATCCGTAAAAGTAATGAAGTAGGAATAACCACCTCGCGCATGTGTAGACATTAGACCGCACATGTCACTGTGTACGAGTCCTAAGAGCTCGCTTGCTCTTAATCCGTGTCCAGAAAACGGAGTCTTTGTCATCTTTCCCATGAGACAAGATTCACAAGTAGCATAAAATTGATATTCGAACGGATTCAAATATCCTTCTCTATGTAACTTAGTCAACCTTCTCTCATTGATGTGACCTAGTCTACAATGCCATAAGAAAGCCTGATTTAATTCCGGAGACTTTCTTTTAAGTGTATTCTGGATATTGAAAATCTTAGCTTGACTTAATACGTATATGCCATTATCTAATGTACCTGACCCAATCAGAACTTGATTTAGGTGGATGTTTACTACATCGCTTTCGAATGTAAAATTATATCCCTCTCTTGAAAGTGAGGACACTGATATGATATTACAAGTCATACTAGGTACATACAGACAGTTACGTAAAGTCAATATCTGCCCACTTATCAAACCTAGGCGATATTCTCCCACGGATTCAGCATTTACTGTCATTCCGTTTGCAACTTTGAGAGACCAATCACCTATCTTTATAACTTTACGGTTTCTCAAAGCATGTAATGAATTACAGATATGAGATCCTGCTCCGGTATCTAATACCCAGGAAGTAGAGTTAATTGACAAACAGTTCTCAATTACAAACACACTTGAGGTAGAAGCCACAACAAGCTTCGTATCTTGGCTACTGGCTTCCAAAGACCTGCAATCATTCTGCCTATGCCCAATCCCATAACAATAGGAATGTCCCTCTTTTACTATTTTAAGTCCCGAAACTTTTGCCCTTCTCTTTCTTTCTACTTCCCTGGTTTCTTTCAGGGTAGAGGGTAGAGACTGTAGAATCAAGTCAGTACTTGACTCGTTCTGCAACGTGGTCTCCAGGTCCTGGAGTTCATCAATATAGCTAGTCATTGTAAGGACGTTGTCCCCTACAGATGACCCGTCAGCCAACCTTGCTTGAATTAATTCGTTCGAGGTTTCATATCTCGTAATATGAGATTGCTCTCCATATAAATCTTTATTATGGAGAAAGATGGAAACTAAGTCCATCTTCTCGTGCTGCTTCTGGTATACACCATCAACTGAAGCTAACACGAGGCACTTAGCTTTCGCTTTATCTTTTTCCCTTGTCTAACGGATATCCATATCCGCGACAGTGGAAACTGGACCTGGGACGGCGGGATCTTGAGTAGTAATAGGGTGGTCCAGCTTGTCATAGCCAATGGACATCTGGACAGACCTTTGCCAGTCATATAAGTCAGATTCAGTCAATTTGTTATCTAGATGTAACCTATGTTTGGTCACAAGGTCGCTGCAATTAAGAGAGAGAGAAGAAAACATTTTAGCATGATGCTGTTGCAAGTTTAGATTGGTTTTAAGTTTATCTAAACAGGATGGCTCCCACTGTTTCTCGAATCCTTCCTCAAACTATAAAAGAATAATTAGCCAGGGCAATTCTTACCGTACAATACTTGCTTAACCGTTCAGCCAGGCCAGTGTCGATACTTCGAGGGAGGTTTTCCAACGCTTTCACGAAGTTCCTTAATTAAATAACCTCTTTTCTGTGGGGGCGTAACCCCGCTGACACCTTTCTAGGCACCTGCTTGGTTTATAGCATTGATCGTTATGTGACGAATCTCCTGATAAGTAGTATATACTCACAGTAGGATCGGGATCCAAAATATCATCGTATGATAATGTTGAAGGAATCCTACCAACATTCATCAAACTCCAGAATGGTATGCATCTCTATGCAAATTTCAGTTTCTTTAGAAATTCCCGATGTATATTTTTGCCCCATGCTCTTATGACCTTGGCGTTGGTCAAAATGTCATAAGTCACATGTCAAGTTCTACCTGTCATTATCCAGGTTAATTTGAACCCATCCATACATATCCTTGACGTTGGCCAAAATGATAATACGACTGTCCCAAACTAACTCATCTATCTATGCAACAAATGAATACCCAGCAGCTACCAAACACTATGCCTTGGCGTTGGTCAAAATACATAGCTTGAATACTACTGACCATCCATAAGAAATGACGGAGGGCTACGACTGTTTTTGGCGAAACCGTGAACGTAGTGAACTTGATATAATCGAAGGAACCTGATAGCTTTTTAAAAGGAGTGGTTAAAGCTCCACAATTAAAAATTCTGCTCTTTTAAAATAACCGAGTGGTTTCTTTTAAATTTATTCCAACGATTTAACTTTGGTTTATTTTCTTTGCATTATAATAATGCGTCCCATCATTAATCCTATCATTGCAGAAAATAACGAAAATACCACATCCTCTTATGCCATCCGCATTCGCCACTGGGTCCCGTCATCACCCGTTAGGTTACTTAACTAACGACAGAGCGGGGGCTGGGCTAGCGCGGATGTAAAACATAAGTGACGTCTAATAGCTATTTATATATAGATATTGTACATTCGTCAGACGCAATAATAAGCATTCCAGATCACAGATAAACTTTATTGGATATGCAAGTAATCCGCGTTTCTTTTGAGCCTGCAAGGAAAGACGGATTACACAGTTGTGATGAATAGCCATTACCCCACCCCAGACCCCTACGGGTAAGGCAAACTACCCGCCAAGTACCAGAAGTGAGGCGGTCTGCCTCGACACTTCAAAATACCCGGTAGTTTGTGCACCCCACCTTGGGTCTATCCTAGGAGCAAAAACAGTAAAAAGAAATAATACAACGGTGGCTACAACCGCAACCTGGATGTGCTCCGCAAAAGAATATTACATCAAATTACATTTACATTGAATGAATATTAAATACATCTCAAACCCCTGGCTAATCATCACAACAGTCCAATACAGTTCATATACACAAACAGTAAACATTTCAGAAATGTGCAACCCCCTGCCAACCGACATACTAGCAGTTAGGGGAGGTTTACGAACACATTAAACATTACAGATAAAAACCCAGTTAGCAAATATCTTAGAACATCGATCGAATACCAAATTCCTTGTCTACCCCAAAAGCGAACCTGTACTGAAGTAACCTGGGTAGAAACAGAACATACAGGAAGACAAAAAACCCAAAATTATGAATTACTGTGAAACTCCGAGTCAACTCGGCGTTGACTCGGCGGCGGTTCCGCGTCAAAAGCTCTCTATTTCCGCGGATCCGCGGCCGTTTTGCCAATTCAGTGGCTCGTATTTTCCCAGTATTCATCAAGTTCCCTGCTGTGAATTTTAAGGTATGTCAAAAAAAATTTCAGACAGTTTTAAAATTAACAGAAACTATGGGTTTTGGTTTTTCGTATTTCGTATTTTTCGTCGATCGAACTTCTAATCAGTTGCTAACAAGCTAGTAATGGTTTAGTTGGCTCTGATACCACTGTAAGTCCATGTCACGCACCCCACTAACTTGCGGGGAGGCGGAATATATAAAAAACGATTATCAAAGCTTCGTAACACGGACTTCAGCGCATGAATCATAATCTAAACCATTGCTAACGTTGTACTAGAGGTTTAACTACTCGGTACCGGAGTTATACCTCACGTTACATGTCCTTCGGGTCTTCATCACTGTCCTCCACTCCTCATAGGCTCCTTGGAACATCGGCAACTTCACGGCCTCCTCGAATCAAAAACGTTCCACCCGAAAGCTCCTACGCTAAGCTAAATCTCAAACTTGAGATAACTAAGTTACTTAAAGTGCTAATCTAAGCTACCTAGGGGATATAGAGTGAGGTTATGGATGTTTTAGTCTAGCTAACCCTTGATCTCAACACATGAGAGGTTAGGGTTAGGGTTTCAAGAGAGAGTGAGCTTGAGGAGAGAGAAGATGAACATAATAATGAAATGAGAAAATAAGTTATCATAATATATATCAAGCATTATTTTTTTTCAAGAAAAGAAACTAAAATGATTTACAACCATGCTTGATAAATATCTAATGGTGATTCATCTCCATGAGTCATTAAGCATTTATGATGCATTAATGACATGGATGAATCATCCATATGACTCACTAATCTCATTCAATGTATATGCCACCTTAACCCCCTTAGTCACCATCTTATAGAAGGTTCCCGACAAATTACGAGAATGCCCCTCCAATCCATGAAAACACGGAAAAACTTTAAACTGTATAAATCCAATAACCCGATACTAGAATCTGGCTTAAACCAAAGCCTGCTAGTAAAAACTGTCCGAAAAACTCGTACGTGCGTAAACACACGTACGCGTTCGAACCCTTGTCGTAAAACCATACGACCTCTATATCGTTTTGCCTGGAGCAGGGAAACTCTCTGTGTGGGACTCTAAAGACTCGACACTACGCTGGCAGTGGGTTTAACCACAGACCGCAAGCGGCACTAGCTGTACGTAACGGTCCCCAGGTAGATGTCGATAAGAAGGCCGATGAGGTAAATCATCAGAACTCCCACTGAGCCTAATGTGACAATCTCCGTACAGTCCGGTCTGTTCGTTTAAGACTATCGCATATCAAGCCTAGGAGGCAGCAAGCGTCAGTCCCCTAATAGCTGTATAAGTCGTGTCGGAGCGAAGCCCATTACGCCCTGAGAAGCTACTGGAACCTACCAGTATATCTCGCTTGCCCTGGCCAGGGACTTTGCGTAATGGCTCTCTGACACAGTGCGATATCAACTCCCAATACCGGGAGAGACGAATCCTATCTAACCGCCACTGCCTCCAAGTGCTCGGGACTGCACCCAACTGCTACCTGTTTGCACAACTCCTTTGAGCCGTGGTAGGGTAGCAATCTAAGAACAGTGGGACACACTCGAGGCGAAGTAGCAGTGTCAAGTCTGCGGACTATGCTGTACTCATGTCACCTGGGAACTGTTAACTGACGATGGGTATAATACCAACCAATCAGTTCCCCGGCGAGTCCTGTCCGGTGTATCTGTAACCTAACGAGCACCTGTATACTATCTCCAGTACGACGTACTGATGGCTGTGGGACAGACCATCTCCCCAACTGGGATGAGAAGCGTATACACTTAGTCTACTCCGGAATATCGATGCCCTATCTCGATAATCCAACGACCAGGGACCTGTATAGGATGTTGCTTACAGACTACCCAGCCCCTACTAGTGTGACTGCCATCACAACGCTGGTAATCAAGCAAAGATCCTATGGGCTCTACTAATATGTATAAGTGATACGTTACAATAAACATATGCACATATTAAAGTAGACTCAAACCAAGTAGCATACTACTATGTTTATCAAGACTGTTATATACAACTGTGAATATCCCAAGCTTCCATTTAAGTAATATACATGCTAGTATGATACAATAATGGCCCCTAGGGCATATACACTAACAACGTGGAATCGTGGACTTGTCGTGGATCCCTTATTTTTTTACGGTGAATTTCTTCGTGTAAAAGGTGATAGCTTCTAACATTAACCTCGGTCCTTTATATAGCCTTCAAATCAGAAACCCTAGATCCCTTGTGTTAGGGTTTGTTGATACGATCCTACCCATAAAATCTCATATCCTACAGCCATGATACGGCCGTGGATCCGCCGCGTTTATTGCACTTTAACCGCGCAACCGCCGCAGTTTAGTGGAGTTAGGGTTTGGGTTTTCTGCTGTTGCCTTATGTTGACACATGGAGATCCTCTAAATATCTGGATTTTGGAAATATTTCCTTAGTCTCTGCAAGTATTGATTCTACGATTTTATTACCAGATTTTTGATCCCGGCATTTTTAATATCTTGATCTCTTGACTGGAGCTAAATCTGCACAATATCTCCATGAATAATGTTAGTAATATTTGTTATATTAGAGATATAATCTTAATCAATTTATATGGTAATAAATCTTTAAGAAATTTGATTAAGAATATTTGATATGATATGCATATTTATTTACCAAAATATCATATAAATATTAAATGCATATATTTTCCTTCATAATGTTAATTATAATATATAAATATATGGTAAATAGTATTATGCAGATAAACCTAAATATGTTTTATATTTATAATAAACACCTTTAATTATTTAAGAAAAATAAGGAAAATGTTATATCAAAAGTGCAATATTTTCGACTAAACACTACCCTACCACGGCTCAAAGGACTCTTGGAAACAAGTTTTAATTGGGTACAGTCTCATCCATATGGAAGCAGTAAGTGATTGTTAGGGATTCGTCTCTCTCGGTATTGGGAGTTGATATCGCACTGTGTTTGGTTGGTCAACTCCATAAGCCCCTGAGCAGGGCAGTTGAGAATTATTGATAGTTAGATCAGTAATTTCTTGGATGTTCTTTAGCCACACCAGCACGACTTATCAGGGTTAGTAGGGTCTGACGTTAACCGCCCCATAGACCCGATATGCGATACTCTCAGACGAACAGACCGGACTGTACAGATATTGTCATGGACAGGATTAGTAGGGGTTCGGATGAGTTTGCTCGTCGACCTTCTTTACGACAGGTACCTGGGTAGTCGTTATGTACAGTTAGTACCGCTGACGCGCTTGTGGTTAAACCCACTGCCAGTATATTGTTGAATCTTTAGAGTCCCACACAAAGGGTTTTCCTGGTTCAGGCTAAACGATGTAGAGGCCCTATAGTTTTACGTGCAGGGTTCCGATCATATACATGTACTAACTACACGGATTTTGTTCGGACGGATAATACTAGTGGGCTTAGAATTAAGCCGCATTCTGGTATTATATTATTGGATTATCTTTATCTCTTGGTATTCATATTTTTTGAAGTACAAATACGGGTATATATATACGGTAAATGCATTCTTGTAATTTTGCAAGAAGGGCTTCTAGAAGGAGACGCTTCATTTTTGCATATATTTAATTTTGGAAAATAGATAATGAGGTGGAGGAATTGAGATATTTGTGGTATGAGATGAAGCATGGCTAATTCTTTTGTTTATTCATTTGCACTTACTATTCAAACATGGTTGATTTTTCTATGGAAAAATAATACATGCTTGATGATTGGTAAAAGACTTAGCCATTCTTCACTTGCTAATTCAAGACTTCATTCTACACTTTGCTTTCTCTCTCCATTGCTCTCCTTTTTATTGCTCAAACCCTAATCCTCACATGTGTTGTGAAAGCTAGGGTTCTTTGAGATAAATTAGTCCAAGTAACTCTCTACATAATCTAAAGTACCTAAATTAACAAACTAGATACTTTACTTATCTCATTCTTGAGATTAGAGCTTGAACCATATACTCTCGGCTGGATCGTCTTCGATATGAGGAAGCCGAAGACCAAGCTTGTTTTGTACCATCTTGGAGCTTAAGAAGGGAACAAGAAGACTCGAAGGACTAGAATCATCAAGGTATAAACCACTAACATAGTAGTTTAGAACCTTTATGAGTTTAGTTAGCTAAGGTTTATGAGTGATCTTGGTAGTTTTGTCGATGTTATTTGCATAAAAATCGTTTTTTGTAAATTCCGCCTCTCCACAAGCCTTGTGGAGTGTGTGACATCGACGTACATTATATCAGAGCCGGGCAATAAACCGTAACTATCTAGTTAGCACATATTTAGAACTTCGATCGACAGAAATTATCCGAATCGCATCTCCATTACTAACTTGCTGTTCGATTTTTAAAGTTGTTCAAAAAATATTTTCAGCGACCTTAAAATTATGTGCATGTTTTTCTAGAACCAAGAAAAAATTTGAGCACATGAGCTCCTAATTAGACCGCTAATCCACGGCCAAATAGGTCATTTGGCCGCGGATCCGCGGCCTAATTGTGGCTAATGTGCTCCAAAATTTTTCTGGGGTTCAGGTTCATGGAAATGTGATTTTTGGTACATTTGGTTTTTGCCCAGTTTTGTTTGTGTACTGGTTTGTACAAGGGGTAAATACGGAAAGTTTTAATCGATCGAAATTCTAAATTCTTGCTTATCTGTGTATTATTTGTTTCTGCGATCGTGAATATCATTGAGCGGTATATCCCGACTGATTGCTATATGTTCAATCAGAGGGGTTTACGAACATGATATTCGCGTTGATGTTCTGTGTTGCACTGTTGTTATGGATAATTTGTCGTAGTGGATGTCCTATTGTGCAATGGTTGTAGTACAGTGTTGATTCATTTCTATATTCATTATTGCGGGGCGAGCATTCGACATGTGGACTGCCGTTTCCGTCCGTTTGTATATTCTTTTATCGGGGCACGGCCGGGTTGAGGTCGATGTCACCGTTGTATATATTTTTCTTTTTCTGTACTAGAATTACCCCTCGAAGGAGTGCTCGAGTAGCCAGATTCTAGAGGGAAATGGGGCCCCATCTCATGGCGTTGAGACCGGGGTGCCTTATTCTAGAATTGGCTGGCTACTCACCGCACTTGTAGGGAGTATAGGATGACCCACAGTGGGGTGCACAAGTTACCGCATTCCGTGAAACGCTGGGTGGCCCACTCACTTTGTTGATTAGGGTTGCCTCGCTTCCGGGATTGGCAGGTGGCTTGCCGCTATCATAGGGGTCTAGGTTCTTCATTCCGCAGGCTATCCACACGACAAGGAACATCGAGTTTCATTTATGGTTCAAATGAAACTCGGGGCTCCAAAATTATCCGCTATTCTTGTTGCTTATTAGTTTTCTGTGATGTTGCTTATATCATACCTGGGACGAATGGTTACACATACACACATACTAGTAGATGTTGTATATGTTTTGCATCCATGCTAGTCCTACCCCCGCTCTGCCGTTAGTTAAGAAACTTAACGGTGCATGATGGGGCCCATGGCGAATGCGGATGACATATACATACATTTTATTTTCATTCTTTTCTGGTGTGATAGGAATTAAATGATGGGACTGCATTAATCTTCATTAATGCAAGATAAGAAACCTAAAAAGATGTTATTGGAACATTTTGAAAACCCACTCGGTTCTTTTCAAAACACTCGTTTAAAATGCGGAGTTTGAACCACTCCTTTTCAAAGGTATCGTTCCTTCAATGATACCTAGTTCATTACGATCAAGGTTTTCTCCAAAAACCAGCCGTAGCCTTCCATCGTTTCAAATGAGTAGCACATCATATTCATACTATGTTTGTTGGCCTTCATCAAGGCATAGTGAATGGTAGCGGTGCGTTGCTTGTTTGTAGCATAGATAGATGCATTGTTAAAGACAGTCGTACAGCCTTGTTGGCCTTCGTCAAGGGAGAGTACAGATGGGTCTAAATTAATCAGGACAACGACGAGAAGAACTTGACTTGGATCTTATGATCTGTTGGCCTTCGTCAAGATCATAAGAGCTTAGGGAAAAAATCATATAGGGGGTTTTAAACACAAAGGAAACTTGCAGATTTAGCATACCTTCTGGAGTATGGTGACTAGAGTGGCTTCCATCTAGGTCATCACACAATGATAGCTGGATCCCGATCCCACTGATGAGTAGGATTATTCTTGAGAGATACTTTTCACTTCATAATTAACTAACCTATTAGGTGTCTAGAAAGTGTTAACGGGGCTACGCATCTGCGGAAAAAAGGTTTATTTTAATTAGGTTCGTGCAAGAGCATGAGGAACCTCCCTTGGAGTACCAACACCTACCTGGCTGAATGGTTAGCGAGTTTGTAAAGTGTAAATGATCCCGACTAGTTCTCCTTTTAAGGTTTGATGGAGAATTCGAGAAAACAGTAGGAGCCATCCTGGTTAGATAAGAAAATAAACCAATCTAATTTTGTAAGAGCATACGCTGAGTGTTTCTTATCTCTCCTCTGGCAGTAACCATGACAGGACTTAAATTACTACTTGAAAAAAACACGCTGACTGGGCCAAACTATAAAGATTAGTTGAGGAACGTCAACATTGCACTTACTTATGACAATATAGCGTACATCCTCACCAGTACTGCTCCCCCTGTCTCAGGCCATACTCCTCAGTTGCGGACATCGAGGTCCACAAAACGTGGGATCTGGATTGCGAGAAAGCTAAGTGCATCGTGCTGGCGTCCATGAATAATGAACTTCAGAAGCAGCACGAGAATATGGACATCAAATCCATTTTTCTCCATTGCAAGGATTTGTATGGAGAGCACTCTCGTATCGTAAGGTCCGAGACCTCAAGGAAATTATTCCAGATGAGGTTAGCTCCCGGATCACTTGTAGGAGAGCACGTCCTAAAGATGGTCTGTCTCATTAAGGAACTCCCAAACCTGGGATGCGTGTTAGAGAACGAGTTATATATTGACTTGATTCTGCAGTACCTTCCTCACACCTTCTCTCAATTCTTGCTGAACTTTAACATGCACGGAATAGAAGCTGATCTTCTAAAGCTCCTCAACATGTTCAGGGTAGCGAAGAGCTTTTTGAAAAAGGAGAAGACACATATTCTTATTGTTGGGTAATCTTCCTCTTCTAAATCCAAACCGAAAGCTAAGGGGAATAAGAAGAAGACCACCCTGTTCCCTTATATAAAAAGAAAAATATACATATAAAAATATATATATAAACATAGATATGGAAAGAAAGAGGAAAAACTGTCGTTAGTACAGGCCTCACGTGAGCACCTATATGCGAAGCTTATAGGCTCTGTATTTAAGTAATCAATAGTCTAAAACTAAGCCTCACGTGTAAGCACGTGAGCGCCTATATGCAAAGTATATATGCGCTACATTAAAACAGATGGCAAGCCAAAAAGAGGTCAAGTGCTACACGTGAGTGCTCCCAACACTTTTGAAGCTGATAGAATTAAATTCTAAACAACAGTATTAAAACTCTATTTGTAAAATATTTTCTTAAAATCATTTTAATATGGAATCTTGGATGAACTATCTGATAGAATTAAATTCTATATTGGGAAAACAATTTCCTGATCTTGTTAAACTAACAAGATATTCATATCATAGAATAAAATTCTACGTAATAGAATTAAATTCTATATTAGAATAAAATTCTAATCTTTTTATCCATATGATAGAATTAAATTCTATATTGGGGGTCACGTGCTACACGTGAGTGCTCCTAACACTTTTGAAGCTGATAGAATTAAATTCTAAATAACAGGATTAAAACTCTATTTGAAAAATATTTCCTAAAAATCATTCTAATATGGAATCTTGGATGAACTATCTGATAGAATTAAATTCTATATTAGGAAAATAATTTCCTTATCTTGTTAAACTAACAAGATATTCATATCATAGAATAAAATTCTACGTAATAGAATTAAATTCTATATTAGAATAAAATTGTAATCTTGTTATCCATATGATAGAATTAAATTCTATATTGGGGGTCACGTGCTACACGTGAGTGCTCCTAACACTTTTAAAGCTGATAGAATTAAATTCTAAACAACATGATTAAAACTCTATTTGGAAAATATTTCCTTAAAATCTTTCTAATATGGAATCTTGGATGAACTATCTGATAGAATTAAATTCTATATTAGGAAAACAATTTCCTGATCTTGTTAAACTAACAAGATATTCATATCATAGAATAAAATTCTACGTGATAAAATTAAATTCTATATTAGAATAAAATTCTAATCTTGTTATCCATATGATAGAATTGAATTCTATATTAGGAAAATAATTTCCTGATCTTGTTAAACTAACAAGATATTCATACATGTGATAGAATAAAATTCTATTTTAGAAACCTTTGGATTGGAAAATCCAACGGTGAATAAAATTCATCAGATCTTTGGATCGATTATGAAATCAATCATGATCTCTCAATAAGAGATTTTCTTAACAAATGGATTCTTTTTTCTCGTATAAATAGAGGGAAGAAGGAGGGGGGAAAAGGAAGAAAAAGGAGGAAGGCAGAGGAAAAGAAAAAAAGAGAGAAGAAAAGAGAGGAGAAAGAAGGGAGACACAGACGGAGAAGGAAAGAAAAAATACAGAGTGAATTTAATTCTCTTAAAGAAGAAGATCCCTCTATTAGAAAAGAAATCCTAAGTAAGAAGAAAACACAGAGATTGCTTTATCTCTCCTTCCCCTCTCCAAGGGTTTAACCCTTCATACAAGAACTTGCTTCTTCCTCAGGTTGAGATCTGCAGAAGCAGATCTCTCTACAAGTTGAGAATTTAATTCTCATCGGAAAGATTCTGTCATGTAGATTCAAAGCCTAGAGGAAATAACTGAGTTCAAAGAGTTTAACTTTTACAAAAAACATATGAGAATTCAATTTCTTTGAAACTAGGGTTTAACCCTATAAACGGAATTTAATTCTTGCAAAGAATAAAGGAAGAACTTGATTCCTCAGAATCACAGAAGAACGGCCTAATGATTCATTAGTGTTCAAGACAACAATGAGATCTCACGTGTCCTACGTGAGCATCTTTAATGAACAAAAGAAAGAAAGACACAGGTGCCTCATGTGTTCACATGTGAGCGCCACAATAACCAAGTACTTAGCACTTATAAATGAAAGGGAAAATAAAATCCAGAGAACAGTTTCCATTTTGGGCGCCTCACGTGCTCACACGTGAACGCCACAATAACCAAGTGCTTAGCACTTATAAAAGAAAGGGAAAATAAAATCCAGAGAACAGCTCCCATTTTGGGCGCCTCACGTGCTCACACGTGAGCGCCACAATAACCAAATGCTTAGCACTTATAAAATAAGAGGGGCGTAAAACCCAAACAAGCGGTACCCAAATTTGGGGCGCCAGACGTGCTCACACGTAAGCATCACAAGAATCGAGTGTTTAACACTTATATATAAAAAAAGGGGAATTAAACCCAATGTACAGCGCCTCTAAAATTCAATGTTTAACACTGATTCAGAGCCTCATGTGGGAACACGTGAATGCCTTACACCAGTGCTTAGCACTATGGGAAGTCAACTTCAGCCCCAAATTGGCTAAGTCTTCCTGAGTTCAAAACCTCTTTGATCTCCAAAACGACCGAGCCTCTATGCTCATATTTTCCCAAACTAATTCCAGTCTCAAACATAACTGATGACTCATCAACCAATGATATCCAAAACGATATCCATCCCATATACCCCCGAGGAAATCTTAGTCTCAAAACACGACTAATGATTTCTAGGTCTAATCATTAATTCTTTTTCCCTCAAATATGGGAATTGGTTCAAGGGTACATCTCTCTACACCTCTGATACATGTCGTTGTAATTCCTCAGCGTCTTCAGAGAGGTAGCGGGTTCCGAAAACCAACTGCTTTTGGGTGCACCTCCCAAGATGATGTGCACATCCCAAAACAAACCACATCGCAAACTGGATGCATCCCATATCATCGTTGCTCGTCCCTTCACGTAACAAATACACGTGCATGCAAAATGGCAACAACGGACAGAAATGTCCTCAAACTACAACAGACCGAAATGTCCTCAAACTAAACGTTGCCTCCAAAATGGCGACAACGGACCGTAACGTCCTTAAACTACAACAGACCGAAATGTCCTCAAACTACAACAGACCAAAATGTCCTCAAACTAAACGTTGCCTCCAAAATGGCGACAACGGACCGTAACGTTTTTAAAGTACAACAGACCAAAATGTCCTCAAACTACAACAAACCGAAATGTCCGCATACTAAACGTTGCCTCCAAAATAGCGACAACAGACCGTAACGTCCTCAAACTACAACAGACCAAAATGTCCTCAAACTACAACGGACCGTAATGTCCTCAGACTAAAACGGACCGTAACGTCCTCAAACTACAACAGACCGAAACATTCTCAAACTACAATAGACCGAAATGTTCTCAAACTAAACGTTGCCTCCAAAAAGGTGACAACGGACCGTAACGTCCTCAAACTACAACAGACCGAAACGTCCTCAAACTACAACAGACCGAAACGTGCTTAAACTAACAATGAACCAAAACGTCCTTAAACTAAAACATTAGAGCCCAAATGCTCTTTTGTTGGATCTGAATGATCCTGAAACCCTGTTAAGTAGATCTTAGTCTTAAATTGGACTAACATATCCTTAACAAACATTTAAGCTGATCTTAATCTCAAACGAGATTAACGATCCTTAAATCAAACTAAACCCAAATCTAAGAATATATGGATTTGGACTAATCCACGCCCTATGGGCCACAACATAAATTAGTCTCTGTATACAATCCACGGGCAACACAAACCAAAAATAAAACAAACACACACGACACGAAACCGGAGCAGGAGAAAGTGGTTATCGCTACGCGGTAACGTAATTAACTGCAGGGGCTTGCGCCTGCAGGGAAGAGCGTCCCCACAATCAAAAATCCCTCAGAAATGAGGGAGAATCTGACAAAGTCTGCTATAATGGCCGCATCCATCCAAACCTCCGATATACGATGCCATAAATTAACTTGGCATCTTCGGAGAGGGGGATGGATAAAACCAAATAGCATTTGCCCCCCAAATTTAGGCAAGACGACCTACGCGGATCCATCTCCCGTTTTCGGCGGCGACACCACCAAGCCGTAAGAAGGTGTCAAAAAGGTGCAAGGAACGAACAAATCGAGGAGAGTGAAAGCGGAAAAGGATGAGTGCTACAACTGTCACAAGAAGGGGCACTGGAAAAAGGATTGCAAAGAATTCAAAGCCAAGGGCAAGGACACGAAGAAAGCCGATACTTCTGCTTCAGTTGTGTTCGTAATCGAAAACTGTTTTTCAGAAAACTTTACATCATGGGTACTAGATACTGGTTCTGGTACTCACATCCGTAATTCTTTGTAGGCTATGAGAAACCATAGAGTACTGAAGGCAGGTAATATGACCCTCAGAGTTGGCAACGGAGCAAACATGGATGTTGTTGCGGTAGGGGATTATCACCTGGGATTGACAAGTGGACACATTTTGGTGTTGTATAGCTGTTTTTGTGTACCCAGTATGCTATGTAATATTATATCAGTATCTTTATTATCTAATGAAGGATATAATTTTGCACTTGAAAGAAATGTCATGAACATTCACCTAAATCAAGAACTGATTGGGTCTAGTACACTGGAAAACGGCATATACGTACTCAATCAACATCATGTTTTCAACATCCAAAACGCACTCAAAAGAAAGGCTCCAGATTCAAACCAAGCCTTCTTATGGCATTGTAGACTTGGTCATATTAATGAAACAAGGTTGACTAAGTTGTATAAATATGGATATTTAGATCTATTTGAATATGTATCATATCCAACTTGTTAATCATGTATCAAAGGAAAGATGACCAAATCTCCGTTCACAGGACATAGAGAAAGAGCTACTGAGCTCTTGGGACTCATACACAGCGATGTATGTAGTCCGATGTCTACACATGCACGAAACGGTTACTCCTACTTCATCACTTTTACTGATGATTTATTATGGTATAGACATGTATTCTTAATGAAACATAAATCTGAGGCCTTTGAGAAATTCAAGGAGTGTAAAAATGAAGTAGAGAAACAAACGGGTAAAAGTATCAAGATACTTCGATTTGATCGGGGTGAAGAATACTTAAGTACCAGTTTTTTGAATGCTTAAAAGTGAATAGAATTCTCTGTCAGCTTACTACTCTGTATACATCTCAGCATAACGGTGTATCAGAGAGAAGAAATTGAATGTTGCTCGATATGGTGTGTTCCATGATGAGTAGTGCTGAGTTGCCACTTTCCTTCTGGGGTTTTGCGCTGGAATCAGCAGCATACCTATTGAATAGGGTTCCAACAAGTCTGTGCCTACCACTCTATATGAAATATGGAGTGGGAAGAGACCATGTCTCAAGTATCTTAAGATATGGGGGTGTCCAGCTTTTGTCAAAAAGCAAAATCCGGACAAGCTCGAGGCACGATCGGTTTTATCCAAGTTTGTGGGATGCCCTAAGAATTCAAGGGGATTTCTTGTCTACCACACTGGAAAAAAAGGTGTTTGTCACTCTCTACATAGTCTTTTTAGAGAGCGAATTTCTTGCAAAAGGAATTAGTGGGAGCATGGTAGAATTGGAAGAAATTCCAGAACCATAAACTACTGCTGAGGACTTAGTAGAACCTTAGATTTCAATAGAGCCCTACAAACCGATGCCGCTCCGCAGATCTAGTAGGCATTCTCATCCGCCTGAGAGATACTATGGGTTTCTCGTGGACGGGGATCGGGAGAATTGCATTATCAATGATGATGAGCCTACTAATTTTCAGCAAGCTATCACGAGTAATGATTCGGTGAAGTGGCTGGGTGCTATGAGATCCAAAATGGAATCCATATACACCAACAAAGTATGGACTTTGGAAGTTGCTCCTCCTGGGGTAAAACCCGTTGATGCAAATGGATTTTCAAGAAGAAGATTGGTGCAAATAGACAAGTGGAAACCTACAAAGCTAGACTTGTAGCAAACGGTTTTCGTCAAAGACTATGATTGGACTATGATGAAACCTTTTCCCTAGTAGTTATGCTTAAATCCATTCAGATCCTGCTTGTGATTGCATCCTTCCATGACTACAACATCTGGCAGATGGACGTGAAAACAGCTTTTATAAATGGAAATTTAAAAGAGAGTGTTTACATGGATCAACCAGAAGATTTCTTTGACAATGGGAGCAGCAGAAAGTTGTGCAAGTTGCTTAAATCCATTAATGGATTAAAGCAAGCATCGCGGAGTTGGAACATCTGCTTTGATGAAACGGTCAAAGAATTTGACTTTATCAAAAATGTAGATGAACCATGCATTTATAGGAAGATTGTAGAAGGAGCGGTAGTCTTCCCCGTACTATACGTAGATGACATACTCATGATAGGGAATGCCATCCTTATGCTACAATCAGTCAAGCTCTTCTTGTCACAGAAGTCCTCCATGAAAGACTTGGGTGATGCCTCCTACATTCTGGAGATTAAGATCTATTGTGATAAGTCTAAAAGAATGTTAGGACTTTCACAATCCAGGTACATTGACACCATACTGAAGAGGTTTAGTATGAATGATTCCAAGCATAGTAATTTACCCGCTTGTCATGTGATCACCCTCTCTAAAGAGATGTCTCCAAAGACTGATGAAGAGAGGGCTCGCATAAGCATTATACCCTACGCTTCGGCGGTAGGATCTATAATGTACGCGATGTTATGTACCAGACTAGACGTAGCTTACGTACTAAGTGTGGTAAGTAGGTATCAGTAAAACCCGAGTGAGAAGTATTAGATAGCAGTAAAGAATATTCTCAAGTACCAGAGAAGGACTAAAGAGATGTTCTTGGTGTATGGTAATAGGGACCGCCAGATCGAGGCTTTTACCGACATAAGCTTCCAAAGTGACAAGGATGACTCTAAATCCTTCTTGGGTTATGTGTTTACCCTCAATAGAGGGGTGGTGTGTTGGAAGAGTTCCAAACAAGACACCGTCATAGACTCAACGATGGAAGCTGAGTATATAGCTGCTAACGATGCCGTAAAAGAGGCAGTCTGGATGAGGAAGTTCATTTATGATCTTCGGGTGGTTCCATCCATTGCCAATCCAATACCTTTGTATGGTGATAAAAATGGGGTTGTAGCCTTAGCGAAGGAACCAATGTCCCATCATAAATCCAGACATATTTTGAGGCAGTATCACCTGATTAGGGAGATTGTGGATCGCAAGGAGATCGAGCTTTGGAGAGTGGACACAAAAGAAAACACAGTGGATCCATTCATGAAGGCCTTACCTCAAGCACAGTTTGAGCGGTTGTTCGAGATGTTGGAGATGCGTTATGCAAATAACTGCCCCTAGTGCAAGTGGGAGATTGTAGGATATATATGCCCTAGATGCCATTATTTGTAATGGGTACTATGAATATGTGTAAATCAGGATATATATATATATATATATATATATATATATATATATATATATATATATATAATCCCTGGTGGCTATTGTTTGTAATGGATACTATGGATATGTATATATAGGACAATCTTTCTCGAAATGATAGTATGTTATCTGGTTTGACTTTATCTTAACATGTACATATGTTCTACTTGTTATTACGTATTACTTATACATGTTGATAAAGCACGTAGGATATGCTTGACTACCAATGTTGTGATGGCTATCATACTTGTGAGGGCTGGGCAGTCTATAAGGATATCCTTAAAAGTGTTCCCAATCGTAAGAATATCGAGACATAGAATCGATATTCCAGAGTAGACTGGTGTATACAGGTGTTCACTGAGAGTGAGTACACTGGACGGACTCATCGAGAACTGCTGGATGGTATTATACCTAATGTCATATGGCAGTTCTCATATGGCATGTGTACAGGTAGTCTGTAGACCTATGATCATCATTTGTCTCGTGTGAGTTCCCACCGTGCTTTGATTACTACTCTACCATGACTCAAAGGAGTCGTGCAAACAGGTTTTAATTGGATACAGTCCTGAGCCACATGGAAGCAGTGAGTGATTGTTAGGGATTCGTCTCTCCCGGTATTGGGAGTCGATGTCGCACTGTGTTTGGTTGGTCAACGCCATAAGCCCCTGGCCAGGGCAGTTGAGAATTACTGATAGTTAGATCAGTAATTTCTCGGATGGTCTTGAGCCACACCAGTACGACTTATTAATAGGGTTCTGACGTTAACCGCCCCTAGACTCGATATGCGATACTCTCATATGAACAGACCGGACTGTACGGATATTGTCACGGACAGGCTCAGTAAGGGTTCAGATGAGTTTTCTCATCGACCTTCATTACGACAGGTACTTGGGTAGCTGTTATGTGAAGCTAGTACCGCTGATGCGTTTGTGGTTAAACCCACTACCGGTGTACTGTTAAGTGTTTAGAATCCTACACAGATGTTTTTCCTGGTTTAGGAGAAACGATGTAGAGGTCGTATGGTTTTACATGCAGAGTTCCGATCATATACATGTACTAACTACAAAGATTTTGTTCGGGCGGATAATACTAGCGGGTTTAGAATTAAGCCACATTCTGGTATTATATTATTAGATTAACTTATATCTTGGTATTCATATTTTTTGTAGTACGAATACGGGTATGTATATACGGTAAGGGCATTCTTGTAATTTTGCAAGAAGTGCTTCTAGAAGGAGACACCTCATTTTTGCAAATATCTATTTTTGGAGAATAGATAATGAGGTGGAGGAATTGAGATATTTATGGTATGGGATAAAACATGGCTAATTCTTTTGTTTATTCATTTGCACTTACTATTCAAGCATGGTTGCATTTTTCTATGGAAAAATAATACATGCTTGATGATTGGTAAAAGACTTAGCCATTCTTCACTTGCTAATTCAAGACTTCATTCTACACTTTGCATTCTCTCTCCATTGCTCTCCTTTTCCTTGCTCAAATCCTAACCCTCACATGTGATCTGAAATTTAGGGTTCTTTGAGATAAATTAGTCCAATTAAATCTCTACTTCTCCTAAAGTACCTAGATTAGCAAACTAGATACTTTAGTTGCCTCATTCTTAATATTAGAGCTTGAACCATAGACTCTGGGATGGATCGTCTTCGATACGAGGAAGCCGATGAACAATCTTGTTCCGTACAATCTTGGAGCTTAAGAAGGGGACAAGAAGACCCGAAGGACAAGAATCATAAAGGTATAAACCACTAACATAGTAGTTTAGAAGCTTTATGAGTTTAGTTAGTTAAGGTTTATGAGTGATCTTGGTAGTTTTGTCGATGTTACTTGCATAAAAATCGTTTTTTGTAAATTCCACCTCTCCACAAGCTTTGTGGAGTGTGTGACATTGAATTACAATCTATATATTCTACATTTGTTATTTTATTTACTTTTACTTTATCCGTGGGACTTACCGAGCGCTAATTCGTTGACGGGCATTCCACCCACTTTTCTTTTCTTGGAATGTTCATCGGATACGGTCGAGACGGAGGAAGTAGAGGCCATAGAGGGGGACTGCAACCGGATCGTTACTCAGGACTAGCTCAGCTTCACTTTCCTTCAGTTTATGTATACCACATATTTAGGCATTTTCTTTTATTGTATTTACTTTCCAGCTGAAACTCATGTACTTTTAAATATTGGAAGTTGAATGTAAATAAAGGTGTTTGTTGAAAAATTTTACAGCCTCCATTTATTCTTGTATTGTGTATTACTGTTTTAATACGCTTAGTATATTTATTTAGGAAATGAATTTCTCTGGATAAATATGTTGCAGGCTTACCACGTCACTGTTTCCGTCTAGTGGGAAGCGAGACGTGACAGGTTTAATCGCTAAAAAATTAAAATACATATTCATAAAAACTCTAAATATCATAGGTCACCTCGAGGTTATTTTTAAACAATATTAAAGTATTTTTCACAAAACCCCCTCTAGAAGTGCAAATAATATAAATACAAGGTAAACAACAAAATATAGATATTTAAGGACTCTAGATTAATATATGTTTAAGCGGAATCAATTCTCTTCAGTCCTAGGGAGCCGGAGAAAAGTGAGTGCTTGCCTATTCAGATTAGACAAATTTTAACGGAGTTATCAATGGCAATTATCTTGGAAAAATATACAAATCCTGCCGTCCATGTGCATCAGTTGTCTGATTACTCCCGAACTTAAGATTTCAATAGTTAAATTCATTCACAAGAAATATCTATAACTCGAATCCAAGGTTGAATCTAAACTCGAACTCGAACCCAAACTCGAACTCTAACCCAACTCGAACCTAAACTTGAACGTGAACTCGAACTCAATCTACCTAACTAATTTGACTCGACCCAAGATTGCAATTGGCATGACTCGTATCTTACTCGACTCACTTGACTTTATTATTTCACTTTTTGCAGTATATGGTTTCGATCAAGTCATGTTATATTCAACCAATCAAATCAACTAAGGCTATCTTAGAGTTATAATATATATTATATTCAGGGTGTTTGGGACAGTTTCTTATATGAATCCAACAGAGTTTCGGGAGTCCCGTATTAACCTATTTTTTTTCTTTTACTCGAATCTCAGTTGGGTCGACTCCTCCACAGTTTGGAGTCCTGATGCTAACACATGAAATGGGCCCGTATTTCTTTGCACCTGGGGCCCCACTTTTGAGCTCGTGAATACTTCTACGGCTGCGTTGACATTCACACTTGGAACTTAACATTAACATAATGACCATATAAAGACTTATAGATACATATACCCATATTCATATCTACAAACTTTTTACTGATCATTTACATTATTTCTTTTATTATATACTTGTCATTTTTCACTTTTATTCTACCTTTAGGACTTATCGAGCGCTAGTTCACTGATGGGCATTCTACCGACCTTTGTTTTTTTGGAATGTTCGTCAGATACGGTCGAGACAGAGGAAGTGGTGGCTACCGAGGAGAATTACGACTAGATCGTTGCTCAGAATTAGCTTAACTTCATTTTTCTTTCAGCTTATGTATGCCACATGTTTAGGCATTTTCTTTTATTATATTTACTTTCCAGTTGAAACTCATGTACCTGTAAATATTCAAGTTGAATGTAAATAAAGATATTTGTTGAAAATTTTACAGTCTCTATTTATTCTCGCAGTTGTGTATTATTGTTTTAATATGCTTTGTATATTTATTTAGGGAATGACCTTCTCTGAATAAATATGTCGTGGTCTTGCCACGTTATCGTTTCTGTCTATTGAGAAGTGGGGTGTGACATTCTTCATTCTTCTTGGATCGGCTGAAGCATCAAAACCAGAGTTCCATGTGGATTGCTATCATCATTGTCATAGTCATATTTTTGTGAGATCGTATCGATGTAAGTACTTGGTACTTGCGACATGCCAACAATATTAGATCTTGTTTATTACATATAATGAATATATATTGATTTATGCTTAAGATGATATACAAGATATTGCCTTTATTCAATTCTCATGATTATTGCTATGGTATTCATGATTTGACATGATTGAAATATTGCTAGACATCTGTTCATATCAGATTTTTGCATTTTTATATCGCCCATTCTTAATCACATTGCATATAAGTAGGTACTTTTGATTCATGTCTGCTAAATAGTTGCAGTTTATAGGTTCTCGGCTCGTTACAGTGAAATTCATGAAAAGTCGCTACAAATATGGGACTACGACCAACAAACAGAGAAATACGGGTTTCCGCACACTATCCGTATAATGCCGCCTACCAGTTCAAGGAACAAATGGAAAATTGTTGAGCATTTCAATGCACAAAACACAAGGGCAGCACAAGATCCAAGATTTCAAACGCGAAGCTCAAGGCAAAAGTCCACCGCTGAATATCTAGAAGAGAACTGAAGAGCTTCTGAGAAACCAAGTGAAGAAAACAGAAGATAAAAGCAACATGAAGAAACCCTGAAGAAATGGGCCCATGATTCCACCAAACGGCCACGGAACCGCGTCCAAACAGGCACTTCTGCCGCGGAACCGCGGCCGTGTTATGCACGTGCCGGTGGCAGTGTCGGTGCTTTGACTCGGCTCTTTTGGGGTAGTTTTGCAAATTAGTGATTAGATCAGAATGTAAACCTAGGGTTTTCCTATTTATAAATAGGAGAGCTCAAAACCAAATTAGGCGTGCCTCTTTCAGGATACCTCTTTAGAGGATGCCTCTCTTTATTTTTTATTCCACTTTTTAATTTCTAGATCTAAATTTAAATTCGATTGTAATGCGTTTTTGAGAGGACATCAATAAAGTAAGCTTTTTATTTATCTCGCATTATTTTTATCGTACCTGCAATTTTTTATTGTTAATCCAGTAATAGAAATTTATCTGCATTTTTTCTTATAATGAATTTTATTGTTATCTCTCTAATGAGTGGGTAATTCCTCACTTGTTAGGGTAGGAGAGAGAAGGTTTGAGAGAAGGAAATCTCTTTCACTCCTTTCTTTGCCCAAATAATTTTAAATACGGACTCCCTTTAATTCAACCATAATCCGCTCACTACGGCTCCCTATCCTACATGATAGCGGTGATTCCCTAGTTAGACCGGTTGTAGTTGAATTAATCGGAGGTTAGGGCTAAGAGCCAAGAACGGACGAACAAGGACCAAAAGGAAGAAACTAAGTTTCTTCCCAGTCGTGCCAATCCCCGTTGTTGCCGATTACCCTAACACCTTTATTCATAACTAAAGCATTGAAAGAAGTGAGAAGATCCCTATTTCGAACTAATTTAATCATAACCCTAACAAGCTTTTTATCAACTTATTCTCATACATAGATTTTAAAACAAAACCCAACTTAATTGGACTTAACTCGCTAGAACATAAAAAAAAAGGATTCCTTCTCCCTGTGGATCGACCCGTTCTCAACCGGCTAGCTACCAAGCGACACCGTCTTGATTGTGGTAAATTTAACACAGAAAATCTCTGACAATCAAATGGCGCCGTTGCCGGGGAGACGGTAGTCTCTTTCTTTATGTAATTTCGGGTTAATTAATTAAAAAAAATTAAAAATTATAAAAATTGAAAAATTTTAAAACAAATAAATAAATAAATAAATAAAAATCATCTTGTTATTTTTGAAAGATTTTTATGCAAGTGTACAGGCTTGGAGCAAACTCTGTTTCAGATCTGGAGCAAATTCAGTGAACAAATCAATATTCAGAGGATCTAGACAGAAAGAGGAAAACAAACTAAGCATAGGGAACAACTTTGAAGCAGTTAAACGTCTGAACAGCCGCGGAACCACGGCAGAATTGACAGTTTGACCGCGGAACCGCGGTCAAAGGGCGACGTCAGCAAATCAAAATCTCTGTGAGTATCTTTTTTCCTCTCCTCTCCTCTAAACTCCACTGACAAATTTTTCTGCAGCATTCTTTGCGCAAATTCTCTTCCCTTTTCCAATAAACTGACTTTATGCAGGATTCTTTGCTCCACAGCCAAAATAATTTTTTTTTAAAGTGTTTTAGATTTTTGGTTGTTCCTACTTTGCATAATTAATACGGAATTTAAGGGGCTATAACACCAATTCAGATTGGGTGGAGATTTCATTACCCTTCCTGAGACCCCAAAATTCACTAAAAGCGTATGCATCACCCTTGAGCGAAATTAAAAAATACCTAGACTCAGCCAACTAAGGACTGTCGTGCTCATTTGGACAGAGGAAGGTTGTGGGCATTCAATCGTTTATCTAAACTTGATTTTATGGTGCCTAGGCTAGACAAGTGAGAAAGGTAACTTTAAAAGGCCCGTCTCACGGTGATTCATGAGCGGAGCCCTCCTTTCTTCATTTGTGCTTACCTGGCCACAATTGGCTGTGAAGAGGCGATTTGAGGGATATCTTACAACTTGTCACTTTGGAACAGTTAGGAGCAGTCTAGTGGACTTTGAGGACCATAGCTCTAGTTATGATTGTGCATGTTTTAACTGTGATTGTTTGAAATTTTGCCGTAAGTCCGTACACATTCTTGCAAAAACTCTATCTAAAAAAAACACTTTCAAAAATTTCAAAACTCCAAAAACAAACAATTTTTTTTATAAAAATAAAAAAAATTAAAAAAAAAACACTTTCTTTTTCTTCTCCTTTCTCTCATTACATCATGGGTACCCCACCTCGCAAAACTCTTGCCGAACTTTGGTACCCACAACCACACATTACTTCCTATGGTTCTTGTTTTGGTCGAATTTCGAACGACCCCTCCATGCCCAAAATTTCTTTGAAAGATCGAATAGACGCGTCTAGGAAAAATAATTTGACTCAGCAATCCACTTCGTATCAACCGTTTCAAACATTCACCCCTTCTCATATTGATACCCCTTTTGAGAGTCCAGTTGTAACCCCAAAACCTATGTCTATTGCTAAACATATTGAATAATCTCGTAACCGATTTTTCACTTCTTTCACCACTGCGAATTCTTTGAATCAACAATTCCATTCATCTTCTTATCCAAATGTTGATCCTACTCCTGTCCAACCATTCAATTCCTACCAGTCCTACCCGACTTTCGCACCTTCCCTAGACATTGCTTCTATACAGCCATTTGGGAGTTTCCAGTATCCAAACAACTTTGAATTTTTTACTGAAACTCCTTCACAACCCATGTCTAGTTTGGAACAGGAGTTGGAAGACTTTAGGGTAGCGTCATGCCAACAGATGATGGATTTGAATGCGTCCATGGCCGCCCTTATACAACCTAGTGACCCGGTAGCTAGTTTCTAACTAGCTCCACATTTCCCAACGTATGATGAGGCAGTTGGACAGATTGAGAATTTGAGTGGTGAGAGTGAGCTGTACACCCTTCCAAATCAAACCTACCAATCCCAAATTGAATCCCACAACTCCGGTTTTGAATGTCTATCATGTGTTCCAAATGATTCACCAGTTGAAGATAAAACGTTTAATGAGTTGTACGACTTTATAGTGTTTGACTTACCTGATTGTGAAGGGTCCCTTTCGAGTGAACCCACATCCAATCCTTTTGAACTCTACACCTCCACTTTAGAACATGAATTGATTGATACCCATGCTTTTGATAAGGTGTCTGAGAAACTTGATTTTCACTTAATCAAGGATATTGACGCAGGGAATATTTTGGATGATGAACCAGCAGTTTTGGATGAGTTTTTCTTTCTAATTGATCATCCCGAGACATTAAATGTTTCTCCCGAACTTCATATGCATCTTTATTTTGATGAGAATTGCGTGGATAAGCTAAATTTTGAGAATAATATTGAGGAAATTATTGAGGATGAAGCAGTTTTACTTGAGGAGTCGGATTTTCCAATTCATTCTATCCCTTTCATTGACTGCGCATACCCTCCTGAATTTTTAACCGATACCCTTCCTCAATCACTTCCCTCCATCCTCGTTCCGACCTTGTAAGAAACAGTTACACTTTCATTTTCAATGTCTGGTTTACCAAGTTCGACGTACCCATGTTTTCTCACGAATCTTGAGGGACTTGACCTCATTTCTCAGTGGGTTGATAGATTAGCACAATCGCTTTTTACACATCGGTCATTACAAATTAAGCTAATTTATACACTCCATCTCCACCCTCAGGTTCGTATTCAACTTCTTTCTCCCAATTTCTCTGGTTCTTCTTCTAATCTTCCTTTAATGATAGCGAGTGTTAATGAATCACAATCCGATATTTTGAGTTCGATAATTCTAGAAAAACAACTTGATTTAGACTCTTTTGAGAATAAGGTAGATGAGCCTTACGAGTTTCCTACCTCCGTAATTTTTGAAAAATCAAGTGTATAGAATTCTGGCATGGAACTTATTGACATTGAAACGTTCAATCGGACCATCGATGAAAGTCTCAAAGATATTTTCGCTGACGAACTTGCATTCCTAAACGACATGGATTTTGTGATTAATCAACCTCCACCTGAAGAAGTCGAACCACCACTATTTCTTCTTATCCTATACGAGAATGTGACATTTCTTTCCATTCCTAATCATCCACATTCTCGTTTCCGTTCACGATTATTGTTTCGTCTCTACAAATCGAGACGTAAACATTTTCCATTACACCACTTATCTTTACCCCATTTCTTCCTGACTCAATACAACATGTTCTTTCACCAACCGGCGCTTTATAACGATAAAATTTTTGAATGGTTGGTGCTAACTTTTGGCCTGTGTAAGGCCTTATATAGCTTGATACTGTGTTTTTCTCCCCTTAACTCTGAACTTTAACGCTTAAACGGTGGAAACGCTGTTTCACTTAAATTTGGGCGGAATCTTTTTGTGTATATATATATATTTTTTTCTTTTAATAAAATTTTTAAAAAAAATAATAATAATAATAAATAAACAAACAGGGGAGTGCCAACAATTTTGACCCTCTTGGTGTAGCCTGACAGTGAGGGCACTGTCAAGTTTAAGTTTGGGGGTATGCTCGGTAAGCTTTCTTCTTTCGCATTCATGTGTATATTTTTGCATTTGCATACTTATTTTAAAACCCATAAAAATCAAAAATTAAATTTTTTTTTTGAAAATTGGCGGTTGACTAGTTAGGAACTAGATCCTAAAATTAGTAAATTAAAAACCCTAAAAATAACCTTTCTTAAAGTTTAACTGCAGAAAATATATGTCCTTGTATTTTATTTAGAAATAGGCAAATTTTGAGTTCAGTTCTTGGGCTAAATCGAAATAAGGGAAGAGTATTGAAAGCTCTATTTGAAGTATAAGTCTGAAAAATAATTCTGAATCTTAAGTCCAAATTCTGAAAATATATACCCTACTATACACACTTACACACATCTTGAAACTTAGGATAGTAGAGGATACCTTGAAATGCTCTTGTCTAAAATCCTTAGTATGAAGGAAAATAAAATAAAAGTATAAGTGGTGAATAAAGAGATAAAAAATGAACACTGGTGTTGTAATTGTTTAAGGCAGCACAAATAAAAAATATAGCGAGGGTGCTTTATCACCTAGTGCCTTAGACTAACTGGTTTGGGAGTCACTGCTAAGCCTTAGGTATTGCAAGACGAGGAATTACGCCTAAATACGCAAGCACATTTTGTAATCGGTCGTTTAGTACCTCAAGAAGTATTAATGGTCGCATGAAGAATGTGTGAGCAATTTCATCTAAAATTCACCAACTAAAAGTATTTTGAAGATGGACAAGAATATGATAGATTGAATTGAATTTCCAAGTGTGGAGGTGATAATTACACACACGTAGGGATATATAATTGGAGTTTGGAGGAGAGATAGGAATAAAAGATAGGGCTTATATCTTCAGTAGAGATGATAAAAATTCCTGAGTTATGATTGCACCTTAGAAGGAAAACTTAGGAGATGCTGAAAGCTTTATAAATTTGCAAAACGTATATGTTCTTAAGTTAAATGAAAAGGAAGTGTGAAAAATACGAGTTGATGATTTCTAAGTTGAAGATAATAGACTTCCTCGCTAGAATACTGAATTGAAGAATTAGAGTCAACGGCCAAATTGATCGGATTTTGTGGGTAGTATCCGCTGAAAACCCTCAGGAGACAACACTCCTCCTACTAGGGACATCTAAAGGTTTAACGGCTTGTTGCACGAGATCAGTGCAACCGCGTTTCCTGCGAAAGTGAGGTTAGGAATTTTTGAGAATAAAATTGGTTTTGCTCGGGACGAGCAAAAGATAAGTTTGGGGGTATTTGTTCATATCAGATTTTTGCATTTTTATATCGCCCATTCTTAATCACATTGCATATAAGTAGCTACTTTTGATCCATATCTGCTAAATAGTTGCAGGTTACTGTAAGTCCACGGTAGCGTCCGGCCATCTAACAGACGCCAAATGCGGAACAAAAACTTTTTACAAACTGGCGCTATCGTGTACCGTAACCCGGATCTGCCATTAAAGCTAAACTAACAAATTACAAATAGGGTAGAAATGTTATACCGAATGATCCGAGTCCTTCGGTCTTCAACCATCATCACACGCTTTGTTGCGGCTGCTCCGATCTCCTAAATCTCCAGTCTTCTCGTCCAGGTGGCACCACGTCGACGGATCTTTAAACGGGCTCTCGCCTCTGAACCAAGGCAACTCGGTCGTCAAGTTTGCCAAAAGAGACGACCAAGATGTTGTAGAGAATGAGTAGAACACTTTGTCTCATTACGTCCAAAGTCACGGACGAACGGTTAATGAAGTTGCCTTTTATGGAATCGAGTAAATGGAAATGAGTAGATTAATTTCCATGAACCATAATCTTTTTTCAAAATAATGAACAACCTTTTTCCACCAAAAGATGTGGCCAACCATTATAAAGAGGAGGGGTGAGTGTAGGAGCAAGGGGGTGAGTGTAAGAATGAAGCTTATCATAACAATGACTCACTAACACATTAAATGCAAAACCATGATTCACTAACCTAGTCATCCTTGCATTAATGAATCATTAAATGCACTAATGAGTCACAAAGATGCATGAACCTAGTCACCACCTTCTAGAAGCCTCTAGAAACTTCCACACTCATCTCAAGAAAAGATAAATCCGTTTTTAACCGAATGTTAAAAGACGGGTGATAGAAAACTGGAAACTGGCAACTTCCAAAAGGCGATCCTGAAACGAATTTCAGGATAACCCCGTATCAGTATAAACATACCCGCATTTGTATTATGACCGAATACAAATGCAACTGAGACAAAGAAATTATATCTACACAATATAATACTCGGATCCGGCTTAAACCAAAGCCTACCAGTATTATCTGCCTGAAAAATGACACGTGCGAAAACGCACGAGCATTTTCCGAACCCTGCCATAAAACCATACGGCCTCTATAACGTTTCACCCGAACTTGGGAAAGTGTCTGGGGGACTCTAATGACTCATCAACACACTGGCACTGGGTATAACCTCTAGCCCGTCAGAGGTACAAGCTGTACGTAACGTTTGCCTATGTATTGATTGGAAGGGAAGCTGACGAGCGAACTCATCCATAAACCCTACTGAGCCTGACAGTGACAATGTATATACAGTCTGATCCGTTCGTCTAAAGAGTATCGCATATCGAGTCTAGGGGGGTGGATAAAGTCAGACCCCTAATAACGCGATAAATCGTGTCGGCATGAAGCCCATCGCCACCTGAGAAACTACTGATCCAAATCAGTAATTCTCCACTACCTCGGCCGAGGGTTTCTAGTGATGGACACCCGTGCACTGTGCGACATCAACCCCCAATACCGGGAGAGACGAATCCCCGACGATCCGCTCACTGCCTCCATGTGGCTCGGGACTGTACCCAAAAAATACCCGTTTGCATGTCTCCTTTGAGCGTGGTAGGGTATAAATCAAAGCACAGTGGGAACTCACATGAGACAAATGACGATCTGAGGTCGACAAACTAACCTGTACACATGTCACTAGGGAACTGCTATCTGACGATATGTATAATACCAATTAGCATATTCCCGGCAAGTCCTGTCCGGTGTACTCATAACCTAATGACCACCTGTATACATCTTAGGTGATCCAACTGACACCAATGGCTTGTGAGACCGGCCACCGCCCCTCGTCGGGGTCTCGACTGTATACACTAGTCTATTCTGGAGTATCGATGCCCTGTCTCGAAACTCCCTCGACTAGGGACACTTTAAGGATGTGCGTACAGACCCCAGCTCCCAAGTATATGATCGCCATCATACTGCTGGCAGTCAAGCAAGAATCCTATGGGCTCTATCAATCATGCAATAGCGAACTAAAGCATGTATACTATGATAAAGACAAACCAGATAGCATACTATCATCTCGAGCAAGATTGTCATATCGGTATAGGTCCTGCCTCAATCATTGCAATCACGTGCCTGCGATCCAATAATTGACTTTGAGGGCACTATCTCCAACAATCTCCCACTTGCACTTAAGGCTAATTATTGCGATGTCGCATACTCACAGCCCGTGTGATACCGAACACCCAACTCTTCTACTAATCAGTTTCACAAAGCTAGTTTGTAAAACTCTTATGTTCGAGAAATAGCCTCAGTGAGTGGATCCGTCCTGATGTTTCTTTCTATATCTCTCTAAATATCAAGTTCGCGGAGAAAGCCATCTCCCGAATCGAGTAATACCTGTCTAAGAATATGTCTGAATATCTGATGGGACCTAGTTCATAAATGAAATCCAAATCCAAACTTCTTAGACTGTATCGATAACTGAACCTAATCAGTATCCAGCACCATGCCTCCCACAGTATCCTCTTGGACCACCTGTCCATAATACTGTCCCTCATCAGAGGGAAAACTATAACTCTGACAATCACTCTATCATCTATGTCACTTTTGAAGCCTGGAATGATAACCGTCTTCCGAAGGAGGCTGCCGTCATCAAATCCATAAAACATGCACCTTATGTTCTAAAACTGCTTTCTTACGTTTCTTCAGGATTGGATTAATATAAACTTATCGCATCAAGTGCAAAAACTACATCTGGTGTGGTACTTGACATCTCATGATTGACTCAATTGCCTAAGCAAGTGATCTGCCAATCATGCACATCCCTCTCTCCTTTAGTCTCTAAGACACCTTTAGAGAGGGTGACTCCATCACCTGCAGGTACACCACCATGCCAGGAGTCATCTATTCTAAAATACTATTAGAATACTGTCAATGTACCCACATTGGGAAACTACCCAAATCTAGATCTAATACCATAGATCTAGTAACCAGAATGTCTGATATTATATCCATATCTTATCTGGAGAAACAACTGTGTGACGACCACAGTACAACCGATCGTAGTATAGGAATTTTACTTCCTACTCTGTGTATGTCATCCAAATACCAGGACATCACACCCTACTACCTTCTTAACATATCCATCCCCTATTCTGATGAAGTTAAACCTATGACTGTCACATCAAAAATAGATGATCTTATCTCCGCTATATCTGCTCAAGCCTATAAATAGACATAAGCTACTTGCCCACTATGCTTTCGCTGCTCCCACTGACTACGACAACCCTCTGGCAGATAATATCTACGTACACTTCTAAAGCATGTTTAGAACGACGTTATACTTATCCTTTTGCCGGGTCTCATAGTCTGGAACAACAGTAGTGTCAAGTCTGGGTAAACAAGAACCTCTCTGTCACCGTCCTTGAGGCTACCGGAGTACCTCTCGGGTGTCTGAGGTTACCCACCATATCTGCGGAGTGGCTATTGGAATATCAAACCTGATTGAATATATAGGTCCTATTAAATTTTCCGTAATCGTTTGCGGTTCTGGAATCACTTCCAGTTCTACCATACCCCCACTACTGTTTTCTGGAAAAAAATCCATTTTAATAAAACTGTGGCGAGTCAAGAACAATATCACTATTGATCTTCCAGATGGTAGAAATGTCAACCTTCGTCAAAGCCAGGGTCAACCCACAAACTGCCATTACAGAAACGTGCCTTGAGTTATCCAGTGTCTGGTTTTAAGCATAAGCTGGACAACTCCCCGTACCTTAACATCGTTAAGATATGAACCATTCTATATCCAATATAGAAACAGAGACACTAATTTAATTGGAACCAGATTCAAATCATCCAGCTGTCTCCAGTGCATATCAACTTTAATGGAGAGAGGCTAATCAGCATTACTCAACTTAGGAATACATCCAATTATGAGTAACCCGAAAGAGAAACAAGTTTCTCAAAACCATTACTATCAACTGAATACCAATCATAAGAATCTACATCTTCGATCTCTTTGAAGAATCCCGATACTTGCGACAGCTGGTTCTCTACTTTATTCTTATACCCATAACTTCTCAAAAATTAGACATTGTATTTCTACGAAACACTTGTTTAAAATCTAGAGAAGTCATAAGTGAACAGAACATAGTACGAGGACCTACCCCTTTGTCCTGACAGACACCGGACAAGATACAATACGCTGTATAAGTCCGCTGAGTTGAATAACTCAAAACCTGTGCATCGTAGATTGAAAACTGTACCCAGGCGATTTCCTCAAATATCACCAATTACAACGAATTCCGATATAATGAGGATGATCTCCTAATTCCCAATAATTTACTCCCACTCATCATCTGTAAAACTATACAGATATGAGAATGAAACCTGGTAATTACATACCCTGGAGTAAGTATCTAATCGGGAAAACGGTTTTCCTTTAACAATGCACTGAAACATGAAAATGTTTCATAGGGATATCCTGGTATTCCTAGTAATGCCTCTTCCATAAATCAATTCATGACTATAATCGTATATTTCTTTGCCATCTCTCCAAATCCCTTTATTTATCTTTATTCATTACCTTCTGTACACTATCGTTAGGCTAAGTGGTTTTCTTCCTTCCCTACCGTTCGGCACCAGCCTATGGTTTGGAAGAAGACTATCTAGTAAGCATAATAGGTGTACTCTCCTAAACCAAGGAGTACTCGTATCTTGAAAGAAGGTGATGATAAAAGACAATTGAATAATACCTTATTCTATTTCTCCCGAACTGGGAAAAAGCAAAGGTGAAATAGGAGTGGCGATGAAGTACGTGGTTTGGTCGTGAATGATAACAGTCGCAATTTACTTTGCCCTCTTTCTAATCCCTTTATCTTGTCTTTAGTTATTACCTTCTGTACACCCTACTTAGGCTAATTGGTTTTCTTCATTCCCTACCTTTCGGCACCAGCCTATGGTTTGGAAGAAGACTATCCAATAAGCGTAATAGGTGCACTCTCCTAAACCAAGGAGCCCTCGCAACCTGAGAGAAGGTGATAATAAAAGACAACTGAATAAACCAATTCAATTTCTCCTGAACCTGGATCCATCCTCGAAGTAGTACCTTCGAGTTCGTATATAACCATACGATGGATCTATCCAATGGAAGTGGATGTCCGTAATAATACGGGATATTCTGAGAAATACAAAGGGTAAAAGAAGGAGCGGCAATGACTTATGCAACTCGGACAATCCAAAATCCAGTATTATAAGAAAGTTCGGTCAACTTGGTCACTGAGTCAAAGTCTAGGGTCGGTCAAAGGTCGCTGCCAAAGAGAGAGAGAAAAGAAACACTCTGCGTGCACTCTAACCTAGATCAGAATGGTTATCACTTTATCTAATCAGGAAACCTCCCACTGTAATCTCAAATTCTCCTCCAAACCTGAAAGAAGAATTAGTCGGGATCACTCGAAGAGTAAACCAACTCATCAGTGAGAATCGGGATCCAACTATCATCGCATGATAACGTGATGGAATCCACTCACGTTATCACACTCCAGAAGGTATGCTCATATCTGGCAAGTTTCAGTTTCTTTAGAAACTCCCGATGTTATTTTTGCCCCATGCTCTTATGACCTTGGCGTTAGGTCAAAATATCATAAGTCGCATGCCAAGTTCTACCCGTCACTATCCAAGTCAATTTGAACCCACCCGCACATGCCCTTGGCGTTAGGTCAAAATGGCAGAACGACTGTCCCAAATCAACTCATCTATCTATGCAACAAATGAATACCCAGCAGCTACCAAACACTATGCCTTGGCGTTAGGTCAAAATACATAGCTTGAATACTACTGACCATCCATAAGAAATGACGGAGGGCTACGGCTGGTTTTTGGTGAAAAACCTTTAACGTAATGAACTTGATCTCGTTGAAGGAACCTGATAGCTTTTTATGAAAATATAGTGACGAAAACCTTTTGCTAAAGAGGTCACTCCCGGTGAAGGGATCTCGGCTCTTTCCTCGTGGAATGAGGTGCAGGATATTCCAACTGAATACCTCGATGCAAAGCAACTTGTAATCGACTATATTGAAGTTATTACCCTGACACAAACTTCTGACCAAGGGGTCACTCCCGGTGAAGGGATCTCGGCCCTTGCCTCGTCGAATGAGGTGCAGGATATTCCAACTGAATACCGCTATGCAAAACAAAAGGAAACGTCTTTGTAATAACACCTTTTAAAATTTGTTCCAACAACATCAAATATAGGTTTGTTTTATCCTTGCATCGATAAGAATCAATGCAGTCCCATCAATCAATCACACCAGAAAAGAACGAAAATAAAATGTACGTATATGCCATCCGCATTCGCCACTGGGTCCCGTCATCACCCGTTAGGTTACTTAACTAACGACAGAGCAGGGGATGGACTAGCGCGGGTGTAAAACATATACAATATCTAATAGTATATATACCAATATACAATAATCACTCCAGGCGTGATAATATGCAACATTACAGAAAAGTAATAAGCATCACAGAACAATACAGATAATCTGGGATCCCCAGGTTTCACAGAGCCGCTACTGAAACCCGACGTTCCCCTGGTCGTGTGGATAGCCTGTGCAATGAAACCTAGACCCCTACAGGTGCGGCAAGTTACCCGCCAAAACCTGAAGCGAGGTAGTCCCCCACAGCAAAGTGAATGGAACACCCGGCACTTCACGGAATACGGTAACTTGAGCACCCCTCCTTGGGTCAACCTGTACCCCTTACGAGTGCGGCGAATAGTCTGCCAATTCTAGAGTGAGGCCCCTCTGCCTCTCAAAACCATGAGATACGGACCCGTTGCCCTCCAGAACCCGGCTATCCGTGCACTCCTGCACGGGATAAACCTAGTACAGAAAATAAAATATGTACAACGGATACATCGACCTCAACCTGGTCGTGCCCCAAAAGAATATTATACAAACAGGCAGTGACGGCAGTCCACATGTTGGACGCTCGCCCCGCAATATCAAATGTACAAATAAATCCAAACTGCACTACCATTGCACACTGCTATCCACCACGACATATCCGCAACAATACAGCACAACACAGAACATCAACGCGAATGTCACGTTCGCAAACCCGTCTAAAAGAACTATAGCAATCAGACGCGGTTTACCGATCAAATGACATTTCCGGTCGGAGATATAATGTAAATACTGCAAACTAACAAGTTTAAAATTTCGATCGACTAAACTTCCTGAAGTGGGCCCCACGTACATCTGCTGTACAGTAACAAAATCTTGGCCCAAAAGAATATTACCAAAAACCACAATTTCCACTCAAGAAGCCACTGTACAAATTTGGAGCAATGATCAAACAGACTGGCCGCGGATGCACGGTCAAACCCTAGGTTTGACAGCGATTCCGCGGCGGTCTAGTAGGGTCGCGTGCCCAAATTTGTACCACGTGCTTAGAAAACCCTGCACATTTTTCTGATATATGTAAAATAATTTTTAGAACCTTTTAAAAAACGACAGAAACCAGTGTGCCAAAAAATTGCGATTTCGGAAATTCCGTTCGATCGATCTTTTAAACGCGTTAGCATAAATAAGTAAAGCTTAATGGTGAGGCTCTGATACCACTGTAAGTCCACAGTAGCGCCCCGGCCGTCTAACAGACGCCAAATGCGGAACAAAAACTTTTTACAAACTGGCGCTATCGTGTACCGTAACCCGGATCTGCCATTAAAGCTAAACTAACAAATTACAAATAAGGTAGAAACGTTATACCGAATGATCCGAGTCCTTCGGTCTTCAACCATTATCCCACGCTTTGTTGCGGCTGCTCCGATCTCCTGAATCTCCAGTCTTCTCGTCCAGGTGGCACCACGTCGACGGATCTTTAAACGGGCTCCAGCCTCTGAACCGAGGCAATTCGGTCGTCAAGTTTGCCAAAAGAGACGACCAAGATGTTGTAGAGAATGAGTAGAACACTTCGTCTCATTATGTCCAAAGTCACGGACAAACGGTTAATGAAGTTGCCTTTTATGGAATCGGGTAAATAGAAATGAGTAGATTAATTTCCATGAACCGTAATCTTTTTTCAAAATAATGAACAACCTTTTTCCACCAAAAGATTTGGCTGGCCATTATAAAGAGGAGGGGGTGAGTGTAGGAGCAAGGGGGTGAGTGTAAGAATGAAGCTTATCATAACAATGACTCACTAACACATTAAATGCAAAACCATGATTCACTAACCGAGTCATCCTTGCATTAATGAATCATTAAATGCACTAATGAGTCACAAAGATGCATGAACCTAATCACCACCTTCTAGAAGCCTCTAGAAACTTCCACACTCATCTCAAGAAAAGATAAATCCGTTTTTAACCGAATGTTAAAAACGGGTGATAGAAAACTGGAAACTGGCAACTTCCAAAAAGCGATCCCGAAACGAATTTCAGGATAACCCTGTATCAGTATAAACATACCCGCATTTGTATTACGACCGAATACAAATGCAACTGAGACAAAGAAATTATATCTACACAGTATAATACTCGGATCCGGCTTAAACCAAAGCCTACCAGTATTATCTGTCCGAAATATGACACGTGCGAAAACGCACGTGCATTTTCCGAACCCTGCCATAAAACCATACGGCCCTCTACAACGTTTCGCCCGAACTTGGGAAAGTATCTGGGGGGGACTCTAATGACTCATCAACACACTGGCACTGGGTATAACCTCTAGCCCGTCAGAGGTACAAGCTGTACGTAACGTTTGCCTATGTATTGATTGCAAGGGAAGCTGACGAGCAAACTCATCCATAAACCCTACTGAGCCTAACAGTGACAATGTATATACGGTCCAGTCCGTTCGTCTAAAGAGTATCGCATATCGAGTTTAGGGGGTGGATAAAGTCAGACCCCTAATAACACGATAAATCGTGTCGGCATGAAGCCCATCACCACCTGAGAAACTACTGATCCAAATCAGTAATTCTCCACTACCTCGGCCGAGGGTTTCTAGTGATGGCCACCCGTGCACTGTATGACATCAACCCTCAATACCGGGAGAGACGAATCCCCGACGATCCGCTCACTGCCTCCATGTGGCTCAGGATTGTACCCAAAAAATACCTGTTTGCACATCTCCTTTGAGCGTGATAGGGTATAAATCAAAGAACAGTGGGAACTCACACGAGACAAATGACGATCTGAGGTCGACAAACTAACCTGTACACATGTCACCAGGGAACTGCTATCTGACGATATGTATAATACCATCTAGCATGTTCCCTGCGAGTCCTGTCCGGTGTACTCATAACCTAATGAGCACCTGTATACATCTTAGGTGATCCAACTGACACCAATGGCTTGTGAGACCGGCCACCGCCCCTCGTCGGGGTCTCGACTGTATACACTAGTCTACTCTGGAATATTGATGCCCTGTCTCGAAACTCCCTCGACTAGGGACACTTTAAGGATGTGCTTACAGACCCCAGCTCCCACGTATATGATCGCCATCATACTGCTGACAGTCAAGCAAGAATCCTATGGGCTCTATCAATCATGCAATAGCGAACTAAAGCATGTATACTATGATAAAGACAAACCAGATAGCATGCTATCATCTCGAGTAAGACTGTCATATCGGTATAGGTCCTGCCTCAATCATTGCAATCACGTACCTGCGATCCAATAATTGACTTTGAGGGCACTATCTCCAACAGTTACAGGTTCTCAGCTCATTACAGTGAAATTCATGAAAATTCGCTGCAAATATGGGACTACGACCAACAAACAGAGAAATATGAGTTTCCGCACACTATCCGTATAATGCCACCTACCAGTTCAAGGAACAAATGGAAAATCATTGAGCATTTCAATGCACAAAACACAAGGGCAGCATAAGATCCAAGACTTCAAATGCGAAGCTCAAGGCAAAAGTCCACTGTTGAATATCTGGAATAGAACTGAAGAGCTTCTGAGAAACCAAGTGAAGAAAACAGAAGATAAAAGCAACATGAAGAAACCCTGAAGAAATGGGCCCATGATTCCACCAAACGGCCGCGGAACCGAGGCCAGACAGGCACTTCTGCCGCAGAACCGCGGCCGTGTTATGCACGTGCCGGTGGCAGTGTCGGTGCTTTGACTCGGCTCTCTTGGGGTAGTTTTGTAAATTAGTGATTGGATCAGAATGTAAACATAGGGTTTTCCTATCTATAAATAGAAGAGCTCAAAGCCAAATTAGGTGTGCCTCTTTCAGGGTGCCTCTTTGGAGGATGCCTCTCTTTATTTTTTATTCCTCTTTTTAATTTCTAGATCTAAATTTAAATTTGATTGTAATGCATTTTTGAGAGAACATCAATAAAGTAAGCTTTTTATTTATCTCGCATTCTTTTTATCGTACCTGCAATTTTTTATTGTTAATCCAGTAATAGAAATTTATCTGCATTTTTCCTTATAATGAATTTTATTGTTATCTCTCTAATGAGTGGGTAATTCCTCACTTGTTAGGGTAGGAGAGGGAAGGTTTGAGAGAATGAAATCTCTCTCACTCCTTTCTTTGACCAAATAATTTTAAATACAGACTCCCTTTAATTCAACCATAATCCGCTCACTGCGGCACCCTATCCTACATGATAGCGGTGATTCCCTAGTTAGACCGGTTGTGGTTGAATTAACCGGAAGTTAGGGTTAAGAGCCAAGAACGGACGGACAAGGACCAAAAGGAAGAAACTAAGTTTCTTCCCAGTCGTGCTAATCCCCGTTGTTGCCGATTACCCTAACACCTTTATTCACAACTAAGGCATTGAAAGAAGTAAGAAGATCCCTATTTCATACTAACTTAATCCTAACCCTAAAAAGCTTTTTATCAACTTATTCTCATTCATAGATCTTAAAACAAAACCCAACTTAATTGGACTTAACTCGTTAGAACATAAAGAAAAGGATTCCTTCTCCCTGAAGATCGACCCGTTCTCAACCGGCTAGCTACCAAGCGACACCGTCTTGATTGCGGTAAATTTAAACACAGAAAATCTCTGACAATCAACATCGTTATAATCTCATATTGTTTATATGGATCGTTTGACACATAGATTTTAAATCTAGATCGACAATATCGAGATCTGAATCACGATATATAGATAATATTGTTTGAGAGGCAACATGACTTGGAACCCTAAAAATATCACTTTTATATTGTTATATTTATGGCATAAAATGAATGGAAATCGTGTTAATTATTGTTTTTTGTTGGGGTAAAAATTTACACCCCGGTTGACCGAGTCAAAGTCAAGGTCAACCCCCAAGCTAGGTGAGCCCAAGCCCAGGTCAAGCGGGCCCATGCCCAAATCGAGCCCGCAGCCAGCCTCCCCATGCCAACAACAAAATCATGTAATAAATAATTTTTATGTAATTGTTTATGCATGAATGTGGGCATAAAGCCAATATTTTGTAAGCCCATGGCTTATGTGCAAAAATGAAATGGCACATGTGCCATGAGATGGCTAAAATGCCATTTTTGTAAAGCCCAAGGGGCTATATGTAAATATGTAAGCCTATATAAGGCAAAATGATGATGAATAAACAACACTTTTTCATTCCCCCAAAATTAGGGTTCTTTGTGCCTCTTGCTCCTTCTCCAAGGTTCTAAACCTTCTCAATTCTTTTGAATTAAATCGAGAGTTTTACTCTTTCTTTTCCAAAACTAAGTAGTTTTCCACCACAAAACCCACAAAGGGGAACTCAGATCTCCCATCAGATCCCAAAAAGGAGAAATTTTGATATCTCACATCTCTTGATCTTCAAGATCCGGCCAAACAACAGGAGGAAGAAGAAGAACATCTTTCACTAAACCCCAAAGAAAGAAGAAAAACACTCAGGAGTCCAACTCCTCTTTGATTTCTCTTCAGAGAAATCTTTTTAGGCTAAAAGCCTCTTGTCCTCTCCGGCGCGCAGCGCAAGTGCGCAAAGCGCCCGCGTGCCGACACGTGGCGCGCGCTTGCGCAAGTGCGCAAAGCGCCCGCGTGCCGACACGTGGCGCGCGCGCTTGCGCAAGTGCGCAAAGCGCCCGCGTGCCGACACGTGGCGCGCGCGCTTGCGCACCTGCGCGCTTGCGCACCTGCGCAAAGCGCCCGCGTGCCGACACGTGGCGCGCTTGCGCAAGGGCGCAAAGCGCCAGCGTGCCGACACGTGGCGCGCGCGCGCTTGCGCACCTGCGCGCAGCGCTCTTGCGCAAAACGCCAACATGCCGACACGTGGCGCGTGCGCTTGCGCACCTGCGCGCAGCGCTCATGCACAAGTTGCCCACGTGTCGACACGTGGCGCGCGCGCGCCTGAGCGCACAGCACCTTAGCGCACAGCGCTCTAGGCGCTGGCCCACGCATTCTTTGGATGTCTTTTTCCCCTTTACTTATATATGCATACATATATACATATGTATACAAATTTGTGCACACACGCACTCCACGACACTGTCCTTGTTAGAAAAAAATTTCTAACGGGGCGCTGCCCCGCACCCCGCAAGGGGGCTGCTAGCCCCCTTGACCCCCAGCCCGCTATCCGGGTAGCGGGACCCCCGTAAAAACTCTGCGTGGCTCCCGATATATCCAAAACCCCCTTTCAGAACAGAACACACGTACACTGCACATTGAGTTCGCATGACCAGTTTAACCTGTTAATCGGAGGTTCCCTCGCCCCAAAGGCGAGGGGTAATTAACGGCAGCTTAGTCCGCGGCTGCCGGAGATTCGGATCCCCACAATCATTAAACCCCGGCCTACCCTAGGCAGGGGGAATCTGTAGCACGCCTGACAAGCGTGCGCGTATTCCCATCTCAATGGGGTGACGAAAAACACCCTACAGATTCTGGCACGCCCGGTGGGACCAATCTCTCCTCCCATATTTCGGGTTAAGCGTTCATGCGAACTCAATCAATGTACATACCTGTATTCATGCTAAAAATAATGCTTCTTCATGCAGATTTTCAAGCAATCACCTTCCGACGATATCTTCGATGATGAACTCAGCTCCCGTCTCCTACACAATGAAGATAGACTCCAGGACGGTCCTTCCGGCCAGTCTCGGGCGACAATGGGAGGAGCCGCTGCTACCTTTCGGCTCTATCATGTTCATACCAATTGGCGCCATCCCAGCTCCTCAAGCTCCAGTGGCAGACAAACCGGTCTCGAAAGGCAGAAGACCAAATGTGGTGATCTCAAGGGCGCCCCAACCCAAACGCAAGTCGGTGTCTGAACGAATTTCCTTGGCCCCAGCTGGGGGCAAGGCCATCAACACCAATAAAGCTACAACGCATCCCGAGCAAGCTCCAGCGGTGCCCTTGACCACTGCTCGATCGGGTGTCTTCTCTAAGCTCCCCTCTGATCAACTCACAATGGCTTCCCGGGTAGCAGATGCCCGCCAAGCCTTCAAAATCGAGAAGCTGAGGGAGAAAAGGCTCAGATATAGAGCCAACAAAAGGGCTAGGGCTACTGCCAGGCTAAACCTCATGAGGTTCGAAGAACAGGGTTACCCCGCCAAAGATGAGGGGATGGCTGAATGTGTTATCCACACTGTCTACGTGGTGGGCACGCGCAGCAAGAGCAAGGACGGGGCCACCACATCTCAAATCCAATCTGGCTTGAATGTGGTTGCCACTTCCCAAGAACAGCCGCCTCCGCTGGATGATGAAAACCCTCTCGATGAGGCTGATAGGCAGAGAGAGCCCTCAATTCATGAGGAGTCAGGCTCGGAAAGCGAAGATGAGCCAACTTTCCGTCCTAAGACCGCAGAGCAGCAACTTCTCCAAGAACTCCGAAAACAGCTCAGAAGCAAAGATAAGGAGATGGCCAAGCTCTACTCAAAGATCGACGACTTGACAAATGTCGTCTTACGGCTTACGGCCCAACTTGCCACTCAGCCGCCCAATCAAGCACAGGGCTCAGCTCATGAACCGGGAAATGGTGTCCCGAGACAGCCGACGCCCGTTCCCTCAAATCCAAAAGTGGGCGGACCGCATGAAAATCATTCGCATCCTATCTCGGCAAATCTCTTGGCTACCGATGACAGTAGCCCGCTAACTCAAGATCAAATCATGGATTTGGTTGCCAACAAAGTCAAAACCTTGGTAGCTGAAGCCGAAGCGCAAAAAGATATCAGTAGTAGTGGAAGACCATATCCTGCTCAGTATGATCTGGTAGAATTTCCTAGCGGCTATGTCATCCCCAAATTCGGAAGATTCGATGGGACGGGAAACGCGAATCAGCACATCGCCCACTTCAAAGCCTCATGCGGGAATACTGGGGGCAATGATGCGCTTCTCCTCCGCCAGTTCGTCAATAGCCTGACCGATGTTGCTTTCGACTGGTACGCGAGCATACCGGATGGCTCCGTCACAACTTTTGTCTAAATGGAGTCTCTGTTTCGGCAGAGGTTCATGAGCGTCAGCGATAAGATTACCATTGCCGAGCTCGTAAGGACCAAGCCCAAGAGCGACGAAAGCAGCACGGATTTTATAACCCGATGGCGTAATCTCTCCATCAAATGCGAACCGCCGATAGAGCAGGACCAATCTGTCAGTCTCCTTGTCGGAAATCTCAACAACTGGATGGCCCCGTTTCTATGTACAGCGGGTCTCAAAACATTCCAAGAGCTGACCAAAAAGGTCCAAACGTTGGAACGCTCAAAGCCCGAGTCCGCTCAGGATCTTCAGTTCACAAATAGACCGAAACCTTGGAGGGACGACAACCGAAAAGGCGGAAGTTCTAACATCACCGATTCTCCAAATAAGCAGAGAACGGGCGGACCAAAAACTGACCAGTCTCGAGGGCCAACTTTGGAGGAAAGGAGAAATAAGGTCTACTCATTCCGAAGGGACAAGGTCCACAAAATTTTTAAAGACGCTCTGAAGAATGGCCTGCGGCTACCAGAACCGAGAAGGCTAAGTGAAGCAAACAAGACTGATCATCCCAACTTTTGCCCATACCACCGAGTGTTGGGGCACACTATTGAAGACTGTTGCATCTTCAAGGATTGGGTCGAGAAACAATACAAGGCGGGAGAAATATCATTGTCCCCTGGCGTGTTAACAAACAATCAAGCTGCGACCGCCAATTTCATACAAACGGGGACCGAAGTCCTCCAGGGACCTGATTCTCTCAAACATCCGCCTTTCTCTGGAAACAACAGACCACCAAGTCTTTAAACTGGGAATAATCGACCGCCACGTCATTAAACTGGAAACGATCGACCACCACGTCATTAAACTGGGAACAATCGACCGCCACGTCATTAAACTGGGAACAATCGACCGCCACGTCATTAAACTGGAAACGATCGACCGCCACGTCATTAAACTGGGAACAATCGACCGCCACGTCATTAAACTGGGAATGTAAATAAAAAAAAATGTGTAAATAAAAGAAAAATAAAGAAAAGCCGAAATGATGGGGCAACTCGCAATAAAAATCAGCGAGTAAAAATAAAAATGAAAATAAAGCCGAAATGATGGGGCAACCGCGAATAAATAGCCGAAATGATAGGGCAATCGCGACCTTCGCGATAAGAAAAGCTGAAATGATAGAGCAATCGCGGTAAAATAAAAAAAAAACAAAAAAAAACAACAAAAAAAAAAACAAGGGCGGATGATGAGTTGCTCCTGGCATTATTCCAGTGTAGCAATGCAGACGCCAAACAAAAATCCAATTTCCCAAAATTCTTTCAGCCCTACGGCCAGTCCCCAAATTGACTACCGTATACAATCCACGGGCTCAAATAATTCTCAGCATACCCATGCCCCACCGCAATCACCAGTTGCACGGCTGGTCTCCGCCTTTGGAATTATGCTCCATTGGAAAGACCCACTCATGTGTCCTCACGATGCATGAGGAGAACAAACCTTCGTGAGATCCTTACGACTCACCAAGGAAAAACACACTTAGGAGTCCTCACGACTCTTAAGGAGAAAATACACCTGCGGGATCCTTATGACTCGTAGGGAGAAAATGCTTTTATGGGACCCTCATGGCCCATAAAATTGAAAATTCTTAGGTGATAGGGATCCAAACCTGTCTCCTAAGCCATCGCTCCCCAATCCCCAAGTGGCGAATGATGAGTCGCTCCTGGTACCATATTCCAGTGCAGCGATGCAGACGCCAACCAAATTCCAAATCCCATACCCCAACGGCGAATGATGAGTCCCTCCTGGTACCATATTCCAGTGCAGCGATGCAGACGCCAACAAAGTCCTGAAATGTTTCTGGCCCTACGGTCTGGATCATACATCCTGCAAAACCGTATACAATCCACGGGCGTAAAACAATCCCGATCTCTCCAAAAAAAAAAGAAGAAAAAAAAAAGAAGAACGGTATGTCCACAAGCAAAACGGGCGCGGATGAAAACCCGAAAGGGCTCCGTGAGTAAAAACAGCAGGACTGCCGGCGAGTTTGTGAAAACCCGAAAGGGCGCAAACTCGTAAAAAAAAAAAGAAAAAAAAAGAAATGAAATGCGCTCGCAAAGTCCTCTCGACTTTGTGAGGAGAAAATTCCCGCGTGAGATCCCTACGACTCACAAGGGAGCAACACACTTAGGAGTCCTCACGACTCCTAAGGAGAAAATACACCTACGGGATCCTTACGACCCGTAGGGAGAAAATGCTTTGTGAGACCCGTACGGCTCACAAAATGGAAAAGCCTTAGGTGACAGGGATCTAAACCTGTCTCCTAAGCCACCAATTCCTAAATTCTCTCGGGGCACATGATGAGTTGCTCCTGGCATTATTCCAGTGCAGCAATGCAGATGCCAAACAAAAAAAAAACAAAACAAAAACAAATCCAAATCCTCCCGGGGCACATGATGAGTTGCTCCTGGCATTATTCCAGTGCAGCAATGCAGATGCCAAACAAAAAAAAACAATTCCCAAATCCTCTCAAAGACAGATGATGATTTGCTCCTGGTACCATATTCCAGTATAGCGATGCTGATGTCAACTCAAATCAAACAAATCAAACCAACCAATTCCAACATCGACCTCTGCGTCAAATCAACAGGCACTCTGTCTCGGGGATACGTCCTACCACAGGCACCCCGTCTCGGGGATACGTCCTACAACAGGCACTCCGTCTCGGGGATACGTCCTACCACAGGCACTCCGTCTCGGGGATACGTCCTACAACAGGCACTCCGTCTCGGGGAAACGTCCTACCACAGGCACTCCGTCTCGGGGATACGTCCTACCACAGGCACTCCGTCTCGGGGAAACGTCCTACCACAGGCACTCCGTCTCGGGGATACGTCCTACCACAGGCACTCCGTCTCGGGGATACGTCCTACAACAGGCACTCCGTCTCGGGGATACGTCCTACCACAGGCACCCCGTCTCGGGGATACGTCCTACAACAGGCACCCCGTCTCGGGGATACGTCCTACCACAGGCACTCCGTCCCGGGGATACGTCCTACAACAGGCACTCCGTCCCGGGGATACGTCCTACCACAGGCACTCCGTCTCGGGGAAACGTCCTACCACAGGCACTCCGTCTCGGGGATACGTCCTACCACAGGCACTCCGTCTCGGGGATACGTCCTACCACAGGCACTCCGTCTCGGGGATACGTCCTACCACAGGCACTCCGTCTCGGGAAAACGTCCTACAACAGGCACTCCGTCTCGGGGATACGTCCTACCACAGGCACCCCGTCTCGGGGATACGTCCTACAACAGGCACTCCATCTCGGGGATACGTCCTACCACAGGCACTCCGTCTCGGGGATACGTCCTACAACAGGCACTCCGTCTCGGGGAAACGTCCTACCACAGGCACTCCGTCTCGGGGATACGTCCTACCACAGGCACTCCGTCTCGGGGAAACGTCCTACCACAGGCACTCCGTCTCGGGGATACGTCCTACCACAGGCACCCCGTCTCGGGGATACGTCCTACAACAGGCACTCCGTCTCGGGGATACGTCCTACCACAGGCACTCCGTCCCGGGGATACGTCCTACAACAGGCACTCCGTCCCGGGGATACGTCCTACCACAGGCACTCCGTCTCGGGGATACGTCCTACGACAGGCACTCCGTCTCGGGGATACGTCCTACGACAGGCACTCCGTCTCGGGGATACGTCCTACCACAGGCACTCCGTCTCGGGGATACGTCCTACGACAGGCACTCCGTCTCGGGGATACGTCCTACGACAGGCACTCCGTCTCGGGGAAACGTCCTACCACAGACACTCCGTGTCGGGGATACGTCAACCAGCGACACTCTGCATCGGGGAAACGTCCAGCACAGACACTCCGCATCAGGGAAACGTCAACCAGCGACACTCTGCATCGGGGACACGTCTACTAAATCGCTTCGGATCAGAGCACCGACCGTCCATGTCGTAAAAAGGGCAGTGCATCCCAAAAAGTGGGAACCAAAGCAAGTCGCCTCCACGCGAAAGAAGATCCATCAATTTCATGCACACGACCTACATATGCTGTGTGCATTTATTGATGGGGGGCAATTTGTTGGGGTAAAAATTTACACCCCGGTTGACCGAGTCAAAGTCAAGGTCAACCCCCAAGCTAGGTGAGCCCAAACCCAGGTCAAGCGGGCCCATGCCCAAATCGAGCCCGCAGCCAGCCTCCCCATGCCAACAACAAAATCATGTAATAAATAATTTTTATGTAATTGTTTATGCATGAATGTGGGCATAAAGCCAATATTTTGTAAGCCCATGGCTTATGTGCAAAAATGAAATGGCACATGTGCCATGGGATGGCTAAAATGCCATTTTTGTAAAGCCCAAGGGGCTATATGTAAATATGTAAGCCTATATAAGGCAAAATGATGATGAATAAACAACACTTTTTCATTCCCCCAAAATTAGGGTTCTTTGTGCCTCTTGCTCCTTCTCCAAGGTTCTAAACCTTCTCAATTCTTTTGAATTAAATCGAGAGTTTTACTCTTTCTTTTCCAAAACTAAGTAGTTTTCCACCACAAAACCCACAAAGGGGAACTCAGATCTCCCATCAGATCCCAAAAAGGAGAAATTTTGATATCTCACATCTCTTGATCTTCAAGATCCGGCCAAACAACAGGAGGAAGAAGAAGAACATCTTTCACTAAACCCCAAAGAAAGAAGAAAAACACTCAGGAGTCCAACTCCTCTTTGATTTTCTCTTCAGAGAAATCTTTTTAGGCTAAAAGCCTCTTGTCCTCTCCGGCGCGCAGCGCAAGTGCGCAAAGCGCCCGCGTGCCGACACGTGGCGCGCGCTTGCGCACGTGCGCAAAGCGCCCGCGTGCCGACACGTGGCGCGCGCGCTTGCGCACCTGCGCGCTTGCGCACCTGCGCAAAGCGCCCGCGTGCCGACACGTGGCGCGCTTGCGCAAGGGCGCAAAGCGCCAGCGTGCCGACACGTGGCGCGCGCGCGCTTGCGCACCTGCGCGCAGCGCTCTTGCGCAAAACGCCAACATGCCGACACGTGGCGCGTGCGCTTGCGCACCTGCGCGCAGCGCTCATGCGCAAGTTGCCCACGTGTCGACACGTGGCGCGCGCGCGCCTGAGCGCACAGCACCTTAACGCACAGCGCTCTAGGCGCTGGCCCACACATTCTTTGGATGTCTTTTTCCCCTTTACTTATATATGCATACATATATACATATGTATACAAATTTGTGCACACACGCACTCCACGACACTGTCCTTGTTAGAAAAAAATTTCTAACGGGGCGCTGCCCCGCACCCCGCAAGGGGGCTGCTAGCCCCCTTGACCCCCAGCCCGCTATCCGGGTAGCGGGACCCCCGTAAAAACTCTGCGTGGCTCCCGATATATCCAAAACCCCCCTTTCAGAACAGAACACACGTACACTGCACATTGAGTTCGCATGACCAGTTTAACCTGTTAATCGGAGGTTCCCTCGCCCCAAAGGCGAGGGGTAATTAACGGCAGCTTAGTCCGCGGCTGCCGGAGATTCGGATCCCCACAATCATTAAACCCCGGCCTACCCTAGGCAGGGGGAATCTGTAGCACGCCTGACAAGCGTGCGCGTATTCCCATCTCAATGGGGTGACGAAAAACACCCTACATTTTTATCATAAGCTTGAAGTATAGAGTGAAAACCCTAATTAAGATATCAAATCGTATCAGTTTTTAGGCCGTGAGCCATCTCAAGACAACCCTGAGCCGTCTCAAGCAACCAAAGAGTTTAAAATATTGCATCGTATCGGATTTTAAGTTGTAAGACTTCTCAAATCCATCATGAGCCATCTCATACATCCAAAGAATAAATAATACATTCCAGACCACTTTTGAGCCATCTCAAGAATTCTTTAGCCGTCTCAAGTTTACTAAACAGATTTGTTACCGTAAAACTATCATAACTTTTTACTCGATGCTCCGATTTTGATGTTCTTGGACTCATTGGAAAGATCTATTTGACATATACAATTCTATTTTACCATATTTTCTAATACCTAGATTAAAACCTCCAAAAATATCCCTAAATTTGAAGTCTCAAATGTAATGAAACCCGACATGAACTTGACATGTTATCTTGTTACAAGAACACATGATCCATTGCCTGAACATGTTATAGACTTAAATTGTAATATATATATATATATATATATATATATATATATTGCCATGATATTCATGTTAATGAGTATTAAAGTTGATCGTGCAATTGTTGCGGTTACACTATTTCTAAATTTCCATGTTATTAATTGTTTACTTGGATTCGTGATTGATCGACCATTGTTTCCATTTTACTATACTTGAGATGCAATGTTTACCTACATGCCAATAATCTATTATTATCGATTGATAAGACCTGTACATGCATTGATTGTTATTGCGTTGGCATTAGGAGCACACTACATTGATATTGACATGGAATTGAAAACCGGGGAAAAGGAAAAACTAAGAATCTAACTGAAACGTAACTCAAGAGAATATTATTGTTGTCGGTATTCCGAAGGTTAACGGAATAGCCATTGTAGATTGATATATTGTTGCCGTGTTTCCGGGGGTGAACTGGATATATATATTGTTGTCGTGGTCTCGGAGGTGAACGGGATATAGATTGTTGAGTTACAGGAGGATTACATTAATTGGTATCAAATATGTATAGGTAAGATCACTTAACGATATGTACCCATAGGAGTTACACGACATGATTGTATTGATTATATCCTGATTGCTCATCACTTGATATTGATATTGTTCATAATTCACTCACATGATGCATTGACATGTTATATTACTTGATATGATCACTTGACACTGTTTTTGGTTCTATTCATTATAATTTTATATCCGACACGCCGACGTCAGGGTTTTTCATAGCCCAGATACTTTGGTTTTAGTATAGGAAAACAAAGAATATCTAGGAAGCTTGCTAAGCAGTAAAGGATATTTCTATGGATCTATCTATTATGCTTGGGTCTATTTATTGTAGTGAACCGTTTTATTGTTTATCATTATGATCTCATAAGAGACAAGTATTGGTTATGTTCTTACTTTTCTTGATACTTGATCGTTTCTTTTATTGCTTCCACCATTGACTATTGATCGACTCTTGATCATTGGACATCGTTATTGTTTCTTGTGGCATAGTGGACATATGATAGTTAATTATATATTATATTATTCTTGATTACTTATTGACAATCATAATGTGACTACTGAAGGATATTTCCATACCATAGGTGTTGGATATGTATACCCTAGAGGACTATATTATATATGTATACATGAGGATGCTGGGGATATGTATGTACAGAACTATCTTGCTCAGCTATATAGTACATTATTTGAGTTGTCTTTATCAGGATATGTGTATTTGTTTTTACTGATACTTTATCAAGCTTGCACATATTGATAAAGACTTGATACAGTAGTATACTATTATGGTTTGACTTTATTTTAACATGTGCATATGTAATACTCAATATTATATATAGCGGTTACATGTTGATAAAGCCCGTAGGATCTTACTTGACTACCTGCGTTGTGATGGTGATCATACTTGTGGGAGCAGTGTAGTCCATAAGCATATCCTTAAGTGGACCCTAGTCGCGTGAGTATCGAGACTGGGCATTGATACTCTAGAGTAAACTAGTGTATACGTTTCTAACCCCGACGAGGGGTAATGGTTAGTCCCGCAGCTATTGGTCTGATGCACCTAAGATCGTATACAGGTGCTCATTAGGTGTGAGTACACTGAACGGACTCGCCGAGAACTTCCAGATGGTATTATACCTATCGTCAGATGGATGTTCTCAGGTGACATTGTTTACACAGGTTTAAGTTTCTTTTACAGATATGTGTGAAATCAAGATCATTCATATATGCACATGCACACATCAGAGGAAGAATAGGTGTTAGAAAGGAAGCACTCGGTGGTCAATGACAAAAAGAAAGTATTTAATTGAACATTTTATTCTACAGGAAATAGATCACCAAACATGGGATCGAAAGTACAGGGGTTTACAAAACTATGGATAAAATTCTCTAACTCCCTCTCTGCCTTCTCCTCCTTGTCGAAGCGACGATCTTCATGAGGAGTCGCCCCCAATCGGACAACGATGTGCCCATCAGTAAAAGCTGACATGACGACCCGTTGAGCCCGCATCTGACTTAGTAACTGAACAGAGTGATCCCTCATAGGCTCGGTAATTAAAAGTGCATCATGAAAGCACTTGATCTTGTCCTCCGCTGCGTCGAGTATCGCCGGTGTCATCTCTGCTGGATGAGGGGGAATGTCATCGAGCATGAACAAGAAGACCATCCGGAGCCAAATGGAGCCGATAGGGAGAGGAGATCCTCTACGAGTCAAGAGCTCATGCAGCACCGTATCGTATTGGTCATCTGTAAGAGCAGGGTTCACCAAGCGTACAGTAAAATGAGAAATAATTTTCTCGATAGGGACCTCCCATGGCTGGCGGCAAGCATGTGGACGATTACAAGCCATAACTCTTCTCTGTTAAAATGATTTTCTGAAAGTGAGAGAGAAGAGAAGCATTGCTTCAGATTATAAAGGGAGGCATTTATGTCTAGGCACAGAAAATATTGTGCATGATGGAATTATTTCCAAGCTCTGTTAAAAGAAGGAATTGGAAAAGAAAAGTTTGACTCAGGAAAAACAGAGAAAGAAGGTGAAAACACACCTTCAGTAATGAGGCAGCGACTCACGCTCTTCATAAGGGCACCAACGCCAGAGCCAACCTTATAAGATTAATCCTATGATGGCACCGCACGTGCTCCTCACACAGGCGCCAGTGTGCAAAGCATAAAAGAATCTAAATGAGAGTTGAAACTCTCAGAAGTCGCCGCACGTGCTCCTCACACGGGAACCAGTGTGGAAAACACAAACGAATCTAAATGAGAGTTGAAACTCTCAGAGGGCGCTGCACGTGCACAGCACGTGAGCACCGGTGCCGATTAGAATTAAATTCTACTCTCTGTTGAACATAGCCATTGGATCAAAGATCCAACAGAGATGATAAATTGTAACAACCCCAAATTTCCAATATAAGTTTTTACAAAAAAATTTCAAAAAAATCCATAAAGGGGTATTTTAGCCTGAGCACAAGTTATAAGTAATTATTTTTCTTTTTAATTACTAGTTAAAAGAATGTAACAACTCCATTTTTAGTGTACAAAAAATTGCTTTAAAATTAATGTATATTTGGGGTATTTACATTTACTGTTATTACTTTAAGTAATTAATTAGCTCCATAATTACAGGAAGGAGCTTGTAGCTCATTGGTAATACCTTGCACTGCTGAACCAAGCCACCAGAGTTCAAATCCCCTGCCCCACATTATTTTTAATATTATTTTGTTTCAAATCCTTTGGAAGCCTAACAATCCACACACCATAACACCCAAAAGTTGAACTAAACCTAAAAATCTAAAAGCACCAGTGCCTACCCCACGAGACCCCCGACCTCCCGACCGACGAACTCAGCCCGGATCGGCCAACTCCTCACACACTTACATACAACTCCAGAGAATGATTTATGCCCCATTTAAACCATTTTTAATGATTTTTCACACCTTTTACAATTTTTTTATTTAAAAACTCTTCACCTACCCTACCCTATAAATACACCCCCTACCCTCTATCCTCTCATCCTAAAATCCTGAGCCACTCTCTCAAAAAATTTCTAAGAGTTGTGTACTTTGAAAACAAGCTCGAGGCGAAGCTCCGACGAAATTCCGGCGGAAATTCCGGCGACGTTTTTAGGAAATACCGGCGACGACGCAACGTATCGACAATCCCTTTAGTTCCCCCTCACTCCCTTGTATAATCGAAAACCCATAAGTCCCTTTTCTATCTCTATTCTATTCTCAAAAAAAATACGAAATTACAAAACCCGACAGAATCGGAACAAATCCGATTTCCGATTCGGTTTTCTATAAATTTCACTTCTCACTAATGCAATCATAATTAAACATCTTTAAGTTGATTACTAAACACTAATCAAACAATTTGAACAAGTTTCATCACATGAAATGATAGCTTTCTCAATTTATCGTATTTTTTCACATAAATACCACAATGTTTCGATTTCACATTCAATCCCATTAACCTTGCTATACCTTAAGTGAATCATGAGGTAACGACCTACCTCCTCACACACTCACATACAACCTAACACGGTACCATTGAAACCTTAGAATACGAGAAAATAAGAATTTACATTTAAATACCATATACTTAATAAAACTATCTCTAAAAGATTTAGTTTTGATACACTTTTAAAGAAATACCTCTTATTAGGAAAATACGATAAGTTGTGGATATCAGTCGTTTATCTAAACCTGACTTTGTGGTGTCTAGGCTAGGCAAGTGAGAAAGGTAACTTTAAAAGGCCCGACTCACGGTGATTCGTGAGCGGGTCCCTCCTTTCCTCACTTGTACTTACCTGGTCACAATTGGCGGTGAAAAGGCAATTTGAGGTATCTAACAACTTGTCGTTTAGACTATTTAGAAATAGGCTAGTTGAATTAGGAAACCCTAGAATCTAAAATACGGAAAATTGACATTTTTACAAATAAATACCTTTTACTTTATAAAACCGTTTTCTAAAGGATTTAGTATTTTACAATCTTTGCAAAGCGCCGCTACAACCCATTTTTGGGGAACCCGTTCGGGATGGTGTGGATTATCGCATATCCTCGGGCTTAGTAGTGCGAGATTCAGACCTCCACAAGGAGCATTCGGTCTTGAAAGATTTAAAATACGACATCTTAAGAAAATGAGAATTTTGGAATATAAAATATTTATTAAAATTATTTTTGTATAAATATATGTATATTTATCATTAAAACATCTATTTTGTTATGATATAAATATTCCACCATTTTTCTAAAAATACCAAGAATAAATTTACACTAAAATACCATGAATTTCAAATAATTCAAGATTACAGATAAATACCTTCATTTATAAAACTAGGATATTTTCTCTAGAAATATCACAATATAAAATCCACACTCATTACAACACTAAATACGAATAATAAATGCTTGGGGAGTATTTTGAAAAGTATATAAAAGTAGTTTTACATAAAAACCCCTCAAGTTTTATAAATTACCCTAAGGACCCTAACAATTATAGGCTTAAGAAATAATCAAGATTTGATTTACATTTCTAATTGTCTGACTCGGGTTTGAGTCTGATTATATCTGACTTGAATATGATTCAAGTACAATCTACAATCTACAATATTCCAATTCAATATGAACACATGAATTCATGAATCCAATTATCAATCTATACAATTCGGCTAAACAGAACCATGGATATATATATTCCATTTACATGGTTCTCCAGTTATTCCATTTACATGACTCTACGGATACATCCGTTTACTGATATCATGGTTTCGGTCAGTCTTTCAATTATACATTCAATACAATTTACAGTACAAAACAATACAAATAAAACACTACGGGGTTTAAGGGGTAGATTGGTACGGAAGGTGTTAAAAGTGGCACGAGACAGTAAGATTAAGACACCTAACATGAATCCAATTGCCGTTGTTCCGGGTTGTATAACGGAGCCTTGTACTTCCATTTGCCCTGGTCTCTAGCATACTGAGACCCCTCTCGTATACACTGGCATTCTTCTGTACCAAGCTACAAACAACAGCGTTAATACAATATTACAACAATATAATACAACATTAAAAGCTACTCTCTCTCTCTTTCTTCTTTTCTACTTCTCCTTTATCTTTGGGACTTACCGAGCGATCTATTCGCTGACGACATTCTATTTCTTTCTTCTTTGAATGTCGTTACGTGGTTTGGACCCGACAGAGATCGAGCCATCTGCAGAAGACTTGGATCAGCTTGCTGAAAAACCAGAGCTCTAGTTTCATCGTACATTTTCCATTCAGTACTTTTCATTTCCTGTCATGCCATTGTTTAGGCATCATTTTTATTTCAGTTGTATTTCCTTTTCATGCATTGTACAAAAGAATGTTAATAAATAAAAGTTGCTGTTTTTATTATACCTTGCCTCTTGTGTATTTTCTTTTATATTGCTTAGTTAGGCTTAGCGTATTTAATTCTGAGTAAATACGTAGCGGGCCAGCCGCTTCCCCTTCGCCGTAGAATGGGAAGTGGGGCGTGACAGGTTTTGTTGGTAGCCCATGTAGGTCAGAGCTGTATGAAACCCTATCATGCAGTTCTGTTCTGCGTGAAAAACCTAAGCAATATAACACAAGAACCAGCAACTAAAACATTCTTTACAATTCATGTTCCTTGAATCTTACAATTTCATATTCCTTCAATCTTATCATTTTATGTACTTGAATCTGTCCTAACCCAAATCTTTTTCAAGGTTATGGATTCCCCGAACAACACCAGCACCAACGTCAATAACACTCCTCCACCTCCACTACCAATCGTACCTGCTGTTCCTACGCCACCCACCGAGCAAACAGTGCTACTTGAGGCAATCCGCAGCCTTCTTGAGGGACAGCAACAAATCTTGAACCATCCCGAGACTGACGCACCTGGGGTAAAGCAATTCCGGGCTTTACATCCCAAGCAGTTTTCCGGAAAGGGAAGCCTACTTGAAGCTGAGGAATGGGCACAAAGTATAGAGGATGATCTGGCGGCGGCACAAGTGCCAGACATAGCTTGGGTCCATGTGGCGAAATTGCAGCCCACGGACAATGCTCACAACTGGTGGAAGGCGGAAGAAAGCCGTCTTGTACAGCCTATTGAATGGAAGACTTTTCGCGAGAAGTTCGACGCGAAGGACTTCCCTGTGACTGCCAGGTTTGCCATGGAGCAGCAATTCATTCATCCACAACAAGGTTCGATGTGGGACAAGTCAGTGGATGAATATGACGCTGAATTCACTATGCTAAGTCGATTCGTGGCACACTTGATACCGACGGACGAGATCGGAGCCCGTCGCTTTCAACAAGGTTTGGACACGGAAATTCAGGCTACACTAGCTACAGGGAAATTTCTGACTCATGAGGATGCTTTGGAAGCTGCCCACAGTTATGAGGCAGTAATAAAGGCGAGGGGCAGACCTAAATCTGCCAGTTTGAAACGCCCTGCCAATCAAATGGCAGGAGGAGCCCCTTCCAGGCCATCGTTTGAACCCATGAGAACTGAAGAAATTTGCCACTACTGCCATAGAAAGGGACACTTGTGGAAGGACTGTAGACGCGCAAAAGGCATGTGTCTAATTTGTGACGCATCCAATCATAGAATTGAGACATGTCCATATAGATACAACTCAGCTCACACACCTACCAACTACCCGCAGCGGCCAGCTATCCAGGCTCCTGCAACTCGTCCTGCACTACCTGCTCCACCACCTGCACAGCCTACTCGCCAATTCCAACAAGCAATGAGGGACATGCCTAGAGGGCAGAGAAACATGCCCCAAAGGCAGAATGTGCCTCCAGCTAGAAGGAATGTACCACGGCGACAAACATTCACATTAGAAGCCGTAGAAGCCGAGACTGTAGGTCAAGGTAACACTGGTAAGCCTTTTTCACCCTTGTATCACTTTGTTATTTTTATACACTATCTATACTCCAGTCACCAGACTTTCCTTGAAACTGTTACACTTTCCTTTTACAAATTTCGAGGACGAAATTTTTATAAGGAGGGTAGAATGTAACAACCCCAAATTTCCAATACAAGTTTTTACAAAAAAAATTCAAAAAAATCCATAAAGGGGTATTTTAGCCTGAGCACAAGTTATAAGTAATTATTTTGCTTTTTAATTACAAGTTAAAAGAATGTAACAACTCCAAAAATATGCTTTAAAATTAATAAATATTTGGGGTATTTACATTTACTGTTATTATTTTAAGTAATTAATTAGCTCTATAATTACAAGAAGGAGTTTGTAGCTCATTGGTAATACCTTGCACTGCTGAATCAAGCCACCAGAGTTCAAATCCCCTGCCCCACATTATTTTTAATATTATTTTGTTTCAAATCCTTTGGAAGCCCAACAGTCCACACACCATAACTCCCAAAAGTTGAACTAAACCTAAAAATCTAAAAGCACCAGTGCCTACCCCACGAGACCCCCCACCTTCTGACCGACGAACTCGGCCCGGATCGGCCAACTCGGCCGGCGGACCGGCCGACTCGGCCCGCCGCCGCCGGCCGGAGTTGCCGATTCCGGCGAGGTGTCAACACAAAATTTCTGTCTTTTCATATTCTATAACCTCCTGCACACTCTAAATTAATGGATCGGTTCCAGAGAATGATTTATGCCCCATTTAAACCATTTTTAATGATTTTTCACACTTTTTACAATTTTTTTATTTAAAAACCCTTCACCTATCCTACCCTATAAATTCACCCCTACTCTTTACTTTCTCATCCCAAAATCCTGAGCCCACTCTCTCAAAATTTTTCCAAGAGTTGTGTACTTTGAAAACAAGCTCGAGGCGAAACTCCGACGAAATTCCGGCGGAAATTCCGGCAACGTTTTTAGGAAATACCGGCGACGCCGCAACGTATCGACAATCCCTTTAGTTCCCCCTTACTCTATTATATAATCGAAAACCCATAAGTCCCTTTTCTATCTCTATTCTATTCTCAAAAAAAATACGAAATTACAAAACCCGACGGAATCGGAACAAATCCGATTTCCGATTCGGTTTTCTATAAATTTCACTTCTCACTAATGCAATTATAATTAAACATCTTTAAGTTGATTACTAAACACTAATCAAACAATTTGAACAAGTTTCATCACATGAAATGATAGCTTTCTCAATTTATCGTATTTTTTCACATAAATACCACAATGTTTCGATTTCACATTCAATCCTATTAACCTTGCTATACCTTAAGTGAATCACGAGGTAACGACCTACCTCCTCACACACTTACATACAACCTAACACGATACCATTGAAACCTTAGAATACGAGAAAACAAGAATTTACATTTAAATACCATATACTTAATAAAACTATCTCTAAAAGATTTAGTTTTGATACACTTTTAAATAAATACCTTGTATTAGGAAAATACGATAAGTTGTGGACATCAGTCGTTTATCTAAACTTGACTTTGTGGTGTCTAGGTTAGCCAAATGAGAAAGGTAACTTTAAAAGACCCGACTCACGGTGATTCGTGAGCGGATCCCTCCTTTTCTCATTTGTACTTACCTGGCCACAATTGGCGGTGAAGAGGCGATTTGAGGCATCTAACAACTTATCGTTTAGACCATTTAGAAATAGGCTAGTTGACTTAGGAAACCCTAGAATCTAAAATACGGAAAATTGACATTTTTACAAATAAATACCTTTTACTTTATAAAACCGCTTTCTAAAGGATTTAATATTTTATAATCTTTGCAAAGTGCCGCTACAACCCATTTTTGGGGAACCCGTTCGGGATGGTGCGGATTATCTCACATCCTCGGGCTTAGTAGTGCGAGATTCAGACCTCCGCAAGGAGCATTCGGTCTCGAAAGATTTAAAATACGACATCTTAAGAAAATGAGATTTTTGGAATATAAAATATTTATTAAAATTATTTTTGTATAAATATATGTATATTTATCATTAAAACATCTATTTTGTTATGATATAAATATTGCACCCTTTTTCTAAAAATCCCAAGAATAAATTTACACTAAAATACCATGAATTTCAAATAAATCAAGATTACAGATAAATACCTTCATTTATAAAACTAGGATATTTTCACTATAATTATCACAATATAATATCCACACTCATTACAACACTAAAGACGAATAATAAATGCTTGGGGAGTATTTTGAAAAGTATATAAAAGTAGTTTTACATAAAAACCCCTCAAGTTTTATAAATTACCCTAAAGACCCTAACAATTATAGGCTTAAGAAATAATCAAGATTTGATTTACATTTCTAATTGTCTGACTCGGGTTTTGAGTCTGATTATATCTGACTTGAATATGATTCAAGTACAATCTACAATCTACAATATTCCAATTCAATATGAACACATGAATTCATGAATCCAATTATCAATCTATACAATTCGGCTGAACCGAATCATGGATATATATATTCCATTTACATGGTTCTCCAGTTATTCCATTTACATGACTCTACTGATACATCTGTTTACTGATATCATGGTTTCGGTCAGTCTTTCAATTATACATTCAATACAATTTACAGTACAAAACAATACAAATAAAACACTACGGGGTTTAAGGGGTAGATTGGTACGGAAGGTGTTAAAAGTGGCACGAGACGGTAAGATTAAGACACCTAACATGAATCCAATTGCCGTTGTTCCGGCTTGTATAACGGAGCCTTGTACTTCCATTTGCCCTGATTTCTAGCATACTGAGACCCCTCTCGTATACACTGGCATTCTTCTATACCAAGCTACAAACAACAGCGTTAATACAACATTACAACAATATAATACAACATTAAAATCTACTCTGTCTCTCTCTTTCTTCTTTTCTACTTCTCCCTTATCTTTGGGACTTACCGAGCGATCTGTTCGCTGACGACATTCTATTTCTTTTTTCTTTGAATGTCGTCAGGTGGTTTGGACCCGACAGAGATCGAGCCATCTGCAGAAGACTTGGATCAGCTTGCTGAAGAACCAGAGCTCTAGTTTCATTGTACATTTTCCATTCAGTAATTTTCATTTCGTGTCATGCCATTGTTTAGGCATCATTTTTATTTCAGTTGTATTTCCTTTTCATGCATTGTACAAAAGAATGTTAATAAATAAAAGTTGATATTTTTATTATACCTTGCCTCTTGTGTATTTTCTTTTATATTGCTTAGTTACGCTTAGCATATTTGCTTCTGAGTAAATACGTAGCGGGCCAGTCGCGTCCCCTTCGCCGTAGAATGGGAAGCGGGACGTGACATAAATCATTAGAATGCAGAATTAAATTCTGTTGAGAAAATATTCCTCGAATCTTTCTAAATAAGAAATATTGCCCTCTGTAAAACAGAGTACCGTTGGATTAAAAATCCAATGGTGATTAGAAAATCACCTATCTGCAGAATAAATTCTGTTTGGGAAAAGATTTCCTCAATCTTGTTAAAAACAAGAAGACACTTTCTGTAAAACAGAAGTCCTTAGATCAAAAATCCAACGGTGGGTAAAATCCCCAACATCAATTAGAATCTCTCAATGAGAGATTTCTTCAACTAATCAACAGACTTGCCTCTACTATAAAAGGACCCAAGACTTCAAGTCTAAAGAGGAGGAACCCCTCTTATAAGCTTCGAAAAAAGAACAAAGCAGAAAGCTTCAAAAAGGAAGAGAGAAGAAGATCTCCCTTCTCGGAAAAATTCTAGGTAAAAACATCTCATTTGCATTTTTAAGGGTTTAGCCCTTATCAAAGAACTTAGTTCTTTCTCTGGATATGGGATCCACAAGATAAGTCTCCCACAAGTTGAGAATTTAATTCTCATCGGGACGAACTTGCTCTTGGAGACCAAAGATTCAGAAAGGAACCAGGAAGTTGAACTCCTCAGAACAAAATATATATGGAAAAATCAACGTCCAGCTCCTCACATGCCCCTCATGTGGGCGCCACTCAATAAGAAGTGCTTAGTACTCAGTGGTTGGCGCTCGGCTCCTCACGTGCCCCTCACGTGGGCACCACTCAATAAGGAGTGCTTAGCGCTCAGTGGTTGGAGCCCACCGCCCTATGTGCTTTTCATATGGGCGCTACAAAATAAAGAAGTGCTTAGCAATCAGTGATTGGCGCTGAGCACCCTACGTTCTTCTCACGTAGGCGCTACAAAATAGAGGAGCGCTTATCATTTAGTGAGCGACGCCTAGCGCTCAGCGCCCTACATCTCACGTGACTCTCATGTGGGCGCCGTAGAACATAAAAAGTGCTTGGCACTCATCAGGCGGCGCCTAGAGCCGAACGCCTTTTGTGTTTTGCACGTAGGTGCCATAAAGAGTGCCTAGCACTCCATAAAGAGACAAAAAGAGGGGTAAAGTGTTTAACACTTATTGGGCAATTCCCATGACTGAAAACCCTACATGGCTATGTGTGAGCGTCAGAACCTACACAAGTGCTCAGCATTTTTCACATAAAAAGAGGGACTGAGCCCATACAAGTGCTTAGCACTTCTTTCAAATAAAAAAGAAAACTGAGTAGACCAAGTTGGTTAGGTCCCTAATTCAGATCAGCTGAGCCCATGGGTACACCGCTTCCCAAACATGACTAATGACCCTTCGACTAATGATATCCAAAATGATGTTCATCCCACATCTCCTAAGTTAATCTTTGTCTCCCAAAAATGGCTAATGATTCTTAGATGGTCCACCATAATCTTTTCTCTCAGACACGAGAATTGGTTCAAGGGTACATCTCTCCACACCTCTAATACATGACGTTGTAATTTCTCAACGTCTTCAGAGAGGTGGAGGGTCCCGACAACGAACTGCTTTTAGGTGCACTTCCCAAGCTGACGTGCACACCTTAAACAAAAACACCCCCCCAAATGGGTGTATCCCGCATCGTCGCCGTACATCCTATCACGTAAAAAATACACGTGCATGCAAGATGAACTGCGGACCGAAACGTCCTTAAACTAACAACGGACCGAAACGTCCTTAAACTAAACCCTCACCTCAAAAATGGTGGTCTGTGGACCGAAACGTCCTTAAACTAACAACGGACCGAAATATCCTTAAACTAAACCCTCACCTCAAAAATGGTGATCTGCGGACCGAAACGTGCTTAAACTAACAACGGACCGAAACGTCCTTAAACTAAACCCTCACCTCAAAAATGGTGATCTACGGACCGTAATGTCCTTAAATTAACAATGGATCGAAACGTCATTAAACTAAAACAATAGAGTCCAAATGCTCTTTTATTTGATCTGAATGATTCTAAAACCCTGTTAAATAGATCTTAGTCTCAAATTGGACTAACGTATCCTTAACAAACATTTAAGTTGATCTTAATCTCAAACGAGATTAACGATCCTTAAATCAAACCAAACCCAAATCTAAGACTATATGGATTTGGACTAATCCATGACCTACGGGCGACAACATAAATTAGTCTCCGTATACAATCCACGGGCAATCAAAAATAAAACAAACACACATGACACAAAGTGAACTTCTGGAGCAGGAGAAAGTAGTTATCGCGAGGCGATAACGTAATTAACTGCAGGGGCTTGCGCCTGCAAGGAAGAGCGTCCCCATAATCAAAAAACCCTCGCAAACGAGAGGGAATCTGACGAAGTCTGCAACAACAGCCGCAACCATCCAAACCTCTAATATAAGGTGTCATAAATCAACTTTTGGAATCTTTGGAGAGGTTGACGGATAAATCCAAATAGCATCTGCCCCCAAATTCAGGCAAGACGACCTACGCGGTTCCGTCTCCGTTTCTAGCGGTGAACATATTCTGGAACGCGCGGTGGGACCTTTTTCTTTTTCCACTCCACACTTCGTGTGTCGTGTTCACAAACAAAATCGCGGTTTGCTGTGGTTGCCCATGGATTCGAGGTACTGAGATTTGGTGTCTTGCTCCTATGCAGAAGAGAAGAGAAATAGATGGCTTCCAACTGCACCTGCAACAACAAATCTCGTTCCGCCCTAAATGGAGGAGTGACTTATGGGCCCCATGCGGCCTCCATCTTTGCAATTCCAAAGGAGCAGGTGACTCAAGCCACCACTGGATTGTTCTTCGGGACCATGATCCAGTAAACAAGCTTCAGCACCCTAGTGCCACCAGAGGAAGCGCCAAAGAAGTCGGTCTTCGATCGACTCGCAACCACCACAGCCCCTCTCAATGAGCCATCCAAGTCTGCCACCTCAGTCTTCAACAGGCTGAGCCAAAGCTCAAGTGGGCCCACTAAGAGGCTCGCGATATGTCACGCCCCGCTTCCCAGAGTACGCTAGATTGGGCACGTGACATAGCCAACCATGCTACCTGTGGGTAGGAAGTATCCATCCACAGTCACATTACGGCTGTAGAGATATCAAAAAAAAGATAAAACTATCTAAAACATGTCCATAATCCAGAATAACAGGAGTCAATAATAAATAAATGCGGAAGCAAATGATCCAATACAAATAACTGAAAAGTGTGTCCCATAATGCGGGCTCACATCAGGAAATAAATGCAGGAAATAAAACTAACTACTACTGAACTCACAGCTCAGCCTGCTGGCTGAAGTACTCCTGCTCGGACTGCAACAGCGGTACAGAATCTGGGCCATGCAAAACCCAGACGTCAGCGCGTCATGTCATCAAGTAATATAATATGAACAGTGTAGAAGGCAATGTAATATAAACATGAATACAGCAAGAATAACAATAATATGAATCATACCAGTACAGGGTAGCGTGCAGTGGGTAAACTAAACTGTTCTATCAGGTTTTCTATTCTAAAGTCTTTGAAATCAATTTGAGTAATCCTCCATGTAACTCAAAGGATATGTCCCGTTACCCCCCGGGACCACGGATCAAGAATATGTGAAGAGTCACGAATGGCTCTGTCCCGTTACCCCCCGGGACCACGGATCAAGCAATACCCTTTTAAGTTACACTTTAGTTTACACTTTTGATTTCCACATACCCCCAAGTTGTGTATGTCAAGTCAGGTATTCAGTAATTAAGGACTAATGCCAACACAGGATCAGGTAAAAGCAGGTTTGTCTGGATAGATAACAGGAACGGTCCATGAGGACTACATGTCAGGTTTGTTGGCATTAGACACAAGATCAGGTAACGGGTCGAGTCATGGTACATCGGTCAAGTCAACAGTACACGGTACCATGTCAGGTATAGTAGGAAGTGTAACAGGTTATGTCAGGAAGCACAAGATGTCATGTGGGTGCTCATAATCAAACTAACATAAGCATGTGTATAAATAAACAAGCATGAGTACTATCAGTACAATAAAATGGAACATGTAATATGATATGCAAATAGAAATAATTTCAAGGACATGGATGCACAGTTATCGATTAGGGTTACATTTATAGTTCCAATATTAATTAGGATGCAATTTATTAAACATGGAGCGTTAATATCATATTACTATGTAGTAATGTGATCTATGGATGCAATTATATGTATCTTAAATGCGATGGATGCAAACGGGTATCCGAAAAGTTATAAAACTATAAATGGTAATGTGGGATGTATAACTAAGCAATATGTGATATAAATATTGATATAATAATATTAATATGGATAGCATATTCAAAGCGATTAATAACTAAAAAAAGTGGTATTGATTAACCATGCACAAGAAAGTTCCGTTCAGAAATTCAGCGTCACCCTAATTTGTAAAATAACTTAAAAATAACAAACGTTCTCCAAAAGAGACGTGTCTTATACCAAAACAAAGATAATTCAATAAGGTTTTCAGTTTTATAAGTATAAGCATCTCAGGTTGTTCCTAAAAAAAGTTATAAACATTCGAAGTTGAAAGTTTGCTGCTGGAATTTTCCTGGACAGCAGTTTGGAGACATTTTCATTTGCATTTTATGTTATTTAAACAATTTATTTTGCAAGTAAATATTTCATAGAGTTATAGTATTCTGAGTTAGCTTCGTAACGAACTAAAGAACGTATACTAATGATTTTTCTATGATTTATAATGAATTTTATAAGATAAGGTGTACAGTAAATTTCAGATTTGTCATATCCGATTTTTCAACGACGTTTCATGTGTAAACTATAATATTTTAAATATATATAATATCATAAAATGCAGATTATAAACTAATTAAGGATAATAATAAGAAATATTACGACGATGTATATTTTAATTGATATGGATGCAATATAATGTAATCTAGTATGTCACAAGAAAAGTTTTCATGATCTAGATTTAATATGATATAAACGGATGCAAACGGAACATCGAAACGTTATAAAATTAAACATGGGGCACTAGATTTAAACTATAGGTATGGTATTTATTTAAATAGGTATAAAATGAATTATATAGCATGTAGCAAGATTAACTTGCCTCGATGGGTCGCGAATCGGGAAAACGGAACGTTAACCGTCGGCGGGGAAAACTCGCGACGGGCGCACGGTTCACGGAATGAACCCAAACGACGAACAAAGGAACCACACGGGTCGGGGTACCTCGCTGGAATGTCGAGAAACGTCACCGGCACGACGGAATTCCGGCAACAAAAGAACAGTTAAAAAAATGAGAAACGAGACATGAAGTAAGAAGAGAAAGAATGATAAAGAGAAGTACGAGAGAATATATGAGGGGGAGATAGAGAGAGAAAAAGTGGAGAGAGAGAAGAGGGAGAGAGGGAAAGTGGGGCCCACGGGGTTAAAGGGGAGGTTGCGATTGGCTGAGAGAATAAATTGAGAAGGATATAAAAGATTGTAAAAAATATTATATGGTTAACTTAAAGATTTAAAAGATAGGTAATGAACAGTAAGATATCAGGTTAGTTAGAAAAATATATGCGATGGTTTTAATAATATTAAAATTTGGGATTTTGGCGCCAAATAAAACATTTCCAAATCGCGCCCGGGTCGAGTCCAAAAATTTGAATTGAAATAATAGGATTTTAAGCGGGATCCAAATTTTAAAATTAAGTGTTTTATGATTAAAAAGCATACCCCCCAAAACGGACACACGTACGTGCACGTAGCCATCCAAACTCGTCCGTTTCACTGAACGGGACGAGAACACAATGCACGGACGCTACCACGAGGCTAGGGGTGTCAAGTAGGCCATGATGAATATTTTCAATTTTATTTTAGATGCCAAAATTTGTTATATGCATAAATGAATTTACCGGGTAAAAATTTACAGTAAGCAACAAACAAGCAAGTTAAATGAAATAAGTACCACATTATGCTCAAACAGTAACTGAAAATAGTAGCATTGGGCTCGGGTGTTACATTATACCCAACTACAAAAAGAATTTCGTCCTCGAAATTCCAAGAATACAAAGATAGATAACTACAAGAAAAGGTGAGGAAACTTCTGCCGGATTTCATCTTCTCGTTTCCAAGTGGACTCTCCATGCGAGCGATTACCCTAAGAAACAAGCACAAGGGGGATAACCTTGTTCTTAAGAACCTTTTCCCTTCGATCCACGATTTCAATCGGTCGCTCCTCAAAAGTCAAGTCTTCTCATACTGTTAGCTCCGAATGATCCAAAATATGTGTTTCATCTCGACATTCTTACGGAGTTGAGATACGTGAAACACATCGTGCACATTTGCCAAGGACTGTGGTAACGCCAAACAATACGCTACCTCACCAACACGCTCAACGATCTCAAGGGTCCAACGAATCGAGGACTAAGCTTTCCTCGACTTCCAAAACGAATCATCCCTCTAGTCGGTGATATCTTCAAGAATACCAAATCACCCACGGTGAACTCCAGAGGTCTTCTTGACGTATCTGCCCAACTCTTCTGTCGGTCCTGTGCTGCCTTCATATGATTTCTGATAGGGTTAACCTTCTCAACTGTCTGCACAACCAAATCTGGTCCCAATAATCTTCGTTCACCGACATCGTCCCAACAAACAGGTGAACGGCATTTACGACCATACAAAACTTCAAATGGAGCCATCTGAATAGTTGCCTGAAAACTGTTGTTGTAAGACAACTCCACCAAAAGTAGATGATCCTCCCAAGACCTCTTGAAGTCCAACCTGCATGTTCTCAACATATCCTCAAGAGTTTGGATCGTTCTCTCCGACTGACCATCAGTTTGAGGATGATAAGCTGTGCTAAACTTCAATCGAGTCCCTAAACTTTCCTGTAAACTCCTCCAGAAGTGTGATAAGAACCGAGTGTCCCGATCGGACACGATGCTCACCGGTACTCCATGCAATCTTACGATCTCCTGCATGTACCGCTCTGCCAAAGTCTCTGTTGATTGACCAACCCGAAAAGGAATAAAGTGAGCTGCCTTGGTCAATCGGTCAACAATTACCCATACTGTATTGTTGCCTTTTGGACTCCGCAGTAAAGCCGTCACGAAATCCATGGTTATATGTTCCCACTTCCACTGAGGAATCGGAAGTGGTTGCAATAAACCAGCAACCCTTTGATGTTCAGCCTTAACTTGCTGACACACCAAGCACTTTGCCACAAAGAGAGCAATCTCCCGCTTCATGCCCTCCCACCAGAAATGCTGTCGAATATCTCAGTACATCTTTGTGCCTCTTGGATGTACAGAAGAAGCTGAACTGTGTGCCTCCTTCAAAAGCTCTTCACAAACATCACCCTTTGGCACACACAAACGGCTACCATACCTCAACGAACCATCTTCGTGGATCAATAAATCTGTTCGTAGCCCGGCTTCAACCTGCTCTCGAAACTTTTGCAGTCTAGGATCCTGCGATTGAGCTGCTTTAGTATTCTCGATCAAAGACGAATGTACTTGCAGCTGCAACAACTGTACCGTAGAACGCGGTAGCACAACCTCCAAGTCAAATCTTTGAAAATCTGCGACAATCTCCTTCTGCGTAGTTAACACCTGAATTACTGGTAACCGACTAAGCGCATCCGGCACAACATTAACCTTCCCCAGATGGTACTTAAGATCAAGATCATGGTCAGCCATCAGCTCCAACCATCTACGCTGCCTCATGTTAAGCTCCTTCTGTGTGAACATATACTTCAAGCTCTTATGATCTGTAAAAACTTCGACTCTTCCGCCCAAAAGGTAGTGTCTCCAAATCTTCAAAGCGAAAATCACAGCCGCAAGCTCCAAGTCATGAGTTGGATAATTCTTCTCATGGGTCTTCAACTGTCTCGATGCATGCTACAACCTTCCCATGCTGCATCAAAACACATCCCAATCCTTTCCCAGATGCGTCGCTGTGAATCATCAATACTCCGGAATTGTCTGGCACGGTCAGAATAGGGGCGGTTATCAACTTCTGCTTCAACGTCTCGAAAGCTAACGCACACTTATCCGCCCATACAAAAGGTACCTCCTTGCGCGTAAGCTTGGTCAACGGCTCTGCCAGACAAGCAAAGTTCTCCACAAATCTCCTGTAGTATCCGGCTAATCCAAGGAAACTTCTTATCTCAGCAACATTCTTTGGAATCGGCCAGTCTCGAACTGCTGCAATCTTTTCTGGATCGACGGCAATTCCATCGCCAGACACAACATGCCCCAAAAACCTTACTTCCTCCAGCCAACACTCGCACTTACTCATCTTCGCATACAATTTCTCATGTCTCAACTTCTGCAGTGCGATCTTCAAATGCTCAGCATGCTCTTCAAAACTCTTCGAGTAAACCAGAATATCGTCAAAGAATACCATAATGAACTGATCCAAGAACGGTGAAAAGATTCGGTTCCTCAAGTCCATGAATACTGCCGGCGCATTCGTTACTCCGAAGGGCATCACTAAGTACTCGTAATGTCCATACCGAGTTCGGAACGCCGTCTTGCAAATATCTTCTGTTTTCACTCGGACCTGATGATATCCGGATCGCAAATCCAGCTTCGAGAATACCCTCGCGCCACTAAGCTGCTCAAAAAGTTCTCCAATGCGAGGGATAGGGTACTTGTTCTTAATAGTCACCCGGTTTAATTCTCGATAGTCGATGCACATCCTTCTTGTGCCATCCTTCTTCTTTACTAGAAGAACTGGAGCTCCCCAAGGCGAGTTACTGCTTCGAATCCAACCCTTTTCAAGCAATTCAGCAACCTGTTTCTTTACTTCTTCCAACTCTACTGGCGCCATTGGATAATACGCTTTAGATACTGGCGCTGCACCAGGAATAAGATCAATTGCGAACTCCACGTCTCTCCTCGGCGGTAAACCCGATATATCTTCAAACACGTCCATAGAATCACGAACAACAGCCGGCTCTTTACTTTCATCACTTCCATTGATGCAAGAATATTATTTGTCGGCCTAGCCCTAAACTCGACTGGCCCGACAGAAAAACTCCCCTCCATCCCAGATAAACTCTGCTGCTCTCGGCTGCCGCAATTACTTGTGAGAAAGTGGTCAAACCCAGGGAGACAATCTGCCTCTGGATGTCCACGTCCAGGCTGCGCATGAACCTCCGTGCCCTGTCTGCATCGTTGGCAACTAAAGGTCCAGCGAAACTACTGAGTCTCGTCCATTCTGCTGCATGCACATCTACGGGTGCTCCCTTCTGCTTTAGTCCGATGAACTTCACTTCCATTTCCTCCCGTGCAGTCCGCGGGAAGAACTTCTCCAGGAGACTCTTCGAAAAATCCGCCCACTTGATCGGCTTGGGCAAACGGTTCTCCTCAACAAGCCACCATTCTCGGGCGTAGTCCACTAGCTGAATGCGTACCACAACAACCTTTTTGTCATCTGGAATCTGTGCCGCAAAAAGCAAGTTCTCTGTGTCAACTAGCCACTGCTCCACTGGCAACGACTCCTTTAAACCAGTAAATGTAGACGGACCCAACCGCCTGAAATCTGCTATGGTCCCTACTCGGTCAACTGGTCTAGCTCCAACATTGTTCACAGACTGCTGAACGATCTGCAAACCTTCCCGAAATGAGTCCGCTTGCTGCTGGATCAGCTCGGTCTGTTTCTTTGATTCTCCAGCATTCCTCTTATCACTCCAAGCATGGCGGCTTCGTCCACACTCCTCTGGTATGTCTTCAATTTCTTACCGGCCATAATCCTGAACTCAAAATACCCAACATTAGCATGATGATAGATTCTGAATATAGATCAAGGCTAGAACTCCAAGATACTTAAATAGAGTACCGCATTGTAACTATGCCGCGGTATCATAGCCACAATTATATAACTCCATCCAAGTCGCCTAAGTCCTAGAGATAACAAGGAATCAGGTTTTCGAATCGATATGCAAAGGAAGTTTGCACATCGTAAAAGATATAATCAGGAAGAATGTGATTCAAGAATGGTAAAACGGTCAAGGTGGCAGGACATGTATCCTAAACACGGGTATTCTGATTCGTGTATTGGGTACAATACCCAATTACAAAAGAATCAACCCGACTATCCTATGGCTCTGATACCAAAAGAACCATGTCACGCCCCGCTTCCCAGAGTACGCTAGATTGGGCACGTGACATAGCCAACCATGCTACCTGTGGGTAGGAAGTATCCATCCACAGTCACATTACGGCTGTAGAGATATCAAAAACAAGATAAAACTATCTAAAACATGTCCATAATCCAGAATAACAGGAGTCAATAATAAATAAATGCGGAAGCAAATGATCCAATACAAATAACTGAAAAGTGTGTCCCATAATGCGGGCTCACATCAGGAAATAAATGCAGGAAATAAAACTAACTATTACTGAACTCACAGCTCAGCCTGCTGGCTGAAGTACTCCTGCTCGGACTGCAACAGCGGTACAGAATCTGGGCCATGCAAAACCCAGACGTCAGCGCGTCATGTCATCAAGTAATATAATATGAACAGTGTAGCAGGCAATGTAATATAAACATGAATACAGCAAGAATAACAATAATATGAATCATACAAGTACAGGGTAGCGTGCAGTGGGTAAACTAAACTGTTCTATCAGGTTTTCTATTCTAAAGTCTTTGAAATCAATTTGAGTAATTCTCCATGTAACTCAAAGGATATGTCCCGTTACCCCCCGGGACCACGGATCAGGAATATGTGAACCAATAGTGGTTCTGTCCCGTTACCCCCCGGGACCACGGATCAGGAAAATGTAAGAGTCACGAATGGCTCTGTCCTGTTACCCCCCGGGACCACGGATCAAGCAATACCCTTTTAAGTTACACTTTAGTTTACACTTTTGATTTCCCCATACCCCCAAGTTGTGTATGTCAAGTCAGGTATTCAGTAATTAAGGACTAATGCCAACACAGGATCAGGTAAAAGCAGGTTTGTCTGGATAGACAACAGGAACGGTCCATGAGGACTACATGTCAGGTTTGTTGGCATTAGACACAAGATCAGGTAACGGGTCGAGTCATGGTACATCGGTCAAGTCAACAGTACACGGTACCATGTCAGGTATAGTAGGAAGTGTAACAGGTTATGTCAGGAAGCACAAGATGTCATGTGGGTGCTCATAATCAAACTAACATAAGCATGTGTATAAATAAACAAGCATGAGTACTATCAGAACAATAAACTGGAACATGTAATATGATATGCAAATAGATATAATTTCAAGGACATGGATGCACAGTTATCGATTAGGGTTACATTTATAGTTCCAATATTAATTAGGATGCAATTTATTAAACATGGAGCGTTAATATCACATTATTATGTAGTAATGTGATCTATGGATGCAATTATATGTATCTTAAATGCGATGGATGCAAACGGGTATCCGAAAAGTTATAAAATTATAAATGGTAATGTGGGATGTACAACTAAGCAATATGTGATATAAATATTGATATAATAATATTAATATGGATAGCATATTCAAAGCGATTAATAACTAAAAAAAGTGGTATTGATTAACCATGCATAAGAAAGTTCCGTTCAGAAATTCAGCGTCACCCTAATTTGTAAAATAGCTTAAAAATAAAAAACGTTCTCCAAAAGAGACGTGTATTATACCAAAACAAAGATAATTCAATAAGGTTTTCAGTTTTATAAGTATAAGCATCTCAGGTTGTTCCTAAAAAAAGTTATAAACATTCGAAGTTGAAAGTTTGCTGCTGGAATTTCCCTGGACAGCAGTTTGGAGACATTTTCATTTGCATTTTACGTTATTTAAACAATTTATTTTGCAAGTAAATATTTCATAGAGTTATAGTATTCTGAGTTAGCTTCGTAACGAACTAAAGAACGTATACTAATGATTTTTCTATGATTTATAATGAATTTTATAAGATAAGGTGTACAGTAAATTTCAGATTTGTCATATCCGATTTTTCAACGACGTTTCATGTGTAAACTATAATATTTTAAATATATATAATATCATAAAATGCAGATTATAAACTAATTAAAGATAATAATAAGAAATATTACGATGATGTATATTTTAATTGATATGGATGCAGTATAATGTAATCTAGTATGTCACAAGAAAAGTTTTCATGATCTAGATTTAATATGATATAAACGGATGCAAACGGAACATCGAAACGTTATAAAATTAAACATGGGGCACTAGATTTAAACTATAGGTATGGTATTTATTTAAATAGGTATAAAATGAATTATATAGCATGTAGCAAGATTAACTTGCCTCGATGGGTCGCGAATCGGGAAAACGGAACATTAACCGTCGGCGGGGAAAACTCGCGACGGGCGCACGGTTCACGGAATGAACCCAAACGACGAACAAAGGAATCACACGGGTCGGGGTACCTCGCTGGAACGTCGAGAAACGTCACCGGCACGACGGAATTCCGGCAACAAAAGAACAGTTAAAAAAATGAGAAACGAGACATGAAGTAAGAAGAGAAAGAATGATAAAGAGAAGTACGAGAGAATATATGAGGGGGAGATAGAGAGAGAAAAAGTGGAGAGAGAGAAGAGGGAGAGAGGGAAAGTGGGGCCCACGGGGTTAAAGGGGAGGTTGCGATTGGCTGAGAGAATAAATTGAGAAGGATATAAAAGATTGTAAAAAATATTATATGGTTAACTTAAAGATTTAAAAGATAGGTAATGAACAGTAAGATATCAGGTTAGTTAGAAAAATATATGCGATGGTTTTAATAATATTAAAATTTGGGATTTTGGCGCCAAATAAAACATTTCCAAATCGCGCCCGGGTCGAGTCCAAAAATTTGAATTGAAATAATAGGATTTTAAGCGGGATCCAAATTTTAAAATTAAGTGTTTTATGATTAAAAAGCATACCCCCAAAACGGACACACGTACGTGCACGTAGCCATCCAAACTCGTCCGTTTCACTGAACGGGACGAGAACACAATGCACGGACGCTACCACGAGGCTAGGGTTGTCAAGTAGGCCATGATGAATATTTTCAATTTTATTTTAGATGCCAAAATTTGTTATATGCAGAAATGAATTTACCGGGTAAAAATTTACTGTAAGCAACAAACAAGCAAGTTAAATGAAATGAGTACCACATTATGCTCAAACAGTAACTGAAAATAGTAGCATTGGGCTCGGGTGTTACACGGTACCTGAGGGGGTTATCCCAAAATGGATAGTCCTCCCAACTCCTGCTACAAGTGAAGTCGTCAAAAGTGCTTCCCCTATCAGGAAGTTGGTCTTCGACAGATTGGACGTTCCCTCTCAACGGACATCAGTCTTCGACAGACTGGTACCAGCAGTAGCCTTTCACAAAAGCAGGGGGCATGACGAAGCCGCTTCCAAAACTGAGGCAATCACGTCTGCAAGATATGTTCGACGTCTCCACTGGCGCCGAGTGAGGAAAGCTGGGGCAGTTCCCCCTCTAGACTTACCCCACCAGCTCTAATGGTAGAAATTGACGCTGCTGTTCCAACTGGGAATAGTTTTGATCTCCTCAGGAGTGTTCGAAAGAACTCCCCAACCGCTGTATTGATGAAGTCTGCCCCGCCTGCTGAAAAAATGATGCAGGAAAAGCCAGAGCAGCCCCCAAGCGGCCATCCTCCAAGATCCACAGAGTCTGGCGGAAAGTTCAAGATTCTGTGATCAACAAAGACTACCCTCACCGACTGGAGAAAAAGAAGGCTCAGCAAGAGGAGGACCATCCCTTCGCCATACAATGGAAGGCCTCGTCCACATGGGCGCCTGTTGCAACAGCCCCCTCAACTTCAACTTCCCACAAAAGGAGAAGGCCGGAGAAGATCCCGATGCCGGCAGCAAATTCCATAGGCGACGGACCCAAGCGCCCCAAGTCTGGGGGCATGATTGTACACACGGTTTATATGGTTTCCGGAAAAGAGGAAAGGCGTGCTTCCGTAGGTCATCGATCACTCACTTGGTCGGTGAAAAAAGCTCAGGAGCAACAACAAAAGCTTAAGGAGATGCTGATCAAAATGGCAGCACTTACCGGGCAAAAAGAAATCCTAGAATCAATGTCAGAGCAGCACCAAGAACAACAGACCAACATCGATTTCCTGCGAAGGGTGCTCGAAAGGATGGATTCGGAGGCCGCGGAACTGGCTGCTAATATAAAATAGGTGGCGCTTCTGTTCCAAGACATGGTGGGAATGATGATACAGCCAGAACCTCCATCTGAAGACCCGCCGATAATCGTCGAGGACGACAGCGGGAAAACATCAAACCCCCTTCCGGCTTTATCAATGGCTAAGGAGGAAACCATCTCCAAAGCCGCCCTTGACGATTATATATCTCAGAAAATACGATCTCATCAAGCAAGTGAAGCGGCTGGCCAAGCCATCAGAACTGGGCGATCGTACCCGGGCTGGAGTGATCAAATCAAATACCCGCTGGGATATACAATACCTAAGTTCCATTTGTATAAGGGGACAGGCAATCCACACCAGCATGTCGCTCAGTTTAGAGCTTTATGCGGCAATACTGGAGGTGATGACAAACTGCTGTTTCGCCAGTTCGTCGGCAGCTTGTCGGAGACGGCATTTGAATGGTACTCGGAGCTCCCAAATGACTCCGTCAAAACATTCACCGAGATGGAATTGTTGTTCACAAAGCGGTTCGTTGGCGCAAGAGAACACACCCCGATCACAGCATTAATCAATGTCATGGTGAAGCCAGGAGAGACATGGGTTCAATACGCACTTCGATGGCGGGACCTATGGTCGAAATATGAACAACGCATCGAAGAGGCTCCTGCCGTAGGCATGTTCATAGGGACTCTCGATCCTCAGGCGACCGTGTCCCAGTTCATGACGTTCTTTAAGCCGACCACCTTCCAGGCTTTGATCGACAAGCTGGCCCAAATGGACCAGATAGGCCATGGGCCTCCCTCTTCAAAAATGGACCCTCGAAATGCAAAGGGTAAAGGGAAAGCGGTCTTCGTTGCCAACACTCAACAACAACCGAGTGAACCGAAACCGGTTGCTCGCCAAAGCAACACGCTCCCATGCCAATCTCTCAAAGAGAAGTTAGGACATCTTAACTCGTTTCCGAGGGATAAAACGAGGAAACTGTTCGAACTGGCAGTGCGCAAAAGACTCATCACTCTGCCGGACTCGAGACGTCCACTATAGCATAGAGTAGTGGGCCACCCAATTGAGAATTGCTACTTCTTCAAAAACTGGGTCGAGGACCAGTACCAACAAGGCAAGTTTGCGCTATCCGAAAACTGGAGGGTGAACCCGCCACAAAGGCACGTTCCTAAAAAAGTGGATATGCCGGGGGCATCATGTTTGTTTGTGGAAGAGGCTCCATGGGAAGTTGTCCTTTCAGCTAAAACTAAAAGAATGCTAAAGAATCTTCAAGCATGTTCAGCGATTAAATGGAAAAGCCCACTTAAACCTGAGATCATTGAGGGGATGTTGAAACCGTGTCCAATACCAAAAAATGTCGGCAATGGGTAAAACCTTCAGGCCAAGCCTTCAAAGTTTTTGAAGAAAAAGAAGAAGACCAAGAAACCCGTGCAGTCTGACAGAAAGCGCACGAACCTGCAGAAGTACATCGACACGCTGGAGGAGGAAAACCAGAAGGCGCGGACCCCAGTCACCCTCGACGATTTTCTCAACCATATCCTTGAGAATGGAGATAGTAACGATGATGAGGGAAATGACTCATCAGGAACCCAATACTATGTACCAAGTTGCCACATGGTTTCTCATTCGTCATTAAATGACGAAAAAACTCCCTTGGCGTCAGAAAGCAACGCAGAGGAACTGGGGGCAAGGTCATAAACAACCTCTCCGGAAAATGCTGCCCCTACAGCCATCTAATGAAGAAAGGGACCCTGTTCGTTTGGGATCATAAATTCCAAAGTACACTGGACGAAATCAAGCAATATCTGCAAAATCCACCGGTACTGACCGCTCTGGTCAAGTGAAAGCCCCTCATCCTGTACACAATAGCCCTTGAAGGTTCTTTAGGCATGCTATGGATATAGAAGAATGACCAGGGGAAGGAGAGAGCTCTCTACTATTTGAATCGAGTTCTCCTGGGGGAAGAAAACAACTACTCCTCTATCGAAAGCATTGCTTGGCGCTGATCTTCACGATAACGAAGCTCATACATTATGCCTTGGCACATGAGGTCCATCTCATATCAAAGGTGGATCCTCTCAAATATTTTATGTCAAGAGCCATACTAACAAGAATGCTCAACAAATGGGCCCTCCTCTTGATGGAGTTCTCGATAACGTATCGACCCCTCAAGGTAGTGAAAGGCCAGGCCATCGTCGACTTTCTCGTTGAGCATCCGATACCAGCCGACTCTCCCTTAAATTGCGAATTGCCAGATAAACACGCGTTCGACACAATCGAAGGGGAGAAGGAAGGAAATAATGACCAATGGGAACTCTACTTCGACGGAGTATCTTCCTTGAAGAAGCGAAAGCAAAACACCCCCATAATCAAAGCCGGGGTGGGCCTTATCTTGGTGACTCCGCAAGGAGGGATAATGCATTTCGCCCTTTCCTTAATGGAACCAAGAATAAACAACGAGGCTGAGTACGAAGCTTTGATAGCGGGTCTTGAGATCGCTGTCGACATGGGAATTGAAAACCTCCTTATATATGGAGACTCCCAGTTGGTCGTCAGCCGAGTAAATAGTGACTATCAGACATGCAAACCAGAGTTGGTAAAATATGCCGAAAGAGTGGAGCAATTGCTGACTCAAATCCCCTTCTACATTCTGGAAAGCATATCGCGTGTAGAAAATAGCAAGGCGGATGCATTAGCCAAACTCGCTAAAGAAATGGCCGACGAAAAGCTCGATGACGTGAGGATCATCGTGTAAAGCAACCGGATTCTCGCGCCTGCAGAAATATCTCCGGAGTCATCTGAAGGAAAAGAAGCAACCAAACAAGCAGCCTTCCAAAGAGAGGACGAATAAAAGGCTAAGGATTGGAGAAAAGTCTTCATAGACTACTTCAAATCCCAACGAACGCCAAAAAACGCATCTTCAAGACATCAGCTCATGAAACGAGCTATGTCTTTTGCCTTCGTCAATGATACTCTATATAAGAGATCATTCGATAGTTTGTGGCTAAGGTGCTTGGTACCGAAAGAAGCAAGGAGAGTCATCCAAGAGACTCACGATGGAATCTGTGGTTCTCACCAAGCCGAGCAAAAGATGAAGCTGAAGATCAAAAGAATGGGTTACTATTGGCCCATAATGATTCAGGACTGCCTTGAATATGCAAAGCAGTGTCACTCGTGCCAAATTCACGGGGACTTCATCTACCAGCATCCAAATCCACTACACCTAATACTGGCTAGTTGGCCGTTCGAAATATGGGGAACCAATATAATTGGGCCCATTGAACCAGCGTCATCCAAAGAAAATCGGTTCATACTGGAAACAACCGATTACTTTTCTAAGTGGGCAGAAACAGTACCATTAAAGGAAGTGAAGACGGAGAATATCCTCCATTTCTTCAGAACTCATGTCATCTATCCGTTCGGCACTCCGCGACAGATTATCTCGGATAATAGGCCAGCCTAATGAAGCCATAAGATCAGCCGCTTCGCACAGCAACATAATATAGATTGAAGATACTCTTCAGTCTATAATCCCCGAGCCAACGATCTGGCTAAGGCTTTCAACAAGACCTTGACGAAGATCATAAAGAAAACAGTGACCAGAAACAAAAAGGAGTGGCATGAGAGACTGCAAGAAACTCTCTGGTCGTATCAAACCACGTTCAAAACGGCAACGAATACAATGCCATGCGCATTGGTATTCAGCATGGAAGCGGTACTTCCCTTGGAAATAGAGCTACCCTCTCTACGAGTGGCGGTTCGTTATAAGCTGACAGATGAAGAAAATGCCCATCTTCGGCTTGAGGAGCTCGATGCCCTCGATGAAACTCGCCTCATGGCGCAGCAAAACCTGGAAGCTCACAAAGTAAGGATGACGCGCTCATACGAAAGACTAACCAAGCGGGAAACATTCCGCCAAGGCGAACTCGTGTTAGTTGTCAAAAGACCTATGATCCCCAACCATGCAAAACGGGGGAAATTCGACCCAAACTATGAGGGCCCATATATCATAGACAAAGTCTACCAAGGTGGGGCCTACTTTCTCATGGATATGCATGGAGAAAGACCTTTCCGGCCAATAAACGGCCGATTCCTCAAGAAATACTACGCCTGACGAGTCACGACTTAGATCAATGATAGATGACGACAGACGTGTCCGCTCGCTATCTTCCTAAGTCAAAACTCTAAGTAGTATTCGAAAAAAAAATGTTGCCTCCATAATGGCAACAATGGACCGAGATGTCTCTAAACTAAACATGGGACCGAAACGTCCTTAAACTACAATGGACCGAAATGTCCTTAAACTAAATGTTGCCTCCAAAATAGAAACAATGGACCGATATATCCTTAAACTAACAATGGACCGAGATGTCTCTAAACTAAACATTGGACCGGAACGTCCCTAGACTAGCGCATTGCCTTTGATACGGCGATACAACTTCTTGAGATCCATATTGCAATTTAAGTGTTGGTAGTGAAGATTGCAACTCATGTGGTGAGCAGCGAAACTATTCTCGAGAGACCCGTCGTCTAAGAAAACGGCACGTCCACAAGAAAAATGGGCACGGATGAAAACCCGAAAGGGCGTCGTGAGTAAAAACAACAGGGCTGCCGGCGAGTTTGTGAAAACCCGAAAAGGGCGCTAACTCTTAAATTAAAATAAAAAAAAGCTCATATGCACTCGCAAGGTCCTCTCGGCCTTGTAAGGAGAAAATACCTGCGTGAGATCCTTATGACTCACAAGGGAGAAACACACTTAGGAATTCACACGATTCTTAAGGAGAAATTATACTAGCGAGATCCTCATGACTCGTAAGGAGAATTTCCCCCTATGAGACCCTCACTGCTCACATGATTCAAAAGCCTTAAGATACAGGGACTTGAACCTGTTTTTAAGCCATCACATTCCCCAAGTTGCCCTACAGGAAGTCCATATTGACCTTTGTATACAATACACGGGCACAAATAAATATCCCCTCATCAAGTTCTACCACTGGTGGGAAGTTTACCCATATGGTGAACGACACTTATAAGTCCTCTCGACTTGTAAGAAGAAAACACTCTTGGAAGATCCTTATGACTTACAAGAGAAGATATCACTAAGAAGTCCTCACGACTTCTAAGGAGAATTTACACCTGTAAGATCCTCACGACTTGTAGGAGAAATAACTTTGTGAGACCCTTACGGCTCATAAAGTCAAAAAGTCTTAGTCGACAGGATCCTAACCCTGTTTATTAAGCCATCTTTATTCAGACCATCAAAGGCACATGAAGATTCGCTCCTGGCAACATTCCAGTGGTAGTGATGTTGATGCCTAAATTGGTAGCAAATTCCAAGTCCTCTCAACACAAATGATGATTCGCTCCTGGCCATATTCCAGTCGCAGCGATGCTGATACTAAGATTGGTATCAGATCTCAAGTTTCATACTCGCAACAAAAATCAGGGAGCTAAAAATACATATGAAATATCTGAAATGATGGGGAAACTTGCAATAAAAAAATCAGCGAGCAAAATGTATGCATATAAAAATAGCCGAAATGATTGGGCAACTTGCAATATAAAGCGAGTAAAAAGAAAAATAGCCGAAATGATTGGGCACCGCGATAAAAAGACGAAATGATCGGGCAATCGCGACTATCGCGATATAAAAAGCTGAAATGATAGAGCATAACGGAAAGAAATAAAAAAATGATGAAACTTTTTCCCTGCAAGTGAGTCCATACTGACCCCTATATGCAATCCATGGGCACAAATGAAAAAGGGGACCATGTTCTCCCATAAGGCTCCATTAAAGGGAGAGCCAGATCTCGACGGCGGCATCTACAGTCTGAAGATCACAACGGTGTTTCTTCTCACTCCAGCAGGATGCAGACGTGGCGTCAACAAACGACCCCAGGGTCAAAACAAGTGGAGCCATGGCTAAGTCCCTAGTTCCAAGTCTCGACGGTCCACAAACATCCTAGAAACCACCTCGGCACTTGTCTTGGTACAGCAGACATAGTGTCAACAACGACGTTTCTTCTCACTCCAGCAGGATGCAGACGCAACGTCCATAAATGACCCCAGGGTCAAAACAAACGGAGCCATGGCTAAGTCCCTAGTTCCAAGTCTCGACGGTTCACAAACAACCTAGAGACCACCTCGACACTCATCTTGGTGCAGCAGACACAGTGTCAACAAATGACCCCAGGGTTAAAGCAAAGTAGAGCCATGGCAAAGTCCCTAGTTCCAGGAATCGACAGTTTACCAAAAAACTAGAGACCACCTCGGCACTTTCTCGGTACAGCAGACATAGTGTCAACAATGGTGCTTCTTCTCACTCCAGCAGGATGTAGACGCGACGACAACAAACGACCCCAGGGTCAAAACAGAACGGAGTCATGGCTAAGTCCCTAGTTCCAAGTCTCGAAACAACCTAGAGATCATATCGACACTCGTCTTGTTATGGCAGACATAATGTCAATAACGACATTTCTTCTCACTCCAGCAGGATGCAGACACGGCGTCAACAAACAACCCCAGGGTCAAAACAAAACAGAGCCATGACTAAGTCCCTAGTTCCAGTCCTCGATGGTTTACAAACAACCCAGAGACCATCTCGACATTCGTCTCATTACAGCAGACGCAGTGTCGACAAAGGAAGCGAAGGCCAAATTCCTAACTTCAGGGTCTTGACGACAACTCAAATAAAACCTGAAAGACTATCGGAGATCATCCCACACCAGCGCGGAGTGGTTATGACTCATCGGGGCTTCCAAACTGAGCCTAACCTCAAGTAAAAAAGCGTCATGGAAAATTCCTAACGTTTGGTCTTCCGACGGTAATATGACCTAAGGATTTTACTTGAAGACGTCTTGTCTAGCCCCGAAGGGATCAGAGACATGACAGTCGCGGGGCTACTCGAACAGCAGCGTAAAGACTGCATATCGGGGAATGCATCATCCAACGCGATGGTACGACAGACAAAACCTTAGTACCACAAAACCTAACGGACTTCTGTCAAAAAGAGAAGGGGTTATCCATGCGTTAAGACAAGTTTGCCTACAAGCCCAAGTGAGGTAAACTATAAACTCCGAAATAAGTTCATAAACTAGAGACTCTGGAATGAGTGAATAAACTACAAATTCCGAAATGAGTCCATAAACAAGAGACTCCGGAATGAGTAAATAAACTACAAACCCCGAAATTGGTACATAAACTAGAGACTCCGAAATGAGTGAATAAACTACAAAGTCAGAAACGAGTAAATAAACTATTTCGCGCCAGAACAAGACATCAAGAAACAGAAGGGTGCAACTCATGGGCCTCAGGGTTTAGAATTGAGATTTGAGCTAATGATAGATGACGACGCTTGTTTCCGCTCGCTATCTTCTCAGATCAAAATTCTAAAAGTTATATAAACTAGCCCGAAATCGGTTGTATGCTACGTATTAGGTTACACTACTTCACTCACGCGTATACCCCCATAAGTAAAATAGTGGGGGGTATTTGTTTACACCGGTTTAAGTTTCGTTTATAGATATGTGTGAAATCAAGCTCATTCATATACGCACATGCACACATCAGAGGAAGAACAAGTGTTAGAAAGAGAGCACTCGGTGGTCAACGACAAAAATAAAGTATTTAATTGAACATTTTATTCAACAGGAAATAAATCACCAAACATGAGATCGAAAGTACAGGGGTTCACAAAACTATGGATAAAATTCTCTAACTCTCTCTCTGCTTTCTCCACCATGTCGAAACGGCGATCTTCACGAGGAGTCGCTCCCCATCGGTCAGCGCCGTGCCCATCAGCAAAAGCTGACATGATGTAACAACTCCAATTTCAATGTACATAAAAAAATTTAAAAGTTCATGTACAATTGGGGTATTTGCAATCATGTGAATGCTATAAGAATTTGTTTTACTTTTGAACAGCAAGAAAGATCTTGTAGCTCACTGGTAAAGCCTTGCACTGCTGTTATAAAGCACCAGAATTCAAATCCTACCAGCCACATTATCTTTTTATTTAATTTTAACTTTTTAGAAGCCCAAGAGTCTACACGTGCAACACACATAATAGGCTAAGTAACAGAATAATCAAACATGTTAAATAGGCTAGTTTAAGCGTCAGAGACACATGGCCCCAATCCGAGCCCCCACCTCCATGATCGGACCGGCGAGAATGCTCGGCACCGCCGGATTTTCCAAGACCAAACCCTTATTTTTTCTTTTTCCCTAGACCCTTGGACTCCCTCCATAACTCCAGTGTTATTGGTTTTCTCTGCACATTTACAGAACACAATAAAATTCATATTTAAATCGATTTTATTAAAAAATTTAATACACCCATTCACTACACTAAACCATAGTTTTTTCTATAAATACCACCCCTCATATCACCTCTACCCACTCACAAATCCTTGCCAAAACTCTCAAGAATTCCCAAGTCTTTATATTGTACAAGTGGAGTTAGCGAAGGGCGAAACTCCGACGAAGTTCCGGCGACAATACGAAGGGTTTCCAGCGACGAAATGATGCACCAGCGCTTCTCTACTCTTCCTCTTTCTTCCCTCTATATTTGTAACCTGTAAGTCCTATTCCCCTTCTCATCTTATTCTTTAAATAATTTCATTTCCAAAACTCGACGGAAGCGGAGTTAATCCGACTTCCGATTCGGTTTTCTATAAAAACTATACTTTTCTTAATCAAGATAACTTCATATTCTCACATATTGCTAACAAACATTAAAAAAACCATTAAATCAAGTTTCGCATCAAAATAACCATTTTTGTGACAATTGTGGCATTTTTACATAAAAATACCACAAACTATTCATTTCGATATTATAACCGTATTCCCTTGCTATACCTTTAGATAGTTCACGAGGTAATGACCTACCTCATCACAAAACACATCTTAATCATAGCACGATGAATCTTAGGATAATAGAATATGGGAAATACGACTTTACAAATAAATCCCTTTAACTTATAAAACCGTTTTCTTTAAAAGATGTATTAAAACATTCCCATGCAATTGCGCCTCTACAACCCATTTTGGGGAACCCCGTTCGGGATGGTGCGGATTATCGCACATCCTTGATCTTAGTAGAGCGAGATGCAGACCTCCGCAAGGAGCATTCAGTCTCGATGGAATTTTATACATTTTTTTTAGAAAATAAGATTTTTACAAGAAAATAAATAAAATTATTTTCATTAAATATATATATAATTATTACCAAAATACTTATTTTAAATATATATAATATTCCATGTTTCCAAAATTCAGGAAAAGAATTCAAATATTATATGAAACTACCATGATAATTCAAAGCAATATTCATATTATAAATAAATACCATATATTATGAAATTAGGTTTTATTCACTAGAAATATCACATTTATAAAATATACATCAATGAAAACTTTAAAGACAATAATTAAATACTTGAGGTGTATTTTGAAATTATGCCAAAAACTATTTTGACATAAACCCCCCTCAAGTTATTCTAAATTACAATAAAGACCCCAGTAAACATTGGTTTAAGCGGGACCAGTCTCTTGAGTCTCAGGGGGCCGGGGATATGGGTGCTTGCCTATTTAAAGTAGACAACTTAACAAACGGTGTTATCAACACGGTAATTGTCTTTGAAAAAGACACAAATCCTGCCGTCCATGTGCAGCAGTTACCGATAGCACCAAAACATAATTCAGGACTTCAATTTATTTTCTAATTGTCTGACTTAGGCTAAGTCTCAATATAATCAATCTTACTTGAATATGATTCAAATATCAAACTACAATACAACATGGGTCTATGAATCCGTCTATTCAATCTAATCAATCTATATTGACTGAACCGAACCATGGATATATTCCATTTATATAATCATCCATTATATCCATTCTATTACTGATATCATGGTTTCGGCAAGTCATCCATCAATACAGTTTATAATACAAGACAATACAATACAATCAATACAATCAAGACATTGCGGGGTTTTATAAGGGGTAGATTGGTACGGAAGGTGTTAGAAGTGGCATGAGACTGCAACCATAAGACACCTAACCTGAATCTCTATTGTCGTTGTACTGTGGCTGAACGGTTTCTTGTACTCCGTATACCTTAGTCTCCGGGATAGTGAGACTCCTCTCGTATACACTGGCCTCTTCTGTACCAAGCTACAAACAACAGCGTTAACAATATAATACAACTTTAAAAGTTACATTATCTTTCTATCTATTCTATCTCTACTTACTTTTGGGACTTACCGAGCGATTTTTTCGCTGAAGACATTCTCTTTCTTCTTCTTTGGAATGTCATCAGGTGATTCGGACTCACTGGAGATCGAGTCCAGCAGCGAAGACTTAGATCAGTTTACTGAAGTCCCAAAGTTTTAGATTCACTTGTACATTATATTTCGTTTTCATTTCTGTTATGCCATTGTTTAGGCATTGCTTTCATTCCATGTATTTTCATTTCAGTTGTATTGTAAAAAGAATGTTTAATAAATAAAGCTGTTGTTTATTTACATCTTGTCTCTTGTGTATATTTCATTTTATATTGTTTAGATACACTTAGCGTGTTTACTTCAGAGTAAATGCGTTGCGTGACCCGTCTCGTCCTTTGCCCGTATATTGGGAAGCGAGGCGTGACACATGACGACCCGTTGAGCCCGTATCTGGCATAGTAGCTGAATAGAGCGATCCCTTATAGGCTTGGTAATTAAAAGTGCCTCATGAAAGCACTCGATCTTGTCCTCCGCTGCGTCGAGTATCGCCGGAGTCATCTCTGCTGGATGAGGGAGAATATCATCGAGCACGGACAAGAAAACCATCCAGAGCCAAATGGTGTCGATGGGGAGAGGAGATTCTCCACGAGTCAAGAGCTCGTGCATCACCGTATTGCATTGGTCATCCGTAAGAGCAGGGTTCACCAAGCGTGCAGTAAAATGAGGAACAATTTTCTCGATAGGGACCTCCCATGGCTGGCAGCGAGCATGTGGACGATTACAATCCATAACTCTTCTCTGTTAAAATGATTCTCTGAAAGTGAGAGAGAAGAGAAGCATTGCTTCAGATTATGAAGGGAGGCATTTATTTCTAGGCACAGAAAATGTTGTGCATGTTGGAACTATTTCCAAGCTCTGTTAAAAGAAGGAATTGGAAAAGAAAAGTTTGACTCAGGAAAAGCAAAGAAAGAATGTGAAAACAAACCTTCAGTAATGAGGCAGCGCCTCACGCTCTTCATAAGGGCGCCAGCGCCAGAGCCAACCTTAGAGGATTAATCCTATGATGGCGTCGCACGTGCTTCACACACCGGCACTAGTGTGAAAAGCACAAAAGAATCTAAATAAGAGTTGAAACTTTCAGAGGGCGCCACACGTGCTCCTCACACGGGCGCCAGTGTGCAAAGCACAAAAGAATTTAAATGAAAGTTGAAACTCTCAGAGGGCGCCGCACGTGCACAGCACGTGTGTGCCGGCGCCTAGTAGAATTAAATTCTACTCTCTGTTGAACAGAGTCGTTGGATCAAAGATCCAACGGAGATGATAAATCATCGGAATGCAGAATTAAATTCTGTTGAGGAAATATTTCTCAAATCTTTTTAAACAAGAAAGATTGCCCTCTATAAAACAGAATACCGTTGGATTAAAAATCCAATGGTGATTAGAAAATCACCTATCTGCAGAATAAATTTTGTATGGGAAAATATTTTCCTAATCTTGTTAAAAACAAGAAGACACTTTCTGTAAAACAAAAGTCCTTAGATCAAAAATCCAACGGTGGAAACCAATTAGAATCTCTCAATGAGAGATTTCTTCAACTAATCAACAGACTTTCCTCTACTATACAAAGGACCCAAGACTTCAATTCTAAAGGGAAGGAACCCCCCTTATAAGCTTCGAAAAAAGAACAAAGCGGAAAGCTTCAAAAAGGAAGAGAGAAGAAGATCTCCCTTCTCAGAAAAATTCTAGGTAAAAACATCTCATTTGCATATCTAAGGGTTTAACCTTTATCAAAGAACTTAGTTCTTTCTCTGGATCTGAGATCCACAAGACAAGTCTCGCACAAGTTGAGAATTTAATTCTCATCGAGACGAACTTGCTCTTGGAGACCAAAGATTCAGAAAAGAACCAGGAAGTTGAACTCCTCTGAACAAAATATACAAGCAAAAATCAGTGCCCAGCGCCTCACGTACCCCTCATGTGGGCTCCACTCAATAAGGAGTGCTTATGTAACAACTCAAATTCTTATATACATAAATTTGATTAAAAGTTAATGTATACTTGGGGTATTTACAATTCCTGTGAGTACTATAAGAATTTGTTTTACTTTTGAACAGCAAGAAGGAGCTTGTAGCTCATTGGTGATACCTTGCACTGCTGAACCAAAGCACCAGAGTTCAAATCCCATCAGCCACACATTCTTTTTATTTAAAATTCTTTTAATCTTTTAGAAGCCCAAGAGTCTACACATGCACTACATGTAATAAGGTAAGTTACAGAATAAACAAACGTGTCCACGAGGCTAGACCAAGCGTCAGGGACACGTGGCATCAAGACGAGCCCCGACTCGCCCGACTCGGGCCGGCGAGAAGCTTGACTCGGCCGGCGCCGCTGGTCTGACTCAGCCAAAACCCTAATTTTCTTTCACTCTGGCGACTCTTGGACTCCCCCCATAACCCTTGTATTATTTGTTTTTACTGCACATTTACAGAGCACAATAAAACTCATATTTAATCAATTTTATTACAAATTTTAATACACCCTTTCACTACCCTAAACCCTAAATTTTTCCTATAAATACCACCCCTCAAATCACCCTCCTCACTCGCAAATCTCTGCCCAAACACTCAAGAAAATTCCCAAGTCTTTTGTGTGCAATTGGAGTTAGCAAAAGGGCGAAGTTTCGACGAACTTCCGACGGCAATCCGAGGAGATTCCGAGGATGAAACGACGCACCGGCACCTCCCACATCTTCCTCCTTCTCTCTTCTAGTCAAATAATCTATAATTCCCTACTTCTCCTTCTTTTCTCTATTATAAAAACATTCAAATGTAAAACCTGACGGAAGTGGAGTTAGTCTGACTTCCGATTCAGTTTTCTTTAAAAACTATAATTTTTCTTAATCAAGCTACCTTCATATCATCATATATTGTTAATTAAACATCAATAAACATCTTTAACAAGTTTCATCACAAAAGATTCTTAAATGCATCTTTTATCGCAATTTTACATTAAAATACCTTCATGTTTCATTTCGACATACTTGAAATTTTTTAAACCGTATTACCTTAGAAAACTCATGAGGTAATGACCTACCTCCTCACAACACACATATCTAACATAGCACGATGAAATTTGGGAACATAGATTTGGGAAAAATACGACTTTACACATAGCCACCTCCGACTTATAAAAACATTTTTCTACAAGTTCTGTATTTTAACAAATCTTAGCAATTGCGTCTCTACAAGCCATTTTGGAGAACCCGTTCGGTATGGTGCGGATTATCGCATATCCTTGGGCCTAGTAGAGTGAGATGCAGACCTCTGCAAGGAGCATACGATCTCGAAAGATTTAAAATACAATTTTCTTTAGAAAATGTGATTTCTATTATAAATAAAACTTATATTTTTTTTTAAAATATATATATATGTAATTAATATCAAAATATCTATTTTTAATATTTATACTATTCTACATGTCCAAAATTAAAGAAAAACATCTCATTTACAAGAAAATACCATATAATTCCAATATTACAAATAAATACCATATATTATGAAATTAGATTTTATTCACTAGAAATGTCACATTGATAAAATATACATCAATGAAAACTCTAAAGACAATAATAAAATACTTGAGGTGTATTTTGAAAATTATACAAAATTATTTTTACATAAACCCCCATCAAGTTATACTAAATTACAATAAGGACCCTACATATATAGGTTTAAGCGGGACCAGTTTCTTGAGCCTCAGGGAGCCGGAGATATGGGTGCTTTCCTATTTAAGGTAGACAACTTAACAAACGGTGTTATCAACACGGAAATTGTCTTTGAAAAAGACACAAATCCTGCCGTCCATGTGCAGCAGTTACCGATAACACCAAAATCTAATTCAGGATTCAATTTCTTTTCAAATTGTCTGACTCAGACTGAGTCCCAATATAATCAATCTGACTTGAATATGATTCAAGTACAAACTACAATTCAACATGAATCCATGAATCCATATATTCAATCTATTCAATCTATACAACTTGACTGAACCGAACCATGGATATACTCCATTTACAAGTTCATCCATTATATCCGTTCCATTACTGATATCATGGTTTCGGCAAGTCATCCATCTATACTCAATATAAAATACAAACAATAAAACAATACAAGTAAGACATCGCGGGGTTTATAAGGGATTGATTGGTACGGAAGGTGTTAGAAGTGGCACGAGACAGCAACCATAAAGACACCTAACCTGAATTCAATTGCCGTTGTACCGTGGCTGAACGGTTCCTTGTACTCCGTATACTGTAGTCTCTGGTCTAGTGAGACTCCTCTCGTATACACTGGCCTCTTCTGTACCAAGCTACAAACAACAGCGTTAACATTAAATACAACATTATAACAATATACTCTCTATTCTTTCTATTCCATTCTTGTCTATTTACGGGACTTACCGAGCGATTTGTTCGCTATGACGTTCTCTTTCTTCTTCTTTGGAATGTCGTTAGGTGATTCGGACTCACTGGAGATCGAGCCCACCAGCGAGGATTTGGACCAGCTAGCTTTCGACCCAGAGCTTTAGATTTCTTGTACACATTTACATTCTGTATTTTCCATTTCTGTTATGCCACTGTTTAGGCATTGCTTTCCATTCCATGTATTTACTTTTCAGATGTATTGTAAAAAGAATGTTAATAAATAAAGTTGTTGTTCAATTATATCTATTGTCTTTGTCTCTTATGCATTTTACTTATATTGCTTAGATACGCTTAGCGTGTTTACTTCAGAGTAAATACATAGCGGCCTCGTCGCGTCCTCTGCCCGTACACTAGGAAGCGGGGCGTGACAGTATAGCACTCAGTGGTTGGCACTCAGCGCCCAGCGCCTCATGTGGGCGCCACTTAATAGGGAGTGCTTAGCATTCAGTGTTTGGCGCTCAGCGCCCACCGCCCCACGTGCCTCTCACGTGGGTGCTTCAAAATAAAGGAGTGCTTAGCACTCAGTGATTGGTGACCAGCGCCCTACGTGCCTCTCATGTGGGTGCTACAAGATAGAGGAGCGCTTAGCACTCAGCGAGCGACGCCCAGCGTCTTACGTGACTCTCACGTAGGTCCCGTAGAATATAAAAAGTGCTTGACACTCATCAGGTAGTGCCTAGCGCCCAGTGCCTCACGTGCTTTGCACGTAAGCGCCATAAAGAGTTCCTAGCACTCCATAAAGAGATAAAAAGAGGGGTAAAGTGTTTAACACTTATTGGGCAATTCCCATGACTGAAAACCCCACATGGCTATGTGTGAGCGTCGGAACCTACACAAGTGCTCAGCACTTTTCACATAAAAAGAGGGACTGAGCCATAACAAGTGCTTAGCACTTCTTTCAAATAAAAAAGAAAACTGAGTGGACCAAGTTGACTAGGTCCCTAATTCAGATCCGCTGAGCCCATGGCTTCACTGCTTCCTAAACAATACTAATGACCCTTCGACTGATGATATCCAAAATGATGTTCATCCCATATCTCCTAAGTTAATCTTAGTCTCCCAAAAATGGCTAATGACTCTTAGATGGTCCACCATGATCTTTTCCCTCAGATATGGGAATTGGTTCAAGGGTACATCTCTTTACAGCTCTGATACATATCGTTGTAATTCCTCAACGTCTTCAGAGAGGTGGCGGGTCCCGACAACAACTGCTTTTGGATGCACTTCCCTGACGTGCACACCTTAAAGCAAACCACACCCCAAATAGGTGTATCCCACATCATCGACGTACATCCCGTCATGTAACAAATACGTGTGCACGCAAGATGAACAGCGGACCGAAACGTCATTAAACTAACAACGGACCGAAACGTCCTTAAACTAACCCCTCACCTCAAAAATGGTGATCTGCAGACCGAAACGTCCTTAAACTAACAACGGACCGAAATGTACTTAAACTAAATCCTCACCTTAAAAATGGTGATTTGCGGACCGAAACGTCAATTCACTGCACAAAAGGGGGAATTCGTTAGATTCCCCCTCGTTTGCACAAAGGATTTTTGATTGTGGGGACGCTCTTCCCTACAGGCGTAAGCCCCTGCAGTTAATTACGTTACCGCATAGCGATAACCATTTTCTCCTACTCCGGCAGTTCACTGCGTGTCGTGTGTGTTTTTATTTTTTTAGGTTGCCCGTGGATTGTATACGGAGACTAATTTATGTTGTCGCCCGTAGGGTGTGGATTAGTCCAAATCCGTATATCTTAGATTTGGGTTTGTTTTATTTAAGGATCGTTAAGCTCGTTTGAGATTAAGATCAACTTAAATGTTTGTGAGCAACTGGCGCTCGATTGGTTTTTTTTTTATTAAGGATACGTTAGTTCAATTTGAGATTAAGATCTACATAACAGGGTTTTAGGATCATTTTTGTTTCAGATCCTACAAGAGAGTATTTAGGCTCTATTGTTTTAGTTTAACGACCTTACGGTCCGTTGTCGCCATTTTGGAGGCAACGTTTAGTTTAAGGACATTTTGGTCCGTTTTTGCCATTTTAGAGGCAACGTTTAGTTTAAGGATATTTCGGTCCGAAGATCACCATTTTTAGGTGATGTTTTAGTTTAAGGATGTTACGGTTTGTTGTCTGCATTTTGGAAACAACGTTTAGTTTAAGGACATTTTGGTTCATAGATCACCATTTTTGAGGTGGGGTTTTGTTTAGTTTAAGGACATTTTTGGTCCATAGATCACCATTTTTTAGGTGAAGTTTTAGTTTAAGAATGTTACGGTTTGTTGTCGGCATTTTGGAAACAACGTTTAAGGACATTTTGGTCCATAGATCACCATTTTTGAGGTATGGTTTTGTTTAGGGTGTGCACGTTAGCTTGGGAAGTGCACCCAAAAGCAGTTGGTTGTCGGGACCTGCCACCTCTCTAAAAACGTTGAGGAATTATAACGGTATGTATCAGAGGTGTGGAGAGATGTACCCTTGGACCAATTCCCATGTTTGAGGGAAAAAATCATGGTGGACCATCTAAGAATCATTAGCCATTTTTGGAGACTAAGATTAACTTAGGAGATGTGGGATGAACATCATTTCGGATATCATCAGTTGAAGGGTCATGAGTCATGTTTGGGAAGTAGTGAACCCATGGGCTAAGTTGATCTGAATTAGAGACCTAGCCAACTTGAGCTTGGTCCACTCAGTTTTCATTTTATTTGAAAGAAGTGCTAAGCACTTGTTTGGGCTCAGTCCCACTTTTTATGTAAAAAGTGTTGAGCATTTGTGTAGGTTCTGACACTTACACATATCCATGTGAGGTTTTCAGTCATGGGATTTGCCCAATAAGTGTTAAACACTTTACCCATTTTTGTATCTTTATGGAGTACAAGTCACTCTTTATGGCGCCCACGTGCGAAGCACGTGAGGCGCTAGGAACTAGGCGCTGCCTGATGAGTGTCAAGCACTTTTTATGTTCTGTGGTGCCCATGTGAAAGTCACGTGGGACGATGGGCACTTAGCGCTAAGCGTCTCTCACTAAGTGCTAAGCACTCTTTTATCTTGTAGCGCCCATATGAAAGACACGTGGGGCGCTGGGCTCTAAGCGCCAATCACTGAGTACTAAGCACTCCTTATTTTGTAGTGCCCACGTAAGAAGAACATAGGGCGCTGGGCGCTGAGCGCCAATCACTGAGTGCTAAGCACTCTTTTATTTTGTAGCGCCCATGTAAGAGGCACATGAGGCGCTGAGCGCCAATCACTCCTTATTTTGTAGCGCCCTCGTAGGATGTACGTGGGGCGCTGAGCGCTGAGTGCCAATCACTGAGTGCTAAGCACTCCTTATTGAGTGGAGCTCACGTGAGGTGCTGGGCGGTGATTTTTCCTTGTATATTTTGTTCTGAAGAGTTCAATTTCCTAGTTCTTTTCTGAATCTTTGATCTCCAAGAGCAAGTTCGTCCCGATGAGAATTAAATTCTCAACTTGTGGAAGACTTGTCTTGCGGATCTCAGATCTAGAGAAATAACTAAGTTCTTCTTTTAAAAGGGTTAAACCCTTCAATAGGTAAACGAGATGCTTTGATCTCTCTTCCTTTTTTTACCTAGAGCTTTTTTCTGAGAAAGGAGATCTTCTTCTTTCTTCCTTTTTGAAGTTTTCTGCTTTATTTTTTCGAAGCTTATGGGGAGTTCCTCTCTGTCCCTCTCTCTCTGTCTCTTAGACTTGAAGTCTTGGGTCCTTTATATAGTGGAGGCAAGTCTATTTATTAGTTGAAGAAATCTCTCGTTAAGATATCCTAATTGATTTTGGGGATTTTACCCACCGTAGGATTTTTTATCCAAGGACTTCTGTTTTACAGAAAGTATCTTCTTATTTTTAACAAGATTAGGAAAATATTTTCCCATACAGAATTTATTCTGCAGATAGGTGATTTTTAATCACCATTGGATTTTTAATCCAACGGCACTCTATTTTACAGAGGGCAATCTTTCTTGTTTAGAAAGATTTGAGGAATATTTCCTCAACAAAATTTAATTCTGCATTCTGATGATTCATCATCTCTGTTGGATCTTTGATCCATCGGCTCTATTTAACAGAGAGTAGAATTTAATTCTACTAGGCACCGGCGCTCACGTGCTGTGCACATCGGCCCTAATTCAGGTTTCAGTTCCTTCATGTGCATTGTACATTGGCGCCCACGTGAAGAGCATGTGCGGCGGCAATAAGAGTTTTTAACTCTGGCGCTGGCGCCCTCATGGCAGGCACGTGAGGTGCTGCCTTTTGAGTTTTGTGTGCTTTGCACACAGGCGCTGCTCGTATAAGAGTTTTTAACTCTTGCGCTGGCGCCCTCGTAGAAGGCACATGAGGCGCCGCCTCTTGAGTTTTGAACAGAGTTTTGCTCTTTTATTAGGGGAAAGACCTCCCTCGTGCTTTGTGCTTGTCCCAGACATGAATGACCATTGCTGGATTTTGTCCCTTATACTGGTAAGCGGCACTTAACGAGTGTGAATGACCGGAACCCGGATTATATCTGTTTTTGGCAAATATTCTGGATTTTGTCATAACTGTAAATATTTTGCGTGATTTGCGTGATTTGGACTGAGAACCTGTAATCATGTAGAAAATACGGATCAAAAGCACATACCTATATACAAACAAGCAGAAGAATGGGCAGTATTAAATGCAATATTCTGGTGTGAACAAATACCCCCAAACTTATATTTTGCTCGTCCCGAGCAAAACCATTTATTTTCAAAAAAATCCTAAGCTCACTTTCATAGGCATCACGGTTGCACTTAGCATATGCAACAAGCCGTTAAATCTCTTGGTGTCCCTAGTAAGAGGAGTGTTGTCTCTTGAGGGTTTTCAGCGGATACTGCCCACAAAATCCCGTCAAGCTGGTTTTATATGTTAAGCTCGACTCTAATCCTACGGTTTAGCATCTAAATTAGAAACTCTATCATCCTAAATTAGAAATATCCATCCCTTATTCTTCACACCTCCTATTCATTTAACCTAAGATCCTATACGTTTTGTCAGTTTATAAAGATCTTAGTATCTCTTGAGTTTTCCTTCTAAAGCGCAGTCTCAAATCCGGAATTTTTATCATATTCACGGAAAACATAGGACTTATTATTTATTCCTATATTTCCACCAAATATCGATTGTATACCCCTACGTGTGTGTAAATTTCACCCCTACACTCAAGAATTCAATTCAAGCTATATTACCCTTACCCTAATTTCTAATACTACTTCTTTTCATTAATGGTGGACGGATTTTGCTCACACACCTTTCATGCGACTCTACTGCTTCCTAAGGCACTAATCAGCAGATTACTGAATGTGTGAGCTTCTTAAAGCGTAAATAGCAGTTACCGGGTCTTGTAATATATTTTTTCTTTTTCTTTTTTCTTTTCAAGACTGGATATATTTTTCAATAACACTCTTTTGGTAGTGCTTTAAATACCGTTTTCTCTTTTATACTAGGCTTTCAAGCAAGAGTATTTCTAGGTATTCTCTACTATCCCAAATTTCAAGGTGTGTGTAATTGCAGTTTGTAGAGTATATACTTTCTGAGTTTGGACTTAAGAATAGGAACTATTTTTCAGAGTTATTCTTTAATAAAAATTTCAATACATTCCCATCATCTCGACTTAATTTAAGAATTGAACTCAAGATTACTTACTTCTAAAAAAATTGCAAGGACATATATTTACTATGGTTAAACTCAAAGAGGGTTATTTTTAGGGTTTTCAATTTCTAAGCCAAAGATTTAATTATTTCTAACATATCAAGCTAAATTTTTGGACTAAAATCTATGTTACCCTACTAGCTAGCTTGACGAAAAAGTTTTTATCTTTTGGAAAATTTTCAGATTTTATGGATTTTTAAATAAGTATGCAAATGCAAAATATACACATGAATGCAAAGATAAAAGGCTTATCGAGCACACCCCCAAATTTAAACTTGACGGTCTCCTCACTGTCATGCTACACCAAGAGGGTCAAAATTGTCGGTTCTCCATTTTTTTATTATAAAAGAAAAAGTAAACAAAATATATACACAAAAAAGATTCCTCCCAAACTTAAGTGAAATAGTGTTTCTGCTATTTAAGCGTTGAAGTTCAGAGTTAGGGGGGAGAGAACATAATTAGTCTATACAAGGCCTTATATAGACCGAAAGTTAACACCAACCATTCAAAAAATTTATCGTGATGATGCAATAGTTGAAGAAAAAATGTGTAAAGAAAAGAAATGAAGAATACATGAGACCGTGTGTGGGCGAAAATGCGGTACGGTCTCGGTAAATGAGAAGATGAACAGGGGAGAGAAAAAAATGGAGCACGAACTTGAGGTTGAAAATGGATTGAATAAATTAGTACAGTTGGTAATGATCGAAGTGTAAAAATGGATTGTACTAATCTATCAACACGTTGAGAAATGGGGTCAAACCTCTCTTGATTTGCAAAAAAACATCGGCCGACCGAACTTGGTGAACCAGACATAGGAGAGGAAGTTGATACAGTATCTTGCGAAGTGGAAACGAAAGGACGGAGGGAAGTGATCGAGGAATGGTATCGGTTAAACGATCAGGAGAATGGTCACAGTCAATGGAAAGGACAGGATGAATTGGAAAATCCAACTCATCCAATAAAACCGATTCATCCTTAATGATATCCTCAAAATTCTCCTCAAAATTCAGCTTATCCATGCATTTATCATCATCAACAATATCCAGACACGTATGGGGTTCGGGAAAAACGGTTAACGGTTCGAGATGATGCCCACACGGATGCGAAAAGACTTGATGAATTGGTGAGAAAAACTCATCCAAATTTATAGGTTCATCATCCAAACTATCCCCAGCGTCGATATCCTCAATCAAGAGAAAGTTAAATTTCTCTGACACCTCATAAAAAGAATAGTTTTCAATCAATTGTGTTTCTAGAATGGATGTATAGAGATCAAATAGAGTGGGTGTAGTTTCACCTGACAAGGACCCTTCACAATCAGGTAAATCAAACACTACGTAGTCGTACAACTCATCAAACATTATATCTTCAATTGGTGAATTATCTAGATTACTTGATAGACTTTCGAAACTGGAGCTGTGGAATTGAATTGTGATTGGGTAGGTTTGGTTCAGAAGGGTGGATTGCTCACTTTCACTACTCAAATCATCAAACTGTCCGATTGCCTCATCATACATTGTAAAATGCGGAGCTAGTTGGAAACTAGCTGCTGGTTCGTTAGGTTGTATGGGGGCAGCTATGGACGCATTCAATTCCTCTATCTGGCGGCACGAAACTACCCAAAATTCTTCCAAAGTTCGTTCAAGACTAGACATAGGTTGTGAAAGAGTTTCAGTAAAAAATTCGAATTCGTTTGGACACGTGAAACTCCCAAATGGACGTTCAGAACAAATATCTAGAGAAGGTGTAAAAATCAGGTAGGATTGATAGGAATTGAATAGACGTGAAAAATGGGAAGGATTAGGATCAATATTTTGATAAGAAAGATATTGGAATTTTTGTCCTAAAAATTTGGAGTGGTAAAAGGAGTGTTCAATTTTGTCAGCAATGGACATTGGCGTCAGAGTCGCCACGTGACTCTCAAAAGGGGTACCAACATAACAAAGTGTGAGAGGCTGAAACAGTTGATACAAAGTAGATTGTGGGGTCCAAGTGTTGTTTTAAGAAGCATATGTCCAATCTTGCAAAGAAATTTTAAGCATGGATAGATCGTTTGACGTTCGACCAAAGAAAGAATCGTATGATGAAATGTCTGGTTGAGAGTACCAAAGTTCGGTAAGAGTTGGTCAGTTAGGGGTACCCATGATAGGAGTGAAAAGTAGAGAGAGTGGAAGGTGGGCAAATTTTTATAAGTTTTTGATTTTTTTTTGGATATTTGAAAAAAAAAATTGGTTTTCTTGAAAAATACGGAATTATGGGACTAAACTTTAAATAAGCACAATCACAATCACAATATGCACAAACAACACCTAGAGCCAGAGTCTTCAATGTCCAACTAGACCGCTTCTAGACTTCCAAGCGACAATTTGCAGGATAACTCTCAAATCGTCTTTTCACTGTCAATTGTGGCCAGGTAAGCATAAGTGAGTGGGAGTAAGATATTGGGAATTAGGCAATTATATCCTCATTATATCAGAATTCGTTGTAATTGGTGATATTTGAGGAAATCACCTAGGTTTTTGCCGGACGGCAAATTTTTGGTTTTGAATATCCGTTGTTATCCACCAATTTCAAACTGATATATCTGTACATTTATTTTATAAAGTGAGATATATTTTTTTGAAATTATATCTGTGACATTTACCTATATCAGTTGGTGGTTAGGTAAGGTGCATTCAACAGCGGTGTAATTTTTCTTAACCATAGTACAGTTTTCAACTTACGATGCACAAGATTTGAGTTATTGAACTCAGGGGACTTATAAAAAGTATTGTATGTTGTCCAGTGTCTATTAGGACAATGGGGTTGGTACTCGTACTATATTCTGTTTACTCATGATTTCTCCAGTCCTAGACAAGCATTTCGTTGAAATACAAGGTCCAGATTTTGAGAAGTTATAGGTATATGAATAAAGTAGAGAACCGCATGTTGCAAGTATCAGGATTCTTCAAGATGATCGAAGATGTAGATACTTATGTTTGGTATTCCGTTGAAAGTAATGGTTTTTGAGAATTTGCTTCTCTTTCAGGTTACTCATATATGGATGTGCTCCTAGATAAGTAATGCTGATTGGCCTTTTTCCATTTGGTTGATTTGCACTGGAGACAGCTGCATAATTTTGAATCTGGTTCCAATTAAATTAGTGATTTTGTTTCTATATTGTATATAGAATCAATTTATATCTTAACGATGTTAAAGTATAAGGAGTTGTCCGGCTGATGCTTAAAACCAGAATCCGGATAAACTAGAGGCACGTTTCAGTAATGGCAGTTTGTGGGTTATTCCGGGCTTGGACGAGGGTTAACTTTCTACCATCAGAAAGATCAATAGTGATATTTTTCTTAACTCGCCATAGTTTTAGTAAAATGGATTTTTTTCAGAAAACAAAAGTGGGAGTATCGTAGAACTGGAAGTGATTCCATAACCACAAACGATCACTGAAGATTTAATAGAACCTAGGGATTCAATTGGATTTGACATTCCATTAGCCACTCCGCCGATTTGGTGGGTAACCTCAGGAACCCGAGAGGTACTTCGGACTTCTCAGATACGGTGACAGGAAGGTTCTTGTTTACCCAAACTTACCATTGCTGCTGTTCTAGACAATAAGACCCGGCAGGAGGATGAGTATAGCGTCGTTTTATACTAGTTTTAGAAGTGCATGTGTATATGACTCTGCCAGAGGGTTGTTGTGGTCAGTGGGAGCAGCGGAAGCATAGTAGGCAAGTAGCTTGTATCTATTTATAGACTAAAGCAGGTATAGCGGAATTAGATCATCTATTTTTGATGTGACGGTCATAGGTTTTGACTTCATCAGAATAGGAGATGAATTTGGTAAGAAGGTAGTAGGATGTCATGTCCTGGTATTTGGGATGACATGCACTTTATAGGAAGTGAAATTCCTATACTACGATCGGTTATACTGTGGTTGTCACACAGCAGTTTCTCCACATAGGACATGGATATAATATCAGGATTTCTGGTTACTAGATCTATGATTTTAGATCTAGATTTGGGAAGTGTCCCAATTTGGGTACTTAACACTATTCTAAAGTGTTTTAGAATGGACGACTCCTAACATGGTGGTGTACCAGCATGTGATGGAGTCACCCTCTCTAAAGGTGTCTTACAGACTAAATGGGAGAGGGATCTGCATGATTAGCATATCACTTTCTTAGGAAATTGAGTTAATCATGAAATGTCAAGTACCACACCAGATGTTGTTTTTGCACTAGCTGCAATAAACATATATTAATCCAATCCTGGAGAAATGTAGGGAAGCAGTTCATGAACATAAATGGATGTTCTAGGGATATGGTAACGGCAACCTCCTTCAAGAGACGGTTATCATTTCAGGCTTCTAAGGTGAACTGGATGACAGACTGGCTGTCTGAGTTATAGTTTTTCCCTCTTCTGAGGGACAGTATGTTGGACAGGTGGTCCAAGATGATACTGAAGAAGGTATGGTGCACGATACTGATTAAATTCAGTGGATGATACAGTCTAAGAAGTTTGGTGGATTTGGAGTTCATTTGTGAACTGGGTCCCATCAGATATCCACACAAATTCTAAGACAATATATTGCTCATTTCGGGAGATGGTTATTCTCCGTGAAATTGAGATATAGAGAGATAAAGATAGAAACACTGGAGCGGATCTACTCACTGAGGCTATTTCTCGAACACAACAGTTTCACAAACGAGCTTTGTGAAACCGCTTAGTAGAGAAGTTGGGTGTTCGGTATCACACGGGCTGTGAGTATGCGACACCGCAATAATTAGCCTTAAGTGCAAGTGGGAGATTGTTGGTTATAGTGACCTCAAGGCAATTATCATAGTCGCAGGCAGGTGATTATGATGATTGATGGAGGACCTATACCGGAAGAACAGTCTTACTCGAAATGATAGTATGCTATCTGGTTTGTCTTTGTTATCATTATTACATATTGATAGAGCCCATAAGATTCTTGCTTGACTACCAGTATTATGATGGCGATCATATATGTGGGAGCTGGGGGTCTATAAGAAAATCCTTAAATGTCCCTAGTCGTGGGAGTTTCGAGACTGGGCATCGATACTCCAGTGTAGACTAGTGTATACTGATCGAGACCCCGACGAAGGGCAGTGGCCAGATCTCACAAACCATTAGTATTAGTTTGTTCACCTAAGATAGTATACAGGTGCTCATTGGGTTATGAGTACACTGGACGGACTCGCCGGGAACCTGCTAGAGGGTATTATATCTATTGTCAGATGGCAGTTCCCAGATGACATATGTACAGGTTAGTCTGTCGACCTGAATCGTCATTTGCCTCGTGTGAGTTCCCACTGTGCTTTGATTACTACCCTACCACGGCTCAAAGGAGTAATGCAAATAGGTTTTAGTTGAGTACAGTCCCGAGCCACATGGAGACAGTGAGCGGATTGTCGGGGATTCGTCTCTCCCGGTATTGGGGGTTGATGTTGCGCAGTGCACGTGTGGCCATCACTAAAAATCCTTGGCCAAAATAGTCGAGAATTATTGATCTAGGATCGGTACTTTCTCATGCGGTGATGGGTTTCATACCGACATGAATTATCGCGTTGTTAGGGGTCTGACTTTATCCACTCCCTCGACTCGATATGTGATACTTTTAGACGAACAGACCGGACTGTACGGATATTGTCACTGTCAGGCTCGGTAGGGGTTCAGGATGAGTTTGCTTGCCAGCCTTCCTTTCTCTCAATACCTGGGTAGCCGTTACGTACAGCTAGTGCCGCTAACGTACTTGTGGTTAAACCCACTGACAACGTATTGACGAGACTTTAGAGTCCCACACAAAGGGTTTCCCTGGTTCTGGCGAAATGATATAGTAGTCGTATTGGATACGTGCAGGGTTCCGATCGATTGATGTACTTTGTACCCGGACTTTCGATCGGACAGTTGATAATACTAGCCAGCTCGGGTTTGAGCCGGATTATTAAATCAGGTATTGATTTAATAATTTACGTATATGTATTTCGATACGTATATTCTAGTATTACATTCTTTGTGTTATTCTATCTCTTTGGGTATTCGTATTTCGGTACGAATGCAGGTATGTATATACAGTAGAATGTAATCCGTATTTTATCCGGAAAATATTCTAGAAGGTGGCCATCTCATTTTTTGGGTTTGACCATTTTTGGAAAAATGGTAAATGAGGTCGAAATTGGAAAATGGGGAGTATGGTGGTGACCATGCTTGCATAGTGTGCACAAATGAATTTTTAATTCATTTGTGCATACTATTAAAGTATGGGTGGTATTTTAAAATGAAAGATATTGTTTTACAAAACCTAGTATGCTTGATTTTCTCTCTTATGAGATCTTCATTATTTTCAGATGGTTGGTTTTCTCTTGAGCATGCTTTGTTCTCATCACCGTTTGTGCTTCACTCCTCTCTTGATTTTCCATGGTTGCCTCCACCTTCATTCACCACCTCCTCTCAACTCACTCATGTGTTGAGAATCATAGGAGGAGGTGAGATGAGATAGACCAATACTTGGATTACATACACTACATCCTAGGCTTTCTAGAGTAGCATCCTAGAAACTCTAGTTGCTTCACTTGCTTCTGTTATGTGAAGCTGGAGCCACAACTACATCTCTCGGGTGGATCATCATCGATGGAGGGAGACTGGCGACCAAGCTTGATCAAGGAGCTTCTAGGAGCTTGGGAAGATGGTTGAAGTCTGAAAGACACGGATCAACTCGGTATAACCATTCTAACTTCTTTATATATGCTTGCTGGTATAGGTTTTAGGGATGATCCAGGCATCGGGTTGTGGTAGCGCCATTTTTTGTAAATTTTTGTTCTACATTTTGCCACGGTTTGATGGCCGGGGCACTGCCGTAACCCAACAAATGCAATAAAATAAAGATACAAGATATAAAAAAACCACCATCTTCATTAATTTCCACTCAAAAGCTCTCACTACAATTTCATGGAGATTAAATGAAAAAGAAGAAGAAAAAACTACACTAATTCTAAGGAAAGTAAAAGCCTCCATGGTTAGATCAAATCTGAAGTATATATAGGCAGAGGAGTGAAACCCTAGGGCCATATTATGAGCCCATATATAATTACAAAAACACCCCAAAGAACTAGTCGTGAGATACGATGACAGCACCGCGGATCCGCCGCCTATTCTATCCTTTAGCCACGGTTCCGCGATCGATTTGAGAAATTGGTGCGCCATTTTTCTTATACTTTCTTGTGTTGCTTTGTTCTTCTATTTGGTAGATTCAAATTTGCAAAATAATTCCAAAATATTTTCAGATTTTCAACAGTCCAAAATGGCTACTCTTTTTATCTTTTTGGCCTGATCTCCCTCGAGCTCCGCGTTCCCCTTGATCTTTGTGTTGCCTCCCTCATGCTCTGTGCTTGTCCCAGACACTAATGAACATTGCTGGATCTTATCCCTTGTATTAGTAAGCGGCACTTGACAGGTGTGGATGACCAAAACCCGGATTTTATCTTTTTTTGGCAGATGTTCTGGATTTTGTCATAACTGTAGAGATTTTGCGTGATTTGCATTATTCTGGACTGAGAACCTATAACCTGTAATCATGTAGAAAACACGGATCAAAAGCACCTACCTATATACAAACGAGCAGAAGAATGAACAGTATTAAATGCAATATTTTAGTGTGAACATACTCCTTTCAGTTTAGTCCATTCCAATGTATGAGGACCATGTCCTATTAAGTCGTTATTTGGTGATCGGTACTTTGTCATATTTTTTGATGATCATTCTTGTGCAACTTGGTTATATTTAATAAAATCTCGATCTGAAGATTTTTCCGTATTTCACAAATTCGGTGCTGAAATTAAAACACAATTTGATATTTCTGTGAAAACACTATGTAGTGATAATGCGAAAGAATATCTTTCTTCTGAGTTTCAGAATTTCATGTCTGTATCTGGTATTTTTCATGATTCCTCTCGCTCGTATACACCCCAACAGAACGGTATTGCTGAGCGCAAAAATCTTCATCTTCTAGAAGATGCTCGAAAACTACTCATTCATCGACAGGTTCTTCATCGTTACTAGGGGGATGCAATTCTTATGGTCGCTTACCTCATTAATTGTATGCCCTCCTCTGTGTTAGATGGTGTAATGACTCTGAAATCCCTGTACAGATTATTTGTTTAAATGTATAGAAAAGGTTATTTCGGACTGTGTAGGAGTTATAACTTATTTTTGTTCAATAAAAGTAAGAAGCAACTTGTAGCTCACTTGTAAAGCCTCTACACTGCAGGGACGTAGCCTGTGTGTTCGAATCCCATCAGTCCTAAATTTTTTAAAGATTTTTCTTTTTGAATTTTCGGAAGGCCAAGAGTTGCATGTGCAATACACGGAGAAACGAAAGGATTCAGAAAAATCAAAGAGGAGCAAAGAAGAGTAAACACAGATCTATACACGTAGCACGAATCTTGAAGCGAGACCCTAAGATTTGACCGCCCATTTCTTCAATTTGGCCGCCGCCGACGATCCAGATGGCTCCAAAATCCTCCGTGCTTTGCACACTCGTCTCTTTAGCTCACCTCAACTCCCTTACATTGTTTGATTTTTCTGCAATCAAACATAGACTCTTCAAATCCCTAATTAACACCATTAAATCCATTTTTAATTCATTTTTATTTGACACCCTCTCTCATTTTTACCCTATAAATACCACCTCATGCCCTATCTCTCCCCCATTCTGAAATTTCTATCAAATTTCTCTCTAAATTTTCTAAGTGCAAGTGGAGTCAGGTGGAGTTAGCAACCAAGTTCTCTTTCGTTGAAGATCGGAGTCAATCCCGGAGCTACCGCGACACCACGAAGCCCCCCCTCTTTCTTTCTCTCTTTCTAACACTATACAACCAGTAAGTCCCTTCCCCTCTCCTTCTTTTCAACTAAAATCGCATTCTTAAAACATATCGATAAAATGGAGTTAAATCCGATAATACTTTCTTTTCAATCCTTTTCACCCACTTAATAAGCAAAATAAATCATAACAACACTATAAAACCACTCTTAACCTTATTCACATCATTTAGTTTTTTAGCGTAATGAAAATTTCCATGTGAAATACTCATATAACGAACGTTTTCATTAAAATACCATGAACTTTAGTATAACCCTTAATTAGCATAAATACCTTAGGGAAATTCATAGAATAACGACCTACCCCACACGCACACTATGATTTCATAGCACGATACTCTAGATGTATGGTTAATTCAAAGAATAGGTTTTACATTAAAATACCACATTTTTTTTAAAACGGATTTCTCTTAATCGATATTTTTAATCCTTGGCAATTGCACCTCTACAACCCTTATCAGGGGAACCGCTAATTGATGTTGTAAATTATCGCACATCCCTGGGATAGTAGAGCGAGATGCAAAACTCCTCACGGAGTATTCGGTCTTGAAAGAAAATTAAAAAATACGATTTTTAAGAAATACGAATTTTTCTAAACAAAACTAAATTTTTTGGAAAATTATATAAAAGTATGAATCCGTATGTTTAATAAAGACATATTATAAAACTATATTTTTGAAATGAAAGATTAAAATTTTAATAAAATACCATCAAGTTTCCAAAAATGTTAGTTTTCATAAAAATACTATAAACTTTTAAAAACTAGGTTTTTATCACTAAAACACCCTAACAATTCTAATATATGTTCATAAAAACTCTAAATATCATATATCACCCTCGAGGTTATTTTTAAACAATATTGAATTTTTCAAAAAAAACCCTCGAGAGATGCAAACATTATAAATTTAATGTAAACAACAAAATAATAAATATTTAAGGACTCTAAATTAATATAGGTTTAAGCGGTATCATTTCTCTTGATTCTCAGGGAGCCGGAGAAAGTGAGTGCTTGCTTATTCAGGTTAAACAAGTTTAACGGAGTTATCAATGGCAATTGTCTTGGAAAAAGACACAAATCCTGCCGTCCATATGCAGAAGTTGCCGATTACTCCCGAACCTAAGAATTTCAAGAACTAAATCCTTTCATAAGATTCTGACCCCAGCCTGAATCCAAACTCAAACCAGAATCCAAAAAAATCAAACACAAACTTGAATACTTGATCATGAATCTGAACACTCGAATTCAAATATCAAACTTGAAATTGTATACTTGACTCGACTTGACCGAACCATGGTTATAACTTGACATGAACTTTATATGAATACCTGAACACATGATTACATCTTGAACATGAACCTGTACATTTTATATCCATAGATTTGGCCAAGACCTGTAATCTTAATCTATACAATACAATACGCGAGTATAAAGGGGTAGATTGGTACGAAACGTATATCGTGGCATGAGAAGTCACTTTAAAAGACACTAACATGAATTCACGTGCCGTTGTCCCATGAGTTATGACGGGGCCTTATACTACATGTTACCATATTCCACGGGATAAGATGGATGTTTACCGCCGAAAACAGAGACAAAACCGCGTAGGTCGTCTTACCTGGATTTGGGGGCAGATGCTATTTGGTTTTATCCGTCCACCTCTTCGAAAATACCAAGTTGATTTATGGCACCGTGTATTGGAAATTTAGACGGATGCGGCCATTGTAGCAGACTTCGTCAGATTTATTGTGGGGACGCTCTTCCCTGTAGGCGCAAGCCCTTGCAGTTAATTATGTTACCGCATCGCGGTAACCACTTTCTCCTTCTCCAGATGGTCACTTCGTCTCGTGTGTGTTTGTTTTGTTTTTAGTTGCCCATGGATTGTATACGGAGACTAATTTATGTTGTCGCCCGTAGGACGTGGATTAGTCCAAATCCGTATTTTCTTAGATTTGGTTTTGGGTTGGGTTTAAGAATCGTTAATCTCATTTGAGACTAAGATCAACTTAAACGTTTGTTAAGGATACGTTAGTCTAATTTTAGACTAAGATCTACTTACCAGGTTCATTTAGATCCAACAAAAGAGCATTTGGACTCTATTGTTTTAGTTTAGGGACGTTGCGGTCCATAAGTTTAAGAACATCATAGTCCATAGTATAAAGACGTCATAGTCTGTAAGCTTTAAAGACATCATAGTCTATGAGTTTAAGGACCTCACAGTCCATAAAGTGTAAGGACATCATAGTCCATGAGTTTAGGGACCTCATAGTCCGTGGTAGTTTAGAGACATCATAGTCTGTAAAGTTTAAGGACATCATAGTCCATGAGTTTAAGGACCCCACAGTCCGTAAAGTTTAAGGACATCATAGTCCATGAGTTTAAGGACCCTACAGTCCGTGGAATGTTTGGTTGTCGGGACCCGTCACCTCTCTGAAGACGTTGAAGCATTACAACGACAAATATCAGAGTAGTGAAGAGATGTACCCTTGAACCAATATTGGTTGGGAGATATATAGTCCAATTTAGGACCAAGATCAAAGATTTATGAGCATATGGGCTCAATTAATCTGAATTAGGGATTTGTGGCCAACTTGGGCTCGGCCCATTCAGTTAAAATGTTGGACATTTAATTAGGCTCGGTCCTTTTTCATTTAACAATGCTGAGCATTGGTTTGGGTTCTGACAACCGTTTTTATCTTTTATTGAGTGCAGAGCACTCATTATAGCTCTGGGGCTTTATTTAAAGAACAGTTTGTGTTCCCTCAGCGCACACGTGAGGAGCATGTGGTGTGCTTGGCACTGAGCACCAGTCAATGAGCGCAGAACGCTTCTGTTAAGTAGCGCACACGTGAGGAGCACGTGGCACGCTTGGCTCTGAGAGCCAGTCAATGAGCGCAAAGCGCTTCTGTTAAGTAGTGCACACGTGAGGAGCATGTGGCACGCTTGGCGCTGAGCGCCAGTCAATGAGCGCTTCTGATCAATTTCGTGATCTGAGAAATAAGTTCTCGCTTACAAGAGACTTTGTCTCATGGTTCTAAGAACAAAGTTCTTATTTTTATAGGAGATATTACAATCTCTTCTATTTTCTTTTGTGAAAGATTTTGTCTTTGTAGATCTATGATCTGAAGAGAATGAAATTCTTCTCCCCCCTTTTTTATGATGAGATACTATGATCTCTTTTGGTGAAAGACCTCTGTCTTATAGATCTATGATCTAAAAAAAGAACTATGTTATAGATCTACGATCTAGAAGAAGAAATAGATTCTTCTTCTCTTATGAGATTTTTTTTTATCTCTCTGTTTTTACCTTGAAGAAAAGTTCTTCTCCTCAGAGCTTGCTCTTTTCTTTGAAATTTCTTAAATCTTGTGGAAGGGTTCCTCCCTGCAAGACTTGAAGTCTTGGGGCCTTTTTATAGGGTAGGATAATTTGTTGAATCAGTTAAAAAGATCTTTCTCTAATTGATTTGGGGATGTTTCCCCACCATTGGATCTTTGATCCTAGGGCTTCTGTTTTACAGAAGGCAATTTTCTTGTTTTTAACAAAATTGGGAAAATCTTTTCCCATACAGAACTTATTCTGTATCTTGGTGATGATTTTTTTTAATTCACCATTGGATCTTTGATCCAACGACAGGGAACATTTAGTTCCAGTGCTAGAGCTCCCGTGTTTTGCACGTGAACGCTGCAACAGAGTCTTTGACACTTAGTGCTGGCGCTGCTAGCGCGAGCACTCTCGTGCTTTGCACGTGAGCGCTGCAGCAGAGTCTTTGACTCTTAGCACTGGTGCTATTAGCGCAAGCGCTCTCGTGCTTTGCACGTGAGCGCTGCAGCAGAGTCTTTGACTCTTAGTGCTGGCGCTGCTAGCGCAAGCGCTCTCGTGCTTTGCATGTGAGCGCTGCAACATAGTCTTTGACTCTTAGCGCTAGCGCTGCTAGAGCTAGCGCTCTCATTCTTTGCACGTGAGCACTGCAGCAGAGTCTTTGACTCTTAGCGCTGGCGCTATTATGAAGCGCTGCTTCATTTCAAATTTCAAAACTTGAACAGAGCTTTGCTCTGATTGGGGGAAACAAATGCCCCCCCCCGTTGCGCTCACGTGGCCTACACGTGAGTGCAGCGGTGGCAACATCTCTGCCATTGGATCAACTCAGAAGTTGAAACGGCTCTCAGTGCCTATAAATAGGGCCTTTGGCCCTTGAAATGACCTTTGTTCATCTTCTGGTTTGTTTTTCTGAGAATTAATTCTCCTTCAGAGCATAGCTCTTTGTTTTAAAAACTCTCTTAGAGATTGAACTCTATCAAATTTTTGGTAAGATTTGAACCCATTAACAGAGCTTTGCTCTGCTTAGATCATAGATCTTTTAAAGACTTTTAGGGTTTCTTTACCCGTTAAAACAGAGCTTTGCTCTCTCTAGATCATGGATCAGAAAATGAAATATTTTTTAGGGTTCTTTTAACCCATTAACGAAGAATTCTTAGAGTCCTCTTTAGATCTTGAAGATCCTGAAGTTTTTACTTCTATAGAAAGCTTTGGTTTTAGGGTTTTGATGGATGATTGCATCGTATTCACAGAGCAATGGCTCTTCAGAAAATTTTTTGGGGAATTTTTATTCCCTTCATGATTAATTATGACAAATGTCATATATGTTTCAGAGCACTGCTCTCAAGGGAGATTTACTCCTTGGCCCAAGGAGCGCTCATTAAATGAGAATCCTTTTAGGATTTCTTCATTTAATGACTGTCTCATCAAATGATGAGGCTGTTTTATTAATGATGAACTGTCATCTAGATTGTGTGGGTCCTCTTTGGTCCCTTTCCACTGCATTGCAGTGTGGTATGAATTTAAAGTACCAAGTGACAGAACTTAAACTGTAGCATTTGACGGCTAATTTTTTTTGTTCTTTTTCGCGCAGGAACTATGTCTTTAGACATTTCTTTCCCGTTCGTCCGTTCGGAAAGCGGATTCCCTGAAGCGCCTGTGGTCAGGGAATTCTTCGCATTGATCAAAGATCATGACCCGGAGCAAAAGAATCTCCATTTATGGGGCAGATGGTACAGTCAAATTATCAGGGGCCGTCAGAGATTTTCTTGCACGGCACCTTCGGAGCCTATTTCGGCGATCCCTTATGCTGACGCATCTCCGGTGAACTATACCATGGAGGAGGTCAAGTAGACCTTAGAGGGTCTCCTTCAACCTTCTATGGCTGTAATACCCGTACAGCCGCCGACGGCTTTGGATACCTTGGGGCGGCGTATATGTCAGGGCGAGTCGCGCCCATGGGGACAGCCGTACATGATAAGCCTAACTTCTTGTCATCCAGCTGGGTATTTACAGTGAGCCCGCTACATCTTGTCGGCCAAGAAGTCGCAGATGTTGAAGCTCGGGTTGTATCCCGCAATTTACGCTTCTCTCTTCCAATATTCCGCGCCTCCTGCATGGTGCGTCAAGGATTTTCTGGAGCGATGGAATATTCCGACCTACACTTTCCTTCTGTCGGATCGAGAAGTCTCAATATCTTTGGAATAGTTTGCAGAGATCTCTGGATTACCCGTTAGGGGAGAGCACTACGAGGAGTTGCTTCCTCCGGACGAGTATATTTTTACCACCAAATCAGTGGTAATGGGTCTTACCCCGGATAACGCCATTCAACACCAATTCCCGAGCTTGATCAAGGTGTTGAATATATACGAAAGTCTATTTGTGGAGTCCAGAGGGCATGGATTTAGCTACGCAGACTTCATCGCTCGCTTTCTTCATCCAGAAGCCTTATCGAAGCAAGCTGCGCTGTTTGCCAAGCTTGATGACCCGTTCGGTTTTGGTTTGGATAACCAACCGACGGCGGAGGCGGATTTAAAAAGTTTCTTTATTCCAGATACTCCCGTTGTTCCTTTTGCGGAGCTTGCCGCTCCGGACGTCGATGAAGAGACGTTCATGCTGGGGTTCATTGGCTTGTGGCTAAACCGGTTCGTGCTTCCGATGCATCCTCGTTACATGAGGCCATCAGTCTTTTACCCAGCCCATCGCAAGGTCACGGGAATGCAAGTGGCTATAGGGATTGCTGGGTTGGCACACCTGTACCATGGTCTCAGCTTAGCGGCGGACACCACCGAGCCGGGGGTACAGCCAGTCACTTTCTTGCTGCACTATTTTTTGTCATGGATCGAGATGCACATACTTGGCGCTTTTGGTGCTCACAAACGGCCTCGTTTCTACGATAATTACAACTTCCCTCGGATTATGCGCTTAATTGACGCTTCCATTTTAACTCCGACACCACGGGAGGCTAGGGGTGTGCTTCTTCGTCTGTGTATGGTTGGAGATAGCATGACCTTTGTCGATAAGGTTTTAACCATCGGCAAAGAGTCCATTAAGACGGTGCGGCCACTGCGGGACACTTTTAAAGACGGGGCCTCTACATTGAAAGCTCGGGAGATTCTTCATATATATTCAATCAGGCCAGGCTTTCTGGTGTTTAGGCAGAATAATTCGGCGTTGTTCATGAGGTACAACCCGCACCGTTTCGCCCAGCAATCAACCTATAATCAGGGCGTCCCGCTCGAAGCCTTCCTAGATGAGCCAGTTGCCACAGAAGAAGGTATCCACGGTGCATTACACCATTTTATGCGGTTGAACACCGACTCCAATTTCTTTATCAGTGGGCCAAGTTACGTTCCGCGAATCTTGAACGCATATATGGCGTGGTATCAGCATTCGGTGGGCGCCATTATTAGGGAAAAAAGACGGCTCTTGCTTGATCGTAAGAGTACATCCCCTGCTGGTAATCCAGTCGTTCCCCTAAAGCGGCGGACTATCGTTCGTCCTCCCATGAGAGAATCTGCTGCGGTCGTGGTCCCGCGCGCTATACCTGAACTAACCATCCCCCGCGTGCCCGTGGAAGCGGTAGCTATAGCATCTCCTGGGTCTGGCGGGGTGCGGAGATTGGGAATCGTCGTCCAAAATTGTCCGCCGGCGCCCGCTCAAAGATGAAGAAGAAGTCGATGTTTGCTGCCGATGTCGCATTCGGTCAGGAGCCTCATGCTCCTTACAGCGAAGGTTTGAGCAAATATGGGACCAATGAGGGTCTATTTATTGTGCCTGCGGATGATACCGATCTTCAAGCTGCCCTTGCGGCTTTCGAACGACTGGCTCGCGATGAAGCAGCCCTGACCACTATTGCGAAGTCAGGTATGCCTTAGTTGTATCTATATATTTTATCCTTTCTCCGATATTAGGCCTTTACTGATGCTTTCTTCTTCAACAGGTATCTCTGCCAAAGAGGCTCTTGCAGCTTCCCTCAAAACTTTTGAAGAGGAAGAGAGGCTCCGGGCTTCTTTGGGCCTTGGTAAAATTCTGTTTACCATGTCTCTATTTTTTTCTTTACTCGCGCTCTGATTCATTCTCCCTTTCTGTTTCAGGGACTACTTCAACTCAGGATATTCCACGTGTAGTGCCTATCGCAAGCGGTGATGCAGTGGCACCGTTAGAGCCTGCTACAGCAGCTACGGCTATCCTCAAGCCACTGCAAGGGGTCTCGCTAAAGCAGCCGATGATGGACGTCGTAGCGGCGCCGGAGGCAGAGCTCGATTCAAACGACGGCATACCTTTGACAGAGTTCTTGAGGAGATCAATTCTCACTGCAAAGGCCAACAAGAAGCGCAGAAAGCACGTGGCGAGGGAACGCGATGCTAGCTTGACTGTGGGTGCAGGTTCAAGCGCTACTCCATCCGTCACTATTTCTTCCGAAGATGCTCCAGTTGCCCTGTCTACCGCCCATAGACAGGTTGTGCGCGCGACTCGGGAGGCAATTGCAAAGCCTCCCCAAGGTAACGTAATACTAGGTCTTTTTATTAGAATTTAATCTTCAAATTCTCACATATCATATCCTGCAGGGCCATGTCCTGGCGATGAGGCGGTAGGCGAGATGACGGCAACCACCATGCCTGAAGCGGCTACTCTCTCTTAGGATTCCGGGACTGTCCAAACCGTGGCTCTTTCCCTCTGCGGTTCCCCGCCATCGCCTGGCATTGTGAGTGTCATGGCGGCTCTTGTAGAATCAAGGGATGAAGCCACTGGCGCTGAAACCAATCCACTGAACGAGAGCGAAGAAACCCAATGCCCAGTGATGCTTCCATCGCAATTTTGGCTGATGACCCATCAGATGGGTCTCGGATCGCTGTTTATTTTCTATTTCGCAATCCTTTTCAGCTTTTCTGATGGCATTTTATTTGTAGGTGTAGCGAACATTAAGATTGTGTCATCTGAAACACTTGCGGTTGCTGCCATGACGGTTGCTCCCTTGCCTTCTCCTATGTCCTCCAAGATGCTGGAAGGTATAGATTTACGATCCATTTAATTGAACTATGACCACCATCTTTCTTGTACTTACCATGTATCATCGCAACCTTGTAGGAGTTCTCTTTGATCATCTGTATCAAGTGCTGAACCCGCATTTCTCCTTCCAGTCGGAAGTCACTTTGCCTGCTGGTGCCGGTGAGTATAGCTTTTAACCGATGTCCTTTCCTTTCTTTGATGGGAGACCTTGCCGTTGTTAATTTTAAATTGATTGCAGCACTACAAATTGAAGGAGAGGATGAGGGAATCATCGCGCCACCAGTACTCCCAACTCTGCCCCTGTCGCAGCCAGTATAGTAAACTTCATCGCTTGTGTGGTTTCTTTATTTCGCGAGTCAGCTTTTAACCGTAATTCATCTTTCAGCAATCGCACCGGCTCTTGCTCCCTTCGAGTCTTGCATCCTAATTCCGACAGGGCCCTTTTCTAGACGTCTATCTTCCAAAGGCGCTGTGACTAGTCTGCGTATGTTGAGCGAATATATCGAGGAGCTTGACGCGGAGGCCCCTACATTCGTTGCAGATTTTGCTGCCGAGGTTAATCCAATGCTGCCGACACTTGTGAACTTCCATAACGAAGGCGTCGTTGAGTTTTGGGTTAATCACTGTAGGAAGATTGAGGCCTACCTGCATGAGCTTGAGCTCAGGAATCCTGCTCCCAAGGTTCTGGTTCTGAACTCCCAGCAGGCTGCATGGGTTGAGCAAAGTGCCCTTTTCCTTTGCCATTTTGAACAAGAGGCGACCCTCAAGCGAAAGGAACGTGAGGCGACTTCCGCTGAGTCTGTCCAACTGCGTGCCCATGTCGAAGCGAATGCTGCGCAGCTGAAAGCTATCTTTGAGGGCCTCCTACGATGTATTTCTGACGGGCTAACGCTGAGGCAGAAGCTCGATCTCATTGAGCGGGATGCACAGAGTCGTGAGACAGCTCAGCGGGAAATCGATGAAAAGATTTCATCCTGTTTGCAGCAACGGGCCCGAGTCGAAGCTGAGCTGGCCGCGGCGGCTGCTCATGAAAAGGAGCTGAGAGGAGTGCGCAAACGGCTTGCTGATTTGCTAAAATCACCTCCTTCTCAATAGTCGTCTTTATATCGATTGTAATTTATGAATAACATGTATTCATTTCATTTTGATTCTTTCATATGATGTATCTTGTACTCAATTGAATTTATGAATAAAAGATACATTTTTGTACTATCTTGTGTTATCGCCTTCTTTCCTTGGCTTTTTTGTCATTGGCATGTTACTTTAGCAAATGTGGCCTATAGACAATAATCTATCTTAGCCTCTATGTAGGGTAGCGATGGCTAAGGAAACAGGTTCAGGTCTGCAGCCTAAGGCTTTTCAACTTTGTGAGCCATGAGGGTCTCATTAAGACTTTTCTCCCTACTAGTCGAGAGGATCCCGTAGGTGTATTTTCTCCCTAGGAGTCATGAGGACTCCTATGTGTGTGTTTTCTCTTAAGTGTCGTAAGAATCTCACAAGAGAATTTTTCCCGCTTACAAGTCGAGAGGACTCGTAAGTGGTTGTTTTCCCCCTTGTCAAGATTTGACTTTGGAGAGTGTGGCCCGTGAATAGTATGCAATAGTCCATCTTGGACCGACTTGCAGGGCCCTAGTGCCTAGGAAACAGGTCCTTATATCCGTTACCTAAGGCTTTGCCCTACGAGTCGAGACGAATCAAGAAGTTCTCGCAAGGACACTAATTTCCTCACAAGTCGAGACGAATCGAGAAGTTCTCGCAAGGGTTTCCTAATATCACAGTTAACTCCTGCTAATAGAAGTGTAACATTTCAGAAAAATAAAATATTATTTTTGGGAATTTTTATAATTAAATAATAAATATAATGAATATTTTAATAGGGCGGTATAATTAAATACCGATAAATTGGGGAAAAATTGGGAAATTATGGAAATTACTGAAAAGAGGGTATTTTATGTGATTTAGACGAATTATGAATTTTTATGATTTTTATATGCACTTTTAACGCTAATCGCGATTAAATATCTCTAGTCGCGCATTAAACGTGTTTTGTGTACATGACATGCAAATGTCACATTTTTCACACTTGTTACATTTTTGTATCATGGCTTTTCCTCATGTTTATCATGCATGACTTTTTAAAAAGAAAAGAGAAAATAAAAGGAAAAAGAAAAGTCAAAGAGACACAATGATTGCAAGAGGGATGGGCATGAGAGAGAGGAGGGTGAGGGGTCAACCAAGCATGGCCCTCATTTGTTTCCATTCATCATTCATCTTCTTCATCTTTTCCTCTCCTCCCTCGCTCCCATGGCAGCACTCTCCTCCACCTCCACTTCAAAACCCCAAAACTACCTCAAAACAACACCAAAACCCCATCTCCTCTTCACAAAAAATGTGCACAAGCCCTCAAGCTACACTTTGGACCAAGAAAGTTTGCTTTTTGACGCTGTAGAGGATTCATGAGTGTCAAATGAGGTAATCCCTTCACAATTAGAATAGTATTTCAATTGCTTTAGCCTCTATTCAAGATTAAAATCGATTTCGTGTAGTTTTGTGCACTTTGGAAAATTCTAGAGAGGGTTAGGGTTTTATTTGAGTTGTGTTGGTGAACTTGAGCCTTATTGAGGACCTTAGACCCCCTATAATGATAGAAATCCATACCAAGCCCAATGAAACCCAAAATACGGAATTACAGAACTTTCATGCCGGTTTATGAGGAATTGGAGCGTGCAGGTGAATCTGGGATGACCCGGGATAGTTTTGAGTTAAGCAAACAATACCAGAGACCCATTTTTGACCCTAAGAACCCCCTGTATCAAGACGAACACCATGGGAGCACCCAGGGCCAGCGAGCTCGGATTGGCATGGGAGAGGGCTCAGCCACTTGGTGGGGTAGGGTGTCGGGGTTGGTCCAGTAGCTCATATACATCATATACAACACCCTAGACTTATTTGCTTAGCTTCATTTGACCTGAGTCAAAATCTGGGAGCATTCTAGTGTGATTTTGGCTATGTTTTCCGTATTTTGAAATGTTAATTCTTGATATTTGGATTCATATTGGGTTGTTTCATGTTTGTACATCAACAACAAGGGTTGTTTAGTCATTTTTGCACGCGTGGGCTATAGGTTTTGACCCATAGGCAATCTGTGTACCGTTTTGGTTTCTGGACTTGATGTTAATAGCAATTGCGATTGTTTATTATATGTAGGTACCCTTGTGAAGACTTAGAGACGACGAGCAAGCACGTGGCGACATCGGCATCGGCAAGCAAAGGTGAGTAGATTTATATCTACGGGGAGATGTCGGGTGGATGGCGTATAGCACCCCCGCAAAGTCGTAAGAAATGATGTGATATGATATAGATATGCATTCATATGTTGTTGAGAGATATGAAACTTAGCAAGAAAAGCTTTAGGACATTAGGAGTCAGTGTTAGCTAGAATTGAAGAAAGGACTTTAGTCGATTTCTTAGTCCCGAAACCCTAGGGTAAAGATTTGCATACACGCACATTCAATACTCGCATACATTGATATCCTTGTGCGTATTGAGGACATATTTATATTGGTATATTCATATGCTTGGATGATGAGAATGTTATAGATACTTGGGAATGAGTCGATCTGATCGGGCATGATGCCGTGAGATATTCAATGCGCGGCCGAGATTTGTCATGATGTTATAACGGGTCGTTGGACGACGATACTATATTGGTGATATATTTATGATAGTTGACGAGTTATATATCGAGATATGATATAAGATATGTTAAGATATTTTTAATGGATCGCTTGGACGATTTATACTCCTATATGATGATAAGTATTGATGACACCGGATTGTATGAGGCTGTAGATCAGTAACCAGATCATGATTATTGTTGATGATATTAGTAGTATGCTAGATTTAGACCAGTACCCCTGCTCACGATATGTGATGATGTGGATACCAGATGAATAATGAGATAAATGTTATATTTGACCCGTACCCAGATTTGGGATGCCGTACGATAGATTTACCATATAAGAGATAGCTATGAGGATAGATCCGCACTCTTGATTCGAGGATGTCATATTATTGTATCGTACGTGATACTGCTGAAGCGAGATCACCGACTACTAGCTATATATATATATCGACTCAGACTTAGGCGGATTCCCTTACCTTTTTGACTGGGCTCGAGTCATACTTATTTTCAAAAGTGTGGAATCGTGAGTATGTTTATATACCAAACTGTATGGCTCGGATATTGGGTAGGTATATTTTCAGTGTTGCTGTTACTATATCACTTTCTGTATATTCATGATATTTCATCGCATTGCATGTTTGTACATATGTTATATGTAATTATCATGAAAACCCTGCTGTTAGGACACCAGCACCATTACCGATGATGTATATGTTCCATGTACACTTACTTGCCGGCTCATACACATCATCATTGGTAATTTCCATGTCATGTACACTTTAGAAAATACTATTTATTGACATAACTTGCTAGCGGATAGTTGCAACGTTTTATAACTTCATATGCTAGTTTAACTATTACATTCATTGCATGATAGCAGTTGCATTCATATATACTCATTGGTCATGCAGCATTACGGATATTTATGCCGATATTCACTGTATACTTACTCTTGATTCTTGGATTTCGGATTCCATGAGATTTCTGGATTTGGGGGAAAAACCGCAAGAATATATATAAACTTCTCTCTCTCTCTCTCTCCCTCTTTTTAAAAAATGCAAGTTGCGGTTTTCTCCTGATGTATGAGTCGTTCACCATGAGTTTTCATAATTGCTTTTGGATTTAGAGACCCGTTGCGAGGAGTGGATGAACCGTCTCGGGTACATGGTGGGCACGGTAAGGTACCCCGGGGCAATAAGCTCGACTTGTAGACGATGAGCCTGGCAGAGGAACACTACCTACCGGTGATTTTAGCTGGCGCGGCGGATATCCAGAGGATACCGTTCGTGGTCGTGTGATTAATGATATGGGTCGATCCGGACTGACGGAGCCGTAGATTTGAGATATTGAGATATTAGGATTTGAGACACTGAGGATTTAAGATACTGAGATTTATGTTTTGTGTCGTTGCTTGACACTGACCTCTCTGTTGATTTCTTGATGTATTCTGTTTCCATTCGTCATGCATTCATACATCATATATCTGATATGTTGCTATCTGAGATACTCGCACGAGCATGTAGTATTACACTTATACATAGCTGGACCAGGATTATTATTTGAGGATATTACCTGATATGACCTAGGATAGCGTTATGCATGCGATTTCTACTCGTAGATGTTTTCCACTCATGAGTTGGAAACTCACCCCCGTTATGCCACAGTTTCTTGCAGGTTTTGCCGCACAGGTTTCGTTGCGGTTTTGCTAGCACACTATCCTTTCCGGGTGAATGCTTTGGTAGGTGGGTTCTTTTGCATCAGGACCACTATTGTATATTTGTTATTTCAGTTGTATCTTGTAAAACTCCATCAACCAGACTTGTATATTTGATAGACATAGAAGACCAGTGTATATTATTTCGACCTTAGAGTCACGCTTGTATTATTATAGATTTCATGTTGTTTTGAATTTCCTTTTCAGTTTTTATCCTCGTCCTTCGGCATTGTATATTATATTGCATTGTGTGGTTTTGTCCGTCGTTTGACGAAGAGCTAGCTCCCGCTTGGGGATGCCTTTTATCATTATGCATATATTTATCATGTTGTACCCCGTTCGGGGCCAGTATTTACAAAGGAAACTCTGCCGAAATTTTTAGAAAAGACTTGATATTTTAAAAATGTATATTTTGGCTTATGTTGTTAAACTTCTTGCTTTTAAAATGGTTTTCCTTCACTCTACTACTTTACTTGGTTTGGATTTCTGGGTTTTGGCTTACTTAGATTACGTACGCCTCGAGACGTTTCGTAATTCAAGTGCCGGTCATGTTCCGTACTTTTCGGGGCATGACAAGAAGTCCGTTAGGGTCTGTGGTACTAGGGTTTTTTTACCCGTCTCATCGTCGCATTGGCTGATATATTCTCCGATATGCAATCTTGTTGTTCGGGTAGCCCCGCGACTGTCGTGTCTCCGATCCCTTCAGGGGCTAGACAAGACGTCTTCAAGTAATCTTCCAGGTAATATTACCGTCGAAAGAGCAAGCGTTAGGGTATTCCATGTTACTTTTTACTTGAGGTTAGGCTCAATTTAGGAGCCCCGATGAGTCATGATCACTCCGTGCTGGTGTGGGATGATCTCCGATAGTCTTTTCAGGTCTCATTTGAGTTGCCGTCACGACCCTGAAGCGGGGGATTTTCCTTAGCTTCGTTGGTTGACATTGTGCCTGCAATATTGCGTCGAATGCCGAGGTTGTCTCTGGGTTGTCTGTGAACCGTCGAGATTTGGAACTAGGGGAATTTGCCATGGCTCCGTTGTAGTCTCTAGGCTGTCTGTGAACCGTCGAGATTTGGAACTAGGGGACTTTGCCATGGCTCCATTTATTGACGACGTATATTCCTGCAGCTGGGAGAATAGCCGGGTGTTACGGAAAAAGAACTCGAACTCATATCTGGCTAAGACACTGATTTCTCTGCGGGTCGACGCGAATCGAGATGCTCTCGTCAAGGACGCTGATTTTCCTGAATAGAGGTTTTTGCCAAGGACACTGATTTCCTCGGGGTTGAGACGAATCGAGAGATTCCTGTAAAGACACTAAATTCCTTGCGGGGCGACGCGAATCGAGATGTTCTTGCTAAGGACGCTGATTTCCTTGAATCGAGAGGTTTGCCAAGGACACTGATTTCCCTGGGGTTGGTTGACCTGTTTCCGAGACAGAGTCATTGGATGACGTATTTCCGAGACGGGTTCATTTGATGACGTGTTTCCGCGACGGGGTCATTTACTGACGTGTATCCGAGACGGGGTCATTTGATGACGTGTTTCCGCGACGGGGTCATTGGATAATGCTAGGTTGTCTGTGAACCGTAGAGTCTTGGAACTGGGGACTTTGCCATGGCTCCGATTGGTGATGTCGCGTCCGAATCCTGCTGGAATTAGGAGGAACGCCGTTGTTGTTCTCTAGGCTGTAGACATGGCCGTCGAGATTTGGAACTAGGGACTTTGTCGTGGCTCTGATTGGTTGCGACCCTGAGGTCGGTTGTTGACGTTACGTTTGCATCCTGCTGGAGTTGAGAAGGAACGCCATTGTTGGTCTTCTAGGATGCAGATGTTGCTGTCGAGATCTGACTTTTCCCTTTGACAGAGTTTGTTGGGACACGCGGTTCCCTTTCATTTATGCCCATAGATTTTATACAGGGGTCAGTATGGACTTACCTGCGGGGCAAAAATTTCATTATTTCAAATGTATTTTTTTGTTTTCTTTCCGCGATACTCTATCATTTCAGCTTTTTATATCGCGAAAGTCGCGACTGCCCAATCATTTCGGCTATTTTTTGTGTGCCCAATCATTTCGGCGATTTTTTCTTTTTACTCGCTGTTTTTTTTATTGCGAGTTGCCCAATCATTTCGGCTGTTTTGTACGCATATATTTTATTTGCTGATTTTGTTGCAAGTTGCTCTATCATTTCGGATATTTCATATGCATTTATGGCTCGCTGACTTTTGCCGCGAGTATGGAACTAGGGATCTGATACCAATCTTGGTATCAGCATCGCTGCGACTAGAATATTGCCAGGAGCGAATCATCACTTGTCGTTGTTGATTCGAACAAAGGTGGTTTAGCAAATAGGGTTAGGATCCTGTCGACTAAGGCTTTTGACTTCATGAGCCGTAAGGGTCTCATAAAGATATTTCTCCCTATGAGTCATGAGGATCTTGTAGGTGCATTTTCTCCTTAGGGGTCGTAAGGACTCCTAAGTGCGTTTTCTTTTGAAAGTCGTAAGGATCTTACAAAAGTGTTTTCTCCTTATAAGTCGAGAGGACTTACAAGTGTTGTTCACCAAGCGAGGAAATTACGCGCCATCGGCGGGAACTTGGTGGGGGAGACACTTATTTGTGCCAGTGGATTGTATACAATGATCAATATTGAACCGGTTGTAGGGCAATCTGGGAAATGTGATGGCTTAAGAATAGGTTCAGATCCCTGTAGCTTAAGGATTTTGAATCTTATGAGCCGTAAGGGTCTCATAAGAGGGTTCTCCTTACGAGTCGTGAGGATCTGGTGTGTGTAATTTATCCTTAGGAATCATGGGGATCCCTAAGTGTGTTGCTCCTTTATGAGTCGTAAGGATCTCACGCAGGTAGTTTTCTCCTTACAAGGTCGAGAGGACCTTGCAAGTGTCTTTTAACGAGATTGCGCCCTTTCGGTTTTTCACAAACTCGCCGGTAGCCCTGCTGTTTTTACTCACGGAGCCCTTTCGGGTTTTCATTCGTGCCCATTTTGCTTGTTGACGTACCCCCTTTTTTTGAGTCTACGCCCTTTCAGGTTTTCACAAACATCGCCGGTAGCCTTGCTGTTTTTACTCACGGAGCCCTTTCTAGTTTTCATCCGTGCCTATCTTGCTTATGGACGTACCGTTTTTTTTACGAGTCTGTGCCCTTTTGGGTTTTCACAAACTCCCCGGTAGCCCTGCTGTTTTTACTCACGGAGCCCTTTCGGGTTTTCATCCGTACCCATTTTGCTTATGGACGTACCGTTTTTTTTACACGTCAGCCCAAGGATGCTGCGGGTTTGTAGTAGTTTAAAGACGTTTCGGTTAGTAGTTACTTTAAGGACATTACGGTCCATTGTTGCCATATTTGAGGCGAATTTCTAGTTTACGGACTTTTCGGTCCATTGTATCTTTGAGGCGAAATTTCGCCGGATGCTCTATGAACAAATAGGTTTCCCCTTGATAGACCTTATCACATAAACCAAGGATTTTGGCACTGCTCCTGCCCCAAGTTTCTCTACGTTATCTTCTAACGCCGAGTGAGCTTCTTTGTTACTTAGCGACGAATGAGAGATCATTTGGCAAATTGCCACATAATCTTCGGGTTCCTCTAACGAGTCGTCTCCCTCATTATTGTCGTTATCTTCACTTTCAAGGATGTGATTGAGAAACTCTTGAAGCGTGACTGGGGTTCGCGCCTTCTGGTTGTATTCCTCCAACGTGTCAATATGCTTTTGCAGATCCATGCGCTTGTCGTCAGACTGCGCAGGCTTTTTGGTCTTCTTCTTTTTCTTCGAAGACTTTGACGGCTGGGCCTGGGTGTTTTGCCCATCACTACTAACTTCCGATGTTGGGCGTAGTTTCAGCATCCCATCGATGATCTCCGGTTCTTGCGGGCTTTTCCACCTGATCGCCGGACATGTTTGAAGATCTTTCAGTATTCTTTTAGTTTTTGCCGAAAGAACAACTTCCCATGGAGCTTCCTCTATGAATGAGCACGATGCCCCTGGCATGTCCATCTTTTTCGGAGCGTGTGGTTGTGGTGGGTTCACCTTCCAGTTTTCAGACAGCGCGAATTTTCCTTGCTGGTATTGGTCTTCAACCTAATTTTTGAAGACGTAGCAATCTTCAAATGGGTGACCCATTACTCTGTGGTAGGGATAATAGTTAGGATAGTTAACGTCACCAGGTTGCGACGGATGTCTTGAATCCGGCAGAGTGATGAGCCCGTTGCGCACTGCCAGTTAGAACAGTCTCCTTATTTTATCTTGGGGAAATAAGTAAGGACGTCTTAACTTCTCATCGAGGGATCGCCGCATGTTGCCTTGGCGAGCAGCTGGTTTCGGCTCACTCGGCTGTTGTTGAGCAATAGCGACAAAAGTCTCTTTCCTTTTCTCTCTTTTCGTTTCGATGCTCCATCTTCGAAGAATATGGTCTATGACCCATCTGATCCATTTGGGCCAGCTTGTCAATCAAGTCTTGAAAGGTGGTCGGCTTGAAGAACATCATGAACTGGGATATGGTCGCCTGCGGATCGAGGGTACCCACGAACATGCCTACTGCAGGAACTTCTTTGATGCGTTGTTCGCATTTCGACCATACGTTCCGCCACCGGATTGCATACTGAACCCATGTTTCTCCCGGCTTCACCGTAGCATTGATTAACACTGTGATTGGGGTGCGTTCGCTGGCGCTTGCGAACCTTTGTGTAAAAAGTAGCTCCATTTCTGCAAATGTCTTGACAGAGTCCTTCGGATGATCGGAATACCACTCGAATGTTGTCTCCGACAAGCTGCCAACAAACTGGCGAAGTAGCAATTTGTCGTCACCTCCGGTATTGCCGCAGAGAGCCCTGAACTGAGCGACATGCTAGTGGGGGTTGCCTGTCCCCTTATATACATGAAATTTAGGGATTGTGTATCCTGGCGGGTACTTAATTTGATCGTACTAGCTATGATATGGTCACCCCGTTCTGATGACTTGGCCAGCAGCTTCGTTCGCTTAATGAGATTGTATCTGTTGAGCTATATAATCATCGAGCGCAGCTTTCGAGATTGTTTCCTCCTTTGCTGCTGAAAAGGCCAGAAGAGGGTTTGACGTCTCCCCTCTGTCGTCTTCGATTATTATTGGCGGATCTTCGGCTGGAGGGTCTGACTGGACCATCATGCCCACCATATCCTGGAACAATAGCGCCATTTGTTTTATATTGGCTGCTTGTTCCGCTTCCCCTTGATCTTTCTTTTCTAGCATCCTCCGGAGGAACTCGACATCGGTTTCTTGTTCCTAGCGCTGATCCGATGATGCTTCGGGGCTTTCTTTATGTCCCGTGAGTGCAGCCATCTTCGTTAACATCTCCTGGAGCTTCTGTTGTTGCTCCTGAGCTTTTGTTATCGATCGGGTGAGTGGACGATGACCCCCAGAGGCACGGCTCTCCTCCTTCCCGGAAGCCATATAAACAGTATGCACCACCATGCCCCCAGACTTGGAGCGTTTGGGTTCAGTGCCCTTGGGATTCGTCGCAGGCATATGGATCTTCTCCGCCCTCCTCTTTTTATGGACGATTGAAGTTGAGGGGGCCGTTGCAGCGGGCACCTAAGTAGATGACACCTTCTGTGGTACGACAGGGTGGTCCTTCTCATGCCGAACCTTCATTTTCTTTGGTTGGCGGGAGTAGTCTTGGTTAATCATAGAGTCTTGGACCCTTCGCCAGACCCTGTGAATTTTGGAGGACAGACGCTGGGGGCTGCTCTGGCTTCGCCTTTGTAACACTTTCAGCGGGTGGTGGGGACCTTTTCAACACGGCAGTTGGAGAGTTCTTGCACACCCTCCTAAGCGGCTCAAAGCTGTTCCCAGTTGGAACAGCAGCGTGAATTTCTACCATCGGAGCTGGTGGAGTCAGTCCAGAGGGAGAGCTGCCTCCAGTTTTCCTCACTCGGTGCCAGTGGTGACGTCGAGCATGTCTTGCATATGGTATTGGCTCAGTTGTGGGGGTGGCTTCATCATGCCCCCTGTTTTGGTGAAGGGCTGCCGTTGGTGCCAGCCTATTGAAAACTGACGTCCGTTGAGAAGGGATGGTCAACCTATCGAAGACAGACTTTCGAGCAGGGGAAGCACTTGTAAAGAATTCACCCACAGTGGCAGTTGGAACGGTCAGCCTTGCAAAGACCGACCCCTTAGCGGGAGAAGCCCCTCTGATGACTTCGTCCATCGGAGTTGGAATTGCTATCCGCTTCGGGATGACCCCTTTAGGTATTGCGGGCTTCTTTATAGGCCCACTTAAGCTCAGGCTCAGTCTGTCGAAGACTGATGCAGTAGACTTGGAATTGGACGACCCGTTGAGAGGGGCCATGGTAGTGGTGAGCCGATCAAAGACCGACTTCTTCGGAGCTTCCTGCAACGGTATTGGGACGCTGAAGCTTGCCGGTGGGATCATAGTCCCAAAGAACAGTTCAGTAGTGGCCTGAGTTACCTGTTCCACTGGCATGGAGAGGATGGAGGCCGCTTGGGGCCCATAGGTCACTCCTCCGGCGAAGACGGAGTGGGAGTTGTTGTTGCAGCTGGTGCAGTTGGAAGCCATTTTCTCTGCACGGGAGCAAGACACCAAATCTTAGTACCTCGAATCCAGGGGCAACCATATTAAACCGCGATTCGTTCGCGAACACGACACATGAAGTGTGGAGTGGAAAGAGGAAAAAGTCCCACCGGGCGTGCCAGAATCTGTTTACCGCCGAAAACAGAGACGAAACCGTGTAGGTCGTCTTGCGTGGATATGGGGGCAGATGCTATTTGGTTTTATCCGTCCACCTCTCCGAAGATGCCAAGTTGATTTATGGCACCGTGTATCGAAGGTTTAGACGGATGCGGCCATTGTAGTAGACTTTGTCAGATTCCCCCTCATTTGAGAGGTTTTTTTATTATGGGGACGCTCTTCCCTACAGGCGCAAGCCCCTGCAGTTAATTACGTTACCGCATCGCGGTAACTACTTTCTCCTTCTCCAGATGGTCACTTCGTGTCTTGTGTGTTTGTTTTGTTTTTGGTTGCCCATGGATTGTATACGGAGACTAATTTATGTTGTCGCCCGTAGGGTATGGATTAGTCCAAATACATATTTTCTTAGATTTTGTTTTGGGTTGGGTTTAAGGATCGTTAATCTCATTTGAGACTAAGATCAATTTAAACGTTTGTTAAGGATACGTTAGTCTAATTTTAGACTAAGATATACTTAACAGGATCATTTAGATCCAACAAAAGAGCATTTGGACTCTATTGTTTTAGTTTAGGGACGTTGTGGTCCATAAGTTTAAGGACATCATAGTCCATAGAATTTAAGGACATCATAGTCCATAGTTTAAAGACGTCATAGTCTGTAAAGTTTAAAGACATCATAGTCTATGAGTTTAAGGACCCCACAGTCCATAAAGTTTAAGGACATCATATTCCATGAGTTTAGGGACCTCATAGTCTGTGGTAATTTAAAGACATCATAGTCTGTAAAGTTTAAAGACATCATAGTCCATGAGTTTAAGGACCCCACAGTCCGTAAAGTTTAAGGACATCATAGTCCATGAGTTTAAGGACCCCACGGTCCGTGGAATGTCTGGTTGTCGGGACCCGTCACCTCTTTGAAGACGTTGAAGGATTACAACGACAAATATCAGAGGAGTGAAGAGATGTACCCTTGAACCAATATTGGTTGGGAGATCTGTAGTCCAATTTGGGACCAAGATCAAAGATTTATGAGCATATAGGCTCAATTAATCTGAATTAGGGATCTGTGGCCAACTTGGGCTCGGCTCATTCAGTTAAAATGTTGGACATTTAATTAGGCTCGGTCCTTTTTCATTTAACAATGCTGAGCATTTCTGACAACCGTTTTTGTCTTTTATTGAGTGCTGAGCACTCATTATAGCTCTGGGGCTTTATTTAAAGAACAGTTTATGTTCCCTCAGCGCATACGTGAGGAGCACGTAGTGCGCTTGGCGCTGAGCGCCAGTCAATGAGCGCAGAGCGCTTCTGTTAAGTAGCGCACACGAGAGGAGCACGTAGCGCGCTTGCCGTTAAGAGCCAGTCAATGAGCGCAAAGCGCTTCTGTTAAGTAGCGCACACGTGAGGAGCACATGGCGCGCTTGGCGCTGAGCGCCAGTCAATGAGCGCAGAGCGCTTCTGATCAATTTCGTGATCTGAGAAATAAGTTCTCGCTTACAAGAGACTTTGTCTCATGGTTCTAAGAACAAAGTTCTTATTTTTATAGGAGATGTTACAATCTCTTCTATTTTCTTTTGTGAAAGACTTTGTCTTTATAGATCTATGATCTGAAGAGAATGAAATTCTTCTCCCCCTTTTTTATGATGAGATGCTATGATCTCTTTTGGTGAAAGACCTCTGTCTTATAGATCTATGATCTAAAAAAAGAACTATGTTATAAATCTATGATCTAGAAGAAGAAATAGGTTCTTCTTCTCTTATGAGATGTTTTTTCATCTCTCTATTTTTACCTTGAAGAAAAGTTCTTCTTCTCAGAGCTTACTCTTTTCTTTGAAATTTCTTAAAGCTTGGGGGGGTTCCTCCCTGCATGACTTGAAGTCTTGGGGCCTTTTTATAGGGTAGGCTAATTTGTTGAATCAGTTAAAGAGATCTTTCTCTGATTGATTTGGGGATGTTTCCCCACCATTGGATCTTTGATCCCAGGGCTTCTGTTTTACAGAAGGCAATTTTCTTGTTTTTTACAAGATTGGGAAAATCTTTTCCCATACAGAACTTATTCTGTATCTTGGTGATGATTTTTTTAATTCACCATTGGATCTTTGATCCAACGGCAGGGAACATTTAGTTCCAACGCTAGCGCTCTCGTACTTTGCACGTGAGTGCTGCAACAGAGTCTTTGACTCTTAGCGCTGACTCACGCTCTCGTGCTTTGCACGTGAGCGCTGCAGCAGAGTCTCTCGTGCTTTGTACGTGAGCGCCGCAGCAGAGTCTTTGACTCTTAGCGCTGGTGCTGCTAGCGCGAGCGCTCTCGTGCTTTTCACATGAGCGCTGCCGCAGAGTCTTTGACTCTTAGCGCTGGCGCTATTATGAAGCGCTGCTTCATTTCAAATTTTAAAACTTGAACAGAGCTTTGCTCTGATTGGGGGAAACATTGGACTCCTCTCGTATACATGAATACTTTCTTTATCAAACTACAAATAATCACGTTAGAATAATTATCTTATATCGGTAAATAAACATGCTTAGATACTCTCTTATATAACCGTGCCTGTTCACTTTTACTTGGTTTTTCTTCACTTTATATACTATCTTCTTTAACTTCTTTGGGGACTTACCAAGCGCTAGTTCGCTAACGACATTCCTCTATATTCTTTCTTTAGAATGTTCGTCAGGAGGACCAGTTTCGTAGGAGATAGAGCCGAGCCCGGAAGACTTGGACTAGTTCACTTCTCAGCCCGATTTTTAGCTCCTGCTTGTATTGACTTTCAATATGCCATTGTTTAGGTATTTGCTTTATCATTGTATCATTTATTTTCAGACAGTTGTAGGTAAAGTTGAATGTAAATAAATTTGATGTTTCATTTTATCACTCTTATCATTCTTGCTCATTATTATATTGCTTAATTATGCTTAACGTATTTTCATAGTAATACGTTGCGGGCTTACCACGTCACCGTTTCCATCTACTGGAAGCGTGGCGTGACAGATGGTCAAACACCTTTTTCTAATCTATTCCTTAATGACCCTCTATTTTCTGTTCCTCCTGGAATTTTCGATTGTGTGTGCTCTGTTCATTAATATAGACGTGGTCGAACTAAATTGATCCTCGATCCCTTCGGTGTGTTTTTCTAGGATACTCTCGCTCCCAGAAAGGATATCGCTGTTATCATCACACCTTTCGCCGTTGCTCTGATATCTTATTTCTTGAATCTCAGTCTTTTTTTCCTATGAGTCTATCCCCAAATGACATTAATAAGATGACATTTCTTGAATATCCTGAAATTCTACAGGACAAGACAGTCCCTACTCAAGCATGCAATCCATCTTTGGACGCTACTACTAATCCAACATATAAAACGCCTACACCGGACCAAAATATTCCTCTGAACTTAGCTCCTATTATACCAACCTCTAAGCCTACCCCAGTTATACTAACCCCTGAGCTTACTCTTGATCTGATTTCTGAACCCACACCGGCTGCACCTTATGACCTTGATAGTCCTATCGCGATCCGTAAAGCACCTTGTTCTATTTCCAATTCACTTTACCGTTCTGTCTCCTATGCTCATTTTTCTTTTCCGCACAGTGATTTCATTTCATTTATGGATAACTATACCATTCCTACGAATGTATCTGAGGTTTTTGTACATCTTGGCTGGAAACAGTCTATGATTGAAGAGATGACTGCTATTCGACAGAATGATACTTGGGATCTAGTTCCACTCCCACCTGGAAAGCAAGTCGTTGGTTGTCGATTGGTATTCTTTGTAAAGCTCAACACCGATGGTTCCATCGCGCATTTAAAATCACGATTAGTAGCCAAAGGATATTCTCATACTTATGGGCAGGATTTTACTGATACCTTCTCCCCCATCGCGAAGATGACTTTTGTATGCCTATTGATTTCTTTGGCTGCTACCTTTCATTGGCCCCTGCATCATCTTGATATCAAGAATGCCTTCTTACATAGTATTCTTGAGTAGGAGGTTTATATGATACAACCACCTGGTTTTATTATTCAGGAGAAGTCATCGAACGTCTGTCGCATGAGAAGATCTTTATACGAACTCAAACAATCTTCGAGGACCTTGTTTGGACAATTTGCAGAAAATATTAGAGGTTTCGGGATGAGGATAAGCAATGGCGATCATACAGTGTTCTATAGACATCAACACGGCCATTAAATCATTTAGGTAGTATACATGGATGACATTGTTATCACAGGTGATGATGAAAAGGTAATAGTGATCTTAAGGCATATGTTCAAAAGCAGTTTCAAACTAAAGATTTTGGCCGACTTAAGTACTTCTTAGGAATTGAGATTGGTTGATCTAAGGTAGGAATCCATCTATCACAGAGAAAATATGCACTGGAAATACATTCTGAAAATAAAATGTTAGACTGCACACCTCGTCTCACACCAATGGATCCGAATTCCAAATTGTTACTAGATCAGGGAACATTACTAGATGATCCAGCTAAATACAGAAGGTTGGTTGGTCGGTTAAATTACCTCACTATCACTCGACCAGATATCTCATATCTAGTTAGTATTGTGAGTCAGTTTCTGAAATCACCCCACACGGGCCATGGGATGCAGCTACTCGGATTCTACAATATCTGAAGAGTTCTCCGGGAAAAAGATTGTTACATACTAACAGAGAACACAACAGAATAGTAGGTTTTTCCGATACTGATGATTAGTGTTAAATAGTATGTCTTTTATTGTTTTAAATACTGCAATCAACACGGTTTGCAACAGCTAGCCATGTGAGTACGAGTTGAATCAGAAAATGTGGATTTGTTTTCTTTTTATTCTAAGAGTGAGATAATAATGAGAAAAATGGCTTATTACGGTTTTAGGATTAGGTAGTTAAGAGATGGTGATTAAAAAATAAATCTTTTTATCTTTTAATTATTTATTGCTAGAGGAATAGGAAAGAATGTGGATAAGGGTATTTAGAGAGGTACTAGAGATTCTCTTTATTGACCCATGTCCTTCCATTGAACCCTATTAAACTCAAGCCTCTAATAAAATAAGTATTAACTCATTCTCAAATCGGGTCGCAACTATCATGAATTGATAGTGTGCCCAAATATGGGGGTTAATACTTATGTAATATTTTGGAAAATTAAATACTAATTTACAATTTGAAATATAAAAATAATGAGTTTATAAAGGTGATATCACATACAACTTTTGATATCGGAATTATATCCGTAAAAATGTAGTTATTTCGGTAAATATGAATAAAAGTGTGTGATGTCATAAAGATGATATTTTAAATTATTTTAACATGACATTGTATTTTCATTAAGCTAATGACATTTAAGTGAAAGATTTATTATTTTATGTCTTTTATGTTAAATGGATTTAATTTGTGACATGAAAGGTTTTGAGATTTGATAATTTTTTTAGTGATTGTTATAATTTAACCTAGACTACACCCTCACAACACCACACCCTCAAGCATACTCAACTCCTTCCACCTCCTTCTTCATAACTTTACACCTCCTCCTTCAAGTGTGACACATCCTACTTCTCTCTTGACACCTCCTACTTCACCATGCCACCTTCACTTCACAACTCTCCACCTCATGCTCTCTCTACACCACACTACACCTAGAAAACTCCTTAGCTTCTCAACTGAACAAAATTAATTCTTCAACCTCCAACACCCAAATTCCTATGTGTTCCTAATATCAAAAGAGAAGCAATGATTTCTTTCATCAAGTGTATGCACTTCATCAAGCTCAATATACTACAAACCATAGATGCTTTACCATACAATTCTTGAGCAGGATTTTCTTGTACTACCACTCTATAGGTATATCTCCTTCCTTCCTTGTATATGCAATTCTGTTTAATAGATGATTTAGTGTGCAGTACAGGAAAACGATGTATTTTATGATATTTAGCTCACTGAAATTGAATCTGGAACCATTAGGAATAACTACTAGAAAAACTAGCAAGACCAAAATTGTAATGAGACCACTAGAAAACTTTACTCAAAGCCCGAGACCCTAACCCCATGTTTTGGCCGGCGACATATACCCAAAATCCGAGCTCGCCGGGTATATGGTGGATTTTGATGTTGGTTTTTGTTCTGTAGGATTATATTGGTATTCTGTAAGTTATTGTATTGTTTGATTTTTCCCAATAATTACACGGTAAAATCTGGGGATGTTTTAGTAAAGGTTTTATTAAAATTCCGATATTACGATACGGGTTTTTCGTATTTCCGTACTATGCTTGAACTGTTAACGTTTATACGTTAACAACAAATATATAGTGTTGTTTTTGGGTTAAGTATGTTGTAGGTTCTAACCTATGGGTACCTATCTCGTTGTTTTGAGTTTTGATATGATGTTTACGTCGATATGATATAACTACGATTATAGGTACGATTGCGAAGATTTCCGAGACGGAGTTGGCAGACATTGCAGCGTGGCTTTCAGCAAGCTCATCAAGTTGGTGAGTAGATTTACATCTACGGGGGAAGTCGGGTGGATGGCGTATAGCACCCCCGCAACCTTATAGATAGTAATATGATATTTAGTCGGTTTTAGTGTTTATTCAAAATATTGATATTGAGTAAATTTGCATCTAGAAGGACATTCATTTGCATGTAGTTAATTATGGTTTGGGTAAATTGGTACGAAAGACCATGTCGTACTAGAGGTGAATTTGATATAGTGATAATGTGAGGTATTGTACGAGATATTATACTGTAGTAATGATGATGAGATTAGTATGCCAAATAACAGCCAAGTTACCTTTAAACTCGTAGATTAATGTTTTATTTCGTTTTAGAACGTAATACTTGAGTGAGCAATACTCTTTTAAAAAACTAACGATTCGTTTCTCTTTTTGGATGATAAAAGATAAGGATGTGATGCCAATTTCCAAAATAAATATCCATTTTCAATCCGAGGCAGCTTCCTAAATTTCAAAACCAACGTTTCATTCATTTTCAAAAATAATGGTATAGCTCATAACAAGTAGTTACATTTATTAGATACGCTTAGATTGACTATATTGGTTCACGTTATAATTATTGATGTTATACGTTTGCATAATACGAACACTCTGATAGAATACTGCACAACTATCAATGAGTACTATGCTGCACAAGCACGTACACATATGTTACACTACACCTCATTGGTATTGCCATGTCACTGTAGGACCGTTATGATTATGCGTATGTAGATATCGATATGAGTAGGCTATTACACTTTTAGAACACTTGCACAAATACTAATGATTGCCATGTTGCACGAGTACAGACGCGTATGTTACACTATACATCATTAGTAGTGCCATGACACAGTAGAATTGATATCTTCGTGCCTGTATGATTTATTTACGCAGTCTTACTTTATTTCCTGTTGCACATTGCGAATACCAGTTCTATAGATGTTGATATTTGATTCTTATGGATTTTCTGGATGTTTTACTCCTAATGATATATATCAGTGGTATGGGGCGTTGTTATATATGTATATATATAATATATCATCAGAATGATCTATGCAAGTATTCTCATTCTTTACTTGATATTTTTGGATATGATGAGTTGGCGTCCACCATGAGCTTGATATTTTCTGATTGTTTTATTCCGAACCGAGTGGGGGAGCTATACGGTATCGGACTTGTTATTTATCCGGACTGAGTAGGGGAGCTATACAGTCGGATACATGGTGGGCCCGGATCGAGACCGAGGGGCAGGATTGTCGCATTGAGGCCGAGGAGCCTAGCGAGGATACTCGATACCGGAGATTGAGATGAGCATGGCAGATATCCAGTGGATACTGGCCGGGGTTCGATTTGGGCACGGCGGATATCCAGGGAATACCGACCGGGGCCAGGGATATTGGGTGGTGATTATCTGTTGAGATGGTGTCGACGATATCTGCATTTGCGTGTCGGTGTTGGACATGAGAGATTTGAGGATTTACGTGTCGGTGATGGACACGAGAGATTTCTGATTTCGGGTGTCGATGCTGGACATCCATACATATATATTGAAATGTTGTTATCAAAATGTACACAATTAGATTATAATTATTGTAGCTGACCAGGACTGATCCGGAGGACAGTACCTGCAAATCATTTTACGGGCATTTGCATATAAAAAGGAAATTCAAAAGCGAGCTATAACCTCCTTATTTTGACATGTCTGATATGACACTGAGATCTTTAAATTTTAAACCTCTAAATATTCTTTACTAAAACAGCAGTACGTAATCTAAAATAAGATACCTATTATATTTTATACTATCACGTCTTCTTTTATGCCGCGACATATCTATTCCGCGGCTATTTTAAAGAAGAGGTTTATATACATATATTTTCGGCTACTTTGGGCTTATACCCAGATACAGGTCATTGCATTTGATATGTGCTACTTAGGATCACATAATAGATAGTGTTGCATTATGATACATATGCATATCATATATTATATTAGTATAGATTATGATAATACTATACTTATGACCTAGGTATCGTCGTGCATTTTGATTTCTACCTTGTGATATACTTTTATTCACTGAGTTGGCAACTCATCCCCGTTGTGCCACAGTTTCTTGCAGGTGTTACCGCTTGGATTACCAGCGGCTTGGGCACACATTCGTTTCGTTGATTGTTTTGGGTAAGTGAGTTACTATTGTATCGTACTCGTATTTGGTTATTCATATATTCTTGTATCTAGCAAAAACTCCATCAACTTAGAAATGGTATATTGTGGACTTAGAGGCGAGACTTAGAATTTGTGTGTTGTGATGTCGCACTCGTTAGAGTCGACTTTTTATATAGTTGCTTAGTTGCTCCGCCGTTTGGGCGTGGAAGCTAGCTCCCATTGGGATGCTATTTTATTGTTGTGGTTGTATCGGATTTTATGCAAAATTTACAAAAGAGGTGTTGTCGAATTTCAAAATATCATATATAATATTTGAACATACTTAGTTAAAATCAAATGGTTATTTTAAACTGATTCCATCTGATGACTATTTTAAACCTCACCTCCAATAATTTTCAAAAAGGATTTAGATTCCGGGTTTCGGCTTACTTGGACCGCGTCAACGTCTTTAGATGTCACGTGATTTAAGTGCCGGTCACGTGCCATATTCGGGTCGTGACAAAGTTGGTATCAGAGCATTTGGTTTAACCTTTGTTCGAGTCTAGGTTTGGCTATATGGGGTCTAGGCATGCACTTTTGTTACCTGGACTTTACCTAATAAGACTTAGACTTGACTTTGGAGGTCTCATACCCGAACTTTCATTATATAGGATGATCTTGGTTGATGGAGTAGGTACTAACTAGAGTGACGTACCGTACATATATTCCGCGGCATATTTACGATACGATACTCCGCCTAAGTTACTTTAGGATTTATATCTTGAGATCTTCCTTCTATTCATTCCGTTGATCTATTCTCGTCAATGCATGTTGATTGTTCCGGTCACCATATTTATGGGAGCCGAGAGGACTGCAATTAGTGATACGGTCAGAGCAGACTTGTTTGGGACAAGGACTGACCAGGGTGACATTCCGATGATATAGAGATATGTCGTTTATTTATATTCGATCGGGTTCTAATGTTGAAGCGAGTTTCTTCGGGATCCGCACCAGATGGTCGAGTCATTGCTGGAGATCAGCCGGACTTGAGGTGTGATGTTTTCCTTTCTCCGAAGATCGTGGTATTGTGTACTGTTCAGATAGAGATAACAAACATTGCTGAGGTTATCGAGATGTTGCATCCAGAGTTCATGAAGTTAAAGATTGACGATGTTTACAAGTGTAGATGGATCAGAAGGATTCGTAGCCGTTCAGATATGGGATGGTTAGGACTTTTTAATCCGTTGTGGTGCTCTGATACGAGATCAGTGAAATTGATTAGCTTCTTCCGATGGATCTTTCTCAAACCTGATGCAAGTCGATCGAGAAAGAGATTGTGCAGTGTTCGAAACTCATGGTGTCGTGCTTTTGTCAAGTTTTAGTTTAATTAAAATATGTCGGTTATGTTTGTGAAAATAGTGCATGATGTGAGTCTTAAGTTGTAAAAAACCGCAAGTACACGGTGCGTTGAAGCAAGACGGCAAGCACGGGTCGAACCATAAGGAGTGGATATCACGACATCAATTTGAGTTATAAATCAAGAGGTTGGAGATTGATTTTCTCACATATTGCAAGAATTAAAAGAAGAAAGGTTTTAAAGGAAAACTTAGGCTAAGGTTTAGTATTAGTGAAATACGACTACCCCACTCTCTGTTTTGATTCAAGGTTCAAGTTTTTAGTTTCCATTTGAATTGCAAAAGCATGCCGCATCTATCCGAAACATGCATCGAGTTAGAATACGATATCAAGATTAAGTAAAATGGAAACTAAAAATTTGAGTTTGAGAAGAAAATGAATATGGATTTAGTTAAGTGAAGTTAGCAAGTATAGAATATATGCATGTGTGTTATATATCCTATCTAGCTAGTTGTGACACTTAACATAATTCCGTATTCATTTCAATTTCAATTCATAAAATAGCAATAATAAGATGTAAAGAAGAAATAGGATATATGTTATAGGTTGATTTACAGCCATTCAAAACGATATATCCTATCAAGCAAAACATAATAAAATTGCATAATTAAGAAAAGAAATGTAAAATGCCAGAATCAAAAGGGAGGGATTGAAAGTAAAGTCATTCTACAGCCTGCCTCACCATAGCCCAAGAACAACTACTCATACATCATAAATTGAAATAACAACAAAAAGAAAAGAGCAAAAAGAGAAGATATACAAGAAACAACTTATATAAATGAAGCTTGATTACAATGGATCCAAGTACAAAACAAGTGAATTCAAATACCAAAATCTAATAATGCAAGCTCAAGAAGAGAGGTTGCAAGACTAGAGGAAGGCAAGGAATTCACACGTAAGAGCTATAAGATCGCTAGTTACAATCTCACAATCTTTTCTCTCACAAAAGAAGTAGTGCCCTCTAACTTGCCCACTGTCCTGGTATTTATAGGCTCAAAAGAAAATTAAAAAAATAATAAAAATGAGTTGACGTGGCAGCAAGGGGGGACAGACAAAAAATGGGGCCCATTGGACTAAAGGGGCCGGCGAGCTCGGACAAAGAAGGAATGTGGCCAGTCATAATCCGAGCTAAGGAGCTCGTACTGATGTGGGGTACTTGTGTTCCCTCCACAATCATTCTGGTGTTGCTTGTTTTATCTGTTATAACCCGATTTTCCTTCAGAGATTTTGGAGGGAAACTTGGTGTTTCAAATCACATCAAGATCTTTGGCATTCAATGCACATTTAATGCACATCACACCATACATGCTCCTAGTGCAGCCAAGGCAGCCCCTCATCATGGTCTAGTGTCACATATATATTGTGTTGGACCAAAAAAATGTGTGCACACTAGTTTATTGCAAAGAGAAACCCATGGATATCGGTCGGTTCTCGGTTCTGATTGCAGTGTCGGCTCCAAAACGTTAAATCCGTGATTTTGAATGTATTTCCAGTATTTTATCACGAATACCTCTAAACTGTAATTACTGAGCAGACACTGTTAATAGTACCGATATATACAAAAAAGGGATAATGAATGAGCGGTATTAAAATGCAGTTTTCCGTGGTGAACAAATACCCCAAAACCTATCTGTTGCTCGTCACGAGCAAAACAAAAAATCATAGTCTCACTTTCGCAGGGAACGCGATTACACTGAGTATGTGCAACAAGCCGTTAAACCTCTAGGTGTCCCTAGTAGGAGGAGTGTTGTCTCCTGAGAGTTTTCAGCGGATTACACCAACAAAATCCCGTCAAGCTAGTTTCATAAGCTAGCGTCGATTCTACTCCTACAGTTTAGTATCTAACTTAGAAATTCTCTTATCCTAAGTTAGAAATATTCAACCCTTATGTTTCATACCTCATGTCTATTTAACCCCAGATCCTATACGTTTTTACAGTTTAGAAAGATATTGGTATTTCCTGAGTTTTCCTTCTAAAGTGCGGTCTCCAATCCGGAATTTTTATCAACTTTACAGAAAATATAAGTCTTATTCTTTATTCCTATCTTTCCTCCAAACATCAATTGTATACCCCTACGTGTGTATAAAATTTCACCCCTACACTTGAGAATTCAATTCAAGCTGTAGTACCCTTGCCTTAATACCTAATACTACTTCTTTTCATTAATGGATGGACGGTTTTGCTCACATATTTTTCATGCGATTATTACTGCTTCTTAAGGCACTAACAGCCGATTACTAAATGTATGAGCTTAAAGCATAAATAGCATTTTCTAGGTCTTGACTTTATTTATTCATTTTTTTTCAAGACCGGATATATTTTTTTTTCAAAGATGCTCTTATGGTGGTTAGCTTTAAATACCGTTTTTTTCTTTCATACTAGGCTTTCAGGCAAGAGTATATCTAGGTATCCTTTACTATCCCAAGTTTCAAGGTGCGTGTATGTGCAATTTGTAGGGTATATACTTTCTAAATTTGGACTTAAGAATAGAACTATTTTTCAGACTTATCTTTCAGTAAAACTTCAATACTTTCCCTTCATCTTGACTTAACTAAAGAACTGAAATCAAGATTACCTATTGGTCAAAAAAACTGTAAGGATGTATACTTACCAAGTTTAAAAAGAATGAGGGTTATTTTTAGGGTTTTCAATTCCTAAGCCTAGGATTTAGTTATTTCTAACGTATCAACTAAACCTTTGGAATGAAAATCTAAGTTACCCTATTAGCTAACTTGATGACAAAGTATTTATATTTTGGAAAATTTTCGATTTTTATGGGTTTTTTATTAAGTATGCACATGCAAAAATATACTAATGAATGCGAAGGAAAGAAAGCTTACCAAGCACACCCCCAAACTTGAACTTGACAATGTCCTCATTGTTACGCTATACACAAGAATCAAAAAAATGTTTGAGGGGAAAAAGAAAACAAAATGTATGTACAAGATTTTGTAGGGGAAGTGATTTAATCAAAATAACGCGGCTCATGTAAAAACATGAGCTCCCCAGTTTCCGCAGGCAATTCTAAGAATGGCTTGAGACGTTGGCCATTGACTTTGAAAGTATTGCCCGATTGCTGATCTTCAATATCGACTGCACCGTACGGAAAGACGGTGCAAACAAAAAACGGACCTGTCCAGCGTGATTTCAACTTTCCTAGAAACAAATGAATTCGGGAGTCGTAAAGTAAAACCTTTTGCCCCACGGTGAATGTCTTTCGGAGAATCGCCCTGTCATGAAAAACTTTCGTTCTATCCTTGTAAAGTTTGGCGTTCTCATACACATCATTGCGTATCTCGTTAAGTTCGTTCAGTTGAAGTCTTCTTGCCTCACCGGCCTTTTCTAGGTTGACATTTAGCTATATGATTGCCCAGAATGCACGATGTTCCAATTCAACAGGTAAATGACACGCCTTTCCAAAGATGAGTCGGTATGGGGACATGACTAGGTTTGTTTTGAAGGCCGTGCGAAATGCCCAAAGCGCGTCAATCAACTTTAACGACCAATCCTTGCGATTATGGCTGACAGTCTTTTCCAAAATCTGTTTAATTTGTCTATTTGAGACTTCAACCTGGCCGCAAGTTTGAGGATGGTATGTCATTGAAAATTTGTGGCTAATGGAGTACTTCTTCATCAGTGATTCAAAAGATCGGTTGCAAAAATGTGTTCCGTTATCACTGATGATGGTGCGAGGCGTGCCGAACCGAGAAAAGATGTTTTCTTTTAAGAATTTTATGACAACCTTGTTGTCGTTGGCTTGCATGGGATAGACTCTACCGATTTGGACACATAGTCCACAGCCAGCAAAATGTACAAATTCCCAAAAGAGTTTGGGAATGGCCCCATTAAATCAATGCCCCAGATATTGAAAATTTCTACAATCAGAATGGACTGTAGGGGCATTTGATTCCGTTTTCCAATCTTACCCATGTGTTGGCATCGGTTGCAGGTTTTGCAGTATTCGAAAGCATCCTTAAAAAGCGTCAACCAGTAGAACCCGCTTTTCGAAACCTTTTCAGCCGTCTTTCTGGGTCCAAAATAGCCCCCACAAGCTTGGTCATGGTAGAAGGACAGAACACTTCTTGTCTCAGAGTTAGAGATGCACCGTCTAATAATCTGATCAGGACAGTATCTGAACAAGTATGGTTCCTCCCAGTAAAATAATTTGACCTGGGAGAGAAATTTAGACTTGTCCTGATTCGACCAAAAAGAGGGTGCTTCTTCGGTGACTAGAAAGTTCACGATATCAGCAAACCAGGGTTCGACCGATATGGAGAGAAGTTGTTCGTATGGGAACTGCTCATTGATTGGAATTTGCTCGTTTGGTGCATTTGGCAAGCGAGACAAATGATCGGCCACAACATTGTCGGTTCCCTTCTTATCTTTGATGGTTAAGTAAAATTCTTGAAGAAGGAGAATCCAACGTATCAATCTGGCCTTGGCATCCTTTTTTGCAAAGAGGTGCTTAAGCGCATAGTGATCAATGTAAATCGTGACATGGGTTCCGATCAAGTAAGGACGGAATTTCTCAAGCGCGTACACAACAGCTAAGAATTCTTTCTCTATGGTGGTGTAATTCAGCTGTGTGTCATTCAATGTCCTGCTCGCATAATGGATAACATGTGGCTTATTTTCAAATCGCTGTCCTAAGACAGCACCTATCGCAAAGTCAGAAGCATCGCATATTAGCTCAAAAGGTTCACTCCAGTCTGGTGCACTTAAAATCGGAGCAGAAGTGAGTTCCGACTTCATAAGCTTGAACGCATGAAGAAACTCAGAGTTGAAATCAAAGGGAGTTTTCTTAGCCAGCAAAGAAGTCAAGGGTCTAGTCAGTTTACTAAAATCCTTGATGAAACGCCTGTAAAAACCGGCGTGGCCTAAGAACGCCCTTATGTCACGGACAGTCCGTGGAGGTGGGAGACTTGAAATGACGTCGATTTTTGCCTTATCGACTTCAATACCTTTTTCAGAAATGATATAGCCTAACACGATGTCGTGTTTGACCATGAAATGACACTTCTCCCAGTTGAGTGTAAGGTGTTTTTCTTTGCATCGTAGCATGACTAACTCCAGATGCCTCAAACACTCAGAAAATGAATCTCCAAAGACGGAGAAATTATCCATGAAAACCTCTAAGAATCGCTCTACCATATCAGAAAAGATGCTCATCATGCACCGCTGAAATGTTGCAGGTGCATTGCATAGCCCAAAGGGCATGCGACGGTAGGCGAAGGTACCAAAAGGACAAGTGAAGGTTGCTTTGTCCTGATCCTCCGGATCAATTGGGATTTGATTGTAGCCGGAATACCCATCTAAGAAGCAATAGTAGGCATGTCCGGCTAAGCGTTCAAGCATTTGATCAATGAAGGACAGCGGGAAATGATCCTTGCGAGTGGCTGCATTGAGCTTTCTGTAATCAATACAGACTCTCCATCCGGTTTGTGTGCGGGTTGGGATTAGCTCATTTTATTCATTCGTGATTACAGTGAGTCCTGATTTCTTTGATACCACGTGAATGGGGCTTACCCATTTATAATAATTAAAATATAAGAAGAATATAAGGGATTTACCATCCCTTATACTACCCATTCCTACAATCCTAACAAGTGAGAATTTACTCGCTCATTGAAATAAAATGGTAAAGGGGATATGGAAAGGGATCTGAAAACAAATACTAAACGCTAACCACTAGGGTTCTCTTGAAAGCGAGAAACAAGTATTGGGTATCATTGCAGAGTAAAATACAGATCAAAGAAAAAAAGATGAAGAGTTTATTTTAAGAAAGCTAGCCCTTAGATCCCTCACTATTGTGAGGAAATTCTTTTTGGCATCATTGCTTTGAAAACATTAAGAGATGAAAAAAATCCAGAAAATAACATCTATATAATAAAATTTCAAGTGCGGAAAATAGAATTGCATAAGAGACAAAAATAAAATGATCCACTCTACCTTTTATTGATCGAACATAAGCTTCATTACAATTTCTTATTGGATAATGAAAAGAGGCTACAATTCTAAACAAAATAAACAAAACTTAAAAACTAAAAACCCTAGATGTCTCTCTGTTAGGTGCTCTCACTGCTGTTTATAGGCCTTGAAACTTGAAACCCTAGCGTCGAAATCGTTGTACACGAAAAGACTAAATTGCCCCCGAAACCATAACTCGTGCGGCGCTGAAAAGACGGCGGGTCTGCGGTCCTTTGTTTGTTTTGGCGGCGGTTTCACGGTCAATTGTTGGGTTTGGGCTTCCAAACTTTTTATGTTGCGTTCTCGCTATTTTAGATAGTTTCTGAGCACATAATATCTCGATTTTGTTGATACTGAAATTTGCAGGGTTGACTAAGTTGACTTTGATTTTAACTGGATCGGTCCGGTTTTATCTCTAAAGTCTTTCGTCCGCTCTAAACCTGTTTCCTTCTTGTATGTAGAAAATTTGGATTAAAAGCACCAACTTTATAAGCAATATTATAAAAAATGGAAGGTATTAAAATGCAATTTTATGATATAAACAAATACCCCCAAACTTATCTTTTCCTCGTCCTGAGAAAAATGTTTTATTTTAAAGAGAAAAAAAATCCTAGCTCATTTTCATAGACATCACGATTGCACTTAACTCATGCAAAAAACCGTTCAACCTCGACGTGTCCCTAGTAGGAGTGTTTTCTCTTGAGGGTTTTCAGCGGATTACACCCATAAAATCCCGTCAAGCTAGTTGCATTGGTTAATCTCAACTCTAATCTTAAGATTTAATATCCAAGTTAGAAACTCTATCATCCTAAATTAGAAACCTTCAACCCTTATTTTTCACGCCTCATTTTTTATTTAACTTAAGCTCATATATGTTTTTACGTGCTTGTGCAAATTGTGTCGTTTTGTTTCAAAATTTTCGATTAAAAATCTTCATGCCTTCAATAAAAACCAAGAATAAGTTTCAAAAGTATCTCACGAGCTTATAAAGTCCTAAGTTTTCTTGAGCTTTCATTCTACAACTTGGTCTCAAATCTAGGGTTTTTATCGTCTTTAACAAAAACTTGGTCTTATTCTTCATTCCACTCACATGTTTCCGTTCATACACAACTTTATGAACTTGCAATAGTCTTTAGTCTTGTAATTTCAATTTAAACTTTCATATCCCCTTTAAATTCCCTTTTAAAATTTTATATCTTGTACTTGAGATTCGTCCTTAACCAAGATTATTCTGCCTCAAAGAACCACGAGGACTTTTAACTTTGAGAGAATACTTGCTTGGCTTGTTTTATTAGGCATTCAAGGTTTCTTAACGAGATTTGGGTAAATGACTCCTAAACTAGATGGTTTTGGGGTATTAGGTGTAAAGACACCCTAAAGACTTAATTTCCGAAGTCACCAAGGTCACAAAACAAAAACTTCTTTTATGCATGAGAATTCTTATAAAGAAGACCAGCGGAGATATTTCAAGTTATGCTTTTCATCTCAAAATTAAAAACATGCAAGTGTGGAAAATGTATATAATCACTCCAATCAAGCTTAAGATGTGTTATTTTTCAGACTTAGTTTTAATTAAAAATTCAATACTTTCTCTTCATATTAACTTCACTTATGAATTATGCTCAAAATTGCTTATTTCTAAAAAAAACTTGTTTGATCTTAAGAAAATTCATAAAGTTTTAAGTTAGACATATCAAACTTGTCATCTAGTTCTCAAAATATCACGACACATTTAGTGGGGTGTAAAGACGTATATTTGGTACAGTGAAACTAAAGAAGGGTTATTTTTTGGGTTTTCAACTTCTAATCTAGGATTTAGTTACTTCTAACCTATCAATCTGAACTGTCGGATTTTGAGTCAATGTTTCCCACTAGCTGACTTGACAACAGAGTTTTTTTTATATTTTGGAAAATTTTCAATTTTTATGGATTTCTTTTTTTATGCAGTACAAAATGTAAATATGATACATGGATAAATACAAACCTCCCCCCATACCTATTTGCAGCAGTGTCCCCGTTGATGCTGTCATTTGAGCTAAAAAATCTAGAAACTTGGGTGGAAAAGGATGGTGTACATTGAGGTAAAAGTTAGTCAACTGGAAATCCTCCCCCAAAATTGTTCGTAGCACAATTGTTTTTACACTAATATACACACCCCCATTCTTATTTTGAAACAGTGTTGCCACTATTTATGGCTGGAAAACCAAAGCATGAAGGAGAAGCGGAGGAAAGTTAATTGTGATAAAGCAGCTCCTGTAATAACAGGAGCTCCTCCGAAGAGTCAGCGGAAAAGTACGGTTTTAATCTATAACCATTTACTTTAAAAAGTGAACCGTCTTTAGGATTTTCTAAATCCACTGCACCGTGTGAGTATACACACTGCACCACAAAAGATCCCGTCCAATGAGATCTCAGTTTACTCGGATGAAGATGAAGACAAGTATCGTAAAGAAGGACTTATTGTCCCGGTGCGAATGTTTTTCACAAAACGTGTTTGTCGTGAAACACTTTTGTCTAGTTCTTTACTATAACCGCGTTATCGTAAACTTCATCTCGAAGCTCGTTCAACTTGTTTAGTTGTAGTTTCTGAAAGCTTCTTGCTTGGTCAAGATCAAAGTTAAGCTCTTTTTGCCCACATCGCCCTATGTTCGATCTCTACAGGGAGGTAGCAAGCCTTTCTAAACACAAGCCGATAAGGAGACATGCCAAGATCAGTCTTATATGCAGTACGAAATACCCAAAGAACATCAGTCGGTTTAGAAGACCAATCTTTACGGTTCTTAGAAACTGTTTTCTCCAAGATCTGCTTGATTTGTCGATTAGAGAGCTCGGCTTGACCGCTCGTTTGGGGATGATAGGGTGTAGAAAACTTATGGTTGATTGAATATTTCCGCATCAAAGTCTCAGAAAACCGATTGCAGAAATGCATCCCATTATCGCTAATGATTGCGTGAGGGTGCCCGAACCGAGAAAATATATTTTCTTTAAGAAACTTAACGACAACCTTGTTGTCATTAGTTCGCTCGGTATTTCCTCAACCCATTTAAAAACGTAGTCAACTGCCAAAAGAATGTATAAATTCCCAAAAGAGTTGGGAACAGGCTCATGAAATCAATCCCCCAAATATCAAATATCTCAACAACCAAGATTGGTTGGAGCGGCATCTCATTCCTCCGTGAAATCCGGCTCATATGTTGACATTGTGAACAAGTTTTGCAATAATCATGTGCATCTTTGAATAGCGTTGGGCAATAAAATCTGCATTGCAAAACTTTTTCCGCGGTTTTTCTTGGGCTAAAGTGACCGCCACATGCTTGATCGTAGCAGAAGGACAACACACTTTTGAACTCATTATTAGGGACACACCGGCGAATGATTTGATCAGGACAATACTTAAACAAATAGGGTTCGTTCCACTAAAGATGTTTTACCAAGAATAAAAATCTATGATTGTCCTAATTTGACCATTCGCTGGGTACAAGTCCCGTCACTAAATAGTTCACGGTATCAGCAAACCAAGGTTCACAAAATATGGTCAAGAAGTGTTCATCCGGAAACTAGTCGTCTATTGGCAGGTTCAACGTTGGCGAAGAAGGAAGTCATGAAAGAAGATCGGCTACGACGTTTTCACATCCACTTTTGTTCTTAATGATAAGGTCAAATTCTTGCAGCAAAAGAATTCAACGTATTAACCTAGATTTAGCATTCTTCTTTACAAAAGGATACTTCAAAGCAGAATGATCGGTGTAGACCACGACTGGTGAGCCGATTAGATAGGGCCTGAATTTTTCTAATGCAAAGACAACGGCCAAGAGTTCCTTCACGGTGGTTGTATAGTTCATTTGGGCATCATTCAAGGTCCTACTCGCATAATAAATTACATGTGGCATCTTATCGATATTTTGCCCCAAGACTGCACCGATAGCAAAGTCAGATGCGTCACATATAAGCTCAAAAAGGTGATTCTAGTCAAGAGATGATAGAACATGAGCAGTAGTGAGGGAACGTTTAAGCGATTCAAAAGTAGCCAAGCAATCCGAATCGAAGTGAAAAGTTGTATTCTTGGCCAAGAGAAGAGTCAAGGGTCTAGCAATCTTACCAAAGTCCTTCATGAGTTGTCTATAAAAATCGGTATGGCCAAGAAATGATCGTATATCTTTGACGCATTTGGAAAGAGGAAGGTTGGAAATGACATCTATTTTAGTTTTGTCAACCTCAATACCATTTCGTGAGATGGTATGTCCTAAGACAATACCTTCTTGAACCATGAAATGACTTTTCTCCCAATTTAAAGTTAAATTCTTATCCTTACAGCGGGTAAGAACAGCGTTAAGATGACGTAAACACTCCTCGAAGGAGTCTCCAAAGATGGAGAAATCTTCCATGAATATCTCTAGAAAATTCTCGACCATGTCAGAGAATATATCCATCATACTCCGCTGAAATGTAGCGGGAGCATTGCATAACCCAAAGGGCATGCGTCTATAGGCCAAAGTACCGAAAGGACAAGTAAAAGTTGTTTTATCTTGATCCTTATTGGCGATGGGAACCTGGTTGTAGCCTGAGTAACCGTCCAAGAAACAGTAATACTCATGATAAGCTAAGTGTTCTAACATTTGGTTAATGAAAGGTAGAGAAAAGTGGTCTTTCCTCATCGCAACATTGAGTTTTCGCTAATCAATACACACCCGCCACCCGGTTTGAGTGCGAGTCGAAATCAAATCATTTGCCTCAATAGTTATAACCGTAATGCTAGACTTCTTAGGGACCACATGAATATGACTCACCCACTGGTTATCAGATATTGGGCAAATGATACCATTATCTAAGCATTTGACAATTTCCTTCCTCACCATCTCTTTCATGACAGGATTCAACCGTCTTTGTAGGTCACGGGCTGTTTTAGCATCATCCATCATATGTATATGATGTTCATCAATTAAGAGACTAATTCATTTAATGTTCGCCATTGTCCAACCGAAAACTTGCTGATTTAATTTCAAGACAGAAAGAAGGCTCTTTCTCTAAATCTAGAGAAGCCGAAATGATAACGGAAAAATTCTTATTCTCCCTTAAGTATGCATACTTAAGATGAGACTGCAAAAACTTGGGTTCAAGTGTCGGCAAAAAGATTATAGAAGGTAAGGTTGGGGGATGATACCCGAACTCGATGGACTCTATGAGGGGTTCGTAGCTAGTGTAAGATACTGACTCGGACGGCTCAATTAACTCATCCGAAAAGTCAAAGGATTTGAATTCGGGAGGTGACTCAATGACAGAAGAATTTCATGAATCAAGATCATCAAGAAAAGTAAACCCTTCGTATTCCCTATCCGTGTAAGAAGCGGCTGGATCAAATAATAACGCACTAATGGTGTCGAGATCATTATCATTGAACAAAAACTCCTCGAATTCACAGCCATCGGGAGCTATCCTGTGGACGGAGCAAATATCTACCATATAAGCAGATGGTTCTGAGGGTTGACTCTCCAATCTAAAAATGTTAAGTTCAATTGTCATTCTTCCAAATGATAGGTTCATGAAACCATTTCAATAATTGATTACCGCATTTGAGGTTGCGAGAAATGGTCGACCGAGAATCACCGGAATTTGGTTCCGTGGATTTACTACAGGCTGTGTGTCTAAAACTATAAAGTCCACAGGGAATATAAATTCTCCGGCTTTAATTAACACGTCTTCTAGCTCACCTCCAGGGTGGGTGATAGATCAATCGGCCATTTGGAGAGTACGGTGCATGGGTTTCAACTCTCCTATACCCAATTGCTCATAAACAGAATATTCGAGCAAGTTAAAACTAGCTCCAAGATCGAGAAGAGGACGATTGATATTTTTACCCCCAATAGTTATAGAAATTGTAGGACAACCGGTGTCTTTACGTTTTTAGACAAATTTTGGATAAGAGCATCACTCATGTTACTCACTAAGAAAACTTTTTTAGGTACTTGGGTTTTCCTTTTCTTAGTGCACAAGTCCTTAAGAATTTTTGTATAAGACGAGACGTGTTGGATAGAATCTAAGAGAGGAATATCAATATTAACTTGTTTAAACATTCCTACAACCCTCTCCATCTGTAGACTTGGTTTGTTAGGCCTCAACCGGTTTGGAAAAGGAGATTTATTAAAAGGGGTTGGATCCAACACTTGGGGTTTGTGGAGATGGAATGGATCCTAAAACTGGATTTAGAGTAGTATGAGAGGGGAATCCATTCAAGGAAGTGGATGGAGAGTTCGAGCACAGTGGAGAACGGAGAATGTGCTTAGAAGAAAATGATTGAGAAGAAGAAGTAGTAGCAGCTAGGGTGTCATCGACGTCATCAACTTGTTCTCCAACGTAGTTGTTCAGCATTCTTCACGATCTCAATATAATTATGGCACTCACATTATGATTTTATTGGTTAAGAATAGCGTTGGCAATTTGTGGGTGGCCGGGATTTGGTAGAGCTTGAGATGAAAATTTTCCTTTCTCTCTTTTACTCATTATGGTGTTCAACTGTGCTATTTATTCTTTGATTGATTTGATGGTTTCACCGTGGGACGCGGTGTGTTATACTAACGATTGGATAGAAGAAGTTAGACTAACCGACATTTGTGCAGATTATTTAATGAAGACTTCTAAGTTTCTCTCGAATGCAAAGACTTTGTCGGTGTCGACAAGAGAAACGTTGTTTTGTGGTTAGAAAGAATTGTTATAATGAGCAAAGTTGTTGGCCGGATTTTGGAATTGTTGCACTTGAAAGGGCTGCTGAATTTGTTATTGTGGTGGTTGTTGTTGTTGTGGGGGCCTTTGATAGTTTTTTGATTTTGGAACTGGTTTTGGTTTTGAGTTTGGTTTTGGTTCCAACCAAAATTATAATGATTCCTCCATCCCAGATTATATGTGGAAGAATAGGGATCGTTTTTAGGTCGTTGCTGAAGAGCAGCATTAGTTTGTTCGTGACCTTGAGATGAAGAATTCAAAGGACATTCTTTAATCAAATGTGAAGGGTCAAAACAACAACCATACATGTTTTTGGGGAGAGAAACCTGGTTTAGGGAGGCTAAAGAGAATTTTCTCTCCATAGCTTCGAGTTTCTTTTGCATCGCAGCCATTTTGGATTTCATTGCGATGGAAGCGTTGAGCTGATGGACACCTACCCTAGATGAAGATGAAAATGATGTCGTCGATTTTGTGTTATCCTACTATAGTGTTTGCTTGGCGAGATCTTCAAGAAATTGCCACGCCTCCTCGTTGGATTTTGACATGAAATGACATTGACAAATGGTTTTTAGCATTTATTTTGTTGCTGGATTAACGCCCTTATACATAATTTGGAAAAGTAGCAATTTTTCAAATCTGTGATGAAGGCATTGGACAAGGAGATATTTGAACCTTTCAAAGCCTTTCCAAAAAGATTCGGTAGGAAGCTGGGCAAACTGATTGATCCCGCTCCTAATGCGGGCAGTTTTATGATTAGAATGGAATTTTTTAAGGAATGCTTTAACAAATTCATCCCAACCGGTGATAGAATGTGATGAGGTGCTATAAAGCCACTTCTCCACAAGATCACACAGGGTAAAAGGAAGAATACGTAATCACATGGCATCCCCTGATAATTAGGTGGTGCTCATCATTGCACATACGTTTTGAAATTTGATGATAAAAACGTAGGCATTCTCAGATTCAAGCCCGTGAAATTTGGACAACAGGTTGATGAAGTGGGGTTTAATTTCAAAGTTATCCCCATTAGTTGATGGAAAAGACAGACACATAGGAAGGGGTTTGCGTATGGGGTAGCATCGGTCTTGGAAAGCGATGCATGGTAGTGTTTGTGTGGGAGGTAGAATTTGCGCACCAAGAGGTGGGGGCATCGTGGGGTTGTTTACGTTAAAACCCGGTGGTGGTCCATCCATCTCGGGAGACGTGGTAGGTGAAGGAGAAGAAGAAGGTGAAGAAGTATCGACCTCGGAGTAGATAGCGAAAACGCAGACTAGGAATGAATGAAGCAATGTGTGAAGAAGTAGGGAGAAAGATTTTTAAAATGCTTTGCTAGAATCCCGTGTCCAACCGTACATGCACTAAGCAAGTGTAGTGCACGTGACAGTGCGTGAACAAGTAGGGAGAAAGATTTTTAGAATGCTTTGTTTTAGAAAAATGACGGACGCAAGACTCGACTCAACCAATCACAAAAGGATGCACAAACGGTCCCTAGAGCTAAGGTCACCTAGGTCAAATCAATAAACCGCTCCTAGACTTCCAAAGGACAAGAAGTAAAATAAATCATCTATCACCTCCATATCTTTCTTACAGCCAGGTAAGTGGGAGGTATCCGCTATACGAATCACCGAAATAGCGAGCCTAATTAAATAAACCACTTACCTTAAACACACTTGTCTTAGATACTACAAAAAAGATGTGGATAAGTAACAGATTACTCACGACCCTCCTCTGTCCTAATTGAGCACGATTGTCCTTAGAGTCTTGGTCTCGATATTTTTTATTAATGTAAGGTGATGCATATGCTTGTTTGTGATTTTTGGGATTTAGAAAAGGTAATGAGTTCCCCCACATAATCTTAATTTGGGTTTCTTGCTTTTTAATATTCGTTTAAATAATGCAAAGCAAAAACACACACAAAAAGATATATTTTTATTTGCGGCGCTGTTTGTAAAGAATACTGCAGATAGAAACAGTTTATTGGAGTTTCAGAAGGGATGAAAAAAAAGAAAGAAAGTTACCAGAATAATTTAGAGAGATGCCACCAAATCGCCGCGAATCAGCCGCCAAATACCCTCTTCGGCCGCGGTTCCGCTGCTTCCTTTGGGCCGAACTACCCAATTCTTTGGCACTGCACTCCGTATCCTCTGTTCTCCTGGTTCAGACAATTATATTCACCGTAGGCTCACCCAGATACTCCAGATTTTCTGCACAACTTGAACAAACATCATAAATCATATCAAGATACGGTTTAAAATTCTTTTTATTTTAACTTTTTTATGAGATCAACCCGAATAATAAGAAAAATAATACCCCCGTCTCCTCAGAAACGGCGCTATTTGATTGGTGTTAAATAGTGTGTCTTTTATTATTTTAAATACTGAAATCAACACGATTTGCAGTAACTAGCTGTGTGAGTACGAGTCGTCCATAGGGAGACTGTAACTTTATTTTCAGTGTTTTAGACGAGTTGATTCAGAAAAGGTGGATTTGTTTTCTTTTTATTCTAAGAGTGAGATAACGATGAGAAAAATGGTTTATTAGGGTTTTAGAATTAGATAGTTAAGGGATCGTGGTTAAAAAAATAAATATTTTTATCTTTTAATTATTTATTGATAGAGAAATAGGAATGAATGTGAATTAGGGTATTTGGAGGGATACTAGAGATTCTCTCTATTGACCTTTGTCCTTCTATTGATCCCTGTTAAACTCAAGCCTCTAATAAAACAAATATTAACTCATTTTCAAATCAAGATCGCAACTATCATGAATTGATAGTGCGTCCAAATAGAAAGGTTAATACTTACTTGATTGGAGTTTATAATAATTAAAATATAAGAAGAATATATGGGATTTACCATCCCTTATACTATCCTTTCCTATAACCCTAAAAAGTGAGAATTTACTCGCTCATTGAAATAAAATGGTAAAAGGGATATGGAAAGGATCTCAAAACAAATACTAAACGCTAACCACTAAGGTTCTCACGAAAGCGAGAAAGGACCATTGGGGATTATTGCGGAGTAAAATGCATATCAAAGAAAAAGAAAGGAAAATAGTTTATTTTGATAAAGCTATCCCTTAAATCCTTCACTATTACGAGGAGATTTTTTTTTGGCATCATCGCTTTGAAAACATTGAGAGATGAAAAAAATTCAGAAAACAATATCTATATAATAAAATTTCAAGTGCGATAAATAAATGCGGAGAATAAAATTGCATAAGAGACAAAAATAAAATGATCCACTCTACCTTTTATTAATCAAACTTGAGCTTCATTACAATTTTTTAATGGCTAATGAAAAGATGCTACAGCTCTAAACAAAATAAACAAACCCTAAAAACTAAAAACCCTATATGTCTCTCTGTTGGATGCTCTCACTGCTATTTATAGGACTTGAAATCTAAAACCTTAACATCAAAATTGTTGTACACGAAAAGACCAAATTGCTCCCGAAACCCTCACTCGTGCGGCGCTGAAGAAGTGGTAAATCCGCGGTCCTTTGTTGGTTTTGGCGGCGGTTCCGCGATCAATTGTTGGGTTTGGACTTCCAAATTTTTTGTGTTGCGTTCTCGCTGTTTTAGATAGTTTATGAGCACATAATATCTTGATTTTGTTGACACAGAAATTTGCAGGGTTGACTAAGTTGACTTTGACTTTAACTGGATCGGTCCAGTTTTATCTATAAAGTCCGTCGTTCGCTCCAAATCTGTTTCCTACACTTATGCAGCAAACTTGGATTAAAAGCACCAATTTTATAAGCAATATTGTAAAGAATGAATGGTATTAAAATGCAATTTTATGATGTAAACAGCTGACTGGGCAGGGTGCCCGATAACTAGAAGGTCCACTACAGGCTTTTGTGTGTGTTTGTAGGTGGAAATCTAGTGTCGTGCAAGAGCAAGAAGCAACGTGTGGTATCACGTTCGAGTGCAGAGTCCGAGTATCGTGCTATGGCGGACATCACTTGTGAAATTGTAAGGTCAAATGATTTCTGGAAGAACCAGGTATGATTTAACACAATTTGATGAGGTTATATTGCGACAATCTGGCTGCTATATATATTGCTTCAGATCTAATATTTCACAAACGGACAAAATATATCGAAGTATATTGTCATATAGTCCAAAATCAAATTGTTGGAACTGAGGAGTCGTCTCCAGATATTGAGACACGACATGTAAGCACAAGTTACCGGTTAGCCGATATACTCACTAAACCACCTGTTCGTAATAGAATACAATTTAATTGTAACAAGTTGGGTATGGACGGTATATATACTCCAACTTGAGGAGAAGTGTTAGACTTTGAATTTTGATAATGTGTATTGGGTGGGATGTTAGGTGATCTATAGTAGATGTACCTAACATGTATTAGGTGAGATGTTAGGTAATCTGTAATAGGTGTAACCTCTGTATATAGAGGACTCTTTGTAATAATAAAATATCAATAAGAAAGGTTTTCTAATTTCTATCAGAAAGGAAGGTGGCCATGAAAAAGGAAATGGGCGACCAAAGTGAAGGGAGACAATGATGTTGACTAGCTAGGGGGTTTAGGTTGATGATGAAGGGTATTTTGGATTACTTGATGTGGCAAAGTGCAAATGTGGCACCATTAGTAGTTTTCGAGAGATTTTTAAATTTTTTGGTAATATTCTATCAAACATCCAAACCTTTTCGAAGCCTTATAAGAATAAGTCGTAAGAAAGCTAGGTATGATCCAGTTGTTTTAATGCAGTGAAATAGGCCATTTTGAATGGTTTAAATCCAAGAGACTGTATCACAAAAAAAAAACGCCCTGTCATACCATCCATTCCATAGGAAAAATGAAATTTAGACTAATTTTCTTTAGGAATAGTGGTATCCAAACAAGCGCCAACATGTTGGTAATATGCTCTTAGTTACATATAAAAAAAGAATTAGTTTTAAACAAAAGTTGGCCATTATTAAAGCAATGTGATGGAGCTCTGGATCTCCTTCAGATGTTACCTTCCGTTGATCTGCAGCGAGCGGTGATGGATGGCTGAGATTGAGTTGGAGAGTTGCCTCCTGAAGCGTGCGGATCTCAATAGGATTTGTGTGGTTGAGGCCGAGCTACCTGTAAGGAAGTCCCGGGGTGGTTGTGCCACCGAGGACCCTCCGATGATCAAATTAGACGGGGTATTTTGGCAGAGTAATGGCCTATTGGGGTGAAATTGGCTTACCTGAGTCATCTTAGAGATTGGTTTATATAGTGGCAGCCATGGACAGGCAGGCGCGATATTCATGCCGGCCGTTACGCCCCTGACGTTACGCCCGCGTGATAGGAGGGATTCCACATTAATGACGAGATATGTTCGTTAATGGGGGATCTTGATGAATTGGAACGTGGGATCATGGGCGGCGGATATCTCGCGTCTGGCGAGATTCGCAGAGCCGTGGCGAAGGCGTCTGTGATCGGTGTTGTAGGTCGGTCGGTGAGACCGAGGAAGATAACCTCGGCGGGAGGCTCGAGAACGAGCGGGGGGGCGAGGCATCTTGGATATCCGATAGCTCAGAGGCGAGCTGGATGGCTGAGGGAACTCAGAGTGCGGGAGGGCTCCGAGGCGAGCCGATGGTCATTTGTAAGGTGATCGCATGGGTGGTCTGGAAACACACCGAAGGTCGGGAACATCCTCGGGTCGAAGGCCCAGGGTATGCTTCCAATATACCGATCTTGATCCTTTCTCGTAAGTCCTGGGAAACGTCATCAGCCACGTGTCGTGAACTGGAGAAACACCGGTATTTAGCCTCATCATTAGCCCCCTACTCTCGTCCCGACCCATTCATGGGTCGGGTCGAGAGTGGTCTGTCCGGTCATCCGGAGTAAACTCTTATTTGAAAATATCGTCGGTGCGTATTCCCGGGCAAATAGTTGTATTTTCTTGAGGACGCCAGCGGATCAGGGGAGAGATCTCGCATTAAAGAGGAAGCTCCGGTTTATGCGTGCATTCGTCGAAGCGCCAACCCACGTGTCTAGCGCTGGTTGGCTGACGAGACGGGCCGTAGGTGTTCTCGCGCCCGATGGGATGCAATCAATGCGCGTGCGACAGGTGGAGTGCCGATGGCCGTCGAATGAGAAGTGTTGTTTTGGCGAGAGACGATCGGCGCCGTAGGATGTGTACGCCAGCTGCTATAAATAGAGGTGGGATCCACTTCAGGGCCCATACCTCATCATAATTTCCTCATCCCTTTGGTGTCAACCCGGCGTTCTTTTCTTTAGGTCGGGATCCCTGCGTTTTCTCTTCCGAGGACTTCACCCTTTTGATCAAGTTAAATGTCTTCAACCGAGGAGTCTATAGAAATAGTCCGGGAAGAGTCTAGGGAGTCCTCTGTAGCTTCCTCTTCTTCTTCTTCCTCTTATGCTTCTTCCTCTTCCTTGTCTGAGTCGGAGTCTCCTCAGGAAGTTAGGGTTAGTCACGCTTTCCGGGGGCGCGCGATGGGGGCGGTCCCCAGAGCGCAGGTTACACGTTCACTTGGCGCGTCATCCATACTGAGACATGCGGATGAGCTCACCACCATCCGAACTCGTTTCCACATTCCTCCCACCTACTCGCTTCTTCTGGCCGAGAAGAGGGAGAGGGCAGACCAGGTACGGGGCAAAGAGATCGCCTTGTACCTGGAACCCTTTTGGACCGGGATGCGCCTATCCTTCTCCTACGAGGTGAGTGCGGCGTTGAACTGTTTCGAGTTAGCCCCGAGTCAGTTAGTACCGAACTCTTGGAGGATTCTCCTCAGGTTCCTGGTCCGGTTGAAATTACGTCAGATCCCTTTCAGTCGGAGCCTTCTCATTTCTTCTCTCTGCTACAAAAACCACCCCGGCACTTGCAGGGGTGAGCCGAGCTGGGTATACATCTCTTTTAGAAAACACCGGGGAGGTGCTTCCAGGTCGGGGTTCATCATAGTACCTTCTTCCATTCATGAATGGAAGAAGAAGTTTTTGTTTGTTGGGCCGCCCGAGGGTGAGGATTGGCCTATGCCCATTCAGTGGCACAGGGCCAACTGCCCGCGGGTGAAGCGGTCGAATAATCATGACGTGGTGGCGTTGTCGGAGTGGGATCCCCTCCTCCGGGCTGATGTGTTGATGTCTGAGCAGGCCCTCAGTTGGGCCGGGCTCAGCCCCGCCCAGTTCGCGAGTAAGTTAGGAGTTTTCAGGCGACCTATTTAGACTTGTGTATTCCTCCGCTTTTTCAAGCATTGCTAACTCCTTTGTTTTTTCGTCTTCTGCAGAACCCATGGACCTTGGCAAATTTCGGGCAGCCCTGGTCGAACAGAAGAAGGGGAAGAAGGCCGGAGGTGCTGGCCCTTCTCGCCCGTCGTCGGCTCCGGCTCCACCGGCGGCCGCCCCAGCCAGGCGACCGAGCGCGCCCCGGGCCCCGGAGTCCAGCCAAGCACCGAGCCGAAAACGTGCTCGGGAGAAAGAGCCCCAATCTCTGGAGGTGGGAAATGAGACTGGTTCCCCTGCATCTCTCCTCAAGAGGTTCCATAAAGATGGCGCCCCGCTCCTCGGCTTCCCCGATCATCATGGACGAAGAGGAGCTTCGTTTCGAGGTGCCCTGGGACTTTCCGTCACCGACAGCCTGCTCTCAGATATGGAAAGGTCAGCCGGGGGTAGAATCCCTCGGGGGACCCTCCGGGCCCAAATGGCGGCCATAGCCCAAGAGGCCGTGCAGGTTAGTGTTTGCACCCTACTCGGATCTTCATTCATTATTTTTGTTCGCGGGATTGGGTGCCCCCTTTTCTTCTTTTTTTTTAAAAAACCCTCTTTTGTCTTCTTCAGGTCCTCCAGCACGTCGCCCTCGTCGTCAACATGGAGGACTGGGAAATTGCCCCGGCGATGCAAGCCGCAGGCGAGTTCTCCTCGCGGGATGAGTGCTTAAGGCTAGAGCTACAAGTGGCGATAGAAAGGGTCACCGCCCTCAAAGACCGGGTGGCAGCCGGGGATCGGGAGATCGCCTAGTGCCGAGAGACCGCCCGAGCCGCCGAGGCTAAGTTGGAAGATTCCAGGGTGCTTGTCACCACCCTGAAGAATACAGTGAACAGCCTTCGGAGGGAGAATGAGGCGGTGAAGGAGGAAACGAGGCGTGCCGAGCTCCGAGCGTCGAATGCTGTGGAGAGCTACAAGAAGTCAGAATAGTACTACACCGACCTCGCTGGAGCCACTACCGTCGTTTGGTACGACGCCCTCGACGCCTTCAAGGCCTTGATGCCGGAGTTCCCTGACGGCGAGCTCCGAGGTGAGTACCCCATCGGGGATGAGGCGCAGGGGGATGCCCCCAGAAGTGCTGCGAGGTAAGAGGCCTCTGGTGGGAGCGTTGGAGAGAGGTCGGTCGCCCCGGCCACTGGCGTCGAGGCTCCTCCGGTTGGCGCCGACCCTCAATATGCCGCCCCGGTTGTCACGGTGGAGGCGCAGCTCATCGAGGTTCTCCCCGGCCCCGAGGCCAGAACCTCCTCGCCTCCTTATTTTTTCTTTCTTTGCGCTGAAATTTTGTAAGCCTCCGGGTATTTTATAAGGCTGGGGAGCCCATAATACCTCTGTAAAGACCTCCAGCTTTATGAATAAGACATTTTTGCAGTGTTGTCTGCGTACACATTTTCCCTTCGTTTGCACCCGTAAAATTTATTTGCGTGGTACTGCTTTCATGATACGTTAGGTCAGAGATCTGTTTTTCATCTGGCGATCGCACGTCGAGTTGAATTCAACCATTTTCTAAGTGTGCGAAGACCGGCAAAAGGTCGGTATCTCCATGGCCCCGAAGTCGACGTGGGGATCGCGTAGTGAAGACGCGCGGGAGGTCACCCTCTAAGGATGGACCGAGCAGGGAAGTTGCTCGGTGGCCTCTTGATGAGGGCTTTTGATCCTTAGCGCGGGAGGGAGTGAAGTGGCCTACTATGAATGGACCGAGCAGAGTAGCTGCTCGGTTGCTTCTTGATGAGGGCTTTGATCCTTGGCGTCGTGGGGTAAGAGATTACCAGCCAATGATGGACCGAGCAGGGTAGCTGCTCGGTGGCCTCTTGATGAGGGCTTGGATCATTGGCGTCATATGCTAAGAGATTACCAGCCAAGGATGGATTGAGCAGGGTAGCTGCTCGGTGGCCTCTTGATGAGGGCTTTTATCCTTGGCGTCGTGGGGTAAGAGATTACCAACCAAGGATGGACCGAGAAGGGTTGCTGCTCGGTGGCCTCTTGATGAGGGCTTTGATCCTTGGCGTCGTGGGGTAAGAGATTATCAGCCAAGGATGGACCGAGAAGGGTTGCTGCTCGGTTGCCTCTTGATGAGGGCTTTAATTCTTGGCGTCGTGGGGTAAGAGATTACCAGCCAAGGATGGACCGAGCAGGGTAGCTGCTCGGTGGTCTCTTGATGAGGGCTTGGATCCTTGGCGTTGTGGGGTAAGAGATTACCAGCCAAGGATGGACCGAGAAGGGTAGCTGCTCGGTGGCCTCTTGATGAGTGCTTTGATCCTTGGCATCGTGGGGTAAGAGATTACCGGCCAAGGATGGACCGAGCAGGGTTGCTGCTCGGTTGCCCCTTGATGAGGGCTTTGATCCTTGGCGTCGTGGGGTAAGAGATTACCAGCCAAGGATGGACCGAGCAGGGTAGCTGCTCGGTGGCCTCTTGATAGGGTCTTGGATCCTTGGCGTCATGGGGTAAGAGATTACCAGCCAAGGATGGACCGAGCAGGGTTGCTGCTCGGTTGCCTCTTGATGAAGGCTTTGATCCTTGGCGTCGTGGGGTAAGAGATTACCAGCCAAGGATGGACCGAGCAGGGTAGCTGCTCGGTGGCCTCTTGATAAGGGCTTTTGATCCTTAGCGCGGGAGGGCATGGAGTGGCCTGCTAAGGATGGACCGAACAGGGTTGCTGCTTGGTGGCCTCTTGATGAGGGCTTTGATCCTTGGCGTCGTGGGGTAAGAGATTACCAGCTAAGGATGGACCGAGCAGGGTTGCTGTTCTGTTGCCTCTTCATGAGGGCTTGGATCCTTGGCGTTGTGGGGTAAGAGATTACCAGCCAAGGATGGACCGAGCAGGGTAGCTGATCGGTGGCCTCTTGATGAAGGCTTTGATCCTTGGCGTCGTGGGGTAAGAGATTACCAGCCAAGGATGGACTGAGAAGGGTAGCTGCTCGGTGGCCTCTTGATGAGGGCTTTGATCCTTGGCATCATGGGGTAAGAGATTACCAGCCAAGGATGGACCGAGCAGGGTTGCTGCTCGGTTGCCTTTTGATGAGGGCTTTGATCCTTGACGTCGTGGGGTAAGAGATTAACAGCCAAGGATAGACCAAGCAGGGTAGCTGCTCGGTGGCTTTTTGATGAGGGCTTGGATCCTTGGCATCGTGGGGTAAGAGATTACCAGCCAAGGATGGACCGAGCAGGATAGCTGATCGATTGCTTCTTAATGAGGGCTTTGATCCTTGGCATCGTGAGGTATGAGATTACCGGCCAAGGACGGACCGAGCAGGGTAGCTGCTCGGTGGCCTCTTGATGAGGGCTTGGATCCTTGGCGTCGTGGGGTAAGAGATTACCATCTAAGGATGGACCGAGCAGGGTAGCTTCTCGGTGGCCTCTTGATGAGGGCTTTGATCCTTGGCATCGTGGGGTAAGAGATTACCAGCCAAGGATGGACCGAGCAGAGTAGCTGCTCGGTTTTGCGATGTTCTGTCCGACCTTTCCTGGTGCGTGAACATCGGGAAGAGTAACCGTCGCGGGCGACACGTGTCATGAACGCATGGGGGAGGCGAAGCGTTTAGAAGAGCCGCGTCGTTCCGACTTCGGTTCGCTGAGAAAGACGGGATATCCACCACGTGGCGGTACAGTATTGGAAGAAATGAGCGAATATTGGACTCTTGGGGGCGCTGTGGGGCTATAAGACAGAAGGCGTGTTGATCACTCCTTCCTCCATCCCCAAAACGTAAGAATGGACGAATTCCCTTTCTCCATCCCCGAGATCATTTCGTTCAAGGACGTATACTTTTACGACCAGCTGTGCTCCGAGGAGACGCGGCAGGCGGTGATCCGGCGGGTTGAGGATCATATCGGCCGCCTGCTCCTCCGGTGATCACCCCTTCTCTAGCTGCTGATGTACTCAATCTGGAGGGCATCGCCGGGGCTGCACAACCCTTTGTCCGAACAACTGAAGTACGAGGCGGTCGGTAAGCTGAGATCGTTATGTCGTCTCGGCCTGATCTCGAAGAGTCGGTGGGATCGATCGGTGGCACCCGTCCTCGAGTGTTACCAATTGAGGCATCTCGCCGATGGGTGCCCAGTCGTTGAACTTCCTGGCCGGTTCGTGGCCACGAGGGTTCGTGGACAGCATCAGAGGCAGAGGTCCGAGGCGTCAAGGGTTCGGCTGGCGGAAATTTTCTCGGAGTACCACGAGGAATGTTTCTTGCACCCCCTTCCCCCGCTGCTGTAATATTTTTTTTTATGTAAGGCTGAGGAGCCCACAATACCTTTTGAATGAATAAAATTCTTCTTTTTGTAATGCTCTATTGTGTCCTTCTTATTATTTAAGTAAAAAGAACTTAGAAGAATTTATATTGCTTTGGTGAAAGAAGAAATATACATTCGTAGATATTCTTTTCAGAGGTACAGCTTGAGCTTTTCAGCGTTGTAAGGCCGTAGAAATTTGCGACCATTCACGTCTTGCAAACGATAGGCTCCGCTGAGCAAGACCTCGGAGACGAGGAAGGGACCATCCCTTTTCAGGGAAAACTTATGCAGCTTGCCTTGATCGACGAACTCGTTCCGCCTTAGGACTAAATCTCGGGGTTTGAAGAAGTGACGCTTGACTCGCGCGTTGTGGTAGCGGACGGTCTGCTGTTGATAGGCGGCAGCTCTGATCTGAACCCGGTCCCATTTCTCCAACAAGATGCCCAGGTTAGTTCGGAGAGCCGAGGTGTTCACTTCGTCGTCGAAGTGCTCGACCCGATGACTGGAGAACCCGATCTCCGCTGAGACTATTGCCTCGGTACCGTAGCAGAGGCTGAAATGGGTTTCCCCGGTAAGGGTTTTTTTCGACGTGCGCAGGGCCCATAAGACCCGGGGTAATTCCTCGACCCAACTGCTTTGGCGCCCTTATAGGTGTGTTCGAAGACCTCGGAGGACGTCCCGGTTAGCGACTTCGGCTTGCCCGTTGCATTGGGGATGTGTGACCGCGGCAAACTTCATGAGGATGCGATATTCGCTGCAAAATTCCTTAACTTTTTCGTTTTCGAAATTTGTCTCATGATCGGTAATGAAACAAATCGGGATGCCGAATCGGAGTATCGCGTTGTTCTGCAGGAACCTGAAAGTTGCGGTGGCGTCCGGTTTTCTGATGGGGACGACCTCGATCCATTTCGTAAAGTAGTCCACTGCGACGAGGACGTACTTGTGCCCGCCCGTACCGGTAGGGAATTGGCATATCATGTCCATTCCCCACTGGGCAAATGGCCATGGGGAGGTTAGGATGGTTAGCTCGGTAGCCGGAAGGCGAGGTATGCTTCCATGGAGTTGGCAGCTTTTGCATCTCCTGACGAGCTTTTGGGTGTCCTGATGAATCGTCGGCCAGTAGTACCCTTGGAGCAATACCTTCTGGATTAGGGTGTGAGCCCCTTGGTGCACGCCGCCGACCCCTTCGTGAATCTCACGGAGGACGTAGTCGGCCTCGTGGGGGTCAATGCACCAGAGCAGGGGCTGAGTGAAGGATTTCTTATAGAGGTTCCCATTGCTCCAGACAAAATGGCGAGCTTTGGCTCGGAGACGGTGTGCTTCTCCCTGATCTTCTAGGAGCGTACCTTCCCTCAGGAATTCTACGAGGGGCCTTCTCCAATCCCGGTCTTCTTCCCGGGCTGTGTACACTTGAATTGGCGTTGCCCCGTCTTCCACGCTGGGCCGTGGCAAGACCTCGAAGAGGATGTTCCTCTTGTTGTTGGCTGTATAAGACGAAACCAGCTTACTTAAGGCGTCAGTCTGGGCGTTTAGCTGTCTGGGGATCTGCTCCACCTGGACTTCGTGGAAGTCCCTTCGCAATCCCCTCACCTCGGCAGGTACTTCACCATCAGAGGCTCCCATGCCTCGAATCGGCCGGTCACTTGGCCAACAACTAGAGCCGAGTCGCTGCGGATCCGGATCATTTTCATCCACAGTCCAAAAGCTATGCGCAGTCCGGCCAGCAAGGCATCGTATTCCGCTGCGTTATTTGAGGTTTTGAACCCGAGCTTCAAAGAATACTCCATTTCTGCCTCGTTCGTACCCCGAATGATAAGGCCGGCACCACAGCCTTCCTCAGTCGAGGACCCGTCGATGTAAAGGATCTAATCAGGGATGGAGTCGGGCTTTCCATCGACTGAAGGTTGAGCTCCGGGGGCCGGTGTGGATTCCGGCTCTTTGCTGAGGATGGTGCACTCAACGATAAAATCGACCAGGGCTTGTGCCTTGATAGCCTGCCTCAGGCGGTTTTTTATGTCGAACTGAGACAACTCCTACCTCCATTTCTCCAAACGACCAGAAGACTCGGGAGAGGCGAGGATAGACCCCAGGGGTCGTTCGGTAGGAACAAGGATGGTTTGCGCCTAGAAATAGTACTCTTTGAGGCCACGATGAGTGCCAAGACAATCTTCTCAATGGCCGGGTACCTCGTTTTTGCGTCCTTGAAGACGTGGCTCACATAGTATACCGGCTTCTGGACTCTCTCGACCTCTCCGATGAGCACCGAACCTGCAGCTTGGTCGGACACCGCTAGATATAGCGATAGCCCGTCCCCTTCAACCGACCGGGTGAGCAGCGGGGGAGTCGCAAGGTGCCTCTTTAATTGCTCAAAGGCGGTCTGACGCTCCTCCGACCACTCGAACCTCGGTATCTTCCTTAGAGCTTTGAAGAACGGGAGGCACTTCTCCCCAGTTCTTGACATGAAATGGCTTAGAGCGGCTACCCGCCCTGTTAGCCGCATGATTTCGTCCTGTTAGCCCGGCCAAACTGAGGGCCTGCTCAGACATCAACACATCAGTCCGGGGGAGGGGCTCCCACTCCGACACCGCCACCGTGTCGGGATCATTCGACCGCCTCACCCGCGGGAAATTGGCCATGTGCCACTGAATGGGCACAGGCCAATCCTCACCCTCGGGCGGCCCAACAAACTAAAACTTCTTTTTCCATTCGTGAATGGAAGAAGGTACTACGACGACCCCCGACCTGACAGCATCTTTCCGGTGTTTTCTAAAAGAGATGTATACCCAGCTCGGCTCACCCCTGCGAGTGCCAGTGTTTTCTAAAAGAGACGGAAACCGTTAGTGGGTTCAAAATTAACGGTTTACCGACAATAGAACTTTTTACATTTCTAAATCAACGGTGAAAAAGTTGTAGAATCACATGAAATTTGGCGTACCCAAATCTTAGATGATAACGATGAAGATGATGGATTCCGATCGTCAGAAAACACGATGGAGGGCGTATATATATATATATATATATATATATATATATATATATATATATATATGATAATTTTTTTAAGGTCTCGTTTTGATATTTAGGATTAGAATCCTTGGATATCATTGGAGATGAGAATCCTGTGAAAAACACCCATGTCCGTTAGGTGAATTAAATTGCTTGGAATTTATATTCCAAACATTTGTTTGCATCTCATTTCATATTAGAAAACAAATAGGTCCGGTTTTCCTCGGAGGATTTTGGGTGCGAATTTCCAATGGAGAGATGGGTTGGGTCAGTGAAAGAACAGGGATAGATAATTGGAAGCATGAAGGATTAAAAAAAAAAAGGCAATTAAAGGATAATAAAAAGAATTAATGTCATTAAAAGAGAATTTATGATGGAAATGAAGAATTGGGAGTTTCAGATTTAATTGTGCGGTCAGGAGATGAAACGGACGGTCATAATCCCAAAAGTTATCATCTCTAGATGTCTGGAATGTTTCGGGATCGACAGAGCCTTGAGCCGACTCAAGAATAGCTTAAGCCGTCTCAATCACATAGTGAAAAGGACAACTTTCCAAACGAGTGTTGAGTCGACTCAAATATTATTAAGCCATCTCAACCTGGTTATCAAGCATTTTAAATATAACAATTACTAGAAAGGAAAATGATATTTACAAAATAGTACACGAAATTTAGGGTCGTTACATCCTATATAAATTTCGTCTTCGAAATTTATATAAAGAACTACTCTTCAAATAGATAAGGGTATCGTGTAGGCATATCGTTCTCGCATTCACAGGTGGATTCTCCTGGTGAATCCCTTCTCCATATAATTCGGATCAACTTAACCATTTTGTTCCGCAACGTCTTTTACTTCCAATCCAATATGTCGACTGGTTACTGCTCGCAAGTCTGATCGGTCTGCACGATAAGCTCCAAGTGGTCAAGTACATGAATGGGGTTGCTCACATAACGGTGTAACTGAGATATGTGGAATATGTTATGTACTCCTTCATATGATGGTGGTAGAGCCAAACGGTAAGCCACATCTTCTATCCATTCCAAAATATTGAATGGTCTGATGTATCGTGGGCTGAGTTTTCAACGCTTGCCAAAACGAATCACTCCTTTATTCGGAGAAATCTTGAGGAACACATGATCTCCAGGCTGGAACTCCAAGTGTCGGCGCTTCGCATCCGTCCAATGCTTCTGTTTGTTCTGAATTAGGCGCATCCTTTCCCTAATCGCACGCACAATATTAACTATGGTCACAATCATCTTTGACTAAAGAGTTCTCTATCCCCGACATCATCCCAACACAGAGGAGAATGATACTTTCGACCGTAAAATGCTGCAAAAGTGGCCATCCCGACACTGGCCTGGTAATTGTTGTATGCAAACTCAACGAGGTGTATGTGATCATCATACGATCCTCCGAAATCAAGCATACAGGCTCTAAATGTTCCGCTCAGACTGTCTATCTGTCTAAGGATGCTAAACAGTGTTGAAACTCAGTGTCTATGCTGGCTTGAAAGCTCTGTCAAAACTGAAATCGAAATATGGTGTCTCCATCTATTTTTCTTATTATTTTCCTTAAGCCCAAAAACCCATTTATATTATTTAATCACTTATCTATTTATTCTTCTTCTTATATTTTTCTTACATTAACAAATAAACATTCTTATTAGACCAATTTATTTTTAAAAATCCTTACCATTTCTTTTATTTATTTATTTTTCTTTTGGATCCAAGCCCAATCCCAAACCTAAGCCCAAACCTACTTCTCTTTTCCATATATTTTGAAACCCCATTGTTCTTAACTTCTTATTCTTCTAATTTCTTTTCATTTTCCTTGCCTTCTTCTCCTTTTCCTCTAATAAACATAACATTATTTTCCATAACTCATATTAAAAACCCCTCTTTATAACAGACACTTCAATTCCCAGCCTTCTCCCAATCTCTTTCCCTCCCTCATCAAACCGCAGACCTTTCATCTCCCCATTCTCTATCTCTCATCAATTCCCTCTCTTTCTCCTCTTATTTATATATATATAGAGAGAGAGAGAGAGAGAGAATAATGGAGGAAAGAGGCCATAGGAGGGGATTTCCTCCTATGGCGTGGAAAAAATACATCCTCCACCAATTTTTCCGACGATCGGCACCCATCATCATCATCATTATCATCTAAGATGTGCGTACACCAAATTTCATGTGAATCCACAACTTTTTCACCGTTGATTTAATGGGTTTAAAATTAACGGTTTACCGACAATAGAACTTTTTATATTGCTAAATCAACGGTGAAAAAGTTGTAGAATCACATGAAATTTGGTGTACCCACATCTTAGATGATAACGATGAAGATGATGGGGGCCGATCGTCGAAAAAATTGATGGAGATGGTATTTTTTCCACGCCATAGGAGGAAATTTCCTCCTATGGCATCTTTTCTCCATTATTCTCATATATATATATATACATATATATATATATATGTATACATATATATATATATATATGTATACATATATATATATTTCAATCACTCTCTCTATTATTCTCTCTTTGTTCATTCTCCCTCCTCACAAAATCATCACCACGGGACCCAAACCCAACTATAGTCGAACCCCCTAACCTCAACCGAGCACCTTTCTTGTAGTCGCGACACCATCGTTGTCTACGTCACTGACCATCACCAGTAGCCCTCTGCATCATATCCGAGCCTCCAAACTACTCCAAACTGCACCATTCAAGATCAAACCCTCAACATTCAATAAGTCCGTACGATGCGACCGAGCCGAGAATCAAGGCTCCAAAACCAGGTCCTAGTCCGTGTGAAAACGACGGTCATTTCCGTGTCTCTGGAACTCCGTTCGTCGTTTCCTTATGTTTTAAACCGTGTGTAAGTCCCTCCTTACTCCCTTCCTCCTTATTTTCCTATGGTTGAATTCTCCAATCTAACCACGTGGTTTCCTATGGTTAAACTACTTTATACTAGGTTGTAACATGCCTTCAACCTAACTACTGCCATATACTAAACTACATAATTCTTAATATATGTTTTATATTATGTAGAAAAACTACTACATAATATTATTTAATTACATCTACATTTATAAAGTCATTTTGGGAGCACTATATATTCATGATTTTGCTGACTCTAATAGTTTGACATACATGCTTGTTATTGCTATTGTATGAATAATGGAGTCGTGTTTTATTTGTTTTAAAAGGGATAACTTTTGAGAAATGTTGGTATAGTGAGCCCTGAACTAAGGATAAAGTTAATATTCAAAGTAGACGGTCTCCCTACAAAGATTTAAAGAAGTCTGTTCACCGAAATCTAATACTGATACCTTAATATTTACATTCATGTTGTTATATTAAAATTGAAAATTATAATCTTTAAGATTATTATTAATCTATTATATATACTATTGATATCTAATGTAATATAATATGGAAATAATATCATTGCCAAAATAACTTTTTAACTATAACACTTCTTTTACAATTTTGCATCTACAACTCTCTTTAAGAGAACTCATTTATGGTTGGTGTGGATTATCGCACATCCTGGGACTTGTGGAGTGAGATATAGAACTCTTCACGGAAAATACGGTCTCGAAAGGAAAAATATGTTTTTTAAAAAGAAAATAATCAATTTTTATAAAATTTAACATAAAAGAAAATATAAGTTATGTTAATTTGGGTTATCACTATATTCTAAAATATCGATCAAAGAAAAGTTATTAAGAAAATACCCTCAAATTTTCAAAAGATAGATTTTTTATAAAAATATCATAATCTTTAAAAGAGCAAGGTTTTGTCGTTAAAATACCTTGGAATCTGGAAAATACTTTTAATAAAAAAATCTAGACATTCAAATCAACATATGTTTACCAAAACACTCTCGAAAATTTAAATGACATCTTTCAAATCAACATATGTTTACCAAAACACCCTCGGAGTGACGGAGACAATGATACACCACTTGCCCCTCTCTAAATGTATATCATAATTTCAGGGAAATCAAATCACATAGGACTCGAACTCGAACTTAAAATTGAACTCAGACCTGAACTAGAATTGAATTTGAATTTGATTTGCACCTGAATTATATACTTGAAACTTGACATGAATACATGAACTCAATAAATATACCTGAAACCAATTTGACTCGAATCATGAATACAAATGATATGACTTGCACTTGACATGACTACATGACCTTGACATGAACTCAATTTTGATATTACATCACCTTTTGTATTCATGAATTCGATCAAAACTCGTAACATCAAATCATAGGCTAATCTCAGGAATGTTGGGGTAGTTAAGTGTGAATCCAACAAAATCTCACGAGTCCCCCTAGTTCATGAATCCATGTCTACTAACATATGGAATCTATCATGAGGGCCCATGTTTCTAAGCCCATGTACGAAAGCATGTTAGGTTTGGAATACTTTGATATTAGGTTAAAGTCCCACTACTAACACTTTATTCGGGCCCGTGATTCCTTACCCCTGGACAATAGCTTATTGGATTTGAGAACACTCTTGAGATTGGTTGACATTCACACTTAAACTCACATTAGTTAGCTTACCCTTGTAGAAACTCTTTTAGGACACCTACATGCACTTCATGTTCACAATATATACCTACACTACACGGTCATAATATACTTAGCTGCTATACTCATGTTACATTACCGTGCTTACATTGTTTTCATTTGCGTTATCATGTTATAATAGAACCGTCATGATATATTAATTGCTATGCTTAATAACATATCATTTTGTCTATACTTTCTATCTTGTCATTATACTTTTCTTTTTGGGGACTTACCGAGCGTAAGTTCGCTGATGGGTATTCTACACACCTTTGTTATTTTGGAATGTTCGTCAGATAATCTAGAGTCTTAGGAGGTGGATCCGACTACTGAGGACTACGATCAGATCATAGCCCGAGCAGACCTTTAGATTTTCTGCTCAGTTTTTTATTACTAGTATGTCACTTGTTTAGGCATTTCATATTATTTGCATTTTCTTTGCAGAACATCTATCCATGTAAATAAAGTTTGTTGAATGAATGTAAATAAAATAGTTTGTTGAAAATTTCATACTCTTATTATTCTTTCACTGTGTATAATTTCTTATTTACGCTTAGCATATTTATTTTAAGAAATGACCTTCTTAACATAAATATGTTGCAGGCTTGTCACGCAACCATTACCGTCCATTGGAAAACGAGACGTGACAATTTCTTTGCTAAATTTTCTGTTGACTGGTCGACTTGAATGGAATAAAATGGGCCGACTTGGTGAGTCGATCCATAATAACCCAAACAGTGTCGTTACCCTTCGTGCTGCGAGAGAGAGCAGTCACGAAGTCCATGGTAATGTGCTGCCATTTCCAATCTGGAATAGGTGACGGTTGAAATAGACCAGCAGTTCTGTGATGCCCAGGCTTCACTTGCTGACAGACTAAGCACTTAGCTACACTTTGAGCAATTTCCCTCTTCATGTTGTACCACCAGTAGTGCTGACGAAGATTCTTGTACATCTTCGTACCGCCAGAATGTACAGAATAAGGAGAACCGTGAGCCTCTTTTATCAGCTCCTTTCTAATAATGCCAGCGGGCACGTATAATCGGCTCCCATACCACAAGGATCCTTCTGCGTGAATGATAAAGTCGAATCTAAGGCCACTCTCTCCTTGTTTCTCTGATCCTCTGCAACTTTACTTCAACTGCTTGAGCCACTTTAATCTGATCTACAAGCATGCACTAGATCTGCAGATTTATCAAGGATGATGTAATTCCTAGCACTACCACTTCAATCCTTAAGCCATGAAGTTCTTGCTGTAACTTCCCCTGTGAGATGAGATTCATCACTAACAGCCGGCGACTCAATGCATCGGGAACCACGTTCACCTTTTCCGAATGATACTGAAGATTGATATCGAAATCTGGCATGAGTTCTAGCCATCTCCTTTACCGCATATTAAGCTCCTTCTGTATAAAAACATACTTCAAGCTCTTATGGTTGGTATAGATATTTATTCGCTCTCCTAGTAGATAATGCAGCCAAATCTTGAGAGCGAAAACAACGGCCGCCAATTCTAGATCGTGTGTGAGATAATTGTGTTTGTGCGTGTTTAGCTGCCTTAACACGAAAGCTATGACCATGCCATGCTAATGTAGCACGCATCCTAATCCCTTCCCTGAAGCATTACAGTGAACATCGAAACCCCTAGATCTGTCTCAAATAGTGAGGACAGGTGCAGAAGTCAATCTAGACTTCAACTCTTCGAAATATTTTTCGCATGGTTCAGACCACACAAATGCTTCATCTTTCTGAGTGAGTTTGGTCAAAGGCTCTGCAATCTTCACAAATCGTTCGATGAAACGACGGTAATACCAAACTATAATGACCCTAAAATTTCTATACACTTTTATTGATCCAATATTAATAAAAGAGTGTAATTCTATTCTGATGATAAGTTATAAGTAATTCTTTTGAAATAATGTAAGAAACACCTTATATCTCATTGGTTAAGACTATCCACTGCTTTTCCATAACCCGTGTGTTCGAATCCTTATAACCTAAATTATTTTATTTAATATATTTTTATTGTTTTGGAGTTCCTGAAGTTTCACGGGTGATTTACAGAGTTACGAAACATTTCAGAAGAAAAGATAGATGAATTTAGACTAGATACGTCGTCACGAGCCCGGACCCTGAGACTCGAACCCAGACCCCACTGTGGAGCCGCCTGGGTCGGCCTTTGAGCTTGTTTGGTCGTCCAAGGTAAGTCTCCCTGTGCTCATCTTATTCCAGTACGTCTCTTTGACTCCCCTCTTCTTTTTTCACCTACCAAAACTCCTAATTTGATTCAGAAACTCTCAGACATTTCATTTCTCACATTTAACTCTTTTAATTGCTCTTTAAAAATTTGTTTTCTACATATTTCTTCCTTGCATCATCCTTATAAATACCCTAGCCTATTACCATGCTCCTCTCCTCTAAAAATATCAGAAATCATTCTCAAATCCCATGAGAAATTTACTCAAGTCCAAAGTGAAGTGCCCAAGCTCCCGTAGTCGAAGCTCTGCTCAACCAAACCTTCTTCCGTGTAATCAATGAACCTAGTTCCTAGTAAATGGTGAATTGGTTGTTAGATCAATTCACACCATGAGTAAGTCTTCCCACTCTCCTTCTTCCCTTTTGAATCTAATCCTTAATTATGACGCTAAACACCCCTATGCTTTGTACCACGTCCATGAATTCCATGTCCAAATTATCTCCGTTATATCAAGTCTCTTTATGCCTCTCTAAAAGAAAAGAAAAGGTAAAACTTGTGATGATATTAACCTCTCACTAATTCTAGCAAAGTTTATAATCTATCTCATAACAAATATTCCTATAATAAGTAATCTACACCACTTTGTATACTCTTTTCATGAAAGGCTTTTAGATATTAGTTTCATGTAACTTTTAATACCCTTCATGTTTTAATATGAATTTTAGATTTGTAAACATTATTTTAGATGATACACACGGGGTAATGACATACCCCACTCATGCATCCTTTGGAATCATAGCACGATCACATGTTGACACGTTTTTCTAAAAAGAATCAATTTTCGCTAAAACGCTATTGGAGCCTAAAAGTTGAAATTAATAAATATTCTTATTTCTTGGCAATTTTGCCCCTACAACCCTCTTTAGGAAAGTTCTATTGAAGATGGTGTGGATTATCGCGTATCTTAGGTCTAGTGGATGAGATCGGGGCTCTTCACGGAGTGCGTTCTCGAAGTAAAAGAAAAATACGGTTTTAAACGAAATAAAACAATTTCAATCACCTTTAAAATAATTATCGTATATATGTAACTTAAAAGAAAGTGATTTAAAAATTTTAATTTCAATAAAATATTCTTAATTCAAAGATTAAGTTTTTATTAAAATACCTCAAGTTTTCGAAAAGATAGTTTTTTCATGAAAATACCATAAACTTTTAAAAACTAGGTTTTACCACTAAAATACCATTAAATCTAAAATATTTTTATTAAAAAACACTCGACGTTTTAATTAACATGTTTTTACCAAAAAATGCTCGAGGTTTATTTTTTTAAATAAAGTATTTACATGAAACACCCTCGATCTTGTAAATGGACTAATTTACTTAAATACTTTAAAATTGATAAATGATATATATTTTCATATAAATATATAGAACTATAAAACTATTAGCTATCCAGTATATAGGTAGCAGATAGGTTTTAAGTAACATATTCTCTCTTGAGCCTCGGGGAACCGGAGACAATAAGTGATTCGCTTGCCTAGCTATCTAAGCAAGTCAATTCGAACCGTATTAAAATGTAAGAAATTGGTTTTAATACTTGACTTGTAATCTGAATCACTTTTACTATCATTATAGTCCTATGACATGAACCACATGCTTGAAATCACTTGATTAAATCTATTACAATGTAGATTTGACTTGAACTCAAACTTGACTTGAATCTGAACTTGGACTTCACTTGACCCAAACCATGAATAGGACTTGGCTTGAACACTTGAATTTGAATACTTGAACTCAAATTGAACTTGACTTGTATTTCTTTGTATTCATGGATTTCGGACAAGGCTTGTACTTAAATTCATAAATTAAAATACGCGGGGGATAAGGGGTAGTTTGGTAAAGAAGTTATGACGCGGCACAGGAGTCCACTAAAAGACGCCTCTTGAATATCTTGTGTCGTTGTCCCGTGGGTTTGACGGGGCCTTATACTTCTTGTGCTGTGGGTTTATAGGTTTGATAGTCCACTTTCGTATAATTTAGTGAACTACAAACAACCACATTAGAATAAATAAACATGTTCATATACATTGTCATACTTAAGATACTTTAACATATTTATTGACACTTTTACCTGTTCACTACTACTTTAGATTCATATTCTTCTTACATACAGGTCTTTTACCACACTTTATATTCTTACCCTTTTGGGAACTTACAGAGCGCTAATTCGCTGACGATATTCCATCTATCTTTTTGTTTTCTTGTAATGTTTGTTAGGTAACTTAGGAACTGAGGAGATCGAGCCGAGTCAGGAGGACTACTCTCAGCTTGAAGCGCAGACCGACTTCTAGTTTCTTCCAGCAGTTTATTTCCAGTATGCCACTGTTTAGACATCTTCCTATTATTGTACTTTTTGTTTCAGACATCGTAACTGTACCTTAAAATTGTGAAAGTTGAATGTAAATAAAGTTGAAGTTGAATTTTAATTCTCTTGTTAATTCTTGTCATGTTGTTACATTGCTTATACTCCGCTTAGCGTATTTATTTCTGGAAATGACATTCTCGAAATAAATACGTTGTGGGCCTCGTCAAGTGCTGTTACCATCTATCGGGAAGCAGTGCGTGACACTAGCTGAGCCTAAGAAACTCCTTATGTCCTTTACCAACTCTGGAGTTGGCCATTCACTGATAGCTGACATCTTAGCAGGGTCTACCGGGATACCTTCTCCGGATACAATATACTCAAGAAAACTGACTTTGTCTAACCAACACTCACACTTGTTGTACTTTGTGTAGAGTTGATGTTGTCGTAAAGTCTCCAGAACTGCGTGTAAATGATCGGCATGTTCTTCTCGAGTCTTCGAATAGACTAAGATGTCGCTGATGAAGATGACAACGAACTTTTCTAAATACTCACGGAAAACCAGGTTCATCATATTCATGAAGATGGCTGGGGCATTGGTCATCCCGAACGACATCACGAGATATTCATAATGACCATACTGGGTCGTGAACGCCGTTTTCAGAATGTCGGACTCCTTTACCATCACTTGATGATAGCCTAAACGAAAATCTAACTTGGAGAACACACACGACCCACTCAGCTGGCCAAAAAAATCATCGATGCGGGGCAACAGATACTTGTTCTTGATGGTGACTTCATTCAATGCCCGATAATCAATACACATCCGATACATACCTTCCTTCTTCTTTACCAACAATACCGGTGACCCCCAGGATGATGTCCTCGGTTAATCCAACCCTCTAGAGAAGTTCATCTAGCTGAATACGTATCTCTTTTAATCCATTCGGATTCAATCAGTACAGAGCTTTTGATACAGGTTGTGCACCAGGTTGTAAATCAATGTTAAACTCAAGAGCTCGATCGGGAGGCAAACCTGTCATATCTTTTGGGAAAACATCCTCAAACTCTCAAACAACCTCTGGCTTATCTCCTTCAGTCTGTAATGATAGAATTTCTGCTGCCTTCAGCCTGGCTCAGTAGATACTTGGCTATAAAGTTCTGTATTTACTCTTGAAATAGAAGACTGGGTGCTTCGGTATTTCAAAGACCACCCTCCTTTGACGATAATCAACGGTAGCGTAAAACACACCCAACCAATCCATCCCCAAAACAACGTTGAAGTTTGGTATGTACAGCACTTTGAAATCTGTATAGAACTCTCGGCCGCAATCTACTACTAGGCATTGATCATACCCCAGGGTTGACTTCAATACTCCATTCCCTGAATTGATGTTCCAACTCGAAACAAGAGATTTTACTGGGACCGCATGAGTTCTCACAAACCGATGTGACATGAAATAATGCGACGCCCAGTATCGAATAATGCGAGTGCAAGTAGGATGGCTATTAGTATAGTACCTAAGTTGCGCAGGGATGGTTCAGGTAAAAGGAAGGAATAAAAGAACGCTAGAATTTGAAATGACTGAAATGGAAGGAAAGAATTTATCAGTGATAACCTTTAGATAGAGAAAAGATGGATTAGAATAAATTCAAAGGAATTTGAAACGTAAGGAATGTAAAAGTTATCGGATTTCATAATTCTTGTATTATATTGCTGACGATATTCATACAGATCAGACATGCATGACCCACCAACAAAACATGTCACGCCTCGCTTCCTAAAAGAGCGGTAAAGGTCAGGTGACAAGCCCGCGACATATTTATTCCGAGAAGATCGTTTCTCAAAACAAATACACTAAGCATTTATAAGCAATATAAAATATGACAATAATAAACATGATAATGAAATTGCAACAACTAAAATTATTACATTCAAAGTCCATAGACTCTAAAAATGATTACAAGATATCTTAAAACAATTACAATAACAAGATAAGCCTTAAACAAGAGGTGTACTGAAATAAACTGAAATGAAATAAAAAAAACTAAATAGAACTAGTCGTCCGTTTCTGATGCAAGTTGAGAATACTCCTTCGTCGGTTTTAATTCTTCCGTCCCTGTCACGTCCTGCTTCCTAGTAGACGGAAACGGTGACGTAGTAAGCCCGCAACGTATTTACTATGAAAAAACGTTAAGCGTAATTAAGCAATATAATAATGAGCAAGAATGACAAGAGTAATAAAATGAAACAATAACTTTATTTACATTTAATTTTATATACAACTGTCTGGAATAAAAAGATGCAATGACAAAAACAAATGCCTAAACAATGGCATACTGAAAGTAAATGCAGGTAGGAGATAGTAGTCAGGATGAGTGGCAAATTGGTCTAAGTCCTCCAGGCTCGGCTCTATCTCCTCAGAGTCCGGTCCTCCTGACAAACATTCAAAAGAAAGAAACAGAAAGAAATGTCATCAGCAAATTAGTGCTAAGTAAGTCCCCAAAAGAAGTAATAGAAGATGATTGAATGATATATAAAGTGAATAGAAACCAAGTAAATATAAACATGTAAGACTGTATAAGAGAGTATTTAAGCATGATCATTTACAGGTATATGATTTGCTATTTTAACGTGGTTGTTTGTACTTTGATAAAGAAGGTATTCATGCATACGAGAGAGTCCATCTTACCCCGTAGACTATGGTGACATGTAGTACAAGGAACCGTCATAACTCACGGGGCAACGACACGTGAATTCATATAGGTGTCTTTTAAAGTGACGTCTCATGCCACGATATACTTTCCATACCAATCTATCCCCTTTATCCCCATGTATTGTAGTGTATAGTTCAACTTAACAAGTCTTGGCAAAATCCATGAATATAAAATTATATATGCAAGTTCATGTTCACATTTTAATCATGTATTTAGGTATTCATGTCAAGTTTATGTCAAATTATATTCATGGTTCAGTCAAATCAAGTATTCAAGTTCAAGGGTTCAAGTTTAGATATTCAATTTCAAGTGTTCAGATTCAAGATCAAGTGTTCAAGTTTGGATTTGAGTTTGAGTTTAAAGTCAAGCTTAGGTTCGATTTTTCATTCGAATTATAAACAATTCTTATGAATGGATTTAACTATTGGAATTCTTAAGTTCGGAAGTAATCGGACAACTGCTGCACATGGACGGCAGGATTTGTTTCTTTTTCCAAGACAGTTGCCATTGATAACTCCATTAATTTGCAGAGTTGTCTAACCCGAGTAGGCAAGCACTCACTTTCTCCGGCTTCCCGGGGCTCAAGAGAAATGATACCGCTTAAACCTATATTACTAGGGTCCTTACAGATTTATTCTTGTTGTTTACATTGTTTGAATATCTCGATGAGGTTTTATGAAAAATATTTTAATATTGTTTAAAAAATAAGTCTCGATGGTGATTTATAATATTAAGAGTTTTATAACAATATATTTTAGTTTCAATGGGATTTTAGTGATAAACTTAGCTTTTAAAAGTTTATGATATTTTTATGAAAACTGCTGCTTTTGGAAATTGATGGTATTTTATTAAAATTTCAATCTTTCATTTTTAAAAGATAATTTTCACAATTTCTTTTTATTGAAAATACGGATTCATAATTTTATATAAATTTTCCAAAGTTTTAATTTGTTTTGAAAAGTTATATTCTTTAAAAATCGTATTTTTATTTCCTTTCGAGACCGAATTTTCCGTGAGAAGTTCTGTATCTCACTCTAATATCCCAAGAATGTGTGATAAGCCGCACCATCCGTAGATGGGTTCCTCTAAAAGGGTTATAGAGACGCAATTGCAAAGGATCTAAAAAATATTGATTAAAAACATTTATTTGTAAAAGCGATAGTATTTTATTGTAAACTGTATACTTTAAATTAAATATACATCTAAAAACTTCGTGCTATGAAACAATAGTGTATGTGATGGGGTAGGTCATTACCCCGTGAGTTTTCCAGAGGTATATATGCTAGTTATCGATTAAAGGGTTGTATTTAAAGTTCATGGTATTTATATGAAAAAGTTCGTTATATGCTTATTTCACATGAAATTCTAATTACATGAAAAGGTAAAATATGTGAATAATATATTAAGTTGATATTAGAGGTTTAGAGTCAAATATTAAACATGGTAAAGGTAACAAAGGTTTTTTAAAAGAAAAAATAACGAGTTATCTCCTCTTTATCGATATTGTTTTAGAGATTGTTTGAGATGAAAAGAGAGAAAAAAGGGACTTACGGTTTTAAAGCGTTGAGAAAAAGAGAGGAAGAAGGAGAGGGGTCTTGTGGAATCATGGAACCGTCGATTAATTGCTCCGGTCGTCAAAATTGAATTGCTACTTCTCTTTGCTTGCTTAACTCTACTTGTACTTAGAAAATTTTGGAGAATTTTTGCTATGGATTTCAGAATGGGAGGGAGATAGAAGTATGGGAATTAAAAATTTGAATTAAAAAGAATTAAAATGATATTAATTGGGGAATTGAAGTGTCTCTAGATGAATGCAGAGTAATTAAATAGGAAAATGGGGTTGTGGGGAGTCAAAGAGTTGCGTGAGCGAAGCACGGAGGGGTTTGGGCATGATCTAGCCGCCGGGTAGCGGCCAAAGTGACGATTTAGGCGGTCAGATCTTGGCCATCTGCCTCAAGATTCGTGCCATGTGTTTTAATCGGTCTTAACTTCTCATTTATCCTGTTTGGTTTTTCTGAAACTTTTCGTTTCACCGTGTATTGCACGTGGAACTCTTGAGCTTCCGAAAAGTTAAAAAGAAAAAATTATAAAAATATTTAAGAATGATGGGAATCGAACACATAGGCTATGGCATAGTAGTGTAGAGGCTTAACCAGTGATCTACAAGTTGTTTCTTACTTTTATTGAACAAAAATAACTTATAAGTTCTAATCAGGCCGAAATGCCCTTTCTATACATTTGAAAAAGATACATTTGTACAAGAATTTTAGAGTCGCTGCATTCTACCCTCCTTATAAAAATTCCGTCCTTGAAATTTACATAAAGACTAATTTTCAAAAAGGTGAGAATATCTTTCACGCATATCGTCTTCTCGTTCCCATGTTGATTCTCCTGGCGAATCCCTTCTCCACATCACTTGGACTAAGTTCACCTCATTGTTCCGTAATGTCTTCATCTTTCGATCCAAGATCTCAACTGGTTACTGTTCGCAAGTTAGATCGGTTTGTACAGTGAGCTTTAAATGATCAAGTATACGGCTGAGGTCGCCCACATATCTTCTTAGTTGGGACATGTGGAACACGTTGTGCACTCCTTTCAATGAAGGTGGTAGTGCCAAATGGTATTCCACAACTCGTTCGAGTATGTCGAACGATCCGATGTATCTTGGACTAATTTCATCTCTCTTGCCAAAACGTATCACTCCTCTGTTCGAAGAGATCTTTAGGAACACATGCTCTCCGGGTTGGAACTCTATGTGTCGATGCTTTGCATCTGCCAAATGCTTCTGTCGTTCCAGGGCTATGCGCATCTTTTCCCTGATCGTGCGAACTACATCTACAGTTGCCACGATCTTCTCTGGTCCAAGGAGTTCATGATCTCCAACGTCGTCCTAATTCAGAGGGGAATGACACTTACGTCCATAGAGTGCTGCGAAAGGTGTCATCCCAATGCTTACCTGGTAGCTGTTGTTATAGGAAAACTCCACAAGGTGTAGGTGATATTCATACGAACCTCCGAAGTCTAGCATGCAGGCTCTCAGTATATCTTCCAGGATCTAAATAGTCCGCTCGGACTGTCCGCCTATTTAGGGATGATACGCCCTGCTGAAATTCAGACTCATTCTTAGGCTGGCTACAAGACTCTGCCAAAACTAGGATCGGAATCTAATATCACGATCGCAGACGATGAAAACATGTATCCCATGTAATCTCACAATCTCCTGTATGAGTTTATGGGTATCAAGACAAGTATGGTACATCTTAAAGGTTTAAATCTTATTTTAGATTTTTACTCACCTCCATAAACTATCTAGCCAACATCTCAGTTGATTGGCCAACTCTGAAAGGAATAAAGTGAGCCGACATAGTGAGTCGATCCACAATAATCCAAAATATGTCGTTACCCTTCGTGCTGCGAGAGAGAGCAGTCACGAAGTCCATGGTAATATGCTGCTATTTCCATTCTGGGAATGGTAATGGCTGAAGTAGACCAGCAATTCTGTGATATTCAGTCTTCACGTGCTAACATATTAAGCACTTTGTTACGCTCCTTGCTACTCCTCGCTTCATTCCATGCCACCAGTAGTGTTGTCGTTGATCCTTTACATCTTCGTTCTGCCAGGGTGTACAGAGTAAGGAGAGCAGTGAGCTTCTTTCATCAACTCTTCTCGAACAGGGCCGACTGGCACACATAAACGGCTTCCATACCGTAAAGGTATATCTTCGTGAATGATGAAGTCGGTTCGAAGACCACTTTCTACTTGTTCTCGGATCATTTGTAACTTGGCATCATTTGCTTGAGCAGCCTTAATCTGATTGACAAGAGTGGACTGGACTTGTAAGTTCATCAAAAATGAGGCGTTACCTGGCATAACTATTTCAATCTCCAATACAAGCAATTCTTGTTGTAGTCTCTACTGAGTGGTGAGATTCATTGCTAAAGGCTGGCGACTAAGGGTATCGGGGACTAAGTTTACCTTTCCAGGATGATATTGATGTCAAAGTCTGCCATGAGCTCTAATTATCTTCTCTGCCGCATGTTGAGTTCTTTCTAAGTAAATACATACTTCAGAATCTTGTGGTCAGTGTATATATCCACTCACTCTCCCAAAAGATAACAACACCAAATCTTGAGTGCGAAAACCATGGCTTCCAATTCCAAATCATGTGTTGGATAGTTGCGCTCATGAACCTTTAACTATCCTGATGCAAAAGCCACAACTTTTCCATACTGATGTAGAACACATCCTAATCTTTTACAGGAAGCATCACAATATACATCGAATCCTCCAGATTGATCCGGTATTATGAGAATAGGTTCAGAAGTTAATCTTGATTTGAGTTCTACAAAAGCCTTCTCACATGCTTTTGACCACACGAATACTTCGTCTTTACGTGTAAGCTTGGTCAGGGGTTCTGCAATCTTTGAGAATCCTTCGATGAAGCATCTGTAGTATCCTACTATAACCAAAAAACTTCTTATATCTTTGACGGACTTTGGTGCAGGTCATTCGCTGACCGCTGACACCTTAGCTGGGTCCACAGAGATTCCTTCGCCTGAAATGATGTGTCTGAGAAATCCGACCTGGTCTTGCCAAAATTCACACTTGATGTACTTGACATAGAGTTGATGTTTTCATAGTGTCTGCAGGACAATGCATAAGTGTTCGGCGTGCTTTTTCCGATTTTTTAAATACACCAGAATATTGTCAATGAAGATAACAACAAACATGTCTAAGTACTCTCGGAAAACTTGGTTCATCAAGTTCATAAAAATGGCTGGTGTGTTAGTCATTCCAAATTGCATTATGAGATATTCATAATGGCCATAATGAGTGCTAATCGCTGCCTTCGGAATCTCGGACTCCTTGACCTTAACCTGATGATAACCCGAGTGGAGATCTAATTTAGAGAAGACACAAGATCCACTTAGTTGATCGAAAAGACCATCGATGCGAGATAGAGGATACTTGTTCTTTATCGTTACTTCGTTCAGTGCTCGATAATCCACGCACATCCGGTAGGTACCTTCCTTCTTCTTCACCAGCAGCATCGGAGATCCCCAACTTGATGTATTGGGTCTGTTCCAACCATTCTTTAGAAGCTCTACCAACCGAATACGAATTTTTTTCAATCCATCCGGACTTAGTTGATACGGAGTTTTGATTACAGGTTGTACACCGGGTTGTAAATCAATACTAAATTCAAGAGCTCAATCGGGAGGCAAACCTGATATATTTTCAGGGAAACCATTCTCGAACTCTCGAACTACTTCAGGCTTTTCTTCTTCGGCAGGTAGGGAGACACTTCTGCAGTCTTTGGTTTAGCATAGTAGCTTCCTGGCTCCAAGGTTCTGCCTCCACTTTCGAAGTAGAAGATTGGATGATCTGGTATCTCAAATACTATTCTCCTTTGGCGGCGGTCAATGGTAACAAAAAATACTCCCAGCAAATCCATTCCCAACAAAACATCAAAATTTAGTATGTCTGGTACTTTGAAATTCACCATAGAATTCTCGGCCGAAAACTACAACTGGGCACTGATCATACCACAAAGTTGCTTTCAAAACTCCATTCCCGGAACTGACGTTCCAGCTCGAAATGAGTGGCTTGACGGGAATATCGTGCGTTCTCACGAACCGTTGTAATATGAAGCAATGTGAAGCTCCAGTGTCGAAAAGTGCGAGTGCAGGAAAGGTGGCTACTAGTATAGTACCTGAGTTGTGTAAGGTTGCGTTTAGGTATAGGGAAAGTATAACGATGTACAAGTATTGAAAGGTTGAAAAGATGGGAGAATTTACCGGTGATGACTTGTCCTGTGGCTTCGGCTTCATCGACCATCATTGTGAAAGCCTGACGTCTCGGTACAATCCTCTTCGCCAGAGGCAAATTCCTCTTCCCTTGAGGCATGTTTCTCTATGCCTGGTGGAATTGATGCTGAGGCCGTGCAGGTGGTCCATATGGATCCGATGCAGGAAGAGCAAGGCGGGATGTAGGTGCCTGAATAGTTGGCCTCCGTAGAGCTGGTATTGTGGATCTAGGTGCTGGTGCGATGTTACCTCGATATTGGCATACTTTTATAGCATGAGTAGATACTCCACAAATCAAACACAGGCCATTTGTACACCTGCAGTTCTTCGCCAAGTGTCTAGTTCTCTTGCAGTAGAAACAGAAATCTAGAATGGATCGGTTAAACGATCCTCCTGGCCTCTTGGGTGCAAAAGTCGGCCTGGAAGAAGCTCCTCCCGTCATTTGGGTAAAAGGGCATTTGATTTCGGCTGCTAGCGGCTTACCTTTCTTCTTGACCACAGCTTCATAACGGCGCGCTACCTTCAGAGCGAGTTCATGATTTGGATAGTCGCCTGTGGATAAAGCCGCTTGAATCTCTGAGTCTAAGCCTTGTTGGAATCGTCTAGCCCAAATCTTATCGGTAGGGATCAGGTGTGCCGCAAACCTGATAAGGTATTGATGTCAGAACAATTATGTGTTTTATGGAACAGAAATTGAAATGAACTCTTTATCTGCTGAGCATAATGAATTCGGCATCATATTCATCCACTAATTTTACCCACATAGAGCCTTTTTGTAGGTGGATGAACTGTTGTTCCATCTCAAAACGGGCAGTCTAGGGGGAAAATTTTGCATCGAATAGGTCGCGGAATGTCTTCCACTCTATTAGTTGTGCAAGACGGCTTTTCTCGGCCTTCCACCAGACTTTTGCGTTCCATGACCTGAAGGTTTTCCATATAAACCCATGCTATGTCTAGTACCTGTGCTGCTGCAATGTTTTCCTCGATACTTTGGGCCCATTCTTCAGCCTCAAGAGGACTCTCTTTTCCTGAGAAGTTCTTTAGACGCAAACACCCGGAATTACTTTGCTCTAGGTGCTTCGATTTCAGGGCGGTTCATAAGAATAGCATTCTACAGCAGCTGGCCCTCTAGAAGGCTTTTGATAGCTTCCAGAAGCACCGTCTGTTCATTGATCAGAGCTGCAATGGTGGGGAAGGTGGTAGGGTAGGTGGTGGTTTGTTACTATTGACGTTGGTGCTTGACGCAGGCGGAATCGCGTCAAGATGTTACCTTCTGTCGATCTGTTGTTGGCGATGATGGACGGCCGAGATTTGAGTTGGAGGATAGCTACTGAAGTGTGTGGATCTCAATGGGATTGAGGTTGTTGGGGCCGAGCTATTTGCAAGGAAGTACCGGGGCGGTTGTACCACCGAGGACCCTCCGACGATTAAGTTAGACAGGAAATCCGAGCAGAGTAACGGCCTAGTGAGTGGAAAAATGACTTACTTGAACCGTCTGAAGGAGGGGTTTATATAGCGGTGGTAGCAGGTAGGCAGGTGCGAGAATCACGCCAGCTGTTACGCCCCCGACGTTACGCCTGGGTGATGGGCGGGATCTCCCATTAATGGCGAGATGGGCTCGTTAATGGGGATCGTGATGGCGTGGAACGTGGGATCGTGGGCAGCGGATATCTCGCGCATGGCGAGTTTTGTGGAGGCGAGGCGGAAGCACCTGCGAATGATGTCGTCGGTCAGTCGAAGGGACCGAGGAAGATGAGCTTGGTGGGGCTCGGAACCGAGCGGAAGGCCGAGCTATCTTCATTTTGCGGTAGCCCGGAGGCGAGCTGAGAGGGCCGATGAGGCCAAATGTGTAGGAGGCTCGGAGGCGAGCCAACGGTTGTTTACAAGGCGGGCATAGGAGTGGTGTGGAAGGCCCAGAAGGTCGGCCGCATCCATGGGTCGCAGACTCGGGTGTTCCTCAGACGTGCTGTCCTTGGTCCTTCCTTGCGGGCTTCGGGACACGTCATCAGCTACGTGTCACGATCTGGGAGATCACCGATATCGAGCATCATCATTAGCCCCCTATTCTCGTCCCGACCTGTTCACGGGTCGGGTCGAGGGTGGTCTACCGGGTCACCCGAGGTGAGCTCCTCATCGTAGATATCGTGAGCGTGTATTCCTGGGCAGTCTACTGTATCTTCTTGGTGACGTCAGCGGATCAGGGGCCAGATCCCGCATTAAAGAGGGTGCGCTGGATCGTGCGTACGATCACCGAAGCGACAGCCCACGTGTCGGGTGCTGGTTGGCTGACGCGACGGGCCGCAGACTTCTGGCGTCTGATGGGATACAGCCAATGCGCGTGCGACAGGTGGAGCGATCGTGGCCATCGAATGCACTGAGCCGTTTCGGCGAGAGATGACTGTCGCCATAGGATGTGTACGCCGGCAGTCATAAATAAAGGTGGGGTCTTTATCATGGCCCGTACCACTTCACATTTTCCTCGCCTTGGGTCTCGTTAGCTCGGCGCTCTCTTTTTAAGTCGGATCTCTACGTTTCACCTTCCGAGGACCCATCATCTTAATCAGGTTAGATGTCTTCTTCTGAAGAGTTTTTAGTAATATATGGGATAGGGTCTAGGGAGCCTCCTGTAGATTCTTCTTCTTCTTCTCCCTCTGCTTCTTCTCCTTCTGAGTCGAGCCTGCCTCTCCCTTTAGCAGGACAAATGGATCAATTTAGGACTCTGGGTGCCCTCGTTGCTCTGTCCTGAAGGGGGGCCGGCGGTGCGGCCATGCCTCCGGCTGACTCGAGCCCCGCACCAAATGTGCCGGCGGCGCTGGGGCCATCTTCCTCGTCACGAGCTCTCGATGATTTCCCCGGCGGAGACCAAAGGTGTCCACGGGATCCCGAGCCCCGGACGAAGGATGCAGGAGAGGACGAAGACGGGGTTCCTTTTAAAAGGAAGAGGACGGTCTCTCGCGCATCACCGACGGAGATTCTTAGGGGGATTCCTGTGCAGGAAGGGGACATCCGTTTCGTAGTCCCATCCGGGCTCTCCGCTGCTGCCAGCTAGCCTGCTGGTATGGAAGAGTCGGCCGGGGCAAGATTCCGCGGGGGACCTGAGGGCCCAAATGGTGGCTATAGCTCAGGAGGCGGTGCAGGTATGTACTCCCTCATGTGTTATTTCGAGCGCCCTTTCTTTAGTTCGAGTGTCTCTAAGTCTCTTTGCTGTTCTTCGTTAGGTCCATCAGCATTGCGCCCTGTAGGATGTTTTTCGTCACCCCATTGAGATGGGAATACGCGTGTGCTTGTCAGGCGCATTACAGATTCCCCCGGCCTAGGGTAGGTTGGGGTTTATTGATTGTGGGGATCCGAATCACCGGCAGCCGCGGACTAAGCTGCCGTTAATTAGCCCTCGCCTTTAGAGCGAGAGAACCTCCGATTAACGGGTCAAACAGGTCATGCGAACTCGATGTGCAGTGTACGTGTATTGTGTTTTGAAAGGGGTTTTGGATATATCGGGGGCCCCGCAGAGTTTTTACGGGGGTCCAGTGTTGTAGAGTGTGTGTGTGTGTGTATAAGGGAAAGGGCATCCAAAGGATGCGTGGGAGAAAGCGCCAGCGCCTCACGTGCGCGGCACGCGGGCGCTTTGGCGCTCAGGAGCTGGCGCTATCACCTTGGGCGCTAGCGCTTTGGGCGCCAGCGCCTCACGCCGGCACGTGGGCGTTCGGGCGCTTAGGCGCTGGCGCTTGGATGCTGGCACTTTGGGCGCCTCACGTGCCTAGCATGTGGGCGCTCGGGCGCTGGGCGGCAAAAGGGACTTGGTCCATGCACTGGGAGTTATACTCCCAGAAAGAAATACTTATTATTTTTTTTTGTGTGTGTGTGTGTGTGTGTATATATATATATGAGGAGTTAAACTCCTAAGATATTTTTGAATCTGATGAAGGGGATTCTCCCCTTGAGCCCTGGATCTTCCCCAAAGTGGGGTCTTTGGAGATGGGTCTCCTTCTTCCTCCTTTGTTGGCCGGCTCTTGGATAACAAGAAGGGTGAGATTTTAAAAATCTCTCCTTTTAAGATCTGATGGAAGATCCAAGCTCCCCTTTGTGGGTTTTGTGGTGAAAAACTATTTAGTTTTTGAAAAAGGAAGAGTAAAACTCTTGATTTAAGTCAAAAGAAAGAAAAATATTTTAGAACCTTGAGGAAGGAGAAAGAGTACAGATCTTGATTTTTTTTTGGAGAGAGAAAAAGTTGTTGAGATATTTTCATTATCTTTGCCTTTATAGGCTATACACTTTACATATAACCCCTTGGGCTTTACAAAAATAGTATTTTGCCCATCACATGCCTCATGTACTATTAGGCTATACACTTTACATATAGCGCCTCATTATCTTTGTCTTTATAGGCTATACACTTTACATATAGCGCCTCACGTGCCACAACGGAATAATCATGAGTATCCGGAACCTTAATTAACAAACTAATGCGAACTTTTACCTAACATATACTTCATACAATATACCCTTACTTACATGCACCCCATACAACATATTCATATTCACATATACATCTGTCAACTTGGCTTATTTGTATACACCTCATACCCATATACATCATACTTATAGACGCTTGCTCATTTCTATACCTTTACTTCCTTATGAGGCAATCCTACCCGAGTGTAACTCACTGACGGACTTTTCTTTTCTCTTCTCTATCATTGGAATGTCTGTTAGATGAGAATGAGTATTATGACAAGGATCAAGGTGTTGATCCAACTAATGAAGATTATGCGGACTTGACGACGGAAGATTAGCTAGTTTTATATTTTTTTGTTGACCACATGTTTAGGGCTTTGTTTATTTTTGATATAATTAAACTATTTAGTTTATTTTACTCTTTCCTTTGGGATGTAATAAAGTTTGGTTAATGAAAATAAACGACTTTCGCTTTTATTATTTTGTTTTGGTACACATCCTATATGTTATAGATATTCATACGCTTAACGTAACTATATTGAATAGACCACCTTCAATACAGTTAGGTTGCGGACCATGCCACGTCACCCTTCACCTTTTTTTGGGAAGCGGGGCGTAACAGGTTTTAGTGGTGGCTCATGCAGGTTCTTATGTACTAAAATGAAACTGTTAACGGACTTATTATATTTGTGAATCTCATCCACTTATATCAATTTCATAATTTTTCTATATTCCTTGCCCTTTCCTTGACATTCTGTATCCTGACCATGGCCTTTATTCTCAGGTCATGGCAAATCTTTCGGATGAGGACAACATGTCGGACATCACTTTTGAGGATATCTTGGATATTCGAATGACGAAGTAATAGGTCCACAAACAAATATCTCCAATGGCGATGGAGAAGGAGAAGCCCCAATAGAGGAAGAACCCGAGGAAGAGGAGGCTCGTGCGGAGGAGGAAGAGCTTGAGGAGGACGTCCCTGCTGAAAAGGAAGATCCCGTTTAGGAGGGAGAACCAGAGGAGGAGGAAGAGCCTGAGGAGGAGGCCCCCGCTGAAGAGGAGATTCCTGTTGAAGAGGAGGAACCAGAAGAATACGGTCCGCACATGTGGTTTATTAGGGAAAAACTCTATATTCGGGGGCATGTTTATCGATGTGTTCACCATACCCGTCCACAACTCTATCGTCGGGATGTATCAGGCCCACCCTTTTTTTACAGTTTTGCATGAAAGTTCAATAAACGCCGAGCCAACAACGCGCAGTTTCCACCATATAATTGATGGACGATGACCGGAATGCTTATGATTAATTTATTTTCTTAGTGCCTCAGTGGGCCAAATAAGCTATGTATAGCCATAGGGCCGTATTTAATCTTCATTGTATCTCCTTTAGCTTTTATTAATAAAATCTTAACTTCAAACAATTTCGCCTTGTGCCTCTCGTTTTTTCCTTATTAGCTTTCCTCTTGCATTAATTGTTACTTCTCATACAAACCACTGTCCTATATCTTTCTCATCCTTTTGTAACCTAAGCTCTTCTGATTCAGATCATCATGGCCGGACGACATCATAACCGCAACAGAAAGGGAAATGGGGGTCAATGAAGCCGTTGCTCAGCAAGCAGCTATGCTACAAATGATGCAAGGACTACTGGAGCAACAGCAGTAGCAGACAGCTGCCCTTCATCAGGAGCTGTGAGAAAGTAGGCAGCAACAAGCAGAGATTTGAAGAAAGGCACCAGCCCCAGTTCCTCAAGGTTCGGCGGGAGTGAAGCAATTCAGATCACTTCACCCTAAGACCTTGTTTAGGGAAGGAAACTCTCTTAGAAGTTGAGTAATGGCTCAAAGGAACAGTCAATGATCTTGGTGCCGCTCAAATTCCTAAGGACACGTGGATGAACATTGCCAAACTATAACTCACGGATAATACCAGAATATGGTGGAAGGCCGAGGAAAGTAGACTGAAGGAGCCCATCGACTGGGAAACGTTCAAACAGTGTTTTGATACTCAATACTTTCCGGTCGTGGCACACTTAAAGATGGAAAGAGAGTTTATACAATTCCAACAAGGGAGCATGTGGAATAAGTCTGTGGATGAGTATGCTTCGGAGTTCGCAAGGTTAGGTCGGTTCGCGCATCACCTGGTGGCAACCCCTTAACTATATGCTAAAAGGTTCCGACAAGAGTTGGATCTGAAAACACAGTCCTCCATGGCTTCCGCTACCCTTTCATCTTATGATGAAATCTTAGAGGCGGCACGAAACTTTGAAGACCTTCAGAGATGCATAAGGAAGGATGACTGTTTGTCAGATGTTAAGCGACCGGCCAATCAAATTTCTGAGGGATCATCTTCCAAATTCAACGGAAGACAGCAACCTAAGAGATCAGCAGAGCCAACTGTCTTCAGAAAAACAGTCGTCGTATGCAACCATTGCGGTAGAGCCGGACACTACATGAGGGACTGCCGCGTGTTGAACAAACTTTGCGTAATCTGTGAGTCACCAGACCATGCTATAGGAGATTGTCTACAGAGAAGACGGCAACTAGTCCCTGATAACAAACCAATCAATCATGGAGCGTCTTAACAGGGAGCCCGGCCACCTCCCGCTAATAAGCCAATCGGGCACGATCCACCAGCTAGGGGACCACTTCTTCCCACTCAGAAATGGGTCTTCCAGCAAGCTCAGTACAATGGCCCAAAGCGTCAGGCCTTCGCTATGACCACGGAAGAGGCTGAAGCAACGGGAGAAGTTATTACAGGTACCGCTACTTTTTATGACTGTCATACTTCCAGTGTTACCCTCTTTTCGTGCATGCATATCTTGTTAGGCTCATCACTGTTTTTCGTATAAAACGTAGGTACCATACAAGTAGCCTCTACACCTGCACTCACACTTTTTGACTCTGGCGCGTCGCACTACTTCATGGCACAAAAGTTTGTGACCGTCAGTTCCATTCCAGTGACACCTCTCATCACGGAATGTAATGTCAACATAGGAAACAGTGTGATCAAGTCCAATATGAGATACAATCTGTGTCCCGTGGTGATCTGCGGTTGAGGGTTCTACGCCAACTTTATGGTGATAGATATACCAAATTTCGATGTGGTTTTGGGTATGGACTGGTTGAGTACTTTTTACGCTACCATTGACTATCATCAAAAGAGGGTAGTGTTTGAAATCCCTGACCACCCAATGTTCATATTCAAGAGTGGAAGTAAGTTCTTGGATCCAGCAACTTACCGAGCTGTACCGAGAAAGGAAGAGATGTTATACACAGTACAGGGAGAGGAGAGTATGCCGATGGTTGTATGATAATTTGAAGTCATGTTCGCAGATGTTTCGGGTTTACTACCAGATCGGGCAATCGAGTTCACTATAGACTTGATACCAGGGACTCAACCTATATTGAAAATGCCGTACTGGATGGGGCTAGCAGAATTGAATGAGCTTCAGACACAAATTGAGTACTACCTGTCATGCCCTGCTTTCCAGGGTGCGCTAAGATCGGCACGTGACAGAGCCAACCATGCTACCTGTGGTTAGGAAACATCCCTCCACAGTCACATTACGGCTGTTTAGAGATATCAAGAACAGTAAAAATAAAATAAACTATTTAGTACATGTCCATGAGCCAGAATAAACGAGTCAAGAAATAATATGCGGAAACAATTAATCCAAATAATAATAAAAATCTGGAAGGTATGGAAATAACTAAACTAACTGGATACTAACAGGATCCTTACTGCTCGGCCTGACGGCGGAAATACTCCTGATCAGCCTGCGACAAAGGTAGAGAATCTGGGCCATGCAAAACCCAGACGTCAGTGCGTCATAATATCAATAATAATATAATTAGGGGGTAACAAGTCATGCAGGCATGAGTATGAACAGTAATAAAAGTATAACAGTAACACGAATAAGAAACAGTGAAGGGTATACACACATGTGACGTGCGGTGAGTAATCTAAACTGTGCTACTGGGTTATCTATTCTAAAGTCTTCGAAATCAATTAATGTAATCCTCATCGTAACCCATCCATGATTATTCCGTAACGCCCGGAAAAACGGCAAACAATAGGTATTCCGTAACGCCCGTAAAAACGGCAAACAATATGATAGCCCTTTGAGTTACGTTCGGTTACATTCTTGATTTCCCCATACCCCCAAGTTATGTGTTCAAGCCAGGTATTGATAAATCTAAAGCTAATGCCAACACAAGATCAAGCAGGAACAGGTTTGTCTATACAGACAACAAGATATTTCCATCGGGACAATATGTCAGGATTTTCGGCATTAGAAACAGGATCAGGTAACATGTCAAGTAGCGATATATCAGGTCATGTCAGGTAGTGTACATGTATCAAGTCATGTCAAGTAGTGGTGCATCAGGTCATGTCAGGTAGTGTACATGTATCAAGTCATGTCAAGTAGTGGTGTATCAGGTCGTGTTAAGTAGTACACAGTGTAACAAATGGGTGCCCAACAGTAAGATGTAGCAAGTATGAAATAAGGGTAAAAGTACGGATGTAAGATAAAAGTATGGATGCACAAATATCTATCAAGGGTTATATCATGACTAAGTAGGATGCACAATATCAAGCATGGGGTACTAATGTATTAATAATATGAGTTAATGTAATATGGGGTGCAACTAGTTTTGCAGAATTAATGGTATGAATACACAAATAAACATGGATGCAAGAATAACTATTAAGGATTGCGACTATAGCTCCATTACTATGTAGGATGCACATTTTCTAGCATGGGGTGTTAATATAGCAGTAACATGAAATAACGTGACATGAAATGCAAATAGATATATAATTAATGGTATGGATGCACAAACATCAATTAGGGTTATATTTACAGTTCCAAGACTAAGTGGGATGCACATTATTACGCATGGGGTGTTACTACAATAATAATATGAATTAATATGATCTATAGATGCAGTTATATATATTTTAAATGATATGGATACAAACGGGCATCCGAAAACAATAAAACTTTAGTATGGATGTATAATATGATAAACGGGTAACATTTTACTCATATGGATGCACAGTGATATACCTAGCATGTAGCAAGATGAATTAGCATGCGACTAGATATGTAAATAACAATATGGATGCATACGGATATCCGAAAACAGTAAAACTGTAAAATGGTAATGTGGGATGCATAACTAAATATTATGTGATGTTATTATTCAAATGGGTGCAATATATTATAGTCTAGCATGTAACAAGATAAATTTGCATGCACTAGATACGAAATAAATTGTACGGATGCAAACGGACGTCGTAAAACTATAACTTGGGATGCATAATTTTAAATACATGTATTATATTTATTCAAATGGATATAAATATAGTAACATAACATGTAGCAAGGTAAACTTGCCTCGATCGAATCACGCGACGGATACGCACGGCACGTCCGACGCCGGTAAATCGTCGCAACGCACACACAGCACGCAGGACGGGTCCAGGCAAGGTAAGAGGGTGATCACACAGGCAAGGTACGTTCACTGGATTACTCGGATCGTCAGCGATGAGCACGGCTCCGGCGGTGATCATCGGAATCAAGAAACAAGATCAAGAAAAAGAAAGAAGAAAGAAGAAGAAGAAGAAGTAAGAAGAAGAGGCTGTGTATTAAAGAAAGAAAGAAAAAAATAAATATATATAAATATATATATGCAGAGGAGAGAGAGAGAGTCACGAGAGAGAGAGAGAGAAAGGGGTTTTTTAGTTTGTTAGGAAATTAGTTTAGATTTAAATTTAAAAAATCTTTTATTAGTTAACTAAATTTTAATTTGTATCAGTTTATAAAATTAATATTATATAAATAAAATTTGATATTCTGATAAATACAAACATAGTCCAAAACATGCCTGGGTCGGGTCTAAAATTTAGTTTTAAAATACGAAAAATATACATGTCGACAAAAATTAAAGTTGGATATCCGGGTAACGAAATGCATAACCCCAAGAACGGATGCACGTACGTACGCGTAGCCATCAAACAAGTCCGTTTCACTGAACGGGATGAGAACAAGATGCATGGATCTACCACAAGGTTAGGGGTATCATGCAGGCCATACAATGTATTTTTAAAATATTTTATGTGACTTTAAATGTTATATATAAAAATGCAGATGCCAGATATAATGCGAGTATGCAATGTATAAATTAAAATGAAAGTGCACGAGTCTACGTAACAAGTTAGGATAGATCATAAACATGAATCAAGACAGATTTCAAGCAAGCGGGTCGGATCGGATGCAAATACAAATGTCAAATACACTATTCGCACCCAAAACACAGTAAATCAGGAAAAATATCATAAATAAAGAAATACTCAAAATAGAACTGGTATAAATGAACTAGGGTGTTACATTATACCCAACTACAAAAGAATTTCGTCCTCGAAATTCCCAAAATAAGAAAAGATAAACAATCAAGAATCTTCAAGAATAGTTGTGGAAATTTCTATCGAATCTCGTCTTCTCGTTCCCAAGTTGATTCTCCGTACGAGCGATTTCCCCAAGAAACAAGTACGAGACGGATAACCTTGTTCTTAAAGTCCTTTTCTCTTCGATCAACAATCGACATCGGTCATTCTTCAAAGGTTAAATCCTCCCTTCCAGTCAGCTCCGAATGATCCAGCACGTGTGTTTCATCTCGAACATACTTACGGAGTTGAGATACATGAAACACGTCATGAACATTCGCCAAAGATTTTGGTAACGCCAATCGATAAGCCACTTCTCCAACACACTCCAAAATCTCAAAAGGTCCCACGAATCGAGGACTAAGCTTACCTCGACTCCCAAAACGAATCACTCCTCTAGTCGGTGATATCTTCAAGAATACCCGATCACCTACAACAAACTCTAAAGATCTTCTCGATATGTCGGCCTAACTCTTCTGCCGATTTTGTGCTGCCTTCATATGATTCCGGATAGTGTTAACATTTTCTACGGTTTGCATGATCAAATCCGGTCCCAACAATCTTCGTTCTCCAACATCGTCCCAACAAACAGGTGAGCAACACTTGCGACCATACAACGCTTCGAATGGAGCTATCTGAATAGTCGCCTGAAAGCTGTTATTGTAAGAAAACTCCACCAAGTGTAGATGATCCCCCTACGAACCCTTGAAGTCCAACATGCAAGCTCTCAACATATCTTCAAGAGTTTGGATCGTTCTCTCCGACTGGCCATCTGTCTAAGGATGATAAGCTATGCTAAATTTCAATCGCGTCCCCAAACTTTCCTGTAAACTCCTCCAGAAGTGCGATAAGAATCGGGTGTCACGGTCGGACACGATGCTCACAGGTACTCCATGCAATCTCATAATCTCCTGCATGTACCGTTCTGCTAACGTTTCCGTTGACTGACCAACTCGAAATGGTATGAAATGAGCTGCCTTGGTCAATCGATCAACAATCACCCAAACTGCATTGTTGCCCTTTGGATTCCGCGGTAAAGCTGTCACGAAATCCATGGTTATATGTTCCCACTTCCATTGAGGAATCGGAAGTGGTTGCAATAAACTAGCAACCCTTTGATGTTCAACCTTAACTTGCTGACACACCAAGCACTTCGCTACAAAGCGAGCAATCTCCCTTTTCATACCTTCCCACCAGAAATGTTGTCTTAGATCACGGTACATCTTTATGCCTCTTAGATGTACGGAATATGTAGAACTGTGCGCCTCCTTCATAACTTCTTCGCTAATGTCTCCCTTCGTCACACACAAACAGCTACCATATCGCAACGAACCATCTTCATGAATCATCAAGTCCGTTCGAAGTCCTGCTTCAACCTGTTCTCAAAACTTTTGCAATCTTGGGTCGTGCGACTGCGCTGCTTTAATATTATCGATCAACGACGACTGTACTTGCAGCTGCATCAACTGTCCCGAAGAATGCGGTAACACGATCTCCAACTCGAATCTCCGAAAATATTCGATAAGTTTGTTCTGTGCAGTCAATATATGAATTGCTGGTAACCGACTAAGTGCATCCGGCACTATATTAACTTTCCCCGGATGGTACTTAAGATCAAGATCGTAGTCAGCCATCAGCTCCAACCATCTACGCTGCCTCATGTTAAGCTCTTTCTGTGCGAACCCATACTTTAGGCTTTTATGATCGGTGAATACTTCGACCCTTTCGCCCAATAAGTAGTGTCTCCAAATCTTCAAAGCGAAAATTACAGCTACTAGCTCCAAATCATAAGTTGGATAATTCTTCTCATGGATTTTCAATTGTCTTAATGCATAAGATATAACCTTCCCATGCTGCATCAAAACACATCCCAAACCTGATTTTCAATTGTCATGATGCGTAAGCTATAACCTTCCCATGCTGCATCAAAACACATCCCAAACCTTTCCCAGATGCGTCGCTGTGAATCACCAATCCTCCAGAACCGTATGGTACGGTCAAAATAGGAGCAGTTATCAACCTTTACTTCAACGCCTCAAAAGCTGACGCACACTTTTCCGTCCATACGAATAGTACTTCCTTTCGCGTAAGCTTGGTCAAAAGCTCAGCCAAACGAGCAAAATTCTCCACGAACTTTCTGTAGTATCCTGCAAGTCCAAGAAAACTTCTGATCTCTGCTACGTTCTTCGGAATCAGCCAATCTTGAACTGCTGCAATCTTCTCGGGATCAACAGCAATTCCATCTCCGGATACGGTATGCCCCAAAAACTTCACTTCTTCAAGCCAAAACTCACACTTGCTCATTTTTGCATACAATCTTTCTTGCCTCAATATCTACAGTGTGATCTTCAAGTGTTCTGCATGCTCTTCAATGCTTCTCGAGTAGACCAGAATATCATCGATGAACACCACTATAAACTGGTCCAAGAACAGTGAAAAGATTCGGTTCATCAAGTCCATAAATATCGCTGGTGCATTCGTGACTCCGAATGGCATCACTAAATACTCGTAATGTCCATACCGAGTTCGTAACGCAGTCTTGCAAATATCATATGATTTAACTCGGACCTGATGATATCCGGATCGTAAATCCAGCTTCGAGAATACCCTCGCGCCACTGAGTTGCTCAAATAATTCGCCAATGCGAGGGATCGGGTACTTGTTCTTAATAGTCACCCGGTTTAATTCTCGATAATCGATGCACATCCTTCTTATGTCATCTTTCTTCTTGACTAGAAGAACTGGAGCTCTCCAAGGTGAATTGCTGCTGCGAATCCAACCCTTCTCAAGCAATTCGGTAACCTGCTTCTTTACTTCTTCCAACTCCACTGGTGCCATCGGATAGTACGCCTTTGAGATTGGCGCTGCACCAGGAACAACATCGATCGCAAACTCCACATCTCGTTTGGCGGTAAACCCGAGATGTCCTCGAACACGCCCATGAACTCTCGAACTACAGCTGGCGCTTCCTCCTTATCAACTTCCATCGACGAAAGAACACTGTTTGTCGGCCTAGCCCTAAACTCGACTAGCCCGACAGAACTGCTTTCTCCAGCAAAAACAAATTCCGGATGTCCGGGAATCTGGAAAATCACTTTCTTTACCCTACAATCAATGTGAGCGTGGAAAGTGTCGAGAAAATCCATTCCCAAGACAACATCATAACTGCCGGTATCGATCACCAAGAAATCCGCAAACAACTACTGAACAATCCTTATACTTACTACTAGCTATGATCTTCCTATTCCCAGTGTGTATGTCCCAACAACGAAACAGGGTCGTGCAATAAATTGAATATGCAGCAATAAAAATGGACGACATAAAACAATGGGACGCACCAGAATCGAATAACGCTAATGCGGAAAAATCATGAACAAGTAGGATACCCGAAATGACTTCACCTAAAACCAAACACTGAAGAAGGAAAGTACGGTAAACATGATTCAAGCTTGCGATAAAACATGAACTGATAAGCAATGAAACCAAGAGAAGCAAGCTAATATCACGACCATAAATCAAGGAAAGGAATCAAGACTAGGACTCCAAGTTACTTAAATAGAGTACCGCATTGTAACCATGCCGCGGTACATAGTTACAATCACATAACTCCACTCAAGTCGCCCAAATCCTAGTATTAGAATCAAAGGAACAGGGAGAAACAATAGGGAACCAAAAGGTTTTAAGCCGAGATGCAAAGTTGGTTGCATATCGTCAAGACAAGGGTCAAGAGAAAGATATGATTCAAGAATCACGATAACAATGTGGCAGGACATGTTCCTAATCACGAGCATTCTGATTCGTGTATTAGGTCCAATACCCAACTACAAAAGAATCAAAACCGATTAACCTAAATCCTATGGCTCTGATACCAAACAAACCCTGTCACGCCCTGCTTCCCAGAGTGCGCTAAGATCGGCACGTGACAGAGCCAACCATGCTACCTGTGGCTAGGAAACATCCCTCCACAGTCACATTACGGCTGTCTAGAGATATCAAGAACAGTAGAAATAAAATAAACTATGTAGTACATGTCCATGAGCCAGAATAAACGAGTCAAGAAATAATATGCGGAAGCAATAAATCCAAATAACAATAACAATCTGGAAGGTATGGAAATAACTAAACTAACTGGATACTAACAGGATCCTCACTGCTCGGCCTGACGGCGGAAATACTCCTGATCAGCCTGCGACAAAGGTAGAGGATCTGAGCCATGCAAAACCCAGACGTCAGTGCGTCATAATATCAATAATAATATAATAAGGGGGTAACAAATCATGCAGGCATGAGTATGAACAGTAATAAAAGTATAACAGTAACACGAATAAGAAACAGTGAAGGGTATAAGCACATGTGACGTGCGGTGAGTAATCTAAACTGTGCTACTGGTTATCTATTTTAAAGTCTTCGAAATCAATTAATGTAATCCTCATCGTAACCCATCGGTGATTATTCCATAACACCCGGAAAAACGGCAAACAGTAGGTATTCCGTAACGCCCGGAAAAATGGCAAACAATATGATAGCCCTTTGAGTTACGTTCGGTTACATTCTTGATTTCCCCATACCCCCAAGTTATGTGTTCAAGTCAGGTATTGATAAATCTGAAGCTAATGCCAACACAGGATCAAGCAGGAACAGGTTTGTCTATACAGACAACAGGATATGTCCATCGGAATAACACATCAGGATTGTCGACATTAAAAACAGGATCAGGTAACATGTCAAGTAGTGATATATCAGGTCTTGTCTGGTAGTGTACATGTATCAAGTCATGTCAAGTAGTAGTGTATCAAGTCATGTCAGGTAGTGTACATGTATCAAGTCATGTCAAGTAGTGGTGTATCAGGTCATGTCAAGTAGTACACAGTGTAACAAATGGGTGCCCAACAGTAAGATGTAGCAAGTATGGAATCAGGGTAAAAGTACGGATGTACAATAAAAGCATGGATGCACAAATATCTATCAGGGGTTACATCATGACTAAGTAGGATGCACAATATCAAGCATGGGGTACTAATTTATTAATAATATGAGTTAATGTAATATGGGGTGCAATTAGTTATGCAGAATTAATGGTATGGATACACAAATAAACATGGATGCAAGAATAACTATTAAGGATTGCGACTATAGCTCCATTACTATGTAGAATGCAAATTTTCTAGCATGGGGTGTTAATGTAGCAGTAACATGAAATAACGTGACATGGAATGCAAATAGATATATAATTAATGGTATGGATGCACAAACATCGATTAGGATTACATTTACAGTTCCAAAACTAAGTGGGATGCACATTATTAAGCATAGGGTGTTACTACAATAATAATATGAATTAATACGATCTATAGATGCAGTTATATATATTTTAAATGATATGGATGCAAACGGGTATCAGAAAACAGTAAAACTTTAGTATGAATGTATAATATGATAAACGGGTAACATTTTACTCATATGGATACACAATGATATACCTAGCATGTAGCAAGATGAATTAGCATGCGACTAGATATGTAAATAACGATATGGATGCATATGGATATCCGAAAACAGGAAAACTGTAAAATGGTAATGTGGGATGCATAACTAAACATTATGTGATGTTATTATTCAAATGGGTGCAATATTTTGTAGTCTAGCATGTAACAAGATAAATTTGCATGCACTAAATACAAAATAAATTGTACGGATGCAAACGGACGTCGTAAAACTGTAAAACTATAACATGGGATGCATAATTTTAAATACATGTATTATATTTATTCAAATGGATGTAAATATAGTAACATAGCATGTAGCAAGGTAAACTTGCCTCAATCGAATCATGCGACGGATACGCACGGCACGTCCGACGTCGGTAAATCGTCGCAACGCACACGCAGCACGCGGGACGGGTCCAGGCAAGGCAAGAGGGTGATCACATAGGCAAGGTACGTTCACTGGATCACTTAGATCGTCAGTGACGAGCACGGCTCCGGCGGTGATCACCGGAATCAAGAAAAAAGATCAAGAAAAAGAAAGAAGAAGAAGAAGAAGTAAGAAGAAGAGGCTGTGTATTAAATAAGAAAATAAATAAATAAATAAATAAAATATATAAATATATATATATATATATATATATATATATATATATATATATATATATATATATATATATATATATATATGCAGAGGAGAGAGAGAGAGGGTCACGAGAAAGAGAGGGGATGGGGTTGTTAGTTTGTTAGGAAATTAGTTTAGATTTAAATTTAAAAAATCTTTTATTAGTTAACTAAATTTTAATTTGTATCAGTTTATAAAATTAATATTATATAAATAAAATTTGATATTCTGGTAAATACAAACATAGTTCAAAACATGTCGGGTCGGGTCTAAAATTCAGTTTTAAAATACGAAAAATATACATGTCGACCAAAATTAAAGTTGGATATCCGGGTAACGAAATGCATACCCCCAGGAACGGATGCACGTACGTGTGCGTAGCCATCCAAACAAGTCCGTTTCACTGAACGGGACGAGAACAAGATGCGCGGATGCTACCATAAGGTCAGGGGTATCATGCAGGCTATGCAATGTATTTTTAAAATATTTTATGTGACTTTAAATGTTATGTATAAAAATGCAGATGCCAGATATAATGCGAGTATGCAATGTATAAATTAAAATGAAAGTGCACGAGTCTACGTAACAAATCAGGGTTGATCATAAATATGAATCAAGACAGGTTTCAAGCAAGCGGGTCGGGTCGGATGCAAATACAAATGTCAAATACACTATTCGCACCCAAAACACAGTAAATCAAGAAAAATACCATAAATAAAGAAATACTCAAAATAGAACTGGTATAAATGAACTAGGGTGTTACACTACCTCAAAAAGGGATTTATTAAACCGAGCTCGTCATCTTGGGGGCTCCGGTTCTTTTGGTACCTAAGAAGGATGGAACTAAGTGGATGTGTATCGACTACCGGGAGTTAAATAAGGTAACAATAAAAAATAAGTATCCCTTACCGAGGATAGACGATTTGTTCGATCAATTTGAGGGATCTCGAATGTTCTCAGAGTTGGATTTGCGGACGGGTTATCATCAACTCAAAGTAAAAGCGTCTGATATACCTAAGATGGCTTTCAGGACTAGCTATGGACACTTTGAATTCCTAGTGATGCCTTTTGGAGTAACCAATGCTCTAGCAGTATTTATAAATTTGATGAACCAAGTGTTTTACGAATACTTAGACAAGTTTTTCGTTATATTCATCGACGATATTCTTGTGTATTTGAAAAATCAGGAGGAATACACGGAACACTTACATGCGGTGCTCGAAACTTTGCGTCAACACCAACTATATGCAAAGCTCAGCAAATGCGAGTTTTGGTTAAAGCGGGTAGCGTTCTTGGGACATGTTGTGTCAGGTGAAGTGATTTAAGTGGATCCGGCAAAGATTGTCGCAGTTCAGACATGGCCGATACCAAGAACAGTTACAGAGATCAGAAGCTTCTTAGGACTTGCTGGATATTACCGCCGTTTTATTAAGAACTTCTCCAAGATTGCAGAACCATTGACTACCTTGACTCGAAAGGATGTGCCGTATATATTGTCCGAGGGTTGCGAGGAAGCATTCGCCGAGTTGAAGACTCGTTTAATCTCAGCACCCATTCTTACAATTCCCGACAGAACTGGAGGTTTCAACATACATTGCGACGTCTTGGGAAAAAGGTTTGGGATGTGTTTTGCACCAACATGGTAGGGTGGTGGCTTACGCGTCAAGATAATTAAAGGTGCATGAATGAAATTACCCAATGCACAATTTAGAGCTTGCCGCAATTGTCTTCGCACTCAAAATTTGGAGGCACTACTTATTGGAAGAGAGGGTAGAGATTTACACTGATCATAAGAGCTTGAAGTATATCTTCACCCAAAAGAAGCTCAACATGAGACAGAGGAGACGGCTAGAATTAATGGCGGATTTTTATGTAAGTTTACAGTACCATCCGGGGAAGGTGAATGTAGTCCCGGACGCTTTGAGTCGCCAACCAATGGTTTTGAGTCTAACTGCTCATTGGAGAAATCATCAAGACCTCAATGAACTAGAGACTGAGATGATTATGCCATGAATACTTGCATCCTTCATGAATCTGCAAATTCACTCCATGTTAATCGAGTGAATCAAAATAGCTCAAATTGAGGACACTAGATTGCAAATGATCAAAGAACAAGTAGACACGAATCTGCGGGCAGACTTCATCATCCACAAAGATGGTTCTTTAAGGTATGGAAGCAGTATCTGTATGCCTAAGGGCGAGATAAGAGAAGAATTATTAAGAGAAGCATATAGTTCTCCATACTCTGTTCATCCGGGAGGAACAAAGATGTACAAGGACCTAAGACAAAACTATTAGTGGCATGGGATAAAGCGAGAGATAGCCAAGAGTGTGTCCAAATGCCTTGTTTGCCAACAAGTAAAGACTGAACACCACAGGACGACATGTCTATTACTGCCCTCACCGATACCTAAGTGGAAATGGCAAAATATCACAATGGATTTTGTGACCGCACTTCTTCGCAGCTCCAAGGGAAACGACGCAATATGGGTGATAGTGGATCGACTCACCAAGTCGGCACATTTCATTTCTTTTCGAGTCTTCCAATCAACTTAAAGCCTCATCAAGAGGTATATGGAGGAGATTTTCAGGTTGCATGGAGTGCCAATTTGCATTGTGTCCGACCGAGATACGCATTTCAGATCTCAGTTTTGGCAAAGTCTACAAGAGTGTCTGGGCACGAATTTGAGTTTCAGTACTGCCTACCATCCTCAGACCGATGGCCAATCAGAAAGGGTTATTTAGGTTCTCGAAGACATGCTCTGGGCCTGCATGTTGGATTTTAAAGGATCTTGGGAAGATCACCTATACTTGGTATAGTTTGCTTACAACAATAGCTACCAGTCTAGTATCGGCATAGCGCATTTCGCCGCTTTATATGGGCGGAAGTGTAGATCACTGTTAAGTTGGGACGATATTGGGGATCGAGAACTTTTGGGCCCCGAGATGATTGTCGAGACAGTGGAGGTGATAAGAACAATCAGGGAACAATTACGCATAGCACAAGATCGGCAGAAATATTAGGCTGATACAAAGAGAAAGCCCCTAAAATTTCAACCAGGAGAACACGTGTTTTTGAAGATTCTCCTAACCAAGGAGTGATACGTGTTGGGAAACGTGGAAAACTCGGCCCACGGTTCATAGGTCCTTTCGATATCCTCGAACGAGTTGGGGAGGTTGTGTATCGCTTAGCCTTACCCCTTTCTCTGGAAGGCGTACACAACGTTTTGCATATCTCAAAGTTGAGAAGGTATGTCGGCAATCCTGGTCACATTTTGGATCATTCTGAAATCACCGTAGGGGCTGATCTAACCTATGAACAACAACCGTTGAGATTCTAGATTGGAAGAAGAAGACCTTGTGGGACAAGACGATAAAATTAGTTAGGGTCATATGGAGGAAGGACTCTCTGGATGAGTCCACGTGGGAAAGAGAAGATGAGATGAGAGAATGATGTCCTTGCCTATTTGGATTTTCCCCTATGTAAAATTTTTTTCTCTTTCCGCTACCTTCATAATTTCGAGGACGAAATTGTTTTAAGGAGGGTAGATTGTAACGACCGTATTTTCTAATACTCAATAACATGACTTTTATTTTTAGTACCGAGTATTTAACTGCATAATTTCTTGACGGAAAAAAATATTTTATTTTTTTAAAAAGTGATGTGAATAATTGTTAAAGCATTGAAATATAATTAAAAGAATTTTCAAAAAAATCTATTTATGCATTTCTAGGCTTAAAATGCTCTAATGAAATTTTATAATGCCTTAAAATAATTTACGTATTTTGTTTTATAAATTAAAATAATTATTTCGTAATTAAAATATTTTCGAGAATAAAATAGATTTTTAAATAATTATGATAACTAATAAATATCATATATATAGGAATATTATTTAATTTTAGCCCAAAATCATTTATAAATAGAAGATAATGATAAAAAAATATTTTCTGGAATTTTCTCATATTTTCCCCGTATTTTACAATATTTAAAAAAAATTAAAACCAAACTCGATTTTTCTAAAAATAAACAATTTAATTTTCTTTTATAAAAAGAAAGAAATATTAAATCAACATTTAACCTGGACCGTTGGATGCGACATCCAATGGCCCAAAATCGATAGCAAAAAAATCAACATTTAACCTGGACCATTGGATGCGAGATCCAACGGCCCAGAATCGCTGGCGGCGCCCACGTGGTGCGGGACCACGCAAAACCGCGTGATCCCTCACACAGCCACGTGGCACTCCGCCAGCGATTCTGGACCTTTGGATCTCGCATCCAACGGTCCAGGTTAAATGTTGATTTAATATTTCTTTTTTCTAAAAGAAAACTAAACTGTTTATTTTTAGAAAAATCGAATTTGTTTTTAAAAAATTTGCTAAAAATATTGTAAAATACGGGGGAAATATGAGAAAATTCTAGAAAACATTTTTTATTGTTATCTTCAGTTTAAAAATGATTTCGGGCTAAAACTAAATAATATTCCTATATATATGATATTTGTTAGTTATCATAACTATTTAAAAATCTATTTTATTCTCGAAAATATTTTAATTATGAAATAATTATTTTAATTTATAAAAAAATACGTAAATTATTTTAGGGCATTATAAAATTTCATTAAAACATTTTGAGACCAGAAACACATAAATAGATTTTTTTTTGAAAATTCTTTTAATTATATTTCAATGCTTTAACAATTATTCACATCACTTTTTAAAAAATAAAATATTTTTTCCATCCAGCAATTACGCAGTTAAATACTCGGTACTAAAAATAAAAGACCTTTTATTTAGTATTAGAAAATAAGGTCGTTACAGGATCTGTGATTGGCTCCAAGCCATCAGCGGAAATATCGCTCCGACTATCGTCGGCCGCTGAAGGAACTAATTCTTTCTGCACTGCTGACCGACTAGAAAATTCCTCAATCTAATAGAATCCCAAATCATGACCTACTTCTGTCTTTTGCGAAAATTCTTCCCCGAGGAAATCGCTCGATGTTTCCTCCCCGAGAAAATCGCTCGATGTTTCCTCCCCGAGGAAATCGTTCATTATTTCCTCTCCGAGAAAATCAACGCCGCACGACCAAATGTTAGTCACGGTCCTATCATATACTCATGGACACAAGTGACCTCTCAGGTCTCTCGTTCGTCTACTCCTTATAAGGAGTTGACTGTACTGTCTTTGAAAACACATGACCATGAACATAAGCCACTACTAACAACGCATCTCCCAAACAATACTTAAGATTAGCCCTTACCATCATGTTCTTTATCATATGTAGGAGTTCCAAATTTTTCTCTATACAACACCATTTTGTTGCAGAGTTTACGGTATCATCAGTTATCTGACGACTCTTTTTCCTTCATTCAGTTCCCTGAACTGCTAATATAGATACTCATGGCTTACTTACAGTTCCCAGAAATGCTCCGTGAAACACGCATAACCATGTTTGCGTGAACCGACATTTCACTTCACTAATTGTAACAACTCCAATTTCAATGTACAGAAAAATTGTTTAAAAGTTAATGTAAAAATAGGGTATTTGCAAATCTTGGGTACACTATAAATATTTGTTTCACTTTTGAACAGCAAGAAAGAGTTTGTAGCTCACTGGTAAATGCCTTGCACTGCTGAGACATAGCACCTGAGTTCAAATCCCATCAGCCACATTATCTTTTCATTTAATTTTCTTTTAATATTTTAGAAGCCCAAGGGTTTGCACGTGCACTACACGTAGAATGAAGAGTCACAGAATAAATAAACACGTGCACTGGGGTATATGAGACGACGGGGACACGTGGCACTAAACCAAGCCAATTCCACCGGTTTTCGACCGGCAGATCCGTAAGAAAAACCAGCACCGCCGGGTCCCCCGTTGGAAACGGTCTCCATCTTTTCACCCGAGCATCTCTTCGCCTACCCCACAAATCTCACATTGTTTATTTTCTCTGCATTCATCCAAAGAACAATAAAACACCATTTAATCCAATTTTTAATGCAAATTTTAATGCATTCTTTAATCCTATAAACCCTAATCATACCATATAAATACCACACCATATTTCACCCCTCCTCACTCAAAAATTCCCTGCCAAAACTCTCAAAAATTCTCAAGTCCTTATAGTGTGAAAGTGGAGTTAGCGAAGGGCGAAGTTCCGGCGAAATTCCGAGGAGTTTCCGGCAACAAATCGATGCCTTGACACCTTCCCTAGCTTCTCCTCTCTGTTCTTTTGTTCCCTAGCCTGTAAGTACCCTCTCCCCCTCTCATCTTTCATTCTAAAACTCTCATTTCTAAAACCCGACGAAAGCGGGGTTAATCCGACTTCTGATTCGGTTTTTTTTTAAAATTCCATTTTTATTAAAAAATAAAATTCCATTCTCTCATATAATGATTAAAAAATATTAACAAACACATTAAAACAAGTTTCATTTCAAATGAATCATTTATGCAACTTTTATCATAGTTTTACGGTAAAATACCATATGTTTTATTTTCGACATCAAATCAACATAATACTTGTATTACATTTAGATAGCTCATGAGGTAATGACCTACCTCATCACAACACACATCTTTGATATAGTACGATGAAATTTTGGGAATATAGTTATGGGATAATACGACATTACACATAAATACCATCAAACTTGCAAAACCGTTTCTTTAAAAACGGTGTTAATCAATTCCTTACAATTGCGCCTCTTTAACCCACTTTTGGGGACCCCATTCAGGATGGTGTGGGTTATCACATATTCTCGGGCCTCATAGAGCGGAATTCAGACCTCCACAAGGAGCATTCGAATTCCGATGGAATTTCTAATACCATTTTTAAGAAAATGAGATTTCTAGAAAAATAAATCAAATTTATTTTTACATAAATATATATATGTATTATCAAAAGATCTATTTTAAATGTATTATACAATATTCTAAGTTTTCTAAATCAAAGGAATCACCATTACATGAAACTACAATCCAAATACAAAGCAATTCCAATATTTCAATAAAATACCATATACTATGAAAACTAGGTTCTACTCACTAGAAATTTTACTTTTATAAAATATGCATCTATGAAAACCCTAAAGATGATAATTAAATACTTGAGGTGTATTTTGAAAGTATATCAAATTATTTTTACATAAAACCCCTTCAAGTTATATAAATTTACAATAAGGACCCTAGTAAATATAGGTTTAAGCGGAACCAATTCTCTTGAGCCTCAGGGAGCCGGAGAAAGTGGGTGCTTTCCTATCTAAGCTAGAAAATCTAACAAACGGTGTTATCAATACGACAATTGTTTTGGAAAAAAACACAAATCCTGTCGTCCATGTGCAACAGTTACCGATAACATCAAAACTAATTTAGAACTTTAATTTCTTTCAAAGTGTCTGACTCAGACTGAGTCACAATCTAATCAATCTGACTTGAATATGATTCAAGTATAAAACAACAACTCAACATGAATCCTTCTATTCAATCTATATTGACTGAACCGAAACATGGATATACTCCGTCTATATGTCTATCCATTATATCCGTTCCATTTGTCTGATATCATGGTTTCGGCAAGTCGTCCATCTATATAACAAAACAATACAATCAATACAAAAGACATCGCGGGGTTTTTAAAAGGGTAGATTGGTACGGAAAGTGTTAAAAGTGGCACGAGACTGTAACCATAATACGCCTAACCTGAATATCCATTTCCGTTGTACCGTGGCTGAACGGTTCCTTGTGCTCCGTATACCTTAGTCTCCGGAATAGTATGACTCCTCTCGTATACACTGGCATTTTCTGTACCAAGCTACAAACAACTGTGTTAACATTATAATAAAAAACTATATAGTTATATTCTCCTTCTGTCTAACTCTACTAATCTTTGGGGCTTACCGAGCGATTGTTAGCTGATGACATTCCTTCTCTTATTTCTTTGGAATGTTGTCAGGTAGATCGGACCATCTAGAAATCGAGCCCAGCACTGAAGACTTGGAGCAGTTTGAAGAAGCCTCTGAGGTTTAGATACTTGTACATACTATTTCCATTTCAGTTATGTCATTATTTAGGCATTGCTTTCTACTCATGTATTTACATTTCAGTTGTATTGTAAAAAAAATGTTAAATAAATAAAGTTGTTGTTCATTTACATTTTGTCTCTTGTGTACATTATAATTTATATTGCCTAGATACGTTTAGCGTGTTTACTTCTGAGTAAATATGTAGCGGGCCTCGCCGCATCCCCTTCCCGTACACTGGAAAGCTGGGCGTGACAGGATTTGTTGGCGGCCCATGAAAGTCAGTTCTTCATGGACATGCGGGTCAATTCTGCATGAATTCCTAAGAAATATAACACAAGAAACAACAACTGAAAACATTATTTACATTACATATTCCTTGAATCTTATCTTTTGAATCCATCTTAACCATATTTTTCTTTCAAGGTTATGGATTCCCCAAACAATACTAGCACCAATGTCAACAACACACCTCCACCTCTACAGCTTACGCCTATCATCACTGCTCCGATCAATGAGCAGACGTTCTTGCTTGAGGCAATCCGAAGCCTCCTGGAAGGACAGCAACAACAAACTGCTATATTAATGAACCGTCCATAAGAGGAAGCCCCAGGGGTAAAGCAATTCCGAGCTTTATACCCCAAGTAATTTTCGGGAAAAGAGAGCCCTCTAGAAGCTAAGGAATGGGCTCAGAGTATTGAGGATGATCTGGCAACAGCACAAATGCCAGAGGTCGCTTGGGTACGAGTTACGAAGCTGCAGCTCACTGACAATGCCCGAGTCTGGTGGAAGGCGGAAGAAAGCCGTCTTGCCCAACCGATCGAATAGAAAACCTTTCGCGATATGTTCGACGCGAAATACTTCCCTGAGACTGCCAGATTTGACATGGAACAGCAGTTCATCCACCTACAACAGGGTTCGATGTGGACCAAATCCTTGGATGAGTATGATACTGAGTTTACCATGCTCAGTCGGTAAGATATGTCTCAATATTTCGATTTTTAAATACCACATACTACACAGATAACACAATACCTTAACAGATTCGCGGCACACTTGATACCGACGGATGAGATCAGAGCCCGACAATTTCAGCAAGGGTTAGATCCAGAGATCCAACCCGCGTTAGCTACAGGGGATTTTCCGACCCATGAATTGGCTCTGAAAACTGCCCGTCGATATGAGGCAGTGGTAAAGATGAGGGGTAGACCTCAATCTGCCGGAGTAAAGCACTCTTCCATCTAGTGAAAGTCTACCTTAGCACCACCATGAGGTTCTAGAAGCATCAAGCATGCCAAATTCAAAATTTTCATGGTGCTTAGTTAAACTATACAAGATCTTTACTAGAAGTTTAGGGTTTGCCTTTGTGATGTGAACAACTAGAGAAAAGAAAAGAGCATACAACCTTTGTAGTTCGAGTCCTTCACTTCTATAGCTCCGAGTTGAAGTCAGCGCAACTCTACTAGGCTCCTCTTCAAGTTGAATGAACCTCCTTCGTGATCTTCGCGCCAAAGACGATCCATCCGAAGTTCCTCTAGCCCAAGCTAACTCTACACTAAACTCCTTTAGTGTAGGAAACAAACCACACCAAATTGCTATTTTGCTGTGGGATGGTGAAGTAGGGGATGTTAAAAGATCACAAGTTTGTGTTCAAGCTTCATGATTCACATCTTATGTGAGGGTTGAAGCTTGAACCATGGCAATTGAGGAAGAAGATGAAACTAGAGAGCAACCATGGGAGCAACTCAAGAAAATGGCTAAGTGTTGAGAATGAGACTAGAATGAATGGCAACTCTTGACCCCAACTCATTCAAGCATGGAATTTTGCAATATAAAATTGCAACCATACGTGAATAGTAAGTCAAGATGAATAAACAAATATAACTCCCATGCTTGCAGCCATGCTCTCAATTTACACCTCATTTCTATTTTTCTCAAAAATAGAAATGAGGTGTAAATTGAGAGCATGGCTGCAAGCATGGGAATTATATATATAATGAAGAATAATTAGTGAGCTAATGATATTAGTTAAGATATAATTATATCACATATAATGTATATCACATTATTAAATCAACAATTGATTTAATAATCCGGTTATATCATATATGACCGACTAATATCATTTATCTGTATATCACATTATCAAATCAACACTTGATTTGACAATCTAGTTATATCACATATAACCGAACCGATAACAGATAACTGCCAGATTATAATACGGTATCACATACACGTATTTAATCAGGCCCACACACATATCACATATGTGTCCCACTTCGTTTCGTTTGAACCAAGGAACTTCTGTGTGAGACTCTAAAGACTCGTCAATACGCCAGCAGTAGGTGATGATCATATCAGTCACCTACAAGCCGTTAGCGGTACTAGCTGGATGTAACGCTACCCGAGTATTGAACGATATGAAGATCAACAAGCAAGCTCGTCCATACTCTCCATGAAGCCTATCAGTAACACTACCGTACAGTCCGGTATCTTCATTTGATATGTTGCATATCATATCTAGGGGTGGTAAACGTCAGACCCCAGTAACGTGATAAGTCATGCCGATGTCTGGCCTATAACGGTTTGAGAAACTACTGATAACTCTTATCAGTAAATCTCGGCAGTAGCCCTGGCCAGGGACTTCTAGTTATAGCCAATCGAGCATAGCTCATCATCAACCCCCAATACCGGGAGTGACGAAATCCCTCCTATCGCTCATTGTTTCCATGTGACTCGAGACTGTACCCAAAATCCACCTGTTTGCACGACTCCTTTGAGCCGTGGTAGGGAGGAAATCAAAGCACAGTGGGAGCCACACAAGACTCTATGACGATCTCGGGTCTACAGACTAATCTGTACCAGTGTCACCAGAGGACTGCTATCTGACGATAGGTATACTACCACATAGGAGTCCTCGATGAGTCCTGTTCAGTGTACCCATTTTCCAATGAGCACCTGTGTACAATCTTTGATATTACACACCAATGGTTGTGGGATCAACCATCACCCTCTAAGGGACAAGAAACGTACACACTAGTCTACTCTGGAATATCGATGCCCTAGTCTCGATATTCCCTCGACAAGAAACTGATTAAAGGATGTACTTTTGGACCACCCTGGCCCCACGTAGTCAAGTACATATCCTAAGAACTTTATTAACATGTGAGAGCAAGACAGTAAAGAATACCAGTCAACATGTTAAGATAAAGAGTAACCAGATAGCATACTATCATGTCGAGCAAGAAAGTCCTCTATATATATGTCCAAGCATCCACTTTAATATACATCACATGTACAATAATGGAATCTAGGGCATACATATTCCGAACATCCAGATGGCAGGAGGAGCCTCTTTAAGGCCACAATTTGTGCCCAGGAGACCGGGAGTACCGAAAAACCGGCCTAGCCCAGCCTTTTGCACATACTGCAGGAGAGATGGACATCTGGCAAAAGACTGCCAGCGTGCGAATCGCCTTTACTTAGTCTGCGGCTCAGCTACTCATGACATTGAAACTTGTCCTCGTAGACATAACCCAAATGCTGCACCCAGACAAGTTATCACTTACCCGCAGCGGCCAGCTATTTAGGCACCTGCTCCACGACTCGCTCTCCCTGCTCTACCACCTCGTGGACTGACTGCACCTCCTCCTCGTCAGTTCCATCAAGCTCAACGGAACCCACCTAAAGGACAAAGGAACGAACAGAGGAATGCTCCTCCAGCAATGAGGAATGTACCGAGGCGACAGGCTTTCACAATGACTATGTAAGAAAATAAAGCCACTGGCCAAGTCATCACTGGTAACACTTCCCTTTCAAACTCTCTTTCAGTCCATATACATACCTATATATATTATCATTATACCTAAAACATATCCCACATACCTTAGGTATAATCTTAGTAGCTTCACTTCATGCACTCGCACTCTTCGATATTGGAGCATCTTATTGCTTTATGTCTCAACGGTTCGTCCGAACTCATGCGATTCCAGTCACACCGCTTGTATCCAGCCGGAATGTCAGTTTAGAGAACAACGTTCTAAAGGAAACAATGGGATACAACCTGTGTCCAATGTTCGTCTGCAGTAGAGAGTTCTATGCTTACTTCAAGGTGTTGGACATACCGAACTTCAAGGTGGTTCTGGGTATGGATTGGTTAGGAACCTTCTATGCTGCCATTGACTGTCGTCAAAGGAGAGTAGTGTTCGAGATTCCAGACCATCCGGTCTTTTATTTCAAAAGTGGAGATCGTACCCTGGAGCCAGGCACTTATAAGGAAAAACCAAATAAGGCAGTGATTGCTACGCATCAGGCGGAAGAAGACAAGTCAGAGGTAGTTCGAGAGTTCGATGATGTATTTCCTTAAGTCATATCATGTTTGCCTCCCGATCGAGCTCCTAAATTCAGCATTGATTTGGTACCTAGAGCACAACCGGTGATCAAAGCACCTTATCGTCTAAGTCCTGAAGGTTTGAAGGAGCTCCGAACTCAGTTGGACGAATTATTGAAGAAATGATGGATTCGTCATAGCACTTCAAGTTGGGGATCTCCTGTTTTGCTCGTGAAGAAGAAGGAAGGTTTATACTGCACATGCATTGATTATAGAGCCTTGAACGAAGTAATAATAAAGAACAAGTAACCACTACCGCGCATCGACGATTTATTCGATCAGCTAAGTGGATCTTGTGTTTTCTCTAAGTTAGATCTTTGTTCGGGTTATCATCAGGTGAAGGTCAAGAAAGCTAATATTCAGAAAACAGCATTAAGAACTCGCTGTGGACATTACGAATATCTCGTGATGCCATTTAGAGTGACCAACGCACCAGCAATATTCATGAACCTGATGAATCAAGTTTTCCGAGAGTACCTAGACAGGTTTGTTGTCATCTTCATCGACGACATCCTAGTGTATTCAAAAAGTCGGAAAGAACACGCCGAACACTAGAGAATTGTCCTAGAGACTTTTCGACGGCATCAACTCTATGCCAAATACAGCAAGTGTGAGTTTTGGCTAGATCAAGTCGGATCTATAGGACATATTGTATCAGGCGAAGGAATCTCTGTAGATCCAGCAAAGGTATCAGCCGTAAGCGAATGGCCGACACCTAAGTCAGTGAAGGACATTCGAAACTTCTTGGGTTTAGCAGGATATTACAGAAGATTCATTGAAGAATTTTTCAAGATTGAAACACTCCTGACCAAGCTTACACGTAAAGATGAAGAATTCATGTGATCAGAAGCATGCGGGTGAGCTTTCGTAGAACTCAAGTCAAGATTGACATCAGCGCCTATCCTTGTCATACCGGACCAAACTGGAGGTTTCGTAGTGCATTGCGATGCATCCGGTAAAGGATTAAGATGTGTTCTACATCCGCACGGTAAGGTTGTAGCTTATGCATTAAGGCAACTGAAGATTTATGAGCGCAATTACCCAACGCATGATCTGGAGTTTGCAACCGTAATCTTTTCTCTCAAGATTTGGCACCATTATCTTCTTGGTGAACGAGTGGACGTATACACAGATCACAAAAGTCTGAAATATGTATTTACTCAGAAAGAGCTGAATATGCGGCAAAGAAGATGGTTAGAATTTATGGCGGACTTCGACATCAACCTACAATATCATCCAGGGAAGGTGAATGTAGTACCTGATGCTCTCAGTCGTCAACCATTAGTAATGAATCTCACCCCTCAGTGGAAACTTCAACAGAATTTACATCAAATGGAGATTGAAGTAGTCATGCCAGGTAATGCTTCAAGTTTGATGAACTTACAAGTTCAATCTACCATTGTCAATCAGATCAAAGCAGCTCAAGCAAGTGATGCTAAGTAGCAAAAGATCAGAGAACAAGTAGAGAATGGACTTAGAACAGACTTCATCATTTATGAAGACGGATCCTTGAGATACGGCAGTAGGTTGTATGTACCAAAAGGTTCTGTTCGGGATGAGTTAATGAAAGAAGCTCACAGCTCTCCCTACTCGGTACATCCTGGAGGTACAAAGATATACAAAGATCTACGTCAAAATTACTGGTAGCATGGAATGAAGCGTGAAATAGTCAGAAGCGTCGCTAAATGCTTGGTGTGTCAGCAAGTAAAGGCTGAATATCACAGGACTGCTGGATTACTTCAACTGTTACTTATCCCGGAATGGAAGTGGCAACACATCACAATGGATTTCATGACTGCTCTTTCTCGCAACACGAAAGGTAACGATGCGGTATGGGTTATTGTGGATCGACTCACAAAGTCGGCTCACTTCATCCCATTTAGAGTTGGCCAATCTACTGAGACATTAGCAAAGAAGTACATGGAGGTAAGAATCTAATTAAGATTTAAACACTTCACAATGTACTATCTCTGATACCCATGAAATCATGCAGGAAATCGTGAGATTACATGGAGTACCGGTTTTCATTGTCTCTGATCGTGACACCAGATTCTGAACACAATTTTGGCAGAGTCTGCAAGCTAACTTGGGAACAAGTCTGAACTTCAGAATAGCTTATCATCCATAAACTGATGGTCAGTTTGAGCGAACTATTTAGATCTTGGAGGATATGCTAAGAGCATGTATGCTAGACTTTGGAGGATCGTGGGAAGACCACCTACATCTTGTGGAGTTTTCATACAACAACAACTACCAAGCAAGCATTGGAATGGCACCCTTTGCAGCGTTCTATGGAAGGAAGTGTCAATAGCCATTAAGTTAGGACGACATCGGAGATAGAGAACTCCTTAGACCTGAGATGATAGTATCAACTGTAGATGTGGTCCGCACTATCAGGGAAAGAATGCGCATAGCCCAAGATCGACAGAAGCACTGGGCTGATGCAAAGCGCCATCACTTCGAGTTCCAGCCGGGAGAACATGTATTTTGAAGATATCTCTGAAATGTGGAGTGATTCATTTTGGAAGACGGGGTAAACTTAGTCCGAGATACATTGGACCGTTCGACATACTCGAACGAGTCGGTGAAGTGGCTTATCGCTTGGCACTTCCACCTTCATTGGAAGAAGTGCACAATGTGTTCAACATATCCCAACTCAGAAGGTATGTAAGCGACCTCAGCCATATTCTTGATCACTCCGAGCTCATTATACAGCCAGATTTATCCTGTGAGCAGCAACCTGTTGAAATTCTGGACAAAAAAGTGAAGTCACTTCGGAACAAGGAAGTCAACTTGGTTCGAGTGATGTGGAGAAAAGACACACCGGGAGAATCAACATGAGAAAGGGAAGATGAGATGCGTGCAAGATACCCTCATTTATTTGTAAACCGGTCCTTAAAATAAATTGTAAATTTCGAGAACGAAATTTTTGTAAGATGGGTAGACTGTAACAACTCCAATTTCAATGAACAGAAAATTGTTTAAAAATTAATGTACAAATGGGGTATTTGCAAATCTTGGGTATACTATAGATATTTGTTTTACTTTTGAACAGCAAGAAAGAGCTTGTAGCTCACTGGTAAAGGCCTTGCACTGCTGAGACATAGCATCTGAGTTCAAATCCCATCAGCCATATTATCTTTTTATTAAATTTTCTTTTAATCTTTTAGAAGCCCAAGGGTTTGCACTTGCACTACACGTAGAATGAAGAGTCACAGAATAAACAAACACGTGCACTGGGGTATATGAGGCGAAGGGGACACGTGGCACCAAACCAAACCAATTCCACCGGTTTCCGACCGGCGGAACCGTAGGAAAAACCGGCACCGCCGGGTCCCCCGTTGGCAATGGTCTCCACCTTTTCACCCGAGCACATTTTCGCCTACCCCCACTAACCCCACATTGCTTATTTTCTCTGCATTCATCCAAAGAACAATAAAACACCATTTAATCCAATTTTTAATGCAAATTTTAATGCATTATTTAACCCTCTAAACCCTAATCCTACCCTATAAATACCACACCATATTTCACCCCTCCTCACTAAAAAATTCCCTTCCAAAACTCTCAAAAATTCTCAAGTCCTTATAGTGTGCAAGTGGAGTTAGCGAAGGGCGAAATTCCGAGGAGTTTCCGGCGACGAATCGACGCCCCGACACCTTCCCTAGCTTCCCCTCTCTCTTCTCTTGTTCCCTAGCCTGTAAGTCCCCTCTCCCCCTCTCATCTTTCATTCTAAAACATTTATTTCTAAAACCCTACGGAAGCGGAGTTAATCCGACTTCCGTTTCGGTTTTTCTTTAAAATTTCATTTTTCTTAAACAATAAAATTCCATACTCTCATATAATAATTAAAAAATATTAACAAACACATTAAAACAATTTTCATCTCAAATGAATCATTTATGCAACTTTTATCATAGTTTCGCGGTAAAATACCATATGCTTTATTTTCGACATCAAATCAACATAATACTTGTATTATTTTTAGATAGCTCACAAGGTAATGACCTACCTCATCACAACACAAATTTTTAATATAGCACGATGAAATTTTGAGAATATAGTTATGGGATAATACGACATTACATATAAATATCATCAAACTTGCAAAACCATTTCTTTAAAAACGGTGTTAATCAATTCCTTGCAATTACTCCTCTACAACTCACTTTTGGGGGCCTCATTCAGGATGGTGCGGGTTATCGCACATCCTCGAGCCTAATAGAGCGGAATTCAGACCTACGCAAGGAGCATTCGAATTCCGATAGAATTTCTAATACCATTTTTAAGAAAATGAGATTTCTAGAAAAATAAATCAAATTTATTTTTACTTAAATATATATATGTATTATCAAAAGATCTATTTTAAATATATTATACAATATTCAAAGTTTTCTAAACCAAAGGAATCACCATTACATGAAACTACAATCTAAATACAAAGCAATTTCCAATATTTCAATAAAATACTATATACTATGAAAACTAGGTTATACTCACTAGAAATTTCACTTTTATAAAATATACATCTACGAAAACCCTAAAGACGATAATTAAATACTTCAGGTGTATTTTGAAAGTATATCAAAATTATTTTTTACATAAACCCCCCCCCCCCCAAGTTATATAAATTTACAATAAGGACCCTAGTAAATATAGGTTTAAGCGGGACCAATTCTCTTGAGCCTGATGGGGCCAGAGAAAGTGGATGCTTGCCTATCTAAGGTAGACAATCTAACAAACGGTGTTATCAATACGGTAATTGTCTTGGAAAAAGACACAAATCCTGCCGTCCATGTGCAGCAGTTACCGATAATATCAAAACTAATTCAGGACTTTAATTTCTTTCAAAGTGTCTAACTCAGACTGAGTCACAATCTAATCAATCTGACTTGAATATAATTCAAGTATAAAACTGCAACTCAACATGAATCCGTCTATTCAATCTATATTGACTAAACCGAACCATGGATATACTCCGTCTATATATCTATCCATTATATCTGATATCATAGTTTCGGCAAGTCATCCATCTATATAACAAAACAATACAATTAATACAAAAGACATCGCGGGGTTTTTAAAGGGGTAGATTGGTACGGAAGGTGTTAAAAGTGGTATGAGACTGTAACCATAATACACCTAACCTGAATATGCATTGCCGTTGTACCGTGGATGAACGGTTCCTTGTGCTCCGTATACCTTAGTTTCCGGAATAGTGGGACTCTTCTCGTATACACTGGCATTTTCTGTACCAAACTGCAAACAACTGCGTTAACATTATAATAAAACACTATATAGTTATATTAGCTGACGACATTCCTTCTCTTCATTCTTTGGAATGTTGTCAGGTGGATCGGAACTTCTAAAGATCGAGCCCAGCACTGAAGACTTGGAGCAGTTTGAAGAAGCCTCCGAGCTTTAGATACTTGTACATACTATTTCCATTTCAGTTATGCCATTGTTCAGACATTTCTTTCTACTCATGTATTTACATTTCAGTTGTATTGTAAAAAGAATGTTAAATAAATAAAATTATTGTTCATTTACATTTTGTCTCTTGTGTACATTTTAATTTATATTGCCTAGATACGCTTAGCGTGTTTACTTCTGAGTAAATACGTAGCGGGTCTCACCTCGTCCCCTTCCCGTACACTGAGAAGCGGGGCGTGACACTAATACCACGTTTGATACAAATCAACACTTTAGTCCCGTGTGAGATCAATAGCCATATCAGGTAATTATTAATGAAGGTGAATTAGGAAACTCTACTACATGTCTTCACATTTATTGGTATGTATCTATCGGAGTGAATTATTTGTAATGGATATCCTAATGGTTTTACTCTGGTAGTTTTGCCTCCAAGGCAACTCTCATAAGTAGATGGTTTGATTTTAGCCCAAATACCAACTCATCCATCTCAGATGGTTAAGTCATCTCATCAATCTATTAAACTATTCTACCAAGCCACTTATGACATTTATAGGAGGGTCAATTCTCAAAATCATAATACACACATAAGACAGATTGTCCCATTAAGCTATCCTACTATTCTAAGCCGAAACTGAAACTGTAACCTGACAGGAAGATAATTTATGGATAGCTATCTACATCCCCGATGTAGAATTGACCCGTATATCCTCGATACACGATTTGCTCCTACAAGTTTTTCTTCTCTAAGCAGAAAGCGTACATCCACCCAGTACCCTGACGAGTGGAGTAGTTCAAATTCCCACATTCAAACGTTGGGAAGAACACCAACGGCAAAAGCACTCTACTGGGCCGACCATGCCGCCAAATCCGATCAAAAATGGAAAAAATATCGAACTTATTATATCCATTATTGCCAGCACATTTCTCCATGTCGGATCAATTAAGTTGTTAGCACGTTATTCCTGTTTTCGTAACTCGATTGAACTCTTCCTACGGTAGGACACTCGCCCTTACACACTATTGATCTTGTCAACATATTAGCAGCGCTCTTGGTTCTATCGTCCCTGGCAATTAAACCTTAAACCCCAGTTACTCAAACGTACTCGCAAATGTTAACACATTCTCTTTCCGCATAACTAACTATTTCATATATCAAGTAGAAAACATGTAACCGTCTATTGTTGTTGCTCAACAAAATAACTGGAGCAGCACTGTTCAGATCCCAAATCAATGAAGATATAACTTTTAAGTGTATCCACATTACGTGATTCGACTACTTATATGAAAATAAGGCCAAACCCAGAAATAATGTGATGTTGCCACATCGCATAGATTACCTCGTAATTATCGCACAGTTTATCTCTTGACGCGTAGATACCCTGTAACTACTGCTCAGTATAAACTGCGAATGCTCGGCAATAAAATATATGACCATGAATGATATCGCTTTTCATCACGTCCAACGCGTAAAGTGATCTTAGATGTGCCAATCCTCCGAAGATCGCCGCATCTCGATGGTGCTACGTCGTATAGCCCCGCTAGAATGCTGCCACCTCAATGGGGATGCGTCGTGTAGCCCTGCTACATGCTGCCATCTTGTCATCAGCGTCCAAGTCATTCAGTTTGTTCATATAATATTAAACTAATATTTCTATTTAATTATGTTATCGTCATCTATCATTTTACCCGTGGTGAGACTGGCGATATCTTGAATTTATTATAAATGGGTTAAGACTATGGTATATATTGGAGTACCTTTCTTTTCCAAAGAACGCTTCGTTTTCAACCTATCTTAATAACAATAATAAACTTATATCTTGAAGAAAAAGAAGAAGGCTTATAGCCCCAACCACATCTTTTAAAAGTATAAAATTTAAAATTTTGTTAAAATGATTAAAAAATGGATCACAGATTTCCTAAAAACGAAGTAGATTGGGTAGTTGAATCTATCCTCTCGTCTCCTCTTGAAATCTCCTACGTGAAATTTGTCAGATTAATACAGTATGCGTTTTTGTATATATAATATACCATGCACAATATAAAATGCAATAATCAATCTAACAAATTTCATTTTCATTTAAACTACCATATCGAATTTTGTCCGTTTTATTAAGCTTTTCGTTTTATTCATGAAATTAATACACGTCCCAAGCGCTACCACTGGAACAACCACCCATCAAATATCCAAGATTTTATGTGAGAATAAAAATTTACAACTTTTGTGAGCAAACAAAATTTTCGAAAAAAATATAACTCTCGAAGTTAACAGCAAAATCCTTAACTAATCCAAAACTTAAGTGGAAAACTCTCTAAATATAAGAAAACTCATAAAATAATTTTCTTAGTTTTCTAGAATTTTTCTGGGATTTTCTGGTATTTTCTGGAATTATTCTAAATTTTCTGGGATTATTCTAGAAATTTTTTATTTTATTTTTTAAAAATAAATTATAAAACTGGGCCGGCTCGGATCAGAGGCTTGGGCCTGGGGCTGGCCCCTTCCCAAAATATATTTTTTAAAAATGTTTTTAAAAAATTGAATTCCTTTTTTTTTTAAATCAGAAAAAAAATTCAGAAAATATTTTTATGAAAAAAAATATTTGTCCCGCTACCACAATAAAAAAAATTGGTTCCCAACCAAAATCTCAAGAAAAATAATTTTGGTTCCAAACCAAAAATCCAACCATAAATCAAAAAAAATATTTGGTTCCCAACAAAAAATCCAAAAAATATTTGGTTCCAATCCAAAATCTAAAAAAAAATTTAGTGTTATCACCAAAGTTCAAAATCTTTTTAGTCCAACCAAAAGTCAAAAAAAATATTGCATCCAACCAAACTCCGAAAAAAATATCCCACAAGGTTAGGATTTAGAAAAAAAAATGCGAGCTTGCCATCATTAATGCTCATCAAAATAGAAGAAAAAAATTAAAATTTTCATTTCACACAAAAGATCCAATTTTTACAATAAATTTATCTTATTTTTGTTTCATGGGTTATTTCACATCAATGAACTAAAAAATACTAGATCAAAGCATTATAAATAAAATAGATTTAATTTATGGCGATACATAATGATACAAAATAGATAGATTTTAATTGATCCATCAAATGATAATCCTAATATCATAAATCTGTCATTAAAAAAAATTTGATCTAGGTTTAGATTAAAAAAATGCAATTTTTGAGTTGCAAAAATTTTAAGCATCACAGATCTATAATTCTATGAACATGGGTACATAACAAGCAATCAAACACAGCTGAAATACATGTATCTACCCTAAAAGTTTACGATATATCTGATCCGATTGGTTGGATCGTTTCTCGCCCACGTCACGTAAAAGATCTGATTTTTATCGTCTCCAAGTAACGGCTGGAGAGAAACCACGCTTTGTAGAAGCGAGAATTCCCCACTTGAACACCATGCAAACCAACCCAAATTAGAAGAGGATGAAGAAGGCTACGACACTCTAGTTTTTCTCTCAAGAAAAACTCTATATGTATTATCATGTATTCTCTCTCATATGAAACTCTAGACTTTTATATATATGAATATATAGGGCACACATTCAAGTGGGCGGATACTGGGCCAGATCGGGCCCAATGGCCAACATCTCTAATACGCACAATTTCTAATAGTGTATGCATAGATCGAGACGAGGTCCATTTGGTTAAAATAGAGAACCTAGGCCTTCTTACACACTGTTACGAGTCTGCCTGCCGCAACTAATTAGCAGCGGTATATTGCATATCCATCGCGCAGAATGGTTTAAAACAATACGGCAGTATCACACATTTTTTTTGTTGAGAATACATAATAAAACAACGGATCATATGGGCTCCAGGTTGGGTGTATTAGAAGAGACTGGTATCATCGTCATCACATATGTATTCTTAGAAATGTCATCATCTTATATGCACTGTTTCCATAAAAAAAATATCTTTTATGGGGCCGGATGACCACTTGTCTAACGATATTTTAGCATATGTTAATATGTACCATGAGCCTTACAATTTATCCCTATTAAATGTCCAGCTGCTGCTGTACCAGATTCCCAAGATTGAGATGAAGATTAAGATAATATATTTTTATATTCTAACCCAGTCTTATAGATTGAGCGTTCGTTAATAGAGCAAAACCTAAAGTTTTGCATTATGGTACACAACCCATAGTTTTGATCTTACGTTTTTCCCAGTCCTCTGTTAAATATATCTGTCATTGCATTATCAGAAACATTGAAGATGACATGAGAGCAATCTCGAAATGTGCAAGGCTGCTTTGGACCACCATGAAAAAGCATCATGATTCTGGGAATTTTGTCAGGATTTGGAGTTAGCCTGAAAGTCAGTTTCATGCTAAACAAAGCACGGTTTCAGAGTGACCAGAAAAAGCTCTCAACTTCTTTTGGCTTCAAAGCACCAAAAGCTTCTGGCAATCTGCAACAGCTACAAACTATGATGATGATTTTGGATGTGAAACTTGAGACATAAATATTACCTCTGGCTCAGCTTTATGTTTTATGATTTACTACATGAATTAACTGGTTTAAGAAAAGTTAATAATAGACATATTATGATATTAACCTCATCCATCTATGTTACATTCTTTGTCATAAATATTCACTTGGAAAAAACATGGAATTTACATTACCTTAAATGAGTAATTCTAAAAGATTATTCCTATCTTGATTATTCTGGTTTTCTAAAAAAATAATTTTAAAAGACAATTTAAGATTTTGATATGATCAGTGACTAATTAATTAACTCAAGGATGTTACGTACCAAAGCCAGCTGTGAAATGATTAGCTGATGGAAGACTAGGGATGCAAACGAATGTGTGTTTTTACTGTAATACTATTTAGATGGATAAACTTTTTGCATCGCGTTGAATGCATGCGGATATATGTTTAAACAATTTTTAGAAGTAATTAACTCCTAAAATATGGTTTGTATGCCTCGCCCCCCTCCTCCCCACACAGAGCTCTGATCACTACCATAAAAAGGGGCCTACAATAACGAGGAATTGATCACGGTCTAAACAGTGACCAATTTTTCATCACGGTTTGCTATGATTTCATCATGGGTATCACCGTGACTAAATCTTTACGAGTAGCAGGCCCCACATCCCACTCATGATAAATCACAATCCCCCAAATTTCCTCCCTATCGAGCCCTCATTTTCATTTTCTCGCAAAGTTTTTCCCTCCCCCAAAACTTTCTCCCGCCTTTGTGGTCGATTCCGCCTCCGCCACAGCCCTCACCGTCGCCGTCGAAGACCACACGTGCTCACCTTCGTAGTCGAGGCCATTTGAAACCCTCACCGCCTCACCTCTGCCGCTTCGCCGTCGCCGCTCGCGATCGACGTCGTAGCCCAGCCCCGGTCTCGACGCTTCGCCGCCGCTTCTCGAGCTCTCTCTTCTCTGTTGTCTTGAAGAGGTAAGTATAACCTGGTTCAATTTTATTTTTTTCCTAATAAATTTAAAGTTTTTGCACCCAAAATTAAATTTTGTTGGTTGGTGTTGATTGATGCTACAATTGTTGTTGCTGCTAGGGTTTTAATTAGGTTTAGGGTTAGGGTATAACGATCCTGAATTTTCTGTATAAAATTTTTCTTTTTAAAGTACAGAAATGAATAATTTAGCCTGAGCACAACTTAAAAGTTATTCTTGTTTAAGAACATCAAGAAAGTATTTCTAGCTCATTGGTAAAACCTTGCACTGCTATGACATAAGCCATGTGTTCGAATCCCACCAGTCATGTTTCCCCCAATAAAGAAGCAAAGCGCTGTTAAAAAAAATAATGAGGCTGTGCCTCACGTGCCTTCCACGAGAACGTCAGCGCAAGAGTTAAAAACTCTTATACGCGGCGCCAATATGCATAACACATAAAAAAAATTTAAATCTTAAATAACGCCCACGTACACAACACGTGAGCGCCGGCGTTCAGATAGAATTAAATTCTACTCTCTGTTAAACAGAACCGTTGGATCAAAAATCCAACGGAGATGATAAGTCATCAAGATACAGAATTAAATTAAGTTGAGAGAAAACAATTCTCAAATCGCGTGTCATGCACTGGGGCATTTGCGCCAAACAGAATTAAAATTTTAAAGAAATCTTTCTGTTCTTATTAAAACAAGAAAATTTTCTTCTGTAAAACAGAAACCCTTGGATCAAAGATCCAACGGCGGGGGAAAATTCCCCAAATCACTCAGAGAAAGATCTCTTTAACAAATTTAACTAATTTATGGGCACTATATAAAGGACCCTAGATCTCAATTCAAAATCATCAACATCATCAGGGAGAACTCTGAAGAATTGGAGTGAATTCCTCAAGAACAAAAAAGATAAAAGCCTTTAGAAAAAAAAAGAGAAAATTCTCTTATGAACAAATCATTGATCTGAGAATAAGATCAATGATCTTCAGTAAAAAGAAAGATAAATAATAAAACAGTGTTTTGCACTTTTTATGAACCATTGGTTCTGGAATCTAAAAGATTCCCAAGTTAATAGTGTCTTGCACTTGCAAAACTGTGTTGTTGCGCTCTTGGGTTGGCACAAACCACCAGAGAGCGCCACGTGTCAGCTCCAGAACAACTTGCGCTATGCGCTTTTTAAAATAAAGTATTGCTCTCTGAAATTGGCGCAACTCACCAGAGCGCGCCACGTGTCAGCAGCGCAACAGCGCAGCGCACTACGCTGTTGCGCTTGCACTCACCAGAGCATGACACGTGTCATCACCACAAGCGCTTGCGCTCAGTGATTGGCGCAAAGCGCCTGACAAATGCACTGCATTGTTTACTGAAGGGCCAGACCCAAATCAAAAAGGCCTAGTAGGCCAAAATAAATTGCAATACAATAAAAAGGGCAGAGCCCAAACAAAATTGATGCTCTGCATCATTTATAAAAGGGCAGAGCCCAAACAAGATAAGAAATGCAGTGCATTATTTAAAAAAAGGGGCAAAGCCCTAGCACAGGCCTAATAGGCCCAAGACAAATAAAAGCGTTGAACATTTTTCAACTGGACTTAGCCCAATCATGGCCGTAAGTTCTCAAATTAAATTGACTGAGCAAGACTGCTCTCTTAAATCAATTTACATCCGGTCCGAGGGTACATCTCTGAACTCCTCTGACCCCTATCGTTGTAATCCTTCAACGACGTCAGAGATGTGACGGGTCCCGACAACCACACATCAATACGGACTGTGGTGTCCTTAAACCCACGGACTTAAGTGTCCTTAAACTAAAATACAGACTGTGGGGTCCCTAAACCCACGGACTTAAGCGTCCTTAAACTAAAATACGGACTGTGGGGTCCCTAAACCCACGGACTTAAGCGTCCTTAAACTACCAATGGACCGCAATGTGTCTAAACTACCTATGGACCACTACGTCCCTAAACTGGAACAATAGAGCCTTCAAATGCTCTTTTGCTGGATCTAAACGATCCCGTTTAAGTTGATCTTAGCCTTAAACCTGGCTAACGTATCCTTAAACATCCAAATGGACTATAAAACCCCCAATCAACTTTGGTTCAAGGGTACATCTCCGAACTCCTCTGACACCTGTCGTTGTAATTCTTCAACGTCGTCAGAGAAGTGACGGGTCCCGATGGCCACACGCATAAGATGGACCACTACGTCCCTAAACTGGAACAATAGAGCCCTTAAATGCTCTTTCCGTTAAGTCGATCTTAGTCTCAAATAGGACTAAAGTATCCTTAACGAACGTTTAAATTGATCTTAGCCTCAATATGGCTAACGTATCCTTAAACTAAAACATCCAACCCAAATCTAAGTAAACACGGATTTGGACTAATCCACGTCCTATGGGCGACAGCATAACTTAGTCTCCGTATACAATCCACGGGCATCCACAAACAAACAAACACATACACGACACAAAGTGAAATTCTGGAGAAGGAGAAAATTGTTACCGCGATGCGGTAGCGTAATTAACTACAGGGGCTTGCGCCTGCAAGGAAGAGCATCCCCACAATCAAAACCCCCTCAAGCGAGGGGGAATCTGACGAAGTCTGCTACATCGGCCGCATCCGTCTAAACCTCCGATACATGGTGCCATAAATCAACTTGGCATCTTCGGAGAGGTGGACGGATAAAACCAAATAGCATCTGCCCCGAATCTCAGGCGAGACGTCTTCAAATCGCCGCCGTCTTTCGGAGGGGGACAAATTCTGGCATGACCGGGCGTGCCAGAATCTGTCCCCCTTTTTTATCTTGCAATCGCTTCTGACAGGTTTACCCTTGTTTCTTAACGCAGGTGCGGCCAGCGCCGAAGCTCCACTGCTCGAACCGTCAACTACTGTCTTGGCGGTGGTCACTTCTCATCCCTCTCTTATACCATCGAAGATGCTGGAAGGTATGGATTTGCAACCTATTAGTTTCGTCTTTCAGCTGCCTGATTTATGTACTAAAGTCGTACTGCTGTGTCTCTTCAGGAGTGCTTTTTGATCATCTCTATCAAGTGTTGCTCCCATACTTCTCCTTCCCATCTGAATTTGCTTCTCCCTCTGGTGGCGCTGGTGAGTATGGTTTCCAATTGATATCTTTCTTTTTTTTATTGATGGAATTACTTTTAACTTTTTTGTCGTCCCGACTGCAGTGCTACAAATTGAAGGAGGGGATGAAAGATTGGCCGCGCCACCGGCCCTTCCGGCTTTGCCACATGCCTCAGCTGGTACAGCAACTATCACATTAATAACTCCCCATTTTTTTATTTCTTGAACTGTTATGTGATCATATCTTGTTTTTTCAGCCATCGTTCCGGTTTCGGCGCCCTTCGAGCCTCGTGTCATAATGCCGGCAGGTCCTTTCCTAAGACGTCCGTCTTCGAAAGGCGCCGCGAACAGTTTGCGTATGTTGAGCGACTACATTGAGGAGCTCGACGTCGAGACTCCTACGTCTGCTGCGGATTTCGCTACGGCGGTTAACCCGATGCTGGTGATACTCGTGAATTTCCATGACGAGGGCATCATCGCATCTTGGGTTAACCATTGCAGGGAGATCGAGGCTCGCCTGCATCAGCTGGAGTCGATGCGTCCTGCTCCCGAGATTTTGGCCGTAAGTACTGAAAGAGCAGCGTGGATCGAGCAAAGCGCTTCTTCCGTCCACCACTTGGAGCAAGAAGCGGCTTTAAGGCTGAGAGAGTGTCAGGAGTCTTCAAGCGAGACTGCTCGCCTACGTGCTGAGGTCGAGGCGAATGCTGCTCAAGTAAAGGCTATCTTTGAGGGCCTCCTGGAACGCATCTCTCATGGGCTAAATTTGAAGCGAAAGCTTGATTTCGCCGAGCGTGACACCCCAGGCCGTGAAGCTGCTCATCAAGCCGTTAGGGAGCAGCTTGCATCTGTCTTGCAGCAGCGAGCTCAAGTGGAGGCAGATCTGGCAGTAGTGGCCAATCAGGAGAAAGTGTGGAAGGAGGTGCGCGAACAATTGCTAGAGCTATGCAAGACGCTTCCTTCCCAGTAATTTCCCTTGTATCTATATACTTGTAAAAATTTTCTTTTTAAATAATATGTATCCATTCTTTATTCTTTTGTACGCTTCACCTTGTACTTGATTGCATTCAATGAAGATACACATTTTTCTTTGCAATGTCTTGTACTATTTCTTTGCCTTTTCCTTTCTCTTATTATCAGCATGCTGTCTTGATAAACACATTTGACCGATAGTAGAGTAAGCATCTAGATTTCTCCAAGAGATAACGATGGCTTAGGCCGCAGGTTCAGATCTGCTGCCTGAGACTTTTCAACTCTATGAGCCGTGATGGTCTCACAGAGACTTTTCTCCCTACGGGTCGAGAGAATCTCGTAGGTGGATTTTCTCCTTAGGAATCGTGAGGATTCCTAAGTGTATTTTCTCTTATAAGTCGTAAGGATCTTATAAGAGAATTTTCTCCCTTACAAGCCGAAAGGACTCGTAAGTGGTTGGTGAGTTGACTTGTTTCCGGGTCGAAGTATTGCTCCGACGGGGAGGTCATTGGCCGACTTGTTTCCGAGACGGAGGTCGTTGGTTGACTTGTTTCCGCGACGGAGGTCGTTGATTGACTTGTTTCCGAGACGGAGGTTATTTGCTGACTTGTTTCCATAACGGAGGTCATTGGCTGACTTGTTTCCGCGACGGAGGTCGTTGATTGACTTGTTTCCGCGACGGAGGTCGTTGATTGACTTGTTTCCGAGACGGAGGTCATTTGCTGACTTGTTTCCGCGACGGAGGTCGTTTGCTGACTTGTTTCCGAGACGGAGGTCTTTTGTTGACTTGTTTCCGCGACGGAGGTCGTTTGCTGACTTGTTTCCGAGACGAAGGTCATTGGCTGACTTGTTTCCGAGACGGAGGTCATTTGCTAACTTGTTTCCGATACGGAGGTCTTTTGTTGACTTGTTTCCGCGACGGAGGTCGTTTGCTGACTTGTTTCCGAGACGAAGGTCATTGGATGACTTGTTTCCGAGACGGAGGTCATTTGCTGACTCTAGGTCATCTGTGAACCGTAGAGATTTGGCTTAGCTTTCTGGCAGAGCCTGTTGGGAAGGTGTGGTTCCCTCTTTGTTTGTACCCTTGGATTGTGTACAGGGATCGATGTGATCTCAACTGTAGGGCAGAAGGTTTCATATATTTCTTTTTATTGTTTTATTTCCGCGATGCTCTATCATTTCAGCTTTTATATCGCGAAGGTCGCGATTGCCCAATCATTTCGGCTATTTTTCGCGGTGCCCAATCATTTCGGCTGTTTATTTTATTTTTACTCGCTGCTTTTTATTACGAGTTGCTCAATCATTTCGGCTATTTTGCATGCATACGTTTTTACTTGCTGCTTTTTATTGCAAATTGCCCCATCATTTCGGCTATTTCATATGCATATGCGGCCTACTGGCTTTTCGCCGTAAACCTAAAATTAGACACCGATTTCGGCATCAGCACCGCTACAACTGGGATATTGCCAGGAGCGAATCATCATCTTCCTCTGTCGATGTCGAACAAAGGTGGCTTAGCGAACAGGGTTAAGGTCCTGTCGACTAAGGCTTTTGACTTCATGAGCCGTAAGGGTCTCACAAAGGTATTTCTCCCTACGAGTCGTGAGGATCTTGTAGGTGTACTTTCTCCTTAGGAATCGTAAAGATTCCTAAGTGTTTGTTCCTCTGTAAGTCGTAAGGATCCTACAGGAGGGTTTTCTCCTTGTAAATCGAGAGGATTTACAAGGGTTGTTCACCATGCGTATATATCCCCAGTCACAGATGAAACTTGGTTAGGGAAATATTTATTCGCGCCCGTGGATCGTATACAAGAGTCAGTTTTGAGCCACTTAGGGCAGTATTGAAAGTTGTTGGGGGGTTGCTTAAGCACAGGTTTAGGTCTCTGTAACTTAAGACTTTCAAATCTTATGAGCCGTGAGGGTCCCATAAGGGAGTTCTCCTTACGAGTCGCGAGGATCTCGCAAGTATATTTTCTCCTTAGGAATCGTGAGGATCCCTAAGTGTGTTGCTCCCTTGTGAGTCGTAAGGATCTCACGTGGGTGGTTTCTCCTTACAAGGTCGAGAGGACCCTGTAAGTGTCCTTTAACGAAGTTGCGCCCTTTCAGGTTTTCACAAACACTCGCCGGTAGTCCTGCTGTTTTTACTCACGGAGCCCTTTCGGGTTTTCATCCGTGCCCTTTTTGCTTATGGACATACCTTTTTTTTTTTAATTCTTTTTATATTATTTTTTTTACGAGGTCGCGCCCTTTCGGGTTTTCACGAACACTCGCCGGTAGCCCTGCTGTTTTTACTCACGGAGCCCTTTTGGGTTTTCATCCGTGCCCTTTTTGCTTATGGACATACCGTTTATATATATATATATATATATATATATATATATATATATATATAGATATATTTTATTCATCTCGTCAGCCTGAAGATGCTGCGGTAATAGTTTAAAGACGTTTCGGTCCTTCGTTAGTTTAAGGACGTTTCGGTCCGTCATTAGTTTAAGGACGTTTCGGTCCATCAATAGTTTAAGGACGTTTCGGTCCATCGAGGAGAAAGCTGGCTACTGCTTATAAAGTTTGAGCTTAGGAAGATAGCGAGCGGACATAGTCGTCGTCATCTATCATTGACCTAGGCGATAACTCGCTAAGCGTAGTATTTCTTTAGGAATCGACTATTTATTAGCCTGTAAGGCCTTTCACCGTGCATATCCATGAGTAGATAGGCTCCACTCTGGTAGACCTTGTCTATGATGTACGGGTCTTCATAGTTTGGCTCGAATTTTCCCCGCTTGGCGCGATTGGGGATCATAGGCCTTTTGACCACTAGCACGAGTTCGCCTTGGAGGAATGTCCTTGGCCGGGTCAATCTTTCATATGAGCGCGTCATCTTTGCTTTATAAGCCTCCAGATTTTGTTGCGCTATGAGCCGAGTCTCGTCAAGGGCATCAAGCTCCTCAAGCCGAAGGTGAGCATTTTCTTCGTCCGTCAGCTCGTAGTAGACTGCCACTCGTAGAGAAGGTAACTCTATCTCGAGGGGGAGTACTGCTTCTGTACCGAATACCAATGCATATGGCGTTGTGTTCGTGGCCGTCTTGAATGTAGTTCGATATGCCCAGAGAGCTTCTTGCAGTCTCTCGTGCCAGTCCTTCTTATTTCGAGACACCGTCTTCTTCATAATCTTTGTCAAGGTCTTATTGAAGGCCTCAGCTAGACCGTTAGCTCGCGGATTATAAACTGAGGAATATCTCCAGTCTATATTATGTTGTTGCGCGAAGCGACTGATCTTGTGGCTCCTGTAAGCTGGTCCGTTATCGGAGATGATCCGTCGCGGGGTTCCAAGTCGATATATGACGTGCGTCTTGAAGAAATGGAGGATATTCTCCGTCTTCACTTCCCTCAACGGTACTGCTTCTGCCCATTTGGAGAAGTAGTCAGTCGTCGCCAGGATGAAACGATGTCCCCTGGACGATGCTGGTTCGATGGGGCCGACTATGTCAGTTCCCCACATTTCGAATAGCCAGCTAGCCATCGTTGGATGGAGTGGATTTGGATGCTGGTGGATGAAGTCCCCATGGATTTGGCATGACTGGCATCGCTTCGCATATTCGAGGCAGTCCTGAATCATCGTGGGTCAGTAGTAGCCCATTCGTTTGATTTTCAACTTCATCTTTGGGCCTGCTTGGTGGGAACCGCAGAGTCCGTCATGAACTTCCTGAACGACCCTTTTTGCTTCGTCAGGTCCCAGGCATCTCAACCACAAAGAATCGAACGACCTTTTGTACAGAGTATCATTGACGAAGGCAAAAGACAGAGCTCGTTTCATAAGCTGATGTCTTGAGGACGCATCTTCGGACGTTCGACGGTATTTGAAGTAGTCTATCAAGACTTCTCTCCAATCCTCAGCCTTTTCCCGGTCTTTTATTTGCAGGGTCGTCTGCTCAGTCGCTTCTTTCTCTTCGGATGATTCCGGAGATATTTCTGTTGGGGCAAGTACCCGACGGCTTTGTACCACGATTCTGACGTCATCGAGGTTCTCATCAGCCAATTCTTTAGCGAGCTTGACTAATGCGTCCGCTTTGCTGTTTTCCGCGCGCGGTATGCTTTCCAGCATATAGGAAGGAATTTGGGTCAACAGTTGTTGCACCTTTTCGCCGTACTTCACCAACTCTGGCTTGCACGTCTGGTAGTCGCCGTTTACTTGACTAACGACCAGCTGGGAGTCTCCGTATATGAGGAGGTTTTCAATTCCCATGTCGATGGCGATCTCGAGGCCTGCTATCAAAGCTTCGTACTCGGCTTCATTGTTCGTCCTCGGTTCTGTTAAGGAGAAAGCGAAGCGCATTATCCCTCCTTGTGGAGTTACAAAGATGGGTCTCACCCCCGATTTGATTATAGGGGTACTTTGTTTTCGCTTCTTCATGGAAGATGCTCCATCGAAATAAAGCTCCCAACGGGTATTACCACCGTCGATCGCGTCAAACGCATGTTCGTCTGGCAGATCGCAATTCAGAGGAGAATCGGCGGGTATCGGATGCTCAGCGAGGAAATCGGCGATGGCCTGGCCTTTCACTGCCTTGAGAGGCTGATAGGTTATCGAAAACTCCATCAAGAGTAGGATCCATTTAGCGAGTCGCCCCGTCAATATGGCCTTCGACATCAAATATTTAAGGGGGTCCACCTTCGAAATGAGACGGACTTCATGCGCCAACGCATAGTGCCTGAGCTTTGTTATCATAAAGATTAACGCCAGGTAATGTTTTTCAATGGGGGAGTAATTGCTTTCTGCCCCCAGTAGAACTCGACTTAAGTAGTAGAGTGCTCTTTCCTTCCCTTGGTCGTTCTCTTGCGCCCATAATGCGCCTAAGGAACCTTCGAGGGCGGTTGTATAAAGAATGAGGGGCTTTCCCTTGACCGGAGCAGCCAATACTGGCGGATTCTGGAGGTACTGCTTGATTTCGTCCAGCGCGCCTTGGCATTTTTGATCCCAGACGAACGGGGTTCCCTTCTTCATCAGGTGGCTGTAAGGACGGTCCTCTTCCCGCTGATCTTTCACCTTTTTCTGTCGGCGGGGATAATCTTGATCAATTACCGAGTCTTGGACTTGACGCCGGACCTTATAGATTTTAGAGGACAGCCGTTGAGGGGGTTGTTCCGGCTTCACCTTTGCAGTGCTCTCCATAGGTGGAGGAGATCTTTTCAGCACAGCGGTCGGAGAGTTCTCACGGACCTTCCTAAGTGGTTCAAAGCTGTTCCCAGTTGGAACAACAGCATCAATTTCCGTCGTTGGAGCTGGTGGAGTTATCCCAGAGGGGGGGTTGCCCCCGGTCTTCCTTATCCGGCGCCAGTGGCGTCGGCGGGCGCGACGAGTTGTCGGTATTGGTTCAGTGACAGAAACAGCTTCTTCTTGCCCCCTGTTCAGATGTGGGGCTGTTGCCGGCGTCAGCCTATTGAAGACTGATATCTTTTGAGCAGCAGGAGCAGGAGTGGGAGTTGGGACGGTCAGTCTTGTAAAGACCGATCTCTTAGCAGGAGAAGCCGCCTTGACGACTTCAGGAGCAGATTTGGCTACTCTTTTTGGAATAACCTTTTCTGGGACTGCAAGCTTCATTGTGGGCTCGCAGGAGTTTTGGCCCAGTCTGGAGAAGACCGAGGCACTAGTGTTGGGCGACCCGGTGAGAGGGGCCGCAGTAACTGAAAGTCGATCGAAGACCGACTTCTTAGGAGCTTCTTGTACGGGCACGGGGGTGCTGAAGCTTGTTGGCGGAAGCATAGTTCCAAAAAACAACCCCGTGATGGCTTGAGTAATCTGCTCCACGGGCATGGTGAACAAAGAGGCCGCTTGGGGCCCGTAGGTTATGCGCCCAGTTGAGGCCGGACGCGAGCTGCAGCTGCAGTTGGAGCACTTCAAACAGGTAGAGGCCATCGATGCTTGATTTCTGCGCCAGGCAAAAGACCAAATCTTAGTAACTTAAAATCCGAAGGCAACCATTAACAAACCGCGATTCGTTCGCGAATACGACACATGAAGTGTAGAGATGGACGGATAAAACCATTTATATATATATAACATCCCATTATAACATCCCATTTACCTATTGAAGGGTTTAACCTCTTTTAAAAAGAACTGAGTTTGTTCTCTGGATCTGAGATCCACAAGACAAGTCTCTCACAAGTTGAGAATTTAATTCTCATCGGGAGGAACTTGTTCTTGAGAATCAAAGATTCAGAAAAGGACTAGGAATTGAATTTCTCAAAACGAAGCGTATAAGAGAAACCTGGTTCTCATAACATATAAGAACTGGGTTCTTAAAAAATGAAAGCTTGATCATCAATGGGCGCCACAGAAGGAGGAGTGCTTAGCACTCACTAGGCGGCGCCCGACGCCGCATGTGTCCCCCACATGGGCACCACAAAATGGAAGAGTGCTTAGCACTCACTAGGCAGCGCCCAGCGCCATACGTGTCCCTCACGTGGACGCCATAAAGAGTGCCTAACACTCCATATAAAGAAAAAAGGAGTAAAGAGTTTTACACTTATTGGACAATCCCCATAACTGAAAGCTCTACATAGTCATATGTGAGCGTCAGAACTTATATAAGTGCTCAGCACTTTTTGCATAAAAAGAGGATTGATTAAACAGAGACCAAACAAGTGCTTAGCACTTTTTCAATGGAAAGAACACTGAGCAGACCAAGTCTAAATTGGCTAGGTGCCCTGAGGACAGAACCTTCTTGATTCAAATCAACCGAGCCCATATGCTCATGTTTTCCCAAACTAATCTTAGTCCCAAACATAACTAATGATCCTCCAACCGATGATTTCTAGGTTTATCACACCCCTATTTTCCTTCAAACAAGGGAATTGGTTCGAGGGTACATCTCTCTATACCTCTGATATATGTCGTTGTAATTCTTCAACGTCTTCAGAGAGGTGGCGGGTCCCGACAACCAATAAACTCTTTGGTGCGCTTCCAAACCAACGTGCACGCCTCAAATCGAATCGCAACCCAAACTGGGTGCACCCTATATCACCGTCGTTCATTCCGTCGCGTAACAAATACACGTGCACGTGAGATGAACAATGGACTGAAATGTCCTTAAACTAATACTCGCCTAAAAAATGGCGATAATGGACCGAAACATTCCTAAACTAAACTTCACCTCCAAAACGGCGATAACCGAGCCAAAATGCTCCTTTATTTGGTCTAAAATAAAAAAGATCCCAAAACCTTGCTAAGTTGATCATAGTCTCAAATTGGACTAACGTGTCCTTAACAAAAAACCAATCGAGCCCCAAATGCTCATATACATTTAAGTAGATTTTAATCTCAACATAGATTAACAGTTCTTAAATAAAAAACCCAAATCTAAGATATACGGATTTGGACTAATCTACACCTTACGGGCGATAACATAAATTAGTCTCCGTATACAATCCACGGGCAACCTAAACAAATAAAAATACACACGACACGAAGTGAACTGCCGGAGCAGGAGAAAATGGTTATCGCTATGCGGTAACGTAATTAACTGCAGGGGATTGCGCCTGCAGAGAAGAGCATCCCCACAATCAAAAATCCCTCACAGATGAGGGGGAATCTGACGAAATCTGCTACAACGGCCGCATCTGTCCAAACCTCCGATATACGGTGCATAAATCAACTTGGCATCTTCGGAGAGGTATACGGATAAATCCAAATAGCATCTGCCCCCAGAATTCAGGCCAAACGTCATAACATCCCGGTCTGTCTTTCGGCGGTGAACAAGCCATATATTTTTCTGAATTTTTCTTTTAAACATTTTGGAAACCCAAAATTTTACATGTGCTCTATACATAAAATGAAAAGTTTGAAGAAATCAAACATGTGCAAATTAGAATTAACATCAGTTAGGACACGTGGCACCAATCCCACCCCCATCTCCTACAAACGACCGGTGAGATTTGCCAAGGGGCCAGCGACGCCGGGCCATCCGTAGGGGACGAGCCCTGTGTTTTTCCTACTAAACCCTTTGGTCTACCCCACTATCCATATTCTGTTTGTTTTCTCTGCAATTTAACAGAGAATTAAAATTCATCATAAATCTAATTTTTAATACTTTTTAATTCAATTTTTCAATTCCAAAATCCTAATTTTATACTATAAATACAACCACATACTCTAGCCCTTCCTCATTCTGAAATCTCTAGTCAAAACTATCAAAAATTCTCAAGTCCAAGAAGAGTACAAGTGGGGTTAGCCCAAGGTCAAATTCCGGCGAGCATTCGAGACAATTCCGGCAACCCCATGACTCCACAAAGGATACGACTTCTTCCTCTACCTCCTCTCTCTTATCCTAGCTTGTAAGTCTCTTCTATTTCCCCACACTCTTCTCTAAATTCTCTTTTCAAAACAAAACATCATTAAATGGAGTTATTATCGATGTAAATCTTCTAAACTCTATAATCTCATTTTTCACTTACATATTGTTCAACAAACTTTTACACACTATTTGTAACACTTTTATAAAGGTTTGGAAACAAATTTCACTCTAAAACTCCATATTAAATAACTTTAATTAAGTTTACATACCATGAAGTTTACATACGATATCTTTTAATTGCTTTGCTTAATATTACCTTTAGAAATCTTCACGAGGTAATGACCTACCTCTTATATACACACATCTTGACATAGCACGATTCTCTTGAGAAATAACTTTTGTAGCAAATACAAAATTTCGTTAAAATATCTTGAACTATAACAACCCGTTTTCTTGTAAATGGTATTATTTAATTCTTTGCGATTGTGCCTTTACAACCCACTTTTGGGAAACGCGTATTGGATGGTGTAGATATTGGCACATCCTCGCGCTAGTAGAGCGAGATACAGACTTTCTCACGGAGCATCCAGCCTCGAAAGAATTTTAATATGATTTTAAAGAAAAACGAGAATTTCTATTTAATAATAAAAAAAATTATTTTTTTATAATTATATAAATATTATCAAACCACAAATTTTCTATATAAAATAAAATTCCATATTTTTCCAAAAATAAAATAATGACAAATTTCACCAAAATACCATCAAGTACCAATACAAGGCAGGTATTTCATTAAAATACCTTGAACTATTCAAGTTAGGTATATATTCACTAATATACCTCGCTCTTTAAAATCCACAATTATCAAAACACTAAATAACATAAATAAATATTCGAGATTTATTTTGGAAAGTATATAAAACATTTTTCATAACCGCCCCTCAAATTATATAAATTATATTAAGGACCTTAGTAAATATGGGTTTAAACGGGATCAATTCTCTTGAGCCTCAGGGAGCCGGAGAAAGTGAGTGCTTGCCTATTTAAGGTAGAAAATTAAAACGGCGTTATCAATGGTAATTGTCTTGGAAAAAACAGAAATCTTGCCGTCCATATGCAGTAGTTACCAATAACCCCAAAACCTAATTCAGGATCTAAATCTGTTTAAGTGTCTGACTCAAATCTGAGTTCTAATTTGAATCAGAATCAAAACATGACTCCAAACTAGACATGAATCCAATTCAACATGAATCCAATCCAAATATGAATCCAATATACTAAATATGTATACTTGAACCTGAACATGAATACCAGATCAATACCAAACATGCAACATGACTTGACCTGACCGAACCATAGTTATATCTTGACTTGATTACATGACTACTTTATACATCCTGAATCTGTGTACATCCTGAATCAATTTACATCCTGAAACTGTTTACATGAACACCTTATATCCATGGTCTCGGTAAGTCTGATAACTACAAATAAATACAATATACATTACGGGATTTTAACGGGGTAGATTGGTTCGGAATGTGTTAAAAGTGGTAAGATTATGGACACTAAAAAACGTACATAAACATCCATTGCTGTTGTCCCATGGGTATTAATGGGACCTTGTATTTTCCATTTCCTATAGTCCACGGGATAGTTGGACTCCTCTCGTATATACTGATACATTCTGTACCAAGTTACAAACAACTATGCTAGCATAACAAACATATACTTACAACTATTACCAGTTCCATTCTCTTTACTTATCCATTCCATTCTATCTTTTGGGACTTACCGAGCGCTAGTTCGCTGAAGACATTCATGTCTCTTCTCTCTTTGGAATATTCGTTAGGAGGACCCGACCTTCAGGAGACCAAGCCCGACCAAGATGACTTGGAGCAGTTCACAGATGAGCCAGACTTCTAGGCTTTTACTTGTACTTATTTTTTTTCAGTTTATATGCCACTGTTTAGGTATCGCTTTCTATCAATGTAATTTTCTTCCAGTTGTATATAAAGAATGGATATTAATAAAAGTTGTTTATAATACGTCTCTTGTCATTTTTGTGTATATTTTATTATATTGCTTATTTACGCTAAACGTGTTTACTTCTGAGTAAATACGTCGTGGCCCGTCATGTCTCCTTCCTCGTACACTAGGAAGCGGGGCGTGATAGGTTATGTTAGCGGCCCATGCAGGTCAGTTCTGCATGAAAACCTAAGCAATGCATATCAAAAGAATTATATGAATCAGCAACTATACATGTCATGCCCCACCCCTAATACAGAGAGTATTGTCCGCTCTGGCCGAAATCGCACGGTTTTGTCCGTCGGAGCGAACCGGACCCGACCAGGGGCCACTTCCCAGGAGGTCACCCATCCTAGGACTTTCCTGGCCCGAGCACGCTTAACTACAAAGTTCTCAAACTCCTGTAGTGCCGGTTCACTTAAAAGGCACATCTGTATTGAAGAGTGGTATCATTCCATTTATAGTACAGATTTGTTCTCTTTCGGAATGTATTCCGAACATTCCCCATTGTTTTACAGTGGGTTCCCATGCTTATCTGGTATATATGGGTATACCGGATAATACCTGGGGTATTACATTCTCCCCCACTTAGAACAATGGTTCGTCCTCGAACCACAGACCTACTATTGAGGAACCTGGCTCTGATACCATTCTGTCATGCCCCACCCCTAATACAGAGAGTATTGTCCGCTCTGGCCGAAGCCGCATGGTTTTGTCCTTCGGAGCGAACCGGACTCGATCAGGGGCCACTTTCCAGGAGGTCACCTATCCCAAGATTTCCCTGGCCCGAGCACGCTTAACTACAGAGTTCTCAAACTCCTGTAGTGCCAGTTCACTTAAAAGGCGCCTCTGTATTAAAGAGTGGTATCATTCCATTTATAGTACAGATCTGTCCTCTTTCGGAATGTATTCTTAAGATTCCCCATTGTTTTACAGTGAGTCCCCATGCATATCTGGTATATATGGGTATACCGGATAATACCTGGGGTATTACAATACATTCTTTACAATTTCAAATTCCTTGAATTTATCATAACCCTACTTTTTCTATCAAGATTATGGATTATCCTAACAACACAAGTACGAACGTCAATAACAACACTCCACCACCTCCTTTACCACCACCTCCTACCGTAGCTGCTCCTATCAACGAGTAGACGGTATTTCTTGAGACAATAAAGAGCCTCTTGGAGGGACAGCAGCAGCATACTGCCATCCACCTAAACCGCCCGGAAGCTGAGGCCCCCGGAGTGAAGCAATTCCTGGCACTACACCCTAAACACTTCTCTGGGAAAGAGAGCCCCTTAGATATAGAATAATGGGCTCAATATATAAAAGATGATTTGGCATCACTACAAGTGCCAGAGATTGCTTGGGTGAGAGTTGCGAAGCTGCAACTCACAGAAAACGCCAGAGTATGGTGGAAGGCTGAAGAAAGACGACTCGCCCAACCGATTGAATGGAGAACATTTCGTGAGATGTTCGACGTGAAATACTTCCCCGAGACTGCCCGTTTTAATATGGAGCAGCAATTCATCCAATTACAGTAAGGTTCAATGTGGAACAAATCTGTGGATGAATATGATGCTGAGTTCACCATGCTTAGCAGGTAAGAAATGTCTCAATATTCAGTTTTCTAATATCACATATTACACTTCTAACACATGGTCATAACAGGTTTGCGGCACATCTCATACCGATTGCTGAAATCAGAGCACGACAATTTCAGCAAGGGTTAGACCAGGAAATCCAAGTTGCACTAGCTATAGGGGATTTCCCAACTCACGATCTTGCTCTGAAGGTTGCCCGACGTTATGAGGCGGTTGTGAAGAAGAAGGGCAGATCTCAGACTGCCGGTGTGAAGCGCCCTGCCACGCAGACGGCAGGAGGAGGCTCTTCCAGGCCTACTTTTGTACCCAGAAGACCGGGAGTAACTTTTAACCGGTCCGGTCCAGACTTTTTCTTCTACTGCAAGAGGAATGGACACCTGGCGAAGGACTGCAGCCGTGCTAACAGCCTGTGCTCAGTCTGCGGCTCATCCACTTATGACATTGTAGCATGTCCTCATAAACTCAATCTGAATCTAGCCCCGAGACCCGCAATCACCTTTCCGCAGCGGCCAGCGATCCGGGCTCCTGCACCTCATCTTGCTCTTCCAGCTCCACCTCCACCTCCACGTGGACCTCCTGCACAACCTTCTCGTCAATTCCAATAGGCACTGAGGAACATACCTCAAGGGCAGAGAAACATGCCCTAAGGATTGAGAAATGTGCCTCTAGTTAGGAGGAATGTACCCAGGCGTCATGCTTTTACTTTAGCAGCCGTGGAAGCCGAAGCTATAGGTCAATGTAACACTGGCAATCCTCCTTCAATCTTTTTCAGCTTTTGCATCATTTTGTTCTTTCAAATATTTTTTTCATGCACTATCAGTAGTTCTTTCACCACCACTATCATCAATTTTTTCTTGAATCTGTTACAATTACCTTCTATGAATTTCGAGGACGAAATTTTTATAAGGAGAGTAGAATGTAACGCCCCTGAATTTTCTATATATTTTTTTCTTTTTAAAGTACAAAAAGGAGTACCTCTGAGAACAACTTAAAAGTTATTCTTATTTAAGAACAGCAAGAAACCACTTGTAGCTTATTGGTAAATTCTTGCACTGCTGTGACATAACCCCTGTGTTCGAATCCCATCAGCCACATATATTTTTCTGAATTTTTCTTTTAAAGATTTTGGAAGCCCAAAAATTTACACGTGCTCTGCACATAAAATGAAAAGTCTGAAGAAATCAAACATGTGCAAATTAGAATTAACAACAGCTGGGACATGTGGCACCAATCCCACCCCCATCTCCTATAAACGGCCGGCGAGATTTGCCTGGGGGCCAACGACGCTGGGCCATCCGTAGGGGATGAGCCCCGTGTTTTGCCCACTAAACCCTTTGGCCTATCCTACTACACCTGTTTTGTTTGTTTTCTCTGCAATTTAATAGAGAATTAAAATTCATCATAAATCCAATTTTTAATACTTTTTAATTCAATCTTTCAATTCCAAAACTCTAATTTCATACTATAAATACAACCTCATATCCTAGCCCCTCCTCATTCTGAAATCTCTAGTCAAAACTATTAAAAATTCTCAAGTTCAAAAAGAGAACAAGTGGAGTTAGCCCAAGGTCAAATTCCGGCGAGGATTCGAGACAATTCCGGCTACTCCGTGACTCCACAAAGGATATGACTTCTTTCTCTACCCCCTCTCTCTTATCCTAGCTTGTAAGTCCCTTCTATTTCCTCCTTTTCTTCTGTAAATTCTCTTTTCAGAACAAAATATCGGTAAGTGGAGTTATTACTGATGTAAATCTTCTAAACTCTATAATCTCACTTTTCATATACATATTGTTCAACAAAATTTTACATGTTATTTGTAACACTTTTATAAAGGTTTGGTAACAAATTTCACTCTAAAACTCCATGTTAAATTAGTTTTATTAAGCTTTTACATTTAAATGCCATGAAGTTTACATACGATATCTTTCAATTACTTTACTGAATATTACCTTTAGAAATCTTCATGAGGTAATGACTTACCTCTCACATATACACATCTTGACATAGCAAGATTCTCTTAAGATATAACCTTTGTGGCAAATACAATATTTCATTAAAATACCTTGAACTATAAAAACCCGTTTTCTTGTAAATGGTATTATTTAATTCTTTATGATTGTGCCTCTACAGCCCACTTTTGGGGAACCCGTATTAGATGGTGTGGATTATCGAACGTTCTCGGCCTAATAGAGCGAGATGCAGACTTTCTCACGGAGCATCTGGTCTCGAAAGAAATTTAATACGATTTTTAAGAAAAACGAGAATTTCTATTTAATAAAAAAAATTAATTTTTTATAATTATATAAATATTATCAAACTACATATTTTCTATTTATAATAAAATTCCATGTTTTTCCAAAAATAAAAGAATGATAAGCTTCACCAAAATATCATCAAATATCAATACAAGATAAGTATTTCATTAAAATATCTTGAACTATTCAAGTTAGGTATATATTCACTAATATATCTCACTCTTTAAAATCCACAATTATGAAAACGCTAAACAACATAAATAAATATTCGAAGTTTATTTTGGAAAGTATATAAAATATTTTTCATAAAACCCTCTTGAATTATATAAATTACATTAAGGACCTTATTAAATATGGGTTTCAGCGGATCAATTCTCTTAAGCCTCAGGGAGTCGGAGAAAGTGAGTGCTTGCCTATTGTAACACCCTGGTTCATTTATACCATTTCTATTTGAGCATTTCTTTATTTAGTGGCTATTTCTCGATTATTGTTGTTTTGGGTGCGAATAGTATAGTTGGTATCTGTGTTTTTATCCGACCCAACCCGCATTCTTGAAACCCGTCTTGGTTCTTGATTACGGCTTATTCCTGCTAGTGCAGAGGACCAGTGCACACATATGTCCTGTATATTTGTATCTTCTCTGGCATTACATATGTTTTCAATAAAACAATTATAGTCAAATAATATATTTTAAATATCTAGCATGGTCTGCATCATACCCCAGACCCTATGGTTGCATCCGTATATCGTGTTCACGTCCCGTTTAGTGAAACTGACTCGTTTGGATCGTTACATGCATATTACGTGCATCCGTTCTTCGAGATATGCATTTTCTTTAACCGGACATCGCTTTTTGGTTTTGGTTGACACGTATATTATCCGTATTTTCAAACCGTAATTTTACACCAAACCCGGGTATATTTTGGAGTACTTTTGTATTAGCCAGAAAACTCAAATATATTCAATATTATATTCTTTACTATATTAACTGTTCAATATATACGTTTTATATTTTTTTATAACTAAACATATTTTCCTAATCCTAATCCTCACCCTTCTCTCTCTGCCTCTCTATCTCTCCTCTCTCTTTATATAATATATATATTAATTATATTTTAAAACCTAATACTATTTAAATAAAACCCATACCCAAGTTTCTCATCGTCTCTCCTCTCTCTACATATATTATATATTATATATACTTTTTTTTAAATCTTTTCCTATTCTATTTAAAACCTCCCCACGTTCCTCTTCTTTCTCTCTCACCTTCTTCTTTCCTGCCCCACCTCTCTAAAAACCCTAATCCGCGCCCACTCCTGCCTCACTGATGGATCTCTGGATCTCCTTCAAATGTTAGCTTCCGTTGATCTGCTGCGAGCGTTGATGGTTGGCTGAGATTGAGTTGGAGGATTGCCTCCTGAATCGTGTGGATCTCAATGGGTTTTATATTTTTGAGGTCGAGGTACCTACAAGGATGTCCCAGGATGGTTGCGCCACCGAGGACCCTCCGACGATCAAGTTAGATGAGGTATTTTGGCAGAGTAACGGCCTATTGGGGTAAAATTGGCTTACCTGAGTCGTCTGGGAGAGGGGTTTATATAGTGGCAGCAATGGGCAGGCGGCGCGGGATTCACGTCGGCCGTTATGCTCCTGGCGTTACGCCCGCGTGATAGGCAGGATTCCCCATTAATGACGAGATATGATTGTTAATGGGGGATCGTGATGGCGTGGAAGCGGGATCATGAGCGGCGGATATCTCGGGCAAGGCGAGATTCGCGGAGCCGTGGCGGAGGTGCGTGTGATCGGTGTTGTGGGTCGGTCGGTGAGACCGAGGAAGATAAGCTCGGCGGGAGGCTCGGGAACGAGCGGGAGGCCGAGACATCTTGGTTCTGTGATAGCTCGGAGGTGAGCTGGGGGTGGTCTGGAAAGCCACCGAAGGTCGCTAACATCCTCGGGTCCCAGGCCCGAGTATGCTTCCAACGTACCATTCTTGATCCTTTTTTGTAAGCTCTGGGACACGTCATCTGCCACGTGTCATGATCTGGGGAGTCACCGATATCGAGCATCATCAGTAGCCCCCCACTCTCGTCTTGACCCGTTCCTGGGTCGGGTCGAGAGTGATCTGACCGGTCACCCAGGGTGAGCTCTTATTTGAAGATATCGTCGGTGCGTATTTCCAGGCAATTAGTCGTATTTTTCTTGATGACGTCAGCGGATCAGGGGAGAGATCTCGCATTAAAGAGGAAGCGCCGGTTTGTGCGTACGTTCGTTGAAGCAACAGTCCACATGTCTGGCGCTGGTTAGCAAACGAGATGGGCCGCAGGTGTTTCTGCGCTCGATGGAATGCAACCAATGCATGTGAGACAGGTGGAGAGCCGATGGCCGTCGAATGCGAAGTGTTGTTTTGGCGGGAGACGATCGGCGTCATAGGATGTGTATGCTGGCTGCTATAAATAGAGGCGGGATCCTCTTCAGGGTCTATACCTCATCATAATTTTCTCATCCCTAGTCGTGTTAGCTCGGCGCTCTTCTCCTCATGTCGGACTCCTTGCGTTTTCTCTTCCGAGGACTCATCCCTCTGATAAGGTTAGATGTCTTCTACCGAGGAGTCTGTATAAATAGTTCGGGAAGAGTCTAGAGAGTCCTCTGTAGCTTCCTCTTCTTCTTCTTCCACTTCTGCTTCTTCCTCTTCTGAGTCGGAGTCCCCTCGGGAAGTTAGGGTTAGTCATGCTTCCCGGGGTCGTGCGACGGGGCGGTCCCCAGAGCGCAGGTTATAGGTGTTCTTGGCGCGTCATCCATGCTGAGGCATGCGGATGATCTCGCCACCTTCCGGACTCGTTTCCACATTCCTCCCGGCTACTCGCTTCGTCTGTCTGAGGAGGGTGAGAGGGCAGACCAGATACGGGGTAAGGAGATTGCCTTGTACCTGGAAGCCTTTTGGGCCGGGATACGCCTGCCCTTCTTCCGCGAGATGAGTGCGGCGTTGAATTGTTTTGAGTTAGCCTCGGGCCAGTTAGTGCCAAACTCTCAGAGTATTCTCCTTGGGTTCCTGGTCCGGTTGAAATTACATCTGATCCCTTTCAGCCGGAGCCTTCTTGTTTCTTCTCTTTGCAATAAAAACCACCCCGGCACTTGCAGGGGCGATCCGAGCTGGGTAAAAATCTCTTTTAAACAACATCGGGGAGATGCTGCTGGGTCGTGGGTCGTCATAGTACCTTCTTTCATTCATGAATGGAAGAAGAAGTTTTTGTTTGTTGGGCCGCCCGAGGGTGAGGATTGGCCTGTGCCCATCCAGTGGCACAGGACCAATTGCCCGTGGGTGAGGCGCTCGAATGATCCCAACGCGGTGGCGGTGTCAGAGTGGGAGCCCCTCCCCCGGGCTGATGTGTTGTTGTCTGAGCGAGCCCTTAGTTGGACCGGGCTCAGCCCCGTCCAGTTCGCGGGTAAGTTAGGAGTTTTCAGGCGAGCTGTTTAGACTTGTGTATTCTTTCACTTTTTCTGGCATTGCTCACACCATTGTAATTTTGTCTTATGCAGAACCCATGGACCTAGGCAAATTTCGGGCAGCCCTGGTCGAACAGAAGAAGGGGAAGAAGGCCGGAGGTGTCGGCCCTTCTCGCCCGTCGTCGGATCCGGCTCCACCGGCGGACTCTCCATCCAGGCGCGCGAGCCCGCCCCAAGCCCCGGAGTCCAGCTGTGCGCCGAGCCGAAAACGTGCTCGGGAGCAAGAGCTCCGGGCTCCGGAGGTGGGAGGTGAGACTGGTTCCCCTCCATCTCTCCTCAAGAGGTTCCATAGGACGGTGCCCCGTTCCCTGGCTTCCCCGATCATCGTGGACGATGGGGAGCTTCGCTTTAAGGTGCCCTCGGGGCTTTCCGTCGCCGACAGCCTGCTCTCGAAGATGCAAAGGTCGGCCGGGGGCAGAATCCCTCGGGGGACCCTCCGGGCCCAAATGTCGGCCATAGCCCAAGAGTCCGTGCAAGTTAGTGTTCACACCCCACTCGGGTCTTCATTCAGCATTTTTGTTCGCGAGATTGGGTGGCGGCTGGGGATCGGGAGATTGCCAAGTGCCGAGAGTCCGTCGAGCCGCCGAGACCAAGTTAGAAGATTCCAAGGTGCTTGTCGCCACCCTGAAGAAGACGACGAACACCCTCCGGAGGGAGAACGAGGTAGTGAAGGAGGGAAGAGGCAAGCCGAGCTCCAAGCATCGAAGGCGGTAGAGAGCTACAAGAAGTCAGACCAGTACTACACCGACCTCATTGGAGTCGCTGCCGTCGTTTGGCACGACGCCGTCAAGGCCCTGATGCCGGAGTTTCCTGACGGCGAGCTCCGGGGTGAGTACCCTCTCGGGGATGACGCGCAGGGGAATGCCCCCGAAAGCGCTGCAGGCGGAGAGGCCCCCGGTGGGAGCGTTGGGGAGAAGTCATTCCCCCTGGCTCCCGGCACCGACCTTCAAGACGCAACCCCAATCGTGGTGGAGGATGCAGAGCTCGTCAAGGTTCTCCCCGGCCCCGAGGCCTGAGTCTCCTCGCCTCCTTATTTTTGCGCTGAAATTTCGTAAGCCCTTGGGTGATTTTGTAAGGATGGGAAGCCCATAATACCTCTGTAAAGACCTTCGGCTTTATGAATAAAATCTTTTTGCAGTGTTCTTTTCGTGCACATTTTCCCTATGTTTGTAGTAAAATTTTTATTTGCGCGGTACTGCTTTCATGATGCGTTAGGTCGGGTATTGGTTCTTCGTCTAGTGATCGCACGTCGAGTTAAATTTAGCCACTTGCCAAGTGTACAAAGATCAGTGTAAGGTCAGTGTCCCCATGGTCCCGATGTAGACATGGGGATCGCTTATTAAAAGACGTGTAGGAAGTCACCCGAGGATGGATTGAGCAGGGAAGTAGCTCGATGGCTTTTTGATGAGGGGTTGGATCCTTAGCGCGGGAGGGCAAGGAGTTTCCTACTAAGGATAGACCGGGCAGGGTAGCTGCTCGGTAGCCTCTTGATGAGGGCTTGATCCTTGGTGTCGGTGGGTAAGAGATTACCAGCCAAGGACGGACCAAGCAGGGTAGCTGCTCGGTGGCTTCTTGATGAGGGCTTTGATTCTTGGCATCATGGGGTAAGAGATTACCAGCAAAGGATGGACAGAGCAGGGTAGCTGCTCGGTTGCCTCTTGATGAGGGCCTTGATCCTTGGCGTCGTAGGGTAAGAGATTACCAGCCAAGGGTGGCCAAGCAGGGTAGCTTCTTGGTGGCCTCTTGGTGAGGGCTTTGATCCTTGGCGTCGTGGGGTAAGAGATTACCAGCCAAGGATGGACCGAGCAGGGTAGCTGCTCGGTGGCCTCTTGATGAGGGCTTTGGTCCTTGGCAGCATAGGGTAATGAACTACCAGCCATGGATAGACCAAGCAAGGTTACTGCCCGGTGGTCTCTTGGTGAGGGCTTTGATCCTTAGCGCAGGAGGGCATTGAGAGGCCTGTTAAGGATGGACCGAGCAGGGTAGCTGCTCAGTGGCCTCTTGATGAGGGATTTGATCCTTGGCGTTATAGGGTAAGAGATTACCAGCCAAGGATGGACCGAGCAGGGTAGCTGCTCGGTGGCCTCTTGATGAGGGCTTTGATCCTTGGCGTTAGGGTAAGAAATTACCGGCCAAGGATGGACCGAGAAGGGTAGCTGCTCGGTGGCCTCTTGATGAGGGCTTTGATCCTTGGCGTCGGTGGGTAGTGAACTACCAGCCAAGGATGGGCCTAGCAGGGTTGCTGCCAGGTTGCCTCTTGGCGAGGGCTTTGATCCTAGGCGTCAGTGGGTAGTGAACTACCAGCCATGGATAGACCGACCAGGGTTGCTGCCCGGTGGCCTCTTGGTGAGGGCTTTGATCCTTGGCGTCGGTGGGTAGTGAACTACTAGCCATGGATGGACCGAGCAGGGTTGCTGCTCGGTGGCCTCTTGGTGAAGGCTTTGATCCTTAGCGCGGGAAGGCATTGAGTGGCCTGGTAAGGATAGACCGAGCAGGGTAGCTGCTCGGTGGCCTCTTGATGAGGGTTTTGATCCTTGGCATCATGGGGTAAGAGATTACCAGCCAAGGATGGACCGAGCAGGGTAGCTGCTCGGTGGCCTCTTGATGAGGGCTTTGATCCTTGGAATTGTGGCATAAAAGATTACCAGCTAAGGACAGACCAAGCAGGGTAGCTTCTCGGTGGCCTCTTAACGAGGGCTTTGATCCTTGGCGTCCTGGGGTAAGAAATTATCAGCCAAGGATGGACCGAGCAGGGTAGCTGCTCGGTGGCCTCTTGATGAGGGATTTGATTCTTGGTGTTGTGGGGTAAGAAATTACCGGCCAAGGATGGACCGAGCAGGGTAGCTGCTCGATGGCCAATTGATGAGGGCTTTGATCCTTGGCGTCGTGGGCTAAGAAGTTACCAGCCAAGGATAGATCGAGCAGGGTAGCTGCCCGGTTTTGTGAGGTTCTATCTGACCTTCCCTGATGTGTGAACATCGGGAAGAGTGACCGTCGCGGGCGACACGTGTCATGAACGCATGGAGGGAGGCAAAGCATAAGAGCCGTGTCGTTCCGACTTCGGTTCGCCGAGAAAGACAGGATACCCGCAGCGTGGCGGTACAGTATTGGAAGAAACGAGCGAATATTGGACTCTTGGGGGAGCTTTGGGGCTATAAAACAGAGAGGGGTGTTGTTCATTCCTTTCTCCATCTTCAAAACATGAGAATGGATCAATTCCCTTTCTCCATCCCCGAGATCATTTCTTTCGAGGACATATATTTGTACGACCAGCTTGCTTCGAGGAGACGCTGCAGGCGGTGATCCGGCGCGTCGAGGATCATGTCGGCCGCCAGCTTCCCAGGCGATCACCCCTACTCCAGCTGCTGATGTACTCGATCTGGAGGGAATCGTTGGGGCTGCACAACCCCTTGTCCGAACAACTGAAGGACGAGACGATGGGCAAGCTGAGATCGTTATGTCGTCTCGGCCTAATCTCGATGAGTCGGCGGGATCGATCGGTGGCACTCTTCCTCGAGTGTTACCAATTGAGGCATCTCGCCGATGGTGCCCGCCCACAGAGCTTTCTGGCCCATCCGTGGCCACGAGGGTCCGCAGACAGCATTAGAGGCAGAGGTCCGAGGCGGCAGGGGCTCGGCTGGCGGAAATTTGTTCAGAGTACCACGAGCAATGTTTCTTGCACCCCCTTTCCCCGCTTGTTTCCTGATTTAAAATCAGGAAAGCTTATGGAAAAAGCTTCAGAAGAGGGTCACGTGCTTACACGTGACCAGCAGTCACGTGTTGGCACGTGACACCCAAAAGTACCGGCAAAGCAAGTGCAGCTTCCTGACTACATCAAAGAAAGAGGGCTTAAGAAAGGGTCACGTGCTCCCACGTGACCAGGGTCACGTGTCGGCACGTGACATTTAAAAGCAGCAGCAAAGACCCAACGCTTCCTGATCAAATCAAGGAAAAAGCTTCAGAAGAGGTCACGTGCTCCCACATGACCAGGGTCACGTGTTGGCACGTGACGATCAAAACATCAGAATTGTTCTCCAATTAAATCAAGAAAAAGAGTTCAGACAAGGGTCACGTGCTCGCACGTGACCAGGGGTCACGTGATGGCACGTGACGGTTAAGCAACAACCAGAAGACAGCACAAAAAGAAAGAAGAAGGCTCATTCCAAAGGGGGTCACGTGCCCACACGTGACCATGGGTCACGTGCCCACACGTGACCGGCTTTCAAAGCCCATTTTGTCAACGGAATTAAATTCTGAAAGAGATTCAAATCTTTCCAAAGGAAAGCGACTATCTGGAACCAATCGAATTAAAGATTCAGAGGTGAGGAAATATCATCTATCTATGGGAAAATCTCGGGTTTGGAAAGATTTCCCCTTTAAATCTAACCGAAACAACAAAGGAGAATCCGGGGACTTGAAATCCAAGGGTGAATAAAATTCACCTAATAATCCAAAGGTCTAAAACGAATGATAGATGCAAATCAAATCTCTCAATGAAGATTCGTCAAAAACTAATTGACTCGGCTGCTTCTCCTATAAATAGGAGCCAAGAGACACAAGGATATATACACGCAGAGGGAAGAAAGGGAGAGAGAGCCTTGATACTTCGAGGAACTTGGATCTTCTGCAAAAGAAAACCCTAGGTAAGAAAGGGAAGGCTCCTTGAAGGAAAAGAGAATTTAATTCTCAACAGAGTTTAACTCTGATACATAAAACAGAAGAACATATTTCTTCTCTCTTTGATAGAGGATCTGCAAAGTGCACATCTCCCCTTGAGGTTGAGAATTTAATTCTCAATGGGTCGAGATCCTGCCATGCAGATCCAAAACATAGAGAGGGAATTGAAGCACGAGAATTTAATTCTCACAGAACTATAGGAATTTAATTCCTTTGAAATAAAACCAGGGCTTGACCCTGTGTTATGGGAATTTAATTCCTTCAGAACAAAAGGAAACAGGGTTTAACCCTAATTAAGAACCCAGTTCTGTTGAAACAGCGGGGATTTAATTCCCTTGATCATAATTTAACAAGAGAGTGGGAATTTAATTCCTTAAAAGCTTTTATTAGGGTTTAACCCTATTTGGTTCTTCACATGAATGAGGAATTTAATTCCTGCAGAAAATTCAGAGTCCAACTCTATTCAGAATATAAACCTTTAAGAGAAAGTAGGAATTTAATTCCTCTGAAACTACTGTCAGGGTTTAACCCTACGAGGAATTTAATTCCTGGAAAAGATTAACAGATCCTCTAAACAATATACATAGAGGCAGGGTCACGTGTCACCACGTGACCCCCCCAGGAGATCTACAGAAAACCCCTTTGAGGCAGCACCCCACGTGACCCACGTGACCCTTGACAGAAGCTTTAATACACAGGCATTTGAATGCCCATCACGTGATGGCACGTGATGCTCTGAAAGACGCGATAATCTCAGCAGAATAAATGAAGGAAGGGCGCTCTCACGTGCTGCCACGTGACCCCTCTTGCCTTAGTGTTTAACACTAAATTGAAACACTCGAACCCAGTGTTAAAACACTGTTGGGCCTTAGTGTTAAACACTAATCAAAAAGCTTTATTTGCAGTGTTCAACACTGATCTGTTTTAGTGTTTAACACTAATTTGAAAAGCCTTGTTGCTGGTGTTTAACACCGATTATCTTTTAGTGTTAAACACTAACTTGTCAACTTCATTCCCAGTGTTCAACACTGATTGTTCTGTAGTGTTTAACACTAGGCTTTGACCCAATTGGCTAAATGGATGGAGGCAAAGCCTCTCCTGATTGGACTTAGCCCAAGATGGCCATAAGTCCTCAATTTGTGATTAACTGGGCCAATGGGCTCATAACATAATTAATCGGTCTTGATCCCAAATTGGGTCAAAGACTATTTAAACCATTCCGGTTCTAGGGTACATCTCTTCACTCCTTTGATACTTGGCATTGTAATCCCTCAATGTCTTCAAAGAGGTAACGGGTCCCGACGACCACACATTGATATGAACCGCGGGGTCCTTAAACCCGTGTTTAATGCAAAATTCCTGGTTACGTGGAACGCGGATAATGTCACTCTTTGACCCCGTGGAAAACATCCAGAGCAGAGCCTGGTCTTCGCAGAGCACGGCAATGAACCCGTGTGAAGCATCCAGAGCACATACCGGACTGTGGGGTCCTTAAACCCATGGACTACGACGTCCTTAACCTTGACCGAGATGTCTTAAAACTAACAATGGACTATGGGGTCCTTAAACCCATGGACTACGACGTCCTTAACCTTGACCGAGATGTCTTAAAACAAACAATGGACCGCAACGTCCTTAAACTACCCATGGACCGCAACGTCCTTAAACTACCCATGGACCGCAATGTCCTTAAACTAGAACAATAGAGCCCCGCATGCTCTTTTGTCGGATCTAAACGGTCCCGTTTAAGTTGATCTTAGCCTCAAAGATGGCTAACGTATCCTTAAACCTTCAAACAGACTGGACTATGAATCCCCCCAATTAACTCTGGCTCGAGGGTACATCTCTGAACTCCTCTGACATCCGTCGTTGTAATCCTTCAACGTCGTCAGAGAGGTGATGGGTCCCGACGGCCATACATACGATGGACCACTATGTCCCTAAACTGGAACAATAGAGCCCAAACGCTCCTTTGACGGATCTAAACGATCCCGTTAAGTTGATCTTAGTCTCAAAGTTAGACTAACGTATCCTTAACAAACGTTTGAGTTGATCTTAGCCTCAAGTATAGCTGACGTATCCTCAAACCAAACCCCCAAACCCAAATCTAAGATAAACACGGATTTGGACTAGTCCACGCCCTACGGGCGACGACATAACTCAATCTCCGTAAACAATCCACGGGCAACAAAATACAACACAAACACCCACGACACGAAGTGACCATCTGGAGAAGGAGAAAGTTGCTACCGCAACGCGGTAGCGTAATTAACTGCAGGGGCTTGCGCCTGCAGGGAACAGCGTCCCCACAATCAAAAACCCCTCAAACGAGGGGGAATCTGACGAAGTCTGCTACATCGGACGCATCCGTCTAAACCTTCGATACATGGTGCCATAAATCAACTTGGCATCTTCGGAGAGGTGGACGGATAGAACCAATTAGCATCTGCCCCGAATTTCAGGCAAGGCAGTCCATGTCTCAGCCGCCATTCGGAGGGGAACAGATTCTGGCACGCCCGGTGGGACCTTTTCCTCTTTCCACTCCACACCTCGTGTGTCGTGACTCGCGAACCAATCGCGGTTCGCTAATGGTTGCCCTTGGGTTTCAAGATACTAAGAATTGGCGTCTCGCTTATTGCAGAAAGCAAAGGATCGATGGCTTCTACTTCCGTGAAATTCTCCAACTGCTCAGACTGCAATTGCAACCAACGCTCTGCCTCGCCAAGAGGTATAGCCTACGGACCCCAAGCTGCTTCGCTATTCACAATGCCCGTGGAACAGGTCACTCGCGCCACCACAGGATTGTTCTTTGGGACCATGCTCCCGCCGACAAACATCACCGCTCCAGTGCTGACAACGGAAGCTCTCAAGAAGTCGGTCTTTGATCGTCTTACCCCTGTCGCGGCTCCTCTCAACGAGTCGCCCAACGTCAACGCCTCGGTCTTCTCTAGATTAGGCCAGAAATCCTGCGAACTCATCATGGGGCCTACAATCTCAGCGAAGGCTGCTTCTAAGAAGGTGGCCGCTCCTGCCCCCGAAGTCGTCAAGGCAGCTTCTCCGGCCAAAAGGTCGGTCTTTACAAGATTGACGGCTTCAGCTCCCGCTCCTGCTGCCCAAAGGACATCGGTCTTCGACAGGCTAATACCAACAGCGACCCCCCACCCAGACAGGGGGCAAGATGAAGCCATTCTTACCGCTGACCCTACGCCGTCCGCTCGACACGCTCGACGTCACCATTGGCGCCGAGTAAGGAAGGCTGGGGGCAACTCCCCCTCCGGGTTGACTCCATCGGCCCCGGTGGCAGAAGTTAATACTGCTGTTCCAACTGGGAACAGCTTCGAAATGCTAAATAAGGTGCGAAGGAATTCTGCTACTGCAGTGCTGAAGAGGTCTCCTCCCCCATTAAAAAAGGTTATGGAAATAAAACCCGAACAGCCCCGATCTCCTCAACGGCTGTCTTCCAAAATCTATAAAGTTTAGCGGCAGGCCCGAGACTCGATCATCGATCCAAACTTCTCCCGCCAGCACAAGAAGCTGAAAATCCAACCGGAAGCTGGTCACCAGGCTAAACCCCAAAAGGCTGTTGATCAACTGGCTCATAAAAGGAGGAGGCCAGAGAAGACCCCCCAGCATGCAACGACGGCTAAAAGCACTGAGCCCAGACGCCCTAAGTCTGGGGGCATGGTGGTGCACACTGTTTACATGGCCTCTGGAAAAGAGGAAAGCCGCACTTCTACGGGCCACCGACCGCTAACCCGATCCGTGACGAAAGCCCAGGAGCAGCAACAAAAGCTTCAGGAAATGATGAATGCTATGGCCGCACTTACCGGGCCAAAAGAAAACCCAGAAACGTCCTCAGACGCGCGCCAGGAGGAAGAAACCGACACTGAATTCCTTCGCCGGATACTGGAGAAAAAGGACAAAGAGGCTGCTGAACAGGCGGCCAACATACAACGTATGGGCCTTCTCTTCCAAGATATGATAGGAATGATGATCCAGCAGGACTTACCCGCCGAGGATCCCCCAATCGTTCTTGAAGACGACCGAGGAGAAACGTCAAATCCACCACCAGCCCTCTCAACGGCCAAGGAGGAGGCAATCTCTAAGGCTGACTTGGTTGACTACATAGCCCAGCAAATCCGGGTTCATCACGCGACTGAGGCAGCTAGTCAAGTCGTGAAAACGGGACGGCCATATCCGAGCTGGTACGACCAAATCAAATACCCGCCAGGCTATACGATACCAAAATTCCACGTGTACAAGGGGACCGGCAACCCCCATCAACATGTCGCCCAGTTCCGGGCCCTCTGCGGTAACACCGGCGGTGATGATAAACTGTTGCTCCGCCAGTTCGTGGGCAGCCTATCGGAAACTGCGTTCGAATGGTATTCAGAACTCCCGAACGATTCTATCAAAACGTTCGCTGAAATGGAGCTGTTGTTCACTCAGCGATTCGCAAGTGCCAGCGAACGCACTCCAATAACTGCACTAATTAACGCCAGGGTAAAACCAGGCGAAACCTGGGTCCAGTATGCTATACGCTGGCGGAATTTGTGGTCGAGATGCGAGCAACGCATTGAGGAAGCACCTGCGGTGGGCATGTTCGTGGGAACTCTAGACCCTCACGCAACTATCTCCCAGTTTATGATGTTCTTTAAGCCAACCACATTCCAGGCTTTAATCGACAAGTTGGCTCAGATGGACCAGATGGGTCATAGACCACCTCCCCCGAAGTCGGAACCTCGGAATGACAAGGGTAAAGGAAGGGCAACCTTTGTTGCGAATGCCCAACAGCAACCTAACGTCCCGAAACCGGCAGATCAACTCGAGGAAAGGCGTCGGTATTATAATGAGAAGATGAAGCGTCCCTACTCGTTCCCACGAGACAAGACGAAACGGTTATTCGAGCTGGCAATACGCAACAGACTTATAAGCCTACCAAATCCAAGGCGACCGCCGCAACCCACCGAGGCGAATAACCCTAACTATTGCCCTTACCATCAAACGGTAGGCCATCCGATTGAAGATTGCTTCGTCTTCAAAGGATGGATTGAAGACCAGTACCTCCAGGGGAAGTTTGTACTGTCCGAAAAGTGGAAGGTGAACCCACCACAACCGCATACTCCTAAGAAAGCAGATACGCCGGGGGCAACCTGCTCCTTTATTGAAGAAGCTCCATGGGAGGTCGTGTTATCAACTAAAACCAAAAGAATGCTGAGAGACCTTCATGCGTGCCCTGCGATCGAATGGAAAGACCCTCGTGAACCTCAAATTATCGAAAGGATGCTAAGACGCCGCCCAACTACAAAGACTCGCGATAAGAGCCCAAATACTCACGCCCAATCGTCAAAATCTTCGAAGAAAAAGAAGAAGAAATCCAAGAAGCCCGTGAAGCTTGGAAACGAGCACACGAACTTGCAGAAGCAAATCGACGCGCTGGAAGAATACAATCAAAAGGCGCGAACTCCTGTCACACTGCAAGAGTTTCTCAACCACATCTTTCAAGAGGAAGATGATGGAGAGAGTTCGTCAGATGAATCCGAAGGATATGTGGCGAGTTGTAACGTAATCTCCCACTCATTTACCGATGATGGAAAAACTCCTGGCACTAAGAAGCTGGAGGCAGAGCCTGTACCAGAGCGTGCATGGCCAACAGACGAAATGATCGACGCGTTTCTAGACGAGATTCGTCTAAAATGTAAAGCGGACCAGGAGCGTGAGATGGCCACATCGGAAGGAGCCAAATGCGGGCAACTGAACGAAAGAGTTGAACTACCGGAGCGAAAGGCATCCGAAGTAGACAAGAAGATATTCAAGACGAGAAAAAGGTTTGCCAAAGCCATGTCACTGGGGATGAAGCTACCGCCCTCGGAAGGAAACACACACGATGGGGTGGAGAGGCACCCTGATTATTGCGCATATCACCGGAAAATATCACACCCCACGGAGGAGTGCGACGCCTTTAAGATATGGTGGCAAGGATATGTTTCTCGTCGGCAACATGTTAAGCGCATGAAACGCAAGAGCCGTCGGGAGCGAAGAAGTACTATCGATGGGCACAACAGAACTACTGGCAACTGTTGTATGGCTCACGCCGGGGGGTCACAAGTTCTCACCTTTGGGAGCGACTCTGATGAAGAAATGGCTCTGGGCCCTCTCTTCAAAGAATCCGTTTTAGGGAAAGAGGAGAAATCGGAGATCTGCGAGAACATTCAGCTGCGCAATCGCACACTCCCAGAAAAGAATCTCGGGCCCGTAAGTAGAAAGGATAAGGGAAAGGAAAAGGTCACTGAAGATATCACTTTAGATGACCAAGTCATGAGAGAGCTGGCTGCCAAAGACCCTCCTAGGAAGGGTAAGGTGGACTATAACATCCTCGCGCACCTAAGGAAGCTACCTTCTCAGCTTAGCATTCTCGATGCCCTCCTATTATCAAAAGAAGCGCGAGACTCACTAATTAAGGCGTTACAAGAACCTGAGCAATTCCAAGCCTTCCTCGCCACTGAAAAGATGAAGGATGAACTGGAGGAAGTGCATACGGCCGACATCACTTTCGGTGATGAAGACCTCCTTCTCGGGACGTGCGACCACAACCGTCCCCTATATGTCTCCGGATACTGCCATGATATCAAGATAGGAAAGATTCTGGTGGATAATGGATCCTCCGTCAATCTCCTTAATGTTCGGGTGTTGAAGGAAATCTGCATGAGTGTACAACACCTCGCTCGTGACAAAATTACTATCTCCGGTTTCGATTCACAATCGTCACGGACTCTCGGATCTGTGATACTAACATTACGCTTTGGACTTCTCGTCACAGACATCAAATTCCATGTCATCGACGCCAGGACCTGCTACAACGCCTTGCTCGGTCGTCCTTGGTTACACGAATACAACATCATCCCTTCTACACAACATCAGTGTATGAAGTACTTTAAGGATGGTTTCGAGTATACCGTAACAGGTGAGTTAAACCCATTTTCCGTGAACGAAGTCCGCAAATACGAAGATGCAAAGTACTTTTTGCCAGATTTCGAGGATACAGAAAGATGTCGCAATCCGGAGAACAAAACCGCCGCCACCATCCCTGTTTTCGGGAGCGATACCGAAGAAGAGGAAGAGATAGTTTATGCAGGGCCATCTCAACGCAACAACCTGGAGACGCCCGCCCCCATGTTGGTCTTCGGAAGTGATTCAGAAGATGAAGTTAATGCCGTGTTCTCCAATCGGCTGTCAATACAAACACTCCCTGGCGATGACCATAGTTTGCAAATCACCATGGTACCGCAAGAACACTACAAGGATCTCGACACGCTGCAGGCTAATAATGTGCAGGACCTGCGAACATTTTACGTCCCTCCCAGGCAAAGGGGTGAGAAGGTGATCCTATTCTACCGATCCTCAGAGTCGAAAATAGAGAAAGAGATCTGGCATGGCGCGGATGCTACACTTGACAAGCTATAACCCATCCGTCTGCCCAGATACTATACAAATGGATTAAAGAAGCTATTGAAGCGCCAAGGAGTACCCTTAGAACAGACCGTTCGGCAGGCTCGGTTCTACAACAGGATTTGGGATGTCCCCGGGACTCAACGCAAATTGCCCAACGGGAAGATGGAAACACTTGGGCTTGGATATGCAAGAGCCGGAAAACGGGAACGGGCTCACAGCAGCTACACTATATATACCTTTGATGAAGAGGAGGACGCCCTGTCAGGAGATGCTAACCCCCCACAAAAACTAGACCCCGCAATTGAAGCGCCGAGTCCGTCGTTTGAAGAACGAATGGGCAAGCCTATCAGGAAAGTGGGTCAGAAAGCTCGGGAAGACCACAACCGCGAAATGGCCATCTACGAGAAGGCCAGGACGCAACGTTTATTTCAACATGCTGCAAAAGACAAAGACGCTTATCCTCGTCAACCCGTTGTACGAAAGGCCCGACGCAGAGACGGAAATAAATCAAGAAGCGGCTCGGGTTTGTCCTTCATGAAGAAGATGAGTCGAGCGTACTCCTTCCTCCGAGACAAGAAGGAGAGGTTACTCAACCTCGCTATAAAACATCAAATGATCGCGCTTCCAGAGTCTAGACATCCTGAGCAAGCTAGCAAGGCTTCTCATCTGAGTTATTGCTCTTATCACCAAGCCATAGGACATCCTACCGAAGACTGCTTCACCTTCAAGAACTGGGTCGAGGACCAGTACCGACGGGGCAGATTCGTTTTATCCGACGGCTGGAAGGTAACGCCGCCGCAAAAGCATGAGCCCAAGGCTGCAAGAGCAGAACCGGGACCACCTCAGTCCGGGGAGCGGGTTCGCACTTGTTATACGATTACGATATTAGGAGAAGAGCCCGAGAACGTAGATGACCTTCCCCGGTGCTTTGAGAACAGCGATGATGAGGTGATCTCAGAATTTCCGCCCGCCCTGAAAGAACTGGAAGATGGTATACATACTACTGCAGATAACCTTAAGAAGATTGAGTTGGGATCGGCAGACGACCCGCGACCGACATTTGTCAGCGAGCTGTTATCCGAAGAGAGGGTCGCTGCGTTAAAGAACGTGCTTCTACGGCATAAAGACTGCTTCGCGTGGAACTACTCCGAGATGCCAGGATTAGACCCGGAGATTGCTGTGCATAGATTAGCAATATCCCCAGATATCAAGCCAGTCAAGCAGGCGCCAAGGAGGATGCGACTCGAGCTTGAGATGAGCATCAACGCCGAAGTCAAGAAGTTGATCGATTCTGGATTTATCCAAGAAGTCCAATATCCCGACTGGATCGCCAATATCGTCCCGGTAATGAAGAAGAATGGGATGGTACGCATATGCGTGGATTTCAGGGATCTCAATAAAGCCTGTCCAAAGGATGATTTCCCAGTACCAGTAACCGAGCTAATGATAGATAACACGTCCACTCACGAGGTTTTCTCCTTCATGGATGGTTCGTCAGGATACAATCAGATAAAGATGCATCCCGAAGACCAGAAGCACACCGCTTTCCGCACCTCTTTGGGTATATTTTGCTACAGGGTTATGCCCTTTGGTCTAAAGAACGCTGGTGCTACCTATCAAAGGGCCATGACAAAGATCTTTGATGACCTCATACACGACGTCGTCGAGTGCTATATCGATGACCTCGTAGTAAAGAGCATATCATACGAAGATCATTTAAAGCATCTGGAGACTGTATTTCGACGCCTTCGGCAATATAATTTGAAAATGAATCCCCTCAAATGCGCGTTTGGAGTCTCCTCGGGCAAATTTCTGGGATTCATCGTTCGACACCGAGGTATTGAAATAGATCCGTCAAAGATTAAGGCGATCATGGAAATGCCTCCACCAAGAAGCCTCAAGCAGTAGCGGTCTCTCCAAGGGAAGCTCGCATACATCCGGCGGTTTATCGCTAATCTTTCGGGTAAATGCCGTCCTTACAGCCACCTGATGAAAAAGTGAACTCCATTCGCTTGGGATCACAAATGTCAAGGTGCACTAGACGAGATCAAGCCGTACCTGCAGAACTCTCCGGTGTTGGCCGCGCCGGTCAAGGGAAAGCCCCTCATTCTTTATACGACCGCCCTCGAAGGTTCCTTGGGCGCGTTATGGGCACAAGAGAACGATCAGGGGAGAGAGAGGGCACTCTATTACTTAAGTCGAGTTCTACTGGGGGCAGAAAGCAACTACTCTCCCATTGAAAAACATTGCTTGGCGTTAATCTTCGCGATAACAAAGCTCAGGCACTATGCGTTGGCACATGAAGTCCGTCTCATTTCAAAAGTGGATCCCCTTAAATACTTGATGTCGAAAGCCATATTGACGGGACGACTCGCTAAGTGGGCCCTGCTCTTGATGGAGTTCTCGATAACGTATCAACCTCTCAAGGCAGTGAAAGGCCAGGCCATTGCCGACTTCCTCGCCGAGCACCCGATACCGGCCGATTCTCCTATGAACTGTGATTTGCCGGACGAGCATGCATTTGACACGATTAGCGGCGGAAGCACCCGATGGGAACTCTATTTCGATGGAGCGTCCTCCATAAAGAAACAGAAACAAGGTATCCCAATGATCAAATCAGGGATAGGCCTCATCTTTGCAACTCCACAAGGAGGGATAATGCGCTTCGCCTTCTCCTTAACAGAGCCGAGGACGAACAATGAAGCTGAATACGAAGCTCTGATAGCAGGCCTCGAGATCGCCATCGACATGGGAATTGAAGACCTCCTTATATACGGGGATTCTCAGCTGGTAGTTAGTCAAGTAAATGGTGACTACCAAACGTACAAGCCGGAGTTGGTGAAGTACGGCGAAAGGGTGCAACAACTATTGACCCGAATTCCCTCCTATACTTTGGAGAACATACCGCGCGCGGAAAACAGCAAAGCAGACGCGTTGGCTAAACTCGCTAAAGAACTGGCTGATGAGAACCTCGATGACGTCAGAATCGTGGTACAAAGCCGTCGAGTGCTCGCCCCGGCAGAAATATCTCCGGAATCACGCGAAGAAAAGGGAGCGACTGACCAGACGACCCTACAAATAAAAGACCATGAGAAGGCCGAAGATTGGAGGGAAGTCTTCATAGACTACTTTAAGTCCCACCGAACGCCCAAAGAAGCGTCCTCAAGACATCAGCTCATGAAACGAGCTCTATCTTTCGCTCTCGTCAACAATATTCTATACAAAAGATCGTTTGATTCTCTATGGCTGAGATGCTTAGGACCCGACGAAGTAGAAAGAGTCATTCAGGAAGTGCATGATGGACTTTGCGGTTCTCACCAAGCAGGCCCAAAGATGAAGTTAAAAATTAAACGGATGGGTTACTACTGGCCCACGATGATCCAGGACTGCCTTGAGTATGCGAAGCAATGCCACTCATGCCAAATTCATGGAGACTTCATCCACCAACATCCGAATCCACTGCACCCAACGGTAGCTAGCTGGCCGTTCGAAATGTGGGGGACTGACATAGTCGGCCCCATTGAGCCAGCATCATCCCGGGGACACCGTTTTATCCTGGCGACAACTGATTACTTCTCCAAATGGGCAGAAGCAGTACCACTGAAGGAAGTGAAGACGGAGAATATCCTCCATTTCTTCAAGACGCACGTCATCTATCGGTTCGGAACTCCACGGCGGATTATCTCCGATAATGGGCCGGCCTACCGAAGCCATATGATTAGCCGCTTCGCACAGCAGCACAATATAGACTGGAGATATTCTTCGGTTTACAACCCACGAGCTAACGGTCTGGCCGAGGCCTTCAATAAGACCTTGACGAAGATCCAAAAAAAGACCGTTTCCAGGAATAAGAGAGACTGGCACGAAAGGCTGCAAGAAGCCCTTTGGGCTTATCGAACTACATTCAAGACGGCCACGAACACAACGCCGTACGCGTTGGTATTTGGGACGGAAGCAGTGCTCCCCCTCGAGATAGAGTTACCCTCTCTGCGAGTGGCAGTCCACCACGAGCTGACGAACGAAGAAAATGCTCACCTTCGGCTTGAGGAGCTTGATGCCCTCGACGAAACCCGGCTCATAGCGCAACAACATCTAGAGGCCTACAAAGCAAAGATGACGCGCTCGTACGAAAGATTGACCAGGCCGAGGACATTCCGCCAAGGCGAACTCGTACTAGTGGTCAAAAGACCTATGATCCCCAATCGTGCCAAGCGAGGAAAATTTGAGCCAAACTATGAAGGCCCGTACATCATAGACAAGGTCTACCAGGGGGGAGCCTACCTGCTCATGGACATGCACGGTGAAAGGCCTTTCAGGCCAATAAACGGCCGCTTCTTAAAGAAATACTACGCTTAATAAGCCACAGCCTGGGTCAATGATAGATGACGACGACTATGTCCGCTCACTATCTTCCTAGGCTCAAACTTTACAAGCAGCAGCCGGCCTTCCCCATAGCGACGGACCGAAACGTCCTTAAACTAACGACGGACCGAAACGTCCTTAAACTAACGATGGACCGAAACGTCCTTAAACTAACGACGGACCGAAACGTCCTTAAAACTATCAACGGACCGAAACGTCCTTAAACTAACGACGGACCGAAACGTCCCTAAAACTACTACTGCAGCATCTTTAGGCTGACGAGGTAAAAAGAAGAGAAAGAAAAAAATAAAAAAATATATATATATGAAAAAGAATAAAAAAAAAGAGACGGTATGTCCATAAGCAAAATGGGCACGGATGAAAACCCGAAAGGGCTCCGTGAGTAAAAACAGCAGGGCTACCGGCAAGCGTTCGTGAAAACCTGAAAGGGCGCGACCTTGTAAAAAAAAAGTGAAAAAAAAAACAAAAAAAAAACGGTATGTCCGTAAGCAAAATGGGCACGGATGAAAACCCGAAAGGGCTCCGTGAGTAAAAACAGCAGGACTACCGGCGAGTGTTTGTGAAAACCCGAAAGGGCGCAACCTCGTTAAAAGACACTTGTAGGGTCCTCTCGACCTTGTAAGGAGAAACCACCTGCGTGAGATCCTTACGACTCACAAAGGAGCAACACACTTAGGGATCCTCACGATTCCTAAGGAGAAAATACACTTACGAGATCCTCACGACTCGTAAGGAGAATTCTCTTATGGGACCCTCACGGCTCATGAGATTTAAAAGTCTTAAGTTACAGAAACCTAAACCTGTTCTTAAGCAAATCCTCCACAACCTTCGATATTGCCCTACAAGAGGCTCAATACTGACCCTTGTATACAATCCACGGGCGCGAAAAAACATTTCCCCAGCAAAGTCACACCCGTGACTAGGGACATGTCCATATGATGAGCAACCCTTGTAGGTCCTCTCGACCCATAAGGAGAAAACCCTCTTGTAGGATCCTTACGACTTACAGAGGAACATACACTTAGGAATCCTCACGATCCCTAAGGAGAAGATACACCTGCAAGATCCTCACGACTTGTAAGGAGAAATACCTTTGTGAGACCCTTACGGCTCACGAAGTCAAAAGCCTTGGTCGACAGGACCCTTAACCCTGTTTACTAAGCCACCTTTGTTCAATATCGACAGAAGCAAATGATGATTCGCTCCTGGCAAAATCCCAGTTGCAGCGGTGCTGATGCCGAAATCGGTGTCCAAAATCCAAGCTTGCGGCAAAAAAGCTAGCAAGCCACACATGCCTACAAAATAGCCGAAATGATGGGGCAACTTACAATAAAAAGCAGCAAGTAAAAATGTATGCATAAAAAATAGCCGAAATGATGGGGCAACTCGCAATAAAAAGCAGCGAGTAAAAAGAAAAATAGCCGAAATGATTGGGCACCGCGAAAAATAGCCGAAATGATTGGGCAATCGCGATTTTCGCGATATAAAAAGCTGAAATGATAGAGCATCGCGGGAAAAGAAATAAAATAAAAAATAAAATATATGCCCTACAGGTGATGCTACATCAATCCCTGTATACAATCCAGGGGCGCAAACAAAGAAGGAGTCGCACTCTTCCTCCCCAGGTTTCATTAGAAGAAGAAGCCGAATCTCGACGGGCCACAAGCGACCTAGAGATCAGCCCAACATTCGTCTCGTAACAACGGACACAACTTCAAGCTAAGCGGAACAGCGGCAACTCCCAGTTCCATGGCTCGGTGGTATACATATCGCCAATAGTCAAACCTCCATCCCGTGAAATGCGGATATATTCAGCAAAATTCCTGGTCACGTGGAACGCGGATAATGTCACTCTTTGACCCCGTGGAAAACGTCCAGAGCGGAGCCTAGTCCTCGCCTAACGCGGCAGTGAACCCGTGTGAAGCATCTAGTGCAAAATTCCTGGTCACGTGGAACGCGGATAATGTCACTCTTTGACCCCGTGGAAAACGTCCAGAGCGGATCCTGGTCATCGCAGAGCACGGCAGTGAACCCGTGTGAAGCATCCAGAGCGGAGCCTAGTCCTCGCCGAGCACGGCAGTGAACCCGTGTGAAGCATCTAGTACAAAATTCCTGGTCACGTGGAACGCGGATAACGTCACTCTTTGACCCCGTGGAAAACGTCCAGAGCGGAGCCTAGTCCTCGCCGAGCACGGCAGTGAACCCGTGTGAAGCATCTAGTGCAAAATTCCTGGTCACGTGGAACGCGGATAATGTCACTCTTTGACCTCGTGGAAAACGTCCAGAGCGGAGCCTAGTCCTCGCCTAACGCGGCAGTGAACCCGTGTAAAGCATCTAGTGCAAAATTCCTGGTCACGTGGAACGCGGATAATGTCACTCTTTGACCCCGTGGAAAACGTCCAGAGCGGAGCCTAGTCCTCGCCTAACGCGGCAGTGAACCCGTGTGAAGCATCTAGTGCAAAATTCCTGGTCACGTGGAACGCGGATAATGTCACTCTTTGATCCCGTGGAAAACGTCCAGAGCGGATCCTGGTCCTCGCAGAGCATGGCAGTGAACCCGTGTGAAGCATCCAGAGCGGAGCCTAGTCCTCGCCGAGCACGGCAGTGAACCCGTGTGAAGCATCTAGTGCAAAATTCCTGGTCACGTGGAACGCGGATAATGTCACTCTTTGACCCCGTGGAAAACGTCCAGAGCGGAGCCTAGTCCTCGTCTAACGCGGCAGTGAACCCGTGTGAAGCATCTAGTGCAAAATTCCTGGTTACGTGGAACGCGGATAATGTCACTCTTTGACCCCGTGGAAAACGTCCAGAGCGGAGCCTAGTCCTCGCCTAACGCGGCAGCGAACCCGTGTGAAGCATCTAGTGCAAAATTCCTGGTCACGTGGAACGCGGATAATGTCACTCTTTGACCCCGTGGAAAACGTCCAGAGCGGAGCCTAGTCCTCGCCTAACGCGGCAGTGAACCGGTGTGAAGCATCTAGTGCAAAATTCCTGGTTACGTGGAACGCGGATAATGTCACTCTTTGACCCCGTGGAAAACGTCCAGAGCGGAGCCTAGTCCTCGCCTAACGCGGCAGTGAACCCGTGTGAAGCATCTAGTGCAAAATTCCTGGTTACGTGGAACGCGGATAATGTCACTCTTTGACCCCGTGGAAAACGTCCAGAGCGGAGCCTAGTCCTCGCCTAACGCGGCAGTGAACCCGTGTGAAGCATCTAGTGCAAAATTCCTGGTCACGTGGAACGCGGATAATTTCACTCTTTGACCCCGTGGAAAACGTCCAGAGCGGAGCCTGGTCCTCGCCAAGCACGGCATTGAACCCGTGTGAAGCATCCAGAGCAAATACCGGACTGTGGAGTCCTTAAAATCCACGGACTATGACGTCCTTAACCTCGACCGTGATGTCTTAAAACTAACGATCAACCACCCCGATTCCCTACGGATTCTGCCTTGGTTTAAGGGTACATCTCTTCACTCCTTTGATGCCCGGCGTTGTAATTCCTCAACGTCTTCAAAGAGGTAACGGGTCCCTGCAACCAAACACCGGACTGTGGAGTCCCTAAATCCACGGACTATGAGGTCCTTAACCTTGACCGTGATGTCTTAAAACTAACAGCGGACTGTGGAGTCCTTAAATCCACGGACTATGAGGTCCTTAACCTTGACCGTGACGTCTTTAAACTACGATACTTTGATAGACCCCTGACTCCGTGAAACACGGATAAGGATGATCACATCCGGCACTTGCAGGCCCTCACGACCTGTAAGAAAGAAAAACTCTCTTGTGAGATCCTTACGACTCTCAAGGGAAAACCCGCTTAAGAATCCTCACGATCTCTAAGAAGAACTCACACCTATGGGATCCTCTCGACCTGCAGGAGAAAAAACTCTTTATGAGACACTCGTGGCTCGTAAAAAGCAAAAGTCTTAGGAAGCAGATCTTAACCCTGAGTCCTGAGCCATTGCTGTCCTGCAAGGAGATCAAGATAGAATATTCGCAGAATACATTCAATGAAAAGGAAACACATCATTGAGAAGAAAAATGTATCTTTTATTCATAAACCAAAATGGGTACGAAGTACAATTCATGAAAGAAAAAAAAAGAAAATACTCTCATCCATGAGTATGTACAAAAAGGAAGGAAAAGATACAAATGTTTCAGGCCGGCGGGCGATTCAGCAACTTGGTCAGCTCATCCTGCTTTTGTTGGACCACGGCTTCATGACGCAAGATCTCCAAAAGACGAGCCTCCGCCTGAGCTTGTCGGGACTGATATGAAGCAAGCCGGGCTTCAAGCTCTTTCTCAATGGCCTTATGAGCCTCGACCCTCTCACGAGTGAACGTGGCAGCTTTATCGAGAGCCACAACCTTATGTTCGCTACGTATCGCTCTATCAGGCCACGTAAGCTCGCTGTCGTGACTACAGCCTTGGAAACAAGACATTGACAAGACCATATAAATGGGCTTCCAGTCGACGGGAATAATCGATCTAAAACGCGCTCACACCGCCTGATGTGAAAGGCAACAAGAAAGGTTTCCGACATATTTCAAGTATGCGTTCGCAATCATATGAGTATTCAAAAAGGGAATAATAATAATAATAGCATTTGCAATCGCATGAACGTTCATAATACCCAAAAAGGTCTGATGCACAGGAAAATGATGGTAGCATTTGCAATTAAAGAAAGTTCTCATGAGAAGAATACAAAGTTTATTTATGCAAGCGGAAACATACATACTAGCACCAAGCTTACATGGAATCTCGGCATAAAGCATAAAAAAAAAGGGAGGGACTAATTTAAAAATGCTCTACGCTAACGGAAAAGGTCACCAAACATGGGATCAACGGCACAAGGGTTAATGAAACAGAGGACAAAATTCTCCATCTCTCTCTCTGCTTTCTCCAGCACGTCAAAGCGACGGTTCTCACGAGGAGTCGCTCCCCATCGATTGGCGCCGTGTTCGTCCGCGAAAGCAGACATAATAGCTCGCCGGGCCTTGATCTGGCTCAGCAGATAAATTGAGCAATCCTTCAAAGCCTGAGTAATCAGGCACGCTTCATGAAAACCCTCGAGCTTTTCTTCTGCCGCGTCGAGCATCGCCAGGGTCATCTCCGCCGGGTGAGGAGGGATGTCGGCAAGCACGGCCGTGAGAATCATCCGAAGCCAGAGAGAACCCATTGGGAGAGGGGACCCCCTACGGATCGAGAGTTCATGCATGGCTGAGTCGCATTCGTTGTCGGTAAGGAGGGGATCCACCAGCCGAGCAGCGAAGCGGGGGACCATTTCCTCAATAGGAACTTCCCATGGCTGTCGACGAGCATGAGGGCGATTGCAGGCCATGGCGCTCGTTTATTTCTCAAGACAAGTTACTACAAGAAAAAAAAATATAATAATATAAATCTCTTTGTGAGAGGAAAAGGGAAGCTATAGCCTCATAGATAAGGAAATGCATTAAATGCTGTGTGCGGAAAATCTTGCATGGTGAAGCTATTTCCAAGGCCCAAAAAAGGAAAGGCATCGAAAATCAAGGAGATGGAACTATTTTTAAGGCCCTTTTTTCTGCGTCTAATATTGTGCACTGAAAATAGGGCATGAGAAGATTTTGTGAACAGCCACATCAAGTGACCCCACGTGCAGACTACGTGAGGCCTAAACCTTATGTACACTAAAAAAAATGGAGTAGCACCCTGCATATTGAAAGCACCAACAACAACAGTAGCAAAATGATAAAATCCCAGAGAAAAGACATGCAAACATAGAAAGACATAATAACAATTGTCACTCATACTTCAAGAGGTTCATACAAAATACAGAGGACACATTTACAACGGTAGAACTTCAGATGCGGGGCATGGGTTAAGAAACTCAAAATTAACTTTATTCAAGATCTTCCAAGCATTTCGAACCTCCCGAGTATGCTTCCTCTCACGATCACAAGCATCGGGGTCCCCGCGGATGTCCTCTACCCTCCGGTAGGCGGCAAGTATGGCTGACTGCTGGAACATCTGATGCAGGAGATCAATGAGATTATCCCGCCTTCTCTTTGAGATCAAGTGCATCAGATACACCGAGTGTACTTTATCCTCGGCGGCGTCCAATGCCCCAAGCGGTACACCAGCACAGAATAAAGGGAGAGACTCCCTGATCGCCAGCACGATCAGCCTCAGAAGAGAAGAGCGACGGGGGAGTAGCCGATGGTTGTACTCGTCAAAGCGGCTCATGATCTCGGCACATTGAGCATCGGTGAACTCCTGGTTCTGACTGCGGCCCAGCGCACGAATATTCCCATAGGAGATGATCTCGTCAAGACCATACAGATGGGCATCCATGATACCTGAAATAAAGGTCATGAAACATCATTACAAAACCACCATTTCATTAGTTGCAGAAGAACAACCTCGGGCCAAGAGACCCCAGGAAGCCTCCGCATGAAGAAATCAAGTCCTTCATTGGAATTAAAATTCCTTATTAAGAGAAGGGAATTAAATTCCCAGAAACATTTTTGATGGAATTAAATTTCATGGAGTTGAAACGCCATCATCATCTCCCCAAAGATCATCTAAACCCTAAAAGATCTACAGTTTGAAGGTTAAGCGGTTCTTATGGGAAAACATGAAGAAAAAAGGGTAAAAACCCTTGTTTTGGATTTAAAATCCAGAGGAATGAGAAGGTCCATCGTTTGTCCAAGAACATTACCTGAAGAAAAGAAATCTTTTCGAACAGAGTTAAACTCTGAAAATTGTTTCAAGGCAGAGAACTAAGCTCTGGAAGAAGAGAATTAAATTCTCAGAAAAAGTTCTCAGAAGAAGAAGATGAGCAAAGTGAAGGCTCCTATGAAGATACAGAGGTATTTATAGAAGGCAATGGAAACGCTTCATCTTCTCAGATCCCTAAAGGAATCCAACGGTCGCAGGAGGTGACAGCGTTGCACTCACGTGCTGACACGTGAGAACAACGCTGTGGGGGCATTTGTTTCCTGATTTAAAATCAGGAAAGCTTATGGAAAAAGCTTCAGAAGAGGGTCACGTGCTTACACGTGACCAGCAGTCACGTGTTGGCACGTGACACCCATAAGTACCGGCAAAGCAAGTGCAGCTTCCTGACTACATCAAAGAAAGAGGGCTTAAGAAAGGGTCACGTGCTCCCACGTGACCAGGGTCACGTGTCGGCACGTGACATTTAAAAGCAGCAGCAAAGACCCAACGCTTCCTGATCAAATCAAGGAAAAAGCTTCAGAAGAGGTCACGTGCTCCCACATGACCAGGGTCACGTGTTGGCACGTGACGATCAAAACATCAGAATTGTTCTCCAATTAAATCAAGAAAAAGAGTTCAGACAAGGGTCACGTGCTCGCACGTGACCAGGGGTCACGTGATGGCACGTAACGGTTAAGCAACAACCAGAAGACAGCACAAAAAGAAAGAAGAAGGCTCATTCCAAAGGGGGTCACGTTCCCACACGTGACCATGGGTCACGTGGTCACACGTAACCGGCTTTCAAAGCCCATTTTGTCAACGGAATTAAATTCTGAAAGAGATTCAAATCTTTCCAAAGGAAAGCGACTATCTGGAACCAATCGAATTAAAGATTCAGAGGTGAGGAAATATCATCTATCTATGGGAAAATCTCGGGTTTGGAAAGATTTCCCCTTTAAATCTAACCGAAACAACAAAGGAGAATCCGGGGACTTGAAATCCAAGGGTGAATAAAATTCACCTAATAATCCAAAGGTCTAAAACGAATGATGGATGCAAATCAAATCTCTCAATGAAGATTCGTCAAAAACTAATTGACTCGGCTGCTTCTCCTATAAATAGGAGCCAAGAGACACAAGGATATATACACGCAGAGGGAAGAAAGGGAGAGAGAGCCTTGATACTTCGAGGAACTTGGATCTTCTGCAAAAGAAAACCCTAGGTAAGAAAGGGAAGGCTCCTTGAAGGAAAAGAGAATTTAATTCTCAACAGAGTTTAACTCTGATACATAAAACAGAAGAACATATTTCTTCTCTCTTTGATAGAGGATCTGCAAAGTGCACATCTCCCCTTGAGGTTGAGAATTTAATTCTCAATGGGTCGAGATCCTGCCATGCAGATCCAAAACATAGAGAGGGAATTGAAGCACGAGAATTTAATTCTCACAGAACTATAGGAATTTAATTCCTTTGAAATAAAACCAGGGCTTGACCCTGTGTTATGGGAATTTAATTCCTTCAGAACAAAAGGAAACAGGGTTTAACCCTAATTAAGAACCCAGTTCTGTTGAAACAGCGGGGATTTAATTCCCTTGATCATAATTTAACAAGAGAGTGGGAATTTAATTCCTTAAAAGCTTTTATTAGGGTTTAACCCTATTTGGTTCTTCACATGAATGAGGAATTTAATTCCTGCAGAAAATTCAGAGTCCAACTCTATTCAGAATATAAACCTTTAAGAGAAAGTAGGAATTTAATTCCTCTGAAATTACTGTCAGGGTTTAACCCTACGAGGAATTTAATTCCTGGAAAAGATTAACAGATCCTCTAAACAATATACATAGAGGCAGGGTCACGTGTCACCACGTGACCCCCCCAGGAGATCTACAGAAAACCCCTTTGAGGCAGCACCCCACGTGACCCACGTGACCCTTGACAGAAGCTTTAATACACAGGCATTTGAATGCCCATCACGTGATGGCACGTGATGCTCTGAAAGACGCGATAATCTCAGCAGAATAAATGAAGGGAGGGCGCTCTCACGTGCTGCCACGTGACCCCTCTTGCCTTAGTGTTTAACACTAAATTGAAACTCTCGAACCCAGTGTTAAAACACTGTTGGGCCTTAGTGTTAAACACTAATCAAAAAGCTTTATTTGCAGTGTTCAACACTGATCTGTTTTAGTGTTTAACACTAATTTGAAAAGCCTTATTGCTGGTGTTTAACACCGATTATCTTTTAGTGTTAAACACTAACTTGTCAACCTCATTCCCAGTGTTCAACACTGATTGTTCTGTAGTGTTTAACACTAGGCTTTGGCCCAATTGGCTAAATGGATGGAGGCAAAGCCTCTCCTGATTGGACTTAGCCCAAGATGGCCATAAGTCCTCAATTTGTGATTAACTGGGCCAATGGGCTCATAACATAATTAATCGGTCTTGATCCCAAATTGGGTCAAAGACTATTTAAGCCATTCCGGTTCTAGGGTACATCTCTTCACTCCTTTGATACTTGGCATTGTAATCCCTCAATGTCTTCAAAGAGGTGACGGGTCCCGACGACCACACATTGATATGAACCGCGGGGTCCTTAAACCCGTGTTTAATGCAAAATTCCTGGTTACGTGGAACGCGGATAATGTCACTCTTTGACCCCGTGGAAAACATCCAGAGCGGAGCCTGGTCCTCGCAGAGCACGGCAATGAACCCGTGTGAAGCATCCAGAGCACATACCGGACTGTGGGGTCCTTAAACCCATGGACTACGACGTCCTTAACCTTGACCGAGATGTCTTAAAACTAACAATGGACTGTGGGGTCCTTAAACCCATGGACTACGACGTCCTTAACCTTGACCGAGATATCTTAAAACTAACAATGGACCGCAACGTCCTTAAACTACCCATGGACCGCAACGTCCTTAAACTACCCATGGACCGCAATGTCCTTAAACTAGAACAATAGAGCCCCGCATGCTCTTTTGTCGGATCTAAACGGTCCCGTTTAAGTTGATCTTAGCCTCAAAGATGGCTAACGTATCCTTAAACCTTCAAACAGACTGGACTATGAATCCCCCCAATTAACTCTGGCTCGAGGGTACATCTCTGAACTCCTCTGACATCCGTCGTTGTAATCCTTCAACGTCGTCAGAGAGGTGATGGGTCCCGATGGCCATACATACGATGGACCACTATGTCCCTAAACTGGAACAATAGAGCCCAAACGCTCCTTTGACGGATCTAAACGATCCCGTTAAGTTGATCTTAGTCTTAAAGTTAGACTAACGTATCCTTAACAAACGTTTGAGTTGATCTTAGCCTCAAGTATGGCTGACGTATCCTCAAACCAAACCCCCAAACCCAAATCTAAGATAAACACGGATTTGGACTAGTCCACGCCCTACGGGCGACGACATAACTCAATCTCCGTAAACAATCCACGGGCAACAAAATACAACACAAACACCCACGACACGAAGTGACCATCTGGAGAAGGATAAAGTTGCTACCGCAACGCGGTAGCGTAATTAACTGCAGGGGCTTGCGCCTGCCGGGAAGAGCGTCCCCACAATCAAAAACCCCTCAAACGAGGGGGAATCTGACGAAGTCTGCTACATCGGACGCATCCGTCTAAACCTTCGATACATGGTGCCATAAATCAACTTGGCATCTTCGGAGAGGTGGACGGATAGCACCAATTAGCATCTGCCCCGAATCTCAGGCAAGGCAGTCCATGTCTCGGCCGCCATTCGGAGGGGAACACCGCTGTTGTAATTTTTTTTGTTTAAGCAATGTAAGGCTGAGAAGCCCCCAATACCATTTGCATGAATAAAATTCTCCTTTTGCAATGCTCTATCGTATCCTTCTTATTATTTAAGTAAAAAGAACTTAGAAGAATTTACATCGCTTTGGTGAAAGAAGAAATACACATTCATAGACATTCTTTTCAGAGGTATAGTTTGAGCTTCTCGGCGTTGTAAGGCCGTGGAAATTTGCAGCCATCCGCATCTTGTAGGCGATAGGCTCCGCCGAGCAGGACCTCGGAGACGAGAAAAGGACCGTCCCATTTTAGGAAAAACTTATGCAGCTTGCCTTGATCGACGAACTCGTTCCGCCTTAGGACTAAATCTCTGGTTTTGAAGAAGCGGCGCTTGACTCGCGAGTTGTAGTAGCGGGCTGTTTGCTGTTGATAGCCGGCAGCTCTGATCTGAGCCCGGCCCCGTTTCTCCATCAAGATGTCCAGGTTAGTTCGGAGGGCCGAGGTGTTCGCTTCGTCGTCGAAATGCTCGACCCGGTGACTGGGGAGCACGATCTCCGCTGGGACCATTGCCTCGGTACCGTAGCAGAGGCTGAAAGGGGTCTCCTCGGTAAGGGTTTTTTCGACATGCGCAGGGCCCATAAGACCCGGGGTAATTCCTCGACCCAACTGCCTTGGCGCCTTTCTAGGCGCGTCCGAAGACCCCGGAGGACGTCCCGGTTAGCGACCTCGGCTTGCCCGTTGCATTGGGGATGTGCGACCGTGGAAAACTTCGTGAGGATACGATATTCGCTGCAAAATTCCTTAACTTTTTCGTTTTCGAAATTTTTCCCATGGTCGGTGACGATACTCCTGGGGATGCCGAACCGGAGTATCACGTTGTTCTGCAGGAACTTAATAGTCGTGGTGGCGTCCGGTTTCCTGATGGGAATGGCCTCGATCCACTCAGTGAAGTAGTCCACCGTGACGAGGACGTACTTGTTCCCGCCCGTACCAGTATGGAACTAGCCTATCATGTCCATTCCCCACTAGGCAAACGGCCACGGGGAGGCTAGGGCGATCAGCTCGGTAGCCGGAAGGCGAGGTATGCTTCTATGGAGTTGGCAGCTTTTGCATCTCCTGATGAGCTTCTGGGCGTCCTGATGAATCGTCGGCCAGTGGTACCTCTGGAGCAGTGCCTTCTGGATTAAGGTGCAGACCCCTTGGTGTGCGTCGCCGACCCCTTCGTGGATCTCACGGAGGACATAGTCGGCTTCGTGGGGGTCGACGCACCGGAGCAGGGGCTGAGTGAGGACTTCTTGTAGAGGTTCCTATTGCTCCAGACGAAATGGCGAGCTTTAGCTCGGAGACGGTGGGCTTCTCCCCGATCTTCTGGGAGCGTACCTTTCCTCAGGAATTCCACGAGGGGTTTTCTCCAATCCCGGTCTTCTTCCCGGGCTGTGTATACTTGAAGTGGCGTTGCCCCGTCTTCAACACTGGGCCGTGGCAAGACCTCGAAGAGGATGTTCCTCTTGTTGTTGGCCGTATAAGATGAAGCCGGCTTACTCAAGGCGTCGGCCTGGGCGTTTAGCTGTCTGGGGATCTTCTCCACCTGGACTTCGTGGAAGTCCTTTCGCAATCTTCTTACCTCGGCCAGATACTTCACCATCAGAGGCTCCCGTGCCTCGAATCGGTCGGTCACTTGGCCAACGACTAGGGCGGAGTCGCTGCGGATACGGATTGTTTTCGGCCTCAGTCCGAAAGCTATGCGCAGTCTGGCCAGCAAGGCCTCGTATTCCGCCGCGTTATTTGAGGCTTTGAATCCGAGCTTCAGAGAATACTCCATTTCTGCCTCGTTCGGGCCCCGAATGATGAGGCCGGCACTACAGCCTTCCTCGGTCGAGGACCCGTCAACGTAAAAGATCCAATCAAGGACGGAGTCGGGCTTCCCATCAACTGAGAGTTGAGCTGCGGGGGCCGGCGTGGACTCCGACTCTTTGCTGGGGATGGTGCACTCGATGATAAAATTGACCAGGGCTTGTGCCTTGATAGCCTGCCTCGGGCGGTATTTTATGTCGAACTGGGACAACTCCCACCTCCATTTCTCCAAGCGGCCAGAGGATTCGGGAGAGGCGGGGATAGCCCCTAAAGGCCGCTCGGTAAGAACGAGGATGGTGTGCGCCTGGAAATAGTGTCGTAGTTTCCTTGAGGCCACGATGAGTGCCAAGACGATCTTCTCTATGGCTGGGTACCTCGTTTCCGTATCCTTGAAGACGTGGCTCATATAGTATACCAGCTTCTGGACTCTCTCGACCTCTCGGACGAGCACCGAGCCTGCAACTTAGTCAGATACCGTTAGATATAGCGATAGCTCTTCCCCTTCAACTGGCTGGATGAGCAGTGGGGGAGTCGCAAGGTGCCTCTTTAATTTCTCAAAGGCGGTCTGGCACTCCTCCGACCACTTGAACCTTGGTATCTTCCTTAGAGGTTTGAAGAACGGGAGGCACTTCTCCCCAGACCTCGACATGAAACGACTCAGAGCGGCTACCCGCCCTGTTAGCCGCATTATTTCGACGTTAGTCTTGGGCGCGGCCATATTAATGATGGCGCTGATTTTTTATGGGATAGCTTCGATTCCACGGTGGGTGGCCATGAAACTGAGGAACTTTCAACCAGTGACCCCGAATGCGCACTTGGCGGGGTTCAGTTTCATCTTGTATTTGCGGAGGACGTCGAAGGTCTCGCCCAGATCCTTGGTGTGTTCGTCCTATGAGACTAATTTGACGAGCATGTCATCAACGTAAACTTCTGTGTTCCTGCCGATATGCGGCTTGAACATGCGATTGACCAAGCGTTGGTACGTAGCTCCAGCGTTTTTTAGGCCGAAAGGCATCACCTTGTAGCAGTATACCCCCGGTCCGTTATGAATACGGTGAGATCCTCGTCTGCTGGATTCATACGGATCTGGTTGTAGCCGGAAAAGGCATCCATGAAGCTAATTAGCTCATGGCCTACCGAGCTGTTGACGGGCTGATCTATTCGAGAGAGGGGATAGTTGTCTTTCGAGCAGGCCTTGTTGAGGTTAGTGAAGTCAACGCACATGCGCCACTTCCCGATTGACTTTTTAACCATGACTACGTTCGCCAACCATTCCGAGTAAGGCACATTCCGAATGAAGTTGGCAGCAAGGAACCTGTCTAGCACGTCCTCGATCGCCTTTTGCTTGATCAGGGCTAATCTTCGTTTTTTTCTGCCTGACGGGTCGGACCGTAGGGTCCACTCCGAGCTTGTGAGATATGATTTTGGGGTCGATCCCAGGCATGTCGGCAGGCGCCCAGGAGAACACGTCAGAGTTGTTTCTAAGGAAGTGAACCAGGTCGTCTCGCTGAGTCCCATCAAAAGCGAACCGATCTGATCGGTTCGTTCGTCGTCCCTTTCTACGAGGGAGACATCTGTTAATGGCTCCACCAAGGTCCCTCGAACCTATTTTTGCTCATCTCATGTGTCGAGAGAACCCTTGATGTCACCCTTGCCCTCAACGTCATTGTTTGGCCGCTCAGACGTAGATGTTGCGGTGAAGAAAACCTTTGCGGTTCGTCGGTCCCCGTAGGCCCGACCTATCCTGCCTTGGTCGAGCGGGAATTTCATCGCTAGGTGGTAAGTCGATATCTGGGCCCGGAGGGAGTTCCGGGAGGAGACGTGGATGGCAAGTAGCTCTTTGTTGAAGGGCTTCGTGAGCGAGTCGGTTGCATATTTAGCCCCGTCGCTTGAAGGACGATTTTCCCGATGTATGACTTCGATCTTCTTTTCGAGGGCGTCGAGTCGGCCGAGGAATCCCGATGATTCGGCGTATTCTAATTTTTGGCCTCTGCTGCCGGAGACCTACGCCTTACCACGACCCCGGTTCCGTTCGATGAGGTTCCTTAGGTCCCCTGGCGAGGTCGTCTTCGAGCTACCGTACTGAGTCCCGTCCGCGCGACCCCATTGAGGGAGGGGGTGCCGGTCATGCCTGGGCGCAAACGAGCTGACCGACACCTCCTCGGGAGGGACAAAGGAGCGATGGGCCTCGGGGCGAGGTACTCTGGCGAAAGTCCTCAGTGTTGACCTGTGCAGCACCCAGCGGGTCATTGAATACGTTGGCCTGGGGGATCTCCGGCCGTCGAAGACAGCGAGGTGGTGTCCGGTTGTGCCGACACAGGCAGAGTCTTCTCTCCCTCTGCAGGGGCCCGGTCCCGAGGTGGGAGAGTGGCGACCTAGGGAGCTTGCCCGGCCGTTTGGACACGGACGAGTGCATCTATGAACGATGCGGGCCGATCTATCCGAGCGGATAGGGCGTGAATGGCGTTTGGGGGAGGAGGGGATTCTCCCTCGTCCCCACTACGGGAAGGATGACGGCTGGTGCTTGGATCGTCGCGGTGACCGCGCTCCATGAAGTCGAGATCGAAAGATGAACTTTAGTTGAGTGGAACTAGTTTTCCCACAGACGACGCCCAACCAATGGATCTCTGGATCTCCTTCAGATGTTATCTTCCATTGATCTGCTGCGAGCGCTGATGGTTGGCTGAGATTGAGTTGGAGAATTGCCTCCTGAAGCGTGTGGATCTCAATTGGTTTTATGTAATTGAGGCCGAGGTACCTGCAAGGAAGTCCCGGGGTGGTTGCGCCCCCGAGGACCCTCCGACGATCAAGTTAGACGAGGTATTTGGGCAGAGTAACGGCCTATTGGGGTAAAATTGACTTACCTGAGTCATCTAGGAGAGGGGTTTATATAGTGGCAGCAATGGGCAGGCGGGCGTAAGATTCATGCCGGCCGTTATGCCCCTGGCGTTATGCCCGCGTGATAGGAGGGATTCCCCATTAATGACGAGATATGCTCGTTAATGGGGGATCGTGATGGCGTGGAACGTGGGATCATGGGCGGCGGATATCTCACGGAAGGCGAGATTTGCGGAGCCGTGGCGGAGGCGCCTGTGATTGGTGCTGTGGGTCGGTCGGTGAGAACGAGGAAGATAAGATCGGCGGGAGGCTCGAGAACGAGCGGAAGGCCGAGGCATCTTGGTTTTGTGATAGCTCGGAGGCGAGCTGGGGGTGGTCTGGAAGGCCACCGAAGGTCGGTAACATCCTCGGGTCACAGGCCCGGGTATGCTTCCAACGTACCGTTCTTGATCCTTTCTTGTAAGCTCGGGGACATATCATTTGCCACGTGTCATGATCTGGGGAGTCACCGATATTGAGCATCATCACTTACCGTCGACCTCCTCACCTTCACCTCATCGCCGTTGACCTCCTCATCTCCACCTCCACTTCCTCCTCCACTTCCCTCATCCAGATGACGAAACCTTGAGCCCCGACCACGAAACCCCTGCAACCCGAACCCTAGAACCCATCTTCACCACTGCCGCTGACCACCTCGTCAGCATCCCCTCGTCGACACCTTCCTCCTCTCCTTCTCTCCTTCTTCCTCTCTCTTCTTTTCTAGCGTGAACCCCTGCAAGAACCTCTGCAACCCATCACTCGAGCACCCCCTGCACCCTGCCGCTGGAGCTCCGACCCGTCATTGCCTCCACTCCCTCGCCGCCACCTTCTCCCCCTCTCTCCTCTCTCCTTCTCCCTAAGATCCCGAGCCCCTTCCTTTCTCAGAACCCGATCCCCGACGTAAAGAACCCAAGATAACCCACTACCTCGCCGGAAAACCCATAGTCGATGTCACCCCTCGCCCCGTCTCTGTCCCAGAGCACCAAACCACAGAGAACAACCTCTCCTTTCTTTTCTTCTTCTTCTTCTTCTTCTTCTTTCTTCTCTTTCCTTTCTTGGAATCACGTTTCCCGGTGATCGCCGGAGCCGTGTTCATCGCCGATGATCCGGGTGATCTAGTAGATGTCCTCATCCAGTGTGGTTACATTCTTGCATAGCTTGGTTCTGTTCTATCTCGCATGTGTGCATCGTGAAGTTTACCGACGTTGGACGCGGCATACGCACCCCGTCGTGAGATCTGATCAGGTAATTTATCTTGCTACATGTTATGCTATTATATTTATATCCATATGAATGAAAATAACACGTGTATGTTAATTATTCATTCCATGTTATAGACTTACCGTTTTTGGATACCTGCCGTACTGTCTATTGCATATCTAGTTACATGCTTGAACCTCATTATATCATATGACTATTCTATTAGTATAACGTGCTTTCTAATGTGTATCATATGTAGTCATGGATACGTATACAGGTTATTGCAGATAGACACATATGCATCCTGATATCCGTTATGCTTACCATGTTCATATATTCGCTACAGTTTTACATTTGGGTATCTGTCCGATATATATTGTCACGACCTAAAATTTGGTCCGTAACCGGCACTTAAACTACGTAACGTCTACAGGCGTACGCAACTCAAGTAAGCCGAAACCCAGAAATCTAAACCACCCAAATCTAGATCAACGGAGAAAAACATAGTTTTAACATTTGGAAAATCACAAGTAAAATCTCTAACTCTAGTTTTCTTTCTTGAAAATTTCGGCAGCACCTCCTTTGTAAAAACTAGCCCCGAAAACGGGTACAACATAGATAAAATAAAAAGCATCCCAAACGGGAGCAAATCATGCCCAACGGCGGAGACAACCACCACAAGATATAAATACGACTCCGAAGCGAAGAATAAAAAGGAAAACTGCATAAAAAGGTAAAACTTTTCAATATAGCCGGCTCCCACGAGCACGGCACCCAAAGTCACCAATTATACAACACAGAATCCTCACAAGTCGTCTCTAAGTCATATACAAACAGTGGTAGATGAAGAATACTAGATCAAACAAAAAGGATATACAATATACAAACAGATAACCGCAAACCCACCTAAAGCACAGGCCTCACAGCCTAACGTAGCGGTATCCGCAAAAGTAGTGATAATAAGACGCCCTGCCGCAACTACTCTGAGGGTAAGTCCTGCAAAACACTGTGACACAACGGGGGTGAGTTGCCAACTTGTAAATAGTAATTAACATCATACTGTAATCGCAAGTATGCACGAACAGTGATCTATCTATCACATGTAATCCGATAGCATACGTATGACAAGTGAATATGCAACCATCATGTAAAGGTACATCATCAGGGTGCTACAACTACATGAATCAATGCATAACAACATAATCCTGAGAGTGGGATGATATAATATAAAATCTCATGCAAAATCATCAGCATGGAAAAACACCAGTGTCCCTCACTGACACATCAAATCCCAAATTCTCAGGCACCGCATCCTCAGATCGGCCCTCATATCCTGTAAGTCTCATGGAACCTGAGTGTCTATCATCGACACCTGAAACATCATGAAAACATATACCTGTAAGTATATATATAAGGATATCAACCACGTATGTCCACCGACGATACGTAAAAATCATGGAAACCTGAGTGTCTAACACCGACACTCGAAACATCATGAAACCCGTGTCAAGCATCGACATGTAAATCCTCATAACTCAGGCGCTGTCACCATGACTGGCCCTGACGATATGTCGTATATCACTCCGGTCGGTATCCCTACGATAACCACCGAGTCCAAATACAATCACCGGTAGATACTTGCCCACCTTCCAGGCTCATCGTCTGTACCACGAACATCTTGCCGAGGGGAACCGTACCGGGCCCCACCATATACCCGCACACGGCCCACTCACTTCTCGCATCGGGTATTTATCACAAATCTCAGAACCGAGAAATCTTATGGTGAACGCATCAAATATCATATCAAGAGAAACCGGGTTTTCAAACAATACATAATTTCTTGAAAATACCCCCCCCCCCCCGGTTCTCAAATCCATAAATCATATGAAATCCATATCTCAATGCGTAAAATCCATATAAAACTGATATATGCAACATAAAACATCAATATGAGAATATAAAGGGAAAACCGCTCTTTAAATTGAATCTAGCTTTAAAACATATCATGCGGTTCCCAAATCCTTCGAAAACAAATGCAGCATCATATGAGGTGTACATGTAAGTGTAGCAAGGTTTAAGTATCTACATGTAATCAAGTAGGTATGAGGCATTTCATAAGCACAATGATCAATAACTCAATATCACATATAAAAACAATACCTCTTAGGGTATATACAACTATAGCAAACATATGCGGTATACATGTCAGTATGTGTGCATGGTGTACATGTAACTGTAATCGAGTATGTGGGTGTACATGTCAATATTTATGCATGATGTACAAGTAGCCATAACAAGATATACGTGAAGTGGAATAAGGGGTCACTACCTCAACTATTCCTGCCCAATGCAATATCACGTATGTATGTGCCCACAATATTTCATATGCACAATAGAATAAGAGTTACTACTCCAATCATTCCTATCTACTACCATATCACGTATGTAGGGTTTGTGCGTGTCATGGAAATTACAGACGGTATGGGTGTAGCATACAATTTAGTGCTCATGCAATATGAACCGTCAGTAATGTGTTATAACTAAAGGTACGAGTCAAGTACAACAGATAATACTATGCAATGACATTCATATGAAAGTAACTAATATGCAAATACATGCAGCTATCATATCATATCCGCCCCGACGCATAACGCCATACGGGCGATTTCCCCATAGATGTTAAATCTACTCACCAATAGTCTCCAGCTATGAAAATCCGACCACTTGCTTCCCCTTGTTCGCAGCATCTGAAGTCCATGCTTGCGACGCTATATTTCCACAAACACAAGAAATAATGCAAACATCTCAGAAATCGACCAATATAACATAAAACTATGCATTAAGTAACGCACCAACACTAAACTAACTCGCGAGTGTACGTCTAGTGGCTAACGTGTGTAACGACACTACTAAACCAAACTGAGTACAGCAGCAGCATCAAATCACGATTCGTGTCGGATTACGTAACACGCGGACTCAAAACACTGGATTATAGGTAAACGATCCCAGATTTTGCATACTGCAATTACTAAAAAAATAAACAGTACCAAACACCCTCAACCAACAGCAGACAACTACCCATAAAAGCCAAACCCCATCACCTTCCTACCAAGCCGGCGTCGCCGGAATTCACCAAAGGGGTCGCCGGCCCCTGCCGGTGAAGTGGTTCTCGTGTCTCAGGTGGTGCTCTAGGGTCACTAGTACATCTCTAAAATTTTGTTTGGTCACTCACTAAATTTTCCAGGTCACAACAGATACAAGGGCTCTAAAAAGACATTAAAAAAACCCGATATTGCACCAATCGATATTTAAAGTGTTTTAAACCATAATCAACGAGCTAAACAATATAAAAACTCCTATTTATTAGTGTAGGGATTATACCTATCAATTTTAGCTCACAAGATCCAAGGTTTCCTAGTTTCCAAGTGATCAAAGATGCTAAAACTCAAGAGCTTGAAGTATTTGTGATATATCTTGGGAATTTTGGAGAATTTTGAGTTTGGATTGATGGAAAAATGGAAGAGAATGATCAAGAGCAGAAAGGGAGGAAGGGATCTCGGCCAAGTGATAAAGGTGGGGTTTTGTGAGGAATTTCCTAGCTATTTCCTATGATTAATGCTCATAAATGCATTCACACACACATACACACATGCATGCACCTCATTTCTTTTCTTTCCTTTTTCTTTTCTTTAAACCTTAAACCCAAGTCAACACAAGGAATCTTGATACTTTGTGGGGTTTTGGGTTTACTCAAACTTAATTGTTGAAAAGATACAAAAGAGAAATTTTCCCAAAATATGAATACCGCATTAAAATAATATTAAAATTGGGAAAAATTTTAATTGAACCAAAACGTCCCATATACCTCCAAAGCTTGCGCACTAGCTTTATTTTAGCTAAACTAGGTGCGGGTAAGTCTATATGGTCATTTGATCACAGTCTGGTTAAAACGGAAAATACCGACAAAATTACCCTAAAACGGACAAATTCGCAAAACGATTTCTAAAACGTTACAATCTCCCCCCTTATAGAAATTCGGTCCCCAAATTAAAATTCATACTAAGCGTACCTTCAAAAAGATGAGGGAATTTCTTCTGTATCTCACTCTCGGCCTCCCAAGTGATCTCCTCACTAATAGGGCTATGCCAAAGAACCGTCACAGACGGCAAGACCCTTGACCGAAGTTTCTTCACCTGCCGATCAAAATAACTACCGGCTGCTCGGTGAACGAAAGAACGCTCTCAAGCTGAACGGTCTCATGCTGAATCATGTGAGAAGGATCATGAAGGTATCTACGAAGCATCGACACATGGAAAACGGGGTGAACATCCGGAAAACTAGGCGGGAGCGCCAAACGATAAGCAACAGAACCCACTCGCTCAAGGATCTTGAAAGGACCTACAAATCTGGGACTGAGCTTCCCCCTCCTCCCAAATCGCATAACGCCCTTCATCGGAGAAATCCTCAGGAATACATGATCCCCCACTGCGAACTCAAGTCTGCGACGACGACGGTCGGCATAAGACTTCTGCCTGCACTGGGCTGCTCTCATCCTGTCCTGAATCAGCTGGATCTTCTCCATAGTCTCCTGAACTAGCTGGGGTCCTAAAACCAGACTCTTACTAAGCTCGGTCCAACAGACTGGTGATCGACACTTCCTACCATATAAAGCCTCAAAAGGTGCCATCTGAATAGTCTCCTGAAAGCTGTTGTTATAGGAGAACTCAATCAACGGCAAGTGATGATCCCAACTGCCACCAAAATCAAGCACACATGCACGGAGCATATCCTCCAGAGTCTGAATAGTCCGCTCCGACTGACCATCGGTCTGTGGAAGAAAAGCGGTGCTAAAACTCAACCAGGTACCCAAAGCTTCCTGAAGCTTCTGCCAAAGACGGCTAGTAAACTGGGTGCCTCTGTCGGATACTATTCATGTAGGAACACCATGCAAACGCACAATCTCATCTATATACATCTGCGCATACTGAGCATACCCGAAAGCGGTCTTCACTAGAAGGAAGTGGGCCGTTTTCGTCAACCGGTCAACAATTACCTAAATGGAGTCATACCCTCTACTGGTCCTGGGTAGACCCACTACGAAGTCCATGGAAATCTGCTCCCATTTCTACTCCGGAACGGGTAAAGGCTGCAACTCTCCAGCCGGTCTCTGATGCTCAGCCTTGACTTGCTGACAAGTCAGGCACCTCGAAACGAAGTCCGAAATATCGCGTTTCATCCCTTCCCACCAGTAAAAGTCTTTCAAGTCACGGTATATCTTGGTGGAACCTGGATGAACGCTAAAGGCCGACTGATGTGCCTGCTCTAGGATCTCGCGTCTCAACCCATCAGCATCTGGTACACACAAGCGAGTCCCGTATCGTAGCACACCCTGGTCATCAATCATGAACTCCGAAACTGTACCCTGTCGAACAAGCTCAAGAATCTCGAACAAACGGGCATCACTGGGTTGCGCCTCACAGATACGATCAAATAGTAGTGGATGGGCGCGGACATGAGCAAGCTGTCCCCCAGCGGAAGAAAACTCGAACTGCACTCTACTATCACACAAGAGGTGCCAATCTGCAGAAAACTGATGCTGAACTGCGCTCAACTGGGACAAGCTATCCCCGGGCCTACGACTCAAGACATCAGCTAACACATTCGCCTTGCCCGGGTGATAAAGGATCTCACAATCGTAATCCTTCACTAGCTACATCCACCAGCGCTGTCTCAGATTCAGATCCCGCTGCTGGAAGATATACTTCAAACTCTTGTGATCCGTGAAGATCTGACACGACTCTCCGTATAAGTAGTGTCTCCAAATCTTCAACGCAAAGACCACCACGACCATCCCAAGATCGTGAGTGGGGTAATTCTGCTCGTGCTTCTTCAGCTGCCTAGAAGCATACGCAATCACCCTATCGTACTGCATCAAAACACAGCCGAGCCCCACTCGAGAAGCATCACAGTAAACAACATAGCCGCCCGATCCAGAAGGTAAAAATAGAACTGGTGCTGTCGTCAACCGAGTCTTCAACTGCTGAAAACTCTGCTCGCACGCATCAGTCCAAAGAAAAGGAACTCCCTTCCGGGTCAGTCCAGTCAGCGGTGCAGCGATACTCAAGAAATCCTGCACAAAACGGCGATAACAACCAGCTAAGCCCAAAAAGCTGCGGACCTCAGTCACCGATACAGGTCTGGGCCAAAGCTGTACAGCTTCGATCTTCCTCGGGTCCACAAGAATACCATCACCCATCACCACATAACCCAGGAAGTCAACTCTATCAAGCCAAAATGCGCACTTTGAGAATTTAGTATACAGCTGGTGCTCTCTCAATATCTGCAAAGTAATCCTCAAGTGCTGCTCATGCTCCTCACGACTCCTAGAGTAGACCAGTATGTCATCAATAAACACTATAATAAACTGGTCGAGGAACGGCCTGAAAATCCGGTTCATCAGATCCATGAACGCTGCTGGCGCATTGGTGAGTCTGAACGACATCACCAAAAAGTCATAATACCCATAGCGCGTATGAAAAGCAGTCTTCGGAATGTCATCATTCCCAACCCGCAACTGATGATAACCCGAACGTAAATCAATCTTAGAAAAATGTTTCGCACCCTGGAGCTGATCAAATAAATCGTCAATGCGAGATAAGGGATACCTGTTTCGCACTGTAACTCGGTTCAATTGACGATAATCCACACACAGCCTCAAATTGCCGTCCTTCTTCTTGACGAACAGAACAGGAGCTCCCCACGGCGAAACACTCGGACGTACAAGTCCTAAATCGAGCAACTCTTGCAATTGATCTTTAAGCTCTCTAAGCTCTGCCGGAGCCATACGATAAGGCGGTATGGAAATAGGATCCGTGCCAGGAATCAGATCAATGCAGAACTCAATATCGCGCTCTGGCGGCAACCCAGGTAACTCACCGGGAAAGACATCGGGAAACTCTCGCACGGTAGAAATCTGGTCCAACGACTCCACTGTGGCTTCAGTATCATGAATGAAAGCCAAGAATCCCCGACACCCCCTCCTCAAAAGCCGACTAGTGCACAGGACAGAAATCAAACTGTGAGGGGCGGCACCACGGTCCCCCTGCACAACAAACACTGATTCGCCGGGAAAACAAAATCTAACTGTTTTCTCACGGCAGTCCACGGACGCATAGCAAGTAGCTATCCAGTCCATACCCAATAGAACATCGAAGTCCAACATCTCAAGAAGGATCAAGTCGACGGATAGATCTCTGTCTCCTAAACGGACAGCACATGACCGGAACACATGGCGTGCAACAAACGACTCTCCCACAGGAGTAGTCACGACAAGCAGCTGATCTAGAAAACACGACTCTCGGCCTAACCTTGGCATGAAGTCCGTAGAAACATACGAATGCGTAGATCCCGGATCGAAAAGAACATGTGCATCATAAGAACATACAGAAAGGGTACCTAAAACCACAGCATTGGACGCCTGAGCGTCCTGGTATGTCAAGGCAAAAACCCGTGCCTGCCCTCTACCGGCTACTGGCTGTCCTCTGCCTCTGCCACCTCGTCCTCTCGGCACAAAACCACCACGACCACGACCTCTCTGAGAAGGAGTCTGACGCGGTGCAACAACAGGAATAAGAGGCAACGCTCTCTGAGGCGGAGAAGGTGGTAAGGTAACCTGGGGTACTACTGGCCCTCTCTGATGCACCATGGTACAATCCCTCACAAGGTGCTGTAAACTGCCACATCCAAAACACCCACGTGTCGACGGCTGACCCTCCTGGGAAAAAGTACTGAACAACTGGCCACGCCCCACGTCTCTGCTACTCCCAGTGTCTGATCGAGCTCTGTCTCAGAATCTAAACCTCTGCCTCCTGGCTGCTATACCAGTACGAGCCCTCTTCGGTTCCGGAATAACCGATGACTCAGCTAGACGCTCCTCCACCAAAAGGGCTGCATCCACAGCTGCCGCATATGTGTCGCAATGCCGAATGCTGATGGCTAGGAACAACTGGGTAAGCAGGCCTCGAACAAATCTCTTCACCTTCATCTCCTCAGTCGCCACCAAGTACGGAGCATACACAGATAGCTCGGTAAACAGTACATCATACTCAGACACCGTCATCCCCGGAATCTAACGTAACGACTCAAATTTGCACGCTCGCGCATCCCTGACGCTCGGTAGATGAAAACGAGCGAGAAATACTATCACAAACTTAGCCCAGGTCATAGGAGCAAGACCAGTGGCTCTGCCCCTCTCCAAGGATTCACACCACTTCTGGGCCAGACCCTCCAGCCGGAAATTCGCAAACTCTACCCATCTCTCGTCGGAGTATCGGAGTGAGCGACAAATCCCGGCCATCCGGTCAATGAACAACTGCGGATCCTCAGCAACATCTATGCCAGTAAACACCGGAGGCCTCAGCCTCATGAACTCTGTCAGTGACACAGTAATAACCTCCGAAGCTGCAACTGCGACTGCCGGAACAGTAGGTACCATCGTGGTCCCTGCAACGGGTGGAACAACTACCTGCCCCTGCGCTCGAATGGCCTCTACTAAAGTCCCCATCATCTGGCACAGGTCCTGTATACTAGCCCCAAACATAGCAATATGCTCCGGTACGACAGGCGTACCACCCTGGTCAGTCCTCGCCTAAGACGAGTCAACTCTGATCTCGGCCCTCGCGGCCGCTCTCTGTGCCCTCATAGTCTTCGGCGGCATATAGGCTGGAAATTGAAACAAGATTCGATAAGGAAACAGGAATCGAATCACAAGGATGTATATCATCACGGAAGAATATCAATCAATAAGTCCTAATGTCACTTAGGCTGAGTACCGTGTTGTAAGTATGCCGCGGAACATACACACGCTACGTCACTCTGCTTAAGCCACCTACTCCATCATACCAAGGTCATCCTACACTCCGAAAGGTAAAACCTAACGCTCTGATACCAACTTTGTCACGACCCAAAATTTGGCCCATAACCGGCACTTAAACTGCGTAACGTCTAAAAGCGTACGCAACTCAAGTAAGCCGAAACCCAGAAATCTAAACCACCCAAATCTGGATCAACGGAGAAAAACATAGTTTTAACATTTAGAAAATCACAAGTAAAATCTCTAACTCTACTTTTCTTTCTTGAAAATTTCGGCAGCGCCTCCTTTGTAAAAACTAGCCCCGAAAACGGGTACAACATAGATAAAATAAAAAGCATCCCAAACGGGAGCAAATCACGCCCAACGGCGGAGACAATCACCACAAGATATAAATACGACGCCGAAGCGAAGAATAAAAAGAAAAACTGCATAAAAAGGTAAAACTTTTCAACATAGCCGGCTCTCACGAGCACGACACCAAAACCCTTCGAAAACAAATGCAGCATCATATGAGGTGTACATTTAAGTGTAGCAAGGTTTAAGTATCTACATGTAATCAAGTAGGTATGAGGCATTTCATAAGCGCAATGATCAATAACTCAATATCACATATAAAAACAATACCTCTTAGGGTATATACAACTATAGCAAACATATGCGGTATATATGTCAGTATGTGTGCATGGTGTACATGTAACTGTAATCGAGTATGTGGGTGTACATGTCAATATTTATGCATGATGTACAAGTAGCCATAACAAGATATACGTGAAGTGGAATAAGGGGTCACTACCTCAGCTATTCCTGCCCAATGCAATATCACGTATGTATGTGCCCACAATATTTCATATGCACAATAGAATAAGAGTTACTACTCCAATCATTCCTATCTACTACCATATCACGTATGTAGGGTTTGTGCGTGTCATGGAAATTACAGACGGTGTGGGTGTAGCATACAATTTAGTGCTCGTGCAATATGAACCGTCAGTAATGTGTTATAACTAAAGGTACGAGTCAAGTATAACAGATAATGCTATGCAATGACATTCATATGAAAGTAACTAATATGCAAATACATGTAACTATCATATCATATCCGCCCTGACGCATAACGCCATACGGGCGATTTCCCCGTAGATGTTAAATCTACTCACCAATGGTCTCCAGCTATGAAAATCTGACCACCTGCTTCCCCTTGTTCGCAGCATCCGAAGTCCACGCTTGCGACGCTATATTTCCACAAACACAAGAAATAATGCAAACATCTCAGAAATCGACCAATATAACGTAAAACTACGCATTAAGTAATGCACCAACACTAAACTACTCGCGAGTGTACGTCTAGTGGCTAACGTGCGTAACGACACTACTAAACCAAACTGAGTGCAGCAGCAGCATCAGATCACGATTCGTGTCGGATTACGTAACACGCGGACTCAAAACACTGGATTATAGGTAAACGGTCCCAGATTTTGCATACTGCAATTAGTAAAAAAATAAACAGTACCAAACACCCCTAACCAACAGCAAACAACTACCCACAAAAGCCAAACCCCATCACCTTCCTACTAAGCCGGCGTAGCCGGAATTCACCAAAGGGATCGCCGACCCCGGCCGGTGGGGTGGTCCTCGTGTCTCAGGTGGTGCTCCAGGGTCACTAGTACATCTCTAAAATTTTGTTTGGTCACTCACTAAATTTTCCAGGTCACAGTAGATACAAGGGCTCTAAAAAGACATTAAAAAACTCGATATTGCACTAATCGATATTTAAAGTGTTTTAAACCATAATCAACGAGCTAAATAACATAAAAACTCCTATTTATCAGTGTAGGGATTATACCTATCAATTTTAGCTCACAAGATCCAAGCTTTCCTAGTTTCCAAGTGATCAAAGATGCTAAAACTCAAGAGCTTGAAGTATTTGTGATATATCTTGGGAATTTTGGAGAATTTTGAGTTTGGATTGATGAAAAAATGGAAGAGAATGATCAAGAGCAGAAGGGGGGAAGGGATCTCGGCCAAGTGATAAGGGTGGGGTTTTGTGAGGTATTTCCTAGCTGTTTCCCATGATTAATGCTCATAAATGCATTCACATACACATACACACATGCATGCACCTCATTTCTTTTCTTTTCTTTTTCTTTTCTTTAAACCTTAAACCCAAGTCAACACAAGGAATCTTGATACTATGTGGGGTTTTGTGTTTACTCAAACTTAATTGTTGAAAAGATACAAAGGAGAAATTTTCCCAAAATGTGAATACCGCATGAAAATAATATTAAAATTGGGAAAAATTCTAAATGAACCAAAACGTCCTATATACTCCCAAAGCTTGCGCACTAGCTTTATTTTAGCTAAACTAGGTGCGGGTAAGTCTATATGGTCGTTTGATCACAGTCGGGTTAAAACGGAAAATACCGACAAAATTACCCTAAAACGGACAAATTCGCAAAACGATTTCTAAAACGTTACATATATACATCACATGAAATATGCACGACACACTACTTGACTCATTACTTGAATCTAGTTACTAATGCCATCAATCCTGACTTGTTGTCCTGACGGACGTTACTTGTTGTCTGCATAGACAAAAACCTGTACCTACTTGATCCTATGTTGGCATTAGATCTATCTTGGCAATACCTGGCTTGAACACAAATCTGGGGGTAAAGAGAAAATCAAGAATGTAACCGAAACGTAACTCAAAAGGCTATTATCACATGTTTGTCGTTTTCTGGGCGTTACGGAATATCATGTTTGCCGTTTTTCCGAATGTTACGGAATAATCCTGTTACCGTGGTCCCGTGGGGAATGAATGGGGTATAAACTGATGTGTTATGATGAGAATTATTTTAATTGATTTCGAAAACTTTTAATATAGATAACCTAGAAGCCCAGTTATAAGTTGCACATCACATGCGCGCGCGCACACACACACCTCACTGTTTATATTCATGTTGTTGGTTTATATTCATATTTATGTATCTTGTTAAATCCTGGTTATTATTATTGTTGATATTATGACGCACTGATGTCTAAGTTTTGTATGACCCAGTTCCTCTATCTCTATCGCAGGTTGATCAGGAGTATTTTAGCCGTCAAGTCGAGCAGTGAGGATCGTGTTAGTGATAGTTTAGTTTAGTTTCTTTCAGCAGCTTTTATTTCCTGATGTGAGCCCATATTGTGGCGTGTTTCTAGATGTTATTGTTTATTGGATTTATCATTTCCGCATATATATTTATTGACTCTTTATTCTGGCAGATGGATATGTACTAGTTGGTTTTATATTTTACTATTCTTGATATCTTATAGATAGCCATAATGTGACTATGGAGGGATGTTTTCTAGCCACAGATAGCATGATTGGCTCTGTCACGTGCCGTAGTTAGCGCACTCTGGGAAGCGGGGAGTGACACCTATTTAAGGTAGAAAATTAAAACGGGGTTATCAATAGTAATTGTCTTGGAAAAAGACACAAATCATTCCGTTCATGTGCTGCAGTTACCGATAACCCCAAACCTAATTCAGAATCTAAATCTTTTTAAGTGTCTGACTTAAATCTGAGTCTCAGTTTAATCTGAACTAGAATCCAAACATGACTCCAAACTAGACATGAATCCAATTCAACATGAATCCAATCCAAACATGAATCCAATATACTAAACATGTATACTTGAACATGAACATGAATACCAGATTAATATCAAACATGCAACATGACTTGATTTGATCGAACCATGGTTATATCTTGACTTGATTACATGACTACTTGATACATCCTGAATCTGTTTACATCCTGAATTTGTTTACATTCTGAAACTGTTTATATGAACAGCTTATATCTATGGTCTCGGCAAGTATGATAACTACGAATCAATACAATATAGATTACAGGGTTTTAAGAGGGTAGAGTGGTATGGAATGTGATAAAAGTGGCATGATGATGGACACTAAAAACATAGATAAACATCCATTGCTGTTGTCCCGTGGGTATTGACAGGGCCTTGTACTTTCCGTTTCCTATATTCCACGGGATAGTTGGAATCCTCTCGTATACTGATACATTCTGTACCAAGCAACAAACAACAATGTTAGCATAATAAACATATACTTGTAACTATTACCAGTTCTATTCTCTTTACTTGTCTATTCCATTCTATCTTTTGGGACTTACGGAGAGCTAGTTCGCGGACGAAATTTCTGTCTCTTCTTTCTTTGGAATGTTCGTCAGGAGGACCCGACCCTCAGGAGACCGAGCCCAGCCAGGATGACTTAGAGCAGTTCACAGAAGAGCCAGACTTCTGGGCTTTTACCTGTTCTTATTTTCTTTCCAGTTCATATGCCACTGTTTAGGCATCACTTTCTATCATTGTACTTTTCTTTCAGTTGTATGTAAAGAATGGATATTAATAAAAGTTGTTTATATTATGTCTCTTGTCATTCTTGAGTACATTTTATTATATTGCTTATTTACGCTTAACGTGTTTACTTCTGAGTAAATACGCCGCGGCCCGTCACGTCTCCTTCCACGTACACTGGGAGCGGGGCACGATAGGTTATGTTGGCGGCCCATGCATGTCAGTTCTTCATGGAAACATAAGCAATATATATCACAAGAATTATATGAATCAGCAACTATACATTCTTTATAATTTCAAATTCCTTGAATCTATCCTAACCCTACTTTTTCTATCAAGGTTATGAATTCTTCCAACAGCACAAGTACGAACGTCAATGAAAACACTCCACCACCTCCTTTACCACTACCACCTATCGTAGCAGCTCCTATCAACGAGCAGACGGTATTGCAAGAGGCAATAAAGAGCCTTTTGAAGGGACAACAGCAGCAGACTGCCATCCTCCTGAACCGCCCAGAATCTAATGACCCCGGAGTGAAGCAATTCAGGGCACTACACCATAAACACTTCTCTGGGAAAGAGAGACCCCTGGATATAGAATAATGGGCTCAATCTATAAAAGACGATCTGGCAGCACTACAAGTGCCAGAGATTGCTTGGGTGAGATTGCGAAGCTGCACCTCACAAAAAACGCCAGAGTATGGTGGAAGGCTGAAGAAAGCCGACTCGCCCAACCGATTGAATGGAGAACATTTCGCAAGATGTTCGACGCGAAAAACTTCCCCGAGACTGCCCGTTTTGACATGGAGCAGCAATTCATCATATTATAGCAAGGTTCAATGTGGAACAAATTTATGGATGAATATGATGCTGAGTTCACCATTCTTAGCAGGTAAGATATGTCTCAATATTCAGTTTCCTAATATCACATATTACACTTCTAACACAAGGTCGTAACAGGTTTGCGGCACATCTCATACCGACTGCTGAGATCAGAGCACAACAATTTCAGTAAGGGTTGGACCAGGAAATCCAAGCTGTACTAGTTACAGGGGATTTCCCAACTCGCGATCTTGCTCTGAAGGCTGCCCGACGTTATGAGGCGGTCGTGAAGAAGAAGGGCAGACCTCAGACTGCCGGTGTGAAGCGCCCTTCCACTCAGATGGCAGGAGGAGCCTCTTCCAGGCCTACTTTTGTACCTAGAAGACCGGGAGTAACTTTTAACCCGCCCAGTCCAGAATTTTGCTTCTACTACAAGAAGAATGGACACCTGGCGAAGGACTGCAGGCATGCTAATGGCCTGTGCTTAGTCTGTGGCTCATCCACTAACGACATTGTACCATGTCCTCGTAGACTCAATCTGAATCTAGCCCCGAGACCCACAATCACCTTTCCACAATGGATAGCTATCTAGGCTCCTGCACCTCATCTTGCACTTCCAGCTCCACCTCCATATGGACCTCCTGCACAGCCTTCTCGTTATTTCCAACAGGTACTGAGGAACATGTCTCAAGGGCAGAGCAATATGCCCTAAGGATAGAGGAATGTGCCTCCAGTTAGGAGGAATATACCCAGACGTCAGGCTTTCACTTAAGTAGCCGTGGAAGCCGAAGCTATAGGTCAATGTAACACTGGCAATCCCCCTTCATTCTTTTTCAACTTTTGCATCATTTCGTTCTTTCAAACATTTTTTTATACACTTTCACTAGTTCTTTCACCACCACTGTCATCAAATTTTTCTCGAATCTGTTACAACTACCTTCTATAAATTTCGAGGACGAAATTTTTATAAAGAGGGTAGAATATAACGACCCTGAATTTTCTTTACAATTTTTTTCTTTTTAAAGTACAGAAAGGAGTACTTTAGCATGAGCGCACTTAAAAGTTATTATTGTTTAAGAACAGTAAGAAAGAACTTGTAGCTCATTGGTAAATCCTTGCACTGCTGTGACATAGCCCCTGTGTTCGAATCTCATCAGCCACATAAATTTTTCTGAATGTTTCTTTTAAAGTTTTTGGATGCCCAAAAGTTTACACGTGCTCTGCACATAAAATGAAAAGTCTGAAGAAATCAAACATGTGCAAATTAGAATTAACAACGGTTAGGACATGTGGCACAAATCCCACCCCATCTCCTACAAACGACCGACGAGATTTGCCTAGGGGACGGTGACGCCGGGCCATCCGTAAGGGATAAACCCCGTGTTTTGCCCACTAAACCCTTTGGCCTACCTCCACTACCCCTGTTCTGATTGTTTTCTCTGCAATTTAACAGAGAATTAAAATTCATCATAAATCCAATTTTTAATGCTTTTTAATTCAATCTTTCAATTCCAAAACCCTAATTTCACACTATAAATACAACCCCATAACCCAGCCCCTCCTCATTCTAAAATCTCTAGTCAAAACTATCAAAAATTCTCAAGTCCAAAAAGAGTACAAGTGGAGTTAGCCCAAGGTCAAATTCCGGCGAGCATTCGAGACAATTCCGGCGACCCCGCGACTCCACAAAGGATACGACTTCTTCCACTGCCTCCTCTCGCTTATCCTAGCTTGTAAGTCCCTTCTATTTCCTCCCTCTCTTCTCTAAATTCTCTTTTCAAAACAAAACATCGGTAAGTGGAGTTATTAGCGATGTAAATTTTCTAAACTCTATAATTTCACTTTTCACATACATATTGTTCAACAAACTTTTACACACTATTTGTAACACTTTTATAAAGTTTTAGCAACAAATTTCACTCTAAAACTTCATGTTAAATAAGTTTAATTAAGCTTTTACATTTAAATACCATGAAGTTTACATACGACATCTTTTAATTACTTTGCTTAATATTACCTTTAGAAATCTTCACGAGGTAATGACCTACCTCTCACATACACAAATCTTGACATATCACGATTCTCATGAGACATAACTTTTGTGGCAAATACAATATTTCGTTAAAATACCTTGAACTATAAAAACCCATTTTCTTGTAAATGGTATTATTTAATATTTTGTGATTGTGCCTCTACATTCCATTTTTGGGGAACTCGTATTGGATGGTGCGGATTATCGCACATCCTCGGCCTAGTAGAGTGAGATGCAAAGCTCCTCACGGAGCATCCGGTCTCGAAAGAATTTTAATACGGCTTTTAAGAAAAACGAGAATTTCTATTTAATAATAAAAAAATTTAATTTTTTATAATTATATAAATATTATCAAACCACATATTTTCTATATATAATAATATTCCATGTTTTTCCAAAAATAAAAGAATAACATGTTTCACCAAAATACCATCAAGTATCAATACAAGACAAGTATTTCATTAAAATACCTTGAACTATTCATGTTAGGTATATATTCACTAATATACATCACTCTTTAAAATCCACAATTATGAAAACCCTAAATAATATAAATAAATATTCGAAGTTTATTTTGGAAAGTATATAAAACATTTTTCATAAAACCCCCTCGAATTATATTAATTACATTAAGGACCTTAATAAATATGGGTTTAAACGGGATCAATTCTTTTGAGCCTCAAGGAGACGGAAAAAGTGAGTGCTTGCCTATTTAAGGTAGAAAATTAAAACGGCGTTATCAATAGTAATTATCTTGGAAAAAGACACAAATCCTGCCATCCATATGCAGCAGTTACCGATAACTCCAAAACCTAATTCAGGATCTAAATCTGTTTAAGTGTCTGACTCAAATCTAAGTCTCAGTCTAATCTGAATCAGAATCCAAACATTGCTCCAAACTAGATATGAATCCAATTCAACATGAATCCAATCCAAACATGAATCCAATATACTAAACATGTATACTTGAACTTGAACATGAATACCAGATCAATATCAAACATGCAACATGACTTGACTTGGCCGAACCATGGTTATATCTTGACTTGATTACATGACTAATTGATACATCCTGAATCTGTTTACATGAACAACTTATATCCATGGTATCGACAAGTCTGATAACTACAAACCAATACAATATACATTACGGGGTTTTAACGGGGTAGACTGGTACGGAATGTGTTAAAAGTGGCATGACAATGGACACTAAAAGACGTAGATAAAAATCCATTATTGTTGTCCCGTAGGTATTGATGGGGCCTTGTACTTTCCGTTTCCCATAGTCCACAGGATAGTTGGACTCCTCTCGTATACACTGATATATTCTGTACCAAACTACAAATAACAACGTTAGCATAACAAACATATACTTGTAACTATTACCAGTTTTATTCTCTTTACTTGTATATTCCATTCTATCTTTTGGGACTTTTCGAACGTTAGTTCGCTGAAGACATTCATGTCTCTTCTTTCTTTGGAATATTCGTCGGGAGGACCTAACCCTCAGGACATTGAAATTGAAACATAGACATAAAACTAATTCAAATTAAATATTAAACTTGCGCGTATGACATCTTAATGAAAATATGAAATTTTCATATTCTGGTCGATAATTAATCATATGTGAAAATGAAAACGCGACTTAGTTCCCGTCTATTGGTTAACATGCGTTCGGTGTTCGTCGTGACATAAAACTACACGAAGGTTGTTAAACACCGGACGTTATCGTTTGATTTTTAACAACCGCCGCGTAGTCTATGTGACGAGAATTAATATTCGAACGTATGATAACCGATAGATTTGTCCGTGTGGAAAAGTTTGGAATGTATAAAGCAGACACCTGCATTCACTTGTGGTTTTAATTCGTTTCGGAATATTTCGTCGGTACCTTCCGCTGGTTCTCCGTGTACAGCTATAGATTAGATATTCATTTCAATGGCGTTTCACAATATTAAAATGATTATCTGTTCTATTACAGTGTACTCAGAGAACATATGGGAGGTGTTGCAGAAATTTTTTCGATACGGATGAAAGCACAAGAGAATGGAGGTATGCTTTATACATTCTTAATGGGATAGGTGCTTTACCCCCGATAGCGGCTACACTCGACATATTTAATATCATCATCTTTCTTGGAAGAAAAATCCAACTCTCTACTAATGAGCATTTGCTCTCGGTCCTTGATAATCTTTATAGCTAAATCGTCGATTGAAACTTAAATTAACCAAGTCGTTAATTAAACCTAGCACTAACGTTTCTTAGAATCCCATTTATCGCGTATCTGTCAAGAAATCTTAATCCGACGCGTCTTGTCTATATGAACCTTGCTTCGTTCGGGCTGTTCGAATATGGATTTTCCGTACTTTCACAACAAGAGTTGGATGTACGTTGATACTCCTTCGAGATTCAACCGCTTTTTCATTGACGATGTTAGCTTTTTCACTGATTTTTCCTACGCATGTCTTGGGTTACCGAAAGAGCACGAAATCTCTTGTCCTTACTCTAAGTGTATGATTAAGTGATTGCTCAAGAAGTTCAAACCTGAGTTACACGTCATGAGATACGGTTTCGTTAGAGATTATACTATGTAGGAACTTCATAGAGAAAAAGTCGTTGTGACGAAAGACGAGGCATGGGTGTAAGAGACGGAAAACGAATTCATCGAAAATGAAAACCGCAGAGTGGCAAGAGATAGTAGAAGCGGATGAAGAGGAATGGCAGTTTGAAGAAGATGAAGTCGTCGAAGAAGATGATACTGTATTTGCGCCGATCGATGACATAGATGACCTTATAAATATCGCTGGACTTCCTTATGATACAGAAAGCACTGGACCCTCGTCATTGGAGAAGTACAAGGCTGACTCTAGGATCCCGCTATATCTAAATTGCAAAGGATTTTGAAAACTGGCATTGTTTGTATGTCTCTTCCGGATCGAGTGAAAGAATAGATGGAGTGACCAGTCTTTCACCGATCTCTTAGAACTCCTGAAGGAAGATTTTCCTGATGGAATATTAGTTGAAGGACATTATCGCCATGTTTAAGGCGAATTTCTAATTTAAGAACTTTTCGGTCTAACATTCTCATTTTGGGGACGAATATTAGTTTAAGGACGTTTCGGTCCAACATTCTCATATTTAGGACGAATATTAGTTGAAGGACATTTCGGTCCGTTGTTAGTTTAAGAACGTTTCGGTCCAACATTCCCGTTTTTTTAGGGAACGCGTCACTTTAGGGACATTTTGGTCTATTTTATTATTCGTTCGGAGAGTTGCATAGCCCATTCCTTCCAACTCTTGTTTGCTGAGGCGCTACTATATGTCCTTTGTTTGCATGGACACTTCGCGCCTTAGACTATCTTCACCTTCTTAGACTGCTTCATCTATCATCATGCCCATCGGGTTGTTTTGCGGGAAGTACCAGGTATTTTACACGGCACCTGTCCCCTGCTCTTCAATGTCGCTTTCCAATACTGATGGAGCATGTTCTTCATATACGAAGGAACGAGATATCATGTCATTCCTTCTGCCGAGTCTTCCTCTTCCCTTGAAGAATGAATTTGACTTGGGGGGTTTTCCCCTCATCGTCTGATTCGGAGTGGGACATGGATTTCACATCCCTCCCATGGTTTTTTTTTGTTTCAAGAAGAATATTCCACTTAATTGTAGGACCCATTTGTAGGTCCCTTAATATCCTTCCTATTTTTTTGACAAGAAAGGACCATCCCACGTCGAGATTCTTTCGCCAGTGAGGAATATGCCCCCCTGTGTATATTTCAGGAGGGACGAGTACCTACATCGCTATTTTGACGACAGGTTGCTTTAGAACCGCTCATTTTTATTGAGCGTTGGCGACAAATGCCACCTTGCCTTTGCTTTTCATTTGTCTTCATCGAGTGAGAAAGAGTCTTGACCTATCTAATCCAATCGAGTCATTTTATCCATGAGTTCTTGGAAGGTTGTCGGCTTGAAGAGGGCCATATATGCGAACACCATTGAATTTGGGTCAAAGGTGGCTATGAACATTCCCACGGCTGCAGCTTCGTCGATGTTGCTCGCATTTTGACCAGAGATTTCACTATCGGGTAACATATTGAACCCAGGTCTCATTCGGTCCAACCCGCTCGTTAACCAACGCCGCCACGGAAGTGTGTTTATTCACACTAGCGAATCTTTAACAGAAGAGTATCTCCATCCGTTCGAATGTGTTCACGGAGTCATTTGGGAGTTTCGCATACCATTCGAAGGCAATGCCCGCCAGACTGTTAACGAACTTTCGGAGGAGCAATTTTGCACGAGCTACGGAGATTTCCACGGGACTCTCATTGGATTTCCACGGGCTACGGAGATTTCTTCAATTTGGCGGTGGGAGAATTTTGTCTGACCCTTCGCAGCAGTTTGAAGCTGTTCCCGGTTGGAACAGCAGCATTCATCCTCCAGTGTTTCCGCACATGAACTTAAATCGCACGATGTGCTGGCGAGAATTCCCGGTTTCTTTGTATATGTAGAACGTTGGAAGTGTGTACTCTAGAGGATATTGTATTTAATCATAGCATGCTGGATACGGTCGACCAATCTTGATCGATGTATTTGCAATATCACTGGCGTAGTGAGATTTGATTTGTTGAGCGATATATTCGTCCAGTTTTGCTTTTGAAATCATTTCCTCTTTGGCCGTTGATGAGGCTTGCATAGAATTTCCAATATCACCCTTATCTTTGAGAGTGACTATCGGTGGTTCATCTGCCAGTGGTTCCGATTGAACCATTATTCCAGCCACATTCTGGATCAGAAAGTCCATCCGGTTCATTTTAGTGGACATTTCTGCCGCTTCTTCATTTCTGTTTTTTTAAAACGCGCTTTAGGAAATCAATATCTGACTCCTTCCCTGCTCTTTCTTCGGGAGCGTCCTTGGGATTTTCCTCAGGCGATGGATTAACGGGTGCTGCCACCTGAGCGAGCATCTCCTACAGCTTTTCACGTTGCAGTTGAACTTTTTTTAGGGACCGAGTTTGAGGTCGGTGACTAGTAGAAACTCAAACTTCGTCTTTGGAGTTTACCACATAGATTGTGTGAACTACCATGCCCCCTAGGCTTGGGGCATCTAGAATCTTGACCCTTGGAGTTTGCCTCGGGCAGTTGGATTTTATCGGGCATTTCTTTTTTGTGAGAAGCCGCTTTGGCTTTAGGAGGAACCGTTGTATCAGGAACCATCTTGGGATAAGTCCCCTTGTATTTTAAAGAGGATTTGTCAGAATGTGGATGATGTTTAGAGGAAGTGCTGCGGTTGGCGACTGAGTCCTTCACCTGCTTCCACACCTTACATATAGATGAGGAAAGTTCTTTTATGGAACGAACTGGTTTCTACTCTCGTTGGATTTCCACGGGCTGCGGAGATTTCTTCAATTTTGCGGTGGGAGAATTTTGTCTGACCCTTCGCAGTAGTTTGCAGCTGTTCCCGGTTAGAACATCAGCATTCATCATCAGAGTTGAAGTAGGTGGAGTCAACGCTGATGGAGAATTGCCCCCAGCTTGTTTTGTATGACGCTGATATCGACGTCGACCGTTTCTTACAGCCGAAATTTGATTATCCTTAGGATTTTGCTGAGCCTACCCCCTGTTTTCTTTGAGAGCTTAAATATTCAGCCCCCTGCGTCGACCTTGGCCTTTGGAAGGTACTAGTTGTTTGGAGACTGATTCCGTCAGCAAAGCAGAAGCTTGAGAAGCCAGCCTGTAGAAGACAGACATTTTCTAGGCTTCCTCCTTCGGTGTTGAGGTACCGAGGGTGGGAAGTGAGAACATAGACCTAAAGAAAAGCCCATTCATTTCTTGAAGAGCCGGATTGCAGAGACTTGAGCCTGCAAGTGGCCCATATTTGACTCCACCAGATGTGACAGAGCCTGAGTTGCGATGAGTGGAAGCAAATGCCATTCTAGAAAGAGACGAAATACCAGCTTCAGTATCGCATCATCCAAGGGCAACTATAAACATATATACCGCGATTATTTGATCGCGGAAAAACATGACACACGAAGTGTGGAGTGGAAAGAGGAAAAAGTCCCACCAAACATGCCAGAACCTGTTCACCGCCGAAAACAGAGACGAACTGGGATAGATCGACTTGCCTGAATTTGGGGGCAGAAGCTATTTGGAATTATCTACCCACCTCTCCGAATATACCAAGTTGATTTATGGCACCATATATCTGGATAGACGCGATCGTTGTAGCATGACTTTATCAGATTCCCCCTCATTTATGAAGGGTTTTGATTGTGGGTACGCTCTTCTCAGCAGGCGTAAGCCCCTGCAATTAATTACGTTACCGCATTGCGATAACCACTTTCTTCTGCTCCAGCAGTTCACTTCGTGTCATGTGTTGTTTGTTTTATTTTGGGTTTGGATCAAGAATTTGCTTGACGGGGTTCATGTTGGTAGCTTGGTTTTCCAACGGGAGTGAACACGCAGATCTCATATAAATGAGGTCCATCGGTTCATATGAAATTTGGGTTTGATCTAATAATCGTTGGTCATATTTAAGACTAAGATTGACTTATGAACGTGAGCATATGGGCTCAACTGATCATTAGATCATATATGAATAGCCCATGGATAGAATACTGTAGTCATTATGGAGACAGCCTGTAAGACAAAACATATTAGTTTAAGGACGTCACGGTCCAACATTCCCTATTTGGGACGAATGTTAGTTTAAGAACATTTCGGTCCAACATTACCTTGTTTGAGGCGGATATTAGTTTACGGACATTTCGGTCCAACATTCTCGTTTTGAGGACGAATGTTAGTTTAAGGACATTTCGATCCAACATTCCCATTTTGGGGACGAATGTTAGTTTAAGGACATTTCGGTCCATTATCCATCTTGCGCGCACGTGTATTTGGTACGTGGCGGAGTGAACTAGGGTGACATGGAATGCGCCCAATTTGGGGTGTGATCCAATTTGAGATGTGCACGTCAATTTGGAAGTGCATCAATGTAGGATGAAAGAAGTTGTTGGTTGTCGGGACCCGCCACCTCTCTGAAGACGCTGAGAAATTATAAAGACATATATCAGAGGTGTGGAAAGATGTATCCTTAAACCAAATACCATATTTAAGGGAATAGATCATGGTGGATCATCTAAAAATCATTAGCCTTATATGAGACTAAGATTAGCTTACAAGATATGGGATAAAGATCGTTTTGGATATCATCAATGAAAGATCATTAGTCATGTTTGAGACTAAGATCAGTTTGGATATCATGAATATAAGCTTAGCCAATTTAGGCTAAGATTTGGTTTCTGTAACACCCAGCAGTGCTAAGCACTCAGCTGTATATAGCGCTCACGTGTGTTTCACGTGAGGCGCTAAACGTCTGGCGCTCATGTATGTTTCACGTTAGGCGCTGAGCTTCTGGATCTTATGTGTGTTTCACGTGAGGCGCTGCACTAGTGCTAAGCACTAAATTTTTCTGTTTTATGGCGTGCACGTGTATTTCACGTGAGGCGCTATATAATATGGCCTTAGGTGCTTACATGCTTTTCACGTGAGGCGCTGAGTTCTTTGGAGATTTAATCTCTATTGATGTTCTTAGAGAACTTAAATCTCTGTTAATGGTATTTTGACTTTTAACGATTACCAAGATCACTATTTTGAAGACCTTGTATCGGGTTCTTTAAGAACTAAGTTCTTGATTTGAAAGAACTAAGTTCCTGAAGTATTATGAACTCCATCTTCTCCATGTTTTTTTATACATGTTCTCATGTTTATGTTTTCAGAGAGGTTAAATCTATGTTAATGATATTATGACCATTAACGATCACTAAGATCACTATTTTGAGGATTTGAGATCACATTTTTCACAAACTAAGTTCTTAATTTGTGAGGAACTATGTTCCTGGAGTATTATGGACTCTACCTTCTTTCTTTTCAATTTTGTTCTTCCCTAAATCTTTGATTCTCAAGAACAAGATCTTCCCGATGAGAATTAAATTTTCAACTTATGGGAGACTTATCTTGTAGATCTCAGATCCAGATAAAGAACTAAGTTCTTGAGAAGGGTTATACCCTTAGATATGCTATTATAGGTAAAAGAGATGTTTTGATCTCTGTGGGTTTTTTTACCTAGGGTTTGAGAGGAGGAAGTTCTTCTTCTTTATTGAGAATTAAATTCTCTGTGGTTTTGAGAGTTTTCTGTATTTTTATAGAATCTTATGGGGTGGTCTCTTCCTTATTTAGAAAGAGAGATCATTGTTCATTGGGACCCACCATCTCTTCGACGACACTGAGGGATTACAGTGCCATATATCGAAGGTGTGGAGGGATGTACCCTTTAAACCATGTACCAATTATCAGTGGGGAAAATAGGTTGGAGCTTAAACTCCTAACTGCTGAAAAGGCTTCTTTGTGTTTGCGTACGTGTTGGGCGCACGTGCTTCACACGTGGCGGACGCACGTGTTGCACACGGCGTGGGCACACGTGCGTTGCACGTGTTGCGCACTTGGTGGGCGCACTGCGTTGCACATAGTGCGCACGTGGGCGGACGCACATGCGTCGCACGTGGTGCTTGCACATCATGGGGACGGCTAAGGCCCTAACTTTGAGAACTAAGCTCTTTTAAGGATTCAATTCTCGCACGTGGCGGGTGCACATGCGTTGCACATGGTGCACACGTGCGCTTGAACATATGCACATTATGGGGCCAGCTAAAGCCCTAACTTGGAGAACTAAGCTCCTATGGAGAACTAACCTCCTTTGAGAATTGAATCCTCGCACGTGGTGGGCACGTGGCGGGCCATGTGCGTTGCACGTGGTGCACACATGGCGAACACACGTGCGTTGCACGTAGCGCATATGGCGCTTACGCATATGCGCATTTTGGGGGGCAGCTAAGGCCCTAACATGGAGAACTAAGCTCTTTTGAGAATTGAATCCTATTTTTTCTAAAAGATATCCCCTCTTATTTATAAGGGAGTGGTAGAGAAGAGATCTCTCTTTTTCCCGATGTGGGACTAATAATGTATCCCCCATATGGTAGAGTATTACTTAGACTATACGTGCATAACATATTTGCTCATAACTTTTGATTCCGGAAGAGTTATGAAGCCCGTAATATATCAAATCGAAGGATTTTTTGAGACGCTTTTGATGCCATAAGAAATTACCTGATTCTCATTCGAGAGTTTGGAAAAATACAGCCCGAAAAGTACTGGTTTGTATTTTCTTAAGTGTATCGCTGCCATTTGATACCTTGGGCTCTTTGTGCAGAATTTTTTGACGGGAACATTGTGCATGCATATCTTCTTCTCTTTCCCAAGTTGATTCTCCTAACGAATCATTTCTCCACATCACTCGGACTAAGTTCGCATCCTTGTTCCGCAATGTCTTCACTTTTCGGTCCAGGATCTCAACCGGTTGTTGCTTACAAGTCAGATCGGTCTGTACAGTGAGCTCTGAATGATCAAGTATATGGCTGGCGTCACTCACATATCGTCATAGCTGGGATATATGGAACAGGTTGTGCACTTCTTCAAATGAGGGTGGTAGTGCTAAATGGTACGCCGTTTTTCCAAATCATTCGAGTATGTCAAACGGTCTTATGTATCTTGGACTTAATTTACCCCTTTTGCCAAAATGTATCATTCCTCTGTTTGGGGAGATCTTCAAGAATACATGTTCTCCGGGTTAAAACTCTAAATGTCGACGCTTTGCATATGCCCAATGTTTCTGTCGGTCTTAGGCTATGCGCATCCTTTCCGTGATCGTGCGAACCACATCTACAGTAGTTATGATCATCTCTGGTCCACGGAGTTCACGATCTCCAACGTCATCCCAACTCAGCGGGGAACGACACTTCCGTCCGTAGAGTGTTGCAAAAAGTATCATTCTAATGCTTGCCTGATAGCTGTTGTTGTATGAAAACTCCACAAGGTGTAGGTGATCTTCCCACGAACCTCCGAAATTTAACATACAGGCTCTCAGCATGTCTTCTAGATTCTGAATTGTTTACTCGGACCGCTCTTCCGTTTGTGGATGGTACACCGTGCTAAAATTCAGACTCGTTCCCAGGCTAGTTTGCAGACTCTGCCAAAACTGTGATCGGAATCTATTCATATCAGATTTTTGCATTTTTATACCGCCCATTCTTAATCACATTGCATATAAGTAGGTACTTTTGATCCATGTCTGCTAAATAGTTGCAGGTTACTGGTTCTCAGCTCGAATTCATGAAAAGTCGCCATAAATGTGAGACTACGAACAACATCAGATGAATCCGTATGATGCTGCCTACCAGTTCAAAGAACAAATGGAAAATCATTAAACTGTTCAATGCACAGAGCACAAGGGCAGCACAAGATCCAAGACTTCAACACGAAACTCAAGGCAAAAATCCACATCATTCTGCACTGTTGGAAATCTGTAAGGAAATAAAAGAAATTCTGAGAAACCAAGTAGGGAAAACAGAAGATAAAAGAAACACAGAGAAACCCTGAAGAGATGGGCCTAAGATCCCACCAAATGGCCGCGGAACCGTGGCCAAACAGGCCTTTCTGCCGCGGTGCCGTGGCCATACTATGTACGTGTCGGTAGGTGTCGGTGCTTTGACCCGTCTTTCTTAGGGTAGTTTTGTAAATTCATGTGTGGATCAGAATGTAACCTAGGGTTTTTCCTATCTATAAATAGGAGGGTTCAAAGCCAAATTAGGCATGCATCTTTTTAATTCTTAGATCTAAATTTTAATTCCAATTGTAATGCATTGTTGAGTGGTCATCAATAAAGTAACTTTTATTTTTTTATCTCGCATTCTTTTTATCTGAATTTTAATTCCTGCAATTTTTATCTATTCTTTTTTTATCTGCAATTTAGTTCATCTATTAAAATAAAAAAATGAATTTTATTGTTATCTTCCTAATGAGTGAGTAATTCCTCACTTGTTAGGGATAGAAGAGGGAAGGTTTGAGAGAAGGAAATATCTCTCACTCCTTTCTTTGCCCAAATAATTTTAATTAAGGACTCTCTTTAAATCAACCATAATCCGCTCACTACGGTACCCTATCCTACATGATAGCGGTGATTTCTTAGTTAGACCGGTTGTGGTTGAACTAACCGGAGGTTGGGGTTAAGAGCCAAGAACGGACGGATAAAGACGAAAAAGAAGAAACTTAGTTTTTTCCTAGTCGTGCTAATCCCCGTTGTTGACTATTACCCTAACACTTATATTCTTAACTAGGGTATTAAAAGAAGTGAGAAGAATCCCTATTTCGAACTAACCTAATCCTAACTCTAGCAAGCATTTATATTAATTTATTCTCATTCTTAGATCTTAAAACAAAACCTATCAAACTTAGGACTTAACTCGTTAGAACTTAAATAAAAGGACACCATTTCCCTGTGGATCGACTTGTACTCAACTGACTAGCTACCAAGCGACACAGTCTTGATTGCGGTAAATTTTAATTTAAGGAATATGCAAATAGCACATCAATCAAATGGCGCCGTTGTCGGGGAGACGGTAATTTAATTCTTTGTGTAATTTCGGGTTAATTAAAAAAAATATAAAAATTGAAAATTGAAAAACATAAAAATAAAAAAATAAAAATCATCTTGTTATTTTTATTGGTTTTTGTGCGAATTGTGCAGGAAAGGAAGACGGACTGATTCAGATCTGGATCAAGCTCGGTGAACAAATCCAGAAACAGAGGATCTGAACAGACAGAGGAGAACCAAGTCAGCACAGAGAAAAATTTTGGAGATCTAAATCTACTGAACCGCCGCGGAAACGCGGCATAAACAGGCATTTGACCGTGGAACCGCGGTCAACTGGTGACATCAGCATCTCATTTTCTCTATGAGTATCTTTGCTCTTCCCTCCTATCCTCTGAACTCCACTGAAATAATTTTCCTGCAGGTATTCTTTGCACAGCAACTTCTTCCCGCTCTCCAATAAATTGTTTTTGTGCAGGAATCTTTGCGCCGCAAATAAAAAAAAATTGGCAAGTGTTTTAGATTTTGGTGTGTTACTGCTTTGCATATTTAAACGGAATCTAAGGGGCTATAACACCAATTAAGATTGGGTGGGGATTTTATTACCCTTCCTAAGACTCCAGAAATCACTAAAACCATATGAATCACCCGTGAGTTAATTAAAAAATATCTAGACTCAGCCAATTAAGGATTGTCGCGCTCATTAGGACAGAGGAAGGTTGTGGACATTCAGTCGTTTATCTAAACCTGATTTTGTGGTGCCTAGGCTAGACAAGTGAGAAAGGTAACTTTAAAAGGCCCATCTCACGATGATTTATAAGCGAAACCCTCCTTTCTTCATTTGTGCTTACATGGCCACAATTAGCGGTGAAGAGGCGATTTGAGGGATATCTCACAGCATGTCACTTTGGAACAGTTAGGAGCAGTCTAGTTGACTTAAAAGACCCTAACTCTAGGTTTGATTGTGCATGATTAAACTGTGGTTGTTTGAAATTGTGCTGTAGTTCCGTATAAATTTTTGCAAAACTCTTTATAAAAAAACAACAACAAAATAAAATTTTATAAAAACTTGCCCTTTGTCGCTAGAATCCCATTTCACCCACCTTTCATCACATTTCTCCATTGACGTTTTCTTACCCTCACATTCTACGCTTTGACTATAATAAAACTCGTTTAGTGTATGTCCGATTAGACTTGGGACACTAGTGCCAGCTTAGTCCGTGTTTCGTTAGTCGCTACCGACTACGTGATCGACTCCGAAGTCGAAACTCCCTCCACACCTCTTTCATCTTTACCTTTGCCGGCCAACTCCAACGTTGACCGGAATTCTGTTCATACATCTTCATCTTCATCTTCTTCTGAGATGTCAGGGTTCAATCCTAACAACCCTTTACCTACCTCGGGACTGATTCTACCTCAACTGGGTGCGAATAACCCGCAACAACCTCCTGTTGAAGCGCCACAGCGAATCACGCTTCAAGATCGTTTCTATCCTACCCGCTCCGCACTTCCTACCTGTCTTTCACTCCCGCCGGTAAATGGGGATAATTTCGAAATTAAGCCCCACTTCATCAACATGTTACCTAAATTTCACGGGCTGGAATCCGAAGATGCCTATATCTTCATCAACAAATTCCAGAACGTATGTGCAATGATGAAGACAACCCAACTATCCGATAATGCTATAAGGCTACGAGTCATTCCTTTCACTCTATGTAACCTAGCTGAAAAGTGGCTATATAGTACTGCATCGCATTCCATAAACAATTGGGAAGAGTTTGTTAAAGCGTTTCTTAAAAAGTTTTACCCAAATCACAAGGCCGCGAGAATACGAAATGAAATTAACCAATTTTCTCAGCTTCCTTCCGAACCTTTTTGGAAGTGTTTCAAACGTTACAAAGACCTTCTTGTTCAGTGCCCATATCACGGTATTGAGAGATGGCAACTTTGCCAAACCTTATACGAAAGACTGAACCCAGCAACTAAGCAGTTGCTGGAGACCATTTGTCAAGGCCACTTCTTATCAAAATCTGACGAGGAAGCTTGGCAATTTCTCGACGATCTTGCTGAACAAACGCTTCAGTGGGAAAGCACTAGATCGACCACTTCGTCCACTTCATCTACTTCTTCAGGTCCGTCTAGGGCAGGCGTTCATCAACTTAATATGTCAATTGCAATGAAAGCCGAAACGGCAGCGATTACACAAAAACTGGAAGCAATTGAGAGCAAATTCTCATCGCCTTCTCCTGCCCCTGCTCTTCCCCTTCGCACTATATGCGCTTGTTGTTCGGATCTATCCCATTTGACTGAAGAGTGTCCTTACAACCCACCTGCTCAAGGACAGGATCAAGTCAATGCTGGCTTTCAGCAGAGACAAAGAAATAATCCATACTCTTCAACTTACAATCCTGGTTGGAGGAACCACCCCAATTTCGCCTGGAATCAAAATCAGCAACAATTCCAAGGCAACAACAATTTCCAGAGGCCTCCTCCTCAACAACAAGCTCCTCAACAAACTTAATATCAGCAACCTTTCCAACCCCAACCTTACTAAAATCAAACGAACAATTTTGCACCCAACAACTCTTTTCCTCAAAACAATTTTGTTAAGCCAAATAACGATAAGGTTTCCTCGTTAAAACGAAGTCTGGAGGCGTTTTTAAAACAATAAACTCAATCCTCCACTAACATCCAATCTTCCATTCAGTTTTTGGTCCAACACACTGCATCACATGGGCAAAGCATCAAAACCATTGAAGCCCAGATTGCACAACTGAATGCAACTTTAAGCGAGCAAGAGAAGGGGAAGTTTCCATCTCAACCACTGCCAAATCCTGGTCACCCACAAAATGCACATGTTGCTCTTGAACAAAAAAACCATAATGTGAGTGCCGTGACTACATTGAGATCCGGAAGGATGTTGCACAACAATGTTGGCACTGATGATGACACCCGGCTGCCGCTTCTTCTTCTTCTTCTTCTTCTTCTTCTTCTTCTGCTTCTTCTTCGTCTTCAGAGCCTGTTCTCCATTCTTCACAAGGCTCTACTTCTTCTGCTGCTCCGAACGGACCCACATCTCACTCCATGAAAACACCAGCACTGGGATCTGTTCCAACTCCGCAATCTCTTCTACAAGCATTGGACTCAACCAATTTTCAAAATGTTCCATTTCCAAACCGGTTGAGATCTAATAAACAAAATTCATAAATGGAGAAGATTGGGGAGTTGTTTAAACAGGTTAACATTAACATTCCCCTCTTGGATCCAATCCAACAAGTCTCTTCTTACGCAAAAATCTTGAAGGACTTATGCGCTAAGAAAAGGAAATCAATGGTACCTAAGAAAGTTTTCTTAACTAGTGCCGTGAGTGATGCTCTTACCCAACCTTTACCCCAAAAACGAAAGGACTCTGCCTGTCCTACGATTTCAATAACTATTGAGGATAAGAATATCAACCGCGCACTTTTGGATCTTGGTGCCAGTGTTAACCTACTTCCTTATTCGGTATATGAGCAATTAGGTGTAGGAGAGCTAAAACCTACACATTGTACTCTCCAAATGGACGACCGATCTGTCACCCATCCTAGGGGTAATTTAGAGGATGTGCTGATCAAAGTTGGGGACTTCATATTCCCCGTTAATTTTATTGTTCTCGATACACAACCTGTAGCTAACCCCCGGAGTCAAACACCAGTGATACTCGGTCGTCCATTTCTTGCGACTTCAAATGCTGTGATCAATTGTCGAAATGGTTCGATGAACCTATCTTTTGGAAACATGACAATTAAATTCAACATTTTTAATTTGGGGAATCAGCCCTCTGAACCTAATGCTAATATACTAGACGTTTGCTCGATCCAAGAGATCACCCCGGAGGACTGTGAATTAGAAAAAATTTTGTTCGATCACAGCAATCTTAACGCCACTAGTGCATTCCTCCTTGAACCAGATACTGTTTTTTCTCCGGATAATGACTACAAGTGTTTCACTTTCTCGAAAGAACTTGACCAGTCACCACCCGAGTTTGAATCCTTTGAGTTCTCGGATAAGTTAGCTGAACCATCCGACTCGGTGGCTTACGCTCGTTTTAAACCTCTGATGGAATCCTTTGAGTTTGAGACAATTTCACCGATTTTACCTTCAATTGTTTCACCTCCAATGCTTGAACTCAAGTTATTGCCGTCTCACCTGAAATACGCTTACTTAAGTGAGAACAAGACCCTACATGTTATCATCTCGGCTTCTCTAGCCCCAGAGCAAGAGAAAGCCCTTCTGACGGTCTTGCAGAGCAATCGGCAAGTTTTTGGCTCGACTATGGCAAACATCAAGGGGATTAGTCCCCTGATAGTGGGACATCATATTCATATGATGGATGATGCCAAATCAGCTAGAGATCCACAGAGATGACTCAACCCAGTCATGGAGGAGGCTGTTAAAAAGGAGATCGTAAAGTGTCTTGATAGTGGTATCATATACCCTATCTCTGATAGTCAGTGGGTTAGCCCCATTCACGTTGTCCCCAAGAAATCAGGCATAACGGTCATAACAAATGAGGCGAACGAGTTAATTCCTACTCGCACCCAAACTGGGTGGCGAGTATGCATCGATTATAGGAAACTCAACGCCGCGACACGGAAGGACCACTTTCCATTACCTTTCGTTGACCAAATGTTTGAACGATTGGCTGGGCATGAATATTACTGCTTTTTGGATGGCTACTCCGGCTATAATCAAATTCCCATCGCCGAAAAAGATCAAGACAAGACCACATTCACTTGACCTTTCGGCACGTTTGCATATCGTCGCATGCCCTTTGGGTTATGCAATGCGCCCGCTACTTTCCAGCGGTGTATGATGGGAATTTTTTCAGACATGGTGGAAAAATTCTTGGAGATATTCATGGATGATTTCTCCATTTTCGGCGACTCCTTTGATAAGTGTTTGCTACATCTAGATGCAATCCTTACCCGGTGTAAGGATAAGAACCTTACTTTAAATTGGGAAAAGTGCCACTTCATGGTGCGTGAAGATATTGTCTTAGGACATATCATCTCGCAAAATAGCATTGAGGTAGATAAAGCGAAGATTGAAGTCATTTCCAATCTCCCTCCTCCCAAATTCATCCGAGACATTCGAGCCTTCCTTGGCCATGCCGGTTTCTATAGACGGTTCATCAAGGACTTTAGCAAGATTGCTAGGCCCTTGACTCTTTTGCTGGCCAAGGACACCACATTCGATTTCGACTCGAGCTGTATGAACGCGTTCGGGTCATTAAAAAACTCACTCACTTCTGCTCCCGTTCTTTCTTCTCCTGACTAGACGCATCCATTTGAGATTATATGCGATGCATCTGATTTTGCCATTGGTGCTGTCCTTGGACAGCACATCGATAAGATACCCCATGTAATCTATTATGCTAGCCGAACCTTGAACAATACCCAATTAAATTACACAACAACCGAGAAAGAATTCTTAGCTGTTGTGTTTGCCTTAGAAAAGTTTAGGCCCTACTTGATCGGCTCTCCAGTCATCGTATACACTGACCATTCTGCTCTTCGCCATCTTCTTGCGAAGAAGGACGGAAAATCTCGGCTGATATGTTGGATCCTCTTACACCAAGAGTTTGATCTTGTCATCAAAGACAAAAGAGGATGCGAAAACGTAGTCGCCGACCAACTTTCACGCCTCCCTTCTTCGCCGACGCTTCATTTTCCGATAAACGACGTTTTTCCGGATGAGCAGCTCTTGACAGTATCATGCGAACCTTGGCTGGCAGATATTGTAAACTATCTAGCCACTGGACTACTGCCGAATGAATGTTCAAAACAGGACAGACACCGATTCCTATCCCAGGTAAAACACTTTTACTAGGACGAACCTTATCTGTTCAAATACTGTCCAGACCAGATTATTCGTCGGTGTGTCCCCAATAATGAATTCAAGAGCGTGCTAACATTTTTGTTAGTTATATGTATGCCCTAGAGGCCATTACTGTACATAGGATGTATATTGTAGTGGATGCTGGGACATATATAGGTAGGACTTTCTTGCTCGACATGATAGTATGCTATCTGGTTGCTCTTTATCTTAACATGTATACTTGCTGTCTCTCTATTACATGTTGATAAAGCCCTTAGGATGTGTGCTCGACTTCTAGGACTATGATGTAGATCATACTAGTGGGGCCTGGGTAGTCCATGAGTACATCCTTCAATGTTCCTAGTCGTGGGAATATCGAGACGGGGCATCGATATTCCAGAGTAGACTAGCATATATCTTCTCGACCCATGTGATGGGCGATGGATGATCCTATATCCATTGGTGTTTGACATCAGAGATGGTATGCGGGTGCTCAGTGGAGACTAGGTACACTGAACGGACTCGCCGAGAACTCCCAGATGGTATTATACCTCACGTCAGATGGCAGTTCTCTGGTGACAATGGTACAGCTTAGTCTGTTGACCCGAGATCGTCATAGAGTCTTGTGTGTCTCCTACTGTACTTTGATTTCCACCCTACCACGGCTCTACTGAGTCGTGCAAACAGGTGGTTTTTGGGTACAGTCCCGATTCACATGGAGGCAATGAGCGATAGGAGGGGATTCGTCTCTCCTGGTAGGGGTTGATGTTGCTCTATGCTCGACTGGCCATAACTGGAAATCCCTGGCCAGGGTTGCACTGATTTACTGGTAAGTGTTATCAGTAGTTTCATGCTTGTTATGGACCTTACATCGGCATGACTTATCAGGCTACTGGGGTCTGACGTTTACCACCCCTAGGCGAGATATACGACATATCAGACGAACAGACCGGACTGTACGGTAAGTGTTGCTGGTTGGATTCATAGGAGTGTGAGCGGGCTTGCTCGTTGATCTTCTGATCGCTCAATACCCGGGTGGACGTTACGTTTAGCAGACCGCTTGCGGCTTGTGGGTGTTTGATATGATCATCACCTGCTGCCGGCGTATTGACGAGTTTTTAGAGTCCTACACGGAGATTTCCTGGCTCAAGCGAAACGAAATAGGAGCGTATATGAGATATGTGCGGGACCGAGAATAATACCATTATGTGATACTGAATTCTATTCTCACGATTTGTATCATCGGACGGTCATATAAGATATAGCCGGGTTACCGAATCAAATGTTGATTCGATATATTGATACACTTGATATTAGTCGGTTGTATGCAGTATGACCGGATCATTAAATCAAGTGTTGATTTAATGATTTAATGTATAATTATATATTTGATATATTACTTTACATTAACTAGTATTTGTTCACTTAAGATTATTTTTCTCACTAGATTGTGCACATTGTATATATGATATATATTTGTGTACTAGTTTGTATCATGTTTGATGATACATGCAAACTTGGGTGTGTGTATGCTTTAAACCATGTTTAGGTTAATGGTTAGGGTTTTAACTTATTTATTTATTTTATTTATTTATATTTGGCAAAAATAAAATGGTGGCTTGCTTTGTTTTATTCTTTTGTTTTATTCTTGAAGCTTCATGAAGCTTTGAAAGTCTTAACCATTTTGTTTTTTCCTTAACCTAACCATTACACATAAACCCTAGTTTATTCTCTACATGTGTTTACTTCACCCATGGTTGCATTATGATAAGATTCACTTGATTTATTATTTTCAAGAATAATTCTTTTTCCTTCTTCTTCTTCATCTTCTTCAAGTGAAGAAAACCATTCTTGAAAATTTCCAAGTGATGAATCCAAGTGAGAAATCCAAATCCAAAGTGAACCCACTTCCTATTTTTTCATCCTCTACCACTTGCCATGTAGTAGAGTGTGTTATCTTCACAAGTTTCATGACCTAGTGAAGATTGAGCTTGAGTTTGAGTCGCCTCGACGTAGATCATCTTCGGCATCGAAGTCAACGACCTAGCCCGCCCATTTCTCCGATGAAACCGACGCTAGAGTTCGGGATCCCGATGATCGCAGCGGAGGGATGTCATCACGGAGCTAAAGAAGTGGAGGACCGGATCTACAAAGGTTGTAATCGCTTTCACTTGTAGTTAAAGTAGTTAACTTGCTATGTTTCGCCTTACCTCTAGTTAACGATTTTGCATTAGGGTTTCTCGGCACATGAAATTTTTTGATTTTGGCATAGTTGATGCCTTGTGGAACCTCATGAGTGTGCCTAGGAACCCTACAGTGGTATCAGAGCCTAGCTAGAGCTTTAGGCGAAGTGTAGACGATGTTAGAAATCCGATCGAGTCCCGAAACCCTAACCAAGACCCCTCTCTGTACATTTTCTGTAACTGTGGTTTTTTCCTAATTAAAAATAGCCAAAAAATTCAGCAGGGTCTTTGAGGAGTTACTGTGAAGCACGTGTGCTTAAATCGATAAAAGCGCCGCGGAACCGCGGCATGAGCATGGCTCGTGCGGCGGTTCCGCAGCCGAATAGACACTTTATCCTATGTATTTTGCACAGTAACTCTTTATTTGATGCCTGTGTTTTCTGGAAATTTTTAATTTCTACTCAAGAGTTGAGTTTTCTGGGGTGTATTGGGGACTCGTTAATTCGATCGGATATTCTAACCTCATTTATGTTTTTCCGGGTATTTTAGAACATGTTAAAAAGTTCGACTGGATATAAATACCCATTTTTTCCCCTGCCGGGAAATTTCCAAGTGTTGGATTTTTCCGTGGTTTAAGAACGTTCTAAGTAGTGCAAGTAACGCGATGGACCCTCTAGAAGACAACAAACCTTAACTCGATTATGTGACCGTCTTGAACTGCCCTTTGAACCTTAGGGTTTGGGGCAGTACGGCGTGCCACATGTGAGGCGTTGGCTTGACCCTTCTACGGCTGGACCGTTGGTACTGTGGCACGAAGTGGATGTTTTTAAACTTATTTCAAGTGTTGAGCTTTTCGGGAAACCTTGGGTGTTTTGATTGTTCGATTGGAAAGTTTAACATTTTCTATTTATCTGGAATGTGATACAATAATTGGAATCAACAACATTTGAATATTATAAATCTAGCAGTCTAGTCTCAAATGATCGGTTGCCACGGAATTTTGATGCGATCAAAAGTCCGTCGCAATCACGTAGCATACGCGGATACTCGCCGGTAAACTTAATAGATAGCCACACCCCATAGCCCCGACCAAGTGACTGTAGGAGAACCCCGTCGCCAAAAGCATCCGTTCGGGTGCTCGCGGCAGCGGTGTTCCGCCTTAGTGCACTTTGTCGACGGTATCGGGGGTGCGGCCGTCTACTGAAGTTTGCGACGAGCATTCGTTCTGAATGTCGGGAATCCTGTTGAATTGCCCGACTTGATATTGAAAAGAGTTTTCGATAATGAGACTAAAATGCGGGGTTTATAATTGTTAGGCATGCGATATCTAAGGAATTCATTTGATTAGGCATGCGATGTCTAAGGAGGTTGCGGATTCCAACTGTTGTAGTTTTACACTTTCTTTTCTGCGACCGTCAGTGTAATATGTGATATCTCCTGTTTCGTTGCTATATGTCAATGACAATTGGGATGGGCATATTTACTTACGTTGATGACATGTGATGTTATGTGTTGCTGGATATGTTATATTGGATCGTCGTGTTTGAATAGCCGAGGGGGTTTTATGTGAGATGAGTGTTTTTCATTTTCATTCATGTAAAAAACTTGTATATAATATTCTTTTATTGGGGCACTTCCAGGTTGCGGAAGATGTCACCGTTAATGTATATTATTTACTTTTCCGCATTAGGATAGACCCAAGGAGGGGAGCACAAGTAACAGGGTTCTAGGGTCCAGAGGGAGACCATCTCGAGGAGTCGAGTCCGGCTCTCCTAACCCTAGAATTGGTAGGGTTGCTTGCCGCTCTCGTAGGGGTCTAGGGGTGTGGGTTTGGCTATTCATCACGACCGTGGAATCCGTGTTTTATTCAGGCTCGAAATAAAACACGAACGTCTTAATATATCCAATATTTCATATGATATTTTTCTGCTGCGTTATCTGTGATGTGATCATGTGATTTATTCAGATAGATATTGTATATAGTATATATGATATATTATATAGACGTTGCTTATGTTTTACACCCGCGCTAGCCCTGCCTCGTTCTGGCGTTAGTTACCTAACCTAACGGTGCAGACGGGACATCAAGGCGAATGCGGATGGCATAAGCGTACGTTATATTTATCTGTGATGTTTAGGTGAGCTTAAATGATGGGACATTCATTAATGTGATTAATGAAAGAAAATAAACCTAAAAGATGTTGTGGAATCGAATTTCAAAAATAAAATTAGGTAGCTACAGTTCTTGCTTTGCACAGCGGTATATATGATATATCCTGCACCTTATTCGATGAGGAAAGGGCCGACGATCCCTTCACGGGGAGTGACCCCTTTAGCAATAACTGGCAGATACTACAACTCTCGGTTTGTCTTTTGATTGCTTCTATAATTTTTGCTTTGCACAGCGGTATATATGATATATCATGCACCTTATTCGATGAGGAAAGGGCCGACGATCCCTTCACCGGGAGTGACCCCTTTAGCAAAACTAGAAAAGCCTCAAAAACACTCCATTTAAAAACCATTTGATTCCGAAACGAGATCAAGTTCAAAGCGTTAAAGGTTTTCCTAAAAACCATCCGCAATCCTCCGTCATTTTAGGAAGTAGAGTACTTAGTATTCGTGCTGTGTTTGTTGACCATAGTCATGGCACAGTGTACGGTAGCTAAGTGATGTCTTCCTTCACCGCATATGATGCGATTAGTTAGGACAGTCGCGTGACTTTGTTGACCTTAGTTAAGGGTCATGCGGATGGGTCTAATTAATCACGAAATGACGGGTAGAACTTGACTAGTGCTTATAATTTGTTGACCATAGTTAAGGTCATAAGTGCTAGGGGTAAAAACCTTTATCGGGAGTTTCAAGTGTTGAAATTTGCAATGAGATTGCATACCTTCTATATGATAGTTGGATCCCGATACCCACTGCGAGTAATTGTTACTCCTGTGAGAGTTTTGCACTTTGCAATTAGCCGATCAAGTAGGTGTCTAGAAAGGTGTCAACGGGGTTACGCCCCTGGGAAAACGAGGTTTACTTTAATTAGGTCCGTGTGAAAGCACGGGGAACCTCCCTCAAAGTACCGACACTGGCCTGGCTGAAAGATTGGCGAACTTGTAGAGTGTAATTAATCCCGGTTAGTCTTTCCTTTTAAGGTTTGAAGGAAGATTTGATAAAAACAGTAGGAGCAACCTGATTAGATAAAATAAATAACCAATCTAATCTTGCAAGAGCGCACGCAGAGTGTTTTCTTCTCTCTCTCTCCAGGTAGCGACCATATCACGCCTTAATCAAGATAATTATATGGATGTATTGACCGAACCCGCTTGTTATACTGAGCTGGGGAACGTTGGTCCCGCTCCAACTTATAATTGTTATAAGACCGAGCAGGAAATAGGGGAATACCAGAATTCCTATACCGCCCAAACGAAGAAAGTGCATATGATGCATCTCCTTCGGGTGTGTTCATTATAAATAACTGTTTCTCAGTGTCCTTTACGTCCTAAGTATTAGATACCGGATCAGGATCCCGCAAATGTAATCCGTTACATAGGCTACAGAAAGGTAGAGAACTGAGAACGGGTGATAAGTTTCATGAGACAGAAAACGGTGCAAGTGTTGCAGCCAAGTCTGTTGGTCACTGTCACCCTGTATTACAAATACATTGATTCTGAACAAATGCTATTAGATACTGAACCTGATATACAAAATCATATCAATCTCTTTATTTATTAAAAAAGGATATAATTTTGTATTGTTGAATATTGTTTTGAACATTTCAAAAGTTGATCAGTTCAGGCACGTTATCTAAAAGTATTGACGTTCTAAATCAAACTACAGTTCCTTGTATACAGAACACACACAAGAAGAAGAGTTCAGAAATGAACGATTCCTTCTTGAGGTATTGTAGACTAGGTCATATCAATGTGACCCGACTAGCTTAAGTTACATTTTAGATGCATATTTAAATCAGTTTGAATTTACATCTTGTGAAACTTGCCAGTCATGTCACAAAGATAAGATGACCATAGCTCTGTTTATTGGAAACAGAGAAAGAGTTAGTAAACTCTTGGGACTAATACATGATGATGTATGTAAGGTCCCTTGTCTGCACATGCCAGGACCGGTTCTTTATACTTCATTACATTCTCTGATAATCTCTCAAGATTCAGCCATATGTTCCTGTTGAAACATAAGTCCGAAGCTTTTGAGATATTCATAGAATATAAGTTAGAAGTAAAGAACCAAAAACCGGGTAGAAGTATTATGTCTTATGATAAGATCAGGGAGGAGAATACTTGTGCATAGAATTCCTGGACTATTCTAAAGGTGAATGAGATTCACTCTCGGTGTTACTCCTCTGAATATACCACAGCACATCGGTGTATCAGGGCGGAGCAATCGCACCATATTAGATATGGTATGCTCTATGATGAGTAATACTGAGTTACCTATTTCTTTTTGGGGTTGTGCACTTGAGAAGCTGCATACCTATTGAATTGGGTTCGAATCAAATCAGTGCCTACCACTCCATATAAGATATGGTATGGGAAGAGCCTATCTCTTAAGTAAGTTAAGATTTGGGATTGTCCGGCCTATGTCAAAAGCAAAATCCGGACAAGATCGAGGTAAGGTCAGTTCTATAGAACTGGAAAAGTTCCAGCTATACAAACTACAGCTAATGATTTGACAGAATCAAAGGATTCAATAGTCCCCGACGAAGCTCAGCCTCTCCGCCGATCTAACAGGGTTCCTCATCCGCTTGAGAGATACTTCGGTTTCTCGATGACAGTGGGAGCGAGGAATGCATAATGAAATGATGACCCAACTAGTTTCGAGCAGGCCATCGAGAATAGGGACTCTGTAAGAATGGCTGGATGCTTAGCGATCTGAGATGGAATCCATCTACACCAACAAAGTATGGACTTTGGTTGCTATATCTGAAGGGTTAAATCCCCATCAGGAGCAAGTATATCTTGAGAAGATTACTTGGTGTAGATGGAAAGGTTGAGACTTTCAAAGCTAGACTTGTTAAAGGTTTTCGTCATCAACCAGGCGTGGATAATGATGAAACCTTTTCCAGTGGCTATGCTTAAGTCCATCCGGATCCTACTTGCCATTACTACATACCATGACTACAATATCTGGTGGTTGGGTACCATGACTACTTTTCTAAATAATGATTTAGAAGAGAGCGTCTATAAGAACACAGCCAGAGGGCTTCGTAAACAGTGGGAGCAGCGGAAACGTGTGCAAGTTGCTTTACACGATAAAGCAGGCATCGCGGAGTTGGAACTTCTGTTTTGATGTAGTAGTCAAATAGTTTGACTTCATCAAAATAGTAGATGAACCTTGTACATACAAAAAGGTAGTAGAGAGTAAGGTGGTCATCCTCGTATTGTACGTGAACAACATACTCTTGATAGGAAAAGGAGTTTCCTATGCTACGAACGGTCAATCTCCTCTTATCATAAGGATTCTCCAAATAGGATAAAGGTGATACCTCCTAAATCCTGGGATTTTGATCTATGAGATAGATCTAAATGGATGTTAGGATTCTCACTAGGTTTAGTGAGATGGCATCAATCGATCCTGGGGAGAATCACTGGAAAGGTTCCAGGGTGATAAGCACGACTGAATGTCAGTCGCAGGCATTGTCTTTACCCTCAGTAGAGGGACGGTATTTGGAAGAGTTCCAAGCTAGATACCGTGGCAAACTAGACGATAAAGGCTGGTAACATCGCTATTAAAGATACTACCAAAGAGGCAGTTTGGATGTATATTGGTTCATGAGATAAACTAGGTTCCTACCATTGTGTGACAATGGAAGTGTGGTTTTGGCCCAGGAACCCCGGTCCCATCAGTGACCCAGACATATTCTGAGACAGCATCACCTGATCATGGAGATAGTTGATCTCAAGGGTGATCGAGGTTAAGAGAGTAGACTCAGAGGACAACACGGCGGATCCACTCACAAAGGCCTTTCCCAGAGAGAGACTTATATGGGATGGTTGAGTATTAGATACTCTAACCAATGCTACAGATGGCCCTAGTACAAGTGGGAGATTGTTAGTTATATGTATGCCTTAGAGGCCATTACTGTACATAGGATGTATATTGTAGTGGATGCTGGGACATATATAGGTAGGACTTTCTTGCTCGACATGATAGTATGCTATCTGGTTGCTCTTTATCTTAACATGTATACTTGCTGTCTCTCTATTATATGTTGATAAAGCCCTTAGGATGTGTGCTCGACTTCCAGGACTATGATGTAGATCATACTAGTGGGGCCTGGGTAGTCCATGAGTACATCCTTCAATGTTCCTAGTCATGGAAATATCGAGACGGGGCATCGATATTCCAGAGTAGACTAGCGTATATCTTCTCGACCCATGTGATGGGCGATGGATGATCCCATATCCATTGGTGTTTGACATCAGAGATGGTATGCGGGTGCTCAGTGGAGGCTGGGTACGCTGAACGAACTCGCCGAGAACTCCCAGATGGTATTATAGCTCACGTCAGATGGCAGTTCTCTGGTGACACTGGTACAGCTTAGTCTGTTGACCCGAGATCGTCATAGAGTCTTGTGTGTCTCCCACTGTACTTTGATTTCCACCCTACCACGGCTCTACTGAGTCGTGCAAACAGGTGGTTTTTGGGTACAGTCCCAATTCACATGGAGGCAATGAGCGATAGGAGGGGATTCGTCTCTCCCGGTATTGGGGGTTGATGTTGCGCTATGCTCGACTGGCCATAACTGGAAATCCCTGGCCAGGGTTGCACTGATTTACTGGTAAGTGTTATCAGTAGTTTCATGCTTGTTATGGACCTTACATCGGCATGACTTATCAAGCTACTGGGGTCTGACGTTTACCACCCCTATTCGAGATATGCGACATATCAGACGAACAGACCGGACTGTACGGTAAGTGTTGCTGGTTGGATTCACAGGAGTGTGAGCGGGCTTGCTCGTTGATCTTCTGATCGCTCAATACCCGGGTGGCCGTTACGTTTAGCAGACCGCTTGCGGCTTGTGGGTGTTTGATATGATCATCACCTGCTGCCGGCGTATTGACGAGTTTTTAGAGTCCTACACGGAGGTTTCCTGGCTCAAGCGAAACGAAATAGGAGCGTATATGAGATATGTGCGGGACCGAGAATAATACCATTATGTGATACTGAATTCTATTCTCGCGATTTGTATCATCGGACGGTCATATAAGATATAGCCGGGTTACCGAATCAAATGTTGATTCGATATATTGATACACTTGATATTAGTCGGTTGTATGCAGTATGACCGGATCATTAAATCAAGTGTTCATTTAATGATTTAATGTATAATTATATATTTGATATATTACTTTACATTAACTAGTATTTGTTCACTTAAGATTATTTTTCTCACTAGATTGTGCACATTGTATATATGATATATGTTTGTGCACTAGTTTGCATCATGTTTGATGATACATGCAAACTTGGGTGTGTGTATGCTTTAAACCATGTTTAGGTTAATGGTTAGGGTTTTAACTTATTTATTTATTTTATTTATTTATTTATATTTGGCAAAAATAAAATGGTGGCTTGCTTTGTTTTATTCTTGAAGCTTCATGAAGCTTTGAAAGTCTTAACCATTTTGTTTTTTCCTTAACCTAACTATTACACCTAAACCCTAGTTTATTCTCTACATGTGTTTACTTCACCCATGGTTGCATTATGATAAGATTCACTTGATTTATTATTTTCAAGAATAATTCTTTTTCCTTCTTCTTCTTCATCTTCTTCAAGTGAAGAAAACCATTCTTGAAAATTTCCAAGTGATGAATCCAAGTGAGAAATCCAAATCCAAAGTGAACCCACTTCCTATTTCTTCATCCTCTACCACTTGCCATGTAGTAGAGTGTGTAATCTTCACATGTTTCATGACCTAGTGAAGATGGAGCTTGAGTTTGAGTCGCCTCAACGTAGATCATCTTCGGCATCGAAGTCAACGACCTAGCCCGCCCATTTCTCCGATGAAACCAATGCTAGAGTCCGGGATCCCGATGATCGCAGCGGAGGGACGTCATCACGGAGCTAAAGAAGTGGAGGACCGGATCTACAAAGGTTGTAATCTCTTTCACTTGTAGTTAAAGTAGTTAACTTGCTATGTTTCGCCTTATCTCTAGTTAACGATCTTGCATTTGGGTTTCTCGGCATATGAAATTTTTTGATTTTGGCATAGTTGATGCCTTGTGGAACCTCATGAGTGTGCCTAGGAACCCTACAATTTTGCCACGATCAAGCATGTGGCGGACATTTTGGCCCTAGAAAGACAGCCGAAAAGATCTTGCAGTGTGGTTTCTACTGGCCACAACTCTTTAAAGATGCACATGATTACCGCAATACGTGCTCCCGGTGCCAACTCCTGGGCCGGATATCCAGGAGAAACGAAATGCCGCACCAACCAATCTTGGTTGTGGAAATTTTTGATGTTTGGGGGATTGATTTTATGGGACCGTTTCCCAATTCTTTTGGGAACTTGTATATTCTCCTCACTGTTGATTATGTTTCTAAGTGGGTCAAGACTGTGCCTAGCTGAACTAATGACAACAAGGTTGTCGTTAGATTCCTCAAAGAAAACATTTTCTCCCGGTTTGGGCACCCCCGAACAATCATTAGCGACAATGGAACTCATTTCTGTAATAGGACTTTCGAGTCCTTGATGCGGAAATATTCCATTGATCATAAGCTATCAACGCCCTATCATCCCCAAACATGTGGGCAAGCTGAGATTTCAAATCGGCAAATCAAACAAATATTGGAGAAGACGGTTTCCAAAAACCGCAAGAATTGGTCTTTAAAACTTACTGATGCTCATTGGGCATTTCAAACTGCTTATAAGACCAACCTTGGCATGTCTCCTTATCAGCTTATTTACGGAAAGGCTTGCCACCTTCTAGTAGAAATAGAGCATCGTGCATTTTGGACGATAAAAGAGCTGAATCTATCTATCGAAGATGCGGACAGCCATAGAAAGCTGCAGTTAAATGAATTGAACGAGCTTCGGGATGAAGCTTACGAGAACGCGGTTGTCGTAAAAAACCGAACGAAGGTGTTTCACGATAAACACCTTATGCGCAAAACATTCAAACCTGGTCAGCAGGTCTTACTTTACGACACCCGGCTATATTTCCATCCCGGCAAGCTCAGATCTCGATGGAAAGGGCCATTTTTTGTACGTACCGTATATCTGCACGGTGCGGTCGACTTAGAAAATCCGGAGGACGATTCACTATTTAAAGTAAACGGACACATGCTTATACCGTCCCTCACCGCGGACTCTTCGGAGGAGCTCCTGATATTGCAGGAGCCGATTTACATTGACTGATCTTCTTCCATCTACCCCCAAATTTCGGTCATCCAGCTATAAATAGTGGAAACACTGTTTCAAATAAGTTTGGGGGTATGTACCACTTGTAATTATATAAAAACAAATAAAAAATAAAAGAAATAAATAAGTAAAAAAATTCAAATTTTTGGGGGTCTTTTTGTAAATTTCCAGTTTTAATAAATAATAAATAAAAATTTACAAATAAATTCCTCTTTTTAAGGGGTTCTTTTTGCAAATAACCAATAAACCCCTATAAAAAGAACCCGACCCCTCTACTGCATTTACTAAACCCTAAATTATTCCTCTCTAAAAACCCTAGCCACCGCAGCAGACAGAGCAGGGAGATCATGCCAGAAAGCCGCGCAACCGCCGCCAATACCCCCTTCCTGCCGCGCAACCGCCGCCGCTTGTTGTCTTCACCCTCTGAAATTTTCAGAGGAGGTTTGCGTTTCTGAACTCCATTCTGTGAAATTTTTTTCCTGTAATTTAATTCAATGGCACCTACACTTCAGTTTGAAAGGGATTTTTCCCAAATGTTTGCCCACACAATTTATGGTGGTTACTTCGGTGATGAGATCCGAAGGCGCGGATGGAACTTTCTCTTATTTAACCATCCGAACTCCTTCGCGCTTCCGGATCTTGTCAACCGTTTTTATGAATGCATGGATGAGGGTAGTCTTGCACAGCATGGGTACCTTAGATTAATATGGGGGGACAGGGAAATAATAATTGATATGGACTTCATTCACGAAGTCACCTTAATTCCACAAATCCCCGTCCATGACCAACCACTCCATTTTGAGGACTACCTACCCTTGATGGGTAACGATTGTTTAAGGGAGCCACGAAAAGTCATCCAGGCTAGAACCCTTTTTGCGAATGTCTTAACTGTGTGCCGTTGGGTAAAAAATAATATTTTTGGTAGTTCGCATAACACGACATTTTTCACACCATCCCTCCATATAGTGCACAACTTGATGACACGAAACCCTAGTTATGATATGTGCACTGTTTTACTTCACTCGATTGGTGCGGGCAAGAGGGCTGCCAACTATCCATGCCTTATGTTGATAACACAACTGTGTCGCCATTTCCTCCCTGTTGAGAAATTCGAATTTTATATGCATGATGGGATTCCCATTAGACCCCTTCTTGAGAGTGTCTCCACGTCCTATACACGATTACATGATTTATGGTCGCGCACCGAGCCGGCCGAAGACGTGCCCGCAAAGACACCCAGCTCGAGCTCAACCGCGAGCGATAAAGAGCTTACCCGCTTGATGCGATGAACAAATAGGGGGTAGAAAGATTGATAGGGATGATTACTAACCTTAATCAGCGAGTGACGAGTTTGGAGCAGGGCATGACTACCCTGCTGGAAAGAGAGGAACGTTCCCGATCACGATCGAGGAGACGGGGGATGAGACCAGTGAGGCTGCGACTAGTAGACGCCGTAGGGAGCAATGAGGACACTGCTTTCGGTAAGTTTGGGGGTGGAGGTGGATTGTAAATAGTTATCTTTACATTGCATCTGCATATTTTTATTTTTGTACATATTTGTTTTTTCTTTCTTTGCATATTTAATTCCGCATTGCATCTTTATAAAAAATATATAAACTAAAAAATTAAAAATAAATAAATATATAAAAATTAAATCAAATAAAAATTGAAAAATTTTAAAAAGTTATAAAAATTGAAAAGTTCAATTTTGGCCATATTTGACTTAAATTCAACATGACGGTTGACTGGTTAGGAAAAACTAGATCCTAAAACTTTGTAAATTAAAAACCCTAAAAATAACCTTTCTTAAAATTTAATTATAGAAAATATATGTCCTTACAGTTTATTTAGAAATATGCAAATTTTGAGTTCAGTTCTTGGGCTAAGTCAAAATAAGTGAAGAGTATTGAAATTTTTATTTGAAGTGTAAGTCTGAAAAATAAATTCTGAACCTTTAGTCTAAATTCTGAAAATATATACCCTACTACATGCACTTACACACATCTTGAAACTTAGAATAGTAGAGAATACCTTGAAATGCTCTTGTCTAAAAACCTTAATACGAAGGTAAATAAAATAAAAGTATAAATGGTGAATAAAGAGACATAAAAAAATGAACACTGGTTTTATAATTGCTTAAGACAGCATAAATAAAAAATATAGCGAGGGTGCTTTATTACCTAGTGCCTTAGACCAACTGGTTTGGGAGTCACTGCTAAGCCTTAGGTATTACAAGACGAGGAATTACGCCTAAATGCACAAGCACATTTTGTAATCGGTCGTTTAGTACCTCAAGAAGTATTAACGGTCGTATGAAGAATGTGTGAGCAATTTCACCTAAAATTCACCAACTAAAAGTACTTTGGACATAGACAAAGAATATGATAGCTTCAATTGAATTTCCAAGTGTAGGGGTAAAAATTATACACACGTAGGGGTATATGATTGGGGTTTGAATGAGAGATAGGATTGAAAGATAGGCCTTATATTTTACTGATAAAAAAATTCCTGAGTTGAGATTGCACCTTAGAAGGACAAAAGATACTGAAAGCTTAATAAATTTGCTAAACATATACGATCTTAAGTTAAATGAAAAGTGAGTGTGAAAAATACGGGTTAATGATTTCTAAGTTTAAGATGATAGAACTTCTTACTAGAATACTGAATTGAAGAATTAGAGTCAATGGCCAAATTGATCGGATTTTGTGGGTAGTATCTGCTGAAAACCCTCAGGAGACAACACTCCTCCTACTAGGGACACCTAGAGGTTTAACGGCTTGTTGCACGAGCTCAGAGCAATCGCGTTCCCTGCGAATGTGAGGTTAGGAATTTTTTAGAATAAAATTGGGTTTGCTCGGGACGAGCAAAAGATAAGTTTGGGGGTATTTGTTCATATCAGATTTTTGCATTTTTATACCGCCCATTCTTAATCACATTATATATAAGTAGGTACTTTTGATCCATGTCTGCTAAATAGTTGCAGGTTACAAGTTCTCAGCTCGTTACAGTGAAATTCATGAAAAGTCGCCACAAATGTGAAACTACGACCAACATCAGATGAATCCGTATGATACTTCCTACCAGTTCAAAGAACAAATGGAAAATCATTAGACAGTTCAATGCACAGAGCACAGGGGCAGCACAAGATCCAAGACTTCAACGTGAAGCTCAAGGCAAAAGTCTACATCATTCTGTACTGTTGGAAATCTGGAAAAAAAATAGAAGAAATTCTGAGAAACCAAGTAAAGAAAACAGAAGATAAAAGTAACACAGAGAAACCCTGAAGAGATGGGCCCAAGATTCCACCAAATGGCCGTGGAACCGTGGCCAAACAGGCCTTTCTGTCGCGGTTCCGCGGCCATACTATGCACGTGTCGGTGGGTGTCGGTGCTTTGACCCGTCTTTCTTAGGGTAGTTTTGTAAATTCATGTGTGGATGAGAATTTAACCTAGGGTTTTTCCTATCTATAAATAGGAGGGTTCAAAACCAAATTAGGCATGCATCTTTTTAATTCTTAGATCTAAATTTTAATTCCAATTGTAATGCATTGTCGAGAGGTCATCAATAAAGTAAGTTTTATTTTTTTATCTCGCATTCTTTTTATCTGAATTTTAATTCCTGCAATTTTTATCTGTTCTTTTTTTATCTGCAATTTAGTTATCTATTAAAATAAAAAAAATAAATTTTATTGTTATCTTCCTAATGAGTGAGTAATTCCTCACTTGTTAGGAATAGGAGAGGAAAGGTTTGAGAGAAGGAAATCTCTCTCACTCCTTTCTTTACCCAAATAATTTTAATTAAGGATTCTCTTTAAATCAAGCATAATCCGCTCACTATGGCACCCTATCCTACATGATAGCGGTGATTCCTTAGTTAGACCGGTTGTGGTTGAATTAATCGGAGGTTAGGGCTAAGAGCCAAGAACGGACGGACAAGGACCAAAAGGAAGAAACTAAGTTTCTTCCTAGTCGTGCTAATCCCCGTTGTTCACTATTACCCTAACACCTATATTCTTAACTAGGGCATTGAAAGAAGTGAGAATAATCTCTATTTCGAACCAATCTAATTCTAACCCTAGCAAGCCTTTATATCAATTTATTCTCATTCTTAGATCTTAAAACAAAACCTACTAATATTAGGACTTAACTCGTTAGAACTTAAAGAAAAGGACACCATTTCCCTGTCGATCGACTCGTACTCAACCGGCTAGCTACCAAGCGACACCGTCTTGATTGCGGTAAATTTAAATTTAAGGAATACGCAAATAGCACATCAATCAAAATCTTGTATCATGACCGGAGACAATGCAAATAGGTACTCCTTGTAATCTCACAATCTCCTGCATGAGTTTATGGGTATCAAGACAAGTAGAGTATATCTTGAAGGTTTAAATCTTACTTTAGATTTATACTCACCTCCATGTACTTCCTTTGCCAACGTCTCGGTTGACTGGCCAATTCGAAATGGAATAAGTGAGCTGACTTGGTGAGTCGATCCACAATAACCCAAATTGTATCGTTACCCTTCGTGCTGTGAGGGAAGGCAGTCACGAAGTTCATGGCAATGTGCTGCCATTTCCATTCTGGTATTGGTAATGGCTAAACTAGACCAGCAGTTCTGTGATGTTCATCCTTCACTTGCTGACATACTAGACACTTTGCTACGCTCCTTTCTACTTCTTGCTTCATTCCATGCCACCAGTAATGTTGTCGTAGATCCTTGTACATCTTTGTACCACTGAGGTGTACCGAATATGGAGAGCTATAAGCTTCTTTCATCAATTCTTCTCAAACAGGTCCGACTGGTACACATAAACGGCTTCCATATTGCAAGGATCCATCTTCATGGATGATGAACTCAGTTCGTAGTCCATTTTCTACTTGTTCTCGGATCTTTTGTAGCTTGGTATCATTTGCTTGAGCTGCCTTGATCTGATTTACAGGAGTGGAATGGAATTGTAAGTTCATCAAAGATGAAGCGTTACCAGGCACAACTACTTCAATCTCCAATCCATGCAGTTCTTATTGTAGTCTCCACTGAGTGGTGAGGTTCATTGCTGATGGCTGGCGACTAAGTGCATCAGGAACTACATTCACCTCTCTAGGATGATACTGTAGGTTGATATCGAAATCCGCCATGAGTTCTAACCATCTTCTCTGCCTCATATTGAGTTCCTTCTGAGTAAATACATACTTAAGACTTTTATAGTCAGTGTATATATCCACTCGTCTCCCTAAAGGTAATAGCGCCAAATCTTGAGTGCAAAGACCACTGCTGCTAGTTCCAGATCATGTGTTGGATAGTTGCATTCATGAACTTTTAACTGCCTTGATGCAAAAGCCATAACTTTTCCATGCTGATGTAGAACACATTCTAATCCTTTACCAGACGCATCACAATGCACAACGAATTCGCCAGATTGATCCATTATTACAAGAATAGGTGCAGAGGTTAACCTCGACTAGAGTTCTGCAAAACCTTTTTCACATGCTTCTAATCACATGAATGCTTCATCTTTACGTGTGAGCTTGGTCAGGGGTGCTGCGATCTTTGAAAAACCTTCGACGAATCATCGGTAATATCCTGCTAAGCCCAAAAAAATTCTTATATCTTTCACCTTCTTTGGTGTCGGACACTCACTGACAGCTGACACTTTAGCTGGATCCATAGAGATTCCTTCGCTTGAAACGATATGTCCGAGAAATCCAACTTGATTTAGCCAAAATTCACACTTGTTGTATTTGACGTAGAGCTGGTGTTGTCGTAATGTCTCCAGGATAATTAGTAAGTGCTCGACGCGCTCTTTCTGATTCTTTGAATACACAAGGATGTCATCACTGAAGATAACAACAAACCTGTCTAAGTACTCTCGGAAAATTTGGTTCATCGGGTTCATAAAGATGGCAGGTGCATTGGTCACTCCAAATGGCATTACGAGATATTCATAATGACCATAACGAGTCATAAACGCCGTCTTCGGAATGTCGGACTTTTTGACATTCATCTGACGGTAACCCGAACGAAGATCTAGCATTGAAAAGATGCAAGATCCACTTAACTGATCGAAAAGGTCGTCGATATGCGATAGTGGATACTTGTTCTTAATTGTCACTTCGTTCAAAGCTCGATAAACCAAACACAGCCTATAGGAACTTTCCTTCTTCATCACTAGTAACACCGGAGATCCCCAACTTGAAGTACTGGGTCGGATCCTACCTTTCATCAGTAATTCGTCCAACTGAATGCGGATCTCCTTCAATCCTTCCAGACTTAATCGATACGGAGCTTTTATTACTAGTTGTGCGCCGGGTTGTAAATCGATGCTGAATTCAAGAGCTCGATCGGGAGGCAAACCTGATATATCTTCCGGGAATACATCCTAGAACTCTCGAACTACCTCTGGTTTCGACCCTTCCGCTTGCAACGCTGCAATCTCTACCTTCTTTGGTTTTGCTCTATAGACGCTAAGTTCTAAGGTACGGTCTTCACTTTTGAAGTAGAACACCGGGTGATCTGCTATTTTGAACACTACCCTTCTTTGGCAATAGTCGATGGTAGCGAAGAAAGTTCCCAGCCAGTCCGTTCCCAGCCAGTCCATTCCCAAGACTACGTCGAAATTCGGTATGTCCAGCATCTTGAAATCCGCATAGAATTCTCGATTGTAGACGACCATTGAACACAGATCGTATCCTAAAGTTGCTTTTAGAACGCCGTTCTCTGAACTAACGTTCCAGCTGGATACGAGCGATTTGACTGGGATCGCATGAGTTTGGACGAACCGTTGCGACATAAAGCAATGTGATGTCCTAGTGTCGAAGAGCGCGAGTACGGGTAGGGAGGCTACTAAGATTGTACCTAAGTCGCGTGAGATAGATTTAGGTATAGCAAATATAGATGACTAGGATATGAAAAAACTTGAAAGAAAATAAGGAAGAGATTTACCGGTGATAACCTGACCCGTAGCTTCGGCCTTTTCGACCGACATAGTGAACGCACGGTACTTTCCTCTGAGCCTGGTTAAACACTCGGCATTGGGTTGAGCGGTCTGGGTGAGGAGAGTTGGAGCTGGTAGAGCTAACCGGGTTGGAGGAGCTTGGATCGTCGGTCTAGCTGGAGGGTTGTTAGGTTATCGGTTCTGGGGGCATGCTCCAATGGCATGTGTAACAACTCCAATTTTAGTGTACATAAAATTCATTTAAAGTTAATGTATACTTGGGATATTTACAATTCCTGTGAGTACTATAAGAATTTGATGTACTTTTGAACAGCAAGAAGGAGCTTGTAGCTCATTGGTAAGACCTTGCACTGCTGAACCAAAGCACCAGAGTTCAAATCCCATCAGCCACACATTCTTTTTATTTAAAATTCTTTTAATCTTTTAGAAATCCAATAGTCTACACGTACACAACCCGTAAAACCAAGAGTCACAGTCTAAACAAACGTGTTCACGAGGCTAGACCAGGCGTCAGGAACACGTGACACCAAGACAAGCCCCGACTCGCCCGACTCGGGCCGCGGAAAGGCTTGACTCGGCTGGCGCCGCCGGTCTGACTCGGCCAAAACCCAAATTTTCTTTATCTCTGGCGACTCTTGGACTCCCCCCATAACTCCTGTATTATTTGTTTTTCCTGCACATTTACAGAGCACATTAAAACACACATTTAATCCATTTTAATACACCCTTTCACTACCCTAAAACCCTAATTTTTCCTATAAATACCACCCTCAAATTACCCCTCCTCACTCCCAAATCCCTACCCAAACTCTCAAGAAAATTCCCAAGTCTTTTATGTGCAAGTGGAGTTAGCAAAACGGCGAAGCTCCGACGAACTTCCGACGGCAATCCGAGGAGTTTCCGACGACGAAACGACGCACCGGCAACTCCCACCTCTTCCTATTTCTCTCCTATAGTCAATCATCCAGTAAGTCCCTACTTCTCCTTCTTTTCTCTATTCTAAAAACATTCAAAACTAAAACCCGACGGAAGTGGAGTTAGTCCAACTTCCGATTCGGTTTTCTTTAAAAACTATAATTTTTTTCTTAATCAAGAAACCTTCACATCATCACATATTGTTCATTTAACATTAATAAACATCTTTAACAAGTTTCATCACAAAAGATTGTTATATGCATCTTTTATCGCAATTTTACAATAAAATACCACAAACTTTAGTTTCCGACATAAACTCTATAATACCTTTATACCTTTAGAAAACTCACGAGATAATGACCTTCCTCCTCACAAAACACATACCTAATATAGCACGATGGAATTTGGGAACATAGATCTGGGAAAATACGACTTTATATATAACTACCTTAAACTATTAAAACCTTTTTCTATAAGAAGTGTATTTTAACAAATCTTTGCAATTGCGCCTCTACAACCCATTTTGGGGAACCCGTTCGGGATGGTGTGGATTATCGCACATTCTCGGGCTTAGTAGAGTGAGATGCAGACATCCGCAAAGAGCATACGATCTCGAAAGATTTTAATACATTTTCCTTTAGAAAAATGTGATTTCTATTATAAATAAAACTTATATTTTTATAAATAAATATATATGTAATTAATATCAAAATATCTATTTTTAATATTTATAATATTCTACATTTCCAAAATTCAAGAAAACATTCCATTTACAAGAAAATACCATACAATTCTAATATTACAAATAAATAGCATATATTATGAAATTAGGTTTTTATTTACTAGAAATGTCACATTGATAAAAGAAACATCCATGAAAACTCTAAAGACGATAATAAAATACTTGAGGTGTATTTTCAAAATATAACAAAACTATTTTACATAAAACCCTCTCAAGTTATATTAAATTACAATAAGGACCCTGGTAAACATAGGTTTAAGCGGGACCAGTCTCTTGAGCCTCAGGGAGCCGGAGATATGGGTGCTTGCCTATTTAAGGTAGACAACTTAACAAACGGTATTATCAACAAGGTAATTGTCTTTAAAAAGACACAAATCCTGCCGTCCATGTGCAGCAGTTACCAATAGCACCAAAACATAATTCAGGACTTCAATTTCTTTTCTAATTGTCTGACTCAGACTGAGTCTCAATATAATCAATCTGATTTGAATATGATTCAAATATGAAATTACAAAACTACAATTCAATATGAATCCATATATTCAATCTGTTCAATCTATATTGACTGAACCAAACTATGGATAAACATTCATCTACATGATTCTCCAGTTACATCCATTTATTGATATCATGGTTCAGGAAAGTCATTCGTCTATATAAATCAAGACAATACAATACAAATAATACAATCAAGACATCGCGGGGTTTATAAGGGGTAGATTGGTACGGAAGGTGTTAGAAATGGCACAAGACAGCAACCATAAAGACACCTAATCTGAATTCAATTGCCGTTGTACCATGGCTGAACGGTTCCTTGTACTCCGTATACCGTAGTCTCTGGTCTAATGAGACTCCTCTCGTATACACTGGCCTTTTCTGTACCAAGTTACAAACAACAGCGTTAACACTAAATACAACATTATAACAATATATACTCTATTCTGTCAATTCCATTCTTGTCTATTTACGGGACTTACCGAGCGATTTGTTCGCTGAAGACATTCTCTTTCTTCTACTTTGGAATGTCGTCAGGTGATTCAGACTAACTGGAGATCGAGCCCACCAGCGAGGATTTGGACCAGCTAGCTTTCGACCCGGAGCTTTAGATTCCTTGTACACATTTATATTTTGTATTTTCCATTTCTGTTATGCCACTGTTTAGGCATTGCTTTCCATTCCATAAATTTACTTTTCAGATGTATTGTAAAAAGAATGTTAATAAATAAAGTTGCTATTCATTTACATCCTCTCTCTTACGCATTTTACTTATATTGCTTAGATACGCTTAGCGTGTTTACTTCTGAGTTAGCGGCCGCGTCACGTACTCCGCCCGTATACTGGGAAGCGGGGCGTGACAGGTTTTGTTGGTAGCCTATGCAGGGTTAGTTCTGCATGAACATCGTAAGCGATATAATACAAGAATTATAAAATCAAATTATTACATTCGACTTTTCTTTTGAATCTTATCACATTCCTTAAATCCATCTTGAACTCCACCTTCGACTTCCTTGAAGTCCATCTCTCGACTTTTGAATCCTTAACTCTTATTCACCATTTCTATTTGTATCTTGTTGGCCTATTAGCTCAATTGGTTAGAGTCTCGATCGACGGAGCTCGATGACGACATCATCCTAATCATGTTTCTTTACTCTGTTGCAACATTCTTTTTGAGTAATTTCTAGGACGAAATTATTTTTAAGGAGGGTAGAACATAATGACCCCAATATTACTATACTTTCGTATTTTCTTTCTTTAGTAAAATACTGTATTTATTTATTCTTAGTATTTTCCGTATATTTTGTTTTCTATTAAATATATTATTTTATTATTCTATCTATTTTTCCCAAACTCATTTCTTTAAACTAAATTTTAACCTATTTCAAATTAAATGTAATACATAACCCAAATCCTATCTCATTTTCATTTTCTTTTATAAAACTATTAGCCTAAAAACCCACTTTCTTTTCAAGCAACAGCATTTATTTAATTCTAATTAAATATGTGCATGAACAATCTTGTAGCTCATTGATTAAGTCCTTACATTGTTATTCCATAGATCACATGTTCAAATCTTCATTCTTGTAATTTTTTTTATCAATTTTTATTATTCTCATAACCTACAAATGAGACATTTCATTTCATCTTTCTTTTAACTCCCTAAATAATTAGAATGGTTATGAACCATAACTTATTAGAATTATGGTGGCCATAAAACTTTTTTATATATCACTCCTCTTTCTTTTCATCATCACACATTTCTATCATTTCACATATCTCTCTTCATCTAGATTTCCAGAAGAAGAACATGAAGAAATTCTCAAGAAAGTCTCGCTAGAAACGCGAGGCTATTGGCGGATAGACAAACCCGGTGACAATACCGGCTTGTGTAGATAAGTCCCTTCTCTCTTCCACCCTCCATCTCTTTATTCTTCTCTTGTCATACCTCGTGAACCCGCTATTCTTTCCATATCATAATCCGTAAGAGAAAATAAACATATATATATATATATACAAGTCTTGATATATATGGTTCTATATGGTTTAATAATAGTTTATTGTCTCTTGTTCAAATTAAAGTATTTTCAATTCTTTGTTCATGACTATGAAAATTTATTATGAGTTGTGAGAACATAAATTTCATACTACAATATATCTACGATATCTCATAGAATCGGTGTGCTTATTAAAAGAAAAAGAGAAGCTTGCAAAAAAATACGATTTAATCTTTTTGTCGATTTTAGTATACATATCAATACCTTTACCTTTAAAATAATTTTTAGAAATTAATTTTTACTTCTGAAAATTTTAGAAAATTTACATATGATAGAATATATTTTTTTGTACACGCTGTAAAAATATTAGATCGAGCCGAATAAAGGTTTATATGTTACGTAGTTTTTTTTATTCACTGTTTTTAAAACCAGAAAACTGTCATTAAGGGTCTTCTTCGAGAGACCATAACTCTGTAATCGTTAATCCAAATTAAGTGTTTTCAGATGGTTTGAACATCTACATATAAAGATATGGATTTTCTTAGTTTTAAATTTTCACTTAAAATCGACGTAAAAGATAGAAAACTGCGTTACAATATTAAGCGACGAATCTGGACAGAATCTGTCCTAATTCGCACACTATTTTTAAATTATACATAACTCAAACTCCTGATGTCCGTTCGTGACAAACTTTAGATTTGTAGATGCAAAATTGATAGAACTATAATTTTCTGCATACTAGATTACTTATAAATGCATGAAACAACCTGATATAGGCTTTGCAATACAATATATAGTTGCTGGCCGGAAATCTGAATTTCTGTTTTAAACGCTGATGTTAAAATGATCATAACTAGAGCTTTAGAATTCCAAATCGCACTAATCTTACTGTTTTGGATAATTACTCCGAAATACCTACAATTTTCTAATAATTTTTGTAACCTGAAACCTGATGGAAATTAACTCAAACTGCGTTTTAAAAATGTGTGACGGTGTTGAACAGATTCTTATCGGTTTTGCGCGACAATACGAAAACATATATATCTCCCAAACCGGTAGTCGTATCTAGGCGAGACTGGAACTCACGTGTGCATAACACTTAAGGTTATGTTTTCGTTTATATTCTGATTTCAAATGACTTGATTAACTAGTCGTACATATTACATATTTAAAACATTGTTTTGGACGTTATTTGTATACTTATCTCATATCATGTTCTGTAATTGCTTATTTATTTTTACTTATGATTAAATCATTACATGTTAGAATTGAATTAATCTTGACACGACTCAATCATGAATACTTGAACCCAGTATGTACACTTGAACCAATTTGACTCGAACCATAAATACAATTGGTATGACTTGCACTTGACATGACTACATGAACTCAATCTTGAAAACTTGATATCATACATCACCTTTTGTATTCATGGATTCGATCAAGACTCATAACATTAATCATAGTCTTATATACACGGGGTGTTGGGGTAGTTTGAGTATGAATCCAACGGAATCTCATGAGTCACATTAATACAAATCATGTTGCTGTGGTACCGGGCTGAAACGGTACAAATCATGTTGCTGTGGTACCGGGCTGAAACGGTACAAATCACGAATTCAAGAATGGGGGCCCGTGTTTCCAAGCCCCTGAATGATAGCTTGTTGGGTTTGGAATACTTCAATAACAATTGAAGTCCCGCTATTTTGGGCCCGTGATTCCTTCCCCCTGGACGATAGCCTTGGGTTCGAGAATACTCTTGAGATTGGTTGATATTCACACTTGAACTGATGTTAGGATATATTACCTTATAGAGACCCCTTAGGACACGGACATCCACTTCATGTTCACTATACCTACACTCCACAGTCATGTTATACTTATTTGCCATACTGATATAGTTGACATACATATTATCATGCACGCTACTATACTTGTTTATATGTTCATGATTTATATCCATGTTATACCATACATCACATTACACATAGCATTTCATTTATATACATCACACCATCCTTTTGGGGACTTACCGAGCGTTAGTTCGCTGACGGGCATTCCACCCATCTCTTTTTTTCTTGGAATGTTCGTCAGGTGGTATTGAGACAGAGGAGATAGAAGCAGTCGAAAAGGAGTACAACCAGTTCGCATCACAAATAGACGTATAGTTTCATTCAGTTTTTCATTTCATTTCACCTTATTTATGTATGCCTTCCTGTTAAGGCTTATCGTGTTAAATATCTTGTATTCAGATATTTTGTCTACTATGAATCATGAATGTAATAAATCAGAGTTGGATTTCATTCTTTTGTTTATTCTTATTAGTTTATGTTGCTTATAGACGCTTAATGTATTTATTTAGAGAAATGAACTTCTCGGAATAAATATATCGCGGGCTTGCCATGTCACCGTTTCCATATACTGGGAAGCGGAGCATGACAGCATGAGTAGAAGACCCACAAATCAGGCACAAATTGTTTTCCCTGCGACGGTTCTTCACAATATGCCACGATAGTTCTTCATAAGATGCCCCGTTCTCTTGCAGTAGATCCAAAAATCTGGCATGTTGTTAGCGAACGAACCTACTGGCCTCCGAGATGGTCTGTTAAAAACTGGCCTAGAAGAGGCCCCTCCTATGATCTAGTTCATAGGGCGTTTCACACCAGCAGTCTGCAGCCTGCCCTTTTTCTTCACAACTGCCTCATAGCGTTGGACAGCCTTCAAAGTAAGTTCATGGGTTGAGAAATCCCCTGTAGCGAGTGCAGCTTGGATTTCAGGGTCCAGCACTTGCTGAAATCGTCATGCCCGGATCTCAGCAGTGGGAATAAGATGTGCAGCGAACCTGTTATGACCTTGTGTTAGCAGTGTTGTGAATGAGATCAGAAAATTTAATTTGAGACTATATCTTACCTACTGAGCATGGTAAACTCAGCATTATATTCATCCACAGATTTGACCCATATCGAGCCTTATTGTAAATGGATGAATTGCTGCTCCATGTCAAAACGGGCAGTCTCAGGGAAGTACTTGGCATCGAAGAGATCTTGGAATGTTCTCCATTGTATCGGTTGTGCGAGATGTGTAACAACCCTGAACTTTCTGTACATAAATTTTTTCAAAATACAGAAAGGAGTATTTAAGCCTGAGCATAAGTTATAAATTTAATTTGCTTTTGAACAGCAAGAAAGAGCTTGTAACTCACTGGTAAAAGCCTTGCACTGCTGTGACATAGCACCTGTGTTCAAATCCCATCAGCCACATATTATTTTTGTTGATTTTTTCTTTTAAACTTTTAGAATCTCAAAAGTTTGCACGTGCACCGCACGTAAAATGAAAAGTCACACTAAAATTAAACATGTTCAAAATACTATTAGCTATGACTAGGACACATGGCCAGGATCTAATCCCCCCACTCTCGGTATGGACCGACGAGATGCGCCATGGGCCAGCGTCGCCAAGCCCCTTGTTCCAAATGCTACAATTTTTTAACCCTACACCCCTTGGCCTCCCTCCACCACTCCAATTCTGTTTGATTTCTCTGCATTTATCTAGAGAGTGTAATCTCACTCTTTAATTCTATTTTAAATGTATTTTTAATTCTCTCTTCAATTCTCAAACCCTAATTCTACCCTATAAATACAACCCTATACCCTAGCCTCCTCATTCAGAAATCCTTTGTCAAAAATCCTCAAAATTTTCAAAGTCAAAAGTTGTACAAGTGGAGTTAGCCAAGGTCAAAGTTCCGACGATAATTCGGGACAAATCCGGCGACGACGTGACTCCACGACGCCTTCGAAAGCTCCCTCTACCTCTTCCCTCCTCTCATTCTAATCTAAAACACTTTCATTTCAAAACTCGTCGGAAGCAGAGTTATTCCGACTTCTGATTCTCTTTTCTTTAAAAACCCAAATTTTCATAATAACAAACCTACCAATTCTTTATATATTGTTTAGAAATCATAAACAAACACTTTAAAACAAGTTTCATCTCAATATAACAAGTTATGCAACTTTTATCACCTTTTTACTATTAAAAACCATAAACTTTACATTCTACATATTCATCATATTCCTTTGTATTAACTTTAGAAAACTCATGAGCTAATGACCTACCTCATTACAACACACATCTTGACATAGCACAATGGCTTTTGTAACAATTTTTTGTGGGACAAAATACAAAATTTCAATTAAATACCATAAACTATCAAAAAACGTTTTCTTTAAAAGTGTATTATTTAATTCCTTACAACCCATTCGTGGGGAATCCAACTTGGTTAGTACAGATTATTGCACATCTATCGGACTAGTAGGGCGAGATTCAGACCTTCTTACGGAGCATTCGATCTCGATGGAATTTTTAATGCAATTTTTAAGAAAAATTTGATTTCTACTTAATAAATAAAAATTATTTTTTAATAATTTTATATATATATATATATATATTATCAAAATATCTACTTTAAATATATTTATATTCCATGTTTTCCAAATTAAGAGAAAAGAATCACAAAAGATCATGAAACTATCATTGCAAATCAATACAAGTCAAAATTACATGAAAATACCATATACAATTCTTATTAGGTTTATATCTACTAGAATATACTTCACATTTAAAAATTACATCCATGAAAACTCTAAATACGATAATTAAATACTTGAGGTTTAATTTGAAAATATATCAAAACTATTTTTCATAAAACCTCCTCAAGTTATATTAATTTACAATAAGAACCCTAGTAAATAAAAGTTTAAGCGGGACCAATTCTCTTGAGCCTCAGGGAGCCGGAGAAAATAGGTGATTGCCTATTTAAGGTAGACAAATTAAAACGGTGTTATCAACACGGTAATTGTCTTGGAAAAAGACAAATCCTGCCGTCCATATGCAGCAGTTACCGATAACATCAAAACTAATTCAGAACTTCAATTCTATTTAAAGAATCTGACTCAATCCAAGTCCCAGTTTAATCTGAAAATAATCCGAATACAATCTATACCTGAATACAATTCAATTATAACTCCATTACAGCATGAATCCATTTATACCAGAATTTCAGTCTATATCAACATGAACCTGACTTGACCAAACCATGGATATACATTTGACTTGATTACATGACTATCCATTTACATCATTATCTGTTTACATGAACAACTGATATCATTGTTTCAGTAAGTCTTGCATCTACAATTTACTACAAGACAATATGTAACGACTGTGTTTTCTAATACATAATAAAATATATTTTATTTAAATTTCTAATATCAAATAATTATTTACGTATTTCGTTGGAGAAGAATATTTTTAAAGTAATGTTAATAATTTTCTAAGCATTGAAATATGATTAAAAGAATTTTCTAAAATCTATTTATATTTTTCTAGGATTAAAATGTTTTAATAAAATTTTATTATGCCTCAAAATAATTTACATATTTTTATTATCGATTAAAATAATTATTTCGTAATTAAAATATTTCCTAGAATAAAATAGATTTTTTTAAATAATTATAATAACTAGCAAATACTATAGATATGGATATATTATTTAGTTTTCGCCAAAAACTATTTTTATACTAAAGATAACAATAAAATATATTTTCTGAAACTTTTCCATAATTTCCCGTATTTTTAACTATTTTTAACAAATTTTATAAAACCAAATTCAATTTTTAAATAATAAACAGTTAGTATTTTTATTTATAAAAAAATTATTAAATCCCTTAATCCTGGACCGTTGGATACAAGATCCAACGGCCCAGAATCATCCGGCGGCGCCCACATGGTAGGGACCGCACGAAAATGCGTGATCCCCACACGCGTGACGCGTGGCGTGGGTGAGTGGGCTTAGCGGCGCGATCTCGGCCGTTGGATCAAGATCCAACGGCCATGAAGAGCTGGCGGCGGCGGCTGATGATTCTGTAATCATTTGGGGCGCGGATTTTGGAGGATTTTAACAGATTTTTTGGATTTTATGGTTGGTAAAAAAACATATAAATAGATACCTTCAAACACTGATTTCTCACACCTCAGAACTGCAACCGAAGGAAAAATGGAGTCAATGAAGCCGCTGCTCAGCAAGCAGCTATGCTACAAATGATGTAAGGACTACCGGAACAATAGCAGCAGACAGCTGCCCTTCATCAGGAGCTGCAAGAAATTCGGCAGCAACAAGCAGAGATTTTATGTAAGGCACTAGCCCCATTCCTCAAGATTCGGCGGGAGTGAAGCAGAGATCACTCCACCCTAAGACTTTTTCGGGGAAGGAAACTCCCTTAGAAGCTAAGGAATGGTTCAAGGGAACAGTCAATGATCTCGGTGCCGCCCAAATTCCGAAGGACGTGTGGGTGAACATTGCCAAACTATAACTCTCAGATATTGTCCGAATATGGTGGGAGGCCGAGGAAAGTAGATTGAAGGAGCCCATCGACTGGGAAATGTTCAAACAGCGTTTCAATACCCGGTATTTTCCAGTCGTGGCACACCTAGAGATGGAAAGAGAGTTTATACAATTCCAACAAGAGAGCATGCGGGATAAGTCGGTGGACGAGTACGCTTCGGAGTTCATGAGATTAAGTCGATTCGCGCATCATCTAGTGGGAACCTCAGAACTTTATACTAAGATATTCCAACAAGGATTGGACCTGAAGACGCAGTCCTCTATGTCTTCTGCTACTCTTTTGACTTATGATGAAATCTTAGAGGTGGCGCGAAACTTTGAAGACCTTCAGCGACGCATGAGGAAGGATGACCGTTTGTCTGGTATTAAGCGACCAGCCAATCAAATTCTTGGAGGATCATCTTCCAGATTCAACGGGAGACAACAACCCAAAAGACCAACATGACCAACTATCTTCAGAAAACCAACCGTTATATGCAACCATTATGGTAGGACCGAACACTACATGAGAGACTGTCGCATCTTGAACAAACTCTACGTAGTCTGTGGGTCTCCGGATCATGCTATTGGGGACTATCCTCAGAGAGGGAGACAATTAGGCCCCGTCAACAAGCCGGCTAACTATGTGACACCATGACAGGGAAACCGGCCACCTTCCGCCACTCAACCAACCGGTCAAGAGGCATCACCAAAGGGACCACCCTTACCATCACAAGAGCATGTTTTTCAGCAAGCGCAGCGGAATGGACCCAAACGCCAGACCTTCACCATAACAGCCGAGAAGGCTGATGCCGTGTGGCAAGACAGCAGAGGTACTCTTTTCTTTTTTCAACCTTCCTTTTGATACCATACCTATTTATTTTTCGATGCAAATCTTAGTTAACTCACCATAATTTCTCTAGTTTTCATAGTTTCGACCAGTTGTCTTTATGTTATATCTCTCAAGTTTTCCAGCAATTCACAAGCTTTTCTATCTAGAAGCAACTACTGATTTTATTTTCCGATTCTTTATACCTAAACCCTTCAAAAACTTTCCAAGTATCAAGCGATACACCAACTCCCGAGAGCGACACATGCAGCTAAGAGGATTCCTGACAGCGTTACTGATTTCCGTGCCTAGCAGTAGCTACTCCTTTGGAAATTTCAAAATCTGAAATTATTCTAAGGAGGATAGATCATAACTATCACAACCTTCTTGCTATTCTTAGCAAACCCAGAAATTTTAAACGTCAACTATGATTTTTGGGGGGAAGGGACTTGGTGGTGCAATATATCCGCGCGACGATATAAGTTGCATATGCGTTAAGACGACTAAAGACTTATGAACGCAACAATCCTGTCCAGATCTAGAACCGACGATGGTAATGTTCATCTTGAAGATATAAAAACGCTACTCTAAGGAGAACGTGCGGACATGGATGGTTGAAACACATGAAGCAGATGAGAGGGGTCAAGTTTTATATGGGGGAATTGCCGATCGGTTGGGACGATCCTGAAGATGGGGAATTTGTAAGATTGAGATAATTATAGGAAAAAACAAAGTGGAGATGGTGATACAATGCAGCGAGCGCGGAAAGCTCAGCCCACGACTCATCGGCCGCTTAACATCTTAGAAAGAGGCGGTGGGTTTATATATAGCCTACTTTTGCTACTTTCCTTGGAGGGTATGCTGGCAACCCTAACCATACTTTTGATTGTTCCGAGATCACGGAAAGGTTGGCGTAACCTACGAGCAGCAACCGGTCGGGATACTAGAAGGATGAAACCTTGAGCGACAAGACAATCCAGTTGGCTAGAGCTATATAAAGAAAGAAATACTATGCAGACATACACGGAAGCGAGGACACAGGATGAGAGAACGAGACCCAAAATTTTTAAACCACGATAATCCCTTCTTAGTGATTTTTTTCCTTTCTTCTTTACCTACCTTCGGAAATTTTAAGGACGAAATTATTTTAAGGAGGGTAGATTATAACGACCGTTTTTTCTAATATCTAATAAAATATATTTTATTTAAATTTCTAGTATCAAATAATTATTTACGTGTTTCGTTGATAGAAAAATATTTTTTAAGTAATGTTAATAATTTTCTAAGCATTGAAATATGATTAAAAGAATTTTCTAAAATCTATTTATATTTTTCTAGGCTTAAAATGTTTTAATAAAATTTTATTATACCTCAAAATAATTTACATATTTTTATTATCGATTAAAATAATTATTTCGTAATTAAAATATTTCCTAGAATAAAATAAATTTTTTAGAATAATAATAATAACTAGAAAATACCATAGATATGGATATATTATTTAGTTTTAGCCCAAAATTGTTTTTATACTAAAAATAACAATAAAATATATTTTCTGAAATTTTTCCATAATTTCCCCGTATTTTTAACTATTTTTAACAAATTTTTTAAAACCAAATTCAATTTTTAAATAATAAACAGTTAGTATTTTTATTTATTAAAAAAATTATTAAATCCCTTGATTCTGGACCGTTGGATACAAGATCCAACGGCCCAGAATCGCCCGACGGCGCCCACGTGGTGGGGACCATGCGAAAACACGTGATCCCCACACACGTGACGCGTGGCGCAGGTGAGTGGGCTTGGCGGCGCGATCTCGGTCGTTGGATCAAGATCCAACGGCCACGAAGCGCTGGCGGCGGTAGCTGATGATTCTGTAATCATTTGGGACGCGGATTTTGGGGGATTTTAACAAATTTTTTGGATTTTATGGTTGGTAAAAAAACCTATAAATAGACACCTTCAAACACTGATTTCTCACACCTCAGAACTCCAAAAATTCTGAAAAAAATATCTACGTCTTCGTATCGACGACACCGACGCTGTGGTTCCACCCAAGTATCGAGGAAAAATCCGAGCGTGGAGCAATTGAGGATTTAGTACGAGCCTACGTTTTCAACCCATCGGCATCCGACTCAAACAAAAGGTAAGATCCGCCTCTCTCCCCTTGTCACTCGCCTTCTTTCTCATAATGATCATGGTTTCAGGTCCTAATCCCTAATCTCATATTAAAATGATATTAAAAATATCCATGCATGCCTATTTTTTTTTACCTTTTAATGATGATAATATTAGCCCATGTTTAAAACGGTCTTTAATTAACTCTGTATGCGTGAATATTGCACCCTCATCCTACATGAAACGTGAAATGCTTAATGTTATAACCCATGGGGTATCAATTCACCCTTACATACCCACACTTACCTATGCTACCTATGTGATCTCGAAATAGGTTACTTCCACACAATACTCTCGTTTTATTAAAATGTAGTATTTGTTTAAAATATCCATATGAGATAAGATATTTGGAATAAATGTTTTATATACGATATATATATATTTTACTTACACTTTATCCACCAACTACTTTAGTTTTGTTAAATCCCTTTATCTTGTTGAAAGAGGGTAATACTAAATCTAACTAACGGCGTATGGTTTTTCCAACTTAGCCTCTTTCACTTGAAAGGATATTTTTATATTAATTCTTCTTAGAATGTTAACTAAAATTTAATGAGTTTCCCTAATAGGGGAATGTTTTACCCGAATCACCCCGTGGTTACTAGACAATCGTCCTTGAAAAAGACACAAATCCTGCCGCCCATGTGCAGCGATTGTCAACGCGGAGTCGTTCTTGTAGAATAGCACCTCTAATAGATTAGCCTAATAGGGTAATGTTTTACGCGAGTACCTCGTGGTTGATAGGAAATCGTCCCTGAAAAGGACACAAATCCTGCCGTCCATGTGCAGCGGTTGCCAACACGAACGTATTTTCTAAAAACGTTACCTCAAACTTAAAACACTATAATTTCACAAAATTATTATTTACAATAAAATATCTCAACCCATCCTAAAAAGAGGTAATTTCATTTAAATATCTTGACCTTTACTAAAAGGCTATTTTCAACAAAGACCATAACCCTTGTAAATGATATTTTCCAAAAGAATATCTAAAACCTTATTAAAAGTTAATTTTCAAATAAATACCATAACTTTTTATTAAAAGGATAATTTCTCAGTAAAATATTATGGGTTTCCAAAATGATAGATATTCCAAACATCATGGTTTTCTTATAAACAATAAATATAATTAAACACTATTATCATTTATTAACTAAGTGTTCTATAAGATGATACGAAGTACGTTACAAACTTTAAAAGATAACAAGACAAAACGAGCGGTTGTGGAAGACCATATTAAATAAGATCAACTTCTTGGTTTCAAGTTTTTGACATACATGACACATGATACGGTTAGGATTAGAATGCGCGGACTTAGGTATGGAATACTTATATATAAGGATCTCTGCAGGCAGGGTGAATAGTCCAATGTGTAGACGACTACTAACCCGATGTTCAGGCGAATACTAACCCTACTTTGAGGGTGAATAGTCCAATGTGTAGACAACTACTAACCCGATATTCGGGAGAATACTAACCCTATTTGAGGGCAGATGATCTAATATGTGGATGACATACATTGTGGAAATTCCATGCCTAGATGTATACGCACTAATTCTAATTCGTCAAAATCTTTACACTGAATAACGGGGATGGGTAGTTTGATTAGGCAAGGAGATTCAGAACTCGGATTCCCCTACTACTCGATCATGATCCCGGGAAGTGAAACGGTATATTTCACTTCCCTAGTTGCTGTTCCGTGACCACAACGGAATAATCGCGAGTATCCGGACCCTTGTTTGACAAACTAAAAAATTTACAATATCTATTGATACTCAACACTAAACTCACATCATATGTTATACCCACCTGTTACCTTATCTATCTTTTTTTATGAGACACGAATTATTCAGTATCTCGGATGTGGATATATTACCAGTTTAGACTTGTTGTCTATTATGGAACTGAAGGGTGTTAATACCTGTGCACTTGAGTGATATTCACGCTAGACAAATCTCCATCGTAGTCATGGGACACCTTTCGGGGATGTTCATGCCACCGCATTGATTGCTACCCCAGGCACGAGCGCCAGCTCATACTTCTTCCAGCTAGTCATGGGATACCTCAAGGATACGAGTATGTCCACCAGTCAATTCCATCAATACATACCTTGTTTAACCCAATCTAACTCTTAGACTGAATATCCATTTGACTTAACTTGAACTTTTACCAAACATATACCTCACACAACCTACTCATATTCACATATAGCTCTGTCAACATATCTAATTTGTATATAACCCATACCTTTATACCCATGTACATCATATTCATTATATTTATACACACCTTCTGTTTCTATACCTTTACTTTCTTATGAGGCAATCCTACCCGAGTATAACTCGCTGACGGACCTTCCTTATCTTCCTCAATCTTTGGAATGTCCGTCAGATGAGAAAGAGTATTATGGCGAGGATCAAGTTGTGGAGCCAACCAATGAAGATTATGCATACCTGGCAACAGAAGATTAGCTAGATTTAATTTTTGTTGTTGCCCACATATTTAGGGCTTTTGTTTCTCCTTTGATGTAATTAAACTACTTAGTTTATTTTACTCTTCCTTTTAGGATGTAATAAAGTTTGGTTGATGGAAATAAATACTTTTCACTTTTATTACTTTGATTTTGGTACACATCCTGCATGTTAGATATTCATACGTTTAACGTAACTGTATTGAATAGATCACCTTCAATACATTTAGGTTGCGGACTTTGCCACGTCATCCTTCACCTTCTTTTGGGAAGCGGGGCATGACAGGTTTTAGTGGTGGCCTATGTAGGTCCGCTTGTATACTAAAATGAAACTGTTAACTGACTTATTATATTTGTGAATCTCATCCATTTATACCGATTTCATAATTTTCCAATGTCCCTTGTTCCTTCCTTGACATTCTATACCTTGACCATGGCCTTCCTTTCAAGTCATGGCAAATCTTTCCGACGAGGATGACATATCCGATATTTCTTTTGAAGATACATCTGGAGATTCAGACGACGAAGTCGTAGACTCTCAGGCGGTTATTTCCGACAGCGACACGGAAGACGAAGAAGTCGATGCTATAACTCCGGAGCCTATGATAGACAATGACACCAAAGATGAAGAAGAAGATCCTATGGAAGAGGAGCATATAGTGGAGGGGCCAGAAAAAGAAGCTCCTGCGGCGGAAGAGAATCCTATGGAATATGATCCGGATGGAGAGGCTCCTGCCAAGAATGAGTCGAAGGACGAAGTTTCGAGTGAGGAGGAACTCGAGGCCGAAGAAACTCATGCAGTTGTCCCCGCAAGACACCGTGTGAATGGCCGTACCTTTCTTAGTGCGAGGGCCTATCGCAACTTGTTGAACTCCCATGATCGAGATTAATAAGACTTTTCCTTTTTTCTTTTAACCGAATAAAATGATATAGAACAGTAGGGGTATGTCCATACTTTTCGGTTATACTCTCCTTATTGAAGTTGGATAATAAAATCTTAGTTTCGAGCAAAAATCTCTCTTGTGTCTCTTGCTCTTCTTATTAGTCTCTCTCTTGCATTAATTATTGTTCTTCCATGCAAATTATTATCTTGTCTCACCCCTCAGCCTATTTGTAACCTAACCTATTCTGATTCAGATCATCAATGACCGGACGACAGCATAACCGCAACCGAAGGGAAAATGGAGTCAATGAAACCGCTGCTCAGCAAATAGATATGCTACAAATGATGCAAGGACTACTGGAACAGCAGCAGCAGCAGACAGCTGCCCTTCATCAGGAGCTGCGAGAAAGTAGGCAGCAGCAAGCAGAGATTTTAAGTAAGGAACTAGCTCCATTTCCTCAAGGTTCGGCGGGAGTGAAGCAGTTCAGATCACTCCACCCTAAGACTTTTTCAAGGAAGGAAACTCCCTTAGAAGCTGGAGAATGGCTCAAAGGAACAGTCAATGATCTCGGTGCCGCCCAAATTCATACTCTGAAGAATGGACTCGGAGTATCGAAGACGATCTGGCCGTAGCATAAGTGCCAGAGATTGCCTGGGTTAGAGTTGCAAAGCTGCAACTCACAGATAACGCCAGAGTTTGGTGGAAGTCGGGAAAAAGCCGTCTTACTCAGCCAATCGAATGGAGGACTTTTCGCGAGATGTTCGTGAAATTTTTTTCCGAGACTGCCCGATTCGACATGGAGCAGCAATTCATCCATCTACAACAAGTTTCGGTGTGGGCCAAATCTGTGGATGAGTATGATGCCGAGTTCACCATGTTGAGTAGGTTCGCGGCACATCTTATTCCGACTGCTGAGATCATGGCCAGACGATTTCAGCAGGGGTTGGACCCGGAGATCTAAGCTGCTTTATCTACAGGGGATTTCCTAACCTATGACCTAGCCCTGAAGGCTGCCCGTAGATATGAGGCAGTAGTGAAGAAGAAGGGCAGACCTCAATCTGCCGGTTGGAAGCGTCCTGCCACCCAGATGGCAGGAAGAGCCTCTTCAATACCAACTTTTGCATCCAGGAGACCGGAAGAAACAATTAACCGACCAAGTCCAGATTTTTGTTTCTACTACAAGAGGGATGGGCACCTGTAGAAGGACTATAGGCACACAAATGGCCTGTGCTTAGTTTGTGGCGCATCCACTCATAGAATTGGAACATGTCCTTATAGACGCAACCCATTTCCAACACACATCACTTATCCGCAGAGGCCAGCTATCCAGTCTCCTGCACCTCGTCTTGCTCTCCCAGCTCCACCTCCACGTGGACCTCTTGCACAGCCTAATCACCAATTCTATCAGGCATAGAGGAACATGCCTCGAGGGCAGAGGAATGTGCCTTCAGTTAGGAGGAATGTACCCCGTCGATAGGCTTTCACTTTAGCGGCCGTAGAAACCAAGACTGTAGACCAAGCTAACCCTGGTAATTCCCGTACATCTTTTCAATCTTTCCAAAACTTTTTCATTCTTTCGTTTTTCCACATATTTTTTTGCGCACTACCAGTAATTATTCATCATCACTATCATTAAATTTTTCTTGAATCTGTTACACTTTCCTTCTACAAATTTCGAGGACAAAATTTTTATAAGGAGGGTAGAATATAACAACCCTGAACTTTCTGTACAGAATTTTTTTCAAAATACATAAAGGAGCACCTAAGCCTGCGCACAAGTTATAAATTTAATTTGCTTTTGAATAGCAAGAAAGAGCTTGTAGCTTACTGATAAAAGCCTTGCACTGTTGTGACATAGCATCTGTGTTCAAATCCCATCAGCCACATATTATTTTTGTTGATTTTTTCTATTAAACTTTTAGAAGCTCAAAAGTTTACACGTGTACTGCACGTAAAATGAAAAGTCACACTTAAAAATTACATCCATGAAAACTCTAAATACGATAATTAAATACTTGAGGTTTAATTTGAAAATATATCAAAAATATTTTTCATAAGACCCACTCGAGTTATATTAATTTACAATACGGACCCTAGTAAATATATGTTTAAGCGGGACCAATTCTCTTGAGCCTCAGGAAGCCGGAAAAAGTGGGTGATTTCCTATTTAAGGTAGAAAAATTAAAAACGGTGTTATCAATACGGTAATTGTATTGGAAAAAGACACAAATCCTGCCGTCCATGTGCAGCATTTATCGATAACATCAAAACTAATTCAGGACATCAATTCTGTTTAAAGAGTCTGACTCAATCTGAGTCCCAGTCTAATCTGAAAACAATCCGAATACAATCTATACTTGAATACAATTCAATTATAACTCCATTACAACATGAATCCATTTATCCCAGAATTTCAGTCTATATCAACATGAACCTGACTTGACTGAACCATGGATATACATTTGACTTGATTACATGACTATCCGTTTATATCATTATCCGTTTACATGAACAACTGATATCATGATTTCGGTAAGTCTTGCATCTACAATTTGCTACAAAACAATACAATCAATACACATAATACAAATACATTATAGGGATAAAGGGTAGACTGGTACGGAAGATGTTAAAAGTGGCACGAGGTGGTCATTAAAAGACGTAACTATACATCCATTGCCGTTGTTCCATGATTTTATCGACGAAGCCTTGTACTACGGGTTACCATAGTCCACGGTGTAAGTTGGACTCCTCTCGTATACAGCGGCATATTTTGTACCAAGTTACAAACAACTACAATAGTATAACAAATATAACATTATCTACTTCACCTGTTCTATTCTCTGTCTATTCTTCTCTTTCTCTCTTTGGGACTTACCGAGTGATTGTTCGCTGACGACATTTCTATTTCTCTTCTTTTCTTGGAATGTTGTCAGGAGGACCCGACTCTGAGGAGTTCGAGACCAGCCAGAAGCACTTGGAGCAATTCACAGAAGACTCCGAGCTCTAGACATACTTGTACTCACTTTACTTTCAGTCCATACCATTATTTAAGTATTGCTTTCCAGACTTGTATTTACTTTCCAGCATTGTATTGAAAAGAAATGTTTAATAAATAAAAGTTGTTGTTCAATTACATCTCTTGTCATTTTTCTTGTGTCCTTTATTATATTGCTTATTTACGCTTAGCTTGTTTACTTCTGAGTAAATAGGTAGCGGGACAGTCGCGTCCCCTTTCCCGTACACCAGGAAGCGGGGCGTGACAAGATCGCTCTCCTCAGCCGTCCACCAAACTCTGACGTTATCGGTCAGTTGCAATTTAGCAACTCTCGCCCAAGCTATATCTAACACTTGAGCTGCTGCCAGGTCATCCTCAATCGATTGAACTCATTCTTCTGCCTTTAGTGGGCTCTCCATACCCGAGAAGTTTTTTGGGTGCAATGCCCGAAACTGCTTAACTATGGGTGCTTCGGTTTCGGGGCGGCTGATTGTTGCGGTTTTGCGTGCTTAGTTAATTACCGCAATCAAGTCGGTTTCGCTTGTAGCTAACCGGTTGAATACGGGTCATCCGCAGGGAGATGTGAATCTTTTTCTATATACTTTAACGAGTTAAGTCCAAATGTCCAGGTTTGTTTGAGATTAACTATGTGTTAAAATGTATATAAAGAGAGCTTATTAGGGTTAAGATTAGCTTAGTTTGAGTTAGGAGTCACTCCCTTCTTTCGTTGCCACTCTTAATATCGGTGTTACGGTAATCGGCAACAACGGGGATTAGCACGACTAGGAAGGAACTTGCGAGTATAAGCTAGGCTTTCCAACGCTTAAGTTCTTCCTTTCGGAGCTTGTCCGTCCGTTCTTGGCTCTTAGGCTTAACCTCCGGTTAATTCAACCACAACCGGTCTCACTAAGGAATCACCGCTATCATGTAGGATAGGGTGCCGTAGGGAGCGGATTGCGGTTCAATTAACGGGAGTCCGAATTAAGATGTTGGGCAAGAAAAGAGTGAGAGAGATTTCCTTCTCTCAAACTTTCCTTATCCTACCCTGACAAGTGAGAAAACTACTCATCCATTACAAAAAAAAAAGAAAATACAACAAAAGGAGGATGATAGAAAGAAAAAGGTTAGAAGATTACAACTAGCTATTTGAGACCTCACTTTGGCAAGGATGAAGCTTAAGCATCATTGTTGTTAAGGATAGAGAAAAAGAGAAAAAGAAAGAAACAAACAACAAATAACAACAACTAGATTAGCAAATGAAAAATACAAGCAATTATAATTAATAACATAACAAGACAAGCATGATAACAAAAAGAACTCTTTTATTCATCACTTCACTCATAAAAGCTCACTACAAGATTTTAATGGAGAAAAGATGAAAAGAGGAAGAAGAACAACAAAGTATATCTAAAACCTAATACAAGAATTAAGCACCCTTGGCTTGGCAAGTTCTGGGCTATTTATAGGCAGGAAACAGAGAACCTAGGGCGACATTCTGAACAAACATGAATTGACCAAACAGCCCCTAAAAATTAACCACCTGCCGAGTCAACTTGGCCGCGGATCCGCGGCCTTATTGGGGAGTTGGCTCCTCAAATTTTGTGGTTTTCCCTGATTTTCTGTACTCTTCAGTGTGGTATATGTGGTTTCTCAGAAGCTCTTCAAATTTCTTCCAGATTTTCAGCAGATCAAAAGGTGATTTGATGTGGATCTTTTGCCATGATTTTTCTTGAGCTCCGCGTAGATATGTTGGATCTTGTGTTGACATTGTGCTTTGTGCATGAAAATGACCATCGATTTGCCATTTTTTCCCTTAAACTGGTGTGTAGCAACATACGGATAGAGAGCGGAGACCCGTATTTATCTGTGGTTGGCAGTAATCCAGAATTTGTCACGCTTTTCCATGAATTTTACTGTTTAGAGCTGAGAACCTGTATCCTGCAATTATCTAGCAAACGCAGCTCAAGAGTACCTACCTACAAGCAATGTGATAAAAAAAAGGGCGGTATAAAAATGCAAAAATCTGATAAGAACAAATACCCCCAAACTTATCATTTGCTCGTCCCGAGCAAAACCAATTTATTCACAAAAATTCCTAACCTCACTTTCGCAGGGAACGCGATTGCACTGAGCATGTGCAACAAGCCGTTAAACCTCTAAGTGTCCCTAGTAGGAGGATTGTTGTCTCCTAAGGATTTTCAGCGGATACTACCCACAAAATCCGGTCAAGCTAGTTTTGCAAAATAACTATGATTCAAATCCTAAGGTTTTGTTCAAAAAAAAAATAAAAATTCTATTATCCTAAGTCTAGACTATCGAACCTTTATTTTTCACATCTCGCTTCTTATTTAACTTAAGATTTTATATGTCTTTACGTGCAGTGCAAATAGTGTCGTTAAGTTTCAGAAGGATCGATTAAAGTCATCATGTTACAAAATAAAGCCTAGATAAAAATTTAAAAAGGATCACATAAGTTACATAAAGAGTTAAGTATTTTTCAAGTTTCGTTTTCCAGTAAGGTTTCAATTTCAGAATTTCTATCTTCCTTAACAGGAAACTAGGTCTTATTTTTCACTCCACCTTTTTCTTGTTTTCATTTCATACATACTTCTGTGAACGTGCAATAGTCTTTATCATAGAATAAAACCTTCATATCTCCGCTGGAAATACATTTTTATAAAAACCTGTCTTTTGTCAAGATTATTCTCACACAAAGAACCGTTAGGAATTTTAACTCGAAGAGAACACTTGCTTGACTTTGTTTTAATCTAAACTTTCTAGGCTTCTTAACGAGCTTTGGGCCAATGCTCCCAAACTAGTTGGCTTTAGGGCATTAGGTGTAGAGACACCCCAGCGGACTTAATTACTCAAGTTACCTAGGCCCAAAAACAAAAGACAATTTAGCGTGAAAATCATGATGATTCAATGTGAACGGAGATATAAACGGCAGTTCAATTATTTTTTTGGATAAAAGACGTGTTTAGTGGTTTCGGTGTGTAATCATTCCAATCAAGTTCCAGATGGGTTATTTTTCAGAATTAGTTCCAATTAAGGCATCAATAACATCCCTTCATATCCGCTTCATTTCATAAACTATTCTTGATATTACTTATTTCAGAACAAACCTATTTGATCCTCAGAAAATAATTTATCCATTTAAAAGTTTTCAGACATAATAGACTTGTCATCAAATTTTCAAAACTCACAACACGTGTAGTGTGATGTAAAGACGTATATCAGCTATAGTTAACTTCAAAGGAGAGTTATCTTTCAGGTTTTCAAAATATAAAAATAAGATTTAGTTATTCTTATCTTATCAAGCAAAACCGTTGAAATGTTGAATTTGAGTTCTCCCACTAGCTAACTTGACGAAAAAGTGTTTATGTTTTTAGAAAATTTTCTGATTTTTATGGATTTTATGGATTTTAGTATGCAGATGCAAAATATTCATATGAATGTGAAGGTTAGAAATGCGTACTGAGCGTACCCCCAAACTTAAACTGGACAGTGTCCTCACTGTCATTGTATGAACAATTATTGAAGGGTCAAAATTGTCGGTTAGATATACACACATTTTTTTTAAAGAAACTGTTAAAAATGGATATGCACCGGACAAGAATATCCACATATATATACAAAATGGTATATACATACCCCCAAACTTATTTGAAACAGTGTCCACTGTTTTTGGCTGGATAACCGAAGTTTGGTGGTAGACAGAGGAAGATTATGCAGGGTAAACTGGCTCCTGTAAGACCAGGAGCTCCTCTGTTGGTTCGGTGCTAAGGTACGGTTTTAGTCTGTGTCCGTTTATTTTGAAAAATGAACCGTCCTTTGAATTCTCCAAATCCACAGCGCCATGCGGATACACATTCCGCACAAAATATGGCCCTTTCCAGCGAGATCTGAGCTTACCTGGATGGAAATGTAGCCGGGTGTCGTAAAGCAGTACCTGTTGACCAGGTACGAATGTTTTGCGCAAAAAGTGTTTATCGTGAAATGCCTTCGTTCGGTTCTTAACGACAACCGCGTTTTCGTAAGCCTCATCCCGAAGCTCGCTCAATTCGTTCAGCTGCAGCTTCCGATGGCTGCCCGCATCTTCGAGAGACAGATTCAGCTCCTTTATCGCCCAAAATGCGCGATGCTCTATTTCCACAGGAAGGTGGCAAGCCTTTCCGTAAACAAGCCGATAGGGAGACATGCCAAGATCGGTCTTATAAGCAGTTCGAAATGCCCAAAGGGCATCAGTGAGTTTTAACGACCAATCCTTACGGTTCTTGGAAACCGTCTTCTCCAGTATCTACTTGATTTGCCGATTTGAAACTTCGGCTTGCCCACAGGTTTGAGGATGGTAGGGCGTAGACAGCTTATGATTAATGGAATATTTCCGCATCAAGGGCTCGAAAGTTTTATTACAGAAATGAGTTCCATTGTCGCTAATGATCGCTCGGGGGTGCCCAAACCGGGAGAAAATGTTTTCCTTAAGAAATCTAACGACAACCTTGTTGTCGTTAGTCCGGCTGGGCACAGCCTCGACCCACTTAGAAACATAATCAACAGCGAGAAGGATGTACAAGTTCCTAAAAGAGCTGGGAAACGGCCCCATGAAATCAATCCCCCAAACATCGAAAATCTCCACAACCAAGATTGGTTGGAGCGGCATCTCGTTTCTCCTGGATATTTGGCCCAAGTGTTAGCACCGGGAGCAAGTCTTGCAGTAGTCATGAGCGTCTTTGAAGAGTCGTGGCCAGTAGAAACCACACTGCAAGATCTTCTCGACTGTCTTTCTAAGGCCAAAATGCCCGCCACATGCTTGATCGTGGCAAAACGACAGCACACTCTTGAATTCATCGTCAGGGACACACCAACAAATAATCTGGTCGGGACAGTACTTGAACAAATAGGGTTCGTCCCAGTAAAAGTGTTTTACTTGGGATAAGAATCGAAGTCTGTCCTGACTTGACCATTCAGTCGGTAGTAATCCTGTAGCCAAATAGTTCACAATATCTGCGAACCAGGGTTCGCAAGATACTGTCAAGAGTTGTTCATCCGGAAAAACGTCGTTGATCGGAATTTGAAGCGACGGCGAAGAAGGAAGTCGTGAGAGATGGTTGGCGACTACATTTTCACATCCTCTTTTGTCCTTGATGACAAGATCAAACTCTTGAAGTAAAAGGATCCAACTTATCAGCCGAGATTTTGCATCTTTCTTCGCAAAAAGATGGCGCAGAGCAGAATGGTCCGTGTTGACGATGACTGGAGAGCCGATAAGGTAGGGCCTGAACTTTTCTAAAGCAAATACAACAGCCAAGAATTCCTTCTCAGTTGTTGTATAGTTCAGTTGGGCGTCGTTCAGGGTTCGGCTAGTATAATAGATTACGTGCGGCATCTTGTTGATGTGTTGTCCAAGGACAGCACCGATGGCAAAGTCGGATGCATCGCACATAATCTCAAATGGGTGCGTCCAATCAGGAGAAGAAAGAACGGGAGCAGAAGTGAGTGAGCTTTTTAATGACTCGAACGCAGTCACACAGCTCGAGTTGAAGTCGAATGTCGTGTCCTTGGCTAGCAAAAGAGTCAAGGGTCTAGCAATCTTGCTAAAGTCCTTGATGAACCGTCTATAGAAACCGGCATGGCCAAGGAAGGCTCGGATGTCTCTGATGCATCGGGGAGGAGGGAGATTGGAATCACTTCAATCTTTGCTTTATCTACCTCAATGCCTTTTTTCGAGATGATATGTCCTAAGACAATACCTTCGCGCACCATGAAGTGGCACTTCTCCCAGTTCAAAGCGAGATTCTTGTTCTTACACCGGGTAAGGACATCGTCGAGATGCAGCAAACACTCATCAAAGGAATCGCCGAAAATGGAGAAATCGTCCATGAAGATCTCCAAGAATTTTTCCACCATGTCTGAGAAGATTCTCATCATACACCACTGGAAGGTAGCGGGCGCATTGCATAACCCAAAGGGCATGCGACGATATGCAAACGTGCCGAAAGGACAAGTGAATGTGGTCTTGTCCTGGTCTTTTTCAGCGATGGGAATCTGATTATAGCCGGAGTAGCCATCAAGAAAGCAGTAGTACTCATGTCCGGCCAATCGTTCAAGCATCTGGTCAATGAAAGGTAGCGGAAAGTGGTCCTTCCTTGTTGCGGCGTTGAGTTTTCTGTAATCGATGCATACTCGCCACCCAGTCTGGGTGCGAGTAGGGATTAACTCGTTCGCCTCGTTGGTTATGACCGTTATGCCTGATTTCTTGGGGACAACGTGAATGGGGCTGACCCACTGGCTATCAGAGATAGGGTAAATGATACCACTATCCAGACACTTTACGATCTCCTTTTTTACAGCCTCCTTCATGACTGGGTTGAGTCGCCTTTGTGGATCCCTAACTGGTTTGGCATCATCCATCAGATGAATATGATGTTCAACGATCAGGGGACTAATCCCCTTGATGTCCGCCATTGACCAGCCAAAAGCTTGCCTATTGCTGTGCAAGACCGCAAGAAGGGCTTTCTCTTTCTCTGGAGCTAGAGAAGCCGAGATGATAACAGGGAGGGTCTCGTTCTCACCCAAGTAAGCGTACTTAAGGTGAGACGGCAAAGGCTTGAATTCGAGCGTTGGAGGTGAAACGATGGAAGGTAAGATTGGTGAAAAGGTCTCGAACTCAAAGGATTCCAGCAAATGTTCAAAATAAGTGTAAGCGACCGAGTTGGATGGTTTAGGTAACTCATTAGGAAATTCAAAGGATTCCAACTCGGGTGGTGACTGGCTAAGATCGGTCGAGAAAGTGAAACACTCGTAGTCATTGTCGGGCGTAGAAGCAGCAGCAGGTTCGAAGAGGAACGCACTAGTGGCGTTAAGGTTGTCGTGATCGAACAAAAACTCCTCGAATTCACACTCCTCCGGGGTGATCTCCTGGATTGAGCAAACGTCTAGTATATGAGCATTAGGTTCGGAGGGCAGATTCCCCAACCTAAAAATGTTGAGTTCAATTGTCATGTTTCCAAAAGATAGGTTCATCGAACCATTTCGACAATTGATCACAGCATTTGAGGTTGCAAGGAATGGGCGACCGAGTATCACCGGAATTTGATTCCGGGGGTTAGCTACATGCTGTGTGTCTAAAACAATGAAGTCAACGGGGAATATGAAGTCCCCAACCTTGATTAACACATTCTCTAGCTCACCTCTAGGATAGGTGATTGATCGGTCGGCCATTTGGAGAGTATAGTGTGTGGGTTTCGGCTCTCCTACACCTAATTGCTCATATACTGAGTATGAAAGCAGGTTAACACTGGCACCAAGATCCAAAAGTGCGCGGTTGATGTTCTTATCCCCAATGATAATAGAAATCGTAGGACAGCCAGGGTCCTTCCATTTTTTAGGTAAAGATTGGGTAAGAGCATCACTCACAGCACTAGCTAAGAAAACTTTCTTGGGTACCTGAGATTTCCTCTTTTTCGTGCACAAGTCCTTTAAGATTTTTGCATAGGAAGGGACTTGTTGGACAGCATCTAAAAGGGGAATGTTGATGTTAACCTACTTAAACAACTCCAGAATCTTCTCCATTTGTGGATTTTGTTTATTGGACCTCAGCCGGTTTGGAAATGGAACGTTTTTAAAATTGGTTGAGTCCAATGCTTGTGGAGGAGATTGTGGAGTTGGAATGGATCCCAGAGCTGGTGTTTTCGTGGAGTGAGAAATGGGTCCGTTTAGAGCAGAAGAAGAGGAAGAGCCTTTTGAAGAATGGAGAATAGGCTCAGAAGACGAAGAAGAAGAAGAAGCGAAAGAAGCGGCCGGGGTGTCATCGTCAATCCGTGTGCCAATGTAGTTTTGCAGCATCCTTCCAGATCTCAATGTAGTCACGGCACTCACATTATGGTTCTGTTGTTCAAGAGCAACATGTACATTATGTGGGTGAGCGGGATTTGGGAGTGGTTGAGATGGAAGCTTCCCTTTCTCTCGCTCGCTTAAGCCCGCATTCAGTTGTGCTATCTGGGCTTCGATGGTTTTGATGGTTTGCCCGTGAGCGGCAGTATGTTGCACCAAACACTGAATGGAAGACTGGATGTTGGCGGTGGACTGAGTTGATTGCTTTACAAATGCCTCCAGACTTCGTTCGAGCGAGGAAACCTTGTCGTTGTTTGACGGAACAAAGTTGTTTTGGGGAAAAGAATTGTTGGGTGCAAAGTTGTTCGTCTGATTTTGAAAAGGTTGGGGTTGGAAGGGCTGCTGAAATTGATGTTGAGTTTGTTGCTGAGCTTGTTGTTGCGGAGGAGGGGGCCTCTGAAAATTGTTGCCTTGGAATTGATGTGGGTTATGATTCCAGGTGAAGTTGGGGTGGTTCCTCCAACCGGGATTGTAGGTGGAAGAGTATGGATCGTTTCTTGGTTTTTGCTGAAATGCAGCATTAACCTGATCCTGTCCTTAAGATGGTGGATTGTAAGGACACTCTTCGGTTAGGTGAGATGGATCGGAACAACAAGCACAAATGGTACGAAGGGGAAGAACAGGGGCAGGAGCAAGAGATGAAAATTTGCTCTCTATCGCTTCAAGTTTTCTCGTTATTGCAGTCATTTCGGCTTTCATTGCAATAGAGGCATCGAGTTGGTGAATGCCTACCCTAGACTGACCAGTAGAAGCAGAGGAAGAAGAAGAAGTACTTGGTCTGGTGCTTTCCCACTAAAGCGTTTGTTCCGCAAGGTTGTCGAAGAATTGCCATGCTTCCTCGTCAGATTTGGACAGGAAGTGGCATTGACAAATGGTTTCCAACAACTGCTTGGTTGCTGGGTTCAGGCCCTCGTATAAGGTTTGGCAAAGTTGCCATTTCTCAATACCGTGGTGAGGGCACTGAACAAGAAGGTCTTTATACCGGTCAAAGCACTTCTAAAAAGGTTCAGTAGGAAGCTGGGAAAATTGGTTGATTTCGTTACGGATCTTCGCGGTTTTATGATTTGGATAGAATTTCTTCAGAAATGCTTTCACAAACTCATCCCAACTGGTTATGGAGTGGGAAGCAGTGCTATACAGCCACTTTTCAGCAAGATCGCACAAAGTGAACGGAATGACCCGTAGCCGTATAGCATCGTCTGACAGCTGGGTCGTTTTCATCATGGCACAAACATTCTGGAACTTGTTGATGAAGATATAGGCATCTTCAGATTCAAGCCCATGAAATTTCGGAAGCATGTTAATGAAATGGGGCTTAATTTCGAAATTATCCCCATTGGCCGGTGGAAGGGAAAGACAGGTGGGAAGTGCAGAGCGGGTGGGATAGAAACAATCCTGGAGCGCGATTCGCTGTGGCGCTACAACAGGCGGTGGTTGTGGGTTATTCACATCCATAGGAGGTGGAATCAATCCCGGGGGAGTCAAAGGGATGTTTGGATTAAATTCTGACATCGCGGAAGAAGAGGTTGGTGATGGTGAAGGTGAGGATGTATGAACAGAATTCCGGTCAACGTCGGAGTTGGCCGGCAAAGGTAAGGGTGAAAGAGGCGTGGAAGGAGTTTCGACGTCTGAGTCGATCGCGTAGTCAGTAGCGACTAACGTAACGCGGACTAGGCGGGCGCTAGTGTCCCGAGTCCAACCGGACATACACTAAACGAGTTTAGTGTAGTCAAAGCGGAGAAGGTGAGGGTAAGAAAACGTCAATGGAGAAATACGATGGGAGGTGAGTGAAAAAATGGATTCTGGCGACAAAGGGCAAGTTTTTATAAAAGTTTTTGTTTTGTATTTTTTTTTATTTATTTTTTTAGAAAGAGCTTTACAGAAATATGTACGGACTTACGGCTTCAAACAATCACAGACAAAATATGCACAATCACACCTAGATCTAAGGTCACCTAGGTCAGCTAGACAGCTCCTAACTGTTCCAAAGGGCTAGAAATAGGACCTCAAACCGCCTCTTCTCCGCCAATTGCGGCCAGGTAAATGCCAGGTATGTGGGAGGCTCCCCACTACATTATTAGTGGTCCTAATTAAATAACCACTTGCCTTAGACACACTTGCCTAGACACCGCAAAGTCAGGATAGGATAAACGGTCGATGCCTACAACCAGTCCTCTGTCCTATTGAGCACGACGTCCTTAGGGCTGAGTCTAGTATTTTTTAATTAAATAATGGTCAATGCATATGCTTTTTGTGATTTCTGGGGTCCTGGGAAGGGTGATGAAATCCCCACCCAATCTGGATTGGTTTCAAGCCCTTTAAAGTCCGATTAAAATATGCAAAGCGGTAACAATCAACTGCAATCAATTTTTTATTTTTTAGCGCGGCGCAAAGAATCCTGCACAAAAAACAATTTATTGGAAGGGGGAAGAGAGTTTGCGGAAAGAATGCTGCAGAAAACACAGTTCAGTGGAGTTCAGAGGAGTGGGGAAGGGGCTAGAAATACTCACAGGAAATTTGGGATGCTGACAACAGCAAACAGCCGCGGTTCCGCGGCCAGAGAGCGCTTATGCCACGGTTCCGCGGCTATAATGTGGAATTGGGCCTTCAATTTTCTTGTGTGTGCTTGATGGAGTGTCCTCTTCTTGTCTGGAGCTCCTGAAACTTGATTTGCTCACTGGGTTTGCTCCAGAATTTTTTCAGTAGACTGTTGGTTCCGTCTTGATACACCGTGGTGTAGCCGCGAGATATGGGTCTAACTTCCCACGTCTTTGGCACTGAACTCGACCTTCTTTTTATCCTGCACACTTGCACAAAAACTAATCAAAACTAACAAGATGATTTTTACAATGTATTTTTTTTGTTTTGTTTTTCGGTTATATTTATATTCACAAATTAACCCGAATTTACACAAAGAAATAAACTATCGTCTCCCCGGCAACGACGCCATTTGATTGTTGTGGTTTTGCGTGCTTAGTTAATTACCGCAATCAAGTCGGTTTCGCTTGTAGCTAGCCAGTTGAGTACGGGTCGTCCGCAGGGAGATGTGAATCTTTTTCTATATACTTTAACGAGTTAAGTCCAAATGTCCAGGTTTGTTTGAGATTAACTATGTGTTAAAATGTATATAAACAGAGCTTGTTAGGGTTAAGATTGGGTTAGTTTGAGTTAGGAGTCACTCCCTTCTTTCGTTGCCACTCTTAATATCGGTGTTACGGTAATCGGCAACAACGGGGATTAGCACGACTAGGAAGGAACTTGCGAGTATAAGCTAGGCTTTCCAACGCTTAAGTTCTTCCTTTCGGAGCTTGTCCGTCCGTTCTTGGCTCTTAGGCTTAACCTCCGGTTAATTCAACCACAACCGGTCTCACTAAGGAATCACCGCTATCATGTAGGATAGGGTGCCGTAGGGAGCGGAGTGTGGTTCAATTAACGGAAGTCCGAATTAAGATGTTGGGCAAGAAAAGAGTGAGAGAGATTTCCATCTCTCAAACTTTCCTTATCCTACCCTGACAAGTAAGAAAACTACTCACCCAATACAAAAAAAACGAAAATACAACAAAAGGAGGAAGATAGAAAGAAAGAGGTTAGAAAATTACAACTAGCTATTTGAAACCTCACTTTGGCAAGGATGAAGCTTAAGCATCATTGTTGTTAAGGATAAAGAAAAAGAGAAAAACAAACAAACAAACAACAAATAACAACAACTAGATTAGCAAATGAAAAATACAAGCAATTATAATTAACAACATAACAAGACAAGCATGATAACAAAAAGAACTCTTTTATTCATCACTTCACTCATAAAAGCTCACTACAAGATTTTAATGGAGAAAAGATGAAAAGGGGAAGAAGAACAACAAAGTATATCTAAAATTTAATACAAGAATTAAGCACCCTTGGCTTGGCAAGTTCTGGGCTATTTATAGGCAGGAAACAGAGAACCTGGGGCAACATTCTGAACAAACATGAATTGACCAAACAGCCCCTAAAAATTAACCACCTGCCGAGTCAGCTTGGCTGCGGATCCGCGGCCGAGTCAGCTTGGCTGCGGATCCGCGGCCAAGTCGTCATGTTGGCCGCGGATCCGCGGCCTTATTGGGGAGTTGGCTCCTCAAATTTTGTGGTTTTCCCTGGTTTTCTGTACTCTTCAGTGTGGTATATGTGGTTTCTCAGAAGCTCTTCAAATTTCTTCCAGATTTTCAGCAGATCAAAAAGTGATTTGATATGGATCTTTTGCCATGATTTTTCTTGAGCTCCGTGTAGACATGTTGGATCTTGTGTTGACATTGTGCTTTATGCATGAAAATGACCATCGATTTGCCATTTTGTCCCTTAAACTGGTGTGTAGCAACATACGGATAGAGAGTAGAGACCCGTATTTATCTGTGGTTGGCAGTAATCCAGAATTTGTCGCGCTTTTCCATGAATTTCACTGTTTAGCGATGAGAACCTATATCCTGCAATTATCTAGCAAACGTGTCTCAAGAGTACCTACCTACAAGCAATATGATAAAAAATGGGCGGTATAAAAATGCAAAAATCTGATATGAACAACGGCGCATAAGGATAGTAGTCTGCTGATGATGACCCTCTAATAGGCTCTTAATAGCCTCAAGCCGTACCATTTGCTCATTGATAGGAGCTACAACGGTAGGTGGTGGTGGTAATGTAGGCCGTGGAGTATTGCCGTTGACATTTGTGCTGGTATTGTTCGGAGTTTCCATCACCTTGATATAAAAAATAGGTTAGGATAAATTCAAGGAATTTGAAATGCAAGTAATGTCAATATTTGTTGAATTCATTAATTCTTGTGGTATATTTTTTACGATTTTATGCAAAACTGACCTATATGGGCCACCAACAAAACCTGTCACCCCCCGCTTCCCAGTAGACGGAAACGGTGACGTGGCAAGCCCATGGCATATTAATCCAAAGAAGATCATTCTTTAAATAAATGTACTAAGCGTATTGAAAAAATAATACACAATGAAAGAATAAATGAAGACTGTAAAATTTTTCAACAAATATCTTTATTTACATTCAACTTCAAATATTTACAAGTACAAGAGTTTTAGCTGGAAAATAAATACAATAAAAGAAAATACCTAAACATGTGGTATACATAAACTGAAGAAAAGTGAAGCTAGGCTAGTCCTGAGTAGAGATCCGATTGTAGTCCTCCTCTCCGTCTCAACCGTATCTAGCAAACATTCCAAAAGAAGAAAAGTCGGTGGAATGCCCGTCAGCGAACTAGCGATCGGTAAGTCCCAAGGATAAAGTAAGAGTAAAAAAATGACAAGTTTAGAATATATAGATGACGAGCAAGAGTATAAGTTCATGGGTAAATATGTACTATAGGTCTCTATATGGTCACTATTTTAATGTTAAGTTCCAAAATGCAGCCGTAGAAATATTCACAAGCTTAAGAGTAGGGCCCAGGAGCAAGGAAACACGGGCTCATTTCATGTGTTAGTATCGAGACTCTAGGCTGTGGATGAGTCAACCCGACTGGTATTCAAGTAAAATAAAAAAAGATTAATACAAGATTCATGAAGCTTCGTTGGATTCATACAAGAAACTATCCCAAGCACCCTGAGTATAATATATTATAACTGGTTAATATACCTAATTGATTTGATCGATTGATTAACATGTCTTGATCGAAACCATAAATTGCGAAAGGTGTAGAATGTAGTTGAGTGAATCAAGTAATATGCGAGTCATGACATTGGCAATCTTAGTTCGAGTCAAGTTGGTTCGAGTAGATTGGATTTGAGTTCATGTTCAGATTTAGATTCGAATTGGGTTAGAGTTCGAATTTTATTCGAGTTCGAGTTCATGTTTATGTTCGAGTTTAGATTCGAGTTTAGGTATTTTCATGTAAAATGATGTAAATTGTTAAAAATCTTATATTCGGGAGTTCCCTCAAAATTTAAACATAATAAAAGAACTAAGCTCTGTTAAAAATTTGTTGAGGCAGCACCTTACGTGCCCCTCATGAGGGCGCCAGCGCTTTAGGATTAAATCCTATGGTGACGCCGCACATGAAGCTCACATGGGTGCCAATGTGCAAAGCATAAGAGTATCTAGAATTAAATTCTTAAATGGCACCCATGTGTATAACACGTGAGCGCTGGCGCCCAAGTTAAAATCAAGTAGAATTAAATTCTTCATGAGGATATTTCCCTAAAATTTTGGATACTCTCTGTTAAACAGAGCCGTTGGATCATCAAATAATAGAATTAAATTCTATTCTGAGAAATATTTTTTCTCAATCTTTACAAACAAAAAATGTTTGCTTTCTGTAAAACAGAGAGCCCCTGGATTAAAAATTCAATGGCGATTAAAAATCACCGTTTTACAAAATAAATTCTGTATATGGGAAAATATTTTCTCAATCTTGCTAAAAATAAGAAAACATATTCTGTAAAACAGAAACAACTGGATCAAATATCCAATGGTGGGTAAAATTTCCCAAATCAATTTTGAGACCAATTAAATCAATTGGAATCTCTCAATGAGAGATTTTCTCAAAACTAATTAACAATTTGCCTCTATTATATAAAGGACCCGAGACTTCAAGTCTCAAATAGAGAGAACCCCCACCCCCATAAGTTTCTAAAAAAATACAGAAAGCTTCCAAAACAACAGAGAACTAAATTCTCAAGAAAAGAAGAAGACTTTCCTCCTCAAAACACTAGGTAAAGAAAACAAAGAGATGAAAATATCTTTTTTTACATATCTAAGAGTTTAACCCTTCTCAAAAAACATAGTTTTTCCTTTGGATCAGAGATCCACAAGACAAGTCTTGCACAAGTTGAGAATTTAATTCTCATAGGGAAGATCTTGTACTTGAGAATCAAAAATTCAGAAAAGAACTAGGTTAAAAAGAAAGAAAAAGGAAAAGAACATGTATTCTGGGAATTTAATTCCTCCAAAATTAGGGTTTAACCCTACATAAAGAACTTGATTCTTATAAAAAGAAAAGAAGAACTTAGTCATCTAATAAAAAAACGAACCAAGGTCTTCAAAATAGAGATCTTGATGATCATTAATGGCCAAAATGGTATTAACAGAGATTTAATCTCTAAAAAAGAAAAGAGATTAGCGCCTTACATGTTCCCCACGTGGGCGCCCTCCCAATAGCGCCCAGCGCCTTCCGTGAAAAACACGCGAGCGCCCAAAGCATAGGGTCAGCGCCTCACGTGAAATACACGTGAGCGCTGAATCTAAGTGCTTAGCACTTCATATACAGCCAAAACGGCTGAATGCTTAGCACTGATTGGGTAGCGCCCAGAGTCTCATGTGCTCCTCATGTGGACGCCACATAAAAAGTGTTTAGCACATCATATACAGCCAAAACGGCCTAGAGCTTCGTACTGATTGGGCAGTGCCCAGCGTCTCACGTGCTCCTCACGTGGGCATCATACAAAAATATTTAGCATTTCATACATAGCCAAAACGGCTAAGTGCTTAGCACTGATTAGGTAATGCCCAGCGCCGCACGTGGATGCTATATAAAAAAGTGTTTAACATTATATATATAACTGAATGCTTAGCACTGATTGGGCAGCGTCCATAACTAAAGGCTTCACATGATACCCATGTGAGTGCCAGAGCCTCAAACAAGTGCATAATACTTTCGCATAAAAAGGGGGCTGAACAAACAGATCCTAAATAAGTGCTTAGCACATTTGAACAAAAAAAAAGACTGAGCATACTAAACCCAAATTGGTTTAGTCTCTCTAAAAAGGTTTTCTTAAAACTGATCCCAAACGCTCTGTTATTGGATCTGAAATAAAAATGATTCTCGAAATTTTGCTAAGTTGATCTTAGTCTCAAATATGGCTAACGTATCTGTTCATATCATAATATTGCATTATTATATTCCCCATGCCTAGTCATTTTACAAATAAACAGGTGCTTTTGACCCATGTCTGCTACATAGTTGCAGGTTACAGATTCTCGGGACAAAAACAGTGAAAAAGACAAAAGACGGTACAAAAGTGAGACTACGACCAATAAATGTTGGAATCTTGATCAAGCCTACACGAAAATCAGTTCACAAAGTACAAGGCAGTGCAAGGTTCAAGACTTCATCACGAAGCAACGGTAAAAGTCCACTACAATTATTCACTGTGGAGATCTGGAAGAACACTAGAAGCCAACCTGAGAAAAGAACCAAAGAAATAGGAAGACAAAAACACCCAGAAGCATCGCAGAAAAAATGAAGCACTAAACTCCCAACTTGGCCGCGGAACCGCGGCCAAGGCATGCTATTGGCCGCGGAACCGCGGCCGGGTTAGGCCCGTGTCGGTGGGAAAAATTTCGGTGCGCTGCGGATCGTTGACTTGGTCTTTTTCTTAGGGGGTATTTTTGTAAAAGCAGACATGACGCGATTGTAACCCTAGGGTTTTCTATGAATCTATAAATAGAGACCCTAATACCTCTTTTGAGGTATGCCTCCTTTCATTAATAAAATTCAGATTCCTTTTGGAGAGCATCGATACCTCTTTTCATATCATCTATTCAGATCTGACAACCCTGTGTAAATGTTTGGAGAGAGCCATCTATAAAGTAAGTAGTTTTATTTAATTGCCCTAGTTTAGATCTTTAATTCTTTGCCCTAAATAGATAGATAGCATGTTTTTCAATTCCCTAATGAGCGAGTAGTCTCCTCGCTTGTTAGGGTTAGTTTTAGGGAAGGCTTTTGAGAGATGAGATCCCTCATCCCTTTCTTGCCCATCACATATAATCAATAGGACTCCATGCATACATACACACACCGCTCTCTACGGCACCTTATCCCACGAGATAGCGGTGATACCGTAGTATAAAGGCCCGGTTGCGCGTGTTTTCCATGGAGGTTAGGGTAAGGATTGATAAAGGAAGGATAAGAACCTAGAGGAAGAAACACCTTCCCGAATGGTTCTATTCCTCTTTATTAATAATTACCATAACACCTCATAGATCTTAATTTGGGTAAAGAAAGCAGTGAGATTTATTTACATTTGCGGTTACTAAATATTTTTGATTCATCTTTTGAAAGCGCATAAGCCGATCAAAATCTATAAATCAAATGGCGCCGTTGCCGGGGATGGCGTGTTATTTTCTTTTTGCAATTTCGGGTTAATATAAAATTAAAAATATCATAAAAACTGAAAAATTAAAATATATATATATATAAATTTATCATTTTGTTATTTGTGAAGGGTATTTTTGTTTGAATTTTGCAGGATCTACAATCAAGTTCGGATCTGGAAATCTCAAGAGATCAAAACAGAAAACCAAAGATCTGAAAAAATAGGGGGAAATCAAAACAGAGGAACAGAAAAAATCTGGGGATCTGAACCGTTCGGTTGACCGCAGAACCGCCGCTCGAGGCCACCTCCGACCGCACATCCGCCGCGGCTTGGTCGATTCAGCACGTGGAAAAAAAATCTCGGGCTCTAAGCCGCTGCCTCCACCGTGGAACCGCCGCCCGAGGTGCCCTATGGTCGCGGAAGTGCCGTGAGTAGGTGACGTCAGCCTCTGGAAAAAGCGCTGTAATTTTTCTTTCTCTCTCCTTTGCAACCTAAAATATCTCCTCTGTGGATTTTCCTGCAGGATTCTTTGCGCTTAAAAATCTCTCCCCCTTCCAATAATTGATTTTGTGCAGGATTCTTTGCGCCGCACTTAAAAAAAAATTGATTACAAGTGATTGTTACTGCTTTGCATATTTTTAATCGGACTTTAAAGGGCTTGAGACCAATTCAGATTGGGTGGGGATTTCATCACCCTTCCCAGGACCCCAGAAATCATATAAGGCATATGCATTAACCATTAATTAATTAAAAAAATACTAGACTCAGCCCTAAGGACTTCGCGCTCAATAGGACAGAGGACTAGTTGCAGTCATCGGCCGTTGATCCTAACCTGACTTTGCAATGTCTAGGCAAGTGTGTCTAAGACGAGTGGTTATTTAATTAGGGCCACTACTTGTAGTGGAGAGCCTCCCACTCACCTGGCACTTACCTGGCCGCAATTGGCGGTGAAGAGGCGGTTTGAGGTCCTATTTCTAGCCCTTTGGAACAGTTAGGAGCTGTCTAGCTGACCTAGGTGACCCTAGATCTAGGCCTGATTGTGCATTTATGGTTGATTGCATTTGTGTCAAAGCCCTTTATCGAAAATCTTTTTTTCCAAAAAGTTCCAAATAAAAAAAGGGAAATTTTTAAAAAGACTTGCAACTTTTGTCGCTAAGAAATCCTTGCACACCATTTCCACCCACATTCTTTTTCTTCTCCTTTTTACATCATGGGTACCCCACCTCACAAATCTCTTGCCGAACTTTGGTACCCTGAACCAAACTTTGCCTCTAACGTGAATTGTTTCGATCGATTTAAGGACGACCCCTCCATGCCCAAAATTTCTTTGAAAGATTGAATAGAAGCGTCTAGGAGAAACAGTTCGACTTTGCAATCCATTTTGTATCAACCATTTCAACCTTCATCACCTTCGTACGTTGATACCACTTTTTCGAGTCCTGTTGTAGCTCCTAAACTCATGTCTATTGTTGAACACATTGAACTATCTCATAACCGATATTTCACTCCTCTCCACACTTCGAGTTCTTTGGATCAACAAGTCCATTCACCTTTTTATCCAAATGTTGATCCCACTCCTGTCCAACCATCCAATTCCTACCATCCCTACCCGACTTTCCCACCCTCACTAGACATTGCTTCGACACAACCATTTGAGAGTTTCACGTATCCAAACAATTTTGAATCTTTTACCGAAAACCCTTCACAACCCATGTCTAGTTTGGAACAGTCGTTGGAATCATATATTTTAGCAACAAACAAAATGATGAGGAATGTGGATGCGTCCATAGCCGCCCTTAGACAACCTAGTGAACTGGTAGCTAGTTTCCAACTAACTCCAAAAATTCCAATGTATGAGGAGGCGGTTGGACAGAGTGAGAATTTGAGAGGAGAGAGTGAGTTCTACACACTTCCAAATCAAACCTACCCATACCCAATTGAATCCCGCAACTCCGGTTTTGAATATCTATCAAGTGTACCAAATGATTCATCAGTTGAAAATAAAACATTTAATGAGTTGTGCGACTTTGTAGTGCTTCATTTGCCAGATTGTGAAGAGTCTCTTTCGAGTGAAACCACACCTAATCCTTTCGATCTTTACACCTCCAATTTAGAACCTGAATTGATAAATATCCATGCTTTTGATGAGGTGTCTGAAAAAATTGATTTTCACTTGATTGAGGATATAGACGCCGGGAATATTTTGGATGATGAACCCGTAAATTTGACTAAAATTTTATCTCCAATTCATCATCCCGAGTCATTAATTGTTTCTCCCGAACCTCATGTGCATCTTAATTTTGATGATAATGGCATGGATAGGATAAATTTTGAGGAGAATTATGAGGACAGTATTGACGAGAGTATTGAGGATAATATTGAGGATGAACCATTTTTGTTTGATGTGTCGGATTTTCCAATTCATCCTCCTGAACCTTTAACTGTTATACCTCCTAAATCAAACCCCCTCCTTTCCATCGTTCCGATCACGCAAAAGATCTCGCTTGAGGACTGTAAGCTTGAAAATTTTCTGTTTGATCACAACGGTCTTGACGCCACTAGTGCATTCCTCTTTGAATCTGACACCGTTCTCACAGCTGATAACGATTACGAGTGCTTCACTTTTTCGGACGATGTTGAAAACTCACCGCCTGAGTTTGAGTCATTTACATTTTCAGATGAGTTAGTTGAACCATCAGACTCGGTTGCTTACAGTCAATTCGAACCATTAATGGAATCCTTTGAGTTCGAGACAGATTACTTAGGTGAGATTAAGACTATCCCTAAATCATTTCCTTTCGTCCTTCCTATCGTTTCGACCACGCAAGACTCCGTCGCGTTTCCATTTTCAATGGAGGGTTTACCAAGTTCGACGTACCCATGTTTTCTTGCGAATCTTGAGGGATTTGACCCCATTTCTCGACGGGTTGATAAATTAGCACAATCGCTTTTAACACAACAGTCATCACAAATTGTGCTAATTTATTCACTCAATTTACACCCTCAAGATCGTGCTACACTTCTTTCTCTTTTCCGCCTTTCTTCTCCTCCACCGAGACTTTATTCCACTCTTCCTCCTATACGGTCTCGTGTGCGTCTCATTTCTTTTCTCTATACCCCATTCTTTCACCAACCCTACCATTATCACGATAAAAATTTTGAATGGTTGGTGCTGACTTTTGGCTTGTGTAAGGCCTTGTTTAGTTTGGGGAGGATCTTGTTGTATATATGTATATATATTTTTTGTTTTTCTAATAAAAAAATTCAAAAAAATAAAAAAAAATTATAAATAAATAAACAGGGGAGTGCCGACATCTTGACCCTCTTGGTGTAGCATGACAGTGAGGACACTGTCAAGCTTAAGTTTGGGGTATGCTCGGTAAGCCTTCTTCCTTCGCATTCATGTGTATATTTTTGCATTTGCATACTTATTTTAAAACCCATAAAAATTTGAAAAAATTTCTAAAATTATAAAAATTAAAGTATTCAATTTTGGCCATAATTGACTTGAGTTTGACAAATAGGTTAACTAACTAGGAACAACTAGATCTAGACTTAGTAAATTAAAAACCCTAAAAATAACCTTTCTTAAAGTTTAACGGTAGAAAGTATATGTCTTTGTAGTTTTTCTAGAAATAGGCAAATTTTGAGTTCACTTCTTGGGCTAAGTTAAAACAAGGGAAAAGTATTGATATTTTTATTAGAGTATAAGTTTGAAAAATAATTCCTAGCTTAAGTCTAAATTCTAAAAATATATACCCTACAAAATTGCACAAACACGAACCTTGAAACTTGGAATAGTAGAAGAGACCTTGAAATGCTCTTGTCTAAAGTCCTTGGTATGTAGAAAAAAAAAATACAAGTGTGAATAAAGAGATAATAAAAAAATGAACACTGGTTTTTGTGATTACTTAAGGCTGCAAAAATAGAAAAATATTAAGCGAGGGTGCTTCATCACCTAGTGCCTTAGACCAACTGGTTTGGGAGTCACTGCTAAAGTTTTAGGTGTTACAAGACTAGAAATTACGCTTTAATGTGCAAACACATCTTGTAATCGGTTGTTGGTACCTCAAGAAGTATTAACGATCGCATGAAGGATGTGTGAGCGAAATTCATCTAAAAATTCACCAATTAAGAAGTGCTTTGGACAACGGACAAGAGTATGATTGCTTGATTTGAATTTCCAAGTGTAGGGGTGATTTATACACACACGTAGGGGTATGTGATTGGGGTTTAGATAAGAGATAAGAATGAAGAATAGGACTTGTATCTTTTATAGAGATGATAAAAATTCCTAAGTTGAGATAGAACCCTAGAAGAAAAACTTAAGAGATGCCGAAAGCTAAGTAAGTCTACAGAAAATATATAATCTTAAGTTAAATGATAAGGAAGCGTGAAGAATATGGGTGGATAATTTACGAGTCGAAGATAATAGAATTCCTTGTTAGAAAACCTAATTGAAGAATAAAAGTTAATGGGCTTAATTGATAGGATTTTGTGGGTAGTATCCGCTGAAAACCCTCAGGAGACAACACTCCTCCTACTAGGGACACCTAGAGATTTAACGGCTTATTGTACGAGCTCAGTGCAATCGCGATTCCCTGCGAAAGTGAGATTAGGATTTTGTTGAGAATAAAAACTAGGTTTGCTCGAGGACGAGCAAAAGATAAATTTGGGGGTATTTGTTCATATCATAATATTGCATTATTATATTCCCCATGCCTAGTCATTTTACAAATAAACAGGTGCTTTTGACCCATGTCTGCTACATAGTTGCAGGTTACAGATTCTCGGGACAAAAACAGTGAAAAAGACAAAAGACGATACAAAAGTGAGACTACGATCAACAAATGTTGGAATCTTGATCAAGCCTACACGAAGATCAGTTCACAAAGTACAAGGCAGTGCAAGGTTCAAGACTTCATCACGAAGCAACGGTAAAAGTCCACTACAATTATTCACTGTGGAAATCTGGAAGAACACTAGAAGCCAACCTGAGGAAAAAACCAAAGAAATAGGAAGACAAAAACACCCAAAAGTATCGTAGTAAAAATGAAGCACTAAACTCCCAACTTGGCCGCGGAACTGCGACCAAGGCATGCTATTGGCCGCAGAACCGCGGCCGGGTTAGGCTCGTGTCGGTGGGAAAAATTTCGGTGCACTGCGGATCGTTAACTTGGTCTTTTTCTTAGGGGGTATTTTTGTAAAAGCAGACATGACGCGATTGTAACCCCAGGGTTTTCTATGAATCTATAAATAAAGACCCTAATACCTCTTTTGAGGTATACCTCCTTTCATTAATAAAATTCAGATTTCTTTTGGAGAGCATCGATGTCTCTTTTCATATCATCTATTCAGATCTGACAACCCTGTGTAAATGTTTGGAGAGAGCCATCTGTAAAGTAAGTAGTTTTATTTAATTGCCCTAGTTTAGATCTTTAATTCCTTGCCCTAAATAGATAGATAGCATGTTTTTCAATTCCCTAATGAGCGAGTAGTCTCCTCGCTTGTTAGAGTTAGCTTTGGGGAAGGCTTTTGAGAGATGAGATCTCTCATCCCTTTCTTACCCATCACATATAATCAATAGGACTCCATGCATACATGCACACACCGCTCCTTACGGCACCCTATCCCACGAGGTAGCGGTGATACCGTAGTATAAAGGACCGGTTGCGCGTGTTTTCCATGGAGGTTAGGGTAAGGATTGATAAAGGAAGGACAAGAACCTAGAGGAAGAAACACCTTCCCGAATAGTTCTAATCCCCTTTATTAATAATTACCATAACACCTCATAGATCTTAATTTGGGTGTAGAAAGCAGTGAGATTTATTTACATTTCCAAACCTCCCCGAGACCTAACCCTAGCAAGATTTAGATCTAGATAAGCAAGATTTAGATCTAGATAGATTTAGTTTTTAGATTTAATCAATAAGATCTGACACCCATCGGAATTAACTCGTAAGAGCGATTAGGAAATTCACAAAATCCCTGTGGACCGACCTGTACTCACCGGCTAGCTATAAGCGACGCCGTTCTTGATTGCGGTTTAGAAATATTCTTTGACATACGAATCAGTATCCTTAGTTAAAAATAAATTGAGCCCAAATACTCATATATTTAAATTAATCTTAATCTTAAATTAGATTAACAGTTCTTAAATAAAACAAACCCAAATCTAAAATATACGAATTTGGACTGATCCGCACCCTACGGGCGACGATATAAACTAGTCTCTGTATATAATCCACGGGCAACCAAAATAAATAAAAATACACACGACACGAAGTGAACTGCTGGAGAAGGAGAAAGTGTTTATCGCAACGCGATAATGTAATTAACTGCAGGGCTTGCTTCTGCACAGAAGAGCGTCCCCACAATCAAAAACCCCTCACAAATGAGGAGGAATCTAATAAAATCACGCTACAATGATCGCGTCTGTCCAAACCTCTGATATATGGTGCCATAAATCAAATTGGTATCTTCGGAGAGCTGGATGGATAAGTCCAAATAGTATCTGCCCCCAAATTCAGGCTAGACGTCCCAACATCTCGGTCCGGTCTTTCGGCGGTAAATAGAGAGAAATTGGCAACTGATGCACATGGACGGCAGGATTTGTGTCTTTTTCCAAGATAATTGTCATTTGATAACTCCATTAATTTTTCTAACCTGAATAGGCAAGCACTCATTTTCTCCGACTCCCCGAGACTTAAGAGAAATGATACCGCTTAAGCCTATATTAATTTATAGTCCTTAATATTGTTTGTTTACATTGTTTTATTCCTCGAGGGGATTTTATGAAAAATAGATTAATATTGTTTAAAATAATCTTGAGGATGATTTGTAATATTTAGGGTTTTCATAAACATATACTTTGGTTTTTTGGGTATTTTAGTGATAAAAACCTAGCTTTTAAAACTTTATGGTATTTTTATGAAAACCAGCTCTTTTGGAAACTTGTTGTTATTTTATTAAAAATTCTAATCTTTCATTTTAAAAATATAGTTTCATAATATGTTTTTATTGAAAATACGAATTCATTATTTTATATAATTTTCCAAAATTTAGTTTTATTTAGAAAAGCCGTATTTCTTAAAAACCGTATTTTTATTTCCTTTCGAGACCGAATACTCCGTGAGGAGTTCTGCATCTCGCTCTACTGTCCTAAGAATGTTCGATAATCCACATCATCCATTAGCGGGTCCCTTAACGAGAGTTGTAGAGGCGTAATTGCCAAGGATTAAAAAAATACCGATTAAAAGAAACACGTTTTTGTAAAAGTGTGGTATTTTAATGTAAAATATATTCTTTAAATTAGCCATATGTTTATAATATCGTGCTATGCAACTATAGTGTGCGTGTGGGGTAGGTCGTTACCCCGTGAAGTTTTCCTAAAAGTATTTTTAACAATTATTGAAATGAGGGTTATACTAAAGTTTATAGTATTTTAATGAAAAGTTCGTTATATGATTGTTTTACATGAAAATTTTGGTTAAACTAAAAATTCAATGATTGTAAACAAAGTTGCAAGTGGCGTGAGAAAGTTAGTTTGACACTTTTATGCTTAAAGTGGGGAGTACAAAGATTAAACTCACACATATCGGAGTTAACTCCACTTTACCAATATGTTTTTAGAATATGATTTGAGATGAAAGAAGAAGATAAAAGAGGGACTTACTAGTTTAAAGCATTAACAAGGATGAGGGGAAGACTTCGTTTTGTGGTGTTCGTCGAAAAGGCTTCAGTTGTCGAGTTTGGCTTACTACTCCATTTGGGTGCTTAACTCCACTTGGTAGTTAGAGAGTTTGAGAGAATTTTTGCTAGAAATTTCAGAATGGGGAAGAGCTAGGGCATGGGTTGATATTTATTGTGAAGAATTAGGGTTTGGGAATTAAAAATTTGGATTAAATGAATTAAAATGATATTAAATGGTGAATTGAAGAGTCTCTGTTTGATTGCAGAAAAATCAAACAGTGCAGGGGAATTGAGGGGAGTCGAAAGGACAAGTGTGTAAAGCACAGAGGCAATTGGGCACATCCGAACCGTCGGCGAAGGGAAAAAGAGCAAAACGGGCGGTCGGATTTAATTGTTTTGTCTCGAGATTCGTGGTACGTGGTGAAATCAATGTGTACACCTCATTGCGCTTTTTTGATTTTTCTGAAACTTTTCGTTTCTCCGTTAATTGCACGTGCAACTCTTGAGCTTCCGAAAAATTAAAAAGAACAATCTTTAAAAATAAATGGGTTTGATGGGATTCGAATGCACAGGCTATATCGCAGCAGTGTAGAGGTTTTACCAGTGAGTTACAAGTTGCTTCTTAATTTTATTAAACAAATATAACTTATAACTCTTACACAGGCTATAATACCCTCTTCTAAATAATAACAAGAAATTATTGTACAGGAACTTCAGAGTCGTTACAATGGTGGTCCAGTGTATTACCGTTGGATGTATCCTATCGAGAGATATGAAAGTTTTTATTATTAATCATTTAAATTGCAAAATATTATCATGGATTATTAATATCTATTATTTTCAACAGATATCTATTAACTTTAAAAAAAACTATATCCGCAACAAGTATCGTCCTTAAGGTTCAATTGCGGAAGGTTATCTCTTGAAAGAAGTGACGTCTTTCTGTGATCGTTTCCTGAACGACGATTTTAGGACGAAACTAAACAAACCGCCGCATGTTCCTGACAGTCCAATTAGAGCAGGAAGGCTAAAAAACATATCTTACAATCTCATTGACGGTTTACATATGTTCATCTTGCTAAACAGCGAATGTTTTGCTAAATATGAAAAGTAAGTTTTTCTAATTTCATCCATTTAAACAGTTTGAAATTAAGTATAATCTAACCGATATAACTGTAAATTAACGAACAAAGCGCACAAAACTATACTCAAGAGATCGAATCTTAGGACGTGGTCAGATGACAGAATCGAGGAAGAACAGAGACGCACTTTGGTCGCTTGGTGTAAAGAAGAAGTTAACAGACAAATGAATCGTGGTGAGCAGATTAATAAAGAGGTCCAAGACCTTTTAATCGGTCCATCGAAAGGACAGAACGCATTAGAGCTATGCAAAACAGCGGCGTCGCAATCTCCGGCGACAAAGAAAATCCCTATTACGGTGTTCTTGAGCAGATTATAGCGGTCTTATATATTCATCTGCCTCATTTTTTATATTCCAATGCATATGGTACAATACCAAGTTTGAATGCGGTATGAAGGTCGATGAATAAAAACTCACTTTAGTAAATACCAAACGGACAACCTACGAATACAATAACTTTATCTTTCCATCGATAGCAACACAAATATATTATTTTCGAGACTTAAAGAAGGTTGACTGGAGTATTGTTTGTCGTTGGAAACTAAGAGATTATTATAATATGTCGACGTTGAGTGACTTTGAAGATGAGAGTGACGAGAAAGAGGCGATAACATGTCTCAGTCCGTCTATTGAACGTACCAACGATCCAAACCATTATGTGCCGTCCATCAATACGATAGTAAGACATGGCATCAACCAAGTGATTGTCACAGATCAAGATTTGATAATCCATCCAACGAATCTTCAGCTAATGCATCGAACAAACGTGCTAGGTAATGAAATTGATCTAAATGTTCTAAATTTTTAATGTATGTAAGCAAAATTTTAATATTTGAGTAAATATATAGGGTTTGATGGGAGGTTGTGGCTCCAGCTCTAGACATTATAGGAAAGGACGTCTAGATGAGATTGGTGAGATGTCAGCAACTGCTGCGTCGGAGGCAACGCCTACCCTTACCCACACCCCACGTACTAGCGCCGCTCCTACCAGTGACCCTCCTACCGCCCCTCCTACCATGGCCCTCCTACCGGCGTCCCTACTATAGGACCCCACCACCCTCAACAGCCGCAACACCACAGAACCCGCTGCCTACCCTTATTAGTGGGGTAGCAGATCCTCCTACCCCAGCAACTCTTCCCGCACATGGTGTGTGTGTGTGTGTATTCATATTTTAGTTTTCTATTAAAATAATTTATCGAATCATCTAACAGTTTATTGTTTGCAATCATGTATGGTACTAACGGGACGGGGTCCGGCGTCGGTTCTAGCGCCACGTCGGGAACGTCAGGTATAATCATTATTGCTTAAATATTTTAAATAACGATTGTCATTTAAATTTTTCAAATTCTATATACATATTTTGAATATTATAATATTGTGTCCATATATCTATCTTTTTTCAGGCCCCACCAATGCTAGGACGAGGGGTCCTACTAGGCCCTCCTCCTTCAGGCCTGCCCCAGGTGCTACTCCAAGGACGCTGGAGTGTACCGTGTCAGGTGTGCCTATTGGAGACTACTCGACCAAATGGGGGAATTACATAGGAGCGGAGATCCATACCTACTATAGGTACTCGCTCCATATTAGATGGAGCCCATGCCAGACCGACTATGTTCGGCAGTTTTTTGCAGCGGACACAGTATCATATAACTTTTTATATATTTAAATTTTTGCAATTTCATACGCATGGACATTACAGATTTATTGGCCTCATCGGCGAGGATGGCGTTCCTACGTTGTTCGATGCACATCGGGCCATATAATGGGTCATATCTGAGTGCCAGGCTATCAAGAGGAGATGCCAATATGACGTAAGGAAGCAACATTACATTCCTGGACCGCGGCTACCTGAGGGGAGCAGGAGGCGATGGTGGAGGCCATTTTTCGGGATGTCCCGAGAGAGAATTGGCCACAGCTGGTTGCGTATTACAAGCGGGATGATGTTCAAATATAAATTTAATATTTAAAATTATAATAATATAACATGAAATCTTAGTTTGTGATATATAATATTATCTTCTTTATATTTACAAGGCGACGTCGGTTCGTAACAGTAAGAACCGGAACAATGGCGTCAGAGAATGCACTATCCCAATCTAAGGGAAGCGGTCGTGGGCTAACGCCCAGCACCAGCTTGTGAGTATTTCGACGTTTAAGAATATATGTTTTCTTTGTCGAAAATTACTTATTGAAATAAATCCTAATTTTATCGCAGAAAAAGAAATACCCCGCCAACTACACTGCTGCCAGGGGATGGCCCGCGTTATACAGAAGCACGGGAGAGTACATGATAAGTTTCATATAATCAAGTCGATACTGTATTTAAGTTAACACGCTTATATATATCTTCTTTAGAAACCCAGTTCCAGAAGAGGATGGAGGCCTTAGGACTTGGTCCCGACGACTCGAATACCACCATTGTCTCTATTCTGGATTCGATATCCGGCGGACATCACAGTGGCTATAAGCACGGGGTTGGTCCCGGGTTCCATCGACACTTTGCCAGGCATCCGTCCGTCCACAATTACGATGTGGCCCAGACACGGACAGATGCAGTCGCTGTGTCGTAGGAGGAGATTCGTCGGCTCTAAGATCGTGTTAAGCAGCAGAATGTGCGGGTGGATACGCTTTAGACGCAGATCAAAGAGCTGAGGCGATTGAACACAGAAGCCATCAGGTAGGGTATACGAGACAAGTTTAGGAGTATGTTCAGGTCACGAGACGATAGGGCCGGATCGTCCCAACAACTATAGATTATTGATTTTTTTTATACAAACATTTGTTTTATTGCTTTACTGATTATACTGTTTGGTGTATATATTTTGTTTATAATTGCGTGTGATTCTAATCATATTACTTCTTGATTGTTAAAATTACGTGAGATTTGATCATATAATTATTATCAATCGCTAGTTGTAATTGAAAAGTAGCGCGTGTGGGACGCGCAGATTCCAGTTTAAAAAATTTGATAATGTATTTAGTCATGGTTGTAACCGTGACCAAATAATATGGTCACGGTTACAACCGTGACCATAGGATATAGTAACGGTTATCTGCTACCTTCACTATGGTTTTCCCTTATGGTCACGGTTTAACCCATGACCATAGGGACTATATAGTCACGGTTACATGCTATAGCAAGTATTCTATATTACGCTTTAACGTTTTAGTCATGGTTATAACAATGACTATATATCATATATCGTCACGGTTTACACCATGACCATAACATGGTCACGGTCTTAACCGTGACTATATATGTGGACCCCACACAGGTTTCATTTAGTAGTTTGAACCGTTTTTGGTAACGCCGCGTATATGGTCACGATTATAACCATGACAGAAAAAACATATGGTCACAGTTACGAGCGTGACTAGGGTTCTCGTAACAGGGTTTTAGGCGATGGTTGTGTCACGGTTTTAACCGTGACCATATATATCTGTGGTCATGGTTAAAACTGTGATCAAATCCGTACTCTGTAGTAGTGGGTTACTAAAATGAATATGGATGGTTTTGGTTAAAATTTTATTAGCATCTTGCATGTGCGATGCACATGTTCAAAAAAATCATTTTTAGCACATGTGTTGCATGTAATTGTAATAATTTTGATGATAAATACTTTATTAATTTAACTACGTGCATCTCGCTTATACAATAATAACGACATTGCAATTTAATTACGTGCATTGCACTTGTAAAATAATAATGACATGGCGTTTAATTATGTGTATTTCGCATAAATCAATGGTGTTTATGTAAAATAATAAGAAACCACCTCATTGATCAATTTCAAAATCAAATGCCCCTTTTCCTTTTGCCATATAGTAGATGAGATTAGTATCTTACACATGCGATGCACGTGTTTAAAATTTAAATTTTGAATTTGTAACACCCTAGTACGGTTATACGACATTAATTAGTATTTTAACACTTACTTTATATTTCTTCTATCCTATTTATTGGGTCGCGAATAATTCGAATAGTAGTAGTCGTTATCCGACCCGACCCGCATATTTAGAACCCAATATAGTGCAAGATTGTATCTAAGATTTACCAGTAAAGTGTATCTATGTGAATATAGTATAATAACTATATTATATTTTTAGATCTTTATATATTATATATCTATATTATCATATATCTTTTAATAGCCACAAGTTAAGAATAAGTTATATTTTGTTAACTGTCATCATATGATTGCCATCTCATATCTTATTTTGCTTTTATCTTTTACGTTTAAATCTCAAGATATCTAATATCAAATATTTACTAAATCTAGATATATTTTTAGAATCTTTTTAAATCTTAAATTAGGAGTATGAGTTATTTAAAATATATTCTTGTATTATGATTGAGAAGTTTACATATGTGAATTATCTTCCAAAATATAATTTTGATGAGATTTTGGTGGAGATTGGTTGTAGTTTGATATTATCTATATACATTAAAACTAATATATATTTATAACCTAATTTAAACTATACTATATATATTTATATTAAACACAAACCCCCTCTCTCTCCATATAACATATCTCTCTCTCATCAATTTATATATTCTCCTTCTTCGTTCTTCAAGCCCACACTCATTCCCGCCGACGCAACTCTAGCTGCATCGTAGAACCTTAACCGAGCCATCAAAACTTGGTGTTGATTTGTATAGCGTCATGTTGCTTCTATTCATCGCATTTGTTTTGAGGAAAGTTTACAATTTGTTACATGCTATACTTTATGTAATTTACTTATATGTTGTCGTACTATTATTGTTATTATTATCATCATACAGTTATATCTATATAATTTATACACCGTAGTTATCTAACGTTAATCAGTTTTATAATATATAATGTATGCAAGTTTACAACTTACGATATGCTATAATTATATCTATAAATATATATATCGTCATAATATTTCTTATTATTATAATTAATTAGTTTATAATCTTTATTTTACAACGTTATACAAAATATAGTTTGAAAATATTATAGTTTACACATGAAACGTCGTCGCAAAGCGGATACGACAAATCTGAAATTTACTGTACACCTTACCCTATAAAATTCATTATAAATCATAAAAAAATCATTAGCATACGTTATTTAGTTTGTTACGAAGCTAACTCAGAATAATATAACCCTGTAAAATATTTACTTGCAAAATAAATTATTTAAATAACGTAAACTGTAAATGAAAGTACCTCTGAACTGCTGTCCAGGGAAATTCCAGCATCAAATTTTCAAGTTCGAACGTTCATAACTTTTTGTAGGAACAATCTGAGATACTTTAATTTATAAAAATGAAAACCTTATTGAATTAGCTTTGTTTTAGTATATGGCACGTCCCTTTTGGAGGACGTATGTTATTTTTAAGTTTTTTACAAATCAGGGTGATGCTGAATTTCTGAACGGAACTTTCTTGTGCAAGGTTAATCAATACCACTTTTATAGTTATTAATCGGATTGAATATATTATCCCTGTTAATGTTATTATATCAATATATATTTAATAAATAATAGTACATGTGTTTTAATATTCAGCAAATATTACCGATTTACAGTTTTATAGTATCCGTTTGTATCAGTACTGATAATAGTTTATCTAGTTACATGCCGAAACGTCACAACGTTATCATACTACTATATAGCTTATCTAGTTGCATGCCGAAACGTCACAACGTTATCATACTACTATATAGCTTATCTAGTTGCATGCCGAAACATCACAACGTTATCATACTACTATATTGGTTCAATATGTTATCTGCATTGCATCATACATGGTAATGGACGTATAATGGTTATTACAGATAGATACATGTGCATCCTGGCATTAGTCGTGTTTCGATATTAATTACAGTTTTTATTGGCATCTATTTTGAGTTAATATATATTATATGACATATTTACGGCCCACTACCAGACTTGTTACTTGGATCTTATTACTAATACCAACAATCCTGATTGTTATCCTGATGGACGTAACTTATTGTCTGTATAGACAAAACATATACCTGCTTGATCCTGTATTGGCAGTAGACTTACATCATCAATACCTGATTTGAACACATAAGGTTGGGGGTAAGGGGAAATTAATAATGAAACCTGATTTGTAACTCAACAGTATGATACTTATACTAATCAGTCTTTACGGGCTTGGCCAGCCCCGGGATGATGTTGTTGACATCATTCATCTGTACATGTTACTTGTTTACTGCCTAGTGGCACGTCTCAGATTCAGCCCGAGAATCTTGACCGTGGTCCCAGGAATGCATGAGATATTATTGAGTTATATCGACTATTCCATTAAATTAATTTCAAAGACTTTTAGAATAGATAACCTAGAGGCACAGACTTTAGGATACACATCACATACCTGTATCTCACTGTTTTACACCTGTGTCATTTATTTACACTCATGTTTTAATCATAGCATCCTATCCTGGTTATTACTATTATTTTGATATTTATGATGCACTGACGTCTGGGTTTTGCATGGCCCAGATACTTGACATAGCATGTGAGTATTCGACATGTTCGCCGATCAGTAAGGACCACCTCAGTGATATAGCTCTTATGCTTATGCAGGTTAGTTATTGCTTGGATCTTTATTGCTTCCGCTATGTTTTCCAGTTATTATTCTTGTGGCTATTGGACATGTGATAGATAGATTTAGTAGTTTACTGTTCTTGATATCTGATTTACAGCCGTAATGTGATTATGGAAGGATCTTTTCTCTCCATAGGTAGTATGGTTGCCTCTGTCACGTGCCGTGTTTACGTATTTTATGAAGCGGGGCGTGAAAGAATTCAAAAAAAAATTAAAGAAGATTAAAACAAACATGGTGGATGTGGTTAAATTGTTTTCAAAATGATTCACAATAATTCTAGTAGTTATTTAAGATCGGTAGAGATGATTGCATGGTTATAACAGATTCATTTCATGATTGTATTTATTAAATATTTGTTAAAGAAAATTATGCTTTTAGTTTTTTTACTGATATGGTGCTGTTTGGGTCTACGTTAGACCGTCAAATTGAAATCAATTTGGGGACCCTCAAGTTTTATGGTTATAATAGAAGAGATAAAAGTTATGTTCAATTTTTTTAATTTGAATTCAAAAAATTTAAAGAAGATTATAATTTACATTGTGGGTGTGGTTAATTTGTTTTCAAAATGATTTACAATGATTATAATAGTTATTTAAGATCAATAGAGATGATTGTATCTTTATATCTGATACAGTCGATGATTGTATTTATTAAATATTTGCTAAAGAAAATTCTACATATGTGACCCTATTTGAGGCTATGTTAGACCATAAAATTGAAATCAATTCGGGACCCTCAAGTTTTGTGGTCATAATAGTATAAATAATACAGATATGTATATCCGAGTATGAATATGAACAAGGATATCACTACTGCAATGAGGGGTTGCTCCTACGGATAGAGAAATTCGTAGGGGCAACTTTTTATTGCCTCTACGGTTTACTTCGCAGGGGTATAGTTTGACCCTACGGTGTCCATCGTAGAGACATAAATAAATTAAAAAATATTAAAATGTAATCTCTTTATTTGGCCCTACGGTGCCGCAAAAGAAAACCCTACGGATTAATCCGTAGGGGCAATAAAGGGTTATTTAAAAGAAAAATAAAGCTAAGTAATTTTCCACCGTTCCCCAAAATTTCCCACCAACCCTTTTATCTCATCCACGCCCTCGATTGATCGTCGATCAATCTTTCGTCGTCGAAAGCATCGTCGCCGATCAAGCGTCGTTCCTCGTTGTCGACTTCCTCGTCGCCGATCAAGCTCGTCGGCGAGTTCCTCCTCCATCGCTGTCGATTGAGCTCGTCATGGACTTTCTCGTCGCTACCAATCGATATCGAGCTCCTCGTCGCCGCCTTCACCTCCTTGAGCTCTTTGCCGCCGGCCGGTATTTGACAGAATTGAGTTTATATATTTAACGGTGCTTGAATTTTCCTAATTAGTAATGTTTTTTATTTCTGTAAATTAATTAGGAATTTAATTTATAATTTTGTTGTTTTTAGAGTTATTGTTGTTGATTTTAGGGTTATAGGGCCGGGTTAATTAGGGGTTAATTTGGGTTTGGGTTAGTATTTGGGTTTGGATGATGATTAGGGTTAGGGTTATGGTTAATTTGGGTTAGTTAGGTAAAATAAGGTTAGGGTTAGGGTTTGGATGATGATTAGAGTTAGGGTTAGGGTTAATTTGGTAAAATAGGGTTAGGGTTAGAGTTTGGGTGATGATTAGGGTTAGGGTTAATTAGGTAAAATAGGGTTGGTGATAATTAAGGTTAGGATTAGTGTTAATTAGATTAATTAGGGTTAATTTTGGTTTGGGTTAAGGTTAATTTGGGTTCAGGTTTGGGTGATGATTAGGGTTAGGGTTAATTTTGGTTAATTAGATAAAATAGGGTTAATTTGGGTTAGGGTGTTGATTAGGGTTAATTTGGTTTAATTAGCTTAATTTTGGGTTAATTAGGGATAATTTGAGTTAATTAGGTTAATTTAGGTTAATTAGGGTGATGATTAGGGTTAATTTGGGTTAGGGTTTAGGATACATTAGTTCTTTCAGTAAGATACTCGATAATAACGTAAACGTAAAACTTTACCGTAAACTTAAGAAAACTTTACCCTAAATTAAAAACTTCAAACCCTTAAAAACGAAACGTAAACGTAAAATTTATTCAAGTTAAATGTTCAAGTTAAAACCAATATATGATACTCGATGATAATATGAAACTTTCATATTCTTATCGATGCTCATATATGAAAATCAAAGCGCGACTTAGTCCCCGTATATCGATTAGCATATGTTCGATGTTCATCGTGACATAGAACTATACGAAGATTGTTAAATATCGGACGGTATAGTTCGGTGCTAACAACCGTCGTGTAGTCTGTGTGATGAGAAGATTCAATCGTATGATAACCGATAGATTTGTCCAGTGTGGACAAGTTAGGAATGTAAAAAGCAAACACCTGCATTCATTTGTGTTTTCATTCGTTTCGAGTTATTTCGTCAGTACTTTTCCGCTGGTTCTCCGTGTACAAAGATAGATTAGATGTTCATTTTAACGTTGTTTCACAGCATTGAAATGATTATCTATTCTATTACAATGTATTCAGAGAACAGCGGGAAGGTGCTGCCGAAATTTACTCGAAACGGATGAAAGCACAAGTAAATGGGTGTCTGCATTATACATTCTTAATGGGATAGAAGCCTTACCCCTGACAGCCGAAACACACACATACAACACGAATACACAACAAACGCACACACAAAGCATATACATACTAACAACCCTATACTTAAGCGAAATCATAAATTGAAACACACACACACAAAATACAACTCATACTTGGGTATCTTCAAATCTAATTTTGTTAATCGATAATTTATTCTTTTCAACGACAAACTTGTCTCTATGGATTTTCTTTTTTCAGTAACCATCTCGTTCTTAGATTTCTCAATATAGTCACTATAACCTACAATTTATATGTTATACAGTCTAACATGGCCCATGAGTACATCAGAGTTGAGGACTGGATGTACGTGAATTGGCAATAATGCATGCAATCTAAGTTTGTCGCAAGAGTTGCTACTTTCATTGAATTTACACGCGCACATAATAAGATCGTGTTAGAGAAGATTCTTTGTCCGTGCGATAGATGTAGGAATAAGTTCTGGTAAAAGGTAGAAATCGTAGAGCTTCACATCGTTAAACATGGATTTACTAGAGTTTATACAACTTAGCTATATCACGGGGAAGAACAAGAAGAAGACGGTAATGCGGCAGAAGAAGAAGAAGACAGTAATGCGGCGAAAGAAGAAGAAGACGGTAACTTCTTTTCAGGAGAAGAAATCGAGGATATGATAGAGGCTGCCCTAGGTGATAGTATTTCTACCGAAAATGACATTCTTTCCGGTCAAGGACCACGTGCGGATAAGGATGAAAAGTTCATGAATGATACTAGAAGACCAATTTATGAGAATGCAAAGTATTCCACCCTATCTTGGTTCGTCCAACTTTTCCAGATTAAGTGCCTAAATGGATGGAGCAACAAGTCATTCACGATGCTTCTGAAGTTCCTGAAAGATTCTATGGCCCTGGAAAATAACGTGTCCGACAGCTTGTACGAAACCTAGAAGATGAATCTGATTTGGGTCTGAAGTGTGAGAAGATTCATGCATGTCCCAAAGATTGTGTGTTGTACCGGAAAGAGAATTCAAATTTGAAAGAGTGTCCAACATGCGGAGAGGCCGGGTATAAACCGAAAGAATCTGATAAGAAGCCCGATATACCTGTCAAGATAGCACAATACTTTCCCATAACACAGAGGCTGCAGAGGCTATTCAGGTGCAAGAAAACAGCCGAGGTAATGATTTGGAATCACCGTGCTGCTCCTAGCGAAGATGGAAAAATGAGTCATCTAAGAGATTCACCGGCATGGAAGGATTTCAATAGGAGGCACGAAATATTCAATAGTGATCCTCACAATGTCAGGCTCAGACTCGCTAGTGATGGTTTCTGCCCATTCAACTATATGGCTGGAAGCCATAGCACATGGCCCATTGTAATGATAGTTTATAATTTGTCGCCTTGGTTGGTTATGAATCAATCCTACTTTATGATGCCTCTTCTTATCGACGGACCAAACTCATCGGGAAACAATATCGACGTCTATCTCTGACCTCTGATCGATGAGTTAAAATTTTTATTCATTGATGGTGTAGAGACTTAGGATGCAAACACAGATACAAACTTCACAATGCGTGCGACTTTAATGTGGACAATAAATGACTTTTCTGCGTATTGAATGCTATTAGGTTGGTCCGTACATGGTCATAAAGCATGCCCTTATTACCATCAATATACAATATCGAAATGGTTGAATTTTAATAGGAAGGTTTGTTATTGCGGTTATCGGCGCTTCCTGCCACTAGACCATCCCTATAGGTTAAACGACTTTAATGGTCATCAGGAGCTTCATGTTGAGTGGGGAGATCAACACCGGCACTCATGTGCCTTCTTCTGGGATCAGGCTCGGGTATTAATATATACTTTCATTTGACTTATCTAATAAATTTATTATTATTTAACACTTGTAATTTAAATACTTAATTTTTTGTATTTGCAGTTGGATTACGACTTTCAGCCTGTACCCGACCCTGATCACCTTGAGAGAGTGCTCAATCTTCACGCTCTGTATCTGGACCTGATGAAGAATATGCAATTTAAGGTCCGATACAATATGAACGAGCTAAAGATCGACTGCTATTTGGTATGGATGGCAACCCTCGAGGCAGAGAGAGAGGCTGTCCTACATACTCCGGCCTTTACCAGAGTCGACGTAGATACATGGCCTCTTTTGTGCCAATATTACGACTCTCAGTGCAAACAAGTTTGTAATTTAAATATAATTCATTGTTGAATATATAATTTATTTTTTTTTGTGTTGCTTAATTAGAAAACTAAATCTAAATGTGTTGTGCGGAAATAGGCTAATCAAAATAAGGAGAATAGGAAGTCGATGAAGAAGGGTCGCCCTATTTATGTAGGTGGCTCGAGGAACATTACTCGTGCCATGGAGGTATCGGTAAATTACAATATATCTATTTTGATATAATATAATATTAAGAGTTATTTTATAATATATGTAAATTTTTGGCAAATTGCAGAGAGCTCAGACCCTGGCGCATGGTGGTACACCAAGCGTGCTGACCGCGTATCTTGTCGTCCACGGCACCTCGGCAGATCTCGCCACGGAAGAGGTTCGATTCCCCGACACCGCTATCCAGGAGTATTGCATAAGTATTAATATTTATTCTCATTTGAATAAAAATTTTGTTTTGATAAGTTCAAATTTAAATGATATACTTATATTTTAATGGTTAATATGGGTGTAGGAGCGGGTGGTGGAGCAGGCGAAGACTCGGGGATCAATTTTAGTGAACAGACCGATCCGATACTACTGACCTCAGTCCTAGACGCCGCACACGGAGGGCACCACGGAGGTTGGGAGAGAGGCCGGAGGCAGGGTCCTAGCAGAGCCCATATGAGGTTGGTCTCCACTCCGGCAGTTACTTTCCCTACCCCCGCGAACGACGTCTGGAGTATGATGTTGCCGTCTTGAAGACTAGCGTAGAGGAGTTTAAGGAGATATTGGTACGTATACTACTTAATGGTAAAATATTATATCACATTATAGATAGTAACATATGCAATATTAGTAGCCTGACCTTGTTTGGTTGTAAACTTAGTTTTGAGTAATCATACTTACATAAAACTATCTAATTAAAATAAACTACGGTTTTCCAAACTAGATACCCAAACTAGGCCTAAGTCTCTAAGCATTCTTAGATTGTAGTTTCACAATAATCTGATAATGATACGAATTCGACTAAAATCTAATACACCGTTCTTACTTGTTTATTACACACAAAATTTAACAGATTCGGCAGGCTACTTCGGCTGCGGCTCCACATGCATCTCCTTCAGCTGCGGCTTCGCAGGCACTACCTCGGCTGCGATTGCGCAGACCACCCCTACAGCTCCACAGCCTGCTCAGACTCACGCACAGTCCGCTCCTTCATTAGTCGAGTTTTTGACGACTCAGGGTTGCACCGAGAAGCAGATGCGTCAGATTACGGTGATTATCAGAGGTGGAGAAGCAGGACCGAGTTAGGGTAGCTTTATTTATATTTTTGAAGATGTATGTACTTATCTGATACATATTTTATATATTTTGGACGATATTGGTGGTTGTTTGCTTGTTCACGATGATTTAGATTGATATCGTATTCTTTTTGTTTATTTCTTTTATATATTATGTGTGAGATGTTGATTATGAATATTTCTGTACTTGGTTATATGATGTATATATTATTGTGCACAGGACGGAGAAAAAACAGGAAGCCCCTTCTTAAAAAAACCCCGATATTTTGTCCCTTCGAATTAATCCGTAGGGCAACTATTGCACACATTTCGTCGTAAGGACAAAATATCAGAATATCTGATATTTTGTCTCTATAAACTCAGTAACAGGGGTAAAACTTTCCCCTACGAATTAATCCGTAGGAGCATTTATGTGGACCTACGGATAAATCCGTAGGGGTATTTATCAAACCCTACGGATAAATCCGTAGGAGCAAGCATTTTATTTTATAAACCAATAAATTAAATAAAGATTATGTCCTTACAGAGTAATCCGTAAGAATAAATGTCTCTATATTTATCCCTACGGAGTAAAATGTAGGGGCAATTATTACTCTGTAAGGGTATGTTCAGGACGAAGACTTGCACCAGCGGCCTTTGGACCTATGGAAGAATTTTATCTCTCTATGGATATATCCGTAGGGGCAGTGGTTTGCTTCTACGGCTAAATCCGTAGGGACAACCCATTATTGTAGCAGTGTGTCCGAATACATGAATACCGTTTTAGTTTAAGGAACCTTGTTATAGTTAAGTATTTTTAATCAATAATGTTCATCTAGATAATGTATAGGCTGACTCAAAATATACAACAAATATCATCTCAACATATAATTCTATCATGCTTGAAAGTATTCTTATGTAGTAAGCTATCACATCAATCAATATATCTGGTTATAGAGGGGGCAGGTGCGAAATAAGAAAAAGAAATCCTGTCTCTCTCAAATGATTGTTAGAACCTTTTTTTTTACACATATTATATTGCGATGACATAAGCAAATTAATACATGCCTTTAGCTGGAAAGAAAATATGTTTTGTTTTCTGATGGTGGTTGAAATCTCACTCACATGCTGTTCTCTATCGATCAGCAGCGAGCGTCCTCGGACGGTTAAGATTTGATTGGATAGTTGTTGAGCGTGTGGATCTCAATGGGTTGATATTTGACGCCGAGCTATCTGCAAAAGAAGTCCCGGAATGGATGACCACCATAGGACTCTCCGACGATCAAGTTAGTGCCGAGAAATATGAGCAGAGTAGCGGCCTATTGGAATTGAGTTGCTTTGCCTGAGTCGTCTGAGAGAGAGGTTTATATAGTGGTCGCGTAGAGCGAGCCGGTGTGAGATCCTCGCCGTCAGTTACGCCCTTACGTTACGTTAATGGCGGGATCCATCCATTAATGGCGAGATACGCTCATTAATGAGGGAACGCATCAGTATGGGACGCGGAACGTGGAGCAGCGGATATCTCGTGTTTGGCGAGATACACGGAGTCGTTGCGGAGACGCTTAGGCTTTGCGTTCTTGGTTGGTGGGGAGAGCCGAGGAAGCTCGGCTTGCCCGAAGACTCGGAGACGAGTCGGGTGCTTGTAGGAAAGCTTGGAGGCGAGCTGATGGTTATTTGCAAGGCACATATGGGGGCTACCCTGGGAGGGCTCCGATAGGTCGGGTGATTCCTCGGAGACGAGGTCCCGAGGAATGTCCACAAAGTATCGTATTTACTCCAGCCCTTTAGCCCTTGGGACACGTTATCCGCCACATGTCATAATCTGGGGAATTCCCACTTATGAGCATCACCATTTTCCTACTAGTCATGGATTTAATACTACTACTCAGCCAAAACTACTCATTGGATTATTTGTAAATGGATATGAATATCGTGAAGTTTTCTGTAATTGTGGATGTTGGTGCTTGCAGCAAACACAAAAGTGTATAACAAGGGGTCCTGTCTGGATTGGAACGGAAGAACCCGCTCTCCTCTTCTTAGCTCTAGAGCCCACGGCTACAGGAAATTCATTTCATAAAACAAGGTTTTTTCTATGTTTATAACTAATTTAATTCGATTTTTTTATATCACTTTTAAGATTACTTGCAGACATGATTTATATAATATTTAGTTTGGCTTCGTATGGAACCCTACTTTGTTTAGTGTCCCTTTTGTAAAAGTTCCTGGGACCGTCTATGTTTGAAGGTATATCTATTTATCCATAAAATTAAAATATATAGTTAGCTTATACTATTTGTTTTTCAGTCCTTATAGACTTCATGCACACAGTACTTGCTTCATGATCACATATGTGTTATCTGGAATATCATCATTTTTATATCTGTATCTTCCAAATCCTTATTATTATAATGGTAACTCTTTTGTAGCTCACTCACATGCCGTCTTTTGCAAAAGTTCAAGCAAAGAGAGAGAGAGAAAAGTTAGCATTTATAATTAATCATAGAATATCATGTCATCACTACAATAAATAGACACTTATTTCGACAGAAATTTACTGTCGAAATAGGTTTGTTTCGTCGGGAGACACCAAATAGCCACGAAGAAACCCCGACTTAATAGGTTGTGCCGCAATAGGTCATTTTCACGGCTAACGTTCGTCGCAATAATCATACCTATTTCGACGGTTATGTCCCGTCGAAATAGTTTTTTTCTTGACGGGTAATTTCCGTCGAAATATATAGCTTTTTTAAGTTAAAAAAATTGTTTCAGGAATCATTTAAAAATCATTTTTTCTATTTGGACGGGAATTACCCGTCGAAATAGACTATTTGGACAGGCCTGTTCCATCAAAATAGAGTGCATTACAGTAAAAAAAATTAAAAAGTCAAGAAATCTCCAATCCAATCTATTTTAATTTAATATCGATTCCATTCCATTCAAATAACGATTCTAATACAAAATCCATTCCCATACAAAATCCATTCCATTTAAATAACAATTCTAATACAAAATTCATTCCATTCAAATATCGATTATCCAAATACGATTACAATACATATTACGTGTTCCATTACAATCTTAATATCATAAATTTATAAAAGTGGGTAATGAAAAATTAACGGAGGACGAACACGGGAGGGAGAGTCGATCACGAAGGAGACGCTCATGGATTTCCGAGGTAAAGCCCTTGCGATTGAAAGTTTAAAATACATGAATTAGTATGGATATTTTATATTAATTAAATGTGTGAGTGCACGCTTGTTTGTGTGCGTTTGTGTGTATGTATGCTTGTATGCGCTCACGTGCGTTTGTTTGTTTGTATGCTTGTGCGTACGTATGTCTGCTTGTGTCTGTGTGTATGTATGCATGTGTGTGTGCACATGTATGTGATTTGTGCATGTGTGTGTATGTGATATGCTTTTGTGTGTGTGCGCGCGCGCGCGCACGTATGCATGCTTGTGCGTGCATGTGTGTATGTGTATGTATGATTGTGTGTGTGTGTGATGTATGCGTATATATGTATATATGTAAGGGTTATCAAATTTACCGGAGGTACTGGCCTCCCAGACTGGACATACGCGTCAATAAGATTAAGTCTCTGCTCGATAGTCCAGCTAGTAAATAGATTGTCAGCGGGAGCAGCGGCGGCAACGGGAGTGGGAGCGGCAGTCGATCGGCGTGAGAAACCTCCGAATTCCTGTGTCCGCTCCTGAGGCGATCCATGAAACATAGGGGTCCTGGTCCTAGAGGCCCTGGTCTGTATCGGTATCTCCGATGCCGATTCGTCCGCCGGTTGAAACCTAGGAAGTGGATGTCCGGTCGGCTGAAAAGGAGTGTTACACTGATGCGGAGTGATCACACACACTGTACTCTCCCATGAAGATCCGACCTAAACGCCGTGAAAGCCCTATCTACGATGACTGTTCTTTGTGCGTCATTAACCGGATTTCCCTACCCGCCTCTATCGCTTGGATCAACCGATCTCTCGCAGCCACCATCGCCGCCTGTTTGTAGAAAAAATGTATTAATGTTGTTCTAAAATCTACACAATAATTATTCTGAAATAATTAAGAAGCTCGGCATATATAGAGATTTACATATATCCCCTGTGCCTCAATCGATGCAGGCGTGCCGTCGTCCCGTACAAATTGAGCTCGGTAGATTTCGATACGATCAAGAGACTCTCCACCATGGCTTTCTTCCTACATATAATATTTAGAAAGTTCATACATAAATTTCTAACATAATTTTAATGTATTAATATCAAATATGATACTTACGTGTTCGATGGTAATCTGCTGAAAATTCTTGCTCCTACCCCTATAAATATCGTGCAGTTGAGTACGAGATACTTTACCTCGCTCGCTCTTCTCCTGCAGTTACATCAAATATTGTTTACTGAGTTGCTATAAAATAGTAAAAATGTATCGTTAAAGACATACCCTGAACTCTCCGGACAAGAAATGATCGACCAAGACATTCCAGTATTCGTCGAACCAATCTAGATCCGGCTTAATCGAATATATCTCATTCGGTGAAGTGCAATTTTCAAGATTTCTAAAGATTTTGTTCTTATGAGCTCTCCAATTCTTCGCCATATGATTACATATCTTATCATAAACTGGGCGTTCATCGCAAACCCTCTGAGGGCTCTCTACGTCAACCCACCGGAACTCGAACCGAGCCTCAGAAACGAGATAATTCATCATTGTATGGGTACTTTATAGTAATTTAGTAAATGTGTATGTGTGTATATATGTGTGTGTTTGTGATATACGCGTATGTGTGTATACATGTGTGCATATAAAAAAAAGTACCGTATTGAATTGTATAAAAAAATCTGACCATCATCTCCCATATATCGACTTGTTTGTTTAGCCCTAACGCTTCACTGTCCCAATTTAGGACCTCCCACTCGTCATCTTTGTCCTTCAACAAATGAGACATGCGGTCCTCGCAGTTCACTATCAACGACATCATTTTCTTCACTTCTTTATTGGCTTCTATCACAACGTCTCCTGTGAACGCAAAGTATATAATCGACTTGCCTGGAGCATGTAGCATCCTTCTCCATATATCACTGGCCTGTATGGGCCCTCTCTCAGTCCGTTTCTTTTTCTGAGAGGACTGCTCTCGTCCCCGGTAGACTGATTGGTCCTGCTATCTGAACCTGAAATATCTAAAACAACTTCACGAAATATAGTTTAGTATGCTAAATAAAAAAATAGAGAAAATTATTGCTGAAAAGAATTTCATAAATGAGTAATAAATGGTGGAAATAATATGCAGGGAAAAAGATGAAATGTAGGACATTAGAATTCTGGCCCAGAAATAGAATACGTATAACCAGCTTATATAACCTCATATATAAATTAACTTGAAAATCTCTATACATTAGAATTTGAAACTGTGGAAGATAATATGCGGAAATATGCGAAAAAAGATGAAATGTATGAAATAATATGCGGAAAGAAATATGCAATAAATTGTAAGTTTCATATTACTTAAGTTATGAGTATCATACAAGAGCAAGTTAATATATCAAGATATTTAAAGTCTTAATTAGAGTTCTTGTTCTACTACCGCCGATGACGCAACAGAGACTATTTCCGGCTCTATGTCCATTCTTGATAAACCGCTGTTGAATTCGAGAGGAACAGCATCATCTTGTATAACCGGGATTGTAGGACAACTAATCCCGGCCACATCACTTTCAGCCATGTTGTAATAGTCTCATGAATTCGTCACAACAACATCTCACTGGGTATCTCTAGGGTCTGCGATATAAAAGTATTGACGGGCCTGGCTGGTGAGAATATAAGGCTCTTCACCAAAAACGAGTTACGATGAATTAAGTAAAATTATGCCATTTTCAACTTTGAACCCAGTATTTTCATGATGGATATTGTACCACAAACGCTTGAACAGGACAACGGTCTATTCATGATAACACATCCGAATTAATTTTTTAAGCACCCGTAATAGTCCAATTTTCCTGTGGTTGAATTTAAATCTCTAAAAGATGAATATTCAATAACGGTGGATATGACAAAGACGTCGCAATTCTGAAACCTTTTATTTTGATCTCTTTTTCTAGTGTTAAATCTAAGCCCGTTGACAACATAACTGGAAATGTACTCAGCTTGTTCATCTGGAATATACGCTAGCGCTTTTTATCTTCTAAAATATATCTATCATTGGGATTTCTTTCAACCTATTAAGATAAAACGGATTAAGTTGTGTGTGTGTATCAATATAACACCCTAGCTCCTTTATAGCAGTTCTATTTTGGGTATTTCGTTATTTATGGCTATTTCTTGATTTATTGTGTTTTGTGTGCGAATAGTATAGTTGGTATCTGTGTTTGCATTCGACCCGACCTGCATGCTTGAAGCCCGTCTTGATACCTGTTTATGATTCATCCCGACTAGTTATGAGAATCCGTGCACTTTCATGTTATATAATGCATTATATCCGGCATCTGCATTTTAATAATAAAATTATAATCAAATAATATATATTAAAAATATCTAGCATGGCCTGCATGATACCCCTGACCCCGTGGTAGCATCCGCACATCTTGTTCTCGTTCCGTTCGGTGAAACAGACTCGTTTGGATCGTTACGTGCACGTTGCGTGCATCCGTTCTTAGAGGTATGCATTTTTGTGACCCTGATATCCTATTTTGATTTTGGTTACTGCGTATATTATCCGTATTTTAAAACTAGATTTTTAGACCCGACCCGGGTATGTTTTGGAATATTTTTGTATTAGCCAAAAACTCAAAATTAACTAATACTATATTTTAAATATTTCTAAAGTTTAAAATTTTTTATAAACTAAAAATATTTTTTTAAAGATTTTAAATCAAATCTTTTCCTCACAGAACTCTCTCCCTCTCCCTCTCTCTCTTCTCTCGATCTCTCTTTCTCTCTCTCTCTCTCCCTCTCTCTCTCTCCTTTCGCGATCTCTCTCTCTCTCTCTTCTTTAACCATGAATCTCGTCACCACTTTTCCCCTACAGTCTCCTTCCTTCTCCCCCTCTTCTTTAAATTGCCGCATCCACGAGAACCCAGCAACCCTAACCCTAGACATCACCCTTGCCTCATCCTGACGCCCTCACCTTCGTCGACCTCTCCTCCTCTCCTCGACCACCTCACCACCTTCTTCTCTTCCCTTTTCCCGAGCTCCCAAACCCCTAAAGTGAACCCAAGAACCCACAACTCCGATCTCGCCTGCACCCACGTCGCCCTTCGCCGCCGATCTTCTTCGTCGACCTCATCACCACCACCATCACCTTCCCTCCTCCTCACCAACACCCCAAGCCAACCCCGAGTTCCTCCCCTGCATAGAAACCGACCCCTGCAGCTGCCTGCAACCCTTGCTGCCATGGCCATGAAGCACCATCTCCGGTGACCCACGACCTCGTCATCTCCCTCTCGTCTTCCTCTCTGAATCCAGTACATCAAACCAATCCCCTCTCTTATCTGTTCTTCTCTTCTTTCTTCTTCTTCTTCTTTCTTTCTCTTTTCTTGATCTGGTTTTCCGGTGATCACCGGAGCCATGCTCACCGCTGCTGATCCGGGAGACCCAGTGGATGTTCCCAGCCAGCGTGGTTACTTTCTTCCCTTGCCTGGACCTGTCCCGTGTGCCGTGTGTGCATTGTGACGTTTACCCGACGTCGGACGCAGCGTGCACATCTCGTCGAGTGATCCGTTCAGGCAAGTTCATCTTGCTACATGCTATGTATCTTATTTTGCATCCATATGAATAAAAATATCACATGTTGATTGCACTGTGCACCCATATTAATGTTTTACTGTTTTCGGATACCCGTATGCATCCATATCATTTATTATATGAGTAGCTGCATCTACAGATCGTATTATTTCATGTTATTATTGTATTAACATCCAATGCTTGATAATGTGCATCCTACATAGTCATGGAACTGTAGTTGTAACCCCTGATAGATATTTGTGCATCTATATTTTATTGCGTATCCATACCATTAATTCTATATATCTAGTTGCATGCCATGTCATATTAATTCATATTACTGTTACATTAGTACCTCATGCTTGATAATGTGCATCCTACATAGTCATGATGTAACCCTTGATAGATATTTGTGCATCCATACTTTTACCGTACATCCGTACTTTTACCCTGATTCGATACTTGCTACATGTTACTGTTGGGCATCCATTTGATGCAGGTGCACTACCTGATATGACCTGATGCACCACTGCTTGACTTGATACCTGATCTTGTTTCTAATACCGACAATCTTGACCTGTTGTCCCGACGGACATATCCTGTTGTCTATTTAGACAAACCTGTACCTGCTTTATCCTGTGTTGATATTAGATCCAGATTATCAATACCTGACTTGAACACATAACCTTGGGGGTATGGGAAAATCAAAGTGTAACTGAATTGTAGCTTAAAAGGGTATTACTTGATCTGTGGCCTCGGGGGATAACGGGACAGAATCATTCGTGATTCTTACTTGATCCGTGGTCCCGGGGGATAACGGGACAGAGTCATTCGTGACGCCCACTGCCTGATCCGTGGTTCCGGGGGATAGCGGGACATATTCTTTGAGTTACATGGAGGAGTACACTAATTGATTTCAAACAAACTTTAGAATAGATAACCCAGTAGCATAGTTTAGATTGATCACTGCACGTCACATATACTATTGCTCTTCACTGTTCTATATCCATGTTTACTTATTACATTCATGTTACTATTTATAATTCATGCCTGCATATCTCGTTACATATGGTTGCTTATTATTATTGATATTATGACGCACTGACTTCTGGGTTTTGCATGGCCCAGATCCTCTATCTTTGTCGCAGTCTGACCAGGAGTATTTTAGCCGACAGGCCGAGCAGTGAGGATCCTGTTAGTATTTTAGTTTAGTTTACTTTCAGCATTTTCATTTCCTGATGTGAGCCCATATTTGGGACGTACTTTCAAGATTGTTATTGTTTATTGGATTTATTGCTTCCGCATATTATTTCTTGACTCGTTTATTCCGGCATATGGACATGTACTAGATAGTTTATTTTACTTTACTGTTCTTGATATCTTATAAACAGCCGTAATGTGACTATGGAGGGATGTTTCCTAGCCACAGGTAGTATGGTTGGCTCTGTCACGTGCCGATCTTAGCGCACTCTGGGAAGCGGGGCGTGACAGGGTTTGTTTGGTATCAGAGACATAGGATTTAGGTTAATCGGGTTTGATTCTTTTGTGATTGGGTATTGGACCCAATACACGAATTGGAATACTCGTAACTAGGAGCATGTCCTGCCTTATTGCTATCTTGTCATCCTTGAATCCATAACTATCTCGCTTCTTGTATCCTGTTTATTGAATCTTGTTTATCATGCTAATCCTCTTCGGTGTTTTGGCTTCAGAATCATGGCGGACAGAAATCTGCGATCGTACCAGAGGCGTATTGATGACGCCGCATTGCTTAGAGTAATTCGTGGGATGCTAGAGAACCAGAGGCGGCAAACCGAGCTGAACCAGCGGCAAGCCGAAGCTTTTCAGGAAGGTTTGCGGACCGTCCAGCAGTCCGTAAACAATGTTGCGGCCAAACTAGTAGAGTGTGTGGGTACCGTGGCAGATTTTAGGAGACTTGTCCCGTCCATTTTCACTGGTTTGGAGGTGCCGTTGCCAGCGGAGCAGTGGCTGGTTGACACGGAGAATCTGCTCGTTGCAGCACAGATTCCGGAGGACAAGAGAGTGGATGTTGTACGCATCCAATTAGTGGACTATGCCCGTGAGTGGTGGCTTGTGGAAGAGACCCGTTTGTCCAAGCCGATCAGTTGAGATGCTTTCTCGCAGAGTTTCTTGGAGAAGTTCTTTCCGCAGACTGCGCGGGAGGAAATTGAAGAAAGGTTTATCAGCTTGAAGAAGAATGGCGGATCCGTGGATACGCATGCGGCTGAGTGGACACGGCTCAGTCAATTCGCTGGACCTTTGGTGGCCAAAGAAGCTGATAGGGCACGAAGGTTTATGCGCAGTTTGGATGTGGAAATCCAGAGGCACATTATATCTCTGCGATTGACCACTTTCTCGCAAGTTCTTAAAGTAGCCCGAGAGCAGCAGAGCTTATCAGTGAAGACAGGGGGTACGCAGCAGCAGGCAATTGTGGTACGGAAGCCGGCATTTACGCCAAATCGAGCGCCTATACGCAGAGGAATTCCGGTGAACCGACGTGGCGTAGTACCGATGAAGAAGCCCATCGTACCCGAGCAGAAGGGAAGGATATTTTGTGAGTTCTGCCATCTACCTGGACACCTGCAGAAGGATTGTCAAAAGAAGCTTGGACTTTGTTTGGTTTGCGGATCAGCTGATCATACTGTCAGTGTTTGTCGTCGAAGCTACGTTTGAAGGATGATGTTCAGAGGCCACCGCAGAGGCAGTTTCAGGGGCAGAAGCAGATAACTCAGGGACCTAATCAAGCTCAAGCCTTTACTCTGACGGCCGAAGAGGCCAAGACTTCAGATGAAGTTGTTTCAGGTATCCTACTTGTTCATGATTTTCCTGCATTAGCATTATTCGATTCTGGTGCATCCCATTGTTTTATGTCGTCCAAGTTTATTGCTGCACACTCGATTTCTTGCACGACCCTGTCTAGTTGTTGGTACATACACACTGGAAACGGGAAGATAATATCTAGTAGTGAGTGAAAGGATTGTTCTGTTGTTATTTGCGGACGAGAGTTATTTGCAGATTTCTTGGTGATCGATGCCGGCAATTATGATGTTATCTTGGGAATGGACTTTCTCGGCACTTTCCACGCTCACATTGATTGTAGGGCAAAGAAAGTGATTTTCCAGATTCCCGGACATCCGGAGTTTGTTTTTGCTGGAGGTAGCAGTTCTGTCGGGCCAGTCAAGTTTAGGGCTAGGCCGATAACCAGTGTTCTTTCGACGATGGAAGTTGATAAGGAGAAAGCGCCAGCTGTAGTTCGAGAGTTCATGGACGTGTCCGAGGACATCTCGGGTTTACCGCCAAAACGAGATGTGGAGTTCGCGATCGATTTTGTTCCTGGTGCAGCGCCAATCTCAAAGGCGTACTATCCAATGGCACCAGTGGAGTTGGAAGAAGTCAAGAAGCAGGTTACCAAATTTCTTGAGAAGGGTTGGATTCGTAGCAGCAATTCACCCTGGGGAGCTCCAGTTCTTCTAGTCAAGAAGAAAGATGGCACAAGGAGAATGTGCATCGATTATCGAGAATTGAACCGGGTGACTATTAAGAACAAGTACCCGATCCCTCGCATTGGCGAATTATTCGAGCAACTTAGTGGTGCGAGGGTATTCTCGAAGCTAGATTTGCGATCCGGATATCATCAGGTCCGAGTTAAATCAGAGGATATTTGCAAGACTGCGTTCCGAACCCGATATGGGCATTACGAGTATTTAGTGATGCCATTCGGAGTCACGAATGCACCGGCAATATTTATGGACTTGATGAACCGAATCTTTTCATCGTTCTTGGACCAGTTTATAGTGGTGTTTATCGATGATATTCTGGTGTATTCAAGAAGCCAGGAAGAGCATGCCGAACACTTGAGGATCGCACTGCAGATATTGAGGCATGAAAGATTATATACAAAGATGAGCCAGTGCGAGTTTTGGCTTGAAGAAGTAAAGTTTTTGGGGCACGTCGTATCCGGAGATGGAATTGCCGTTGATCCCGAGAAAATTGCAGCAGTTCAAGATTGGACGATTCTGAAGAACGTAGCAGAGATCAGAAGTTTTCTTGGACTTGCCGGATATTACAGAAGGTTCGTGGAGAATTTTGCTCGATTGGCTGAGCCTTTGACCAAGCTTACACGGAAGGAGGTACCGTTTGTATGGACGGATAGTTGTGCGTCAGCTTTTGAGGCTTTGAAGCAAAAGTTGATAACCGCTCCTATTTTGACCGTACCAGACGTTTCCAGAGGATTGATAATTCACAGCGACGCATCTGGGAAAGGTTTGGGATGTGTTTTGATGCAGCATGGGAAGGTTATAGCATACGCATCGAGACAGTTGAAGACCTATGAGAAAAATTACCCAACTCATGATTTGGAGCTTGCAGCAGTGATTTTCGCTTTGAAGATTTGGAGACACTACTTATTGGGCGAAAGGGTCGAAGTATTCACCGATCTGAAAATCCTTAAGTACGTGTTCAAGCAGAAAGAGCTCAACATGAGGCAGCGTAGATGGTTGGAGCTGATGGCTGACTATGATCTTGATCTTAAGTACCATTCAGGGAAACTTAATGTAGTGCCGGATGCGCTTAGTCAGTTGCCAGCAATTCGGATGTTGACTGCACAGAAGGAGCTTATCGAAGACTTTCAGAGATTCGAGTTGGAGATCGTGGTACCGCAATCTTCTGGACAGTTGATGCAGCTGCAGTACAGTCGTCATTGATCAATAATATTAAGGTGGCATAGTCGTACGATCCAAGATTGCAGAAATTTCGAGAACAGGTAGAAGCAGGACTTCGAACAGACTTGTTGATTCATGAAAATGGTTCATTGCGTTATGGTAGCCGTTTTGTGTGCCGAAAGGAGGCATTCACGAAGAAATTATGAGAGAGGCACACAGTTCCGCATTTTCCGTACATCCAGAAGGCACGAAGATGTACCGTGATCTACGACAGCATTTCTGGTGGGAAGGTATGAAAAGAGAGATTACCCGCTTTGTAGCGAAGTGCTTGGTGTGTCAGCAAGTTAAGGCTGAACATCAAAGGGTTGCAGGTTTATTGCAACCACTTCCGATTTCTCAATAGAAGTGGGAACATATAACCATAGATTTCGTGACAGCTTTACCGCAGAGTCCGAAGGACAACAATGCAGTTTGGATGATTGTTGATCAATTGACCAAGGCAGCTCATTTCATACCATTTCGAGTTGGTCAGTCAACGGAAGCGTTAGCAGAACAGTATATGCAGGAGATTGTGAGATTGCATAGAGTACCTGTGAGCATCGTTTCCGATCGTGACACTAGATTCTTATCGCACTTCTGGAGAAGTTTACAGGATAGTTTGGGGACGCGATTGAAGTTTAGCACCGCCTATCATCCTCAGACAGATGGACAGTCAGTAAGAACGATCCAAACTCTTGAAGATATGTTAAGAGATTGCATGTTAGACTTCAAGGGTTCATGGGAGGATCATCTATACTTGGTGGAGTTTTCTTACAATAACAGCTTTCAGACGACTATTCAGATGGCTCCATTCGAAGCATTGTATGGTCGCAAGTGTCGCTCACTCGTTTGTTGGGACGATATTGGAGAAAGAAGATTGTTGGGACCGGATTTGATCATGCAAACAATGGAGAAGGTTAATACTATCCGGAATCACATAAAGGCAGAGCAGGATCGACAGAAGAGTTGGGCCGACACATCGAGAAGACCTCTAGAGTTCGCTGTTGGTGATCTGGTATTCTTGAAGATATCACCGACTAGAGGAGTGATTCATTTTGGGAGTCGAGGCAAGCTTAGTCCTCGATTCGTGGGGCCTTTCGAGATTATGGAGCGTGTTGGAGAAGTGGCTTATCGATTGGCTTTACCACCATCTTTGGCGAATGTTCATGACGTGTTTCACGTATCTCAACTCCGTAAGTATGTTCGAGATGAAACACACGTGCTAGATCTTTCGGAGCTGACTGTAAGGGAGGATTTGACGTTTAAGAAATAACCGATGTCGATTGTTGATCGAAGAGAAAAGGTCCTCAAGAACAAGGTTATCCCTCTCGCACTTGTTTCATGGGGGAATCGCTCGCACGGAGAATCGACTTGGGAACGAGAAAACGAGATTCGACAGAAGTTTCCACACCTATTCTTGTAGATTCATATATGTTTATCTTTTCTTGTTCCGGGAATTTCGAGAACGAAATTCTTTTTGTAGTTGGGTATAATGTAACACCCTGGCTCCTTTATAACAGTTCTATTTTGGGTATTTCGTTATTTATGGTTATTTCTTGATTTATTGTGTTTTTTGTGCGAATAGTGTAGTTGGTATCTGTGTTTGCATCCGACCCGACCCGCATGCTTGAAACCCGTCTTGATACATATTTATGATTTATCCCGGCTAGTTATGAGAATCCGTGCACTTTCATTTTATATAATGCATTATATCTGGCATCTGCAATTTTAATAATATAATTATAATCAAATAATATATATTAAAAATATCTAGCATGGCCTGCATGATACCCCTGACCCTGTGGTAGTATCCGCATATCTTGTTCTCGTTCCGTTCAGTGAAACGGACTCGTTTGGATCGTTACGTGCACGTTGCGTGCATCCGTTCTTGGGGGTATGCATTTTCATGACCCGGATATCCTATTTTGATTTTGGTTACTATGTATATTATCCGTATTTTAAAACTAGATTTTTAGACCCGAGCCGGGCGTGTTTTGGACTATTTTTGTATTAGCCAAAAACTCAAAATTAACTAATATTATATTTTAAATATTTCTAACTGTTAAAATTTTTTATAAACTAAAAATATTTTTTTAAAAGATTTTAAATCAAATCTTTTCCTCACAGAACTCTCTCTCTCCCCCTCTTGATCTCTCTTTCTCTCTCCCCTTCTCCCTCTCTCCCCCCCTCTCTCCTCTCACGATCTCTCTCTCTCTCTTCTTTAACCAAGAATCCCGTTACCACTTTTCCCCTACAGTCACCTTCCTTCTCCCCCTCTCCTTTAAATTGCCGTCTCCACGAGAACCCAGCAACCCTAACCTCGCGTTCACCCTTGCCTCACCCTTACGCCCTTACTGTCGTCGACTTCTCCTCCTCTCCTCGACCACCTCACCGCCTTCTTCTCTTCCCTTTTCCCGAGCTCCAAAACCCCTGAAGTGAACCCAAGAACCCACAACTCCGACCTCGCCTGCACCCACGTCATCCCTCGCCGCCGATCTTCTTCGTCGGCCTCATCACCACCACCATCACCTTCCCTCCTCCTCATCAACACCCCAAGCCAACCCCGAGTTCCTCCCCTGAACAGAACCCGACCCCTACAGCTGCCCGCAACCCTTGCTGCCATGGCCGTGAAGCACCATCTCCGGTGACACACGACCTCGTCATCTCCCTCCCGTCTTCCTCTCTGAACCCAGTACACCAAACCAATCCCCTCTCTTCTCTGTTCTTCTCTTCTTTCTTCTTCTTCTTCTTTCTTTCTCTTTTCTTGATCTGGTTTTCCGGTGATCGCCGGAGCCGTGCTCGCCGCTGCCGATCCGGGAGACCCAGTGGACGTTCCCAGCCAGCGTGGTTACCTTCTTGCCTTATCTGGACCAGTACCGTGTGCCGTGTGTGCGTTGCGACGTTTACCCGACGTCGGACGCAGCGTGCGCACCCCGTCGGGTGATCCGTTCAGGCAAGTTCATCTTGCTACATGCTATGTATCTTATTTTGCATCCATACGAATAAAAATATCACATGTTGATTGCACTGTGCACCCATATTAATGTTTTACTGTTTTCGGATACCCGTATGGATCCATATCATTTATTATATGTGTAGCTGCATCTACAGATCGTATTAATTCATGATATTGTTTTATTAACACCCCATACTTGATAATGTGCATCCTACATATTTATGGAACTGTAGTTGTAACCCTGATAGATATTTGTGCATCCATATTTTATTGTGTATCCATACCATTAATTCTATATATCTAGTTGCATGCCATGTCATATTAATTCATATTACTGTTACATTAGTACCCATGCTTGATAATATGCATCCTATATAGTCATGATGTACCCTTGATAGATATTTGTGCATCCATACTTTTACCGTACATCCATACGTTTACCCTGATTCGATACTTGCTACATGTTACTGTTGGGCATCCATTTGATGCAGGTGCACTACCTGACATGACCTGATGCACCACTGCTTGACTTGATACCTGATCTTGTTTCTAATGCCGACAATCTTGACCTGTTGTCCCGACGGACATATTCTGTTGTCTATTTAGACAAACCTATACCTGCTTGATCCTGTGTTGGCATTAGCTCCAGATTATCAATACCTGACTTGAACACATAACCTTGGGAGTATAGGAAAATCAAAAGTGTAACTGAATTATAGCTTAAAAGGGTATTACTTGATCCGTGGTCCCGGGGGATAACGGGACAGAATCATTCGTAATTCTTACTTGATCCGTGGTCCCGGGGGATAACGGGACAGAGTCATTCGTGATGCCCACTACCTGATCCGTGGTCCCGGGGGATAACGGGACATATTCTTTAAGTTACATGGAGGAGTACACTAATTGATTTCAAACAAACTTTAGAATAGATAACCCAGTAGCACAGTTTAGATTGATCACTACACGTCACATATACTGTTACTCTTCACTGTTCTATATCTGTGTTTACTTATTACATTCATGTTACTATTTATAATTCATGCATGCATATCTCGTTACATCCTGCTTACTTATTATTATTGATATTATGACGCACTGACGTCTGGGTTTTGCATTGCCCAGATCCTCTATCTTTGTCGCAGGCTGACCAGAAGTATTTTAGCTGACAGGCTGAGCAGTGAGGATCCTGTTAGTATTTTAGTTTAGTTTTCTTTCAGCATTTTTATTTCCTGATGTGAGCCCGTATTTGGGACGTACTTTCAAGATTGTTATTGTTTATTGGATTTATTGCTTCCGCATATTATTTCTTGACTCGTTTATTCTGGCATATGGACATGTACTAGATAGTTTATTTTACTTTACTGTTCTTGATATTTTATAGACAGCCGTAATGTGACTGTGGAGGGATGTTTTCTAAACACAGGTAGCATGGTTGGCTATGTCACGTGCCGATCTTAGTACACTCTGGGAAGCGGAGCGTGACAATCAATTTGAGTTGTAGTTTTTGTAGTTTACAACTTACATGTGCTTTCAATCAAGCGAGAAAGTATTTATGTCGCTCCTTATCGATATCACATTGCCGAGTTCGTTTAGTAGGTGGATAGTATAGAGCATTCCAAACACTGTATATATCGCAAATAAATATTAATTTTGACTTGAAGATTTTCTATAATTATTCTAAGAAAAAAGTAATTAATACTTACCCAATAAAACTGTTCATATCTGAACATCTCCATTCTACAAAGTATGCGGGGTATTTTATTCTCCAGGGTTTTTAAATCATTTGCCGAGTAATTTTTGGAGCATAACTCTCTGAAGAAACGACACAAATCAGCCACAACTGATACAACGTCGTTATCTAGTAACGCCCTAATAGCAATGGAAAGCAATTACTGCATGATCACATGACAGTCGTGACTTTTTAGGCCGATGAGAGTTTTCTTTTTTAGGTTTACGCATTTACTGAAATTCACAGAATATGCATCCGGTACCCTTATTTGTTTAAGTACCTTAAGAAAACTTAGCTTCTCATTATCGGAGATCGTGTGCTTTGCTGGTAGAATAGCCCATTTACCATTCTCTTTAGGAGCTGGATGCAATTCTGGCCGTAAATTCTTTGTAGCAAACCATTGTCGTTGTCATGCCCCGCTTCCCAGTATACGGGCAGAGGACGCGACTGGCCACTACGTATTTACTCTGAAGTAAATACGCTAAGCGTATCTAAGCAATATAAATAAAAAAATGCACAAGAGACAAAAGATATAATTGAACAACAACTTTATTTATTCACATTCTTTTTACAATACATGGAAAAGTAAATACATGGGGATAAAGCTATGCCTAAACAGTGGCATAACAGAAATGAAAAGTACTGAAAGTAAACGTGTACAATGAATCTAAAGCTCAGGGTCGTAGGCTAGCTGGTCCAAGTCTTCGCTGGTGGGCTTGATCTCCTGAGTGTCCAGATCACCTAACAACATTCTAAAGAAGAAAGAGAAGGAATGTCGTCAGCAAACAATCGCTCAGTAAGTCCCAAAGATAAAGAAGAAGTAGAAAAGACAGAGAGAGAAAGAGAAGCTTTTAAAGTTGTATTATATTGTATACTGTTTTATTTAGTGTTAACGCTGTTGTTTGTAATTTGGTACAGAAGAATGTCAGTGTGTACGAGAGGAGTCTCTATATGCCAGAGACTAGAGGTAAGTATAGTACAAGGAACCGTTTATACCACGGTACAACAGCAACGGAAATACAGGTTAGGTGTTTTAAATCTTACAGTCTCGTGCCACTTCTAACAGCTTTCGTACCAATCTATCCCTTAAAAACCCTGCGATGTCTTGATTGCATTGTTGTATTGTATTGTAAATTGTATTGTCTTGTATAGATAGATTGTAAATGTGTTGTTTGTACTGTTTTGTAAATGTAAATGGAAGACTTGTATTGTCTTGTAATATAGATTGTATAATTGGATGACTTGCCGAAACCATAATATCAGTAAATGGATGTAACTGGAGAATCATGGATGTAACTCGAGAATTATGTAAATGGAAGTATATCCATGGTCCGGTTCAGTCAATATAGATTGAATATATGCATTCATGGATTCATATTGAATTGTAGATTGTACTTGAATCATATTCAAGTCATATTATTTATAATGAGACTCAGTCTGAGTCCGAACAATTAGAAAGAGAAATTGAAGTCCTGAGTTAGGTTTTGATGTTATCGGTAACCGCTGCACATAGGCGGTAGGATTTGTGTCTTTTTCAAAAACGATTACCGTGTTGATAACACCGTTGTTAAGTTGTCTACCTTAAATAGGCAAGCACCCACTTCTCCGGCTTCCTGAGGCTCAAGAGATTGGTCCCGCTTAAACCTATATTTACTAGGGTCCTTTATAAAACTTGAGGGGGTTTTATGTAAAAATAATTTTGTATAATTTTTAAAATATATCTCAAGTATTTAATTATCGTCTTTAGAGTTTTCATAGTTGTGGATTTTATATTTGTGACATTTCTAGTGAATAAACCTATTTTTCATAATATAGGGTATTTAATTGTAATATTGAACTTGTATGGAATTTTATGGTATTTTCATGTAAAGTGATCCTTTTGATTTAGAAAAGTTGGAATATTTATATTATATCAAAAATAAGTATTTTGATAATACATATATGTCACGCCCTGCTTCCCAGTATACGGCGAAGGGGACGCGACTGGTCCGCTACGTATATACTCAGAAGTACATACGCTAAGTGCATCTAAGCAATATAAAATAAATACACAAGAGACAAGATATAATAAAAACAACAACTTTTATTTATTAACATTCTTTTGTACAATGCATGAAAAGGAAATACAACTGAAATAAAACGATGCCTAAACAATGGCATTACAGGAAATGAAAAATACTGAATGGGAAATGTACAATGAAACTAGAGCTCTGGTTCTTCAGCAAACTGCTCCAAGTCTTCTGCAGATGGCTCGATATCTGCCGGGTCCAAACCACCTGACGACATTCAAAGAAGAAAGAAGTAGAATATCGTCAGCGAACAGGTCGCTCGATAAGTCCCAAGGATAAGGGAGAAGTAGAAAAGAAGAAAGAGAAAGAGCGTAGCTTTTAATGTTTTATTATATTGTTGTAATGTTGTATTAACGCTATTGTTTGTACCTTGGTACAGAAGAATGCCAGTGTATACGAGAGGGGTCTCAGTATGCTAGAGACCAGAGCAAATGGAATTACAAGGCTCCGTTATACAATCTGGAACAACGGCAATTGAATTCATGTTAGGTGTCTTAATCTTACCGTCTCGTGCCACTTTTAACACCTTCCGTACCAATCTACCCCCTTAAACCCCGTAGTGTTTTATTTGTATTGTTTTGTACTGTAAATTGTAATGAATTTATAATTGAAAGACTGACCGAAACCATGATATCAGAAAACGGATGTGACCGTAGAATCATGTAAATGAAATAACTGTAGAACCATGTAAATGTAATGTATATCCATGGTTCGGTTCAGTCAAGTTGTATAGATTGATAACTGGATTCATGCATTCATGTTGAATTGTAATATTGAAGCTTGTAGATTATAGATTGTAAACTGTAAATTGTAGATTGTAGATTGTACTTGAATCATATTCAAGTCAGATTATTCAGACTCAAACCCGAGTCAGACAATTAGAAATATAAATCGAAGTCTTGATTATTTCTTAAACCTATAATTGCTAGGGTCCTTATGGTAATTTATAAAAATTGAGGGGGTTTTATGTAAAATTACTTTTTATATACTTTTCAAAATACTCCTCAAGTATTTGTTATTCGTCTTTAGAATTGTAATGAATATTGATTTTATATTGTGTTATTTCTAGTGAAAATATCCTAGTTCCATAAATAAAGGTATTTATTTGTAATATTGATTTATGTGGAATTTATGGTATTTTAATGTAAAATTGATTCTTGTGATTTTTAGAAAAAGGTGGAATATTATATCATAATAAAATAAGTATTTTAATGATATATATACATACAAAAATAATTTTAATAAATATTTTATATTCTAGAAAATCTCATTTTCTTAAGATGTCGTATTTTAAATCTTTCGAGACCGAATGCTCCTTGCGGAGGTCTGAATCTCGCACTACTAAGCCCGATGATGTGCAATAATCCGCACCATCCCGAACGGGTTCCCCAAAATGGGTTGTAGCGGCGCTTTGCAAAGATTGTAAAATACTAAACCTTTAGAAAAAGGTTTTATGAAGTAAGTGGTATTTATTTGTAAAAATGTCAATTTTCCATATTCTATGTTCTAGGGTCTCCTAAATCAACTAGACTATTTCTAATGGTCTAAACGACAAGTTGTTAGATATCTCAAATCGCCTCTTCACCGCCAATTGTGGCCAGGTAAGTACAACTGAGGAAAGGAGGGATCCGCTCACGAATCACCGTGAGACGGGCCTTTTAAAGTTACCTTTCTCGCTTGCCTAGCCTAGACACCACAAAGTTAGGTTTAGATAAACGACCGATGTGCACAACTTATCGTATTTTCATAATAAGAGGTATTTATTTAAAAGTGTATTAACTATAAATCTTTTAGAAACAGTTTTATTAAGTAAATGGTATTTAAATATAAATGTTTGTTTTCTCGTATTCTAAGGTTTCAATAGTATCGTGTTAGGTTGTATGTAAGTGTGTGAGGGGGTAGGTCATTACCTCGTGATCTACTATAAATGTATAGCAAGTTTGATGGGGTTAAATGAAGGATTGAAACAATGTGGTATTTAAGTGAAAAATACGATAAATTGAGATAGTTATCATTTCATGTGATGAATCTTGTTCAAATTGTTTGATTAGTGTTTAATAGTCAACATGAGAAAATTTAAGTATGATTGTATTAGTGAGAAATGGAATTTTATAGAAGATCGAATCGGAAATCGGATTTGTTCCGTTTCCGTCGGGTTTTGTAATTTCGTATTTTTAGAATAGGAAAGGGAGATAGAAAAGGGACTTACGGGTTTTAGATTACACTATAAAGTGAGAGGGAACTAGAGGGATCGCCGATGTGTTGCGTCGTCGCCGGTAGTTCCTAAAATGATCGCCGGAAATTCCGCCGGGAATTCGTCGGAGCTTCGCCTCGAGCTTGTTTTCAAAGTACACGACTCTTAGAAATTTTTTTGAAAGAGTGGGCTCAAGATTTTGGGGTGGGAGGGTAGAGGGTAGGGGGTGTATTTATAGGGTAGATAGGGTTAGGGTAGATGAAGGGTTTTTAATAAAAAAATTGTAAAAATGTATAAAATTCATTAAAAATTATAGTAAATGGGGTATATTTAAGTTTCTGGAACCGATCCAATAAATTAGAGTATGCAGGGGAGTTTGGAAGATGAAAAGACAGGTTTTTGGTGTTGGAGACTCGGCCGGCGGCGCCGGCCCGAGTCGGGGGTCGAGAAGGTGGGGGGTCGCCGGGGTAATACACTGGTAGTTTTAGTTTTTCAGGCTTAGTTCAAGTTTTAGGAGTTATGGTGTGTGGACTATTGGGCTTCCAAAGGATTTAAAACAAAATAATATTAAAAAATAATGTGGGGCAGGGGATTTGAACTCTGGTGGCTTGGTTCAGCAATGCAAGGTATTACCAATGAGCTACAAGCTCCTTCTTGTAATTAAATTGCTAATTAATTACTTAAGTCTTGTGCTCAGGCAATAAATACCCCTTTATGGATTTTTGAAATTTTTTTGTAAAAACTCGTATAGGAAATTTTGGGTTGTTACAATATATATATATATATATATATATATATATATATATATATAATTTTATTATTTTCTAGAAATTTCATTTTCTTAAGATATTTGTATTTCAATTTTTTCGAGACCGAATGCTCCTTGCGGAGGTCTGTATCTCGCACTACTAAGCCCAGAGATGTGCGATAATCCGTATCATCCCAGTCGGGTTCCCCTAAATGGGTTGTAGTGGTGCTTTACAAAGATTTGTAAAAATACGTAATTTTGTAGAAAACGGTTTTAATAGTAAATGGTATTTATATGTAAAGTTTCGTTTTCTCGTATTCTATGTTCCCGAAAGGTATTGTGCTATATTGCATATGAGTGTTGTGAGGAGGTAGGTCATTATCTCGTGATCTAATTAAAGATATAGCAATATTAATGATGTTTTAAAGTCGAAACTAAACTACATGGTATTTTACTGAAAAAGAGCGGTAAAAGTTACAAAATGAAATGTTTTGCTATGAAACTTGTTCAACATCTTTTGTTAATGATTAATAGTCAAGATGCAAGAGTTTAATATGGTTGTATTAAGGATAATTGAACTTTACAAAGAAAACCGAATCGGAAGTCGGATTTAACTCCGCTTCCGTCGGGTTTTAGAAAAAGAAGTTTTAAAAATAGATTAGAGAGGAGGGAGGTGGGACTTATGGGTTTAAATTCAAGAGAAGAGGGAGAGGAAGATGTAGGAGGCACCGGTGCATCGTTTCGTCGCCGGGAGCTCCTAGGGTCGTCGTCGGAAGATCGCCGGAGTTTCGCCCTTTGCTAACTCTACTTGTACACAAAATTTATATAGAGTTTTCTTAAGAGTTTGGACAGAATTGTGAGTGAAGGGGTGTGTGTTTAGGGGTGGTATTTATAGGGTAAAACTAGGGTTATCGTAGGTGAAAAGTTGTATTAAAAATATATTAAAAATTGTATTAAAAATATGGTTTAATGGGGTTTTAAAGAGTTCTGTTCATGTGCAAGAAATTTAAAGTATACAGGAGTTTCCAGAAGACAAAGAGGCATAAGTTTCATGAAGGGTCAACTCGGATTCAGCCGAGTCAACCAGGCCTCGCCGGCCTGAGTCGGCCGAGTCGGGCCGGGGCTCGCCGTCGAAGGTCTGTCGTTGTCTGGTTAACACAGTGGGGTAGTTTGTTTTTAGTGTGACCTTTGGTTTTACGGATTTAGCACGTGTAGACTCTTGAAATTCTAAAAAATTTAAAAAGAAATCAATATTAAAAATAATGTGGATGATGGGATTTGAACTTTGGTGCTTTGGTTCAGCAGAGCAAGATCTTACCAATGAGCTACAAGTTCTTGCTTGCTATTAAAAAGCAAAAAAAATTTATAACTTGTGCTCAGGCAAAAATACCCCTTTCTGTATTTTGAAAAAATTTGTACAGAAAGTTTAGGGTTGTTATAGTCGTATCGCTAGTATGTTTCTGTTCTTGAAGTTAGTATTTAACAGGGTACCCAGCAAGTGTGCACAGACATTCTTCTCGATGTGTATGACATCCGAGTTATGGCGAAGATTAAGAAAACGCCAATTCGGTAAATCATAAAATATAGATCTCTTTCTCCAGTTTTTTGATATCTCAATCGGAATAGTATGCTTATATTTATTACCAAAAACAATATTGATGTGCTCTACGTCCACAAACGCCTTTATCCTATTTGGCTCAGGAGGATAGGGCCGATTCTCCTGCTCACCATTGAACTTAATTCCATTGCATCGATAAAGATGATCAACATCTAGCCAACGATGATATTCGGTGTAACAGGAAATTCGATTTACGGGCATTTCATAAACGGTGTTTTCTTGACAATAAGGGGAAAGCACGATGACCTTTTGTACTCCATCCTGACAACATGGCATATGCCGGGAAATCGTTTATTGTCTAAAATAACGCCGCACGCAGTGTGAAGCTCTCCTTTCTATGGACATCATAAGCAACGGTGTCGGTCTTCCACAGCTCATTCAACTCATCGATCAACGGCTTCAAATAAATATCAATCTCAATACCAAGAGAAGTTCTTCCAGGGATCAACAGAGACATTTGGATGTAAGATTGTTTCATAATCATCTACGGCGGGAGCTTATAAACTATTAGTGTAACGGGCCATACACTGTGAGATGCACCTACTTTAAACGGTTCAAATCCATCAGCCGATAAAGTTTCACATTATGAGCTTTCGTAGTGAACGCGGGAAATTGAGCGTCAAATCTTTGCCACTCTTCACCATCAGCGGGATGCCGTAAGATTCCATCCTTCCTACGACCATATGCATGCTATATCATATGTTTGGCGGTTTTAGACGACAGAAATAATCTCTATAGTCTTTTCTTAATAAAAAAAAAAGCGTAACACCTTAACAGGAATTTTCGGAATTGGCCTATCATCCCTCGGGGGCCTTTTAGGTAATATCCATCCCGATTCCCCATAAGTTTTACACTTATTTAAGTTTTTTTTATCATCTGTCATGAATAACATGCAGTCATTTGGACATGCATCGAATTTTTGATAACTGAATAAGATATCGGCAATAATCTTCTTCATCTCTTGAAAATTTGCAAGAAGATCGGAATTTAGGTATCCCTCTTTCTCTATTTTTAGAAAGTCATCAACTGACTTGTTGCAACATAAACTTTTGCATTTAAGATGAAACATGCGAACCATCCAATCCAACTTTGTCATTGTCGCACCCTTGTAAAGAGTTTTCATAGCATTCTCCATATACTTAAAAAAACTAGCAGATTCGGAATTTGAAACCACATCACCCATAGGGGTATCATCGTTCATGCCATCATATAATTCGTCCATTATATCACTTAAACCGATAGTTGATGGGTTCTCATAGGAGGCAGCAACAGACGATATGTACCGATTCTATAGCCCACGACTTCTCCATGCAAGTGCCAGATAGTGTAACCTTCACAGAATCCGTTAGTAAGTATATACAATTGAACCGTCCCTCAACTATTACTTCTGCCATTACAACATTTCCTACAGGGACATGGGATCAGACTACCACCCACTCTTGACGAGAATTCCATAAACTCTTCTACATCGATTTTAAATTTAGAGCCAAACTTGTTCTTATTTATCCAAGTTTTATTCATTCTTGTCCGATATGTAAAACCCAATACAGTTCATAATTAATAATTATATCATAACAAGCATTTTAAAATCATACATGATATTAACAATTTTATACCGCAGTGAAAAAGCTAAGAACGAGATGGTTATAAACAAAGAAAAGAATGACAACAGTGTCTCGGAAATACATTTGAATGGTTTATCATGACTGGAAATAATATTAACACTTCTATCTTGGATGTCAACGGCTGTCGGAGGAAGGCTTCTATTCCATTAAAAATGTATAATGCATACACCCTTTAGACTTATGTTTTCATTCGCTTTGAAAAAATTTCGACAGCACCTCCCCGCTGTTCTCCGAGTACACTGCAATAGAAGAGATAAATATCTCAATACTATCAATATTGAGATGATCATCTCAACTATATTTGTACACGGAGAACAAGCGGAAAGGTACTGACGAAACTCATATCGAAACGAATGAAAAACATAAGTATGCAGGGAAGTGTATATATTATATATTCTTAACTTGTCCAAAACGGGACAGATCTATCGGTTATAGTGCGACTAGTATTCTCGTCGCATAAACTACGAGATGGTTGTTAACGAAGAACGATTAACGTTCGAGGTTGACAACGCACGCGTAGTTTTATGTCATGAAAATAACCGTGCGCATATAACTGACAGACGGGTTCTAAGTCGCGATATTTTTTCAATGTGAGACACTCGATGACGATATGTATCGGTTTAAGTTTTGTCATCATCGAGTAGCATGCACTTGATTAGATTGGTTTTGATGGTTATCGTTTCTATATCGTCAGTTATTGAAGTATTTAGTTTAGAGTTTTGGAATTTCAGTTTGAATGGTAAATTGCTCAAACAATTGATATTATTAACGAAGTTTCTGGATTCATTAAAATAAACACACATCCATACAACAAGTATTACATAAAAGGGATATAGTTGCGTACCGGAGACTGACGTATATAGAATGCGAAAAAACATGGACAATCATGCCGACGTCAACCCTACAATCACGAAAAAAATTTAATTACAACAGTTCAGTTTAGCATTTTCTTTCTCTATAAATAACAACAATATTTATATTCTCCTAACTATAATTAACTGAAATTAACAACCACCTAAGTCTAACCCAGTTAACTAAAATTAACAACAAATTAACAAAATTAACCCTAACCTAACCCTAACCCTAAATTAACCTTAGCCCGAACCTTAACCATAAAATTAACCCTATCCCCAAGCTTAAAATTAACCATAATCCTAAATAAAATTAACTTTAAAATTAACCCGAACACTAACCCTAAAATTAACTAAAATTAACAAAATATTAACTTTAACACTATAATTAACCCTAACCCTAATCCTAAAATTAATCCTAAAACTAACCTTAAAATTAATTAAATTTAACAAAAAATCAACAAATTAACTAAATTAAAAAACTACTCACCGATTTGCCGTCGGAGGCGGAGGCCGGCTCGGAGACAGTAGATCAAAGGCCAGGGATCGAAAAGGAGTTGGCTGGAGGCGAAGTGGTGGAGGAGCAGGAGAAAAGGGCTCGAAGAATGCTTGGAGAGACTCGGAGGGGATCGGAAGAGGGTGGAGGCGGAAGATCAGAGGTGCTCGGAGGGTGATTGAGGGTGGGAGGCCGGATCGAGTAGAGGTGCGGTGGAAATATTTGGGAGGGGAAAAGAAATTTGGGGAAAATGAGGGGCACGGGAAATGAAAAAATAGGGAAAATTAAGGGGAAAGTGGGGAAAGATCACAGGAAAATTTTGTTGAATTTGGTCAACAATATTTCAACGGTATTTAGCCGTCGAAAAAACTGTTGACCGAAATCAACAAAATTTCAAAAAATTTAGCCTATTTCGATAGGCATGTGTCGTCGAAATAAATCTTAAAAACATTCCCGTCGAAATTACACTCATTTTCGTGTAGTGCATCATAATAAGACAAAGTAGTAATAATGACGAGCTCTGCTAATATTTAATCAAAAAATAGGATGTCACAAAAATAGCTATAAGAAGGGGGAGGGGGAAAAATCATATCAAAATGAATATGTGAAAAAAAATACTACCAGTGCATGATATGTAGATGAATATTAAATAAGCCATTAATCAGACGTGGCATGGTTTGGCCGTTGAGCAACCGCCATAGTTAATTTCACCGCAACTTGCAAAGCTCGCGCACTCGCGATTCACGTGACCTACTTTAGCAGGAATAAATGACGAAACACTCTTGAGGAAAGGGACAGCTGACATCTGCATCCCTGCAGAGATTCAGGTACGAGCGTTACACGTCAGAAACCGCTTCGTTTGCTACCAGGCGTCAGTTTTGTCTTCTTCTGCTGGGATTCGTGCGTGAGACCTTGACCGTTCAATTAAAGATTGTTTGGATTTACCACATGGCCCCTTCACATCTTCCTTGCTTACATGTTGGACCTTGTGATTAGTTATTTGGGTATATTCAGCTCTATGTACACACGCGCCACTGCAAGATTAATCAATTATCATGAAGATAATGATAAGGTTTTGGGTAACTTGGGTTATCTACATCGGGGTTTATAAAAAGCAAGCAACAGAATTTGAACATGCATGGATGACCAGAATATTCATATTAAATAGACTTCTATATAATATATTTATGTGTTGACAAGTCAAGTACTTTGATCCTTATATGTTTACGTCACGAGAAGAGTTAATTCGACGCCTTTCTTTTCTCAACTTAAAAAGTTACACTCTAAATCTCGCACGGTCTATTGCATTCTTTTTACTGTCCCTTGGGTCATGACATAGGACATTAGGCTAATCGATCAATTAAACATTTAGCGTTTTAATCAGTTTTTGTTTTATAAAGCAAGAATTTGTGCTTCCTCTGTTTCACGGTGTTGAATTTCTTGCAATTTTTTCCCAATATTTTTTCCTTTTGGAATATCAAGGATCATGTTTTAGTGTGCATATGTTTTTATTACTTATTTTATTCTAGTGTAAAAGGCAGGGACTCTAATTTTGAAATTGATGCCGAGGTTTGGCTATCTAAATTGCAAGAGAACTCCATTAAAAAAGTATTAAAAAATTGACTCAAAATTTGTAAGCTAACTAACCCCATACATATCTTTCAATAACCATCTCCACAAATCGATCCCTAACTCATTTCATGCATTTTTTATAATAAGAGCGATATGCAACTGCAATATACCGGTACACTTTGAATATAAAGCTTCATGTCAAATCCTAAAGCTGTAATTATTAAAGACAATCTAGGAGTAAATTAGGAATTATGGACCCATGGCATTTGAAATTTTAGAAAAATTATACTTTTACTGATTAACGTGTAAGAGTTTTTCTATTATTACAGGCATGAAGATAATGATGAAGCATGTCAAAATAAATAGAAAATGGGAGGCTTATTTACAAAGAAGCAAGAATGTTTGCAACAGTCGCCTGAGCTCTCATTAATAATACCTCCAATTGCTGCCATGCCTTCATTCACTTCATTTAATGCTTCGCTTCTGGGTTGCTGCCTGTCGATTTCTTATCCCAAAAATTGCACTTTTAACAAATAAATCCCCCAAAAATTTCTCAAAATCTATTCTATTGATTTCTCTCATTCTTTTCTTGTCACTCTCCATCGCTTCTCTCGCTTCGATTTCTAGGGTTTTGATGTGAGAAAATGTATCGAAAGTTCGAAGAGAGGAAGAGCAGCAGCAGGTCTCGATCCAGAGAGAAGAAGGCGATCGTTGATCCTGATCCTGTTTCGATGGAAAGAGCTCAGAGAGAAGGTGAGATGTCGCAATTGTTATTCGAAATGCGATTGTTTTTGCGATTTATTTAGTTTTAGTTCATTAAATTGTGGAACTGAGATTGCGATTGATGTTTTTTAGGGGAAATTTTGCTTGGATTATGAAAAAGGTGGAGTCTTGGGATATGTTTATTTGACAAGACAAGCTTGTTATATATGTTTATGTTAGTTAGGTACATTTGGCCTAGCTTCGATGCTCGGTTTTTATTTTTATTTTATTTTTTTTTGTAAATAATTTTGCTTCTAGGTGGGAAATCTAGAATTGGAATTTGAAAGGAAAGAAAACAATTTAAAGGAAAATTTAAGCATGCTTGCTCTTATTCAACTATTTAAAAATAAAATTTAGAGTTAACTGTGATTCTTCACATGCCTAGTTTGTCTTAATTGGAGTTATAGTACTTTTAAATTGTGATTATTTTGCGAAATATCCTTTTTCCTTTTGTAGATGGTGTATTTATCCCCCCCCCCCCCCTCTTAGGTCCTGTTTGGTATGGAGCTGGGATGACTGGAGTTTATATTTAATTGAGGGCAGAGGCTATGCAAATTCTAGATTGCAAGGCCCTATCTCCACCTTAACGTTTAAATTTGATGGGGTGTTTTGCGTTGGAGTTATCTAGATCCAAGTATTGTATGGAGTTATCTAAACTCCTAAATGGATATTTCCTTCGCATCCTTTTGGAGTTTAGAGAACTTTGGTTGGATTGGAGTTTTCTAAACTCATGTTATCTCAACTTTGTAGTTAACATAAGCAGAGATTTGTAAACTCCAAAATGTAAGCTAATTGGGGCATAGTAAGGATTTTGGTACTAAGTTTGGATAACTTTATGAAATGCTACTTATCATAACTTAATTCCATTTCCAAACAGGCCCTTATGGTCAAAATGTGATTTACTTTTCGTAAGAGTTAAATTTTCTTTATATACATCATTAGCCTACACCACACCAACCTAAGCTTTTGAGTTTTGACTTTCGATTTTCGACATTGAACTAGACCACCATGTTTGAAGAGGTCTTGGAGTCAAACTTCATCATGATTAAGAAGAAAATATTTTCCAAATTTTGCCATTTCAAACGAGTTATGTTTACAGTGAAGGCCCTTCCATGTACCGATGTGCGCTCACGTGAGCGAATTATTAAAAGATAAATTAGCGTGATACACACATTGTTAGCCCACAACCCACAACTTTTTTTTTGAAGAGAGCCCACGACCCACAACTTATGAGTTTAATTTTTTTGGCTAAGGTAATAGCTGCCCTAGATTATGATAACTCATCTTTAGGAGCTGTTTGTTTTACAACAATGGAAATTTCAACATAGGTTGCATGCAACATTTTTTACTAGAAAAAAGCCCAATCACTTTTGATGTAGAATTTCTTTATAAATAATACTTTTCATACCAACCTAGTAGGTTCTACAAGCGCTACTAGGTTTGTGATTGGGTAAAGAAGTGAGGTAGCTTTGGGATTTGAACGTTAACCCCACCTCTCTAACCAATCACCAACCCATAGGCTGTGGAATCAACCAAGTTGGTATGTTAACTATTTTTCTTCGAGCGCTGCTTTTTGTACCAGCCTGGTGCAAAAAGAGCCCATACCTCGGTTCTAATAGGGGGTTGTCCCATCAATGGAGTGTGGTCCACCCCATTGATGGAACAACCAACCAATAAGAAGCCCGGTGTGTTATAATTTTTGTATCAGGCCGGCACAAAAAAATATTTTCCTTTTTTCTTCTTAAAGAATTTATTGTTAAACTTTGGTAAGCTAAAATCAATTAATCTTAAAATTCTGCCATTCTTTTGTACTTTAATCACTGTGTTCAATCTTGTGGTTAAAAGGCTAGAAGTTTGTTTGCACGGGCGGTGCATGTGAATATATAATAGATGTTGTACGTTTAAAATCAATATAATTTAAATATTGAGATCCTATCGTAATGAAAAAGTCATTCACAAGTTCTTAGATTGATTTTATAGAGATGCCTCTAAAAGTAGGAAAGTAGGAAAGAATGACCTGGTCAAGATGAGAGAGAGAGAGAGAGAGAGAGAGAGAGAGAGATTATGGTGTTTGAAACTTGAATTTAAAGAGTCAAATAAAACATTTTAATGGGACAATGTTATGGATTATGGATAGCTTGAAATGAGGAATTCCGATTCTTTTGTTAAAAAGAAACGACCATCTATCGTTGACAGGATTTTGCATTATAAGAGTAGAGCTGGTAGCACTTGGAAAAAAGTTATTACTTCTCCTCTCTTAGTTATTCAGTTTTTAGTAGTATTATCTGAATTTTCTTGTGAATGAAGTAGTTATAGTTGTGTAATCCAGATTCTGAGAGCTGTTTTCTCTCTCTCCCTTCAGGGTTGTTTGGTTGTGTTGTGTTGCAACAACTGTTGTTAGATTGGGTTAAATCTGTGGATAATTTTGTTCTTAAAAAATACACTATTTTTTTTTTGGGGAAATTGGGGAGGCATCTTTGGAGTGCTTGGTCAGTAACCAAGATGATCCATCTACAGGATTAGTTTTCTTCTTCCAAGAGGACATTCGATAAATTAATAGTAATTGACTGTGGGCAGTCACATGATGCTTATTGATACTGGTTTTCAATTATTAGTTCAAGTTATGATGTGTCCCAATGAACTTCTTTCATAAAAACAGATCCACTCTCATGTGAGTAGAATAAGATACCTATTCCATCATTGTTACTCATCTTTCCATTTTTTCGGTTGGCATCAACATAAAGTTTCTTGCAAAAATTTGGAGAGAAGGTTCAGGGCAACTTTTCCTGATTCTGTATTTGAAGTAATATATATCTTCAGTGAATTAAATTTATATTATCATTTATCTTATCTTGAATAAAAAGATATTTTCCATTTAATAGTTCCTTGAATAGGCTCCTCTGGGCTTTCCCCCCCTTCTTTGCTTGCCATCTTGTGTGTTCTTCTTTTTTCCTTTTTCCGTCCTCCGTATAATTTAACTATTTTTTGTACCAGTTGTCCATTTGAGGTATGAAATATGCACCGGGCACATTTTTTATTATTTAGGATATCATTAGTCATTTTTCCAAATGTTAAAGCTTAAAAGTACGTTTGTGCTCTACCTAGTTAATAGATAAAAACATTACTTGGAACCGAGTTTACTAATTGTAAAATCCTCTGAGCAAAACAACAATGCTTACTAAATCGTTGAACTTTTTGGCTCTTATCGTCATGTGCTCTAACGAGCTGCTATTTTTTTCCGGATAAAACATAGTTTCCCTTTCTCTCAACTTGTTTAAACTACTGAGACATGCATTGTGTCTTTTTCCTAGCCTTTATTTGTAGAAGCCTCAAAATATTCTGTTCTAAGGTTTGGTAAATTGGTGGTGTGCATCTTTGTGGACTTGGTTGGGGCATCATGTTCAACTTTTCGTTTGAAAGAGGAAGTAATTCCTCAGTAGTTTTTGGCATAGGTTGTTGCTCTTCTTCTCAGAGTTCTCTTGTTTCAAGTAAGCTTGCGATTCTTCTTGAATCTAATCCTACTTTGCTGAATAATTCATTTGTGACTGGAGTTGCTATGTTATGGGAAATTTTACTAACCCTTTTTTCTAAGTAAGTTATTGAAATTCTCTTTTCTGAGTGCTCTCCATTAATGAACACATTTTTACTTGGCATTAGTTTATGCTAATACTTTGGAGTACCTGTACCTGCTATTTCAATTTATCCTCGCTTAACCCATTGTTCCAGTTTGCAATATTTCCTGTTATTTTTCACTCGTATATTTTACAAGCTTAACAATATCTATATAAAATTTTTTTGCTACACCAAGGTTTAGATTTCCAGTAGTCTTTATTTATACCTTTAAAGTTTTTCTTTGTTCTTTATTTTCCATGAAGTTTCAATCTTTTCTTGAAGAGCTCTTCTTATATAAGTCTTGGCACAGGGCTCATCATTGTGTGATGTTTTGCCTCTTAAGAAGCAAGATTCTGCCTCAGTTCTGGTATTTACAGCCATATTTAGAATCATTGTGAATCTAGTCACTTGTACATCATTTGGTTCTTTGAATGATGGTAGAATCCTGAGAGCTGCTGTATATCTAGCTTGATGTCAAAGTTATTTCGCCTGACTATTGGGATGAAGCTTGCTTGGATTCCTCATTATTTTGAATACTTACCATTATTTTGATCAACTTGAACAGATCGGATTGTTCAAGTATGTCGTAGACCGAGAGTTCCCGTTTCTAAAAAATGCAGGCCGGTTTGCAATGGATCACTCTCATATATATATATATATATATATATATATATATATATATATATAGAGAGAGAGAGAGAGAGAGAGAGAGAGAGAGGTTATCAGCTAACTAGCTGATATTAAACTATCAGTTAACCTATTACATGGCCCAATCTGACCATGAAATTGACGATCCGCTCCGGGCTCCGGCCACCTTGTTCCACATATAGAGTGATCTATGTGTGTGAAATTTTGATCGATAAGATGCGTTACAAGTGATGGATCAAGCATTTAAAAAATGGATTGCTGTTAAACACAATAAAAATGTCATATATTTGGGACACTTGATCGAAGACAGAGACAATGTCAAAGTGATTAAAATTATATACACATAGATCACTCTATGTATAGAACAACATGGCCGGAGCAGATCGTCGATTGGACGGTCGGATTGGGTTATGTAATAGGCTAGTTGACAGTTTAATATTAGCTAGATAGCTAGCTGATATCCCGTTTCCTCATACATACATACATCTAGACACACACGTACGCACGCGCGTACCTACGTATACATATGCATGTATGTACGTGTACAAACGCGCGCGCGCGTGTGTGTTACGAAATACTAAATTCTTCTGCTATAAAGACTGCCAATTTGTTATAAGGTTGTTCCTTGAAGTTGTCCAGGTTTTATTTATTAACTTTTTTCTTCTCTGTGGAGTTGTACTGCTGAATTCATAGATAAACTTGAATGCAGTGCATTCACCAAAATCAAATGGGCAAGTCAGAAAAGACTGCCTGTAGTGTGTGCGTAGGCCCATATGGTCTGAAAAATCTAGATGTCAGATACATCCATCACATACCGTTTACTCATGACACAACATTAATACTAATGCAGCAGTTTTCACCTTTTGATGGTTTGAATTGTACTTCTGTAGAATTTTATGTAAATATGTAATTTGAATCTCATTTCTTGATGAGCATGCACCTTTTGGCTTTTGTGCTGTTTTTGTTGTTATAATTCTGCCTACCAGCAGCCTTCATAACATCTTTCTTCCATTTATTGCTGATCCCCTCACCGCCATCATCAAATACACAGGATAAAAATCCCCACAAGAAGTGACCGGATTTATGTGGTTCGAGTCATTTGACAAACCCAGCTCCACAGGAAAAATCAAGCACAAGGACTCCACTGCAACAAGAACAATTATAGTAACTTACACCACTCTCATTTCACTCTCTCACACTCATCTCCCCTCTCTTGCCTACTAGAGTGATATATATCTGTTGACTTTTGTATCTCACATAAGTGATATCTATAGTTCTTCCAATTGGGCATAGTTCATGTGGTAAGAATTTCCTCTCCAGAGTGAGAGGTCACCAAGGTCACCAGTTCCATTCCCAAAGGGGTCGCATCCAAAAAAAGATATCTATAGTGCTCAAACTCTAGCATTCCATCATCTATTGGTTGCCCATATCAATAGATAGCCCAGACCTAGATGGCCCAAGTCCAGTCCAAATATCCAATTTTGTCGATCATGCCTATGTGCACATACAGATATGAGAGATAATCCTAACAGAATGTTGGAGATGAGACTTTGTTTTCTATGTCATATATAATTTTATCTCCGGATGAGGCAGAGCCCTTATTACTTTTCCTTCTATCCTGTGTTATCACTGAGACCTGGCCTGGGGGTACAGGAGGTTGGGGTGGTTTTTGAGAAGCCCGAAATTCAAGTTCCATAACTAGCAACCCTCGTGCAACACTGGTGCTGCTTTTTGATATATTTTGTCATGAAAATTTATGCAAAATATTCAATGGACGTGCTATTATAATGGGAATATTTTTGACCAGTCCATTTGCTGTATCACCTCATTTGTTTTGTAAATTAGGCCCAGTCAAGCATGTTTTGGTAAATTTGTATTAAGCAATTACCTTAATGATTTTGATCTTTTTTCTTTACAACATGTACCCAACCTTTATGCCAGTGTTTATAGATGGTTTTTCTTTTCCAGTTAGAGTTCTCTGATGCGGATAATGAGTCGTTGACATTGTGATGCCATTCTGTTATTTAGCTGAATCTAGAAGAAAATGGTATATGATAGAACTTTACCTTAACGTGTCAAACTTGTGTTTCAGGGAATGCTCAAGTGAAAGTGCAAGCAGATGCACCAGAGATAACATTGAATTTTAATCCTGGTAATAGGGCCTTCTTAAAAAAAGATTCTGTAAGTACAGCTATTCTTTGTCAGACATACAAGTTGATACAATGAACCTTGTCAATACTTTATACATTGCAAGATTTCTTTCTAGTGAATTATATGACACCAATACTAAAGTTCTCGGAACCTTTGCTGTCTGATTTTCTTCTTCCCCTTAAACTTATCCGTCTTTCCACTTCCTTTTATTCTTGTGAATTCTTGTGCATTGACTTGCGAAGACAGATTCTAACAGCTTTATGTGTTCAACTTCCTAGTTTGATCCCGAGTTCAGGCGTGGCTCTTCCAAGGAAGGCAGCAGAACACCAATAAAATCACTGGTAAATAAAGAGTTGTCAAAAGAAATGGAGAGCAGACGATCCTCAACAAGTGTGGTTGCACGATTGATGGGTATAAATACACTGCCTTCTCTAATCAATAAACATGATGAAGAAAGAGGAATTAGTTACCAAAAGACCTTAGAGGCCTATCCTCTTCACATGAGCAACAATGGGTACCAGCAATGTAAAGATGTATTCGAAGTCATGGAAATGCCAAAGGTCCAGAGACAAATTGATAAGCCAATTCATATGGGAATATCAAACTTGGAACAAAGTGAGATTGACTTGGCTTTTACAGAACAGAAGTTCGGGGATGCAACCCATCTGTTAAGCGGTCATGAGTTTCATTACTGCAAGGAATATGATGATTCGTCTGATGACCTAGATTCCATAGAAGATTGTTTCGTGAAATTTCTCCACAAACCTAGGCCGGTATTCAAAAAGCATGTCGATGATCTGAACCGTTCTCATCTCTCTCCACATGAAAGCCACTTCGCAATCCTGAAACCTTCAATAGTTGCCAAGTCTGCTAATGAATTACATAGTAGATTCGAAAGAAATAATGGAAGGCAATCTAAACCGGTTACCGGTGATATAAATTTGACTAGCAAACCTTTGTCTAACCTTGTAAGTCATTCTGTCGAAGATCATATCTCAGAACCATTGTATGAAGAGAAAAATAAAGGAAACTTTCTTCCTAATCCAATTGTTATTCTGAAACCAAATCTGAAGGAGGTCTGGGGCCCGGCAAGGTCTGCACCTTTAGCGAGATCCCCTGAAAATGATCCATATGACCTCAGAAGGCAAGAAACAATTTCAATGTCCAGGAGATCTGAGATTTACAATGGAGAAATCGAATGGCACAGGCTATCTGATATTTCGGACCTTATGGGTAATAGGGCAAAGAGGTGTAGAGAAATTGCTAGAGATATTACTAAAAATTTGAGAGCTTCTGAAAGTAGCAGAAGTAAAATGGTATCTGCCTCGAAAAACAATGGGTACATCAGCGAAGAAAGCTCACATGATATGACAGGCACAGAAATTTTGAGTTCAATAAACTCCCATAGCGATAGGCTCAGTACCTTCTCTTATTATTCAACTAAATCTTCAGTTAGCAAGGAGGCCAGAAAACGCCTATATGAACGGTGGAAGATGATGCAACAAATTCATGAGGTGGGATCTGTCAGAAAGGGATCCGGTTGTGTAGGAGAAATGCCTATATCTGATCGAGAGATACCAAGAAATACTTTGAATAAAAAAGTTGTAGACAGAGTTTTAGGTGAAAAGGCGGTTAGAGATGAGGCTGCAAGATATAAAGACAGGTGGTTCGGAAATTTATCGAGGCCAAGGTCTCTTTCAGCGCCATCTTCGGTGTATGAAAACCATAGAAGTTATTTCCTGGATGTGCTCAGTAAGAGCCCATATGATTTATTGGATAGAAATGATAACCAAAAAAGAAGATCTTCGATACGAATCTCAAACTATCATCATCATAGGGCTCGATTTTATTCTGGAAGAGAGGAAAGAGAGATGTCTGAATGGGAAATTCATGTGAATTCTGAAGAATTGCATGATATAAATAATGTGAGACGTCTTGGTGCAGAGGTTTGCATAAATACTGAATTCTCTAACAACTCTGTTGCTGGTAGAGGCCATGAAGCTGGCAACTTGGCTCCCCATTGTAAAGATGCAAAATTCCCTGTCATAGTTGAGGATCAGCAGGTACAGCAGACCCCAGAATTGGCAGTGCAAGTGAATGATGGAGAGTTTTCTGAGGCTGATCCAAACCGTTCAGAAAGAAAGGTCAGCTTTGACATTAATATGGTTCTTTTATTTGCTTTCTTAGTTATTTATCAAAATTTGGTGCACAGTAGGTAAATTTACAAAGCAGTATGAAATGTAATAAACTTTGCTCCATTTTCTCTTTAGAGCTTGCCTGTATGAATATCTTAATTTCAGTTTACTTTCGTGGATGCAGATCGCTAAAAACATTTACTTCTTGTTTATTGATATTTGAAGTAGAATCTGCAAACTTGTGTCCTTTTGCCCTACTGCTTCTGTGCTAATTGTTGAGCAACATCACTAGACATCCATTTTCTTCACGGGCACAAGGTTCATTTTTAGAACAACTGGAAACATGTCAGCATGCATTGTTCCTATATTTTTCACGGTCTATACGCGTTTTCCTTATATATTTCTATTCTGCTATGGGTTCAACTTCTAATAATTGCATTGTTTCCCTACTCCAAAATGGTATCCTTGCATCCAATCATTATTGGAAAATATTTCCATATGGCTTCTTACCGGGAACTTTCTTGTGTCCTATATGGGAATTCACACGTGGATAAATGTAACAATTAACGTGGAAATTGATGGTTGAGTTTCCATGGAACAGTGCCTTAGGTGATGCATTGTAGGCTATTAGGAGTTGACAAATGGCAAATATAGACATGTTTTCATCAACTCCAAATTGTTTCTTTCCATATCATTAGGCTCATTATATAGGTCCATTTTGTGCTTGCTTGCTTCAGCTTTAATATTGTTTATCTGATCACCCTTTCATGGTTTCTTCTACTCTTTTTTTATTACATCGGTATTGATGTGGAACTGATACCCTAAGAGGCCTTTGAAATAACATAGATCTATAATTCTATGATATGCAGCAAAATTCTCCTTGCCAAAAAATAGCCATGGCCATCGGCGACCCACTTATACTCATCTTTGACACATACAAATAGAGCCACCTCTACCAACTTGACTGATTTAGATAATGCGTTCTGTGATGGTTTGACTCGACAAAATTTATGACTTTAATTGCTCATAGGTTTTAACACTTGGCAAAAATTATGACAGTGATTGCTCATTATTTTTTACCTATAAAGGTTCTTTTTATATATGAGCACAAAGTATACACAAAGTACAACACATGCACACACATGCATGCAGACATAGAGGGTTTGACAACGGCCTTCATGCAAGTTTATAATTAGATTGATAACTTTGCCACCACAGGTTTTAAGGTAGTGAACACATTATTTAAATGGGTGATTCTCATATGTCAACCCCAAAACTTAGGTAGTTCCATATATCAGCGGATCAACCCCTAAATTTTATATTGTCACATATCCTAAGAGTTTTCCATTATTTAAATAAACTCATGTTTTGTTGTCAAATTAACTTGAAGTCATATCTAAACCAGTTACAGTTATAGGTTAATTGTTTAGATCGACAACGCTGTTGAAAACTAAGTACCCATGGGCGTGAGCCATGGTTTGGTGTTCAATCTCTTTCGATCAATATCAATGGGGGACGATCCGAAATAACATAGCAATCTCGATTTTGGATAGTTTCAGTCTGGAAGTATGCATCATTGGGGGAGAGGTGGACTGCACTTGAGCGAAGAGTCTAAGTCAGATCACTGGTTAATTTAATGAAGGCGAGTTTTATTTTTTCTAATGTAATTTAGAATTCGTTGATGTAAACTGGCAAATTATTTACAATTATAAGGGTAAAATGGTTATTTCCGTTGTACCATCAAATTATATAGGCTACTACTTAACCGACAAATCAATGGTCTTAGCTTTGTTCGTACCAATTTCCTCTCCAATGTGAGAGGTCGCAAGTTCGATCGTAGAAGTGGGTTGATATCAAAAAAATACTACTTAAGTGACTGTTAATATTCTTTATTTGTTTGTATAACTAGAGGGAGATTCAGAAAACCTAATGAGTTTTAGAGGTGATATACATGAAGTTTATATGGTGATATATCATAAATGGAAATAGCTAAGTTTATGATGCCACATGAGAGCCCCTAATTTATTTCTTCGCCTACTCTAATCAAATAAAAATACTGCATACTAGTGTAATTCATGGTGGGGAAGGTGTTAACTTCGATATATACTCAAAAACAAAACTTCGACATATACATAAACACATGCACCAGATCTTTAACTACATAATGCTGGATCCAATATCCAAACACATTCTTTAAGTTAATAAAGGATTGGGTATTGAATCCAAACCCAACATAAAACCACCAAACCATAACTAGAACTTCCGCCTCTCTCTATCGTTCTCTCCTCTCTAAGCCCCGAACGATACAATCTAGAAAGGGTACTTCTTTGCCCACGCTCCACTTTCCCCATCTTGCATCAAAACCCTAGTACACAGCTTTAATTTATATGCAAGCCAAAACACGCAAATTGAAAATTTAGTAACTTAATACTCAAACCAAATAACTTCAATTGATTTCATCAATATTTTTACGAATCGTATTGTGATCATCTGGATAGCGATTTAGAATTCCAAATTAAATCAAGTCTTCCTACTTATGGCTACATAAAAGGTTTTCTCATTGCTTTAATGAACACTAGTCTTTTCCCCCTAATATACAAGTGAAATGGCGGATTCGCGAATTTGAGACAATTAGAGAGAATCTAACTCTGACTAGCATATATGTGGAGCAAAATAAGCAATACCATATCATTAGATGATTTTCCATACCATCTCATGCTGACTTTGTCACACTATGCAACTATTTCTAGGATTAAAGATTAAAAAACTTTCCATATCAATGTTTATGGTTATCATTACAACAAATTCGTAGAATTATTAAGAGTTTATTAACACAAATTTTACTATTACTTTCATGTATTTTATGTTCATTTGCATCAGGTTCACGAAATTTTTATATATTGTTGTCAAATAAAACAATTTAGTCTCGTAGAAACCACATTTGCATTCCACAGCTATTCTCGACAGAAATTTCTTCTTCATTTCCCTACTTATGAGACCATATGACGGCTTACATTATTTCCAAACTATGAAGCATGGAAATAGACATAGGATATGACATATTCGTAGAACAAAATTATATTATTTATCCATATAATTAATTTAAATTCATTAGACACAAATATAATAAAGTATGAGAAGAAACATGCGCTGACATAACTTTTAAAAGCACAATACAAATTAAATCAAAGCTTTAACTTTCATCCGTAACCATTAGTTTTTTGAGCACACACAATTATAGATATGTACAACTATAAGTAAAACGCACAAGAATCACGATCCACAAGTGTTAAGACTGTCAATCCTTCTTAATTAGACCCAACTTCCACAAACTCGACCTCATCATTTGCATCAATTTAAACCATTACTCCTAACTCTTGTACACGAGGAGAGAGATTTGAAATATTTAATATCTCGTATCCTCGAATGTATCAAAGTTGTTGATGCCTATATCCCACAATCTTATTTCTCAACCCTATGCAGTAAGTAGAAGTATCGGCCATGTCCAATTTGTGGTGACACGGTTCAAACATGTCAGATGGCATATCGTAGTGTCGGTGTGTTCTATTTGTGTGAAAAATGGACACAAGCAAATAGAAGTGTCTAGGTTGTAGACCTCTATTAATATGTTTGATATATCAAGCAATATATAGTTTTTATAGCCGTATGATATGGTCAAAAATATCAGTTGTATCGTTTGGTGGATAAATTAAAGATATTTTTTTTGGATATTTGTAGTTATATCGACAGGTAGAGTTTGTTATCATCTTATCATTTAGGGGTACACCTCCGATTTGTAAGTCATGTCCTCACATATACACACAAGCGTCCATGCTAGCTAGGGGGTCAAGAGACCTGAACCCGCATCACCCAAAAGAAATGACGATAAAAGTGGAATGCTGATGTTTTGCAAAAGGACATTCTTACAGCACCTCTCAGAATATGTTTGCAACTTCAATCCATTTTACCAGTGATGTGAGTTGAAGAGTGTTTCTCAAAGTAACCGAGTCATTGTTATCTGTCAAATTTAGTAGTTAATTTTAGTTAAATGAGTTGACTGTCATATATGGAATGAGTAGATGGTCCTTTTTAGTTGTACATCTACGCCAAACTTGTTCTTTTTTGACCTTGAATATTTAATGCTTAAAGCTTTGTGCTGTTTTTCTAATAGCCTCGCTTATGCTATGAGCTTTACCTTACCTATCATTAACTTGATGTTTATGCACATAACTCCATATTTGTTTGCTTCCAAATTCAGGAAATCTCAGCCGGTAATCCTGAAATCAATTCCTCCTCTTCCCACAATGACATATCAGAATCACCTTCCCCCACAACCGTAAGCACCATTGAGGACGGACCAAGCCCTGTCTCAGTTTTAGAGCTGCTTCCGTCTGAAGAGGACAAGCCAAGCTCAGAATGCGTTGAACAGATCAGTTCAGACCTTAAAGGTAAGCGAAACCTGCTAAAACAGAAGCAATTAATTCTTTCTCACTTGTCGCAGATAACTAATTCCATATTTGATGCAGAATTACGAATGCAGATTAATCTTCTTAAGTCAGAGTCAAGAGGAACAGATGCTCATGACTTGGAACTTCTTATTTATAGCGACGAGGATATAGGAGGAGAGATACTAGAAGCATTTAAAGATGATGAAGATAGAGACTTCTCATACCTACTTGATGTGTTCATTGATTCAGGCGTGAATTCTACCAGTGCGAATGGACCTTTTTATGGCGAAGAAGTGTTTGAAAAGCTTGAAAAGAAGTATGTTTTGCTATCATCATGGTTGAGATCAGAGAGAAAGCTCTTGTTTGATCTAATAAGCTCTATTCTGGCCGATATCATGAAATCGATGAAGTGTTGTCTCACTTGGGCCCGTGAGGGTCTCGTTGAAGACGTGTGGCAAATGGTGGTTAAGCGAAGGAATGACATGAGCAACAAACTCAAGGATAAACACTTGTTGGATACAAAATGGTTAGATTTAGAAGATGATGTGAATATGATTGGAAAGGAACTGGAATGGATGGTAATTGATGATCTCATTGAAGAGCTCCTTTATCCACTGATCTAATGCTTTTAAAAAAGGGCTCGAAGATAGAAACAGTAAGGCAACTCCGCTACATTTGTAGTGTTGAGTTGTATCAGATCCATTCAAATCTGTGCTCAGTGGCTCTGTAGTTTTGTCTAAATCATGAGGAACAAGATGAATCTAAATGTGTTATACTGATGTAGGTAAGTACTTTTTGCGAACAGACATACTGCATAGGTATGTTTATAATCGTGTCTACATATAGATATCGTACATTTTATATTGTGATCTCCCACTTGCATCCTTTAATTCTGCATGTCAAGCATATTCACTCTAATGAGCTCTCAAATTAGATACAGGTCTATTATACCGTGATATGTCGAAATAAATTTCTAAATTTACTAAATTGCTAATCATCCGTTTAAGAAGATTGATATAGGACAGTTGAATATTCAAGAAACTAGTACTCTTTCGTAGCTAATTCAAGAAATGCAGTTGCAGGTCATGCTTAAAATGGATTGGAATTTCTAGCAAATTATAATTCCATAGATGTCTTAAATCAGAAATCTGTTGTTTCCTGTCATGCATGGGTGCGTGTCTCAGTAGATGATGCTTTCCATTAAAGAGGGGACAGTAATTCTTTTCCAAGTGGGTTTGCATAAAGAAAGAAGTGTTGGCTTTTTTGTTTTTGTTTTTGAGCATGAAACTTGCGGAATACTTATTTGTATGAAGTTTGCAAACCTAAATATCAAACCAAACCCTAGCTAGATGTCCTGCATGTAAATATTTCCCATATATAAAGCAAGGGGGGAAAGCACGATCATACAATATAAAATCCACAAATGTGTGCATGTATTGATGTTGTTACATCATCAATGCAGGCTTCGGCATATTTCCCTGTACATTTAACTACATCCCTAGTGGAAGGGATTATCCATAACACAATCATAATCGAAAGCAATCTAGTTTCCATATATCCAAACATTAAGTTTCTATTTGCTGGTGCATGGTCAAGAATTGTACCAATTAGCCTGACAGTTATATAAATAGCCACACTGGTGACCAACCTTTACGATAAAGAATGAAGAGAAGGGCATAATTCTTTTATTTTTGTGAATCCTTAACATAGCTCAATTTCCTTCTCTGAAACAAAATTCAGATTCCTTCTTTTGCTCTTTTGTGCTCCTCACACTCACTATAATTCTTAGTTTCTTACTTTGTTCACTTCAGCACCATATTGCCAGACGTTAGACATTCGCTTGCTGTTAGACAAGAGGGAGCACTGCTGCTCTTTTTCTTCTGTTATTTCTTCTTTCTATACCCTACGAATACTCAATAAGGAAAAGAAAGTTAGGCTTGGGGATATAAAACCTTTCTTCTTCGCCCCTCTATCTACTGGCCAACAAGGACCATCGTGACATTTTGACTACAACCAGCAATTGAAAAAAGTTTTTAGTTTTCGAATTTTTAGCGTTCTCTTATTTTTTTTGTTTTTACTAATTAATATATATTATTTACTAGTTTATTTATGTCTTTCTTCTTACTATTATGGAAATATTATTAGGGATTAAATATTTGATTGTCAATTTGGACTCTTGTTACTTAATTAATTCCATGGTTTGTAGCTTGTTTTTCTAATATCAGTTTGCTGAATAATTGTTGTTTCAATAGTTTGCATAAGCTTTCGACATCTTGTATATTAAATACTTTTGTGGCATTCATCTACTATTGTTGAAACGAGTCATAATATACATGTTATTGGTCATTACATATTATTTTTAAAAAAAAATAGTATTGTAAATATTTATTGCCTCATTTTGCTAAGTTGCTCAGGAGGTCACCTTTTTTTGCCTCCTTTCACCTAAGGTGATACAGGACCTTGCCTTCATAGTTTTTTCTTTTCGTCTATGGAGCTTTGGCGTCACTAGAGGTGGCCAGTTTAATTTGAAGGAACTTCCTACTCAATTCCTAATAATAAAGGCCATCACCAAAAAGCCATGGTTTCCTTTTTTGTGTTAATTTGGTTTAATTAGATCTTTCAACATGTAATGCTATATGTCTCTCAAAAGAAATAAATGTTTCAATATGTAGCTATGATTCTAAATAAAGTTTTGAATTGCTGCTGATTAAAATTGCTTCATCAGGCTTTTAAAAATATTGTAATTTGTTGGATTTTAGTCAAGAAAACTGTACTTTCTTGGTATTTCAGGATATCATGGGCGACACATGATTGGATTCACATTCGTAATATGTTTTGTAGAAAAGAAATTAGTTTGCAGGTCAAAGTTTCAAACCCGGTCGAGCCTGGGAGTGAGTTGGCATGGCTACATTGCCACTCATGGTTCGAAAAGCATCTCCAGTATCTAATGTGTTCTTTCAGCTCTGCACACCAAATCCATATTGTTATTATTAAAATGCAGCTCAATTTTATCCATGCAGAGATGAAAAAGGGATATTCAAACTGGAAATTCATGTGAATTTGGAAGAGATAGGTTTCATGTGATCCATCTTGATTAAGAGGTTCGCATGGTTCCTGAGTACTCAACTCTGTTCCAGATGGGGCAACGAATCTGGCAACTTAGTTCCCAATGTAAAGATGCAAGATTCAGCTAATCATTGATGATGATCCAATGCAATGATGCAATTTTTTTTCTGATAGTTGATGATAAGCAGATGCAGCAGTTTGAAAGTACAAGCAAATGATGGAGAGTTTTCTGCCACTGATACGTACTGTCCAGCAAGAAAGGTTAGCTTCTTCTTCAACTATAGTCCGTTGATTTGTTTTTTGTTTTTGTACCTAACTGTAGGGAAATGTTATGTACAATTTGACAAATTATATGTATTATGCCATGTAGTCCACAAGTTCGTCTTGAAGATAAATAAGTCATGCTAAGTGAGCTTAACACAATTGTGCCAGCAGTGATAGCGTGCATGACATCATGATTATCTTGAACTTGTGACTAAACTCCTTATCACAATTCTCACACCCATTTGGTGCCGGAAGAGGTTGTCCCGAGTTAAATGTATCTTTGTTCTTTATGTACCATCCTGCCTCAACTTTCTTGGGATGGACCCTCATTCCTCTTATGCTAGAAAGCTAAAGCTTTATCCATATGTGTAGTGGCATTCACATATTTCTTCAACTATTGTAACTTTTGACTATTTAGACAAACTGAACACTTTGTCAAGCTCGACTCTCTTCATTCATCTCTATATGCCAGCCCTAACAAGTAAATCTGGTGCTTCTCGAGTCCATTCACGATCCTAGCAACTATCTACAAAGTGGGATGAAAGCAGGACTAGAACAGAATGTATTTTGATGTATATACAGATTGGACTATCTTTTGTTTGAGGGATTAGATAAATTTTCACGCACTAGTTTTAAATCTGGTTAGAATATCTGTTACAAGGTATTAATTACTAATAATAATTACCACTATAATTATTTAAACAGTTTTCATTGAAATAGAGTCCCAATGAAGACTTGATGGTTTTATGACTAAAATTGACCTAACGTCAGCCCTTGATGATGATTTAGTTGATGCGGAGCTTGGAGCTTGGACACGATGATTATGTTGCCTTATTAAGAATTTGTGCAGTGCATTGCGCTAGGATTACATGTGTATACCACTGTATATAAAGTATACAAAAAGAAATACCATGGGTACCTCTTCTAGCATCATCTATATGCAGCTTCAGCGTATTTTCCGGAAATCTTAACTATATCCCCATGAGATTGACTATATCCACAACACATGCAATACATGGAAACAAACAAATGCTATATTCAAATCTAAATATTAGATTCATAAAATTTTGATGCATGCATAATAAATTTAGCATGGCCAATCCAAAGTGCTTAGAATAGAAGCTTCTTATAGCTGTTGCTGTTGTAAACAATGTATCAGCTAACTGCAAATTCATGAATTATATGTAAACAAACAAATAACCATATACAAAACATTTGATACTTGCCCCTAATATTTTTATGCATCTTTTAAGTGATGTTCCAATCAGCTACAAGTTCCTATAAATAGCTATACTATTTATGACAAGGGCATCATACCTAGTTCTTCTTAATCCCCAACATGGCTAAATTTAAGCTTTGTTTCTCTAATGTGTTGGCTTTGGCTTTTTCTGTGATATTTCTGGTGTTCTCACTTGGCTCAGCACAACACCTCAGCACAACACCTCGGGTTGGCTGAGGGAGAATATTATTCATGGCTGCCGAAGGGGATGATTATACCAACCTCAGGTCCTTCCAATAAGGGAAATATTTGTTAGGTTTTTCGCTAGGCATGCAAGGAAGGTGCGCAAAAATAAGAACACGCAAACACCAATATTTAACGTGATTCGACCAACGGCCTACATCCATAGAATAAATATGAGAATATCTTCATTAATGATCAAGAATACCGATACATTTTATATTTTCTTTCATCTCTCTTCAAATCTCATCTCAACGCTCATATAAACACAAATACTACTTTTGGTAAATCCCTCCACCTTTATCTGTGGATAAGACTTTTCATCATCTTCGTCTTCGTCTCTTCATACAAAGACATACAACTTTTCTGGTGTTCTACTTTCTCCTGTGGATGATTACCCTACGTCTTTGCCTTTGTCTTTTTCTTCTCTTCTTCTTCATCATGTTTGACCACTTTTCTCTGATGAGACCCTTCCCTATTTATAGCACAAAATAATAGAACTCTTACTCTAATTAGGATCTCATCAAATCTTCAAAACAAATCTTCAAAACAAATCTTCAATTATCTCTTCAGAAATCTTCAAATAAATCTTCAATTATCTCTTCATGTAAATCTCCCAAAAGAATTACTAATTATATGGATCTTTTTAAATTAGCCTAGAATATAAGGCAATCTCAATAATATTCCACCGCTCGGCTTGGTTGACGGTGGGTACTATTCATAGCTGCTGAAGGGGCTTATACCTTCCTCAGGTCCTGCGCATCCACCTGCCTTCACCAAGGGTGGATACTATTCACGACTGCCTAGGGGGCCTATACCTCCTTTAGGCCCTTCGCATCCGGTCCTATTGGGCGGACACTATTCACGATTGCCGAGGAGGCCTATACCTCCCTCAGGTCCTTCACATCCGCTCCGAGTGGGCGGATACTATTCACGACTACCGAAGGGACCTATACCTCCCTCAGGTCCTTTGCATCCAGCTGTCTTGACTGAGGGAGGATATTATTCAATGCCGCCAAAGGGATTTATACCTCCCTCAGGTCCTTTGCATCCACCTACGTGGACTGAGAATGGATACTATTCCCGGCTACTTAGAGGCCCTAGACCTCCATCAGGCCCTTCGCATCCGCCCGTCTTGGTTGAAGGTGCTAATTATTCACGGCTTCCAAAAGGATCTATGCCTCCCTCAGGTCCTTCGTTTCCACCTGTCTTCGCTACATCAGACCCCGGGTGTAATTGACAAATAAGCAAGGGTTTCATAGAATCCGTTTAGCTTATTGAAACATAGATTCTCTTATTGGTGGACTAACAGAATTAGTGGATGTGATGATTAAGAGAAGAGTTGGTATTATGTATTTGCAAGAAACTAAGTAGGTAGGTGAAAAGGGTAGAATTATAGAGCTTTGGGGTTATAAGTTTTGGTATACGGATAGAGATAAAATTCGTAATGGGATAGACGTGATCATAGATAGATGGTTGCTTGAGGATGTAGTTAAGATTAGGAAGAAAGGTGATAGAATTTTACTGGTTAAGCTTATTTTAGGTAGGGAGATCCTTAATGTTATTAGTGCTTATGTACCATAAATAGATCTTGATGATGCTAATAAGCGTCTATTCTGGGAGGATTTAGACGAGATGATGCAGAAGATACCTAATGGAGAGAAGTTATTTATTGGTGGCGATCTCGATGGATATGTGGGTACTAGATGTAGTGGGTTTGATACTATCTATAGAGGTTTTGGTTTTGGACAAAAGAATGAAACATGTAGCTCGATTCTAGATTTTGCCTTGTCTTATGACTTGATTTTAGTAAATACTTGGTGTAGGAAAAGAGAGTCTCACCTTATCACCTTTAGGAGCGGATTAAGTGCAAGTCAAATAGACTTTTTTCTGAGGAGAAGGATAGATAGAGGTTGTTGTATCGACTGTAAGGTAGTGCCAGATGAGAGTGTAACCACCCAACATAAACTTTTAGTTCTAGATTTTGATTTAAAAGAGGACATAGGAAGATTAGACGTAATGTAAAGCCTAGAATTAAGTCGTGGCGACTGAAGGAATGTAACCAAAAGGTTTTTATAGATCGTGTAGTTTAAGAGGCGGATTGGCAGTCTGAAGATGATTCAGACAGAACATGGAATAAGATAGCTAGTTGTATCAAGAGGGTAGCTAGAGATCTACTTGGTGAGTTGCGAAGAGGTGCTCCACTATCTAAGGACACATCATGGTGGAACGAAGAAGTAAATGCTGCAATTAAAATCAAGATGGATTCTTATAAAGATTTGAAGAAAAGTAGAGATGCGGAGAGATTTGAGAAGTATAAAATGGCTAAAAAGGAAGTTAAGAAAGTTGTTCGGGATGCTAAACTTAAGGTCTACAAGGAGGTGTACGAGAAGTTGGACACTAAGAAGGCTGAAAATGATATTTACTGGATTGCTCGGATGTGGGAAAGAAATACCAGAGACCTATGTGCGGTGAGGTGTGTCAAAGATGAAGATCAGAAGGTTTTAGTTCGAGATGAGGATATAAGGAAAGATGGATAGATTATTTTGACAAATTGTTCAATGAGAGCTTTACTAACAATTTGGATGAACTTCTCATTCAATCTTAAGATATAAACCGTGATTTCATGCGTAAAATAAAAATATCTGAAGTTAAAAAGGTTTTGAAGAGAATGAGAACAAGAAAATCGGTTGGTCCAAACGGGATTCCTATCGAGTTTTGGAGAAGTTTAGGGGAAATAGGCATTAAATGGCCGACAAATCTATTTAATAAGATTTGGCAGACCAAAAAGATGCCAAATGAATGGAAGAAAAGTACCCTTATACCTATCTACAAAAACAAGGGTGACATTTAAAGTTGTTCAGACTATTGTGAAATAAAACTTATATGTCACATCATGAAGTTTTGGGAGATTGAACACATGCTAAACAAGGATGTTAAGATAATAGAGAAGCAGTTTGGGTTCATGTCTGAACGATCGACGACAGAGGCTATTCATTTGCTTCGTCAACTTATTGAGCGTTTTCGAGAGAGGCGAAGAGATTTGCATATGATACTTAGATTTAGAGAAAACGCACGATAAGATACCTAAAGAGGTATTATGGGGTATAATGATGAAGAAAGGGTCCCCGCCAAGTACATGTACGATGGAGTAGTGGCAAATGTCAGAACTTGCGGTGGTCTAACGTGTGATTTTCCGATTACAATTGGTTTACATCAAGGATCTGCATTAAGTCCATTCATGTTTACTATCGTGATAGATGAGCTTACTAGAACTATCCAAGATGAGATACCTTGATGTATTGTATTCGATGATGATATTGTTCTAGTAAATGAGACAAAAGCAGGGGTTAATACCAAATTGGAGTTATGGAGGCAAACCTTGGAATCTCAGAGGTTCAGATTGAGCATGTAACAACCCTAAACTCTCTGTACAATTTTTTTCCAAAAATACAGAAAGGAATACCTAAGCCTGAGCATAAGTTATAAATTTGATTTGCTTTTGAACAGCAAGAAAGCATCTGTAACTCATTGGTAAAGCCTTGCACTGCTATGACACAGCCCCTGTGATCAAATCCTCCCAGCCACATATTTTTAATTGATTTTTCTTTTAATCTTTTAGAAGCCTAACAGTTTGCACGTGCACTACACGTAAAATGAAAAGTCATAGATTAAACAAACATGTGCAAATTGTTAAATACACTGAACATGACACGTGGCGAAGATACCAAGCCCTCTCACCGGATTTGGACCGGCGAGATTGAGCCAACGGCCGGCACCGCCGGGACCCTCGTAGGGGTTGCTCCCAAAATTTTAACCCTACACCCCTTGGACTCCCCCACTACTCCTATGCTGTTTGATTTCTCTGCACATATCCAGCGAATTAAAAATGGGCATTAATCCATATTTTAATGCACATTTTAATTCTATTCTTCATTATCCTAAACCCTAATTTTCCCTATAAATACCACACCACATTTTACCCCTTCTCATTCAGAATTCCATTACAAAAACTCTCTAAAATTTCCAAGTCCCAACCTGTACAAGTGGAGTTAGCAAGAGATGAAGTTTCTACGACGTTTCGAGGAGAATCCGGTGACGAAACGACACGCCGACGGTTTCGAAATCTTCTTTCTTCTGCCATCTTTCTTTATAACCAGTAAGTCACCATTCCCCTCCTCCATCTCTATTCTCAAACTTCTCTTTTTCAAAACTCGTCAGAAGCGGAGTTATTCCGACTCCCAATTCGTTTTTCTTTAAAAACTCCATTTTTCTTAAATAATAATATACCATATTTCCTCATAATGATCAACAAACATAAATAAACATATTAGAACAAGTTTCATCTCAAAAGAATTCATGTTGCAAATTTTATTTCACTTTTACAGTAAAATACCATCTATCATGTTACATACAACTTATAATTGTTCAATTTAACCGTATTACCTTTAGATAACTCACAAGATAATGACATACCTCATCACAACATGCATTTTTGACATAGCACGATGAATTTTGGGATTTTAGTTTGTGGGAAAATACAATTTTATGAATAAATACCTTAAACATTCAAATACCGTTTTCTTTAAAAAGTGTGTTATGTAATTCCGTGCAATTGTGCTTCTACAACCCATTTTGGGGAACCCGATCGGGATGGTGCGGGTTATTATATATTCTCGGGCCTAGTAAAGCGAGATGCAGACCTCCATAAGGAGCATTCGATCTCGATGGAATTTTGATGCAATTTTTAAGAAAATGAGATTTTTACAAAATAGATAAACTTTATTTTTATTTTATATATATACATATATATAACTATTATCAAAATATCTATTTTAAATATAATATATGAATATTCCATGTTTTCTAAAGCAAAAGAATCACAAGTTCATGAAACTACCTTTACAATTCAATACCATTCCAAGTTTACATTAAAATACCACATACAATGAAATTTAGGTTCTACTCACTAGAAAATTTCATTTTTATAAAATATACATCTATGAAAACCTTAAAGACGATAATTGAATACTTGAGGCGTATTTTGAAATTATATCAAAACTATTTTTACATAAAACCCCATCAAGTTATATTAAATTATAATAAGGACCCTAGTAAACATAGGTTTAAGCGGGACTGGTTGTCTTGAGTCTCGGAGAGCCGGAGAATATGGGTGCTTGCCTATCTAATGTAGATAATCTAATAACGGTGTTATCTACACGGTAATTGTTTTGGAAAAATACACAAATCCTGTCGTCCATGTGCAGCAGTTAGTGATAACTCCAAAACAATCAGGAGTTATTCTGTTTAAAAGTCTGACTCAGTTCGAGTCATGGTCAAATCTGATTATAATCTATCTTGAATTTGATTTAAGTATAACTGCAATACAATATGAATCCATGAATACCAGAATACAATATATAACAACATGAACATGACTGAACCGAACCATGGATATACTCTGATTACATGACTATCCATTTATATTCACTCCGTTTACTGATATCATGGTTTCGGCAAGTCTTCCATTTACTACAAGACAATACAATACAATCAGTACAAGCAATACAATAAACATCACGGGATTTATAAAAGGGTAGACTGGTACGGAACATGTTAAAGGTGGCACGAGGTGGTCACTGAAAGACGTAATTACATCCATGCCATCGTTCCGTGGTATTATCGATGGAGCCTTGTACTACGGGTTACCAAAGTCCATGGTGTAAGTTGGACTCCTCTCGTATACACTGGTATATTCTGTACCAAGCTACAACAATTACGTTAGTATAACAAATATAATATTAACTACTTCACCTGTTCTATTCTCTGTCTATTCTCTCTTTCTTTCTTTGGGACTTACCGAGCGATTGTTCGCTGACGACATTCCTATTTCTCTTCTTTTTTGGAATGTTGTCAGGAGGACCCGACTCCGAGGAGTTCGAGACCAGCTAGGAACACTTGGAGCAGTTCACAGAAGACCCTGAGCATTGAATTTACTTGTACCTACTTTTCGTTCAGTTCATGCCATTATTTAGGCATTGCATTCCAGACTTGTATTTATATTTTCAGTTGTATTGTAAAGAAATGTTTAATAAATAAAAATTGTTGTTCATTTACATTCATGTCTCTTGTATATTTTACTTTATATTGCTTAGTTACGCTTAGCGCATTTACTTCTGACAAAATACGTAGCGGACCCAGTCGCGGTCCCTTACCGTACACTGAGAAGCGGGGCGTGACAGGTTTTGTTGGTGACTCATGCATGTCAGTGCTGCATGGAACCCTACCATGCATGTCAGTTCTGTATGAAATCATAAGCAATATAACACAAGAATCAGCAACTAAAAACATTCTTTACATTTCATATTCTTTGAATCTTACAATTTCATACACTTTGAATCTATCCTAATTCCATTTTTCTTTCAAGGTTATAGATTCTTCAAACAATACCAACTCCAATTTCAATAACACACCACCATCTCTACCGCTTACGTCTACCGTTGCTGCTCCGATCAATGAGCAGACGGTACTGCTTGAGGCAATCCGAAGCTTCCTGGAAAGACAGCAGCAGCAGGCTGCTATATTAATGAACCGTCCGGAAGTGGAAGCGTCCGGAGTAAAGCAATTCCGGACATTGCACCCAAAGCAATTTTCAGGAAAAGAGAGCCCTTTAGAAGCAGAAGAATGGGCTCAGAGCATCGAGAACGATCTGGCAACAGCACAAGTGCCAGAGATCGCTTGGATACGAGTTGCGAAAATGCAACTCACTGACAACGCCCGAGTTTGGTGGAAGGCGGAAAAAAGCCGTCTTGCCCAACCTATCGAATGGAAAACTTTTCACGACATGTTCGACGTGAAATACTTTCCAGAGATTGCCCGATTTGACATGGAATAACAATTCATCCATCTACAACATGGTTGGATATGGACCAAATCTGTGGATGAGTATGATGCTGAGTTTACCATGCTCAGTAGGTAAGATATGTCTCAATATTCGATTTCTAATATCACATACTATACAGCTAACACAAAACCTTAATAGGTTCACGACACACTTGATACCGACTGCTGAGATCATGTCCGGACGATTCAGCAAGGGTTAGATCCGGAGATCCAAGCTGCCTTAGCTACAAGGGATTTTCCAACCCACGACCTAGCTTTAAGAGCTGCCCGTCGATATGAGACAGTGGTGAAAAAGGGCAGACCCCAATCTGCCGGAGTGAAGCGCCCTGCCACTCAGATGGCAGGAGGAGCCTCTTCAAGGCCAACTTTTGAACCCAGGAGACCGGAAGAAACAAATAACCGGCCAAGTCCAGATTTTTGCTTCTTCTGCAAGAGGGATGGACACCTGTGGAAGGACTGTAGGCGCGCAAAAGGCATGTGGTTAGTTTGTGGCGTATGTCCTTATAGACGCAACACAGTTCCAACCCACAACACTTATCCGCAGCGGCCAGCTATCCAGGCTCCTGCACCCCGTCTTGCTCTTCCAGCTCCATCTTCACGTAGACCTCCTGCACAGCCTAATCACAAATTCCGACAGACACTGAAGAACATGCCTCGAGGGCAGAGAAACATGCCTCCAGTTAGGAGGAATGTACCCCGGCGTCGGACTTTCACATTAGCGTCCGTAAAAACCGAGACCATAGACCAAGGTAACCCTGGTAATTCCCTCACATCTTTCCAAAACTTTTGCATTCTTTCGTTCTTCCGAATTATTTTATGCACTATCAATAGTTCTAACATTATCACCATCACCAAAATGTTTTGAATCTGTTACACTTTCCTTCTACAAATTTCGAGGACGAAATTTTTATAAGGAGGGTAGAATTTAACAATCCTAAACTTCTGTACAAATTTTTTCCAAAAATACAGAAAGGAATACCTAAGCCTGAGCACAAGTTATAAATTTGATTTGCTTTTGAACAGCAAGAAAGCACTTGTAACTCATTGGTAAAGCCTTGCACTGCTGTGACATAGCCCATGTGATCGAATCCCCCCAGCCACATATATTTTTAATTGATTTTTCTCTTAATCTTTTAGAAACCAACAGTTTGCACGTGCATTACATGTAAAATGAAAAGTCACAGATTAAACAAACATGTGCAAATTGTTAAATACACTGAACATGACACGTGGCGAAGATCCCAAGCCCCCTCACCAGATTTGGGCCGGCGAGAGTGAGCCAACGGCCGGCACCGCCAGACCCCCCGCGGAGGATGCTCCCCAAATTTTAACCCTACACCCCTTGGACTCCCCCACTACTCCTATGCTGTTTGATTTCTCTGCACATTTCCACAATTAAAAATAGGCATTAATCCACATTTTAATGTACATTTTAATTCTATTCTTCATTACCCTAAACCCTAATTTTCCCTATCAATACCACACCATATTTCACCCCTCCTCATTCAGAATTTCATTACAAAAACTCACTAAAATTTCCAAGTCTCAACTTGTACAAGTGGAGTTAGCAAGAGACGAAGTTCCGACGACGTTTCGAGGAGAATCCGGCGACAAAACGACGTCCCGACGGTTTCGAAAGCTTTTTCCTTCTCCTATCTTTCTTTATAACCAGTAAGTCCCCATTCCTCTCCTCCATCTCAACTTCTCTTTTTCAAAACCCGTCGGAAGCGGAGTTATTCCAACTCCTGATTCGTTTTTTTTTAAAAACTTTATTTTTCTTAAATAATAAAATACCATATTCCCTCATAATGATCAACAAATATAAATAAATATATTAGAACAAGTTTCATCTCAAAAGAATTCATGTTGCAAATTTTATTTCACTTTTACAGTAAAATACCATCATGTTACATACAACTTATAATTGTTCAATTTAACCGTATTACCTTTAGATAACTCACGAGATAATGACCCATCTCATCACAACACACATTTTTGACATAGCACGATGAATTTTGGGATTTTAGTTTGTGGGAAAATACGATTTTACGAATAAATACCTTAAACATTCAAATACCGTTTTCTTTAAAAAGTGCGTTATGTAATTCCGTGCAATTGCGCCTTTACAATCCATTTTGGGGAACCCCGATCGGGATGGTGCGGGTTATCGTACATTCTCGGGCCTAGTAGAGCGAGATGCAGACCTCCGCAATGAGCATTTGATCTCGATGGAATTTTGATGCAAATTTTAAGAAAATGAGATTTCTACAATATAAATAAACTTTATTTTTATTAAATAAATATATATATATATAACTATTATCAAAATATCTATTTTAAATATAATATATGAATATTCCATGTTTTCTAAAGCAAAAAAAAACAAGTTCATGAAACTACCTTTACAATTCAATACCATTCAAAGTTTACATTAAAATACCGCATACAATGAAATCTAGGTTCTACTCACTAGAAAATTTCATTTTTATAAAATATACATCTATGAAAACCTTATAGACGATAATTAAATACTTGAGGTGTATTTTGAAATTATATCAAAACTATTTTTACATAAAACCCAAACCCCATCAAGTTATATTAAATTATAATAAGGACCCCAGTAAACATAGGTTTAAGCGGGACTGGTTGTCTTGAGTCTCGGAGAGCCGGAGAATATGGGTGCTTGCCTATCTAAGGTAGATAATCTAATAACAGTGTTATCTACACGGTAATTGTTTTGGAAAAATACACAAATCCTGTCGTCCATGTGCAGCAGTTAGTGATAACTCCAAAACAATCAGGAGTTCAATTCTGTTTAAAAGTCTGACTCAGTTCGAGTCATGGTCAAATCTAATTATAATCTATCTTGAATTTGATTTAAGTATAACTGCAATACAATATGAGTCCACGAATACCAGAATACAATATATAACAACATGAACATGACCGGACCGAACCGAACCATGGATATACTCTGATTACATGACTATCCATTTATATCCACTCCGTTTACTGATATCATGGTTTCGGCAAGTCTTCCATTTACTACAAGACAATACAATACAATCAGTACAAGCAATACAAGCAATACAATAAACATCACGGGATTTATAAAAGGGTAGACTGGTACGGAACATGTTAAAGGTGGCACGAGGTGGTCACTGAAAGACGTAATTACATCCATGCCGTCGTTCCGTGGTATTATCGACGGAGCCTTGTACTACGGGTTACCAAAGTCCATGGTGTAAGTTGGACTCCTCTCGTATACACTGGTATATTCTGTACCAAGCTACAACAATTACGTTAGTATAACAAATATAATATTATCTACTTCACCTGTTCTATTCTCTGTTTAATCTTTCCTTTTTTCTTTGGGACTTACCGAGCGATTGTTCGCTGACGATATTCCTATTTCTCTTCTTCTTTGGAATGTTGTCAGGAGGATCCGACTCCGAGGAGTTCGAGACCAGCCAGGAGCACTTGGAGCAGTTCACAGAAAAACCCTGAGCATTGATTTTACTTGTACTTACTTTTCATTCAGTTCATGCCATTATTTAGGCATTGCATTTCAGACTTGTATTTATATTTCCAGTTGTATTGTAAAGAAATGTTTAATAAATAAAAATTGCTGTTCATTTACATTCATGTTTCTTGTGTACATTTTACTTTATATTGCTTAGTTACGCTTAGCGTATTTATTTCTGACAAAATCGTAGCGGACCCAGTCGCGGTCCCTTACCGTACACCGGGAAGCGGGGTATGACAGGTTTTGTTGGTGACCCATGCATGTCAGTGCTGCATGAAACCCTACCATGCAGGTCAGTTCTGTATGAAATCCTAAGCAATATAACACAAAAATCAGCAACTAAAAACATTCTTTACATTTCATATTTCTTGAATCTTACAATTTCATACACTTTGAATTTATCCTAACCCTGTTTTTCTTTCAAGGTTATAGATTCTCCAAACAATACCAGCTCCAATTTCAATAACACACCACCATCTCTACCGCTTACGTCTACCGTTGCTGCTCCGATCAATGAGCAGACGGTACCGCTTGAGGCAATCCGAAACCTCCTGGAAGGACAACAGCAGCATGCTGCTATATTAATGAACCGTCCAGAAGCGGAAGCGTCCGAAATAAAGTAATTCCGGGCATTGCATCTAAAGCAATTTTCAGGGAAAGAAAGCCCTTTAGAAGCAGAAGAATGGGCTCATAGCATCGAGAACGATCTAGCAGCAATACAAGTGCCAGAGATCGCTTGGGTACGAGTTGCGAAGCTGCAACTCACTGACAACGCCCAAATTTGGTGGAAGGCGAAAAAAAGCCATCTTGCCCAACCTATCGAATGGAAAACCTTTCGCGACATGTTCGACGCGAAGTACTTTCCAGAGACTGCCCGATTTGACATGGAACAACAATTCATCCATCTACAACAGGGTTGGATATGGACCAAATCCGTGGATGAGTATGATGCTGAGTTTACCATGCTCAGTAGGTAAAATATGTCTCAATATTCGATTTCTAATATCACATACTACACAGCTAATACAAGACTTTAACAGGTTCGCGGCACACTTGATACCGACTGCTGAGATCAGGTCCAGACGATTCAGTAAGGGTTAGATCCGGAGATCCAAGCTGCCTTAGCTACAGGGGATTTTCCAACCCACGACCTAGTTTTGAAACCTGCCCGTCGATATGAGGCAGTGGTGAAGAAGAGCAGACCCCAATCTGCCGGAGTGAAGCACCTTGCCACTCAGATGGCAGGAGGAGCCTTGAAACCCAGGAGATCGGAAGAAACAAATAACCGGCCAAGTCCAGATTTTTGCTTCTACTGCAAGAGGGATAGACACTTGTGGAAGGACTGTAGGCACGCAAAAGGCATGTGCTCAGTTTGTGGCGCATGTTCTTATAGACGCAACACAGTTCCAACTCACAACATTTATCCGCAGCGGCCAGCTATCCGGGCTCTTGCACCTCGTCTTACTCTTCCAGCTCCACCTTCACGTGGACTTTCTGCACAACCTAATCGCCAATTCCATCAGGCACTGAAGAACATGCCTCGAGGGCGGAGAAACATGCCCCAAGGACAGAGAAATGTGCCTCCAGCTAGGAGAAATGTACCCCGGCGTCAGACTTTCACATTAGCGGCCATAGAAGCCGAGACCATAGACCAAGGTAACCTTGATAATTCCCTCACATTTTTCCAAAACTTTTGCATTCTTTCGTTCTTCCGAATATTTTTATGCACCATCAATAGTTCTAACATTATCACTATCACCAAAATGTTTTGAATCTGTTACACTTTTCTTCTACAAATTTCGAGGACGAAATTTTTATAAGGAGGGTAGAATGTAACAATCCTAAACTTTCTGTACAAAATTTTTCCAAAAATACAGAAATGAATACCTAAGCCTGAGCACAAATTATAAATTTGATTTGCTTTTGAACAGCAAGAAAGCACTTGTAGCTCATTGGTAAAGCCTTGCACTGCTGTGACATAGACCTTGTGATCGATCCCCCCAGCCATATATGTTTTTAATTGATTTTTTTAATCTTTTAGAAGCCCAACAGTTTGCACGTGTACTACACGTAAAATGAAAAGTCACAGATTAAACAAACATGTGCAAATTGTTAAATATACTGAACATGACACGTGGCGAAGATCCTAAGCCCCCTCACCGGATTTGGACCGGCGAGATTGAGCCAACGGCTGGCACCGCCGGGCCCCCCGTAGGGATGCTCCCCAAATTTTAACCCTACACTTCTTGAACTCCCCTCACTACTCTTATACTGTTTGATTTCTCTGCACATTTCCAGAGAATTAAAAATGAGCATTAATCCACATTTTAATACACATTTTAATTTTATTCTTCATTACCCTAAACCTTAATTTTCTCTATAAATACAACACCACATTTCACCCCTCCTCATTCAGAATTTCATTATAAAAACTCTCTACAATTTCCAAGTCCCAACTTGTATAAGTGGAGTTAGCAAGAGGCGAAGTTCCGACGACGTTTCGAGGAGAATCCGGCGACGAAACGACGCTCCGATGGTTTCGAAAGCTTCTTCCTTCTCCCCTCTTTCTTTATAATCAGTAAGTCCCAATTCCCCTCCTCCATCTCTGAAACTTCTCTTTTTCAAAACTCGTCGGAAGCGGAGTTATTCCGACTCCCGATTCATTTTTTTTAAAAACTCCATTTTTCTTAAATAATAAAATACCATATTGTTGCAAATTAGAACAAGTTTCATCTCAAAAGAATTCATGTTGCAAATTTTATTTCACTTTTACAGTAAAATACCATCATATTACGTACAACCTATAATTGTTCAATTTAACTGTATTACCTTTAGATAACTTACGAGGTAATGACCTACCTCATCACAACACGCATTTTTGACATGGCACGATGAATTTTAGAATTTTAGTTTGTTGGAAAGTACGATTTTACGAACAGATACCTTAAACATCAAATACCGTTTTCTTTACAAAGTGTGTTATGTAATTCCGTGCAATTGCACCTCTACAACCCATTTTGGGGCATCCCGATCGGGATGGTGCGGGTTATCACACATTCTCGGGCCTAGTAGAGCGAGATGCAGACCTCCGCAAGGAGCATTCGATCTCGATGGAATTTTGTTGCAATTTTAAGAAAATGAGATTTCTATAAAATAAATAAACTTTATTTTTATTATATATATATATATATAACTATTATCAAAATATCTATTTTAAATATAATATATGGATAATCCATGTTTTCTAAAACAAAAGAATCACAAGTTCATGAAATTATCTTTACAATGAAATCTAGGTTCTACTCCCTAGAAAATTTCAATTTTATAAAATATACATTTATGAAAACCCTAAAGACGATAATTAAATACTTAAGGTGTATTTTGAAATTATATCAAAATTATTTTTACATAAAAATCCCCTCTAGTTATATTAAATTACAATAAGGAGCCTAGTAAACATAGGATTAAGCGGAACTGGTTCTCTTGAGCCTCGGAGAGCCGGATAATATGGGTGCTTGTTTATCTAAGGAAGATAATCTAATAACGGTGTTATCAACACGGTAATTGTCTTGGAAAAAGACACAAATCCTGCCGTCCATGTGCAGCAGTTACCGATAACTCCAAAACAATCATGACTTCAATTCTGTTTAAAAGTCCGACTCAGTTCGAGTCATGGTCAAATCTGATTATAATCTATCTTGAATTTGATTCAAGTATAACTGCAATACAACATGAATCCACGAATACCAGAATACAATCTATAACAACATGAACATGAACGAACCGAACCATGGATATACTCTGATTACATGACTATCCATTTATATCCACAACGTTTGCTGATATCATAGTTTCGGCAAGTCTTCCATTTACTAAAAGACAATACAATCAGTACAAGCAATACAATAAACATTACAGGGTTTATAAAGGGGTAGACTGGTACGGAACATGTTAAAGGTGGCACGAGGTGGTCACTAAAAGACGTAATTACATCCATACCGTTCCGTGGTATTATCGACGGAGTCTTGTACTACGGATTACCAAAGTCCACGTTGTAAGTTGGACTCCCCTCGTATACATCGGCATATTCTGTACTAAGCTACAACAATTACGTTAGTATCAAATATAATATTATCTACTTCACATGTTCTATTATGTCTATTCTCTCCTTTCTTCGGGACTTACCGAGCGATTGTTCGTTGACGACATTCTTATTTATCTTCTTCTTTGGAATGTTGTCAGAAGGACCCGACTCCGAGGAGTTCGAGACCAGCCAGGAGAACTTGGAGCAGTTCACAGAAGACCCTGAGCATCGACTTTACTTGTACTTACTTTTCATTCAGTTCATGCCATTGTTTAGGCATTGCATTCCAGACTTGTATTTATATTTCCAGTTGTATTGTAAAGAAATGTTTAATAAATAAAATTTGCTGTTCATTTACATTCATGTTTCTTGTGTACATTTTACTTTATATTGCTTAGTTACGCTTAGCATGTTTACTTCTGAGTAAATACGTAGCGGATCTCGCCGTGTCCCCTCTCAGTATACCGGGAAGCGGGGCGTGACAGAGCAGGTCCAAGACAGCATATATGCATTGCAAATTTAGCAAACTGAGAAGTCGTGACTATATTGGTATAATATTGGAAGGGCAAAAGATATCACCGAGCGATCAATTTAGATATCTAGATTCCATCATCCAAAAGGATGGAAAGATCGATAGTGATGTTAATCAAAAGATCCAAGCTGGTTGGTTGGAGGAGTGCAATAAAGATTTTGTGCGATCGTAAATTTCCGTTAAAGTTGAAAAGAAAGTTTTATCGGATTGTTATTCGGCCCGCCTTATTATATGGTACAGAATGTTGGGCTCTTAAGAAGCATCATACACAGAAGATGCACGTAGCGAAGATGTGTATGCTTCGTTGGATGTGTGGTAACACTAGAAAAGATAAGATGCGAAATAAGGATATTCGTGCAAAAGTTGGTGTAGCACCTATTGGTATAACACATGTGGATGGTTTGGTCATATGTGCGACGCAGACCTATGAAACCACCGGTTTGACGAATAGATACTTTCGATATAGGCAATATCAAAAGGGCGAAAGGGAGACCGAAAAAATATGGATGGAGGTGATATGAAAAGATATGGTTGCCAAAGGCCTCACTGAAAGTATATTGTTCGATAGGAGTGAGTGGAGGCGGAGGATCCATATGCTGGACCCGGCGTGATTCTCATGTTGGTTCATGCAGCCTATCCCATATGCTTGGGAGAAAAGGCTCAGTTGTTGTTTTGCTGAGGTAAGATTTTATACGCGGCTGTCGAAGAGACCTATACCTCCCTCAGGTCCTTCACATCCTCCTGCCGCTAAAGGCAAATACTATTCACTGCCGCCCAAGGGGACAACTATCCCTCCCTCTGGTCCTTCCGGCAGGAGAGATTATCCTCCTAGTGCCGGCAGGAGAGATTATCCTCCTGGTGCTCCCTGCTTAGTTAAAAGCTGATATTATTCACGACTTCTGAAGGACCGTATATCTTAGGTCCTTCACATCCGGTAGAAACCCCTGTTGGCAACTTGACTAAATGAGTAAAAACATTTGTTTAAATAATGAAGCTGTTATGTTACTTATTAGAAATGATTTGGGGGTAAATGTGATGATTATATTAACCCTTTCTCATCATCTCTGTATACATAAGCAACTACTTATTACAAATATACTCTTCATCACAATTTCATCACAACCGTCTATTACATTATTTATTCTAACACTCCCTCTCAAGTTGGAGCATATACATCACACATGCCCAACTTGTCACAAATAAAATGCACACATGATCTCCTATGAGATTTAGTGAACAAATCGGCAAGCTGGTTCAACGAACTCACATGAATTGTATCAATGACTCCATCTTCAACCTTTTCACGAACGAAGTGACAATCAACTTCAATATGTTTTGTTCGTTTATGGAAAACGACATTGTTCGCAATATAAATCGCAGCCTTGTTATCACAGGTAAGCTTCATAGGTGCAGCAGGACTATATCCAAGCTCTGTAAGTATAAATCCAATCCACACCAATTCACTTGTGGTGTTTTCTATGGCTCTATACTCTGACTCTGCACTGGATCTAGAGACCACATTTTGTTTTTTTACTTTTCCAAGAAACCAAATTTCCTCCAACATACAAAAACTAGTGGTCGACCTTCTATCATCGGAAGACCCTGCCAATCTGCATCTGTGAAGCCCGTGGTCTTGAATGCTCATAATTCTTATAGACGATACCTTTCCCAGGGGAACTTTTTAGGTACTTCAAGATAAGGAGAACTGCATGAAGGTGAGCCTTACGAGAATCAGACATAAACTGACTCACTTTGCTAATTGGGAAGGCTAAATCAGGACGTGTGATGGTCAGGTAGTTAAGTTTACCAACTAACCTCCTGTACCGTTCTGGATCAGGAACATGCTCTCCCCTACCCATAAAGAGATTCATATTTGGATCCATAGAGGAATTGATAGGCTTATAAGCAAACATACCAGCCTCTGAAAGCATATCAAGCACATATTTTCGCTGAGTGGTGAAAATCCTTTTCTTCGGTGATCTTCATACCTCAATACCTAGAAAGTATTTCAACTCCCCTAGGTCTTTGGTGTAGAACTGTTTCCGAAGATGAGACTTCAAGTCAGAAATCCCTCTCTCATCATCTCCTGTAATAACGATGTCATCCACATATACGACCATAAGGATCCTCCTTCCATTGTGATGTCGATAGAAAACTGAGTGATCATTATCAGGCCTTTGTAAACCAAAGGTCCTAACATTTGTCAGTTTTCCAAACCATGCACGCGGAGACTGTTTGAGGCCATACAATGACCTCTTGAGCTTGCAAACAAGCCCAGACTCCCCCTTAGCAACAAAGCCAGGCGGTTGCTCCATATATACTTTCTCCTGTAAGGTGCCATGTAAGAATGCATTTTTTACATCAAGCTGATGTAAAGGCCTATGATAAAAATATACGAACTGAGATCATCTTGGCCACATTAGAGAGTTTCATCATAATCAATTCCGTAGGTCTGTAAATATCCTTTTGCCATTAAGCGAGTTTTAAGCCGAGCAAGTGAGCCATCAGGATTCAGTTTCACAGTATATATCCACTGACAACTGACTGCGCGCTTTCCATTAGGAAGGCTAGTAAGATCCCATATGCCATTAAGGCGTAAAGCTAGCATTTCCTCATTCGTAACCCTCTTCCAATCAGGATGAATCAGAGCATCGGATACTAAACTGGGAAGAGAGTAAGAATCCAAGGATGAAATAAATACATAATAGGAAGAGGTCAATCATGCATAGGTGACATAATCACTGGTGGGATATCGAGAAACAATAGTTCGAGTGCCTTTCCTGAGAGCCATTGGAACATCTAACTCGGAATGATCTGCATCTGGAACCAGAGCGGTGATTGGAGGCGTTAAAGCTGGAGGTTGTTGTACCCGTCGGATATACACCTGAGCAACTTGTTCTCATATTAACTCCTTGGTTTGATACACAGAAGGTTCAGTAGGAATAGGAGTAGGTGGGGTAGCCAAAACATCAAGTTCATCAATAAGAAAATCCTCTCAAACAGAAGAAGTGGAATACGTGGATGAAAAATATGGAGTGTTCTCATGAAAAGTAACATCTGCAGATATGAACACTCTAACTCCCGATCATAACACCTATATCCCTTTTAATCCTTAGAATATCCTAGGAAAACACATCGAATAGATTTTGGATCAAGTTTGGATTTCCTGGAATAACAAAACAGGTGCAACCAAACACTTTGGTAGGTAGAGGAAAGAGCGACTCAGAAGGAAACATGACAATATAGGGTATCTGTCCCCTCAAAATAGAACTTGGTATGCGATTAATCAAGTGGCATGCAGTAAGAACAACATCGTCCCAAAAACGTTTTGGAACCTGTATATGAATGAACAACGTACGTGTAACTTCTAACAAATGTCTATTCTTTCTCTTGGATATCCCATTCTGATGAGAGGTGTAAGGACATGAAGTCTGATGAACAATACCAAAAGAGTCTAAAAATTGCCGAAAATATGAACTGAAGTATTCTTTGGCATTGTTCGTTCGCAAAATTTTTACAGTTGTATCAAATTGATTTTTAATCTCAGCAACAAAAGATTTAAACACAGTGGATACTTTAGCTCTAGATTTTAGCAAATATAACCATGTCACTCTAGAAAAGTCATCAATAAAAGGCACAAAATAACGATATCTACGATTTGATACAATAGGACACGAACCCAAAACATCAGAATGAACAATGCTAAACAAATTAGTGGTCCCATTGTTAACTTAGGAGGATAAGAAGCACAATGATGCTTTCCCATCTCACAAGATGCACAATCAAGAGAAGATAGATGGCTAAGGAAAGGTACAAGTTTCTTAAGATTCTCTAAATATAGATGACCTAATCTACTGTGAACCTCAAGAGGAGCTATAGACGTAGAATAAGCTGTAGGTGTGCTTCCATCAACGTAGTATAAATCTCCATGTTGATGTCCTAAATCAATCATCTCTTTCCTCTCCAGGTCCTGCATAATGCAATCAGAAGGAGAAAATATTACCGAACATATCAAAGAGTGCACAAGTTGACTAACAGATAATAAACTAATGGAAATGTCGGTACATAAAGATCTAAAGGTACAAGGATGGAATAAGACGAGCGGATCCAACACCTTCCATTTTAGATTTGAAACCATTGACTACTGTGACAGGACTACTATATGAAGTGGAAGATAATGAAGTGAGTATACCTGACTTCTCAGTCATATAATCCGATGCACCTGAATCTATGATCCAGAATGTGAGAGATGCTAAAGAGATAAAACAGCTATTACCTTTATCCTTGGCCATAACGGATATGACCTTTGATGATGATGATGTAGAGCCCCCCGCGAGAAGATCTCGCAGCTGTGATAACTTCTCCTCAGTAAGGCTCCCGAGTATGGTCATAGAGGCAGATGCAGAAACTGATGACATTGAATCAGATGTAGCAACTCTGGCAGTAGGTCAAAATTCAGGGTGGAGAGTATAGCAATACTCTCGAGTATGGTTAGACATCTTACTGTGAGTACACAATTTATCACCTCGCCCTATACTGGCCACTCCTTTGCCTCCCCGACCTTCACGGCCACGAATGCCCTGTCCTTTTCCTCCACCAAAAGGTACATGAGAAGCAAAAGCTAATCTATCATCAAAGGCTTTCATGGAAGTCTCCGAAACACCATTAGTCATAGTAGAGAGGAATGCAGTCAGAATTGCTCTATAAGTATTTGGAAGAGTAGGAACATGCGAGCTTCCCAAAATTTTTGGACGAATAGTCAAGAATTCTGGGCCAATAGCCCTCAAGAAAGTCATCACCATCATCTGCTCCTGTTGCATTCTTCTCTCATTGACATCAACTGCAAGAGGGAAAATGGAGAGCAACACAGTCTCTTGTCGCTTGAGTTCACCATACACAGCAGATATAGATCGTCCTTTACGCCGCAACTCGTGAAGAGACTTGATGATCTCAAATATTCGATTAGCATTTCTGTCACGCCCCGCTTCCCAGTATACGGCGAAGGGGACACGACGAGGTCCGCTACGTATGTACTCAGAAATACATACGCTAAGCGTAGCTAAGCAATATAAAATAAATACACAAGAGACAAGAGTATAAAAGAACATCAACTTTTATTTATTAACATTCTTTGTACAATACATGGAAAGGAAAATACAACTGAAATAAAAATGCCTAAACAGTGGCATAACAGGAAAAGGAAAGTACTGAAAAGAAAAGTGTACAATGAAATTATACTGCTGGGTCTTCGGCAAACTGCTCCAAGTCTTCCTGGGTTGGTTCAACTTCTGCCTGGTCCAGGTCACCTGACGACATTCAAAGAAGAGAGAAACAGAATGTCGTCAGCGAACAGATCGCTTGATAAGTCCCAAGGGTAAGAGGGAAGTAGAGAAGACAGAATAAGAAGATACATTTTTAAAGTGTAAACTATTGCTGTAATGTTATGTCAACGCTGTTGTTTGTAGCTTGGTACAGAAGAATGCCAGTGTATACGAGGGGAGTCTCACTTGCCAGAGACTAAGGCACGTGTAGTACAAGGAACCGTTATACCACGGTACAACAGCAATGGGATTCAGGTTAGGTGTATTAATCTGACCACCTCGTGCCACCTTTAACACCTTCCGTACCAATCTACCCCTTAAACCCCGCGATATCTTGTTTGTATTGTTATCTTGTAAACTTGTATTGATTGTAAGATTGATTAACTGACTGACCGAAACCATGATATCAGAAAACGGTTATAACCGTAGAGTCATGTAAATGGAATACTGAGAAACATGTAAAAAGAATATCCATGGTTCGGTTCAGTCAAGTTATATAGATTGTTAACTGGATTCAGGGATTCATGTATTCATCTTGAGTTGGAATATGAAAGAATATAGATTGACTTGAATCATATTCAAGTCAGAAATAGTCAGACTTTAACCCGAGTCAGACTAAAAGAAGGTGAGTTGAAGTTCAATAATTGTTAAGGGCCTTATTGTAATTTAAAAACTTGAGGGGGTTTTATATAAAAAGTACCTTTGTATAGATTTCAAAATACACCTCAAGTATTTGTTATTCGTCTTTATAGTTATAATGAATGTGGATTTTATTTGTATTATTCTAGTGAATATATCCTAATAAAAGTATTAATTGATTTATTTGAAACTCAGGGTATTTTAATGTAACTTTTAAACTTGTAATTGTAGAAAAAGTGGAAACTTTATATTATAATAAAATAGGTGTTTAAATGATATTTATATATATAATAATACAAGAATAATTTTAAATAATAATTTATTTTCCAAAATCTCATTCTTTTTTTAAATGCCGTATTTTAAACCTTTCGAGACAGAATGCTCCTTGCGGAGGTCTGAATCTCGCACTACTAGCCCGTGGATGCACGATGAACCGTACTATCCCTAACGGGTTCCCCAAAGATGGGTTGTAGCGGCGCTTTGTTTAGGTTTAATAAATACTATTCATTTAGAAAAACGGTTCTATAAATATATGGTATTTATTCGTAAAAGAGTATAGTTTTCCGTATTTTAGTTGTTAGGGTTTCCTAAGCCAACTAGCCTATTTCTAAGGTCTAAACGACAAGTCATTAGAAGCCTCAAATCGCCTCTTCACCGTCAATTGCGGCCAGGTAAGTGCCAGGTAAGTGGGAAGGAACCACAGTCGTGAGCCTAATTAAAAACCACTAGCCTAGACACACTTGCCTAGACACCACAAGACAGTTTAGATAAACGATCGATGTCCATGACCTATCGTGCTTTCATTTTTAAAAGATTTTATTTAGGATTGTATACAACTTAAAGCTTTTAGAAAAGATTTATAAAGAATGTGGTATTTTAGTGAAAAGTCCTGTATTTTCGTATTTTATATTTTTTAACGATATCAATTAAGGTTATATTTGTGTGTGTGTAGAGGTAGGTCATTACCCCGTGACTTATTTTAAGGTATTGCGAAGTTTAGGGGTTAAATATGATATATTAAACTTGAAGGTATTTAAGCGCAAGAGTACGGTATTTGAAAACGTTATCATTTCATATGTGAAAATTCATTCAAATTGATTTCTACAAGTTTAGTGATCAAGATAAATATATTTAGGAATGAGGGATTTAATTAGAACAAGAAAAATAAACTTTATGGTATTTTTATGAAAAGAATACGGTTTTACAAGAAAGCTATCATTTCATGTTAGAAACTTTATTTAAATTGGTTTCTAGGTGATTAATAGTCAACGTGAATATGTTAGGGTATTGTGGATTAGGTGACAAGTGAAATTTTGTAGAAAAACCGAATCGGAAATCGGTTTGTTCCGATTTCCTTCGGGTTTCATATTTCCGTATTTTAAGAAATAGAAAGGTGAGAAGGAGGGGACTTACGGGTTTTCAAACTCTTCTAAAGAGTAAAGGGAACTAGGAAGAAAAGCCGAGGTGTGATTTCGTCGCCGGTTGCTTCAAATCACGTCGCCGGAATTCCGTCAGGGTTTCGCCGGGAACTCGAATTCAAAGCACACTTCTTGTGGAAATTTCAAGAGAGTTTTTCTATGATTTTGGAATGAAAAGGTAGGGGGTAGGGGTCTATTTATAGGGTAGCTAGGGTAGGGTAGGTGAAGAGTTTTCTTGATTTTAAAAAATATAAAAATTAGATGAAAAAGCATTAAAATTGACATTAAAATGGTTGTAATTATCATTTAGAAACCGATCAAATAAATTGGAGTTAACCATAAGTTTCAGAAGACCAAAAGACACCTTTTTCATGTTGGGACCCCGGCCGTCGGCGCAACTCCGGCCGGCGGCGCCGGCCGCCGGCCGGTCGAGTTGGCCGATTCCGGCCGGCGTTGGGTGTGGGGTCTCCTGACTAGGCTTTTGGCATACTCCAAATTTTGGGTTCAGTTCAATATTTGGGAGTTATGGCCAGTGGACTTTTGGACTTCCAGGAATTTTAAAGAAAAATAAACTAAAAATAATATGGGGCATGGGATTCGAACTCTGATGGCTTGATTCAGCAATGCAAGGTGTTCCCAATGAGCTACAAGCTCCTTCTTGTAATTATTGTAGAGAGATAGATACTTAAAGTGTTATCAGCAACATCAATACTCCAAGTATACTTCAAATTTAAATCAAATTTAGGTATACAAAAATTGGAGTTGTTACAATTTCCCTTCCTTTCATAGGACCCTTTCAAATATGCCTAAATGGAATAGGCGTTGTCATATTTATTCACCATCTCGGTGATCTCATCTTTCATCGCCTCAGTCATCAATCGACGCAACATTGCATCCTTCAAAATCCATTCATCCGTGGAAGATAAGGGAGGCTCCTCAGTTACATGCTTCATCAACATTCGCGCTCTCATAAACATTTCAACAACCAGCTTCCATTGAGGATAATTCATTCCATTCAATCGAATACGGGTAATATGAGTAGAAACCATGTAGGGGTTGTAGACTTCCTTCTCCCTCAAGGAGGTAGCGGAACTATCGGACTCGGCCATCGAAAACAGAAAACAACTACTAGCAACCCCACAAACTCACAAACTCCGTGAATCAACTCCCACAAACATGGGTGATAGCAACACAAAATAAAAAAAAATCATCAACAACTAACTAGCATCTCAAAGTTGGTGCTAAACAACCATCGATTTTGGTGAGATCTAGCATGATCACTAGCTTCAACCCATTCACTAACAACAACGACATCGTCCTAGATCTCATCAATCAAAGAGATAATATGTTTCACCTTATATTGATAGTACCTTTAAGATCCAGCATGGGCGAATGTTGAGATCCAGCGAGCGAGCGAATTGGCGAAGAAATCCAGCGAGTGACCGAATCAGGCGAGGGATCGATCTCAGTGAGGGGATCGATCTATGTGAGCCAGTGAGTCGAGCGAGGGATCAATCTCAGAGAAGAGCGATGATGAAAGCGATTTCCCGTGGTGAGTTCGAGTCGGGCGAGGGATGCGAGTCGAGTGAGGGATCGATCTCAGAGAAGAGCGATGATGCGAGCGAGGAGCTTCGAACGGCGATGTTGCAAGCGAGGGTTTCGATTGATGAGGGATGCGGTGATGCGAGTCCAGGGAATCGAGCGAGGGAAGAGCGATGATTTCGGCGAGGAGCTTCGAACGGCTATGATGCGGGGGAATGGATTCCGAACGGCTATGATGCGGGGGAATGCATTCCGACCTGGCACCTTGCAGGAGGCTAATATCTCTAGCTCACAAGCACATGGTCTTCCAAAATTTGTTCAAAGCTCCTAGGCAGTGGGCATAATTGCATAACTAGTGTATTTTTATGCATAGGTGGAACGAACATACCAACTTTGTGTCTTGTGTTTTACAAGCCTGATTACTTTCAACACTGACTTTGCATACACTACTCTCTCCTATATGATTCACTTGGTGCACGGTTGCATTTCTACACTATAGTATTCGAAAACTTCAATCTGGATGAACATAGGCTTTCTCAATAGACACATTATGTATTGCATATTATCCATAAACTTACACTGGAATAAACGTAATCACCTTCTCCTATGAATATTGGCCTCTTTCAATGGCCAGCATTTTACTTATTAGACTTTCTTATTGCAGATTTAAGAATGCAGCTTAAACTTCTTCAGTCAGACTTATAGATACAGATCTCATGGGCTTGGAACTTGTTATTTCTAGTGGTATGGCTTTAACGGCAGTTAGAAAATTCGTTTCTCTATTTTCTATCCAAAGTGCCCATGATTCTCCATATTTTTCCACCCATATTAGGTATTAAATACTTGCAGGATTTTGAAGAGGAAGAAACATGGCAGTATGATATTTCTAGTGGTAGTTAAACTTAGAGATAACTGCAACGTTTTGAAGATGAGTTTTTAAGGTTTGGTCTTTCTTTTTTCCTTCTTAATGCAATTTCTGCTGATTAATTCAATAGTTGCCATAATATCAGGCATGACTCCTTAGATCCAGGAGGATGGCATACAGGTATTCTATAAACTGTTCGAACATTGAATTGGTAAGATTGGATTTCTTTGCATCTATATTGGCGAGTTTACTTATGCCGAATGGAATATATTTTACAGTGTTGCATACAGTTTAAAATTGTATTCCTGAGTTCGACTTCATTAATTCTTATGATAACATGCTACAACTTACAAATCAGTTATAATGGATTCGTCCTTTTCCTTAGACCTTCTCTTACTTTTGTTGGTTGCATGTCTTGAACTTGTGATCTAATTATCATCTCATGCCATACTCCTACAACTCGCTTCTCACTCTCTTTATACGCGTGCGCGCTCACGCTCACACAAATGATTTAAACCCCCTCAGAGTTGCCCACTTTGCACATTGTCCAATCTTTTTGGCTGTGTTTAGGTACCATATAGTTTAACTCTCACTTGATACCCTACTACAGTAATAATGGAAAATATGAAATGACGAAAAAAACCTTCCTTTATCTTCTTTCTTAACTACGCACTGCTTTGGTACACACCATTTCCCATTTCCTCCATTTTTTCTACCATTTCCTTTTATTTTATCACAATAAAGATAAACTTTTAGCCTCATCCTTTTAACCATTATCATTTATTCTCTTCGAATTGGAGAAGTTGAGATGATCCCGAAATTCCTTCCACTATTTATCCATTGAATTAATAGATTCAAACACATGACCATATTTGACTCTAAATATTGCACCTTTCCCTTTAAAAGAAGTTATTTATTCTTGGATTGTCTTTTTCATGAAATTGAAACAAAAAAATCTTTTTTAACATCAAAAGCTATATTTTTAGGAAAGGAGTTTGGATGTCTTTTTCTCTTTTTCTGTGTTTTTTTTGGGGTGGGGGGTGGGGGTGGGGGCTGTGGGGTGGAGGGGTTGGGGGTGTTTTCTTGAAGAATAAGAATGGATGGAGCTTAAAGAGATTTAGGATTCTAGAGAACTAAGAGAAGCTAGATGGATGTATTAGGGTTTTGGGAGAATGAGGATACTGAAGATAAGGATGTATTTGACCTTTTCAGTTTAGAGGCATTAATTTCCAAAAACTAATCTCAAGAAACCCACGTGGATACTTTTGAGAACATTCCTTTAGCCGCTAAAGGGAGGGTAGTAAAGTACTAAGAGAGTAAACTTTGTGGTACTTAAATACATCAAGAATGGTACTATGTTCTATATAGTGCAAAGGTGTGTAAAGTTTAAGGTATTTTAGAGCAATTTAGGTTAAAATCGTGTTGAGCTCAGTTTTTAATAAAATCAGTTTAAAGGTGAAAACAAACTTAAACTTTTACAACTAAACCAATTTCAGTTGATTGACCTAGTTTCTCTAATGATACCCAAGCCAACAAGAACAATCCCAAACAACTCAAACCTGTATAAATATATAGGACATGGTGTGTGCTTGCGTATAAATGTATCTATGATATATGTATATGCTACACATGTTGATATAGATGTATATGATAAAATCAAGATTTAAAATTTGGTGTTGGTATCGGATGGTCACTTTTGGGGAGCGGCATTGGTCATCTCGGTCATATCGGACGTCTTGAATTGGAAAATATCAGATTTTCAATCGTTTGACAAAAAAAGATTTTTAAAAATTACTAAATTATGTAATTCAATAGTTTAACCAACTATAAACAATTTGGAAAATTCATCCGCAATCAATTAATGATGTCTAAAATGGTTGTTTTAGTACTTGGTGAGGATAACTATATTGTTTTATGTAACTTTTTCAGCAATTAATTGTGTCAAATAAACCGTAACCTAGAAATCTATTACTGAACCCAGAAACTCATTGATGACCTAATACTAGAATCCTAATAATCAAATGGTAAACCCAATATAACTAGGCATCAAATGGTATCGATATAGGGAACTCGGACACTCATTTTTTGGATTAGATTCAGCCATCCCAGAATAGGATCGGCCGAGATTTCAATTCAAAAATAAAATATGGATTGCCCTATATGATATGGCGCAGGATATCATACCATTCAAAAATAAAATATGGATTGCCCTATATGATATGGTGCAGGATATCATACCATATATGTACATGATATGCACATACAGTATCATATCATATATTTTATATGATATGTAAGCGGTAACTTATATGGTATGCCTAAATGATCTTTGTAGGTGTACACTTTATGGTTTATATAATATAATATGACATTAATTGTATGCATATATAATATGAATACGCAAGAAACTTAAATTCTCAGACAATAAGTGTAATTAACGCCTCCAATAGGGGTAAGATTCGCCTCCGAAGTCCATAGTTTTAGACATTGGTCGAAACCGGAATCTACCCTACTTGGGTCAACAACTCTTCAACAATGGTAATATTGATACGCTAGCTGCATATTTTCTTTAGAAATTCTTTTAATTGTTTTTTCCCCTAAATTTTTTTGTGGGATATATCTGAAGTGCAGTTGGCTGGAGTGACTTACCAGGGTACCATTTGTTTTTGCCATGTAGCCTAAGAGATTCCGATGCGAAGTATGTGTGAATGCCAGTATTATATATCTTCATTTTTCCTCCTTAAATTTTGCTCTTCTTCCCTGTTGTTTCCTTGTATAAGCTCGTTCGAGGTAAGAGGTGGCGTAGATGACATCATCTACCGACCATGTTTTGAGATGATATTATGAAGCCCAGACTTTTCCTTTTCTTTGTTTTTGCTTGTTTTTAATCTATTTTGCAATCTCTATGGTTTCTAATTTTCTTGAAAAGCATGCTTAGTCCTACATTCACAGCTAGCATTTAATTTGCGATAGGAGATGGGAGATGAAATGAGAGAGAACGATTATCTGAATAAAACAGATTCGCATGTCTTACTTTTAAGGGTAAATTACACAAGAATACCCTTAACTATCATTATTTTTCACTAAACTACCTGAAAGTTTTTTTAATTACAGCAAGCTACCTCAAAGTGTTGCGAATCTCTGAAAAACAATAGCATTAGGGATTTTACTGTAGTAAAATGACTCCAAGGTAGTTTAGAGGAACACAGCAATAGTTCAGGGTCTCATAAGTCTTAATGTTTCATGTGTGCTATAAATTTGATCTTTTGTTGATGTAGGTAAAATCTATAGGTATCGAAATGGCATGGTCCAGCATTGAGATAGAACTTCAATTTTCAGTTTGTAAGTGCCTTTTAATTTCCTTTCAACTTTCTATTAGTTACGTTTCCTTTTTCTTTGAGGATTGAATTTCACTTTATGTACAACATCGGCCACAACTGCATCTATGACAATGCACAGTTCTGAAAATGCATTAATTGTTCAAAATAAGGTATTAGTACAGCGGTAAAACTTTGTTTTCCAAAATACGAGAGGACAACTGGTTTGATTCCTAGGATTGGTCGCATCCAAAACAAAATAATTATAACTGTTGATACAGAAAGCACATTTTATACATTCGCATGTGCATTAAACTAACACATGCACCATTGATCTGAACTGTTAATGCAAATAAAAAGCACATCATTTGCAGGTTTGAATCAACATCTTCACTATGATGCATCTTATGTGGAATTTTTTTTCCTTACAAATTCCATGAACCTAATAAACCAAGGATCCAAGTTTTCAAAACTGTTCGTGAAACTCGCATCTATGGCTCTTGCATCAACTATGGAAATTCTCAGACCTTGGTGCATGGCTTGTATCAAGAGTTGGCGATCGTGGGCCCTGAACAAGTTTGTATAATAGATATTCAAGCATGTTTTCATCAAATGAGTCGGATATATAGCATATGACTAAACGTTGACCAAAAGTTGACTCTTTCGAAGGTGATTTCTTTAGCGAGAAGCTTTTGGAATGTGGTCAGGAATGAATATTCTGCAGTGAATTTCCTTCTCTAGTTCTAGTATTATCCAAATCACTACTATGAATAGGGGCTGCCCCTACGGTTAGGACTGTATGGGCAATGCACCGCCTCTACGGTCATGACCGTAGGGGCATAAAAACCATCCGTAGGTTAATAGGCCGTTGAGGCAAGTTTTTCCCCCTACGGACATAACTGTCGGGCATCTGCCCCTACGGTTTCCAACGTATGGGTGGTTATATTTTTTTAATTTATGAAAAAAATAGTAATTTCTAGTCCCTACGGTTTCGGTCAAAACCGTAGGGGCAAATTAAAATTATACATAAAGCCCGAGTGTAATCCTTTTATATATTTTTTTAAAACAAATTATAATTTGTGCCCTTACAGTAGTCATCGTAGGGGCAAGTGTTTACCCTTACAATTTCAGCTGTAGGCTCAGACTTTCATTTTAACAAAAAAATTTAAATTTTTTTGTTATTTATGCCTCTACGGTGATAGCCCTACGGATTACACTGTAGGGGCAAAGTTTCATATTTTTTTTAAAAATGCTTTCCCCGTTTTTTCCGCGTCCTGTACACAATAATATATATATATATCGCACAATATATCATATAACCAAATACAGAAATATTTATAAACAATATTCCACACATAATATATAACGAAATAAACAAAAATAATATGAAATCAATCTAAAGTCGTGATCATAAACATCATATACAACTGATGTCCAAAATAAACAATATGTATCAAATAAAGTACATACATCCTCCAGAAATTCAAAAAATATAAATAAATCTATGCTAGCTCCGTCCAGGTGCTCCACTTCCAAGTATCTGGGAAATCTGGCACATCTTCTTCTCGCTGTAGCCTTGTGCCGATAAAATCTCGAGTAATGAAGGAGTGACCTGTGCAGGAGTAGGAGTATGTTGTGGAGTCGAAAGAGGGACATGCACAGAAGAACCTGGATGAGTGGCATGCGCAGCCGGATCCGTAGGAGTGGCCTGCACAGCCGCAGCCGAAATAGTGGCTTACAGAACCGCAGCCGAAGGAGGGGCATGTGGAGCCGCTGCCGAATAAGTGGCCCATCGAATCTGTAAAGTTTTTAAGTTTGTGTAATAAACGAGCAAGGAGCGGTATACTAGATTTAATCTATATGTATTGTTGTGAAATTCTAAGTTTAGAAATCAAATCTTACGAATTGAAATGATGTGTTATTGGCTCGTCGCTCAGGTTTGTTTTTGTGCTTGTTGTATGTGTCTCTGCGCGCGCGCGCACGCTTTTGTGTGTGTATGTGTGTGTCTATAACATACATACCATCATCTCCTGCAACGTGCAATGCCTTGAATTTGGAGGTAAGCGCGTTGAACCGCTGCTCCAGACATCGCTCGTGGGGATAGGAGAAGTAACCGTCGGAGAGGAGGACAACTTCAGATGGGCCTTGCTATGATTAAGTTCCCGGTCTCTTTCCCAACCATCGTGGTGCCCTCAGTGTACGACGTCTAGAACAGGGATTAACATGGCCGAATCAGTCTCTGCGGTGAAATCAATTCCTGATGACTCCGCCTGCTGCATCACCCGTTTTTACACCATGTAAAGCATTGAAACATAAGTAAATCATTTAAATTTAAACTATCCAGAACAAAATTTCATTTGAATTAGAACAAATATTAACACTTATGCAATACTCTCACCCATGGCCGGATCTTTCGATGTGGTATGGACGGATAAATAATCCTTCAACACGCTCGGTGTACCACTCTGATCCAGGATCTGAGCTCTCTGCAATTCATAAAAAATTTACATATATAATAACATAACTTTTCATATTGCATTATATCAAAATAGATATATTGTAATTTACCGCTGCCTCCAGGGCACGAGTAATGTTCCTCGAGCAACCCATGTAGGTAGGTCGATCCCTTTTCACGGACTTCCGATTCTCCTTATTTTGGGCGGTCTGTTTCTGCACAACATAATCAGATTTATTTTCTAATTAAGCAACAAAAAAATAAATTATATGCTAAACACCGAATTACATTTAAATTACAAACATGCTTACGCTTAGACGCAAAAAAAAACTGGCACAAGAGAGGTCATGTATCTACATCGACCATGTTAAAGGCCGAAGACTGTAGGAGAGCCGCTCTCTCCATCTCGGGGGTTGTCCGCCATAACTCGTAGCAATCATTCTTCAGCTCATTCCTATGATATCGGACCTTAGTCTGCATGTTGGTCATGAGGCCCCGGTAAAGAGTATGAAGATCGAGCACTCAATCAGGGTAATCGGGATCGGGTACGAGCTGAAAGTCGTAATCCGACTGCAAATACAAGAAATTAATGTTTTTAAATTATAAGTGCCAAATGATAGTAAATTTATTTGATAAATCAAATTAAAATATATAATAATACCTGGGCATTCTCTCAGAGCATGGAAAAGGAACGAGTGTGCTGCTCGTCCCAGTCAACGTGAAGAGAATACTTCTTTTGGATGCGGCTCTCATCCCCCATATATTGGCCGAAACTCTCGACATTATCGCCAGTGTAGCGATTATCGGAGGTAAAGAAGAGGGGGAATGGTCCCTGCCCTTTAGCGGTATCGGGCCTAAGCTTGTGGAACTGATTGGGCCCTCGAGTCTCCTTCTCGGGCCAAGGCTGCCCATCATCTACATAATATATAAATATACAAGCAATATCAAGACAACAATATTTAGAATGCAAGAATTAACGAAAAGTGAAGTGCAATATATACCTCCGGTGACATCACCACGAGCCTGAGTCCGGGCAGCAACACGAGCGGGACGATAGTTCAATCGGTGAGGAACGGCCGGCGACCCGGACATGGATGCATCCCCTCCAACTAGATAATAAACAATGATGATATAAGTAATTTCTGAATAAAATAATACATAATCAATTTGACGTATTAAAATAATACTAACTTGCAGACTGCGTGGAGGGTACGGATCGTGCGGGGGTAGCGTCTGTCCCGGATGAATATGCGTGTATATTAATAATAAGTAACTTTGAAATGAATATTTGTGTATATCTATAATATAACATTCAAAATGAATATGTGTGCAATATAGAATATATAAACGTACCTGCTGCAGGTGTTGGAGCATCCTGTGCCCCGAATGTGGAGGCTCCATCTATAACTAAAGTGTAAAAAATGACTATATAAGTAACTTAAAAATGAATATGCGTGTATATCTATGATATAATATTTAAAATGAATTAATATGCGTGCAATATAGCTGGAGGTGTGGCAAAGTACACACAGAATGACTCGACTGGAGAGGGTACAGACGGTGTGGCTGTATACACACGTAATGGAAGATCTAGATGGAGTACGGACGGGGGTGCAAGAGCACCCCTCTGCTGTTGGATCCTCTCTCTACACAGATCCTCGGGCAGCAGAATCCCTCTGTCTCTGCCTCTGCCGATGCCCCTGCCGCTGCTTCTTCCCCTAGTGTCCCTTGCTGCTCCTGACGTTGCCATCACCCCTAGGTAGAAGTACAATCATTACATATGCATGCAATACAAGTATAGATCGTAAAAAATGTGAAGTCATAATATAACATTTTTCGTTTCGTGGACACATTAGACGTCTTAGAAATATCTACTTGGATCTCATCATCAATATCATTCCACAACCTCGATATTTTTAGCACACAATTCCCTTAAAAAAGCGGCAAAGATCATTGATTACTAGATCAGCTGATTCATGAAGGGAAGTCCTGAGGGCTAATGGGAAAAGGTGCTCCATAAAAATATGGTGATCATGACTTTTCAGCTCATCGATCTTGTCTTTCACAATCTTTATCTTCTTACTAAATGATCCTGAGAAGCCTGTGAGAACTCTCAAATCGTGTAACACCTGCAGAAACCTTTTCTTCTTCGGTTGTGACATATGATACATGACATTTGGAAGTAGAAACGTGCCTGGTTTACTCGCTATCGGTTTAGAATGCAAATCACTTCTAATTTTCCAGTCTTGAAGATCCATGCGAGCACAGATGTTGTTTTTCGATTTTCCATCTTTACAAAGAAGCAAGTTAAGTACGTGTTCTCGATGTGCATGATGTCCGGACTATGACGCACTAAATTTGTTTGCCAGTAAGGTAGCTCGAAGAAAATGCTTAACTTGTTCCAGTAGGGTGGAGTGTTCTGTCTTGCCGGATCTATTCCGAAGGTCATGTTATTGTAACTATCCCACTGAGCAATCACGTCCTTTTCGAAGAATGGGGATGGAGGCCTAAGAAGCTCGTAATAACCATCAAAGTGAGCACCGTCAAATCTGCAGGGACGGCCTAGTGGTGGGAAACATCGACGATCGCAATAACAAATATTCTTGTTATAATTCAACCAAATCGATGTTGTATCTTGGTGGCAATAAATGCATGCTTTGTAACTGTGCACGGATCAACCTAATAGCATTCCATATGCAGGAAAGTCATTAATTGTCCATATTAAAGCCGCACGCATCGTGAAGGTTGTATATGTGTTTGCATCGTAAGTCTCCACATTATCAATGAATAAGAATTATAACTCATCGATTAGAGCTCGGAGGTAGACGTCAATATTGTTTTCCGGTGATTTCGGTCTGTCAATAAGAAGAGGTATCATACAGTAGGACTGATCTGTAACTAACCACGACGACAGATTATAAACCATCTATTCCCGTCCAAATCGTGACGCTCTGAGCTTAAGCTCAATACCCTGGCTCAAGTAAGCCGAAGAATAGCCAACCTTGGTACAAGCGTCACATGTGCAATGCACGTGGCGCTGATGCCAGCTCCTTGAGCTGCTCCTCACGTGCAAGGCATGTGGCGCTAGTGTCGAGTATTTGAAGCGCTTGCATCAGATAGAAAATAATTTCCATCTTTGGGAAATATTTCCCTGATCTTTCTGAAAAAAACAAGAAAGATTTTCTCTATTAAATAGAGAACCTTTGGATCAAGATTCAACTGTGTCAAAACATCACCGCTTGATCATGTGATCAATTGAGATCTCTCAATGAGATATTTTCTCAAACTAATTGATCATTCTCATCTCTTAAAATAGGAGCATATAAGATTGATCTCAAGAAAGAGAATCCCCTTATAAGGTTGAAAACGAGACTTAGTTCTCAGCGAAGAAGATCATCCATTTCTTCCGCAAATTCTTAGGTAAAGAATGGAGAAAAATTCTCTTTTTACCTATTTTCTTCATTAAAAGAGGCATAGTCCTCATAAGAACTTTCTATTCTTCTTCTAGATCAAAGATCTATGAGACAAATCGCTCCTAAAACGAGAAATTATATTCTCATGGAGGGATTTTTGATATCAAAATTTAAGATCTAGGGAAAAACTTAAGTTTTCCCATCATCAAAAAGAGATCAAGAGTACAAAGTTGAAGTTTTGCTGTATGGGACATAGTTCCCCTACAGAATCATGGGACATAGTTCTCCAAAGAATATGTCTGCCCAAGGATTTATGTTCCATAGATCTAAAATAATAACAAGATCTTAAGAATGGTAAAAAAGACTTGCTTTTTACAGAAGCCCAAGCTTCAAAAACATAAGTTTGATGATTAAAAGAATTATCTCCCGAAAGTTTTAAGTCTTTCAAAATAGAGTTTAGACTCCCTAAAAACCCTAGCTTGGCTTGTGCTACGTGCCAGGCATGAGCACCGAGTGACAAGCTCCATATGGCTGCACCACGTGAAAAGCACGTGGGCAAGCGCCAAAGTCCTACTGAGCGACAAGCTCAATATGGCCGCGCCTCGTGAAAAGCACATGGGCAAGTGCCAAAGCCACGCTGAGCGTCAAATTCTATTCTGCTGCACCACGTGAAAAACTCGTGAGCATATGCTAAAGGCTTTTAGCCAACTCAAGCCGATGCCACCCTGCGCCAGCACTACGTGACACGTGCGCTTGAGCCATGCCAAGCTGATTCCACCGCACACCACGTGATATGCACGTGGGCATATACCTGAGCCGCGAGTCGATATTTGAGCCGTGAGCCATGCGCCAAGTTATATGCACCAAGCACGTTTGGGTATCAAACAGACCCAATTCTTAGTCTCAAATCGGCTAAGTCCTGGAACTTAAGCTTCATCGAGCCCATATGCTCAAAACCTTCTAAGTTGATCTTAGCCTCAAATAAGACTAACGATTCTTAGATAAAACCCAAGTTTCCTGTGAATCGATGGACTTTACAAATATGAGAAATGCGTCCTAAGTCCATTCCCGTTGACAAATCAAAACACCAACGTGGACCCCGTCAAGCAAATGCTTGACCCAAATCTAAAATATATACGAATTTGAACTAATCCGCGCCTTACAAGCGACAACATAAATTAGTCTCTGTATACAATACAAGGACAACCTAAAATAGAAAAAAACTAAAATACACACACGAAACAAAGCTTGGAGAAGCAGAAAGTTGTTATCACTTTGCGATAACGTAACTAGCTGCATGGGCTTGCGCCTGCAGGAAACATGCGTCCCCACAATCAATAAACCTCTCATCCTGCGAGGGAATCTGAAAGTCTGCTATATCGGTCGCATTCATCCAAACCTCCGATATATGACGCTATAAATCAACTTAGTGTTTTTGGAGAGGTGGATGAATCATACCTATGCATCTGCCTCCAAATTCATACAAGACATTCTAACCCAGTTCGTCTGACCGGTTTTCAGAGGTGAACAGATTCTGTCACGTCCGGTAGGATCTTTTTCTCTTTCCACTGAAAACTTCGTGTGTTGTGTTTCGTGAACAAAATTGTGGTATATTATGTTTATCGTTGCTCTTGGATTCCGAGGAAGACTGAAGCTGGTGCTTTCTCCTTTATGCAGGTTTCAATGGCGTTCTGCAACAACTCTAAAACCACCATACCTCAGCTGATCTTTGTTGACCTATGAATCTTTTTATATTTTGATTATTTTACAAAACTATATTTCAAATATATTATATGTTACTAACAATGTCAGACAAGTCAAAGTGCTACACAACTGGAGTTATTCAAGTATCAAGACAATCAACATTGCTACTGACAACTCAAAAGTAACATTGGCAAAGATCGACAAGACTCGGAAGATCTCAATGCACATTCAAAAGATATAACGGAGAAGTCGCAAATCCGAAATATTCAAGACTTTTCTACTTTATTTGAGTTAGAGTCGAATCGATCTCAAACGGATAGAATCAAAATTTTCTATCCTATTTCAATTATATTCTCAAAAACCAAAAATCTTATTTTCAAAATAATGTTATGTATCTGAATATCAGATATGGACGTCCCTAGGACGTCCATCATACACGTCCATAACGGTTTTCAATTTTTTCAAATTTTGAGGTTTTGTTTGAAATTCAAATTTCCAACGGGCAATAACTGTCCTATCTTTTTGGAGCAGTTATAATATCTGTCCCAACCGCCCATATCCAGTTTTCTATATTGAACTCATTTTCAACAAGTTTTTCATCGATTGATTCTTTAACGTTTCTATTTTCTAGTTTTTGGTGAAAACTCCGTCTCTCTACGTTCTCAAGTTATTTACTACTCATTTCAGAGAGGAGATCTTTTTAGTACTTTAGACTTCTCTATTCATTTAGAAAAGAAAAATCTCTAAAAGTTTCGAAGAAGTAATTGCTTTTAAAATTTGTTTAATCTTTGAAAAACTTCTTCAATTTGTTTTAATCTTTTCTTAATCTCCAAATAACAATCCGTCATCTTCTTGAATCGAAAATTTGATTTATATTTTGAGATCGTTAGGATTATTAGAGTTGGTTTGTAAAGATTGTAAAATCTTTTTTTGTATGATCTAGTGAGGAAAGGTCTAAGTTCTTCACATTGTAAAGGTTTGGACTAAAATATCAGGAAAAGGTCTGGGTGTTCACCGCCTGCAATTGTAAAGGTTTGGATCTGAGCATGGGTAAAAGATATGGATTTCTCCACCTGCAAGAAGTCACTGGATAGGAATCCTGAGCAGGAGTTCTCAGACGGGGATTAGCTACGGAGTTGGTGAACCTGGATAACAATTATCTGTGTCCATTTACTTTTCTGCCCTTCTGCGACCGTTTCTGTGATTGTGATAGTTTAGTATTTTTATATTCCGCTGCATAATTTCCATATTCGCAAAATTATACTGTATTTGCCATAAAGCCATATTCATCCCCTCTAAGGCTGCTATCAATCTTCTCTGGGCATATTATGGCCCTATTGATGTAACATTTCATAATTTTAAAAGATTATTTTAGAATATTAAATAATGATAACATGAGTTTTATTTAAATGATAATAATTATGAAATGGGTTTATTATAATTTGGTATATATAAATACATATAAATATTTAAAATGGCAAAATAAATATTTTGTGTTTCATGTTAACACATGATTGGGCACGACAACAATATTTCCTTATGCTAATGTCTTCATTACTTATTCTAAATGAAAGTAGGGATTTATGTTTCTTTTTATTTCCGTGGCATGATTACATATTTTATTTGAAATTGGGTTTTTATATTGGCATGGCTACATTTGGGTTATCATATTTTGGTATGAATATATCTATAATTTGGTAATATTAAACCAATATTTTCTTAGCCTAATTGATACTAATTGATACTTAATTGGCATGACAAGTTTAATGTAACATTAAGATTTTCCTTATATTTCTTTTGTTTTTCTAATATCAAATGATTTGGAGAGAGAAAGGGAAACATGGCTCATTTATTGCCCATGCTTCCTCCATCACTCCCATTCTCTTTTCCATTCCTCCTCTTTGTTTCCCTTCTTATTTCTTCAAGCTCTCATTCGCATTCTCAACTCCAATGGAACACTCCCATCCTCATTCTCAACCTCTCATAAATCCAAACACAAATTCAAGCAAACTATTTCACTCTCACTACAAACTCTACCCAGACACATATTCTTCGCATCTTCATCTCTCAAGTGAAACCAAACTCAAGACCTCAAGTTCCAGAGCTCACTACAAGTTTTGATCTCCTCCTTGAAGTCCATTATATATGTATAAGATCTATATTTAACCAAATTTTAAGTTTATGGCCATGAAAGCTAAGTACTTGTAATTTCTTTAGTTGAGTTATATGCTGAAAATCAATGACATGTTAGGATTTCGAATTTTTTTGAGCATTCTCTGTTGAGAATTAGCCTTTTTGTAAAAGTAAAAAGTTGTAGATAATTAGGTTATCTTTCAGCAAAAAACTTTTGGTTGAGTTTTACAGTAAAATGAAATTTTTACGAATTTTCAAGTGAAGGGTTTCCAAACTAGAAATTTTGTTTTCGATGGATGTTTTTCACTCGACTTATAAAAATTTTATTAATTTTTATACTAACAATTTGGAAAATGTAAAATTTTCAAGTTGTAGATAATTTTGTGTATATATCTCTTCAATTTTTATTTGCCTATTCACTTTACGAAATCTAGAGATATAATTTTTCTAGCGCAAGGTTGTTTTCTGGGTTAGTAAAAATATTCAGAAACATGTGTTAACTTTGTATTTTATTTTATATGTTATACTTAGAAATTAAAAAATATATTTTGGTGTATCAAAGTTAACTCATATATCTATATGTAGAATTTTAGTTTGGGTCCAAATAATGTGTTTACTATTTTTGGTGATTTTTCAAAGTGAACCTAAAAAATGTCGTTTTCTGAACTTGCATTTTCAAACGATATGCATTCGAGCATTGTATTTTCCTCGTTACATATTACCAGTAGGATAATTTTATTAATGTGCGTGTCCTTATGTTTGAAGGTGTGTTAGCGGAGGCGTCAAAGGTACCGAGACGAGGAAAAGAGGCTATAGGCTTCGACTAGAGCGAGTCGTATTCAGTGAGTAGATTATATCTACAAGTGGGGAATCAGGTGGATGGCGTATGACACCCTCGTGAAACATGTTGATTATTATATCATTAAATTTGCTTAAGATTCATGCCATGTATGTTTAAACTTGTTTGATATGTAGTATACTTCGTTAGTATCACTTGGCAGGCTTATTATAGATACACTTGGTAGAACACTAACACAAATACTAATGATTGCCTTGTTGCACGATCACAGACTCGTATGTACACTACACATCATTAATACTGCCATGTCATATATAATTGCCATGTTTACACATCATAATAGGATTGACGTTATAGTAGGATGATTCTATACACGATTTATAGTAGGTGTGCATACGAGACTTGAAGTTCGTACCGATTGTTCGGCGAGTACACGCCTGGAGGTCCGTACTCGTCACCGTGCGTGTACGTGACACGAGGTGTTTGTACCGACCGTTGAATGGGTGCGTAGACGAGATGTCCGCACTAGGGCTATGTTTGTACGTGACTAGATGTCCGTACTGTGATGTTCCGTTGTTATATGTGTACCAATCATTATTATGATATGATATAATGGAATATTTGATGGTTATCGTACGAGGCGAGATTCCGTACGGGATGATATGATGAGGATAGATGATGATGATTAGCCGGATATGACCCTATTTTTACTTGACTCGTGGAGTCTTACTATTTTACCCAATTGAGAGATTTTACAGATATGACAATATTATCCACTTTCTAAAAACGACGATTCGTTTCATGTTTTAAAAGTGATAATGAAAGGATGTACTACTTGGATTTCAAAAGGGTATATATATATATATATATATATATATATATATATATATATATATATATTTTAAAAATATCACAGTCTCCTTATTTTCAAACAACGTTTCGTTCTATTTTAAAAACATATAAGTGGGAATATTCGAAATAATTACCTATTTACTGTTTGTTTACGCAACGCCTACGTTTATGTTATTCTCTCGCGTGTTGATTATCTTATTAGTTATGCTACGCTCATTTTACCGTTACGAGGTGTTTATTTTACTCGTTTGCACTGCTATATATTACCCGTCCGTGCTATGCCTAGTTCACATGGACTAAAAAAGTACGAGATTGACGAGATTTATATTACGAGGGATATGATGTGATGTGATATCAATCTTAAGAGATTATATATATATATATATATATATATATATATATATATATATATATATATATATATGAAAGGAAAATATGATTTGGACACGGTGGATATGGCCGGGGAAAAGATGATTTGGACACGGTGGATATGGCCGGGGATCCATGAGATATATTTATTGTGATCAATTCATGAGAGATTGAGGCAGAGAGAGACAAGATGTCATCCGGTGATATATTTGTAATCAATCCATGAGTGATTGAGAGAAGTTGACACACGATGTCTCTAGGATATATGTGAGGGATCGATATAAATGCTCTACATTGTGATGTATATTATATATATATGAGGGATCGATATAGATGCCCTGCACTAATGATACATATTTATGCTATATATAGTAGCCGGACAAGACTGGTCCACGAGACAGTACCTGAATATTATTTTCATATATCGATATATTCTAAAGAGATTTTTAAAGGAGATATAGTCCCGCTATTTTCCACGTGTCTATGATCGACACAGACTTTTACAAAAGAAAATCCCTTTTTAAACAAATCATCTTCAAAAGGCGGGACACATACTTTAAACGAAATGCATACCTTTCTTTACAAAATAACATTCGTTACATATGCCGCGATATATATATCATACGAATACTTTGAAAGGATTTCATATACATACATATTCCGGCTACTTTTATATGATTGCATATGGATGAGTGCTATATATGTATTATAGGTTTGATTGTGTTATGTTTGGTCGTGTGCTATAGATATTGCACTACGGCTATGGCGATCGTGATTTGACACCGTTGTATATGTATGCAGTGAGTTATTGAAGATTGATGATTATTAGCGTTTCATTGCGCAGTATTGCATTTACTTCCGTGACTCACATACTTTCAGATACTTGTGGTTATGTTTTGCCCGCACTGGGCCAGAGACTGATTACTCGATGTTAACATGATAACTACACACAGATTCATATTTTACATGTTAGAATAGCGGTACACGAGTTGTACATGAGGGCATGAAATCATATCCCGATCTACCCAAGAGAAAAACACGGGACCCAAAACACATAGATACTAGTGCCAAACAAGTGGACCCATAACACGAGTTGTACATGAGGGCTTACTATTATTTACCCTTCTTGATGTACACATTTAACATGCTTTAATTGTTTCACCGCTTATCCATGCAACTTATACCTTATTATATAATTCCACTCACGAGTTGGCAACTCACCCCCGTTGTGCCACAGTTCTTGCAGATTTGACTGCTTGGATCTGTAGCGGCTTATTTGGCACGTTTACTATCTTTTAGGCATGGTTGTGTATATTTTGAGTTGGTGGGTTATATTTTGTATCGGCATTTGCCTTTTACGTATTTGTATTTAGAAGTACTCCATCAAAAACCAAGTCTAGTATTGTCGAGACCTTAAGGTTCTATATTTTGTTATTGTCGTACTCGTGTGGAGTCGACTTGATGTATATTATGTTTACTTTCCACTTTGTTTATTTTTCGTCCTTTGGTGTCGTATATTATTGCGTGGTTGTGTATCCGCCATTTGGGTGTTGATTTAGCTCCCGTATGTGGGATGTTGCTATACTTATTATCATTGTACTCGTTTTATTCAAAATTTACAAAGGAGGTGCTGTCCGTTTTTCAAACAATCTTTCAAAACAAGCTTTACTTTTTACAAAACTTCTTTAAAACTTCACTTCTATCTATTATCATCTATTTTCCACTGATATATGGTTTAGATTCTTGGTTTTGGCTTACTTGAGTTACAATGGGGTCCACTTGACTTCACGTAATTCTTGTGCCGGTCATGTGCCATTTTCGGGTCGTGACAACTGATCGGCATATCAACAGCCCAACTTATGCAAGAATGGAATGTACTCCAATTCGGGAAAATGCCTCTACTCCTCTCTACTATTGGTGCCACAACGCCAAAGGAGAAGTTCTCAAAGAAATCAGTCCTTGATAGGCTGACAACAAACTTCGTAGGCCCTTCCGAGAAGCCTGCAAAACCAGAAAGCTTAGTCTTCCACAGGCTGAATACAAGCTCCGTGGGCAAAACCAAAAGAGTCAGTCATCAAGAGGCTGACACCTGTGGCCCATGCTGCTCTCGAAGCACCAAAAGACGCTTCACCTCCAAGAAAGTCTGTTTTCCACATACTGGCACCTCAAGCTCCTGCTCTATCAAAGACGTCGGTCTTCAAGTGACTGACACCTGCGAAAGCTCCACAACCACACAGGGGGCAAGTCTATGAAGCTTCCAAAACTGAAGAAGCTCTTGTTTCAAGATGCGCTCAACGTCACTACTGGCGTCGGCAAAGAAAGGCTGTGGTCATCTCCCCATTAGGGCTAACTCCATCGGTGCTCACTATCGATACAACTGTCTCGACCAAAAATAGTTTCGAGCCGCTCAGAAGAGTTGGGCGGAATTCGCCTATCGTCGTCCTAAAGAAGTCCTTACGACCAGTGGGGGGCATCAAATGAGCAAAAACCAAGACTCAAGCCAAAACGTTTCTTGATAATTTACAAAGTCTGGAAAGAAGTTCGTAGCTATGTTATTGACAGCAGCCCATTTCCAAATTCTGAGAAGCTCAGGAATCCTCCAAAAGATGACGACTCAGCTTCCAAGTCTAAAGTGGCCCTTCCTAAACGGTAAAGGACAGAAAGATCTCTTTCGCCCAGGATAAATCCCAAAAGGCGAAATGTCAAAAGTTTCGCGCAGAAGGTCGAAGTAGTCTATACCGTGGGATGATACATCTCAACAGAAGTGAAAATAATACTTCCACCAGTCATCGACCCCAAACTCGGTACTTGACTTAAGCTAAAAGGCTGCATCAGCCGCAAGAAATAGCAGTTCAAGTAGCAACACTCATCAGCCCACCGCCCAAGACGCGTCCAGAAGACGAATAAGAAGATCTTGAGAGACAAAGGTCTGAAGATGACTCTTTGAAACGTGCTCTCGATAAGAAAAGCAAAGAAGCGACGGTTATGGCCGCTAATATGAACAAAATTGCTCTCCTCAAGAAGAAGATGTGTGGGATGATGGCACAGTCGTCGGAAACGTCGGCCGAAAAACCGTCAATAGTTCATGATAATGAGAAGGGAGGTGCTCTCTGCAGGCCCCTTCAACATCAAAGGATGAAATGATTTCGAAGACTCAGCTCAACAAGTACATAGCCCAATAGGTCAAACTCATCACTGCCAACGAAGAAAATTCCAAAGTTGGTCAAGATTGGTCGTCCATATCCAACATGGTACGACCAGAGGCAATACCCCCCGGGATATACGATCCCGAAGTTCAATGTCTTCAAAGGAAAGGGTAATCCCCACCATCATATCACACAGTTCAAAGTAATGTGCGGTAATATCGGAGGTGATGATAAGCCACTCCGGCAGTTCGTCGGTAGCCTGGCGGATACTGCCTTTGAATGGTACTCGGAGCTCCCAAATGACTCCGTAGAGACCTTCGCTGATATGGAACTGCTCTTCATGTAGTGATTCTTCATTGCAAGAAAACGCACCACTATCTTTACGCCGATCAATGAAGAGAGGAGATCGAATGAAACACTAGTGGATTATGCTGTTCGATGGAGAAATCTTGCATTGAAATGTGAACAACCGATCGCCGAAACTCTCGCCGTCGGAATGTTCATAGGCACCTTAGATCCACGATCACAGGTTTATCCATTCCAATCTCTTTCCAAACCAAATACATATCAAGAGCTTCTTGACAAGTTGTTCAATTGGAGCGAATCGACCACTAAGTCGTTAAACTGGGATGAGCTCTTTAACAAGCTAGTTCAATTAGAGCGAATCGACCACTAAGTCGTTAAATTGGGACAAAAAAATGGTAGTCCATAAGCAAAAATGGCATGGATAAAAACCCAAAAGGACGCCATGAGTAAAAACAGTAGGATTACCCGCGAGTTTGTGGAAACCTGAAAGGGTACAAACTCGTAAAAGAAGAAGAAACGGAAAAAAGTTTCGATCAAGTCCCACTAGAGACGAGCAATCCTACCAACACGGTAAACGACACTTGTGAGTCCTCTTGAGTTGTAAGGAGAAAATACTTTTGTGAGATCCTTACGGCTCACAAGGGAAAAGACACTTAGGAGTCCCCATGACTCTTAAAGAGAAAATCTATTTACGAAATCCTATCAACTCGTAAGAAGAAAATACTTTTATGAGACCCTCACGGCTCATAAAATTGAAAAGTCTTATGTAACAGGGACCTAATCTATTTCTTAGGCTATCAATTCCTACGGCCAGTCTCCAAATTGACTACCGTAAACAATCCACGGGCGACTTGAAATAAAGTTTCATCAAAACATGCTACGTTGACAAACCAAGGTACCAACGAGGAGAAGACCCATTCATGTGTCCATACGACACCTAAAGAGAGAAAGAGCTTAGGAGTCCCCACAACTCCTAAGGAGAAAATGCACTTACGAGATCCTCTCGACTCGTAGGGAAAAAAACTTTTATGAGACCCTCACGACTCATAAAATTAAAAAGCCTTCAGTGATAAGGATCTAAACCTGTCTCTTAAGTCATCAATGCCCTGTGGTTGGTCTCTAAATTGGCCACCGTACACAATCCATGGGTAATTCGCAACAAAGGTTGCACCTTCAAAGTCCCCTGGGTGAACAAATATCACTTAAATATCTGTTGCCCTGCGACCTGTTACAAAATTGACTACCGTATACAATTCAAGGGCTACCCATAGCAAGATTGCACCTTTTAAGTCCCACAGGTGAACAATTCTTCCATAAAGTATACTATGCCTTACGGTTAGTTTCCAAATTGACTACCGTATACAATTTATGGGCTACCCACGACAAAATCGCTTCCAAGACCTCATTTATTGGACAACCAAGATACCAACGAGGAGAAGACCCACTTATGTATTCTCACGACCCATATGAAGAACGGTACGTAAAAAATCCGGTACGTCCATAAGCAAAAAGGGTACGGATGAAAACCCGAAAGGACGTCGTGAGTAAAAACAGCAGTACTACCCGCGAGTTTGTGAAAACCCGAGAGGGCACGAACTCGTGAAAAAAGAAACCGCCCTACAAGTAGTTCTATACAGACTCTTATATACAATCCATGGGCATACAAAATATATGTTTCAACAAAATCCCACCAAAGGTGAGCGATACTCCCAAAATGGTGAACAAAAATTGCGAGATCCTCTCAACTTGCAAAGAGAAAACACTCTTATAAGATCCTTATGACTTACGAGAGAAAACCCACTTAGATGCCCCTATGACTCCTAACGAGAAAACACACCTATGAGATCCTCTAGACTCATAGGGAGAAAACAACTTTATGAAACCCTTACGGTTTATGAAGATTGAAAAATTCTTAGATGACAGAGACCAAAACCTGTCTTTTAAGCCACCATTGTCCAATGAGCAACGAAAAATGATGAGTCGCTCCTGATACTATTCCAGTTGTAGCGATACTGATGCCGAATCGGGTATCAAATTCTAAGTTTCCCCAGGCAGATGATGAATTGTTTCTGGCACACATGCTTCAGTATTATCAACGCTGATACCGGCCTAAAGTCCAAAATGTCGACCCCTAAGTCGTCAAATTGGGAAATAAAAAAGAAATAAAGAGAATAAAATGCCGAAATGAATGGGCAACTCGCAATAAAAATCAGCGAATAAAAATAAAATGAAATAGCTGAAATGATTGGGCAGCTTGCAATAAAAATCAGCGAGTAAATTTTTTTTAAAAAGCCAAAATGATTGGGCGACCACGAAGAAATAGCGGAAATGATTGGGCAATCGCGACTTTCACGATAAGAAAAGTTAAAATTATAAGCAATCACGGATAAAAAAAAAGAAAAGAAAAGAAAAGAAAATTTTTCTGCCCTACAAGTAGTTCGATCCCGACTCGTGTATACAATCCATGGGCATAAACAAATGAAAAGGGAGCAATGTGTTCCACCATGTTCGATTGAAACGAAGGAAATTAAGTCTTGATGGCAATGCGTACAGCCTAAAGACTGCCTGGACGTCTCCTTACCACAACAGAGTACATACATGATGTCGGCAAGGACCAAATGGTCAAAAAAATGAAAATAGAGTGATGGTATATTTCTAGCTCCAGGTCTCGATGGCAGCACATACATGCCTAAAGACCTTTATATATCATTCCACCTCAGAAGGGTACAGTTATGACTTCTCTGGGACTCAAAAAGAGTCTGATATCAAGGTAAGGCGCCATGGTAACGTCTAACGCTGAATCCTCTGACGGCAATATGGGATACTAGCCTAGGCAGATTACTTGAGACTTTGTATCCCGCTTTAAAAGGGATTGTAGATATGGAAAGTGCACGGCTACTTGAACAGTATTTGAGGGAATGCAAATCGAGACGAAATCAGCCAAAACAACGGTGCGGCGGATTACTCCCAGTACCGCAAATCTGACGACCCTTTATACTAACGGGGGTATGTTAACGTCAGTCCGAGTTTATCCACGCCTAAAAAGAGGGTAAACTGAACGCTCCGGTACAAGTAAATAAACTAAGCAAAGCCATTTCAGCATAAGCAGAGAAAAAGAAGTGCAATTTGCGAACAAAAGATGTTTTGCATTCATACGACAAAAGATGGATTACAAAAGACAAATATTCAAAATAAAGTTCATTTCATCATTGAAAGTTTACAGTGGCAAGATACTAGCGTTGGTACAAGGATTGATGAATTCAAAGATAAAACCAACCAAGGCTTTATCAGCATCATCTTCTATCTTCTTTGTGCTTTCGTTCGCGAACAAAAGCACAGAGGCCACCGCTAATATTCTCCATCCTTGCGTATGAAGATATGATTGCTTTCTGCCGATAAATCTGGTGCAACAGAGTAGTTGTGCGGTCCCTCCGGTTCGTATAAATCATGCCCATCAGATAAACCGAGTGTACTTTGTCTTTAGTTTGATCAAGTATTTGGAGCGACCACGCCTCAGAAAGCCCAGGCGTAGCATTCTAGATGGCTTTAAAAATCATCTGCAATATGGAAGAGCAGCAAGCGAGCAATCGTCCGCAATGATCCTAGAAGCGACGCAACATAGCTTCACATTGGGCATCAGTATAACACGACCCATAAGAGAAAATGTCAGCATAAGAGATGATGTCCCTGATGGAATACAAGTGACCGTCCATGGTATCTGCAAAGGAAGGTCAAATAGACATCAGCTCAAAAATACAGATCGCGCTGTAAGTTTAAATCATGGAGTCATTAACTTTAGAGCCAAGTAACCCCATTGAGCAAAAATGACGGCTCACAAAGTTGGAGCCAAGATCCCGTGGTCACTGGAGCCTATACTCCAAAAATCCTAAAAGGGGTGCTTAAAATTAAGCTTCAGAGATTAAACTCTTAAAAAATAGGTGAACACCACAATTTTGACAAGACGACTCTAGTGATTAGACTTTTCAAGACGAAGACTAAACTTTGGAGCAGAGACTAAGTTCGAAGACAAGAAACTAAGTTCTTAAGAGAAGAAAAGAAATAGAAGCGCAGTCCTCCCCAGAGCCTAATGCTCTATTTATAGGGATGTAGGGTTGGTTTGGATTCCCCGCATCCCTAGGAGGATTCGACGGTTCTAAGGCAGGACACCGTTGCACCAACATGCAATGCACGTGGGAGCAGTGGTGGGGGGCATTTGTTCCCACCCAAATTGTGGCGCTATGAGCTTAAGCGCAATACCCCAGCTCCAATGCCATTTTTAGCGTTAGCCGAACCATAGCCAACCTTGGAACAAGCGTCACACGTACAATGTACGTGGTACTGATGCCGGCTCCTTAGGCTGCGCCTCACGTGTAATGCACGTAACGCTGATGCCGGCTCCTTGGGCTACGCCTCACGTGCAAGGAACGTGGCGCTAGCGTCAAGTATTTGAAATGCTTGCTTCAGGTAGAAAGTAATTTCTATCTTTGGGAAATATTTTTTTGATCTTTCTAAAAAAACGAGAAATACTTTCTCTATTAAATAGAGAACTCTTGGATTAAGGATCCAACGGTATCAAAATATCACCGCTTGATCATGTGATCAATTGAGATATCTCAATGAGAGATTTTCTCAAACTAATTGATCATTCTCTTTTCCTATAAATAGGAGCAAATGAGATTGATCTCAAGAGGGAGAATCCCCTCGTAAGATTGAAAACGAAACTTAGTTCTCAGCGAAAAAGATCATTCCCATCCTTCTCAAAACCTTCGGTAAAGTACGGAGAAAAATTCTCCTTTTACCTATTTTCTTCATTAAAAGAGGCACAGTCCTCATAAGAACTTTCTGTTCTTCTTCTAGATCAAAGAGACAAATCGCTCCTAAAACGAGAAATTATATTCTCATGGAAGGATTTTAATCCCAAAATATATAAGATCTAAGAAAAAACTTAAGTTTTCTTATCATCAAAAAGAGATCAAGAGTACAAAGTTGAAGTTTTGCTGCATGGGACATAGTCCCCACAGAATCATGGGGCATAGTTCCACAAAGAATATATGTGTCCATGAACTTATGTTCCATAGATCTAAAATAATAACAGGATCTTAAGAATGGTCAAAAAGACCTATTTCTTACAAGAGCCCAAGGTTCAAAAACATAAATTTGATGATTAAAATAATCATCTCATTAAAGTTTAAGTCTTTCAAAACAGAGTTTTGACTCCCTAAAAACCCTATCTTGGCTTGTGCCACGTGTCAGGCACGAGCACCAAGTGATAAGCTCCATATGGCCGCGTAACGTGCAAAGCACGTGGGCAAGCGCCAAAGTTCCACTGAGCGACAAGCTTTATACGACGCGCCACGTGAAAAGCACGTGGGCAAGTGCCAAAGCCATGCCGAGCATCAAATTCTATTTGGTTGTACCACGTGAAAAAAACGTGAGCATGTGCCAAAGGCCTTAGCCGACTCAAGCAGATGCCATTATGTGCCAGCACTACGTGATATGCATGTGCGCTCGAGCCACGCCAAGCCAATTCTACCGCGCGCCATGTGATATGCACGTGGGCATGCGCCTGAGCCGTGGACCGATATTCGAGCCGCGAGCCATGCGCCGCGTTATATGAGCTAAGCTTGTTTGAATGTCAAACAGAGCAAATCCTTAGCCTAAAATTGGGTAAGTTTTGAAGCTTAAGCTTCATTGAGACCATATGTTCAAAACCTTCTAAGTTGATCTTTGTCTCAAATAAGGCTAACGATCTTTAGATATAGCCCAAGTTTCCTGTGAACCGATGGACCTCACAAATATGAGAAATGCATCATAAGTGCAACCCTGTTGGCAAATCAAAACACCAACGTGTACCCCGTCAAGCAAATGGTTGAACCAAATCTAAAATATATACAGATTTGGACTAATCCGTGTCCTACGAGCGACGACATAAATTAGTCTTCGTATACAATCTAAGGATAATCTAAAATAAATAAAACTTAAAATACACACACAAAACAAAACTTGGAGAAGCAGAATGTTATCGCTTTGCCATAACGTAATTAACTGTAGGGGCTTGCGCCTGCAGGAAAGATTCGTTCTCCCAATCAATAAACCTCACATTGAGAGGGAATCTAAAAGTCAGCTACATCGGTCGCATTCATCCAAACCTCCGATATATGGCACTATAAATCAATTTAGTGTTTTCGAAGAAGTGGATGGATCATACTTATGCATCTGTCCCCAAATTCATGCAAGACGTTCTAACCCAGTCCGTCTGATCGGCTTTCGGCGGTAAACACCATTATTACAACAGGCCATCTGTTGTGTCCTTTACCCATATAGTTAAATGGGCAGATGCCATCACTAGTCAGTCCGAGCCTGACGTTGTGGGATTGCTACTGAATGTTGTGTGCTTCGTATCGAAATACTTCCATGCCGGCGAATCTCTTGGATGATTCATTCTTTCATTTTCGCTTGGAGTAGCACGGTGATGCCAAATCATTGTCTCCGCTGTCTTCTTACACCTGAATAGCCTCTGTAGCCTCTGTGTTATAGGAAAATATCGTGCTATCTTGACAGGTATATCTGATTTCTTATCAGATATTTTCGACATACATATCATCTCCGCAGGGGGGACACTCTTTCAAATCTGAGTTCTCTTTCCAGTACAGCACGCAATCTTTGGGACATGCATGAATCTTCTAACAGTTCCGATCCTAATTAGACATCATCTTCTGAGCTTCATACCAACTCTCGGGCACGTTATTTTTCGGGGGTATAGAATCTTTCAGGAACTTGAGAAGTATCGTGAATAACTTGTTACTCCATCTATTTAGACACTTAATCTGGAAAAGTTGGACAAACCATGATAGTATGGAATACTTAGCATTCTCATAAATTGGTCTCCTGACATCATTCATGTACTTCTCATACTTATCCGCACGCTTTCCTTAACCGGAATAAATGTCTTCTTAAGTAGGATTACTATCAGCGTCTACCATATACTTCATTTCCTCTCCGGGAAAGAAGTTATCTTCTTCTTCTTCCGCCGCATTACCGTCTTCTTATTCTACTTCCACCGTATTACCAGCTTCTTCTCCTTCCCCGTGATATACCCAAGTTGTATAAAATCTGGTAAAATCATGCTTAACGATGTGAAGCTCTATGATTACTATCTTCTACCAGAACTTATTCCCATACCTGTTGTACGGAAAAAAGGTCTTCCCTAACACGACCTTATTATTTTCGCGTGCAAATTCGATGAAGGCAGCAACTCTATCGAAAAATTTAGGGTTCATGCGTTTTTGCCAATCCACGTACATCCGTTCTTTAACTCTGATGTACTCATAGGTCGTGCTAGACTGTATAACATATAAGTTGTAAGTTTCACAAAATGAAGAAAATAATGAAGTTATGAAAGTTGGTTTTTTATGGTGACTTGAGAAATTTAAGAACGAGATGGTTATTGACAAAGAAGAGAACGGGAAAGGCAGTCATTGATTTCAATTTATGATTTCGCTTAGGTATAGTGTTATTATTATGTATGTGCATGTTGTGTATGCGTTCATCATGAAAAACTATATTTTAATACCGCTCATTCGTTATCATTTTTGTGAATATCGGTGCTATTAATCCGTGTCTTCTCAATAAGTACAGGGTACAGGTATTCATGACAAAGCAGTGGAAACACACTCAAAATACACGGATACGACATTTATGTGCCGATAATGTAACCGGAACGGAGAACCGATATTTATTTAAGAAGATTTTGCAATAAAACAAGTGTGCACAATATTTTTTTATCCAAATGTTCCAACATATAATGATTTTCAAGTGTGAACACATGCATATGCAAGTGGGCATGACAAGAATCAATGGATCATGTATATGGTTCATGGGCCATGGCACATCACAAGTGGGCAACACGCTCATTGTGTTGTGCAAGTGGGCGCACAATCTCATGATGGTATGAAATGATCAAAAGAACATTGATTAGTCGAAAATACTGCATTTTTAACACGTCAATTTCCCTATCTTTTGCATTCATCTAGAGGTGTTCGGTATTCGTATTGCACATATTAGCAAAACTCCTGTAAAATACTGAATTACCTGTACTGTATACTAAAACCAGCATTTTTTGGGAAATTGACTGTTTATCATGGTATCGCATCACCCTTGTATTGCGCAACACTTGTTTCAAAGTCTATGCAGGAAATTTCAGGAATCGAGCCAAAATTGTCAAATTGCTGATAAAAAAATACGCCAACTCAAGGACTTGAGATCTGGAAATAATCTAGAAGGAATTCAGGAAATCAACATATCAGAAAGTACACCTGAAGACAGAAGAAGACAGCACATGAAGTTTAAATCCATAAGCCTCCTATTGGGCCGCGGATCCGCGCCCGGAGCCGGCTTGCGCCGCGGATCCGCGGCCGTTGTGCCACGTCATCACTTCAACTTCAGTCCAGGGTTCTTCTCTCAAGGCCAGAACTCCTTTAAGCCACTGTAATTACCAGAACACTCCAGAACCTTCTGCCAGATCAATAAAGGCTCCTTGTGCAAGCTAATGATGTCCAAGATTCCAAAGCAAGCTTCACCTTAACTACCTTAAAAGCCTAGAACCTTCTCCCTAACCTCCTAGCTTAAGGTAGAAGCTAAACCCTAACTAACTAGTTCTAGAGGCTTCTACCTAACTAACTAGCTTACAAGGGAAGCTAACCTAATCCAAGCTTCTTAAGGAAGCTAATCATTCTTAAGCCTATAAAAGGGACCCTAGGTCTCACTTGAAAAGGTTGTTCAACAATTCTCCCCACAAGTTGAGTGACACGACTTGTGCCTCAAACCCTAACCCTAATCCAATCAAAAAGCCAAAAGTTCAAGATCATCGAGTTCAATCGAAGCAAGAATTCTTCAAAGCCTTTAGAAGCGAAGCCGGACTTCATCGGAGTAAGTGATCAAGCCGATCCGTGACTCAAGGAGCAGAAGCGACGCCAAAACCGACGATCTAGTTCCTTCCTTTTGTAAATTCAAGAGAGTTGTAACGAATTTGTCGATAAATAAAGGTGAAATTCTTTTATCTTGCTTTCTTTAAATTCAAGAATTATGATTCAATCTAGATTCTTGAATGTGTTCTTTGTGATGATGCTTGAGTAAACTCCGCTCGTGGAGGAGTCGAAACAAATCAATAGATGATGAAGTTGACGAATCTTTAAACATTTTCTTAAGTCCTATAACGTTTGTAAATTCTTGAAAATCGAATGATCTAGTTTCGAGGCAAAATGCTTTCTTGATTATTTTCGCACGGAACTGGAGATCAACGATCGATCATTTGATTTCCTAGAAGCTATCTTGTGAATGAGATTCATCGAAAGGACAAAGGATAAAATGAGGAAACCCTAATTCTCCGCAAGATCCTTAATTCTCGATAAATCGTCATCGATCTAGCATCAATTCGTTAATGGATAAGAAAAGGTAATTGCTAATCTTCTTCACATCTATAAATTTAATCGACTCCTACGAGCTTCACTTCAATTCTTGAAACTTAAATCGATTGGAATTCTATCACTTCTTGATTCTTGATTTTTAATGCTTTCTTGATTCTTGATTAGATCTAGTTGATTCTTGAAATTCATTGATATAAATCTAGAATCGTTTTCTTTTCTTTTCTATTAAATTTTCAATTCAAACAAAACAAATACGAACGAATCTCACAATCCCCGTGGACGATCCGCACTTACTAACGCGCTACATTCGACACCGTTATTGATTGCGGTCAAAATATTTTTGGTTGTGATTTCTATACAATTTTCTATAAACCGACACAACGAGAAACTCACTCAATCAAATAGCGCCGTTGCCGGGGATCGTGCGCTAATTCGTTCTTTATTGAAATTTGAGTTGAAAAGATTTATTCCATTATAATCTTGAGATCAAAATTCGCGCAAAATCTAAACGTGTTGTTATGATTTGTTGCGAGGAAATCTGGAAGCTGTGGAGCAATTGAATTTTTTTCAGAATATACCAGAGGACTGAGGGAGTAGAAGGAAGCTCTCTGTAAAATTTCTGTGCAGGTTACTGTTCAAACCGCGGCGGATCCGCGGTGTAAGAGCCTCATTGCGGTGGAAACGCGGCTGCGTAGCTGCTTTACTGTACCAAATTTCCTCAGGTGAATTTCTTACTTTCTTATCTCCTCCTCTGTCTGCTCCAATTAACAATTTTCTGCAGGTTTCTTTGCAAAATTCGCAGCGCCGCAAAAGCAAAATAAATTGTACGTGTTTTTGGTTTTTGGTTGTTTGCATATTAATACGGACATTAAGGGGCAAAGACCAAATCCAGATTAGGTGGGGAGTTCATTACCCTTCCTAAGCCCCAAAAATCACAAACTTACATCCGCATTACCCTCATTGACTAAAAAATATCTAGAAATGACTCTAAGGACCGTCGCGCTCACTTAGGACAGAAGAAGGCCGTGGGTAATCCATTGTTTATCCGCGTTTCTTTTGTGGTGTCTAAGGCAAGTGTGTCGAAGGCTAGTGGTTACTTAATTAGGCCCACTACTTACGTAGTGGAGAACCTCCCACTTACCTGGCACTTACCTGGCCACAGGAGAGACAAAGAGGCAGTGGAGGATTTATCCTGCGACTTGTCTTTTGGCAGTTAGGAGCGGTCTAGAGCTTTGGCCTAGGTGACCACTAGATTTTAGGGTTTTGCTTGTTGCATTTGTTGTGATCGCATCATTTTTTCAAAAATCCGTATCATTTTTCAAAACAAACACCGCATTCATTCATTTCCCCTAATTATAAGTCACGCTGCCACTTGTACTAACCCTTTTTAGTGCAAGATAGGCTGGACATGGGATTCTAGTGCCCGTTTAGTCCGCGTTCCCCCGATCGACTCCGAAGTCGGTATTTCTACATTTACTTCTTCTTTACCTACCACCACACCCATATCGATGGATCCGTCTCCATCAAATTTCTTTACCACTAATCTGCCGCCGTCCGTTGGTGCACAGAATCCACCCCGCATCTCTCTCCAAGAGAGGTGCTATCCTATGCGAGGTCCTCTTTCGACCTGCTTATCCATTCCACCAGCCAACGGGAATAATTTTAAGATTAAACCCCAATACATCAACCTTTTACCCAAATATCACGATCTCGAGACTGAGGACGCATATGTCTTTATTACAAAATTTGAAAATGTATGCGCAATGATGGGTACGTCACAACTTTCTGTGGATGCTATGCGTCTACGTCTTCTTCCATTTACCTTGTGCGATATAGCCGAGAAGTGGCTGTATAACACTACCGCACATTCCATTACAAATTGGGAAGAATTCGTTGCAGCATTCCTTAAGAAATTCTACCCTAATCACAAGACAGCTCGAGTCCGTAGCGAAATAAACCAATTCACCCAGCTTCCAAATGAACCATTTTCAAAATATCTTGACCGCTTCAAGGATCTGTTGGCTCAATGCCCACATCACGGAATCCCGAGATGGGAACTGTGCCGAATTATATATGAGGGCAATAACCCTAACACTAAACAGAGCCTTGAAAACATGTGTCAAGGAAATTTTATGACCAAAGACGATGGGGAAGCTTGGAAATACTTAGAAGATTTCGCTGAAAAATCTTTACAGTGGGAGAGTCCATCGTTTAGGAGTGGCAATAACCAATCGGATGTTTCCATAGGAGTTAGAGCTGACATTTCAGCTATACACAAGAAACTCGAGACTATGGAAAACAAATTTTTAGCTGCCGCCCTAAATCAAATGTCACTCTCCAAAACTGTATGTGGATGCTGTTCTGATCCTTCTCACTTAACGGAAGAATGTCCGTTTCAAGGTCATGAGCATACCAATGCCGTATTTCAAAGACCTAGAAATGATCCTTTTTCTTCCACATATAATCAGGGTTGGAGGAATCACCCTAATTTTTCTTGGAACCAACAACACAATCAAAACACGGTTCTAAACCAAAACAATTTCCAAAGGGCTCTTCCACCACAACAGCAACCATTTCACCTAACTCAGCACCCCTACCAATCATAAAACTTTCAAGATCCAGTCAACACACATGCACCTGCACGGTTGACTGGCACTGATCTCTCTGCTTCACTCGAACGGACTTTTGAAACATACATGAAACGAATGTCGGCTGAAGTTAAGTCTTCCCTCGATAAATTTGAGAAAAACTCTGACCTCCAAGCTCAGAGTTTAAAATCGATGGAAGCAGAAATTGCACGACTTAAAGCCGAAATGAGTGCGAGAGAAAAAGGGAAACTTCCATCTCAACCCCTACCGAATCCTGGGCATTACAATGTAAATGCCGTCACAACGTTGAGATCAGGAAGAGTGCTGAATAACCATGTTGGGGAAGAAATTGATGATGTTGAAAATCCTATCAATAACATCCCGGCTGAGACCTTTCCTCACACACATACTTCTACTTCTGATCCTTGTTCTTTTACCCCACCGCCTTCTCACGAGCTTATTCTTCGTTTCCCACAAGGCTCGACACCTCAGCATAGCTCTTCTAGTTCTCCACAGACGATCCCCACTCCTCTTTTGGGATCACATCTACCCCCACTTCCTTCTCCTATGATGGACCCAGCGCTTATTGCTAAAGCTCCTTACCCGAATCGGTTAAGGGGTAACAAATCGAGTCCACATATGGAGAAAATTATGGAAATGTTCAAACATGTTAACATCAACATCCCTCTCCTAGATGCTATTCAACAAGTTCCCGCTTATACGAAAATTCTTAAAGACTTGTGCACTAGGAAGAGGAAGACTCAAGTGCCAAAGAAGGTCTTCATGTCTAATAACATTAGCACTGCTTTTATCCCATAGCTACCAAAGAAACGTAAGGACCCAGGATGTCCTATGATATCGATTTCTATTGGGGGTAAAAACATCAACCGTGCTCTTTTAGACCTTGGCGCAAGTGTTAACCTACTTCCATATTCTGTCTATGTGCAGCTAGGGATTGTAGAGTTGAAACCAGCTCACTGCACTCTCCAAATGGCAGACCGTTCAATCACCAAACCTAGGAGTGAACTAGGGGATGTGTTGATAAAGGTCGGGGAATTTGTATTCCCTGTAGACTTCATTGTTCTAGATACACAACCTGTAGCAAACCCCCGGAGCCAAATTCCGGTGATTTTGGGTCGACCATTCCTTGCCACTTCCAATGCTGTCATTAACTGTAGAAACGGTTCAACGAACTTATCCTTTGGAAATATGACCATTGAACTGAACATCTACAAAGTTGGAAGTCAACCATCAGAACCCTCTGCTCATATACTTGATGTGTGCTCTGTCCACGAGATTGCTCCCGAAAGTTGCGGAGTTGGTGAACTTTGCTTAGAAGATCTCGACGATACTACCACATCATTGTTTGATCTTGCACACTATCTTAGTGAGGACACCAATTCCACGCTTAAGTCCGACACTCCTGACTTATCACCATCCGAGTCTGTATCTTTTACAGGCTATGAGCTTCTATGTGACTCCGAAAATCAGTCGATGATCCCACCTTCTATTATTTCTCCGCCAGCATTAGATCTCAAAATTTTACCTTCTCATCTTAAATATGCATATTTAGGTGAGAATGAGTCTTTACCGGTTATCATATCCGCTTCTCTAGCATCAGAGCAAGAGAATGCACTTTTGTCGGTATTGAGATCTAATAGGGAGGCGTTTGGTTGGACCATGGCGGACATCAAAGGGATTAGTCCCTTGATTGTAGAACATCATATACATGTGATGGATGATGCCAGACCAACCCGAGAACCACAGAGACGGTTGAACCCCGTCATGAAGGAAGCGGTGATGAAAGAGATCGTCAAATGTCTTGATAATGGTATTATATACCCAATCTCCGATAGCCAATGGGTGAGTCCAATACATGTCGTCCCTAAGAAATCTGGCATCACTGTTATTACCAATGAGGCAAATGAGTTGATTCAGACACGCGCCCAAACTGGGTGGCGTGTATGTATTGATTACAGAAAACTCAATGCCGCCACGAGGAAAGACCACTTTCCTCTACCTTTCATTGATCAGATGCTGGAACGCTTAGCTGGACGTGAGTATTATTGCTTTATGGATGGATACTCTGGCTATAATCAGGTCTCCATAGCCAAAAAGGATCAAGATAAAACCACTTTTACTTGTCCTTTTGGTACCTTTGCTTATAGACGCATGCCCTTTGGGTTTTGCAATGCTCCCGCTACATTTCAGCGGTGTATGATGGGGATATTCTCTGACATGGTCGAGAATTTTTTGGAGATTTTCATGGACGATTTATCGATTTTCGGAGACTCTTTTTCTGACTGCCTATCGAATCTTGACGCAGTTCTTACTCGTTGCAAAGAGAAGAACTTAACCTTGAATTGGGAAAAATGCCATTTCATGGTCCAAGAAGGAATTGTGTTTCGACATATTATTTCACGGAAAGGCATTGAGGTTGACAGAGCTAAGATAGATGTCATTCAAAACCTTTCTCATCCCAAAAGCGTCAAGGATATCCGATCATTTCTTGGCCATGCGGGCTTTTATAGGAGATTCATTAAGGATTTTAGCAAAATTGCTAGACCCTTAACTCTTCTCTTGGCCAAGGATACGACCTTCCACTTTGACTCGGATTGTGAGGCAGCATTCGACTCGCTCAAACACTCCCTCACTACAGCCCCCGTTCTATCGTCTCCAAATTAGGACTACCCCTTTGAGCTTATGTGTGATGCATCAGATTTTGCAGTTGGTACAGTCTTAGGACAGTACATTGAAAAGATGCCACACGTGATCTATTACGCAAGTAAGACCCTGAATGATGCTCAAATTAACTATACAACTACCGAAAAATAACTTTTGGCAGTTGTATTTGCATTAGAAAAATTCAGGCCTTACTTGATTGGCTCACCAATAGTTGTGTACACTGACCATTCCGCCTTGAAATATCTTTTGGCGAAGAAGGATGCTAAAGGTAGGCTAATACGTTGGATCTTTCTATTACAAGAATTTGATCTTGTTATCAAAGATAAGAAAGGATGTGAAAACGTTGTAGCCGACCATCTTTCACGCATCTCTTCTTCACCTGTGACCCTGCCGATCAATGATTCGTTTCCGGACGAACAACTCTTGAGCGTATCCAATGAACCTTGGTTCATGGATATTGTGAACTATCTTGTCACGGGACTGATACCCAGCGATTGATCAAAACAGGACAAACACCGTTTTCTATCCCAAGTAAAACACTTTTACTGGGATGATCCATATCTGTTTAAGTATTGTCCTGATCAGATCATTCGCCGATGTGTCCCGAATGAGGGGTTCAAGAGTGTTCTATCTTTTAGCCATGATCAGGCTTGTGGGGGTCACTTCGGTCCTAAAAAGACGGCGGAGAAGGTTTTGCAATGCGGATTTTATTGGCCGACTTTGTTCAAAGACGCATTTGATCATTGCAAAACCTATACACAGTGTCAACACACGGGTAGGATTTCCCGGAGAAATGAGATGCCACAGCAACCCATCTTAGTGGTTGAAATTTTCGATGTTTGGGGTATTGACTTTATGGGTCCCTTTCCCAACTCCTTTGGGAATTTGTACATACTGCTTGCGGTTGATTACGTCTCGAAGTGGGTTAAAGCCATTCCATGTCGCACTAATGACAAGAAGGTTGTCATTGAGTTCTTAAAAGAAAACATCTTTTCGCGATTTAGACACCCACGCGCTATCATTAGCGATAACGGGACACATTTCTGTAACAGGTCTTTCGAGACTCTGATGCGGAAATACGCAATCAACCACAAACTTTCTACACCCTATCATCCCCAAACGAGCGGGCAGGCTGAAATTTCAAATAGACAGATCAAACAAATCCTGGAGAAAACTGTTGCGAAGAATAGAAAAGATTGGTCGACCAAACTGACGGATGCTCTTTGGGCATTCCGAACTGCATTTAAAACCGATCTAGGGATGTCTCCATATAGGTTAGTGTTTGGGAAGGCTTGTCACTTGCCAGTCGAGATTGAGCATAAAGCATTGTGGGCTATTAAGGAAATCAACTTTGACTTAAACCAAGCCTGCAACTTTCGGAAGCTGCAATTAAATGAGCTAAGTGAACTCCGTGATGAAGCTTATGATAACGCTGTAATCGTAAAGAATAGGACTAAGGTTTTTCACGATAAAAACATTTTGAGGAAAACATTTACACCCGGTCAACAAGTCCTTCTTTATGATTCACGACTACACCTTCACGCGGGTAAGCTTCGATCTCGGTGGAAGTGACCTTTTATTGTGCGGTCTGTATACCCGCACGGGGCAGTAGAGGTAGAAAATGTTAAAAACGGCATATTTTTCAAAGTGAATGGACATAGACTAAAGCCGTATTTTTCCACTGACCCCACGGAGGAGCTCCTGTTCTTACAGGAGCCATTTTATCTTGAATAAAATTCCTCCGTCTCACCTTCATATCCTGTAAATTACTGCATTATCTTTTGAATGGAGGTGAGTGAAAAGAATAAGTTTGGGGGAGGATCTTCATATATATTTTGCCCTCACTAATAAATTCCTCCCAGGCTTACAGGTTTTGTAGATATAGCGGTTGGCAACAGTGAGGACGCTGTTGAAAACAAGTTTGGGGGAGGTTTGTGCTTATTTTTTGCATCATTTGCATACCATTTGCATAAGCACAAAACATTTTCAAAACCTATAAAAATTTAAAATTTTTCAAAATATAAAAATATTTAATATTTAACATTTTTGTACATAAATAAGATAATAAAAGATTAGATAGTGAAAAAAATTACATCCATGAGATTAGAAAAATTTAAGAAAACCAAGAAAATTAGAAGTTTTCTTATACGAACTAGTAATAAGTAGTTATGAGCCGTTGTCCCAAGGGTTAGTAAGATGAAGGAAGTCACTAATCTGAGAATAAAATTAAGTCTGAAAAATAGTTCATACTCTGGAAGCCAAACATTTTGAACGTTGATACCCTGCTATTCGCACTTACACACGTCTTGAAACTCGGAATAGTAAAGGATACCTTGAAATGCTCTTGTCTAAAAGCCGATGTATGAAGGAAATAAAAAAATGAAGAAAATATAAAAATGGTGAGAAAAAATGGACACTGGTTTTGTTATCGCTAAGGCAGCAATAAAAAATATAGCGAGGGTGCCTCTTTACCTAGTGCCCTAAGGCCAACTGGTCTGGGAGTCACTGCTAAGCCTTAGGTGGTGCGAGGAAAATACACCAAATAAGCAAACACATGAGTAATCGGTCGATTAGTACCTCAAGAAGTATTAACGGTCGCATGAAAGTGTGTGAGCAATCTCATCTAAATATTCATTAATTAAAAGGTACTGAGGCTGATGGGCAAGAGTATGATAGCTTGAATTGAATTCTCCAGGTGTAGGGACGTCTTTACACACACGTAAGGTTATATGATCGATATTTGGAAGAAAGATAGGAATGAAGAATAAGACGATGTTTTATTAAGGGAGGACGTGATTTCTGACATCTTTTTATGACTATTAAGATAGGGCTCATGACAACCGAAAAGCTAGCTTAGTTGAAAACCCTAATTTTCAAAGCTTTTCTTTTACGATTCTTTTCTTTAAATGTAATATTCACAATCTTCCTTTTATTATTGGATTTTGTGGGTGCAATCCGCTGAAAAACCTCAGGAGACAACACTCCTCCTACTAGGGACACCTAGAGGTTTAAAGGCTTGTTGCACGTGCTCAGTGCAATCGTGTTGCCTACGAAAGTGTGCTAGTTAGTTTTTCTCTTTCTTTATTTTCTCCTTCTCTTTTTAATAAAACAGTTCGCTCGAGACGACCGAAAATAAGTTTGGGGGAATTTGATCAGTCGAAAATACTGCATTTTTAACACGTCAATTTCCCTTTCTTTTGCATTTATCTAGAGGTGTTCGGTATTCGTATTGCACATATTAGCAAAACACCTGTAAAATACTGAATTACCTATACTGTATACTAAAACCGGCATTTTTAGGGAAATTGACTGTTTATCATGGCATCGCATCACCCTTGTATTGCGCAACACTTGTTTCAAAGTCTGTGCAGGAAATTTCAGGAATCGAGCCAAAATTGTCAAATTGCTGATAAAAAAATACGCCAACTCAAGGACTTAAGATCTGGAAGTAATTTAGAAGGAATTCAGGAAATCAACATATCAGAAAATACACCTAAAGACAGAAGAAGACAGTATATGAAGTTTAAATCCATAAGCCTCCTATTGGGCCGCGGATCCGCGGCCGGAGCCGGCTTGCGCCGCGGATCCGCGGCCGTTGTGCCACGTCATCACTTCAACTTCAGTCCAGCGTTCTTCTCTCAAGGCCAGAACTCCTTTAAGCCACTGTAATTACCAGAACACTCCAGAACCTTCTGCCAGATCAACAAAGGCTCCTTGTGCAAGCTAATGATGTCCAAGCTTTCAAAGAAAGCTTCACCTTAACTACCTTAAAAGCCTAGAACCTTCTCCCTAAACTCCTAGCTTAAGGTAGAAGCTAAAACCTAACTAACTAGTTCTAGAGGCTTCTACCTAACTAACTAGCTTACAAGGGAAGCTAACCTAATCCAAGCTTCTTAAGGAAGCTAATCATTCTTAAGCCTATAAAAGGGACCCTAGGTCTCACTTGAAAAGGTTGTTCAACAATTCTCCCCACAAGTTGAGTGACACGACTTGTGCCTCAAACCCTAACCCTAATCCAATCAAAAAGCCAAAAGTTCAAGTTCATCGAGTTCAATCGAAGCAAGAATTCTTCAAAGCCTTTAGAAGCGAAGCCGGACTTCATCGGAGCAAGTGATCAAGCCGATCCGCGACTCAAGGAGCTGAAGCGACGCCAAAACCGACGATCTAGTTCCTTCCTTTTGTAAATTCAAGAGAGTTGTAACAAATTCGTCGATAAATAAAGGTGAAATTCTTTTATCTTGCTTTCTTTAAATTCAAGCATTATGATTCAATCTAGATTCTTGAATGTGTTCTTTGTGATGATGCTTGAGTAAACTCCGCTCGTGGAGGAGTCGAAACAAATCAATAAATGATGAAGTTGACGAATTTTTAAACATTTTCTTAAGTCCTATAACGTTTGTAAATTCTTGAAAATCGAATGATCGATGATCTAGTTTCGAGGCAAAATGCTTTATTGATTATTTTCGTACGGAACTAGAGATCAACGATCGATCATTTGATTTCCTAGAAGTTATCTTGTGAATGAGATTCATCGAAAGGACAAAGGATAAGATGAGAAAACCCTAATTCTTCGCAAGATCCTTAATCCTCGATAAATCGTCATCGATCTAGCATCAATTCGTTAATGGATAAGAAAAGGTAATTGCTAATCTTCTTCACATCTATAGATTTAATCGACTCCTACGAGCTTCACTTCAATTCTTGAAACTTAAATCGATTGGAATTCTATCACTTCTTGATTCTTGATTTTTAATGCTTTCTTGATTCTTGATTAGATCTAGTTGATTCTTGAAATTCATTGATATAAATTTTGAATCGTTTTCTTTTCTTTTCTTTTCTATTAAATTTTCAATTCAAACAAAACAAATACGAACGAATCTCACAATCCCCGTGGACGTCCACACTTACTAACGCGCTACATTCGACACCGTTATTGATTGCGGTCAAAATATTTTTGGTTGTGATTTCTATACAATTTTCTATAAACCGACACAACGAGAAACTCACTCAATCAAACATATTTTAATACCAAAATATTTTATATTGTGCAACTTGGTACACAAAGGGGACAGCCATGACAAGTGGGGTGCACAAGTGGGCACACAAGTTGGCTACAAAATCATGGTTTTTGCAAGTGGATCAAGGGGATAAAGTACTGAAGTGATGCATACTTTTGTGATGAAATTGCATGATCATTTGACTTCAGGACTCCAGAATAAAATCAAGTTGGATTTGGATGAAAAGATATATTCTATAAATCAATTTAGGAGCTCAGATGACCATGGAAGCAAGACGGGCCCCACTGGCCGCACGTTGGCCACAAATTGGCCGCAAATGTCGGCCCCAACCCCGCCATTCCTGCTCGAGCTCCTGCTATCCACTCCTATTGGTCATATCAACCCACTTGTATCACTCTTTTTCTGTTTTGAGATTCCTATAAATACCAAATTACTGGGCAAGCTTAGGAGATTACTTCATGCCATTTTAATTCTACATTTTGTAACATTAGTTCTAGATTTGTACATAATAGTTAGTGAACTTGAGTTCCTTACATTCTCTTAATCCTGCAATCTCTTCATTGAGCTTGCAAATTTAGATTTTGGTTATTGAACTCAAAACTTGTACCTTGGATTTGAAAATCAATGAAGCTTTAGTTTATTTTGCAATTGGTTCATTTGGTTCCTAGTATCTTTCTTTTAATTTACTTGCAATTTTCTTTTGATGTTCTTTAATTACTTGCAATGTTTTCTTTGATATTTTCTCTCTTGTGTTTTCTTTTCATTTTGTGATAGTTTGTGATTAGTGTATCTTCTTGTTAGGGAATGAGAAGGGTTATAGTTTAAGTTAAGATTTTCTTTACATCTTCCTTTACCCTATATCTTGTCAATTGAACTCCGTACAAACTTCAGGCAATCGCTCCGTTAGGCACCCTATCCTACCACGATAGCGGTGATTCCTAATCATGACCGGTTGCATTTGGTTTGGCCGGAGGTAAGGGTTAAAAGACAAGAACGGAAGAACATGGGTCAATAAGTCGGATTTCGTGCATAATTGCAAATACTGTACTTAAGCACCCTAATCCACGTTGTTGCCAATTACCCTAGCATTAATGGTCAAGTGAGGCGCAAAGGAACAAGTACAGATTTTCCTAACTTGAACTAACCTAACTTTATCCCTAACAAGCTCACATTTGAACATATATACAACACTTAGGTTAGAGTCGAACACATTCCGACTTTTGGCTTAACTCGTGAGAATAAGAACCGAAAATGTATCTTCTCCCTGCGGACGACCCGTACTCATAATGGCTAGCTACATGCGATACCGTCTTGATTGCGGTATCTTTAAACTTAATACGACATAGCAAATCTCATTCAATCAAATGGCGCCGTTGTCAGGGAGACGGTAACGCTTTTATTCTTGTAATCTCTGGTTAATTTGTGTATATCTTGTTTATAAAACTAACACTATTCTGAAAAACAAAACAAAAATCGAAAAAATTTCAAAAACCAAAACAAAAAATTAACACATTCTAACTTTTTTTCTTTGTTATTTTTAACTATAAAATTGGAACACTGATAGAACTGGGAGTACACACTTGAAATTTGGAGGCTAAATTCCAAATTCTGGCTGCTAGATGGCCGCAATTGGCGGCCATCCCTCCTCTTTTTGCTCTAAGTTTTTTCCATAGGCTCTATTGTTCTATCATTATCCTATTTTTATAGTTTGAATTTCATAGTTGTGTGTGTGCAGGAGATTGGCAATATATATCGCATTTTCGTACTAAATATACGTTTTCTGATATCTTTAGATTTTACGGAGTTGCGAGCAGCGATCGTGCGGAGCAAAATGCTATTTTCAAATCCAATGCGATAATAAAGTACAGTACCAAAGATCTGGGTAGTATGACCCGTGCAAACGAACATTCAAGCACTCGTGGATCACTTCAACGAGGGTTTCTTAACTTAAAATATCGGTACGCATTTTCTAACACCTTTTTTCTCAAATCCGACGTGTCCACTATTCTATATTTGCAGGATTCTTTGCAAGTTCGCCGCCAAAAGCTAAATTGACTAACCCGTATTTGTTGCAGCGCCGCGTTTAAATTTAAAAATGATTGCTTGATGGTTTGAACAAACTTTATATTGATTGCGCATTGCATTCATTAATACGGACTTAAGGGCAAGTGAACTCCACAACATACGGTAAAGGATTTCATCACCTTTTTCATTGTCCACAAATTACGAAATCACGCATATCTTACCCGCATAAATTTTAAAAGAAATCAGACTTTAAGTCTTTAAGGACTTCGCGCTCATTAGGAGTAGTTAACTGTATTTAGAACACTGCTTAACGGTATATCGTTCACGTGGTGTCTAGGCAAAATGTTTACGGCGCAACCGCTAAAAGAGAAAGGGTTATTATAATTAAGGAATTTCGCGAAAGCGTTGGAAAACCACTACTTATCTCTGCACTTACCTGACCTCGTGATCAGTATATCTTGAGCCCGTTTCTCGACACAGTTTTACTTCGAAAATCAAGTTCTGGAGCGGGTCTAGTTGACCTAGATTAACCCTAAACTGTTTAGGTGTGTGGTATTTGTGTCGCTATTGTTTTTGTTTACATTTTTGTGTGCATAATTTCTATTCGTTCTTTTATTAATAACTAACAACAACAAAAAAACAACTTTTTCATCTCCTTTTCCATTCACTCTTCATTTCACATTTTCATCTCATGGGTATCCCTAACAGACCTAGTATTGCCAAACTTTGGTACCTTGAACCAGATATTTCATCATACGGTTCTTGTTTTTGTAAAACTTCAAACGATCCATGCATGCCTAAAATTTCTTTCAAAGATCGGATAGAAGTTTCTAGAAACATCACTTGGACACCACGATCTACGTCATATCAACCGTTTCAAACTTTCACCCATTCTTATGTTGATACCGCTTCTGAGAGTAATGTGGCATCTTATAAACCAATGTCTATTACTGAACACATTGAACAATCCCGTAGCAGATCTTTCGCGCCTTTCACTACTCCAAATTCTTTTAGACAACAATTCCAATCATCTTCCTATCAAAGTGTTGATCCTAATCCTATCCATTCTACATATCTATTCAATTCCTATCAATCCTACCCAAATTTTACACCTTCTCTAGACACTACGTCTGAACATCAATTTGGGAGTTTCACATATCCAAACGAATTCGAATTTTTTTATTGAAACCCCTTCACAACCTATGTCTAGTCTTGAAAGAACATTGGTAGAATTTCGGGTAGGTTCGTACCGACAGAAAGAGGATTTGAATGCATCTATGGACAAACTTGTTTACACCAGAATATTGCATTTAATACCATCCATTCTTCTGCTCGTTTGTTTATACGCAGGTGCTTTTAATCTGTGTTTACTACATGATTACAGGTTCCTAGTTCAAAATAACACAAATCACGCAAAATCTCTACAACTATTCCAAAATACAGAACATCTGCCACAAACAGATAAAATCCGGATTCTAGTCATCCACACTCGTCAAGTACCGCTTACCAGTTCAAGAAACAAGACAAATAATAGTGGTCATTCGTGTCTTGGTCAAGCACAGAGCACGAGAAGGGCAGCACAAAGATCAAGAGGTGCGCGAAGCTCGAGGGAGATCAAAATCAAAAAGATTAAAAATGTAGCCATTTTGGACTGTTGAAAATCTGAAGATATTTTGGAACCATTTTGAAATTTTAAACCTGTAGAACAGAAGAACAAAGCAACACGAGGAAGACCCAAAAAAATGACACACTAACCTCTCCAAACGGCTGCGGAACCGCGGCCAAGAGGCCTTTTGGGCGGCGGTTCCGCGGCCATGTCATGTCGTCTCCAGATCATATTTTAGGGGTAGTTTGGTAATTATATAGGGGTTCAGAATATGGCTCTGGGGTTTCATTTCTCTGCCTATAAATACTCCAGTTTTGAGCCAAGTTAGGAATGCTTTTTCTTTACTAGATTTTAGTGTAGTTTAGGTGTAGCTTCTTCTTCTTCATCTTTCCTCCATGAAATTGTAGTGAGAGATTTTGAGTGGAAGATTAATGAAGATGAGAGTGTTTTTATTATTTTGTACCTTTAATTTCTTGTATTGTAATTTTAATTCCTAGTGTAACTTTTATTTGTTGTTGTTAAAGTGGTTGTTGGATTTCTTTTCTTGTTTTGTTTTTTTTCTTCTTCTTATCCGTATTTTTCAAGTCATGATACTCAATAGAGTCCCTTGCTTAAGGTGAGGGCCCAAGCAGTTAGCTTGCTACCATTTTTTAAAACCGTATTTTCCTTTCTTTCTTTTCTTCCTTCTTGTTTTATTTTTCTTTTAAATCTGTGAATAAATTCCACACTTGTTAGGACTAAGGAATGTTAGTACGAGGGATGGAAAAACCCCTTGTGCTTCTCTTCGCCAAATATCTTAAAATGAACCTAGACCAAACAAACGCAACCCTCTCATTTAGACGCGCTATAAGTGACATATAACCGCGACCTAAGTCGAGAAGTCCTTTGGGCGCACTACAACGTAACATGTAGTTGTGATTTAATTGGATACATGGTTGGGTGTGTTTGTCTTAGGGTTAGAAATAAGCGTATGTAACGAACGGACAAGGGGCACTAGGAATGGATTTAGCGTTGAAAAACTTACTTAAACTCGCAAATCACATTCCTATGTCCTCCTAACCCCCGCTACTTCCGATTATCCCAATATCATTTCAAGAATGGCAAAATACATGCACAAGACTAATCCTAACTCTCCTAACCAAGCTTAACCATAACAAGTTTACTTGAACATAAAATACGAACACTTAGGATAGAATTGAATATACACATATACATTCTTTAATTGACCCGTCTAAAACAAGAACGAGCATACGAACCATCTCCTAGTGGACGACTCGTACTCAACCGGCTAGCTACAAGCGAAACCGTCTTGATTGCGGTAAGTAGAGAACAAAGTAGATCGCATATCATAACACATAGTGGAGGTCGTTTCCGCCGTTCAATCAACACTCATACAAGATAACGAACCATTGGTTAGTTCCCAACTAGCTCAAGATTTTACCCTGTGTGATGTGGCAGTAGGACAATTTGACGATTTGAGTAGTGAAAGTGAACAATACACCCTTCAAAATCAAACCTACCAATTTCTAATTGAACTCCACATCTCCGATTATGAAAGTCTATCGAGTAAACCAAATGATTCGCCAATTAAAAATAGCATGTTTGATGAGTTGTGCGACTACATTGTGTTTGATTTACCCGATTATGAAGGGACCTTTTCAAGTGAAACCGATGCCACTCACTTTGATCTCTACGTCTTCACTCTAGAGAAACAACTCGAGTGAAAACCATGCTTTTGATGAGATGTCCGAGAGTTTTAAGTTTGACATGATTAAGGATATTGATATTGGGGATAATTTTGATGATGAAGCCATAAATTTGGGTGAGTTTTTCTCACCATTTCAGCACTTTCCTTCAGATCCGTGTGGGTGTCATCCCGAACCATTAGCTATTTTTCCTGAATCCCATTTGATTCTTGATATCATCAATGATAATTTGATCGATTTCATGGATGAGCTTAATTTTGAGGATATTTTTAAGGATAAACACGTTTTATTGGATGAGTCAGATTTTCCGATACATCATGTCTCTTCCATTTACTGTGAATATCCTCCTGAACATTTAACCAATACCATTCCTCAATCACATCCCTTCATCATTTTCATCATTTCCAAACTGCAAGACAACTTGATACTTTCATCTCCTACATCTGTTTCACCTAGTTCGGTCAGCCCATATTTTCTTGCGAATCTTGAGGTGTGTGATCCCATTTCTCGTAGTATTGATAAATTAGTGCAGTTAAACAATTTTAGTTTCAAATTATTACAGACTGTACTAATTTATTCAATCAATTTAAAATCTCAAGTTCGTATTCCATTTCTTTCTCCCTTCCGTTCATCTTCTGATCTACCGGGACTGTATACCACTTTTATCCATCCACGGTCTCGCGTATTCTTCCTCTCTTTTCTCCATACATTCTTTCACAAATCTTGGGCGAATCATGATAAAATCTTTGAAAGGTTGGTGTTAACTTTTGGTCTGTGTAAGGCCTTGTATAGATTGATGATAATCCCTCCCCCTAAATTTGAATTTCAATGCTTAACCGTGGAAACACTATTTTACTTAAGTTTGGGAGGGTCTTTTTGTGTATATATATTTTTGTTTTCTTTGTCTTGAATAAAAAAAGGGGGCCGACAAATTTTGACCCCTAAACAATTTTGATCCTCTTTGTGTAGCATGACAGTGAGGACACTGTCAAGTTTAAATCTGGGGGTGTGTTCGGTAAGCATTTCTATCTTTGCAGTCATTTGTATATTCTGCATTTGCATACATATTCAAAAACCCATAAAATTTGAATTTTTTTCCAGAAACAGGAAAATTTTGTTATCAAGTTAGCTAGTGGGAAAACATAGATTCAAAATTCCGACGGTATAGTTTGATAAGATAGGAACAAGTAAATCCTATTTTTTGGATATTGAAAACCCAAAAGATAACTCTCATTTAATATTAACCGTAACTATTATACGTTTTTGCATCACACTGCACATGTCGTGAGTTTTGAAAATTAGATGACAAATTTGATATGTCTTAAAACTTTTAAAATTGATAAACTTTTTTTTAGGATCAAACAGATTTGTTTTGAAATAAGTAATATCAAGAATAGTTTATTAACTGAAGTAGATATGAAAGGATATTATTGAAGTTTTAATGGAAGCCAAGTCTGAAAATTAACCCATCTGAAACTTGATTGGAGTGATTACACACCTATCTACACAAACACGTCTTTTATCTTAAAAATAATTGAATAACTGATTATATCTCTGTTCGCATTGAATTGTTATGATTTTCATGTTAAAATGAGTCATTTTGTTTTAGGGCCTAGGTGACTTGGGCAATTAAGTCCGCTGGGGTGTTTCTATACCTAATGCCCTAAAACCAACTGGTTTGGGTGCATTGGTCCAAAGTTCGCTAAGAAGCCTAGAAAGACCTTTTTAAAACAAAGTCAAGCAAGTGTCCTCTCCGAGTTAAAATTCCTTACGGTTCTTTGTATGAGAATAATTTTGGCTAAAGATGTGTTTTTTATAAATAAAATATATTTTTAACGGAGATATGAAAGGTTTCACTTGATGATAAAGACCATTTGCACGTTTACGAAGGTATGTATGAAAAACAAGTAAAAAGTAGAGTGAAAAATAAGGCTCAGTTTTCTCTTAAAGATGATAGAAATTCTGAATTTGAAACCAAACTGAAGAACGAAACTTGAGAAAAGCTTAACTCTATAAAAACTCGTCTGATCGTTTTGAAGTTTTATCCAGTTCATATTTTGTGACATAACGACTCTAATCGAAATTTTTAAAACGTATCAACACTATTTACACCGCACATAAAGACGCATATGATCTTAAGTTAAACAAGAAGTGAGGTGTGAAAAATAAAGGTTCGATATTTCTAATTTAGGGTGATAGAATTTCTATCTTGGATACTGAACCTTAAGATTAGAATCGACCGTTATTTTATGAAACTAGCTTAACAGGATTTTGTGGGTGTTATCTGCTGAAAAACTTCAGGAGACAAAACTCCTCCTACTAGGGACACCTAGAGGTTTAACGGACTGTTGCACAGGCTCAGTGCAATTGCATTCCCTGCGAAAGCGGGGTTAGAATTTTGTTTTGCTCGGGACGAGTAAAAGATAAGTTTGGGGGTATTTTTTCATCACGAAAAACTGTATTTTAATACCGCTCATTCATTATCATTTTTGTGAATATCGGTGATATTACCCGTGTTTGCTCAATAAGTACAAAATACAAGTATTCATGACAAAATACTGGAAACACATTCAAAATACACAGATACAACATTTGTGAGCCGATACTATAACCGGAACGAAGAACCAATCTTTATTCAAGGAGATTTTGCAACAAAATAAATGTGCACAACATTTTTTTTATCCAAATGGCCCAACATGATATAATGATTTTCAAGTGTGAACACATGCATGTGCAAGTAGGCATGACATGAATCAATGGATCATGTATGTGGTTCATGGGCCATGGCACATCACAAGTGGGCAACATACTCATTGTGTTGTGCAAGTGGGTAAGTGGGTGCACAATCTCATTATGGTGTGAAATGATCAAAAGCACATGTTATAAAACCAAAATATTTTATATTATGCAACTTGGTACACAAAGGGGACAGCTATGACAAGTGGGGTGCGCAAGTGGGCACACAAGTTGGCTATAAAATCATGGTTTTTGCAAGTGAATCAAGGGGATAAAGCATTGATGTGATGCATACTTTTGTGATGAAATTGTATGATCATTTGACTTCAGGACTCTAGAATAAAATCAAGTTGGATTTGGATGAAAAGAAATATTCTATAAATCAAGTTAGGAGCTCATATGACCATGGAAGCAAGACGAGCCCCACTGGCAGCAAGTTGGCCGCAAATGTCGGCCCCAACCCCAACATTCCTTCTCGAGCTCCTGCTGTCCACTCCTATTGGTCACATCAATCCACTTGTATCACTTTTTTCTGTTTTGAGATACCTATAAATACCATATCAGTGAGCAAGCTTGGGAGACTACTTCATACCATTTTAATTCTACATTTTGTAACATTAGTTCTAGATTTGTACATAGCAGTTAGTTAACTTGAGTTCCTTGCCTTCTTTTGATCTTGCAATTTCTTCACTGAGCTTGCAAGTTTAGGTTTTAGTTATTGAACTCAAAACTTGTACCTTGGATTTGAAGATCAATAAAGCTTTAGTTTATTTTGTAATTGGTTCATTTGGTTCCTAGTATCTTTCTTTTACTTTACTTGCAATTTTCTTTTGATGTTCTTTAATTACTTGCAATGTTTTCTTTTATATCTTCTCTCTTGTGTTTTCTTTTCATTTTGTGATGGTTTGTGATTAATGTACCTTCTTAGGGAATGAGAAGGGTTATTGTTTAAATTAAGATTTCTTCTTTACATCTTTCTTTGACCAATACCTTGTCAATTGAACTCCGTATAAACTTCACGTAATCGCTCCGTTAGGCATCCTATCCTACCACGACAGTGGTGATTCCTAATCATGACCGGTTGCGTTTGGTTTGGTCTAAGGTAAGGATTAAGAGATAAGAACGGAACGACAAGGGTCAATAAGTTGGATTTCATGCACAATCATAACTACCGTACTTAAGCACTCCAATCCACGTTGCCGATTACCCTAGCATCAATGGTCAAGTGAGGCACAAAGGAAAAAGTACGGATTTTCCCAACTTGAACTAACCTAACTCTATCCCTAACAAGCTCGCTTTTGAACATATATACAACACTTAGGTTAGAATCGAACATATTCCAACTTTTGGCTTAACTCGTGAGAACAAGAACCGAAAACGTACCTTCTCCCTGCGGACGACCCGTACTCATCACGGCTAGCCACACGCGACACCGTCTTGATTGCGACATATTTAAACTTAGTACGACATAGCAAATCTTATTCAATCAAATGGCGTCATTGCTGGGGAGACGGTAACGCTTTTATTCTTGTAATCTCGGGTTAATTTGTGTATATCTTATTTATAAAACTAACACTCTTCTGAAAAACAAAACAAAAATCGAAAAGATTCAAAAACCAAAAAAAATAATTTAGACATTCTAACTTTTTTTCTTGTTATTTTGATCTGCTATCACTCTGTGAATCATTGGGAAATTTGAACTATAAAATTGGAACACAGGTAGAATAGGGAGTACACACGTGAAATTTAGACCCCAAATTCCGATGACCGTAATTGGCGGCCATCCCTCCTCTGTTTGCTCCAAGTTTTTTCCGTAGGCTCCATTGTTCTATCATTATCCCATTTTTATAGTTTGAATTTCATAATTGTGTGTGTGCAGAAAATTGGCCATATATATCGCTTTTTCGCACTAAATATACGTTTTCTGACATTTTCAGATTTTACGGAGTTGCGAGCAACGATCGTGCGGAGCAAATTACAATTTTCAAAAGTAAGGCAATAGTAAAGTACAATACTAAAGATCCAGATAATTTGACCCGTGCAAGCAAACATTCAAGCACTCGGGGATCACTTCAACGGTGGTTTCTTAACCTAAAATATCGGTACGTATTTTCTAACACTTTTTTTCTCAAATCCGACGTGTCCACTATTCTATCTTTGCAAGTTCGCCGCCAAAAGCTAAATTTACTAACCTGTATTTGTTGCATTGCCGTGCTTAAACTTAAAAAATGATTGCTTGATGTTTTGAACAAACTTTTTATTGATTGCGCATTGCATCCATTAATACCGACTTAAGTGCAAGCGAACCCCATAACATACGGTAAAGGATTTCGTTATTTTTTCCGTGGCCCACAAATCACGAAATCAAGCATATCTTACCCGCATAAATTTTAAAAGAAATTAGACTTTAAACCTTTAAGGACTTCGCGCTCATTAGGAGAGGTTAACTGTGTTTAGAACACCGCTTAACGGTATATCGTTCTCATGATGTCTAGGCAAAGTGTTTACAGCGCAACCGCCAAAAGAGAAAGGGTTGTTCTAATTAAGGAACTTCGCAAAAACGTTGGAAAATCTCTCTTTATCTCTGCACTTATCGGGCCTCGTGATCAGTATATCTTGAGCCCGTTTCTCGATACAGTTTTACTTCGAAATCAAGTTCTGGAGCAGGTCTAGTTGACCTAGGTGAACCCTAGACTGTTTAAGTGTGTGGTATTTATGTCGTGATTGTTTTTGTTTTACATTTTTGTGTGTATAATTTCTATTCGTTCTTTAGTTAATAACTAACAACAACATAAAAACAACTTTTTCATCTTCTTTTCCGTCCACTCTTCTTTTCACATTTTCATCTCATGGGTACCTCTAATCGACCTACTCTTGCCGAATTTTGGTACCTTCAACCAGATATTTCATCATACGGTTCTTGCTTTGGTAAAACTTCAAACGATCCATGCATTCCTAAAATTTCTTTGAAAGATCGGAAAGAAGCTTCTAGAAACACCACTTGGATACCACAATTCACGTCATACCAACCATTTCAAACTTTCACCCATTCTTATATTGATGCCGTTTCTGAGAGTAATGTGGCGTCTTATAAACCCATGTCCATTGCTGAACACATTGAACAATCCCATAGTGGATCTTTCACGTCTTTCACCACTCTAAATTCTCCTGGACAACAATTCCAATCATCTTCCTATCAAAGTGTTGATCCTGATCCTACCCATTCTACATATCCATTCAATTTATATCAATCCTACCCGACTTTTGCACCTTCCATATATACTATGTCTGAACATCAATTTGGGAGTTTCACATATCCAAACGAATTCGAATTTTTAACTGAAACCCTTTCACAACCCATGTCTAGTCTTGAAAGAAAATTGGAAGAATTTCGGATAGGTTCGTACCGATAGATAGAGGAATTGAATGCATCCATGGCTATTCTCATACAACCTTACGAACCATCGGCTAGTTCCCAACTAGCTCAAGATTTTACCTTGTGTGATGTAGCAGTAGGACAATTTAACGATTTGAGTAGTGAAAGTGAATAATACATCCTTCAAATTCAAACCTATCTGTTTCTAATTAAACTCCACATCTCCGATTCTGAAAGTCTATCGAGTAAACCAAATGATTCATCAACTGATGATAGCATGTTTGATAAGTTGTGCAACTACGTTGTGTTTGATTTACCCGATTGTGAAGTGACTCTTTCAAGTGAAACCGATACCACTCCTTTTGATCTCTACGTCTCCACTCTAGAGAAACAACCGATTGAAAACCATATTTTTGTTAAGATGTCTGAGAGCTTTAAGTTTGACTTGATTGAGAATATTGATATTCGGGATAATTTTGATGGTGAAGCCACAAATTTGGGTGAGTTTTTCTCATTAATTAGCACTTTCCTTCAGATCCGTGTGAGCGTCATCCCAAACCATTAGTTGTTTTTCCTGAACACTATTTGATTCTTGATATCATTAGTGATGATTTGATCGATTACATGGATGAGCTTAATTTTGAGGAGAATTTTGAGTATATTTTTGAGGATAAACACATTTTATTGGATGAGTCGAATTTTCTGATTCATCATGTCTCTTCCATTGACTGTGAAAATCCTCCTGAATATTTAACCAATACCATTCCTCAGTCACTTCCCTCCATCATTTTTATTGTTTCCAAACTGCAAGACAACTTGATACTTTCATCTCCTACACCTGTTTCACCTAGTTTGGTTAGCCCATGTTTTTTACGAATCTTAAGGTATGCGATCCCATTTCTCGTAGTATTGATAAATTATTGCAGTTAAACATTTCCAGTTTCAAATCCTTACAGACTGCACTAATTTATTCAATCAATTTATAAGCTCAAGTTCGTATTCTATTTCTTTCTTCCTTCCGTTCATCTTCTCATCTACCAGGACCGTATACCACTTTCATCCATCCACGGTCTCGTGTATTCTTCCTCTCTTTTCTCTACGCATTTTTTCACAAACCCTGGGCGAATCATGATAAAATCTTTGAAAGGTTGGTGTTAACTTTTGGTCTGTGTAAGACCTTGTATAGATTGATGATAATCCCTCCCCCTAAATTTGAATTTCAATGCTTAACCGTGGAAACACTGTTTTACTTAAGTTTGGGAGGGCCTTTTTGTGTATATATATTTTTGTTTGCTTTGTCTTGTTTAAAAAGGGGGGGGGGGGGGGCGGAAAATTTTGACCCCTAAACAATTTTGATCCTCTTTATGTAGTATGACAGTGTGGACACTGTCAAGTTTATGTTTGGGGGTGTGTTCGGTAAGCATTTCTATCTTTGCAATCATTTGTATATTCTGCATTTGCATACATATTCAAAAACCCATAAAATTTGAATTTTTTTCCAAAAACAGGAAAATTTTGTCGTTAAGTTAGCTAGTGGGAAAACTTAGATTCAAAATTCCGACGGTATAGTTTGATAAGATAGAAACAACTAAATCCTATTTATTGGATATTGAAAACCCGAAAGATAACTCTCATTTAAGTTTAACTGTAACTATTATACGTCTTTGCATCACACTGCACATGTCATGAGTTTTGAAAATTAGATGACAAGTTTGATATCTCTTAAAACTTTTAAAATTGATAAAAAAAATTTAGGATCAACCAGGATTTTTTTTGAAATAAGTAATATCAAGAATAGTTTATAAAGTGAAGTAGATATGAAATGATATTATTGAAGTTTTAATGGAAGTCAAGTCTGAAAATTAACCCATCTGGAACTTGATTGGAGCGATTACACATCTATTTACAAAAACACATATTTTATCTTAAAAATAATTGAATAACTGGCTATATCTCCATTCGCATTGAATTGTAATGATTTTCACGCTAAAATGAGTCCTTTTGTTTTAGGGCCTAGGTGGCTTAAGCAATTAAGTATGCTGGGGTGTTTGTACTCCTAATGCATGAAAACCAACTGGTTTTGGTGCATTGACCCAAAACTCGTTAAGAAGCCTAGAAATTCCTTTTTAAAAAAAGTCAAGCAAGTGTTCTCTCCGTGTTAAAATTACTTACGGTTTTTTGTGTGAGAATAATCTTGGCTAAATACGCATTTTTTATAAAAAAATATTTTTAACGGAGATATGAAGGTTTTACTCGATGATAAAGACTACTTACACGTTTACGAATGTGTGTATGAACAAAAATAAGTGAAAGGTAGAGTGAAAAATAAGACTCATTTTTCTCTTAAAGATGATAGAAATTCTGAATTTGAAATCAAACCGGAGAACGAAACTTAAGAAAATCTGAACTCTTTACAAACTCGTCTGATCCTTTTGAAATTTTGTCTGGTCCGTATTTAGTGACAACGATTCTAATCGAAAATTTTGAAACGTAACAACGCTATTTGTACCGCACGTAAAAACGTATAGGATCTTAAGTTAAACAAGAAGTGAGGTGTGAAAAATAAATGATCAATATTTCTAATTTAGGGTGATAGAATTTCTAGCTTAAGTACTGAACCTTAGGTTTAGAATTGACCGTTATTTTACGAAACTAGCTTGGTGGGATTTTATGGATGTAATCCGCTGAAAACCCTCAGGAGACAAAACTCCTTCTACTAGGGACACCTAGAGATTTAACGGTTTGTTGCATAGGCTCAGTGCAATCGCGTTTACTGAGAAATTGAGGTTAGAATTTTGTTTTTCTCGGAACGAGCAAAAGATAAGTTTGGGGGTATTTGTTTATCATGAAAAACTATATTTTAATACCGCTCATTTGTTATCATTTTTGTGAATATTGGTGCTGCTCAATAAGTACATGATACATGTATTCATGATAAAATACTGGAAACACACTCAAAATGCATGGATACGATGTTTGTGAGCTGATACTGTAACCGGAACGGAGAACCGATCTTTATTCAAGAAGATTTTGCAACAAAATAAGCGTGGACAACATTTTTTATCCAAATGATCCAACATGATATAATAATTTTCAAGTGTAAACACATGCATGTGCAAGTGGGCATGACATGAATCAATGGATCATGTATGTGGTTCATGGGCCATGGCACATCACAAGTGGGCAACACACTTATCGTATTGTGTAAGTGGGCAGTGGATGCACAATCTCATGATTGTGTGAAATGATCAAAAGAACATGTTTTAAGACCAAAATATTTTATATTGTGCAACTTGGTACACAAAAGAGATAGCCATGGCAAGTGGGGTGCACAAGTGGGCATACAAGTTGGCCACAAAATCATGGTTTGTGCAAGTGGATCAAAGGGATAAAACATTGATGTGATGCATACTTTTGTGATGAAATTGCATGATCATTTGACTTCAGGACTCCGCACCGGGGAAAAGTCGATCAGCGACACTCCGTGCCGAGAAAAAGTCAACCCGACACTCCGCGCCGGGGAAAAGTCGAACAGCGACACTCCGTGCCGGGGAAAAGTCAACCCGACACTCCGTGGCGGGGAAAAGTCAACCCGACACTCCGCGCCGGGGAAAAGTCGATCAACGACACTCCGTACCGGGGAAAAGTCAACCCGACACTCCACGCCGGGGAAAAGTCGATCAGCGACACTCCGTGCCGGGGAAAAGTCGACCCGCGACACTCCGCGCCAAGGAAAAGTCGATCAGCGACACTCCGTGGCGGGGAAAAGTCAACCCGACACTCCGCGCCGGGGAAAAGTCGATCATCGACACTCCACGCCGGGGAAAAGTCAACCAGCGACACTCCGCGCCGGGGAAAAGTCGATCATCGACACTCCGTGCCGGGGAAAAGTCGATCAGCACACTCCGTGCCGGGGAAAAGTCAACCCGACACTCCGCGCCGGGGAAAAGTCGATCAGCGACACTCCGTGCCGGGGAAAAGTCAACCCGACACTCCGCGCTGGGGAAAAGTCGATCAGCGACACTCCGTGCCGGGGAAAAGTCAACCCCCGACACTCCGCGCCGGGGAAAAGTCGATCAGCGACACTCCGTGCCGGGGAAAAGTCAACCCGACACTCCGTGCCGGGGAAAAGTCGATCAGCGACACTCCGTGCCGGGGACACGTCAACCAGCGACACTCTGCATCGGGGAAACATCCAACACAGACACTCCGCATCAGGGAAACGTCCGACAGCGACACTCCGTGCCGGGGAAACGTCAAGCAGACACTCCGTGCCGGGGACACGTCAACCAGCGACATTCTGCATCGTGGAAACGTCCAATACAGACACTCCGCATCAGGGAAACGTCAACCAGCGACACTCTGCATCGGGGAAACGTCCAACACAGACACTCCGCATCAGGGAAACGTCAAGCAGATACTCCTTGCAGGGGACACGTCAACCAGCGACACTCTGCATTGGGGAAACGTCCAACACAGACACTCCGCATCAGGGAAACGTCCGACAGCGACACTCCGTGCCGGGGAAACGTCAAGCAGACACTCCGTGCCGGGGACACGTCAACCAACGACACTCCGTGCCGGGGGCACGTCTACCAAATCACTCCGGGCCAGGGAAACGTCTACCACGGACACTCCGTCTCGGAGACGCGTCAAGCGTCGACCGTCCATGTCGTAAAAAGGGCAGTGCAACCCAAAAAGTGGGAACCAAAGCAAGTCGCCTCCACATGAAAGAAGATCCATCAATTTCATGCACACGACCCACATATGTGGTGTGCATTTATTGATGGGGGGCACTTTGTTGAAGTCAAAATTTACACCCCGGTTGACCAAGTCAAAATCAAAGTCAACCCCAAACCAGGTGGGCCCAAGCCCAGGTCAAGCGGGCCCATGCCCAATTCGAGCCCGCAGCCAGCCTCCCCATGCCAACAACAAAATCATGTAATAAATAATTTTTAAGTAATTGTTTATGCAGGAATGTAAACAAAATAGGCATAAAGCCAATATTTTGTAAGCCCATGGCTTATGTGCAAAAATGAAATGGCACATGGGCCATGGGATGGCTAAAACGCCATTTTTGTAAAGCCCAAGAGGCTATATGTAAATATGTAAGCCTATAAAAGGCAACATGATGATGAATAAAGCATACACTTTTCATTCTCACAAAAAAACCTAGGGTTTGTATCTCTTTCCCTTTTCTGAAAGTCTCAAACCTTCTTCTCTCTTTTGAATTAAATCAAGAGTTTTACTCTTCCTTTTCAAAAACAAAATAGTTTTTCACCACGAAACCCACAAAGGGGAACTTGGATCTGTCATCAGATCTCAAAAAGGAGAGATTTTGAGATCTCACATCTCTTGATCTTCAAGATCCAGCTAACAGAGGAGGAAGAAGAAGAACCCTTTCCATTAACCCTAAAAACACACACAGGAGTCCAACTCCTCTCTGATTTCTCTTTCGAGAAATCTTTTTTTTTTTTGCTAAAAGCCTCTTTTTCTCGACGGCGCTCAGCGCTCGAGCGCAGAGCGCCCGCGTGCCGACACGTGGCGCGCTTGCGCTCCAGCGCTCAGCGCTCGAGCGCAGAGCGCCCGCGTGCCGACACGTGGCGCGCTTGCGCTCAAGCGCTCAGCACTCGAGCGCAGAGCGCCCGCGTGCCGACATGTGGCGCGCTTGCGCTCAAGCGCAAGCGCTCGAGCGCAAGTCGCCCCGGTGCCGACACGTGGCGTGCTTGCACTCAAGCGCAAGCGCTCGAGCGCAAGTCGCCCCCGTGTCGACACGTGGCGCGCTTGCGCTCCAGCGCAAGTCGCCCCCGTGCCGACACGTGGGCGCTCTGCGCTTGAGCGCCAAGTGCTCGAGCGCAAGTCGCCACCGTGTCGACACGTGGCGCGCTTGCGCTCAAGCGCAAATCACCCCCGTGCCGACACGTGGCGCACTTGCGCTCAAGCGCCCAGCGCTCAAGCGCAGAGCGCCCACGTGCCGACACGTGGCACTCTAGCGCCTGAGCGCACAGCACCTAGGCGCACAGCGCCCAAAGTGCTGCCCCACGCATCCTTTGGATGCCTTTCCCCCATCTTTTTATGTACATACATATATATATATATATATACATATGTATACATATTTACACACACACATACTCCACGACACTGCCCCTGTTAGAAAAAAATTTCTAACGGGGCGCTGTCCCGCACCCCGCAAGGGGGCTGCTAGCCCCCTTGACCCCCAGCCCGCTATCCGGGTAGCGGGCCCCCCGTAAAAAACTCTGCGTGGCTCCCGATATATCCAAAACCCCTCTTTCAAAACCCAACACACGCACACTGCATATTGAGTTCGCATGACCAATTTAACCCATCAATCGGAGGTTCCCTCGCTCCAAAGGCGAGGGGTAATTAACGGCGGCTTAGTCCGCGGCTGCCGGAGATTCAGATCCCCACAATCAATAAACCCCGGCCTACCACAGACAGGGGGAATCTGTAGTACGCCTGACAAGCGTGCACGTATTCCCATCTTAATGGGGTGACGAAAAACACCCTACACGGACGACCCGTACTCATCACGGTTAGCTACACGCGGTATCGTCTTGATTGCGGTATCTTTAAACTTAGTACGACATAGCAAATCTCATTCATTTAGTATGCGTGTTGTATGTTTGTGTTTCGGCTTTCGGGAGTAAGGCTTCTATCCCATTAAGAATGTATAGAACAGACATCCATTCGTTTGTGCTTTTATCCATTTCGAGAAAATTTCGGCAGCACCTTTCCACTGTTCTTCGAGCACATTGTAATAGAACAGATAATCATTTCAATGTTGTGAAAACATTGAAATGAATATCTAATCTATCTTTGTACACGGAGAATGTGCGGAAAGGTATCGACGAAATAAGTCGAAACGAATGAAAACACAAGTGAATGCAGGTGTTTGCTTTATACATTCATAACTTATCCATACTGGACAAATCTATCGATTATCATACGATTGAATTTTCTTGACATATACACTACACGACGGTTGTTAGTTCTGAACGATACCGTCCGATATTCGACAACTTTCGTATTGTTTTATGTCACAACGAATATCGAACGTATGTTAATCGATAGACGGGGAATAAGGCACGCTTTGATTTTCACATGTGATTATCGATGAGAATATGAAAATTTCATATTATCATCGAGTATCATATATACATTTAGTGTAAAATTTAACTTGAATTGGTTTTACGTTTATGTTTCAATTTCACGGTTTTAAAGTTTATAGTTTAGGATAAAGTTTTTTACGTTTACGGCAAAGTTTTACGTTTACGTTGTCATCGAGTATTATACACTTAGCTATTGTTGTTTTTTACTAAACTATCTTAAAATTTTTCCTAAGCAACCTATTTCTTCAGTTTTACTAAATTAAACTAAAATACCTTTAAGTATTGTTGTTTTTTCACTAAACTACCACCTTAACAAAAATTTTAACACTAAAACACCCTTAACCATTGTAGTTTTTTCACTAAAATACCCTAAACTATTGTTGCTTTTCACTAAACTATCTACAACAATTAACTACATATTACCCGAATCCTTACACTTAAACCTAATAATAAGTTTAACCCTAAACCTAAGCCTAACCCCCTAATCAACCATAACCCCTTAATTAACCCTAACCCTAATTAATCCGGCCCTAACCTCTAACCATAACCCTAACAACAACAATAACACCACCACCAACAAAATTAATTGCTAAATTCCTCAAATTGAAGAAATTAAAATCTAAATTTAGGAAAATTAAAATTAAATTTGAAGAAATTAACTAGCTAACCTCTAAATTAGTCACCGGCGAGGGGGAGGGTGGCAGTGAGGAGGAGGCCGGGAAGGAGGAGGAGGAGGCCGATGAGAAGGAGGCAACACATGCAGAGGAGGCGACACACACGAGAGCTCGATCAATGACGAGAACGGCGGCGATGGAAAAGACTGTGGCGATGGAGCTCGATCGGAAGGATTTTTTTATGAGGGACGCGAAAGGATGTGTGGGAAAATTTTTTGGAAAGGAGAAGAGACTTATCTAGTTTTATTTTTTTTAAAATACCCTTAATTGTCTCTACGGTGCCCATCGTTGGGGTTTTTTTGCGGCACCGCAGGAGCAACGAAGTATGTTTTTAATTATTTTTTATTTAAATATGCTTCTACGGTATGAACTGTAGAGACATTGTTTGCCCCTACGATGTGAACCGTAGGGGCAAACAAAAATTGCCCCTACGGATTTGCCCTTCCGTAGGGGCAACCCATGTTTATAGAAGTGAATGCAGGGTTCAGCATATTTTACCGAAAATATTTACTACCCCTTAATGAAAGGGACTAGACTCAGAGAAAAAACACACACACACACATATATGCATTAAGGGGTCATATTAATGAATTTTGATGCATGCATTCTTAAGAAATGCCCATATTTAATCTCTTAATGCATGGATTACAGGGTTCAGCATATTTTACCGAAAATATTTACTACCCCCCTTAATGAAAGGGACTAGATTCATAGAACATATATGCATTAAATGGTCATATTCATGAATTTTGATGCATGTATTCTTAAGAAATGCACATATTTAATCTCTTAATGCATGGTTTATGGCCAAGGATCCTTCTTTGTTTACTACTTAATTTACCAGCTGCACATTCATGCATTTCAGAAGAAAATAAATAACCATATCCAAAGGTTTTTTTATGTTCATTGTATTTTGATGCAAGTTTTCCTATAAATAGCCACACTACTATGGATGAGGGCATCATATTGAGCTTCTTTGAATCAATAACATGGATCGTTTTAAGCATCATTTCGCTAATGTGCTGCCTTTGGCTCTTGCTGTGATACTTCTAGGGATCTCACTCGGCTCAGCGAGGAACCTTGACTTTGCGGAAGGTGAATACTATTCACGGCTGCCGAAGGGGACGATTATACCTCCGTCCGGTCCTTCACGTAAGAGCAATATTCCCCCGCCCGGCTTGGTTGAAGGCGAATTCTATTCACGCCTGCCGAAGGGGACGATTATACCTCCGTCCGGTCCTTCACGTAAGAGCAATATTCCCCCGCCCGGCTTGGTTGAAGGCGAATTCTATTCACGCCTGCCGAAGGGGACGATTATACCTCCCTCCGGTCCTTCACGTAAAAGCAATATTCCCCCGCCCGGCTTGGTTGAAGGCGAATTCTATTCACGGCTTCCAAGGGGGCCTGTACCTCCCTCGGGTCCTTCACATCCGGGAGATCCACCCGTCGTCAACTTGTCTAAATAAGTAAAAACGGTTGTTTGGATTAATAATTTAATAGAATGAAACTTACTATAAGTTAGTATCCTCGAAAAACTGCTATATGGTACTTCACAAAGGCTCTTCTTTTCTTATTTAATTATTTCTCTTCATGATAAGTTTCTTTGATGTGTTTGATAGCAATTTTAGTTTGATAAATTATTGTTTACTTCTTTTTTTAAAAAATAATAAGTTAGCTGCTTTTAAGGTGGAAAAAAATAAAAATTAAAAAAAAGCTTGAAAAAGCACAAGGGCATATATTAGAAATTGGAGAAGTTGTATATGGCCTTAAAATATTTTTTCACACTTAATAAATTTCCATCTCTCTTGGGTAAGAGGGATTCAAACATTCAAAAATAACATTAAAAAGGTCTCATAACTTTGAGAAATAATATTATTAAAAAAATCTCATCCATATATAATATCTCAAATCTTAAACAAAGAATATTACAAACATTCAAAATTACTATTTATATTACTTATTGTTGAAAATCTTTCCATATATATATAGATAGGTTAATGGAGGAAAGAGGCCATAGGAGGGAATTTCCTCCTATGACGTCGAAAAAATACACTTTTCCTTATTTTTTTCGACGATCGGCACCCACCATTTTCATCGTTATTATATAAGATGTGGGTACACCAAATTTCATATGATTCTACAACTTTTTCACCGTTGATTTAGTAGGTTCAAAATTAACGGTTTACCGACAATAGCACTTTTTACATTGCTAAATCAACGGTGAAAAAGTTGTAGAATCCCATGAAATTTGGTGTACCCACATCTTAGATGATAACGATGAAGATGGTGGGTGCCGATCTTCGAAAAAAATAAGGGAGGGGTATTTTTTCGACGCCACAGGAGGAAATTCCCTCCTATGGCATCTTTCCTCCATTATATATATATATATATATATATATATATTGGAGAAAAGATGCCATAGGAGGGAATTTCCTCCTGTGGCGTCGAAAATGTACACTCTTCTTCATTTTTTCCAACGATCGGCACACACCATCTTCATCGTTATCATCTAAGATGTGGGTACACCAAATTTCATGCGATTCTATAACTTTTTCACCGTTGATTTAATGGATTCAAAATTAACGGTTTACCGATAACAGAACTTTTTACATTGCAAAATCAACGGTGAAAAGTTGTAGAATCGCATGAAATTTGGTGTACCCACATCTTAGATGATAACGATGAAAATGATGAGTGCCGATCGCCGGAAAAAATAAGGGAGGGCGTACTTTTTCGACACCATAGGAGGAAATTCCCTCCTATGGCCTCTTCCCTCCATTAACCTCATATATAGAATAATGGAGAAAAGATGTCATAAGAGGAAATTTCCTCCTATGGAGTCGAAAATGTACATCCTCCTTCATTTTTTCCGACGATCGGCACATACCATCCTTATCGTTATCATCTAAGATATGGGTATACCAAATTTCATGCGATTCTACAACTATTTCACCGTTGATTTAATGGGTTCAAAATTAACGGTTTACCGACAACAGAACTTTTTACATTGCAAAATCAACGGTGAAAAAGTTGTAGAATTGCATGAAATTTGGTGTACCTACATCTTAGATGATAACGATGAAGATTATGGGTGCCGATTGCCGGAAAAAATGAGGGAGGACGTACCTTTTCGACGCCATAGGAGAAAATTCCCTCCTATGACCTCTTCCCTCCATTAATCTCATATATAGAATAATGGAGATAAGATGTCATAGGAGGGAATTTCCTCGTATGGCGTCGAAAAGGTACACCCTCCTTCATTTTTTCCGACGATCGGCACACACCATCTTCATCGTTATCATCTAAAACGTGGGTATACCAAATTTCATGCGATTCTACAACTTTTTCATCGTTGATTTAATGGGTTCAAAATTAACGGTTTACCGACAACAGAACTTTTTACATTGCAAAATCAACGGTGAAAAAGTTATAGAATCGCATGAAATTTGGTGTACCCGCATCTTAGATGATAACAATGAAGATGATAGGTGCTGATCGTCGGAAAAAATGAGGGAGGGCGTAATTTTTCGACGCCATAGGAGGAAATCCCCTCCTATAGGCTCTTCCCTCCATTAACAATAATGGAAAAAAGATGTCATAGGAGGGAATTTCCTCCTATGGCGTCGAAAAGGTACACCCTGCTTCATTTTTTCCGACGATTGGCACACATCATCTTCATCGTTATCATCTAAGATGTGGGTATACCAAATTTCATGCGATTCTACACTTTTTTCACTGTTGATTTAATGGGTTCAAAATTAACAGTTTACCGACAACAGAACTTTTTACATTGCAAAATCAACGGTGAAAAAATTGTGGAATCGCATGAAATTTGGTGTATCCACATCTTAGATGATAACGATGAGATAATGGGTGCCGATCGTCGGAAAAAATGAAGGAGGATGTATTTTTTCGAGGCCATAGAAGAAAATTCCCTCTTATGGCCTCTTTCTCCGTTATCCTAAGGATGTTATGGTAACAGAAACAAGAATTTAAATATATATTGCAAAATTCTTGTTTCTATTACCATAACATCCTTATGGGCCTATGGCTCATATAGATAAATTTATTTCTTTTTGAACTTCATGTAAACCGATATGAATCTATCACTAATAATGGTACCAAGAACACTCGAATGCTCAAACAAAGCAAGAAAGACCGACATGCAACTGGTTTAGCTTCACTATGAGAACAAGAACAACATAAAACTAACCAAGACAGCATAGCTCCAACGGTAATACTTGAGGTTGCCGGTTCAATTGCCGAAATGGTGGTATCCAAATATAATAAAACAACATAAAACGGGACATGGACATGAACAAGAACAGGAACAAAATCAAGGTACCTAAAATTAGTTTCCTTTTATATAGTATTGCAACAAAACAACCCAAGATTAAGTAAATGAACACCATTAGAAAACAAATGATCAAGTTTTCGGTAACAAGATGTGATCTAGGATTCTGATTTGTAGCGCACCCTCAAATACATATATCAACATTTTACTAGTAGATCATTTTATCCCAAAAAGAAATGAAAGAAATAAAGATAACAAGTATATTTAGGATGTAGTCTTCAGAATACAACCACCATGATTATCACTGTTTACTGTTCGTTTTTGCAAAAATCAATTAAGTAAAGAGCAGGACTCTAGCCCAAACCTTTTCTCTCTATATTTTTAATTTATGAATGAAATGTCATGAAAATTGTTGTCACGTCCCGCTTCCGAAGATACAGAAGCAGAGATGCGACGAGCCCCGCAACGTGACTATACCAAGTAGATACTCTACCAAATACAGTTATGCTAAACGTATAATATGCATGAGTATACAAAAACGAGTAAAATAAATAAACTTTTATTCATTAAACAACATTTATTACATCCGATAACTCAAGTTTATCACATCATAAAGCAAGACAGGAAATAAAGCAAGCCCAAAATAGATGGAAGAATAAGAAAAATAATGAGGACTAAAACCCTAATAATGAGTTGAAAGGCGAGCATAATTTTCCTTCGTAGTTTCAACCTCTGTCGTCCTCTCCTGCTTTTCTCCTTACCCTAACGAACATTTCGGGAGAAAGAAAAAGTGAAGAAATGTTCGTCAGCGAGATAAACTCAAATAGATTCTCAAGGGATAAGTAAAATAAGGTATAATGTAAGCTCATGTAACAAGATATTGATGTGTGTGTGTAATCATGTTTTATCTTGTAAAAGTCGAAACAAGAATAGTGATGTAATATCGTGAATTTTACATTCGATATGTCGGAATATCATATGATAATTCTAGAGGTGACCCCCATGGATTCAAGAGGTGGCCTCCATACAGGAACGTGGCAGTTTATTCCACATGGCACTTAGTTCCGCATACAATAGTATTACTGCCTTCCCGATATATATGGCTCTATTCCTTTCCCAACTCCCTCATTTAAAACATGTCAAAAACGGTTTACCATATCAAGCATTCAAGTGAAACACGGGATTTTAGAAACTTGAGGGTATTTTAATGCAAATACGGGTTTTTGAAACTTCAGGTATTTATGTGAAAATACGGTATTAGAAAACCTTATGTTATTTTTAGTGAAAAATATGGTTGATGGTGTTATAAAAATGACAAATAGGACGAGGAAATGTTCCTCTTGAATCCGGCAACATTACGGCTTATAAACAGCAAAATATCGATAAAAAAGCAAAATATCGATAAAAAATCGGACGGCATAACGGCGTGTTTAAGAGTTAGAGAGTAAGATGGTATTAGAATAGATAATAATGCATAGAAGAGGTGACGAGATCGAAAGGGAAGAGATGGAGATCCTACCTTGAGACGATTAACGAAAAGGATGTCGGAACGTCGTTTTATACGGAAACGCGAATAGCGTGTCGCATTTTTCCCAAAGGATTGGGCAGCACCACTGTGTCGGTGTCGAAGAAACGAAAAGGTAGGTACTTTTTCCAGAATATTTGACCGGGTGGTTTGTGAGAAAATCGAGTTGGAATGATGGGTTTTTATAGGTTGTGAAAAAATAAACCGCGCCACTGTTACCCCAAATCGAGCGCCCGTTATCCCACCGCTCGATCATGGCCGTTGGATTGCAGCATGGACGGCCAGGATGCGGCCGCATGCAAGCCAGGATGTGGTCGCGTACTCGCACACCGCCGCCACGCGCTTGCACGTGCAAGCACGTGCCCGCACACGCACGTGGGCAGGGGCCACACGCCAGAGCGGGCCCACACGGTAGTGTGTGCTGGCGCCAACACGTGGCGGGTCGGGCCTTGGGCCTGGGTCTGGGTTTGGGCTTTGTGTTTGAAGAAATGTTTTGTTATATATATTTTTCTTTATTTTTAAGAATATAAAAACTGTTTATAAATTGTTTTTCTTGAATAAAAATTAGTTTTAATACCAAAAAATTATGGAAAATTTATAGATAGTTTCTAAATAATTACTTACTCGTTGTCAACCATTTCGACCTAAAAATAATTCCTTTTTCTAAAATCCACTTACTAAAATAAATCTTTGAAAATACTAAAAATCATATTTAAATTCTTTTCTACTCCCAAAATTTATATTAATTATATTTAAACTCAAAATTATCTTTTTCCAAAATTTTTCATGAAAATAAATACTAAAATAAGTACAAAGATACGAAGGAAAATTATACAAAGACTTTATTAAGGTATAGATAAAACACATACGTTATAGTTGTTATGTATAAAAATATATTTGATATGAAATAGTACAAAAGTTGTCTTTATCCAAAATATATGAACATCTAGATATAGATATGAGATGAAATTGTAACATTAAGTCAAAGATGCAATGAAATTAACTATATGGTTTCATTGTCAAATTAAACCAATAATTGCATGATTTCATTGACCAATAAACCAAATGCATGCCAAAAACCAAACCGTAATACATATGCATGCTCAAGTTAAAGTGCATAATGGCTAAATTTCAACTTCTTATCATACCATCAACTTTGGTCACTTTTTCATAAAACTACCACAAACTTTTAAAATGATGCATATCTACCATAAACATTTTTTTAGCAGAAAACTCTCTAACGTAATTATAATATGATTAACAAAAAAGATAAAATGATTAAAATACTCAATACATGTCAATTTAAATATAACTTTTTTCTAAGAATTAATATATGTTGGGTAATAATTCAGCCATTTTCTCTTTTTTGTAATCAATTGTTAACTTTGTTAAGAAGTTTTCTGGTATAAGGAAAGTGTGTGCTAGTTTTGGATCATTCTAAAAGTTTTTGGTAGTTTTGAGAGAAATGATTAAAGTTCAATGTATCAACATGAAATTTACCCAAGGAAATAACCACCATGTGTTAATACATTAAACCCCCCAAATGAGGGTTAATGGCCATAAACATAATCAATGGTTAACAAATATTCAAGCTAAATATGATCAAATAACTATGGCCTTAACATCTATGTTAATCTATATTTATATATATAGTACTCTACTAAATGAAAATAAATAAAATAAATAAAAAGTTTTGATAGTCTCTTTTTTCGTGACTACTCCATTTTTGTTATTTACACTCACAGTTTGCAAAATTTATTTCAGCTTTTGTAAGTTTATTTAGGCATTGATCAATTTGGGAAAATTACGGTTGGCCGCATGTTTTTATGGTGATATCTATATCTAATTTTAGCAATTTGTCCCCTTGTAGTATGTGTTATTGCCTCTTTGGATTCCTAATGGTTATGGTAAATAATTTTCACATTTATTTTTAAGTTAGATTATTTTCATAATTACTCCCAACCAATACATTATCAATAATTTAACAGATATCTGTTGAAAATGAAATAAATTAATAATTCATGATAATTCTTTACAATTTAAATGATGAATAATAAACGTCAATAATATCTCTTGAATGGATACATCTAATGGTAATGGAACGAACCGCCAATCCTGATCTCGGTTGCCAGATGGACGGATAAGTGAACAATAATGTCGAAAAAGGAAGGTGGAAAGATAGTTTCAAACTTGCAGAGGATCAAAAAAATGTCTTTTTCCAGCTCTGCTATCTCATTGACTTCCACGTTTTTGGAACACAATTGGCGAAATACGTACAAAAGTTGTTAAGCACGAGACCAACTTTTGGTTTTACCGATACTCTGAGGTATAAAGAAAGAAGATGCTGCATCAATATGTGGTAATCGTGGCTCTTGGGTCCTATGATTTTTCTGTTTTTTCTGTTTTCTACCTGCACCTGTTTGGAAATATTTGATGAGAAACCGTCGGAGACTTTCAATTCTTTCAACACACGTAAGAACCGACGCTTCTCCTCTTTGTTCATGTTGTAGATTGCTCGTGAGATATCGTAATAATGGGCAAAATTTTCAAATCATCCAAATTTGACAAACCATCCAAATTTGTCATCTATAGGCTGAGATTGCAATTCTTTTCTAATGGACAAACCATCCAAATTTGTCAAATCACGATGGGCGTTAAGATTGTCCTTTGTTTTTCCATCCTTACACAGCAGAATATTGATGATATTCTCGGAGATGCCCTTCTCGATATGTATGACATCTAAATTGTGGCGCAGCGGTAGATCAAACTAGTACGGAAACTGAAATAAACCACTAAGTTTCTTCCGGCCAGATAGGCAGTTTATTTCCGAATGTGATATTCTGATAACCTCTCCACTATTACAGTATGTCATTACCGGACAATAATTCAGACGGCATGCCGGTCTCCATCTTGTGATTGAACATTTTTTTATTCCTTCTGAATCTGTGAGTTATATGCAAGAATCGTCAGTGACCCATAAACGACTCTTTCTCGCTAAACTTCAAGCGTACACTGCTCGTATGAATATGACAACCAGGGCAAGCAAGCTTACTTTGAGTTTTCCACCCCGACAGCATGCTGTAGGCAGAAAATCATTAATCGTCCACAACAAAGCAGCATGTATCTAAAAAAATTATTTACCATCTGCGTCATAGGTTCTCACACCAGGTTTCCATAGCAAGTTTAACTCATCAATCAAGGGTTGAAAGTAAACGTCGATGTTTTTTCTCAAAAGACGAGGGACCGTCGATTAAAAGAGCCAAAGTAAAATAAGACTGCGTCATAGCCCTCCATGGCGGCAGCTTGTATATAGTCACCGCAACGGGCCAATAATGTGAGTATGCCCGCCGCGAACCATTCCAAATGGACTGAAATCGTCGCTCATATTCCCTAGCCTCACGTTATGAGGGTCTGCGCTGAACGAAAGATGTTTTTCATCTAAAACTTTTCACGATATCGAATCTCTAGGATGACTCATTTTTCGCTTTTCACGAGGCGTTTTATGGTGCCACTGTATTTCGGACGTCGTCTCCTCACACTTAAATAACTGTTACAGCCTCGGTATTAATGGAAAATGATGAAGAATATTCACATGTACATCACTCGAACGGGAATCTTTCTTAGGCTTGAATTGGATTTTCCCGCACACTGGGCAGCTTTTGAGTGCGGTGTGTTCTTTCCGGAACAAAACGTTGTTATTCTCGCATGCATGTATCTTCTCACACTTTAGGCCGGTATTTGTGATTATCTTTTGCGACTTGTACTAGATCGTTGGCACTTTATTTCCGCCGGGAAAAGCTTCTTTCAGCAATACTAGGAGATCGGTGAAAAACTGGTCATTCCATCTGTTCTTGCACTTGATCTGGAAGAGACGTACGGAAAAAGATAGTATCGAAAACCCTTTGAAATTTGTATATAGAAGGATTCTCGAGGAAGCCATGTACTTCTCCAATAATGCGGGTCCAGTGCTTTCCGTATCATAAGAAAGTCCAGCGGCAAGTCCATCTATGTCATCGAGCGGCATGAACACAGCATCATTGTCTTCGACGGCTTCGTCTTCTTCAAACTACCATTTCTCATATTCCTTCTCTTCTTCTACATCCCTTTCCACTCTTTGGTTTCCGCTTCAATGAATTTGTTTTCCGTCTCTTGCACTGGCCCTCCATCATCCTTTTCTCCGTAAATATCCTATTTAGTGTAATCTCAAAAGAAACCATTTTTTATAATATGTAACTCAACATCCGACTTCTTCTGCAATCGCGTGTTCATACACTTATAGTAAGGACAATAGATTTCGTGCTCTTTCGGTATCCCAAAACATGCGTAGGAAAAATCGGTGAAAAAGTAAACACCGTTAAAGAAAAAATTAGTGGATCTTATAGAATCATCGACGTACATCCAACTCTTGTCATGGAGGTACGGGAATGCTATATTGGAAGAAAAAGGAACGTAGCAAGGTTCCTATAGATAAGAGCCATGGAATTAATATTTCATGACAAATACGAAATAGACGGATAAAAGAAGCGTTAGTATTGGGTTTAATTGACGACTTCGTTAAGTTTAGTTTCAATTATTATTGGATTGGGCTCTCCTCAAACTCCTATTGATAAGTTTCTCCTTCTAATCTCAAAGCACAAAGGTTATATTCTTCTTCCAAGAAAGATGATGATAATATTAAATGTTCTTTATTGGATGTCGAGGGTAATGGCTATAGGGGTAAGGCACATAACACATTAAGAATGTATAAAATATACACTCATTCACTTATATTTTCATCCGTTTCGAGAAAATTTTGACAGTACCTTCCCGCTGTTCTCCGAGTACATTGTAATAGAACAAATAATCATTTCAATACTGTGAAATATCATTGAAACGAACATCTAATCTATCGTTGTATACGGAAAACCAGCAGAAAGGTGCCAACGAAATATCCCGAAATGAATGAAAAACACAAGTGAATGCAGGTGTTTGCTTTATACATTCCTAAGTTGTCCACACGGGACAAATCTATTGGTTATCATACGATCGAATACTAATTCCCGTCACATAGACTACGCAACGGTTATTAAAAAACTGAACGATAACGTTCGGTGTTTAACAATCTTCTTGTAGTTTTATGTTACGACGAACACCGAACGCATGTTAACCGATAGACGGGAACCAAGTCATGTTTTCATTTTCACATATGATTAATTATAAATGAGAATATGAAATTTTCATATTATCATTGAATGCCATACACTTACTTTAAGATTTAATTTGGATTTGTTTTACTTTTACGTTTTAATTTCAAGGTTTCAAAGTTTTTATTTTAGGGTAAAGTTCTTTAAACTTAAGGGTTTTTTTAATCGAGTTTAAGATTTTGGATTTAGGGTTGGTGGGATTTGAAAAGAGTTTAATGTAGAGAAGACTGATGATGAATCAAAGTTTTTGTATGTTTGTATGTGTGTGTGTGTGTGTGTGTGTGTGTGCACGTGTGTGTGTGTGCGCGCGCGCATGTATGCTTGTGTGCGTGCGTGTCTATGTCTCTGTGTATGTGTATGTGTGTGTGTGTATGCACACACATACAGAATATGTATTTGGTAATGGTTATAACCCTAATCCTAATTAACCCGAACCCTAACCATTAACCCTGATCATAACCCTAACCCTAATTAACCCTAACCACTTAAACAATTCATCTTCTTAAATTAACTAAATTATTATAAATTTCACTAAAATATCCTTACATATTGATGATTTTCGACTAAACTGCCTTAAGATTTTACTAAAAACCTATTTTTCTAAATTTTACCATTTTATCACTAAAATATCCTTAACTATTGTTGCAATTTCACTAAAATACCTTTAACTACTATTGTTGCAATTTTACTCTAAAATACCTTAACCCCTAATCCTCCTTAATCCTAACCTTAACCCTTCCTAACCATAACCCTAACCCTAAACCTAAACCTCCCTCGGCTTTAACCCTCAACCCATACCCTAACTCTCATGGCCCCTAGCTACAACATTACCACCAACATCAACAACTACAACAGCAACACCAACAACATCACCACCAACATTAACACCAACAACATCAAAACCAACACTAACAATACCAGGAAGAACATTAAAAACAGAAGCAGCAGTAACAATTCAATAATACAAATTTTAATTTAATTTTGGAAAAAAATATAATTAAACCAAAAAAACAAATTCATACTTACCTCTTGAAAATCGGTGGTGAGGTCTTCGACGGGGGCTCGACGAAGGAGGCTACAACCTTCGAAGACGACGACGACCTCACTCCAGCGAGATCTAGCGGCGACGACGACGACGGAGGCTTCGATCGCGGCTTATGGCTTTGATCTATGGGATCGGGCTTGACGAAGGAGGAGAGGAGGCGAGGGCTTCAAAGGGGATGGCCACGGTGGTGACGGCAGGCAGCTCTGGCGAAGGTCGAGGCAGCGGTGGTGATCGATCGAGTAGGAGAGACGAGAGGTTTTTTTTGAAGGGAAAAATTAGGGATCAGAGAAAAAAAGGAAGAGATTTGGATTTATCATGAGTGAGGAGTGGGCCCGGCTACTTATAGGATTTTTTCACAGTTATAACCATGACGAAAAATTAAAACCATGATGAAATTTTGGTCCCAATTTAAACCGTGACCAGCACTACGTGATATGCATGTGTACTCGAGCCGCGCCAAGCCGATTCCACCACGCGCCACGTGATATGCATGTGGGCATGTGCCTAAGCCACGGGTCGATATTCGAGCCGCGAGCCATGCAACGAGTTATATGCGCCAAGTATGTTTGGGTGTCAAACAGACCCAATCCTTAGCCTTCAAATCGGCTAAGTCCTGAAGCCTAATGCCTCATTGAGCCCATAAGCTCAAAACCTTCTAATTTGATCTTAGTCTTAAATAAGGATAACGATTCTTAGATAAATACCAAGTTTCCTGTGCAGTGATAGACCTCACAAATATGAGAAATGCGTCCTAAGTTAAACCCCATTGGCAAATCAAAACACTAATATGGACCCCGTCAAGTAAATGCTTGACCCAAATCAAAAATATATACGGATTTGGATTAATCCGCGCCCTACGGGCGACGACATAAATTTGTCTCCGTATACAATTGATTGGTGTACGAAAAAGTGTGTTGTAAATAATGGCAATCAAGACGATATCGCAAATAGCTAGCCGTGATGAGTACGGGTCGTCCACAGGGAAACGTGAATTGTTTATCTTATTTTAGACGAATTGATAAAAGAGAGAATGGATTGTTGTCGTTTTTAAACTAGGATGGGTAGTAAATTTATAATTGAAAGGTTTGTAGGGTTTATAGGATTTAGTAGTTAATGGATGAAAAGTTAAAAATTATTTTTTTATCTTTTAATTGTTTAAAACTGGATAGATAGCGATGAATGTGGATTATGGTTCTTGGAGAGAATTAGGATTTCCCACTACTGCCCCCTTGTCTTTCCATTGATCTCTATTTATCCCTTTCTATTGATCTCTATTTATCTCAAGCCCTTAAAAAAAAGTATTAACTAAGAATCGTGGTCGTGACTGTCATTAATTGATAGCGCACCCGATAAGAGGGTTAACATTTACTTTGCTAAGATTTATAAACATTAAATTATCAAAAGAAGTTAAGCTTTATTTCATCCATTATTCTACCCTATCCTACAAATCCAAGCAAGAATGAAATTACTCTCTCATGGTTATTAGCGTAGTACAATAGAGATGGAAGATGAATGAAACCATATTTGAAGTGCTGAAAGTAATGCGTAAAAGTAATGCGGAAAAATTAATGAGTAAAAGTAAATGCTAAAAGAATTAAAAAAAGACTACCTTTATTAATTAACTACTGCATTACAACTTTTTTCCTTCAAAAGTAGATTACAAGAACCCTAGTTTCGCTCGTAGATCTCTCTCTTGAACTTTGAGTTTGGGATCTTGAATTGATTTTTTGATAAACAGCTCTCGGTCCTTTATATAGTCTCTGAAACTAGAAACCCTAGATGCCTTATGGAAGTAGCTGATATTACGATCATGCCCCCAAAATCGTAGATCCAACGGACACTAAAGGACTACGGTTCCGCTGCCCATATCCCCTTCTGTCACGCCCCGCTTCCCAGAGTGCGCTAAGATCGGCATGTGACAAAGCCAACCATGCTACCTGTGACTAGGAAACATCCGTCCACAGTCACATTACGACTGTCTAGAAGATATCAAGAACAGAATAAACTATTTAGTATATGTCCATATGCCAGAATAAACAAGTCAAGAAATAATATGCGGAAGCAATAGAATCAAGAAACAATAATAATCTGGAAAGTGCGGAAATAACTGAACTAACTGGATACTAACTGGATTCTCACTGCTCGGCCTGACGGCAGAAATACTCCTGATCAGCCTGCGATAAAGGTAGAGGATCTGGGTCATGCAAAACCCAGACGTCAGTGCGTCATAAAATCAATAATAATATAATCAGGGGGTAACAAGTCATGCAGGCATTTGTATGAACAGTAACAAGCCATCCGTAACAAGTAACAGTAACATGAATATAGATCAATGAACAGAATATAAACAGGTGAAGTGCAGTGAGTAGTCTAAACTGTGCTATAGGGTTATCTACTCTAAAGTTATTCGAAATCAATTAATGTAATCCTCATCGTAACTCATCGGTCTATGCTCCGTTTAACCCCACGGGACCACGGTAACACGATGTAATAGACGGTGAGTCTATGTCCCGTTCAACCCCACGGGACCACGGTAACAAGATGTAATAGCCCTTTGAGTTACGTTCGGATACATTCTTGATTTCCCCATACCCCCAAGTTATGTGTAAGTCAGGTATTGATAAATCTGGAGCTAATGCCAACACAGGATCAAGCAGGTACAGGTTTGTCTGTATAGACAACAGGATATGTCCTTAGGGACAACAGGTCAAGATTTGTCGGCATTAGAATCAAGATCAGGTATCAAGTCAAGCTGTGGTACATTAGGTCATGTCAGGTAGTGCACATGTATCAAGTCATGTCAAGTAGGGTACCAGGTCATGTCAGGTAGTGCACATGTATCAAGTGGGTGCTCATAATCAACTGTAATAAGTATGGGTTGTACAAAATCAGGTATAGAGTACTAATAAAATGAAATAAACATGAATGGTATGCAAATAGATACAAAATAAATGGTATGGATGCACAACTATCGATTAGGGTTACCTTTTATATCTCCAATACTAATTAGGATGCACTTTATTTAAACATGGGGTGTTAATATCACAGTATCATGAAATAATATGGTCTCGGCGTGCAACTAGATATGTAATAAACCGTACGGATACAGACGGATACTATAAAACTGTAAATCGGTAAAATTTGTTGAATATTAAAAACACAAGCACTATTATTTATTAAATAGATATTGATATAATAATATTAACATGGATAACATATTCAAACCGATTAATAACTATAAAAGTGGTATTGATTAACCATGCACAAGAAAGTTCCGTTCAGAAATTCAGCGTCACTCTGATTTGTAAAATAGCTTAAAAATAACAAACGTTCTCCAAAAGGAACGTGTCTTATACCAAAACAAAGATAATTCAATAAGGTTTTCATTTTTATAAGTTGAAATATCTCAGGTTGTTCCTAAAAAATCCATGAACATTCGAAGTTGAAAGTTTGCTGCTGGAATTTCCCTGGACAGCAGTTTAGAGGTACTTTCATTTGCATTTTACGTTTTTTAAACAATTTATTTTGCAAGTAAATATTTCATAAAGTTATATTATTCTGAGTTAGCTTCGTAACGAACTAAAGAACGTATACTAATAATTTGTCTATGATTTATAATGAATTTTATAAGGTAAGGTGTACAGTGAATTTCAGATTTGTCGTATCCGCTTTGCAACGACGTTTCATGTGTAAACTATAATATTTTCAAACTATATTTTGTATAAAAATATAAAATACAGATTATAAACTAATTAAAGATAATAATAAGAAATATTATGACGATATATATTTTAAATGAGATGGATGCAAACGGGTATCCCAAAAACAGTAAAACTGTAAAATGGTAATGCGGGATGTACAACTAAGCAATATGTGATGTAAATATTCCATTGGGTGCAGTATATGTTAGTATAGTATGTAACAAGATAAGTTTTCATGACCTAGATCTGAAATGATATGAATGGATGCAAACGGAACATCGAAAAGTTATAAAACTAAACATGGGGTGCATGATTTAAAATACAGGTATTCCATTTGTTAAAATAGATGTGTCTAAAGTAATGTAGCATGTATTTAAGATTGGTTTGCATGCCCTAGATCTGAAATGCACTATACAGATGTAAACGGAACGTCGAAAAGCTGTAATATGAAACATGGGATGCTTGATTTAAAATACAGGTGTGATATTTATTTAAATAGGTATATAATGAGTTATATAGCATGTAGCAAGATTAACTTGCCTCGATCGAATCACGCGACGGATACGCACGGCACGTCCGACGTCGGTAAATCGTCGCAACGCACACGCGGCACGCGGGACGGGTCCAGACAAGGAAAGAGGGTGATCACACAGGCAATGTACGTTCATTGGATCACTCGGATCGTCAGCGACGAGCACGGCTCCGGCGGTGATCGCCGGAATCAAGAAACAAGATCAAGAAAAGAAAGAAGAAGAAGAAGAGGCTGTGTATTAAATAAGGAAAGAAAAAATAAATAAATAAAACATATATAAATATATATATATGCAGAGCAGAGAGAGAGAGAAAGGGGTTGTTAGTTTGTTAGGAAATTAGTTTAGATTTAAATTTAAAAAATCTTTTATTAGTTAACTAAATTTTAATTTGTATCAGTTTATAAAATTAATATTATATAAATAAAATTTGATATTCTAGTAAATACAAACATAGTCCAAAACATGCTCGGGTCGGGTCTAAAATTCAGTTTTAAAATAAGAAAAATATACATGTCGACTAAAATTAAAGTTGGATATCCGGGTAACGAAAAATGCATACCCCCAAGAGCGGATGCACGTACGTGCGCGTAGTCATCTAAACAAGTCCGTTTCACTGAACGGGATGAGAACAAGATGCACGGATGCTACCACAGGGTATCATGCAGGCCATGCAATATATTTTTAAACTATATTATGTGACTTAAAATGTTATATTAAAATGCAGATGCTAGATAAAATGCGAGTATGCAATGTACAAATAAATGAAAGTGCACGAGTCCATGTAACAGGTCAGGATAAATCATAAACATGAATCAAGACTGGTTTCAAGCATGCGGGTCGGGTCGGATGCAAATATAAATGTCAAATACACTATTCACACCCAAAACACAATAAATCAGGAAAATACCATAAATAAAGAAATACTTGAACTAGAACTGGTATAAATGAACTAGGGTGTTACACCTTTAGACAGCGGATCTGCCATTTTTTGGTGGAATGGTGACTTGAGATTTTTTATGGCTCTTCTTCTTGATATTTGGAGATCCTTTTGATATATAGATTATGAAAATATTGCTCTTAATCTCTGTCATTGCTAGATTTCTCGATTTGCTTCTAATATTTGGCAGATTTGTATTTGATATTCCAATTTGACTTGGATCTCTTACTAAGATTTCAGACCTGAGCTAATACCTGCATAATATCTCAAATCAAATTGTTAGTAGCATTTGGTATTTTTGAGATATTATTCCAACCATTTATATGATATAATACCTTAAGAATATTTGACATGATTTGTATATCTTAATTAATAATATTTCATTTAAATATTATATGCATATATTTTCCCTAATTATATTAATTATAAATGAAAAACATATGATAATAATTTTTTTACAAATAAACCTACATATGTTCTTTATTTACATTTAACACCTTTTATTAGTTAATAATAGTAGGAAAAATGTTCATACAAATGTACAATATTTTTGACTAATCAAATACCCCCAAATTTATCTTTGATCGTCCCGAGCAAACTATTTATTAAAAAGGAAAAGGAAAAAACCCCGCACACTTTCGTAGGCAACACGATTGCACTTAGTTCGTGCAACAAGCTTTTAAACCTCTAGGTGTCCCTAATAGGACTAGTGTTGTCTCCTGAGGGTTTTCAGCGGATTACACCCACAAAATCCCAAAATAAAAGAAAAAGATAAAAATTACATACAAAGATAAGAAACATATAAAAGAAAACACTTGAAAATAAGTGTTTCCAAACTACACTAGCTTTTTGGTTGTCATGTGCCATATCTTAATAATTATGAAAAGATGTCAGAAATCATATCATCTCTCAATAAATCGTTGTCTTTAGTCTTCCTCCCTACCTTTATTCTAAACATCGATCATATACCCCTACGTGTGTGTAAAAGACATCCCTACACTCGGAGAATTCAATTCAAGCTATCATACTCTTTACCCATATACCTTAGTACTTTTTAGTCGGTGAATGTTTTAGATGAATTTGCTCACATATTCTTCATGCGACCGTTAATACTTCTTGAGGTACCAACCAATCTATTACCAAATGTGCTCACTTATTAAAGTGTAATTAGCAATATCCTAGTTTTGCAACACCTAAGACTTAGCAATGACTCCCAAACCAGCTGGTCTAAGACACTAGGTGATAAGGCATCCTTTCTATATTTTTTTATGCTGCCTTAAATAATTAGAAAACTAGTGTTCATTTTTCTTCACCATTTATATTTTATGTGTCAATTCTATTTTGTTGATTTATATTTTTTCTTCATACTAAGACTTCTAGACAAGAGAATTTCAAGGTATCCTCTACTATCCCAAGTTTCAAGATGTGTGCAAGTGTGTATAGAAAGATATCAATATTCAGAAGTTTGGACTCAAGAATAGTGACTATTTTTCAGACGTATTTCTATCCGCAGATTAGTGATTCCTTTCATCTTACTAACCCTTTGGACAATAGCTCATGACTACCTATTACTAGCTTTGTTTTAAAACATATAATTTTCTTACATTTCTTAAATCGCTTCCTTTCTTTCATTTGTATTTCTCACTTTCTAACTTTTATTTTCAAAAAAAATTATGCAATGCAGTATTTACATATGATACATAGACATATACAAAACATTCATACAAACCATCCCCCCCAAACTTGTTTGCAGCAGTGTCCTCACTGATGTTGTCATGTAACCTAAAAACCTGAAGATTAGGAGGGACAATTCAATAAGATGGTATAAAGAAGAGGTCAAGAGTGAATGACCGTGAAATCCTCCCCAAACTTGTTTTTGGCTCATAATCGTGCAAAAATTTCTTTTCATTCAAGAGTCATTTTCAAAATATTTTTCTTCTCCCCCCAAACTTGAGTAAAACAGTGTTTTCATTATTAAGCATTAAAATTTAACATAAGACGGGGGTAACCAATATATGTATATAAAGTTTTACAAAGACCAAAAGTCAACACCAACCATTCAAATATTTTATCAAGATAACACCATGGTTGGTAGAAGATCATGTTACAGATAAATGTGAAGAAGTGGGGAGGAGATAAGAGGGGTAATCGAAAGGATTTACGTCTCGTGTAGGGTTACCTAGTACGACAACAAGGTTTCGGGAGGCATCTTCCATGCCATTTTCAAAATTTTACCATGCTAAACAATTCTAACCGTAGAATCTTAACTAGAGATTTAGACAATACAACATGTAAACTACTTTACATCTAAGTGAATATGGAATACAACCTTTGTAGACCGGTCCTTCACTTCAATAGCTCCGTGTGGTAGTCCCTTCGCTCCAAGTAGTGATCTTCCGGACTCTTGAAAGGCTTTACAAGAAGAAAGGAACAAGCTTGCACGAAGTCTTCGAGGCCGAAGATGATCTACGTCGAGGAGACACTAACCCAAGCTATCTCTTCACTAATTAGGGATTATTGAAGCTAACGCCCTAAACTAAATGGCTAATCTAGTAGAGGATGATGAAGAATGATTTTTGCTCACTTTAGAATTGATTTTCTCACTAATTTTCTTTTCCTCTAAAAAACCTAGAGAGTTCTCTCATAAGCAAGAAGAAAACGAAGCAAATAATGGATGAGAGAGTGAATGACAACCATGGGTGAGAAAATATCATATACTAACTAATGTAGAGACATAACCATGGCTAATGAGAATGGTTGGGTTAATAAATATCTTAAGTAAAACAAAATTAGTGGACTAAGTCAATGGATCTCCAAGCTTCTACAAGCTTCATGTCATGTGACCAATTTCCTACTAATATGGATTTACTTTAAATAAATAAACCTCACATTATCATGAGCATGGTGTGAGTCTCATATACCCATATAGTGTGTATCATCAAGCATGACACAAAAAAGAAAACACAAATAATATATATCACATATATATTAAGTGTGCAAATGTGAGAAAGAAATGCACAAGTGAGCAAATATTAGTTAATGTAAATTAATATATCAAATATATAATTATACATTAAATTATCAAATCAACACTCGATTCAATAATCCGGCCATATCACAGATAACCGACTAATATCATATGTATCATCTTATCGAATCAACACTTGATTCGATAATCTGACTATATCACATATAACCGACCAATATCACATATCGTGAGAATAAAATACGGTATCACATACACGTATTAATCTCGGTCCTGCACATATCGCATATGTGCTCCTACTTTGTTTCGCCTGAGCCAGTAAACCTCTGTGTTGGACTCTAAAGACTCGTCAATACGCCGGCAGTAGGTGATGATCATATCAGGCATCCACAAGCCGTCAGCGGTACTAGCTGGACATAATGGCTACCCGGGTATTGAGCGATCAGAAGATCAACAAGCAAGCCTGCTCTTACTTCTATAAAGCCTGTCAGTAACACTACCGTACAGTCCGATCTCTTCGTCTGATATGTCACATATCCAGTCTAGGGGTGGTAAACGTCAGACCCCAGTAACCGATAATTCATGCCGATATGAGGCTCATAACGGGTCGAGAAACTACTGATAACACTTACTAGTAGATCTCTGTATCAGCCCTGGCCAGGGACTTCCTGTTATGGCCAATCGAGCACTGCGCAACATCAATCCTTAATACCGGGAGAGACGAATCCCCTCCTATCGCTCATTGCCTCCATGTGATTCGGGACTGTACCCAAAAGCCACCGTTTTGCACGTTCTCTTGAACGTGGTAAGGTGGAAATCAAAGCACAGTGGGAATCACACAAGACTCTATGACGATCTCGGGTCTACGGACTAACATGTACCGGTGTCACCAGAGAACTGCCATCTGACGATAGGTATAATACCAACTAGGAGTTCTCGGCGAGTCCATTCAGTGTACCCAGTCTCCATTGAGTACCCGTATACCATCTTTGATGTCAAACACCAATGGATGTGGGATCATCCATCGTCCATCATATGGGTCAAGAAGCGTATACGCCAGTCTCCTCTGGAATATCGATGCCCTGTCTCGATACACCCTCGACTAGGAACAATTAAAGGATGTACTTGTGGACTACCCTGGCCCCACTAGTATGATCTCCATCATAGTCCTAGTAGTCAAGTACACATCCTAAGGGCTTTATCAACATGTGAGAGAAAGACAGTATCACAATACAAGTCTACATGTTAAAACAAAGTGCAACCAAATAGCATACTATCATGTCGAGCAAGAAAGTCCTCTCTATATATGTCCAAGCATCCACTATAATAAAATCATATGTACAATAATGGCCTCTAGGGCATACACATAACTAACAATCTCCCACTTGCACTAAGGCCAGTTGTTGTAATATCTCATACGCAACATCTTGAAGAGTCTCTCAAATTGTATATGGGGTATGGCCTTCGTGAGTAGATCCGCCGTTTTGTTCTTCGTGTCAACTCTCCTGACCTCGATCTCCCGGCAATCAACTATCTCCCGGATGAGGTGATACCGCTTCAGAATATGCCTGGATCGCTGATGGGACCTGAGTTCCTTGGCCAAATCCACAGCTCCATTGTTATCACAATACAAATGTATTGGATACTCGATGGACGGAACCACACCAAGTTTGTTTATGAACTTCTTCATCCAGACAGCCTCTTTGGCAGCATCGTTGGCAGCGATGTATTAAGCCTCCATCGTCGAGTTTGCCACGATTTCCTGTTTGGAACTCTTCCAACAAACCGCCTCTCCATTGAGGGTAAAGAAAAATCCCGAGACCGAATTAGAGTCGTCCTTATCACTCTGGAAGCTTAAATCGGTAAAGGACTCCACTTGGAATTCACCGTTACCATACACCAAGAATATCTCTTTAGTCCTTCTCAAGTACTTGAGAATGTTCTTCACAGCTGTCCAGTGATTCTCTCCAGGATCTGCTTGATACCTACTCACTACACTTAGTGAGTATGCTACATCGGGTATGGTACATAGCATCGCGTACATGATAGAGCCTACTGCCGAAGCATAGGATATCCCTTGCATGCGAGCTCTCTCCAAATCAGTCTTGGCAGACATCTCTTTGGAGAGAGTGAGTCCTGTGATCGTGGGTAAATTCCCATGCTTGGAATCTTCCATACTAAACCTGTTTAGTATGGTGTCAATGTACCTGGATTGGGACAATCCCGGTATCCGTTTAGATCTATCTCTATAGATCTTAATCCCCAAGATGTAGAAAACATCACCTAGATCTTTCATTGAGAATCTTTGTGATAAGAAGAGCTTGACCAAGTGCAGTATAGGAACATCATTTCCTATCAAGAGTATGTCATCCACATACAATACGAGGAAGATAACCTTACTCTCTGCCACCTTATTGTATATACAAGGTTCATCTACGTTTTTTATAAAGTCAAACTCTTTGACTACCACATCAGAACAGATGTTCCAACTCCGCGATGCCTGCTTTAACCCGTAGATGGATTTAAGCGGCTTGCACACCTTCCCGCTGCTCCCACTATCTACGAAGCCCTCTGGCTGAGTTATGTACACACACTCTTCTAAATCACCATTTAGAAAGGCAGTCTTAACATCCATTTGCTAGATTTTGTAGTCATGGTATGCAGCGATGGCAAGTAGGATCTGGATGGACTTAAGCATAGCCACTGGAGAAAAGGTTTCATCATAATCCATACGTGGTCGTTGACGAAAACCATTTGCAACAAGTCTAGCTTTGAAAGTCTAAACTTTTCCATCTACACCAAGTTTCTTCTTAAAGATCCATTTGCTCCCAATGGGTTTTACCCCTTCGGGAGCAACTTCCAAAGTCCATATGTCACGCTCCGCTTCCCGGTATACGGGCAGAGGACGCGACGAGGCCACTACGTACTTACTGTGAAATAAATACGCTAAGAGTATTTAAGCAATATAAAAGAAATGTACACAAGAGACAAATGTAATGAAACAGCAACTTTATTTATTAACATTCTTTCTGTACAATGCATGGAAAGTAAATACAACTGAAATAAAGAGCAATGCCTAAACAATGGCATAACAAAATGAAAAGTATTGAATGGAAAGTGTACAATGACTAGAGCTCGGGGTCTTCACTGAACTGGTCCAAGTCTTTAGCAGTGGGCTCGATCTCTGAAGTGTCCAGATCACCTGACGACATTCAAAGAAGAAAGAAAGAGAATGTCGTCAGCGAACAGGTCGCTCGGTAAGACCCAAACATAAGGGAGAAATAGACAGAATAAGAGGTATCTTTCAAAGTTGTATTATATTGTTGTAATGTTGTGTTAACGCTGTTGTTTGTATCTTGGTATAGAAAGATGTCAGTGTATACGAGAGGAGTCTCTATATGCTAGAGACCAGGGCAAACTGAAAGTACGATGCTCCATTAGAAAGCCCGGAACAACGGCACACGGAATATAGGTTAGGCGTCTTAATCTTGCAGTCTCGTGCCACTTCTAACACCTTCCGTACCAATCTACCCTTTAAACCCCGTAGTGTTTTGATTGTATTGTTGTATTGTATTGTAAACTGTATAGATTGTATAATTGGATGACTGGCCAAAACCATGATATTAGTAAATGGATGTAACTATATAATCATGTAAATGGAATAACTGTAGAATCATGTAAATGGATGTATATCCATGGTTCGGTTCAGTCAAGTTGATAGATTGAATATATGGAATAATGGATTCATGGATTCATGTTGAATTGTACTATTGTAAATCGTAGATTGTACTTGAATCATATTCAAGTCAGATTATAAAGAGACTCAAACCGAATCAGACAATTAGAAAAGTAAATTTAAGTCCTGATTGTTTTGATGTTATCGGTAACCGCTGCACATGGGCGACAGAATTTGTGTCTTTTTCAAAGACGATTACCGTGTTGATAACACCGTTCGTTAATTATCCATCTTAGATAGGCAAGCACCCACTTCTCCGGCTCCCTGAGGCTCAAGAGATTGGTCCCGCTTAAACCGATATTTACTAGGGTCCTTAGGGTAATTTATAGAACTTGAGGGGGGTTTATGTAAAAATACTTTTGTATAGTTTTCGAAATACATCCCAAGTATTTATTATCGTCTTTATAGTTGTAATAATTGTAAATTTTATATTGGTGATATTTCTATTGAAAATATCCTATTTTCATAATAAATGGTATTTATTGGTACTATTGGTTTTGTATGGAATTCATAGTATTTTAGTGTAAAATTATTCTTGTGACATTTTTAGAAAAAGTGGAATATTTGTAATAATTCAAAATAGATATTTTTATGTTACATATACATATATTTATATGAAAATAATTTTAGTATATATATAATATTCAAGAAATCTCGTTTTCTTAAGATGTCTTATTTTAAATCTTTCGAGACCGAATGCTCCTTGCGGAGGTCTGCATCTTGCACTACTAAGCCCGAGGATGTGCGATAATCCGCACCATCCCAAACGGGTTCCCCAAATGGGTTGTAGCGGCGCTTTACAAAGATTTTTATAAATACTAATCATTAAGAAAAACGGTTTTATTAATTATGTTATTTATTTGTATAGATGTCGATTATCCGTATTCTATGTTCTAGTGTCTCCTAAGTCAACTAGACTACTCCTAACTGGTCCAAAGAGACAAGTTGTGAGATATCTTTCAAATCGCCGCTTCACCGCCAATTGTGGCCAGGTAAGTACAAGTAAAGAAAGGAGAGTTCCGCTCACGAATTACCGTGAGACGGGCCTTTTAAAGTTACCTTTTTCACTTGTCTAGCCTAGGCACCACAAAGTCGGGTTTAGATAAACGACTGAATGCCTACAACCTTCCTCTGTCCTAATGAGCGCGACAGTCCTTAATTGGCTAAGTCTAGATATTTTTTATTATCTCAAAGATTATTTATTTGTAAAGATGTCGATTTCCCGTATTCTATATTCCCGAGGGTATCATGCTATGTTGCATATGAGTGTGTGAGGAGGTAGGTCGTTACCTCGTGATCTACTTAAAGGTATAACAAGTTTAATGAAGTTAAATGTATAATTGAAATAATGAGGTATTTAAATGAAAATTACGATAAAGTGAAATAGCCATCATTTTATGAAATGAAACTTGATCAATTTGGTTGATTAATATTTAATATTCAATATGAGGGGGTTTAAGCATAATTGTATTAACGAGAAGTGAAGTTTTATAAGAAAACCGAATCGAAAATCAGATTTGTTCCGATTCCGTCGGGTTTTGTAAATCCGTATTTTTAGCATGGAAAAGAAAGTTAGAAATGGGACTTACGGGTTTAGGACAACAAAGAGAGGGATATTGATCGGGAGGAGTCGCCGGTGTGTCGTTTCGTCGCCGGGAGCTCCTAGGATGGTTGTCGTAAGTTCGCCGGAAAATTCGCCGTAGCTTCGCATCTTGCTCGCTTTCAAAGTACACAAGGGTTTCTAATGATTTCTTGAGAGTTGGCTCAGAGTTTTTGGGTGAGGGGATAGTGTGTAGGGTTAGTATTTATAGGGTTAGGGTAGATGAAAGGTTTTAAATTAAAAATGTAAAAAATGTATAAAAAGTAATTAAAATTGGGGTAAAAGAGGTATTAAAGGCTCTTTGGAAATGATCTGAACATTTAAAGTATGCAGAGGAATTGGGAAGGGGAAAAGTCATACTTTTTTTGTTGACGACTCGGCCGACTCGGCCGAGTCAGGCCTAGTCGGGAGCTCGGAAGGTGGGGAGTCTCCTGATGTAGGCTCTGGTATATTTAAGTTTCAGGTGTAGTGGGAAATTTTAGAGTTATCACGTGTTGACTGTTGGACTTCTAAAAAAATTAAAACAAAATAATATTAAAAATAATGTGGGGTATGGGATGTGAACTCTGGTGGCTTGGTTCAGCAGTGCAAGGTATTACCAATGAGCTACAAGCTCCTTCTTGGTATTAATTAGCAAAACAAATATTTAACTTGTGCTCAGGCAAAAGTACCCTTTTCTTTAAATTTTTAAAAATTTGCACAGAAAGTTGTACAGGAAATTTGGGGTTGTTACATTCTACCCTCCTTATAAAAATTTCGTCCTCAAAATTTGTAAAAGGAAAGTGTAACAGATTCAATGAAAGTTTGGTGACTGGAGTATGGATAGTGTATGAAAAATAACAAGGTGATACAAGGATTACTAGTGTTACCTTAGTCAACTGTCTTGGCTTCTATGGCTGCTAAGGTGTAAGCCTATCGCCATGGTACGTTCCTCCTAGCTGGAGGCACATTCCTCTGTCTTCGAGACATGTTCCTCAGTGCCTGATAGAATTGGCGATTTGGCTGTGCAGGAGATCCACGTGGAGGTGGTGCTGGGAGTGCATGATGAGTTGCAGGAGCCAGGATAGTTGGCTGCTGCGGGTAGTTGGTGGGTGTGTGAGCTGGGCTGCGTCTATAAGGACAGTTTTCAATTCCGTGATTGGACGCACCACAAACTATACATAGGCATTTTGCGAGACTACAGTCCTTCCACAAGTGTCCCTTTCTCCTGCAGTAGTAGCAGAAGTCTGGACTCGACTGGTTATTAATTTCTTCAGTCCTCCTGGGTTCGAACGATGGCCTGGAAGAGGCTCCTCCTATCATTTGACTGGCAGGGCTTTTAAATCCAGCAGACTGAGGTCTTCCCCTCGCCTTTACCACTGCCTTATAACGGTGGGCAGCTTTCAGAGCCGATTCATGAGTCGGAAAATCTCCTGTGGCCAGTGCAGCCTGGATTTCTGTGTCCAAACCATATTGAAATCGACGGGCTCTGATCTCGTCCGTCGGTATCAAATGTGATGCGAATCGAATGAGCATGGTGAACTCAGTGTCATACTCATCTACCGACTTGATCCACATCGAACCTTGTTGCAGATGAATAAACTATTGTTCCATGTCGAACCTGGCAGTCTCAGGGAAGTACTTAGCGTCGAACATGTTGCGGAAAGTCTTCCATTCAATGGGTTGTTCAAGACGGCTTTCTTCCGCCTTCCACTAGTTCCGTGCATTGTCCGTGAGCTATAATTTTGCAACACGAACCCAAGCTAATTATGGCACTTGTGCCGCTGCCAGATCATCTTCGATACTCTGAGCCCATTCCTCAGCTTCCAGTGGGCTCTCCTTTCCTGAGAACTGTTTTGGGTGCAAAGCCCTGAATTGCTTCACCCCAGGTGCTTCTGCCTCGGGGCGGTTCATTAAAAGAGCAGTCTGCTGCTGCTGTCCCTCTAGGAGGCTTCGGATTGCCTCAAGTAGAACCGTCTACTCGTTGATCGGAGCAGGGACGGCAGGTGTGTTCATACCATAATTTTGCATTCTTATAAATCCCATTCTTATGCTTTTTACAAATAAACAGGTGCTTTTGACCCATGTCTTCTACATAGTTGCAGGTTACAGGTTCTCGGAATAAAAACGGTGAAATTGATGAAAAAGATGATACAAAGTGAGACTACGAATGATAAATGGTGAAATCTTGATCGTGCCTGCATTTTGAGGGACAATGAAGATCAATGAACAATGTTCATAAAGCACAAAGGCAGCAACACGAAGAAGCGGCAAAATTCCACTACAATGTTCACTGGAAAGATCTGGAAGAGAACTAGAAGATATTATGAAGAAAAAATTGAAGAAACAAGTACCCAAATGCAGCAGAAAAACCCCCAGAAAAAATGAAGCATCAAGCTCCTAATTTGGCCACGGAACCGCGGCCAAACCATGCTATTGGCCGCGGAACCGCGGCTGGGTTGTGCCCGTGTCGGTGGAAAATATGTCGGTGCCCTGGCGGGCGTTGACTAGGTCTTTTTCTTAGGGGGTATTTTTGTAAAAGCAGATGTGACGCGATTGTAACCTAGAGTTTCTATGAATCTATAAATAGAACCCTAAAAACCTGTTTTAGATTATGCCTCTTTTCATTTCATAAATTCAGATCTGTAATTCCTGTGTTGATGTTTGGAGAGAGCCATCAATAAAATTAGTAAGTTTTCTATTTCATTGCCTTGGTTTACTTTTAATTATTTGCCCTAGTTAGATAGTTAGAATGTTTTTCAATTCCCTAATGAGCGAGTAGTCTCCTCGCCTGTTAGGGTTAGCTTTAGGGAAAGGCTTGAGAGATGAAATCTCTCACCCCTTTCTTGCCCTATCACACATAATAATTAGGACTCCATGCATACATACACACACCGCTCCCTGTGGCACCCTACCCCTCGAGGTAACGGTGATACCGTAGTATAAACTACCGGATGTGTATGTTTTCCATGGAGGTTAGGGTAAGAATTAAGAAATGAAGGACTAGAACCTAGAGGAAGAAAAGCCGTTTCTTCCCGATGGAACTAATCCCCTTTATTAATTGTTACCATAACACCTAGTAGATCTAAATTAGGGCATTGAAAGCGGTGGAAAATCTTTGCATTTCCAAACTTAACCTAAACCTAACCCTAGCAAGATTCTAGTCTTAATATAAATCTTAGTTTTTAGCGATAATACATTCACTATGTTTGGAATTAACTCGTTTGAGCAAATTAGAAAAGACACAACATCCCTGTGGACCGACCCGTACTCACCGACTAGCTACCAAGCGACGTCGTTCTTGATTGCGGTTAACAAATATTTTTGATCTAAAAATCATTTCAAATCAAATGGCGCCGTTGCCGTGGATGGAATTAGTTATATGTATGCCCTAGAGGCCATTACTGTACATACGATGTATATTGTAATCGATGCTTGGACATATATAGGGAGGATTTTCTTGCTCGACATGATAGTATGCTATCTGGTTGTACTTTATCTTAACATGTACTCTGATTGTCTCTATGTTACATGTTGATAAAGCCCTTAGGATATGTACTCGACTACTGGGACTATGATGAGATCATACTAGTGGGGCCACGGTAGTCGGCGAGTACATCCTATAACTGTTCCTAGTCGAGGGTGTATCGAGACAGTGCATTGATGCACCAGAGTAGACTAGCGTATACGCATCTTGACCCATATGATAGGCGATGGATGATCCCATATCCATCGGTGTTTGACATCAAGGATGGTGTATGGGTGCTCAGTAGAGACTGGGTACACTGGACGGACTCGCCGAAAACTCCCAGATGTTATTATACCTCACGTCAGATGGCAGTTGTCTGGTGACACTGGTACAGAGTAGTCTGTTGACCCGAGATCGTCATAGAGTCTTGTGTGATTCCCACTGTGCTTTGATTTCCATCATACCACGTCCAAGAGGGCATGCAAAAAGGTGGCTTTTGGGTACAGTCCCGAATCACATGGAGGCAATGAGCGATAGGAGGGGATTCGTCTCTCCTGGTATAGGGAGTTGATGTTACGCTGTGTTCGATTGGCTATGACTGGAAATCCCTGGCCAGGGTTGCTGAGATTTACTGGTAAGTGTTATCAGTAGTTTCTCAAACTGTTATAGACCTCATATCGACACGACTTATCGAGCTACTGGGGTCTGACGTTTACCACCCCTAAGCGAGATATGCAACATATTAGACGACGAGACCGGACTGTACAGGAGTGTTACTGATTGGATTCACAGGAGAATGTACATGCTTACTTGTTGATCTTCTGATTGCTCAATACCCGGATGGCCATTACGTTTAGCAGACCGCTTGCGGCTTGTGGGTGTTTGATATGATCATCACCTACTGCTGGCGTATTGACGAGTCTTTAGAGTCCTACACAGGGGTTTCCTGGCTCAAGCGAAATGGGGTAGGAGCACATATGTGATATGTGCGGGACCGAGATTGATACGATATGAGATACCGTATTCTATTCTCGCGATTTGTAACATTGATCGGTTGTATGCGATATAACCGGGTTATCGGATCAAGTGTTGATTCGATAAGTTGTTACACAAAATATTAGTCGGTTATAACCGGGTTATTAAATCAAGAGTTGATTTAATAATTTAATGTATAATTATATATTTGATATATTACATTACATTAACTAGTATTAGCTCACTTATGATTTATTTTCTCACTAAATTGTGCACATTGTTTATATGTGATATATGCAAGTGTACATGTTTGTATCATGCTTGATGATACATACAAGTTGGGTGTATAAGACTTAGACCAAATCAAGGTTAAATTAGGGTTTACTTATTTCCTAACAAATAACAAAAGAGATGAGACTTTGGTCAAAGTTATTAAGCTTCATGAAGCTTGAAGAAATATTGACAAAGTCAACTTTTTTGTCATTCCTTAGGATATTAGTTAACCCAACCCTTAACCTCATACCTTGGTTAATTCTCTACATGAGTTAAGCATGATAGCTTAACTCACCCATGGTTACATTATTGAGGAGAATATAATTCATATGATGATTTTTTATTCCTTTTTCTTCTTCTTCATCAAGCTCCTAGAAAAAGCCTTCAAGCTCTAATGGTGTTATAAGGAAATATGTGAGAAAATCAATTCTAAAGTGAGCCCACCTCCTACTTCTTCATCCCCGACCACTTGCCATGTAGTAGAGTGTGTTCTCTTCACAAAGTTCATGACCTAGTGAAGGAATAGCTTGAGTTAGTGTCTCCCCGACGTAGATCATCTTCGACCTCGAAGTCATCGAAGCAAGCACGTTCGTTCTTCTTGTGGAGCTTCTTTAGAGTCCAGGTTTCACGATCGCAGCGAAGGGGACATCTACACGGAGCTATTGAAGTGAAGGACAGGATCTACAAAGGTTGTAATCCCTCTCACTTAGTGTTAAAGTGTTTAACAGGCTTGTTTTCACATAACTCTAGTTTAAACATTCGGCTTTGGGTTACTAGGCACTGCCACAAGGGTTTACGAGTTCCTTTCTTGTCATTTTTTCTGGGAATTTTTTAATTCCACTCAAGTGTTGAGTTTTTTAGGGTTGTATTGGGGACTCGCTGATTCGATCGGATAATTTAACTTCATTTAGTTTGTCCGAATAATTTTTAGAACGTGTTAAAAAGTTCGAACGGATATCAATAACTCACTTTTTCCCTTGCCGGAAAAATTTCCAAGCGTTGGATTTTTCCGTAGTTTAAGAACGTTCTAAGTCGTGCAAGTAACGCGGTGGACCCTTTAGAAGATAACAAACCTTAACTCAATTATGTGACCGTCTTGAACTGCCTCTAAACCTTAGGGTTTGGGGCAGTACGGCGTGCCACATATGATGCGTTGGCTTGACCCTTCTACAGCTGGACCATTGGTACTGTGACATGTGATGGATGTTTTTAAACTGATTTCAAGTGTTGAGACATATTGGGAAAATCTTAGGTGTTTGATTATTCGATTGGAAAGTTTAATACTGTCTTTTTATCTGGAAAGTGATACAATATTTGGAATGCACAAATAGTTATGAGATAACTAATTTGAATGTTATAAACATAGCAGTTTAGTCTCAGATGATCGGTTGCCACGGAATTTTGATATGATCAAAAGTCCGTCGCAATCACGTAGCGTACGCGGATACTCGCCGGGTAAACTTAACAAACAGCCACGCCCCAAAGCCCCGACCAAGAGACTGTAGGAGAACCCCGTCGCCAAAAGCATCCATTCGGGTGCTTGCGGCAGCGGTGTTCTGCCTTAGTGCACTTCGTCGACGGCATCCGGGGGTGCGGCCGTCTACTAAAGTTTGCGACGAGCATTCGATCAGGATGTCGGGAATCTTGTTGAATTGCCCGACTTGATATTGAAAAGAGTTTTCGATAATGAGACTAAAATGTGGGGTTTATAATTGTTAGGCATGTGATGTCTAAGGAATTCATTTGGTTAGGCATGCGATGTCTAAGGAGGTTGCGGATTCCAACTGTTGTAGTTTTACACTTTCTTTTCTGTGACCGTAAGCGTAGTATGTGGTGTATCGCCGGATTCGTTGCTATACATCAACGACAATCGGGATACGCATACTTGCTTACGTTGATGATATGAGATATTATGTGTTGCTGTGATATGCTATATTGGATCGTCGCATTTTGAATGGCCGGGGGTTTTATGTGAGATGAGAGTTTTTCTTTTCATTCATGTAAAATTCATTTGTATGTAATATTCTTTTATTGGGGCACTTCCGGGCTGAGGATGATGTCACCATTGTATATTATTTACTTTTCCGCATTAGGTAGACCCAAGGCGGGGAGCACAAGTAACCGGGTTCTGGGGTCCAGTGGGAGACCATCTCGAGGAGTCGAGACCGGGTCTCCTAACCCTAGAATTGGCTGAGTTGCTTGCCGCTCTCGTAGGGGTCTAGAGATGTAGGTTTGGCTATTCATCGCGACCGTGGAATCCGTGTTTTATACAGGCTCGTATTAAAAACACGGATGTCCTAGTATATCCAATATTTCATATATGTTCTTCTGCTGCAATGTTCTGTGATGAGATCATATTACTGCCTGAGACGGATGCTTATATTATATATATGAGATATATATTATATATTATTGATTTCGTTTCATATCTGATACTTGTGAAGCATATTAAAATGGGACTTCATTAATGAGATTAATGAAACTAAAAAAAACCTAAAGATGTTGTAGAAACTTGTTTAAAAACTGGTAGCTCTAGTTCTTGCTTTGCATAGCGGTGTTCCTTGTAGAACATCCAGCACCTTATTCGATAAGGAAAGAGCCGAGATCCCTTCACCGGGAGTGACCTCTTTAGTGAAACTAGCAGATGCTACAAACTCGGTTTGTCTTTTGATTGTTTCTATAGTTTTTTCTTTGCACAGCGGTATATATGATATACCCTGCACCTTATTCGATGAGGAAAGGGCCGACGAACCCTTCACCGGGAGTGACCCCTTTAGCAAAACTAGAAAAGCCTAAAAAACACTCCATTTAAAATCACTCATTTCTACAACAATATCAAGTTCATTACGCAAAGGGTTTTCTTAAAAACCTGTCGTAGCCCTCCATCATTTCAGATAAGTCCTACTTAGTATTCGTGCTACGTTTGTTGACCTTCGTCAAGGCGTAGTGTGCGGTAGATGACTAGTATTTATCTGCTTATGCGTATGATGCATATTTGATTAGGGTAGTCGTGCGGCCTTGTTGACCTCCGTCAAGGGTCATGCGGGTAGGTTTAATTCAATCAGGAAATGACGGGTTGAACTTGACTAGTAGCCTATGGTTTGTTGACCTCCGTCAAGGTCATAGGACGCTAGGGGCAAAATATTATTGGGAATTTCAAGTGTTGAAATTTGCAATGAGATTGCATACCTTCTATGAGATAGTTGGATCCCGATACCCGCTGCGAGTAAAAGTTACTCCTGGGAGAGTTTTACACATTACAATTAGACGATCAAGTAGGTGTCTAGAAAGGTGTTAACGGGGTTACGCCCCTGGAAAAACGAGATTTACTTTAATTAAGTTCGTGAGAAAGCACGGGAGACCTCCCTCAAAGTACCGACACTGGCCTGGCTGAAAGATTAGCGAACTTGTAGCGTGTAATTAATCCCGGCTAGTCTTTCCTTTCAGGGTTTGAAGGAAGATTTGATTAAAACAGTGAGAGACATCCTGATTAAATATATTAGATAACCAATCTAATCTTGCAAGAGCATACGCTGAGTGTTTTCTTCTCTCTCTCTCCATGTAGCGACCATATCACGCCCTAATCAAGATAATAATACGGATATATTGACCGAACCCGCTTATTATACTGAGCTGGGGAACGTTGGTCCCGCTCCAACTTATAATTGTTATAAGACAGAGCAGGAAATTGGGGAATACCAGATTTCCCGTGCCGCCCAAACGAAGAAAGTGCATGTTGATGCATCATCTTCGGGTGTGTTCATTACAGAGAACTGTTTCTCAGTATCCTTTACGTCCTGGGTATGAGATACCGGATCAGGATCCCGCATATGTAATCTGTTACATGGGCTACAGATAGGTATAGAACTGAGAACGGGTGATAAGTTTCATGAGATAGAAAACGGTGCAAGTGTTGCAGCCAAATCTGTTGGTCACTATCACCCTGTATTACCAGAATACATTGATTCTGAACGAATGTTATTAGATACCGAACCTGATATACAACATCATATCAGTCTCTTTATTGGTAAAGAAATTATATAATTTTATATTGTTGGATAATGTTTTGAACATTTCCTATATCAAGAGTTGATCGGTTCAGGCACGTTATCTAAAAGCATAGACGTTCTAAATCAAACTACAGTTCTTAGTATACAGAACACACACAAGAGGAAGAGTTCAGAAATGAATGAATCCTTCTTGAGGTATTGTAGACTAGGTCATGTCAATGCGACCCGACTAGCTGAAGTTACAGATAAATGCATATTCAAATTAGTTTGAATTTACATCTTGTCAAACTTGCCGGTCATGTCACAGATAAGATGACCACAGCTCCGTTTATTGGAAACAGAGAGAGAGTTAGTGAACTCTTGGGATTGATACATGCTGATGTATGAAAGTCCCCTGTCTACACATGCCAGGACTAGTTCTTTGTACTTCATTACATTCTCTGATGATCTCTCAAGATTCGGACATATATTCCTGTTAAAACACAAGTCTGAACCTTTTGAGATATTCACAGAATATAAGTTAGAAGTAGAGAACCAAAAACGGGTATAAGTATTATGTCCTTTGATGAGATCAAGGAGGAGAATACTTGAGCACGGAATTCCTGGACTATTCTAAAGGAGAATGAGATTCTCTCTCAGCATTACTCCTCCATATACACCATAGCACGATGGTATATCGGGGCGGAGAAATAGCACCCTATATGATATGGTGTGCTCTATAATGAGTACTACTGAGTTTCCTACTTCCTTTTGGGAGTTATGCACTTGAGAAATTGCATACCTATTGAATAGGGTTCAAATCAAATCAGTTACCTACAACTTCATATGTGATATGGAACGGGAAGAGCCTATATCTTAAGTTTGTTAAGATTTGGGGTTGTCCGTCCTATGTCTAAAAAGCAAAATCCGGAAAAACTCGAGGCAAAGTCAGATCTGTGGAAGTTTGTTGGATATCCCAAGCATACACAAGGGAATATCTTCTACCTAACCGAGGAACAAAAGATGTTTTGTTTCTCAGCATGCCACCTTTATGAAAGGGAATTTCTTGTGAAGAAATTATTGGTCATGAGGTAGAACTGGAAACAGTTCTAGCAATACAAACTACAGCAGATTATTTGGTAGAACCAAAGGATTCAATAATAACCAACGAACCTCAGCCTCTCCGCCGATCTAGTAGGGTTCCTCACCCACCTGAGAGATACTTCGGTTTTTCTATGACAGTGGGAGCGAGAATTGCATCATGAGATGATGACCCAGCTAGTTTCGAGCTGTCCATCAGGAGTGAGACTCTGTAAGAATGGCTGGATGCTTATCGATCTGAGATGGAATCCTTATATATCAACAAAGTATGGACTTTGGTTGTTCTATCTGAAGGGTTAAATCCCCATCAGGAGCAAGTATATCTTGAGAAGATTACTTGGTGTACATGGTAAAGTTGAGACTTTCAAAGCTATGCTTAAGTCCATCCAGATCATACTTGCCACGGCTACATACCATGACTACGATATCTGGTGGTTGGGTGTCATGACTGCTTTTCTAAATGATGTTTTAGAAAATAGCGTCTATAAGTACACAGTAAGAGAGCTTCGTAGACAGTGGGAGCAGCGGAAACGTGTGCAAAATGTTTTATGTGATGAAGCAGGCATCGCGGAGTTGGAACGTCTATTTTGATGTAGTAGTCAAAGAGTTTGACTTCATCAAAATGGTAGATGAACCTTATATATACAAAAAAGTAGTAGGGAGTATGGTGGTGATCCTCGTAGAGTACGTGGATGACATACTCTTGATAGGGAAGGAGTTTCCTATGCTATGCTCGGTCAATCTCCACTTATCACAAGGATTCTCCTTATAGGATCAAAATGATACCTCCTAAATCCTGGGTTTTGGATCTATGAGATAGATCTAATTGGATGTTAGGATACTCACTAGTTGTAGTGAGATGGTATCAATCGATCCTGGGGAGAATCACTGGAAAGGTTCCAGGGTGATAAGGACGACTGAATATCAGTCGCAGGCATTGTCTTTACCCTCAGTGGAGGGACGGTATGTTGGAAGAGTTCCAAGCTAGATACCGTTACATACTAGACGATTAAAGGCAAGATACATCATTACCAAAGATGCTACCAAAGAGGCAGTCTGGATATATATAAGTTCATAAGATGAACTTCGTTCCTACCATTGTGTGACGATGGAGTTGTGGCTTATGCCAAGGAACCCCCGTCCCATCAGAAATCCAGATATAATTCTTAGGAAGTATCACCTGATCATGGAGATGGTTGATCTCCTGGGAGATCGAGGTTAGGAGAGTAGACATAGAGGACAACAGCGCGGATCCACTCACAAAGGCCATTTTCTCAGTAGAGACTTTTATGGGATGGTTGAGTATGAGATCCTTCAACCGCAGCTAATTGTTGGGTATGTGATACCACAACAGATGGCCCTAGTGCAAGTGAGAGATTGTTACTTATATGTATGCCCCAGAGGCCATTACTGTACATACGATGTATATTGTAATGGATGCTTGGACATATATAGGGAGGACTTTCTTGCTCGACATGATAGTATGCTATCTGGTTGTACTTTATCTTAACATGTACTCTGATTGTCTCTATGTTACATGTTGATAAAGCCCTTAGGATATGTACTCGACTACTGGGACTATGATGAGATCATACTAGTAGGGCCACGGTAGTCGGCGAGTACATCCTATAACTGTTCCTAGTCGAGGGTGTATGAGACAGGGCATCGATGCACCAGAGTAGACTAGCGTATACACATCTTGACCCATATGATGGGCGATGGATGATCCCATATCCATCGGTGTTTGACATCAAGGCTGGTGTACGGGTGCTCAGTAGAGACTGGGTACACTGGACGGACTCGCCGAGAACTCTCAGATGGTATTATACCTCACGTCAGATGGCAGTTCTCCGGTGACGCTGGTACAGAGTAGTCTGTTGACCCGAGATCGTCATAGAGTCTTGTGTGATTCCCACTGTGCTTTGATTTCCATCATACCATGTCCAAGAGGGCGTGCAAAAAGGTGGCTTTTGGGTACAGTCCCGAATCACATGGAGGCAATGAGCGATAGGAGGGGATTCGTATCTCCCGATATAGGGAGTTGATGTTGCGCTGTGTTCGATTGGCTATGATTGGAAATCCCTGGCCAGGGTTGCTGAGATTTACTGGTAAGTGTTATCAGTAGTTTTTCGAACTGTTATAGACCTCATATCGACACGACTTATCGAGCTACTGGGGTCTGACGTTTACCACCCCTAGGCGAGATATGCAACATATCAGACGACGAGACCGGACTGTACGGGAGTGTTACTGATTGGATTCACAGGAGAATGTACATTCTTGCTTGTTAATCTTCTAATCGCTCAATACCTGGATGACCGTTACATTTAGCAGACCGCTTGCGGCTTGTGGGTGTTTGATATGATCATCACCTACTGCCGGCGTATTGACGAGTCTTTAGAGTCCTACACAGGGGTTTCCTGGCTCAAGAAAAACGGAGTAGGAGCACATATGTGATATGTGCGGGACCGAGATTGATACGATATGAGATACCGTATTCTATTCTCGCGATTTGTAACATTGATCGGTTGTATGCGATATAACCGGGTTAGCAGATCAAGTGTTGATTCGATAAGTTGTTACACAAAATATTAGTCGGGTATAGCCGGGTTATTAAATCAAGAGTTGATTTAATAATTTAATGTATAATTATATATTTGATATATTACATTACATTAACTAGTATTATCTCACTTATGATTTATTTTCTCACTAAATTGTGCACATTGTTTATATGTGATATATGCAAGTGTACATGTTTGTATCATGCTTGATGATACATACAAGTTGGGTGTATAAGATTTAGACCAAATCAAGGTTAAATTAGGGTTTACTTATTTCCTAACAAATAACAAAAGAGATGAGACTTTGGTCAAAATTATCAAGCTTCATGAAGCTTGAAGAAACATTGACAAAGTCAACTCTTTTGTCATTCCTTAGGATATTAGTTAACCCAACTCTTAACCTCATACCTTGGTTAATTCTCTACATGAGTTAAGCATAATACCTTAACTCACCCATGATTACATTATTGAGGAGAATATAATTCATATGATGATTTTTTATCCCTTCTTCTTCTTCTTTATCAAGCTCCTAGAAAAAGCTTTCAAGCTCTAATGGTGCTATGAGGAAAAATGTGAGAAAATCAATTCTAAAGTGAGCCCACCTCCTACTTCTTCATCCTCTACCACTTGCCATGTAGTAGAGTGTGTTCCCTTCACAAAGTTCATGACCTAGTGTAGGAATAGCTTGAGTTAGTGTCTCCCTGACGTAGATCATCTTCGGCCTCGAAGTCATCGAAGCAAGCACGTTCGTTCTTCTTGTGGAGCTTCTCTAGAGTCCGGGTTTCATGATTGCAGCAAAGGGGACATCTACACGGAGTTATTGAAGTGAAGGACAGGATCTACAAAGGTTGTAATCCCTCTCACTTAGTGTTAAAGTGTTTAACATGCTTGTTTTCACATAAACTCTAGTTTAAAGATCCGGCTTTGGGTTGTTCGGCACGGCTAAAATTTTAATCGGGCATGGTTGATGCCTCGTAGACCCTTGTGGCAGTGCCTAGTAACCCTACAGATGGTGTAGTATTTTCTTTTTTCAATTTCGGGTTAATATAAATTAAAAAATCATAAAAACAGAAGAAAAAAATTATAAAAATTTTATCATTTATTGTTTGAAGGGTATTTTTGTTTGAATTTTGCAGGATCTACAATCGAGTTCGGATCTGAAAAAATCCAGAGATCAAAACAGAAAAAAGGCAGATCTGAACAGCAGAGGATTTTACCAGCAGAACAACAGAAAAAATCTCGAGAACCGAACCGTCAACACGACCGCTTTTCCGCAGCCAGAACCTACTTCCCGCCGCGCATCCACGGTCTGCTGACGTCATCAGCAGACCAGAAAAATTTTCAGGAATCGTGCTGCCCAACCTACCGCGGAACCGCCGTGAATTGCCCCTTCCGACCGCGGAACCGCCGTGGGTTGGTCGCTTCGGCACGTGGATCCTCTCTGTAAGTCTTCTGATTTTCTCCTCTGCAAATCCCGATATATCTTTTGTCAAATCTCCTGCAGGATTCTTTGCGCTAAAAAAAAATCTCTCCCCCTTCCAATAATTGATCTTGTGCAGGATTCTTTGCGCTACGCTTAAAATAAAAAAATTTGATTGCAAGTGGTTGTTACTGTTTTGCATATTTTTAATCGGACTTTAAGGGGCTTGAAACCAATCCAGATTGGGTGGGGATTTCATCACCCTTCCCAGGACCCCAGAAATCACATAAGGCATATGCATTGACCATCATTAATTAAAAAATACTAGACTCAGCCCCAAGGACGTCGAGCTCAATAGGACAGAGGACTAGTTGTAGGCATCGGCCGTTGATCCTAACCTGACTTTGCGGTGTCTAGGCAAGTGTGTCTAAGGCGAGTGGTTACTTAATTAGGGCCACTACTTGTAGTAGAGAGCCCCCCACTCACCTGGCACTTACCTGGCCGCAATTGGCAGTGAAGAGGCGGTTTGAGGTCCTATTTTTAGCCCTTTGGAACAGTTAGGAGCTGTCTAGCTGACCTAGGTGACCCTAGATCTTGGCCTGATTGTACATTTGAAGTTGATCAAAAGTGTGTCTAATCCCTTTATCGAAAATATTTTTTGCAAAAAGTTCCAAATAAAGAGAAAAAGGAAAAAGGAATTTTTTTTTATAAAAACTTGCAACTTGTCGCTTAAAATCCGTGCACCCCACCATCACCCACTTTCTTCTCATTGACATTTTCTTACCTCTACATTCTATTTTTCACCTTTTTGACTACACTACCTCTTTAGTGTATGTCCGTGTGGACAGGGGACACTAGCGCCCGATTAGTCCGTATTTCGTTGGTACCGACCGACGAAGCTTTCGACTCCGAAGTCGAAATTCCTTCCACTTCCTTACCTCCACCTTCAAATTCTTCTTCCGAAGGTATGTCGGGATATAATCCTAACAACACTTTACCCATGGGACTGATTCCACCTCCGTTAGGTGCGAATAACCCGAATCACCCGCCTGTTGAAGCGCCCCAACGAATCGCGCTCCAGGTTCTCTTCTACCCTGTCTGCACCGCCTTACCTACCTGTCTATCGCTCCCACCGGCAAATGGGGACAATTTTGAGATAAAAACCCACTTCATCAATATGCTGCCAAAATTTCACGGATTGGAATCCGAAGATGCCTATATCTTTATCATCAAATTCCAAAACGTTTACGCCATGATGAAGACAACCCAATTATCAGATGATGCTATAAGGCTAAGGGTTATTCCTTTCACCTTATGTGACTTAGCCGAGAAATGGTTATACAGCACAGCATCACATTCAATTAGAAATTGGGACGAGTTTGTTAAAGCTTTTCTTAAAAAGTTTTATCCTCATCACAAGACCGCGAGAATTCGCAATGAGATAATACAATTTTCCCAGCTTCCTTCCGAACCATTTTGGAAGTGTTTTGAAAGATTCAAAGACCTACTTGTTCAATTCCCTCACCATGGGATCGAAAATTGGCAGCTTTGCCAAATATTATACGAGGGATTGAACCCAGCAACGATGCAGTTGCTAGAAACCATTTGTCAAGGTCACTTTCTAACCAAATCTAGTGAGGAAGCATGGCAGTTTCTCGAGGATCTTGCTGAACAAACACTTCAGTGGGAAAGCACCAAGACCACCTCATCTTCTTCTATTGGCCAGTCTAGGGCAGGCATACATCAATTAGATATGTCGATTGCTATGAAGGCCGAGATGGCCGCACTTACGAAAAAGCTAGAAGCCATTGAGACCAAAATCTCATCGCCTTCTCCTGCCCCTGCTTTACCCCCACGAACTGTTTGTGCTTGTTGTTCGGATCCATCACACCTTACCGAAGAGTGTCCTTACAATCCACCTGTTCAGGGACAAGATCAAGTCAATGCTGCCTTTCAGCAACGACAAAGAAATGATCTTTACTCTTCGACCTATAATCCGGATTGGAGGAGTCACCCAAATTTTGCTTGGAATCAAAATCAACAATTCCAAGAAAACAAAAACTTTCAAAGGCCTCCTCCTCCACAACAACAAGCACTCCAACAAACTCAATACCAGCAACCTTTCCAACCACAACCTTATCCAAATCAAACGAACAATTTTGTGCCTAACAACTTTTACCCTCAAAACAATTTTGTTCAACCAAATGATGATAAGGTTATCTCGCTAGAAAAAAGTTTAAATGCGTTTCTAATTCAATCTACACAATCCGCAGCAAGGTTGGAGACTTCCATCCAGTCTTTGGTGCACAATAATGCTTCACACGATCAAAGCATCAAATCTATTGAGGCACAAATTGCACAACTAACTGCTGCGTTGAGCGAGAGAGAAAAGGAAAAGCTTCCATCTCAACCATTGCCAAATCCCGGTCACACACACAACGCACATGTCACATATGAATATCAAAATCATAATGTAAATGCGGTGACCACGTTGAGATCTGGAAGTGTGTTGCAAAATAACGTGGGTATTAGTGATGACACCCCCGCCAGTGGTTCTTCTTCTTCATCATCTTCTTCTTCTTCTCCATCGTCTTCTTCTTCACCTTCATCTTCTTCGCTAGAGCCTATTCTTCATTCTTCAAAAGGCTCTTCTTCTTCTAATCCGAACGGACCCACTTCTCACTTCACGAACACACCCACACTAGGATCCGTTCCAACTCCACATTCTACTCCATAGATATTGGACTCAACAGATTTTCAGAATGCTCCATTTCCAAACAGGTTGAGTCCCAATAAACCAACTCCACAAATGGAGAAGATTGTGGAGTTATTTAAACAGGTTAGCATAAATATACCTCTCTTGGATGCAATCCAACAAGTCCCTTCGTACGCGAAAATCTTAAAGGGCTTATGCTCCTCAAAGAGAAAGTCTCAAATACCCAAGAAAGTGCTAGTGGCTAGTGCAGTGAGCAATGCTATTAACCAAGCTCAACCCTTACCCTAAAAACGAAAGGACCCTGGCTGTCCTACAATTTCAATAACAATTGGGGATAAGAACATCAATCGAGTACTTTTAGATCTTGGGTCTAGTGTTAACCTGCTTCCCTACTCCGTGTATGAGCAATTAGGAGTTGGAGAGTTGAAACCCACTCGTTGTACTCTCCAAATGGCTGATCGATCAATCACCCATACTAGGGATGAGTTAGAGGATGTGTTGATCAAAGTAGTGGATTTCTTATTCCCCGTTGATGTTATTGTTATGGACACACAACCTGTTGCTAACCCACGGAACCAAATTCCGGTGATCCTCGGTCGACCATTTTTGACCACTTCCAATGCCGTAATAAATTGTCGCAATGGCTCCATGACTCTATCCTTCGGGAAGATGTCTAGTGAGTTCAATATTTACAAGATAGGAAGTCTGCCCCCCGTGCCTAAAACTAGTACACGAGAAGTTTGCTCTATTCACGAAATCACGCAGGAGGACTGCGAGCTTGAAAGATTCTGTTTGATGACACCAGTTTTGACGCCACTAGTGCGTCCCTCCTTGAATCTAACACAGTTGGCACAACTGATATTGATTATGAATGTTTCATCTTTTCGGACGATTTTGACAATTCACCGCCCGAATATGAGTCTTTTGAATTTTTGGATGATTTAGTTAAACCATCGGATTCGGTTGTTTGCAGTAATTTCGAACCAGTGTTAGAGTCCTTTGAGTTCGACGTAGATTCCCCAATTTTACCTTTAATTGTTTCGCCTCCGAAACTCGAACTCAAGCCCTTGTCGTCTCACCTGAAATATGCTTACCTATGTGAGAATGAGACCTTTCCCGTTATCATATCGGCCTCTCTAGCCCTCGAGCAAGAGGAAGCCCTTTTAATGGTCTTACAAGATAAGTGGCAAGCTTTCGGCTGGACTATGGCGGACATCGAGGAGATTAATTCCCTCATAATTGAATATCATATGCATATGATGGATGATGCCAAGTCGATAAAGGATCCACAGAAACATCTTGGGGATAGTGTGGATAGTCAACCTCCTCCTTTAGAAGTTGAACCACCCCCTTTTCTTTTAATAAGCTACGAGAATGCCAATATTCCACTGATTTCTGATCATTCACATTCTCGTTTTGATTCATCATCACCTCCTATCTATTCACTTACACACTTTCCATACCACCACTTCTTTCTTCCCCAATTCTTTTTGGAGCGGTACAACACGTTCTTCCACCGACCGATACTCTACACAGATAAATTTTTCAACTGGTTGGTGTTGACGTTTGGTCTTTGCAAAGTTTGGCAATGACATTTAACATTGTTTCAATGAAGTTTGGGGGGGCCTTTTTGTATATATTTTGTTTTTTTTTTTTTTTTAAAAACCCATAAAAAAATTATAAATAAATAAACAGGGGAATGCCGACATTCTCAACCCTCTTGGTGTAGCATGACAGTGAGGACATTGTCAAGGTTAAGTTTGGGGGTATGCTCGGTAAGCCTTCTTCTTTCGCATTCATATTTGCATTACTTATTTTTAAACCCATAAAAAATTGAAAAATTTCAAAAATTATAAAAATTAAAGTATTCAATTTTGGCCATAATTGACTTGAGTTTGACAAATAGGTTAACTAGCTAGGAACAACTAGATCTTATACTTAGTAAATTAAAAACCATAAAAATAACCTTTCTTAAAATTTAACGGTAGAAAGTATATGTCTTTGTAGTTTATTTAGAAATAGGCAAATTTTGAGTTCACTTCTTGGGCTAAGTTAAAATAAGGGAAGAGTATTGATATTTTTATTAAAGTAAGTTTGAAAAATAATTCATAAGCTTAAGTCTAAATTCTGAAAATATATACCCTACAATTGCACAAACACGCACCTTGAAACTTGGAATAGTAGAGGAGACCTTGAAATGCTCTTGTCTAAAGTCCTTAGTACGAAGAAAAATAATATAAAAATAAAAGTGCGAATAAAGAGATAAAAAAAATGAACACTGGTTTTTGTGATTACTTAAGGCTGCATTAATAGAAAAATATTTAGCAAGGGTGCTTCATCACCTAGTGCCTTAGACCAACTGGTTTGGGAGTCACTGCTAAAAGTCTTAGGTATTACAAGACTAGGAATTACGCCTTAATGTGCAAACACATTTTGTAATCGGTCGTTGGTACCTCAAGAAGTATTAACGGTCGCATAAAGAATGTGTGAGCAATTTCATCTAAAAATTCACCAATTGAAAAGTACTTTGGACGATGGACAAGAGTATGATAGCTTGATTTGAATTTTCAAGTATAGGGGTGATATATACATACACGTAGGGGTATGTGATTGGGGTTTAGATAAGAGATAGGAATGAAGAATATGACTTATATCTTTAATAGAGATGATAAAAATTCCTAAGTTAAGATGGAACTCTAGAAGGAAAACTTAAGAGATGCCAAAAGCTAAGTAAATTCACAAGAACATATATAATCTTAAGTTAAATGATAAGGAAGTGTGAAGAATACGGGTGGATAATTTATGAGTCGAACATAATAGAATTCCTTGTTGGAAAACCTAATTGGAGAATAAAAGTTAATGGGCCAAGTTGATAGGATTTTGTGGGTAGTATCCGCTGAAAACCCTCAAGAGACAACACTCCTCCTATTAGGGACACCTAGCAGTTTAACGGTTTGTTGTACGAGCTCAGTGCAATCGCGATTCCCTGCGAAAGTGAGGTTAGGATTTTGTTGAGAATAAAACTAGGTTTGCTCGAGGACGAGCAAAAAATAAGTTTGGGGGTATTTGTTCATACCATAATTTTGTATTCTTATAAACCCCATTCTTATGCTTTTTACAAATAGACAGGTGCTTTTGACCCATGTCTACTACATAGTTGCAGGTTACAGGTTCTCGGAATAAAAACGGTGAAATTGATGAAAAAGATGATACAAAGTGAGACTACGATTGATAAATAGTGAAATCTTGATCGTGCCTGTATTTTGAGGGACAATGAAGATCAATGAACAAAGTTCATAAAGCACAAAGGCAACAACACGAAGAAGCGGCAAAAGTCCACTACAATGTTCACTGGAAAGAACTGGAAGAGAACTAGAAGATATTATGAAGAAAAAACTGAAGAAACAAGTACCGAAATGCAGCAGAAAAACCCCCAGAAAAAATGAAGCATCAAGCTCCTAATTTGGCCGCGGAACCGCGGCCAAACCATGCTATTGGCCGCGGAACCGCGGCCGGGTTGTGCCCGTGACGGTGGAAAATATGTCGGTGCGCTGGCGGGCGTTGACTAGGTCTTTTTCTTAGGGGGTATTTTTGTAAAAGCAGATATGACGCGATTGTAAGCTAGAGTTTCTATGAATCTATAAATAGAACCCTAAAAACCTATTTTAGCTTATGCATCTTTTCATTTCATAAATTCAGATCTGTAATTCCTGTGTTGATGTTTGGAGAGAGCCATCAATAAAATTAGTAAGTTTTCTATTTCATTGCCTTAGTTTACTTTTAATTATTTGCCCTAGTTAGATAGTTAGAATGTTTTTCAAATCCCTAATGAGCAAGTAGTCTCCTCGCTTGTTAGGGTTAGCTTTAGGAAAAGGCTTGAGAGATGAAATCTCTCACCCTTTTCTTGCCCCATCACACATAATAATTAGGACTCCATGCATACATACACACACCGCTCCCTGCGGTACCCTACCCCTCGAGGTAACGGTGATATCGTAGTATAAACGACTGGTTGTGTATGTTTTTCATGGAGGTTAGGGTAAGAATTAAGAAAGGAAGGACTAGAACCTAGAGGAAGAAACACCGTTTCTTCCCGATGGAATTAATCCCCTTTATTAATTGTTACCATAACACCTAGTAGATCTAAATTAGGGCATTGAAAGCGGTGGGAAATCTTTGCATTTCCAAACTTAACCTAAACCTAACCCTAGCAAGATTCTAGTCTTAATATAAATCTTAGTTTTTAGCGATAATCCATTCACAGCGTTTGGAATTAACTCGTTTGATCAAATTAGAAAAGACACAACATCCCTGTGGACCGACCCGTACTCACCGGCTAGCTACCAAGCGACGCCGTTCTTGATTGCGGTTAACAAATAATTTTGATCTAAAAATCATTTCAAATCAAGGTGTGAGTGGTAGTGGTAGAGGTGTGTTGTTGATATTGGTGTTGGTGTTGTTCGGGGAATCCATGACCTTGAAGAAAAATTTGGGTTAGGACAGATTCAAAAATACAAGAAATGATAAGATTCAAGGAACATGAATTGTAAAGAATGTTTTAGTTGCTAGTTCTTGTGTTATATTGCTTAGGTTGTTCAAGCAGAACAGAGCTGCATGGTAGTGTTCCATACAATTCTGACCTGCATGGGCCACCAACAAAACCTGTCACGCCCCGCTTCCCAGTATTCCGGCAAAGGACACGACAAGGCCGCTACGTATTTACTGTGAAGTAAATACGCTAAGCGTATCTAAGCAATATAAAAGAAATGTACACAAGAGACAAATATAATGAAACATCAACTTTAATTATTAACATTCTTTCTGTACAATGCATGGAAAGTAAATACAACTGAAATAAAGAGTAATGCCTAAACAATGGCATAACAAAATGAAAAGTACTGAATAGAAAGTGTACAATGACTAGAGCTCAGGGTCTTCACTGAACTGGTCCAGGTCTTCACTGAACTGGTCCAGGTCTTCAGCAGTGGGCTCGATCTCTGAAGTGTCCAGATCACCTGACGACATTCAAAGAAGAAAGAAAGAGAATATCATCAGCGAACAGGTCGCTCGATAAGTCCCAAAGATAAGGGAGAAATAGACAGAATAAGAGGTATCTTTTAAAGTTGTATTATATTGTTGTAATGTTGTGTTAACGCTGTTGTTTGTAGCTTGGTACAGAAAGATGCCAGTGTATACGAGAGGAGTCTCTCTATGCTAGAGACTAGGGCAAATTGAAAGTACGAGGCTCCGTTAGAAAGCCCGGAACAACGGCACACTAAATATAGGTTAGGTGTCTTAATCTTGCAGTCTCGTGCCATTTCTAACACCTTCCGTACCAATCTACCCCTTAAACCCCGTAGTGTTTTGATTGTATTGTTGTATTGTACTGTCTTGTATTGTAAACTGTATAGATTGTATAATTGGATGACTGGCCAAAACCATGATATCAGTAAACGGATGTAACTATATAATCATGTAAATGGAATAACTGTAGAATCATGTAAATGGATGTATATCCATGGTTCGGTTCGGTCAAGTTGATAGATTGAATATATGGAATAATGGATTCATGTTGAATTGTAATATTGTAAATCGTAGATTATAGATTGTACTTGAATCATATTCAAGTCAGATTATAAAGAGACTCAAACCGAGTCAGACAATTAGAAAAGTAAATTGAAGTCCTGATTATTTGATGTTATCGGTAACCGCTGCACATAAGCGGCAGAATTTGTGTCTTTTTCAAAGACGATTACCGTGTTGATAACCCCGTTCGTTAATTATCTACCTTAGATAGGCAAGCACCCACTTCTCCGGCTCCCTGAGGCTCAAGAGATTGGTCCCGCTTAAACTTATATTTACTAGGGTCCTTAGGGTAATTTATAGAACTTGAGGGGGTTTTATGTAAAAATACTTTTGTATAATTTTCGAAATACACCCTAAGTATTTATTATCGTCTTTAGAGTTGTAATAATTTTAGATTTTATATTGGTGATATTTCTATTGAAAATATCCTATTTTCATAATAAATGGTATTTATTGGTAATATTGGTTTTGTATGGAATTCATGGTATTTTAGTGTAAAATGATTCTTGTAACATTTTTAGAAAAAGTGGAATATTTATAATAATTCAAAATAGATATTTTTATGTTACATATACATATATTTATATGAAAATAATTTTAGTATATATATAATATTATAGAAATCTCGTTTTCTTAAGATGTCTTATTTTAAATCTTTCGAGACCGAATGCTCCTTGCGAAGGTCTGCATCTCGCACTACTAAGCCCGAGGATGTGCGATAATCCGCACCATCCCAAACGGGTTCCCCAAATGGGTTGTAGTGGCAATTTGCAAATATTTGTATAAATATTAATCATTAAGGAAAAACGGTTTTATTAATTATGGTATTTATTTGTAAAGATGTCGATTTTCCGTATTCTGTGTTCTAGTGTCTCCTAAGTCAACTAGACTGCTCCTAACTGGTCCAAAGCGACAAGTTGTGAGATATCACTCAAATCGCCAATTGTGGCCAGGTAAGTACAACTGAAGAAAGTAGAGTTCCGCTCACGAATCACCGTGAGACGGGCCTTTTAAAGTTACCTTTCTCACTTGTCTAGCCTAGGCACCATAAAGTCAGGTTTAGATAAACGACTGAATGCCTACAACCTTCCTCTGTCCTAATGAGCGCGACAGTTCTTAATTGGCTGAGTCTAGATATTTTTTATTAGCTCAAAGGTTATTCATTTGTAAAGATGTCGATTTCCTGTATTTTATATTCCTGAGGGTATCGTGCTATGTTGCATATGAGTGTGTGAGGAGGTAGGTCGTTACCTCGTGATCTACTTAAAGGTATAACAAGTTTAATGAAGTTAAATGTATAATTGAAACAATGTGGTATTTAAATGAAAAATACGATAAAGTGAAATAGCCATCATTTTATGAAATGAAACTTGATCAATTTGGTTGATTAGTGTTTAATAGTCAACATGAGAGAGTTTAAGCATAATTGTATTAACGAGAAGTGAAGTTTTATAAGAAAACCGAATCGAAAATCGGATTTGTTCCGATTCTGTCGGGTTTTGTAAATCCGTATTTTTAGCATGGAAAAGAAAGTTAGAAATGGGACTTACGGGTTTAGGACAACAAAGAGAGGGAAATTGATCGGGAGGAGTCGCCGGTGTCTCGTTTCGTCGCCGGGAGCTCCTAGGATGGTTGTCGTAAGTTCGCCGGAAAATTCGCCGTAGCTTCGCTTCTTGCTCACTTTCAAAGTACACAAGGGTTTCTAATGATTTCTTGAGAGTTGGCTCAGAGTTTTTGGGTGAAGGGATAGTATGTAGGGTTAGTATTTATAGGGTTAGGTTAGGGTTAGGGTAGATGAAAGGTTTTAAATTAAAAATGTAAAAAATGTATGAAAAGTCATTAAAAATGGGGTAAAAGAGGTATTAAAGGCTCTCTGGAAACGATCTGAACATTTAAAGTATGCAGAGGAGTTGGGAAGGGGAAAAGTCACACTTTTTGTGTTGACGACTCGGCCGACCGGCCGAGTCAGGCCTAGTCAGGAGCTCGGAAGGTGGGGAGTCTCCTGATGTAGGCTCTGGTATATTTAAGTTTTCATGTGTAGTAGGAAATTTTGGATTTATCACGTGTTGACTAATAGACTTCTAAAAAAATTAAAATAAAATAACATTAAAAATAATGTGGGGTATGGGATGTGAACTCTGGTGGCTTGGTTCAGCAGTGCAAGGTATTACCAATGAGCTACAAGCTCCTTCTTGCTATTAATTAGCAAAACAAATATTTAACTTGTGCTCAGGCAAAAGTACCCCTTTCTTTAAATTTTTAAAAATTTGCACAGAAAGTTGTACAGAAAATTTGGGGTTGTTACATTCTACCCTCCTTATAAAAATTTCGTCCTCAAAATTTGTGAAAGGAAAGTGTAACAGATTCAATGAAAGTTTGGTGACTGGAGTATGGATAGTGTATGAAAAATAACAAGGTGATACAAGGATTTTAAAAATGTGAAAGAGTCTTACTAGTGTTACCTTGGTCAACTGTCTTGGCTTCTATAGCTGCTAAGGTGTAAGCCTGTCGCCATGGTACGTTCCTCCTAGCTGGAGGCACATTCATCTGTCTTTGAGGTATGTTCCTCGGTGCCTGATGGAATTGGCGATTTAGCTGTGCAGGAGATCCACGTGGAGGTGGTGCTGGGAGTGCATGACGAGTTGCAGGAGCCTGGATAGTTGGATGTTGCGGGTAGTTGGTGGGTGTGTGAGCTGGGCTGCGTCTATAAGGAAAGTTTTCAATTCCGTGATTGAACGCGCCACAAACTATACATAGGCCTTTTGCGAGCCTACAGTCCTTCCACAAGTGTCCCTTTCTCTTGCAGTAGTAGCAGAAGTCTGGACTTGACTGGTTATTAATTTCTTCAGTTCTCCTGGGTTCGAACGATAGCCTGGAAGAGGCTCCTCCTGTCATTTGAGTGGCAGGGCATTTAAATCCAGCAGACTGAGGTCTTCCCCTCGCCTTTACCACTGCCTCATAACGGCAGGCAGCTTTCAGAGCCGATTCATGAGTCGGAAAATCTCTTGTGGCCAGTGCAGCCTGGATTTCTGTGTCCAAACCATATTGAAATCGACGGGCTCTGATCTCGTCCGTCGGTATCAAATGTGCCACGAATCGACTGAGCATGGTGAACTCACTGTCATACTCATCTACCGACTTGATCCACATCGAACCTTGTTGCAGATGAATAAACTGTTGTTCCATGTCGAACCTGACAGTCTCAGGGAAGTACTTAGCGTCGAACATGTCGTGGAAAGTCTTCCATTCGATGGGTTGTTCAAGACGGCTTTCTTCCGCCTTCCACCAGTTCCGTGCATTGTCTGTGAGCTGTAATTTTGCAACACGAACCCAAGCTAATTCTGGCACTTGTGTCGCTGCCAGATCATCTTCGATACTCTGAGCCCATTCCTCAGCTTCCAGTGGGCTCTCCTTTCCTGAGAACTGTTTGCGGTGCAAAGCCCTAAATTGCTTCACCCCAGGTGCTTCTGCCTCGGGACAGTTCATTAAAAGAGCAGTCTGCTGTTGTTGTCCCTCTAGGAGGCTTCGGATTGCCTCAAGTAGAACCGTCTGCTCGTTGATCGGAGCAGGGACGGCAAGTGTGAGTGGTAGTGGCGGAGGTGTGTTGTTGATATTGGTGCTGGTGTTGTTCGGGGAATCCATAACCTTGAAGAAAAATTTGGGTTAGAACAGATTCAAAAATACATGAAATGATAAGATTCAAGGAACATGAATTGTAAAGAATGTTTTAGTTGCTGATTCTTGTGTTATATTGCTTAGGTTGTTCAAGAAGAACAGAGCTGCATGGCAGTGTTCCATACAATTCTGACCTGCATGGGCCACCAACAAAACCTGTCACGCCCCGCTTCCCGGTATACGGGCAGAGAACGCGACGAGGCTGCTACGTATTTACTGTGAAGTAAATACGCTAAGCGTATCTAAGCAATATAAAAGAAATGTATAGAAGAGACAAATATAATGAAACAACAACTTTATTTATTAACATTCTTTCTGTACAATGCATGGAAAGTAAATACAACTGAAATAAAGAGCAATGCCTAAACAATGGCATAACAAAATAAAAAGTACTGAATGGAAAGTGTACAATGATTAGAGCTCGGGGTCTTCACTGAACTGGTCCAAGTCTTCAGCAATGGGCTCGATCTCTGAAGTGTCCAGATCACCTGACGACATTCAAAGAAGAAAGAAAGAGAATGTCGTCAGCGAACAGGTCGCTCGGTAAGTCCTAAAGATAAGAGAGAAATAGACAGAATAAGAGGTATCTTTTAAAGTTGTATTATATTGTTGTAATGTTGTGTTAACGCTGTTGTTTGTAGTTTGGTACAGAAAGATGCCAGTGTATACGAGAGGAGTCTCTATATGCTAGAGACTAGGGCAAACTGAAAGTACGAGGCTCCGTTAGAAAGCCCGGAACAACGGCACACTGAATATAGGTTAGGTGTCTTAATCTTGTAGTCTCGTGCCACTTCTAACACCTTCCGTACCAATCTACCCCTTAAACCCCGTAGTGTTTTGATTGTATTGTTGTATTGTATTGTCTTGTATTGTAAACTGTATAGATTGTATAATTGGATGACTGGCCAAAACCATGATATCAGTAAACGGATATAACTATATAATCATGTAAATGGAATAACTGTAGAATCATGTAAATGGATGTATATCCATGGTTCGGTTCAGTCAAGTTGATAGATTGAATATATGGAATAATGGATTCATGGATTCATGTTGAATTGTAATATTGTAAATCGTAGATTGTAGATTGTACTTGAATCATATTCAAGTCAGATTATAAAGAAACTCAAACCGAGTCAAACAATTAGAAAAGTAAATTGAAGTCCTGATTGTTTTGATGTTATCGGTAGCCGCTGCACATGGACGACAGAATTTGTGTCTTTTTCAAAGACGATTACCGTGTTGATAACCCCGTTCGTTAATTATCTACCTTAGATAGGCAAGCACCCACTTCTCCGGCTCCCTGAGGCTCAAGAGATTGGTCCCGCTTAAACCTATATTTACTAGGGTCTTTAGGGTAATTTGTAGAACTTGAGGGGGTTTTATGTAAAAATACTTTTATATAGTTTTCGAAATACACCCCAAGTATTTATTATCGTCTTTAGAGTTGTAATAATTGTAGATTTTATATTGGTGATATTTCTATTGAAAATATCCTATTTTCATAATAAATGGTATTTATTGGTAATATTGGTTTTGTATGGAATTCATGGTATTTTAGTGTAAAATGAGTCTTGTGATATTTTTAGAAAAAGTGGAATATTTGTAATAATTCAAAATAGATATTTTTATGTTACATATACATATATTTATATGAAAATAATTTTAGTATATATATAATATTCTAGAAATCTCGTTTTCTTAAGATATCGTATTTTAAATCTTTCGAGACCGAATGCTCCTTGCGGAGGTCTGTATCTCGCACTACTAAGCCCGAGGATGTGCGATAATTCGCACCATCCCAAACGGGTTCCCCAAATGGGTTGTAGCGGCGCTTTGCAAAGATTTGTATAAATACTAATCATTAAGGGAAAACGGTTTTATTAATTATGGTATTTATTTGTAAAGATGTCGATTTCCCGTATTCTATGTTCTAGGGTCTCCTAAGTCAACTAGACTGCTCCTAACTGGTCCAAAGCGACAAGTTGTGAGATATCCCTCAAATCGCCTCTTCACCGCCAATTGTGGTCTGGTAAGTACAAGTGAAGAAAGGAGGGTTCCGCTCACGAATCACCGTGAGATGCGTCTTTTAAAGTTACCTTTCTCACTTGTCTAGCCTAGGCATCACAAAGTCAGGTTTAGATAAACAACTGAATGCCTACAACCTTCCTCTATCCTAATGAGCGCGACAGTTCTTAATTGGCTGAGTCTAGATATTTTTTATTAGCTCAAAGGTTATTTATTTGTAAAGATGTTGATTTCCCGTATTCTATGTTCCCGAGGGTATCGTGCTATGTTTCATATGAGTGTGTGAGGAGGTAGGTCGTTACCTCATGATCTACTTAAAGGTATAACAAGTTTAAAGAAGTTAAATGTATAATTGAAATAATGTGGTATTTAAATGAAAAATACGATAAAGTGAAATAGCCATCATTTTATGAAATGAAACTTGATCAATTTGGTTGATTAGTGTTTAATAGTCAACATGAGGGAGTTTAAGCATAATTGTATTAACGAGAAGTGAAGTTTTATAAGAAAACCGAATCGGAAATCGGATTTGTTCCGATTCCGTCGGGTTTTGTAAATCCATATTTTTAGCATGGAAAAGAATGTTAGAAATGGGACTTACGGGTTTAGGACAACATAGAGTGGGAGATTGATCGGGAGGAGTCGCCGGTGCGTCGTTTCGTCGCCGGGAGCTCCTAGGATGGTCGTCGTAAGTTCGCCGGAAAATTCGCCGTAGCTTCGCTTCTTACTCGCTTTCAAAGTACACAAGGGTTTCTAATGATTTCTTGAGAGTTGGCTCAGAGTTTTGGGGTGAGGGGATAGTGTGCAGGGTTAGTATTTATAGGGTTAGGCTAGGGTTAGGGTAGATGAAAGGTTTTAAATTAAAAATGTAAAATATGTATGAAAAGTCATTAAAAATGGGGTAAAAGAGGTATTAAAGGCTCTCTGGAAACGATCTGAACATTTAAGGTATGCAGAGGAGTTGGGAAGGGTAAAAGTCACACTTTTTGTGTTGACGACTCGGCCGAGTCTATCCGGCGGCGCCGGCCCGAGTCGGCCGGTCCGCCGGCCGAGTCGGCCAAGTCAGGCCGAGTCGGGAGCTCGGAAGGTGGGGGGTCTCCTGATATAGGCTCTGGTATATTTAATTTTTCAGGTGTAGTGGAAAATTTTGGAGTTATCACGTGTTGACTGTTGGACTTCTAAAAAAAATTAAAACAAAATAATATTAAAAATAATGTGGGGTATGGGATTTGAATTCTGGTGGCTTAGTTCAGCAGTGCAAGGTATTATCAATGAGCTACAAGCTTCTTCTTGCTATTAATTAGCAAAACAAATATTTAACTTGTGCTCAGGCAAAAGTACCCCTTTCTTTAAATTTTGAAAAATTTGCACAGAATGTTGTACAGGAAATTTTGGGTTGTTACACCATACTTTGTTGGTGTACATGGATTCCATCTCAGATCGCATTGCATCCAGCCATTTCACAGAGTCCCCACTCATGATGGCCTGCTCGAAGCTAGTTGGGTCATCATCTTCCATGATGCAATCCTCGTTTCCACCATCAATGAGAAAACCGTAGTATCTCTCAGGTGGATGAGGAACCCTACTAGATCGACGGAGCGGCTGAGCTTCTTCGGGGACTATTGAATCCTCTGGTTCTACCAAATCTTCTGTCGTAATTTGTGTCGCTGGAACTTCTTCCAGTTCTATCTCCTCGCCACAAATTTCTTTCACAAGAAATTCCTTTTCTAAAAAGGTTGCATGTAGAGCAACAAACACCTTTTGTTCCTCAGGGTGGTAGAAGATATGTCCTCACGAATGCTTGGGATATCTTATAAACTTGCACAAAAAAGACCTTGCCTCGAGCTTGTTCGGATTTTGCTTTTTAATATAGGCCGGGCAACCCCATATCTTAACAAAATTAAGACACGGTCTCTTTCCCTCCCATATCTCATATGGAGTGGTAGTCACTGATTTGGTTAGAACTCTATTCAATAGGTATGTTGCTGTCTCAAGTGCATAACCCCAAAAGGAAATAGGTAACTCAGCGGCGCTCATCATAGAGCGCACCATATCTAATATGGTGTGATTCCTCCATTCCGATACACCGTTGTGCTGTGGTGTATACGGAGGAGTAAGCTGAGAGAGAATCCCATTCTCTTTTAGATAGTCCCGGAACTCTTTGCTTAAGTATTCTCCTCCTCGATCAGATTGAAGGATTTTAATACTTTTACCCGTTTGGTTCTCGACTTCGTGCTTATATTCTTTGAATTTCTCAAAAGTTTCATACTTGTATTTCAACATGAACACATGTCCGTATCTTGAGAGATCGTCAGTGAATTTAATGAAGTACGAGGAACAATCCCTGGCATGTGTAGACATGAGACCGCATACATCTCTATGTATCAATCCTAAGAGTTCCGTAACTCTTTCTCCGTGTCCAGTAAACGGAGTTTTGGTCATCTTGCCTTTGAGACATGACTGGCAAATTTTATAAGATGATAATTCGAACGGATTCAAATATCTATCTTTATGCAACTTAGATAGTCGTGTCGCTTGATATGACCTAGTCTACAATGCCATAAGAAGGATTAGTTCATTTCTGAACTCTTCCTCTTGTGTGTGTTTTGTACATTAAGAACTGTGGTTTGATTTAGAACGTATATGCCATTATTTAACGAGCCTGATCCAATCAACTTTTGATTCAGGAAGATATTCATAACATTATCATGTACTACAAAATTATATCCTTCTTTACTTAATAAAGAAACTGATATAAGATTGCATATCAGATTCGGCATGTAATAGCATTCGTTCAGAATCAATGTATTACCATTTGGTAATACAAGGTGATATTCGCCAACTGTTTTGGCTGCAACATTTGCACCATTCCCTACTCTTATGGAATGATCACCCATTCCCAGTTATCTACCTTTCCTTAGCCCATGCAACATATTACATATGTGGGATCCCGATCCGGTATCTAATACCCAGGACGTAGAGTGTACTGAGAAACAGTTCTCGGTAACTAACACACCCGAAGAAGATGCATCAACATGCTTATTCTTCGTTTGGGTGGCATGGGAATCTGGATATTCTCTTATTTCTTGCTCAGTCTTATAACAATTATAAGAAAGAATGGAACCAACGTTCCCCTGCTCAGTATAACAAGCGGGTTCAGTTAATACATCCATATTATTATCTTGATTAAGGCCTGACATAGTCGCTACCTGGAGAGAGAGAGAAGAAAACACTTTAGCGTATGCTCTTGCAAGATTAGATTTGTTATTATCTTATCTAATCAGGATGGCTCCCACTGTTTTTATCAAATCTTCCTTCAAACCCTAAAAGGTAAGACTAGCCGGGATTAATTAAACCTTACAAGTTCGCCAATCTTTCAGCCAGGCCAGTGTCGGTACTTTGAGGGAGGTTTCCCGTGCTTTCGTACGGACCTAATTAAAATAAACCTCGTTTTTCCAGGGGCGTAACCCCGTTAACACCTTTCTAGACACCTACTTGATCAGCTAATTGTGATGTGTAAAACTCTCCCTGGAGTAACTCTTACTCGCAGTGGGTATCGGGATCCAACCATCTCATAGAAAGTATGCAATCTCATTGCAAATTTCAACCCTTGAAATTCCCGACAATATTCTGCCCCTAGCGTCCTATGATCTTGACGGAGGTCAACAAACCATATGCTACTAGTAAAGTTCAACCCGTCATTTCCTGATTGAATTAAATCCACCCGCACGATCCTTGACGGAGGTTAACAAGGTTGTATGACTACCCTAAAACAATCGCATCATATGCAGCAGATAAGTACCAGTCAGCTACTGCACACTACGCCTTAACGGAGGTCAACAAACGTAGCACAAATACGAAGTAGGACAAATACAAACTACAACAAAACCGGCGATACACCACATATTACACTTACGGTCGCAGAAAAGAAAATGTCAAACTACAACATTTGGAATCCACAATCACCTTAGACATCATAAACCCGAAATATCACATACTTCGGATTTCATGCCTAACCAAATGAATTCCAAATATTTTATCACATTCTAAAAATAGCTAGACGATGTTAAACATTCCGATCGAATCAACAAACACCCAAAATTTCCCAAAGTGCTCAACACTTGAGCGTAGTTTAAAAATACTCGGTACATGCCACAGTATCTATGGACCAACCGTAGAAGGGTCAACCCTTGCCTCACCTATGGCGCCGCGGAACTACCGAAAACCCTAGGGTTTGGCGGCGGTTCTTACGGTCATAGAATCGAGTTAGGATTTCGTTCTTCTAGAGGGTCCATCGCATTACTTGCATGATTTTTTAATGTTCTTTAACTTGGAAAAAATCCAACTCTTGGAAAATTTTCCGTCGAGAGAAAAATTGGGTTATTGATATCCGTTCGAACTTTTGAACGCTGTCTAAATAATCCGAAACAATGTTAGAATTACGACGACGAAACACTCCAAATTGCCTTTATAGAAAGTTAACATCTCATGCAATTTCAGAAAAAACAAGCAACACCTGAAACACCAAAACCCAAAGACTGGAACACCAAACGAATACGAGCCCAAAATAACAACTGGGGGCCGGCCAGATCGGATTTTAAGGGATTGTCACCGGGTCAAAACCGGCGAAATGGGTTCTTATTTGATCATTGTTCATGTTACATCTCATATAACATTCTGCAGTTGCTTAAAAAAAATTTAGAGGCCATTTAAAAATCGACAGAAACTAGATTTCAATGTTTCATGTTACGGAGTAGTTTCGGTTTCGTAATCTAACAAATATCGTCTAATTCTCTAGCTTGGCTCTGATACCACTTTAGGGTCACCTAGCACGATAGCAAGGTTTCGGGAGGTATCGTCCATGCCATTTTCAAAATTTTGCCATGCTAAATAATCCTAACCCTAGAATCTTAACTAGAGATTTAGACAATACAACATGTAAACTACTTTACATCTAAGTGAATATGGAATACAACCTTTGTAGATCGGTCCTTCACTTCAATAGCTCCGTGTGGTAGTCCCTTCGCTCCAAGTAGTGATCTTCCGGACTCTTGAATGGCTTCACAAGAAGAAAGGAACAAGCTTGCACGGAGTCTTCGAGGCCGAAGATGATCTGCGTCGAGGAGACACTAACCCAAGCTACCTCTTCACTAATTAGGGATTAGTGAAGCTAACACCCTAAACTAAATGGATAATCTAGTAGAGGATGATGAAGTAGGATTTTTGCTCACTTTAGAATTGATTTTCTCACTAATTTTCTTTTCCTCTCAAAAACCTAGAGAGCTCTCTCATGAGTAAGAAGAAGATGAAGCAAATAATGGATGAGAGAGTGAATGGAAACCATGGGTGAGAAAATATCATATACTAACACATGTAGAGACATAACCATGGCTAATGAGAATGGTTGGGTTAATAAATATCTTAAGTAAAACAAAATTAGTGGACTAAGTCAATGGATCTCCAAGCTTCTACAACTTTCATGCCATGTGACCAATTTTCTACTAATTTGGATTTACTTTAAATAAATAGACCTCACATTATCATGAGCATGGTGTGAGTCTCATACACCCATGTAGTGTGTATCGTCAAGTATGACACAAAAAAGAAAACACAAATAATATATATCACATATATATTAAGTGTGTACATGTGAGAAAGAAATGTACAAGTGAGCAAATATTAGTTAATGTAAATTAATATATCAAATATATAATTATACATTAAATTATCAAATCAACACTCGATTCAATAATCCGGCTATATCACATATAACCGACTAATATCATATGTATCATCTTATCGAATCAACACTTGATTCGATAACCCGGCTATATCACATATAACCGACCGATATCACATATCGCGAGAATAGAATACGGTATCACATATACGTATTAATCTCGGTCCCGCACATATCGCATATGTGCTCCTATTTCGTTTCGCCTGAGCCATTAAACCTCTGTGTAGGACTCTAAAGACACATCAATACGCCGACAGTAGATGATGATCATATCAGGCACCCACAAGCCGTCAGCGGCACTAGCTGGACGTAACGTCTAGCCGGGTATTGAGCGATCAGAAGATCAACAAGCAAGCCTGCTCTTACTCCTGTAAAGCCTGTCAGTAACACTACCGTACAGTCCGGCCTCTTCTTCTGATATGTCGCATATCCAGTCTAGGGGTGGTAAACGTCAGACCCCAGTAACCGATAAGTCGTGCTAATGTGAGGCTCATAACGGGTCGAGAAACTACCGATAACACTTACTAGTAGATCTCCGTATCAGCCCTGGCCAAGGACTTCCTGTTATAGCCAATCGAGCACTGCGCAACATCAACCCCCAATACTGGGAGAGAAGAATCCCCTCCTATCGCTCATTGCTTCCATATGATTCGGGACTGTACCTAAAAGCCACCGTTTTGCACGTTCTTTTGAACATGGTAACGTGGAAATCAAAGCACAGTGGGAATCACACAAGACTCTATGACGATCTCGGGTCTACAGACTAACCTGTACCAGTGTCACCAGAGAACTGCTATCTGACGATAGGTATAATACCAACTAGGAGTTCCCGGCGAGTCCGTTCAGTGTACCCAGTCTCCACTGAGAACCCGTATACCATCTTTGATATCAAACACCAATGGATGTGGGATCATCCATCGCCCATCATATGGATCAAGAAGCGTATACGCTAGTCTACTCTGGAATATCGATGCCCTGTCTCGATACACCCTCGACTAGGAACAATTAAAGGATGTACTTATGGATTACCTTGGCCCCACTAGTATGATCTCCATCATAGTCCTAGTAGTCAAGTACACATCCTAAGGGCTTTATCAACATGTGAGAGTAAGACAGTATCATAATATAAGTCTACATGTTAAAACAAAGTGCAACCAGATAGCATACTATCATGTCGAGCAAGAAAGTCCTCTATATAAATGTCCATGCATCCACTATAATATACATCATATGTACAATAATGGCCTCTAGGGCATACACATAACTAACATCTCGGTTGGTAGAGACGAAAAAGTAATGGTGGGTGAAAACAAGAATGTATAAGATAAGGAATGGGTGGAATAGTCGCATTCTCGTATGGGATAAGAAGAATGGGTGGTGGTTCAACTTTTTCATCCTCAAATAGAGGCGCACGAATTTCCAATGGAGGTTGATTCATCACAACATTCAAGTCTTTAAGGAACGTGAGTTGTTCGGCGAAAATAATTTCGAAACTTTCATCGATGATGATCTCATCGGAAAGAAAAGAATCAGTGGAATAGGCAGATTCACTAGAAAGACTGAAAGTGTCAAGGTCAATCTTTTTCACGCCGGGATTCAAAAAACTCGATTCGTCAGAAATTATGGAGGTAGGCTACATGAAAAGCCCATCTACCTTATTTTCATAATAACTATCTGGATTAAACAACAACGTACTAGTGGCGTCGAGATCATTATCGTGGAGAAAAAACTCCTCCAATTCAAAACTGTCGGAAGTTATTTTGTTGATAGAACATATATTAATTATATGAGCTGAAGGTTCGGAGGGTTGACTTCCTATCCTGAAAATGTTAAGCTCAATTGTCATCTTCCCAAAGGATAGGGTCATGGAACCGTTATGACAATTGATAACTGCATTGGAAGTTGTTAGAAAAGGGCGGCCAAGAATCACCGGGATTTGGTTCCGTGGGTTCGCCACAGGCTGTGTATCTAAAACTATAAAGTCCACAGGGAATATAAATTTCCCGACTTTGATCAACACGTCCTCTAACTCACCCATAGGGCGTGTGATAGATCGATCGGCCATCTGGAGAGTGCAGTGCGCAGGTTTCATTTCTTTTATGCCTAATTGCTCATAAACAGAATACAGGAGCAAGTTAACACTAGTATCTAGATCGAGTAGAGCGCGATTGATATTTTTATCCTCAATAGTTATAGATATTGTAGGACAACCTGGGTCCTTACATTTCTTAGGCAAATGTTGGATAAAAGCATTACTCACATTACTCGCTAAGAAAACCTTTTTATACACTTGAGTTTTCCTCTTCCTAATGCACAAGTCCTTAAGAATTTTCGCATAAGACGGAACTTGTTGGATAGCTTCTAAGAGAGGAATATTTATGTTGACTTGCTTAAACATTTCCACAATCTTCTCCATTTGTGGACTTGGTTTGTTGGGCCTCAACCGGTTTGGAAAATGAGCTTTATCAATAGGGGTTAGGTCCAACACTTGAGGAGAAGGTTGTGGAGATGGAATGGATCCCAAAATTGGATTTGGGGTGGTCTGAGATGGTAGTTCATTCAAGAAAGTGGACTAAGGATTCAAGCCTAGTGAAGAATGGAGAATAGGCTCGGAAGAAGACGTTGGATTAGACGAAGTAGGAGTAGAAGTAGTAGCCGAGGTATCATCTAAATCATCAAATTGTTCACCAATATGGTTATTCAGCACTCTTCCCGATCTCAACGTAGTTACGGCACTCACGTTATGATTTTGTTGGTGAAGGACAATATTTGCGCTTTGTAAGTGGCTGGGATTTGGTAGATGTTGAGATGGAAGTTTCCCTTTCTCTCTCTCACTCATTGCGGTATTTAACTATGCAATTTGTGTTTCGATCAATTTTATGCTTTCGCAGTGGGAAGCAGTGTGTTGCATCAGCATTTGGATAGAAGACGTTAAATTAGCCGTCGTTTGTATGGATTGTTTAATAAACGTTTCTAAGTTTCTTTCGAGTGCAGAGATTTTATCAGTACTGGACGTTGGAATATTATTCTATGGTTGGAAAGAATTATTATAAGGGGAAAAGTTGTTAGAGGGGTTTTGGAAAGATTGCGGTTGAAAGGGCTGCTGAATTTGTTGCGGTGGCTGTTGTTGCTGTGGGGGAAGCCTTTGATAGTTATTTTGGCTTAGGAACTGATTTTGATTTTGAGATTGGTTTTGGTTCCAAGCAAAATTAGGATGATTCCTCCATCCCTGGTTATATGTGGATGAATAAGGATCATTTCTAGGTTGTACTGAAAAGCAGCATTGGTTTGTTTATGACCTTGAGACGGAGGATTCAAAGGACATTCTTCCGTTAAATGTGATGAGTCAAAACAACAACCACACACGGTTTTGTGGAGCGTAACTTGGTTCAGAGAGGCTGAAGAGAATTTGCTTTCCATAGCTTTGAGTTTCTTTTGCATCGCAACCATTTCGGCTTTCATTGCGATGGAAGTATCGAGCTGATGGATACCTGCCCTAGATGACGATGATGTTGGTCTAGTGCTCTCCCACTGTAATATTTGTTTGGCGAGATCTTCCAGAAATTATGTCGGGACCCGGTTCTTGCTCACGGATTCCACACGGAAAAAAGTGCCACGCCAAGTGTCATGTTAAGTGGGCGGGGGCACCTCTTGAATCCGTGGGGGCCACCTCTTGAGTCCATAGGACCTACTGTAGAACAATGGGGACTCTTCGGAATACATTCAAAAAGAGGACAGGTCTTTACTATAAATGGAATGATACCACTCTTTAATACAGAGGCGCCTTTTAAGTGAACCGGCACTACAGTAGCTTGAGAACTCCGTAGTTAAGCGTGCTCGAGCCAGGGAAGTTCTGGGATGGGTGACCTCTTGGGAAGTGGCCCCTGGCCGGGTCCGGTTCACCCCGAAGGAAAAAACCGTGCGGCTTCGGCCAGAGCGGACAATACTCTCTGTATTAGGGGTGGGGCATGACAGAATGGTATCAGAGCTGGTCCCTCAATAGTAGGTCTGTGGTTCGAAGACGAACCATTGTTCAAAGGTGGGGAGAATGTCGGGACCCGGTTCTTGCTCACGGAGTAAAGTGCCACACGGAACAAAGTGTCGCGCCAAGTGTCATGTTAAGTGGGCGGGGGCCACCTCTTGAATCCGTGGGGGCCACCTCTTGAGTCCGTGGGACCCATTGTAGAACAATAGGGACTCTTCGGAATACATTCCGAAAGAGGGCAGATCTGTACTATAAATGGAATGATACCACTCTTCAATACAGAGGCGTCTTTTAAGTGAACCGGCACTACAGGAGCTTGAGAACTCCATAGTTAAGCGTGCTCGAGCCAGGGAAGTTCTAGGATGGGTGACCTCTTGGGAAGTGGCCCCTGGCCGGGTCCGGTTCACCCCGAAGGAAAAAAACGTGCAGCTTCGGCCAGAGCGGACAATACTCTCTGTATTGGGGGTGGGGCGTGAAAAATTGCCATGCTTCGCCGTCGTATTTTGACATGAAATGACATTGACAAATGGTTTCTAGCATTTGTTTTATAGCTGGAATAATACCCTCATACATAATTCGGCAAAGTTGCCATCTGTCAATTCCGTGATGAGGGTATAGGACAAGAAGATCTTTAAATCGTTCAAAACATTTCCAAAAGGGTTCGTAGGGAAGTTGGGCAAACCGGTTAATCTCACCTCGAATACGGGCAGTCTTGTGATGAGGATAAAATTTCTTAAGGAATGCTTTATCGAATTCATCCCATTTAATGATAGAATGTGCGGCGGTGCTATAAATCCACTTTTCTACGAGATCGCGGAAGGTAAAAAGGAGAAGACGTAATCGCAGAGCATCTTCTGAAAGTTGGGTGGTACTCATCATTGCACACACGTTTTCGAATTTGGTTATAAAAACGTATGCATCTTCAGATTCAAGCCCGTGAAATTTTGGCAACAAGTTGATGAAGTGGGGTTTAATTTCGAAATTATCCTCATTGGCTGGTAGAAGAGACAGACACGTAGGAAGGGGTCCGTGTACGGGATAGTATCGGTCTTGAAGAGTGATGCGTGGTGGATTTTGAGTTTGCGCACCTTCGGCTAGTGGCAAGGGGGTGTTGTTAAAACCCGATGGAGATCCGTCCATCTCGAAAGATGTGGTAGGTGGAGGAGAAATAGAAGATGAAGAAGTATCGATTTCGGAGTTGATAGCAAAAACGCGGACTAGACGGGCACTAAAGAACCGCGGTTCCGCCGCCCATATCCCCTTTAGACCACGAATCCGCCGCCTTATGGTGGAATGGTGACTTGAGATTTTTTCTGGCTCTTCTTCTTGATATTTGGAGATCCTTTTGATATATAGATTTTGAAAATATTGCTCATAGTTTTTGCCGTTGCTAGATTCCTCGATTTGCTTCTAATATTTGGCAGATTTGGTTTCGATATTCCAATTTGACTTGGATCTCTTACTTAGATTTCAGATCTGAGCTAATACCTGCACAATATCTCAAATCAAATTGTTAGTCGCATTTAGTATTTTTGAGATATTATTCCAACAATTTATATGATATAATATCTTAAGAATATTGATTAGGAATATTTGACATGATTTGCATATCTTAATTAATAATATTTCATTTAAATATTATATGCATATATTTTCCCTAATTATATTAATTATAATGAAAAAACATATGATAATAATATTTTTACAAATAAATCCACATATGTTCTTTATTTACATTTAGCACTTTTTATTAGTTAATAATAATAGGAAAAATGTTCATACAAATGTGCAATATTTTTGACTGATCAACAATCTAAGAGCAACCCAAAATAAACAAAACCTAAAACACATACGAAACAAAGGTTGGAGAAGCAGAAATTTGTTATCACTTTGCGATAACGTAATTAATTGCAGGAGCTTGCACCTGTAGGAAAGATTCATCCCTACAATCAATAAACCTCTCACCCTGAGAGGGAATCTGAAAGTCAGTTATATCGGTTGCATTCATCCAAACCTCCGATATATGGCATTATAAATTAACTTAGTGTTTTCGGAGAAGTGGATGGATCATACCTATGCATCTGCCCCCAAATTCAAGCAAGACATTCTAACCCAGTCCGTCTGACTGGTTTTCGGCGGTAAACACCATCATTACAATAGGCCATGTGCTGTGGGCAGAAGCCATCACCAGCCTCCTATCGAAATCCTTCCATGCCGGAGAATCTCTTGGATGACTCATTCTTCCATCTTCGTTTGGAGTAGCACGGTGATGCCAAATCATTGTCTCCGCTGTTTTCTTACACCTGAACAATATCTGCAGCCTCTATATTATAAGAAAGTATTGTGCTACCTTGACAGGTATTTCTGGCTTTTTATCAAATACTTTCGGCTTATACCTATCATATCCGCAGATGGGACACTCTTTCAAATATAAGTTCTCTTTCCAGTACAACCTGCAATTTTTGGGACATGCATGAATCTTCTCACAGTTTAGACCCAAATCAGACATCATCTTCTGGGCTTCATACCAGCTTTTGGGCATGTTATTTCTTGGGGGCATAGAATCTTTCAGGAACTTGAGAAGCATCGTGAATGACTTGTTACTCCATCTATTTAGACACTTAATCTGAAAAATTTGGACAAACCATTATAGTGTGGAATACTTTGTATTCTCATAAATTGGTCTCCTTACATTATTCATGTACTTCTCATTCTTATCCGCATGCTTTCCTTGACCGAAAGAAATGTTTTCTTCCGTAGGATTACTATCACCAAGAGCAGCGTCTACCATATCCTCCATTTCCTCTCCTGGAAAGAAGTTATCTTCTTATTATTATTATTCTGCCGCATTACTGTCTTTTTCTTCTACTTCCGCCGCATTTCCGGCTTCTTCTTCTTCTTTCCCGTGATATAGCCAAGTTGTATAAAATCTGGTAAAATCATGCTTAACGATGTGAAACTTTACGATTTCTATCTTTTGCCAGAACTTATTCCCACCTTGTTGCACGGAAAAAAGATCTTTCCCAACACGACCTTAATATGTTTGTGTGCAAATTCGATGAAGGCAACAACTCCATCGACAAACTTAGGGTTCATACATTGTTGTCAATCCACATATGTCCAGTCCTTAACTCTGATGTACTCATGGGCCATGTTAGACTGTATAATATATAAATTGTAATTTTCACAAATTTAAGAAAGTAGTGAAGTTATGGAAGTTGGTTTTTGATGGTGACTTGAGAAATCTAAGAATAAGATGGTTATTGACAAAGAAGAGAACGGGAAGACCAAATTTGTCATTGATTTCAAGTTATGATTTCACTTAAGTGTAGGGTTGTTATTTTGTATGTGGTTTGTGTATGTATGTGTTGTGTATGCGTCTTGTATGTTTATGTTTCGGCTGTTGGGGGTAAAGTTTCTATCCCATTAAGAATGTATAGAGCAGACACTCATTCGCTTGTGATTTCATCCGTTTTGAGAAAATTTCGGCAGCACCTCCCAGCTGTTCTCCGAGTACACTGTAATAGAACAGATAATCATTTTAATTTTATGAAACAATATTGAAATGAACATCTAATTTATCTTTATACACGGAGAATCTGCGGAAAGGTACCGACAAAATAACTCGAAACGGATGAAAACACAAGTGAATGCAAATGTTTGCTTTATACATTCCTAACTTGTCCAGACTGGAAAAATCTATCGGTTCTCATACGAATGAATTTTCTCGTCACATAGACTACACGACGGTTGTTAGCACCGAACGATATTGTCCGATATTTAACAACCTTCGTACAGTTTTATGTCACGACGAACATTGAATATATGTTAACCAATAGACGGGGACTAAGGCACGCTTTAATTTTCACATATGATTATCGACGAGAATATGAAAATTTCATATTACCATTGAGTATCATATAAACACTTAGTGTAAGATTTAACTTGAATTGATTTTACGTTTACGTTTCAATTTCACGGTTTTAAAGTTTTTAGTTTAGGATAAAGTATTTTACGTTTACGGTAAAATTTTACGTTTACGTTATTATCGAGTATCATATACTTAGCTATTGTTGTTTTTCACTAAACTACCTTAAAATTTTTCCTAAGCAACTTATTTCTTCAAACTAAATTAAACTAAAATACCTTTAACTATGGTTGTTTTTTCACTAAACTACTACCTTAACAAAAAATTTAACATTGAAATACCCTTAACCATTGTAGAGTTTTTCACTAAAATACCCTAAACTATTGTTGCTTTTCACTAAACTACCTACAACAATTCACTACATATTACCCGAATCATAGCACTTAAACGTAATAATAAGTTTAACTCTAAACCTAACCCTAACCCTAACCCTTTAATTAATCCTAACCCTAATCGCTAAGCCTAAACCTAATTGTAACGACTCTGAAATCCCTATACAAAATTAACTTTTTTAATGTATAGAAAGGGTATTTCAGCATGATTAGAAGTTATAATTTATTTTTGTTCAATAAAAGTAAGAAGCAAGTTGTAGTTCACGGGTAAAGCCTCTACATTGATGTGACATAACATGTGTGTTTGATTCCCATCAGTCCTAATTATTTTTAATATTTTTCTTTTTAACTTTTCGGAAGTCCAAGAGTTGCACATACAATACACAGAGAATCGAAAAATTTTAGAAAAATCAAACGGGATAAATGAGGAGTAATAATACCCATGCCAAAAGCCCTGGAGCGACGTAGCACAAATCCAACCGCCGAAATTGCCCCTTTGGCCACTACCGGTGGCTAAGATGAGACCAAATGCTTCCGTGTTTCTCTCACACGTTCCTTTGACTCTCTCTACTCCTCTGTAATGTTTGATCACCCTGAATTAAACCAGAGACCTTTCATTTCCCTCATTAATCCTATTTTAATTCTTTTTAATTCAAATCCTTTACTCACACACCCTCATTTCTATACTATAAATACACCCCATCCCTTAGATCTCCCCATTCTGAAAATCTCTATCAAAAATTCTCTTAAAATTCTCTAAATTCAAGAAGAGTTTAGGCTAGTCAAGTGGAGTTAGCGATCGACTTCATTCCGTTAAAGACCGGAACCTTTTCGCGACGATACCACGATCCCCGAAGGCTCCTCCTTCTACTTTTCCTACCTTGTTAACGCTTCAAAGCCGTAAGTCCCTATTCTTCCCTTTCATTTCAACTCACATCGCATTCTAAAATCATATCAATATAGTGGAGTTAAGCTTAAAATCTTGTCTTTTAAACACTTTTATCAATTGAAATAGGTCAAATAAATTATACCAATCATCTAACATCACTTCTAAACATTGTTCACATTATTTACTTTTTATTGTTAACGCTTCAAAACCGTAAGTCCCTATTCTTCTCTTTCATTTCAACTCACATCGCATTCTAAAATCATATCGATAAAGTGGAGTTAAGCTTAAAATCTTGTCTTTTAAACACTTTTATCAATTTAAAATAGGTCAAATAAATTATACCAATCCTCTAACATCACTTCAAAATATTGTTCACATTATTTACTTTTTATGTAGTTAAAATTTCATGTGAAATAAAAACATATCGAACACTTTTCATATAAATACCATGAACTTTAAAAATACCCTTTTATTCGATAATTAGCATATATACCTCTAGAAAACTTACGGGGTAATGACCTACCCCATCATATACACTACGGTTTCATAGCACGAAGTTTTTGGATGTATGGTTAATTTAAAGAATACGGGTTTTCAATAAAATACCATCGCTTTTACAAATAAATGTTTTAATCGATATTTTTGGATCCTTTGCAATTGCGTCTCTACAACTCTTTTAGAGAAACTTATCTACGGATTGTGCGGGTTATCGCATGTCCTTAGGATAGTAGAGTGAGATATAGAACTCCTCACGGAGAATTCGATCTCGAAAGAAAATAAAAATACGATTTAAAGAATACGACTTTTTCTAAATCAAATTAAAACTTTGAAAAAATTATATAAAATTATGAATCCGTATTTTCAATAAAAATAAATTGTGAAAAAAAATCTTTTTAAAGGAAAGATTAAATTTTTAATAAAATACCGCCAAATTTACAAAAGTAGTAGTTTTCATTAAAATACCATAAACTTTAAAAAAAAATAGGTTTTATCGCTAAAATACCACTAAAATTAAAATACATGTTCATAAAAAAACTCTTAATAATATAAATCACCCTTGAGCTTTATTTTTTAAACAAGATTAAAATATTTTTCATAAAATCCCCTCGAGAAATGCAAACAATATAAATACAAGGTAAACAACAATAATAAATATTTAAGGACTCTAAATTAATATAGGTTTAAGCGGTATCATTTCTCTTGAGCCCTAGAGAGCCGGAGAAAGTGAGTGCTTGCCTGTTCAGGTTAGACAACACCGCAAATTAACAGAATTATCAATGGTAATTATCTTGAAAAAAGACACAAATCATGCCGTCCATGTGCAGTAGTTGTCCGATTACTTCCGAACTTAAAAATTTCCACAGTTAAATCAATTTACAAGAAATGTCTATAATTCGAATCCAAACTTGAATTTAAACTCGAACTCTAATCAAACTCAAATCTAAACTTGAATGTGAACCCGAAATCAATCTACTCGACAAACTTGACTCGACCCAGAATTGCAATTGACATGACTGGTATTCTACTCGACTTACTCGACTTCATTCTTCAAATTTTGTAATCTATGGTTTCGATCAATACATGTTGTAAATCAACCAATCAAATTAATTAAGGATATCTTACAGTTATAATATATATTATACTCAGGGTGTTTGGTATAGTTTCTTATATGAATCCAACGGAGTTTCGGGAGTCCCGTATTAACCTATTATTTATATTTACTCGAATCTCAGTCGGGTCAACTCCTCTACAGTTTGGAGTCCCGTTACTAAAACATGAAATGGGCCCGTGTTTCCTTACTCCTGAGGCCCCACTCTTGAACTCCTGAATACTTTTACGGTTGCATTGACATTCACACTTGGAACTTAACGTTAACATAATAATCATATAGAGACCTATAGTACATATACCATGATCAATTACATATACTCTTACTCGACATATACATTATTCATGATTATTCTATAGTTGTCACCTTCACTTTTACTCTATTTTTGGGACTTACCGAACGCTAGTTCGCTGAAGGGAATTCCACCCATCTTTGTTTTTTTAGAATGTTTGTCAGATACCGAGGAGGTAGATGCTACAGAGGAGGAGTACGGTCAGATCGTGGCTCAGGCTTTAGACTAGCTACTTTTTCAGCTTATGTATGCCACCTGTTTAGGCATTTTCTTTTATAGTATTTACATTTTCAGTTGAACTCATGTATCTGTAAAAATTTCAAGTTTGAACGCAAATAAAGATGTTTGTTGAAAATTATACAGTCTCCATTTATTCTTGTATTGTGTATTATTGTTTCAATACGCTTAGTATATTTATTTAGAGAATGACCTTCTCTGAATAAATATGCCACGAGCTTGCCACGTCATCGTTTCCGTCTACTAAGAAGCGGGGCGTACTGGTTTTATTGGTGGCCCATGCAGATCAGTTCTACATGAAGTCGTAAATAATATACCATAAGAATTAATGAATTCGACAAACATTTACATTTCTTGCATTTCAAAATTCCTTGAATCTATCCTAATCTGTCCTTTATTTTAAGGTGATGGACTCTCCGAACAATACTAGCACCAACATCAACGACAACACTTCACCGTCTACTCTACCACCACCACCTACTGTTGCAGCACCTATCAATGAGCAAACGGTACTTCTTGAGACTATCAAGAGCTTATTGGAGGGATAGAAGGAGCAGACAACTCTCATACACTAAGGACTGGCTCATCCTGAGGCGGAGGCACCCGGAGTTGAGTAGTTTCAGGCACTCCACCCAAAGAACTTCTAGAGTAAGAAGAGCCCGCTTGAAGCAAAAGAATGGGCTCAGGCGATTGAGGATGACCTGGCAGCGGCTCAAGTGCCAGATATAGTTTGGGTAAGAGTTTCTAAGTTGCAACTGCCTGATAATGTCAGGGTATGGTGGAAGGCATAGGAGAGCCGTCTCGCACAACCAATAGAGTGGAAGACATTTCGAGTCCTCTTTGATTCCAAGTACTTTCCGGAGACTGCCCGCTTTGATATAGAGCAGCAATTTATCCATTTACAGTAAGGATCGATGTGGGTCAAGTCTATGGATGAATATGATGTTGAGTTTATCATGCTCGGCAGGTAAGATATAGCCTCAAGTTGAAATTTTCCTATCTTACTTACAACACTGCTAACACAAGATTGTAACAGGTTCGCCGTGCACCTCATTCCTACTACTGAGATCCGGGCACGATGATTCTAGTAGGGGTTGGACCGTGAAATCCAAGTTACACTCGCTACATGGGATTTCCCAACCCACGAGCTTGCTTTGAAGGCTGCCCGATGCTATGAGGTAGTTGTGAAGAAGAAAGGAAGACCGCAGTCGGCCAGTGTAAAACGCACTTTACACCGGATCGCAGGAGGGGCCTCTTCCAGGACAGCTTTCAACAGACCATCTCGGAGGCCAGGAGGTTCGTTCGCCAACAACAGGCCAGACTTTTGCAGCTACTGCAAAAGAACATGGCATTTAATGAAGAACTGTCGAAGGGCGGACAACTTGTGCTTGATCTGTGGGTCCTCTACTCATACTATCGGAGCATGCCCCCAGAACCGAGGGACTAATAAACCTCCCTCTAGACCAGCGATCCAAACCCCTCCTACTCAGTTAGCTCTACCAACACCAACTCCCCACACCCAGACCGCTCAATCTCAGCATCGAGTGTTTAACCAGGCACAGAGAAAGGTGCCGCGACGCTAAACATTCACCATGTTGGTCGAAGAGGCCGATGCTACGAGTCAGGTTATCACCGGTAAATCTCTTCCATGTTCCTTTTCAAGTTATTTCAATTCCTAGCCATCTTATATTTGTTATACTTAAACCTGTCCCATGTGACTTAGATACAATCTTAGTAGCCACGCTACTTGCACTCGCGCTCTTCGACATTGGGGCATCGCATTGCTTCATGTCGCAACGGTTCGTAAGAACTCATGCAATCCCAGTTAAGCTGCTCGTACCCAGTTGGAATGTCAGTTTAAGGAACAGCGTTCTAAAATCAACATTGGGATACGATCTATGTCTAGTGGTCGTCTGCAGTCGAGAATTCTATGAGGACTTCAAGATACTGGACATACCGAATTTCAACGTAGTATTGGGAAAGGACTGGCTGGGAACTTTCTTCGCTACTATCGACTGTCGCCAAAAGAGGGGTAGTGTTTTAAATACCAGATCACCCAATGTTCTATTTCAAAAGTGGAGATCGGAATTTGGAGCCTAGCATCTACCGAGCAAAACCAAAGAAGGCAGAGATTGCAGTATTGCAAGCGGAAGGATTGAAGCCAGAGGTCGTTGGAGAGTTCGATGATGTTTTCCCTGAAAATATATCAGGTTTTCCTCCCAATCGAGCTCTTGAATTCAGTATTGATTTGCAACCCGGCGCACAACCAATAATCAAAACTCCATATCGACTAAGTCCGGAGGGATTAAAAGAGATCCGTATTCAATTGGACGAACTCCTGAATAAAAGTTGGATCAGACCCAGTATTTCAAGTTGGGGATCTCTGGTGCTCCTGGTAAAGAAGAAGGAAGGTACCTACCGAATGTGCATGGATTATAGAGCACTAAATGAAATAACGATTAACAAGTATCCACTACCTTACATCGATGACCTTTTCGATCAGCTGGGTGGATCTTGTATCTTTTCAAAGCTAGATTTTTGTTCGGGTTATCATCAGGTAAAGGTCAAGGAGTCCGACATTACGAAGATGGCGTTTAGGACTCGTTATGACCACTATGAATATCTCTTAATACCATTTGGAGTGACTAATGCACCAACCATTTTTATGAACCTGATGAACCAAGTTTTTCGAGAGTACTTAAACATGTTTGTTGTTATCTTCATTGACGACATCCTGATATATTCAAAGAATCGAAAAGAGTATGCCGAGCACTTACGCATTATCTTGGAGATATTACGACAACACCAGCTCTACGCCAAGTACAGCAAGTGTGAATTTTGGCTAGATCAAGTCGGATTTCTCGGACACATCGTTTTAGGACAAGAAATCTCTATGGATCCAGCTAAGGTGTCAGCTGTCAGCGAATGGCCGACACCAAAGTCAGTTAAAGATATAAGAAGTTTTCTGGGCTTAGCAGGATATTATAGATGATTCATTGAAGGATTTTCAAAGATCGCAGCATCCCTGACCAAGCTTACATGTAAATACGAAGCATTCGTATGGTCAGAAGCATGTGAGAAGGTTTTTGTAGAACTCAAATCGAGGTTAACCTCTGCATCTATTCTTGTAATACCGAATTGATCTGGCGGATTCGATGTACATTGCGTTGCGTCCGGTAAAGAATTAGGATGTGTTCTACACCAGCATGAAAGGGTTGTGGCTTTTGCATTAAGACAGCTAAAGGTCCATAAGCGCAACTATCCAACATATGATCTGGAACCGGCAGTCGTGGTCTTTGCACTCAAGATTTGGCGTCACTACTTTTTGGGAGAACGAGTGGATATATACACCGGCCACAAAAGTCTGAAGTATGTATTTACTCAGAAGGAAATCAGCATACGTCAGAGAAGATGGCTAGAACTTATGGCGGACTTTGACATCAACCTACGGTATCATCCTGAAAAGGTGAACGTAGTTCCTGATACACTTCACCAACCTTTAACAATGAATCTCACTGCTCAGTGGAGACTATAGCAAGAACTGCACGGATTAGATATTGAAGTAGTTATACTAGGTAATGCTTCATCATTGATGAGCTTACAAGTCCAATCTACTCTTGTCAATCAGATCAAGGCAGTTCAAGCAAATGATGCCAAGCTACAAAAGATCCGAGAACAAGTAGAGAGTGATCTTCGAACTGACTACATCATCCATGAAGATGGATCTTTACGGTATGAGAGCCGTTTATGCGTGCCATTCGGCCCTGTTCGAGAAGAGTTGATGAAAGAAGTTCACAACTCTCCTTATTTTGTACACCCCGACGGCACGAAAATGTACAAGGATCTACGGAAACACTACTGATAGCATGGAATGAAGCGCGAAGTGGTAAGGAGCATAGCAAAGTATTTAGTATGTCAGCAAGTGAAAGCTGAACATCACAGAACTGCAGGTCTACTTCGGTTGTTACCAATCTCAGAATGGAAATAGCAGTACATTACCATGGACTTCGTAACTGCTCTCCCTCGCAGCACGAAGGGTAACGAAGCAATCTGAGTTATTGTGGATAGACTCACCAAGTCGGCTTACTTTATTCCATTCAGAGTTGACCAGTCAACCGAGACGTTGGTAAGGAAGTACATGGAGGTGACTAGAAATCTAAAATGAGATTTAATCCTTCAAGATGTATCTACTTATCTTGAAACCCATAAATTTATGCAAGAGATTGTGAGATTACCTAGGGCACTTGTTTGCATCGTCTCCGATCGAGATACTAGATTCCGATCCCAATTTTGGCAGAGTCTTCAAACTAGCCTGGGAACGAGTCTGAATTTCAGCACGGTGTATCATCCACAAACAGACGGACAGTCTGAGCGAACTATTTAGATCTTTGAAGACATGTTGAGAGCCTGTACGCTAGACTTCGGAGGTTCGTGGGAAGATCACCTGCACCTTGTGGAGTTTTTATATAACAACAGCTACCAGCCAAGCATTGGGATGGCACCATTCGCAGCACTGTACGGACGAAAGTGTCATTCCCGCTGAGTTAGGACGACGTTGGAGATCTTGAACTTTTTAGACCAAAGATGATCGTAGAAACTGTGTTAGTAGTTCGCACGATCAGGAAGAAGATGCACATAGCCTATAACCGACAGAAGCATTGGGAAGATGCAAAGCGTCGACACCTGGAGTTTCAACCCGGAGAGCATGTGTTCCTAAAGATCTCTCCGAATAAAGGAGTGATACGTTTTGGTAAGAAGGGTAAACTCGGTCCTAGGTACATCGGACCGTTCGACATACTCGAACGAGTTGGAGAAGTGGCATACCGTTTAGCACTACCACCCTCATTGGAAGGAGTGCACAATATGTTCTGCATATCCCAGCTACGATGATATGTGAGCGACCCCAGCCACATACTTGATTACTCAGAGATCACTATACAGATCGATCTGACTTGCGAGCAGTAACCAGTCGAGATTTTGGATCGAAAGGTGCGGAACAAGGAGTTGAACTTAGTTCGAGTGATGTGGAGAAAGGATTCGCCAGGAGAATCAACATGAGAGCGTGAAGACGATATGCGTTTACGATACCCTTAACTTTTTGAAAATTAGTCTCTATGTAAATTTCGAGGAAGAAATTTTTATAAGGAAGGTAGAATGTAACGACTCTGAAATCTCTGTATAAAATTAACTTGTTTAATTTATAGAAAGGGTATTTCAACCTGATATGGAGCTATAAGTTATTTTTATTCAATAAAAGTAAGAAGCAACTTATAGCTTACTGGTAAAGGCTCTACACTGTTGTGACATAGCCAGTGTGTTCGATTTCCATCAGTCCCAATTATTTTTAATATTTTTCTTTTTAACTTTTCGAAAGCCCAAGAGTTGCACATGCAATACACGGAGAATCGAAAATTTTTAGAAAAATCAAACGGGATAAATGAGGAGTTAACAAAGAATAATACCCATGCCTAAAGCCTAGAGCCACGTGGCACAAATCCAACCGCCGGAATTGCCCCTTTGGCTGCTACCGACGGCTAAGATGAGGCCAAATGCCTCCGTGCTTCGCTCACACATCCCTTTGACTCTCCTCTACTCCTCTATAATATTTGATTACCCTGAATTAAACCAAAGACCCTTCATTTCCCTCATTAATTCTATTTTAATTCAAATCCTTTATTCACACACCCTCACTTCTACACTATAAATACACCCCATCCCCAAGCTATCCCCATTCAGAAAATCTCTATCAAAAATTCTTTCAAAATTTTCTAAATTCAAGAAGAGTTAAGGTTGGTCAAGTGGAGTTAATGATTGACTTCATTCCGTTGAAGACCGGAGCCTTTTCCCGACGATACCACGATCCCCGAAGGCTTCCCCTCCCGCTTTTCCTACCTTGTTAACTCTTCAAAACCGTAAGTCCCTATTCTTCCTTTTCATTTCAACTCACATCGCATTCTAAAATCATATCGATAAAGTAGGTTAAATTTAAAATCTTGTCTTTTAAACACTTTTATCAATTGAAATAGGTCAAATAAAGTATACTAATTCTCTAACATCACTTCAAAATATTATTAACGTTATTTACTTTTTATGTAGTTAAAATTTCATTCGAAATAAACACATATCGAACACATTTCATATAAATACCATGAACTTTAAAAGTACCATTTTATTTGATAATTAGCATATATACCTCTAGAAAACTCACAGGGTAATGACCTACCCCATCACATACACTACGGTTTCATAGCATGAAGTTTTTGGATGTATGGCTAATTTAAAGAATACGGTTTTTCAATAAAATACCATCGCTTTTAAAAATAAATGTTTTAATCGATATTTTTGGATCCTTTTCAATTGCGTCTCTACAACCCTTTTAGGGGAACCCATGTACGGATAGTGCGGGTTATCGCATGTTCTTAGGATAGTAGAGTGAGATACAAAACTACTCACGGAGAATTTAGTCTCGAAAGGAAATAAAAATACGATTTAAAAAATACGACTTTTTCTAAATCAAATTAAAACTTTGAAAAAATTATATAAAATTATGAATTTGTATTTTCAATATAAAAAATTGTGAAAAAAATATCTTTTTAGAGGAAAAATTAAATTTTTAATAAAATACCGCCAAGTTTATAAAAGGAGTAGTTTTCATTAAAATACCGTAAACTTTTTTTAAAAACTAGGTTTCATCACTAAAATACCACTAAAATTAAAATACATGTTCATAAAAAAACTCTTAATAATATAAATCACCCTTGAGGTTTATTTTTTAAACAAGATTAAAATATTTTTCATAAAACCCTATCGAGAAATGCAAACAATATTAATACAATGTAAATAACAATAATAAATATTTAAGAACTCTAGATTAATATAAGTTTAAGTAGTATCATTTCTCTTAAGCCTCAGGGAGCCGGAGAAAGTGAGTGTTTGCATATTCAAGTTAAACAACACTGTAAATTAACGGAGTTATCAATGACAATTGTCTTGGGAAAAAAACACAAATCCTACCGTACATATGCAGCAGTTGTCCCATTACTCCCGAACTTAAGAATTTCCACAGTTAAATATATTTTAAAAAATTGTCTATAACTCGAATCTAAACTTGAATTTAAACCCGGACTCTAATCAAACTCGAACCTAAACTTGAATGTGAACTTGAAATCAATATACTCGACTAACTTGACTCGACCCAGGATTGCAATTGACATGACTTTGTTTACCCCAATCAGAGCAAAGCTCTGTTCAAATTCCAAGATGGGAAATGAAGCAACGCTTCTGTTTCCTCCAATCAGAGCAAAGCTCTGTTTTAAAAATTCAAATTTTAAAGGAAGCAACGTTTCAGATGACTTGCGCTCTGCGCTGCGCGATACGTGTCAGCGCAGCTGCGCTAGCGCTCTGCGCTGCGCGACACGTGTCAAGCGCAAGTGCGTGTTCACACTATAATATTGTATTATTATATTCTCCATTCTTATTCGTTTTATAAATAAACGGGTGCTTTTGACGCATGTCTGCTACATATTACAGGTTACAGGTTCTTGGATCTAAAACAGTGAAAACGATGAAAAGATGATGCAAAAGTGGACTTTGACCAACAAACAGAAGACTCTTGATCAAGCCTACATCAAAGATAAAATTCACAAAGTACAAGGCAATGCAAGGTCTAAGATTATAAAGCGAACGGTTAAAAGTCCACCGCAATTATTCACCGGAGATCTGGAAGAAACATAGAAGCTATTTTAATAAAAGAACCAAATAATAAGGAAGCCCAAAGACAGAAGAGCCTACAAAGGAAATTTCAAGGCCCGATAATTTCAAGGCCCAATACTTCCTTTTAAAGAGACAGTGACATAAAATTTTACCAAAGCTTGAAGTCTACTTTGACTAGGTCTTCCTAAGGATATTTTGGTAAATGTAGACATGCGAATCAATTGTAACCTAGGGTTTCTATATCCTATAAATAGAATCCCAAATCATTGTATTCTTTTCATGCCTTCTTTTAATAATAAATTCCAAAATTCTTTATGGAGAGCATCGGTGCCTCTCTTCAATTCAGAAATTCAGATCTGACAACCCTGCGTTGATGATTGGAGAAATGCATCTGTAAGTAGATTTAATTCCTTGCCCTAGTTTAGATTTCAATTCTTTGCCCTGGGTAGATTTATTTCCCTGCCGTAGATAAATTGTTTAGAGTTAGCTTTGGGGAAGGATTTTGAGAAATGAGATCTCTCATCCCTTTCTTACCCATAATATATTTTCAATAACACTCCATGCATACACGCACACAGCGCGCCCTACGGCACCCTATCCCTCGAGGTAGCGGTGATACCGTAGTGTAAAGGCCCGGTTGCGCGTGTTGTCCATGGAGGTTAGGGTAAGGATCTCTAAAGGAAGGACAAGAACCTAGAGGAAGGAACACCTTCCCGAATGGATCTAATCTCCTTTATTGATAATTACCATAACTCCTCATAGATCTTCATTCGGGTATAGAAAGCGTTGAGATTTACTTGCATTTCCAAACCATCCCTAAACCTAACCCTAGCAAGACTAGATCTAGATAATCGTAGATAGAATAATTTAGGTTTTTAGATTTAATAACCAATCCGAACATCCTTCGGAATTAACTCGTTAGCGCGACTAGGAGATTCACAACATCCCTATGGACCGACCCGTATTCACCAGCTAGCTTCATGTGACGCCGTTCTTGATTGTGGTTAATAGAAATAGTTTTTGACATACAAATCAAATGGCGCCGTTGCCGGGGATGGCGTGTTATTTCCTTTTTGCAATTTCGGCTTAATCAAAATTAAAAAAATCATAAAAATCTGAAAAATCACAAAAAAAAATATAAAAATATATCATCTGTTATTTTTGGAAAGGGTACTTTGTTGTTTGAATCTTGCAGGATATACAATCGAGACGGATCTGGAAATTTCCAGAAAGCGAAACAAGAAGAGCCGCGGAGATCTGGAGAGCAAAAAAAAAACCGGTGCCGAAGTGACCAACCGGCGGCGGTTCCGCGGTCTCAGGGTGCTTTTTGCAGCGGTTCCGCGGTGGGGGTGAGGGATCGGTTCCCCAAAAAAGTCTGAAGCACGGTTAAAAAAAAAACTCTGTAAGTCCTTTGTTTCTTCTCTGTAAATCTTGATATATCTTCTGTAAATTTGCCTGCTGGATTTCTTTGCGCTTAAAAATCTTCCCCCTTCCAAATAATAAATCTTGTGCAGGATTCGTTGTGCTATACTTAAAATAATAATTGATTGCAAGTGATCTTTTCTGATTTGCATATCCTTAATCTTTTTGCTAAAAATATCTTTCCAAATAAAGAGCAAGCGGAAAAAGGAAAATTTTAATTAGAAAACTTGCAAACCTTGAAATTCACAAAAAAGATTTGATTGCAAGTGATTTACTATTTTGCATATCTTTAATCGGATTTTAAAGGGCTTTTGACCAATTCAGATTGGGTGGGGATTTCATCACCCTTCCCAGGACCCCAGAAATCACATAAAGCATTTGCATTGACCAATCTTTAATTTAAAAATACTAGACTCAGCCCTAAGGACTTCGAGCTCAATAGGACAGAAGACTAGTTATAGGCATCGACCGTTTATCCTAACCTGACTTTGCGGTGTCTAGGCAAGTGTGTCTAAGGCAAGTGGTTACTTAATTAGGACCGCTACTTGTAGCGGGGAGCCTCCCACTTACCTGGCACTTACCTGGCCGCAATTGGCGGTGAAGAGGCGGTTTGAGGTCCTATTTCTAGCCCTTTCGAACAATTAGGAGTTGTCTAGCTGACCTAGGTGACCCTAGATCTAGGCCTGATTGTGCATTTTTGGTTGATCGAAAGTGTGTCTTAGCTCTTTTCTCGAAAATCTTTTTGCAAACAGTTCTAAATAAAGAGAAAAAGGAAAAAGGAAAAAGGAAATTTTTTTATAAAAACTTGCAAAATTTTGTAAGAAATCCTTGCACCCCACTTACACCCATCTTCTTTCTCTTCTCTTTCTGACAACATGGGTACCCCACATCACAAATCTCTTGCCGAACTTTGGTATCCCGAACCTAACTTTGCTTCGTACGTTAATGTGTTCGGTCAATTTAAAGACGATCCCTCCGTGCCCAAAATATCTTTGAGAGATCAAATAGAAGCGTCTAGGAGAAACAGTTTTACTTTATAACCCACTTTGTGTCAACCAAGTCAACCTTTACCACTTTCATATGTTGATACCACTTATTCAAGTCCTTCTATCACTCCTAAGCCATGTCCATTGCTGAGCATATTGCTCAATCTCGTAGCCGATCTTTCATCCCTCTCCACACATCTAGTTCTAGGGATCAAAAAGTCCATTCACCTTTTTATCCACATGTTGACAAACCATCCAATTCCTACCAGTCCTATCCGACTTTCCCACCTTCACTAGACCCTGTTTCTACACAACCTTTTGGGAGTTTCACGTATCCAAACAATTTCGAATCTTTTACCGAAACCCCTTCACCACCCATGTCTAGTTTGGAACAGTCGTTGCAAGCTTATATTTTAGCAACAAACAAAATGGTTAGGAATGTGAAAGCGTCCGTGGCCACCCTTATGCAACCTAGTGAACCGGTAGCTAGTTTCCAACTAGCTCCAAATTTTCCAATGTATGAGGAGGAGGTTGTACAGAGTGAGAATTTGAGAGGATTTCCAAATCAAACCTACCCTTACCCAATTGAAGCCTACAACTCCGGTTTTCCATCGATTGTTCCAAATGATTCACCAGTTGAAAATAAAAACGAGTTGTGTGATTTTGTAGTGTTTGATTTGTCAAATTGTGAAGAACCCCTTTCAAGTGAAACAGCACCTAATCCGTTTGACCTTTACACTTCCACTCTAGAACCTATATTGATAAACATCCATGCTTTTGAGGAAGTGTCTAAGAAAATTGATTTTCACTTGATTGAGGATATAGACGCCGGGAATATTTCGGATGATGAACCTATTGATTTGATTGATATTATATGTCCAATTCATTATCCCGAGTCATTAAATGTTTCTCCCGAACCTCATATGCGTCTTGATTTTGATGATAATGGCATGGATGGGTTGAATTTTGAGGAGAATTCTGAGGATAGTATTGAGGAGAGTTTTGAGGATCATATTGAGGTTGAACCATTTTTGTTTGATGTGTCGGATTTTCCAATTCATCCTCCCGAACCTTTAATTGTTATATCACCCTCACTCCTTTCCATCGTTCCGACCACGCTCGAAGACTGTGAGTTTGAAAAAATTTCTTTCGAATCTGACACAGTTCTCACTAACGATAACACTTACAAGTGTTTCACTTTTTCGGACAATGTTGATGACTCACCGCCCGAGTTTGAGTCTTTTACATTTTCAGATGAGTTAGTTGAACCATCAGACTCGGTTGCTTACAGTTGTTTCGAACCATTAATGGAATCTTTTAAGTTCGAGACAGTTTACTACGGTGAGAATGATACTATCCCTAATTCACTCCCTTTCGTCCTTCCTAGTGTTCCGACCGTACATGAGACCGTTACGCTTTCATCTCCAATACCAAGTTCGGCGTACCCATGTTTTCTTGCGAATCTTGAGGGATTTGACCCCATTTCACGACGAGTTGATAGGTTAGCACAATCAGTTTTCACACTTCGGTCATCACAAATTGCGCTAATTTATTTACTCGATTTACACCCTCATGATCGCGCGACCCTTCTTTCTCATTTCCGCCCTTCTTCTCCTCCACCGAGACCATATTCCACTCTTCTTTCCACACGGTCTCGTGTGCTTCCCATCTCTTTTCTTTCCACTCCATTCTTTCACCAACTCGACCATTACCACGATAAGAATTTTGAATGGTTGGTGCTAACCTTTGGCTTATGTAAGGCCAAGCTTAAGTTTGGGGGGAACCTTTACATATATGTATATATATTTTTTGTTTTCTTTTTCTATAAAAAATTAAAAAAAAATTTCAAAACATTAAAAAATTTATTAATAAATAAACAGGGGAGTGCCAGCATTTTGACCCTCTTGGTGTAGCATGACAGTGAGGACACTGTCAAGTTTAAGTTTCGGGGTATGCTCGGTACGTCTTCTTCCTTCGCATTCATATGTATATTTTTGTATTTGCATATTTATTTGAAAACCCATAAAAATTGAAAAATTTTGAAAAATTATAAAAATTAATGTATTCAATTTTGGCCTAATTAACTTGAGTTTGACAAAATGTTAACTAGCTAGGAACAACTAGATCTTAAACTTAGTAAATTAAAAACCCTAAAAATAACCTTCCTTAAAGTTTAGCGGTAGAAAGTATAGGTCCTTATAGTTTATTTAGAAATAGGCAAATTTTGAGTTCAGTTCTTGGGCTAAGTCGAAACAAAGGAAAAGTATTGATATTTTATTAGAGTATAAGTTTGAAAAATAATTCCTAGCTTAAATCTAGATTCTGAAAATGTATACCCTACAAATTGCACAATCACGCACCTTGAAACTTGGAATAGTAGAAGAGACCTTGAAATACTCTTATCTAAAGTCCTTAGTACAATGAAAATAAAAGAAAAAAAAAGTGAATAAAGAAAAAAAAATGAACACTGGTTTTTGTAATTACTTAAGGCTGTAAAATTAGAAAAATATTTAGCGAGGGTGCTTCATCACCTAGTGCCTTAGACCAACTGGTTTGGGAGTCACTGCTAAAAAGCCTCGGGTGTTGCAAGACTAGGAATTATGCTTTAAAGTGCGAACACATTTTGTAATCGGCCGTTGGTACCTCAAGAAATATTAACGATCGCATGAAGGATGTGTAGGCAAAAATTCAATTAAAAATTCACCAATTAAGAAGTGCTTTGGACAATGGACGAGAGTATGATTGCTTGATTTGAATTTCCAAGTGTAGGGGTGACTTATACACACACGTGGGGATATGTGATTGGAGTTTAGATGAGAGAAAGGGATGAAGAATAGAACTTGTATCTTTAATAGAGTTGATAGAAATTCCTAAGTGGAGATGGAACCCTAGAAGGAAAACTTAAGAGATACCGAAAGCTAAGTAAGTCTATAGAACATACATAATCTTAAGTTAGATGATAGGGAAGTATGAAGAATATGGGTGGATAATTTACGAGTCAAAGATAATAGAATTCCTTGTTAGAAAACCTAATTGGAGAACAAAAGTCAATAGGCCGAGTTGATAGGATTTTGTGGGTAGTATCCGCTGAAAACCCTCAGGAGACAACACTCCTCCTACTAGGGACACCTAGAGGTTTAAAGGCTTGTTGCACGTGCTCAGTGCAATCGCGTATCCCTGCGAAAGTGTGGTTAGGATTTTAGTGAATAAAAATAAGTTTGCTCGAGGACGAGCAAAAGATAAGTTTGGGGGTGTTTGTTCACACTGTAATATTGTATTATTATATTCCCCATTCTTATTCGTTTTATAAATAAACAGGTACTTTTGACGCATGTCTGCTACATATTACAGGTTACAGGTTCTTGGATCTAAAACAGTGAAAACGATGAAAAGATGATGCAAAAGTGGACTTTGACCAACAAACAGAAGACTCTTGATCAAGCCCATATCAAAGATAAAATTCACAAAGTACAAGGCAATGCAAGGTCCAAGATTATAAAGCGAACGGTTAAAAGTCCACCGCAATTATTCACTGGAGATCTGGAAGAAACATAGAAGCTATTTTAATAAAAGAACCAAATAATAAGGAAGCCCAAAGACAGAAGAGCCTACAAAGGAAATTTCAAGGCCCGATAATTTCAAGGCCCAATACTTCCTTTTAAAGAGACAGTGACATAAAATTTTACCAAAGCTTGAAGTCTACTTTGACTAGGTCTTCCTAAGGATATTTTGGTAAATGTAGATATGCGAATCAATTGTAACCTAGGGTTTCTATATCCTATAAATAGAAGCCCAAATCATTGTATTCTTTTCATGCCTCCTTTTAATAATAAATTCCAAAATTCTTTATGGAGAGCATCGGTACCTCTCTTCAATTCAGAAATTCAGATCTGACAACCCTGCGTTGATGATTGGAGAAATGCATCTGTAAGTAGATTTAATTCATTGCCCTAGTTTAGATTTCAATTCTTTTCCCTAGGTAGATTTATTTCCCTGCCGTAGATAAATTGTTTAGAGTTAGTTTTGGGGAAGAATTTTGAGAGATGAGATCTCTCATCCCTTTCTTACCCATAATATATTTTCAATAGGACTCCATGCATACACGCACACACCGCGCCCTACGGCACCCTATCTCTCGACGTAGCGGTGATACCGTAGTGTAAAGGCCCGGTTGCGCGTGTTTTCCATGGAGGTTAGGGTAAGGATATCTAAAGGAAGGACAAAAACCTAGAGGAAGGAACGCCTTCCCGAATGGATCTAATCCCCTTTATTGATAATTACCATAACTCCTTATAGATCTTCATTCGGGTATAGAAAGCGTTGAGATTTACTTGCATTTCCAAACCATCCCTAAACCTAACCCTAGCAAGACTAGATCTAGATAATCGTAGATAGAATAATTTAGGTTTTTAGATTTAATAACCAATCCAAACACCCTTCGGAATTAACTCGTTAGCGCGACTAGGAAATTCACAACATCCCTGTGGACCGACCCATACTCACCGGCTAGTTTCATGCGACGCCGTTCTTGATTGCGGTTAATAGAAATAGTTTTTGACATACAAATCAATGCGCTTGCGCCAACTGTGCCAGCATTTAAACAACAAAATTCTGGAAAAATCTTTCTAATCTTGTTAAAACAAGAAAATTATCTTCTGTAAAACAGAGGCCCTAGGATCAAAGATCCAACGGTGGGGAAATATTCCCAGATCAATCAGAGAAAGATCTCTGTAACCAACCTAACAAACTCATTGGCCCTATATAAAGGCCCCTAGACTCCAAGTCTAAAAAATACACAGAGATAGAGATACAAAGAGCTCTTCTAAAAACTTTGAGAAGAATTCAAAGAGAAAGGAAAAAAAAGGTAAACCTTTGAACAAAAGAAGAATTTCTTCTAAAAAGATCAATGATCTAATAACAAGATCAAGATCTTGGATTAAAAAAAAGAGAAAAAAGATCAAAAAGAAGGTCTAATTGAAAAAAAGATAAAACAGAACTAATTTACTTCATTGATTAGATCTTTTGATCTATATAAAGGCATTGCCTTTTGATGAACCATCGGTTCTTGAAACTTGAGGTAGAACCTCTAAAAAGATTCTTTTTTTTTATCTAAATTAGATCAAGATGTGCTCTGCGCTACTGTACAGTGCCCTGCACTCCTAATTTGCGCTGTTGCGCTCTTGGATTGGCGCAAGTCACCAGAGCGCGCCATGTGTCAGCAGCGCACTGCGCTAACAGACTTGCGCTCACCAGAGCGCGCCACGTGTCAGCAGCGCACTGCGCTAACAGACTTGCGCTCACCAGAGTGTCACTTCCGCATCAGTTTGCGCCTTGCGCTCCTCAATCGGCGCAAAGCGCCTGACAAGCAACGTGGCGCGCTGTCAGACCATTGAATGCTCTGCTTTATTAAAGAAAAGGGACAGAGCCCAATTAAAAAGGCCTAATAGGCCAAAATAAATTATATGCATTTAATTAAAAAGCCCAATGCTGTGCATTATTTTAAAAGGGGGGCAGAGCCCAAGCAAAGGCCTAAACAAGCCAATCATGAACAAAATGTTAAACATTTTCAAATGGACTTAACCCAATTCTGGTCGTAAGTCCTCAAATTAAATTGAACTGAGCACGACTGCTCTTTCAAATCAATTTACACCCGGTTCAAGGGTACATCTCTGAACTCCTCTTATATTCGTCATTGTAATCCCTCAACGTCGTCAGAGAGGTGACGGGTCCCGACAACCATACATTGATACGGACTGTGGGGTCCTTAAACTCATGGACTAATGCGTCATTAAACCAATATAGACCCCAAAATGGGAACGACGGACCACCATGTCCCTAAACTGGTAATACGGATTGTGGGGTCCTTAAACTCATGGACTGATGCGTCCTTAAACCAATATTCGTCCCCAAAATAGGAATGATGGACCACCATGTCCCTAAACTGGTAATACGGACTGTGGGGTCCTTAAACTCATGGACTAATGCATCCTTAAACAAATATTCGTCCCCAAAATGGGAACGATGGACCACCATGTCCCTAAACTGGTAATACGGACTGTGGGGTCCTTAAACTAATGGACTAATGCGTCCTTAAACCAATATTCATCCCAAAAATAGGAATGCTGGACCACCATGTCCCTAAACTGGAAATTTACCACTATGTCCCTAAACTGGCAACGGACCACTATGTCCCTAAACTAGAACAATAGAGCCCCCAAATGCTCTTTTATCGGATCTAAACGATCCCGTTGAGTTGATCTTAGTCTCAAATTAGACTAACGTATCCTTACCAAACGTTTGAGTTGATCTTAGCCTCAAATATGGCTAACATATCTTCAGACCAAAACCCCAAACCCAAATCTAAGAAAATACGGATTTGGACTAATCCACGTCCTATGGGCGATGACATAAATTTGTCTCCGTATACAATCCACGGGCAACCACAAACAAAACAAACACCCACGACACGAAGTAAACATCTGGAGAAGGAGAAAGTTGTTACCGCGATGCGGTAGCGTAATTAACTGCAGGGGCTTGCGCCTGCAGGGAAGAGCGTCCCTACAATCAAAAATCCCTCAAGCGAGGGGGAATCTGACGAAGTCTGCTACATCGGCCGCATCTGTCTAAACCTTCGATACACGGTGCCATAAATCAACTTAGCATCTTCGGAGAGGTGGACGGGTAAAACCAAATAGTATCTGCCTCGAATCTCATGCAAGACGTCTCTACGTCGCGCCGTCATTCGGAGGGGAACAGATTCTGGCACGCCCGGTGGGACCTCTTCCTCTTTCCACTCCACACTTCGTGTGTCGTGTTCGCGAATGAATCGCGGTTTACTATGGTTGTCTGTGGATTCGAAGTACTTAGATTTGGCGTCTTGCTCCGTGCAGAAAATAAAAGATCAATGGCTTCAAACTGCACTACCTACAACTACAACTCTCACCATGTCCTTGCTAGAGGAGTGACTTACGGGCCCCGAGCGGCCTCCCTTTTCAAGATGCCAGTGGAGTAGGTGACTCAAGCCACCACTGGACTATTCTTCGGGACCATACTCCCACCGATGAGCTTCAATACCCCAATGACGTCGCAAGAAGCTCCAAAGAAGTCGGTCTTTGATCGGCTTACAACTATCGCGGCCCCTCTCAACGTGTCGCCCAACTCCACTGCCTCAGTTTTTAACAGACTAGGCCAGAGCTCCAACGGGCCCATGAAGAAGCCTGCAATACCAGAAGGCGTTATCCCAAAGCGGATAGCCATCCCTGCTCTCGTTCCAAGCGAAATCACCAAGGTTGCTTCCTCTACTTGGAAGTATGCTTTTGATAGGTTGGTCGTCCCCTCTCAACGGACGTCGGTCTTTAAAAGGCCGATACCAGAAAATTCTGACCAACACAGGGGGTATGAGGAGGTCACCCCTACGGCTAAACCAATTCCAATCGCGCGACATGCTTGCCGTCGCCACTGGCTCCGAGTGAGAAAAGCTGGGGGCAACTCCCCCTCTGGGCTAACTCCACCAGCCCTAGTGGTGGAAGTTGATACTGCTGTTCCAACTGGAAACAGCTTTGAGCTGCTTAATAGGGTGCGCAGAAACTCTCTTACTGCAGTGCTGAAGAGAACTCCTTCACCTGTGGAGAATGGTCCAGAGAAGAAGCTGGAGCAACCTCCTCAACGGCTGTCCTCTAAAATTTACAAGGTATGGCGTCAAGTCCAAAACTCCGTGATGGATCAAGACTATCTCCGCCGACAGAAAAAGATGAAAGTTCGGCAGGAGAAGGACTACTCCGTCAAGCCAGAGAAAGCAACAGCTGGCTGGGTGCCCACTGCAACGGCTCCCTCAACGTCAATCACTCAAAAGAAAAGGAGGCCGCAAAAAGCCCCTGTGAACATGGCGAACCGTAAAAGCGCTGAACACAAACGCCCCAAGTCTGGGGGCATGGTGGTGCACACTGTTTGTATGGCTTCCGGAAAGGAGGAAAGCCGTGCTTCGACGGGTCACCAACCGCTCACCCGATCCGTGACAAAAGCCCAGGAGTAGCAACAGAAGCTTCAGGAAATGATGACTGCAATGGCCGCACTCACCGGACCAAAAGAAAGCCCGAAGGCATTATCAGAGAAGCGTCACGAACAAGAAACCGATGCTGACTTCTTACGCAGAGTCTTCAAAAAGAAGGACAAAGAAGCCGCAGAGCAAGTGGCTAACATAAAGCAAATGGTGCTTCTCTTCCAAGATATGGTAGGGATGATGTTACAGCCAAATCCTTCAGCTGAAGACCCTCCAATCATTATTGAAGATGATAGAAGGGAGACATATAATCCTCCTCCGGCTCTTTCAACAGCCAAGGAGGAGACAATTTCCAAAGCTGCCCTGGATGACTATATAGCTCAACAAATATGAGTTCATCAGGCGAATGAAGCGGCTGGGCAAATTGTTAGAACCGGACGACCCTATCCGGGCTGGTATGACCAAATCAGTTACCCGCCGGGATATTCGATCCCTAAGTTTCATGTATATAAAGGGACGGGGAATCCACATCAGCATGTCGCTCAATTCAGAGCCTTATGTGGCAACACTGGAGGCGATGATAAATTGTTGCTTCGCCAATTCGTCGGCAGCTTAGCGGAAACGACCTTCGAATAGTATTCGGAGCTATCTAACGACTCTGTCAAGACATTTGCAGAGATGGAGCTGCTGTTTACACAGAGATTTGCAAGCGCTAGCGAGCGCATCCCGATCACCGCTTTGATTAATCCAATAGTAAAGCCAGGCGAAACGTGGGTTCAATACGCAATACGGTGGCGAAACTTATGGTCGAAGTGCGAATAACGCATCGAAGAAGCACCTGCGGTTGGCATGTTCGTGGGCACCCTAGACCCTCATGCAACCATCTCGCAGTTCATGATGTTCTTCAAGCCAACTACGTTCCAGGCTTTAATTGATAAGCTAGCCCAGATGGATCAAATGGGTCACAGACCGTCTCCTCCGAAGCCGGAACCCCGAAATGACAAGGGTAAAGGGAAGGCGACCTTCGTTGCGAACACCCAACAGCAGCTCAGTGCCCCAAAGCTAGCGGATCAACTGGAAGAGAGACGGCGGTATTATAATGAGAAAATGAAGCGCCCTTACTCATTCCCGCGGGATAAAACGAAGAGGCTGTTCGAGCTGGCGATGCGCAATAGGCTTATCAATCTCCCGAATCCAAGGCGACCACCGCAACCCAGCGAAGTGAATAATACCAAATTATTGCCCTTACCACCAAACGGTAAGTCACTCGATCGAGGATTGCTTTGTCTTTAAGGGATGGATCGAGGATCGGTACATACAAGGCAAGTTTGCGTTGTCCGAGAAGTGGAAAATAAACCCACCACGGTCGCATGCTCCAAAGAAGATGGACGCGCCGGGGGCAACTTGTTCTTTTGTTGAAGAAGCTCCATGGGAGGTCGTGCTTTCCGCCAAAACCAAAAAGATGCTGAATGATCTCCAGACATGCCCGGCGATCAGATGGAAGAACCCGTTGGAACCTGAGATCATCAAGGGGATGCTGAAGCCGCGCCCAACTCCAAATATGGTGATAGCCAAAATGCTCACACTCAGCCGTCAAAATCTTCGAAAAAGAAGAAGAAGTCCAAAAAGGCCGTGAAGCCTGGTGACAAGCGCACGAGCCTGCAAAAACATATCGACGCGCTGGAGGAATATAATCAGAAGGCGTGGGCTCCCATCACGCTCCAAGAGTTCCTCATACACGTCTTTCAGGAGGAAGATAATGGAGAAAGCTCGTCGGATGAATCTGAGGGTTACGTAGCAAGTTGTCATGTGATCTCTCACTCGTTTACAGACGATGAAAAGGCTTCTTGCACAGAGAAACTAGGGGCAGGTCCCGAAACAGAACTTCTAGGACCATCAGACGAAATGATTGATGCATTCCTAAACAAAGCCCGTTAGGAAAGCAAAGCCAATCGAGAGCGTGAACTGGCTATATTTGAAAAGGCCAAACGCCAACGACTGGAGGAAAAGGTCGAGACGCCCCGACTGGAGCAAAGCGTCCCTATCGCCAGCAAAAGCAAGCTTAAAGTAAGGAATCAATTCGCTAGGGCCCTGGAAATAGGAATGAAATTGCCCTCTCTCAAAGGAAATTCCCCTGGCAATATACGTCTTGATGAAGCAGACATACATCCTAACTTCTGCCTATACCATCAGAGGATTGCACACCCCACCGAGGAGTGCATAGCCTTTAAAAACTGGTGGCAGAGATATGTTGCCCATCGACGACACGTTCAACGAGTGAAGCACAAGGCTCGTCGAGAACAGAAAAGCACGACAGATGAGCACGAAAGAGCTACTGACAACTGTCACATAGCCGACACCAAGGGATCGCAAGTTATCACCTTTGGAAGCGACTCTGACGAAGAAGTCTCCCTCAACCCTCTCTTCAAGGAATCTACCTCCGGCACAAAACATGTGAAGATTTGCGGCAAGATTTAGCTGCGTAATCATACGTTGACTGATGACCGAAACGTCTTTAAACTACTATCACAGCATCCTCAGGCTGGCGTGATAAAAAAATATAAAAGAAAAAAGAAATAAAAAAATAATAAAAACGGTATGTCCATAAGCAAAATGGGCATGGATGAAAACCCGAAAGGGCTCCATGAGTAAAAACAGCAGGACTACTAGTGAGCCTTGTGAAAACCTGAAAGGGCGCAACCTCGTTAGAAAAAAAAAGAATAAAAAGAATAAAAAAAAAGAGAGAGAGAGAGAAGACGGTATGTCCATAAGCAAAATGGGCACGGATGAAAACCCGAAAGGGCTCCGTGAGTAAAAACAGCAGGGCTACCGACGAGTGTTTGTGAAAACCCGAAAGGGCGCAATCTCGTTAAAAGACACTTATAGGATCCTCTCGACCTTGTAAGGAGAAACCACCCGCGTGAGATCCTTACTACTCACAAGGGAGCAACACACTTAGGGATCCTCACGATCCCTAAGGAGAAATTACACTTGCGAGATCCTCACGACTCGTAATGAGAACTCTTTTATGGGACCCTCACGGCTCATAAGATTTGAAAGTCTTAAATTACAGAGACCTGAACCTATTCTTAAGCAACTCCCACAACCTTCGATATTGCCCTACAAGTGGCTCATACTAACCCTTGTATACAATCAACGGGCGCGAATAAACATTTCCCTAACAAAGTCCCATCCGTGACTAGAGATATGCTCGTACAGCAAACAACACTTGTAAGTCCTCTCGACTTATAAGGAGAAAACTCTTTTGTAAGATCCTTACGACTTACAGGGGAACATGCACTTAGGAATCCTCATGATTCCTAAGGAGAAAACACACCTACGAGATCCTCACGACTTGTAGAGAGAAATACCTTTGTGAGACCCTTACGGCTCATGAAGTCGAAAGCCTTAGTCGATAGGACCCTAACTCTGTTCGCTAAGCCACCTTTGTTCGACATCGACAAAGGCAAATGATGATTCGCTCCTGGCAAAATCCCAGTTGTAGCGATGCTGATGCCGAAATCGGTGTCTAATTCCTGGCTTACAGCGAAAAGACAGCAAGCCACACATGCATACGAAATAGCCGAAATGATGGGGCAACTTACAACAAAATCAGCAAGTAAAAATGTATGCATGCAAAATAGCCGAAATGATTGGGCAACTCGCAATAAAAAGCAGCGAGTAAAAATAAAATAAATAGCCGAAATGATTGGGCAACTCGCAATAAAAAGCAGCGAGTAAAAATAAAATAAAGAGCCGAAATGATTGGGCACCGCGAAAAATAGCCGAAATGATTGGGCAATCGCGACCTTTGCGATATAAAAGCTAAAATGATAGAGCATCGCGGAAATAAATAAAATAAAATATATATATATATAATGAAATTTATGCCCTACAGGCGATATCACAGCAATCCCTGTATACAATCCAGGGGCACGAACAAAGAAAGACACATTTTCCCTCCCCATGCTCCATCAGAAAACGGAGCCAAGTCTTGACGGTAACTCATATAAAACCTGAAAGACGATTGGAGATCATATCGCACCAGTGCGGAGTGGTCACCACCTCGACGTTCGTCTCGACACAGCAGACGTAACATCACCAAAAGGAGCCACGGCAAAATCCCTAGTTTCAAACCTCGACGGTTCACCAGCAATCTAGAAGACAACCGCAACATTCGTCTCGATACAACAGACGCAATGCCAGCAAACGAAGCAAAGGCCAAATTCCTAGCTTCAGGTTCTTAACGGCAAGTCATATAAAGCCTGAAAGACTATCGGAGATCATCCCACACCAGTGCGGAGTGGTTATGACTCATCGGGGCTCTCTAAAATGAGCCTAACCTCAAGTAAAAAGCGGCATGGCAAAATTCCTAACGCTTTCTCTTCCGACGGTTAAACTGACTAGGAGGATTGCTTGAAGACATCTTGTCCAGCCCCCGAAAGGATCAGAGACACGACAGTTGCAAGGCTACTCGAACAGCAAGACTGCCTATCGAGGAATACATCAGCTAACGCGACGGTACAACGGACAAAACCCTAGTACCACAGACCCTAACGGACCTCTGTCGTAAAGAGCAGAGGTTAACTGTGACGTTAGGATATTCTTGCGAAAACTGCTCGATTCATCGACCCGCAGAGAAATCAGTGTCTTTGCAGGAATACCTCGATTTGTTACAACTCCGAGGAAATCAGTGTCCTTGGCAAATACCTCGATTCAGGGAAATCAGCGTCCTTGACGAGAGCATCTTGATTCGTGTCGACCCGCAGAGAAATCAGTGTCTTTACAGGAATACCTCGATTCGTTTTAACTCCGAGGAAATCAGTGTCCTTGGCAAATACCTCGATTCAGGGAAATCAGTGTCCTTGACGAGAGCATCTTGATTCGCGTCGACCCGCAAAGAAATCAGTGTCTTTGCAGGAATACCTCGATTCGTTTCAACTCTGAGGAAATCAGTGTCCTTGGCAAATACCTCGATTCAGGGAAATCAGTGTCCTTGGCAAATACCTCGATTCAGGAAAATCAGCGTCCTTGACGAGAGCATCTTGATTCGCGTCGACCCGCAGAGAAATCAGTGTCTTTGAAGGAATACCTCGATTCGTTTCAACTCCGAGGAAATCAGTGTCCTTGGCAAATACCTCGATTCAGGGAAATCTGCGTCCTTGACGAGAGCATCTTGATTCGCGTCGACCCGCAGAGAAATCAGTGTCTTTGCAGGAATATCTCGATTCGTTTCAACTCCGAGGAAATCAGTGTACTTGGCAAATACCTCAATTCAGGGAAATCAGCGTCCTTGACGAGAGCATCTTGATTCGCGTCGACCCGCAGAGAAATCAGTGTCTTTGCAGAAATACCTCGATTCGTTTCAACTCCGAGGAAATCAGTGTCCTTGGAAAATACCTCGATTCAGGGAAATCAACGTCCTTGATGAGAGGATCTTGATTTGCGTCGACCCGCAGAGAAATCAGTGTCTTTGCAGGAATACCTCGATTCGTTTCAACTCTGAGGAAATCAGTTTCCTTGGCAAATACCTCGATTCAGGGAAATCAGCGTCCTTGACGAGAGCATCTTGATTCGCGTCGACCCGCAGAGAAATCAGTGTCTTTGCAGGAATACCTCGATTCGTTTCAACTCCGAGGAAATCAGTGTCCTTGGCAAATATCTCGATTCAGGGAAATCAGCGTCCTTGACGAGAGCATCTTGATTCGCGTCGACCCGCAGAGAAATCAGTGTCTTTGCAGGAATACCTCGATTCGTTTCAACTCCGAGGAAATCAGTGTCCTTGGCAAATACCTCGATTCAGAGAAATCAGCGTCCTTGACGAGAGCATCTTAATTCGCGTCAACCCGTAGAGAAATCAGTGTCTTTGCAGGAATACCTCGATTCGTTTCAACTCCGAGGAAATCAGTGTCCTTGGCAAATACCTCGATTCAGGGAAATCAGCGTCCTTGACGAGAGCATATTGATTCGCGTCGACCCGCAGAGAAATCAGTGTCTTTGCAGGAATACCTCGATTCGTTTCAACTCCGAGGAAATCAGTGTCCTTGGCAAATACCTCGATTCAGGGAAATCAGCGTCCTTGACGAGAGCATCTTGATTCGCGTCGACCCGCAGAGAAATCAGTGTCTTTGCAGGAATACCTCGATTCGTTTCAACTCCGAGGAAATCAGTGTCCTTGGCAAATATCTCGATTCAGGGAAATCAGCGTCCTTGACGAGAGCATCTTGATTTGCGTCGACCCGCAGAGAAATCGGTGTCTTTGCAGGAATACCTCAATTCGTTTCAACTCCGAGGAAATCAGTGTCCTTGGAAAATACCTCGATTCAGGGAAATCAGCGTCCTTGACGAGAGCATCTTGATTCGCGTCGACCCGCAGAGAAATCAGTATCTTTGCAGGAATACCTCGATTCGTTTCAACTCCGAGAAAATCAGTGTCCTTGGCAAATACCTCGATTCAGGGAAATCAGTGTCCTTGACGAGAGCATCTTAATTCGCGTCAACCCGCAGAGAAATCAGTGTCTTTGCAGGAATACCTTGATTCATTTCAACTCCGAAGAAATCCGTGTCCTAGGCAAATACCTCGATTCAGGGAAATCAACGCCCTTGACAAGAGCATCTTGATTCGCGTCGACCCGCAGAGAAATCAGTGTCTTTGCAGGAATACCTCGATTCATTTCAACTCCGAGGAAATCAGTGTCCTTGGCAATACCTCGATTCAGGGAAATCAGCGTCCTTGACGAGAGCATCTTGATTCGCGTCGACCCGCACAGAAATCAGTGTCTTTGCAGGAATACCTCAATTCGTTTCAACTCCGAGGAAATCAGTGTCCTTGGAAAATACCTTGATTCAGGGAAATCAGCGTCCTTGACGAGAATATCTCGACTCGCGCCGACCCGTAGAGAAATCAGTGTCTCTGCAGGGATATACAACGTCAGCAAAGCGGAGCCGCGGCAAAGTTCCCAGTTCCATGACTCGGTGGTGCACAGACAACCCAAAGTCAACCCTCAACTCCCTGTTGAAGCAATGCATTAACTCGGGAGCAGATCAACTCATCAATCACTTACGAGTCCTCTCGACTTGTAAGGAAGAAAATTCTCTGTGGGATCCTTACGACTCTCAAGAGAAAACACACTTAGGAGTCCTCACGATCCCTAAGGAGAAAATACACCTACGAGATCCTCTCGACTTGTAGGGAGAAAAGTCTTTGTGAGACCCTCACGGCCCATAAAGTTGAAAAGCCTTAGGTAGTAGATCCGAACCTGCTTCCTAAGCCATCCCTACTCCTTGAAGTATTCAAGACGGAATGTTCTAAATCACCTACAGGCTACACTTATCTAAGGAATATTCCAATAACAAAGCAGAAAATGAAAGGAAGGAGGCAAAAGATTTGTCATTCATACTTGGAAAATTCTTACATCAGTAAAGACAATAAACAAAAACAGCATTGTTGAGATGCTATTACAATGGCAAAACCTCATATCCAGGACATGGATTGAGGAACTCAAAAGTGACCTAGTCCAGAACTTTCCAAGCCTGGCGAACCATCCTGGTGTGCTTTCTTTCGCGAGCACGAGCGTCTAGATCCCCACTGATGTCCTCCACCCTCCGATAGGCAGCAAGAATGGCAGACTGTTGAAAGGCCTGGTGCAAGAGATCGACAAGATTGTCTCGCCGTCTCTTCGATATTAGGTTCATCAGGTACACCGGGTGCACCTTATCCTCAGCGACGTCCAATGCCCCAAGTGGCATACCAGTACAGAACAAGGGAAGTGCTTCCCAGATTGCTCCCACGATAAGCTTCAAGAGAGGGGAACGCCAGGGAAGCAGTTGGCCATTATATGCGTCAAAACAACTCATAATCTCGGCACACTTGGCGTTGGTAAATTCTCGGTCCTGAGAACGGCCGAGTCGGCGAATGTCTCCGTAAGAAATGATCTCATCAAGGTCATACATATGGGCGTCCATTACTCCTGCAAAAGAAAATCAACAAAATCAACAGACAGACTGGTTAAGCAATTTCTGATTTAAGACATGCACAGGAAGTTAAACTCCTCGAGAGCAATGCTCTACAGACAGGAGTGACACCAGTCAAAGTTAATTATGAAGGGAAGTTAAAGAAGGCCCCCGAGAACATTGAGAGCTCTGCTCTGAAAAGATGATATAATTCATCAAAAAATAAAATGCCATCTTTAACCTCCAAGATCCATGAAAAACTCTTAAGAGTTCTTCTATATAGCTTGGAAGGAGCAGAGCTCCATTAATGAATTAAGAAAAAACAAGAAAAATCTTTTAGAGAGCAAAGCTCTATTAATGGAACCCTAATAGGGTTCTCTTTAGTTCTCTTTAGTTCTCTTTAGATCCCTAGAGCAAAGCTCTTCTAGTGAAACCCTAAATGGGTTTTCTTTAAATCAGGGATCTATCAAGAGCAAAGCTCTTTAAATTAATTTAATTTAATTCTTTCCTAAAAATTCTCTAAAGTTCTAACTCTTAAATGTTCTTGAAAACGAGAGCAAGGATCTGGATAAAATTCTCAAGGAGGAGATGAAAATCATCTAAGGGACCAAAGGTCCTATTTATAGGCATTGAGAGCCGTTTCAACTTCCAAAAGTTGGCTCAACGGTTGGAATTCTGTCACCGCTGCGCTCACGTTTGGGGCCACGTAAGCGCAACGGTGGGGGGGCATTTGTTTACCCCAATCAGAGAAAAGCTCTGTTCAAATTCCAAGACGGGAAATGAAGCAACGCTTCTGTTTCCCCCAATCAGAGCAAAGCTCTGTTTTAAAAATTCAAATTTTAAAGGAAGCAACATTTCAGATGACTTGCGCTCTGCGCTGCGCGACACGTGTCAGCGCAGCTGCTCTGCGCTGTGCGACACGTGTCAAGCGCAAGTGCGCTTGCGCCAACTGTGCCAGCATTTAAACAATAAAATTCTGGAAATATCTTTCTAATCTTGTTAAAACAAGAAAATTATCTTCTGTAAAATAGAGGCCCTAGGATCAAAGATCCAACGGTGGGGAAATATCCCCAGATCAATCAGAGAAACATCTCTGTAACCAACCTAACAAACTCATTGGCCCTATATAAAGGCCCCTAGACTCTAAGTCTAAAAAATACACAGAGATAGAGATACAGAGAGCTCTTCTAAAAACTTTGAGAAGAATTCAAAGAGAAAGAAAAAAAAAGGTAAACCTTTGAATAAAAGAAGAATTTCTTCTAAAAAGTTCAAATGATCTAAGAACAAGATCAAGATCTTGGAAAAAAAAAGAGAAAAAAAAATCAAAAAGAAGGTCTAATTGAAAAAAAGATAAAACAGAAGTAATTTACTTCATTGATTAGATCTTTTGATCTATATAAAGGCATTGCCTTTTGATGAACCATCGGTTCTTGAATCTTGAGGTGGACCCTCTAAAAAGATTCTTTTCTTTGATCTAAATTAGATCAAGATGCGCTCTGCGCTACTGTACACTTCTCTGCACTCCTAATTTGCGCTGTTGCGCTCTTGGATTAGCGCAAGTTACCAGAGCGCGCCACGTGTCAGCAGCGCATTAGCGCAGCACACTGCGCTAATAGATTTGCGCTCAGCAGAGCGCGCCACGTGTCAGCAGCACACCAGTGCAGCGCACTGGCGCAGCCCACTGCGCTAACAGACTTGCACTCACCAGAGTGTGACACGTGTCACTTCCACATCAGTTTGCGCCTTGCGCTCCTCAATCGGCGCAAAGCGCCTGCCAGGCCACGTGGCGCGCTGTCAGACCATTGAATGCTCTGCTTTATTAAAGAAAAGGGACAGAGCCCAATTAAAAAGGCCTAACAGGCTAAAATAAATGCTATGCATTTAATTAAAAAGCCCAATGCTGTGCATTATTTTAAAAAGGGGGCAGAGCCCAAGCAAAGGCCTAAACATGCCAATCGTGAACAAAATGTTAAACATTTTCAAATGGACCTAACCCAATTCTGGCAGTAAGTCCTCAAATTAAATTGAACTGAGCACGATTGCTCTTTCAAATCAATTTACACCCGGTTCAAGGGTACATCTCTGAACTCCTCTGATATTCGTCGTTGTAATCCTTCAACGTCGTCAGAAAGGTGACGGGTCCCGACAACCATACATTGATACAGACTGTGGGGTCCTTAAACTCATGGACTAATGCGTCCTTAAACCAATATTCGTCCCCAAAATGGGAACGACGGACCACCATGTTCCTAAACTGGTAATACGGACTGTGGGGTCCTTAAACTCGTGGACTAATGCGTCCTTAAACCAATATTCGTCCCCAAAATGGGAATGATGGACCACCATGTCCCTAAACTGGTAATACGGACTGTGGGGTCCTTAAACTCATGGACTAATGCGTCCTTAAACAAATATTCGTCCCCAAAATGGAAACGATGGACCACCATGTCCCTAAACTGGTAATACGGACTGTGGGGTCCTTAAACTCGTGGACTAATGCGTCCTTAAACCAATATTCGTCCCCAAAATGGGAATGCTGGACCACCATGTTCCTAAACTGGAAATGGACCACTATGTCCCTAAACTGGCAACGGACCACTATGTCCCTAAATTAGAACAATAGAGCCCCCAAATGCTCTTTTGTCGGATCTAAACGATCCCGTTGAGTTGATCTTAGTCTCAAATTAGACTAACGTATCCTTAACAAACGTTTGAGTTGATCTTAGCCTCAAATATGGCTAACGTATCCTCAAACCAAAACCCCAAACCCAAATCTAAGAAAATACGGATTTGGACTAATCCACGTCCTACGGGCGATGACATAAATTAGTCTCCGTATACAATTCACGGGCAACCACAAACAAAACAAACACCCACGATACGAAGTGAACATCTAGAGAAGGAGAAAGTTGTTACCGCGATGCGGTCGCGTAATTAACTGCAGGGGCTTGCACCTGCAGGGAAGAGCGTCCCTACAATCAAAAACCCCTCAAGTGAGGGGGAATCTGACGAAGTCTGCTACATCGGCCGCATCCGTCTAAACCTTCGATACACGGTGCCATAAATCAACTTGGCATCTTCGGAAAGGTGGACGAATAAAACCAAATAGCATCTGCCCCGAATCTCAGGTAAGACGTCTCTACGTTGCGCCGTCATTCGGAGGGGAACAGACTTGTATTCTACTCGACTTACTCGACTTCATTTTTCAACTTTTGCAATGTATGGATTCAATCAAGACATGTTGTAAATCAACCAATCAAATTAATTAAGAATATCTTACAGTTATAATATATATTATACTTGGGGTGTTTGGGATAGTTTCTCATGTGAATCCAACGGAGCTTCAAGAGTCTTATATTAACCTATTTTTTCTATTTACTCGAATCTTAATCGGGTCGACTCCTCAACAGATTAGAGTCCCGATACTAACACATGAAATGGGCCCGTATTTTCTTGCTCCTGGCGCCCCACTCTTGAGCTTGTGAATATTTCTACGGTTGCGTTGACATTCACATTTGGAACTTAATGTTAACATAATGACTGTTCCCCTCCGAAAGATGCGGCGGAGACGCGACGGACGTCTCACCAGAATTTCGGGACAGATGCTAATTGGTGCTATCCGTCCACCTCTCCGAGGATGCCAAGTTGATTTATGGCACCATGTATCGAAGATTTAAACGGATGCGGACGATGTAGCAGACTTCGTCAGATTCCTCCTCATCTGAGGGGGTTTTGATTATGGGGACGCTCTTCCCTGCAGGCGCAAGCCCCTGCAATTAATTACGCTTCCGCATCGCGATAACAACTTTCTCCTTCTCCAGATGGTCACTTCATGTCGTGGGTGTTTATTTTGTGTTTGGTTGCCCGTGGATTGTATATGGAGACTAAGTTGTGTTGTCGCTCGTAGGGCGTGGACTAGTCCAAATCCGTACCTTTCTTAGATTTGGGTTTGGGGGTTGGGTTTAAGGATACGTTAGTCTCATTTGGGACTAAGATCAACTTAAACGTTAGTTAAGGATACGTTAGTCTAATTTTTAGACTAGGATCGACTCAACGGGATCATTTAGATCCAACAAGAGAGTAATTCAGGCTCTATTGTTTAGTTTAGTGACATTGCGGTCGATAATTAGTTTAAGGACATTACGGTCCATTGTTAGTTTTAAGACATCACGGTCGAGATTAAGGACATCATAGTCCATGGGTTAAAGGACCCCACAGTCCGTTGTTAGTTTAAAGATATTACGGTCGAGGTTAAGGACATCATAGTCCATGGGTTAAAGGACCCCACAGCCCGATGTGAGTTTAAAGACATCACGGTCGAGGTTAAGGACGTCATAGTCCATGGGTTAAGGACCCTACAATCCGATGTTAGTTTAAAGACATCACGGTCGAGGTTAAGGACATCATAGTCCATGAGTTTAAGGACCTCACAGTCCAATGTTAGTTTTAAGATATCACGGTCGAGGTTAAGGACATTATAGTCCGTGAGTTTAAGGACCTCACAGTCCAATGTTAGTTTTAAGACATCACGGTCGAGGTTAAGGACATCATAGTCTGTGAGTTTAAGGACCTCACAATCCAATGTTAGTTTTAAGACATCACGGTCGAGGTTAAGGACATCATAGTCCGTGAGTTTAAGGACCTCATAGTCCAATGTTAGTTTTAAGACATCACGGTCGAGATTAAGGACATCATAGTCCATGGACCCCACGGTCCGATGTTAGTTTAAAGACATCACGGTCGAGGTTAAAGACATCATAGTCCATGGGTTAAGACCCCACAGTCCGATGTTAGTTTTAAGACATCACGTTAGAGGTTAAGGACATAAAATTCCATAGGTTTAAGGACCCCACAGTCCGATGTTAGTTTTAAGACATCACGGTCGAGATTAAGGATATCATAGTCCATGAGTTTAAGGATCCCACAGTCCATGAAATGTGTGGTTGTCGGGACCCATCACCTCTTTGAAGACGTTGAGGAATTTCAACGACAAATATCAAATGAGTGAAGAGATATACCCTTGAACCAAGGTGAGGTGGTTGAAAGAGCAGATGTGCTCAATTCAAGACAAGTTGAGGACTTATGACCAGAATTAGGCTAAGTCCAATTAAAATGTTTTAACATTTTATTTTTGTTCTGGCTATTAAGCATTTATTTGGGCTCATCCCTTTTAATAATGCTAGGCATTGGGCTCTAATATTTTTGTCTTGCATAGCATTTATCAGAAACAAAGTTTGTTCTGACAGTGCGCCACGTGGCGCGCTAGGCGCGTTGCGCCAGTCAAAGAGCGCATTGCGCTTCTGTCGGTAGCGCACACGAAGAGGACACGTGTCACGCTTAGCGCTAAGCGCTAGTTTGTTAGCGCATTGCGCTTTTAATTTATGAGCGCGCTGCGCTAGTCTGTTGGGGGCGCCAGTGAGTGACACGTGGCGCGCTTAGCGCTGAGCGTCAGCCCATGAGCGCAGTGCTTTGTTTTAGAAGCGCAAAGCGCAGATTGTGTCTCTGGTTGACACGTGGCAGGTTTTGGCGATGAGCGCCGGTCCAATGAGCGCAAGGGCGCAATTCATGAGTGCAAGGCACTTTTCAATAGCGCAAGGTGCATCTGGTCAATTTTAAGATCAAAGAACAAATTTATGTTCTTCAAAGGAGGCTTTTTCCTCAAGATCTAAGAACAAAAGTTCTTGTTTTTTATAAAAGGGTCTGCCTTTATAGATCAAAAGATCTGTGAATGAAGTAAAATACTTCTTTTAGCTTTTTTATGATTAGATCTTTTTTATCTTTTCTTTATTAAAGACCTTGGTCTTTTTCTTAGATCTCTGATCTTTTTAGAAGATGGTTCTTCTTTTTATGAGATGGCATCATCTCTATTATTCAAGAACATGGTTCTTTTTACCTTGAAGATGAAGAAAAATCTTCTTTTTTCTAAGAGCTTGCTCTTTTTGCAGAGGGTTTCTCTCTCTCTTTTCTTCTCTGTATTATGTATCTCTCTATTCTGTATCTTTTAGACTTGAGGTCTAGGGTCATTTATATAGGGCCAGATGATTTGTTAAATCAGTTTTGAGAGATTTTTCTCTGATTGATTTAGGAATATTTCCCACTGTTGGATCTTTGATCCTAAGGCTTCTGTTTTACAGAAGATAATATTCTTGTTTTAATAAGATTGAAAAATCTTTCCATAACAGAACTTTAGTTCTAATTAATTAATAATTTATTATTAGTAGATCTTTTGATCTGACGGTGGGGGAATTTTTAATTCCAGTGCTGGCGCACCTAGCGCACCTACGTTCGACACGTAGCGCGCAGCACAGAGCGCAACCGCGCTAGCGCACCCGTGTTTGAAACGTGGCGCGCAGCGCAGAGCGCAGCGCAACTGCACTAGCGCACCTATGTTTGACACGTGGCACGCAGTGCAGAGCGCTGGATCTAAAGCGTTGCTTCAATTTAAATTTTGAATTTTGAAGCAGAGCTTTGCTCTGATTGGAGGAAAGGAAGCGTCGCTTCATTCCAAATCTTGGAATTTGAACAGAGCTTTACTCTGATTGGGGGAAGTAGAAGCGTCGCTTCATTTCAAATCTTGGAATTTGAACAGAGTTTCGCTCTGATTGGGGAAACAAATGCCCCCCACCGTTGCGCTTACGTGGTCCACACGTGAACGCAGCGATGGAAACATCTGAGCCTTTGGATCAACTCAGAAATTGAAGAGGCGTCTTAGCGCCTATAAATAAGACCTTTGGTCCTCAGATGATTATCATCTTCTTTCCTGAAAATTTTTATTCAGAGCGCAGCTCTTTTGTTTAAGAACTTCACAAGAGTAAATATTTTTATCAAATTTTAGGTAAAAAATTTTAATAAATTTTAATGAGTTAGGGTTTTACCTATTAACAGAGCCTTGCTCTTAATAGATCTTTGATCTACAGAAAACCCATTAGGGTTTCACTAGCAGAGCTTTGCTCCATGGATCTTTGATCTAAAGAGAACCCTTTTAGGGTTCCATTAATAGAGCTTCGCTCTCCAAAAGGATTTTACTCATGATCTCTTAATTCATTAATGTAGTTTTGCCCCTTTCAAATCATATAGAAGAACTCTTAAGAGTTTTTCATGGATCTTGAAGATTAAAAATGGAATTTTATCTTTAATGAATTATATCATCTTCTCAGAGCAGGGTTCTCAATGTTCTCGGGGAATTTCTTTAACTTCCCCTCATAATTGATTTTGACAGGTGTCACTCCTGTCTGTAGAGCATTTCTCTCGAGGAGTTTAACTCCCTGTGCCTGTTTTTTATAAGAATTCGCTTAATCGGTCTGTCCGCTAATTTTGTTGATTTTCTTTTTCAAGAGTAATGGACGCTCACATGTATGATCTCGACGAGATTAACTCCTACGGAGACATCCGCTCAATCAGTCGTTCTCAGAATCGAGAATTCACAAACGCCGAGTGTGCCGAAATTATGAGCCGCTTTGACGCATACAATGGTCAACTGCTTCCTCGACGCTCCTCTCTCCTGAAGCTTATTGTGGGAGCGATCTGGGAAGCGCTTCCTCTATTCTGTACCGGCGTGCCGCTTTGAGCATTGGATGCCGCCGATGATAAGGTGCATTCGGTGTATCTGATGAGCCTAATCTCGAAGAGAAGGCGAGACAATCTTATCGATCTCCTGCATCAGGCTTTTCAACAGTCGGCCATACTTGCTGCCTATCGGAGGGTGGAGGACATCCATGGGGATCCCGACGCTTGTGATCATGAAAGAAAGCATACTAGGATGGTTCGGAATGCCTGGAAGATTCTGGACAAAGTTACTTTTGAGTTCCTCAATCCATGCCCCGGATCTGAGGTTTTGCCATTATAATTGTTTGGATAATGTTTTTGTTTACTGCTTTCATAATTGTAAGAACTTTTTCGCAGTATGAATGGCAAGTTTCTCATTTCAGCTTGTTTTATTTTACATACTAAATCTTTTGCGCATGCATGAACGGGTATGCCTTGAACGCTTAATTAAATACGAATCAAATGTTCTCCTTGTCGCTTTCTTCTCCTTGTTGTGTTGCTGCCATTTGATTCTAGCAAGTGTGGCCTGTAGATAGTATATAGCTGTCAATCTTGTGCTTTTTGTAAGGTGGTGATGGCTTAGAAAACAGGGTTAGGATCTGTCACCTAAGACTTTTCAACTTTATGAGCCGTGAGGGTCTAATAAAGAATTTTCTCCCTACCGGTCGAGAGGATCCCGTAGGTGTAATTTCTCCTTGAGAATCATGAGGATTCCTAAGTGTGTTTTCTCTTGAAAGTCGTAAGGATCTCACAAGAGAATTTGCTCCCTTATGAGTCGTGAGGACCTGCAAGTGATGGGTGAAGTTGCCTTATCCACATTTCACGGAGTCAGGGGTTGCTCTGGATGCTTCCCACGGGTTCACTGCCGTGTTCTGCGAGGACCAGACTCCGCTCTGGACGTTTTCCAGGATACCGTAGTTTAAAGACATCGCAGTCGAGGTTAAGGACATCATAGTCCGTGGATTTAAGGACTCCACAGTCCGTTGTTATTTTTAAGACATCACGGTCGAGGTTAAGGACATCATAGTCCATGAGTTTAAGGACCTCACAGTCCAATGTTAATTTTAAGACATCACGGTCGAGGTTAAGGACATCATAGTCCATGGGTTTAAGGACCCCACAGTCCGATGTTAGTTTTAAGACATCACGGTCGAGGTTAAGGACATTATAGTCCGTGAGTTTAAGGACCTCACAGTCCAATGTTAGTTTTAAGACATCATGGTCGAGGTTAAGGACATCATAGTCCGTGAGTTTAAGGACCTCACGGTCCAATTTTTGCTCTGGATGCTTCCCACGGGTTCACTGCCGTGTTTGGCGAGGACCAGGCTCCGCTCTGGATGCTTCACACGGGGTCATTGTCGTGCTCTGCGAGGACCAGGATCCGCTCTGGACGTTTTCCATGGGGTCAAGAGTGACATAATCTGCGTTCCACGTAGCCAGGAATTTTTGCTCTGGATGCTTCCCACGGGTTCACTGCCGTGTTCGGCGAGGATCAGGCTCCGCTCTGGATGCTTCACACGGGTTCACTGCCATGCTCTGCGAGGACCAGGATCCGCTCTGGATGCTTCACATGGGTTCACTGCCGTGTTCTGCGAGGACCAGGATCCGCTCTGGACGTTTTCTACGGGGTCAGGAGTGACATACTAGAAATTTCACTTCTACAAAATATACATCTATAAAAACCCTAAAGACGATACTTGAGGTGTATTTTGAAATTATACCAAAACTATTTTTACATAAAACCCACTCGAGTTATACTAAATTACAATAAGGACCCTAGTAAATATAGGTTTAAGCGGGACAAGTTTTCTTGAGCCTCAGGGAGCCGGAGAATATGGGTGCTTGCCTATCTAAGGTAGATAATCTAATAACGGTGTTATCAACACGGTAATTGTCTTTGAAAAAGGCACAAATCCTGTCGTCCATGTGCAGCAGTTACCGATAGCACCAAAACAATCAGGACTTCAATTCTGTTTAAAAATCTGACTCGGTTCGAGTCATGATCTGAAATCAATCTAACTTGAATCCAATTCAAGTATAACTATAATACAACATGAATCCATGAATCCTTCTATTCAATCTATATCAACCTATATTGACTGAACCGAACCATGGATATATTCCGTTTACATGACTGTCCATTTACATCCATTCCATTTACTGATATCATGATTTTGGCAAGTCTTCCATTTACTACAAGAAAAGACAATACAATCAATACAATAAGACACTACGGGGTTTATAAAGGGGTAGACTGGTACAGAACATGTTAAAGGTGGCACGAGGTGGTCACTTAAGACGTAATTACATCCATGCCGTTGTTCCATGGTATTTTCGACGAAGCCTTGTACTACTGGTTACCAAAGTCTACGGTGTAAGTTGGACTCCTCTCATATACACTGGCATCTTCTGTACCAAGGTACAAACACTACGTTAACCTAACAAACAAATATTATACTAGATATACTCTTTTTCTGTCTATTCTACTTCTCTCATCTTTGGAACTTACCGAGCGATTGTTCACTGACGACATTCCTATTTCTCTTATTCTTTGGAATGTTGTCAGGTGGATCAGACGCACTCTAGATCGAGACCAACCAGGAGCATTTGGAGCAGTACACTGAAGACCCGGAGCATTAGACTTTACTTGTACATATTTTCATTTCAGTTCATGCCATTGTTTAGGCATTGTTTTTCATCCATGTATTTACATTTCCAGTTGTACTTGTAAAAGAATGTTTAATAAATAAAGTTGATGTTCATTATATTCATATCTCTTGTATACTTTTACTTTATATAGCTTAGATACGCTTAGCGTGTTTACTTCTGAGTAAATACGTAGCGGGCCTCACCGCGTCCCCTTCCCGTACACCGGGAAGCGGGGCGTGACAGTGACCACTCCTTCGGCCGGGATAGAATGGTTGGTAAACCCCGAGAGGATGTGGGAGGTGGGCCATAGGTCGTACGGCCCTAGGCCCATACGCCGGAAGCAGTCATAAAAGAGGATGTCTGCCGAGCTCCCAGAATCGACCAATATTCTCTGTACCTCGTAACGGTAGACTCGTGTCGTTATCACGAGAGGGTCGTTATGAGTCAAGGATATACCGTGGAGGTCTTCGTCAGTGAAGACGATAGGCTCGGTGGTCCTGCACTTCTTATGGGGTGGATCGCTTGTACCCTCAACGAGTAGGAGGTGGTGATTTTCGCCGGCTTTCCGGGCTCTTTCCGAGGTAACGACCATGATTTTCCCGATCGTTAATTCCCCTGGAGGAGGCTAGTTCTCCCATTCCCGATCCGCTTGTCGCTTGTCCCGCAGATACTTCGCCAGGTGGCTAGAACGGACCAACTCCTCGATGTAGTCACGGGGTTGTTTGCAGTTTTCGGTCGGGTGACCCTGCGACCTATGGAAGGTGCAGTATGGGCCCCGGATGCGCTTAGCTGCTCTCGGGGTGACCGACGGGAGTTTGAAGAATCTCTCTCCGTTCGCCTTCTCCAACAGCTCGGTCTAAGAGATGTTAAGAGGAGTGTACTCCTGGAACTTCGGAGAGTATGGCTTTGGTCGGTCGACCCTCTTCTTCTCTTCTCTGCCCCTCTTTTTTTGGTCTTCTTGGTCACCCCGGGGCAGGTTGGCGTTCACCTCCGACTCGAGTTGGATCTCTCGTTCGGTTCAAGCTTTTACCTCGGCCATGGTCTTAGGTTGTGCTAATGCAAAAGAGCGGAGCCACTCTTTGTGCCTAAGACCCGACCTTAGTGCGGTGATGACAGTTTCATCCCGATGTTCGGGGACCTCGAGGAGAGTGTTGTAGAAGTGAGTGACATATCCCTTAAAGGTCCTTGTCTCCACTCTTTATGGTGAAGAGGTAATCGACAGTCCGCTTCTATCGTCTATTTCCGACAAAGTGACTGAGGAACTGGGTGGCCAGCCCATCAAAGGTAGAGATGGAGCGTGGCATGAGTCCTCGGAACCAGTCTCGTCCAGCCCGGACGAGGGTGGCGGGAAATGCTCGGCATTGGACAGCGTCGGAGTTATCCTGGAAGTTCATGTCCGCTGTAAATGCGTCCAGATGGTCCTTTGGGTCGGATTTCCCGTCGAAGAGGGCCACCTTGGGCGGTTTTTTCCTGGACGAGACATGCCCGGACAGCAGTTCCTTTGTAAAGGGTTTGTCAGCGAATCGGCAGGGTATCGGGCCCCTCCGCCGGACGCCTGGCCATCCCGGTGTATGCCCTCCATTTTCTTCTCGAGGGCTTCAAAGCGATTGTGGTACCCCGAGGATTCGGCGCAGTTAGAGTGGTGGCCATTTCCGCTCCTGGTTTGCGCGGTAGTGCGGCTTCGATTCCGCTCTATTAAATTTCTCAGATCCGCGGGCGACGTTCTTTTGGAGCGGTCTTAACACGGGTTGTTTGCGTGGTCCCGGCGAGGGAGATGGCGTCAGTCGTGCCTGGAAGCGGGCCAGCTGACCGACACCTCCTCGGGTGGCCTGGGAACGCGGTGGGCGTCACGGCGATGGTCTCTTTCCCGGGATAGTGGCGTAGAGTCGTGCGGCACCCAGCGGGTCATTTAATCGATCGCTGCGTGGGAGCCGCGGTTGTTGGAGTCGGCACGCCTGTGTTCGGGGGCTTCGAGGGGAGTAATGTTATCCTCTCTTCTGCCGACGTTGTGATCCCTGAAAGGGGGAACAGCGATTTGGGGGGCTGGGCCAGCCGATTGAACGCGAATGAGCGCGTCTACCATTGACGTGAGTCTGTCGATCCGGACGGATAAGACGACAATGGCATTGGGAGGAGGAGACGAGCCGCTCCCGCCTCCGTTGTGGGGGAGACGACGACTCGTACTGGGATCGCCACGGTTCTCGCTCGCTATTAGGTTGAAGACAGAGGATCAACTTTGATGGGGGGAAGAAACTTACGCGTTCCCACAGACGATGCCAACTGATGGAGGTCAGATCTTCTTTAGATATAATCCTCCGTCGATCTATAGCGAGCGCTATTGAACGGCTGAGATTTGGCTTGAAGGTTGTCTTCTTGGGCGTGTGGATCTCAATGGGTTGGTTTTGAGGTGGAAGCTGAACTACCTGCAAAGAAGTCCTGGGGTAAGTGACCACCGTAGGACCCTCCGACGATCAAGTTAGCCGAGGAAAATGGACAGAGTAGCGACTTATTGGATTAAAATTGCCTTTACCTGAGTCGTCTGGGAGAGGGGTTTTATAGTGGTCGCATGGAGCGAGCAGGCGCGAGATCTTCGTCTTCGGTTACGCCCCTGACGTTACACGTACGTGAATGATGGGATCCCTCCATTAATGATGGGATACACTCATTAATGAGGGGGGACGTGCCAGCGTGGGACGTGGGGGCGGTGGTTATCTCGCTTTGGTGAGATACGCGGAGCCGGTGCGGAGGCGCTAGGGCTCCGCAATCTCGGTTGATCGAGGGAGGCCGAGGAAGCTCGGCACATCAGGGGCTCGGAGAAAAGTGGGAGGCCGAGGAAGCTCGGCATGCTTGGAGCTCGGAGACGAGCGGGAGGCCGAGGAAGCTCAGCACGAGAGAAGGCTCGGAGGCGAAGAGACTTAGGAAGCTCGGAGACGAGCTATTGGTAGTCTCCTAGATGAAGGTGGAATATCTTTCACGGGGGTCTCCCGAAAGGTCGGGGACCTCTCTCGAGAAGGGACCCCGGGGAATGTCCCCGATGCGGCTTACTTATTCCGCCCCCCGTGGAATCCGGGACGCGTCATCTGCCACGTGTCGTAATCTGGGGAGACACTACTTGTGAGCATCATCACTTTGTTTAAAATTTTCCGCATACATTTCCCGGTATATATATATATATATATATATATATATAGAGAGAGAGAGAGAGAGAGAGAGAGAGAATAATGGAGGAAAGAGGCCATAGGAGGGAATTTCCTTCTATGGCGTCGAAAAAGTACGCCCTCCGTCGTGTTTTCCGACGATCGAAATCCATTATCTTCATCGTTATCATCTAAGATGTGGGTACACCAAATTTCATGTGATTCTACAACTTTTTCACCATTGATTTAGCAATGTAAAAATTTCTATTGTCGGTAAACCGTTAATTTTGAACCCACTAATTCAACTGTGAAAAAGTTGTAGAATCACATGAAATTTGGCGTACCCACATCTTAGATGATAACGATGAAGATGATGGGTGCCGATCGTCGGAAAACATGATGGAGAGCATACTTTTTCGACGCCATAGGAGGGAATTCCCTCCTATGGCCTCTTTCCTCCATTATTCTCATATATATATATATATATATATATATATATATATATATGAGAATAATGGAGGAAAGATGCCATATGAGGGAATTCCCTCCTATGGCGTCGAAAAAATACCCCCTCCACCAATTTTTCCGACGATCGGCCCCCATCATCTTCATCGTTATCATTTAAGATGTGGGTACACCAAATTTCATGTGATTCTACAACTTTTTCACCGTTGATTTAGTGGGTTCAAAATTAACGGTTTACCGACAATAGAACTTTTTACATTGCTAAATCAACGGTGAAAAAGTTATAGAATCACATGAAATTTGGTGTACCCACATCTTAAATGATGACGATGAAGATGATGGGGGCCGATCGTCGGAAAAATTGGTGGAGGGGGTATTTTTTCGACGCCATAGGAGGGAATTCCCTCCTATGGCATCTTTTCTCCATTATTCTCTCTCTCTCTCTCTCTCTCTCTCTCTCTCTCTCTCTATATATATATATATATATATATATATATATATATATATATCCTCCTATGGCATCTTTCCTCCATTATTCTCATATATATATATCCTCCTATGGCATCTTTTCTCCATTATTCTCATATATATATATATATATATAGATATAGATATATATATTCCTGCAAAATTCTAGTTTCTACTATCATAACATCCTTATGGCTCATATAGATAAATTTATTTCATATGAGAAAACAACTAAAACTTGGTACAAATCATGTCATCTTCTTCTGACTTCCATTATTATAAGTCCATTACAAAGGAACAAAAGAGATACGGCAAGTTTGCGCCTGTAAGCAACCAAAGAGAGTGTCTCAAAATCCCAAGACCTCTCAAGAATTTAATTTACATGTAAACCAATATATATATATATGAAGAGGTTAACGGAGGAAAGAGGCCATAGTAGGGAATTTACTTCTATGGCGTCGAAAAAATACATCCTCCTTCATTTTTTCTGACGATCGGCACACACCATCTTCATCGTTATTATCTAAAATGTGGGTACACCAAATTTCATATGATTCTACAACCTTTTCACCGTTGATTTAGTGGTTCAAAATTAACGGTTTACAGACAATAGAACTTTTTACATTGCTAAATCAACGGTGAAATGGTTGTAGAATCACATGAAATTTGGTGTGCTCACATCTTAGATGATAACGATGAAGATGGTGGGTGCCGATCGACGGAAAAAATGAGGGAGAATGTATTTTTTCGACGCCATAAGAGGAATTCCTCCTATGGCATCTTTCCTCCATTATTCTTATATATGAATCTATCACTAATGGTACCAAGAACACTCATGCTCAAACAAAGCAAGTACAGATCAACATGCGACTGGTTTAGCTTCACCATGAGAAAAAAAAACAACATAAAACTAACCAAGGCAGCATAGCTCCAGCGATGATAATACTTGAGGTTGTCCGTTCGATTTCGAAAAGGATGGTATATAAATATAATAAAACAACATAAAACGGAACATGAACAGAAACAAAATCAACGTACGTAAAATTAGTTTACTTTTATATAGTATTGCAGCAAAACAACCCCAGATTAGTAAATGAACACAATTAGGAAACAAATGACGATGTGATCTAGGATTCGATTTGTAGAGCACCCTCAAATATATATCAACATTTTACAAGTAGATCATTTTATCAACAAAAAAGGAAATAAAGATAACAAATATATTTAGGATGATCGCCTCCCAGATCCAACAGCCACGATTATCACTATTTACTCTTCGTTTTTGCACAAAGTAAAAAACAGGACTTTAGCCCACACCCTTAATTTTTCTATATATTTTTAATATATGAATGAAATACCATGAAAACTGTTGTGTATAGAATTATATTTAATATGAAATAAGGCTTAATTCTAAAGAAAAAAAATCTTTTAGCCAAAATAAGAAAAATCCCCAAATAGTTTTAAAATACAAAAGAAACCACCACAAAACTTTCAAAGTACACAATAAATTATCACAAAAACTTTCAAAAACTACGAGAAACCCCAAAATTCAAGTGCCACGTCAACAATAAATAGCATAAAACTGCATACCATTAGGGTTTCTTATAATTTTGAAACTATTTGGATGGTGTATTTTAACTAAAAGGTTTGAGGGGATTTTTGGCTTTAAGCCTATGAAATAATACAAGAGTTGTCTTTATCCAAAATAAATGAACATCTAGATATAGATATGACATGAAATTGTAACATAAAGTCAAAGATATAATGAAAATAACTATATGATTTAATTGTCAAATTAAGCCAATAATTGCATGATTCCATTTACCAAACCATAATATATATGTATGCTCAAGTTAACGGGCATAAAGGAAATAATCACCATATGCTAATAGATTAAACCCATGTGAGAGTTAGTAGGCATAAACATAATTAATGGCCAATAAATATTCAAGCTAAATATGACCAAATAACTGTGTCCTTAATATCTATGTTAATAATGAAATTAAATGGCTTTAACTCAGCAGCCAAATGAGGGCAATTCTGAAAAATTTATTGCATACCAAATATTTATTCTTATTTAAAATAAAATAATTAAAATGTAATATTTTATTAAAATTTTCAACAATTTATTAAAATTTCCAACAAAATATAGTCTATAGCACGCACTTATAAAATCGAAATAAATACATGCCTTATGTCAGGCATAAAACATAATTAATTAAAAAGAATGGGAGAAGAAACTTAGTTTTCTAGCTATTTTGAGTTGTGTTACACATAAAAACAAACTTATGCAAAAAAGATGTAAAATTATAATTTTGTTGTGGGTGGGTGGGTATAGTGCCACTCTAGAAAATATTCCAAAATTTTCCGACCAAATAATTAAGTAACCATATCCCACAATTAAACTTATAAGATTTTGATCCATGCTCATGGATTAATGCACCACCCAGCTACACAATATTTCTGCTATATATAATTAGCCACACCAATAACCAAATTTTATATATAGCAAAAAGTTTAAGGAAGAGGATAGATGTAGATTTTTTTTTAAAAACTTAAATCTAAAATGAATTTTTTTCCCTTCTCTCAAGCGTTGCTTTCATGTGTTGGCTTTGGCTCTTGCAATGATCTTCTTGGTGTTCTCTCCTTGCTCGGCTCGTCCTCTTGGCAATTTCGCTAACGGTGGATACTATTCGCTGACGCCGAAGGTTCGGATACCTCCCACAGGCCCTTCGCCTCGAGGAGATTATTAGGCCCATAATCAATTAATAATGTTAAAGATCAAATGCTCGTAAATTAACTTTGTATGATAAATGAATTGATTATCATGGAATAAAATTGTTATTTACTATTTCTTGAAGGCTAGGTGCAGTAGATTTCATATAGCTAGGCTATTGAGTTGATGATTGTCCATATAGATGGGTAGTGTTGGGAGTTAGACTGTTATTCCCACAAATGTGTTGTCCGTGAGTTGCACCCGGATAAGCAAAACGAATGTCATCCAACGGCCGCCTTCGGCAGCATAATCTAGAATGCACAAACTGAATACAAGAAATAAAAGATAATATAAAAATACCTTGAATCAAAATGTATGATCATATATAATCATGAATTTTGGCTAAGAAAAAAGAGATTGCTAATTTACACAATTAACACGAATGCCACAAATATATATATATATATGAGAATAATGGAGGAAAGAGGTCATAGAAGGGAAAGAGGTCATAGAAGGGAATTTCTTTCTATGGCGCCGAAAAAACACACCTTCCATCGTGTTTTCCGACGATCGGAATGCATCATCTTCATAGTTATCATCTAAGATTTGGGTACATCAAATTTCATGTGATTCTACAACTTTTTCACCGTTGATTTAGAAATGTAAAAAGTTCTATTGTCGGTAAACCGTTAATTTTGAACCCGCTAATTCAACAGTGAAAAAGTTGTAGAATAACATGAAATTTGGTGTACCCACATCTTAGATGATAACGATAAAGATGATGCATTCCGATCGTCGTAAAATACGATGGAGGGTGTGTTTTTTCGACGCCATAGGAGGAAATTCCCTCCTATGACCTCTTTTCTCCATTATTCTATATATAAACAGAGTTCCAAAATGCTTCAAAAATGTAAGCTTTCAACTATTAGTCCACAGCCTCTAAAACAGAAATATCTGTAACATGTCTTAGTAATTGCTATGTCCACAGTCATTAGAACATCACTTCAAGGATTCTGAATCAAGAAATTGTAATTATGTTAAACATTGTGATAAAGTTTATTATGGCTATATGATAATAAAAAAATGTTTAATACTTACACGTTCTTGCATGATCTTCTTCACATATGCCAGAACTGAGACTGGTGTATTCCCGTCACCATCTGCGTTCCTGAAAATCCCCGATTTTCTCTTGTTTGTGGACTTCGCAGTGCCAGGAGCCCCACTCTATTTGTTCGCATGCTCAATTTTCTTATGAATATACAAAGCATGATTTGTAAGCTATTTATTAACAAAATAAATGATATGCATATGTAACTAAGACACTAAAAAAATTTGTTATTTGATTAGAAATAAAACATATCAAATCTGGCTTCCCAAAAGATAAGTCAATATTTTGGAGTAGAGAGTTCTACGTTCATTTCAACTTTTTACTTAATGGTGTATCATAGTTCTTTAGGCCTAAACCCTAAATTTTAAATAATAAAAAATAATCATAGCTGAACGGATATGTGTAATCTATCTTAATATAACTATAAATTTATTGTGGGCCAAAAGTCATTCTTACTTGAGTAAAATTATATTGCTCCTGAAGATTTTCAACTGTATCTTTGGTCAATCGTTCCCTGAATCGTTTCGCTCAATCGTTCGATTCACTCTCTTGTCCAGACTTTCATTGGTCATATTATCTGATAAAATTTAAATATTAGTTTCACGTCACTTTTATCATATGATAATCATCGAAAGACGATTAAGTTGTGGCCGGTGACCTAAGAGTTGTTGACCAAATCCTCCTTGGTACATATCAGCGATTTTACTCGCAAGACCCGAGCACGGAGACCCTGGGATTCCTGAAAGGATAAAAGCGTGCAGGGTGCCTCCATCCGTGTTAAACACTCTTAGGTGGTGATAGCAGATCGATGTCTTAAGGAGGACGGTGATTGGCCTAATACTTCCGGAGAGGAGAAGCAAAAGATTGGGTCGTCGATAGGTTTCTGTTTCGAGTTGGATATTTCGGCAACCTTGCTCTATCTCGCTTAACCGGAGGTGGACTGACACGCGGTGGCGTTCGATAAGTCTGAAGTTTGGTGGGGGATGTCTCCACTCATGGGACGATTCTGCTCATACCAAACACTGTAGTGCGGACCCAAAGACTCGTGAGGCCCCCGACATGACTGAGAAAGGTTTCAGACAGTTTCCCTAAGGGAAAAATTTTGTTTCCTTTCTCCGACCGACACTGGATCCATACCGATACATCTAAAGGAACTTTTTAGTTTTCTTAGGGTTTAGTCCTCATTATCGTGTTCGCTTAATCGTTCGTGCTTGCCTTATGGGCAACCATTCTCTTGTCCGAGCTTGCCTTATGGGAAACCACTCTCTTTTCCAAGCTCTCCAGGCTCTCCAGGATCAAGAGAACTCGATCATTCATGCTTTCCTATTAGGCAATCACTCACTCAACTTTCTTGACTTGGGGTCTCGGTCTTTCTTTCCCCCACTCTACTGGTCTTTCCCTTCCTTTTTTGGAGTACGGGAGACCCCCTCGAATGGGAAGAAAGCCGAGGCCTAACGAAGGGAAGAACAAACCGAGCTCATCGTCGAGTTCACCGGTGATTTTACGATTTTGTACACCGATACTGGGGTATCCGGTGGTGAAGCAGAAGGAAGTAAAGTCCCCTCTTCGCGTGCATGTGCGACAATAAGTACGCATGCATATACGTGTGTATGCTTGATAATCGGGCTCTTATCGAGCTTCTTAAAAAGCTCTTAGAGTATCACGTCCCGCTTCCCAAAAGAACGGTAATGGATACGTGACAAGTCCGCGGCATATTTATTCCGAGAAGGTGTTTGCTCGAAACAAATACGCTAAGCGTTTATAAGCAATATAAAATATACAAGAATAGACAAGTGAAATAAAATCCAACATCGATATATTTACTTTCAAAGAATTTACAACTTATTACAAGATATTAAAGTACCATACCAAAAGCCTTAAATATGAGACGTACTGAAAAACTAAAATGCTGAAAGAAAACTAGTCAGCCTGTGACGACAGCTGGTTATATTCCTCTTCTATCAGTTCTATCTCCTCTGTCTCTAAGTCATCTGACAAACATTCTCAAGAGAGAAAAGAAAACAGGATAGAATGCCCGTCAGCAAACTTGCGCTCGGTAAATTCCTAAGAAAGATAGTATGTAAATGTATATAAATGAATATACAAGATGGCATGTGATATAGTATGAATGGAAATAATGAAATATGAACAAGTATAACATGGCAATATTAATAACAACTATATAAGCATGGCAATGTAACACGAGTATGGCAAACAAGTATAGTATGGCCGTATAGCGTAAGTCTAGTGAACATGAAATATACTGTCAATATGTCCTAAAGAGCTTACTAATAAGGTAAGCTAACTAACATGAATTCAAGGTGTGAGTATCAACCAAATCTCAAGAGTGTTTTTGTCACACCCCGCTTCCCAGTAGACGGAAACGGTGACGTGACAAGCCACAACGTATTTATTATGAGAATGTTGTTTCCCTTAATAAATACATTAAGCGTAAGTAAGCAATATAACAAAGTACAAGAATAACAAGAGTAATAAAATCCAAAATCGATATATTACATTCAAGATTTCATAATTTTCAACTGATACAATATGTCTGAACAATAAATATAAGATGAAGGTAAAGAACCTAAACATGTGGTATAATAAAAGGAAAGCTGTAATAACCGTAAAGATGAACAAAACTATTTGTCCACTTGAGATATAAGATGAAAATACTCTTCGTTGACTGCTTATAAATCATCTATCCTAAATTCACCTGACGAATATTCCAAGAAAAAAGAGATGGATGGAATGCCCGTCAGCGAACTAGCGCTCGGTATAAGTCCCAAAAAAACATGAATGTGAAATATAAATGTATAGTGACGAGTTGGAAAAGGATATCATGAAGCAATGGACTAAGTGTGGTATGGTGATTAAACATGTCATTTAATATAAGCATGGAAAATCAATGTAACATAGTAATTTTATATAACATGGTAAATAATGGTAACTATATAAGCATGACAATAGAACATAAGTATAGCAAATAAGTATAGAAATGGCTGTGTAGTATAGGTATAGTGAACATGAAGTGAATGTCAATGTGTATATATGATTATTCTAACGTGGTTGTTTGTAGTTTGATAAAAAAAAAGGTATTCATGTGTACGAGAAGAGTCCAACTTACCTCGTGGACCAAGGTAACATGTAGTACAAGGCCCCGTCATAACCCACGGGACAACGGCACGTGCATTCTTGCAGGTTTCTTTTAAAGTGATCGCTCGTGCCACGATATACATCCCGTACCAATCTACCCCTTATCCCCGCGTATTGTAGTGTATATTTCAAGTTACAGGTCTTGTCTGAATCCATGAATATAAAGAGTACAAGTTCAGATTCAAGTTGTATTCAAGTATTCATGTCAAGTTGTATTAATGGTTCGGTCAAGTCAAGTCTAGTATGTAATTGGATTATGTCAAATATATAATATCTAATTATGTTTTCATGTACATGAAACAATTCAAAGATTGAGAAAAACAAGATAAATATATTCGAATAGCATGAAATGAGTCAAGTATATTATTCAAATTACGATCATAAACAACGTTGTAAAGAAATGTTGTGTACGACTAATTAATCAAGTCAATCAAATTAGGAATATAAAAAAAATATAGATATAAGTGTTGTGCACGCATGAGTTCCAGTCGCGCCTAAATAAGAATATCAGTTTAGGAGATATACTCATTTTCGTCATCGCGCAAAACAGATCAGAATCTGTCCAGCACCGTCGTATATTTTTAAGATATAGTTTGGATCAATTTCCATCAGGTTCAAGTTACGAAGATTATTAGAAAATTGTAGGTCTTTCGATGTACTTATCTAAAACACTAAAATTTGCGCGATTTAGACTTCTGAAGCTATAGTTATGATCATTTTAATATCAGCGTTTAAAACAGAAATTCTGGACTGCAACTATATATTATATTGCAAAACCTATATCGGGTTGTTTCATGCATTTCTAAGTAATCTAATATATAGGAAATTATATATCTATCAATTATGCATCTATACATCTAAATTTTGTTACGAATGAATATCGGGAGTTCGAGTTATGTCCTATTTAAAAACAGTGTGCGGGTCAGGACAGATTCTGTCCAGATTCATTGCTTAATATTGTAACGCAGTTTTCTATATTTTACGTCGGTTTTCAATAAAAACGTAAAACTAAGAAAATATAGATCTTTCGATGTAGATATTCAAAATATCTAAAAACACTTAATTTGGATCAAAAATTATAAAGTTATGTTCTCTCGAAAAAGACCCTTAATACCAGTTTTCTAGTTTTAAAAACAGTGAATAAAAAACTATATAACTCCTAAACCGTTATTCGGTCTAGTATAAAAATTTTACTGTATATTTGAAATTATATCTATTATTTTATCCTAATGTTCCAAGAATTTCCAAAAGTGGAAATTAATTGTAAAAAATTATTTTAAAGATAAAGGTATTTGGATCGTATTTAAAAACAATAAAACCATGGTAATAATCTGCACTTTGTTTTCTTTATACTTGTTGGCATTCTAATTAAGAATATACATGAGAAAATACACCAATGATTCTATAAAAATCATGTCACAAATTGTAGGATATCATCGATATTTCAATCATATGATCGGGTTATAAAAGAAATACATACGACTTTTCATGAAACTACCATAAAAGCCTTTCACATATATCATTTTTAAATTCCAATGAGATACTACTTACAACATTACTTTTATTTAAAAGAATTATATTAGTATGGGACAATTATTATAGACTACGCATAAATATCACAAGTATCTAAACATAACATGTAGAATATATAGACACTTATTCATGCGCATATTTTTCACAACAAATTTCCTTTACTATAAATCAAACAAAGGTTACAGATAATCATGCAAGTCTAGATGAAGGAAGAAAACAAGATAAAGAGGATGAGAAGGAGAAGAGAAAGAGGGAGAGAGAGAGAGAGAACAAGCTGGTATCGTTACCGGGCTTGTAATCCGACGATAATCTCGTGTTACTAGCGAGACATTTTGAAAGTTTCTTCATATTCTTCTTCGAGAACTCTAGATGAAGAGGGAGAAAAAGATAATAATATTTTGTGAGGAAAAAGGAAAGGAGGTGAGTTGCTTTCTAATTTTTTTTAAGAGAAAGAAGAATAAAAAGGTAAGATGGATATATAAAAGAATTATATCATATTAATTCAAATTAATATGAATTCATAATGGGAGTTAAAGAGAAATTGAAAGGGTGCCCATTCATTTGAAAGTTAAAGAAAATGAAAAGTCTCATTTGTAAATTATGAGAGAGTAAAAAAATAGATAAAAATGATTAAAAGATCCAAGATTCAAACATGTGGCCTATGAAATAATAATGTAAAGACTTAACCAATGAGCTACAAGGTTGTTCTTGCACAAACTTAACAAGAATTAAATATATGTTGTTGTTTGAAAAGAAAGTGGGCTTTTGGGCTCATGGTTTTATAAAAGAAAAACGAAAATGAGATTGAATTTGGGTTATGGGCTGAGTTAGGTCATGTGTTTCATTTGAAAAGGGTTAATATTTAGTTTTAAAGAAATGTGTTTGAGAAAAATAGATAAAATAATAAAATAATATATTTAATATAAAATAAAATATGCGGAAAATACTAAGAATAAATAAATACAATATTTTACTAAAGAAAGTTGGCATGAGACTTCGACTTCGACCGGTTCTCAAACCCAACAGGCTGTAATCCAGGCGTAAGAAACCACGGTCTCTCATGATAGTTAGTAACGGGACTTCGACCATCGTCAAAATATTCCAAACTCAACAAGCTATAATCCAGGACTAAGGAAATACGAACCCTCATGATTGTTAGTATTCGTGATTGCTTGTATTCGTGATTGTTAGCATGAGACTCTTAAGGTTTCATTGGACTCACAACTCAAACTATCCCAACATCCCGCGTATATTAGTCTATAGTTAAAGTTACAAGTCTTGCCCGAATGCATGAATACATTAAGTTTTCAAGATTGAATTCATGTCAAGTTCAAGTATTCATGTCATGTTGTATTCATGGTTCGGGTCAAGTCAAGGGTATTCATGTCAAATGATATTCATGATTCAAGTTAAGTCAAGTATGTCATGCAATGGGTTTTATCACACAAGTCATGTAGATACAATAAATAAGTAGTCACAGAGCAAGATATAAGACAAGTATATTATTCAAGTAACGTCCAGAAACGGTGTTGTAAAGAAGTGATATGTGCAACTAATTAATCAAGTCGATTGAAGTCAAAATATAAATCGAAAACACAGCCTTAAGTGTTTTGCACGTGTGAGTTTCAGTCGCGCCTAGATAAGACTACTGGTTTAAGAGATATACCCATTTTCGTATCGTCGTGCAGAACATATCAGAATCTGTTCAACACCGTCACATATTTTTAAAATACAGTTTGGATCAATTTCCATTAGGTTTCAGGTTACAAAGTTTATTAGAAACTTGTAGTTATTTCGGTGTACATATCCAAACAACTAAGGTTCGTGCAATTTGGACTCCTGAAGCTTTAGTTACTATTATTTTAACATCAACATTTAAAATAGAAATTCTGATTTCTGGACAGCAACTATATATTGCATTGCAAAGCCTATATCGGATTGTTTCATGCATTTCTACGTAACATAGTATACATAAAATTATAGTTCTATCAACTGTACATCTACACATCTGAAGTTTATCACGAACGTATATCAAGAGGTCGAGTTAAATCTTATTTAAAAACAATGTGCGAATCAGGACAGATTCTGTCCAGATTCGTCACTAAATATTGTAACACGGTTTTCTATATTTTATGTCATTTTCAGTAAAAACTTAAAACTAAGAAAATCTAGATCTTTTGATGTAGATGTCTAAAACACCTAAGTTTGCTTAATTTAGATATCGTCAGACCAAGTTATGTGTTTTAGAAGTTGACCGATAAATGTCATTTTCTGTTTTTACGAACAGTGAATAAAAATGATATAATTCCTAAACCGTTAAACGATTCAATTTGAAATTTTTTACAGCGTGTACACAAAAATATAGTATATCATAAATAAATTTCTTGAAATTTTCAGAAGTAAAAATTAATTTCTAAAAATTATTTTAAAGGTAAAAGTATTAATATGTCGTATGTGAGAATGAGAAAACCATGGTATTTATTCATAACTTCATTTTCTTTTACAAAAAATAAAGTAATTTAAAATACAATAACAAACGATGCAATCCTAATTGGTCTTTAAAATCTTAACATATGGATTGAGAGTGATGAAAAAGACTTATACAAACTATATGTGTGTGTTTGTGTGTGTTCATTATTTATATATGTATCCATTTAATTAATCATTTAGGCACTATGATTCAAAGAGAGAATCGAATCCATGGAGCATGACAAGAGGAGGAGAGAAGGGACTTACAAGATGTGTGGATCGATATAGCAACCGGTTCACCGATTATATTCGGTGGAAAGCGATATATTTTAGCGACAAAGTTGTGACCGGTAACGATTCTCGATTCGTCTCATCTAGAATCCTAGCGAATGGAAGTACTCCAAAAACGCCAGAATTATAATAGCTCTAAGAATAAAGGTGGATAGATTTTATTTAGGGTTTTTCTTCTTTAAATTTTTAGTATGAAAAAAGAAGAAGAGGAAAACAAATAATGATGAAATCCACATAAGAAATGGAGAGAATTATGAGTGGAGCTTTTGAAGAAAATGGAGGAGGAGCGAGAGAACATATAATGTTCACCATAATTCTAATTTATGGTGGAATTATTTTGAGAGTTAAAATAAATTAAAAAGGTGACCATTCATTTAGGAGTTAAAGAAAATGAAATGTCACTTTGGAGAGTTTAAAAAATTAGATCAAAAGAATTGCAAGACTCAAAATTCGAACATGTGGCTTATGGAATAACAATGCAAGAACATAACCAATGAGCTACAAGGTTGTCCATACACATATTTAACAAGAATTAAATATATGTTATTACTTCAAAAGAAAGTGGACTAAGAAAAAAAGAAAAGAAAGAAATCAAATGGAGCTGTTTTAGCTTGGGTTTTGGGCTTTGAAAAATTATAAGATAGGCAAAATAGAAGTAGAGATAAACTAATATATTTAATAGAGAATAAAATATACGAGAATAAAAAATAAATACAGTATTTTATAAAAAGAATAATGATATGAATATATAGGAATTTTAGGGTCGTTATATTCTACCCTACTTAACATTAATTTCGTCCTCGAAATTACTCAAGAAGGATATTGCAACAGAGCAAGAAAACAGGGTTTGGATAAGACAGTTGTGCTTTCATTGTCGTGCTCCATCAGTTGGTACTCTAAGTAAATCGCAATAAGACAACCAGAAAGACGAGAAATTTCAAAAATCGGAATAGATGTTGTTAGGCTAATCTAGGGTAGTTTTCAAGAATGCCATGAATAAGCACTTGAATAGAAGAAATATAAATAGAGATTGGATTGTCAAGAATGGTACAAAGATAAAGAATGAGAATCGAATTTAAAATTAGAGAAGGATATAAATTAACAAAGAATATAGGATTCGATAATTAAGAATAAAGATATGCAGTAGAACATAGCTGAATCAAAAAGAAAGATAATCAAAGGTAGAACTCCAAATCACTCAAGTAGAGTACCGTATTGTAACTATACTGCGGTTCATAATTTCAATCACATAACTACATTTAAGTCACCCAAATTCTGCTATTAGAGTCAATGGGATAATCAAGAAAAATAAGATCAAACGAAGATGAAGGGTTCACGGTTTCGTTTTCTTTATGTCGAGACATGATTATCGGGAAAACAAAAAAAGGATTCAAAGGGATGAAATTATGGTGGAGACGTTACACAGAGCCCTAAAATCTTGACTACAACTTGTTTTTATCGTTCTCATGATAGATTCTCCATTTGGAGAATTATCTCGGGCTTTTATTAAGATAAGTTGAACAAATTGCTTATCCGTTCCTATCAGTAACAAGGGCTTTCAGTAGTACTTACTCTTTGGAAAGTAGAGTCTTGTTAACCGTTCCGCTCGTTAGTTCCTTCCTTTGCTACACTTGTCAAGGGTAACTCAATCGTTCAATTCGTTCACCCGTCGAGGTTATGATTCGGTATTTTGGAATTCTTTGACTAGAATTCCTCCGAGCTCACCAGACTCACCGAACATATGAATTATCCATTTTTGCAGCTTGACCTCAAGTGTCGTTCCGCTTCGCTTCACTCGTTGAACTGACTGGCCTCTCTAGCGCCGGGGAGGCACCCCCCTCAAGCGCCGGGGAGCTAATGCCACGTTCATTCCCTGAATCGCTTCATTCAATTATTCGCTTCGCTCTCTTGTCCGGACTTAAAAGGGGTCATTGTCTGATAAAATTTAAATGTTAGTTTCACATCTCTTTTATCATATAATAATCATTGAAAGTCGATTTAGCTGTGGCCGGTGACCTAAGAGTTGTTGACCAATTCCTCCTTAGTACATAGCAGCGATTTTACTTGCAAAACCCAAACACGGAGACCCCCGAGGGGTCCTGGAAGGATAAAAGCCTGCAGAGTACTTCCGGAGAGGAGAAGCAAAAGGTTGGGTCATCGGTAGGTTTCCGTTTCGAGTAGGATATTTCAGCAACTTTGCTCTGTCTCACTTAACCGGAGGCAGAGTAACACGTGGTGGTGTTCGATAAGTCCGAAGTTGGGTGGTGGACGCCTCCACTCATAAGACGATTCTACGCATATCAAACACCATAGTGCGGACCCAAAGACTCGTGAAGCCCCCGACATGCAAGACTGAAAATGGTTTCAGACAGTTTCCCTAAGAGAGAAATTATGTTATACCAATCTCTCATCTCTCATATATCTAATATTTTATTATTCAAAATCACATATTTTAAATAGATTTCATGATTTTGAATAATATTTTGAGTGGCAGATTCATAGTAAAGATGGACAGGAGAAAATGACGGTTTCTTAATTAAGGTGTACAGTAGAAAATGGCAGTTCTGTAATATTCTGGAACTTTTTTTGAACTCAGGATTTATATTTTAAATAGATAAAGATTTTGATCAATCACAAACCCAGTTACCTAATGTTGGAATCTATATATTCGTCTGGTAGGTCAAGTATTTTTCTTTTTTAATACTTGCGTGCTATTGTACTCGTAAAACAATGCAAACACATGTCGGTTTGAAAAGAAAAACAAACTTTCCTTTACTGAATGAGTTCCCTACGTGCCAACGCATATTTACAATATGGTGAAGTGCATAAACAATAAAGAAATCTCTCTTTCAACCTGAAAGCTTGAATAATGGTGCAACCATGGTAAATTTAACTAGTAGCAATCCATTAGAATATTTACATATTTGAAAGGGTCAATGTAACAATATTGCCGAGCAAAACCCACAAAATGAAGTATATCGATCGAGTTTGTTTCCCCAATTAGAGCAAGGTTTTGAAAATTCGAATTTTGAAAATTCAAATTTTTGAAGCAACGCTTCAGATCCCGTGCGCTGCGCGCAACGCGCCACGTGTCAGAAGTTGACACGGCAGCACAACGCCCAAGGCACTGCGTCCAATCAGAGCAAGGCTCTTTAAAAAACATAAGCAAACACTCAGTTGCGCAAACACGACTGCGCAAGTGCACCACAGCGCGACACGTGTCTGCGCAGTTGTGCAAAAAGAGCTGCGCAAGCGCACCGCTGCTTGACACGTGTCTGCGCAGTTGCGCACACACGACTGCGCAAGCGCACCGCTGCGTGACACGTGTCTGCGCAGTTACGCAAAAAGAACTGCGCAAGAGCACCGTTGCGCGACACGTGTCTGCGCAGTTGCGCAAAAAAAAAAGAGCTGCGCAAGCGCACCGCTGCGCGACACGTGTCTGCGCAGTTGCGCAAACACGACTGCGCAAGCGCACCGCTGCGCGACACGTGTCTGCGCAGTTGCGCAAGCGCTTCACTGCACGACACGTGTCACTCACTGGGGGAGTTGCGCAGAACAGAATAAATCTTGTTAAAACAAGAAGATTTTCTTGCATAAAGCAGGGGCCTTTGGATCAAAGATCCAGCGGTGGGGAAAATTCCCCAAATCACTCAGGAAAAGATTTATGTAACAAATTTAACTAATTTATGAGCACTATGAAAAGAACCCCAGACCTCATTTCAAGATCATCAAGAGCTGGATAAAAAAAGAGAGAGAAGAGAACTCTGAAGAACCCCTTAAAAAAAGGTAAAAACCTTTAAAATAAGAGAAAATTCTCTCAGGAATAGATCATGGATCTAAGAACAAGATCAGTGATCTTCAATAAATAAATGAATAAAAATAATATAAAAAAAAATAATGCCTTGCACTTGCTATGAACCTTTGGTTCTCTGGAACAAGAAAAAACTTGTTTTATTTTCTTTGATCTAAATTTAGATCAAGAAATTAAAAAAGTGCTTTGCACTTCTGTTCTTGAACCTAAAAGATTCCTAGTGCTTTGCACAAATGCAATGCATTTCTCAAAGGGCCAGGCCCAAGTCAAAAGACCAAGCAGGCCTAATTAAATTGATGCTCTGCATCATTTACAAATGAGCAGAGCCCAAACAAAATAATATAAATGCTATGCATTTTAAAAGGGGCAGAGCCCAAACAAAGTAGATGCCTTGCAGAGCCCAGAATAAATTGATACTCTGCATCAATCATGGGAAGAGCCCAAACAAAAAAATAAATTGATGCAATGCATTATTTAAAAATGGGCCAAGCCCCAGCATAGGTCTAACAGACCAAAAACAAATAAAAGGCGTTGAATATTTTTCAACTGGACTTAGCCCAATTTTGGCCGTAAGTCCTCAAATTAAATTGACTGAGCAAGATTGCTCTCGTAAATCAATTTACTACTGGTTCGAGGGTACATCTCCGAACTCCTCTGACACACGTCGTTGTAATCATTCAACGTCGTCAGAGAGGTGACGGGTCCCAACGACCACACCTAAATATTGGACCGAAACGTCCTTAAACTAATATCGGACCGGAACGTCCCTAAACTAATATTGGACCGAAACGTCCTTAAACTAATATCGGACCGAGACGTCCTTAAACTAATATCGGACCGAGACGTCCTTAAACTAATATCGGACCGAAACGTCCCTAAACTAATAATGGACCACCACGTCCCTAAACTGGCGATGGACCACCACGTCCTTAAACTGGCGATAGACCACCACGTCCCTAAACTGGTACAATAGAGCCCAAATGCTCCTTTGTTGGATCTAAACGGTCCCGTTTGAGTTGATCTTAGCCCCAAATACGGCTAACGTATCCTTAAACATTTAAATGGACTATAAAACTCCAAATCAATTCTGGTTCGAGGGTACATCTCCGAGCTCCTCTGACATCCATCGTTGTAATCCTTCAACGACGTCAGAGAGGTGACGAGTCCCGACGGCCATATATTAAATGGATCACTACGTCAAGTTGATCTTAGTCCAAAACAGGACTAACGTATCCTTGACGAACGTTTAAGTTAATTTTAGCCGCAACGCGACTAATGTATCCTTAAACTGAAAACACCAAACCCAAATCTAAGTAAATACGGATTTGGACTAATCCACGTCCTACGGGCGACGGCATTACTCAGTCTCCGTATACAATCCACGGGCAACCACAAATAAAACAAACACACACGACACGAAGTGAAATTCTGGAGAAGGAAAAAGTTGTTACCGCGATGCGGTAGCGTAATTAACTGCAGGGGCTTGCGCCTGCAGGGAAGAGCGTCCCCACAATCAAAAACCCCTCACCCTGAGGGGGAATCTGACGAAGTCTGCTACATCGGCCGCATTCGTCTAAACCTCCGATACACGGTGCCATAAATCAACTCGGCATCTCCGGAGAGGTAGACGGATAAAACCATATAGCATCTGCCCCGAATCTCAGGCAAGACGCAACGTCTCGACCGCCTTTCGGAGGGGAACAGATTCTGGCACGCCCGGTGGGACCTCTTCCTCTTTCCACTCCACACTTCGTGTGTCGTCTTCGTGAACCAATCGCGGTTTGTTAAAAGATTGCCTTCGGATTTCAAGTTGCTAAGATTTGGTCTTTTGTCTGGCGCAGAACTCAAGCATCCATGGATTCTAACTGCTCCAACTGCGCGAAGTACCACTGCAATGGACGCTCCACCTCCCTCGGAGGTGTAGCATATGGGCCCCAAGCGGCTTCCTTCCTCACTCTGCCAGTAGACCAGGTGACCCAAGCCACCACTGGCTTATTCTTCGGGACCATGATCCCACCGACAAGCTTCTCTATGCCGATACCTGCGCCGGAGGTGAACAAGAATTCGGTCTTCGACCGACTCACTGCTACCACGACCCCTGTCAACGGGTCGCCCACCACCAAGCCAACAGCCTCTGTCTTTGCGAGGCTGGATCAAAACTCTGAAGGGCCCGCCAAGAAGCCCAGGAACTCTAAAATGGTTGTCCCAAGGAGGGTAACGGCCGCTGCCCCGGAAGACGTTAAGGCGGCTTCTCCCGTCAAAGAGTCAGTCTTTTCAAGACTGACGATTCCCGTTCCTGCCCCTACACGAAGATCTGTCTTTGACAGATTGGTTATTACCCCGCAAGGAACGACCTCAGTTTTTAAAAGGTTAACACCGGCGGTGCCTCATTCAGACGGGGGGCAAAAAGAAGTTATCTCTATCTCCGAGCCAATCCCAACGGCTCGTCGTGCTCGACGTCGCCATTGGCAACGAGTGAGGAAAGCAGGGGGCAACTCCCCCTCAGGGCTAACTCCACCTGCTCCAATGGCGGAGGTCAACGCTGCTGTTCCAACTGGGAACAGCTTCGAACTGCTGAGGAGGGTACGTAAGAATTCTCCAACCGCTACACTGAAAAGATCTCCTCCGCCTGTGGAGAGAGCTCCTGAAACAAAACAAGAACAGCCCCCTCAACGGCTGTCTTCAAGGATTTATAAAGTTTGGCGAAGGGTTCAAGACTCTGTGATTGACTCAGGTCACTTTCGTCGCCAGAAAAAGGCGAAGGTGGAAAAAGACAAGGATTGTCCCATTAGACAGCAGGGGACAGCAGCTGCTAGGGTACCCCCTTCAATGGTTCCCTCAACCTCAACAGCCCACAAAAGAAGGAGGCCAGAAAAGACTCCCGTGTCAGCGGCAAAGGTTAAAAATGGTGAAACTAAACGCCCCAAGTCAGGGGGCATAACAGTTCATACGGTTTATATGACATCAGGAAAGGAAGACAGCCGTATGTCCACGGGCCATAGACCACTTACACGGTCAGTGACCAAGGCTCAGGAGCAGCAACAGAAGCTCCAGGAGATGATGAGCGCTATGGCTGCACTTACTGGGCCAAACGAAAGCCCTGGAACCTCTTCAGAAGAGCGTCAGGAACAAGAAACGGACGCCGAATTCCTTCGGCGCGTACTAGAAAAGAAAGATAAAGAAGCTGCGGAGCAGGCAGCCAATATAAAGAAAATGGCCCTCCTGTTCCAGGATATGGTGGGTATGATGATTCAACAAGATCCACCTGCTGGAGATCTCCCGATCATTCTTGAAGACGATAGGGGAGAGACATCAAATCCTCCACCGGCTTTATCCGCAGCTAAAGAGGATACCATATCAAAAGCTGATTTAGATGAATACATCGCCCAGCAAATACGGGTGCATCAGGCGACTGAAGCAGCCGGTCAGGTCGTAAAGACAGGGCGGCCATATCCGGGTTGGTATGATCAAATTAAGTACCCGACAGGCTATACAATCCCTAAATTCCATGTCTACAAGGGGACGGGCAATCCTCATCAGCATGTCGTCCAGTTCAGAGCGCTCTGTGGCAACACCGGCGGCGATGACAAGTTGTTGTTTCGCCAGTTTGTTGGAAGCTTATCAGATACGGCGTTCGAATGGTATTCTGAGCTCCCCAATGACTCTATTAAAACCTTTGCGGAGATGGAGCTGCTCTTTACCCAACGTTTTGCAAGTGCCAGTGAGCGTACCCCGATGACGGCACTGATTAATGCCAGGGTAAAACCCGGCGAGACATGGGTTTAGTACGCTATACGGTGGCGTAATCTATGGTCGAAGTGCGAACAGCGCATAGAAGAAGCTCCGGCGGTGGGAATGTTTGTTGGAACCCTTGATCCACAAGCAACCATCTCACAGTTCATGATGTTCTTCAAGCCGACTACCTTCCAGGCTTTGATCGACAAACTAGCACAGATGGACCAGATGGGCCATAAACCCCCTCTCCCAAAGCCGGACTCCCGAAACGACAAAGGAAAGGAAAAAGCGATCATTGTCGCTAATGCTCAACAACAACCGAGCGACTCGAAGCCGGTTGCTCGTCCAAACAATACGCGCCCATACGTACCCCTTGAGGACAGGATGGGACGTCCTTACTCCTTCCCCCGCGATAAAACGAGGAGGCTATTCGAGCTGGCATTGCGCAACAGACTCATAAATCTGCCAGATCCAAAACGTCCGTTGCAACCGAACGACGTCAACGAGCCCAATTACTGCCCTTACCATCGAGTGCTAGGCCATCCCATCGAGGATTGCTACGTTTTCAAAAATTGGCTTGAGAACCAATACCGTCAGGGCAAATTTGCGCTATCTGACAAATGGAAGGTAAATCCCCCGCAGCCCCACACCTCTAAGGGGACGAATACGCCGGGGGCAACATGCTCCGTCATTGAGGAAGCTCCTTGGGAGGTTGTATTATCAGCCAAGACAAAGAGGATGCTAAACGATCTTCAGACATGTCCAGCGCAGGTTATTGAGGGGATGTTGAAGCCACGTCCGACTCCGAAGACCAATGGTGGTAGTTCAAGCGTTCATAGCCAGCCGTCAAAATCATCGAAGAAGAAGAGGAAGAAATCAAAGAAGCCCATGGAGCCTTGCGATAAGTGCACGGACTTACAAAAGCAAATCGACGCGCTGGATGAATACAACCAAAAGGCGCGGACTCCCATTACGCTCCAAGATTTCCTTGATCACGTCTTTCAAAAAGAAGATGAGGGAGAAAGTTCATCGGATGAATCCGAGGAATATGTGGCGAGCTGTCATATGATCTCCCATTCGATCACGAACGATGAAGAGACTTCTGGCACTAAAACGCTGGGGGCAGATACCGAGTCAAGAGTTCCGGAGTTATCAATCGAAATGATTGACGCGTTTCTTAGTGAAGCTCGATTGAAAAGTAAAGCTGATCGAGAACGCGAGACGGCTATATTCGAAAAGGCCAAGCGCCAACGACTTGAGGAAAGAGCTGAGATGATCCCGCTGGAGCAAAATGCCTCCACCACCGACAAAAACCAATTCAAGATAAAGAAGAGGTTTGCTAAGGCCATGTCAATGGGCATGAAGCTACCATCCTCTGAAGGAAAAATTACTGGTGTAATGGAAATGCACCCCTCCTATTGCTTATATCATCAGAAGGTCTCGCATCCCACTCAAGAGTGCAAAGCTTTCGATAGATGGTGGCAAGGATACGTCGCTAATCGACAACGCTTTAAACGGGAAAAGCGTAAAATTCGTCGGGGGCAAAGAAATACGACCGAAGAGCTTAAAAGAACTGCCGGCAATTGTTACATGGTTAACACTGGCGGGTCACAAGTGCCTACATTCGGGAGCGATTCTGATGAGGAGCTAGAAATTGCCCCTCTCTTTAAAGAATCAACTTCGGAAAAAAAAAGAAGAGCCAATGGTCTGCGAAAATATCCGGCTGCGGAATCGGACGCTGCCTGAAAAGAACCTCGGACCCTTGAATAGAAAAGATAAAGGGAAAGAAAAGGTCTCTGAAGACATCGTCTTAGATGACCAAGTTCTGGAAGAGCTAAACGCCAAAAACCCACCGAAGAAGAATAAGGTGGATTACAACGTCTTGGCACATCTGAGAAAGCTGCCCTCACAGCTCAGCATTCTCGACGCCCTTTTGTTATCAAAAGAGGCGAGGGATTCTTTGATTAAGGCGCTACAAGACCCGGACCAGTTCAAAGCCTTCCTAGCCGAAGAAAAGATGAAGGACGAATTAGAAGAGGTGCACACGGCCGACGTTGCTTTTGGTGATGAAGACCTCCTCCTCGGGACATGTGACCACAATCGTCCCCTTTATGTCTCAGGATACTGCCATGACATAAAGATAGGTAAAATCTTGGTCGATAATGGATCGTCTGTTAATTTGCTCAATGTGCGAGTGTTAAAGGAAATTTGCATGAGTGTCCAACACCTCGCCCGAGACAAAATCACCATCTCCGGATTCGACTCCCAATCATCAAAAACTCTTGGATCTGTGATATTGACGCTACGCTTCGGGTTGCTCGTCACAGACATCAAATTCCATGTTATAGACGCCAAGACGTGCTACAATGCTCTGCTCGGCCGACCATGGCTACATGAGTACAATATCATCCCTTCTACACAGCATCAGTGCATGAGGTATTGTAGGGATGGCCTCGAGTACACTGTGGCCGGAGAATTGAATCCGTTTTCCGTGAATGAAGTTCGCAAGTATGAAGATGCCAAATACTTCTTGCCGAGTTTCGAAGACACGGAAAGGTGTCACAAGCCGGAGAACAAAACTAACTCAACCATCCCTGTCTTCGGCAGTGATACCGAGGAAGAAGAGGATATAATTTATTCAGGTCTGCCCCAATACACCGAGCCGGGACCATCCGCCCCTTCACTGATCTTTGGTAGTGATTCAGAGGACGAAGTCCATGCTGTATTCCCTGCTCGGCTCTCAATAAGAGCTTCTGCTGATGAAGAGCGAAGTCTACAGATAGCCATGGTGCCGCTCGAACATTATAAAGAACTAGATGCGCTCGCCAACGATAGTGTGGAAGAATTGCGGACATTTTATATCCCTCCCGGACGAAAAGGCGATAGGGCAATCCTATTCTACCGTTCCGAAGAAAACAAGGTGGAAAAAGAACTTTGGCACGGTGCGGATCCAACGCTGGACGGACTTCAGCCCATTCGTCTACCCCGATATTATACGGAAGGCTTGAGGAGACTGCTGGAACGCCAGGGGATACCTTTCGAACAAACCGTTAGAAAGGCCAAATTCTATGACAGAGTTTGGAACGTCCCCGGAACTCAGCACAAGCTACCTAATGGGAGGCTGGAGACGATCGGGCTCGGATACATTCGCTCCAGGAAACGAGAGCTGCTCCGCGACTGTTACGTTGTGCACAATTCTGATGAAGAAGCAGATGCTCAAGAGGAAAACGCTAATCCTGAAACAGAAAAAGTTCCTGATGCAAAACCGCCCAGTCCATCATTGGAAGACCAGATGGGCAAACTTATAAGGGAAGCGGGTCAAAAAGCCCGAGATGATCACAATCGTGAAATGGGGATCTATGAGAAAGCCAAAACACAACGCCTCCTTCAACAGGCAGTAAAAGATGAAGATGCTGCCCCATGTCAACCTGATACAAAAAGGGCGCGACGCGGAGGCAAAAACGAGTCGAAAGGCCGAAGAGGCGCTCAACAGCAACAAAGCAGGGCTAAGAAGCCACGCAAACGAGAATCGAGCGTTATTGACCAATCCCTCATGAAGAAAATGGGTCGAGCATACTCGTTTCCTCGAGACAAGACGAAAAAGATACTTGAGCTTGCTCTAAAACATCAAATGCTTACATTGCCGGAGTCCAAGCACCCCGAACAAGCAGGTGAAGTCTCTGACCTAAACTATTGCTCTTACCACCGAGTGATAGGGCATCCTCTTGAAGATTGCTTCACCTTTAAGAATTGGGTCGAAAATCAATACCAGCTCGGCAAGTTCGCTCTGTCTGACAACTGGAGGGTAACGCCACCACAAAAGCACGAGCCCAAGGCCACGAAAGAAAAAACAGTTCCACATTGGGACTGGAAGCGAATTCGCACCTGTCATATGGTCACAATATTAAAAGAAGAGCCCAAGGACGTAAGTGAGCTCCCTTGGTGCTTCGAAAACAGCAGCGATGAGGTAATCTCAGAATTTCCCCCAGCTCCGAAAGAACTGGAGGATGGAATACATACTACTGCAGATAACCTCAAGAAAATCGGGTTGGGGACGGTAAATGATCCGCGACCGACATTCGTCAGCGAGCTGCTGTCTGAAGAGAGGGTGGCTGCGTTAAAAGACGTCCTTGTGCAGCATAAAGATTGCTTCGCATGGAACTATTCCGAGATGCCAGGACTAGATCCAGAAGTCGCTGTACATAGACTAGCAATATCCCCAAACGTCAAACCAGTCAAACAGGCGCCGAGAAGAATGCGACTCGAGCTTGAGATGAGCATAAATACCGAAGTCAAAAAGTTAATCGACTCTGGCTTCATCCAGGAAGTTCAGTACCCTGAATGGATCACCAACATCGTCCCAGTGATGAAGAAAAATGGGACAGTGCGCATATGCGTAGACTTTCGGGATCTTAATAAAGCTTGCCCGAAGGATGATTTCCCAGTGCCAGTCACTGAACTGATGATAGACAATACATCCACTCATGAGGTTTTCTCCTTCATAGACGGCTCATCGGGGTATAACCAGATAAAGATGCATCCTGAAGACCAGAAACACACCGCCTTCAGGACTCCTCTTGGTATATTCTGTTATAAAATGATGCCCTTCGGTTTAAAGAACGCCGGTGCTACTTATCAGAGGGCCATGACAAAGATCTTCGACGACCTTATACACGAAATCGTCGAATGCTATATCGACGATCTCGCGGTTAAAAGCAAGTCATACGAAGAACATCTCGAGCATTTGAGGACCGTATTTCAACGCCTTCGGCAATACAATTTGAAGATGAATCCTTTAAAATGTGCGTTCGGGGTTTCCTCGGGCAAATTCCTAGGATTCATCGTTCGACACCGAGGTATTGAAATAGATCCGTCTAAGATTAAAGCGATCATGGAAATGCCTCCGCCAAGAACTCTTAAACAGTTGCGATCTCTCTAAGGAAAGCTTGCATACATTCGGCGGTTTATCGCTAATCTTTCAGGAAAGTGCCATCCTTACAGTCACCTGATGAAGAAGGGAACCCCATTCGTTTGGGTTACGAATGCCAAGGCGCACTGGACGAGATCAAACAGTATCTGCAAAACCCTCCAGTGTTAGCTGCTCCAGTTAAGGGAAAACCTCTCATTCTTTACACGGCCGCCCTTGAAGGTTCTTTAGGCGCATTATGGGCACAAGAGAATGACCAGGGGAAAGAAAGAGCATTCTACTACTTAAGTCGGGTTCTGCTGGGGGCAGAAAGCAATTACTCCCCCATTGAAAAACACTGCCTGGCGTTGATCTTCGCAATAACGAAGCTTAGACATTACGCATTAGCGCATGAAGTCCATCTCATTTCAAAGGTGGACCCTCTTAAATATCTAATGTCAAAGGCCATATTGACGGGACGACTCGCTAAATGGGCTCTGCTCTTAATGGAGTTCTCGATAACGTATCGACCCCTCAAGGCAGTGAAGGGTCAGGCCATAGCCGACTTCCTTGCTGAGCACCCGATACATGCCGATTCTCCCCTGAATTGCGATTTGCCAGACAAGCATGCGTTTGACGCAATCGACGGTGGTGATACCCGTTGGGAGCTTTATTTCGATGGAGCATCTTCCATGAAAAAGCACAAACAAAATACGTCAATGATCAAATCGGGAGTAGGCCTTATCTTCGTGACCCCACAAGGAGGAATAATGCGCTTCGCCTTCTCCTTGACAGAGTCGAGAACGAATAATGAAGCTGAATATGAAGCTTTGATAGCAGGCCTGGAGATCGCCATTGACATAGGAATTGAAAGCCTCCTCATATATGGGGACTCCCAGCTAGTCGTCAGTCAAGTGAACGGCGATTACCAAACATGCAAACCGGAATTGGTAAAATACGGTGAAAAGGTGCAACAACTGCTAACCCAAATTCCCTCCTATACTTTGGAAAGCATACCGCGCGCGGAAAACAGCAAAGCGGACGCACTGGCCAAACTTGCTAAAGAATTGGCTGACGAGAACCTCGATGACGTTAGAATCGTGGTACAAAGCCGTCGAGTGCTCGCCCCGGCAGAAATACCTCCGGAATTATATAAAGAAAAGGGAGCGACTGAGCAGACGACCTTACAAATAAAAGACCATGAGAAGGCCGAGGACTGGAGGGAAGTCTTCATAGACTACTTTAAGACCCACCAAATGCCTGAAGAAGCGTCCACAAGACATCAGCTCGCGAAACGAGCCCTGTCTTTCGTCTTTGTCAACGATACCCTGTACAATAGGTCATTTGATTCTTTGTGGCTGAGATGCTTAGGACCTGACGAAGCGAAAAGAGTCGTCCAGGAAGTTCACGACGGACTCTGCGGTTCTCATCAAGCAGGCCCTAAGATGAAGTTGAAGATAAAACGGATGGGCTACTACTGGCCCACGATGATTCAGGACTGCATCGAATATGCGAAGCAATGCCACTCATGCCAAATTCATGGGGACTTCATCCATCAGCATCCAAATCCGCTACACCCAACAGTGGCTAGCTGGCCATTCGAAATGTGGGGAACTGATATAGTCGGCCCCATCGAACCAGCATCGTCTAGGGGACATCGTTTCATCCTAGGGACGACTGACTACTTCTCTAAGTGGGCAGAAGCGATACCGTTAAGAGAAGTGAAGACGGAAAATATCCTCCACTTCTTCAAAACGCACGTCATATATCGGTTTGGAACTCCGCGACGGATCATCTCCGATAACGGGCCAGTCTATAGAAGCCACAAGATCAGTCGCTTTGCGCAACAGCATAATATAGACTGGAGATATTCCTCAGTTTATAATCCGCGAGCTAACGGTCTGGCTGAGGCCTTCAACAAGACCTTAACAAAGATCATAAAGAAAATGATATCCCGAAACAAGAAAGACTGGCACGAAAGACTGCAAGAGGCTCTTTGGGCGTATCGAACTACATTTAAGACGGCCACAAACACAACGCCGTACGCGTTGGTATTTGGGACGGAAGCAGTACTCCCTCTCGAGATAGAATTACCCTCTCTACGAGTGGCAGTCCACTACGAGCTGACAAACGAAGAAAATGCTCACCTTCGGCTTGAGGAGCTTGACGCCCTTGATGAAATCCGGCTCATAGCACAGCAAAATCTAGAGGCTTATAAAGCAAAGATGACGCGCTCATACGAAAGATTGACCCGACCGAGGACATTCCGTCAAGGCGAACTCGTGCTAGTGGTCAAAAGGCCTATGATCCCCAATCGCGCCAAGCGGGGAAAATTTGAGCCAAACTATGAAGGCCCATACATCATAGATAAAGTTTACCAGGGTGGGGCCTATCTACTCATGGACATGCACGGCGAAAGGCCTTTCAGACCGATAAACGGTCGCTTCCTAAAGAGATACTACGCTTAATAAGCCACAGCCTAGGTCAATGATAGATGACGACGACGATGTCCGCTCGCTATCTTCCTAAGCTCAAGCTTTATAAAAATAGCCAACCTTCTCAACAACGGACCGAAACGTCCTTAAACTAATAACAGACAAAAACGTCTTTAAACTACTACCGCAGCATCTTTTAGGCTGACGGAGTATAAAAAAAAAACATATAAAAATAAAATAAAGTAAAAACGGTATGTCCATAAGCAAAAAGGGCACGGATGAAAACTCGAAAGGGCTCCGTGAGTAAAAACAGCAGGGCTACCGGCGAGTGTTCGTGAAAACCCGCAAGGGCGCGACCTCGTTTAAAAAAAAAAAATAAATAAATAAATAAAAAAAAAGAACGGTATGTCCATAAGCAAAATGGGCACGGATGAAAACCCGAAAGGGCTCCGTGAGTAAAAACAGCAGGACTACCGGCGAGTGTTTGTGAAAACCCGAAAGGGCACAACCTCGTTAAAGGACACTTACAAGATCCTCTCGACCTTGTAGGGAGAAACCACCCGCGTGAGATCCTTACGACTCACAAGGGAGCAACACGCTTAGGGATCCCCACGATTCCTAAGGAGAACATACACTTGCGAGATCCTCACGACTCGTAAGGAGAACTCTCTTATGGGACCCTCACGGCCCATAAGATTTGAAAGTCTTAAGTTACAGAGACCTAAACATGTGCTTAAGCAACCCCCCCAACTTCCGATATTGCCCTACAAGTGGCTCAATACTGACCCTTGTATACAATCCACGGGCGTGAATAAACATTTCCCTAACCAAGTCTCATCCGTGACTGGGGATATGTTCGCATGGTAAACAACCCTTGTAAATCCTCTTGATTTATAAGGAGAAAACCCTCCTGTAGGATCCTTACGACTTACAGAGGAAACGAACACTTAGGAATCCTCGCGAGTCCTAAGGAGAAAATACGCCTACAAGATCCTCACGACTTGTAGGGAGAAATAACTTCGTGAAACCCTTACGACTCATGAAGCCAAAAGCCTTAGCCGACAGGACCTTAACCCTGGTCGCTAAGCCACCTTTGTTCGACATCGACAGAGGCAGATGATGATTCGCTCCTGGTAATATCCCAGTTGTAGCGGTGCTGATGCCGAAATCGGTTTACAGCGAAAAGCCAATAGGCCGCACATGCATACGAAATAGCCGAAATGATAGGGCAACTTGCAATAAAAAGCAGCAAGTAAAAATTTATGCATGCAAAATAGCCGAAATGATTGGGCAACTCGCAATAAAAAGCAGCGAGTAAAAATAAAATAAATAGCCGAAATGATTGGGCACCGCGAAAAATAGCCGAAATGATTGGACAATCGCGACCTTCGCGATATAAAAGCTGAAATGATAGAGCATCGCGGAAATAAAATAAAAAAGAAAAGGAAATGATAAAACTTTGGCCCTACAGTTAAGATCACATCGATCCCTGTATACAATCCAAGGGCGTAAACAAAGAGGGAACCATACTTTCCTAACAGGCTCCGCCAGAAGACGAAACCAAATCTCGACGGTTCAGTCCAACTCCGAAGAAACTAGTGTCTTCAACAGATACCTCGACTCACGGATACAAACACTCCTTGACGAGAGCCTCCTGATTCGCGTCGACTCGCAGAGCCACCAGTGCCTCCGTGGGAAATCCTCGACTCATTTCAAACCCCAAGGAAACAAATAATCCTTGGCGCTTAGGAAACAAATAATCCCTAGCAAACTCCTCGACTCACGGATACAAACACTCCTTGACGAGAGCCTCCTGATCCGCGTCGACTCGCAGAGCCACCAGTGCCTCCGTGGGAAATCCTCGACTCGTTTCAAACCCCAAGGAAACAAATAATCCTTGGCGCTTGGGAAACAAATAATCCCTAGCAAACTCCTCGACTCACGGATACAAACACTCCTTGACGAGAGCCTCCTGATCCGCGTCGACTCGCAGAGCCACCAGTGCCTCCGTGGGAAATTCTCGACTCGTTTCAAACCCCAAGGAAACAAATAATCCTTGGCGCTTGGGAAACAAATAATCCCTAGCAAACTCCTCGACTCACGGATACAAACACTCCTTGACGAGAGCCTCCTGATCCGCGTCGACTCGCAGAGCCACCAGTGCCTCCGTGGGAAATTCTCGACTCGTTTCAAACCCCAAGGAAACAAATAATCCTTGGCGCTTGGGAAACAAATAATCCCTAGCAAACTCCTCGACTCACGGATACAAACACTCCTTGACGAGAGCCTCATGATCCGCGTCGACTCGCAGAGCAACCAGTGCCTCCGTGGGAAATCCTCGACTCGTTTCAAACCCCAAGGAAACAAATAATCCTTGGCGCTTGGGAAACAAATAATCCCTAGCAAACTCCTCGACTCACGGATACAAACAATCCTTGACGAGAGCCTCCTGATCCGCGTCGACTCGCAGAGCAACCAGTGCCTCCGTGGGAAATTCTCGACTCGTTTCAAACCCCAAGGAAACAAATAATCCTTGGCGCTAGGGAAACAAATAATCCTTAGAAAATTCCTCGACTCACGGATACAAACACTCCTTGACGAGAGCCTTCTGATCCGCGTCGACCCGCAGAGCCACCAGTGCCTCCGTAGGAATCCTCGACTCGTTTCAAACCCCAAGGAAACAAATAATCCTTGGCGCTTGGGAAACAAATAATCCCTAGCAAAATTCCTCGACTCACGGATACAAACACTCCTTGACGAGAGCCTTCTGATCCGCGTCGACCCGCAAAGCCACCAGTGCCTCCGTAGGAATCCTCGACTCGTTTCAAACCACAAGGAAACAAATAATCCTTGGCGCTTGGGAAACAAATAATCCCTAGCAAAATTCCTCGACTCACGGATACAAACACTCCTTGACGAGAGCCTTCTGATCCGCGTCGACCCGCAGAGCCACCAGTGCCTCCGTAGGAATCCTCGACTCGTTTCAAACCCCAAGGAAACAAATAATCCTTGGCGCTTGGGAAACAAATAATCCCTAGCAAAATTCCTCGACTCACGGATACAAACACTCCTTGACGAGAGCCTTCTGATCCGCGTCGACCCGCAGAGCCACCAGTGCCTCCGTAGGAATCCTCGACTCGTTTCAAACCCCAAGGAAACAAATAATCCTTGGCGCTTGGGAAACAAATAATCCCTAGCAAATTCCTCGACTCACGGATACAAACACTCCTTGACGAGAGCCTTCTGATCCGCGTCGACCCGCAGAGCCACCAGTGCCTCCGTAGGAATCCTCGACTCGTTTCAAACCCCAAGGAAACAAATAATCCTTGGCGCTTGGGAAACAAATAATCCCTAGCAAACTCCTCGACCCACGGATACAAATACTCCGTGACGAGAGCCTCCCAACCCGCGTCAACTCACGGAGCCACCACTGTCTCCGTGAGAGAATTCCCGGTTCGTTCCACCTTGCGAGATAAAGTCTCGGGCAGCAAGGATTAAAAAACTTGCTTCCTAAACAATGGGGCCCTGCAAGTCAATCCAAAATGGTCTCTTGCATACTATCCACGGGTCTCACTCTCCAAAGTCGAGTTTCGACGAGGAGGGAAACAACCGCTTACGAATCCTCTCGACTCGTAAGAGGGAAAAATTCTCTTATAGGATCCTTACGACTTATAAGAGAAAACCACACTCAGGAATCCTCACAATTCCTAAGGAGAAAATCCACCTATGGGATCCTCTCGACCCGTAGGGAGAAAAGCCTCTATGGGACCCTCACGGCTCATAGAGTTGAAAAGTCTTAGGCAGTAGACCTGAACCTGCGGCCTAAGCCATCGCTATTTCTTAAGGAAGTCAGAATACTCGTTTTAAATATCCATCAATCATGGTTATTAAGACAGCATGCTGACAATAAAAAAAAAGGGTGACAGAAAGAATATCCGATCTACATTCGATCTGGCGTGCGTGACGCACTTATTTATGCATGGGCAGAAGATTCAGGACGAGAAATAAGACAAGCTGAAATAGAAAAGGGAAGAGTTTCCATTCATACTGCTAGAAAATTCCTTTTTTTACAATCATAAGAACAATAAATAAGGAACATTATTCAAATTATTACAACGGTATAACCTCGGACCCGGGGCACGGATTGAGGAAATCGAAAGTAAGGCCATCCAGAGTTCTTCTGGCCTTTCTAATTATTCTTATGCGCAGTCTTTCGCGCTCCTCTGTGTCAATATCATCGGCAAGCCCCCCTGGCTTTCGATAAGCGGCAACTATCGTCGTCTGCTGGAAGACTTGGTGTAGGATGTCAATGAGGCTGTTCCGCCGTTTCTTTGAGATCAGCCCTGTTAGGTACACTGAATGCACCTTGTCTTCGGCATCATCCAGTGCGTTGAGCGGTAAGGCCTCATGAAGACCCGGAAGTGCTCTCCATATGGCTCCTAACACGACTTTCAAAAGGGCCGAACGAAGAGGCAACAGCCACCCACCGCTTGCGTTCAGACGACCCATGACTTCTGCACATTCAGCGTCTGTAAACTCCTGGTTTTGTTGACGACCCTGAGCGCGGATATCGTCGTAAGTGATGAACTCGTGCAAACTGTATAGATGCACCGCCGCCATTATACCTGGAGGAAATATTACAGGAAGATCAGCAATAGAAAAGCAATAACATACATAAAGGACTAAATTCCTAGAGAGCAAGACTATGTTCAAGGATAAAATCCCCTGGACGAAAGCTCTGCTGGTTAATCGATTCTACCTAAAGAAGTTTTTTCTAAAAACTTTATAAAAAAAAGGAACAAGGCACCAGAGTTCTTGAAGGCAAGAACGAAGCTCTGAAGTTTTTGAAAATAAAAATCTGAAAGATGATAAGTATCTGTGGGGGACCAAAGGTCCTATTTATAGGCATCAAGTGCCTCTTCGACTTCCAAAAGTTGCCACGGCGGGTCACCCTAATCAGAGCGAAGCTCTGTTCAAATTCCGAGGCGGGAGATGAAGCAACGCTTCGTCTTCCCCCAATCAGAGCAAAGCTCTGTCTTGAAAATTAATTTAATGAAGCGACGCTTCAGATTGTTTGCGCTGCGCAACGTGCCACGTGTCTGACGCAGACGCATCAGCGCAGCGCCCAAAGCAGCGCACCCAATCAGAGCAAAGCTCCTTTTCAAAATTAAAGGAAGCAACGCTTCAATTGCGCTGTGTCGTGCGCTACACGACACGTGTCAGCGCAGATGCGGTAGCATAGTTACGCTGCGCCGTGCGCTACACGACACGCGTCAGCGCAGAGGCGCTAACACAGTTGCGCTGCACTGTGCGCTGTGCGACACGTGTCATACCCTGAAGCATTTGCGCTAAACAAAATTAAAAGTTCTGAAGAAATCGTTTCTGCTCTTGTTAAAATAAAAAGGTTTTCTTCTGTAAAACAGAAGCCCTTGGATCAAAGATCCGACGGTGAGCGGAAATTCCCCCAAATCATTCAGAAATGGGATTTCTTTAATAAATCGAATTTGCTTCTCAATTTGCAAGATGAAGCCTCAGGCAGCAGGGACTAAAAAACATACTTCCTGAACAATGGGACCCTGCAAGTCAATCTAAAATGGTCTCTTGCATACTATTCACGGGTCTCACCCTCCAAAGTCGAATGTCGGCGAAGAGGGAAACAACCGCTTACGAGTCCTCTCGACCCGTAAGAGGGAAAAATTCTCTTATAGGATCCCTACGACTTATAAGAGAAAACCACACTTAGGAATCCCCACGATTCCTAGGGAGAAAACCCACCTACGAGATCCTCTCGACCCGTAGGGAGAAAAGTCTCTATGGGACCCTCATGGCTCATAGAGTTGAAAAGTCTTAGGCAATAGACTTGAACCTACGACCTAAGTCATCACTATCTCTCAGAGAAGTTAAGCTATCTGCCAATTAAGTTCATCAAAGATATCACGCTGAAAAGAAAGAAAAGGCGGGGAAATAGCACAAGACATTACAAAAATGTGCATCTTTTATTCATAAATATCGATTGAGTACAGGATACATTGTACTAAAGAATAAAAAAAAATATATACATATATTTTACAAGTACAAATGATACAAGGAGAATTACTGAGAAGGAAGCGTCTTGCATAGATTTAGCAATTGCTCGCATACTTCCTTCCACGCCTTCTCTTGATCGGCTACCACCGCCAGCTCCGCCTCCACTTGGGCTCGCTGCTACAAGACAGACGCAAGCTGCTCCCTGACGACTTAATAAGCAGCTTCCCGACCTGGGGTATTGCTCTCAGCTACGTCAAGCTTCCGCCTCAAGTTTAGTCCATGTGAGATGCACTCCAAGAGACCCTCAAAGATGGTCTTCACTTGGGCAGCATTTGCTTCAACCTCAGCGCGCAGATGGGCCGCTTCGTTCGAAGCCTTTTGGCATTCCCTTAGTTTTAAAGCTGCTTCTTGCTCCAAATGGAGGAAGTGAGAAGTGCTTTTCTCGAGCCAAGCTGTTCGTTGGGTGCTTAGGGCTAAAACTTCGGGAGAAGGACGCGTCGACTCTAGCCGATGTAGACAGGCCTCGATTTCCCTGCAGCGATTAGCCCAAGATTCAACGACGCCTTCGTTGTGAAAATTTACGAGCGCCGCCAACATCGGGTTAACCTCCACAGCGAAATCTACGGCAGAAGGGAGAGCGTCCATGTTAAGCTCTTCAATGTACCCGCTCAGCATGCCCAAGCTCATCATAGCACCCTTTGAAGATGGACGTTTCAAAAAAGGGCCTGCCGGCGAAAGGACGCGAGACTCAAGAGGGACCGGAGCCGGAACAATAGCTGCAAAACAAAACATGGTCAAACAATGATTCAAGAGATGTTGAAGGGTTACCAAAAAGGAAATTTACTATACCAGCTGCAACGGACGGCAAAGCCGGAAGGGCCGGTGGCGTGGCAGGTCTTGCATCCCCTCCTTCGATTTGTGGCACTGCAATAAGGAAAAGGAAAAATCAGGAATCATCCCATTGCTAAAAAAAGGGGGTTAAATAAAGACTTTGTAGTGAACGTATACTCACCAGCGCCACTAGAGGGAGAAGCGAGTTCGGATGGGAAGGAGAAGTGTGGGAGCAACACTTGATACAGATGATCAAAGAGCACTCCTGAAAAGACGCGGTGGTATGGCGTTAGTCCATGAACTACACGTTTAAAAGATTAATTTGTGAGTCGCAAATCCATACCTTCCAACATCCGCGACGGCACGAGGGAAGACGGGGAAGTGACCACCGCCAAAGCAGTAGTTGACGGTGCTCCTTCAAGCAATGGAGCGTCGGCACTGGCCGCACCTGCAAAGACAAACCTGTTAGAGAAGATTGCAAGATAAAAAAAAGGGAAGAGAGAAAACGATAGTAACTCGAAATTTACCCGACGAACTGCCAGCCGAGACTGAGGCAATTCCTTCCTCCATTGACATCAGGCCACCGCTCGTAGCCTCGTCACCCGACTCAATAGGGACCGTTGTTACACTTGCAGGCCCTGGAGAAGGCGGGGGAATATAGGCGGAGAGGGCCATGATTGGAGCATTGCCAGATTCCTGAGAAAGAGCAGCTGGCTCGTCCTCAGGAATCGTGGCAACCTCAGCCGCTACTCCTCCGGGTCCTGCGGTCACGGTTGTCTCGTCCGCCGTCACCGCGAGGTCTCCAGCCTCGAGCGCTTCGCCCTCTACCGCCTTCGCCTCGGTTAAGACAATCATCTCATCTACCGCCACGTCAGGAGCGGTATCAATGACCCTCTCGGCGGCGGATTCCTCAACCTCTGTTTCAGGTCCCGTGGCCACAATGACGCGTCTCACCGTCGGCTCAGGTTCGGCAGGCGCTGCTTCCGCCGTTTCCTGGGGTCCAACGGTCTCCGCCTCCCCCTCAGTCGGACTAGGCCCTGCAAGATGAAACGCATATGAGCCAATGGCTTTATAATTCTTACAACAAAGCTCTGAAAGAAATACTACCTGAAGAGGATTTATCATTTGCACTTCGGGCCGCGCGCGCCACTCGCCTATAAGCAGTAGATAGGGCAATAGGAGCCTCTTCAGAAGGAGTGTCAACGCGAGGAATGGTGCTGGGACCCGCTCCCGCGGCCAAAGCAGCTTTACGTGCCTTTGCTTCGCGTCTCAACCGCTTCCGCTCCTCCCGAGCCGTTGAGACGGATGCCACTAGAGCTTCCCTAATTGAGGTGTCCTCGTCCGTGAATAGGGAGGCCTCTAGATTTTTCAGGGCATCCCTCGTCGTTTTGTCAAGCCGAGGCTCGTGCGGCAACTTCGACGAAGCCGGGACTTCGGCAACGGGCTCGGGAAGGATCCCCACGTCAACTGATATAACCTCTGCAAAGAAACAAAAGAAGGTTAGGTTGACCATCAGAGAAGATGACAAACTTTCCTTATGAAAGAGAAAAGGGTGGGACATACCAACGCCTGCTGGGACACGCTTCTTCTCCTCCTCCTGGAAGGTCTTCAAAGAGGCAGCAATAGCCTCTTCAGTAGAAACACCTGTTGAGAATGAGGCAAATATTAGCTAAAGATAATAATAATAAAAAATGCAGTAAAATGACAAATAAAGCGGCTGATGATTACCTGACTCAGCGAGTTTGCTTAACATCGCTTCGAGCCTTGCTGATCGCTCCGAAGCTGCAATGGCGGCAGCCAAATTGGTGTCCGCAGGGTCTACCAAGAAGCCCTCGTTGCTTCCATATTCACATATGTCTTCAGTGAGAGGAGCCGCAGGCTTTAAGCTGAGGATCGCATCGAGGGAAAGGGCAGACTTCTTCTTCTTCTGCTGTCCACCAGCTTTAGATCCACCCGGAGCGGATTTGCGCTTGGCGGTCACTTTAGGGCGGCGGGTCCCGATCTCTGCCCCTCCGCCAGACCCTGGTGACACCACATTAACCGTCTTCGTGGGAGCACGGGGCGCTGGCGGTGCATTCACCGTAGTAGGCAGTGGCAATCCCCGCGGGGGGCTCAACACGCGCGGTCGATCGACCCCAGCATCTTTTAGCGGAGGGACGACCGGGAGCCTTGGCTGCAAAGGGGCCTTGCGATCGCCACCAGGAGGCGCACCCCTACGGTCAACCAGCATGCGCTTCTCCGTTAAGATAATCGGGCCCATCGCGTGCGCGTACCAGTCCACATATGAATTAAGCATCTTAGGGGTACAGCTGGGTTCACTAATGAAGAAATAGGAACCTGTGTTAAGCCGTGTAAAATGATGCATCGCATTCTTTATCCCCTCTGGGCCGACCACCGGCGTTTCCAAGAAAGCTTCCAGCGGGACCCCTTGGTTGTAGCTTGACTGCCGGGCAAATCGGTGTGGGTTATATCTCATAAACAAGGCTGTCTTATTCTGCCTAAACACTAGATAGCCCGGCCGGATGGAGTAGAGATGGAGGATTTCCCGAGCTTTCAATACAGAAGCACCATCTTTGAAGTCATCACGCAGGGGCACCACTGACTTGGTGGTCTCTGAGCCTATGGTTATGACCTTATCAACAAAGGAAACCTTCGCTCCGACCAGATGTGGACGAAGGAGCAACTCTCTAGACTCCCGCGGGGCTGGAACCACAATTGAAGCCCCGACCAACCGCATGACTCTCGGGAGTCTGTATCTCTCGAAGAGCGGAGGAGTCTTGTGGGCACCAAACACTCCTCGCACATGCATCTCCATCCAAGAAGTAAAATAGTGCGTCGGGAAGTTGGCAGGCTGTACCCCAGGCTCACTAGCATCCGCCGCTACGCTGAGTCCATTGTAAAGGTAAGCCAATCCGGCGATCCCTACCGATAACTGCAAACCGGCCACCATTCGATGCGCCGGGTAAAAGACGGATGGCCGCATGAGGCGTGGGTGCATGGGGAGCGCGAAGCTGCATAACCATAAACCCAAAAACCCTATGAAAAAGGTTTCCTCGTCCATGCCAGGAACGGCGATCTCTGAGAAAGGGACGCTGGCAGTGCTGGGGAGATAAAAATTCCGCTGGTCGTTTTCCGATATAGGTCGGCGGTCCAAGCCGAAACCAAAAGGGTCAGCAAGCTGAGCGAACTTCTCACTCTGCTCTGATAAGAACTCCGGGCGAATAAAACGAGCGATGAAATCCGCGAAACTGACACCCCGGTCGTCCGATTCCAAGTGGAGTTCCTCATAGATCTCCAACACCTTTACCAAGCCAGGATGCTGATGTTGAATGGCGTTCTCCGGAGTTAAGTCGAACACCAGCTGCTTAGTGGCAAAAACATACTCGTCAGGAGGAAGCAGCTCCTCGTAGTGCTCCCCCTCATTGGTAGGCCTGAAATCTCAGCAAATTCCTCCAAAGAGATGGAGACTTCCCTATCCGCTATCAGGAAGGTATGGGTGGGAATGTTCCATTGTTCAATAAAAGCCTTCATCCACCATGTTGGAGGAGAAGGATACTCGAAAAGTGAAACGTAGACGGCCGAGTATAAACCGATCCTCGTCAAGTGAGCCCTTTTCGCCGCTAAGATGTAGCGGGCCCATTGTAAATAGCCGGCGAGCGGTCGCGGGATCAATCCAATATTATAAGCTTGTCCCTAAGGGCGTGCTTCACCCTGACAGATTCGCCTCCCCAAGATGTCTATCGCCGGCGGCGGCTGCACTGGGATAGCACCGATGGCGGGCTGGAGGAGATCGTCAGAATTCCAATTCTTAACCTCCACGGCATACTTCACCGGGGGCTCGTCCGCATAAGGGATCGTAACTATGGGCTCAGAGGGCGAAGCGGAGCTGAAGCTGCGACGGCCTTGGATGATTTGGCTGTACCACCTTCCCCACAGGTGAAGTCTCTTGCACTCGGGATCGTGATCTTTAATCAAGGCGAACACCACCCGGTCCACTGGCGAGTGAGGGAACCCTCCTTCCGAGCGAACGAAGGGGAAAGACAAATCATCAGACATGTTTCCTGTGAAAAGACAAAATAACCATTAGTGTTCTAACGCTTGATTTTTTTTAAAATCTTATTTCACATTGTGACGTAGTGGGTAGGGGACCAAAGGGGGACCCATAAAATCTAAATGATAGTACATCACTTAATAAGACAACCCCATCATTAGATGAGACTGTCAATTAATAAAAAGGTCCCCAGAAGAATATCCTCACTGATGGGAAATCCCTAGAGACAAGGAGAAATATTCTCTTTCAGAGCAAAGCTCTGTCACAGAGTGACATTTGTCAAACTCTGGTCTCAGGAGAACAAGATTCTTTAAAAGAGCATAGCTCTATGGTAATAGTGGAAAGATCCATCAATTTTATTTAGAAGAATTAGAGTTTTGGAGTCTAGAAAAATCCAGGAAAACTTATAAGACAAAAATTTTCTCCGTTTCTCAAATCTAAAAAGATCTACATTTGATCTAAGAACAAAGCTCTGTTCATGGGATAAAACCCATGGATCAGATCTCTGTAAATCTGTAAATTTTTTAGAGCAAGGCTCTGTTGAAGAAACCCCAAAGGGGTTTTTCTTTAGATCAAAGATCTATAAGAGCAAGGCTCTGTTAATTAAATTTAATTTAAATTAATTTAATTTAATTAATTTTACCTAGAGTGATTCTAAAACTGGAACTTTGAAGTTCTCACAAGAACAAGGCTCTGGAAGTTCTTAAGCAAGAGCAAGGCTCTGAGATTCAAATTATTGAGAATGGTGAAGAATTACCAAGGACCAAGGGTCCTATTTATAGGCGCCCGCGCCTCTTCACCTGACCTCCATGATCCAACGATCGGGATCTTGCCACCGCTGCGCTCACGTGCGCGCCACGTGAGCGCAACGGTGGGGGGCATTTGTTTCCCCAATTAGAGTAAGGCTCTGTTTGAATTTTGAAAATTCAAATTTTTGAAGCAACGCTTCAGATCCCGTGCGCTGCGCGCAACGCGCCACGTGTCAGAAGTTGACACGGCAGCACAACGCCCAAGGCACTGCGTCCAATCAGAACAAGGCTCTTTAAAAAACATAAGTAAACACTCAGTTGCGCAAACACGACTGCGCAAGCGCACCACAGCGCGACACGTGTCTGCGCAGTTGCGCAAACACGACTGCGCAAGCGCACCGCTGCGCGACACGTGTCTGCGCAGTTGCGCAAAAAGGACTGCGCAAGCACACCGCTGCGCGACACGTGTCTGCGCAGTTGCGCAAAAAAAAAAAGAGCTGCGCAACCGCACCGCTGCGCGACACGTGTCTGCGCAGTTGCGCAAGCGCTTCACCGCGCGATACGTGTCACTCACTGGGGAGTTGCGCAGAACAGAATAAATCTTGTTAAAACAAGAAGATTTTCTTGCATAAGGCAGGGGCCTTTGGATCAAAGATCCAGCGGTGGGGAAAATTCCCCAAATCACTCAGGAAAAGATTTATGTAACAAATTTAACTAATTTATGAGCACTATAAAAAGAACCCCATACCTCATTTCAAGATCATCAAGAGCTGGATAAAAAAGGAGAGAGAAGAGAACTCTGAAGAACCCCTAAAAAAAAGTTAAAAACCTTTAAAATAAGAGAAAATTCTTTCAGGAATAGATCATGGATCTAAGAACAAGATCAGTGATCTTCAATAAATAAATGAATAAAAATAATATTAAAAAAAATAGTGCCTTGCACTTGCTATGAACCTTTGGTTCTCTGGAACAAGAAAAAACTTGTTTTATTTTCTTTGATCTAAATTTAGATCAAGAAATTAAAAAAGTGCTTTACACTTCTGTTCTTGAACCTAAAAGATTCCTAGTGCTTTGCACAAATGCAATGCATTTCTCAAAGGGCCAGGCCCAAGTCAAAAGACCAAGCAGGCCTAATTAAATTGATACTCTGCATCATTTACAAATGAGCAGAGCCCAAACAAAATAATATAAATGCTATGCATTTTAAAAGGGGCAGAGCCCAAACAAAGTAGATGCCTTGCAGAGCCCAGAATAAATTGATACTCTGCATCAATCATGGGAAGAGCCCAAACAAAAAAATAAATTGATGCAATGCATTATTTAAAAATGGGCCAAGCCCCAGCATAGATCTAACAGACCAAAAACAAATAAAAGGCGTTGAATATTTTTCAACTGGACTTAGCCCAATTTTGGCCGTAAGTCCTCAAATTAAATTGACTGAGCAAGATTGCTCTCGTAAATCAATTTACTACTGGTTCGAGGGTACATCTCCGAACTCCTCTGACACACGTCGTTGTAATCATTCAACGTCGTCAGAGAGGTGACGGGTCCCAACGACCACACCTAAATATTGGACCGAAACGTCCTTAAACTAATATCGGACCGAGACGTCCTTAAACTAATATCGGACCGAGACGTCCCTAAACTAATATTGGACCACCACGTCCCTAAACTGGCGATGGATCACCACGTCCTTAAACTGGCGATGGACCACCACGTCCCTAAACTGGCACAATAGAGCCCAAATGCTCTTTTGTTGGATCTAAACGGTCCCGTTTGAGTTGATCTTAGCCCCAAATACGGCTAACGTATCCTTAAACATTTAAATGGACTATAAAACTCCAAATCAATTCTGGTTCGAGGGTACATCTCCGAGCTCCTCTGACATCCATCGTTGTAATCCTTCAACGACGTCAGAGAGGTGGCGAGTCCCGACGGCCATATATTAAATGGATCACTACGTCAAGTTGATCTTAGTCCAAAACAGGACTAACGTATCCTTGACGAACGTTTAAGTTAATCTTAGCCGCAACGCGACTAATGTATCCTTAAACTGAAAACACCAAACCCAAATCTAAGTAAATACGGATTTGGACTAATCCACGTCCTACGGGCGACGGCATTACTCAGTCTCCGTATACAATCCACGGGCAACCACAAATAAAACAAACACACACGACACGAAGTGAAATTCTGAAGAAGGAGAAAGTTGTTACCGCGATGCGGTAGCGTAATTAACTGCAGGGGCTTGCGCCTGCAGGGAAGAGCGTCCCCACAATCAAAAACCTCTCACCCTGAGGGGGAATCTGACGAAGTCTGCTATATCGGCCGCATCCGTCTAAACCTCCGATACACGGTGCCATAAATCAACTCGGCATCTCCGGAGAGGTAGACGGATAAAACCATATAGTATCTGCCCCGAATCTCAGGCAAGACGCAACGTCTCGACCGCCTTTCGGAGGGGAACAGAGTTTTGCAAAAATATCAGGAGTTTGATGGTTCGAATATATCAGTATCATAAGAGGAAACCCTGAGGAAAATGATTCATATGTCTACAAAAAAAAATAAAAAAGATAGAAGCGGGCTGGGGCTAGCTTGGATAAGTAGTGGCCATGTCTTGTCGTACATGTATATCTATCTCTTTATATGCAAGATATGCATCTATACATGCTTGACTATCATCCAAACTGGCATGTCATATTTGCCCGTGTCAAAAATATCCAACTTGACTTGTTTCTACATGTGTCATAAACATTTGATTAATCAATGGTTTTGTAATGGTACGATCCAATTATCTCCTGCTAGGTAATATTTATGTATAAAAGTTTGAAATTTTCACTTATTATTATTGGTTGTTAGATGTGTGAGTAGTTCAATATTATTTGTGAACATGGACCACAGTAGTGTTGGCATCTGAGTTGAATGCGTTGCATGAGTGAGGACAAACAAAGGGACACACCACCATTAAAACTCAACGGCTTCTTTCATGAACAGGATGTGAGCAGAGATATGCATGTTTCAATTTAAATCACAAAATGATGCAGCTGTGTGAATGAATATTGAATCATCAGTGCATTCATTTAAGATGCATGGACTAAATGCTGGTGGCATGTCAGATCTAACTCAAAGATACCTTGCTCTTTTTTATTTTGCCACAAAAGAAAATATAGTTTTTGTTATACACTACATTTTATTTCATTGTTGATGATTGCGCATTACTTCTTGTTGCAAGAAGTTAATCAACCATTTAATAATCGCCAAACAAGAGGTTGTCGGTAGTCGATATATATCAGAAATTATCTTGTTCTAAATTATCGTTTGCGACATACAGAATTCTCCGGGTTCAATTATTTTCTATCAGACCTTTTAATATAACAGAAATAGCTAGAATTATTAATCCAACATCTCTCTATAATAAAAATGTACACTAACCTAGAAAAAGTTGTTTTTGAAAAGTAAACAAACAAGTTACTAGAATATATCTCCATTGATTACTTTTTATTCATAAGGAAGGATTGATTACTTGTAATGTTTTTTTATTGAATCCAAATTTGGAATATTTTTTTATTGAATCCAAATTTGGAGGCATTATATCTCGCACAATCAATCTCCATTATCTTTTTCTCTCTCTTCTCTCTCTCTCTCTCTCTCTCCCCTCACCAATCACCATGCATGACTCCTAATTAAACTTATGAAAGAAATCAAAGAAGCAAACCTCTCTCTCACATCACCACCTTCAACGGCAGACACAGCAAAAAACACCATCAGCAGCCAATCATTGCTCTCATCTTCGAGCATCGGCGGCCGCGCCATCGACCAATGCTCTCCTCATCTCAGAGACCCGTTACGCGCAAAATCTCTCAACCCACAACCCCAAAACAAGTCCAAGGCCTTCATCAACACTACAAAAGGAAAGAAAAACTCAGAGAAGAGAAGCGCTGCTTATCATGAGCAGCTCATGAGCCCTGCAAGTTCTCAGAGATATTTGTTGAGTGATAGCAATATTTCAGAGGATTTTATAGAGAGAGAGTTTGTTGTGAATGAGCCATTGAGGTTTCAGGCTACAGAGGTTGAGGAATTGAGTTTTGTGGAGACTTGGGAGCCTTCAAGGCTTCAGAGTGTTAAATTTCAAGAAGAAAGTAATGATGCTACAAGTGAAAAAGAGGAAGAGGTTTGCATGATATAACTCTGATTCAAATAAATTCAAGAATTTTTTTTTTTGTTCTATTTATGTTTCAGTTCTAGTGCTCTGCTTTTGGCTATTTTTTTTTCCTTTGAAATTCTGGTCACAAGTTTAGAATTTACATTTTTATGATGCATTTGATTTTGTTGCAGAATATGAAAGTTGAAGAAGAAATTGATGAAAAGGCTTCTTCTTCAGCTACTGCTGCTCCTGCTAGCAAAATAGAGCAACAGGTTTGTATAAATTCGAGTTTTTTTTAGATATTTACACTAAAATACCCTAAACTATCCTTTTTGAAAATGACTTATAAGTTGTTTTAAATATGGTAAAATAGGCGCTACTTTTGAATGTATTTTAGGGCATGTTTGGTTAGCAACAAAAAAAATTGCATCATGCTTTCATGCAACAAATGTTTTTTTAAGATAATAGGTGGAATAAATTAGCCACCCCATCCTCCAATACTACAAGTTCGAAGAAATTCAATTGCATGCATCGTCTATTGCAAAAAAAAATGGCCCAAATCCATTGTTTGGTTATCTTCAAGTTTTGCAATTGGATTTCCATTTCCAAACCATTTTTTGTGTATGGTTGAACAAAAAACTAAAAAAAATTCAATAATTGTTGCAAATTTGCACATGTGGCATATACAGAACTTATGTGGCACCCAAAATAATCAAAAACACTTTATCTGTCGCAATTTTTCTATCCAAAAGTTTACCAAAGCAATAAACAACATGTACCCATCTGTTTAACGCTATTACCTAGATGTTGCGACTCCTACCATTTTGTCTCTCGGGTAAACTTTTGTGTAGAGAAATTGCAGGTAGGAAAAGTACTGCTCCATAATAATTATCATACTTACCATTTTCAAAGTTGCAACTCTTGTTACAACCAAAATGAGTGCAGCAAATGTTATAAGAATTTGATATTTTTTGCATCTCCATTTCCATTTCCAACTCAACTTGGTCGCTGACCAAGGACAGGAAATAGAGATTTTTTGCAACAAATGTTGCATGCATCTCCAAATACTATCTACCAAACATCCCTTTAGTGAGAGAAAAAATTCCCCTAAAAACCATGGTTTAAAGGAATTTTTACTGTAATTAAAAAACCTTTAAGGTGTTTTAGTGAAAAATGACAGTTGAGGGTATTTTAGTGTAATTTACGTTTTTCTATGAATAACTAAACCTGGTTAGTGCACAGTTTAAAGCTAGTTTAAATTGTTATAATATGAAATTCATAAATATATGTATCCAATTAAATGGGATTAAAGAAAATTGTTCGTTGCACTAAAAACCCAGGTTTCAACTACTATTTAAACAATGTGAGAATAAAAATATATTTCTCAATTCTGATCACAAGATGAGAATTTGCATTTTCTTTTTGGTTGCGTTTAATTTTGTTTCAAAGGTTGAAGAGTTAAATGTTGAGGAGACATGGGGACCTTCAAGTTTTCAGAGCTTGAAAGTTGAAGAAACAAACGGCACAAGGAATTTTCCTTCTACTACTCCTAGGAAAAAAGGGCAACAGGTTTGAATACAACTCTGATTTATATTCAAATTTTTATATTAAAAAAATTATATTAATTTTTAGAGCTTTCACAAATTTTTAATTTACATTTTTGTGTTGGCATTAAATATTTGTTTCAGATTGTGGTTTTGAGGGTGTCCTTGCACTGCAAAGGCTGTGAAGGGAAGGTGAGGAAGCATATTGCAAAGATGGAAGGTTAGAACTCTTTAATTTCATTTTTCTTTTTTTTTCTCTGGTGAAATTTATATTTATCTTTTTTCATTGTTGTTGTTGTTGTTGTTGTTGATGATGATGCATATGTTTTCCTTCAAGCAAAGATGTTTTTTAGTACAGTGGATCTCTAAAGTTTCTAACTTATTGGAAATGTCGAGAACTTGTGTTTTCATAGAAGTTCGATGGGCCGCGATTAGAAGAAAAAATTTGTGTTGTCGACAGTTATGTTGGTGTGTCATCATAGCAGCACTTTCAAGATGTGTTTTAGTAGTAGAAGTAGGGGATATATATATATATATATATATATATATATATATATATATATATATATGAAGCTGATTCGGCCTCATTTCTTATTTTGAAGTCCAATTTTCAAACACCCAATCCCCGTATTTTTCACATATCCGCTCCGGCCACCGTGATCTACACGAGATTTGGAGACCTCTAGCACATCCATCAAGCGATCTTGTTTTTCATGCATCGTAAAACCGACGGTCTTTTAGTCTATTTGATGGATTAGTTAGAGCTCCTCCAAATCTCGTAAAAATTGATGCATGGCCTATCTAACATGTGTAGATCACGGTGGCCGGAACGGATCGATGAAAAACACAAGGGGGTTGGGTGTTTGAAAATTGGACCTCAAAATAAGAAATGAGACCGTACCTCATGGGATCGGCTCCCTATATATATAGGGCAATGATCCAGTGAGGCGCTTTCTTATGTGAGACAAATGAGACGCACTCTATAATACTCTACCCCTAGTGTATTTCACCGATCCAGACTGTTCACCGTGATCTGCATGTCACGCATACCCTACGTATCAACTTTCATGAGATTCTTATATATATAGCACGCACGATCAATGATATCATTTTTCAGACTACCGAGAGACGTTCACTTTTCGTTCACTTGATCGCATGTGCTTGTGGTGTAGGAATCTCATGAAAATTGATACATAGGGTATGCGTGACATGCAGATCACGGTGAACGGTCTGGATCGGTGAAATACACGGAGGGCGATGTGTTATAGAGTGCGTCTCATTTGTCTCACATAAAAAAATCGTGCCCCTCTCTCTCTCTCTCTCTATATATATATATATAATAATGGAGAAAAGAGGCCATAGGAGGGGATTTCCTCCCATGGCGTCGAAAAAATACAAGCTCCACCAATTTTTTCGACGATCGGCCCCCATCATCTTCATCGTTATCATCTAAGATGTGGGTACACCAAATTTCATGTGATTCTATAACTTTTTCACGTTGATTTAGCAATGTAAAAAGTTCTATTGTCGGTAAACCGTTAATTTTGAACCCACTAAATCAACGGTGAAAAAGTTGTGAAATCACATGAAATTTGGTGTACGCACATCTTAGATGATAACGATGATGATGATGGGTGCCGATCGTCGGAAAAAATGATCGAGGTCGTATTTTTTCCACGCCATAGGAGGAAATCCCCTCCCATGGCCTCTTTCCTCTCTTAATCTCTCTCTCTCTATATATATATAGAGAGAGAGAGAGAAAATAATGGAGAAAAGAGGCCATAGGAGGAAATTTCCTCCTATGGCGTAGAAAAAATACAAGCTCCACCAAGTTTTTCGACGATCGGCCCCCATCATCTTCATCGTTATCATCTAAGATGTGGGTACACCAAATTTCATGTGATTCTATAACTTTTTCACCGTTGATTTAGCAATGTAAAATGTTCTATTGTCGGTAAACCGTTAATTTTGAACCCACTAAATCAACGGTGAAAAAGTTGTGGAATCACATGAAATTTGGTGTACGCACATCTTAGATGATAACGATGATGATGGTGAGTGCCGATCGTCGGAAGAAATGGTGGAGATTGTATTTTTTCCACGCCATAGGAGGAAATCCCCTCCTATGGCCTCTTTCCTCCATTAATCTCATATATATATATATATATATATGGAAATCACAACTTTTAAAGGATAAAGGTACTTGAAAAAGCAATTGGAAGAATATATGCAAAGCAGATATTTTACAAGTGCTGGTACTGTTATTATTCAAACTATCTTGATCTAATAATGTCAATCAACTTAGAACTATATATTGCATGACTTGTGGGAATGGTGTTCTGTGTATCTCATGAAATTAATCCTAACTTTGTACAGAAAAACTATCAGAAACAAAAATTTATTTTGGTCTTCTCTTAGTTTATAAGAACATCTGAAAACATCAATTGATCAGACGCTTAGTTACATCTCTCGATCGAGAATTCGGCATGCAAGGCATATATATGGCTGTAAAACTTAATTTGTCAAACTCTTGATGGCTCGAAATCCCTTTTTTTTCTCCAAATTCTTTTTAATTAATTTAAAAAAATATTTTTTTTGGCAGGGGTGACTTCATTTAGCACAGATTTGGTGAATAAGAAGGTGACAGTGGTTGGAGAGGTGACCCCACTTGGTGTGCTCAACAGCATATCTAAAGTCAAGAATGCACAGCTCTGGCCTTCACAACCTTTAGCTTTTAATTAAGCGCTATCTTTATATAATAATAATAATAATAATACCAGCTGTAAATTAATTATGCTTTTGATGAGGACATTATATTTATGTCATTAATTAGCTGAAACTGTATAATTACCTATATGGATGTTTGGCAGCAATCAGTTCATTCATTTGGTGTAAATTTGTGCTGAGTGTGTGGACAGATTATATTAGAGCAAGAGAGCAACATGATGAGCATCATATCACAATGGTTGTAGAATTATAAGACTTTTTTTATCAGAAAAAGAAAAAGAAAAGTTGGGGAGCAACATTTCGTAGCCAATTGTCAGCCGAATTATAAGAATATAAAAGTATCATCACAACTATCCAAGTCAACAGCAAAACTATGGAAATTGGAGAGACTTGCATATTCTGAATAAATGCCAAAATCCAAGAGAACATATTCCACAATTCACAATGATAGAGGAATGAGGCATCAAATATTGAACATGTGTTAAAGTGAATGCCAACCTAATTTGGTGAGGAAAAAAGAAGGATAGCAGGGGATTGAAAGCAACAACAAAGGGTGAGATGAGCTACGTGGAGTCAAAGAAGAAAGCTGATGATGGATTGATTCTCTTCTTTGCTCAAATCAGTGAGCACAGCAGTAGGGGAAGGTGGCTACCATATAAAAAATTTATTTCTTTTGATATTGGATGTTAAAAGAGCATACATCAAGTTCAATCCTCTCTTAGTCTCTCTCTCTTTTTCTTTTTCTTTTTTAAGTCTCTGCATGTGGTTATGTTATAATATTTGTATTTAACCAACATAAAAAAAAGGTTATGATACACTAATGAAATGCATATAAACTAATTCATAATTACTAATTTTTCTGCATCACATGTAGACCGGATGTACAGTAGATATTGTATGATTCAAATCAATTCTATGTGATTTAAATATTGTGATTTTATACCGAAGTTCTACAGATGTCTCTAGAAATAGGAAGGGATATGACTTATTAGTCTAGATGATGGACGGATGAAGAGAGAGAAAGAGTATTATTATGTTGTTTGAAATTTGAATTTAAAAGGTGTCGAGTAAATTTTTTTAATGAAATGATAATGTGAATTGCTTTGGAATGAGAAACGGGTTGTAAGGTTTTTCTCATCTCTTAAATTCTTTTGTTGACGGCCATTTATTGACATGATCTATCCCTCGGAGTTTGCTTTATAACAAGAGCATAGATAATAAGCAGTTGAAATATAGTTTTGCCAAGGGGTAGAGATAGTGATGGTTTGTATTGGAATTTCAACCAAAAAAGAGACCAAAATTGTATGTAAAGAATTAGAAATTGTAAGACTTTTTCTTTAGAGGACTTTCTGCAAATATGAAGTGAAAATAATTCAATTTAGATAGATAGACAATACCGACATCTTCCAGAAACTGGCCTCTCAAAAGGACCAAACAAAATTTGTTACATAATGCAGAGGCTAATGTTAGAATGGACCTATAGACAAGATTACAAGCCCCACATATTTTGGTTTGGTGCAGATCTGGCCACATTTACATAACAAGCCAGGCATGCCCATGGTTGGGGTTTAAACAAACAATTTAAGTTTGTCTGGGCATGAATTTACAGTAATATTATATAGTTCCTATTTGATTTAAACATTCTAATTTAGAATGAAATCTTAAAAGTCAAAATATTTTAATAAGATGATGAGATGTTTATCTTTAAATAAAGAATAGTTTGGAAGATTTTTCTTATTACTTGAATTCTTATAATGAAATCAGTGAAAATCAGTGAGACCGTCAATCAATGGCATGTTCTCCACCACCAGGAAAGTTTGCATTATAATAGATGAGATAATTTAAACCCTAGACCTACCTATTTTTGGTCTGTTATGATTAACTGTGAAATAGATTTGCAACATTATTTGTCACAAATAGATTTCAAAATTTAACATGCATGATGGGTAATTGTTGATAAGTGAAAACTGTAACTGAAACTGGAAAAGTAGGAGGAAAAAAATTGCAGAAAATGTCGCAATCAAACTGGCAACATTTGAAATTTGAAGAATACAGGCAAAATGTGAATTTTGAGGAATCAAAAAATGTCGACAAGATTTTACATAGCATCAATGTGCAGTAACAAAAAATTTGAACCAAGACTAACACATCCTTGGAGGAGACTGTATAGTAAATTAAAATATAGGCAATGGAGGAACTCACATAAAATTAATCATGTATGTCGAATATATGATACAGCTTTAAACGGGATTCTTCCGTACTAATTATCCCCGTTAAGGATCCGCTTCTGAAAGTCTGATACCATTAGGGGAAGCCCTTCGCGCAATGAAATCTTTGGCTCCCAGTTTAAAAGCTCCTTCGCCTTGGAGATGTCGGGTTTTCTCTTATGTGGGTCATCTGCGGTGTTCTCTTTGAATTCAATTGTTGCACCCGGATCGATTGTTTCTTTTACAACCTGCATGTTTTGAGTTTAAAAATTCAACAGAAAAAGGAAATGTTTAGAAAACCGGGGGTGGGGGTGGGGGTGGGGGTGGGGGGTGAGGGTGGCAAGGCTAAATTGCAGGAAACCCTCCTCACTTTTGCTCATTTGGCAGAAAACCACCCCGAGTTTAAGAAACCGGCACTTGGCCAATAGCCCCTTCTTTTAACAATTATTTACTTTTTATGTTTTTAGGAAAAGATATTGATAACAGACCATTAATGAAACAATGTCAAAATATTATAGAAATTTAAGGGAATTTTGGGAATAACAACGTTGTTATTGTCGGAGGAAAATAAAGGTTTTTTGACTGACGGTGGACGCCTGTTAACCGGGCAGAAGTGAGGGGGAACTTCCTATAATGTAGCCCCAAAAAATTTAATAATAAATGTGGTTCTCTTTTTAGGTCAAACCTCAGCAAGCTCTAACATGGTGAATTCCCCTGGATTGCCAAGGTTGAATGGTCCGATGTGCTCGCCTTCCATCAATGCTATCAACCCATCAACCTATAATTTCCAACATAAAATGGTCAGCAATTAACAATAAATTGCTCGGCGTCTCTTTGAAGAATAGTGTCTTGTATATGAACTTGAAACCTATCCATAACTGAACTTTTGAATGGCATACTAGCTCGATAACAGTATTCTGATAAGACAAATAATCATATACTTTGACGAGAGTAGCAAAATAGTGACTAATGCATTTCCAACACAACAGTCTATGAGCCCATCATACCGCCCAAAAATGCTGAAACTACTTACGGCATGTCGGCATTAATAAGAAGTTAAAAGCTATGGAATGACATACTTAAATAACTCATACTTAGATTAAAAGGTGCACACTCCAATGCCCTCTCTATTTTGTCAGTAATAATCTCAACTTAAAACACCAGCTAGTCCTCAGCAACAAAATTGACTAACTACGATTAGACCAAAACAACTAGTCTTTACCACACCAATGATATACATCATCAACATAGTCAATGGTTCCATCCCTGACGAAGGATTAGCTCGGTTGGTACCAATTTCCTTTCCAACATGAGAGTCGCAAGTTTGATCCCCGAAGGGGGTTTGATTCCCCAACCCCCCCCCCACCCCACCCCACCCCAAAAAAAACCATAGTCAATGGTTCCAAATTTTGGGGGTGAACTATGAAACAACAAAAAACTCCAAATCTTTGGTTATCAGCTACAGGATTCTATTTCGCCATCCAACTATATTATGGATCATCACATCAATTAAGTTAATAAGTATCATGTCCTTCTCGAGTGCATACAAGCATGCTTTTTTAGGCCTTACGTCAACCATTTCTTAATCAATGGCAAAGTTTTGGCCAAAAATCTTATGGACAATTGAGAGGCTTCCTATATAAAGGTGTCCTACAAATCCTACTTGAATCAGAAACATGGTTTGAAATCTCGGCTGATCCCGATCAAAGACGGCCAATTCCGATCCAAAAAATGGTCGTCCGAATTCCGATAATGATATTGTCGAGTGTCCGCTACCAGAAAACATTGGATTTACCATTTGATTAGTGGGTTTCAATGTTAAGTTTTTGTTAAAGGGCTAATAATATTATAAATTAAGGGGTATTTGGCTTACGTTGCCTCTCTAATAACCTACAAATATATCAAACAGTTAATGATATTCTCACTACATATTAAAACAACCGATCTAGATATCACTAATAACTGGAAAAAAATAAAATTATCAGATAATTTATTATTACTCTTACTATATACAAGAATTTTACCAAGTTTCAAGAACTTTTTTTGTCAAATGATATAAAATCCGATAATCTCAATCCGAGACAGCCAAGATGCCCGATACCGATCCCAAATATGACCGTCCGATACCGATTCTGATCCGGAGATTTCTCAGAAAAAAGTTCTGGAAGAATAGGAAAGGAGATAGTATTGTGATAGTGAGTAAATTCTTTTGTGACTGAAAACTTTCGATCACAGGAATTCTTTCCTGTTCAGCGATAAAAATGACGAATGACGAATCAATATCTAGATCAAACTGACAGGTCTTGCCCAATGGACTAAGATGAAACGAACGCATTTGATTAATCAAAGTTGGTTCATGCTATTGTAGAAATTTAGGACACAATCCAGGCTCGTCTGGAATCAGGATATTATGATTGAGTACCAAGCCCCATTCATTCTACAGCTAATTTATGTAAATATTTTATGCCAGGCCAAACCCTAAAGTTCTCCACTGCTAGGTTTAATCTATTCTAGAGCTCCAAGATAAGCAAATAAAGAATGTATATGATACTTGTTAACTTAGGCAACGGCTCACTTATGTACAGCAGAAAAAAATTGAGTTTGACAAAATAACATATATAAAGTAGGTTAATGGTAAATCTGAATACCAAGTCAGAAACAAATTGGAAACTTCGAGTTTGCTTTCCATCGCCATACACTGTCATTGGCTGCTTTCGGATGGCCTATATATAAAAATTGATAAGATTCACAAAGTTAATTGTGATATGTGTCAGTCGTTGTGCATGGTAGCTTAAGTAACAAAATGAGCGAAAAATAGTTATCTGTAAAAGCAGAATTAACCTGCGCGACAAAATTGCTAACAACACGCCCATCATCTAAGCACATTCGAGGCCCATATGTATTGAAAATGCGAGCAATGCGCACCTGGAATATAATAATTAAACTTCCATAAGCAATTGCAACTTTAAGTAAATTATAATAAACAAAATTGCTGTTATTTTCCTTAAATATGCAATAATTATTCATAGAAAGAAAACTTCCACATGACCACTAGATTTCATTACACTAGTCAAACAAGTTTTCAAATGGAGAAATGGTGTAGATTCTATCGAGACAACCAATCGTAGTTTATTTAAACTTTTTAGAATTGATTTAAATGGTATTCTTTTACAAGTACTTCGTTGATTATTTATTTTTGGATTTGGATGTTTCTTGATACTCTGTTATTATGTAGTACGGATATAAATTCATTAATTAAAGTAGGCATTTTTTGGGATTGTCTAAATGGATTGTACTACTGTTTGTAGAATACTTTTATAAAAAAAACTTTCATAGGAAAAAAATTCCCTATTTTTTACGCCGTCCGCTTTGAGAATAAATTTATAAAAGAAAAAAAAATCAATCTTTTGTTGTTTATATTAGATGTAGTAATATTTAAAACTTCGTTTTAAAAATGGAGGGTTGTGTTTTTACGCTTTCTTTTATTTGAACATTGTTTGACAAATGTTAATAACAATAACAAATAAATATTTTTTCACACTTATCCATATAACCTAATATAAACATTTAAAACTTGTATACGAAGGTTCAATGTTTACCATTACGATGACAATATCGAATATCTTTTTCTAATATGATAAAAAAAAACCATGTGGATTCTCTCTCTAAAGTTGTCCATCACTCATAATTTTGTTCATTTGTGATACTGAAATAGTAGAATGAATTATAACTTCTAATATATATTTACCCTTTAAACAAAATTTATTCATAAATTTCAGCTTTACAACATTACCGTTTTCAAAAAAAACTGTAGGGTTTGTTTTGTTATTTTTAGTAGACAATTTTTGTTAACCACTATATTGTTGTCATCAAGTTTTGTATCTTTCTTCATTAAGATATTTTTCTTGATACTATTTTTATAGATTGATATTGTTGAAATTTTTATTTTATTGTATTACAAAATTTAATCAATGGTATTTTAGATTTATGTGATTTTAATTTTTCAATGTACTACATATAAGATATCTATCAATTTTACTGCTATTATTTAATTTATACGAATTATTATGATTATTTTACGCCGCATTGCAATCTTACATAATTTGTTAGCTTAACTCATCTCTAAATAAATAAAAAAGATAAATCCATCATATTAAGTAAAGACTTGTCAATATTACAGGCTTCTTCAAAATATAATGTTTTCCCGTATTTCTATTGTCATGTTTATGTAGATATATGATAGGTTTACATAGATTTAGGAATTGAAGATTCTTTTGCGAATAATATTCTCTAAATATTATCAAAGTTTTAATTTCTCGGAAAAAAAAAAGTAAATGCCAACGCCAGAACCAAGTAGTTGAGAGTTATACAAACTTCTATTTGTATTAATGTACATCTCAATTTCGAGAACAAAACTTATTTTAAAGGGGATGGTATGTAATATCCTTGATTTTAATATGAATATATTATATATTATATATTTAATAACTCAAAAGTATAGATGGTTGTCTTAATTAACTTAAATATACTAAAAGATTTTGAATGAAAATAAATAAAAAAGAAAGATCAAAATTGTTAACAGAATTATGATTAACATTTATAAATATCCAAGATCTTAATAAATGGCAGGTTATTTTATAAGAAAAGAAATATTTAAGATATAGCAAAACTAAATGATTTGTTTGTTGTGAAAATATAATAATATATTATATTGGTTTTAGTCCAATCAAATCTTTGATTTATTATTTACTATGATCAAAATTTTAGAAAATAATATACATGAATAACAATAATAATAAAACAGTTAATAAAACAAAGAGTTGTCAAATATGTGTCAAAGATATTATTTTATGTCTAACAATTTTATATTTATGATGCCAACAAATTAGTTGAGTTTATATTTACTATTCTCATCTAAACCTTTATATAAAGATGTAAAATATTAAGAACTTCTTATCTAAATTTTACTAATAAAATTATAAAAGAAGGAGAAGGAAGAAGTACAAGAACAAAAGGAATTTGAGTTCTTTTGATGATCATTTTAAGAATATAGCGATACAGCTAAACTTTTACTTTTATTTCTATTTATGATAATTAGGATAAGGAATGTAAACATAAAAAAAATATTGTAAGAGTTAAAGACAAAAGATCTTTAATATAAATGTTAGAATATAATAAATATTTTTAACTATAATTGTATTATTAAATGAGACTATTTTTAATAGCATCATTATGCTTCATTTACATATTTACTAGAGTATTCATTTTGAGTTAGAAATAAGAAGTTGAAACAATTAAATGAGAAGAATTTGGTTTAGAATAGAAAATTATGATAATAGTTAATTTTGGAATAAAGGCAATATTTTTATTTTATTATTATAATTCTTTCTAGTATAATTTTAAGGTATGATATTTGAATATTCTAGATGTAATGGATTGAAGAAAAGTTCAGGACATGCAAGCAAAAGATGTATTTTTTATGTAATTGGAGACTGTCTTTGTGATAAATCCAAATATCAAATAAATAAAGAAGAAAACAGATTTCTAGTTTTACTTATATAGTATGAGTTACTTTTTTAATCTTGAATCACATATATCAAGTCTTATTTTAATGTAAAGCATGTTAAGCATTTAATGCACGTACCACTGCACTTTTTAATGAAAGAAAATAGAAATTGGAAATTAATTCTAGATCTCTAGAATTTTATGTAATTCATTTCGATCATTTATATATTTAAAAAGGAAATGTTATCATGAACTCCACATAACCTTAGATATGTTAACCCTTTAAATAAATGTTTGTCGTCTATATTTATGCAAAGAAAAAATTTATTTTGGGATCCCTATAAAAATAAGTATTTTGTTTTGAATCTCTTATGTAAGTTTAGATTGTAAGTTTATAACATAGAATAATTGGTAATTGTTATTCTTTACGAATTTTAATAATTTATTTTAGCCCTCAGATTTCAAGTGAGAATTTAAAACACGAGAAATTGTATTTAGATCATCAATAATGTACATAATTCATTTTAGAATTTGATCACTTAAATTGAGTGCAGTAAATTTTAGAATAAACATAAATAATAAGAATATATCTTTTGAAATATCATATGGGATTCTGAGTAGGCTTTAGTTAAACTTAAGCGATTTATGGTTGAATATTAATATTAATTGTATATCTTATTATAGGAATTTGTAATAATTAAGGTTTATTTTTGGAGTTGCGATGAGCTAGTAGGGTGGCTATTCAAGTAAGTATTAGACTTACATGTTCCAACTAATGATATCCTTATTATTTTAACATACTTGATATTTTTGGAAATGTTTCATGATCACATACATCTCTTGGACATCTCGTTTGTTTCGACATATTTATGATCTCATAATTTATACTTTTGGATATATTTATGTTTCATTATCATATATATCCATCGGATATCTCGTTTTGTTTCGACATACTTGTGATCTTGGTTAATTTGATTCATGATAATGATCGTTATGATGTGTATGTATTCTGAGGATTAATAAAATTTATTTGGTACGATTCCTTGTCCTTCCCTAAGGTGTACACCTGAGTTAGACTAGTTTGTAGGGCCCATGTGGACAGGAGTTTCGCTGTGCCAGCGTCCTATGGATGTGCAGCTGTAGGCCGCTGCTGTAGGCCTCAGGATTTTGCCACTGTAGGCCAGACCGATTGTGGGTATGTACGTGAACCCGGCCATTGGTTCATAAGTGGTAGCACATGCCTATAAACATATTTAATTCACTCGTACACTTGATATTCATTTTCATTCCAACCGTGATTATTATGTTCATATGATTATATATGACGTTTCGATTATGATCCATGAATTCGATTTGACCTCGATTTTGTTTCTTTATACCACGAGCAACCATTTTATTTTATTTTGTTGCTCGCTTGCATAAGTTGTAGTATATGAGTTAATACTTGCTGAGATGCGGTTTGTTCACCTTCTATATTTAACAATTTTACATATTAGCATGAAGAATTCTGAGTGAGCTAGAAGGTCGGTTCGTTGGAGTATTTAGAGTTTTATGTTTAGTTAATAATTTTAGAATTTGAAATTGTAATATAGTGATGCAATAAGAAAATTATTTGAAAGTTTGTCTTTATGAGACTAGATGATATGTATTGGAAACTTTATTGATATTTTTATTTGGAGGTTGTTTTTTTATTATGGAGATTATAAATGAATTTTTAAGCTTTGCAGTTCCCAAGGATAAGAATTGTGGCCGGGTCACACAATGATTTTATGCAAATTTAATAGCGGATTTGAGGTGTGACACTAAGAATATATATAAGGCGAGGCAAGGAGAGTTGACTCAATCAAACTAGCCGTTACTAGCCATTATGGGACATTCGAGGTGAGGCGAGGCGAGTTTTGAAGCGAATCCGACCGTTGGGTGGGGTAAACAAGGCACGTCGGGTCAAAACTTGTTGGAATTTGCCAACGGCTAGTTAGAGGACTAAGGACTAGTTGACTCGTGAATCAACGAGGCGAGTTGAATCGTGAGTCGAGCGAGGTGAATCTCAGCGAATCAAATTTAAGAATTTCCCAAATCTGCTCGCCTCGTCCGACTCGTCTAGGCGAGGTGAGTCAACTCATTGACTCGCCCATGTCAACAAAATTGTGATTTTTAAAATTCGCTTCTTTGTGAGGCGAAGCGAGAAGAGTCAACAAGGACTCACCTCATTTGCTAGGCCCAGTGTAGGCCTCTCTAAACTGCTCAAATTCATACAGTGTATTTTTTTAACATTCAAAGGTTAAAGAAATAAATGGAAAAATTGGGTTTTTCTCACAAAATCATGTGGTTGCACAAAATGGAAGAAAAAAATCCAATTACGAACAATAGTTTGTCGAAAAACTATCGTATCGGAAGTTATATCCCAACTCCCAAGTTAGGAAATATCTTCAAGAATTATTGTAGGAGACTGCCAATATGGGGAGACCAATTACAGGCATAAAAGAATGAACCTTTTGGTTGAGAAAAATTGTACTAGAATTTTTTTAATGCTTTCTGGCCTACTCCTTTTTTTTGGGGGGGGGATAGAAGTAGGCAGGATCCCTGAGTTTAATGCATTAAACTCAAAACATGTACAAGTAAAACAAACTCAAACGAAATACATATCAATCGGGGAAGGCCAACTAATAGTCAGGGAGTGAACAAGTCGTCGTCGTCATTTGTTACTGTCAGTAGGACCTGATGATGATTAGCCTACACCATGCCCAAAAAGCCTTGAGGAAACAAACAAAAAAAACAATAACTTCAAAGCATTTTAGGCGGCTTAAGATATAAATGTGTTTTGCGAAATAATCAAAGCAATAATCTTAAGATATAAATGTGTTTTGCAAGTAAAGCTTAAATTGCAAATATTATGCATTCTTTTATTACAATATTTGCTTGAATTAACAAAACACGGAAAAAAAAGGAAAGTTATGATGAACAAAAAGATTTGAAGCAACATGCACATGGCTGGTTAAGTAATATTAAGGGAAACAAGTTTCTAATCACAAAGCACAAAGAAGGAATAATGGTCAATGGATTAGAAATTAAAGTAAACATTTTATGCACGCCTCCAAAGAGAGGGAAGGAAAACAGGAGAAGGAAAACAGGAGTACAGAATGTCCATCCGCCGGTGATTTTAAAGTTCATTATATGTAAACTACAAGAGAGCATATATGCATTGCAAATTTAGTAAACAGAGAAGTCAAAACCATATTGGTATAACATTGGAAGGGCAAGAGATATCACCGAGCGATCAGTTTAGATATCTATGTTCCATCATCCAAAAGGATGGGGAGATCGATAGTGATGTTAATCAAAGGATCCAAGCTAGTTGGTTGAAATGGAGGAGTGCAACAAGGATTTTGTGTGATCGTAACTTTCCGTTAAAATTGAAAGGGAAGTTTTATCGAAACGCTATTCGGCCTGCCTTATTATATGGTACAGAATGCTGGGCTCCTAAGAAGTATCATACACAGAAGATGCACGTAGCGGAGATGCGCATGCTTCGTTGGATGTGCGGTAACACTAGAAAAGGTAAGGTGCGAAATGAGGATATTCGTGCAAAAGTTGGTGTAGCATCTGTGGAGGAGAAATGCGGGAAAACCGGCTAAGATGGTTTGGTCATGTGCGACGCAGACCTATGGAAGCACCGGTTCGACGAATAGATACTCGCGATCTGGACAATGGCAAAAGGGCAAAAGGGAGACCGAAGAAAACATGGATGGAGGTGATACGAAACGATATGGTTGCCAAAGGCCTCAATAAAAATATATTGTTTGATAAGAATGAGTGGAGGCGGAGGATTCATGTGCTGGACCCGGCGTGATTCTCATGTTGGTTCATGTAGCCTACCCCATATGCTTGGGATAAAAGGCTCAGTTGTTGTTGTTGTTGTTGTTGTATATGTAAACTACAAGCATTCTGCTTATATAGAACAAATGAAAATATATAGTAATAATATCAAGTAACACTTAGTTACCTCAACATCTGCCCCCCGATGGTAATCCATGGCCAATGTTTCGGCTGTTCTTTTTCCTTCATCATAGCAACTCCTAACTCCTGGAAAATTATAAATAACAAAGATAATGAAATGATAATGTACTTAAAGAGGACATGAAAAAGTGTTTTCCCCTTCACAGAAAGACATGAACAAAATATAAATTTTCGAGTTTCAACCTATAGGGTTAACATGGCCCCAGTATGTCTCCTTCTGAGGATGCTCAAGTGGATCACCATAAACTTCGCTGGTACTAGTCAAGAGAAACCGCGCTCCAATTCTCTTTGCCAACCCCAACATGTTCAAGGTTCCCATCACATTTGTCTTGTAAATCATGGTTAAGGATTCCAAATAAACTTGGTAAAAGAATCATGACAGAGTAAGCTAATTAAAAAGCCTAAACTAAAATATATAATACTAACAGAAGAGAACAGAGTAAATTAAAAGCCAAATTATATATCAGTCATGTGTGAATAAATCCTACTCTTAAATCCAATAAGCTTCACATCTTCCATTTTTAATGAAAGAAAAAAACACATTTATGTTTAAGCAAATAATATTAATGTGACCAACTACACAACAAAAGATCTTAAAAGTATGCCATAGTCAAGGACAGGGTTTCAAATTTCAAGAACTTAGAGGAGAGTTGATAAACGATTTGCTTGTGTGATATAGCCTATAGGTTCAGTAACTGACCTTCAACATATTTAGAGGAACTTTCTTCACTGTCTTTCAGAAATGTGGGCTTCATCCATAAAGGAAATTTTATATATATATAATAAATTACATATATCATAGGAAGATCAAGTACTAAAATCCACTAAGGGAAGAAAATTTTCTGACTGTTTGCCTATAATTTCAATTGCAGGCCAATCTGCCAATTAAAGATTTGCAACAAATTTTGCGCGATAAACAACTCGAAACCAAACAAAAGGCTATCGAGTAAAACTTCCAAAGCACTAAAAACCTTTTTATCCAAGCAAAGAGCTCACCTTGCAAATCAAACCTCGCAAATACAAAGGCAAAAATCTTTCACAATTCGCCCAATTCTACGATTTACTATTTCACAAAATAAAAACCCTACTAAATTAGGTAGAGGCTTCACCTTCAGTCCTAACCCAACAATAAGAAACCAAAATTTCCTATGTTTCAGCTAAAAGTACAATATTTCACCAAATCTAAAACAAAGAAATTGATTGATCAACACAAGTAAACTAGACTTACCGATTCACAAAACCAAGCAAACTTAACAACAGATCTAAAAAGAAACGAAAGTTACCCATACGACAAAATCAAAGAAACAAATCAATATAAGACCAATTCACCTAAAGACTAAAAATACAATTCCACATTCCACCAACCACTAGATAACCACATTTCACCAGCTAAAAAAGTTCCTAAACTTCACATCAAACCCAAATAGAGGATCCAACCTTTTTTCTAATTGAAGCAAAACTACAACTACCCGCCTCATCAAAGGAACCAAAAATAACTCAAAATTCTGCTCGAATCAAAGAAAGTCTACAGACTCTTTCCCAAAATTCACCCATCATTCATAACTCACCAAGCTCTAAAGCAACTTCGGATCAAATTTGAGTGCAAAACCCCCAACTTTTTCCCCACAACACATCTAAAACTACCAAATTCAATTTACACTTCAACTCAAATCTAAATTTTTTTCAAAAAAGGATATGATGGTCTTGATGGGATTATACTTGTAATGCACGGGGCTCGCAGGACACGCCAAATGATAAATCTGATCGACCTCGAGCAAGATCGGCTCCACGACATCGTGCCTGATCAACTCAAACCTCGGATCCCCAAACCTATGCACCAAATTACCCTTCCGCCCCGTGAAAAAGTTATCGATCACGATCACGGAATCGCCTCGATCCAGCAGCCTATCAACCAAATGGCTCCCAACGAATCCAGCGCCACCGGTGACGACGATCCGCTTCGAGGGCTTCTTGAGGCCGAAGGGGACCCTCTTGGGGCCGATGGGGACCGATCTGGGGCGGTTAGAGTAAGGGTTGAGGAGGTGGCGGGACTCGAAGTGGGAGGTGAGGGGAGTGGAGTAGTGGTTGGGAGTGGAGGTGGAGGTGGTGAAGAAGGGGATGAGGAGGAAGAGGGTAGAGGCGATGAGGGCGCCGAGGAGGAGGAAGAGGAGGCGGTGGGCGAAGGATTGGGGGAGGGATTGGGATTGGGATCGCGGGGTCTTCGAGGGTTTCGAAGTGTATGGGATTTGAGAGGTGGAGCTCGTCGGCTGCTTGTAGAGCTGCTTCATGGCGAGAGGAAGAAGAAGAAGCAGAGGAGAGAGAGAGAGAGAGAGAGAGAGAGAGAGAGGTTGGGGATCTCAATGATATCGAGGTTGACGAAAGAGTGTGGTGGAAGTTAGGCCCCGCCTTTTGTGATTTAGGTGGGATTTCACTAAAATACCATGAGCTTTAAGGGCTTTTCAGATAAATACCATGGGTTTAAGGGCTTTTCAGATAAATACCATGGGTTTTGGGGATTGCATGAAGAATTTGATGAGATTGGTAATTTACAAATAATTAGGGGGAACATTCTGCGCCGTCCAGTCGGGATAACTGGAGTTTATTTTCTCGGGGAAATATGGTTGTATAGTTCGTGCAAACTCTGTTTGTAGTAATCTGCCTTCAGTTTGTTTTGCCCTGAAGTTATTTAGATTTCAGAATGTTGTTTTCAAACTATCTAAACTCCAAAATGGAACGTTTTCTTTGCGATTTTAGGGAGTTTATGAAAGTGGAGATTGGATTAGAGTTTTGTGTACTTCGATTATTTCAGTTTTTATGTGTGGACAAGTGGAGATTTCTAATATTCAAAATGAAAGTCAAACGGGACAGTGATTAGGATTCTGAAGTTAGGTTTATATAACGCTGGTTATCCTAGCTCAGTTCCAAAGCCAGATGGTCCCAACAATAAGCCTTTCAACCTATCTTCTTCAATCGGTTATATGAATCCTTTATTTCATTTCATTGAGCTATATGAAAGGTTAATTGAATTGACAAGTACATTATCTTCTTCTTCTTCTTCTTTTTCATAGACTTTATTCATGTTCTTTGGGCTTTACCATTCACTAGGATGTGCCATTGGCTTCAATTATGTCTTTAAACCACTCCTATTTGGTGCATATTCCCCCTCTTCCCACATCCCAATTTACACATTATCCAAACCATCTCAAATGGTACTCACTCATTTATATCTTTTATGTGAGCCATCTCTAACTTTCTATGATACTCTGACACACCGGCAATATACCATCATCATCATCATTATTATTATTATTATGGACACTAGCCTGTAAGTCCTAACTTAGACATACAACACAAACATCTCTAACTTTCTATGATACTCTGCATTATTATTATTATTATTATTATTATTATTATTATTATTTTGCACATTGGCCTGTAAACCCTAACTTAGACATACAACACAAACATCACACATAAGAACACAACATATACATGCATCCAAAGAAGACGAATTTTCTCCGAAAGCGTTGATTTGTTGTCATTTCCCTCCTGGAGTTTGAACCCCGTAGTCTTCTCTAAAAGGGAAGTGTCCATACCAACTGAGCTATAGCTCGTTTGTGGTAAATCAACTTTATTTCTATTAGACCTTTAGTTGTAAAGGTGTAGGATTGAGAATATTTTGGTTGGTTTGAATTGTTGGTAAAGATATTTTATATATGGTGAACGCAATGGCATGTTGCTATCCTACTGATAGTGCTCGATATTGGCGATCCTCAAGATCATGACACGTGGCAGGTGGCGTGCCCTAGAACTCAGAAGAAAGGGTCCACCGGGCTACCCCTGTACCCGACCTGAGTGCACAAACTGGCTCCCCTCGGAGCCCCCTACAAATTGGCCTCCTCGGCCTCTCAGCTCACCCCCGAGCTACCGCAGGACCAAGACTTCTCGGCCTCCTCGCTCGTCCCCGAGCTCCCGCCGAGGCCGTCTTCCTCGGCCCTCCGACCAACTCCCAAGCGTAACCGCCGCTCCGCGAATCTCGCTATGCGCGGATTTTACGCCAGCAACGTCCCACGTTCCACGCCATCACGATCCCCATTAATGGGCGATCCGCTCTCTACGCGGGCGTAACGTCGGGAGCGTAACTGCCGGCAAGATTCTCGCGTCCGCTGCCGCGTACTCCACCGCTATATAAACTCCCATCACAGAGGGGTCAAGTAAGCCATCTTTTACACTTTTATGCCGTTACTCTGCTCAGATCTCATCACTAACTTGAGCGTCGGAGGGTCCTTGGTGGTACCAAACTACCCCGGGACTTCTTTGCAGGTACTCGGCAACGACTTCCTCACCTCACCTCTTCCTCCAAAACCCATTGAGACCCACACGCAACGAAAGATAATCAGCTGAGTTCACAGCGAGACCAACGGAAGACAACATCTGACGGAGGCCCGAAAAGGAGCCCCATCAGTTGGCGCCGTCTGTGGGAATCAACTCCACAAAAACAAAAGTTGGCCTTCCGATCTCCGCCCACATGACAACCAATTCCCCTGAAGATCCAAACGCCCGCTGTCGCCTCCCTCGCAACAGAGACGCGGGCGAACCCTCGCCTAAAGTCGTCGATCTCCCCACTGGCTGCCGTCTCACAGGCCTCGACGACCGCCCGAGCAAAAGGGCTAGGGGCCGAGAGCCCATCACCTTCGACGACGAAGATCTCCACGGCATATCTGTGCCCCATAGCGACCCGCTGGTGATCGTAGCACAAATTCACCGATACAAGGTCCACCGAATACTCGTCGACTCGGGCAGCTCGGCGGACATCCTCTTCCTCGACTGCTTTTTGCGTATGGGGCTTGCCCCAGCAGACTTGAGACCGACCTTGTTGAAGTCAAAATTTGCACCCTGGTTGACCAAGTCAAAGTCAAGGTCAACCCCAAGCCAAGTGGGCCCAAGCCCAGATCAAGTGGGCCAATGCTCAGGTCGAGCCCGAACACGAAACGCCCGGCCTTCCGCCATACCAAATTAAAAAAAAATCATGTAACAAATAATTTTGATGTAATTTTTGTGCATGAATGTATGCAAAATGGGCATAAAGCCAATTTTTTGTGAGTTCATGGCTTATGTGCAAAAAGAAATGGCACATGAGCCATGGGATGGGCAAATGCCATTTTATAAAGCCCAATGGGCTATATGTAAATATGTAAGCCTATAAGAGGCAACATGATGAAAATATCTAATAGACTTTTTCATTCTCCCAAAAACTAGGGTTCTTTTGTGCCTCCTGCTCCTTCTCCAAGGTTCTAAAAACCATCTCATTTCTTTTGAATTAAATCAAGAGTTTTACTCTTTCTTTTCCAAAACTAAGTAGTTTTCCACCACAAAACCTACAAAGGGGAACTTGGATCTGTCATTAGATCCCAAAAAGAAGAGATTTTTAAAATCTCACATCTCTTGATCTTCAAGATCCGGCCAAACAACAGGAGAAAGAAGGAGAGCCAACTCCAGAAACCCCACTTTGGGGAAGAACTAGGGCTCAAAGGGAGAAGCCCTTCATCGGCTTCAAAACATCTTAGGAGTTTAACTCTTCATATATATATATATATATATATATATATATATATATATATATATATATAATATATATACACACACAGAGAGAGAGAGAATAATAAGTGCTCCTTTCTGGGAGTACAACTCCCATTGCAGGGACCAAATCCCTTTTGCTGCTCGAGCGCCCACGTGCTAACACGTGGTGCGCTAGCGCTCTTGCGCCCATAGCGCTAGCGCCCATAGCGCTAGCGCCCAAAGCATTAGCGCTCGAGTGCCCACGTGTCGACACGTGGCGCGCTAGCGCTCTTGCGCTCAGAGCGCTAGCGCCCGAGCGCCCACATGCTGACATGTGGCGCGCTAGCGCTCAGTGCGCTAGCGCTCTTGCGTTTAGAGCGCTAGCGCCTAAAGCGCTAGCGCCCGAGCGCCCACGTGCTGACACGTGGCGCGATAGCGCTCAGTGTGCTAGCGCTCTTACGCTCAGAACGCTAGCGCCCAAAGCGCTAGCGTCCGAGCGCCCACGTGCTGACGCCCGGCGCGCTAGCGCCCGAGCGCCCACGTGGTGCACTAGCGCTCAAAGCGCTGGCGCTGGCCCCACACATCCTTTGGATGCCTTTTCCCCCTTTTTATATATATACATATATATATACATATGTATACATATGTACACACACACATACTCCACGACACTGTCCCTGTTAGAAAAAAATTTCTAACGGGGCGCTGCTCCGCATCCCGCAAGGGGGCTGCTAGCCCCCTTGACCCCCAGCCCGCTATCCGGGTAGTGGGACCCCCGTAAAAACTCTGCGTGGCTCCCGACATATCCAAAACCCCTTTTCAAAACACATCACACACACACTGCACATTGAGTTCGCATGACCAGTTTAACCCGTCAATCGGAGGTTCTCTCGCTCCAAAGGCGAGGGGTAATTAACGGCAGTTTAGTCCGCGCCTGCCGGAGATTCGGATTCCCACAGTCATTAAACCCCGGCCTACCCTAGGCAGGGGGAATCTGTAGTACGTCTGACAAGCGCGCACGTATTCCCATCTCAATGGGGTGACGAAAAACACCCTACAGATTCTGGCACGCCCGGTGGGACCAATCTCTCCTCCCATATTTCGGGTTAAACATTCATGTGAACTCAATTAATATGCATACCCATATCTATACTAAAATAATGCTTTTTCATGCAGGTTTCAGGCAATCACTTTTCAACAATATCTCCTATGATGAATTCAGCTCTCAGCACGGCTCCCGTCCCCTACACGATGAAGATAGACTCCAGGACAGTCCTTCCGGCCAGTCTCGGGCGACAATGGGAGGAGCCGCTGCTACAGTTCGGCTCTATTTTGTTCGTGTCAGCTAACGCCGTCCCAGCTCCTCAAGCCCCGGTGATGGACAAACTGGTCTCGAAAGGCAAGAGGCCAAATGTGGTGGTCTCGAAGGCGTCCCAACCCAAACGCAAATCGGTGACTGGACGGCTTTCCATAGCCCCAACTGGGGGTAAAGCCATCAGAACAAAAGAAGTTACCAAACGTCATGGGCAAGCCCAGGCGATACCTTCGACGGACACGCGGGCAAATGTCTTCTCAAGCATCCCCATCACTCGGCCTATGGCGGCTTCCCGAAGAGCAGAAGCCTGCCAAGCGCTTAAAGCAGAGAAGCTGAGGCAGAAGCGGCTCAGATATAGAGCCAACAAAAGGGCTAGGGCTCTGGCCATGTTAAAATTTATGAATTTCCAAAGCCCGGACCGCTCCGCAAAACCAGCTGCCAGTGATGAAAGAATGGCTGAATGTGTTATCCACACTGTCTACATGGCCGGACATGAAGAAACGAACCCTCCTCTTCTTCACAGCCATGGTGATGATATGATTGACGTTGCCCAACGTCAACTCGGTCTAAACGATGAAGAGCTCGCTCAGGCTGATAAGCCAACAGAGCCCGGGGTCCCTGCGGAATTGAGCTCGGGCAATAAGGATGGCCCGGTTGTCATAACCAGAACTACGGGACAAGCATTATTCCAATGGCTTCAAAGGCAACTTCAGGACAGGGATGAGAAGATGGCCAAGGTCCATTCTAAAGTTGACGAGCTGGCAAATGTTGTGGCGGATCTCACGACCCAAGTCGCCCGATTGCAATTACAGCAAAATCAAATTTTGGTTCGTGGGTTGGGGATTGATATCCGGAAGCAGCCGACCGATGCTCCCTTCAGCCCGAGAGCGGAGCGCCTTTGCGAAAAACGGCCGCGATCAGCATCCAGTCCCTCCGATACATACACCGAAGGGGAATCGCCTCTGAAAGAGAAGCTAGATAAGATCTATTCCTTCAAAAGGGACAAAGTCCACAAGATATTCAAGGACGCCCTAAGAAACGGTCTACAACTGCCAGAATCAAAGAGACCGCAAGAAGCGAATATGACCGACGACCCAAAATATTGCCCCTATCATAGAGTGATAGGTCATGCCATTGAGGACTGCTTCGTCTTCAAAGATTGGGTCGAAAGACAATACAAGACGGGAGAGATAGAACTGTCTAAAGGCGTGCTAGCAAACAGTCAAGCTACGACCGCCGATTTCATACAAATGGAGACCGAAGCCTCTCGGGAACCTAATCCTCCCAGACATGTGCCATTATCTGAAAAGGGCGAACCAAAGACTGAGCGGTCTCGAGGACCAGCATCAGTAAAGGCACCTACTCCAATGGAGAGAAAGAAGAAGGTATACTCCTTCAGGAGGGATGAAGTCCGCAAAATATTCATGGACGCCTTGAACAACGGTCTGCAACTTCCTGTTCCAAAGAGGCCACATGAAATGAACATGACCGGCAATCCCATATACTGCCCATATCATAGAATGGTGAGTCCTACCATTGAAGACTGCTATGTTTTTAAAGATTGGGTGGAGAACCAGTACAAGCTTGGAAAAGCCCCACACTCCTCGGATGTATCGGTAACCCACAGAGCTACGGTCATCAACACAGCTCCGCCAAGATCAAAGTTCAAGGAGCTGGGATAAGCAAAGAGGACCACCACATCGTTAAACTGGGAATGATAGACCTCTAAGTCTTTAAACTGGGAACCGCTGACCACCACGTCGTTAAACTGGGAATGACAGACCACCAAGTCTTTAAACTGGGAATAATCGACCTCTAAGTCGTTAAACTGGGAATGTAAAAAAAATGTATATGTAAATAAACAAAAAAATGTGTAAATAAAACAAAAATAATAAAAAGCCGAAATGATGGGGCAACTCGTAATAAAAATCAGCGAATAAAAATAAAAATAAAAATAAAAATAAAGCGGAAATGATGGGGCAACCGCGAATAAAAACCGAAATGATAGGGCAATCGCGACCTTCGCGATAAGAAAAGCTGAAATGATAGAGCAATCGCGGTAAAAAAAAAACAAAAAAAAACAAAAAAAGTGGCGAATGATGAGTCGCTCCTAATACCATATTCCAGTGCAGCGATACTGACGCCAACCAAAATCCAGTTTCTCAAAATTCTTCCAGCCCTACGGTTAGTCCCCAAATTGACTACCGTATACAGTCCATGGGCTTAAATAATTCTCTTCATACCCATGTCCCACCACAATCACCAGTTACGCGGCTGGTCTCCGCCTTTGGAGTTATGCTCCATTGAGAATACCCACTCATGTGTCCTCACGATACATAAGGAGAACAAACCTTTGTGGGATCCTTACGACTCATAAAAAAACCACACTTAGGAGTCCTCACGACTCCTAAGGAGAAAATACACCTGTGGGATCCTTACGACTCGCAGGGAGAAAATGCTTTTATGGGATCCTCACGGCTTATAAAATTGAAAAGCCTTAGGTGATAGGGATCTAAACCTGTCTCTTAAGCCATCGCTCCCTAACAGGAAATGGCAAATGATGAATTGCTCCTGGCACCCCTGCTTCAGTGTTAGCAACGCTGATGCCGGTCCCTACCCTAAAATTCCAAGCTCGCCATCCGTAGACCTCTAAGTCTTTAAACTGGAAACAGATGACCTCTAAGTCGTTAAACTGGAGACAGTAGACCTCTAAGTCGTTAAACTAGAAAAAGATGACCACCACGTCGTTAAACTGGAAACAGATGACCGCTAAGTCGTTAAACTGGGCACAACAGACCCCTAAGTCTTTAAACTGGAAACAGATGACCTCTAAGTCGTTAAACTGGAAACAGTCGACCTCTAAGTCATTAAACTGGGAACGAAGGAAATCCACTCATGTGTCCTCACGATACATGAGGAGATCAAACCTTTGTGGGATCCTTACGACTCACAAAGGAAAAACACACTTAGAAGTCCTCACGACTCCTAAGAAGAAAATACACCTGCGGGATCCTTACGACTCGCAGGGAGAAAATGCTTTTATGGGACCCTCACGGCCAATAAAATTGAAAAGCCTTAGGCGATAGGGATCTAAACCTGTCTCCTAAGCCATCGCTCCCCAATTCCCAAGTGGCGAATGATGAGTCGCTCCTGGTACCATATCCCAGTGCAGCGATGCAGACGCCAGCCAAATTCCAAATCCCAACGGCGAATGATGAGTCGCTCCTGATACCATATTCCAGTGCAGCGATGCAGACGCCAACAAAGACCCAAAATGTTTTTGGCCCTACGGTCTGGATCATAAATCCTGCAAAACCGTACACAATCCACGGGCGTAAAACGATCCCAATCTCTCCCAAGTCTTACCGGTGAGACCACATTCAAAGTCCCACCAAAAACAAAATCAAAAAAATCAAAATCAAAAAAATATATATAAATAAATAAAAAATGGTATGTCCATAAGCAAAATGGGTACGGATGAAAACACGAAAGGGTTCCGTGAGTAAAAACAGCAGGACTACCGGTGAGTTTGTGAAAACCCGAAAGGGCGCGAACTCGTAAAAAAGAAATGAAATATACTCGCAAAGTCCTCTTGACTTTATGAGGAGAAAATTCCCGCGTGAGATCCTTACGACTCACAGAGGAGCAACACACTTAGGAGTCCCCACGACTCCTAAGGAGAAAATGCACATACGAGATCCTGTCGACTCGTAGGGAAGAAAATGCTTTTATGGGACCCCTACGGCTTATAAAATTGAAAAGCCTTAGGTGATAGGGATCTAAACCTGTCCCCTAAGCCACCAATTCGCAAATCCACCCTGGGCAAATGATGAGTTGCTCCTGGCACTATTCCAGTGCAGCAATGCAGATGCTAAACCAAAACCAATTCCCAAATCCTCTCATGGCAGATGATGATTCGCTCCTGGTACCATATTCCAGTATAGCGATGTTGATGCCAACCCAAATCACAATCAACAAGTCAACTTCAACTCCGATACCGCAGAAAGCGAAGCAAGTCAGAATCCAGTCTTGACAACGCAAGAAGCGGAGCAAGTCAAGTTCAGCCTTGACACTGCAGAAAGCAGAGCGAGTCAAATAGAGCGTCGACCGTCCATGTCGCAAAAAGGGCAGTGCAGGCTTCCCACAAATCGGGAACCCAAATCGCTCCGGGTCAGAGCGTCGACCGTCCATGTCGCAAAAACGGCAGTGCAGGCTTCCCACAAATCGGGAACCCAAATCGCTCCGGGTCAGAGCGTCGACCGTCCATGTCGCAAAAACGGCAGTGCAGGCTCCCCACAAATCGGGAACCCAAATCGCTCCGGATCAGAGCGTCGACCGTCCATGTCGCAAAAACGGCAGTGCAGGCTCCCCACAAATCGGGAACCCAAATCGCTCCGGATCAGAGCATCGACCGTCCATGTCGCAAAAAGGGCAGTGCAGGCTTCCTACAAAGCAGGAACCAGATCACTCTGGGCCAGGGAAAAGTCTACCAAGGACACTCCGTCCCGGAGACACATCAAGCGTCGACCGTCCAAGTCACAAAAAGAGCAGTGCGGGCTTCCTACAAAGCAGGAACCAGATCACTCCGGGCCAGGGAAACAGCTACCACAGACACTCCGTCTCGGAGACGCGTCAAGCGTCGACCGTCCAGGTCGTAAAAAGGGCAGTGCAGGCTCCCCACAAATCGGGAACCCAAATCGCTCCGGGTCAGAGCATCGACCGTCCATGTCGTAAAAAGGGCAGTGCAGGCTCTCCAAAAATCGGGAACCCAAATCGCTCCGGATGAGAGCGTCGACCGTCCATGTCGCAAAAACGGTAGTGCAGGCTCCCCACAAATCGGGAACCCAAATCGCTCCGGATCAGAGCGTCGACCGTCCATGTCGCAAAAAGGGCAGTGCAGGCTCCCCACAAATCGGGAACCCAAATCGCTCCGGATCAGAGCGTCGACTGTCCATGTCGCAAAAAGGGCAGTGCAGGCTTCCCAAAAATCGGGAACCCAAATCGCTCCGGGTCAAAGCGTCGACCGTCCATGTCGCAAAAATGGCAGTGCAGGCTCCCCACAAATCGGGAACCCAAATCGCTCCGGGTCAGAGCATCGACCGTCCATGTCGCAAAAACGGGAGTGCAGGCTTCCCAAAAATCGGGAACCCAAATCGCTCCGGGTCAGAGCGTCGACCGTCCATGTCGCAAAAACGGCAGTGCAGGCTCCCCACAAATCAGGAACCCAAATCGCTCCGGGTCAGAGCGTCGACCGTCCATGTCGTAAAAACGGCAGTGCATGCTTCCCACAAATCGGGAACCCAAATCGCTCCAGGTCAGAGCGTCGACCGTCCATGTCGCAAAAACGGCAGTGCAGGCTCCCCACAAATCGGGAATCCAAATCGCTCCGGATCAGAGCGTCGACCGTCCATGTCGCAAAAAGGGCAGTGCAGGCTTCTCACAAATCGGGAACACAAATCGCTCCGGGTAAGAGCGTCGACCGTCCATGTCGCAAAAACGGCAGTGCAGGCTTCCCACAAATCGGGAACCCAAATCGCTCCGGGTCAGAGCGTCGACCAAAAAGGGCAGTGCAGGCTTCCTACAAAGCAGGAACCAGATCACTCCGGGCCAGGGAAAAGTCTACAAAGGACACTCCGTCCCGGAGACACATCAAGCGTCGACCGTCCAAGTCGCAAAAAGGGCAGTGCGGGCTTCCTACAAAGCAGGAACCAGATCACTCCGGGCCAGGGAAACGTCTACCATAGACACTCCGTCTCGAAGACGCGTCGAGCGTCGACGGTCCAGGTTGTAAAAAGGGCAGTGCAGGCTTCCCACAAATCGGGAACTAAATCGCTCCGGATCAGAGCGTCGACCATCCATGTCGCAAAAAGGGCAGTGCAGGCTTCCTGCAAAGTGGTAACCAAATCGCTCCGGATAAGAGCGTCGACCGTCCATGTCGCAAAAAGGGTAGTGTAGGCTTCCCACAAATCGGGAACCCAAATCGCTCCAGGCCAGAGCGTCGACCGTCCATGTCGCAAAAACGGCAGTGCAGGCTACCCACAAATCGGGAACCCAAATCGCTCCGGGTCAGAGCGTCGACCGTCCATGTCGTAAAAAGGGCAGTGCAGGCTCCCCACAAATCGGGAACCCAAATCGCTCCGGATCAGAGCGTCGACCGTCCATGTCGCAAAAACGGCAGTGCAGGCTCCCCACAGATCGGGAACCCAAATCGCTCTGGATTAGAGCGTCGACCGTCCATGTCGCAAAAAGGGCAGTGCAGGCTTCCCACAAATCGGGAACCCAAATCGCTCCGGGTCAGAGCGTCGACCGTCCATGTTGCAAAAACAGCAGTGCAGGCTTCCCACAAATCGGAAACCCAAATCGCTCCTGGTCAGAGCGTCGACCGTCCATGTCGCAAAAACGGCAGCGCAGGCTTCCCATAAATCGGGAACCCAAATCGCTCCGGGTCAGAGCGTCGACCGTCCATGTCGCAAAAACGGCAGTGCAGGTGTTCCCCTCCGAAAGACGCGCAAGACAGGGACGTCTTGCCTGAGATTAGGGGCAGACGCTAATTGGTGCTATCCGTCCACCTCTCCGAAGATGCCAAGTTGATTTATGGTATCGTGTATCGAAGGTTTAAACGAATGCGTCCGATGTAGCAGACTTCGTCAGATTCCCCTCGCTCGAGGGGTTTTTGATTGTGGGGACGCTCTTCCCTGCAGGCGCAAGCCCCTGGGGTTAATTACGCTACCGCACCGCGGTAACAACTTTCTCCTTCTCCATATGGTCACTTCGTGTCGTGTGTGTTTGTTTTGTATTTGGTTGCCCGTGGATTATATACGGAGACTAATTTATTTTGTCGCCCGTAGGACGTGGATTAGTCCAAATCCGTATCTTTCTTAGATTTGGTTTGGGGGGGTGTTTAAGGATACGTTAGCCTTATTTGAGGCTAAGATCGACTTAAACGTTCGTTAAGGACACGTTAGTCTAATTTTAGACTAAGATCGACTTAACGGGATCGTTTAGATCGGACAAGAGAGCAATTGAGGGCTCTATTGTTTAGTTTAGTGACATTGCGGTCGATAGGTAGTTTAAGGACATTGCGGTCCAATGTTAGTTTTAAGACATTGCGGTCAAGGTTAAGAACATCATAGTCCGTGGATTTAAGGACTCCACAGTCCGGTGTTAGTTTTAAGACATCACGGTCAAGCTTAAGGACATCATAGTCCGTTGTTAGTTTTAAGACGTCACGGTCAAGGTTAAGGACATCATAATCCATGAGTTTAAGGACCCCACAGTCCGTGAAATGTATAGTTGTTGGGACCCATCACCTTTTTGAAGACGTTGAGGAATTACAACGATAAATATCAAAGGAGTGAAGAGATGTACCCTTGAACCAAGGTAGATTAAATGATCTGTAGCCCAATTTGGAACCAAGACCAATTAATTATATTGTGAGCCCATTGGCTCAGTTAAGTCTGGATTGAGGACTTATGGCCAACTTGTCCTAAGTCCAATTAAGTCTGGCCTGTTTGACATTTGTCTGATTCCAGTCCACAAAAGTTTTGAGGGGCTTGATAACATTTCTGTTATAGCTCTGGATGTTATTCAATTTTGAGGTTCAATTGAAGGGGAGGCTTTGCCTCTGAAAGATTAGCCAGTTTGGCTAAAAGTGGTGTTAAACACTAAATAACAAAAGTGTTAAACACTAAAGACAGAATTCTCAAACTAGTGTTAAACACTAAAAGAACAATCAGTGTTAAACACTGAAAATATAGTTTTCGATTTAGTGTCAAACACTAGAAAATAACAGTGTTAAACACTGCAAATAGGGTTTTCAAATCAGTGTTAAACACTAAGAAATCAGTGTTAAACACTGGGAACAAAGATCTCGAATTAGTGTCAAACACTAAAGGAAGAGGGATCACGTGTGGACACGTGAGAGCACCCAGATTCCCCTTATTTTGCTCTGCAAAAATTGTTGAATACTTTTTATATTTGATTCTGGAGCATCACGTGCTGACACGTGACGGGGATTTGTGTGCTGATTTGCCAAGGGGTCACGTGGTAACACGTGAGAGCGCCCAGAGCCTCTATTTCTTTTGTTTTTTCTTTCTGTGCTTCAGGGGTCACGTGGAGCACGTGAGGCGTTGCCTCTAAGTTCTTTTCTGCGGATCTTTACAGGGGTCACGTGGGGACACGTGACCCTGGTTCTTTGCCTGCTTGAAGATCTGTTTATCTTTTAAGAATTAAATTTTTCATAGGGTTAAACCCCAGTGTTTCGTCCAATCAGAGCAAAGCTCTGTTGAAATTCAAAATTCAAAATTTTGAAGCAACGCTTCAAATCTCGGGCGCAACGCGCCATATGTCAGGCGCTGATACGTCAGCGCAGCGCCCAAGAAGGCGCGCCCAATCAGAGCAAAGCTCTATTAAAGGAAGCAACGCTTCAGTTGCGCAAGCGCTGCGCTGCACGACACGTGTCAGCGCAGATGCGCTGGCGCAGTTGCGCTGCGCTGTGCGCCACGTCTCGTGCAGATGCGCTCGCGCAGTTGCGCTGCGCTGTGCGCTGTGCGACACGTGTCAGCGCTGGCGCAGTTGCGCTGTGCGACACGTGTCAGCGCAGGTGCGCTGGCGCAGTTGCGCTGCGCTTTGCGCTGTGCGACACGTGTCACGCGCTGGGGCATCTGCGCCAAACAGAATTAAAATTCTAAGAAATCTTTTCTGTTCTTGTTAAAACAAGAAGATTTTCTTCTGCAAAGCAGAAGCCCTTGGATCAAAGATCCAACGGTGGGAAAATTCCCCAAATCACTCAGAGAAAGATCTCTTTAACAAATTTAACTAATTTATGGGCACTATAAAAAGGACCCTAGGCCTCAATTCAAAGCATGAACATTTTCTTGAAAAAAGTCAAGAGCTTTAAACAGAGAGAATTCTGAGAAAATTTCAAAGAAAAAGGTAAAAAACCTTCACGAGAGAAGAGAAATCTCTTTAATAGATCATTGATCTAAAAACTAGATCAATGTTCTTCATATAATAAACAGTGCTTTGCACTTCTTATGAACCACTGGTTCTTCAAAAATAAAGAGACAACAAAAATAAAAATAGTGCTTTGCACTTCTGTTCTTGAATCTAAAAGATTCTTAGTGCTTTGCACTTCCAAACTGCGCTGTTGCGCTCTTGAGAGAGTGCTACGTGTCAGCTACAGAATAATTTGCGCTATGCGCTCTTAAAATAGAGCTTCGCTCTCTGGAATTGGCGCAACTCACCAGAGCGCGCCACGTGTCAACAGCGCAACAGCGCAGCGCACTAGCGCAGCGCACTGCGCTGTTGCGCTTGCGCTCACCAGAGCATGACACGTGTCCTCACCATAAGCGCTTGTGCTTTTTGACTGACGCTTGCGCTCTTTGACTGGCGCAAAGCATCTGAATAATGCAATGCATTTATTTTACTAAAGGGCCAGGCCCAAATCAGAGGGGCCTAGTAGGCTGAATTAAATTGCAGTACAATGAAAAGGGGCAGAGCCCAAACAAAAATTGAAAAATGCAATAAACAGGGCAGAGCCCAAGCAAGACTGATGCTCTGCATCATATATAAATGGGCACAGCCCTGATAAAATAAATAATGCTATGCATTATTAAACAGGAGCAGAGCCCCAATAAAGGCCTAACAAGCAAAAAGTAAATAAAATGTTGAACATTTTCAACTGGACTTAGCCCAATTCTGGCCGTAAGTCTTTAAATTAAATTGAACTGAGCATAAATGCTCTCTCTCAAATCAATTTATCTCCGGTTCGAGGGTACATCTCCGAACTCCTCTGACATCTATCGTTGTAATCCTTCAACGACGTTAGAGAAGCGACGGGTCCCAACGACCACACATGAATATGGACTGCGGGGTCCTTAAACTCATGGACCGAAACGTCCCTAAACTAATATTGGACCGGAACGTCCCTAAACTAATATCGGACCGGAACGTCCCTAAACTAATATCGGACCGAAACGTCCTTAAACTAATGTCGGACCACCACGTCCCTAAACTGGAATATGGACCGAAACGTTCCTAAACTAATATTGGACCGGAACATCCCTAAACTAATGTCGGACCACCACGTCCCTAAACTGGAATATGGACCACCAAGTCCCTAAACTGAAACATGAACCACCACGTCCGTAAACTGGAACAATAGAACCTCCAAATGCTCTTTTGCCGGATCTAAACGGTCCTGTTTAAGTTGATCTTAGCCCCAAATATGGCTAACGTATCCTTAAACATTTAAATGGACTATAAAACTCCAAATCGACTTTGGTTCAAGGGTACATCTCTGAACTCCTCTGACATCTGCCGTTGTAATCCTTCAACGACGTCAGAGTGGTGACGAGTCCCGACGGCCATATATTAAATGGATTATCACGTTAAGTTGATCTTAGTCTTAAACAGGACTATCGTATCCTTAACAAACGTTTAAGTTGATCTTAGCCGCAATGCGGCTAACGTATCCTTAAACTAAAAACACCAAACCCAAATCTAAGTAAATACGGATTTGGACTAATCCACGTCCTACGGGCGACGACATTATTCAGTCTCCGTATACAATCCACGGGCAACACAAACAAAACAAACACACACGACACGAAGTGAAATTCTGGAGAAGGAGAAAGTTGTTACCGCGATGCGGTAGTGTAATTAACTGCAGGGGCTTGCGCCTGCAGGGAAGAGCGTCCCCACAATCAAAAACCCCTCAAGCGAGGGGGAATCTGACAAAGTCTGCTACATCGGCCGTATCCATCTAAACCTCCGATGCACGGTGCCATAAATCAACTTGGCATCTTCGGAGAGGTGGACGGATAAAACCAAATAGCATCTGCCCCCGAATCTCAGCGTCAGGACATCGCGGTCCTGTGCGCCGTCTTTCGGAGGGGAACAGATTCTGGCATGCCCGGTGGGACCTTTTCCTCTTTCCACTCACACTTCGTGTGTCGTCTTCGCGGGTCATTCGTTGTTTGTTAACGGTTGCCTCTGGATTTTAAGTTACTAAGATTTGGTCTTTTGCTTGGCGCAGAACTCAAGATTCAATGGCCTCTAATTGCACCAACTGCTCGAAGTGCCACTGCAACGGACGCTCCACCTCCCCTGGAGGTGTGGCATATGGACCCTAAGCGGCTTCCTTCCTCGCTCTGTCGGTAGAACAGGTGACCCAGGCCACCACCGGCCTGTTTTTCGGGACCATGATCCCGCCTATAGCTTCCCTATGCCAATACCTGCACTGGAAGTGAACAAGAAGTCGATCTTCGACCGGCTCACTGCTACGACGACCCCTGTCAACGGGTCGTCCAGTACCAAACCGACAGCCTCTGTTTTCACCAGGCTAAATCAGAACTCTAAATTGGCTGTCCCAAGGAAGGCAATGACTACTGCTCCAGAAGTCGTCAAGGCGGCTTCCCCTGTCAAAGAGTCAGTCTTCTCAAGACTGACGATTCCTGCTCCTGCCCCTGCCCGAGGATCTGTCTTCGATAGATTGAATATCACCCCTCAAAAGACAACCTCAGTCTTTAAGAGGTTAACACCGGCGGCGCCTCATTCAGACAGGGGGCAAAAAGAAGATGTCTCAATCTCCGAGCCAGTCCCAACGGCTCGTCATGCTCGACGTCGCCATTGGCAACGAGTGAGGAAGGCAGGGGGCAACTCTCCCTCAGGGCTAACTCCACCGGCTCCAGTGGTGGAAGTCAACGCTGCTGTTCCAATTGGGAACAACTTTGAACTGCTGAGGAGGGTACGAAAAAACTCTCCAACCGCTACACTGAAGAGATCTCCTCCACCTGCGGGGAGAGTTCCAGAAACGAAGCAAGAACAGCCCCCTCAACGGCTGTCCTCAAGAATTTATAAAGTTTGGCGGAGGGTTCAAGACCCCGTGATTGACCCAGATCACTCTCGTCACCAGGAAAAGGCGAAGATGGAAAAAGATAAGGACCGTCCCATTAAACAGCGGGGGACAGTAGCTGCTAGGATGCCCACTTCAACGGTTCCTTCAACCTCAACGGCCCACAAAAGAAGGAGGCCAGAGAAAACTCCCGCGTCAGCGGCAAAAGTTAAAAATGGCGAACCCAAACGCCCTAAGTCAGGGGGCGTAACAGTTCATACGGTTTACATGGCATCGGGAAAAGAAGATAGCCGCATATCAACAGGTCATAGACCGCACACGAGGTCAGTGACCAAGGCTCAAGAGCAGCAGCAGAAGCTCCAAGAAATGATGAACGCTATGGCCACACTTACAGGGCCAAAAGAAACCCCTGAAACACCCTCGGACGAGCGTCAAGAACAAGAAACGGACGCTGAATTCCTTCGTCGCGTACTAGAAAAGAAAGATAAAGAAGCTGCGGAGCAGGCAACCAACATAAAGAAAATGGCCCTTCTGTTCCAGGATATGGTGGGTATGATGATTCAACAAGATCCACCTACTGAAGATCCCCCGATCATTCTTGAAGACGATAGGGGAGAGACGTCGAATCCTCCACCAGCTCTGTCCACAGCTAAAGAGGATACAATCTCCAAAGCTGATTTGGATGAATACATCGCCCAGCAAATACGGGTTCATCATGCTACCGAAGCGGCCGGTCAAGTCGTAAAAACGGGGCGGCCATATCCAAGTTGGTACGATCAAATCAAGTACCCGCCAGGTTATATGATTCCCAAATTCCATGTCTACAAGGGGACGGGCAATCCTCATCAGCATGTTGCCCAGTTCAGGGCACTCTGCGGCAATACCGGCGGTGACGACAAGCTTTTGCTTCGCCAGTTCGTTGGAAGATTATCAGATACGGCGTTCGAATGGTACTCTGAGCTCCCGAACGACTCTATTAAAACCTTCGCGGAGATGGAGCTGTTGTTTACTCAGCGTTTTGCAAGCGCCAGTGAACGTACCCCGATGACAGCAGTGATTAACGCCAGGGTAAAACCCGGCGAGACGTGGGTTCAGTACGCTATACGATGGCGGAACTTATGGTCGAAGTGTGAGCAGCGCATTGAAGAAGCTCCCGCGGTGGGTATGTTTGTGGGAACCCTCGATCTACAAGCAACCATCTCGCAGTTTATGATGTTTTTCAAGCCGACTACCTTCCAGGCCTTGATTGACAAACTAGCGCAAATGGATCAAATGGGCCATAAACCCCCTCTTCCAAGGCCAGATTCCCGAAATGACAAAGGGAAGGGAAAAGCGATCGTCGTCGCTAATGCTCAACAACAACCGAGCGACTCGAAGCCGGTTGCTCGTCAAAATAATATGCGACCGTACGTGCCCCTTGAGGATAGGATGGGACGTCCTTAATCCTTTCCCCACGATAAAACGAGGAGGTTATTCGAGCTGGCGTTGCGCAACAGACTCATAAATCTGCCGGATCCAAAACGTCCGTTGCAAGTGACGTCAACGAGCCTAACTACTGTCCTTATCATCGAGTACTAGACCATCCGATCGAAGATTGCTACGTTTTCAAGAATTGGCTTGAAAACCAGTACCGACGGGGCAAGTTCGCGTTATCTGACAAATGGAAGGTGAATCCCCCGCAGCCCCACACCTCTAAGGGGACGAATACGCCGGGGGCAACATGCTCCGTCATTGAAGAAGCTCCTTAGGAGGTTGTATTATCAACCAAGACAAAGAGGATGCTAAACGATCTTCAGACATGTCTAGCGATCAAGTGGAAGAACCCGTTGGAACCGCAGGTCATTGAAGGGATGTTGAAGCCACGTCCAATTCCAAAGGCCGATGGTGGCGGTTCAAGCACTTGCAGACAGCCGTCAAAATCTTCGAAAAAGAAGAAGAAGAAATCTAAGAAGCCCGTGAAGCCTGGCGACAAGCGCACGGACTTACAAAAGCAAATTGACGCGCTGGATGAATACAACCAAAAGGCACGGACTCCCATTACGCTCCAAGAGCTCCTCAATCACGTTTTTCAAGAGGAGGATGAGGGAGAAAGTTCATCAGATGAATCCGAGGAATATGTGGCGAACTGTCATATGATTTTCCATTCGATCACGAATGATGAGGGGACTCCTTGCACCGAAAAGCTGGGGGCAGATCCTGAACCAAAAGTCCTGGGGCCACCAGATGAAGTAATCGACGCATTCCTTAATGAAGCTCGGTTGAAAAGTAAAGCTGATCGGGAGCGCGAGGCGGGTATATTTGAAAGGGCCAAGCGCCAGCGACTTGATGGAGGAGCTGAAACGATCCCGGTGGAGCTAAACACCTCCGCTACCGACAAAAGCCAATTCAAGATGAGAAAGAAGTTTGCTAAGGCCATGTCAATGGGTATGAAGCTACCATCCTCTGAGGGAAGCATCACCAATGAAATAGAAATGCACCCGTCCTATTGCTTATATCATCAAAAGGTTTCGCACCCCACCCAAGAGTGCAAAGCTTTCGATAGATGGTGGCAAGGATACGTTGCTCATCGGCAACGCTTTAACCAGGAAAAGCGTAAAACTCGTCGAGAGCAAAGAAATACAACCGAAGGGCTTAAAAGAACTGCTGGCGATTGTTACATGGTTAACGCTGGTAGATCACAAGTGCCCACACTCGGGAGTGATTCTGATGAAGAGCTAGAACTTGCCCCTCTCTTTAAAGAGTCCGCTTCGAGAATAGAAGAAGAACCGAAGGTTTGCGAAAATATCCGGCTACGTAATCGCAAGCTGCCCGAAAAGAACCTCGGACCCTCGAACAGGAAAGATAAAGGGAAAGAAAAGGTCTCTGAAGATATCGTCTTAGATGACCAAGTGGTGGAAGAGCTAGCTGCCAAAGACCCACCAAAGAAGAATAAGGTGGATTACAACGTCTTAGCACATCTGAGGAAGCTGCCCTCAAAGCTCAGCATTCTTGACGCCCTTTTGCTATCAAAAGAGGCGAGAGATTCGTTGATTAAGGCGCTCCAAAACCCAGAACAATTCCAAGCATGCCTGGCCGAGGAAAAGATGAAAGATGAAATGGAGGAAGTGCACACGGCCGATGTCACTTTTGGCGATGAAGACCTTCTACTTGGGACGTGCGAACACAATCGCCCTCTCTATGTCTCGGGATACTGCCATGATATAAAGATAGGCAAAATCCTGATCGATAACGGGTCGTCTGTTAACCTACTCAACGTGCGGGTGTTGAAGGAAATCTGCATGAGCGTCCAGCACCTTGCTGGGGACAAGATCACCATCTCCGGGTTCGACTCCCAATCGTCAAAGACTCTTGGATCTGTGATACTGATGCTACGCTTCGGGCTGCTCGTCACGGACATTAAGTTCCACGTCATAGACGCCAAGACATGCTACAACGCTTTGCTCGGCCGACCATGGTTACACGAGTACAACATCATCCCTTCTACACAACATCAGTGTATGAAGTATTTTAAGGATGGTTTCGAGTATACCGTGACGGGAGAACTGAACCCGTTCTCTGTGAACGAGGTCCGCAAATACGAAGACGCCAAATACTTCTTACCGGATTTTGAAGACACGGAGAAGCGTCACAAGCCGGAGAATAAAATTAACGCTACCATCCCTGTCTTCGGCAGTGATACTGAGGAGGAAGAGGAGATAGTTTATTCGGGTCCGCCCCAACACCACAAGCCGGGACCATCGGCTCCTACATTGATCTTTGGCAGCGACTCGGAAGATGAAGTCCATGCTGTATTCTCTGCTCGACCTTCAATACAAACGTCCGCTGACAAGCAGCAAAGTCTACAAGTCGCCATGGTGCCGCTTAAACACCATAAAGAACTGGACGCACTTAATATCTACAGTATAGAAGAGTTGCGGACATTCTATATCCCTCCCAGGCGAGAGAGCGAGAAAGCAATTCTGTTTTACCGCTCTGAAGAAACCAAGGTAGAAAAAGAAATCTGGCATGGCGCGGATTCTACGCTCGACAGGCTTCAGCCTATCCGTCTCCCCAGATATTATACGGAAGGTTTGAAAAAGCTACTGAAACGCCAGGGGATACCCTTTAAGCAGACCGTCCGAAAAGCCAAGTTCTATGACAAAATCTGGAACGTTCCCGGGACTCAACGCAAACTGCCTAACGGGAGAATGGAAACAAAAGGGCTTGGATACATCCGGTCAAAGAAACGAGAGTTACTGCCCGGCTGTTACGTCGTGTATGACCTCGATGAAGAAGCGAATGCTCAATGGGAGGACGCTAATCCTAAACCAGTGAAAGTTCCAGATGCAAAGGAGCCCAGTCTGTCGTTCAAGGAACAAATGGACAGAATTATAAAGAAAGCTGGTCAAAAAGTCCGAGATGATCACAACCGCGAGACGGCCATTTATGAGAAAGCCAAGACGCAACGCCTTCTCCAACGGGCCGTAAAGGATGGAAATGCCGCTCCTTGTCAACCTGTTATAAAGAAGGCTTGGCGCAAAAGCAGAAATAAGTTGAAAGCCTAAAAAGGCGCTCGACAACAACAAAGCAGGGATAAGAAGCCACGCAAACGGGAGTTGAGCGTTATTGATCTATCCCTCATGAAGAAAATGGGTCGAGCGTACTCGTTTCCTCGGGACAAGACGAAGAAGATACTCGATCTTGCTCTAAAGCATCAATTGCTTACATTGCCGGAATCCAAGCACCCCGAGCAAGCAAGCGAGGTCTCTGGCCCAAACTATTGCTCTTACCATCGAGTAATAGGGCACCCGCTCGAAGACTGCTTCACCTTTAAGAATTGGGTCGAAGATCAGTACCAGCTCGGCAAGTTCGCTCTGTCTGACAACTGGAAGGTAACGCCGCCACAGAAGCGCGAACCCAAGGCCACGAAAGAAGAACGGGTTCCACATTGGAATTGGAAGCGAATTCTTACCTGTCACATGATTACAATATTAAAAGAAGAGCCCGAGGGCATAGATGAGCTCCCTTGGTGCTTCGAAAACAACAACGACGAAATAATCTCAGAATTCCCACCAGCGCCAAAAGAGCTGGAAGATGGAGTCCATACCACCGCAGATAACCTCAAGAAGATTGAGTTGGGGGCGGCAAACGATCCACGACCAACATTCATCAGCGAGTTACTATCTGAAGAAAGGGTAGCTGCGTTAAAGGATGTACTTCTGCAGCATAGAGATTGCTTCGCGTGGAACTATTCCGAAATGCCGGGATTGGATCCAGAAATCGCTGTGCATAGATTGGCGATATCCTCGGACATCAAACCAGTCAAACAGGCACCGAGGAGAATGCGACTCGAGCTTGAGATGAGCATCAATGCTGAGGTCAAGAAGCTGATCGACTCTGGCTTCATTCAGGAAGTTCAATACCCTGAATGGATCGCCAACATCGTCCCGGTGATGAAGAAAAATAGGACTGTGCGCATATGCGTGGATTTTCGGGATCTCAATAAATCTTGCCCGAAGGATGATTTCCCAGTGCCAGCCACCGAACTAATGATAGACAACACGTCTACGCATGAGATTTTCTCTTTCATGGACGGCTCATCGGGGTATAACCAGATAAAGATGCATCCCGAAGACCAGAAGCACACCGCCTTCAGGACTCCTTTGGGTATATTCTGCTACAAGGTGATGCCCTTCGGTTTAAAGAACGCTGGTGCCACTTATCAAAGGGCCACGACAAAGATCTTCGATGACCTTATACATGAAATCGTCGAATGCTATATCGACGACCTCGTTGTTAAAAGCAAATCATATGAGGAACATCTCGAGCATCTGAAGACCGTATTTCAACGCCTTCGGCAATACAACTTGAAGATGAACCCGCTCAAGTGTGCATTAGGAGTTTCCTCGGGCAAATTCCTGGGATTCATCGTCCGGCACCGAGGTATTGAGATAGATCCGTCAAAAATCAAAGCGATCATGGAAATGCCTCCGCCGAGAACTCTCAAACAGTTGCGATCTCTCCAAGGAAAGCTCGCATATATTCGGCGATTTATAGCCAACCTCTCTGGCAAGTGCCGCCCTTACAGTCACCTGATGAAGAAAGGAACCCCGTTCGTCTGGGATCGCAAATGCCAAGGCGCGTTGGACGAAATTAAACAGTACCTGAAGAACCCGCCAGTGTTGGCTGCTCCGGTTAAGGAAAAGCCTCTCATTCTTTACACAACCGCCCTCGAAGGTTCTTTAGGCGCATTATGGGCGCAAGAGAATGACCAGGGGAAAGAAAGAGCACTCTACTACTTAAGTCGAGTTCTTCTGGGGGCAGAAAGAAACTACTCCCCCATCGAAAAACACTGCCTGGCGTTGATCTTCACGATAACAAAGCTCAGGCACTATGCATTGGCACATGAAGTTCGCCTCATATCGAAGGTGGACCCTCTTAAATATTTGATGTCGAAAGCCATATTGAAGGGACGACTCGCTAAATGGGCCCTGCTCTTGATGGAATTCTCGATAACATATCAACCTCTCAAGGCAGTCAAAGGCCAGGCCATTGCCGATTTCCTCGCTGAGCATCCGATACCGGCTGATTCTCCACTGAATTACGATTTGCCAGACGAACATGCGTTTGACGCGATCGACGGTGGTGATACCCAATGGGAACTTTATTTCGATGGAGCATCTTCCATGAAAAAGCGCAAACAAAGTACCCCTATAATCAAATCGGGGGTAGGCCTCATCTTTGTAACTCTACAAGGAGGGATTATGCGCTTCGCCTTCTCCTTAACAGAGCCGAGGACAAATAATGAAGCCGAATACGAAGCTCTGATAGCAGGCCTCGAGATCGCCATCGACATGGGAATTGAAAACCTCCTCATATACGGAGATTCTCAACTGGTCGTTAGTCAAGTAAACGGCGACTACCAAACGTGCAAACCAGAGCTGGTGAAGTACGGGGAAAAGGTGCAACAACTGTTGACCCAAATTCCCTCCTATACTTTGGAGAACATACCCCGCGCGGAAAACAGCAAAGCAGACGCTTTGGCCAAACTTGCTAAAAAGCTGGCTGACGAGAACCTCGATGACGTTAAAATCATGGTGCAAAGCCGTCGGGTGCTTGCCCCAGCAGAAATATCTCCAGAATCATCCGAAGAAAAAGGAGCGAGCGAGCAGACGACCCTGCAAGTAAAAGACTGGGAAAATACCGAGGATTGGAGAGAAGTCTTCATAGATTACTTCAAGTCCCACCGATTGCCTGAAGAAGCGTCCACAAGACATCAGCTTATGAAACGAGCTCTGTCTTTCGCCTTTGTCAATAATACTCTGTACAAGAGGTCGTTTGATTCTCTGTGGCTGAGATGTTTAGGGCCTGACGAAGCGAAAAAAGTCGTCCGGGAAGTTCACGACGGACTCTGCGGCTCTCACCAAGCGAGCCCAAAGATGAAGATAAAGATCAAACGGATGGGCTACTATTGGCCCACGATGAGCCATGACTGCCTCGAATATGCGAAGCAATGCCACTCATGCCAAATTCATGGGGATTTCATCCATCAACATCCGAATCCACTACATCCAACAGTGGCTAGCTGGCCATTCGAAATGTGGGGGACTGATATAGTCGGCCCCATCGAACCAGCATCGTCTAGAGGACATCGTTTCATCCTAGCGACGACCGATTACTTCTCTAAGTGGGCAGAAGCGGTACCGCTGAGGGAAGTAAAGACGGAGAATATTCTCCATTTCTTCAAGACGCATGTCATATATCGGTTTGGAACGCCAAGACGGATCATCTCCGATAACGGGCCAGCCTACAGAAGCCACAAGATCAGTCGCTTCGCGCAGCAACACAATATAGATTGGAGATATTCCTCGGTTTATAATCCGCGAGCTAACGGTCTAGCTGAGGCCTTCAACAAGACCTTGACGAAGATCATGAAGAAAACAGTGTCGCGAAATAAGAAAGACTGGCACGAAAGACTGCAAGAGGCTCTCTGGGCATATCGAACTACGTTTAAAACGGCCACAAACGCAACACCATATGCGTTAGTATTTGGGACAGAAGCAGTACTCCCCCTCGAAATAGAGTTACCCTCTCTACGAGTGGCAGTCCATTACGAGCTGACGGACGAAGAAAATGCTCACCTTCGGCTTGAGGAGCTTGACGCCCTTGAAGAAACACGACTCATAGCGCAACAAAATCTGGAGGCCTATAAAGCAAAGATGACGCACTCATATGAAAGACTGACCCGACCGAGGACATTCCGCCAAGGCGAGCTTGTGCTAGTGGTCAAAAGGCCTATGATCCCCAATCGCGCCAAGCGGGGAAAATTCGAGCCAAACTATGAAGGCCCGTACGTCATAAATAAGGTCTAACAGGGCGGGGCCTATCTACTCATAGATATGCACGGTGAAAGGCCTTTCAGGCCGATAAACGGTCGCTTCCTAAAGAAATACTATGCTTGATGAGCCACAGCCTAGGTCAATGATAGATGACGACGACTACGTCCACTCGCTATCTTCCTAAGCTCAAACTTTATAAGCAGTAGCCCGCCTCTCAACGACGGACCGAAATGTCCTTAAACTAGTAGCAGACCAAAACGTCTTTAAACTAATACCGCAGCATCCTTAGGCTGACAAGATGAATAAAAAATATATAAATAAAAAAAATATAATAAATAAAGACGGTATGTCCATAAGCAAAAAGGGCACGGATGAAAACCCGAAAGGGCTCCGTGAGTAAAAACAGCAGGGCTACTGGCGAGTGTTCGTGAAAACCCGAAAGGGCGCGACCTCGTAAAAAAAATATATATATATAAAAATAAAAAGAATAAAAAAAAACGGTATGTCCATAAGCAAAATAGGCGCGGATGAAAACCCGAAAGGGCTCCGTGAGTAAAAAAAGCAGGACTACCGGCGAGTGTTTGTGAAAACCTGAAAGGGCGCAACCTCGTTAAAAAACACTTACAAGATCCTCTCGACCTTGTAGGGAGAAACCACCCGCGTGAGATCCTTACGACTCACAAGGGAGCAACACACTTAGGGATCCCCACGATTCCTAAGGAGAAAATACACTTGCGAGATCCTCACGACTCGTAAGGAGAACTCTCTTATGGGACCCTCACGGCTCATAAGAGTTGAAAGTCTTGAGTTACAGAGACCTAAACCTGTACTTAAGCAACCCCCACAACTTCCGATATTACCCTACAAGTGGCTTAATACTGACCCTTGTATACAATCCACGGGCGCGAATAAACATTTCCCTAATCAAGTCTCATCCGAGACTGGGGATATGTTCGCATGATGAACAACCCTTATAAGTCCTCTCGACTTACAAGGAGAAAACCCTCTTGTAGGATCCTTACGACTTACAGAGGAACATACACTTAGGAATCCTCACGATTCCTAAGGAGAAAAGACACCTACAAGATCCTCACGACTTGTAGGGAGAAATACCTTTGTGAGACCCTTACAGCTCATGAAGTTAAAAGCCTTAGACGACAGGACCCTAACCCTGGTCGCTAAGCCACCTTTGTTCAACAGCGACAGAGGCAGATGATGATTCGCTCCTGGCAATATCCCAGTTGTAGCGGTGCTGATGCCGAAATTGGTTTACAGCGAAAAGCCAATAGGTCGCACATGTATACGAAATAGCCGAAATGATAGGGCAACTTGCAATAAAAAGCAGCAAGTAAAAATGTATGCATGTAAAATAGCCGAAATGATTGGGCAACTCGCAATAAAAAGCAGCGAGTAAAAATAAAATAAATAGCCGAAATGATTGGGCACCGCGACAAATAGCCGAAATGATTGGGCAATCGCGACCTTCGCGATATAAAAGCTGAAATGATAGAGCATCGCGGAGATAAAACAAAAAGAATGATGACAAAACTTTGGCCCTACAGTTAAGATCACATCGATCCCTGTATACAATCCAAGGGCGTAAACAAAGAGGGAACCATACTTTCCCAACAGGCTCCGCCAGAAGACGAAGCCAAATCTTGACGGTTCAGTCCAACTCTGAAGAAACCAGTGTCTTCAGTAAACTCCTCGACTCACGGATACAAACACTCCTTGACGAGAGCCTCCTGATCCGCGTCGACTCGCAGAGCAACCAGTGCCTCCGTGGGAAATTCTCGACTCGTTTCAAACCCCAAGGAAACAAATAATCCTTGGCGCTTGGGAAACAAATAATCCCTAGCAAACTCCTCGACTCACGGATACAAACACTCCTTGACGAGAGCCTCCTGATCCGCGTCGACTCACAGAGCAACCAGTGCCTCCGTGGGAAATTCTCGACTCGTTTCAAACCTTAAGGAAACAAATAATCCTTGGCGCTTGGGAAACAAATAATCCCTAGCAAACTCCTCGACTCACGGATACAAACACTCCTTGATGAGAGCCTCCTAATCCGCGTCGACTCGCAGAGCCACCAGTGCCTCCGTGGGAAATCCTCGACTCGTTTCAAACCCCAAGGAAACAAATAATCCTTGGCGCTTGGGAAACAAATAATCCCTAGAAAATTCCTCGACTCACGGATACAAACACTCCTTGACGAGAGCCTTCTGATCCGCGTCGACTCGCAGAGCCACCAGTGCCTCCGTGGGAAATCCTCGACTCGTTTCAAACCCTAAGGAAACAAATAATCCTTGGCGCTTGGGAAACAAATAATCCCTAGCAAACTCCTCGACTCACGGATACAAACACTCCTTGATGAGAGCCTCTTGATTCGCGTCGGCTCGCAGAGAAACTGTGTCTCCGCGAGAAATTCCCGATTCGTCTCAACATGCAAATGAAGCCTCAGGCAGCAGGGACTAAAAAACTTGCTTCCTGAACAATGGGACCCTGCAAGTTAATCCAAAATGGTCTCTTGCATACTATTCACGGGTCTCACTCTCCAAAGTCGAATTTCGACGAGGAGGGAAACAACTGCTTGTGGGTCCTCTCGACTCGTAAGAGGAAAAAATTCTCTTATAGGATCCTTACGACTTGTAAGAGAAAACCACACTTAGGAATCCTCACGATTCCTAAGGAGAAAGCCCACCTACGAGATCCTCTCGATCCGTAGGTAGAAGAATCTCTATGAGACCCTCACGGCTCATGGAGTTGAAAAGTCTTAGGCAGCGGATCCGAACCTGCGGCCTAAGCCATCGCTATTTCTTAAGAAAGTCAGGATACTCGTTCTAATCATCCGTCAACCATGTTTGCTAAAGTGATATGCTGATAGTAAAAGAAAGAAAAGACGGAGAAAATGACACATTACAAAAAGGTGTATCTTTTATTCATAAACTTGATTGGGTACAAGATACATTATGTCAAAGAATAAAAAATATATATACATTCTTTTATCTACAATTACAAACGATACAAAGAAGGATAGCTACTGAGGAGGAAGTGTCTTTAGTAAATCCACAAGTTGCTCTCGCACTTCCTTCAGCGCCTCCTCTTGAGCGGCTGCCGCGGCCACCTCTGCTTCCACCTGGGCTCGCTGCTGCAAGAAAGATGAAAGTTGCTCCTCAGCCGCCTTCTGGGCTGCTTCCTGGCTGGGTGCATCTCGCTCGACAACATCAAGTTGTTGCCTCAATGATAACCCTTCAGAAAGACATTGCAGAAGGCCCTCAAAGACAACCTTCAGCCGTGCGGCGTTGGCCTCCACCCGAGCATGCAGTTGGGCAGACTTGCTCGAAGTCTCACCTCGCTCCTTACGCCTCGAAATGACTTCTTGTTCGAGGTGGTGGAAGTAAGGAGCGCTCTGCTCAATCCACGCTGTTCTTTGATTACTGGCAGCCAAGGTCTCGGGAGCGGGACGCAGCGACTCCAACCGATGCAGGCGGGCCTCGATCTCCCTGCAATGGTTAACCCAAGATGCGATGATACCCTCGTCATGAAAGTTCACGAGTATCACCAGCATCGGGTTAACCGCTATAGCAAAATCCGCAGCAGAGGTAGGGGTCTCGATGTCGAGCTCCTCAATGTAATCGCTCAACATACGCAAGCTGTTCGCGGCGCCTTTCGAAGATGGACGTCTCAGGTAAGGACCTGCTGGCATTATGATGCAAGATTCGAAGGGCGCCGAGACCAGAACGATAGCTGAAAAGAAACAAGATGTGATCAGATAACAGTTCAGAAAATAAAAAAGGGAAGATTTATCAATGTGATAGTCGCTGTACCGGCTGAGGCAGGTGGCAGGGCCGGAAGGGTCGGCAGCGCAGCCAACCTTTCATCCCCTCCTTCGATTTGTAACACTGCAGTCGAAATGAGAAAAAAAGGGTTTAGAAGTAATTCCATCAATCAAGAAAGAAGGATATCAATGGAAATCATACTCACCAACGCCACCAGAGGAAGAAGCGAGTTCGGATGGGAAGGAGAAGTGTGGGAGCAACATCTAGTAAAGGTTGTCAAAAAGCACTCCTGAAAGACACAATAGTATGACTTTAGTACACAAATTATGCGTCTGGAAGATAAGATTAATAAATTGCAAACCCATACCTTCCAACATCTTCGAGGGTATGAGAGAAGGTTGAGAGGTGACCACCGCCAAGGCAGTCGTTGAAGGCGCTCCCTCGAGCAGTGGGGCATCGGCGCTGGCTGCACCTGCGTTAAAAAAAAAAGGTAAATTTGTCAGAAAGATTGTAAAGCAAAGTAACGAAAAACAGCAACGTGGGGTTTACCTGAGGAGCTCCCAGCTGAAACGGAGGCGATTCCCTCCTCTATCGACATGAGACCACCGCCCGTGGCCTCATCGCCTGACTCAATGGGGGCCGTCGTCGTGCTAACGCGACCAGGAGACGGCAGGAGATCGTAAGCAGGGAGGGCAATGATTGGAGCGTTGCCGGATTCTTGGAAGGAAGCGGCTGACTCTTCCCCAAGAGTCATACCCATCTCACCCGCTACTTCTTCGGGCTCCGCCATCTCCATCGGCTCATCCACCGTCACCACGAGGTCGCCAGCCTCAAGCGCCTCGTCCGCCAACACCCTCGGTTCAGTTGTAATGATCATTTCATCTGCCGCCACTTCAGGCTGGGCATCAATGACCCTCTCAGCTGCAGACCCCTCAACCTCCATCTCGGGCCCCGAAGCCTCGGCGACGTTGCCCACCGTCGGCTCAGGCTCGGTAGGAGCTGCCTCCTCTGTCTCCTTAGGATCAACGGTTTCCGCCTCCCCCTCGATTGGACTTGGCCCTGCAAGATAGGAGATATAAGGACCAATGACATTAAAATCCTTATAACAAAAACTCTGAGAGAAATATTACCTGAAGCGGATTTACCGTTTGCGCTCCGAACTGCACGCGCCACCTCTCTGCGGGCAGTGGATAGGGCGACAGGGGCCTCTTCAGATGGAGTATCAGCACGAGGGGCGGTGCTGGGACCCGCTCCCATAGCCAAGGCAGCCATGCGCGCCTTCGCCTCACGCCTCAGCCGCTTCCTTTCCTCCCGGGCTGTCGCGATGGACCTTTGTGACGCCTTCTTCAAGGCGTCGTCATCCTCGTTCAGGGATGCCTCCAGAGCCTTCAAGGAATCTTTCATCGGCTCTTCAAGACGAACCTCCTGCGGTAGCCCAGAGAAAGCAGGAACATCGACAGCCGGTAAAACATCTGTGTCACTTGGAGGGAACGGCATTGAGGTTCCTGTGATTAAAAGGGAAAGGTTAGATTGACCGTAACACAAGGGAAATAAAAACATGATGAATCAAAACTTACTAAGGCCCATGGATGCTCTAAGACGTTCCTCCTCCTGGAAAGTCTTCAGAGAAGCGGCAATGGCTTCTTCGTCAGTGATGCCTGTTGAAAGGAAAGAAAGAAAAGCGTTAGTCAAAGGCAATGAAGAGGATATGTTGCAATAAAGAAAAGGCGACTAATAGTTACCTGATTGCGCAAGCTTAGCTAGCCACGCGTCACGCCTCGCCAACCACGCTGAAGCTTCGAGAGCAGCCTCCAAGTCTGTATCATCCGGCGGCGGCATCACTAATCCTTCGTTAGTCCCATATTCGATCAGGCCCTCGGCATAGGGAGCATGGGGTTCCTGACCAAATACGACATCGGCAGCGAAAAGCGATTTCTTTTTCTTCTGCCCTCCGCCCCTAGGCTCACGTGGGATCGACTTCCGCTTAGCAGCCACCTTGGGACGACGAGTCCCGATGTCCGCACCCACGCCAGACTCCGGCGAGGATACAACCACTGTCTCTACTGGAGCACAGGGTGCGGGAGGTGCATCTGTGATGTCAGGGAGCGACAAGCCACGTGGAGGACTTTGCGCATGTGGTGGCCCGGTTCTGACCTCTTTTAGAGGAGCGACTATTGGAGTCCTAGGAACCAAAGGAGCGTTGCGATCGGTACCTGGAGGCGCACCCTTACGATCGACCAACAATCGCCTTTCCTCCTTTATAACTGCTCCTGTTGCATGATTGTACCAGTCTTTGTACACATTGAGGAGTCTCGGAGCGTAAGCCGGCGCATTGATAAAAAAATGAGAGCTCGTATTCAGGCGCATGAAATGGTGCAGTGCGTTCTCCATCCCTTCTTCAGTGGCAGTGGGTTCCAGCAAGAAGGCTTCCAAGGGGACCCCTTGATCGTAGCCCAGTTGTTGAGCAAAACGATGCGGGTTGTACCTCATAAAAATTGCCACACCATTCTGCCTAAAAACTAGGAAACCCGGTCTAATGGAATATAAGTGAAGGGTCTCCTGAGCCGTCAAAACTGAGGCTCCATCCTTAAAGACATCTTGTAATGGCCGCGTCGCAGTGGTAGACACCTTTCCAATGGTCAATACCTTATCGACAAAGGACATCCCGGCTCCAACGGTATGAGGGCGAAGGAGTAAGCCCATGGCGTTCCGCGGTGGTGGGGTTACAATTGATGCGCCGATCAGCTGTATGATGCGAGGAAAACCGCACTTGTTAAAGAACAAGGGCCTTTTATGCATGCCGAAGACACCCGCTGTGTGTAGCTCGAGCCACGATGCAAAGTAATGCATCGGGAAGACCACGTGCAGTACCTCGGGCTCATTAGCATCTGCTGCTCGACTGAGGCCGTGGTATAAGTGCGCCAAGCCAACGATCCCAACAGCCACCTTTACCCCGATGGCCATCCGGTGGGCTGGGTAAAAGACAGAGGGCCGCATCCGATGAGAGTGCATTGGGATCGCGAACCAACTCAACCATAGCCCGAGAAATCCTAAGAAAAAGGCCTCCTCATCCATTCCAGGGGCCGCAACTTCTGCAAGAGACATGGTCGGGAAGTTAGGAAGAAAAAAATCCTTTTGGCCTACTTCATTCGCCGGCAGGTTATCCAAACCTAAACCGAAAGGGTCCTCAAGGGTGGCAAACTTGGCAGTGTCTGCAGAAAGGACGTTTGGGTGAAGAAACCGAGCAATGAAATCCTCAAAGTTAACTCCCCGACTCCCATGTTCGACAAAGAGGGAATCATATATGTTCAACACTTTGATCAAGCTTGGGAACTGGTGCTGAACAGCATTCTCTGGCGTGACCCCCCTTACCATCGGCCTAGCACCAAAGACGTACACATCTGTCGGGAGCAGCTCCTCATAATGTTCTCCCATGACTGGTAAACCGGATACCTCCGCGAACTCCTCCAAAGAGATTGACACTTCCCGATCCATGGCAAGAAAAGTGTGGGTAGGAATGTTCCATTGCTCCAGGAAAGCCTTAAACCACCAGGTCGGGAGCGTGGGATATTGAAACAGAGAGACGTACACTGCGGTGTACAGTCCTAACCTTATCAACTGCGACTTTTTCGTCGACAGGATGTACCGGGCCCATGGTAGATAGCCAATCGGGTGGCGGGGGATCAGACCAATGTTATATGATTGCCCCCAGGGTCTCGCCTCGCCCTGACAGATACGGCGTCCTAGGATATCCAAGACCATAGGACGCTAGACCGGGATGGCATCTATAGCCGGATGAAGAAAACTCTTCGATGTCCAATCCGTCATCTCCACGGCATACTGCACCGAGGGTGGGGTAGCATAGTGAATCGCCGTGATGGGTTCCGACGGCACCGCGCATGTGAAGCTCCGGCGGCCCATGATGATCTGATTGTACCACGACCCCCAAAGGTGGAGACTCTTGTATTCCGGGTCGTACTCCTTAATCATGGCCAGGACTTCACGGTCCAAGGGCGCCTCGGGAAATCCCTCCTCCGAGCGGACGAACGGGAATGAAGTGTCTAGAGACATGATCGCTGCAAAAGAACAATTTAGCCGTTAGTGTTGTAATTCCAACGTTTGGCGTCTAAAAAAAATGCATTAATTAAATTAAAATTAATTAATTACACCACACAGCAGTGCAGTGAGTAGGAGACCAAAGGGGACCCACAAAATCTGGATGACAATACGTCAGTTAATAAGACAACCTCATCATTGGATGAGATTGTCAGTTGGTCCCAAGGAAAACATTCCCATTTATAAAAAAAAGAGAGGGAAGAATCCCTAGAGACAAGGAGAAAATCTTCTCTTTCAAAGCAAAGCTCTGTCACAGAGTGACACTTGTCAAACGCTGATCTCAGAGCAATAAGATTCCTTAAAAGAGCATAGCTCTATGGTCCATCAGAAAATGTTACACCTAAAAGAATTAGAATTTTTGGAATCTTGGAAAATCTATAAAAAACTTGTGAAATTTTTTCATTTTTCAGATCTAAAAAAAATCTACAGATGATTCAAAGAGCAAAGCTCTGTTCATGGGTTAGAACCCATGAACAAGATCTCTACAGATCTATAAGTTCTTAAGAGCAAAGCTCTGTTTATGAAACCCTAATGGGGATCTCTTTAGATCAAAATATCTGTGAGAGCAAAGCTCTTTAGTTGAAAATTAAGTTCAATTAAGTTTAATTAATTTTACCTAAAGTTTTTGACTTTAGAAATGAGCAAAGCTCTGAAAGTTCTTGAATGAGAGCAAAGCTCTGGGAATAAAAATCTTGAAATGATGAGATTTTTCTAAGGGCCAGAGGTCCTATTTATAAGGCGCTTGCGCCCCTTCAGGTCACCCGTTGATCCAACGGTCAGGATCTTGCCACCGCTGCACTCACGTGTGCGCCACGTAAGCGCAACGGTGGGGGGCATTTGTTTCGCCCAATCAGAGCAAAGCTCTGTTGAAATTCAAAATTCAAAATTTTGAAGCAGCGCTTCAAATCTCGGGCGCAACGCGCCACATGTCAGGCGCTGATACGTCAGCGCAGCGCCCAAGAAGGCGCGCCCAATCAGAGCAAAGCTCTATTAAAGGAAGCAACGCTTCAGTTGCGCAAGCGCTGCGCTGCGCGACACGTGTCAGCGCAGATGCGCTGGCGCAGATGCGCTGGCGCAGTTGCGCTGCGCTGTGCGCTGCGCAACACGTCTCGCGCAGATGCGCTCGCGCAGTTGCGCTGCGCTGCGCGACACGTGTCAGCGCAGATGCGCTGGCGCAGATGCGCTGGCGCAGTTGCGCTGCGCTGTGCGCTGCGCGACACGTCTCGCGCAGATGCGCTCGCGCAGTTGCGCTGCGCTGTGCGCTGCGCGACACGTGTCAGCGCAGGTGCGCTCGCGCAGTTGCGCTGCGCGACACGTGTCAGCGCAGGTGCGCTGGCGCAGTTGCGCTGCGCACGCAGGTGCGCTGGCGCAGTTGCGCTGCGCTTCGCGCTGCGCGACATGTGTCACGCGCTGGGGCATCTGCGCCAAACAGAATTAAAATTCTAAGAAATTTTTTCTGTTCTTGTTAAAACAAGAAGATTTTCTTCTGCAAAGCAGAAGCCCTTGGATCAAAGATCCAACGGTGGGAAAATTCCCCAAATCACTCAGAGAAAGATCTCTTTAACAAATTTAACTAATTTATGGGCGCTATAAAAAGGACCCTAGGCCTCAATTCAAAGCATGAACATTTTCTTGAAAAAGGTCAAGAGCTTTAAACAGAGAGAATTCTGAGAAAATTTCAAAGAAAAAGGTAAAAAACCTTCACGAGAGAAGAGAAATCTCTTTAATAGATCATTGATCTAAAAACTAGATCAATGTTCTTCATATAATAAACAGTGCTTTGCACTTCTTATAAACCACTGGTTCTTCAAAAATAAGGAGACAACAAAAATAAAAATAGTGCTTTGCACTTCTGTTCTTGAATCTAAAAGATTCTTAGTGCTTTGCACTTCCAAACTGCGCTGTTGCGCTCTTGAGAGAGTGCCACGTGTCAGCTACAGAATAATTTGCGCTATGCGCTCTTAAAATAGAGCTTCGCTCTCTGGAATTGGCGCAACTCACCAGAGCGCGCCACGTGTCAACAGCGCAACAGCGCAGCGCACTGCGCTGTTGCGCTTGCGCTCACCAGAGCATGACACGTGTCCTCACCATAAGCGCTTGTGCTTTTTGACTGACGCTTGCGCTCTTTGACTGGCGCAAAGCATCTGAATAATGCAATGCATTTATTTTACTAAAGGGCCAGGCCCAAATCAGAGGGGCCTAGTAGGCTGAATTAAATTGCAGTACAATGAAAAGGGGCAGAGCCCAAACAAAAATTGAAAAATGCAATAAACAGGGCAGAGCCCAAGCAAGACTGATGCTCTGCATCATATATAAATGGGCGCAGCCTTGATAAAATAAATAATGCTATGCATTATTAAACAGGAGCAGAGTCCCAATAAAGGCCTAACAAGCAAAAAGTAAATAAAATGTTGAACATTTTCAACTGGACTTAGCCCAATTCTGGCCGTAAGTCTTTAAATTAAATTGAACTGAGCATAAATGCTCTCTCTCAAATCAATTTATCTCCGGTTTGAGGGTACATCTCCGAACTCCTCTGACATCTATCGTTGTAATCCTTCAACGACGTTAGAGAAGCGACGGGTCCCAACGACCACACATGAATATGGACTGCGGGGTCCTTAAACTCATGGACCGAAACGTCCCTAAACTAATATCGGACCGGAACGTCCCTAAACTAATATCGGACCGAAACGTTCTTAAACTAATGTCGGACCACCACGTCCCTAAACTAATATTGGACCGGAACGTCCCTAAACTAATATTGGACCGAAACGTCCTTAAACTAATGTCGGACCACCACGTCCCTAAACTGGAATATGGACCGAAACGTCCCAAAACTAATATCGGACCGAAACATCCTTAAACTAATGTCGGACCACCACGTCCCTAAACTGGAATATGGACCACCAAGTCCCTAAACTGAAACATGGACCACCACGTCCCTAAACTGGAGCATGGACCGAAACATCTTTAAACTAATAATGGACCACCACGTCCCTAAACTGGAACAATAGAGCCTCCAAATGCTCTTTTGGCGGATCTAAACGGTCCTGTTTAAGTTGATCTTAGCCCCAAATACGGCTAACGTATCCTTAAACATTTAAATGGACTATAAAACTCCAAATCGAATTTGGTTCAAGGGTACATCTCTGAACTCCTCTGACATCTGCCGTTGTAATCCTTCAACGACGTCAGAGAGGTGACGAGTCCCGACGGCCATATATTAAATGGATTATTACGTTAAGTTGATCTTAGTCTTAAACAGGACTATCGTATCCTTAACAAACGTTTAAGTTGATCTTAGCCGCAACGCGGCTAACGTATCCTTAAACTAAAAACACCAAACCCAAATCTAAGTAAATACGGATTTGGACTAATCCATGTCCTACAGGCGACGGCATTATTCAGTCTCCGTATACAATCCACGGGCAACCACAAACAAAACAAACACACACGACACGAAGTGAAATTCTGGAGAAGGAGAAAGTTGTTACCGCGATGCGGTAGCGTAATTAACTGCAGGGGCTTACGCCTGCAGGGAAGAGCGTCCCCACAATCAAAAACCCATCAAGCGAGGGGGAATCTGAAAAAGTCTGCTACATCGGCCGCATCCGTCTAAAGCTCCGATACACGGTGCCATAAATCAACTTGGCATCTTCGGAGAGGTGGACGGATAAAACCAAATAGCATCTGCCCCCGAATCTCAGCGTCAGGACATCGCGGTCCTGTGCGCCGTCTTTCGGAGGGGAACACCCAGCTATAACTTTAGAGGAATTAAATTCCTATTTTGGAAGAATTATATTCTTAGGTAGGGTTAAACCCTAATTTTCTTTTGGAGGAATTAAATTCCCAAATATGTAAAGAATTAAATTCTGGCATAGGGTGAAACCCTAATTTCATATTAAGAGGAATTAAATTCCTGTGAGCTTGAGAGAATTAAATTCTCAATTAGGGTTAAACCCTAGTTCTGTCCATCTTGAAGGAATTAAATTCCTAGAGAATTGAATTCTCATATAGGGTTAAACCCTAATTTTATTTTGGAGGAATTAAATTCCTATAATTTTGGGAGAATTAAATTCTCTAAACTCAATTCCCCCTCTAAGTTTTAGATCTGCATGGCAGGATCTCGACCTGATAAGAATTAAATTCTCAACTTGTGGGGAGATGTGCACTTTGCAGATCTTCAACCAGAGAAAGAACTAAGTTCTTTGCAAAAGAGTTAAACTCTTAGATCTTTGAGAATTAAATTCTTTTTTTTCTGAAGTTTTTATCCTCTTTCTTTTTCTCACCTAGGGTTTTCTTTCTGAATTTTCAAGATACTAAAATTCTCTTCAAAGTTTTCTCTCCAAAATTCTGTCTCTCCTCTTCTTTTAATTCTCTCTTCTCGACTCCTATTTATAGGAGGAGGAAAAGAATCACCTCGTTAAGTAAATCTCTCATTGAAAGATTTGATTTGTTTTCATCATTAATCTGAGCCTTTAGATTATTAGGTGAATTTTACTCACCGTTGGATGTTTTAATCCAAAGATATTCTATTTGTTATTTCGGTGAGATTTAGGGGAAATCTTTCCTTGTCCCAGATTTTTCCATAAATTGGTGATATTTAATCACCCCTGAATTCTTAATCCAACGGTTCTCCATAATTCTTCTCCATTTTGGAAAGATTTAAATGATCTTTTTAGAATTTAATTCTGTTAAACCGTAAGGCTTTTAAAACCAGTCACGTGTTGACACGTGACCTTTGGTCACGTGTGTGCACGTGACCTTTGGTCACGTGTGTGCACGTGACCTTTGGTCACGTGTGTGCACGTGACCTTTGGTCACGTGTGTGCACGTGACCTTTGGTCACATGTGTGCACGTGACCCCCGGTCACGTGTATGCACGTGACGTCTGGTCACGTGTAAGCACGTGACCCCCGAATGGCTTTTCTTTTCTGCGCTATTTTGCGCTGCTGCTTTAACCATCACGTGCCGACACGTGACCATTGGTCACGTGTGAGCACGTGATGTCTCTTTTTAAGTTTTTCCTAATTTTTAATCAGGGAACAAATGCCCCCACAGCGTTGCTCTCACGTGTCTGCACGTGAGTGCAACGCTGTCACTTTCGTGACCGTTGGATCTGTCTAGGGAGTAGGGTAGATGAAACGTTTTCTATCACATCCTATAAATGCAGGGGTCTCTTCAGAAGCGCCTCCACTTTTCATCTTCCTCCTTTGAGAACTTTCTTCTTTTGAGAATTTAATTCTCTTTTTCCAGTGCTTAGTTCTCTGCCTTGCAAATTTTCCAGAGTTTAACTCTGTTGAAAGATTTCCTTTTCTTCAGGTAATGCTCTTGAACGAACGAAGAAATTTCACAGAAATCACCATGGGATTTTAAATCCACACCAAGGGTTTTCCCTTTTGACAAGAACCCATTTTTTAAGTTCCTTAACAAAAACAGAAAACCATCCAAATACTAGATCTTTTAAAGTTTCTCTGATCTTTAGGGATCGGTGGTGGTGTCTGTCTTTTCCATGAAATTTAATTCCATCTAAAAAAAACCTGGCTTCTGAAGAGTGTCTCTGGGAATTTAATTCCCCCCTTTTTTAACAAGGAATTTAATTCCTATGAAGAACTAAGTTCTTCCCATGGGGATTCCTTGGGGTTTCCTTGCCCTGAGTTGTCTCTCTCACATCTGAGAAGAAGAAGTTCACAATGTTGCTTTATGGGAATTTAATTCCTTTGATTCTGTTTGATTTGTCACAGAGTCCAAAATGGATTTCTTTTTAGGGGAATGTGTAGGGTCACTTGAAATCCACTGCTTATTTAATGAGAATCTTCCTTTTGTCTCATTATAATTGCTTGGCCTCATCATTGACGAGCCGTCATCTTGATTCTGTGGGACCCATGTGTTTTGTAACCCATGGTTGCCCCATAAAAAAGGAGTCCGCTGTCGCTTTCTTCAACTGTCTTTTATATATATATATATATTTATAATCATATATATACACACACCGCTGGCTTCGCTTTTAACGGTTTCCACTTATTTTATCTCAGGTACAATGACTTTTGTTCCGTACTTTCCTTTCACTCGCTCGGAGTCCGCCTTTCCTCAGTCACCATCTGATGAGGAAGTGATGGCGATGATCAAGGCTCACGACCCGACCTGCACCAACTTGCTTTTGTGGGGGACCTGGTACGGTCATATTATCCGGGGGCGCCGAAGCTTCCTTTGCGAAGTACCAACGGAGCCCACTTTTCCGTTTCTGCCAATGGACCCTCCGAGGACAGTCTTTGCCGTGGAGATGCCGAATTGGACTCCGATAGGGCGGCTCGAGCCCTCGACAACTGGTATCCCGAACCATCCGATCCCAGCTATAGACATTCTGGGACAGCGTATTTGCCAGGGTGAGGCCCAACCATGGGGACAAATCTACAAGATAGGGCTCGCCCTTCGACACCCTACGGGCTACCTCCTCTGGGCTCGTTACATCCTTTCTGCCCATCGCGCGCGGCAGCAGAAGGTCGGGCTTTACCAGGCGATGTATGTGTCGCTCTTCCACTATCAATCCCCGCATGTCTGGTGGGTTAAAGCGTTCTTGAACCAGTGGAATCTCCCCACCAATACTTTTCTTTTAGTGGACCGAGAGGTTTCGATCTCTTTGGAAGAATTTTATGAGATTTCGGGGCTGCTAATCCGGGGGACACTTTATGAGGAGTTGCTGCCTCCCGATGAGTACGTCTTTGAGACCGAGCCCACAATCCTCGACGGCTTGTCAAGCGAGAATGTCGTCCGCCACAAGCGTCTAAGTCTGATCAAGGCGTTGGGTATCTTCGACCGGCTGTTCACAGAATCTGAGGAGCAAGGCGTCACTTTTAAGAGCTTCATCACTTGCTTCCTTCGCGAGGATGTCTTGTCGAAGACGGCTCCGAAGTTCACGAATATTAATGACCCCTTCGGGTTTGGTCCGAAGAAGCTGTCGACCAAGGAATCGGATTTACCACAATACTACATTCCCATTATGTTGCCGGTGTCTTTCGAATCCATTGCAGCTCCCGGCATGGATGAGGAGACGTTCTTCGTGGGCTTCATCAGCGTCTGGCTCAGCTGGTTCGTCATCCCTATGCATCGCCGCTTCATGAGAGTCTCGGTTATCTATCCGGCTCATCGTATAGCTGTGGGGACACGACTGGCCGTCGGCATCCCGGCATTGGCGCATCTCTATCACGAGTTGGGCGCTGCGGCTAATACCTCTACTCCTGGCGTAGATGTAGTAAACTTTTCGCTTCATTACTTCACGTCTTGGATCGAAATGCACGTGTTGGGTGCTTTCGCTATGCATCAGAGGCCCGCATTTTACGATGCCTACACCTTCCCGCGACTTATGCGATTGGTGAATGCTTCTGCCTCCGACCCAACTCAATTTGGGGCCATTCGGGCATTGATTGCCCCTTATGCTACTGCCGGCGGATTGGTATTTACCGACCGGGTTTTATCTTCTCCTTCAGGTCCAGCTCAGCAACTTTAGGACCGGCCAAAAGACAATATGCCTTCTTTGAGGCCCCGGGAGGCCACGCACTTGTATGCAATTAGACCAGGCTATCTGGTATTTCGCCAGGATAGTGCGGCCCTTTTCATGCGGTACAACCCGCATCGCTTCGCTCGGCAGCTCGGATACGACCAGGGCGTTCCTTTCGAGGCTTTCATAGTTGCGCCGGTCCCTTCACTCTAAGCCGTTCGTGATGCAGCTCACCATTTCGTGAGGTTGAACACTGGCACCCATTTCATGATCCCTGAAGCTGACCATCTTCCCCGGTGCGTGGGGTCGTTTACGGGTTGGTACCTTTATCGGGTCAACCCGATTATTGTTGAGGAGAGAAGGGTACTCCTTGGCCATGGTGCTCCTACTCAGGTTCCGGCCATAGGAGCTACGCTGCAACCGCATGCCCCGGTCCGCTTTCCCCTGAGGGATACCGGTGTTGCGCTTATTTAGGGAGAGTCAGGAGTAGACCTCACTCCCACAGTTGGTATGCCATTGGGCACCCGGTCGCGAGCTAATCGGGCTCCGGTAATAGCACCACCACCCATGGCGTCGACAATGGCTGTGTCATCCTCAATTATGGTGCCAAGCGAGGGTGGTAGGGACGAAAGTGTTGAAGGTGAAGTGGGTCGGCGTCGTGCTAAGGTCCACAGGGGAGGAAACGGTCGTCTTCGACGGCCGGTTCTAGATCTAAGCGGCGGAGGAAGGTGGCCACCAACTTACTCGATTCTTTAGCAGAGTCTGAGCCCATACTTCCAGATGAACCGTTGGTCGTGCAAGAGTCGGATGCTGGCCTTCTTTTCCCGGGTTCGGCAGCCGAGGAAGCCGAACAATTGGCTGAGGCGATAAGACGTTCTAAAGATGAGTCTCAGAACGTAAGGGTTCCGAAGAAACCCTATCCTGCCGTAATCTTCTATGAAGACCCCTCGTGGATCCGGCGGCAGTTTATTGGGCCTTTGGAGGAGTGGGGAGAAAGGGCCCTGAAGCAGGCTGCTTCGGAGGATGCTGCGGACGCGCTTTCCTTATGGACCGACGGCCACGAATCCACCCTCGAACCCCGACGAGCACACCTCCTTGAGAAGGAGCGTCGGCTTGAAGAAGCCATATTGAAGGCTTCCTTATGCATTGGTATGTTCTTATACTTCTTTGCAGCACTTCATATAGTTTACACTTGTATGCATGTATCCTTATTCTTGCATGAATTATGCAGAGACTTCGACGATGGGGGAGGTTCCTACGGGCTTGTTGAAGATAGAGCCTGTTGACATTCCCAATGAAATATTGCTCGATGTGGAGGGGGTTGACGACGCTGCTCCTCTCACAATAGAGCCTCCGGTGGCGGTTCTTGATCCCGGAGCACTCGCTCCTTTGGGAGAGGCTCCCTTGGTGGTTGCCGCCCCAATGACTCTTCCTGAGGGCGGCCCAGAGGCTGGGATGGAGGTAGTCGGGACCACCCTCCCTTTGTTGGAGCCCGAGGTCACGGCGGAGGCCGTCGAAGCTGCTATCCCCCCAGCTCAGAATGGGAGGAGCGTCGAAGGTAACCTTTTACATTTTAAGCTAGTAATCTTTTTGTTGTCTGAATTTCAGAATTGCGCGGGCTGGCGGCCTCTATTGCCGATCTGTCTCCCCAGCAATCCTTTCAGCGTCTGCTGGAGATGGCCGCTCCGCAGGTGATATCTCCTCAACACATCGTCCTCTCGTCTGGGCAAGGTTAGTGTCATCCACCATCTTTTCATAGCATCATTGTTATTTTTGCGGAATGACATTGATGCCCTTTACAGTTCTGGAGGCTGATGACGAGGTTGAGGTCCTCGAAGGGCCAGGGGAACCTTCAGCCCCTTCTTGCATGACTGTGGGTATGTGACGTCTCAATATGGTCCCACTTGTTCCTTTGCTTAAGAGTTTCACTGACATTTTTCAAATCTGAACAGCATTGCCAGCTCCCACAGTGCTGAAGTCGCGCATCGCCATGCCACCCGGCCCTTATGCTTTGCGAGCCTCAGAACGCCTGGCCAAGTTAAGCCTTGTCTCCCTGCCGTCTTTGATCGAGGAGTTTCGTGCTGGCAGCGCAATCACAGCTGAAGCATTTGCTGCCGAAGCTAACGGTTCTCTTCCTTTTCTTTCCACCTACTATAGCGAAGAGGTGGTGCGAGTCTGGATGGAGTTCTGTCGGCAGGTGGAGGCTTGCTTGCACGCACTTAAGTGTTCCCACCTTTCGTCGGAGGCCGTGGCTGCAAAGGCGGGCTTGCGGGGGCTGATAGAGCGGTGCGCGACGAACATGGTGTCGTGCGAGAAGAGGCTCGGCCGCAAATTCTCGGAGAGGGAGCTTGCCTCTAAGGCACTGAACGAGCTCCAGACCAGCCTTACAGCCAAAGCCAATAAAGCGTATGAACTCTGGCGAGTACTTCAAGAGTCTATCAAAGAGGTGGTGGCCCTCGATAAAGTTGCCGTGTTCACTCGCGAAAGGGTTGAGGCCCACAAGGCTACCAAGAAAGAGCTTGAAGTCCGTCTTACCTCGTATCAGGCCCAGCAGGCTCAGGCAGAAGCCCGTCTTCTGGCGATATTGAACCATGAAGGCGAGGCCCAGCGGAAAAAGGATTAGCTGACCAAGCTGCTAAATCGCCCGCCGTCCTGAAGACTTGTATCTCTTTCTTTCTTTTTGTACATACTCCTGAATGAGAGTATATATTTTTTGGTTTTTTCATGAATTGTACTTTGTATCCATTTTGGTTTATGAATAAAAGACATATTTTTCTTCTCAATGGTGTGTCTCTTTTTATTGAATGTGTTCTGCGGACAGTTTATCTTGGTCTCTTTGCAGGGCAGCGATGGCTTAGGATTCAGGGTTAAGATCTGTCTCCTAAGACTTTTGAGCTTTATGAGCCGTGAAGGTCTCATAAAGAGTTTTTCTCCCTACAGGTCGAGAGGATCCCATAGGTGTAAGTTCTCTTTAAGAATCGTGAGGATTCTTAAGCGGGTTTTCCCTTGAGAGTCGTAAGGATCTCACAAGAGAGTTTCCTTTCCTACAGGTCGTGAGGACTCGCAAGTGCTGGGTGCGGTTGCTCTTATCCGTATTTCACGGGGTCAGGGGTTGCTTCGGATGTTTTCCAGGGTACCGTAGTTTAAAGACATCGCGGTCGAGGTTAAGGACATCATAGTCCGTAGGTTTAAGGACTCCACCGTCCGTTTCTAGTTTAAAGACATTACGGTCGAGGTTAAGGACACCATAGTCCATGGGTTTAAGGTCCACAGTCCAATGTTAGTTTTAAGACATCACAGTCAAGGTTAAGGACATCATAGTCCGTGGATTTAAGGACTCCACAGTCCAATGTTAGTTTTAAGACATCACGGTCAAGATTAAGGACATCATAGTCCGTGGATTTAAGGACTCCACAGTCCAATGTTAGTTTTAAGACATCACGGTCAAGGTTAAAGACATCATAGTCCGTGGATTTAAGGACTCCACAGTCCAATGTTAGTTTTAAGACATCACGGTCAAGGTTAAGGACATCATAGTCCGTGGATTTAAGGACTCCACAGTCCACGAAACGTGTGATTACTGGGATCCGTCACCTCTTTGAAGACGTTGAGGGATTACAACGACAAATATCAAAGGAGTGAAGAGATGTACCCTTGAACCAAGGTAAAATCAGTCTAGAATCATCATGGTTGGTCGTTAGTTTTAAGACATTACGGTCGAGGTTAAGGACATCATAGTCCGTAGATTTTAAGGACTCCACAGTCTGATGTTTGCTCTGGATGCTTCACACGGGTTCACTGCCGTGCTCTGCGAGGACCAGGCTCCGCTCTGGATGTTTTCCGCGGGGTCAAAGAGTGACGTTATCCACGTTCCACGTGACCAGGAATTTTGCTCTGGATGCTTCCCACGGGTTCACTGCCGTGTTCGGCGAGGACCAGGCTCCGCTCTGGATGCTTCACACGGGTTCACTGCCGTGCTCTACGAGGACCAGGATCCGCTCTGGACGTTTTCCACGGGGTCAAAGAGTGACGTTATCCGTGTTCCACGTGACCGGAAATTTTGCTCTGGATGCTTCCCACGGGTTCACTGCCGTGTTCGGCGAGGAGCAAGCTCCGCTCTGGACGTTTTCCACGGGATCAAAGAGTGACGTTATCCGCGTTCCACGTGACCAGGAATTTTGCTCTGGATGCTTCCCACGAGTTCACTGCCGTGTTCGGCGAGGACCAGGCTCCGCTCTGGATTCTTCACATGGGTTCACTGCCGTGCTCTACGAGGACCAGGATCCACTCTGGAAGTTTTCCACGGGGTCAAAGAGTGACGTTATCCGCGTTCCACGTGACCAGGAATTTTGCTCTGGATGCTTCCCACGGGTTCACTGCCGTGTTCGGCGAGGACCAGGCTCCGCTCTGGATGCTTCACACGGGTTCACTGCCATGCTCTGCAAGGACCAGGATCCGCTCTGGACGTTTTCCACGGGGTCAAAAAGTGACGTTATCCGCGTTCCACGTGACCAGGAATTTTTGACTTTGTATGTACTTCACGAAGTCAGAATTTGACTCTCTGTCGGCTGTACGCCGCCGAGTCATGGAACTGAGAGTTGCCACTATTCCGCTTTGCTTGATGTGGTGTCTGCTGTAATGAGACGAGTGTTGAGATGATCTCTAGGCTGTCTGTGAACCATCGAGATTTGGCTTCTTCTTCTGATGAAACCTGGGGAGGAGGAGTGTGATTCCTTCTTTATTTGCGCCCCTGGATTGTATACAGGGATCGATGTAACATCACCTGTAGGGCATAAACTTCATTTTTATTTTATTTCTTTTTCCGCAATGCTCTATCATTTCAGCTTTTATATCGCGAAGGTCGCGATTGCCCCATCATTTCGGCTATTTTTCGCGGTGCCCAATCATTTCGGCTATTTATTTTATTTTTATTCGTTGTTTTTTTATTGCGAGCTGCCCAATCATTTCGGCTATTTTTCATACATACATTTTTACTTGCTGATTTTGTCTACAAGTTGCCCCATCATTTCGGCTATTTCGTATGCATGTGCGGCTTGCTGGCTTTTCGCCGCAAGCTCTGGATTAGACACCGATTTCGGCATCAGCACCGCTACAACTGGGATATTGCCAGGAGCGCATCATCATTTGCCTCTGTCGATGTCGAACAAAGGTGGCTTAGTAAACAGGATTAGGGTCCTGTCGACTAAGGCTTTTAACTTCATGAGCCGTAAGGGTCTCATAAAGGTATTTCTTCCTACAAGTCGTGAGGATCTCTTAGGTGTGTTTTCTCCTTGGGAATCGTGAGGATTCCTAAGTGCGTGTTCCCCTGTAAGTCGTAAGGATCTAACAAAAGGGTTTTCTCCTTATAAGTCGAGAGGACTCACAAGGGTTGTTCACCGTGCGAACATTTCCCCAGTCACGGATGGGACTCGGTTAGGGAAATGTTTATTCGCGCTCGTGGATTGTATACAAGGGTCAGTATTGAGCCGCTTATAGGGCAATATCGAATGTTTTGGGGGGATTGCTTAAGAACAGGTTCAGGTCTCTGTAACTTAAGACTTTCAAATCTTATGAGCCGTGAGGGAACCATAAGAGAGTTCTCCTTACAAGTCGTGAGGATCTCGTAAGTGTAATTTCTCCTTAGGAATCGTGGGGATCCCTAAGTGTGTTGCTTCCTTGTGAATCGTAAGGATCTCACGCAGGTGGTTTCTCCTCACAAGGTCGTGAGGACCCTGTAAGTGTCTTTTAACGAGGTTGCGCCCTTTCGGGTTTTCATAAACACTCGCCGGTAGTCCTGCTGTTTTTACTCACGGAGCCCTTTCGGGTTTTCATCCTTGCCCACTTTGCTTATGGACATACCGTTTTTTTTATTCTCTCTTTTTTTTCTAACGAGGTTGCGCCCTTTCGGGTTTTCATAAACACTCGCCGGTAGCCCTGCTGTTTTTACTCACGGAGCCCTTTCGGGTTTTCATCCGTGCCCATTTTGCTTATGGACATACCGTTTTCTTTCTTTTTTTTATTCTCTTTTTTTTTATCAGCTGTGGGATGCCGCAATCCACCGTAGTTTCTTGACATCTCGGTCAACAGCTAGTTTTAGGACATAATGATCCGCTATTAGTTTAAGGACGTTTCGGTCCGCTGTTGGTTTAAGGACGTTTCGGTCCGCTGTTGGTTTAAGGACGTTTCGGTCTGCTGTTAGTTTTAAGGACGTTTCGGTCCGTTGTAAAGTAATCCGGTTACTACTTATAGAGTTTGGGCTTAGGAAGATAGCGAGCGGACATAGTCGTCGTCATCTATCATTGACCTAGGCCGTAACTTGTTAAGCGTAGTACTTCTTCAGGAAGCGACCGTTTATTGGCCTGAAAGATCTTTCACCATGCATGTCTATGAGTAGATAGGCTCCACCCTAGTAGACCTTATCTATGATATACGGGCCTTCATAGTTTGGCTCGAATTTTCCTCGCTTGGCGCGATTGGGGATCATAGGTCTTTTGACCACTAGCACGAGTTCGCCTTGGCGGAATGTTCTTGGCCTCGTCAATATTTCATATGAGCGCGTCATCTTTGCTTTATAAGCCTCCAGATTTTGTTGGGCTATGAGCCGGGTTTCATCAAGGGCATCAAGCTCCTCAAGCCGAAGGTGAGCGTTTTCTTCGTCTGTCAGCTCGTAATGAACTGCCACTCGTAGAGAGGGTAACTCTATCTCGAGGGGGAGTACTGCTTCTGTACCGAATACCAACGCGTACGGCATTGTGTTCGTGGCCGTCTTGAACGTAGTTCGATACGCCCAGAGAGCTTCTTGCAGTCTCTCGTGCCGTCTTTCTTGTTTCGAGACACCGTCTTCTTTACGATCTTCGTTAAGGTCGTGTTGAAAGCCTCAGCTAGACCGTTAGCTCGAGGATTATAAACTGAGGAATATCTCCAGTCTATGTTATGCTGTTGTGCGAAGCGGCCGATCTTGTGGCTTCTGTAGGATGGCCCGTTATCGGAGATAACCTGTCACAGAGTTCCAAACCGATAAATAACGTGTGTTTTGAAGAAATGGAGGATATTCTCCGTCCTCACTTCCCTCAGCGATACTGCTTCTGCCCATTTGGAGAAGTAATCAGTCGTCGCCAAAATGAATCGATGTCCTCGGGATGATGCCGGTTCGATGGGGCCGATTACGTCAGTCCCCCACATTTCGAATGGCCAGCTAGCCACTGTTGGATGTAGTGGATTTGGATGCTGATGGATAAAGTCCCCATGGATCTGGCATGAGTGACATGGTAATTTGCAAACTCTGATTATCACCAGCGAATGCTTGTATTGACGGCCGAACGGAGAACACAACATTAACCTCATCTTCCGAGTCGCTTCCGAAGATCAACATGGGGGCGGACGGTCCCAGGTTGTTGCGTCGAGACAGCCCAGAATAAACTATCTCTTCTTCTTCCTCGGTATCACTCCCGAAGACAGGAATGGTGGTGACAACTTTGTTCTCCAGTTTATGACATCTCTCTGTGTCCTCGAATTCTGGCAAAAAGTACTTTGCATCTTCGTATTTGCGGACTTCGTTCACGGAGAATGGGTTCAGCTCTCCTGTTACGGTATACTCGAGACCATCCTTGAAATACTTCATACACTGATGTTGCGTAGAAGGGATGATGTTGTACTCGTGTAACCAAGGAAGACCGAACAAAGCGTTGTAGCAGGTCTTGGCGTCAATGACGTGAAACTTAATATCCGTGACGAGTAGTCCGAAGCATAATGTTAGTATCACAGATCCGAGAGTTCGTGATGACTGGGAGTCGAAACCGGAGATGGTAATTTTATCACGAGCGAGGTGCTGAACGCTCATGCAGATTTCTTCAACACCCGTACGTTAAGGAGATTGACGGAGGATCCATTATCGGCTAGGATTTTGCCTATCTTGATATCGTGACAGTATCCGGAGACATATAGGGGACGGTTGTGGTCGCACGTCCTGAGGAGGAGGTCTTCATTGCCGAAGGTGATATCGGCTGTATGCACTTCTTCCAGCTCATCCTTCATCTTTTCTTCGGCGAGGAAGGCTTGGAATTGCTCGGGCTCTTGCAGTGCCTTGATTAACGAATCTCTCGCTTCTTTTGATAATAAGAGGGCGTCGAGAATGCTGAGCTGAGAGGGTAGCTTCCTTAGGTGCGCTAGGACGTTGTAGTCCACCTTACCTTTCCTTGGCGGGTCTTTGGCAGCCAGCTCTTTCATGACTTGGTCATCTAAAGCGATATCCTCAGCGACCTTTTCCTTTCCCTTATCTTTCCTAGTTGCGAGCCCGAGATTCTTTTCTGGAAGCGTGCGATTGCTCAGCTGAATGTTTTCGCAGGCCTTTGGTTCTTCCTCTTTCCCTAAGACGGATTCTCTAAAGAGAGGGCCCAGAGCCATTTCCTCGTCAGAGTCACTCCCAAAGGTGAGAACCTGTGATCCTCCGGCGTCGACCGTGCGACAGTTACCGGTAGTTCTTTTATGCTCCTCGGTCGTACTTCTCTGCTCCCGACGAGTTTTGCGTTTCATCCGCTTAAAATGTTGCCGGTGAGCAACATATCCCTTCCACCATCTTTTAAAAGCGTCGCACTCCTCGATGGGGTGTGAAATCTTTCGATGATATGAGCAGTAATTAGGATGCATCTCTGCTTCACCGAGAGTGTTTTCTTCCGAGGGTGGTAGCTTCATTCCCATTGATAGGGCTTTAGCAAACCTTTTCCTCGTCTTGAATTTATTTTTATCCGCAACGGATGTCTTTTGATTTGGCGGGAGTGTCTCGACTCTTTCTTCTAGTCGCCGGCGTTTGGCTCCTTCCAATATGGCCATCTCACGCTCCCGATTGGCTTTACTTTTCAGACGAATCTCATTCAGGAAGACGTCGATCATCTCGTCTGACGGCCATAGAAGTTCTGGTTCAGGACCCGCCCCTGGTTTTTCGGTGCAAGGAGCCTCTTTATCATCTATCAATGAGTGAGAGATCACATGACAACTTGCTACGTAGTCCTCAGATTCATCTGATGAGTCTTCTCCATCATTTTCGTCATCGAGGACGTGGCTGAGGAACTCTTGGAACGTGATGGGAGTCCGTGCCTTCTGATTATACTCCTCCAGCGCATCAATCTGTTTCTGCAGGTCCGTGCGCTTGTCGCCAGGCTTCACGGGCTTCTTGGATTTCTTCTTATTTTTCTTTGAAGATTTTAACGGCTGGGTGTGAGTGCTTGGGCCATCACCACCGATCTTTGGAGTTGGGCACGGCTTCAGCATCCTTTCGATGATCCGGGGTTCTAGCGGGTTCTTCCACCTGATCGCCGGGCATGTCTGAAGATCATTCAGCATCCTTTTGGTCCTGGCTGAGAGCACGACCTCCCATGGAGCTTCTTCAACATTAGAATAAGTTGCCCCCGGTGTGTCCGTCTTTTTTGGAGTGTGCGGTTGTGGTGGGTTTACTTTCCATTTCTCAGACAGCGCAAACTTGCCTTGTAGGGACTGATCTTCGATCCATCCTTTAAAGACGAAGCAATCCTCGATCGGGTGGCTTACCGTCTGATGGTAAGGGCAATAATTGAGATTATTCATCTCGCTAGGTTGCGACGGTCACCTTGGATTTGGTAAACTGATAAGCCTGTTGCGCATAGCCAGCTCGAACAGCCTTTTCGTCTTGTCCCGTGGGAACGAGTAAGGACGCTTCATTTTTTCATTGTAATAGCGTCGTCTCTCTTCCAGTTGATCCGCTAGTTTTGGGGTACTGGGCTGCTGTTGGGTGTTCGCGACGAAGGTTGCCTTCCCTTTACCCTTGTCGTTTCGCGGTTCCGGCTTCGGGGCAGACGGTCTGTGACCCATTTGATCCATCTGAGCCAGCTTGTCGATTAGGGCCTGAAACGTGGTCGGTTTAAAGAACATCATGAACTGTGAAATAGTCACATGAGGATCTAGGGTGCCCACGAACATGCCCACCGCTGGTGCTTCTTCGATGCGCTGCTCGCACCTCGACCACAAGTTCCGCTATCGGATTGCATATTGAACCCAGGTTTCTCCCGGATTCACCCTTGCATTAATTAATGCCGTTATCGGGTGCGTTCGCTGGCACTTGCGAAACGCTGGGTAAACAACAACTCCATTTCAGCGAAAGTTTTGACGGAGTCATTTGGAAGTTCGGAATACCACTCAAATGCCGTCTCCGATAAACTGCCGACGAATTGGCAAAGCAAGAGCTTATCATCGCCGCCGGTGTTGCCACAAAGAGCCCTGAACTGGGCAACATGTTGATGGGGATTGCCTGTCCTCTTGTAGACATAGAATTTTGGGATCGTGTAGCCTGGCAGGTATTTGATCTGATCATACCAGCTCGGATATGGTCGCCCCATTTTGACAACTTGGCCGGTTGCCTCAGTTGCCTGGTGAACTCGTATCTGCTGGGCTATGTAGTCATCCAGGGCAACCTTAGAGATCGTTTCCTCTTTGGCTGTTGAAAGAGCCGGAGGTGGATTTGACGTTTCTCCTCTGTCATCTTCAAGGATAATCGGAGGGTCTTCGGCTGGGGGATCCGGCTGGATCATCATAACCACCATGTCCTGGAACAGAAGGGCCATTCGTTTTATATTGGCCGCTTGTTCCGCAGCCTCTCTGTCCTTCTTTTCAAGTATCCTGCGAAGGAATTCGGCATCGGTTTCTTGCTCCTGTCGCTGATCCGAGGATGCTTCTGGGCTTTCTTTTGGCCCGGTGAGTGTGGCCATTGCGGTCATCATCTCTTGGAGCTTCTGCTGCTGCTCTTGAGCCTTAGTCACTGACCGCGTAAGCGGTCAGTGACCTGTGGATATACGGTTATCCTCTTTCCCGGACGCCATGTAGACGGTATGTACCACCATGCCCCCGGACTTAGGGCGTTTAGGCTCACTGCCTTTGACATTTGTCGCGGGCGTGGGGACTTTCTCCGGCCTTCTTCTCTTGTGGGCGATCGAAGTTGAGGGGGCCGTTGCAGCGAGCACCCAGGTAGCCGTCGTCTTCCGTGGCTTAACAGGACGGTTTTCTTCCTGTTGGACTTTCGACTTCTTATGCTGATGGGAGAAATTCGGATCAATCACCGATTCTCGGACTCGTCGCCAAATCTTGTAGACTTTGGAAGATAGCCGTTGAGGGGACTGCTCCGGCTTTGTTTCTACGACGGTCTCTATCGGTAGAGGAGATCTTTTGAGCACAGCAGTTGGCGAATTCCTGCGTACCCTGTTCAGCAGCTCAAAACTGTTCCCGGTTGGAACAGCAGCATTAATTTTCACCGTTGGAGCTGGTGTAGTTAGCCCAGAGGGGGAGTTGCCCCCATCCTTCCTTATCCAGCGCCAGTGGCGACGTCGGGCGTGACGAGTTGCTGGGATTGGTTCAGCGATGATGGCCTTATCTTGCCCCCTGTTCGGGTGAGGGGATGTTGCCGGTGTCAGCCTCTTGAAGACTGACGTCCGTTGAGAAGCCGTGTCCAAACGGTCAAAAACAGATTTCTGAGCGGGAGCGGGAATGGGAGCAGTCAGTCTTGCAAAGACCGACCCTCTGGCAGAAGAAGCCGCCTTGACGACTTCAAGAGTAGGGATGGCTATCTTCTCTGGGATGGCCACTTCAGGTTTTATGGGCTTCTTGGTAGGCCCTTTGGAGCTCGAGTTCAGCCTGGTGAGGACCGAGGAGTTGGAATCGGATGACCCGTTGAGAGGGGCCGTGGTAGTAGCAATCCGATCGAAGACCGACTTCTTTGAAGTTTCCGATACGGGTACAGGGATGGTGAAGCTCGCTGGCAGGAGCATGGTCCCGAAAAACAGCCCTGTGGTGGCTTGAGTAATCTGCTCCACGGGCATCGTGAACAAAGAGGCCGCTTGGGGCCCGTAGGTTATGCCCCCAGTCGAGGCGGAGCGTAGGTTGCAGTTGCATGTGGAACACTTTGAGTAGGTGCCAGCCATTGATCCTTTTGCTTTCTGCAGCAAGCAAAATGCCAACTCTTAGTACCTTGAAACCCAAGGGCAACCATTAGCGAACCGCAATTGGTTCGCGAACACGACACACGAAGTGTGGAGTGGAAAGAGGAAAAGGTCCCACCGGGCGTGCCAGAATCTGTTTCCCTCCGAAAGACGCGCAAGATAAGGACGTCTTGCCTGAGATTCGGGGCAGATGCTAATTAGTGCTATCCGTCCATCTCTCCGAAGATGCAAAGTTGATTTATGGCATCGTGTATCGAAGGTTTAAACGAATGCGTCCGATGTAGTAGACTTCGTCAGATTCCCCCTCGCTCGAGGGGTTTTTGATTGTGGGGACGCTCTTCCCTGCAGGCGCAAGCCCCTGCAGTTAATTACGCTACCGCACCGCGGTAACAACTTTCTCCTTCTCCATATGGTCACTTCGTGTCGTGTGTGTTTGTTTTGTATTTGGTTGCCCGTGGATTGTATACGGAGACTAATTTATGTTGTCGCCCGTAGGACGTGGTCAAGCTTAAGGACATCATAGTCCGTTGTTAGTTTTAAGACGTCACGGTCAAGGTTAAGGACATCATAGTCCATGAGTTTAAGGACCCCACAGTCCGTGAAATGTATAGTTGTTGGGACCCGTCGCCTCTTTGAAGACGTTGAGAAATTACAAAGACAAATATCAAAGGAGTGAAGAGATATACCCTTGAACTAAGGTAGATTAAATGATCTGTAGCCCAATTTAGAACCAAGACCAATTAATTATATTGTGAGCCCATTGGCTCAGTTAAGTCTGGATTGAGGACTTATGGCCAACTTGGGCTAAGTCCAATTAAGTCTGGCCTGTTTGACATTTGTATGATTCCAGTCCACAAAAGTTTTGAGGGGCTTGATAACATTTCTGTTATAGCTCTGGATGTTATTCAATTTTGAGGTTCAATTGAAGGGGAGACTTTGCCTCTGAAAGATTAGCCAATTTGGCTAAAAGTGGTGTTAAACACTAAATAACAAAAGTGTTAAACACTAAAGACAGAATTCTCAAACTAGTGTTAAACACTAAAAGAACAATCAGTGTTAAACACTGAAAATATAGTTTTCGATTTAGTGTCAAACACTAGAAAATAACAGTGTTAAACACTGCAAATAGGGTTTTCAAATCAGTGTTAAACACTAAGAAAATCAGTGTTAAACACTGGGAACAAAGATCTCGAATTAGTGTCAAACACTAAAGGAAGAGGGTAACGTGTGGACACGTGAGAGCGTCCAGATTCCCCTTATTTTGCTCTGCAAAAATTGTTGAATACTTTTTATATTTGATTCTGGAGCATCACGTGCTGACGTGACGGGGATTTGTGTGCCGATTTGCCAAGGGGTCACGTGGTAACACGTGAGAGCGCCCAGAGCCTCTATTTCTTTTGTTTTTTCTTTCTGTGCTTCAGGGGTCACGTGGAGCGCGTGAGGCGTTGCCTCTGAGTTCTTTTCTGCGGATCTTTACAGGGGTCACGTGGGGACACGTGTCACTAGTTTTTTGCCTGCTTGAAGATCTGTTTATCCTTTTAAGAATTAAATTTTTCATAGGGTTAAACCCTAGCTATAACTTTAGAGGAATTAAATTCCTATTTTGGAAGAATTATATTCTTAGGTAGGGTTAAACCCTAATTTTCTTTTGGAGAAATTAAATTCCCAAATATGTAAAGAATCAAATTCTGGCATAGGGTGAAACCCTAATTTCATTTTAAGAGGAATTAAATTCCTGTGAGCTTAAGAGAATTAAATTCTCAATTAGGGTTAAACCCTAGTTCTGTCCATCTTGAAGGAATTAAATTCCTAGAGAATTGAATTCTCATATAGGGTTAAACCTTAATTTTATTTTGGAGGAATTAAATTCCTATAACTTTGGGAGAATTAAATTCTCTAAACTCAATTCCCCCTTTAAGTTTTAGACCTGCATGGCAGGATATCGACCCGATGAGAATTAAATTCTCAACTTATGGGGAGATATGCACTTTGCAGATCTTCAACCAGAGAAAGAACTAAGTTCTTTGCAAAAGAGTTAAACTCTTAGATCTTTGAGAATTAAATTCTCTTTTTTCTGAAGTTTTTATCCTCTTTCTTTTTCTCGCCTAGGGTTTTCTTTCTGAATTTTCAAGATGCTAAAATTCTCTTCAAATTTTTCTCTCCAAAATTCTGTCTCTCCTCTTCTTTTAATTCTCCCTTCTTGACTCCTATTTATAGGAGGAGGAAAAGAATCACCTCGTTTAGTAAATCTCTCATTGAAAGATTTGATTTGTTTTCATCATTAATCTGAGTCTTTAGATTATTAGGTGAATTTTACTCACCGTTGGATGTTTTAATCCAAAGATATTATATTTGTTATTTCGGTGAGATTTAGGGGAAATCTTTCCTTGTCCCAGATTTTTCCATAAATTGGTGATATTTAATCACCCCTGGATTTTTAATCCAACGGTTCTCCATAATTCTTTTCCATTTTGGAAAGATTTAAGTGATCGTTTTAGAATTTAATTCTGTTAAACCGTAAGGCTTTTAAAGCCAGTCATGTGTTGACACGTACCCCCCGGTCACGTGTGAGCACGTGACCCCCGAATGGCTTTTCTTTTCTGCGCTATTTTGCGCTGCTGCTTTAACCATCACGTGCCGACACATGACCATTGGTCACGTGTGAGCACGTGATGTCTCTTTTTAAGTTTTTCCTGATTTTTAATCAGGGAACAGCAGGCTTCCCACAAATCGGGAAACTAAATCGCTCCGGGTCAGAGCGTCGACCGTCCATGTCGCAAAAATGGCAGTGCAGGCTTTCTACAAAGCAGGAACCAGATCACTCCAGGCCAGGGAAAAGTCTACCAAGGACACTCCGTCTCGGAGACACATCAAGCGTCGACCGTCCAAGTCGCAAAAAGGGCAGTACGGGCTTCCTACAAAGCAGGAACCAAATCACTCCGGGCCAGAGAAACGTCTACCACGGACACTCCGTCTCGGAGACGCGTCGAGCGTCGACCGTCCAGGTCATAAAAAGGGCAGTGCAGGCTTACCACAAATCGGGAACCAAATCGCTCCGGATCAGAGCGTCGACCGTCCATGTCGCAAAAAGGGCAGTGCAGCCTTCCTACAAAGTGGGAACCAAATCGCTCCGGATCAGAGCGTCGACCATCCATGTCGCAAAAAGGGCAGTGCAGGCTTCCCACAAATCGGGAACCCAAATCGCTCCGGATCAAAGCGTCGACCGTCCATGTCGCAAAAACGGCAGTGCAGGCTCCCGACAAATCGGGAACCCAAATCGCTCCGGATCAGAGCGTCGACCGTCCATGTAGCAAAAACGGAAGTGCAGGCTCCCCACAAATCGGGAATCCAAATCGCTCCGGATCAAAGCGTCGACCGTCCATGTCGCAAAAACAGCAGTGTAGGCTTCCCACAAATCGGGAACCAAATCGCTCCGGATCAGAGCGTCGACCGTCCATGTCGCAAAAAGGACAGTGCAGGCTTCCTGCAAAGTGGGAACCAAATCGCTCCGGATCAGAGCGTCGACCGTCCATGTCGCAAAAAGGGCGGTGCAGGCTTCCCACAAATCGGGAACCCAAATCACTCCGGATCAGAGCGTCGACCGTCCATGTCTCAAAAATGGCAGTGCAGGCTCCCCACAAATCGGGAACCCAAATCGCTCCGGATCAGAGCGTCGACCGTCCATGTCGCAAAAACGGCAGTGCAGGCTCCCCACAAATCGGGAACCCAAATCGCTCCGGATCAGAGTGTCGACCGTCCATGTCGCAAAAATGGCAGTGCAGGCTTCTCACAAATCGGGAACCCAAATCGTTCCGGATCAGAGCGTCGACCGTCCAGGTCGTAAAAAGGGCAGTGCAGGCTCACCACAAATCAGGAACCCAAATCGCTCCGGATCAGAGCGTCGACCGTCCAGGTAGTAAAAAGGGCATTGCAGTCTCCCCACAAATCGGGAACCCAAATAGCTCTGGATCAGAGCGTCGACCGTCCATGTCGTAAAAAGGGCAGTGAAGGCTTCCTACGAATCGGGAACCAAGTTGTTCCGGGCCAGGGAAAGGTCTACCACGAACACTCCGTCTCGGAGACGCGTCAAGCGTCGACCGTCCATGTCGTAAAAAGGGCAGTGCATCCTAAAAAGTGGGAACCAAAGCAAGTCGCCTCCACGTGAAAGAAGATCCATCAATTTCATGCACACGATTCACATGTGTGGTGTGCATTTATTGATGAGGGCACTTTGTTGAAGTCAAAATTTGCACCCTGGTTGACCAAGTCAAAGTCAAGGTCAACCCTAAGCCAAGTAGGCCCAAGCCCAGATCAAGTGGGCCAATGCCCAGGTCGAGCCCGAACACGAAGCGCCCGGCCTTCCGCCATACCAAAATAAAAAAAATCATGTAACAAATAATTTTGATGTAATTTTTGTGCATGAATGTATGCAAAATGGGCATAAAGCCAATTTTTTGTAAGCACATGGTTTATGTGCAAAAAGAAATGGCACATGAGCCATGAGATGGGCAAATGCCATTTTGTAAAGCCCAAGGGGCTATATGTAAATATGTAAGCCTATAAGAGGCAACATGATGAAAATATCTAATAGACTTTTTCATTCCCCCAAAAACTAGGGTTCTTTTGTGCCTCCTGCTCCTTCTCTAAGGTTCTAAAAACCATCTCATTTCTTTTGAATTAAATCAAGAGTTTTACTCTTTCTTTTCCAAAACTAAGTAGTTTTCCACCACAAAACTCACAAAGGGGAACTTGGATCTGTCATTAGATCCCAAAAAGAAGAGATTTTTAAAATCTCACATCTCTTGATCTTCAAAATCCGGCCAAACAACAGGAGGAAGAAGGAGACCCAACTCCAGAAACCCCACTTTGGGGAAGAACTAGGGCTCAAAGGGAGAAGCCCTTCATCAGCTTCAAAACATCTTAGGAGTTTAACTCCTCATACACACACACACACACACACACACAGAGAGAGAGAGAGAGAGAGAATAATAAGTGCTCCTTTCTGGGGGTACAACTCCCATTGCAGGGACCAAGTCCCTTTTGCTGCTCGAGCGCCCACGTTCTGACACGTGGTGCGCTAGCGCTAGCGCTCGAGTGCCCACATGTCGATACGTGGCGCACTAGCGCTCAAAGCGCTAGTGCTCTTGCGCTCAAAGCGCCGCGCCCAGAGCGCCGCGCCCAGAGCGCCGCGCCCAGAGCGCTAGCGCCCGAGCGCCCACGTGCTGACACGTGGCGCGCTAGCGCTCTTGCGCTCAGAGCGCTAGCGCCCGAGCGTCCACGTGCTGACACGTGGCGCGCTAGCGCTCTTGCGCTCAGAGCGCTAGCACCCAGAGCGCTAGCGTCCGAGCGCCCACGTGCTGACACGCGGCGCGCTAGCGTTCAGTGCGCTAGCGCTCTTACGCTCAGAGCGCTAGCGCCCTAGCGGTACTGACACGTGGCGCGCTAGCGTCCGAGCACCCACGTGCTGACACGTGGTGCGCTAGCGCTCTTGCGCTCAAAGCGCTGGCGTTGGCCCCACGCATCCTTTGGATGCCTTTTCCCCCTTTTTATATATATACATATATATATATATACATATACATATGTACACATATGTACACACACACATACTCCACGACACTGTCCCAGTTAGAAAAAAATTTCTAACGGGACGCTGTCCCGCACCCCGCAAGGGGGCTGCTAGCCCCCTTGACCCCCAGCCCGCTATCCGGGTAGCGGGACCCCCGTAAAAACTCTGCGTGACTCCCGACATATCCAAAACCCCCTTTCAAAACACATCACACGTACACGGCACATTGAGTTCGCATGACCAGTTTAACCCGTCAATCGGAGGTTCCCTCGCTCCAAATGCGAGGGGTAATTAACGGCAGTTTAGTCCGCGGCTGCCGGAGATTCGGATCCCCACAATCATTAAACCCCGACCTACCCTAGGCAGGGAGAATCTGTAGTACGCCTGACAAGCGCGCGCGTATTCCCATCTCAATGGGGTGACGAAAAACACCCTACAGACCTCCCACGTCCTCTCGGGGTTCACCAACCACTCCATCCCGGCACAAGGGGTGGTCACCCTGCAGTTCACGATCAGGGAACCCGGCCGCACGTGCACACTGCCTGTGGACTTCATCATGGCGAGGGTCCCATCGGCCTACAACGTCCTCCTGGGCCGGCCGACGCTGAACTCCCTCCAGGCCCAGATCTCAACATACCACCTGGCGATAAAGTCCCCCCTCGATCAGGGTGGGGTAGATCGGGCATACGGGAGCCAGCGAGTCGCGGAGATAGGCCTAACAGCGGCATCTTCTCCCGAGCAGCCCGCTGATAGCGCCGATGCATGCGGCGACATTAAGGGATCCCAACACACCCGGGACAAGCGGAAGGAGGTCCGTGGAGCACCGGTCGAACCTCTGACCGAGGTAACCTTAGAGGAAGGAGACCAAGGAAAGACCGTCCAGGTCGGATCACTCCTAACGAAAACTCGGCGGGATGACCTGATCGAGTTCTTAAGAAGCAACTCCGACGTCTTCGCCTGGGCACCGGCTGACATGCCTGGGATCGACCCCAAAATCATCTCCCACAAGCTCGGAGTTGATCCTACGGCCCGACCCGTCAGGCAGAAGAAAAGAAGTTTCGGCCCGGTCAAACAGAAGGCTATCGAAGAGGAAGTTGACCGGCTCCTCGCCGCCAACTTCATCAAGAATGTGCCCTACTCGGAGTGGCTGGCAAACGTGGTCTTGGTCAATAAGTCGAGTGGGAAGTGGCGTATGTGCGTCGACTTCACCGACCTCAACAAGGCCTGCCCAAAGGACAATTTCCCACTCCCTCGCATAGACCAGCTCGTCGACAGCTCGGCCGGGCATGAGCTTCTGAGCTTCATGGACGCTTTCTCCGGCTATAACCAGATCCGCATGAATCCTGACGACGAAGATATGACCGCATTCACGACGGACCGGGGAGTGTACTGCTACAGGGTGATGCCCTTCGGCCGCAAGAATGCCGGGGCCACATACCAGAGGCTGGTCAACCGCATGTTCAAGCCGCAGATCGGCAGGAACATGGAAGTCTACGTTGAAGACATGCTTGTCAAGTCCGTCTCGTCGGCCGACCATGTCAAGGACCTGGGCGAGACATTTGGAGTGCTCCGCAAATTCAACATGAAGATGAACCCCGCCAAGTGCGCATTCGGAGTCACCGGAGGGAAATTCCTCGGGTTCATGGTCACTCACCGCGGGATCGAAGCTAACCCAAAGAAGATCGACGCCATCCTGAGCATGGCCACACCCAAGACCAATGTCGAAATCATGCGGCTCATAGGGCGGGTCGCCGCGCTGAGCCGCTTCATGTCCAGGTCGGGCGAGAAGTGCCTCCCGTTCTTCAAAGCACTGAGGAAAATTCGGAGGTTCGAGTGGTCGGAGGATTGCCAAGCCACCTTCGACCAATTGAAGAAGCACCTCGCAACACCGCCCCTGCTCACCCGACCGGTGGAAGGGGACGAGCTGTCGCTGTACCTGGCAGAATCTGACCAAGCAGCAGGCTCGGTGCTCGTCCGAGAGGCCGAGGGAGCACAGAAGCCGGTGTACTATGTGAACCATGTGTTCAAGGACGCGGAGACGAGGTACCCCGCCATAGAGAAGATTGTCCTGGCCCTCGTGGTGACCTCGCGGAAGCTGCGGCACTACTTCTAAGCACACACCATCATCGTCCTCACTGAGCGCCCATTGGGGGTTATCCTGGCATCACCGGAATCCTCAGGCCGTCTAGAGAAATGGAGGTGGGAGCTATCTCAATTCGACATAAGGTATCGCCCGAGGCAAGCCATCAAGGCGCAGGCCCTGGCCGATTTCATCGTTGAATGCACCATTCCCAGCAGGAAGCCGGATTCCACGCCGCCCCTCACAGCCCGGCATCCCGTCCAGGAAGGCCCCAGCTCAGCCCCGGAGTGGATCATCTACGTCGACGGGTCTTCCACCGAGGAAGGTTGCGGTGCCGACCTCATCGTCCGGGGCCCAAACGAAGCTGAGATGGAGTATTCCTTGAGGCTCGGTTTCAAGGCGTCGAACAACGCGGCAGAATATGAGGCCCTCCTGGCCGGACTGCGCATGGCCGTCGGGCTGGGGCTGAAAATTATTCGAATCCGCAGCGACTCGGCCCTTGTTGTCGGCCAAGTGACTGGCCGCTTTGAGGCTCGAGAGCCTCTAATGATGAAGTACCTGGACGAAGTAAGGAAGCTCCGAAAAAACTTCGACGAGGTCCAGGTAGAACAAATACCCAGGCAACTGAATGCTCAAGCAGACGCCCTGAGCAAGCTGGCCTCGTCGTACTTGGCCAACAATAGGCCTTTTATCCCTGACGCAAACACCATGGCACTATGAACCAACCTCGACATACAGTTGGAGAAAAGGGATCGGGCCCAGATCAGAGCCACCGCCTATCAACAGCAGACTGCCCGATACTACAACGCTCGGGTGAAACACCGCTCCTTCAAGACTGGGGACCTAGTCCTGCGGCGGAACGGATTCATCGACCAAGGCAGGCTTCACAAGTTCTCCCCAAAGTGGGAAGGTCCTTTCCTCGTCTCTGAAGCGCTCCCCGGCGGAGCCTACCGCCTACAAGACACGGACGGACGGAAGCTCCCTCGTCCTTACAACGCCGAAAAGCTCAAGCTATACCAATGGGGTCAAAGCTAGCGAAGTGTCGCACCCCAGCTACCTCTCGAGATTCCCCTTTAACAAGGTGGTGTAAAGCGTTGTCTAAAATTCCTACCCATGTGAATAGAGAAGCTTCGAATCTTTTTCCCCGGTAGAATTCCCCCTTTACAAACGAAAAAGCCCTCCCAGAGACGGTCGAGCCCGAGGTTCCCTCGCTCGGCTATCCCCTGCGGGAAGCTTCCCAGCCGCAACGCCGGGGATCAAGAAGCCCTCCCAGAGGCAGTCGAGCCCGAGGCTCCCTCTCTCGGCTATCCCCTGCGGGCAGCTTCCCCGCCGCAACGCCGGGGATCAAGAAGCCCTCCCAGAGGCGGTCGAGCCCGAGGTTCCCTCGCTCGGCTATCTTTTCAGGACAAAAGCCCTCGCCAAGAGGCACCGGGCGGTAACCCTACCCGGCCAAGGGTCCTTGGTAGGCTTCTTACAGCCTTATAGCTCTTCCCGCGCCAAGGACCAAAGTCCTCCTAGAGGCAGTCGGGTCCTTGCCCGGCTATCCCCGGCCGGTAGCTTCCTACCATAACCGACAGGGATCAAAATCCTCGCCAAGAGGCACTGGGCAGTAACCCTACTCGGTCCCCGTCCTGAAAGATCAAAGCCCTCGCAAGAGGCAACCGAGCGGCTACCCTGCTCGGTCTACTCCGGCTGGTAGCTCCCTACCCTCGACGTCAGGGATAAAAGGCCCTCACAAGAGGCACCAGAGCGGCTACCCCGCTCATTCATCCCAGGCTGGTAGTTGCCTACCCACGACGCCAGAGGTCAAAGCCCTCTCCAAGAGGCAATCGCGCAGCTTCACTGCCCGATCATTCTCAATGGCCTTCCGCAGCCCTTCCCGCGCTAAGGCCCGAAGTCCTCCCAGAGGCGGTCGAGCCCTTGCTCGGCTATCCCCGGCCAGTAGCTCCTACCACCACCGACAGGGATCAAAGCCCTCGCAAGAGGCAGCCAAACAGTGACCCTGCTCGGTCAAGCCCAGCTGGTAACCCCCTACCCCAACGCCAGCGATCGGTAAAACCGCTCAAAAAGTACTTGCACAACTACGCTGCCCAACCCCATACATCTGGCAATTGATGCTCAAAGGTGCCCTGTGGCCAGCAAAGGACCCAAGACACCCGGGACGTCGGGTTAATCCAAGTCTGACAATCTCCCATCGACCTCGGGGGCCATAAGGACACCTCCGCGGCGGCGCTTGACACACTCGCCGGCTAGTGATTAAATTCAACTCGACAGGAGATCGCCAGACAAATGGCCAACCTGACACGAAAACACGACAATACAAGCGAAGATATCCTACGAACGTCCTTCACACACAAAAGGCAACATGCAAACCGGCGAATCAAGGATTTTCTTTTATTGCCAAAATCAAGGTCTTTACACAGGGTATTCTGGGGGCCCCCAGCCCTACAAACCGCCCGGAGGCTTACTTCGGCCACTTCGTCGCCGGCGTCACGACCCAGGGCTCTACCACCGGAGACTTTGCCACCAGGGGCGCGCCTTACTTCCCTCGCCATCTCTCACCGGGGGCCTCGCCGCCGGGAGCGGAACCCGAGCACGGTGTTCACCATTGTCGAACTCAGGAAGCTGTTCTTTCACGGCGTCCAAAGCCTTGTTCCACACGACGGCAGAATACTCCCCGAGCTCGGCGTAAAACTGCTCCGATGCCTTATACTCGGCCACAGCTTTCTTAGCCCGAGCCTCGGCAACTTGGGCCTTCAACAGCGCCGCCTCAGCATCTCCCCTGCTGGCGTCCCTCTCTTTTTCCAGGGCCGCGAAGCATCCAGCCAAATCTGCCAACTTCCTATCGGCGACCCTGAGGGACGCGTTCAGGCGGCGAAGGACACCCCGATTCACCGAATTGGCAAGTTCTGCAGCTTCAGCCCAACCCTCCGAGACGTCAGCCCTTGCCCTTTCCAAGCGCAGGTCACGTCGCAAAACCTCGACCTCTGAAGGGAACGCTTCCACTGGCCTCGGGGCGTGGAACGCCCCCTCGGCCTCCATACGAGTGGCGAGGGCACAATGTTGAAGGACCTGACAGGAAGCCGATGAGCAACTAGGAGGCCCCCGAGCCAGGGTAAGGATACCAAGAGGAATACACGCAAAGGGGTCTGTACCTGGACCGCCCCCTGGGCCATGGCCTCCAGTTGATCCCTCAGGGAGCCATGCGGAAGCTTTTCCCCAGCCGACTCCTCCATCCCGGCGAACAGGCAAGCAGCGACGGAAAGGCCAGACGGAACAGTAAAGACAGCGCCCCCCTCCTGCACGGAAATACCCTCAGGGGCCCTCGACGACGACGCGCGAGAGACCGTCCTCTTCCTCTTGAGAGAGGGCATGCCCTCGCCCTTCCCTCTGTCCCCGTCGGGAGCTCGGGTAACTGTGAACGTCCCTGGCCGCCACCGGAGAAACCCCTGGATGCCGTCGACGAAGCGGACGGCCCTCCCGGGGGCTCGGCCGCGCCACCAGCCTCCTTCTGCCGCGAGCAACCCGAAAAGTGAGAGCGAACCATGTATTCGAAAGAAAGAAGAACGCCGAGCAACGACGCCTCAAGGAAAAGGGGAAAATGAAAGACTGAGGGCCCTGGGGCGAGCCCCACCCCTGTTTATTGCTGCGTACGGCCTCATCCAACGGCGACCGTCATCTCCCGCCAAAGCACCTCCCAGACCGGCGGTCCTGATCGCTCCATGTGTCGACCCTGCATTGGACCGCATCCCATCTGACGCCACAGGCCTGCATACGTCACGTCGGCCAATCAACGCCTGATGCGTGGACCATCGCTTCAGTGGCAGGGCGCACGAAACGGCGCACCCTCTTCAGATGCAAAGATCTCGCCCCGATTCGCTAGCGAAAAAGACAACTTACGGCCCGAGGACTCGTCCCGACGAAACCCCGAAAGGGATCTCACCTCGGGAGGCCTGGCAGTCCACTCCTGACCCGACCACTAGATGGTCGAGACAAGAGTGGGGGGTTAATGATAGTGCTCGATATTGGCAATCCTCAAGATCATGATACGTGACAGGTGGTGTGCCCTAGAACTCAGAAGAAAGGGCCCACCGGGCCACCCCTGTACCCGACCTGCGAGCACAAACTGGCTCCCCTCGGAGCCCCCTGCAAATTGGCCTCCTCGGCCTCTCAGCTCGCCCCGAGCTACCGCAGGACCAAGACTCCTCGGCCTTCTCGCTCGTCCCCGAGCTCCCGCCGAGGCCGTCTTCCTCCGCCCTCTGGCCAACTCCCAGGCGTAACCGCCGCTCCACGAATCTCGCCATGCGCGGATTTTATGCCAGCAACGTCCCACGTTCCACGCCATCACGATCCCCATTAATGGGCGATCCGATCTCTACGCGGGCGTAACGTCGGGAGCGTAACTGCCGGCGAGATTCTCGCGCCCGCTGCCGCGTGCTCCACCGCTATATAAACCCCCATCACAGAAGGGTCAAGTAAGCCATTTTTCACACTTTTAAGCCGTTACTTTGCTCGGATCCCATCACTAACTTGAGCGTCGGAGGGTCCTTGGTGGTACCAAACCACCCCGGGACTTCTTTGCAGGTACTCGGCAACAACTTTCTCACCTCACCACTTCCTCCATAACCCATTGAGACCCACACGCAACGAAGGATAATCAGCTAAGTTCACAGCGAGATCAACGGAAGACAACATCTGACGGAGGCCCGAAAAGGAGCTCCATCACCTACCATCAATGGCTAATAAGAAATTGAATGATGAAGAAAAGAGGCCAAAGGAGGCATTTTGGTTAGATTGCATCAAATATCTATATTATCCACAATTGTTTTCGACGATATCATCATCATTTTTATCATGTAAGATGTGGATATAGCAGATTTCATATGATTTCACCACTTTTCACCGTTGAATTGGCAGTGCAAAAAGTTTTATTGTCGGTAAACCGTTAATTTTGCATCCAGTAAATCAACGGTGAAAAATGATGGAATCATATGAAATTTGGTGTGTCGACGTCTTACGTGATAAAAATGATGATGATGAATTCCGATCATTGAAAAAAATCATGAAGAGTCTACATTTTCAACGCCATATGAGGAAATTCCCTCCTAGAACACCGTTCCTCCATTCTTCTCAGTAATAAATGGATTAAGATTTTCATTTAAGAGAATACAAAAAGGGAAAAAATGTGGACTAAAGTGCTGGTATTAGGGAACAAAGCTCACGATCATGTAAATTATTTCCCCCAATCCAAATTGCAGGTTGTTCTTTTCATTTTTAAAGAGAGTGAGTGACTCATAGGTTTGAACCACTAATCTCCTGTAATGATGATGTTATTAAAATACATATTATAAAATCAGGTAAAAAGACTGCATACCGCAGTCACTTAGCGCGTATGACTTCAGATCAGAAGGTCGTGGGTTAGATTCTCACTCTGGTCGCATGTCAATTAATAAATTACTTTTTTGCAAAAATTTTAATTGCAATTAGACAGAATTACAAAAACATTTCCGTTGCCGGGACTTGAACCCGGGTCTCTCGGGTGAGAGCCGAGTATCCTGACCAACTAGACTACAACGGATTTATATAACTAGTTTTATCTTGCATCTTTATTCCGTTTTCTAATTTTTTTATTGCTATCTTAGATTTCGTATATTTTATGTACAAAGTTTGGATAATGAGAAATGGTAACAAATTATTTAGGTTACTTTTCTATGGTACGACTAAAAGCATATGCAAAAACAATACACTGTCAAATTTCATTGAACCAAACCCTGCTTCCAATTTTACTTCTTTACAAAAACAAAAATATGCCGGCCATTATTCCTTAACAAGTATAAATTAGAAAATCACTATTATATATTAAAGATATAAGGGTTAAAAATCATTCTTTTAGTTCATTATCATTTTGATCGTCTCCAATATCACATAACATATCATAACCCTTTATCCCATTCATTCTACTAAAAAGAAAAAAAAATTGTTTGCTTTTCATGCATAATATTTCACCAGTCTTTATAATTTGTGGGGCTATACAAAGTTTATCGATCACACTATTTTGAAACGTATGAGCATGAAACGCAACAGTCAAAACTAAAATCTCATAGAGTCACGTGAACTCCTCACCTCTCAAGCGTGCACTAATCACCTAGATGGGGAATACATTTTCAGTCATCCAACTACGGTTTACCATTAAGCAAATTTTCGTTTGGATATAAAAGCCAAACATTCATGCAAACAACTTTGGATGTAAAAGCCTAACATTCATGCAAACAACTCGGGATTTTGAAATAAAGTACCTGGACTCCGGAAGAAAAAATTGGGCATAACTCAAAACCATGCGGTTGAAACAAACCAATTGGACATAACACATGCTATAAGGGTGTATCACGTTCGAAGTTACTGACACTGCATTGTTCGACAAATCCAATTTGCATTAATATTTTAGCCACAGTTAAATAACAATTAGGAAATCAACTGCCTCAAGCCTGCAAGCGCCTGCATATTTGTCTACAAATGAGAGTATGGTATCTAAAAAGGGTCTCCCCTGTACCAAAAAAGCTTACCAAAAATCATAAGAGCTAGAAATGAGAAACCTTTTTATCATCATCCTACTCTTTTTCCTGTTGTAGAATTCAACATCAAAAGTGTTAAGATGCAAATTGGAGGTTTAGACATGCAATCAAAATTATAGAAAAGTAACTTCGACGTCAGTTCAACACCACCTACAGAATACCATATCAATGGAAATGGTGCTAACAAAGGTACAAAACTAATCTGAGATCCCAAGACACGAAGCAAAAAAAAAAAACTCGCAACCAGCTCTACGCTTTGATGGCATACTTCCTCATTGGAAAGTACATTTCTCGTTTCTTCTCACGCTCCGTCTTCAAGGATTCCTACAGTGTAAGAAAAGCCAAAAAGGGAAAAGATTTAACTTTATGTTTTTACAAGTTTAAAATTACAAATATTGGATTATTGTCTCAAACACAAGAACATGGATGAGGAGCCTTGGTCCACAAAGAAGCAAGATCTTTACACCAATTATCATTTTAAGAGCTTAATTCAACAGAAAATTTGATAAAGAATACACAGAAAATTGGGCATCAATCTCTAATTACTCACTCTTAACATGCAGCAATATAGAAATTACTGAAAACAGAAACGTAATATAAATAGGAAAGGGAAGCAGTAGGAGAAAGGTCGGCAAGCCACAAGTGAGTGGCAGGCATTGATTTACGCACGGTAACAAAATTACAAAAACATGAAACCATCTGTAGCATGGCAGGCATCGATTTATACAAGTTATAAAGGCCATAGAATTGAATGCTGAAAGTTTACGCCATAGTTTTATATGAAAACACATGTATCTCTGCATCTCTTCATGCATCAGAAATTATAAGAGCAATGGTGCAAGAAATAAACATACTTTTGCAGGTTCAATAAATTGGAAAGCAGTTCTATCGCTTTAAATCTACAAAGCCCGGATATGGACGCAGTCACGAAAAAGGGCCAGAAAACTTGTTTAAAGGAGGAACTGTGACACTTCTACATTAATTTTTAATAATATTTAAACAATATATAATAAAATATGAGAAAAGAAACATTTGCTAATCTAACTTTAATAGCAAAATAAAGAATAAAATCAAGGTTATAACTTTCATCCATAACCACAAGTCTTTTTTTGGAACAAACAAACATAATTCATAAAAGTTAAAACCAAAAAAATATTAACCATTTGTAGTTGAAGCCAATTTTCATAGACCCGACTTTATTGCATCGATTTGGACATATACTCCTAACTCTAATCTTTCAAGAGAAGGATTTGAAAATTTTAATATTCTTGTTTTTTCACTAACACGGGGACAACATAGGTAAGGATGAAATTCATTTTAACAGTTGAGTATACAAAATACTATGTTGCTAGGTTTATGGACAAGATCAATTTTTATAAAATAATCAAATATTATTGGCCAAAAAAATAGACAAGTTTTTTGTTAAAAGAAGTCGATTATGCAGATGTTTCAGCTTTGAATAGTTTAGAAACATACAGACCATATAAGGTCAACATACAATCCCTCTTGGAAAGTGTCAACAAAGGGATAAATAAATAAATCTAGCTATGAGGGAACATCATGCAAGCAAATACGAGATAAATGTGGCATGCATGGATCAAGGTTCCAAACCCTGGAAATTTGGATCGTTTCAGATGGGAAGTGTCGACAAAGGGATAAATAAATAAATTGAGCTATGAGGGAACATTATGGAAGCGAATACGAGATAAATGAGGTATGCATGGATCAAGGTTCCAAACACTGAAAATTGGGATTGTTTCAGATGAGTGTTTTCTCTATCAAATAGCATATATTGGAAGACAAATCCGGGAATTCTATCAAATGTTCATATCTGAGGAATTTCTGAGTACATATCAGATCTATATCCTCATTAGACTCATTACACATATTTGCATATATGATTAATTTATGCACATAACAGAAACCTAAATGTTATCTATCACAGACTTGTTGCAAACTACAGGTATAACATACAATACTATAACCAAACCAAAGAAAACACAACCCAATTGTATTAGCTAATAACTATGACACCTTACTAACTTGCTAGATGAGCTTCTCTAATAGTTATTATTATTGGACAAGTGCCGAGTTTTCAAAGCTTTAAAATCCAAACACAGTACCCAAAAAACTCATTGAACCCAATATATTGAATTGTCAACAATATGTGAGCTGATATGAAACGGACAATATATTGATTAATATTCAAAACATAGTCATGTAGTTGAAACATCAGCAAAATGATATCCACCTATTATTACTTGTATCATATGCTAGAGGCCCCAAATTATATATCGGCTGATACAACCAATATTTGAAGTAATGGCATGCATAAAAAGGGTTCTTCAAAATATATAGAAGAATGAATGCGCATGTAAACTCTAATGTTATAGATGGTAATGAAGGTAGGGGGAAATGAAACCATTAAATGGAGAGGCCTGAATAAATTTAAATTTTTATGTAAAATCTAAAAAGTAGTATACGTATGAATTTGAATTCAGATTGGCATCATGCCAAAGAAAATTATTATGAAGGTAGAAACTTAGAAAAGTGAGAAAGTTAAATTGCATTTAGAGGCTCATGCAAAAAAGAAAAGAAAAGATGGGCATTGTTGGATAATAGTTTCCTAAATACAATCAGAGGATAGAGACTAAGATGGTTTGTAAAATTAGAGAACTTTCTCTTTTCGCTTATGGTGTTCAGATGGAAACCTACCATGTGTAAAATAGAAGCCCACAAGACATTCTCAATTTGTAAGGTATATGGTGGAGGGATGTCTTAGGGCCTGTTTGGATGAGCTTATTTTTAAGTGATTATTTGCCATAATCACCTATAAGTGATTATTTCTGGAAAAAGTGAAAAAATCACTTATAACTGCTTATGGCATATAAGTTGTTTAGTGTTTGGATGATTCTTTATGAAAAATGATTATAAGTAAATGGTGTCTTTGGATGAAAAGATAGTTAAGTGATTATTAAGTGTAAAATGACAAAAAGAACGTATCATTAATGCTATCTTAAAATTTGGATGAAAAGACAGGGGGTATTATGGCATATTACTTGGTCAACTCTACTATATTCCATAATAGCTTATGGAATAAGCTAGGAATTCCTACCTTATTTTTAAGTGGGAAAAGATTCCATTTTTAAGCTAGTCATGGTCGGACCCATGGTAAAATAATCACTTATTGAATAGTAAAAGCGACATCCAAACACACTATCTATTTAGAGCCCACATTGATGTAATTTTTAATTACTTGTTGACCAAAAATAATTCAATCCAACCAGGCCCTTACTGTTTTTTGAATCCAACCAGGCCCTTACTGTTTTTTGTATCCAACCCCTTAGGGAATCAAACCGGTAAACTTACTTTGGAGAGGGATTTCTTACTGCGTGTTGTATGAGTTTTTGTTGAGGTTTTTTCACCCCTTCACTTACTGACTATTGATCTCCACGTAAATTCAAACTTCCTAGTTCAAAGTCGGAAGTATAAAAAGGTACAAATGAAACAAGCAACGTTATATAACTACTCCAAATAGTGGGTCCAAGTTACTTCTACAACTACAACTTCCCTCGACTTCAAGTAAGAAGGCCGACTAAGTATATTAATTAAAAGAAATCTACTTGTGGCACGCCCTATGATATTTTTCCCAAACTCCCTTCTTCCAAATGTGGCTGTATTTCAATAATCCCAGAAGGGCAATTAAGGTATATTTCCTATTCTTTGAACATCTAGAAAGGTGAGGTAGTTATTGCTAACTAGTAGCACCTACATAGATTAAGGTGTCTCAGATGAAGTTAAAAGGGGGCTAACGTCTTTCCTAAATTGTCCAAATATATGAGTTAGTGATTACTTCAAAACTCCATAACACTCAAACGGGATACGCTACTTTGTTACTCTTCAGGCCATTTAAATTATATTCCAGTAAATGCCTTTAAACCCTTCTAACTCGTAAGGATAATTTGGAATTAAACTCATTATTATCTAATTCCCAATTCCATGAACCAAGCAGACAGTTGTCCAAGGCCACATCATAATAGAAGACTACCGCTGAGTTAACCAATATCCTCTGCGTGTTTTCTTATAAGTTTATAAATATATTGTAGAACATGATGGTCATTTACCCACAATATTGGAGTAATAAAGTTCAAAGATATATTGCATATCATGATGGTCATTTAACCACTATATGGGACAAGTTAGTAACTTTCATTCTAGAACAAAGCAAAGGTATTGCTGACTAATATATATTAAAAGCAAAATCATGTTCGAGTTATGAATCTAAAAACGTTTCAAGGGGATAAAATTTATACCTGGTGCTTGGTGAGCTTGCGCCTAATAGCACGAGTCTTCTTCGGCCTCAGATCAAGCGGCAACAGCTTCTTCTTCTTATAAACCTCTCTCAGAGCCGCCTTCTGCTTCTGCGAAATCACAGTCAGCACCTGCGCGATCCCAAGCCTAACAACCTTGCTGCAATCGAAACAAAGCAAACTGATAAGCAGAAGATCACCCAAAAAATCCAAAAAACAAAAAGGATATCTTTTTTTACATCTTGGAGAGCTTGTTAGGGGCGCCGCCGGTGACTTTGGCGACGCGGAGAAGCGCGAGCTCCGCCTTGAGATCATTCAGTTGGTTCAAAAGCTCGGCCTTTGACTTTCCCCTTAACTCATGGACCTTGATTCTCGCTGCAGATTAGAATAATAAAAGGGTTGAGATCTAGTAAATACTTGATAATGCGTTGAGAAATTGAGATCGAGATTATACCCATTGGGGGATGATGCGCCTCTCCTCTTTCGTTCGATTGCAGAAACCCTAGAAATGAAGGCGCGAGGATGATGAGAGGGATAAAAAGGTGTGAGGCTCGTGAGAAACCCTAATCGTTGTGAGGGCCTCGGCTTTTGAGTCGTGGGCTTTATTAGGCTCTGCAAGTGATTTAGGTGAGTCCATAAACTCACTTGCCCAGTTGCAAGGGATCCGGCCTGGTATTTTTCTTCTCACAATCAACGGTTCAGATTCATCTAAAATTAAAATCAACGGATCAAGATTTACATAAAACATGAAGCGTTTGGTATTGATGTATTGCACGTGCTTTGCACATATGATATGCGGGCAGAAAAGGACCCAAGCTATTATTTTTTAATAGCATAGTACAGTTGCAGGACCTCCCTTCTTGGTGGGTCTTTTTTTAGCACTTTTTTGTGTGTGTGGGTGTGTTTTAGGGGAGGAGGGTGTCGTTTGAAATCTATGGAACACTTGTATGTTGCACGTGTGTGCAATGCAGGATTTGTTTTGTAATTTTTTTAAAAAAATTAGTTGGAATTATATAGTGGAGATCGTGTGAATGTGCAGATTTACAGAGATATATTTATGGGAATCTAAAATTTTTCAGTTATGGATGTTTGTTATGAACGAATGGCAACAATAGCCCCAAAATCTTCTATTTTATATTTTATTTACAAGGCAGAAAATTAAGGTTTTTTTTATTTGCAACTGCTCAATACACGTCTCGTTTGACATTTATATAGTGAAGATGAGTGCTAACAGTCGTGACACCGTAATTGTTTTAGACAATTCTAAACACCTGTTCAAGGTCCAAAAGGATGGATCTACCTCCTTTCTGATGAGAAAGCGTCGGTCACCATGTAAGCTTTATCCGATAATTTATCATCTTTTACTAAAAACCAATATTTCATTCATTTATAACTGACTTAATCATCGGAAGAGAGACGCTAGCTAGAGTCTTGGTTCCAGAGCTTTTTTAAATTTCTTGGTTCTTATCATGTGGATATATATATATATACTGTCTTGTTCTGTTCATGTCCATGGAATCTTATCAGCGTGCTCATATGGTTTATCGTCTTTTGCAGCATCATTGTTCGGACTATTTAGATACATTTACTGGAATATCGATATGTCTGCTGGCCAATAAAGATTCCAACATCATTGATGATGGTACTGAGAAATGCATAAAAATTCAGTAAGATTAGGATATATCATACATAGGATCCCTGGAAAAAAGGGAAAAAAAACTTGCATCTACACATGCACAAAAAAACACAAGGCCTTCGTGCGAGCAAAGAAGAAATGCCGCTTACTTTATAAACAATAAAGAGGTTGTCGGCTCCATTCTCTTTCACGTGTTACTCTCTGTCCTGTGGTAAAATGGAATCAGCAACTGCATTGGATTTTGCTTGTGAGCACAGTAACTATAATTTTTGCACGTACGATGCACGTGTGTATATTAAAAAGAATTATCGTAGGACGTGTATCAGCTTGTTTAAATTGTTTCTCACTGGTATTTTTGCACGTGTGATGCACATGTGTATAAATTAGGTGTCATGAACAAAGCCATAAAAAAAATTAAAATGAAAAAAGAAATATTTGAGAGATGATCTATAAATTGTTCAAATTCATGATTCATGTATTTGATTTTTTCTTTTATCATTTTATAAGTAATAAATGTGCGTGATGATGCTCAATATTGGCGGTCTCCAAGATCAGGACACATGGCAGATGACGTGTCCCAGAACTCAGAAGAAATGGCCACAGGGGCCGACCAGACCACTCCTGTACCCAACCTGCAAGCACAAGCTGGCTCACCTCAGAGCCCCTGAAATTTGGCCTCCTCGGCCTCTCAGCTCACCCCGAGCTGCTTCAGGACCAAGACTCCTCGGCCCTTTCGCTCGTTCCCGAGCCCCCCAGCCGAGGCCATCTTTCTAGATCCTCCGACCGACCAACTCCACCACTCACAGGCGTAACTGCCACTCCGCAAATCTCGCCATGCGCAGATTCTCCGCCAGCAACATCTCACGTTCCACACCACCACGATCCCTATTAATGGGCGATCCGCTCTTTACGCGGGCGTGACGTCGGGAGCATAACTGCCGGCGAGATTCCCGCGCCTACTGCTGCGTGCTGCCGCCATTATATAAACCCCCATCACAGAGAGGTCAAGTAAGCCATTTTTACTCCACTTAGCCGTTACTCTGCCCGGATCTCGTACTAACTTGATCGTCGGAGGGTCCTCGGTAGTACCAAACCACCCCGAGACTTCCTTGCAGGTACTCGACGCTAAACTCCTCAAATCACTAATCTCCTCAAAACCCATTGAGACCCACATGCAACAGGTAATCATCTCCAAAATCCACCGGGAGATCGACGGAAGACAACATCTGAAAGAGACCCAAAAAGGACCTCCATCAGTTGGCGCCGTGTGTAGGAAATGCAAACTCCACAAAAACAAAGTTGGCCTTCCGATCTCCATCCACATGGCAAGCAATCACCCTGAAGATCCAGATACCAGCCGCCACCTCCCCCTCAACGGAGGCGCGGGTGAACCTCAACCGAATGTCATCGACTCCTCCGCCGGCCACCGCCTCGTGGACTCCGGCGGTTGCAGGCCCCTCGATCCTTCCCATTCAACCTCGAAGTCCCACGTCGGAAGCCTCGCCTCAGGCCTTGTCACCCCCCCGTCCCTACCGAGGCGGTGGCGGTCAACTCACCTGCTTCCAGGCACGACCGGCATCCCCACCCTCGACGGGGTCGCGCCCACGAAGCCCGCCAAGGCAGCTCGGGGACCACCCTACCCCGGGGCTCAGGGGACCTCGCCGGAAGGAACCGAGGCCCATCAAGAACTATGGTCATGACGACAGGGGGCCATTCGAGCTCCTGCGAGACTCGGCGCCCCACGCCGGCAACAAAAGCCAACAGCCGCCCGAGCAAAAAGGCCAGGGGCCACGAGCCTATCATCTTTGGCGACGGAGACCTCCACGGCATATCCATGCCCCCACAACGACCCTCTGGTGATCACGGCCCGAATCCACCGGTACGAGGTCCACCGGATACTTGTTGACTCGGGCAGCTCGGCAGACATCCTCTTCCACGACTGCTTTCTGCGCATGGGGCTCACCCCAGCAGACTTGAAACCGACCTCCCACGTCCTTTCAGGGTTCACCAACCACTCCATCCCGGCGCAAGGAGTCGTTACCCTGCAGTTCAACGTCGGGGAGCCCGGCCGCACACGTACGTTGCCTGTGGACTTCATCGTAGCAAAGGTCCCATCGGCCTACAACGTCCTCCTCGGCCGCCCGACGCTGAACTCCCTCTAGGCCCAGATATCGACCTACCACCTGGCGATGAAGTTCCCTCTCGATCAGGGCGGGATAGGTCGGGTCTATAGGAACCAGCGGGCCGCGAAGGTATGCCTTACCGAAATATCTTCATCCGAGCAGCCGGCCGACGACGCTGAGGTAAATAACGACAACGAGGATTCTTTGGACACCCGAGACGAGCGGAAAGAAGTCCGGGGGACACCGGTCGAACCACTGTGTCACGCCCCGCTTCCCGGTGTACGGCGAAGAGGACGCGACGAGGTCCGCTACGTATATACTTAGAAGTACATACGCTAAGTGTATCTAAGCAATATAAAAGTAAATCACAAGAGACAAGAGATATAGAAATAACAGCAACTTTATTAATAACATTCTTTTGTACAATGCATGAAAAGTAAATACAACTGAAATGAAAAGCGATGCCTAAACAGTGGCATAACAGGAAATGAAAATACTGAATAGAACAAGGTACAATGTCTAGAGCTCGGGGTCTTCGTGAAACTGCTCCAAGTCTTCACCGGTGGGCTCGATCTCTGCTGGGTCCAAAGCACCTGACGACATTCAAAGAAGAAAGAAATAGAATGTCGTCAGCGAACAGGTCGCTCGGTAAGTCCCAAAGATAAAGAAGAATTAGAAAAGACAGAATAAGAGTATCTTCTAAAGAAGTTGTAGAATATTGTAGAATATTGTGTTAACGCTGTTGTTTGTAGCTTGGTACAGAAGGATGCCAGTGTATACGAGACGGGGTCTCTATATGCTAGAGACCAGGGCAAACGGAATGTACAAGGAACCGTTAAGCCACGGTACAACAGCAACGGAATATAGGTTAGGTATCTTAATCTGACCACCTCGTGCCACCTTTAACACCTTCCGTACCAATCTACCCCTTAAACCCCGTAGTGTTTTGATAGTATTGTTGTATTGTATTGTGTAAGTTGGGTGACTGACCAAAACCATGATATCAGTAAACAGATTGTAACTGCATAATCAGATAAATGGTATAATGGGATAATGGATGTATATCCATGGTTTGATTCAGTCAAGTTGTATAGATTGTTAACTGGATTCTGGGATTCATGTGTTCATATTGAGTTGGAATATTAAAGAATATAGATTGACTTGAATTATATTCAAGTCAGAAATAATCAAACTCAAACCCGAGTCAGACTAAAAGAAATGTAAGTCTAAGTTCTATATTTGTTAGGGTCTTTATTGTAATTTATAAAACTTGAGGGGGTTTTATGTAAAAATACTTTTGTATAGTTTTCAAGATACACCTCAAGTATTTATTACTCGTCTTTATAGTTATAATGAGTGTGATTTTATTTTGTTTTATTTCTAGTGAAAATATCCTAATTACATAAATAAAGGTATTAATTTGTAATATTGATTTAATTGAAATTCATGGTATTTTAATGTAACTTTTAATCTTGTAATTTTTAAAAAAGGTGGAAACTTTATCTTATAATAAAATAGGTGTTCAAATGATAAATATACATATGTTTATACAAGAATAATTTTTAATAAATATTTTATTTTCCAAAAATCCCATTTTTCTTAAATGTCGTATTTTAAACCTTTCGAGACCGAATGCTCCTTGTGGAGGTCTGAATCTCGCACTACTAAGCCCGAGGGTGCACGATAAACCGTACTATCCCTAACGAGTTCCCCAAAGGTGGGTTGTAGTGGCGCTTTGCAAAGATTTGATAAATACTAATCATTTAGAAAACAGTTTTATAAAGATAAGGTATTTATTTGTAAAAGGGTGTAAATTTCCGTATTTTAGATTCTAGGGTTTCCTAAGTCAACTAGCCTATTTCTAAATGGTCTAAACGACAAGTCATTAGAAGTCTCAAATCGCCTCTTCACCGCCAATTGCGGCCAGGTGAGTGGGAGGCTCTCCACTACAAGTAGTGGCCCTAATTAAGTAACCACTCGCCTTAGACACACTTGTCTAGACACCACAAAGTCAGGTTTAGATAAACGATCGATGTCCACGACATGTCGTATTTTCCTATTAAAAGATATTGTTTTTAAAAAAATATCAACCTAAAACTTTTAGAAAAGGTTTTATAAAGAAAATGGTATTTAAATATAAAATCTTGTATTATCGTATTCTAAGTTTTGATGATATCAATTAGGGTTGCATTTGCGTGTGTGTGGAGGTAGGTCATTACCTCGTGATCTACTTTAAGGTATAGCAATGTTAAAGGGTTAAATGTGATAAACCAAACACGGTGGTATTTAAGTGAAAGAATACGATATATTGCAAAAGCTATCATTTCATGTGTGAAAACTTGTTCAAATTGATTTTTAAGTGATTAGTAGTTAACATGAACATGTTTAAGCATTATGTAATTAGTGATAAGTGAGATTTGATAGAAAACCGAATCGGAAATCGGTTTGTTCCGATTTCCGTCGGGTTTGAAAAGTCGTATTTTAATGGAAGAAAAGAAAGGTAGAAAAGAGGGACTTATGGGTTTGGACAACGCTAGAGAGTGAGAGGAAAGTAGTGGGTTTGCCGGTGCGTCGAAACGTCGTGAAGAGGTCCTAGTACGATCGGCGGGATTTTGCCGTCGATTTTGTCAGCGCTTCGCCTTTCGCTCGTTTTCTCACGTACCAAGTTCTCTTGGAATTTTGAGAGAGTGGACTTAGGAAAAGTGATGAGAGGGTAGAGGGTATGGGGGGTTTATATAGGGTTAGGCTAGGGTTAGGGTTTTTAATAAAAAAAAATATAAAAATATATAAAAATTCATTAAAACTCATTAAATCTAGGATTAAAAGGGATTTATTAGCCAAATGATAACCGATCTAAGCATAATAAGTGTGCAGGAGGGTTGACCACTTCAAGACCCAACTTTTATCTGTTGGTGACTCGGCCGTCCGGCCAAGTCCGGCCAGCGGCGCCGGACCGAGTCGGCCGATTCGCCGGCCGGCGGCGCCGAGTCGGGCCGAGTCAGGGTTCCAATGGCCGAGAATTTTCCTGGGGTACAATTTGGTATATTTACGTTTTGTTGTCCAGTACATATTTTGTGAGTTATGGCCTTTTGACCGTTGACTTTCCAAAGAATTTAAAACAAAATAAATATAAAAATAATGTGGGGCATGGGATTTGAACTCTGGTGGCTTGGTTCAGCAGTGCAAGGTATTACCAATGAGCTACAAGCTCCTTCTTGTAATTATGGAGTGAAATAAATACTTAAAGAGATATCAGCCGCAATAAATACTCCAAGTATACATTGAATTTAAAACAATTCTTTGTACATTAAAAATGGAGTTGTTACAGTCTACCCTCCTTACAAAAAATTTCGTCCTCGAAATTTACAACTTTTATTTGAGGACTAGTTTACAAAGAGGTGTGGATATCCAGTACGCATTTCATCTTCCCTTTCCCAAGTGGACTCTCCTGGAGTGTCTTTCCTCCACATCACTCGAACCAAGTTAACTTCCTTGTTCCGAAGTGTCTTCACTTTCCTGTCCAGGATCTCCACGGGCTGTTATTCACAAGACAAGTCGGTCTGTATAGTGAGCTCGGAATGATCGAGAACATGGCTGGGGTCACTCACATACTTTCTGAGTTGGGATATGTAGAACACATTATGCACTCCTTCCAATGAGGGTGGAAGCGCTAAGCGGTATGCTACTTCACCGACTCGTTCGAGTATGTCGAACGGTCCAATGTATCTCGGACTCAACTTACCCCGTCTTCCAAATCGGATCACTCCGCGGTTCGGAGATATTTTCAGGAATACGTGATCTCCTGGTTGGAACTCCAAGTGTCGTCTCTTTGCATCAGCCCAGTGCTTCTGTCGATCTTGGGCTATGCGCATCCTTTCCCTGATAGTACGGACCACATCAACAGTCTCTACTATCATCTCCGGTCCAAGAAGTTCCCTATCTCCGACGTCGTCCCAACTTAATGGCGATCGACACTTCCTTCCATACAATGCTGCAAAAGGTGACATTCCTATGCTTGCTTGGTAGCTGTTGTTGTACGAAAACTCCACAAGATGTAGATGATCTTCCCACGATCCTTTGAAATCTAACATACATGCTCTGAGCATATCCTCCAAGATCTGAATAGTTCGTTCCGACTGACCATTTGTTTGTGGATTATAAGCCGTGCTGAAGTTCAGACTGTAAGTCCACGGTAGCGCCCCGGCCGTCTAACAGACGCCAAATACGGAACAAAAACTTTTTACAACTGGCGCTATCGCGTACTATAACCCGGATCTGCCATTAAAGCTAAACTAACAAATTACAAAGTGGGTAGAAATGTTATACCGAATGATCCGAGTCCTTCGGTCTTCAACCATCATCCCACGCTTTGTTGCGGATGCTCCGATCTCCTGAATCTCCAGTCTTCTAGTTCAGGTGGTACCACGTCGACGGATCTTTAAACGGGCTCCCGCCTCTGAACCGAGGCAACTCGATCATCAAGTTTGCTAAAAGAGACGACCGAGATGATGTAGAGAATGAGTAGAATATTTTGTCTCGTTACGTCCAAAGTCACGGACGAACGGTTAATGAAGTTGCCTTTTGAAACTGTGATGGAAATGAAATGAGGTATGAAATTTCCATACACCAAAACTATAATCTTTTCTTCCAAAATGAACAACCATGATTTTCCCTCAAGGGGCCGGCCACTAAATAGAGGAGGGGGTGAGTGTAGGAGCAAGGGGGGTGAGTTTAAGCAAAGCTTATCATGAAGAAAATATCTTAGCACAAACAAAACCCCATTAATGTAAATGGTGACTCATAATAACACCTCACCATTCAATTAATGCATAATGGTGACTCACTAATCTAGTCACCACAACATGAAGCTTCCACTCATGACTCACCACATGACTCACCCTCAAGAAGAAAAGATAAATCTGCATTTAACCGACTGTTAAATACGGCTGATAGAAAACTGGAAACTGGCAACTGCCAAAAGCGATCCTGAAACGAATTTCAGGATAACCCCGTATCAGTATAAACATACCCGCATTTGTATTACGACTGAATACAAATGCAACTGAGACAAAGATATTATATCTACACAGTATAATACTGGGATCCGGCTTAAACCAAAGCCTACCAGTATAATCTGCCCGAAAAATGACACGTGCGAAAACGCACGTGCCTTTTCCGAACCCTGCCATAAAACCATACGGGCTCTACAACGTTTCGCCCGAACTTGGGAAAGTGTCTGTGGGGGACTCTAATGACTCATCAACACACTGTCACTGGGTATAACCACTAGCACGTCAGAGGTACAAGCTGTACGTAACGGTTGCCTATGTATTGATTGGAAGGGAAGCTGATGAGCGAACTCATCCATAAACCCTACTGAGCCTAACAGTGACAATATACATACAGTCCGGTCCGTTCGTCTAAAGAGTATCACATATCGAGTCTAGGGGGTGGATAAAGTCAGACCCCTAATAACGCGATAAATCGTGTCGGCATGAAGCCCATCACCATCTAAGAAACTACTGATCCAAATCAGTAATTCTCCACTACCTCGGCCGAGAATTTCTAGTGATGGCCACCCGTGCACTGTGCGACATCAACCCCCAATACCGGGAGAGACGAATCCCCGACGATTCGTTCACTGCCTCCATGTGGCTCGGGACTGTACCCAAAAAATATCTGTTTGCACGGCTCCTTTGAGCCGTGGTAGGGTAGAAATCAAAACACAGTGGGAACTCACACGAGACAAATGACGATCCCAAGTCGACAAACTAACATGTACACATGTCACCTGGGAACTGCTATCTGACGATATGTATAATACCAACTAGCATATTCCCTGCGAGTCCTGTCCGGTGTACTCATAACCCAATGAGCACCTGTATACATCTTAGGTGATCCAACTGACACCAATGGCTTGTGAGACCGGCCATCGCCCCTCGTCGGGGTCTCGACTGTATACACTAGTCTACTCTGGAGTATCGATGCCCTGTCTCGAAACTCCCACGACTAGGGACACTTTTAAGGATGTGCTTATAGACCCCAGCTCCCATGTATATGATCGCCATCATACTGCTGGCAGTCAAGCAAGAATCCTATGGGCTCTATCATCATGCAATAGTGAACTGAAGCATGCATACGATGATAAAGACAAACCAGATAGCATACTATCATCTTGAGCAAGACTGTCATATCGGTATAGGTCCTCCCTCAATCATTGCAATCACGTGCCTGCGATCCAATAATTGACTTTGAGGGCACTATATCCAACACAGACTTGTTCCCAAGCTCGCTTGCAGACTCTGCCAAAATTGCGATCGGAACCTGGTGTCACGATCGGAGACAATGCAGACCGGTACTCCATGGAGTCTCACAATTTCCTGTATGAGTTCATGGGTATCAGAGATAGTACATTATGAAGAGTTTTAAATCTAAATTAGATTATTACCTCCATGTACTTCTTTACTAGTGTCTCAGTTGATTGGCCAACTCGAAATGGGATGCAGTGAGCCGACTTTATGAGTCGATCCACAATGACCCATATGGCATCGTTACCCTTTGTGCTGCGAGGAATAGCAGTCACAAAGTCCATCGTGATGTGTTGCCACTTCCATTCTGGGATTGGTAACGGTTGAAGTAATCCAGCAGTCCTGTGATGTTCAGCCTTTACTTGCTGACACACCAAGCATTTTGCGACGCTTCTGGCTACTTCACGCTTCATTCTATGCCACCAATAATTCTGACATAGATCTTTGTACATTTTGGTACCTCCAGGATGTTCTGAGTAGGGAGAGTTGTGAGCTTCTTTCATTAACTCTTCCCGAACAGGACCTTTTGGTACACACAATCTGCTGCCGTATCTCAAAGATCCGTCTTCATGGATGATGAAGTCTGTTCTGAATTCATTCTCCACTTGTTCTCTGATCTTTTGCAACTTAGCATCACTTGCTTGAGCTGCTTTGATCTGGTTGACAATGGTTGATTGAACTTGTAAATTCATCAAACTTGAAGCATTACCTGGCATGACTACTTCAATCTCCATCTGATGCAAGTCTTGTTGAAGCTTCCACTGAGCGGTGAGATTCATTGCTAATGGTTGGCGGCTAAGAGCATCAGGTACTACATTCACCTTCCCTGGGTGATATTGCAAGTTGATGTCAAAGTCCGCCATGAGTTCTAACCATCTTCTCTGCCGCATATTCAACTCTTTCTGAGTAAACACGTACTTCAGGCTCTTATGATCTGTGTAGATGTTCACTCGTTCACCAAGTAGATAATGACGCCAAATCTTAAGAGCAAAGATGACGGCTGCTAACTCCAGATCATGCGTCGGATAATTGCGCTCATGAATCTTCAGCTGTCTTGAAGCATAAGCCACAACCTTACCGTGCTGATGTAGAACACATCCTAATCCCTTACCGGATGCATCGCAATGCACTTCGAATCCTCCAGATTGATCCGGTATGACGAGAATAGGTGCTGATGTCAACTTTGACTTGAGTTCTACGAAAGCTTGTTCGCATGCTTCTGACCATACAAATTCTTCATCTTTACGTGTGAGCTTGGTCAGGGGCGTTGCTATCTTCGAAAAGCCTTCAATAAACCTTCTGTAATATCCAGCTAAACCCAAGAAACTTCGAATATCCTTCACTGACTTTGGTGTAGGCCATTCGCTAACTGCCGAAACTTTCACTGGATCTACAGAGATTCCTTCTCCTGATACGATATGTCCAAGAAAACCAACTTGATTTAGCCAAAACTCGCACTTGCTGTACTTGGCATAAAGCTGATGTTGTCGAAGAGTTTCCAGGACAATTCGTAGATGTTCTGCATGTTCTTTCCGACTCTTAGAATATACTAGGATGTCGTCGATGAAGATGACAACAAACCTGTCTAGATACTCCCGGAAAACTTGATTCATAAGGTTCATGAATATTGCGGGTGCATTGGTCACTCCAAATAGTATCACTAGAAATTCGTAATGTCCATAACGAGTTCTGAAAGTTGTTTTGTGAATATCAGCTTCCTTGACCTTTACTTGATGATAACCTGAATGAAGATCTAATTTAGAGAAAACACAAGATCCACTTAGCTGATCGAATAAATCATTGATGCGCGGGAGTGGATACTTATTCTTTATAGTGACTTCGTTCAAGGCTCTGTAATCGATGCACATTCTGTATGAACCTTCCTTCTTCTTCATAAGTAGTACAGGTGATCCCCAACTTGAAGTGCTAGGACGAATCCATCCTTTCGCCAGTAATTCGTCCAACTGTGTTCGGACTTCCTTCAAACCTTCCGGACTTAAACGATAGGGTGCTTTGATCACCGGTTGTGCTCCTGGTACTAAATCAATACTGAATTCAAGAGCTCGATTGGGAGGCAAACCAGATATATCGTCAGGAAATACATTGTCGAACTCTCGAACCATATCTGGTCTTGATTCTTCCTCTACTTGAGCTGCTGCAACTACTGCTTCTCTTGGCTTCGCTTTGTAGGTACTTGGCTCCAGTGTACGGTCTCCGCTTTTGAAAAAGAAGACCGGATGGTCTGGGATCTCGAATACTACCCTCCTTTGACGACAGTCGATGGTAGCATAAAAAGTTCCAAGCCAATCCATTCCTAGAACCACATCGAAGTTCGGTATGTCCAGTACTTTGAAGTCAGCATAAAACTCTCGACTGCAGACGACGACTGGACACAAGCTGTATCCCATAGTTGCCTTTAGAACGCCATTTCCTGAACTGACATTCCAGCTGGATACAAGCGGTGAGACTGGAATCGCATGGGTTCGGACAAACCTTTGCGACATAAAGCAGTGTGATGCTCCAGTATCAAACAGTGCAAGTGCAGGGATTGAGGATACTAAGATTGTACCTAAGGTATGTGGGATTTGTTTTAGGTATAGAAAATATATAACTAAGTAGCAGGATAGAAAAGCAAAGTTTGAAAAGAAAAGTTTGCCAGTGATGACTTGGCCAGTGGCCTCAGCTTCTTCCACAGACATCGTGAAAGCCTGGCGCCTTAGTACATTCCTCCTGGCCTGAAGAGCATTCCTCGGAACGTTCCTTTGAGCTTGATGGAACTGACGATGAGGTGGTGCAGCTTGTGGTCCTCTGGGTGGTGCAGGTAGTGCAAGTCTGGGAGTAGGTGCCTGAAGAGCTGGTCGCTGCAGATAAGTAATTGCTGGCCTGGTTGCAGTAACTGGGTTCTGTCTTTGGGGACAAGACCCAATATCATGAGTAGTTGAGCCGCAGACTAAGCAAAGGCGGTTGGCTCGACGGCAGTCCTTCATTATATGTCCAGTTCTCTTGCAGTAGGTGCAAAAGGCTGGGCTGAGATGATGGGTTGGTACTCCGGGTCGCCTTTGCACGAAAGGTGGCCTGGACGAGGCTCCATCTGCCATCTGGTTGGCAGGGCGTTTGACTCCTGCAGACTGAGGTCTGCCCCTTGTTTTTATCACTGCCTCATAACTGCGGGCAGCTTCCAGAGCATCCTCATGAGTCAAAAATTTTCCCGTGGCTAGAGCAGCCTGAATCTTCGTGTCCAGTCCTTGTTGAAAGCGACGGGCTCTGATCTCGTCCGTCAGTATCAAGTGTGCCGCGAATCTGTTTAAGGATTGTGTTAGCTGTGTAGTATGTGACATTTAAAAATTGAACTATTGTGACATATCTTACCGGCTTAACATGGTGAATTCAGCGTCGTATTCATCTACTGATTTGTCCCATATTGAACCCTGTTGTAGATGAATGAACTGCTGCTCCATTGCAAACCTGGCAGTCACAGGGAAGTATTTCGCGTCGAACTTCTCGCGAAAAGTTTTCCATTCAATCGGCTGTACCAGACGGCTTTCTTCCGCCTTCCACCAGTTGCGAGCATTATCCGTGAGTTGTAGTTTCGCCACACGGACCCAAGCGATGTCTGGCACTTGAGCTGCTGCCAGATCGTCTTCGATGCTTTGTGCCAATTCTTCAGCTTCAAGAGGGCTTCCTTTACCAGAGGACTGTTTGGGGTGCAAAGCCCTGAATTGCTTTACCCCTGGTGCGTCGGTCTCAGGACGGTTCAGGAGTTGTTGCTGTCCCTCGAGAAGGCTGCAAATCGCCTCAAGTAGCACTGTTTGCTCGGTGGGTGGTGCAGGAACAGCTGGTGCAAGAGGTAGTGCTGGAGGTGTATTGTTGACGTTGGTGCTGGTGTTGTTCGGGGAATCCATGACCTTGAAGAAAAATTTGGGTTTGGACAGATTCAAATACATGAAATGATAAGATTCAAGGAATAGAAATTTGTAAGATTCAAGAAACATGAATTGTAAGGAATGTTTTAGTTGCTGGTTCTTGTGTTATATTGCTTAGGTTGTTCACGCAGACCAGAACTGCATGATAGGGATTCATACAGCTCAGACCTGCATGGGCCACCAACAAAACATATCATGCCCCGCTTCCCGGTGTACGGCGAAGAGGACGCGACGAGGTCCGCTACGTATATACTTAGAAATACATACGCTAAGCGTATCTAAGCAATATAAAAGTAAATCACAAGAGACAAGAGATATAGAAATGACAGCAACTTTATTAATAACATTCTTTTGTACAATGCATGAAAAGTAAATACAACTGAAATGAAAAGCGATGCCTAAACAGTGGCATAACAGGAAATGAAAATACTGAATAGAACAAGGTACAATGTCTAGAGCTCGGGGTCTTCGTGAAACTGCTCCAAGTCTTCACCGGTGGGCTCGATCTCTGCTGGGTCCAAAGCACCTGACGACATTCAAAGAAGAAAGAAATAGAATGTCGTCAGCGAACAGGTCGCTCGGTAAGTCCCAAAGATAAAGAAGAATTAGAAAAGACAGAATAAGAGTATCTTCTAAAGAAGTTGTATAATATTGTAGAATATTGTGTCAACGTTATTGTTTGTAGCTTGGTACAGAAGGATGCCAGTGTATACGAGACGGGGTCTCTATATGCTAGAGACCAGGGCAAATGAAATGTATAAGGAACCGTTAAACCACGGTTGTAATACCCAGCCCTTTTGTACGTTTATACCATATTTCCTTTTCACATATAAAACTTTATTTATAACTATTCACTATTCTAAATTTTTTTCCAATCTATTTTAGTCCTCCACTCCCCTATTTTATTTCCCAGCCGGTCTCTTCATTTTTCTTTACTTATTATTCCTATTCCGGCCAAACCCATCTATTAAATTTAAGTTTTCCTATCATTCTTAAAACCCCAGCCGAATTGGAAATCCCATTTTGAAATTTAGAACTTAAATTCTTTTCCTCAACCCGTTTCAATTACCAAGCCCGGCCTCACTCTCTTATCCTCACAATTCTTTTAATTTCAAAAATCAAATCCTAAAACCGATCAAATTTCCCTCAACAATTTGTTCTTTTCCTCAGCCCATTGGTTTAAATAAAAATCCTTAACTTTTCTACACAAGCCCAACAGCTCACTAATAATTATTGTATTTTTTTTACATCAGCCCCGCCCCATCAGCTTCCCGGCCCAATCACTTTTTCCCCAATGAATTTTCTTCACCTGGAGCCGGCCCGTTCCCTCAGCAGCCCACGATTTATATATTTAGGGAATTATTTTTTTGTGTGCCGGCCCGTTCTATTTCAGCCCAGCCCGCCTCCTCGCTTACCCGACCCGACCCACAAACCCTTTCTCCTCCCCAACGGCTCACTTCTTTCCCGCGCACGTTTTCTCGCGACCACGTCGCCGCACTTCTCGCGCCGCCTCCTCCGCCTGCGCCCACGTCGCCTGGGCGTTATCCCCCACGAAGTGCAACCCCTCCTCGCCTCTCTACCCTTCCCTGTTTCCTTCCAGTCTCGCTCAACCCACACATCTCCCTTTTCCTCCCTCTCTCTCAAACCCACTAACCGCCTCCGGCCACCTCCTTCTCCCTCACTTCCAGCACCCCGAGCTCCCTCCTTCATTCCCCGACGAGATCCTGGCCGTGATCCCCACCGATCCCTACGATCAGCTTGACCTAGCTCGAAAGATCACCTCCATGGCGATCGCCTCTAGGGTTTCCAGTCTCGAATCCGAGGCTGCGAAGCTGAGGAAAAAGATCTCCGACAAGGATCAGACGATCGCTGAGCTCCAGGACCAAATCGCCGCCCTCGATCGGATGTTTCGAGATTCGGAGGCTCGGTTTAGGATCGCTCTCGAAGAGAATGCCAAATTGATGAAGGAGAGAGATATGTTGGCTATGGCTTCGAAGAAATTGGGGAAAGACCTCTCTAAGTTGGAGGCTTTCAAGAGGCAACTGATGCAGTCTCTTAGTGATGAAAAATCGTCTGCGAATTCAAGCAATCTGCAATCAATTGATAACACAACCTATGATCGGCCTATTGCCAGAACATCTTCTTGGAAAGAAGAGGAATCCATCACTCGCAGAGCATCAGATCTTGCAAGCATATCTACAGAAACCGGGGACCCAAATTTAGAGGGCAATAACAAATTTTCAATAACTCCATATATCACTCCACGGCTCACTCCTTCAGCAACACCAACGGCCTCATCAACTGTTGCTTCCCTTAAAGGATTATCTACTGCGGGATCTTCACCCAAGATGTGGTCCGGTTCTGCATCACCAACGAAATCTCGATTCGAAGGGAACTACTCTTCAATGTCATCGTGCATCAGCAACCCCAGCCACAACATCGCCTGACCACCAAGCTGCGAGCCGCCGCTGCCGAGACACGAGTCCGAGCCAAATCAAGTTGCCGTGCCGCGCGTGTGTCGCGCGTTCGTGACGACACAGTCACCGTGCATCCCCGGGACATCTCCAGGCAAGTTCTTACTTGCTTTCATGCTATTTTATATATGTTACAAATCAGCATCGTATATATATCCCATATTTGTCTTATGTTAAATACTGCAACACAACTGTTCGATGCTTGTTTCCTTAGGAAAATATTATCAAATTTGACGGAACAAGATAAATTACTTTGGCCCTGGTAGAGATGGTTAATAGGTGCGAATTTCATCAGAAAATATGACCGTTAACGACTAAAACAACTAACCCCAAGTTTGATCGTAAAACTGAAATTCTGTTGCACCTGAAAATAGTTAAATTCATCATAAATCATATACATATTAGAATGGTGCGTTCGAGGGCTCAAATCGAAGCCAACTCGACGAACTTTAACCCGATTCCAGTTTCCTGACATTTCTGTATTTAAACTGTGATGATAAATGGATCGGAGTGCGACTCTGGACTGCAGTCCAGAGCGACTCCAGTTATTGGTTGCTGTTCCGTATTGAGCATCACAGGTTATACTTAATTCTTAGGTTGCGGAACTCCGCTGCTTATTGTAGGTAACTCTGTTAGCTAGACAACACAATTAGTTTCATCCTGTTTCGTTATCATTTACTATTTAATCTGTAATTTAGAAGATCGGGACACATAACAGTCCCAGCAGAATCAGAATTGACATGTTGATATTAAACAGATTATAACTCCTAACGTACAGACGCGATTGAAGATCCGTTTGTTGCGTTGAAAACTTTACTGAAAACCCTAGAATTCATCCAACTGTAGCATCGCTAAATTATGATCCCAACTGGGGTTAAAATGCGTTGCGAAACGGACTCCTGATTCTGAAATTGGATTTCCAGCCGTGAGCGCTTAAAATGAAACAGTTATAACTAATGATCCTGAAATCCGATTGGCTTGAAACAAAATTCTATGGATAGCTAACTGAACATATTAATTACTACCTGTTTATCATTTCACTTAATTATATACGTATGTTTCATGATAAATCGTGCAAGTGAAAGAATGCTGTTCCATAACATCCTCATCATGTTTATATACTTGTTCACGCATCATATCATACCTATATCATCGTATTGATAACCTAGTGACATCGTGCATTTACCCAGTGTTAGATTTTAGCGTTGATTGTGGCAAGTACGTCAGTGTTCGTGTATTCGTGATTAAGTGAAAGTGATACGTACTTGTGCACAATCAGTGACCATATTATTCTATTGCATTGTCGACGTCTGTGGGATGCGTGCACGTGTGACTAATAAGTGGAATGGGACACTTATGGAAGCGTTTGCACGGGTGTCACAGATAAGGCATCCGACACTGCCATTTATCTTAGGTATTAGTCGGGACGTGCTTGATGGAGGTCCTGCCTCCAGTTCTCGCGCAGACTTGTCACGGATCGATTAGTATTTAGATTGATGGTTAGTGTTTGATGTAGACTTCGGGGTGTGGGGTAGTTCAAGTGTGAATTCAACAGAATCTCGGGAGTCCCATGCCGGCTTATATTTAGGGAGTTATATGGAGATTTACAGGGTACGTGATATATACACCATGATACATTCGTTACATGTTGGGCCCGTGGTCCCTTGCCCTTGGGTCCTACCCTTGGGTGGAGGACACTCGCGAGTGGTTGACTCTCACACTTGGACTGACGATAGGCTTATTGACCTGTGCAGTGAGACTTAGAGACTGATAGGGTTACTGTCATTTACATTCCTTCTATACCGTGTTGACATTCGTGACATATTGTTATACTGCTTTACTTTTCCGCTGCATTGATTACTGCACATTCATTTTCATGCTGTCATTGATTTTACGGTTATTCATATCCTTTACCACTGTTAGAACTGTTACTTGATTATATACATTATATTGCTATTGTGTCGCTCTGACGACCTGAGTATGCATGCTCAGTGTGAGGAGAAGATTTTTCCCTGGATCGGAACTAGACGTGCATCGCAGACTTCTCGACTTGCTATTCCGAGTTACTTTCGTTTGTTCCACTTCAGGTCAGTTTATATCATTTTATCTTTCAGTTACTGCATTTCTCATTACCTGCGCATCGTTTACTGTTTACCATGATAAACTAGAAGCCGAAGTGTGACTACGGCAGGACATTTCCTTGACCGTAGGAGCATGGCTGGCCTTGTCTACCCTTCGTATCCCGTATTTTGGGAAGCGGGGCGTGACAACGGTACAACAGCAACGGAATATAGGTTAGGTGTCTTAATCTGACCACCTCGTGCCACCTTTAACACCTTCCGTACCAATATACCCCTTAAACCCCGTAGTGTTTTGATAGTATTGTTGTATTGTATTGTGTAAGTTGGGTGACTGACCAAAACCCTGATATCAGTAAACAGATTGTAACTGCATAATCAGGTAAATGGTATAACGGGATAATGGATGTATATCCATAGTTTGATTCAGTCAAGTTGTATAGATTGTTAACTGGATTCTGGGATTCATGTGTTCATATTGAGTTGGAATATTAAAGAATATAGATTGACTTGAATCATATTCAAGTCAGAAATAATCAGACTCAAACCCGAGTCAGACTAAAAGAAATGTAAGTCTAAGTTCTATATTTGTTAGGGTCTTTATTGTAATTTATAAAACTTGAGGGGGTTTTATGTAAAAATACTTTTGTATAGTTTTCAAGATACACCTCAAGTATTTATTATTCGTCTTTATAGTTATAATGAGTGTGATTTTATTTTGTTTTATTTCTAGTGAAAATATCCTAATTACATAAATAAAGGTATTAATTTGTAATATTGATTTAATTGAAATTCATGGTATTTTAATGTAACTTTTAATCTTGTAATTTTTAGAAAAAGGTGGAAACTTTATCTTATAATAAAATAGGTGTTCAAATGATAAATATGCATATGTTTATACAAGAATAATTTTTAATAAATATTTTATTTTCCAAAAATCCCATTTTTCTTAAATGTCGTATTTTAAACCTTTCGAGACCGAATGCTCCTTGTGGAGGTCTGAATCTCGCACTACTAAGCCCGAGGGTGCACGATAAACCGTACTATCCCTAACGAGTTCCCCAAAGGTGGGTTGTAGTGGCGCTTTGCAAAGATTTGATAAATACTAATCATTTAGAAAACGGTTTTATAAAGATAAGGTATTTATTTGTAAAAGGGTGTAAATTTCCGTATTTTAGATTCTAGGGTTTCCTAAACCAACTAGTCTATTTCTAAATGGTCTAAACGACAAGTTATTAGAAGCCTCAAATCGCCTCTTCACCGCCAATTGCGGCCAGGTAAGTGCCAGGTGAGTGGGAGGCTCTCCACTATAAGTAGTGGCCCTAATTAAGTAACCACTCGTCTTAGACACACTTGTCTAGACACCACAAAGTCAGGTTTAGATAAACGATAGATGTCCACGACATGTCGTATTTTCCTATTAAAAGATATTGTTTTTAAAAAAAATATCAACCTAAAACTTTTAGAAAAGGTTTTATAAAGAAAATGGTATTTAAATGTAAAATCTTGTATTATCGTATTCTAAGTTTTGATGATATCAATTAGGGTTGCATTTGCGTGTGTGTGGAGGTAGGTCATTAGCTCGTGATCTACTTTAAGGTATAGCAATGTTAAAGGGTTAAATGTGATTAACCAAACATGGTGGTATTTAAGTGAAAGAATACGATATATTGCAAAAGCTATCATTTCATGTGTGAAAACTTGTTCAAATTGATTTTTAAGTGATTAGTAATCAACATGAAGATATTTAAGCATTATGGAATTAGTGATAAGTGAGATTTGATAGAAAACCGAATCGTAAATCGGTTTGTTCCGATTTCCGTCGGGTTTGAAAAGTCGTATTTTAATGGAAGAAAAGAAAGGTAGAAAAGAGGGGCTTACGGATTTGGACAACGCTAGAGTGTGAGAGGAAAGTAGTGGGTTTGCCGGTGCGTCGAAACGTCGTGAAGAGGTCCTAGTACGATCGCCGGGATTTCGCCGTCGATTTCGTCAGCGCTTCGCCTTTCGCTCGTTTTCTCACGTACCAAGTTCTCTTGGAATTTTGAGAGAGTGGACTTAGGAAAAGTGATGAGAGGGTAGTGGGTATGGGGGGTTTATATAGGGTTAGGCTAGGGTTAGGGTTTTTAATAAAAAAAATATAAAAATATATAAAAATTCATTAAAACTCATTAAACCTAGAATTAAAAGGGATTTATTGGCCAAATGATAACCGATCCAAGCATAATAAGTGTGCAGGAGGGTTGACCACTTTAAGACTCAACTTTTATCTGTTGGTGACTCGGTCGTCCGGCCAAGTCCGGCCGGCGGCGCCGGACCGAGTCGGCCGATTCGCCGGCCGGCGGCGCCGAGTCGGGCCGAGTCAGGGTTCCAATGGCCGGGGATTTTCCTGGGATACAATTTGCTATATTTAATTTTTGTTGTCCAGTACATATTTTGTGAGTTATGGCCTTTTGACCGTTGACTTTCCAAAGAATTTAAAACAAAATAAATATAAAAATAATGTGGGGCATGGGATTTGAACTCTGGTGGCTTGGTTCAGCAGTGCAAGGTATTACCAATGAGCTACAAGCTCCTTCTTGTAATTATGGAGTGAAATAAATACTTAAAGAGATATCAGCCGCAATAAATACTCCAAGTATACATTGAATTTAAAACAATTCTTTGTACATTAAAAATGGAGTTGTTACACACTGACCGAGGTGCCCCTGACAGAAGGGGACGAGGAAAAAACCGTCCAGGTCGGATCACTCCTGACAGAGACTCAGCGAGATGACCTGGTCAAATCCCTCATAAATAACTCCGACGTCTTCGTCTGGGCGCCTGCCGACATGCCTAGGATTGACCCCAAAATCATCTCCCACAAGCTCTGGGTTGATCCTGCGGCCCGACCCGTCAGACAGAAGAAGCGAAGCTTCGCCCCGGTCAAACAGAAGGCTATCGAAGAGGAGGTTGATCGACTTCTCGCCGCCAACTTCATCAGGAATGTACCCTACTCGGAGTGGCTGGCGAACACAGTTCTGGTCAAGAAGTCAAGCGGGAAGTGGCGTATGTGCGTCGACTTCACCGACCTCAATAAGGCCTGCCCCAAGGACAACTATCCACTCTCTCGGATAGATCAGCTCATCGACAGCTCGGCCGGCCACGAGCTGTTGAGCTTCATGGATGCTTTCTCCGGCTACAACCAATTCCGTATGAATCCGGAAGATGAAGATCTCACCGCGTTCACAACGGACCAGGGGGTATATTACTACAAGGTGATGCCCTTTGGCATCAAGAACGCCGGGGCCACGTACCAACAGTTGGTCAATCGCATGTTCAAGCTATAGATCGGCAGGAATATGGAGGCCTACATTGACGACATGCTAGTCAAATCTGTATTATTGGCCGACCATGCCAAGGATCTGGGCAAGGCCTTCGAAGTGCTCCGCAAGTTCAAGATGAAGCTAAACCCCGCCAAATGCGCATTCGGAGTCACCGGGGGAAAGTTCCTCGGTTTCATGGCCACTCACCGTGGAATCGAAGCTAACTCAGAGAAAATTGACGCTATCCTCAACATGGCCGCACCTAAGACCAACGTCGAGATCATGCGACTCACGGGACGAGTCACCGCTCTGAGCCGTTTCATGTCCAGGTCAGGGGAGAAATGCCTCCCATTCTTTAAGGCTCTGAGGAAGATCCCGAGGTTCGAGTGGTCGGAGGAATGCCAAGCCGCCTTCGAGCAATTGAAGAAGCACCTCGCAACGCCACCGCTGCTCACCCGACTAGTTGAAAGAGACGAGCTGTCGCTGTATCTGGCGGTATCCGACCAAGTATCAGGCTCGGTGCTCGTCCGGGAGGTCGGTAGAGCGCAGAAACCGGTGTACTATGTGAGCCACGTATTTAAGGACGCAGAAACGAGATATCCAGCCATTGAGAAGATTGTCTTGGACCTCGTGGTGGCCTCAAGAAAGCTACGGCACTACTTCCAAGCATGCACCATCATCGTCCTCACCGAGCGTCCATTGGGGGTTATCCTTGCATCACCAGAGTCCTCGGGCCGCTTAGAAAAGTGGAGGTGGGAACTATCTCAGTTTGACATAAAATATCGCCCGAGGCAGGCCATCAATGCGCAGGCCCTGGCCGATTTCATCGTCGAATGCACCATCCCTAGCAAGAAACCGGAGTCCACGCCGCCCCTCGCAACTCAGTATCCCATCGCGGAGAGGCCTGGCTCGGTTTCTGAGTGGGTCATCTACGTCGACGGGTTTTCAACCGAGGAAGGCTGTGGTGTCGGGCTCATTATCCGGGGCCCGAACGAAGCGGAAATGGAGTACTCTCTGAAGCTTGTTTCAAAGCCTCAAACAACGCGGCAGAGCACGAGGCCCTCCTGGCCGGACTGCATATGGCCGCCGGGCTGGGACTGAAGATAATTCGAATCCGCGACGATTCGGCCCTTGTCGTCGGTCAAGTGACCGACCGCTTTGAAGCTCGGGAGCCTCTGATGATGAGGTACCTAGACGAGGTGAGGAAACTCCGGAGGAACTTTGACGAAGTCCAAGTAGAACAAATACCCAGGCAGCTTAATACTCAAGCTGACACCCTGAGCAAGCTGGCTTCGTCATACTCGGCCAACAATAAGCGGTCTATCCTCTTCGAAACCTTGCCTCAGCCTAGCGTGGAAGACGGAGCGACAACACTCCACGTATATGCGGCGCAGGAAGGCGACCAAGACTGGAGGAAGCCCTTCGTGGAATTTCTGAAGGATGGTACGCTCCCAGGAGATCGGGGAGCCGCCCGCCATCTCCGGGCCAAAGCCCGCCACTTCATCTGGAGCAATGGGAACATCTACAAGAAGTCCTTCACTCAGCCCCTGCTCCGGTGCATTGAACCCCACGAAGCCGACTACGTCCTTCGGGAAATCCATGAGGGGGTTGACGGTGAGCACCAAGGGGCCCGAACCTTGATCCAAAAGGCGTTGCTCCAGGGGTACTACCGGCCCACTATTCATGAGGACGCCCAGAAGCTAGTCAGGAGATGTAAGAGTTGCCAGCTCCACGGCAGCATCCCTCGCCTCCCCGCTACCGAGTTGACCGCCCTAACATCCTCATGGTCGTTCTCCCAGTAGGGATTGGACATGATCGGCCAGTTCCCTACCGGTACAGGCGGGCACAAATACGTCCTTGTCGCAGTAGACTACTTCACCAAGTGGATCGAGACCGTCCCCATCAGGAAACCGGACGCCGCTACGACCATCAAGTTCCTACAAAACAATTTGATACTCCGGTTTGGCATCCCGAGATGTATCATCACCGATCACGGGACGAACTTCGAGAACGAGAAAGTGAAGGACTTCTGCAAAGAATACCATATCCTCATGAAGTGCGCCGCGGGCGCGCATCCCCAATGCAACGGGCAGGCCGAAGTCGCTAACCGAGACGTCCTCCAAGGTCTTCGGACCCGCCTAGAAGGGCGACAAGGCAGTTGAGTCGAAGAACTGCCCCGGGTCTTATGGGCCCTGCGCACGTCAAAGAAGACCCCCACCGGGGAAACCCCCTTCAGCCTCTGTTACGGGACCGAGGCAATGGTCCCAGCGGAGATCGGGCTATCCAGTCATCGGGTTGAGCACTTCGATGATGATGCGAACACTTCGGCGCTACGGACCAACCTGGACATCTTGTTGGAGAAGAGAGACCGGGCTCAGATCAGGGCTGCCGCTTACCAACAACAAACGGCCCGATACTACAACGCTCGGGCCAAGCACCGCTCCTTCCAGACCGGGGATTTGGTCCTACGGCGAATCGAGTTCGTTGATCAAGGCAGGCTTCACAAGTTCTCCCCAAAGTGGGATGGTCCCTTCCTCATCTCTGAGGCGCTCCACGGCGGAGCCTACCACCTACAAGACGCAGACGGACGCAAGCTCCCGCGGCCTTACAACGCCGAGAAGCTCAAGTTATACCAATGAAGCCAAGGCCAACAAGTGTGTACCCCTCCTTTCGCAAAGATGATGTAAATGTTTTCTAAAAATCCTGTCCATTCGAATAAAGAAATGTCGGAACACCTCGAATAGAGTTCTGTTTTTGCAAGACAAAGCCCTCACCAAGAGGCGACCGCGCAGCTTCACTGCCCGGTTATCCTTAGTGGGCTTCCTACAGCCCCTCCAACGCTAAGGATCAAAGTCCTCCGTAGAGGCAGCCGAGCGGCTACCCTGCTCGGCTATCCCTGGCCGGTAGCTTCCCTACTCGCAACGCCAGGGATCGTAGCCCTCGCCAAGAGGCAGCCGCGCAGCTTCCCTGTCCGGATATCCTTAGCAGGCCTCCTACGGCCCCTCCAACGCTAAGGGTCCAAGCCCTCTTTAGAGGCAGCTCAGCAGCTACCCTGCTCGGCTATCCCCGGCTGGTAGCTTCCTACCATGACTGACAGGGATCAAAAGCCCTCCCAGAGGCAGTCGAGCCCGAGGGTCCCTCGCTCGGCTATCCTTCAGGACAAAAGCCCTCGCCAAAAAGCACCGAAGGGTAACCCCGCCCGGCCAAGGGTCCTTGGTAGGCTTTTTACAGCCCCTCCCATGTTAAGGACCAAAGTTGTAACAACCGAGTTCATTTATACCAATTCCAGTTCCGTAGTTATTATATCTGTAGTATTTTATTGATTTATCGTGTTTGGGTGCGGATGGTATTTTACATTTTACATTGCATTCGACTCGATCCGCTTGCTTGAGCTTGTTGATTCATATTTATAGATTACCTTGACTTGTTACATAGACACGTGCATCTCATGTATACTGCACACTGGCATTTTATCTGGCATTGCATCTTTTATCATATAACATTTTAGGTAATGTAAAATAATTTAAAATTGCATTTCATAGCCTGCATGATACCCCTAACCCCGTGGTAGCGTCCGCGCATCTTGTTCTCGTCCCGTTCAGTGAAACGGACGTGTTTGGATGGCTACGCGCACGTACGTTCATCCGTTCTTGGGGGTATGCATTTTCATTAACTGAGCATTCATTTTGAAATTTGGTCATCGCATATATTTTTCGTATTTTAAATCTGAATTTTCAGACCTGACCCGGGTGTGTTTTGGAGTAAGTTTATATTTGCCAAAATCTCAAAACGTACTAATATTATATTAATATATTTCTAAACTATAATTATATATATATACTATCATATATTAATCGTTATATTTTAAACAGAATATATTTTTATAACCAACTGTCTCTTTCTCTTTCTCTCTCTCTCACAGAATTCCCTCTCCCTCTCTCTCTCCTCTCGATCTTTTTCTCTCTCTCTATTTCTCTCTCTCTCACTTTCTCTCTCTCCTCTCTCTCCGCAGTATATAATATATATATATATATATATTATATTATAATTAATTTTTTTTTTCACAAAACCTTTCACTGTTTTCCCCACGTCCCTTATCTTCTTCATTTTATTTTCTTTTCTCCCGCGTGCTCTCTTCGTCCTCATGGCCGCGTGAACCCACGCCGGCGCTCGCTCGCGCCCGTCGCCACCACCGTCTCCACCGTCACCTCCATCTCTTCGACCTCACTTCCTCTCCTTCCCCACAAACCCACGACAACTATAACCCGACGAACCCACCAAGAACCCATCTCCTCCTTCATCTGCACCCCACCGCCGGCGACCCCCACTTCGTCATCGCCTCTGACCTCACGTCCATCCTCTCTCCTCACAACATCACTGTTCCCCTCCGAAAGACGGTGCGACGGACATCTGGCCTGAAATTCGGGGCAGATATTAATTGGTGCTATCCGTCCACCTCTCCGAAGATGCCAAGTTGATTTATGGCACCGTGTATCGGAGGTTTAAACGGATGCGGCCGATGTAGCAGACTTCGTCAGATTCCCCCTCGTTTGAGGGGTTTTTGATTGTGGGGACGCTCTTCCCTGCAGGCGCAAGCCCCTGCAGTTAATTACGCTACCGCATCGCGGTAACAACTTTCTCCTTCTCCAGCTGGTCACTTCGTGTCGTGGGTGTTTGTTTTGTTTGTGGTTGCCCGTGGATTGTATACGGAGACTAATTTATGTCGTCGCCCGTAGGACGTGGATTAGTCCAAATCCGTATTTTCTTAGATTTGGGTTTGGGGTTTTGGTTTGAGGATACGTTAGCCATATTTGAGGCTAAGATCAACTCAAACGTTTTTTAAGGATACGTTAGTCCAATTTGAGACTAAGATCAGCTTAACGGGATCGTTTAGATCCGACAAAAGAGCATTTGGGGCTCTATTGTTCCAGTTTAAGGACATAGTGGTCTATTGAATGTATGGCCGTCGGGACCCGTCACCTCTCTGACGACGTTGAAGGATTACAACGACAGATATCAGAGGAGTTCAGAGATGTACCCTTGAACCAATGTTGGTTGGGAGACCTGTAGTCCAATTTGGGACTAAAGTCTGTTTGAGAGTTTAAGGATACGTTAGCCGTATTTGAGGCTAAGATCAACTTAAACGTTTGTTAAGGATAAGTTAGTCCAGTTTGAGACTAAGATCAACTTAACGGGATCGTTTAGATCCGACAAAAGAGCGTTTGGGCTCTATTGTTCCAGTTTAGGGACATGGTGGTCCATTGCCAGTTTAAGGACATGGTGGTCCATTGCCAGTTTAGGGACATGGTGGTCCATCTCCAGTTTAGGGATATAGTGGTCCATCTCCAGTTTAAGGACATGGTGGTCCATCTCTCCCGTTTTGGGGACAAATGTTAGTTTAAGGACGCATCAGTCCATGAGAGGGGGTTAACTTTGTCGATTCGGGTTCGATCGGAGTTTTAACTTCGTAAACACGTCGCCTAATGCTCTAGCTAGGCTCTGATACCACTGTAGGGTTCCTAGACACACTTGTGAAGGTTCATAAAGTATCAAACATGCCCGAATAAAATTTTACATGTGCCGAACAACCCAAAGACGGGATCTTTGCTAGATTATTAGGGTTTAGCATGCAAGATAACATCTTTAAAGCTAAGTGTGAGGGATTACAACCTTTGTAGTCCGCTCCTTCGCTTCACAAGCTCCGAGTAGAAGTCCCTTTGCCGCAATCCACGATCTCGCGGACTCAAGAGAGGCTCCACGACTCGAACGATCTATGCTAGCTTGAAGTGTTCCGGTTCTCCGATGATCCACGTCGAAGTTGCTATAACCCAAGCTTTCTCACTCTAAAGAGATGAACACCCTAATCTAATGGGCTAGATTAGATGAGGATGATGGAGTAGTATTTATACTATCTTTTTAATTCACTTTCTCACAATAAATCATCACATATGGAATTTCTAGTGAGCTCTCTCTTTCAAAAACCAAAGAGAGAAGAAGATGAAGAATGAAAGAATAATCCTTTTGTGATGAATAGTAGTCAAGTGTATATGATTGATTATACAACCATGGTCAAGGATGATAGGATAAAACTTGTAGAGAATAAACTAGAGTTAGGGTTTGGTTAGGTTAAGGATAAGTATCAACCATAATATCTTAACCAAGACAAAATAGAATCCTTCTAGAATGAACTTGAAAGAGTTAACCCTAATCAAACCCTAATCCATTTTTATCATCCTTAAACATGTTTTATAATAAATCATATCATGTCACAATAATATATATCACATATATATTATATATTTGCAACAAAAGAAAATAATACAATTAACATATATCGTATATATATCAATGTATTAATCCGGTGAGAAAATGAAATAATAAAGCGAGCCAATATTAGATAATGTAATACAATATATCATATATATCATTATACATTAAATCATCAAATCAACACTTGATCTAACGATCCGGCTATATCGAATATAACCGACTAATATATCATGTACCGATTCATCGAATCAACATTTATTCGATGTCCCGATTCATATCTAAATATCGCGAGAATATAATACGGTATCTCATATCGCATTATCCTCGGTCCTGCACATATCACATATGTGCCTCTACTCCGTTTTGCCTGAGCCAAGAAACCTCTGTGTAGGACTCTAAAGAATCGTCAATACGCCGATAGCAGGTGATGATCATATCAAACACCCACAAGCTGCAAGCGGTCAGCTAAACGTAACAGCCACCCAGGTATTGAGCGATCAGAAGATCAACAAGCTAGCCTGTCCGTTCTCCTGTGAATCCAATCAGTAACACTCCCGTACAGTCCGGTCTGTTCGTCTGATATGTCGCATATCAAGTCTAGGGGTGGTAAACGTCAGACCCCAGTAACGGATAAGTCGTGTCGATGTGTGGCTCATAACGGGTCGAGAAACTACTAGTAACACTTACCAGTAAATCTCTATATCAGCCGTGGCCAGGGACTTCCAGTAATAGCCAATCGAACACAGCACAACATCAACTCGCTATACCGGGAGAGACGAATCCCCTCCTATCGCTCATTGCCTCCATGTGATTCGGGACTGTACCCAAAAGCCACCGTTTTGCACGCCCTCTTGGACGTGGTAAGGTGGAAATCAAAGCACAGTGGGAATCACACAAGACTCTATGACGATCTCGGGTCTACAGACTACCCTGTACCAGTGTCACCGGAGAACTGCCATCTGACGTGTGGTATATCACCATCTGGGAGTTCTCGGCGAGTCCGTCCAGTGTACCCAGTCTCCACTGAGCACCCGTACACCATCTCTGATGTCAAACACCGATGGATATATGATCATCCATCGCCCATCATATGGGTCAAGATGCGTATATGCTAGTCTACTCTGGTGTATCGATGCCCTGTCTCGATATACCCTCGACTAGGAACAGTTATAGGATGTACCCATCGACTACCGTGGCCCCACTAGTATAATCTCATCATAGTCCCAGTAGTCGAGTACAGATCCTAAGGGCTTTATCAACATGTGAGAGAAAAACAGTAAACCAGTACAAGTCAACATGCTAAGATAAAGTGAAACCAAATAGCATACTATCATGACGAGCAAGAAAGTCATCTCTATATATATCCAAGCATCCATTATAATATACATCATATGTACAACAATGGCCTCTAGGGCATATACATAACTAACAATCTCCCACTTGCACTAAGGCCAGCTGCTGTAGTATCTCATACTTAGCATCCCGAATAATCTCTCAAACTGTATCTGGGGAATAGCCTTCTTGAGTGGATCCGCAGTGTTGTCCTTCGTATCTACTCTCCTGACCTCGATCTCCCGGCGATCAACTATCTCCCTGATCAGGTGATACCGTCTCAAAATATATCTGGACTTTTGATGGGATCTGGGTTCCTTGGCCAAAGCCACAGCTCCATTGTTATCGCAATATAGAGGTATTGGATGTTCAATGGATGGAACCACACCAAGTTTAGTAATGAACTTCTTCATCCAGACAGCCTCTTTGGCAGCATCGTTGGCAGCGATGTATTCAGCCTCCATCGTCGAGTCTGCAACGGTATCCTGTTTGGAACTCTTCCAACATACCGCCCCTCCATTGAGGGTAAAGACAAATCCCGAGTGCGACTTAGAGTCGTCCTTATCACTTTGGAAGCTGGAATCGGTAAAGGACTCCACCCGGAGTTCTCCGTTACCATACACCAAGAACGTGTCTCTAGTCCTTCGCAAGTACTTGAGAAGGTTCTTCACAGCTGTCCAGTGACTCTCTCCAGGATCTGCTTGATACCGACTCACTACACTTAGTGAGTATGCTACATCGGGTCTGGTACATAGTATCGCATACATGATAGAGCCTACTGCCGAAGCATAGGGTATCCCTTGCATGCGAGCTCTCTCCAAATCAGTCTTAGGAGACATCTCTTTGGAGAGAGTGAGTCCAGAGATCATGGGTTGGTTCCCACGCTTGGATTCTTCCATACTAAACCTCTTTAGTATGGTGTCAATGTACCTGGATTGGGACAATCCCAATATCCGCTTGGATCTATCTCTATAGATCCTTATCCCCAATATGCATGAGGTATCACCTAGATTTTTCATTGAGAATTTTTGTGATAAGAAGAGCTTGACTGATTGTAGCATAGGAATATCATTTCCTATCAAGAGTATGTCATCCACGTACAATACGAGGAAGACAACCTTACTCTCTGCTACCTTCTTATAGATACAAGGTTCATCTATGTTTTTGATGAAGTCAAACTCTTTGACTACTACATCAAAACAGATGTTCCAACTGCACGATACTTGCTTTAACCCATAAATGGATTTAAGCAGTTTGCACACCTTTCCACTGCTCCCACTATCTACGAAGCCCTCTGGCTGAGTTATGTACACGCACTCTTCTAAATCACCATTTAGAAAGGCGGTCTTAACATCCATTTGCCAGATTTCGTAGTCATGGTATGCAGCAATGGCAAGTAAGATCCGGATGGACTTAAGCATAGCCACTGGAGAAAAGGTTTCGTCATAATCCACACCTGGTCGTTGACGAAATCCCTTTGCTACAAGTCTAGCTTTGAAAGTCTCAATTTTTCCATCTACACCAAATTTCTTTTTAAAAATCCACTTGCTCCCAATGGGTTTTACCCCTTCAGGAGCATTTTCCAAAATCCATACTTTATTGGTGTACATGGATTCCATCTCAGATCGCATTGCATCCAGCCATTTCACAGAGTCACCACTCGTGATGGCCTGCTCTAAACTAGTCGGGTCATCATCTTCCATGATGCAATCCTCGCTTCCACCATCAATGAGAAAACCGTAGTATCTCTCAGGCGGATGAGAAACCCTGCTAGATCGGCGGAGAGGCTGGGGTTCGTCGGGAACTACTGAATCCTCTGGTTCTACCAAGTCTTCTGTTATAGTTTGTGTCGCTGGAACCTCTTCCAGTTCTACCTCAATGCCACTAATCTGTTTCATAAGAAAACCTTTTTCTAAGAAAGTGGCATGTCGAGAAACAAACACCTTTTGTTCCTCGGGGTGGTAGAAGATATACCCTTGTGAATTTTTGGGATATCCTACAAACTTACATAAGACAGATCTTGCCTCGAGTTTGTCCGGATTTTGTCTTTTGACATAGGCTGGACAACCCCATATCTTAACATACTTAAGAGATGGTCTCTTCCCTTTCCATATCTCATATGGAGTGATAGGCACTGATTTGGTAGGAACCATATTCAATAGGTGTATGGCTGTCTCAAGCGCATACCCCCAGAAGGAAATAGGTAACTCAGCTGTACTCATCATTGAACGCACCATATCTAATAGGGTGCGATTCCTACGTTCCGATACACCGTTGTGCTGTGGTGTATAAGGTGGAGTAAGCTGAGAGAGAATCCCATTCTCTTTTAGATAATCTTGGAACTCATTGCTCAAGTATTCACCTCCTCGATCAGATCGAAGGATCTTAATACTTTTCCCCGTTTGGTTCTCTACTTCGTGCTTATATTCTCTGAATTTCTCAAAAGCTTCAGACTTGTGTTTCAATAGGAACACATGCCCGTATCTAGAGAGATCGTCAGTGAATGTAATGAAGTAGGAAGAACCGTTCCTGGCATGCGTAGACATGGGACCGCATACATCACTATGTACCAGTCCTAAGAGACCGTAACTCTTTCTCCGTGTCCACTAAACGGAACTTTGGTCATTTTTCCTTTGAGACATGAATGGCAAGTATCATAAGATGATAATTCGAACGGATTCAAATAACCATCCTTATGTAACTTAGCCAGTCGTGTCGCATTGATATGACCAAGCCTACAATGCCACAAGTAGGATTCGTTCATTTCTGAACTCTTCCTCTTGTGCGTGTTTTGTATATTGAAGACTGTATTTTGATTTAGAATGAATATGCCATTATGTAACGAGCCTGATGCAATCAACTTGATCTAGGAATATGTTCATAACATTATCCTGTACTACAAAATTATATCCTTCTTTACTCAATAAAGAAACTGATATAATGTTGCCCATCATGTTCGGTATATAATAGCACTCATTCAGAATCATTGTATCACCACTTGGTAATACTAGGTGATATTCGCCAACTGCTTTGGCTGCAACATTTGCACCGTTCCCTACTTGAACGGAATGATCACCTTTTCCCAGTTCTCTACCTTTACGTAGCCCATGTAACAATTTACATATGTGAGATCCTGATCCGGTATCTAATACCCAGGACGTAGGGTGAACTGAGAAACAGTTCTCAATAACTAACACACCTGAAGAAGATGCATCAACATGCATGTTCTTTTGGGCGGCTTGAGATTCTAGATATTCTCCTATTTCCTGTTCAATCTTATAACTCTTATAAGAAAGAACGGGTCCAACGTTCCCCTGCTCAGTATAAAAAGCGGGTTCAGTCAATACATCCATATTATTATCTTGATTATGGCCTGACATGGTCACTACCTGGAGAGAGAGAGAAGAAAACACTTTAGCGTATGCTCTTACAAGATTAGATTGGTTATTATCTTATCTAATCAGGATGTCTCCCACTGTTTTTATCAAATCTTCCTTCAAACCCTAAAAGGTAAGATTAGCCGAGATTAATTACACCCTACAACTTCGCCGATCTTTCAGCCAGATCAGTGTCGGTACTTGAGGGAGGTTCCCCGTGCTTTCGCACGGACCTAATTAAAGTAAACCTCGTTTTCCCAGAGGCGTAACCTCGTTAACACTTTTCTAGACACCTACTTGATCGGCTAATTGTCCTGTGTAAAACTCTCCCAGGAGTAACTCTTACTCGCAGTGGGTATCGGGATCCAACTATCTCATAGGAGGTATGCAATCTCATTGCAAATTTCAACACTTGAAATTCCCAATAATATTTTACCCCTAGTGTTCTATGACCTTGACGAATGCCAAACCACCCATAGTCCACTAGTCAAGTTCAACCCGTACGTTTCTTGATTGAATTAAACCCACCCGCACGACCCTTGACGAATGCCAAACAACGCCGTACGAATACCCTAATCCAATCTGCATCATATGCATAAGCAGATAAATACTAGTTAGCTACCGTACACTACGCCTTGACGAATGCCAAACTACCGTAGCATGAATACTAAGTAGTACTTATCTGAAATGACGGAGGGCTACGCATGGTTTTTTTCCCCAGAAAAACCATGAGCGTAATGAACTTGATATCGTCGTAGAATCATGTGAAATTTTGAAATGGAGTGTTTTGAGGCTTTCATTAGTTTTGCTAAAGAGATCACTCCCGGTGAAGGGATCTCGGCTCTTTCCTCATCGAATAAGGTGCAGGACATATCATATATATCACTGTGCAAAGCAAAACTCTAAAAGCTATCAAAAGACAAACCGAGTTTTGTAGCATCTGCCAGTTTCGCTAAAGAGGTCACTCCCGGTGAAGGGATCTCGGCTCTTTCCTCATCGAATAAGGTGCATGGTATATCATATATACCACTATGCAAAGCAAAACTGTAGCTACTCTTTTTATAAAGTTTTGATTCTACAACATCTTTTAGGTTTCTTTTCCTTTTATTAATCTCATTAATAAAAAATCCCATCAGCTTATGCTTCCTAAGCATCACAGATAAATACGACGTACACTTATGCCATCCGCATTCGCCTCGATGTCCCCTCGTGCACCGTTAGGTTAGGTAACTAACGACAGAGCAGGGCAGGGCTAGTGCGGGTGTAAAACATAAGTAACGTCTATATAATATATCATCTATACTATATACTGTATCCATCACAACATATCAAATGATCACATCACAGATATCGCAGCAGAAACATAGATATAATGTGGGATATACTAGGACGTCCGTATTTAGTATTTAGCCAACAATAGAAAATACGGATTCCACAGTCGCGATGAATAGCCAAGCCCACACCCTGGACCCCTACGAGAGCGGCAAGCGACCCTACCAATTCTGGAGTTTAGGAGACCCGGTCTCGACTCCTCAAGATGGCCTCCCACTGAACCCCAGAACCCGGTCACCTATGCTCCCCTCCTTGGGTCCATCCTAATGCGGAAAAATAAATAATATACAACACTGGTGGCATCAACCTCAACCTGGAAGTGCCCCAAATAAAAGAATATTACATTACATTTGAATTTACATGAATGAAAATATAAAACTCTCATCTCACATAAAACCCCCGGCTATTCAATCGCGACAATCCTGCACATCATATCTCAGCAACACATAATATCTCATATCATCAACGTAAGTAAGTATGCATACACCGATCGTCGTCGATGTATAGCAACGAAAACCGGCAATACAACTACATACCACACTTACGGTCACAGAAAAGAAAGTGTAAAACTACAATATTTGGAATCCACAATCACTTTAGACATCATAAATCCGAAATATCACATACTTCGCATTTCATGCCTAACTCTATGAATTCAACATATTGTATCAAATTCCAGATAAATAGACAGTATTAAACTTTTCGAACAGATAATCAAATACCCAAAATTTCCCAAATAGCTCAACACTTGAGCGGAGTTCAAATAATCCCAGAATATGTCACAGTAGTAGTAGTCCAGCCGTAGAAGGGTCAAGCCAACGCCTCACTTGTGGCACGCCGTACTGCCCCAAACCCGAAGGTTCAAAAGGCAGTTCAAGACGGTCACATAACCGAGTTAAGGTTTGTTGTCTTCTAGAGGGTCCACCACAAAACTTGCACGCATTTGCGAAAGATTTAAACACGAGAAAAGATTCAACACTTGAAAATTTTTCGTGCCGGGAAAAAGTGAGTTAATGATATCCGTTCGAACATTTTAACAGTTTCTAAAAATCCGGAAATAATAACGAATTTAAATTTTCCGATCGAATATACGAGTACAAAATAAACCCCAGAATACTCAACACTTGAGTCAGAATAAAAATACCCATAAAATATATATCACAGAAATATGAATTACTGTGCCAAAACGAGTCCTTGATTCCTTAATACTGCCGCGCGGTTCCGCGGCCGAAGCAAGGTACGGCCGCGGTTCCGCGGCCGTTTGTACGGATCAGGGGCTCATTTTTCACAGAAGTTCTTATTTTTCCCTGCTGTATTTTTCAGGTATTTTTAATTCAGAAAAAACCCAGATTTTGAAAAAAATCCAGAGAGGGGGTTAACTTTGTCGATTCGGGTTCGATCGGAGTTTTAACTTCGTAAACACGTCGCCTAATACTCTAGCTAGGCTCTGATACCACTGTAGGGTTCCTAGGCACACTTGTGAAGGTTCATAAAGTATCAAACATGCCCGAATAAAATTTTACATGTGCCGAACAACCCAAAGACGGGATCTTTGCTAGATTATTAGGGTTTAGCATGCAAGATAACATCTTTAAAGCTAAGTGTGAGGGATTACAACCTTTGTAGTCCGCTCCATCGCTTCACAAGCTCCGAGTAGAAGTCCCTTTGCCGCAATCCACGATCTTGCGGACTCAAGAGAGGCTTCACGACTCGAACGATCCATGCTAGCTTGAAGTGTTCCGCTTCTCCGATGATCCACGTCGAAGTTGCTATAACCCAAGCTTTCTCACTCTGAAGAGATGAACACCCTAATCTAATGGGCTAGATTAGATGAGGATGATGGAGTAGTATTTATACTATCTTTTTAATTCACTTTCTCACAATAAATCATCACATAAGGAATTTCTAGTGAGCTCTCTCTTTCAAAAACCAAAGAGAGAAGAAGATGAAGAATGAAAGAATAATCCTTTTGTGATGAATAGTAGTCAAGTGTATATGATTGATTATAGAACCATGGTCAAGGATGATAGGATAAAACTTGTAGAGAATAAACTAGAGTTAGGATTTGGTTAGGTTAAGGATAAGTATCAACCATAATATCTTAACCAAGACAAAATAGAATCCTTCTAGAATGAACTTGAAAGAGCTAACCCTAATCAAACCCTAATCCCTTTTTATCATCCTTAAACATATTTTATAATAAATCATATCATGTCACAATAATATATATCACATATATATTATATATTTGCAACAAAAGAAAATAATACAATTAACATATATCGCATATATATCAATGTATTAATCCGGTGAGAAAATGAAATAATAAAGCGAGCCAATATTAGATAATGTAATACAATATATCATATATATCATTATACATTAAATCATCAAATCAACACTTGATCTAACGATCCGGCTATATCGAATATAACCGACTAATATATCATGTACCGATTCATCGAATCAACACTTGATCCGATGTCCCGATTCATATCTAAATATCACGAGAATATAATACGGTATCTCATATCGCATTATCCTCGGTCCTGCACATATCACATATGTGCCTCTACTCCGTTTTGCCTGAGCCAAGAAACCTCTGTGTAGGACTCTAAAGAATCGTCAATACGCCGATAGCAGGTGATGATCATATCAAACACCCACAAGCTGCAAGCGGTCAACTAAACGTAACAGCCACCCAGGTATTGAGCGATCAGAAGATCAACAAGCTAGCCTGTCCGTTCTTCTGTGAATCCAATCAGTAACACTCCCGTACAGTCCGGTCTGTTCGTCTGATATGTCGCATATCAAGTCTAGGGGTGGTAAACGTCAGACCCCAGTAACGGATAAGTCGTGTCGATGTGTGGCTCATAACGGGTCGAGAAACTACTAGTAACACTTACCAGTAAATCTCTATATCAGCCATGGCCAGGGACTTCCAGTTATAGCCAATCGAACACAGCACAATATCAACTCCCTATACCAGGAGAGACGAATCCCCTCCTATCGCTCATTGCCTCCATGTGATTCGGGACTGTACCCAAAAGCCACCATTTTGCACGCCCTCTTAGACGTGGTAAGGTGGAAATCAAAGCACAGTGGGAATCACACAAGACTCTATGACGATCTCGGGTCTACAGACTACCCTGTACCAGTATCACCGGAGAACTGCCATCTGACGTGTGGTATATCACCATCTGGGAGTTCTCGGCGAGTCCGTCCAGTGTACCCAGTCTCCACTGAGCACCCGTACACCATCTCTGATGTCAAACACCGATGGATATGGGATCATCCATCGCCCATCATATGGGTCAAGATGCGTATACGCTAGTCTACTCTGGTGTATCGATGCCCTGTCTCGATATACCCTCGACTAGGAACAGTTATAGGATGTACCCATCGACTACCGTGGCCCCACTAGTATGATCTCATCATAGTCCCAGTAGTCGAGTACAGATCCTAAGGGCTTTATCAACATGTGAGAGAAAAACAGTAAACCAGTACAAGTCAACATGTTAAGATAAAGTGAAACAAAATTGCATACTATCATGACGAGCAAGAAAGTCATCTCTATATATATCCAAGCATCCATTATAATATACATCATATGTACAACAATGGCCTCTAGGGCATATACATAACTAACAATCTCCCACTTGCACTAAGGCCAGCTGCTGTAGTATCTCATACTTAGCATCCCGAATAATCTCTCAAACTGTATCTGGGGAATAGCCTTCGTGAGTGGATCCGCAGTATTGTCCTTCGTATCTACTCTCCTGACCTCGATCTCCCGGCGATCAACTATCTCCCTGATCAGGTGATACCGCCTCAAAATATGTCTGGACTTTTGATGGGATCTGGGTTCCTTGGCCAAAGCCACAGCTCCATTGTTATCGCAATACAGAGGTATTGGATGTTCAATGGATGGAACCACACCAAGTTCAGTAATGAACTTCTTCATCCAGACAGGCTCTTTGGCAGCATCGTTGGCAGCGATGTATTCAGCCTCCATCGTCGAGTCTGCAACGGTATCCTGTTTGGAACTCTTCCAACATACCGTCCCTCCATTGAGGGTAAAGACAAATCCCGAGTGCGACTTAGAGTCGTCCTTATCACTTTGGAAGCTGGAATCGGTAAAGGACTCCACCCGGAGTTCTCCGTTACCATACACCAAGAACGTGTCTCTAGTACTTCGCAAGTACTTGAGAATGTTCTTCACAGCTGTCCAGTGACTCTCTCCAGGATCTGCTTGATACCGACTCACTACACTTAGTGAGTATGCTACATCGGATCTGCTTGATTAAGCTGTAAGGCTTTCAAAGCCTGTCACGTGCTGGCACGTGACCCTTGGTCATGTGTGAGCACGTGATCCCCAAATTGGTTCCTTTAACAGCCGCTTGTTTATGTTGTTGTTTTAACCATCACGTGACCATTGGTCACGTGTGAGCACGTGGAACCTCATTGAGGTAACTTCTGATTTTTAATCGGGGAACAGATTTTAGAATTTAATTCTATTCATTATTTTAGAGGCCTTAAGAGCCCATCACGTGTCTACACGTGACCCATGGTCACGTGTGAGCACGTGATGCCCCATTGGGGTCTTTTCTGAGTTTTTATTATATTTTTTAACTCCTCCAGCGGGTTCTTAAAGGTCCATCACATGTGGACACGTGATGCCTCATATCTTTTGATCCCGGATGAATTATGAGGCTCATAATATATTAAATCGAAGGGTTTTTCGAGATACTTCCAATATCATCAGAATTTAACAGTTTCTCCTTCGGAAGTTTATCAAAATATAGGCCGGAAGATACTGGTTCGCATTTCCTTAAGCATATCGTTGCCATTTGACACCTTGGACTCTTCTGCGCAGAAATTTCCAGCGGGAACAATCACGACCCATCATCCCACTGCAGCCTAACCCTAGAAAGCCTAACCCTAGCCTCCGACTACCCGCGCCTGCACACCACGACCCCGGCGGCCGTCCCTCGCCATCACCACCTCGACCACCTCCTCCTATTCTCGCCTCCTCACCCTTGCTTCCACCATCACCTCACCTTCTCTCCCCTCTCTTCAAACCATCACCACCCGACACCAGCTTCTCCCGACTACACAACCTGACCTCGCCGACGCCCTCGCCGTCGACTTCCTCTCCTCGACCTCTCTCTGCTCCTTTGTAATCCCAACAAAGTGAACCCCAAACCCAGAGCCAAACCCCCTCTCTTCTTCTTCCTCCTCTTCTTCTTCCTTTCTCTTCTCTTCCTCTTTCTTGATCTTGTTTTTCCGGTGATCGCCGTCGATGACCCATCGTCGTCATCCCCTCGCCCTTGTCACTGACCTCAGAGCAAAACCTGAACACCAGCCCCTATCCTTCTTCTTCTTATTATTTCTTCTTCTTTTCTTTCTTGTTCTTGATCTTGCTCTTTCCGGAGCCGTACCGTCGCCGACGATCCGGGCGACCCAGAAGACGTTCTCGTGCAGTGTAGTCACTTCTTGCATTGGCTGGTTCCGTTCCGGGCACGCGTGTATGCATCGCAGCTTTTACCGACATTGGACATTGCAGCGTATCCGTATCGCGATCCATCAGGCAAGTAAAACTTGCTACATGCTATTTATATTATTTTACATGTATTTAATTGCATAGTAAACCTGTAATTTAAATATAATACTACATGTTCCATGTTTAACCCAATCAGAGCAAAGCTTTGTTCAAATTCCAAGGCGGGAAATGGAGCAACGCTTATGATTCCCCCAATCAGAGCAAAGCTCTGTTTTGGAAATTGAAATGAAAATTAAAATAAAAATAAATGAAGCAACGCTTCAGATGATCTGCGCTCTACGCTGCGCGACACGTGGCAGCGCACTTGCGCTAGCGCAGTTGCGCTGCGCTCTGCGCTGCGCGACACGTGGCAGCGCAGTTGCGCTGCGCTGTGCGCCACGTGTCAAGCGCTGGTGCATCTGCACCAAACAGAATTAAAATTCAGTAAGATCTTCCTGTTCTTGTTAAAACAAGAAGATTGTCTTTTGTACAACAGAAGCCCTTGGATCAAAGGTCCAACGGTGGGGAAAATTCCCCAAATCACTCAGAGAAAAATCTCTTCAACAAATTTAACAAATTTATGGGCACTATATAAAGGCCCCTAGACCCCAATTCAAAAAAGGATCATCATCATCAAGATCGAGAAGAAAAGAACTCTGAAGAATTTGAGAGAACTCTTCAAAAACAAAAAGAAAAGGTAAAAAACCTTTAGAAAAAGAGAAGATTCTCTTATGAACAGGTCATTGATCTAAGAACAAGATCAATGATCTTCAATAAAAAAGAAAAATAAATAAGAACAGTGCCTTGCACTTTTTATGAACCACTGGTTCTTTGAAAACAAGAAAAACCTGTTTTCTTTGATCTAAAATTGATCCAAAGATAAAACAGTGCCCTGCACTTGCAAAAACTGCACTGTTGCGCTCCTGCATTGGCGCAAGCCACCAGAGAGCGCCACGTGTCAGCAGCGCAATAGCGCAGCGCACTGACACAGCGCACCGCGCTGCTGCGCTTGCGCTCGTCAGAGCGCGACACGTGTCAGCAGCGCAAGCGCAGCGCACTGGCCCAGCGCACTGCGCTTGCATGATACGTGTCGCCACCACAAGTGCTTGTGCTCAATGATTGGCGCAAATCGTCTGACAAATGCACCGCAGGGCCAAGCCCAAATCAGAAAGGCCTAGCAGGCCAAAACAAAATGCAATGCATTAAAAGGGGCAGAGCCCGAACAAAATAGATGCTCTGCATCATCTATAAAAGGGCAGAGCCCAAACAAAACAAAAAATGCAGTGCATTATTAAAAAGGGGCAGAGCCCTAGTAAAGACCTAATAGGCCAAGTGCAAATAAAAATATTGAACATTTTTCAACTGGACTTAGCCCAATCATGGCCGTAAGTCCTCAAACTAAATTGACTGAGCACGGCTGCTCCCCTAAATCAATTTACATCCGGTTCGAGGGTACATCTCCGAACTCCTCTGACCCCTATCGTTGTAATCCTTCAACGACGTCAGAGAGGTGACGGGTCCCAACAACCACACATCTATACGGACTGCGGGGTCCTTAAACTCGTGGACCGAAACGTCCCTAAACTAATATTCTTCCCGAAATGGGAATGTTGGACCGAAATGTCCTTAAACTAATGCTCGTCCCTAAATGGGAAAGATGGACCCCCATGTCCCTAAACTGGAACATGGACCCCTATGTCCCTAAACTGGAAATGGACCACCACGTCCCTAAACTGGAAATGGACCACCACGTCCCTAAACTGGAACATGGACCGCAATGTCCCTAAACTGGCAATGGACCATCACGTCCCTAAACTGGAACATGGACCGCAATGTCCTTAAACTACTTATGGACCACTACGTCCCTAAACTGGAACAGTAGAGCCCTCTAAACGCTCTTTTGTTGGATCTAAACGATCCCGTTTAGGTAGATCTTAGCTCTAAACACGGCTAACGTATCCTTAAGCATTCGAACAGACTACATATTCCCTAATCAACTTTGGTTCAAGGGTACATCTCTGAACTCCTCTGACACCTATCGTTGTAATCCTTCAATGACGTCAGAGAGGTGACGAGTCCCGACGGCCATATATTAAATGGATCACCACGTTAAGTTGATCTTAGTCTCAAACAGGACTAACGTATCCTTAACGAACATTTAAGTTGATCTTAGCCTCAACACGGCTAATGTATCCTTAAACTAAAACACCAAACCCAAATCTAAGTAAATACGGATTTGGACTAATCCACGTCCTACGGGCGACGGCATAACTTAGTCTCCGTATACAATCCACGGGCATCCACAAACAAAACAAACACACACGACACGAAGTGAAATTTTGGAGAAGGAGAAAGTTGTTACCGCGATGCGGTAGCGTAATTAACTGCAGAGGCTTGCGCCTGCAGGGAAGAGCGTCCCCACAATCAAAAACCCCTCAAGCGAGGAGGAATCTGACGAAGTCTGCTACATCGGCCGCATCCGTCTAAACCTCCGATACACGGTGCCATAAATCAACTTGGCATCTTCGGAGAGGTAGACGGATAAAACCAAATAGCATCTGCCCCGAATCTCAGGCAAGACGTCTTCACGTCGTCGCCACCGTCTTTCGGAGGGGAACAGATTCTGGCACGCCCGGTGGGACCTTTTCCTTTTTCCACTCCACACTTCGTGTGTCGTGTTTTTCCTGCGATCAAATAATCGCGGTGTGTATGTTTTTGGTTGCCCTTAGGGGAGTGGATATTGAAGCCGTCATTTCGTCTCTATGAAGAATGGCATTTGCTCCCACCCCAGCAACTCAGGCTCTGTCATATCCGGCGGAGTCAAGTATGGGTCACTTGCAGCCTCGAATCTCTGTAATCCGGCTCTTCAATAAATCAACGGGATTCTTTTTGGGTCGATGCCCCCCCTCCCACCCTCAGGTGCCTCAACGCCGATGGAGGAAGCCCAGAGGATGTCGTCAAGCAGCAGCCTTGCCGACGGAATCGGTCCTCAAACAACTGGCACATGCCAAAGATCAAGGTCGACGCAGGGGGCAGAATATTCAAGCTCTTCAAGAAATCAATAGGCTTCGAACTGCACTAACTGCAACAGCAACTCTCGCTCTGTCCCATCTGGAGGAGTAACCTACGGGCCCCAAGCGGCCTCCCTTTTCACTATGCCAGTGGAGCAGGTAACTCAAGCCACCACCAGGCTATCCTTCGGGACCATGCTCCCGCCAACGAGCTTCAGCGCTCCTGTACCATCGCAAGAAGCTTCCAAGAAGTTGTTCTTTCAGCGCTCCTGTGCTTATTTACGCCTTACTCTGCACACACAAAAATTGTGATAAGAAAAGAGTAGAAAGTGAAAAATTATATTTAAAAGATAGGAATAGTTTAAGAAAAACAAGAAAGTTAGATGTTTTCTTAAATGAAACTAGTAATAAGTAGTTATGAGCTGTTGTCCCAAGGGTTAGTAAGATGAAGGAAATTGCTAATCTGAGGATAAAAATAAGCCTGAAAAATAGTTCCTATTCTGGAAGCCGAACATTTAAACGTTGATACCCTACTATACACACTTACACACATCTTGAAACTCGGGATAGTAGAGGATACCTTGAAATACTCTTGTCTAAAAGCCAAAGTATGAAGGAAATAATAAATGGAAAAGAAAAGATAAAATGGTGAAAAGAAAAATGAACACTGGTTTTGTTATCACCGAGGCAGCAAAAAAAATATAGCGAGGGTGCTTTATCACCTAGTGCCTTAGACCAACTGATTTGGGAGCCACTGCTAAGCATTAGGTGTTGCAAGACGAGAAAAAACACCTAATTAGCAAGCACATGAGTAATCGGTCGGTTAGTACCTCAAGAAGTATTAACGGTCGCATGAAGAATGTGTGAGCAAATTCCATCTAAATATCTATTAAAAAGTACTAAGGTAGATGGACAAGAGTGTGATTGCTTGAATTGAATTCTCTGAGTGTAGGGATGTCCAGTTCACACACGTAGGGGTATATGATCAATGTTTGGAAGAAAGGTAGGAATGAAAACTAAAGGCTATGTTTTATTGAGGGAAAATGTGATTTCTAACATTTTTTCATGACCATTAAGATAGGGCTCATAGCAACTGAAAAGCTGGTATAATTGAAAACTCTTATTTTCAAGTTCTTTCTTTTATAGTTCTTATCTTTATATAAATTTCACCATCTCTCTTTTATTATAGGATTTTGTGGGTGTAATCCGCTGAAAACCCTCAGGAGACAACACTCCTCCTACTGGGGATATGACACTGGCGCCGAATAAGGAAGGTTGGGGGCAACTCTCCTTCTGAATTGACTCCGCCGGCTTCAACTATGGAAATTGATGCTGCTGTTCCAACTGGGAACAGCTTTGAACCGCTGAGGAGGGTACGTAAGAACTCTCCAACTGTTACATTGAAAAGATCTCCTCCACCCGCGGAGAGAGTTCCGGAAACGAAGCGGGAGCGACCCCCTCAACGGCTGTCCTAAAAAATATACAAGGTTTGGCGAAGGGTTCAAGACTCCATAATTGACCCAGATCATTCTCGTCAACAGAAAAAGGCGAAGGTGCAAGAAGAAAAGGACCGTCCTATTAAACAGCAAAGGACAACAACTGCCAGGGTGCCCGCTACAATGGCCCCTTCAACTTCAACGGCTCACAAAAGAAGGAGGCCGGAGAAAATTCCCACACCCGCGGCAAATACCAAAGGCGGTGAACCTAAACGCCCTAAGTCCGGAGGCATAATAGTTCATACAGTATACATGGCGTCGGGAAAGGAGGACAGCCGTGCATCCACAGGTCATAGACCGCTTACACGGTCAGTGACCAAAGCTCAGGAGCAACAGCAAAAGCTCCAGGAGATGATGACCGTGATGGCCGCACTGACTGGGCCAAAAGAAAGCCCTGAAGCGTCCTCGGACGAACGCCGGGAACAGGAAACTGACGCTGAGTTCTTTCGCCGGATATTGGAGAAGAAGGATAAAGAGGCTGCGGAACAAGCAGGCAGCATAAAGAAAATGGCCCTCCTGTTCCAAGACATGATGGGGATGATGATCCAACAAGATCCTCCAGCTGAAGATCCCCCGATCGTCCTTGAAGACGATAGGGGAGAAACGTCAAATCCTCCACCGGCTCTGTCAACAGCCAAGGAGGAGACAATCTCCAAAGTTGACTTGGACGAGTATATAGCCCAACAAATACGGGTTCATCATGCGACTGAGGTAGCTGGTCAAGTTTTCAAGATGGGGCGACCGCATCCGAGCTGGTACGATCAGATTAAGTACCCGCCGGGCTATACAATATCGAAATTCCATGTCTACAAGGGGACGAGCAATCCCCACCAGCATGTTGCCCAGTTCAGAGCGCTTTGCGGCAACACCGGCGGTGATGACAAATTATTGCTTCGCCAGTTCGTTGGCAGCTTGTCAGATACAGCGTTCGAGTGGTACTCTGAGCTCCCGAACCACTCTATCAAGACCTTCGCGGAGATGGAGTTGCTATTTACCCAGCATTTCGCAAGCGCCAGTGAGCGCACCCCAATGACGGCATTGATTAATGCTAGGGTGAAGCCGGGCGAGACATGGGTCCAATATGCTATACGGTGGCGGAACTTGTGGTCGAAGTGCGAACAAAGCATTGAAGAAGCTCCTGCAGTGGGTATGTTTGTGGGAACCCTTGATCCGCAAGCAACCATCTCGCAATTTATGATGTTCTTCAAGCCGACTACCTTCCAGGCCCTGATCGACAAGCTAGCGCAAATGGATCAGATGGGCTATAGACCCCCTCTTCCAAAGCCGGACTCCCGAAATGACAAGGGGAAGAGAAAAGCGATCGTTGTCGCTAATGCTCAACAACAACCGAGCAACTCGAAACCGGTTGTTCGTCAAAATAATATGCGTCCGCACGTACCCCTTGAGGAGAGATTAGGACGTCCTTACTCGTTTCCACGAGATAAAACGAGAAGATTATTCGAGCTGGCGTTGCGTAACCGACTCATAAATCTGCCGGATCCAAAACGTCCATCGCAACCAAATGATGTCAATGAACCCAACTACTGTTCCTATCACCGAGTGCTGGGTCATCCGATCGAAGATTGTTACGTCTTCAAAAATTGAATTGAAGACCAGTACCAACAGGGCAAGTTCGCATTGTTCAACAGATGGAAGGTGAATCCGCCGCAACCTCACACCTCTAAAAGGATGAACACGCAGGGGGCAACATGCTCCCTCGTTGAAGAAGCTCCATGGGAGGTTGTGCTGTCAGCCAAGACAAAGAGGATGCTAAACGATCTTCAAACATGCCCAGCGATTAGGTGGAAGAACCCGTTGGAATCTCAGATCATTGAAGGAATGTTGAAGCCGTGTCCAATTCAAATGATCGATGGTGGTGGCCCAAGCACTCATAACCAGCTGTCAAAATCTTCAAAGAAGAAGAAGAAGAAAGCCAAGAAGCACGTGAAGCCTGGCGACAAGCGTACGGACTTGCAAAAATAAATTGACGCGCTGGAGGAATACAACCAGAAAGCACGGACTCCCGTTACACTCCAAGAGTTTCTCAACCACGTCTTTCAAGAGGAAGATGAGGGAGAAAGTTCATCAGATGAATCTGAGGAATACGTGGCGAGCTGCCATATGATCTCCCATTCGCTGACGGACGATGAGGAGACTCCTTGCACTGAAAAGATGGGGGCAGATCCTGAACCAAAAATTCTGGGGCCATCAGATGAAGTAATTGACGCATTCCTCAATGAAGCTCTCTTAAAAAGTAAAGCTGATCGGGAACGCGAGACGGCTATATTTGAAAGGGCCAAACGCCAGCGCCTTGACGAAAGAGCTGAGATACTCCCGTTAAAGCAAAATACACCTACTACGGATAAAAGCAAATTCAAGACGAGGAAAAGGTTCGCTAAATCCATATCAATGGGTATGAAGCTACCATCCTCTGAAGGAAGCATTACTGGTGAAGCGGAAATGCACCCCTCCTACTGCTCGTATCATCGGAAGATTTCGCACCCCACTGAAGTGTGCAAAGCTTTCGATAGATGATGGCAAGGATATGTTGCTCACCGACAGCGTTTTAAGCGGGAAAAGCGCAAAACTCGTTGGGAGCAAAATGGTACGACTGAGAAGCTTAACAGAACTACCGGCGATTGTCGCATGGTTAATGCCGGGGGATCACAAGTGCTCACATTCGGGAGCGATTCTGACGAGGAGCTGGCTCTTAGCCCCCTCTTTAAAGAGTCCACCTCGGGAAAAGAAGAAGAGCAGAAGGTCTGTGAAAATATCCGACTGCATAATCGGACGCTACCCGAAAAGAATCTCGGGCCCTCAAACAAGAAAGATAAAGGGAAAGAAAAGGTCTCTGAGGATATTACCCTAGATGACCAAATCATGGAAGAGCTAGCCGCCAAGGACCCGCCAAAGAAAAATAAGGTGGATTACAACGTTTTAGCGCATCTGAGGAAGCTACCATCGCAACTCAGCATTCTTGACGCCCTTTTACTATCAAAAGAGGCGAGAGATTCGTTAATCAAGGCACTACAGGAGCCGGAACAATTCCAAGCTTTCCTGGCCGAAGAAAAGATGAAGGATGAACTAGAGGAAGTGAACACGGCCGATGTCACTTTTGGCGACGAAGACCTTCTCCTTGGGACGTGCGAACACAATCGCCCCCTCTATGTCCCAGGGTACTGCCATGATATAAAGATAGGCAAAATCCTGGTCGACAATGGATCTTCCGTTAATCTCCTCAATGTGCGGGTGTTAAAGGAAATCTGCATGAGCGTCCAGCACCTGGCTCGGGATAAGATCACTATCTCTGGGTTCGATTCCTAATCATCGAGAACTCTTGGGTCTGTGATACCGACGCTACGCTTTGGGCTGCTCGTCACGGATATTAAATTCCACGTCATAGACACCAAGACATGCTACAATGCCCTGCTCGGCCGACCATAGTTACACGAGTACAACATCATCCCCTCTACACAGCATCAGTGTATGAAATATTTTAGGGATGGTCTCGAGTATACCGTGACGGGAGAACTGAATCCGTTTTCCGTGAACGAAGTTCGCAAATATGAAGATGCCAAATACTTCTTACCGAATCTCGAAGACACGGAAAGGTGTCACAAGCCGGAGAACAAAGCTAACGCCACCATCCCTGTCTTTGGCAGTGATACCGAGGAGGAAGAGGAGATAGTTTATTCGGGTCCGCCCCAATACAACAAGCCGGGACCATCCGCTCCTACGTTGATCTTTGGTAGTGATTCGGAGGATGAGGTCCATGCTGTGTTCTCTGCTCGGCCTTCAATACAAACGTCCGCTGACGAAGAGCAAAGTCTGCAAGTCGCCATAGTGCCGCTTAAACATTATAAAGAACTGGATGCGCTCGATACCTACGGTGTAGAGGAGCTGCAGACGTTCTATGTCCCTCCCAGGCGAGAAGGCGAAAAAGCTATTCTATTCTACCGCTCTGAGAAAACCAAAGTGGAGAAAGAAATCTGGCACGGTGCGGATCCTACGCTTGACAGGCTTCAGCCCATCCGACTCCCCAGACATTATACAGAAGGCTTGAAGAGGCTGTTGAAGCGCCAGGGGATATCCATTAAACAGACCGCTCGAAAAGCCAAATTCTATGATAGGGTCTGGAACGTTCCCGGGACTCAGCACAAGTTGCCTAACGGGGGATTGGAAACAATCGGGCTTGGATACATCTGGTCAAAGAAACAAGAGCTACTCCACGGTTGCTACGTCGTGTATGACTTCGATGAAGAAGCGGATGCTCAATGGGAGGACGCTAATCCTGAACCGGTAAAAGTTCCTGATGCAAAAGTACCCAGTCCGTCGTTTGAAGAACAAATGGACAGGCTTATAAGGGAAGCTGGTCAAAAAGTCCGAGACGATCACAACCGCGAAATGGCCATCTACGAGAAAGCCAAAATGCAACGCCTCCTTCAACAGGCCGTGAAAGACGAAAATGCTGGCCCCTGTCAACCTGTTATAAAAAAGGCTCGACGCAGAGGCAGAAACAAGTCGAAAAGCCAAAAAAGCGCTCAACAACAACAAAGCGGGACTAAGAAGTCACGCAAGCGGGAATCGAGCGGTTCCGATCTATCCCTCATAAGAAAAATGGGTCGAGCGTACTCTTTTCCTCGGGACAAGACGAAGAAAATACTTGACCTCGCTCTAAAACATCAGATGCTCACACTGCCGGAGTCCAAAAACCCCGAACGAGCAAGCGAAGTCTCTTACCTAAACTATTGCTCTTACCATCGAGTAATAGGGCACCCTCTTGAAGACTGCTTCACCTTCAAAAATTGGGTCGAAGACCAATATCAGCTCGGCAAGTTCGCTCTATCTGACAACTGGAGGGTAACGCCGCCACAGAAGCACGAACCCAAAGCCACGAGAACATAACCAACTCCACACTGGGATTGGTAGCGGATTCGCACTTGTCACATAATAACAATATTAAAAGAAGAGCCCGAGAACGTGGATAACCTTCCCTGGTGCTTCGAGAACAATAATGATGAGGTGATCTCAGAATTTCCACCAGCGCCGAAAGAACTGGAGGATGGAATACGCACTACTGCAGATAACCTTAAGAAAATTGAGTTGGGGACGGCGAACGACCCGCGACCTACATTTGTCAGCGAGCTGCTATCTGAAGAAAGGGTGGCTGCGTTAAAAGACGTGCTTGTACAGCATAGAGATTGCTTCGCATGGAACTATTCTGAAATGCCGGGACTAGATCCAGAAATTGCTGTGCACAGATTGGCGATATCTCCGGACGTCAAGCCGGTCAAACAGGCGCCGAGGAGAATGCGGCTCGAGCTTGAGATGAGTATCAATGCCGAGGTTAAGAAGCTAATTGACTCCGGTTTCATCCAGGAAGTTCAATATCCTGAATGGATCGCCAATATCGTCCCGGTGATGAAGAAAAATGGGACAGTGCGCATATACGTGGACTTCCGGGATCTCAATAAAGCCTGCCCGAAGGATGATTTCCCAGTGCCAGTCACCGAACTGATGATAGACAATACGTCCATTCATGAGGTTTTCTCCTTCATGGACGGCTCATCAGGGTATAATTTGATAAAGATGCATCCCGAAGACCAGAAGCACACCGCCTTCAGGACTCCTCTAGGCATATTCTGTTATAAGGTGATGCCCTTCGGTCTAAAGAACGCCGGTGCCACCTATCAGAGGGCCATGACGAAGATCTTCGATGACCTTATACATGAAATCGTCGAATGTTATATCGACGACCTCGTGGTTAAAAGCAAATCATATGAGGAGCATTTAGAACATCTGAAGACCGTATTTCAACGCCTTCGACAATACAACTTGAAGATGAACCCTCTCAAGTGTGCATTCGAAGTTTCCTCGGGCAAATTCCTAGGATTCATCGTCCGACACCGAGGCATCGAGATAGATCCGTCAAAGATCAAGGCGATCATGGAAATGCCTTCGCCTAGAACTCTCAAACAGCTGCGGTCTCTCCAAGGAAAGCTCGCATATATTCGGCGATTTATAGCCAATCTTTCAGGCAAGTGTCGTCCTTACAGCCACCTGATGAAGAAGGGAACTCCATTCGTCTGGGATCAAAAATGCCAGGGCGCGCTGGACGAAATTAAACAATACTTGCAGAACCCGCCAGTGTTAGCTGCTCCGGTTAAGGGAAAGCCTCTCATTCTTTATTCAACCGCCCTCGAAGGTTCTTTAGGCGCATTATGGGCGCAAGAGAATGACCAGGGGAAAGAAAAAGCACTCTACTACTTAAGTCGAGTTCTTCTGGGGGCAGAAAGCAACTACTCTCCCATTGAAAAACACTGCCTGGCGTTGATATTTGCGATAACAAAGCTCATGCACTATGCATTGGCACTTGAAGTCCGTCTCATCTCAAAGGTGGACCCCCTTAAATATTTAATGTCGAATGCCATTGACAGGGCGACTCGCTAAATAGGCCCTACTCTTGATGGAGTTCTCGATAACCTATCAACCTCTCAAAGCAGTGAAAGGCTAGGCTATTGCCGACTTCCTCGCTGAATATCCGATACCCGCCGATTTTCCTCTGAATTGCGATCTGCCAGACGAACATGCGTTTGACGCGATTGACGGAGGTGATACCCGATGGGAGCTTTATTTCGATGGAGCATCCACCATGAAGAAGCGCAGAAAAAATACCCTTATAATCAAATCGGGGGTAGGACTCATCTTTGTAACTCCACAAGGAGGGATAATGCGCTTTGCTTTCTCCTTAACAGAACCGAGGACGAACAATGAAGCCGAATACGAAGCTTTGATAGCAGGCCTCGAGATCGCCATCGACATGGGAATTGAGAACCTCCTCATATACGGAGACTCCCAACTGGTCGTCAGTCAAGTAAATGGTGATTACCAAACGTGCAAACCAGAGTTGGTGAAGTACGGCGAAAAGGTGCAACAATTGTTGGCCCAAATTCCTTCATACACTTTGGAAAACATACCGTGCGCGGAAAACAGCAAAGCGGATGCATTAGCCAAGCTCGCTAAGGAACTAGCTGATGAGAACCTCGATGACGTAAGAATCGTGGTACAAAGCCGTCGGGTACTTGCCCCGGCAGAAATATCTCCGGAATCATCCGAAGAAAAGGGAGTGACTGAACAGACGACCCTGCAAATAAAAGACCGGGAAAAGGCCGAAGATTGGAAGAAGTCTTTATAGACTATTTTAAGTCCCATCGAATGCCCGAAGATGCGTCCTTGAGACATCAGCTTATGAAACGAGCTATGTCTTTCGCCTTCGTTAATGATACTCTGTACAAGAGGTCGTTTGATTCTCTGTGGTTGAGATGTCTAGGACCTGACGAAGCGAAAAGAGTCGTTCAGGAAGTTCACGACGGACTCTGCGGTTCTCACCAAGCGGGCCCGAAGATGAAGTTGAAGATCAAACGAATGGGCTACTACTGGCCCACGATGATTCAGGACTGCCTCGAATATGCGAAGCAATGCCACTCGTGCCAAATCCACGGGGACTTCATCCACCAGCATCCAAATCCACTACATCTAACGGTGGCTAGCTGGCCGTTTGAAATGTGGGGAATTGACATAGTCGGCCCCATCGAACCAGCATCGTCTAGAGGACATCGATTCATCTTGGCGACGAGTGACTACTTCTCCAAATGGGCAGAAGCAGTACCGTTGAGGGAAGTGAAGACGGAGAATATCCTCCATTTCTTCAAGACGCACGTCATATATCGGTTTGGAATCCCGTGACGGATCATCTCCGATAACGGGCCAGCCTACAGAAGCCACAAGATCAGTCGCTTCGCGCAACAACATAATATAGACTGGAGATATTCCTCAGTTTATAACCCACGAGCTAACGGTCTAGCTGAAGCCTTCAACAAGACCTTGACAAAGATCGTGAAGAAGACGGTGTCCCGAAATAAGAAGGACTAGCACGAGAGGCTGCAAGAGGCTCTTTGGGCGTATCGAACTACGTTCAAGACGGCCACGAACATAATGCCATATGCGTTGGTATTCGGTACAGAAGCAGTACTCCCCCTCGAGATAGAGTTACCCTCTCTACGAGTGGCAGTCCACTGCGAGCTGACGAACGAAGAAAACGCTCACCTTCGGCTTGAGGAGCTTGATGCCCTTGATGAAACACGGCTCATAGCGCAACAAAATCTGGAAGCTTATAAAGCAAAGATGACGCGGTCATATGAAAGATTGACTCGGCCGAGGACATTCCGCCAAGGCGAACTCGTGCTAGTCGTCAAAAGGTCTATGATCCCCAATCGCGCCAAACGGGGAAAATTCGAGCCGAACTATGAAGGCCTGTACATCATAGACAAGGTCTACCAGGGTGGTGCCTATCTACTCATGGATATGCATGGTGAAAGGCCTTTCAGGCCAATAAACGGCCGCTTCCTAAAGAAATACTACGCGTAGTGAGCTACAGCCTAGGTCAATGATAGATGACGACGACTATGCCCGCTCGCTATCTTCCTAAGCTCAAACTTTATAAGCAGTAGCCAGCCTTCTCCTGGACGGACCAAAACGTCCTTAAACTAATGACGGACCACTACGTCCTAAAACTAGCTGACGACCGAAACGTCTTTAAACTACTATCGCAGCAGCATCAGGCTAACGTGATTAAAAAAAGGAATAAAAAAAAAGAAAACGGTATGTCCATAAGCAAAACGGGCACGGATGAAAACCCGAAAGGGCTCCGTGAGTAAAAACAGCAGGGCTACCGGCGAGTGTTCGTGAAAACCCGAAAGGGCGCGACCTCGTTTAAAAAAAAGAATAAAAGGAATAAAAAAAAGAAAACGGTATGTCCATAAGCAAAACGGGCACGGATGAAAACCTGAAAGGGCTCCATGAGTAAAAACAGCAGGGCTACCGGCGAGTGTTTGTGAAAACCCGAAAGGGCGCAACCTCGTTAAAAGACACTTACAAGGTCCTCTCGACCTTGTAAGGAGAAAACACCTGCGTGAGATCCTTACGACTCACAAGGGAAGCAACACACTTAGGAATCCTCACGATTCCTAAGGAGAAAATACACTTGCGAGATCCTCACGACTCGTAAGGAGAACTCTCTTATGGGACCCTCACGGCTCATAAGATTTGAAAGTCTTAAGTTACAGAGACCTAAACCTGTGCTTAAGCAACCCCCTCAACCTTCGATATTGCCCTACAAGCGGCTCAATGCTGACCCTTGTATACAATCCACGGGCGCGCATAAACATTTCCCTAACAAAGTCCCATCCGTGACGGGGGATATGTTTGCATGGTGAATAACCCTTGTAAGTCCTCTCGATTTACAAGGAGAAGACCCTCTTGTAGGATCTTTACGACTTACAGAGGAACATGCACTTAGAAATCCTCACGATTCCTAAGGAGAAAATACACCTACAAGATCCTCACGACTTGTAGGGAGAAATACCTTTGTGAGACCCTTACGGCTCATGAAGTCAAAAGCCTTAATCGACAGGACCTTAACCCTGTTCGCTAGGCCACCTTTGTTCGACATCGACAGAGGCAAATGATGATTCGCTCATGGCAATATCCCAGTTGTAGCGGTGCTGATGCCGAAATCGGTGTCTAATTTCAGGTTTACGACGAAAAGCCAGTAGGCCGCACATGCATACGAAATGGCCGAAATGATGGGGCAACTTGCAATAAAAAAGCAACAAGTAAAAACATATGTACACAAAATAGCTGAAATGATTGGGCAACTCGCAATAAAAAGCAGCGAGTAAAAAATAAAATAAACAGCCGAAATGATTGGGCACCGCGAAAAATAGCCTAAATGATTGGGCAATCGCGACTTTCGCGATGTAAAAAGCTGAAATGATAGAGCATCGCAGAAAAAAATAAAAAAATGAAAGAACGAAAATTTTGCCCTGCAGGTAAGTCCATAGTGACCCCTGTATACAATCCATGGACGTAAACAAAAAAAAAGGGGAAGGGGGACTACATTTCCCCACCAGGCTGCGTCAAAGGGAAGTCAGATCTCGACGACCACATCTACAGCCTGGAGACCAACAGCGACGTTCCTCCTCATTCCAGCAGGACACGGACGTGACATCACCAATCCGAGCCACGGCAAAGTCCCCAGTACCAAGACTCTGCGGTTCACAGACAACCTAAAGTCAGCAAATGACCTCCGTTGCGGAAACAAGTCAACCAACGACCTCCGTCTCGGAAACAAGTCAGCAAATGACCTCCGTCGCGGAAACAAGTCAGCCAATGACCTCCGTCTCGGAAACAAGTCGGCCAACGACCTCCATCTCGGAAACAAGTCAGCAAATGACCTTCGTCTCGGAAACAAGTCAGCAAATGACCTCCGTCTCGGAAACAAGTCAGCAAATGACCTCCGTCGCGGAAACAAGTCAGCCAATGACCTCCGTCTCGGAAACAAGTCGGCCAACGACCTTCGTCTCGGAAACAAGTCAGCAAATGACCTCCGTCGCGGAAAAAAGTCAGCCAACGACCTCCGTCTCGAAAACAAGTCAGCAAATGACCTCCGTCGCGGAAACAAGTCAACCAAACCTCCGTCTCGGAAACAAGTCAGCCAATGACCTCCGTCTCGAAAACAAGTCGGCCAATGACCTCCGTCTCAGAAACAAGTCAGCAAATGACCTTCGTTTCGGAAACAAGTCAGCCAATGACCTCCATCGCGGAAACAAGTCAGCCAACGACCTCCCCGTCGAAGCAATCCTTCGACTCAGGTAAACAAGTGTCCTTGACGAAGAAAATCCTGATTCGCGTCGGCTCGCAGAGAAACCAGTGTCTCCGCGGGAAATTCCCGGTTCGTCTCAACCCCGAAGAAACCAGTGTCTTCGGCAAATCCTTCGACTCAGGGAAACAAGTGTCCTTGACGAAGAAAATCCTGATTCGCGTCGGCTCGCAGAGAAACCAGTGTCTCCGCGGGAAATTCCCGGTTCGTCTCAACCCCGAAGAAACCAGTGTCTTCGGCAAATCCTTCGACTCAGGGAAACAAGTGTCTTTGACGAAGAAAATCCTGATTCGCGTAGGCTTGCAGAGAAACCAGTGTCTCCGCGGGAAATTCCCGGTTCGTCTCAACCCCGAAGAAACCAGTGTCTTCGGCAAATCCTTCGGCTCAGGGAAACAAGTGTCCTTGACGAAGAAAATCCTGATTCGCGTCGGCTCGCAGAGAAACCAGTGTCTCCGCGGGAAATTCCTGGTTCGTCTCAACCCCGAAGAAACCAGTGTCTTCGGCAAATCCTTCGACTCAGGGAAACAAGTGTCCTTGACGAAGAAAATCCTGATTCGCGTCGGCTCGCAGAGAAACCGGTGTCTCCGCAGAAAATTCCCGGTTCGTCTCAACCCCGAAGAAACCAGTGTCTTCGGCAAATCCTTCGACTCAGGGAAACAAGTGTCCTTGACGAAGAAAATCCTGATTCACGTCGACTCGCAAAGAAACCAGCGTCTCCGCGAGAAATTCTCGATTCGTTTCAACCCCAGGGAAACAAGTGTCCTTGCCAAATACCTCAATTCAGGGAAACTAGCGTCCTTGATGAGAGCCTCCTGACTCGCGTCGGCTCGCAGAGAAAGTAGTGTCTCCGCGGGAAATTCCCGATTCGTCTCAACTTGCAAGATAAAGCCTCAGGCAGCAGGGATTAAAAAACTTGTTTCCTGAGCAATGGGACCCTGCAAGTCAGTCTAAAACGGTTTCTTGCATACTATTCACGGGTTTCACTCTCCAAAGTCGAATCTCGACAAGAAGGGAAACAACCGCTTACGGGTCCTCTCGACTCGTAAGAGGGAAAATTCTCTTATAGGATCCTTACGACTTATAAGAGAAAATACACTTAAGAATCCTCACGATTCCTAAGAAGAAAATCCACCTATGAGATCCTCTCGATCCGTAGGGAGAAAAGTCTCTATGAGACCCTCACGGCTCATAGAGTTGAAAAGTCTTAGGCAGCAGATCTGAACCTGCGGCCTAAGCCATCGCTATCTCTTAAAGAAACCAAGGTGCTTACTCTGTTATTTGTTAATCATGTTCACTAAGGTAACATACGGATAATAAAAGAAAGAAGAAAGCGATAGAAAGAACATCTGATTGGCGTTTGATCAAGCACTCGAGACACACTCATTCATGCATGTGCAAAAGACTCAGAACGAGGAATAAGACAAGCTGAAATAAAAATGTTCATTCATATTCCAAAAGGGTTCTTACAATCATGAAGAAATAAATAACAAAATTATTAAAGTGTCTACAATGGTATAACCTCAGACCCAGGACATGGGTTGAGGAACTCGAAGGTAACCCTATCTAAGACTTTCCTAACCTCGCGGACCATCCTAGTGTGCTTTCTTTCGCGAGCACAAGCGTCGGGGTCCCCCCTGATGTCTTCCTCCCTCCAATAAGTAGCGAGTATGGCGGACTGTTGGAAAGCCTCGTGCAGGAGATCGACAAGATTGTCTCGCCGTCTCTTCTCGATTAGGTGCATCAGATACACAGAGTGCACCTTATCCTCAGCAGCATCCAACGCCCCAAGCGGCACACCGGAACAGAATAAGGGAAGTGCTTCCCAAATGGCTCCCACGATAAGCTTCAGGAGAGAGGAGCGTCGAGGAAGCAGTTGACCATTGTACGCGTCGAAGCGACTCATGATCTCGGCACACTCGGCGTTGGTAAATTCCCGGTTCTGAGAACGACCGAGTCGGCGGATGTCTCCGTAAGAGATAATTTCATCAAGATCGTACATGTGGGCGTCCATTGTTTCTGTGAAAGAGAATCAACAAAATTATCAGAAAGACTGATTAAGCAAAGCGATATACTACACCGAGGAATAAAATGCCATCTTTAAACTCCAAGATCAATGAAAAACTCCTAAGAGTTCTTTTATATGATTTGGAAGGAGCAAAGCTCCACTAATGAAATGAGAAAATACAAGGAAAATTTTTTAGAGAGCAAAGCTCTATTAATGGAACCCTAATAAGGTTCTCCTTAGATCCCTTTAGAGCAAAGCTCTGCTAAGTGAAACCCTAAATAGGTTTTCTTTAGATCAGGGATCTATTGAGAGCAAGGCTCTTAAAATTAATTTAACTTAATCCAAATTAATTTTTACCTAAAAGTTTTCTAGAGTTTGAACTCTTAAAAACGCTTGAACAAAAAGAGCAGGGCTCTGGACGAAATTCTTATGAAAAGATGAAAATCATCTAAGCGACCAAAGGTCCTATTTATAGGCAATAAGTGCCGTTTCAATTTCCTAACGGTTGGGATTCTGACCACCGCTGCGCTCACGTTTGGGGCCACGTAAACGCAACGGTGGGGGGGCATTTTTTTACCCCAATCAGAGCAAAGCTCTGTTCAAATTCCAAGGCGGGAAATGGAGCAATGCTTCTGATTTCCCCAATCAGAGCAAAGCTCTGTTTTGGAAATTGAAATGAAAATTAAAATTAAAATAAATAAAGTAACGCTTCAGATGATCTGGGCTCTGCGCTGCACGACACGTGGCAGCGCAGTTGCGCTGCGCTCTGCGCTGTGCGCCACGTGGCAAGCGCTGGTGCATCTGCGCCAAACAGAATTAAAATTCAGAAAGATCTTTCCGTTCTTGTTAAAACAATAAGATTGTCTTCTGTACAACAGAAGCCCTTGGATCAAAGGTCCAACGGTGGGGAAAATTCCCCAAATCACTCAGAGAAAGATCTCTTCAACAAATTTAACAAATTTATGGGCACTATATAAAGGCCCCTAGACCCCAATTCAAAAAAGGATCATCATCATCAAGATCGAGAAGAAAAGAACTCTGAAGAATTTGAGAGAACTCTTCAAAAACAAAAAGAAAAGGTAAAAAACCTTTAGAAAAAGAGAAGATTCTCTTATGAACAGGTCATTGATCTAAGAACAAGATCAATGATTTTCAATAAAAAAGAAAAATAAATAAGAACAGTGCCTTCCACTTTTTATGAACCACTGGTTCTTTGAAAATAAGAAAAACTTGTTTTCTTTGATCTAAAATTGATCCAAAGATAAAACAGTGCCATGCACTTGCAAAAACTGCACTGTTACGCTCCTGCATTGGCGCAAGCCACCAGAGAGCGCCACGTGTCAGCAGCGCAACAACGCAGCGCATTGACACAGCGCACCACGCTGTTGCGCTTGCGCTCGTCAGAGCGCGACACGTGTCAGCAGCGCAAGCGCAGCGCACTGGCGCAGCGCACTGCGCTTGCATGACACGTGTCGCCACCACAAGCGCTTGCGCTCAATGATTGGCGCAAAGCGCCCGACAAATGCACCGCAGGGCCAAGCCCAAATCAGAAAGGCCCAGCAGGCCAAAACAAAATGCAATGCATTAAAAGGGGCAGAGCCCAAACAAAATAGATGCTCTGCATCATCTATAAAAGGGCAAAGCCCAAACAAAACAAAAAATGCAGTGCATTATTAAAAAGGGGCAGAGCCCTAGTAAAGGCCTAATAGGCCAAGTGCAAATAAAAATATTGAACATTCTTCAACTGGACTTAGCACAATCATGGCCGTAAGTCCTCAAACTAAATTGACTGAGCACGGCTGCTCCCCTAAATCAATTTACATCCGGTTCGAGGGTACATCTCCGAACTCCTCTGACCCCTATCATTGTAATCCTTCAACGACGTCAGAGAGGTGACGGGTCCCAACAACCACACATCTATACGGACTGCGGGGTCCTTAAACTCGTGGACCGAAACGTCCCTAAACTAATATTCGTCCCGAAATGGGAATGTTGGACCGAAATGTCCTTAAACTAATGCTCGTCCTTAAATGGGAATGATGGACCCCCATGTCCCTAAACTGGAACATGGACCCCCATGTCCCTAAACTGGAAATGGACCACCACGTCCCTAAACTGGAACATGGACCACCACGTCCCTAAACTGGCAATGGACCATTACGTCCCTAAACTGGAACATGGACCGCAATGTCCTTAAACTACTTATGGACCACTACGTCCCTAAACTGGAACAGTAGAGCCCCCTAAACGCTCTTTTGTTGGATCTAAACGATCCCGTTTAAGTAGATCTTAGCCCCAAACACGGCTAACGTATCCTTAAGCATTCGAACAGACTACTTATTCCCTAATCAACTTTGGTTCAAGGGTACATCTCTGAACTCCTCTGACACCTATCGTTGTAATTCTTCAACGACGTCAGAGAGGTGACGAGTCCCGACGGCCATATATTAAATGGATCACCACGTTAAGTTGATCTTAGTCTCAAACAGGACTAACGTATCCTTAACGAACGTTTAAGTTGATTTTAGCCTCAACACGGCTAATGTATCCTTAAACTAAAACACCAAACCCAAATCTAAGTAAATACGGATTTGGACTAATCCACGTCCTACGGGCGACGGCATAACTTAGTCTCCGTATACAATCCACGGGCATCCACAAACAAAACAAACACACACGACATGAAGTGAAATTCTGGAGAGGGAGAAAGTTGTTACCGCGATGCGGTAGCGTAATTAACTGCAGGGGCTTGCGCCTGCAGGGAAGAGCGTCCCCACAATCAAAAACCCCTCAAGCGAGGGGGAATCTGATGAAGCCTGCTACATCGACCGCATCCGTCTAAACCTCCGATACACGGTGCCATAAATCAACTTGGCATCTTCGGAGAGGTAGACGAATAAAACCAAATAGTATCTGTCCCGAATCTCAGGCAAGACGTCTTCACGTCGTCGCCGCCGTCTTTCGGAGGGGAACATTCCATTTTACCATTCGATGTCCCGTTTATATCATTTTAGAGTTAAACATGAAAATATATCCTGTTGCATGTTAGATTACACTATATTGTTGCCTACACCCATACTTATATCACATAGTGCTTGGTTGCATAGCCCATAGTACCCTTTTAATAGTTTGTACCCTATCGGACACTCGTTTGCATCCATTTAGCTTAATATATATATTCAATTGCATCCCTAGATCATTTACTACATATTAATGTGATTTTAACATTCCATAATTGATAAAGTGTATTTTAGTTAATGTTGGAACTATAACCCTAACTCAAATCGATAACCGTGCATCCATCTGTTTTAATCTGTACCTATCTGTATACCACATTATAATGTTCCATTTTTGTTGTTACATTGGTACCCCATACTTGTTTTTGTGTACCCATGCTTATTATTGTGTTGATTATGAGCACCCTTGTGACATTTTGTGCACCCCTGATATGACTTGATACCCTACTACTTGATACGACTTGATACCGTGCACTTCTTGATATGATTGGTTTTATTTACACTACTTGACCTGACCTGATGTACCATGTCTTGACCTGTTACCTGATCTTGTTACTAATGCCAACAGCCTTAACATGCTATCCCTACGGACATTTCCTGTTGTCTATCCAGACAAACCTGTACCTGCCTGATCATGTGTTGGCATTAGCTCCAGATTATTTAATACCTGACTTGAACATATAACTTGGGGGTATGGGGAAATCAATGATGAAACCTGACTTGTAACTCGACAGTTCGATAACTTTTCCGATCAGTCTTACGGGCTAGGCCAGCCCCGGGGTGATGCTGCTGACATCACTCGTCATTACCTACCACCCTTTACTGCCTTGCGGCATGTCTCGGATTCAGCCCGAGAGTCATAGACCGTGATCCCAGACACGCACGGGATACTATTGAGTTACATCGATGATTCATCAAATTGATTTCAAAGACTTGAGAGTAGATAACCCAGTAGACCAGTTTAGAATACTCACTGCATATCACCTGTGCCTTACCTTTCACTGTCACTTTTATATTACTGCTATACCTGTTTTACTGTTCATACACATACCGGTATGTCTTGCTATCCCTGTTTATTTTATGGCTTGATATTATGACGCACTGACGTCTGGGTTTTGCATAGCCCATATCCTCTACCTTTGTTGCAGATTGATCAGGAGTACTGGGTGAGGATCCTGTTGATATTCCGTTTTACTTTCCAGGTGTTTTATTTATTGGATCTTTTGCTTCCGCATATTATATTATTTCTTGACTCATTTATTCTGGCTCATGGACATGCACTAGATGTTTAGTTTACTTTCCTGTTCTTGATATCTCTACAGCCGTAATGTGATTGTGGAAGGATATTTCCTATCCACAGGTAGCATGGTTGGCTATGTCATGTGCCTATCTTAGCGTACTCTGGGAAGCGGGGCGTGACAAAAGTCATCCCAGAGGCAGTCGAGTCCTTGCTCGGCTATCCCCGGCTGGTAGCTTCCTACCACAACCGACAGGGATCAAAGTCCTCGCGAAGAGGCACTGAGCAGTAACCCTGTTCGGTCCCTGTCCTGAAGGATCAAAGCCCTCGCAAGAGGCAACCGAGTGGCTGCCCTGCTCGGTCAACTCCGGCTGGTAGCTCCCTACCCATGACGCCAGGGATCGAAGCCCTTGCAAGAGGCATCCAAGCGGCTATCCCGCTCGGTCGTCCCCGGCTGGTAGTTGCCTACCCACGATGCCAGAGATCAAAGCCCTCGCCAAGAGGCTACCGCGCAGCTTCACTGCCCAGTCATCCTTAGTGGGCTTCTTACAGCCCCTCCAAACCTAAGGATCAAAGCCCTCGCAAGAGGCAACCGAGCGGCTGCCCTGCTCGGTCGTCCCAGGCTGGTAGTTGCCTACCCACGACGCCGGAGATCAAAGCCCTCGCCAAGAGGCAACCGCGCAGCTTCACTGCCCGGTCATCCTTAGTGGGCTTCTTACAACCCCTCCAAAGCTAAGGACCCAAAGTCCTCCCAGAGGCAGTCAAGCCTGACTCTCGCTCGACCATCCCCAGCTAGTGGTCGTTGCTCGCAGCGCCAGAAATCAGAAGTCCTCGCCAAGGAGCAACCGAGCAGCTTCCCATCCATCCTCGGCACAAATACAGCGGACAACCCTCTGCCCATCACATGCAGAGGATATGAGGCACCAACAAGAGGCATCAGGTCTATCCAAGTCTCGAGCGATCCCCCCCGACTTCGGGGCCATGGAGATGCCTCCTTCTCAGCAGCGCTTGGCACGCTTGGCAAGTGACCGAAATCAACTCGACGAACGATCGCTGGATAGATAGCCGACCTGACATGGAAGCCCAACAGTGCAGGCAGAGGTATTTTACGAGCATTCTTCACAAACAGAAGATAAAGTGCAAACCGATGAAACCAAAGAAAAAAAAGGGGTTTATTACCAAAGGCAAAGCCTTTACAAAGGGTACTTTGGGCTCCCCAGCTTTACAAACTGCCCGGAGCCTTACAAAAAAGGGCCTAAGTCGCAACCCCCCTTGCGCCTCGCTCATCGTTGTTTTCCGGAGGCCTTGCCGCCGGGAGTGGGACCCGAGAACGGAGCTCGCCATCGGCAAACTCGGGAAGCTGCTCCTTCACGGCATCCAGAGTCTTATTCCACGCGACGGCGGAATACTCGCCAAGCTCGACGTAAAACTGCTCAGACACCTTGTAATCGGCCACAGCTTTCCTAGCCCGAGCCTTGGCAGTCTCGGCCGCCAAAAGCGCCGCCTCGGCATCCCCCTGCTGGCGTCTCTCTCCTTCTCCATGGCCGCGAGACGATCGGCCAGATCCGCCAGCTTCCTCTCGGCAACTCGGTGGGATGCACTCAGGCGACGGTAGGCGCCCCGATTTGCTGAATTGGCGAGCTCCGCAGCCTCTGCACGGGCTGCCAGGACATCGGCCCTCGCCCTCTCCAGACGCAGGTCACGCCGCAGGGCCTCGACCTTCGATGGAAATGCTTCTACTGGCCTTGGCGTGTGGAATGCCCCCTCGGCCTCCGTACGGATAGCGAGGGCGAGTGTTGAAGGACCTGATAGGAAGTGGATGAGAAACTCGGGGGCGCTCGAGCCAAAGAAAGGAAGGTCAAAAACAACACGTAGAGAAGTTCGTACCTGGACCGCCCCTTGGGCTATGGCCTCCATTTGGACCCTCAGGGTGCCGTGCGGAAGCTTTCCCCCGGCCGACTCTTCCATCCCGGCGAGCAGGCCGGCAGCGATGAAAAGCCCAGATGGAGCCATGAAGACGGCATCACCCCCCTGCACGGGAATCCCCTCAGGAACCATCGACGGCGGTGCACGAGAGATTATCCTTTTCCTCTTAAGGGGGACCCCGTCCTTGCCCTCCCCTCTGTCTTTCGTCTGGGGCTCGGATGACCGTGGACGTCTCTGGCCGCCATCGGAACAATCACCGGGAATCGTCAACGAAGCGGACGACCCTATCGCCGGTGGAACATTCGGCGCAAGGCATGAGCCAGCCAGGGGAACGTCCGCGCCGCTGTCCTCCCTCTGGAACGAGAAACCCAAACAGTGGGAATGAACCATGTATCCAAAAGAACAAGAGCGCCGAGCTGCCAAAACTTAGAAGAAAGGAAATATGGAAGAGTAGGGGCACTGGAGCGGGCCCCGCCTCTACTTATCCCCGCGAACGACCTCATCCAACGACGCCCTTCATCTCCCGCCAAAAACTCCTCCTCGCGTCCAATGGCTCCGATTGCTCTACTTGTCGTTCCCACACTGGACCGCACCCTATCAGACGTCGCAGGTCTGCATACGCCGAGTCGGCCAACCGACGCTTGACACGTGGACCATCGCTTCATTGACAGGATGCACGAACCGGCGCACCTTCCTTAAATGTAGAGATCTCGCCCTGATTCGCTGGCAGAAAAGACAGCCGACAGCCCGGGGACACGTCCTGACGAAACCTTAAGAAGGAGCTCACCCCGGGCTGCCCGGCAGTCCACTCCTGACCCGACCCGTTAGCTAGTCGAGACAAGAGTGGGGGTTAATGATGATGCTCAATATTGGCGGTCTCCAAGATCAGGACACGTGGCAGATGACGTGTCCCAGAACTCAGAAGAAAGGGCCACATAGGCCGACCAGGCCACCCCTGTACCCGACCTGCAAGCATAAGCTGGCTCACGCAGAGCCCCTTGAAATTTGGCCTCCTCGGCCTCTCAGCTCATCCCGAGCTGCCTCAGGATCAAGACTTCTCGGCCCTCTCGCTCGTTCCCGAGCCCCCCAGCCGAGGCCATCTTCCTCGGTCCTCCGACTGACCAACTCCACCACTCATAGGCGTAACCGCCGCTCCGTAAATCTCGCCATGCGCAGATTCTCCGCCAGCAATATCCCACCTTCCACGCCACCACGATCCCCATTAATGGGCGATCCGCTCTTTACGCGGGCATGACGTCGGAGCATAACTGCCGGCGAGATCTCGCGCCTGCTGCCGCGTGTTGCCGCCACTATATAAACCCCCATCACAGAGGGGTCAAGTAAGCCATTTTTACTCCACTTAGTCGTTACTCTGCTCGGATCTCGTACTAACTTGATTGTCGGAGGGTCCTCGGTGGTACCAAACTACCCCGGGACTTCCTTGCAGGTACTCGGCGCTAAACTCCTCAAATCACTAATCTCCTCAAAACCCATTGAGATCCGCACGCAACAGGTAATCACCTCCAAAATCCACCGGGAGATGGACGGAAGACAACATCTGAAGGAGACCCAAAAAGGACCTCCATCAGTGTGCCTTTGAGAGTGGATGGGTTGGGGGTGCGGGGTTATGGTTGCTCTCTGGGTGAAAATATAATATCTATTTCAAAATATGAGATGGCCTTGTGTATTTAGAGTTTGCTAAATGACTTTTCTCCTTTTTTCTGTTTTTTTATGGCAAAGGCAAAGGCAAGAAGCCCATTTTTTTTATATAAGATAAAAAAAACATAAAAGGGTACAAAAAGAAAATAAAATTACAAACAAAACAAAATCAAGACTATTACAAAACAATATCTCAAGATCGAATTTTTATAAAGATAGGCAATGTATTTCAATTGCGAGCAATTGATCCACCACCAAGATCTGCAGCATCAAGAAAAATGGTATCCTTATGGAAATATCGGAGATGACATCACGAAGAATAATCTCTTTAGTCCTACAATGAAACCTAAAAATTCGGTTATTTCGCTCTTTTTATACGTTCCAAACAATGTTCGCAATCACCATACGTAGATAGCTCCGATAGGTCTTTTATTGAGGTCATACATTGAATGACATCCATTATGCCGAGAAGATCAATCGGTAGGCTATAAAACCTACAACGGGCTTATGATGCACGAACCAACCAATTTGAAATTTGATACTCAAAATAAATGGTTGTGAGTTTTGGATTCCTAATTGCAAATGTTGGCTATTGGGCTTCACCCGGCACGATATCCCTCCCTTCTAGTAGTCCCTATGTATAGATATGATATATGGGGCTAGGGTTATTACTCAATGGGGGTTAAATAATCAAGAGATTAATTAATAATAATAACCTAGAGGGATCTAAGTGAGAAAGATCCAAACAGAGAGCCGTCGTCTCCTTCCATCATTTTTGTTCTGCTGTGGTTGGCTAGCGGGATGATTACGTAGGGGATTCTCACTTGATCAAAATGTTGTTTCCTTTCAGCCATTGCGTGGAGACGAAAGAGATTGGATCAAGTACGTGACGTGGACGAAAATAACGATTCCACCATCGGATCAGGTATATCGGTAAAATCCTTGCGTAGATGTACGATTGTTTCCGCAGCTATGATTGTATTTTTTTGTGTATCTATGCACCTTTTTACTACATTGGTATCACTGCTTGTATGCATACGTTCGTAGAATTTAGATCTGTATTTTTATCAAAGTTGCAACTCGAAAGTTGCGTTCTTTTGGGTCTAAACATCAAATTTTTTATTTTATTGATTTTGACAGATTTATGATTATTAGGGTTAATGTTTATGATGGATCTTTATAGATCTATCAATTTTTTATTGCATCATAGGTCATACAAGATTAGATCTAATTTTTCGTTGACGTTTTAATGTATGACACTTGTTTCTTAATGTGGAATTGACCACGAAGCAAATTGTGAGAATAAATTTATGAAACATTGGATCTTGGTTTTGTCTAAAATTTTATTTCTTTGATGAGAATTTTATGGCGGTTATATCGTAAAAGTTTGAAAATCCTAACTCTAATTTTGGATAAACCCGTGGGATTATTTTTGGATTTTGCCGGGGACCAAATATTTTTTTAAAAAAAATATATTTCTGGATGAAAGTAAATTTTCTTGGTTTTTTTTTTATTTGGCAAGGTCAAATATTTCTTTCCAAAGAAAAAAATCAAAATAAGATTTTTTTTCTGGATTTTGTATTTTTTGGTTTTATTCGAATTATAAAAAAGTTTTTAAATTTTTTTTTAAAAAGAGGGGACGGGCCTGGGCGCCACAGGCTGGGCCTGGGCGCCGCAGGCTGGGCCTGCCGCGCCCAGGCCTAGCTCTGTCCTACCCGCAGGCTGGGCCTGTTATTGGTAGGCCAGGCCGAGCCCAGCAACCTGGGCTTGCTGGGTCGTGTTGGAACAAATTATAAAAAAAACAAAGGCTCACCAGAGCTGGGCTCGGGTGTTTGTAGGCCAAACAGGGCTCGGTCACACGGGCTGGGCCGGCTTTTTCTAAAATATATTTTTTTGTTTTTTAATATATTTTTTGATAATTCCAGAAAATTCTTGAAAAAATTAAATAAAATTATTTCTGAGTTTTTAAAATATTTTTTGGAATTTACCACTCAAGTTTTGGGTTAGTTGTAAGTTCTTTACCTTTAACTCTGAGACTAATCTTTTTCGGAAAAAAAAATTGTTGCTCACCAAAATCTTCAAAAATTTATTCTCATATAAAATCTTGAAAATTTGATAGGTAGTTGTTCCAGTGGAAGCGCCAGGAGCGTATACCAAATTTCATGAGAAACGAAAAATCATAATAAAAACAGACAAGATTAAATAGGTTAGTTTTAATAAAAAGAGAAATTTGTTATATTGTTTGCTGTATATTGTGATGTTACATACTTAATGTATATTGTGATGTTACATTCTTAATGAATAAAAACGCATGTTACATTCATTATAAAAATTTGACAAATTTTAAGTGGAAGATTTCGTGATGAGGCGTGAGTCTAGATTCAATCGCTCGATCTATTCCTTTTCTAGAAAATCTATAATCCGTATCTTAACACAATTTTAAATTTTTCACTTTTGGAAAATGTGGTTGAGGTCTTAAGCCTTTTTCTCTTTTTTTCGGGGCGTAGATTTATTATTTTTGTTAAGAGCAATTGAAAACGGAATATTCTTTTTTGGAAAGAACGATATTACATTAAATGCCATAGTCTTAACAAATCATAATAAAATCATGTTATCGTCGGCCTCACCAAAGGTGAGATGGCATATGAAGACAGCCACAATAAAAAGAAATATTAGTTTAATATTAGTTGAATAAGCTGAAAGACTTGGACGCTAGTGACAACAAGGTGACAGTAATATAGCGGGGCTTCACGACGTTGCACCATCTAGATGCAGCGATATTTGGAGGATTGGCGCATCTAGAATCGTTCTACACGTTGGACGTAATAAGAAGCGATGTCTGAAAGGTTCCTAGGCACCCTATAGAGGTCTCACAAGGCATCGAACATGCCAAATTTAAAAATTATGGTGCCGAGAAACCCTAGTTAACGGATCGTTGCTAGATGTCTAGGCGAAATACAAAACTAGTTAACTACTTAACTAGAAGTTAGATGCTACAACCTTTGTAGATCCGGATTTCCACCTCCTTAGCTCCACGTGGTCATGCCCTCGCTGTCCATCATGAATCCTCGACTCATTCGTCGGCTTCATTGGAAAACGGGCGAGCAAGGTCGTCGGCTTCGTGTCAAAGACGATTTACGTCGAGGTTGCACAAGCTCAAGCTCCGACTTCACAAAGTTGTGAAACTTGTGAAGAAAACACCCAAAACAACTTGGCAAGAGGTAGAGGGTGAAGAAATAGGAGATGGGTTCACTTTAGAATTGGATTTCACTCACTTATGCTCAAGTTGCCATTGATGGCATCTTGTTTTCTCTCTTGAAGAAGAAGGAGATGAAGAAGAAAGAATATGATAAGTATTATGAAAAAGAATAATAAAATCAAATACTTATCATGTTCTAACCTAGGTTAAGTGTAGAGAATAAACCATGGTCACTTAAGAGGGTTAGGGTTAAGCATGAAGATAAGGATGGTTACAAAAGTCAAAGCTTCATGAAGCTTCAACTTAAAAAAAAAACCACCATTCTTATCATAACCTTTTTCAAATAAATAAACAAATAAATAAATAAAAAGGCAAAACCCTAATCATCTCTTAACCATGGTTTAATACTTCACACTTAACCTAATGAGCAAGCATCATCAAACATGATACAAAGATGTGCACAAAAGTATATCACATATACAACATGTACATCAAGTGAGAAAATCCATTTAAAGTGAACCAATACTAGTTAATGCAATGCAATATATCAAATATATAATTATGCATTAAATCATTAAATCAACATTTGATTCAATGATCCGGTCATGTCGCACATAACCGACTAGAATCCAATGTATCGATTTATCGAATCAATGATTCGATAACTAGGTCATATCGAATATAACCAATCGAAACATATATCGCGAGAATGAAATGCGGTATCACATACACGCATTATTCTCGGTCCTGCACATATCTCATATGCGCTCCTATTTCGTTTCGCTTGAACCAGGAAACCTCTGTGTAGGACTCTAAAGACTCGTCAATACGCTGGTAGCAGATGATGATCATATCAAGCACCCACAAGCCGCAAGCGGTCTGCTAAACGTAACGGCCACCCGGGTATTGAGCGATCAGAAGATCGACGAGCTAGCCCGCTCACACTCCTGCGAATCCGACCAGTAACACTTACCGTACAGTCCGGTCTCTTCGTCTGATATGTCGCATATCAAGTCTAGGGATGGTAAACGTCAGACCCCAATAACCCGACAAGTCGTGCCGATGTGAGGCTCATAACGGGTCGAGAAACTACTGGTAACACTTACCAGCAAATCTCTGATCAGCCCTGGCCAGGGACTTCCCTGCTACGGCCAATCGAGCACGGCGCAACATCAACTCCCAATACCGGGAGAGACAAAACCCCTCCTATCGCTCATTGCCTCCATGTGACTCGGGACTGTACCCAAAGACCACCGTTTTGCACGCCCTCATGGACGTGGTAAGGTGGAGATCAAAGTACAGTGGGAATCACACAAGACTCTATGACGATCTCGGGTCTCCAGACTAACCTGTACAAGTGTCACCTGAGAACTGCCATCTGACGTGAGGTATAATACCATCTGGGAGTTCTCGGCGAGTCCGTCCAGTGTACCCAGTCTCCACTGAGCACCCGTATACCATCTCTGATGTCAAACACCAATGGATATGGGATCATCCATCGCCCATCACATGGGTCGAGAAGCATATACGCTAGTCTACTCTGGTATATCGATGCCCCGTCTCGATACACCCATGACTAGGGACCTTGAAGGATGTACTTATGGACTACCATGTCCCCACTAGTATGATCTGCATCATAGTCCAGGTAGTCAAGTACATATCCTAAGGGCTTTACCAACATGTAACTATAAGACAGTATAAAGAGACAAGTGTACATGTTAAGATAAAGAGCAACCAGATAGCATACTATCATATCGAGCAAGAAAGTCATCTCTATATATGTCCAAGCATCCAATATAATATACATCATCTGTACAATACTGGCCTCTAGGGCATACATACAACTAACAATCTCCCACTTGCACTAGGGCCAGCTGCTGTAGTATCGCATACCGAGCATCCCGAAGAGTCTCTCAAACTGTATCTGGGGAATGGCCTTCGTGAGTGGATCCGCCGTGTTGTCCTTCGGGTCAACTCTCCTGACTTCGATCTCCCGGCGATCAACTATCTCCCGGATTAGGTGATACCGCCTCAGAATATGCCTGGATCGCTGATGGGACCTGGGTTCCTTGGCCAAAGCCACCGCTCCATTGTTATCGCAATACAAAGGTATTGGATGCTCAATGGATGGAACCACTCCAAGTTCAGAAATGAACTTCTTGATCCAGACAGCTTCTTTAGCAGCATCGTTGGCAGCGATGTATTCAGCCTCCATCGTCGAGTCTGCTACGGTTTCCTGCTTGGAACTCTTCCAGCTAACCGCCCCTCCGTAAAGGGTAAAGACAAAGCCCGACTGCGACTTAGAGTCGTCCTTATCACTCTGGAAGCTCGAATCGGTAAAGGACTCCACTTGGAGTTCTCCGTTACCATACACCAAGAACATATCTCTAGTCCTTCGTAAGTACTTGAGAATGCTCTTCACAGCTGTCCAGTGACTCTCTCCAGGATCAGCTTGATACCTGCTCACTATACTTAGTGAGTATGCTACATCAGGTCTGGTACATAGCATCGCATACATGATAGAGCCTACTGCCGAAGCATAGGGTATCCCTTGCATGCGAGCTCTCTCCAAATCAGTCTTGGGAGACATCTCTTTGGAGAGAGTGACTCCAGAGATCGTGGGCAAGTTCCCACGCTTGGACTCTTCCATACTAAACCTCTTTAGTATGGTGTCAATGTACCTGGATTGGGACAATCCCAAAATCCGTTTGGATCTATCTCTATAGATCCTAATCCCCAATATGCAGGAGGCATCACCAAGATCTTTCATCGAGAATCTTTGTGATAAGAAGAGCTTGACCGATTGCAGCATAGGAATGTCATTTCCTATCAAGAGTATGTCGTCCACGTACAATACGAGGAAGACAACCTTACTCTCTGCCACCTTCTTGTAGATACAAGGTTCATCTAGATTTTTGACGAAATCAAACTCTTTGATAACGACGTCAAAGCAGATGTTCCAACTCCGCGATGCTTGCTTTAATCCATAAATGGATTTAAGCAGCTTGCACACCTTCCCGCTGCTCCCACTGTCTACGAAGCCCTCTGGCTGAGTCATGTACACGCACTCTTCTAAATCACCATTTAGAAAGGCGGTCTTAACATCCATTTGCCAGATTTCGTAATCATGATAAGCAGCGATGGCAAGCATGATCCGGATGGATTTAAGCATAGCCACTGGAGAAAAGGTCTCGTCATAGTCCACACCTGGTCTTTGACGAAAACCCTTTGCTACAAGTCTAGCTTTGAAAGTCTCTACTTTCCCATCTACACCAAGTTTTTTCTTGAAGATCCATTTGCTCCCAATGGGTTTTACCCCTTCAGGAGCAACTTCCAAAGTCCATACTTTGTTGGTGTACATGGATTCCATCTCGGACCGCATTGCATCCAGCCATTTCACTGAGTCCCTACTCGTGATGGCCTGCTCGAAGCTAGTTGGGTCATCATCCTCTATGATGCAATCCTCGCTCCCACCATCCATGAGAAAACCGTAGTATCTCTCAGGCTGGCGAGGAACCCTACTAGATCGGCGGAGAGGCTGAGGTTCATTGGGAGCTACTGAATCTTCTGGTTCCACTAAATCTTCAGTTACTGTTTGTGTATCTGGAACCTCTTCCAGCTCTACCACTTTGCCACTAATTTCTTTTTCAAGAAATTCCTTTTCTAAAAAGGTGGTATATTGAGAAACAAACACTTTTTGTTCTTCAGCATGGTAGAAAAAATATCCTTGGGAATTCTTAGGATATCCCACAAACTTGCAAAGAACTGACCGTGCCTCGAGTTTGTCTGGATTTTGTCTTTTGACATAGGCCGGACAACCCCATATTTTAACTCGTTTAAAATATGGTCTCTTCCCACTCCATATCTCATATGGTGTGGTAGGTACAGATTTAGATGGAACTTGATTCAATAGGTATGCTGCTGTCTCCAGCGCATATCCCCAGAAGGAAATAGGTAACTCAGCTGTGCTCATCATAGAGCGCACCATATCTAATAGGGTGCGGTTCCTCCGTTCAGATACACCGTTGTGCTGTGGTGTATATGGAGGAGTCAGCTGAGAGAGAATCCCATTCTCTTTTAGGAAGTCCAGGAATTCATTGCTCAAGTATTCACCTCCTCGATCAGATCGCAGGATTTTAATACTTTTTCCGGTTTGGTTCTCAACTTCTTGTTTATATTCTCTAAATTTCTCAAAAGCTTCTGATTTGTGTTTCATCAGGAACACATATCCGAATCTAGAGAGATCGTCAGTGAATGTAATGAAGTACGAAGAACCATCCCTGGCATGTGTAGACATGGGACCACATACATCACTATGTATCAGTCCCAAGAGTTCGGTAACTCTTTCTCCGTGTCCCGTAAACGGAGTTTTGGTCATTTTGCCTTTGAGACATGACTGGCAAGTGTCATAAGATGAAAATTCGAAAGATTTCAAATATCCATCTTTATGCAACTTAGCCAGTCGTGTCGCATTGATGTGACCTAGTCTACAATGCCACAAGAAAGAATCGTTCAGTTCTGAACTCTTCCTCTTGTGTGTGTTTGTTATACTCAGAACTGTTGATTGGTTTAGAACATAAATGCCATTGCACAACGTGCCTGATCCAACCAACTTTTGGTTATGGAAAATGTTCATAACATTGTCCTGTAATATAAAATTATATCCTTCTTTACTTAGCAAAGAAACCGATATAATGTTGCATATCAGGTTCGGCATGTAATAGCATTCGTTCAGAACCAATGTATTACCAGTTGGTAATACAAGGTGATATTCCCCGACAGTCTTAGCTGCAACAATTGCACCATTTCCAACTCTAATGTCTTTATCACCTTCTCCAAGTTCTCTACCTTTCCTAAGCCCATGTAACTGATTACATATATGGGATCCTGACCCGGTATCCAATACCCAGGACGTAGAGCAAATGGAGAAACAGTTCTCTGTAACGAACACACCCGAAGAAAATGCATCAACATGTACTTTCTTCATTCGGGTGGCATGGGAATCCTGGTATTCCACTATATCCTGTTCATTCCTATAACTCTTATAAAAAAGAACGGAACCAACGTTCCCCAGCACAGTATAACATGCGGGTTCGGTCAATACATCCATATTTTTATCTTCATTAGGGCATGAAATGGTCGCTACCTGGAGAGAGAGAGAAGAAAACACTTTAGCGTATGCTCGTGCAAGATCAGATTGGTTATTATCTTATCTAATCAGGATGGCTCCCACTGTTTTTATCAAATCTTCCTTCAAACCCTAAAAGGAAAGACTAGCCGGGATTAATTACACACTACAAGTTCGCCAATCTTTCAGCCAGGCCAGTGTCGGTACTTTGAGGGAGGTCCCCCGTGCTTTCGCACGAACCTAATTACTGTAAACCTCATTTTCCCAGAGGCGTAACCCCGTTGACACCTTTCTAGACACCTACTTGATCGGCTAATTGCAATGTGTAAAACTCTCCCAGGAGTAACTCTTACTCGCAGTGGGTATCGGGATCCAACTATCTCATAGAAGGTATGCAATCTCATTGCAAATTTCAACACTTGAAATTCCCGATAATCTTTTGCCCCTAGCAGCTATATGACCTTAACATAGTCAACAAATCATAAGTGCTAGTCAAGTTCAACCCGTCATTTCCCGATTGAATTAAACCCACCCGCACGACCCTTAACATAGTCAACAAAGTCGCACGACTACCCTAATCCAATCGCATCATATGCTTATACAGATAAGCACAAATTAGCTACCGCACACTACGCCTTAACATAGTCAACAAACGTAGCACGAATACTAACTAGTACTTATCTGAAATGACGGAGGGCTACGTCAGGTTTTTCTGAAAACCTATTGCGTAATGAACTTGATATCGTTGTAGAATCAAATGAAGTTTTAAAATGGAATGATTTTGAGGCTTTTCTAGTTTTGCTAAAGGGGTCACTCCCGGTGAAGGGATCGTCGGCCCTTTCCTCGTCGAATGAGGTGCGGGATATATCATATATATCACTGTGCAAAGCAAAAACTCTTAAAAGCAATCAAAGCCAAACCGAGTGTGTAGCATCTGCCAGTTATTGCTAAAGGAGTCACTCCCGGTGAAGGGATCTCGGTCCTTTCCTCATCGAATAAGGTGCAGGGTATATCATATATACCGCTATGCAAAGCAAGAACTGTAGCTACCTGTTTTGTTTAAAATCTGATTCCACAACATCTTAGGTTTCTTTTCTTTCATTAATCACATTAATGAAGTCCCATCATTTAAATACCTAAACATTACAGATAGATATGACGTACACTTATGCCATCCGCATTCGCCTCGATGTCCCCTCGTGCACCGTTAGGTTAGGTAACTAACGACAGAGCAGGGCAGGGCTAGCGCGGGTGTAAAACATAAGTAACGTCTATATAATATATCATATATACTATATACTATATCCATCACAGAACATCACATGATCACATCACAGATATCGCAGCAGAAGAAACATATGAAACATTGGATATACTAGGACGTCCGTGTTTTCAATACGAGCCAGTATAAAACACGGATTCCACGGTCGTGATGAATAGCCAATCCCACACCCCTAGACCCCTACGAGAGCGGCAAGCAACCCTGCCAATTCTAGGGTTAGGAGACCCGGACTCGACTCCTCGAGTTGGTCTCCCACTGGACCCCAGAACCCGGTTACTTGTGCTCCCCTCCTTGGGTCTATCCTAATGCGGAAAAGTAAATAATATACAAAAGGTGACAACTTCCGCTACCTGGAAGTGCCCCAAATAAAAGAATATTACATACAAGTTTTTACATGAATGAAAATGAAAAACACTCATCTCACATAAAAAACCCCGGCTATTCGAACACGACGATCCAATATAACATATCCAGCAACACATAACATCACATGTCATCAACGTAAGTAAGTATGCATACCCCAATTGTCGTTGACGTATAGCAACGAAACCAGCGATATCACATATTACACTTACGGTCACAGAAAAGAAAGTGTAAAACTACAACAATTGGAATCCGCAACTTCTTTAGACATCGCATGCCTAACAGATATAAATCCCGCATTTTAGTCTCATTATCGAAAACTCTTTTCAATATCATATGGGACTAAATTGCTAGATTTATAACATTCATTCAGTTATCTCATAACTGTTTGTGAATTCCAATTATTGTATCACATTCCAGATAAACAGAAAATGTTAAACTTTCCGATCGAACAGTCGAATACCCAAGTTTTCCCGATACAGCTCAACACATGAAATAAGTCTAACAACATTCAGTTCGTGCCTCAGTACCAACGGTCCAGCCGTAGAAGGGTCAAGCCAGCGCCTCACATGTGGCACGCCGTACTGCCCCAAACCCGAAGGTTCAAAGGGCAGTTCAAGACGGTCACATAATCGAGTTAAGGTTTGTTGTCTTCTAGAGGGTCCATCGCGTTACTTGCACTACTTAGAACGTCGTTAAACTACGAAAAAATTCAACACTTGGAAATTTCCCGACAGGGGAAAAATTGGGTATTTATATCCGGTCGAACTTTTTAACATATTCTAAAATTTATCCGGAAAGCTCAAAGACAAAATTTGATACCCCGATCGAAACACCGAATCCCCAAAGCATTCCCAGAAAATTCAACTCTTGAATAATTATTAAAAATTCCCATAAAACTCAGCACCAGAAAAGAAGAATTACTGTGCAAACAAAATTGAGCAAAGTGAACAGTCGGCGGCGGAACCGTGGCAGAAGCCATACTTCTGCCGCGTTTCCGCGGCAGTTTGGAGGCCTCATGATCTCGTGTTTCACCAGATTTCTTAGATCTTCCTGCTGAATTTTTTAGGCATTTTTAATCTGGAAAAATCCACGTTTTCAGAAAAAGTCCAGAGAGCGTGTAAAAAATGCGGTTTCGGGTTCGATCGGACTTCAAATTCCGTCTAGACTTCGCTTAAGGCTCTAGCTAGGCTCTGATACCACTGAAAGGTTCCTAGGCACCCTATAGAGGTCTCACAAGGCATCGAACATGCCAAATTTAAAAATTATGGTGCCGAGAAACCCTAGTTAACGGATCGTTGCTAGATGTCTAGGCGAAATACAAAACTAGTTAACTACTTAACTAGAAGTTAGATGCTACAACCTTTGTAGATCCGGATTTCCACCTCCTTAGCTCCACGTGGTCATGCCCTCGCTGTCCATCATGAATCCTCGACTCATTCGTCGGCTTCATCGGAAAACGGGCGAGCAAGGTCGTCGGCTTCGTGTCAAAGACGATCTACGTCGAGGTTGCACAAGCTCAAGCTCCGACTTCACAAAGTTGTGAAACTTGTGAAGAAAACACCCAAAACAACTTGGCAAGAGGTAGATGGTGAAGAAATAGGAGATGGGTTCACTTTAGAATTGGATTTCACTCACTTATGCTCAAGTTGCCATTGATGGCATCTTGTTTTCTCTCTTGAAGAAGAAGGAGATGAAGAAGAAAGAATATGATAAGTATTATGAAAAAGAATAATAAAATCAAATACTTATCATGTTCTAACCTAGGTTAAGTGTAGAGAATAAACCATGGTCACTTAAGAGGGTTAGGGTTAAGCATGAAGATAAGGATGGTTACAAAAGTCAAAGCTTCATGAAGCTTCAACTTAAAAAAAAAAACACCATTCTTATCATAACCTTTTTCAAATAAATAAACAAATAAATAAATAAAAAGGCAAAACCCTAATCATCTCTTAACCATGGTTTAATACTTCACACTTAACCTAATGAGCAAGCATCATCAAACATGATACAAAGATGTGCACAAAAGTATATCATATATACAACATGTACATCAAGTGAGAAAATCCATTTAAAGTGAACCAATACTAGTTAATGCAATGCAATATATCAAATATATAATTATGCATTAAATCATTAAATCAACATTTGATTCAATGATCCGGTCATGTCGCACATAACCGACTAGAATCCAATGTATCGATTTATCGAATCAATGATTCGATAACTAGGTCATATCGAATATAACCAATCGAAACATATATCGCGAGAATGAAATGCGGTATCACATACACGCATTATTCTCGGTCCTGTACATATCTCATATGCGCTCCTATTTCGTTTCGCTTGAACCAGGAAACCTCTGTGTAGGACTCTAAAGACTCGTCAATACGCCGGTAGCAGATGATGATCATATCAAGCACCCACAAGCCGCAAGCGGTCTGCTAAACGTAACGGCCACCCGGGTATTGAGCGATCAGAAGATCGACGAGCTAGCCCGCTCACACTCCTGCGAATCCGACCAGTAACACTTACCGTACAGTCCGGTCTCTTCGTCTGATATGTCGCATATCAAGTCTAGGGGTGGTAAACGTCAAACCCCAATAACCCGACAAGTCGTGCCGATGTGAGGCTCATAACGGGTCGAGAAACTACTGGTAACACTTACCAGCAAATCTCTGATCAGCCCTGGCCAGGGACTTCCCTGCTACGGCCAATCGAGCACGGCGCAACATCAACTCCCAATACCGGGAGAGACGAAACCCCTCCTATCGCTCATTGCCTCCATGTGACTCGGGACTGTATCCAAAGACCACCGTTTTGCACGCCCTCATGGACGTGGTAAGGTGGAGATCAAAGCACAGTGGGAATCACACAAGACTCTATGACGATCTCGGGTCTCCAGACTAACCTGTACAAGTGTCACCTGAGAACTGCCATCTGACGTGAGGTATAATACCATCTGGGAGTTCTCGGCGAGTCCGTCCAGTGTACCCAGTCTCCACTGAGCACCCGTATACCATCTCTGATGTCAAACACCAATGGATATGGGATCATCCATCGCCCATCACATGGGTCGAGAAGCATATACGCTAGTCTACTCTGGTATATCGATGCCCTGTCTCGATACACCCACGACTAGGGACCTTGAAGGATGTACTTATGGACTACCATGTCCCCACTAGTATGATCTGCATCATAGTCCAGGTAGTCAAGTACATATCCTAAGGGCTTTACCAACATGTAATTATAAGACAGTATAAAGAGACAAGTGTACATGTTAAGATAAAGAGCAACCAGATGACATACTATCATATCGAGCAAGAAAGTCATCTCTATATATGTCCAAGCATCCAATATAATATACATCATCTGTACAATACTGGCCTCTAGGGCATACATACAACTAACAATGTCAATAGTGATCATTGGATTTATTGCCGAGCACTCGCAATTTATGCTGAGCAGTGGTTATAGGGTATCTACGTGCCAAGAGATAAGTTGTGCGATCGTTACGGGGTAATCTACGCGACGTGGTAACGCTACATTATTTCCTGGTTTGACCTCATTTTCACACAAGGAGTCGAACCACGTAATTTGGATACACTTAAGAGCTATATCTTCGTCGATCCTGGATCTGAAGAGTGCTTCTCCAGTTAGACTGTCGAGTAATAGCCGTAGGTGGTTTCAAAATCTTGACTAAGGATCCAGTAAAGTGGACTATAGTCAGCACAATTCTAAAAAGTTTGTTATGGGTGAATAGCAACAATAGCCCCAAAATCTTCTATTTTATTTTTTACTTACATGGTACAAAATTAAGGGTTTTTTTTTGCACGTGCTCAATACATCTCTCATTTGGTATTAATACAGTAGATATGAGTGTTGATAGTTGTGACACCGTAATTGTTTTAGACATTTCTAAACACCTGTTTAAAGTCTAAAAGGATGGATCTTCCTCCTTTCTAATGAGAAAGCATCGGTCACCATGTAAGCTTTATCTGATAATTTATCATCTTTTACTAAAAACTAATATGTCATTCATTTATAACCGACTTAATCATCGGAAGTGATAAGCTAGCTAGAGCCTCGGTTCCAGAGCTTCTTTAAATTTCTAGGTCCTTATCATGTGTGTGTGTATATATATACTGCATTGTTCTGTTCATGTCCGCTCAATCTTATCAGTGCACTCATATAGTTTATCGTCTTTTGCAGCATCATTGTTCGGACAATTTAGATACATCATGTTACTATATTATCGATATGTTTACTGACCAATAAAGATTCCAACATCATTGATGATGGTACCAAGTAATGCATAAAAATTCAGTAAGATTAGGATATATCATACATAGGATCCCTAGACAAAAGGGGAAAATAACTTGCATGTCAACTACACATGCAGAGAAAGAACACAAGGCTTTCGTGCGACCGCAGAAGAAATGCCGCTTAATTTATAAACGATAAAGGTTGTCGGTTCCATCATCCTTCACGTGTTACTTTCTTTCTGTTCTGCGGCAAAAAGTAATCAGCAACTACATTGGATTTTGCTTGTAAGCACAGTAAATATAATTTTTTGCACGTACGATGCACGTGTGTATGCTAATAAAAACGGTCGTAGAACGTGTATCAGCTTGTTTAAATTGTTTCTCACTAGTATTTTTTCACGTGCACCGCACGCTGCGTATAAATTAGATGTCAAATAAATCTATAAAAATATTAAAATGAAAAATGAAATATTTGAAAGGTGATCTATAAATTGTTCAAATTCATGATCCATGTATTTGATTTTTTAAATCATTTTATAAATAATAAATGTGTGCTTTTAAGAGAGAGAGTGGGGCTAAGGAGGAGGGGGTATAGTAATAGTTGCTCTCTCGATAAAAAGATAACATCTATTTCAAAATATGAAATGGCACTATGTGGATTTAAAGTTTGCTGAAGGACTTTTCTTCTTTTTTTGTTTTTTTTTTCCAAAGGCGAAGGCAAGTAGCCCAATTTTTTTTATATAAGATAAAATAAAGCATAAAAAAGTACAAAAATAAAATAAAATTACAAACAAAACAAGATCAAGGCTATTACAAAACAATATCTCAAGATCGAATTATTAAAAAGATAGGTAATGCATTTCAATTGCGAGCAATTGATCCACCATCAATATCCGTAGCATCAAAAAATTTGGTATCCTTATGGTAATGAAGAATAATCTCTTTAGTCCTACAATGAAACCTAAAAATTCGGTTATTTTGCTCTTTTTATACGTTCCAAACAACGTTCGCAATTACCATACGTAAGTAGCTCCGATAGGTCTTTTATTGAGGTCATATATTGAATGACATCCATTATGCCGAGAAGATCGATCAGTGGGCTATGAAACCTGCAACGGGCTAATGATGCACGAACCAACCAATTAGAAATTTGATACTCAACGATAAATGGTTGTGAGTTTCGGATTCTAGTTGTGAATGTTGGCTATTGGTTCACTCGACAACATATCCACCTCTTCTAGTGGTCCCTATATATAGATATGATATATGGGGCTAGGGTTATTATTCAATAGGGGTTAATTAATCAAGAGATTAATTAATAATAATAACCTAGAGGGATCGAAGAGAGAGAGAGATCCAAATAGAAAGCCGCCGTCTCCTTCCATCATTCCTGTTCTACTACGGTTGGCTAGCGGGGTGATTACATGGGGGATTCTCGTTTGATCAAAATGTGGTTTCCCTCTATCCGTTGCGTGGAGACGAGAGAGATTGGATCAAATACGCGACGTGGACGAGGATAACAATTCCACCATCGGATCAAGTATATCGGTAAAACCCCTGCGTAGATATACAATTGTTTCCGCTGCAATGATTATATTTGTTTGTGTATCTACGCACATTTTTGCAACATTGGTATTAGAGCTTGTATGCCTATGTTTGTAGATCTAAGATATGTGTTTTTATAAAAGTTGCAACTCGAAAGCTGCATTTTTTGGGTAAAAATTTAGATCGAAATTTTTATTTTATTGATTTTGACAGATCTATAATTATTAGGGTTAACGTTTATGATGGATATTTATAGATCTATCCATTTTTTATTGCATTATAGCTCAAACTATATTAGATCTAATTTTTCGTTGACGCTTTGATGTATGACACTTGTTTCTTGATGTGGAATTGACCATGGAACAAATTGCGAGAATAAATTTTTGAAAGATTGAATCTTGGTTTTGTGGAAAATTGTATTTCTTTTGGTGAGGATTTTATTGCGGTTAGTTCGCAAAAGTTTCAAAACCCAATCCTAATTTTGGATAAACTTGTAGGATTATTTTTGACAAGGACCAAATATGTTTTTAACAAAAATATATTTCAAGATAAAAGGCTCGGGATTTTTTTTGATTTGGTAAGGAAAAATATTTTTTTTGAAAGGAAAAAATTAAGTTAAAATCAAGATAAGATTTTTTTCCCCGGATTTTGTATTTTTTTTGGTTTTATTCGAATTATAAAACAGTTTTTTTAAATAGAGGGGGCGGACCTGGACGCCGCAGGCTGGGCCTGCCGTGCCCAGGCCCTGCCGTGCCCAGGCCCAGCCATGCCCTATCCGTACGCTGGGCCTAAGGGTGGCAGGCCAGGCCGAGGCCAGCAACCTGGGCTTGCTGGGTCAGCCCGGAACAAATTAAAAAAAATAAAGGCTCACCGGAGCCGGGCTCGGGTGTTTGTGGCCAAGCCGTGCTCGGTCGCAAGGGCTGGGCCGGTTTTTAGAAATATTTTTTTGCTTTTTAATAATTTTTTTAATAATTCCAGAAAATTCTTTAAATAATTGAGAAAAAATATTTCTGAGTTTTAAAAATATTTTTTTTGGTTTTCCCACTCAAGTTTTGGGTTAGTTGTAGGGTCTTTGTCTCTAACTCTGGAACTTTTTTGGAAAAAAAAAAATTTATCGCGCACCAAAAGTTTCAAAAATTTATTCTCACATAAATCTTAGAGATTTGATGGGTAGTTGTTCCAGTGGGAGCACCGGGGGCGTGTACCAAATTTCATGAGAAATGAAAAACCCTAATAAAAACAAACAAGATTAATTATGGTAGTTTTTATAAAAAGAGAAATTTGTTCGATTGTTTGTTGCATACTTAATGAATAAAGACGCATACTGCATTCATTATAAAAATCTGACAAATTTCAAATGGAAGATTTCTTGAGAAGACATGAATCTAAATTCAACTATCCGATCTACTCCGTTTTTAAGAAATCTATAATCCGTTATTCGATTATCTTAACACAATTTTAAATTTTACACTTTTGGAAAATGTGGTTGAGGCTTTAGGCCTTCTTCACTTTCTTCGAGATGTATGTTTATTATTGTTGCTAAGAGGAATTGAAAACGGAATGTTCTTTTGGAAAAAAAACGATACTACATTAAATGCTATAGTCTTATAGCATCCATAATAAAATCATGTTATCGCCAGCCTCACTATGGGTGAGATGGCATATGACGACAGCCACAATAAAAAGAAATATTAGTTTAATGTTAGTTGAATAAGCTGAAAGACTTGGACGCTAATGACAACAAGGTGCCAGCAATGAGCGGGGCTTCACGACGCCGCACTATCTAGATGCAGCGATTTTCGGAGGATTAGCGCACATATGATCGTTCTACGCGTTGGATGTGATGAGGAGCGATGTCACTAGTGATCATTGGATTTATTGCCGAGCACTCGCTGTTTATACTGAGCGGTAGTTATAGGGTATCTATATGCCAAGGGATAAGTTGTGCGATAATTACAGGATAATCTACACGACGTGGCAACGTTACATTTTTTCTTGGTTTAACCTCATTTTCACATAAGGAGTCGAACCGCGTAATATGAATACACTTAAGAGCTATATCTTCATCGATCCAGGATCTGAAGAGTGTTGCTTTAGTTAGATTGTTAAGCGATAGCAATAGGTGGTTACATGTTTTCTACTCGATATATGAAGCAGTTAGTTACACGGCAAGCGAATGTGATGACGTTTGCTGGTACGTTTAAGTAACTGAGACTTAAGGTTTAATCGCCTGGGACGATGAAACCAAGAGCACTGCAGATATGTTGACGTGGTCAACAGTGTGCAAGGGCAAGTATCCTAACACAAGAAGAGTTCAATCGAGTTAAGAAATCAGGAATAATACGTCAACAACTTAAGTGATCTGATATGGGGAAATGTGCTGGCAATAATGAGAATAATAAGTCCAAACGTTTGACTGTGGGAATTTGAACCGCTCCACTCATCATGGTACTGAGTGGAAGTAGACCTTCTGCTGGGAGCAGAAAAGTTTATGGAAGCAAATCATGTGTTGAGAACATATAAGCCTATTGTTGGCTATAGTGCCCTCAAAGCAATTATTGTAACCGCAGGCATGCGATTATAATGATTGAGGGAGGAGCTATACGGGTAGAACAGTCTTACTCGAGATGATAGTATGCTATCTGGTTCATCTCTACCATCATGTCATGTATTATGTGGTATTACGGATCACTATTACATGTTGATAGAGCCCTTAGAATTCTTGTTTGACTACCAGGATTATTGTGGCGATCATACTTGTGAGAACTGGGTAGTCTATAAGCAAATTCTTAAACGTTCCTAGTCGTAGGAATATCGAGACGGGGCATCGATATTCCAAAGTGTATTCGTTTCTTGATCCCGACGAGGGGTGATGGCTGGTCTCACAACCATTGGTGTCAGTCAGTCACCAAAGATAGTATATATGTGCTCATTGGGTTATGAGTTACACTGGACGGACTCATCGGGAACATGTTAGATGGTATTATACCTAGTGTCAGGCAGCAGTTCTCTGGTGACATAAGTACATGTTAGTCAGCCTACTTGAGATCGTCATTTATCTCGTGTAAGTTCCTACTATACTTTGATTATTACCCTACCACGGCTCTACTGAGTCGTGCAAACAGATTTTAGTTGGGTACAGTCTCGAGCCATATGGAGGCAGTGAATGGATCGTTGGGATTTGTCTCTCTCGGTATTGGGGATAGATTTCGCGTTGTGTACGGGTGGCCATCAATAGAAATTCTTGGCCAAGGTGGACGAGAATTACTGATTTGGATCAGTAGTTTCTCAGTGGGTGACGGGCTTCACACCGACACGACTTATCACGTTTTTAGGGGTCCAACTTTATCCACCCCCTGACCCGATACGCAATACTCTTAAACGAATAGACCAGACTGTACGGAAACTGTCACTTTCAGGCTCAGTAGGGATACAAATAAGTTTGCTTGTCGGCCTTCCTTTCCTTCAATACCTGGGTAGTCGTTACGTACAGCTAGTGCCACTGATGTGCTTGTGGTTAAACCCACTGTTAGTGTATTGTCGAGTATTTAGAGTCACACGGAGGGTTTCCCAGCTCGGACGAAATGATATAGTGTATGTATTTTGATACATACTCAGATTCAATTAAAACACGTGTTTTTGTACACGTGCTTTTAATCGGATAGTTTGTTAACAATAACCGGTTTGAAAGATAGCCAAGTTATCATATTTTGGATTAAATGTGAGCTACTATTACATATCTCTTTTAAGCATCTCTCTTTTCGGTATTCATACAAATACGGTATTTATACGAATACGAGTATTTGCGTCTTGATATCAATACGTGTATTTTATACGAATACGGTATTCGTATTTTATACGAATACGGTATTCGTATTTTATACGAATACGGGTGTATGTATTTATAGCATATACTTATATTAGTGTATTTTATATATATTTATATATACATATACATATGTATATGTGCGCAATAAGGTGGTATTCTCTACAACTCTCTTTTCTTTCTAGTTTCTTATAGAATATGGTGGAACTTGTGACTCACTATGGCGAGTCACAATCCACTTATATTCTAATAAGAAAGAAAAAGATAAGAGAATTAATAAGACGATGAAGGATTTTCTTTAGTTACCATGCTTGAAAAACACACACCCAAAACTCCTTCTTCCTTCTCTCTTGGTTTTTCCTAAGTTTAGTTTGGAAAATGATTATGAGAGAAACTTTAGAGATTAGCTACTACATCAATCCAATGATCAATTCATGGCAAGTTTTAATCACTAGTTGCTTTACTTATGAAGCTAGAGCCTCAGCTAGGAAACCTTCGAGGTGGATCATCTTCGGCAAGAAAGACCGACTCCCAAGCTCGTTCCCGATGATCTAGAAGTTAAGGAAGTGGGAAAGAAGATGAAAGACACGACTATAATGGTTGTTATCATTAATCTAGTAGCTAAACTCCTTCATATGTTTATAGTTTAGTGTTTGGATTCGATTCTAGGTTGTAGTGTTCGTGCTCCAGTTTAAAAAAATTTCGTTTTGTATTCCACACGGCCGCTAGTTTGCTGCGCGAGCATGAGCGTCTACCTATATGGCATCAGAGCCAAACCCAAACACTAGAACTGGTTTAGATGATGTTTAAAGTTTCGAACAGACAAAATTCTGTATTTTCAAAACCAAAGTTTCAAGTTTCTGTCAAAAATTTTTGTTTCAAAAAAATATTTTGCGTATTGCAGAAAAATGATAGAACCATGAATATGACAATGTACAAAAATGAGGCCAATCAGAGAAAATTGAACCAACAAAAAATTCTATTTTCCCGCAATTTGTGGTCTGTTTAGCTCCAAACTGGCTCTTCTTCGTACAGTGTTTTGGGTATTGAAAATGGGGATTTTTGGTAAACTTCTTTTTTGCCCAGATTTCATTTGGTGTTATCTTTGTATTCAGGCAACACAGAACGTTTTAAAATCGAAACTTTTGCATCGTTTATCTCTTTGTGTTTGTGAATGTCGTCTAATTGCTATAGGTTGATTAGACGGGGTTGCAATTACTTATTAGTTCTGTGATATTTATTTAGATTGGAATAGTTACGGTCGTTGTCGTGAATAGCCGGGGATTTTTATGAGATGAGAGTTTTATATTTACATTTGTATATTCATCTTGCGGGCCGAGCGTCCGACTTGTGGACTGCCGTCACTGCTTGATGTATATTCTTTTGAGGGTCACTTTTGGATTAAGATTGTGTCACATATGTATTATATTTTTTTTATCTCTTTTACCTAGGATAGACCCAGGAGGAGTGCTCAAGTAGCCGGTTTCTAGGAAGCAATGGATGGCCATCTCATGGAGTTGAGAATGGGTCATCTCACTCTAGAATTGGCAGGACTACTTGCCGCACTTGTAGGGGTCTAAGGACTGGGGTTTGGCTATTTACACGATTGTGGAATCCGTGTTTCATCCATGACTTAAATGAAACACGGAATTCCTAGTATACCCTATATTTCATAATGTTAGATTCTGTTGTGATTCTGTGTTTGCGATATATTATCATGTCTGAGACGAATGGTGTTGTGTGTGTGTGTGTGTATGTAGTAGATATGTTTTGCATTCGCGCTAGTCCTGTCCCCGTCCTGCCGTAAGTTAAGTAACCTTATGGTGAAGACCCGGGACCCTGTAGAGAATGAGGATGGTATATATGTGAGTGCCTATTTTCGTTTCTTTTGGTGTGAAATTATTAATTGATGGGATTGCATTATAGGTTTAATGCAAGTAAAACAAACCTAATTGATGTTGTCGGAACCAATTTTTAAAGCTACTCGGTTTTCTTCAAAATCATAGTTATATTCTTTTGCTTTGCATAGAGGTATTCGGTTAGGAATATCTTACACCTCATTCTATAATAAAAGAGCTTTGATCTTTTCACGGAGAATTCGCTCTTAAGCAAAAGTTTATATTACTAGTTTTAATAGCGGAGCCTAAACCATTCATTTTTCAAAGCCACTCGAGTTCCTTCAACGATATCAAGTTCATTATGTTAAACGTTTTTCGCTACAAACCAGCCGTAGCCTTCCATCATTTCAGACGGGTAGCGCCTAGTATTCATGCTAAGTATTTTGGCTTTCATCAAGGCATAGTGCATAGTAACTATGTGTTACTTTTCTGCTGTATAGAGATGCATTAATTTAGGACAGTCGTACATATATTTTGGCCTTCGTCAAGGGTTAGTACGGATGGATTTAGATTAATCAGGACAATGACGAGTTGAACTTGACTTGCAACTTATGATATTTTGGCTTTTGTCAACGTCATAAGACGCTTGGGGTAAAAATCCGCATCGGGAGTTTCAAACATATAGGTAACTTTCCAGGCATGCACATACCTTTTGGAGTGTGGTGACTTGAGTGGCTTCCATCAAGTCATCACACGGTGATAGTTGGGTCCCGATTCTCACTGTGAGTAGGTATTACTTTTTGGGAGATTTTCACTTCACAATTAGCTAACCTATTAGGTGTCTAGAAAGTGTTAATTAGGTTATGCCTCTGCGGAAACGGGGTTATTTAATTAGATCCATGCGAAAGCACGGGAAGACTCTCTCGGAGTACCAACATTGTCCTGGCTGAACAATTAGCGAACTTGTAAGGTGTATATGATTCAGACTAGTTCTTCTTTTAGGGTTTCAAGGAGAATTCGAGGATACAGTGGGAGCTATCCAGATTAGATAAAGTTATTTACCAATCTAATTTAGGTTAGAGTGTATGCTGAATGTTTATTTTCTCTCTCTTTGGCAGCGACCATGACTCGCCTTAAAATAAAACTCGTAAACCAAGTTGACCGAAACCTTTTACAAACCTGGCTTTGTTTTGTCACAATTCACGACAAAGTCACATATATCGATACCACTCTTATTTTACCTTTTTCTTTCTCCAGAATATTTCATATCACTACGAAGATCCACATAGAATGGATATAACCATCATGTATAGTTACATACGAACTCGTAGAAATTTATTTCAGTTCGAAGACGGATTTCGGTTCTGGAGAAATAGAATATGATTATTCAGATATATTTTCTTTTTACCTTCTCTCAGGTTACTAGGGCTCCTACTATTAGGAGAGTACACCTATTGTGGTTATTGGATAGTTTTTTTCCAAACCTTAAACAGGTGTTGAAAAGTAGGGAAAGAAGAAAAACTAATTAACCTAAGAATGGTGTACAAAAGGTAAGAAATAAAGACATATAAAAGGATTGGAGTAAGGGCAATGAAAATTGTAACTAATGTTATGAGTCTGGTAATGGAAAAGGCATTACTACGAATACTCGGCCACCCCCTCAAAACATTTTCATGTTTCAGTTATACTGTGCGGTATTAATAGAAAACTGTTTTCCCAATAAGATTCTGACTTCAGGATATATATTTACCGGATTTAATTCTCATATCTGTATGGTATTACATATACTGAGTGGGAGTAGAATGTTGGGAATTGGATGATTAAATCCTCAAAAATCAGAATTCTTTGTAATTGGTGATATTTGAGGAAATCACTTGGGTTTTGCCTAACGGCAAATATTTGGTTTCGAATATATGTTGTTATGCACCAATTTCAAACTGATATACCTGTACGTTTATTTTATAAAGTGAGATATAACTTTTTGAAATTATGTTTATAACATTACCTTTATCAGTTGATGATTAGGTAAGATGCATTCAATAACGGTGTAATTCTTCTTAACTATAATACAGTTTTCAACCTATAACACTGAGGGTCTGAGTTATTACTCAGAGAACTCATACAAAGTTTTGTATGTTGTCCGATATCCATTAGGACAAGGGGTTGGTACTCGTACTATATTCCGTTTATTTATGACTTCTATGGTTTTAGACACGTATTTCGTTGAAATACAAAATCCAAATTTTTAGAAGTTATAGGTATAAGAATAAAGTAGAGAACCACACGTTGGAAGTATCAGAATTTTTCGAGGTGATCGAAAATGTAGATACTTATGCTAGATATTCCGTCATACGTAATACATTTGAGAACTTGTTTCTCTATCAGATTACTCATTCGTGGGCGTGCTCTTTGATGAGTAATGTTGTATGGCATTTTCCTCTTTGGTTGTGCACTGGGAACAGCTGCATAATTTTTGAATCTGGTTCAAATTAAATTAGCGCCTTTGTTTCTATATTGCATATAGAATGGATTCATATCTTAACGAAATTAAGGTATATGGAGTTGTCCGGTTTATACTTAAAACCAGAATCCGGATAAACTCGAGGCACGTTTTCAGTAATGACAGTTTATGGGTTATCCCGGGCTTAGATGATGGTTAACATTTTACCATCTGCAGGATCAATAGTTACATTATTCTTGACTCGCCACATTTTAATAAAATGAATTCTTTTCATAAAACATTAGTGGGAATATAGTAGAACTGGAAGTGATTTCAGAACTACAAATGGTTACTGAATATTTAATAGAACCTAAAGATTCGATTGGATTCGACAATACATTAGCCACTCTACAGATTCAGTGGGTAACCTCAGCCATCCAAGAGGTATTTCGGTCTCTTCAAAGATGGTGACTTGGAGGTTTTGATGACCCAAGCTTATCACTACTGCTGTCCTGGACTATGAGATCTGGCAGGTGGATGACTATAACGTCGTTCTAAATTGAATTTAGAAGTGCACGTGTATATGACTCTGCCAGAGGGTTGCTGTAGTCAGTAGAAGCGGCGCAAGCGTGGTGGGACAGTTGCTATGTCTATTTACAGACTAAAACAAGTATAGCGGATATGGGTCATCTATTCTTGATGTGATAGTCATAGTGATTGAATTCATCAAGAATGATAGATGGACCCGGTAAAAGGTTGAGTAGGGAGTACTGTTCTGATTTATGGATAATATTCTCCCAATAGGAAAAGTTGTTCCTATACTATGATCGGTTAAACTGTAGTTGTCACAGATATTTCTTCATAAAAAAATTGGATAAAATATCAGATATTGCGATGACTAGATTTATGGTTTTAGATTTAGATTTTGGAAGTGTCTCAATTCGGGCACATTGACACTGTTCTAAAGTGTTTTAGAATGGATAACTCCTGGCGTGGTGGTGTACCGTAGGTGATGGAGTTTCCTTTTCTAAAAAGATGTCCTCTGGACTGATGAAGAAAGAGATTTGCATGATTGACATATCACTTGCTTAGGCAACTGAGTCAATCATGAGATGTCAAGTACTTCATCAGATATTGCTTTTACACTAGTTGCACTAGGCAGATATTAATCTAATCCTGGAGAAATATAGGGAAGTTGTTATGAACATGAGAGAATGTTCTTGGTATATGGTAACTACAGCCTCCTTCAGGAGGCGGCTATCATTTCAGTCTTCCAAAGTGACCTGGATGACAGAGTGACTGTTAGAGTTACAGTTTATCCTCTTTTGATGGGAAATATGTTGGACAGAAGTCTAAGCAGATACCGAGGTAGGTATGGTGCAGGATACTGATTAGATTCAGTGGAAGATACAGTCTAAGAAGTTTGTTGGATTTAGAGTTCATTTATGAACTTGGTCCCATCAGATATCCAGACAAGTTCTAAGACATGTATCACTCATTTTGGGAGATAGTCATTCTCTGCGAAATTGAGATATAGAGAGATAAAGATAGAAGTATTGGAGTGGATCTACTTACTGAGGTTATTTCTCGAACGCAATAGTTTCGCAAAAATGATTTGCGAAACTGGTTAATAGAGAAGTTGGGTATTCGGTATTACACGGGCTGTGAGTATACGACACAACAATAATTAGGCTTAAGTGCAAGTGGAAGATTGTTGGCTATAGTGCCCTCAAGGCAATTATTTTAATAGCAGGCAGGCGATTATAATGATTGAGGGAGGACTTATACAGGTAGAACAGTCTTACTCTGGTTCATCACTATCATCATGTACATGTATTATGTGATATTACGGATCACTATTACATGTTGATAGAGTCCTTAGGATTCTTGCTTGACTACCAGGGTTATTGTGGCGATCACACTTGTGAGAACTGGGTAGTCTATAAGCAAATCCTTAAATGTCCTTAGTCGTGGGAATATCGAGATTGTGCATCGATATTCCAGAGTAGACTAGTGTATACGTTTCTTGACCCTGACGAAGGGCGATGGCCGGTCAAACAGCTATTGGTGTTAGTTAGTCACCAAAAATAGTATAATTATGCTCGTTGGGTTAAGAGTTACACTGGACGGACTCGCCGGGAACATGCTACATGGTATTATACCTAGTGTTAGGTAGCAGTTCTCTGGTGACATGAGTACAGGTTAGTCTGTCGAATTGAGATCGTCATTTGTCTCGTGTGAGTTCTCATTGTACTTTGATTATTACCTTACAACGGCTCTATTGAGTCGTGCAAATATGTTTTAGTTGGATACAGTCCCGAGCCATATTGAGGCAATGAGAGGATCGTCGGGGATTCGTCTCTTCCGGTATTGGAGGCAGATGCCGCGCTGTCCACGGGTAGACATCACCAGAAATCCTTGGCTAAGGTGGAAGAGAATTACTGATTTGGATCAGTAGTTTCTCAGTAGGTGATGGGCTTCAAACAGACACGACTTATCGCATTATTAGCGGTTTGACTTTATCCACCCCCAGACCCGATATGCGATACTCTTAGACGAACAAACCAAACTGTACGGAGACTGTCACTTTCAGGCTCAGTAGGGATACAGACAATTTTGTTTGTTGGTCTTTCTTTCGTTCAATACCTGGGTAGCCATTATGTACAGTTAGTGCTGCTGACGTGTTTGTGGTTAAGCCCACTGCCAGTATATTGTCAAGTCTTTAGAGTCCCACATAGAGGGTTTCCCAGCCTGGACGAAATGATGTATGTTCCCTTTAAAAAAGAGGGGGAAGAAACGAATTACTTCCACGTGCAAAGCACGTGAGCGTTCTGGCTTTAAGAAGAATTAAAACCCACAGTTTGGTCTTACGTGTTAAATACGTGAGCGCTCACATGCAAAGCACATGAGCGCTAAAAGTAAATAACCAAAATCCAAATAGGCCTCACGTGTTAAACGCGTGAGCGCTCATATGCAAAGCATATGAGCGCTGAATATAGATAGGTTAAAACCCACACTGGGGGTCACGTGTTAGACACGTGAGCATATCATTTTGAAGCGCCATCTTCAAATAGAATTAAATTCTATTTGGGGAAATATCCTCCCGATCTTTCCAAAACGAGAAAGATTTTTCTCTGTTAAAAAGAGAACCTTTGATTCAAAATCCAACGGTGATTATAATATCACCGACCAAATCAGAAAATTAAATCAATTTCTTTGTTAGGAAAATATTTTCCTAATCTTGTTAAAATAACAGAAAATATTTTCTGTTAAACAGAAAATCACCGGATAAAAAATCCAATGATGGACAAAATTCCCCGAGAGATCTTTAAGATCAATTAAATCAATTGGTATCTCTCAATGAGAGATTTTCTCGACTAATCAATAATTTTTCATTACCTATATAAAGGACCCGAGTTTTCATGTCTCAAAAGGAGAATCGACCCCATAAGGTGATAAAAAGCAACAACTAAGAATTTAATTCTCTCGCTGAAGAAAAGTTTCTTCTCCTCTCAAACCTTACGTAAAGAAAAAGTAGAGATAAAAAACATCTCATTGCCTAATATATGTAAATACAAGGGTTTAACCCTCCATAAAGAATTTAGTTCTTTCTTTGGATCTGAGATTCACAAGACAAATCTCCCATAAGTTGAGAATTTAATTCTCATCGAGAAGATTTTGCTCTTCAGACTCAAGGTCTAGGGGAAAAGCTAGACATGAGAAAAGAAACATAAAGAAAAGAAGTGGAGCTTATATCCCAGAAATTTAATTACTCTAAAAATAGGGTTTAACCCTATATAAAGAACTTAGTTCTTATAAAAAAGGAACAAAAGAACCCAGTTCTCAAGAATCCGATCCCAGATCTTAAAAAACAGAGATCTTGGAGATCATGAATGGCCAAAATACCAATAACAGAAGTTTAACTTCTTTTAAAAAATAAACAGAGATTAAATCTTTAAGGGCTCAGCGCCTCACGTGAGTATCCATAAATAAGAGCTTAGCGCCTCACGTGAAACACACTGAGCGTCCATAAATGAAAGCTCAGCGCCTCACATAAAACACACATGAGCGCCCATAAATGAATGCTCAGCGCTGTTAAGGATACGTTAGTCTAATTTTAGACTAAGATCAACTTAACAGGATCAACCCAACCCAAACTCAAATCTAAGAAAAAACGGATTTGGACTAATCCACGCCCTACGGACGACATCATAAATTAGTCTCCGTATACAATCCACGGGCAACCAAAAACAAAACAAACACACACGATACGAAGTGACCATCTGGAGAAGGAGAAAGTGGTTATCGCGATGCGGTAGCGTAATTAACTGCAGGGGTTTGCACCTGCAGGGAAGAGCGTCCCCACAATTAAAAACCCCTCAAATGAGGGGGAATCTGACGAAATCTGCTACATCGGCCGCATTCGTTTAAACCTTCGATATATGGTGCCATAAATCAATTTGGCATCTTCGGAGAGGTGGACGGATAAAACCAAATAGCATCTGCCCTCGAAATTCAGGCCGGACGTCCCAACGTCCCGGTCGCGTCTTTCGGCGGAGAACAGATTCTGGCATGCCCGGTGGGACAAGATCGAGTGCTTCCACGAGGCACTTTTGATCACCACAGCTCTAAGGGATCGGTCTGTCCGGCTGCTAAGCCAGATACGGGCTCAGCGGGTCGTCATGTCTGCCTTTGCTGATGGGTGCAGTGCTGACCGATGGGTAGCTACTCCTTGTGAAGATCGCCGCTTTGTCATGGTGGAGTAGGCAGAGAGGGAGTTAGATAATTTTATCCATAGTTTTGTGAATCCCTGTACTTTCGATCCCATGTTTGGTGATCTATTTCCTGTAGAATAAAATGTTCAATTAAATGCTTTGTTTTTGTCGTTGAACACCTGTTTTTCCTCTGATGTGTGCATATGAATGAGCCTGGTTTCACATATATCTGTAAACGAAACTTAAGCCGGCATAAACAGGAACTAATAGCTCTTGGCCGAAGATTTTGGCGGGAACAAGCGCCTCACGTGATACATGCGTGAGTGCTCAAAAAGAAGTGGAAGATAGCGCCTCATGTGAAACACACGTGAGCGTCCAAGAACTCAGAGCCTTACACATGTGAGCGCTCAAAAACTCAGCGTCTTACGTGATAGCACGTGAGCACCAAGAAACATAGCGCCTCATATGGCAACACATGTGCGAGAAAAAGAAGCAGCGCCTTTCATGATAGCACTTGAGCGCTGTACAAAAGTTCTTAGCACTATATATTCAAAGTGGCTAAGTGCTTAGCACTGTTGGATGATGAAAAAGCCTAAGACTGAACCCAAAATTGGCCAAGTCTCTGAAATTTCACTGCAACTGAGCCCATATGCTCTGTTGATGGATCTTAAAAAAATTTAATGATTCTTAAACATATTTCTAAGTTGTTCTTAGTCTCATACAAGACTAACGTATTCTTAGGTAAAATAAATTGAGCCCATATGCTCGTATATTTAAGTTGATCTTAATCTAAAACCAGATTAACGGTCCTTAAATAAAACAAAATATTTCCTGAACTGATGGAATATACAACCTAGGTTCAAACCTAGAAATATATATGTACGGACTAATCTGTGCCCTACGGGCGACGACATAAATTAGTCTCCGTATACAATTCACGGGCAACTATAATAAGCAAAAGATAACACGACATGAAGTGAGATACTAGAGCAGGAGAAAGTTGTTATTACAACACGATAACGTAATTAACCGCAGGGGCTCACGTTTGCAGGGAAGATCATCCCCACAATTAAAAAAAACCCCTCACAAATGAGGGGGAATCTGATAAAATCTGCTATATCGGTCGCATCTATTCAAACCTCCGATATACGGTGCCATAAATCAACTCGGTATCTTCGGAGAGATGGATAGATATGTCCAAAAAGTATCTGTCCCCAAATTCAGGCTAGACGTCTCAACGTCTCAGTCCAGTCTTCGGCGGTAAACAGATTCTGGCACGCCCGGCGGGACCCCATCCTCTTTCCACTCCACGCTTCGTGTGTCGTGTTTCGCGAACAAAATAGTGGTTCGTTATATTCGTGGTTGCCCTTGGATGCAAGATACTAAAACTTGGTGCTTCGCTTCTATGCAGAATCAATGGCCTATCATTGTACTTCTTGCAAAAGCAACTCCCTCTCCGTCCCAACTGGAGGAGTGACGTACATGCCCAACGCGGCTTCCATGTTCTCAATGCCGGTAGGACTGGTCACTCAAGCCACTACCGGGCTATTCTTTGGGTCCAACCGTCTTAGAGCCACAACGCCCTGAGAAGAAGCTTGCCGATGGTTAGTCTTTGATCGGCTGGCTACTGAGACGGCTCCTATCAGCAAGCCGTCCAACTTTGAAATCCCAGTCTTCAATAGGCTGAAGAGAAACTCAAACGGGCTCATAAAGAAGCCCATGATTCCACAAGGGGTTGCCCTAAAATGGCTAGACCTCCTTGCTCCTATTATTCGTGAGGTCGGAAAAAGTGCTTCACCTCCAGGACGGTTGGTCTTCAACAGATTGGCCAACTCTGCTCTAGCTCCGCCAAAAACGTCCGTCTTCAATAGATTGACACCAAGCGAAGCTCCCTATTCCCGCCATTTTTTTTAGCTAAGTGCTATTTGTTCCTTTATAAAAAGGGGAGAGAAAAAGAGGAAAAGAATTCCCATAGTTTGGCATCACATGTTAAACACGTAAGCGCTTATATACAAAGCATATAAACGCTGAAAGCAAATAAAAAAAAGACCAAACAGGCCTCACGTGTTAAACACGTGAGCGCTCATATGTAAAGCATATGAGCGTTGAACATAAATAACCAAAGTCCAAACAAGCCTCACGTGTTCAACACATGAGCGCTCATATATGCAAAGTATATGAGCGCTGAAAATAAACAGACTAAAACCCATACTGAGGGTCACGTGTTAAACACGTGAGTTCTCTTGCCGCATTCTTTGGCAGTGCTCACATGCAAAGCATGTGAGCGCCCCAACTTAAAATGCTCCTATTCGATAGAATAAAATTCTATTTGGGAAATATTTTTCCCGATCTTTCTAATATGGAAAGATCTTTCTCTAATAGAGAATCTTGGATTTAAAATCCAATTGTGATAAAATATCACTAATTAAACCATCCGATAGAATTAAATTCTATGTGGGGAATATTTCCCTGATCTTTCTCAAACTAGAAAGATCTTCTCTGTTAAACAGAAGACCCTTGGATCAAAGATCCAACGATGATTATAAAATCACCCATCGATCATCTGATAGAATAAAATTCTATATTAGGAAAAATATTTTCCTAATCTTGATAAACAAACAAAAATGATCTTCTCTATTAGATAGGATAAAATTCTATATTAGGAAAATATCTTCTTAATCTTGTGATAGAATAAAATTCTATATTTTTCTAATCTTGTTAAACTAACAAGATATTCATATAACAGAATTAAATTCTATATTAGGAAAATATCTTCCTAATCTTGTTAAACTAACAAGATATTCATATAACAGAATTAAATTCTATATTAGGGAAATATCTCCAAAATCTTGTTAAATTAACAAGATATTCATATGATAGAATAAAATTCTATCTTAGAAAAATATTTTCCTAATTTTATTAAAACAAACAAGAAATCTTCTCTGTTAAACAGAGATTCTTTGGATTAAAAATCCAACAGTGAATAAAATTCACCGGTTGATCTAAAAGATCAATTAGATTGATTATGAAATCAATCATGATCTCAATGAGAGATTTTCGCAGCAAATTGATTCTTTACTTTCTCCTATAAATAGGAGCAAAAAGATGAAAAGAGGAAGGAGGATTGGATATAAAAAAAGAGGAGACCATCCCATAAGTTTCTGTAAAAATATAGAAGGCTCTACAAAAGTTTCGACAACAGAGAATTTAATTCTCTTCGAAAAAGATCTTCCTCCTCAAAACCCTAGGTAAAGAAAAAAGAAGAGATCAAAATATCTCGTTTACCTATTATATCACATCTAAGGGTTTAACCTTTTTTAAAAAAAATAGTTTTTTCTCTGGATTTGAGATCCACAAGACAAGTCTTCCACAAATTGAGAATTTAATTCTCTTCGGGAAGATCTTGTTCTTAAGAATAAAAGATTTAGGGAAGAACAAAGTTGAAAAGATAGAAGATAGAGTCCATAACACTCTAGGAATTTAGTTCTTTCAAATCAAGAACTTAGTTCTTTAAGAACCCGATCCAAGATCCTCAAAATAGTGATCTTGGTGATCATTAATGGTCAAAATATCATTAACAGAGGTTTAACCTCTCTGAAAACATGAACAAGAGAACATGGATAAAAGAACATGAAGAAGATGGAGTCCATAACACTCTAGGAACTTAGTTCCTTCAAATCAAGAACTTAGTTCTTAAAGAACCCGATCCCAGACCCTCAAAATTGTGATCTTGGTGATCGTTAATGACCAAAATATCATTAACAGAGATTTAAGTTCTCTAAAAAACATCAGCAGGGATTAAATCTCCAAAAAAACTTAGCGTCTCACATGAAACACACGTCAGCGCTCAAAAGAAGCTAATAACTTAGCGCCTCACGTGAAACACACGTGAGTGGCAGACAACTCATGTGAAACACACGTGAGCGCCAGAAAATAGAAAAGTTTAGTGTTTATCACTAGTGCAACGTCTCACGTGAAACACACGTGAGTGTCATAAAAGACTAGTGCTTAGCACTATTTCAACGCCTCACATGAAACACACATGATCGCTATATGCAATTGAGTGCTTAGCACTGCTGATTGTTACAGAAACCCAATCTTAGCCTAAATTGGCTAAGCTTATATTCATGATATCTAAATTGATATCCAAACTGATGTTAGTCACATACATGACTAACGATCTTCATCCTATACTTTCTAAGTTAATCTTAGTCTCAAATATGACTAATGATTCTTAGATGATCCACCATGATCTTTTCCCTCAAATACGGGATTTGGTTCAAAAGTACATCTTTCCACACCTCTGATATATATCGTTGTAATTCCTCAACGTCTTCAGAGAGGTGGCGGGTCCCAACAACCAACACCTAGTTGTCCCCATAATGGGAATAATGGACCAAAATGTCCTTAAACTAATACTCGTCTCCAAAATGGGAACGTTGGACCGAAATATTCTTAAACTAACATTCATCCCAAACAGAGAATGTTAGACCGTAATGTCCTTAAACTTATATAATTGGGCCCATATGCTCATTTGTTTCTAAGTTGATTTTAGTTTCAAATATGACTAACGATCCTTAGATCAAAGCCAAATATCCCATGAACCGATGGACCTCACAAATGTGAGAAATGCGTCCTAAGTTCATTCCCGTTGGCAAACTAAGCTACCAACGTGGACCCAATCAAGCAAATCCTTGACCCAAATCTAAAATATATGGATTTAGACTAATCTGCGCCCTACGGGCGATGGTATAAACTAGTCTCCGTATACAATCCACAGGCAACCATAACAAACAAAATGACATACGACACGAAGTGAACTACCGGAGTAGGATAAAGTGGTTATCGCAACGTGATAACGTAATTAACTGCAGGGGCTTACGCCTGCAGGGCAGAGCATCCCCACAATCAAAACCCCCTCACAAATAAGGGGGAATCTGATAAAATCTGCTACATCGGTTGCATCTATCCAAACCTCCGATATACGGTGCCATATATCAACTTGGTATTTTCGGAGAGGTGGATGGATAAGCTCAAATAGTATCTGCCCCCAAATTTAGGCTAGACGTCCCAACGTCTCAGTCCGATCTTCGGTGGTAAACACTCCCCAGCAATGCCGGGGGAACGAAGAAAACGTCTCCAAAACTGAGGTAATTCCCACTACACGACACGCTCGACGTCGCCACTGGCATCGAGTGAGACAGGCTGGGGGCAACTCTCCCTACGGGCTTACCCCATCAGCTACTATGGTGGATATTGATGCTGTTGTTTCAACTGGGAACAGTTTTGGACCGCTTAAGAGGGTTTGTAAAAATTCCCCTACGGCGGTACTGAAAAGATCACCCCTGCCTGTAGAAGTTGCAGTGCAAGCAAAGCCAGAGTAGCTTTCTCAGCGGCTCTCCTAGCAAATTCATAGAGTCTGACGGAAAGTCCAAGATTCAGTTCTTGATGAAAACTACTCTCGTCAACCCAAAAATCTAAGGTTCGATAAGAAAGTGATTGCTCCTTCGCCATACAATGGGGGACTTCTCGTAAAGAGGCGCCTGTCATAACGGCTTCTCGTGCTCTGTTCATTCGAAAATATCGCACGTTTGATATAACATTTTCCTTACTTTTCTTAAATATCTAAAAATGTTTATTACAAATATGAAACATATGAGGGTTTATCTGTAAAATATCTATTGTCATATATTTATATATTATAATTAACATTACGAAGGAAAATATATGCATATAGTATTTATATAATATTTTTTATCATGCATATCATATCAAATATTCTAATCATGATTCTTTAAAAGATATAACATCATACAAATGGTTAGAATAATATCTCTATAATAAATATTACTAATATTATTCATGGAGATATTGTGTAAGATTTGGCTCAGGTCAGGAGATCGGGATATCGAGATGTCGGGAATCAAAAATCTGCCGATGAAGTTTAATTAAAATCGAAGAATCAATACTGGCAGAGACTCATGAAATATTTTCAAATTCCAGATATCTAGAAGTTCTTCACGTGTCAACATGTATAAGCCCCAGAAGATTGAGACCCTAAATCCTCCAAGATGCGGCACTTCCACGGCTAAATGCCCCAATACGCGGCGGATTCGCGGCCCTCTGGTGGCCGTTGGATCTGAGATTTTCTGGGGGTGATCGTATCAATATATCTTAACCTTTGAGATTTAGGGTTTCTGATTTAGGGGCTATATAAAGGACCGATGGCTAAACTTAGAAATCATCATCTTTTACATGAAGCAAATCACCGTCAAAGAACAAGTGATCCATGACAGGTCCGCGATTCGAAATGATAAGGCGACGTGAGATTCGACGGAACATCTACTTCCTACGAGGCAGAGATCGAGAGCAACTTCTTCTTCCTCTTGTAATCTTAACTCGAAGGTTTTGTAATCGTAAAGTTGATTAATAAAGGTAGATCATTAGTTTAATTATTTAGCATTTATTTTCTGTATTTGCATTATGAATTTCTTTTCTATTCTTTCTTCTTCTATCTCCATATTGCACGAGTAATTCTCCGCTTGATAGGGTTCGTAGGATTAGGGTAGAACAATAGATGAGAAAATATTTTAATTTCTTTTAAGTCTTATAAAGTTTATGAACTTTAGCAAAAGAATCGTTAACATCTTTATCGGGCGCGCTACCAATTTATTGCTAGTCTCGACCTCGATTTGAGATTAGATTAACAATTGTTTTGTTAAGGGCTAGACATGAATAGAGATCAATGAAGGGACACGGGTCAATTGTGGGGAAACCCTAGTTTCTTCCAAGAACCCTAATTTTCATTCATCACTATCAATCTAGTTTTAAATCTATCAATAGATAAAATGAGTCATCTTTATTATTCATCCATGACTACTAAATCCTAACGAACTCTACAAGTCTTCTTCTTATATATTCTACATCCGTATTTAATATAGATCTAGGATCTACAACTATTCTCCCTATTCTTCTTCTAATCAACTCGTCTAAAGCAAGATTAGAAATTCCACGTATCCCTGAGGACGACCCGTACTCATCTCGGCTAGCTACATGCGACACCGTTATTGATTGCGGTTACTACACACTCTTTCACAGATCAATCATGCTCTAACCTCTAATAAAATAATGAAGCCAGAGAAAATTCCATCGCCTGTAGCAAAATCCAAATGAGAAGGCTCCAAATGCCCCAAGCCTGGGGGCATAACTATACATACGGTCTATATGACCTACGGAAAAGAAGAGAGCCGTGCTTCTGTGAATCATAGACCGCATACTCGGTCGCTGACGAAAGATCAGAAGCAACAACAAAAGCTCCAAGATATGTTGACCTGTCACGACCCGGAAAAAGACACGTGACTGACACTTGAATCATGCGAAGTCTATAAGACCCCACATAATTCAAGTAAGCCAAAACTCAGAAATCTAAACATTTTTAGGGAAATAATAGAGATGAAGTTTTTAAATAAAAGATATAATGAAATTGAATTTTTCCTTTAAAATGCATAGGTAATGATATATAAAAACACAAGTGAATTATTCTATAGTTGAAAAAATTTCGTCTTTAAAAAATTTTGGGCAACACCTCCCTTGTATATTTTGATCCAAAACCATATACAAGCAATATATAAAGGCATCCCTAAGCGGGAGCTAGCTCTTCGCCAATTGGCGGAATCACAACCATGAAATAAACATATATACGACGCCCTACGGCGAAGATCAAACACAGAAAGAATAAATAAGGCAAGACATCATCATTTCAAAGAAGCGAACATACACCCATCGCTCTAAGTCTCGCAAATACAAGTCTGACTAGGTCTACCAATATACAAATTCTAGTTTCTGACTGATGGTGTTTATATAGAAACAACAGGAATAATAAGTACACGAGTGGGCACGATCCAATGTGTGTCCCACCTACCATAGCAAAACACCCTGAGTGCAAGCCGTGTGCCAGCGATACCGTTACTGATCCAAACGGTCAAACCTGCAAGAAACTGTGGCACAACGGGGGTGAGTTGCCAACTCATGAGTAGAAAACATCAGCAGGTAGAAATCGAATAAACAACGATTCGTAGGTCATTACTGTATCATGAAGGTAATACTATGGTATCTAAGATAACCATGTATGTATATGTGTCAACAATCGAGTCAATGCAAATGACATATATAAATAGACATCTGAATCATATGCCTGATGCATGTGGATATCATCCACGTGTGTTCATAAACGACACAATCAATATCATGGAACCTGAGTGTCCAACATCGACACTCGAAATACCATGAAACTCGTGTCCAGTATCGACACGTAAATCCTCATATCTCAGGCTCCGTTAGTCCGGATCGGCCTATGGGCTCCGTCAGTCCTGATCGGCCCATATCCATCTGATCTCATAACCACGGTCGGCATCCTCCGGATATCTGCCGCGCCAAACTATCACCGGTAGGTAGTACTCCCTCTGCCAGGCTCATCGTCTACTGCACAACAATCCTTTCTTGCCCCAGAGTACCTTACCGGGTCCACCATATACCCGCAGATGGTTCGTCCAACTTCTCGAATTGGGTCTCGAAAAAAATCTCAGAATCGAGAAAACTCATGGTGGACGCCTCAAAATCACATCACGAGAAACCGCATTTTTTAAAACAATTTATAATTTCCTTTGAAATATATCCGCGGTTCTCAAATCTAGAAATCTCATGAAAACAGTATCTCAATGCATGCAACCATAAAAGTATGATGTATGCAAGTATAGAACAGTAATGTGAGCATATCAAGTATATCGTGCAAACGTGTCATATGATAATACTGAACAATGAATGTACTTACAATTAAGAACAATACCATGATATAACAATTCTACTGTGTAAGTGGCATAGCAAGTACCGACGATGAATGTGTGAGCCGGCAAATCTGTGTAAGTGTAACGTGCGCATCATCGATAATTGGGCAGGTGTACTAGCAGACGATATCATAACGACTAATGAAAGCACATGTGTGTGTGTGTGTCTATATATATATATATATATAATGCAATGAGGGTAAAATGAACGCATCATAAAGGTAAATAGTAACGCAATAAGCTAAGATATACCTCGATATACGAGCCATACAATATCGTATCTAAAATAACACGAATCTTTATTTTTGGAAAAGTAGGAACTACAGTGTTCTTAAAGAAAAGCAATACCTTTGAAATCCGTAGCGTCCATAGGTTTATCCTTTGAATGTACATGATTCGTTAGTTTTGAAAATAGGTATGACTCGAACCCTATTCTAACATCTACTTAAGTAATTAAAAGACTAAAAGCTAAACTAATCCCGAGTCAAAAGTACGGATCAATCTTCATATATACATCTCGTATGGTATAGTCCGTCGTACGGCCTCCTTAAAATTGAGATTACGAGTCAAATATCATATATCATAACTCATACGGTATGATCCGTCATACAATATCATAAACAAGGATACGGATCTAAGGTCACGTACAACATATTACTCTTTATTCTCATATAAATACACACACACACACAACTCAAGTCACATCTATATCAAACTCATATCATGTCTTGTCAAATTTATCTATATTCTCATATCGTCTCACATCCATATATCGACATATTAAGCCATGTCATCTTATTTCATCACATTCTCATTTGTATGTATGTAGAATCTCATACCATCTATTGGCATACGAATATAACATGTATATTGCCTTGCATCCTTAAGCCAACATATTCACTAATGTCATCTTTTATCGTATCATCTCATACTAAGACCTTTAATCATATCCGTAAGTCTGTAGTATATTTTTTCTCCAAATATAATTTATATATCGATTTTCCATATCAAAGGTTACGGGGGTTCTATACGCCATCCACCCGATTTCCCCCGTAGATATAAATCCACTCACCCGCCAAATCCTCGTTTAGTCGAAGTCGATGTGCTTCGTCGTCTCGGAAGTCCACGCGAAGGTACCTACATATCAACACACAATCGAAATGCTATTAAAATCAAGTCCGAAAACTGATATGGCACACGGATTGCTTATAGGTTAGAACCTATAACTTATGCATGCAAAAATAACCAAATAACCCTTGTCGTTGACGTACAAACGTCCAACGACCGAATCATATAAAGAAATTCATAAATCTAAATTTCAATTATCGGAAAACATAATACGGCAACTGAGGAAATCACTCCCAGATTCTTGCACAGATACATAGGGACAAAACTAACAATACAGGGGCTAGGTTATATGGTGTATAAGCTACAGACCAAAATCCAACACCACATCCCACAATTTGGCCGGCAAGAATGCTAGTTTACCCGGTGTCGCCGGTCCCAGCATGGAGTTGGTGTCTTGTTCTCCTGTGGTGATCTCCTGGTGGTCCTATTAGGTCAAAGTACTTGTTTGATTTTCTTAAAAACATCCCAAGTTGCTCCAGATTCCCTGTAGTCCTCAAAGCTTCACAAAACCGACACGGAAAAATTTTAAGTTCGTGTATCGGGTTCTAGTCTCTGGTCTAGGCCATTAAACATTACCAAGGTCAAGTAAAACACTCACTACACCTCAAATACATCATCACAACTCAACCCATACCCTAAACCTCATCTAGGAATATTCAAAGATCACAAAACTACACTAGTTAGCTCTAAACTACTATAGGACGTAAAGAAACTAAAGACTTAACAAAAGAGTAGAAATATACCTCCTTTGGCAACTCAAGAAAATTCTTGGGTTGCCCAAAGTGATCAAAATCCAAACTTGGTTCCACTATGGGGTGTAGGATGAGGTGGGGATCAACTTTTGTGAAGAGAGTGTGGGGGTTTTGGTGATTATTTGGGGATGAACCATGGAGGTAGAGGAGGTGGAGGAAGGAGGTGAGGAAGATGAAGAAAGAGTTGAAGAATGAAGTAAAGAAAATGAAATGAAGAAGAAGTCAAGGATCTCTCTCTCTCTTTCTCATCCTCACTCTCTCACATGCCATGCCCATGCTCTCATGTCTCCTCTCCTTGACTTTTCTTTTCTTTCTCTTTTTCTTTTCTTCACTCATATAAAAGAACCAAATATCAACAATGCAAATCAAACAAACATGCAACAAAATACAACATGTCATGGTGCACTAGCCATGGATATTTAAAAATACGGATTTAGCCTAATCGTGATTAGTAGTGCACTAATCAAGTTTAATTTAAACCTGCATATAATTAATTGCATAATTATTTATAAAATGCCAAATTCCAATAAATTTCTTTTAAATAAATAAGCCATATTAATCTCCAATAATTTTCCAAATATTGGTATATAATTATACCATTTTATGGAAAACCCTATTCGCAAATCGAATAGTTTTTCCTGAAATATATTATTTTATTATTTAAATTCTAAAAATAATATTTTATTTTTCTGTTTCAATAGAGCCCGACAAACCGACGCCGCTCTGCAAATCTAGTAGGCTTTCTCGTCCGCCTGAGAGATACTATGGGTTTCTTGTAGATGGGGATCGAGAGGATTGTATTATTGATGATAATGAGCCTACTAATTTTCAGCAGGCTATCATGAGTAAAGACTCGGTGAAGTGGCTGGATGCTATGAGATCCGAAATGGAATCCATGTACACCAACAAAGTATGAACTTTAGATATTGCTCCTCCTGAGGTGAAACCAATTGGATGCAAATAGATCTTCAAAAAGAAGATTGGTGCAGATGGAAAAGTGGAAACCTATAAAGCTAAACTTGTTGCAAAAGGTTTTCGTCAAAGACCAGGATTAGACTATGATGAAACCTTTTCTTCAGTGGCTATGCTTAAATACATTCGGATCCTGTTTGCCATTGCTGCATTCCATGAATATGAAATCTAGCAGATGGACGTAAAAACAGCTTTGCTAAATGGATATTTAGAAGAGAATGTTTACATGGATCAGCCAGAGGGTTTCTTAGACAGTGGGAACAGTGGAAATGTGTGCAAGTTGCTTAAATCCATATATGGATTAAAGCAAATATCGCGGGGTTGGAACATCTTCTTTGATGAGACGGTAAAAGAATTTGACTTTATCAAAAATGTAGATGAGCCATGCATTTATAGGAAGATTGTAGGAGGAGCAGCGGTCTTCCTCGTACTATACGTTGACGACATACTCCTGATAGGGAATGATATCCCTATGCTACAATCAGTAAAGCTTTTCTTGTCACAGAAGTTCTCCATGAAAGACTTGGGTGATGCCTCCTACATTCTGAGGATTAAGATCTATCGTGATAGGTCTAAAAGAATGTTGGGACTTTCACAGTCCAGGTATATTGACACCATACTAAAGAGATTTAGTATGGAAGATTCCAAGCATGGTAATTTACCCGCTTGTCACGAGACCACCCTCTCCAAAGAGATGTCTCTAAAGACCGATGAGGAGAGGGCTCGCATGGGTATTATACCCTACGTTTCGGCGGTAAGATCTATAATTTATGCGATGTTAAGTACCAGACCAGATGTAGCTTACGCACTTAGTGTGATAAGCAGGTATCAGTCTAACTCGGGTGACAAGCATTGGATAGCAGTAAAGAACATTCTCAAGTACCTGAGAAGGACTAAGCAGATATTATTCGTTTACGGTAATGGGGACCTCTAGGTCGAGGCTTTTACCGACTCCAGCTTCCAAAGTGACAAGGATGACTCTAAATCCGTTTCGGGTTTTGTGTTTACCTTCAATGGAGGGGCGGTATGTCGGAAGAGTTCCAAGCAGGATACCGTCGCAGACTCAACGATGGAAACTGAGTATATAGCTGCTAACGATGCCGCAAAAGAAGTTGTCTGGATGAGGAAGTTCATTTCTGAACTTCAGGTGGTTCCATCCATTGCCAATCCAATATTAGAGAAGATGTTCCAACTTCGCGATACTTGCGATAACAATGGGGCTGTAGCATTAGAGAAGGAACCAAATTCCATCGGAAATCCAGAAATATCTTGAGGCGGTATCACTTGATTAGGGAGATCGTGGATCGCCAGGAGATCAAGGTGCAGAGAGTGGACACAAAAGACAACACGGCAGATCCATTCACCAAGGCCATCCCTCAAGTCTAGTTTGAGAGGCTGTTTGAGATGTTGGGCATGCGGTATGCTAGCAACTGGATCTAGTCTAGACAGTGGGTACTTATTGCACCAATTACAGTCCTTAGTGCAAGTGGGAGATTGTTGGATATATATGCCCTAGAGTTCTTCATTGTATAGGATGCTAGGGATATGTATGTACAGGATAATCTTGCTCGATATGGTAATATGCTATTTGGTTTGTCTTTATCTTATCATGTGATGTGTTTTACTTTGTATTTCATATCTTGTATGTATGCTGATAAAGCCTGTAGGATATTTGCCTGACTACCGCGTTGTGATGGCAATCATACTTGTGGGAGCTGGGTATTCAATAAGCACATCCTTAAAATGTCCCTAGTCGATGGAGTATCGAGACCGGGTATCGATAATCCAGAGTAGACTAGTGTATACATATCTAGACCCTGACAAGGGGCGATGGATTGGTCCCGCAACCCTTGGTGAGGTGCACCTAAGATTGTATACAGATGCTCACTGGGTGTGAGTTCACCGGACATGACTCGCCGAGGAATGACTAGATGGTATTATACCTAGCGTCACATAGCAGTTCTCCGGTGACATGTGTGCAGATAGTCTGTCGACCTGAGGTCATCATTTGTTTCGTATGAGTTCCCACTGTACTTTGATTGCTTCTCTACCACAGCTCTATTGAGTCGTGCAAACAGGTTTTAGTTGGGTACAGTCCCGAGCCATATGGAGGCAGTAAGCGACTGTTAGGGATTCGTTACTCTCGGTATGGGGAGTCGATGTCGCGCTGTGATTGGTTGGTCATCACCATTAGTCCCTGGCTAGGGCGGATTGAGAATTATTGGTGGGCGGACCAGTAGATTCTCGGATAGTCTTGAACCACACTGACACGACTTGTTTGGTTATTAGGGATCTGACGTTTTTCCACCTTTCTAGATCTTACATGCGATACTCTCAGACGAACAAACCAGACTGCACGGCTATTATCACGGACAGGCTCAGTAGGGGTTCGGATGAGTTCGCTCGTTGGCCTTCCTTTTCGACAGATACCTAGGTAGCCGTTACGTGCAGCTAGTACCGCTGATGTGCTTATGGTTAAACCCACCGCCAGCGTACTTTTGAGTCTTTAGAGTCCCATACAGAGGGTTTCTCTGCTTCGAGCGAAACGATGTAGAGGCCGTATGTTTTTTACGGCAGAGTTTCGGTCATATACATGTATTTGTGCATGGATCATGATTCGGACGGATAATACTAGCGGGCTTTGGTTTAAGCCGGATCCTAGTATTAGATTATCGGATTATTTTGTCTCTTTGTATTCGTATTGTCCGGAATACGGATACGGGTATGTATATACAGTGAGGGGTATTCTTGTAATTTTGTCAAGAGTGCTTCTAGAAGAAAACACCTCATTAGTTTAATAACCATTTATTTTAAATGGTTAATAAGGTGGATGGTGAGGTGTTATTTACAATTAATGAAGCATGGCTACTTGGTGACTCATGTAGTGAGTCATAGATTACTATTGAGGCAAAGGAAAATATCTAGATATTTTGTGGAAAATATCTAGATATTTTGTGGAAAGTATCTTTGCTTAATAAGTTATCACAATGGTCCATTCTTTATTCATTCTATTATAAACACTCTCTCTCCTCCAAGATTTCTTCTTCTTCCTTTAACCCTAACTTGTCTCATGAGTTGAGAATCCTAGGGTTCAAGAGACTAAACAAATCCTAATCACTCTCTACATCACCTAAGCTACCTAGATTAGCACACTAGGTTCTTTAGTAACCTCATATTAGAGGTATGAGCTCAATGTAGTCACTCTTAGATGGATCATCTTTGACCCAAGGAGGCTAACGATCAAGCGATCCGCACACTCTCTTCTAGGAGCTTAAGAAGAGGAGGAGGACAGTGAAAGACGAAGGACTTTGTTCACGAAGGTATAAACTTCTTTCATAGTAGTTAGAACCTCAAAGTTCATATGTTGGTTAAGGTTTATATAAAGATCCTGTTGATTCAAGTCGTTGTTGCGAAGTTCTAAAATCGTTTTTTTTAAAATTCCGCCTCCCCGCGGACACGTGGGTGTGCGCGACATCGACTTATAGATGGTTCGTTATGATAATGGAGCCGCTTATATATGCCGAAAGGAGATGTTCGTGAAGAAGTTATGAAGGAGGCGCATAGTTCCGCATATTCCGTACATCCGGGAGGCACGAAGATGTAATGAGATCTACGACAGCATTTCTGATGGGAATGCATGAAAAGGGAGATTGCCCGCTACGTATCGAAGTGTTCGGTGTGTCAGTAAGTCAAGGCTGAATATCAAAGGGTAGCTGGTTTATTGCAACCACTTCCGATTTCTCAATGAAAGTGGGAACATATAACCATAGTATCACGACCCGAATGTGGCACGTACCGACACTTAAAACACGTGACATTTGAAGATGCCGACGCGGTCCAAGTAAGCCGAAACCCGGAATCTAAATCCTTTTTGAAAACATTGGAGGTGAAGTTTTGAAATAGTCATCAGATGAGATCGGTTTAAAATAAAGATGTAAGTCGAACTAAGTATGTTTGAAAAATCATCTATGGCATTTTGAAATTCGACAGCACCTCCTTTGTAAATTTTGATTAAAACCCGATATTAACATAACAATATAAATAGCATCCCAACGGGAGCTAGCTTCCATGCACAAACGGTGGAGCAACCAAGCAAACAATATACGACGTACCATGGTGAAGAAAAGAAAAGCGAAACAAACCAATAAGTATAAAAAGAGTTGACTCCAACGAGTACGACACCCGCAACACACCAATTCTAAGTCTCGCTTCTAAGTCCATAATATACAAGTTCTAAGTCGATGGAGTTTTACTGGATACAAGAATATATAAATAAACAAGTGTGGGTACGAACAACAGTAGCCCACCTGCCAAAACAATCACTGAGAAAAAGGGTGTGCCGCAATCCGCCGATAATCCGAGCGGTAACCTGCAAGAAACTTTTGCACAACGGGGGTGAGTTGTCAACTCAGTGAATAAAAGTACATCACAAGGTAGAAATCGAAATGCACAACGATACCTAGGTCATAAGTATAGTACTATCATATCCTGTACTAATATAATATATGATATGCATATGCATCATAAATGTAACTCTATCCATCACATGAACCAAAAATAGAATATATCAATGCAAATGACCTGTATCTAGGTATAAGCCCAAAAGTAGCCGAAAATATACATGTAAAACCTCTTCTTTAAAATATCCGCAGAATACATATGTCATGGTATAAAAGCAGGCGTGATAGTATGAAATATAATAGGTATTGTTCCCGCTAAAAAATTTCTGTGCAAAAGAGCCCAAGGTATCAAATGACAGCGATACGTTTAAGAAAATGCGAACCAGTATTTTCCAGACTGCATTTTGATAAACTCCTGAATGAGAAATATCTAAATTATGATGGTATCGAAAGCGTCTCGAAAAGGCCTTCGATTTGATATATTATGGGCATCATAATTCATCCGGGATCAAAAGTTATGAGCAAACATGCTATGCACGTGTAATCTAAGGAAGAAAATGCGAACCAGTTTTTTTCGGGATGCATTTTGATAGATTCCCGAATGAGAAATAGTTAAATTCTGATGGTATCGAAAGTGTCTTGAATAATTCTTCGATTTGATATATTATGGGCCTCATAATTCATTCGGGATCAAAAGTTATGAGGCATCACGTGCCCACACGTGACTGGGCATCACGTGTAGACACGTGACCATTTACAGGCAAAGCCTTGAAGCACTGAATAAAATAAATAATTGGAAATAATTAATCAGTGGGGTCACGTGTCAACATGTGATGGGCCTTTAAACCCACTGAAAAGAATTAAAGGTATAATAAAATAACAAGGAAAACCCCCAATGGGGCATCACGTGCCAACACGTGACCAAGGGTCACGTGCTGACACGTGATAATTCCTGAGTTCTTTAACACAACGGAATTAAATTCTGGTCAAATGCTTGTTCATATCATAATATTGCATTATTATATTCCCCAGTCCTAGTTATTTTACAAATAAACAGGTGCTTTTGACCCATGTTTGCTACTTAGTTGCAGGTTACAGGTTCTTGGAATAAAAACAGTGAAAAAGATAAAAGACGATACAAAAGTGAGACTTTGACTAACAAACAGAGAATCTTGATCAAGCCGACACAAAGATCAGTTCGCAAAGCATTAGGCGACGCAAGATTCAAGACTTCGTCACGAAGCAGCGGTAAAAGTTCACTACAATTATTCACTGTGGGATCTGGAAGAAACCTAGAAGCCAACCTGAGAAAAGAACCAAAGAAATAGGGAGACAAAAACACACAGAAGCATTGAAGAAAAACTGAAGCAGTGATCTCCACACTTGGCCGCGGATCCGCGGCCAAGGAATGCTATTGGCTGCGGAACCGCGGCCAGGTTTGACCCGTGTCGGTGCGAAATTTCATGGCGGTGCGCGGGCATTGACCAGGTCTTTTCTTAGGGGGTATTTTTGTAAAAGCAGATATGCGAGTCAATTGTAACCCTAGGGTTCCTATCCTCTATAAATAGGAACTCTAAATCTTGTATGAGGGCATACCTCTTTTCATTTCATAAATGCAGATCTGTACCGTGTTGATATTTGGAGAAAGCCATCAATAAAAATTAGTAAGTTCCTTTATTTTCTTTGCCTTAGTTTACTTTAATTTAGAATGTCTTTAATTTCCCTAATGAGCGAGTAGTCTCCTCGCTTGTTAGGGTTAGATTTAGGGAAAGGTTTTGTTAGTGTATATGCCCTAGAGGCCATTACTGTATCATACTAGTTTGTATATTACTTAATGGAAGCTTGGGATATTCACCTTGTATATACAATCTTACTCAAAATAGTAGTATGCTACTTGGTTTGTTTCTACTTCAATGTGTACTTGTGTTTATTTTAGTATATCACCTATACACATTAGTGGAGCCCTTAGGATCTTTGCTTGATTACCAGCGTTGTGATGACAGTCACACTAGTGGGGGCTGGGTAATCTATAAGCACATCCTTATGCAGGTCCCTAGTCACAGGACTATCGAGACAGGGCATCGATACTCCGGAGTAGACTAGCGCATGCGCTTCTCATCCCAGTGTGGGAGACGGTCTGTCCCACAGCCGTTAGTACGTCGTACTGGAGATAGTATGCGGGTGCTCGTTAGGTTACGAGTACACTGGACAGGACTCGTCGGGAACTGACCGGTTGGTATATACCTATCGTCAGTTATCAGTTCCCAGGTGACATGAGTACAGCTTAGTCCGCTGACTTGATACTATCACTTCGCCTCGAGTGTGTTCCCACTGTACTTTGATTACTACCCTACCACGGCTCAAAGGAGTCGTGCAAACAGGTAGTAGTTGGGTGCAGTCCCGAAGCACTTGAAGGCAGTGACGGTTAGACAGGATTCGTCTCTCCCGGTATTGGGGGTTGACATCGCGCTGTGTCTAGGAGAGCCATTACACGAGTAGTCCCTGGCCAGGGCAAGCGAGATATATTGGTAGGCTTCCAGTATTATCTCAGGGTGTATTGGGCTTCACTCCGACACGACTTGTACCGCTATTAGGGGACTGACGTTTACCGCCCCTCTAGGCCCGCCATGCGATGTATCAGACGAACATACCGGACTGTACGGAGATTGTCACATTCAGGCTCAGTAGGAGTTCAGATGGGTTTCACCTCGTCAGTCTTCTTGTCGGCATCTACCTGGGGACCGTTACGCACAGCTAGTGCCGCTTGCGGTCTGTGGTTAAACCCACTGCCAGCGTAGTGTCGAGTCTTTAGAGTCCCACACAGAAAGCTATTCGCCTTTAGGCAAAAGAGCAGAGGTCGCATGGTTTTGCGACAGGTCGCATGGTTTTGCGACAGGGTTCAGTCACATCCGTGCACTTGTGCACGTTTAGTGTCCGGACAGTTTACACTAGCGGGCTTTGGTTTAAGCCAGATCCTAGTGTACGTATTGGGATTGGTTTTATCCAGTTTGTATTCGTGTTCCTCGGAACGCGGATACGGGTGTGTATGCACAGTTGGCGGAGAGACAGAGGCAGAGGATTCTCATTAGGGTTGTTGACCGTTGACTGTTGACTATTGAATTTTTGCTCAACCCTAATGAGAATATGATATATGATTAACAATAATATTAATTAAGTATTGTGGTGACATGGTTGTTGAGGGGTTGAATTTGTTGACTTGTTGACTTTGTTGACCGGTTGACTAGGTTGGACTAGTTGACCATCATGATGACAATGGCTATCATTTCATGGCAAAGATTTTTCACTTGCTTGTTCTATTGTGCAATATGAGTGCATGAAATGATTTAGCCATTTTGACTTGAACCATTTTACACAATACTTGATTACTATTTTTGTGATGATGGTTTTGGATTATGAGAGCCAAGTGAGAAAAGTCTTTCTCATTCTATCATTTTCATTCTCTCTCTTGTTCTTGAGCTCTCATCTTCTTCCTCTTGCTCTCTCTCTCTTTAGTCTATGGTTCACTTGTCTCATGTGTTGAGAATCAAGAACCATAGAGAAAATCCCTACACACTCTTCTCTACTCACTCTAGTTCATAAGGTTTGGCAAACCAAGTGAACTAGTTTTCTTCAAAGACCGAAGAAGAAGCCAAAGGTAGAAGCTTTCAGGTGGATCGATCTTCGGCGCAAGGAGACGACGGGGTGAAGCCGATCTGGACAACCATCGAGGCTTGAAGAAGAAGGAGTTCAAGAAAGAAAGGTATAACCCCCTAACCGAGTAGTTAACAACTCCTAGTTAGGTTGTTAGTTAGATGTTTAACAAAGATCCGGTTTTGAGTCTATGTTACCACCTCTAGAAAATTGTTTTTCATCAAATTCCGCATGCCCGAAAGTACCGGGAGAGGTAGCATGGACTTACAGTGGTATCAGAGCCAGGTTAAACACTACCTAACATGTTACCATAGTAATTAGAAATTCGATCGGAGAAAAAGTCGCGAAATACACCCGGATTTCAAACTTTCTGTCGATTTTCAAAGTGCTGCAAAAATTATTTGAGATATACCAAAAATCGACTCAGGGTTTTTAGAAGAAACTGCAAAAATTCGACCCACTGAATCGATCAACTCGCCGCGTTTCCACGGCCGAGTTGACTCGGTCGTGGGATTTTATTTTTGCAGTTTGTTCATAGGGGTATTTTGGGATTTTTGGAATATGTATTTTCTGCCCAGATTTTCCAGAACGAAAATTTTGTGTTTGGGGCCTGAAAATCCGTATTTTTGATCGAACTTCTAAAAGACTTAAGCTGACGGGTTTTTCTGTGATGTGATATTTGTATTGAACGTCTGCTAATCGCTATATGTCGATTAGTGGGGGTTATACAAATCTGTGATCTGTAATGTTATTGGAATGTGTATATGAATTCATTGGATTGTCGCGGGTGAATAGCCGGGGGTTGTGAGACGAGAGTTTTCTTTTCTTTCAATTCATGTAAATTTGTAAATTGATGTAATAATTATTTGTATGGCCGCACAACCGGGTCGGGGTTGTAGCCGTCATTGTATAATTTCTTTTTACTGTTTTTGCTCCTAGGATAGACCCATGGACGGGGTGCACAAACTACCGGGTATGCCGAAGTGCCGAGTGGCCTACTCACGGAGTTGAGGGAGGTTGTTTCGCTTCGGGTACTTGGCGGGTAGTTTGCCGCACCCGTAGGGGTCTTGGGTGGGGTATTGGCTATTCACCGCGACCGTGTAATCTGCTTTTCGTTACAGGCTCGTACGAATTGCGGGTTCCTAGTATATCCAATGTGTTCATCTGTGATCTGAAATGGCTATCATTGCAATATATCTATATATGATATTATTTAGGCGTTGCTTATGTTTTACAGCCGCGCTAGCCCAGCCCCCGCTCTGTCGTTAGTTAAGTAACCTAACGGGTAATGACGGGGCCCCGTGGCGAATGCGAATGGCATAAGCGTACGTTATATTTTGGTTGTTTTCTGCAATGGTAGGATTAAATGATGGGACGCATTAAAAGAACTAATGCAAGAATATCACGCATTAAAGGAACTAATGCAAGAAAAATAAACCAAGTTAAAGTCGTTGGAACACTTTCGAAAAACCACTCGGTTCTTTTCAAAACCAACTTTTAAATGCGGAGCTTGAGCCACTCCTTTTAAAAGCTATCTCGTTCCATCGATTATATCAAGTTCACTACGTTCACGGTTTTGCCAAAACCATCCGTAGCCCTCCATCATTTCAGTTAAATATTCGGTAGTATTCAAGCTATGTATTTTGACCTCACGCCAAGGCATAGTGATTGGTAGCTGCCGGATATTTATCTGTTGCATAGATAGAATGCGTTGGTTTGGGACAGCCGTACTGCCATTTTGGCCTACGTCAAGGATAGGTACGGGTGGGTTCAAATTAACCTGGATAATGATGGGAAGAACTTGACATGTGACTTATGACATTTTGACCTCACGCCAAGGTCATAAGAGCATGGGGCAAAAATCCACATCGGGAGTTTCAAAAGAACTGAAACTTGCTAGTGTTGCATACCATTTGGAGTGTGATGATTCTGGTAGGATTCCTTCAGTTTCGTCATGCAATGATATTTGGATCCCGATCCTACTGTGAGTATATGCTACTCCTCGGGAAATTTCTCACTTAACGATCAATGCTATAAACCAAGTAGGTGTCTAGAAAGGTATTAGCGGGGCTACGCCCCCAGGGAAAAGAGGTTATTTAATTAAGGAACTTCGCGAAAGCGTTGGAAAACCTCCCTCGAAGTACCGACACTGGCCTGGCTGAACGGTTAAGCAAGTATTGTACGGTGAGATTGATCCTGACTAATTCTTCCTTTTTGGTTTGAGGAGGGATTCGAGAAACAGTGGGAGCCATCCTGTTTAGACAAACTAAAAACCATTCTAAACTTGCAAGAGCATCATGCTGAGTGTTTCTTCTCTCTCCTAATTGCAGCGACCAATCGACATGACTGGACTTAAGTTACTTCTAGATAAAAACATACTGACAGGGCCAAACTACAAAGATTGGCTCAGGAATGTCAAGATGGCAATCACGTACGACAAGCTGGGGTATCTTCTTACCACCAAAGCTCCCCCTGTCCCAGGTCCCAAAACCAGCGTCGCGGATAAGGAAATCCGTAAGACCTGGGAACTAGATTGCGCGAAGGCCAAATGCCTCGTGCTTGCCTCTATGGACAACGAACATCAGAGGAGGCACGAGAATATGGACCTCGAATCCATATTTCTCCATACAAAAGAACTGTATGGAGAGCAGTCTCGTATAGCAAGATACGAAGTGTCGAAGAAGTTATTTTCGGCAAGGTTGGCCGTCGGATCATCGGTAGCGGAACACGTGCTTAAGATGATTGGCTACATAGAAGAGCTCGCGGACCTTGGGACCACGTTGGAGAATGAGCTCTATACGGACTTGATTCTCCAGTCCCTTCCTTCCACTTACGCCCAGTTTATCCTGAACTTCAACTTACAAGAAAAAGAAGTTGAACTTTCAGAACTCCTCAACATGCTGAGGAGCGCAGAGGGCACCCTACAGAAAAGTAGGGAAACATCCACTTTGTTTGTAGGAGGATCTTCCTCTTCTAGGTCCAAGGCGAAAGCCAAGGGAAAGAAGAAGAAAGCCCCCGCCAAACCAAGGGGCGGTGTTAGTAAAGTGGATACGAAGGGAAAGACAAAAGCAACAAAGAAAGTGGGAAAGCTTGTGGATAAGGAAGAATGCTTCTATTGTCATAAGAAAGGACACTGGAAGAATGATTGCAGGGCTTGGAAGGCCAGAACACAGGAACTGAAGCAGGTTGCGGCTTCGGCTTCAGGTGTGTATGTTATTGAAAACTGTCTTTCAATAAACTCTACTTCCTGGGTATTGGATACCGGATCAGGATCTCATATCTGTAATTCTTTGCAGGCGTTGAGAAACCGTAGGGTTTTGAAGGCAGGTGACATGACCCTCAAAGTTGCAAACGGAGCTAGCATGGATGCTAAGGCCGTGGGGGACTATCACCTGGGAATGTCAGATGGACATGTTTTGGTTTTGCGTAATTGCTTTTTTGTACCCAACGCAACTTGTAATATCATTTCTGTATCTTTGGTAATAAGGTTATGAATTTGCGTTTGTAAGCAATGTTGTAAACATTCACCTTAATCAAGTTCTGATTGGGTCAGGTACATTGAGCAATGGTATATACGTATTAAACCAACCACAGATTTTCAATGTCCAGAATACACACAAAAGAAAGTCTCCGGAAATTAATCAGACTTTCTTGTGGCATTGTAGACTAGGTCACATCAATGAGAGAAGGTTGACGAAGTTGCATACAGAAGGATATTTGAATCCGTTCGAATATCAATCGTATGCCACTTGTCAATCCTGTCTCAAAGGAAAGATGACAAAGACTCCGTTCACTGGACACGGAGTAAGAGCGAGCGAGCTCTTGGGACTCATACACAGCGACGTGTGCGGTCCAATGTCTACACATGCGCGAAGCGGTTTTTCTTACTTCATTACTTTTACGGATGACTTTTCAAGATTCGGACATGTCTTCTTAATGAAACATAAGTCCGAAGCCTTTGGAAAATTCCAGGAATATAAGAATGAAGTAGAAAAACAAACCGGCAAAAGTATCAAGATCCTAAGATCGGATCGAGGTGGTGAATACTTGAGTGCCGAATTCCAGAACTATTTAAAAGAGAACTGAATTCTCTCTCAGCTTACTCCTCCATACACTCCGCAACATAACGGTGTATCGGAGAGACGGAACCGAACCCTATTGGATATGGTACGGTCCATGATGAGTAACGCTGAGTTACCGCGATCATTCTGGGGGTATGCGCTAGAACCAGCCGCATACCTTTTGAACCGAGTTCCCACTAAGACTGTGCCTACCACACCATATGAGTTATGGAGTGGGAAGAAACCTTATCTTCAATATCTGAAGATCTGGGGATGTCCAGCTTTTGTCAAAAAGAAGCATGCGGACAAACTCGAGGCACGCTCAGTACTGTGCAAGTTTGTGGGATACCCAAAGAACACCAGGGGGTATCTTTTCTACCACGCAGAGGAACAAAAAGTCGTTGTTTCTCGTAATGCACACTTTCTAGAACACCAGTTCTTGAAAAAGGAAATTAGTGGGAGTGCAGTAGAACTGGAAGAAATTCCAGAACCACAGACTATTACTGAAAGCTTAGTGGAACCAGAGGGTTCAAAAGAACAGGACATTCCTACGCCGCTCCGCAGGAGTAGTAGGCAGTCTCATCCGCCCGAGAGATACTACGGTTTTCTCATAGACGGGGATAGAGAGGATTGCATCATAGATTATGATGAGCCTACTAGCTTCCAGTAGGCCGTTCAGAGCGTTGACTCGGTAAAATGGCTGGATGCAATGCGGACCGAAATGGAGTCCATGTACACCAACAAAGTATGGACGTTGGACATTGCTCCAGACGGGGTAAAACCCGTAGGATGCAAGTGGATCTTCAAAAGGAAGATTGGTGTAGATGGACAGGTTGAGACCTATAAAGCTAGACTTGTTGCAAAGGGTTTCCGTCAAAGACCTGGCTTGGACTATGACGAAACCTTTTCTCCAGTGGCTATGCTGAAATCCATTCGGATCCTTCTTGCCATTGCTGCCTTCCACGATTATGAGATCTGGCAAATGGACGTAAATACCGCTTTTCTAAATGGAAATTTAGAGGAGTGTGTCTATATGGACCAACCAGAGGGTTTCATTCAGAGTGGGAGCAGCGGAAAGGTGTGCAAGTTGCTTAAGTCCATCTATGGACTAAAGCAGGCATCGCGGAGTTGGAACATCTGTTTTGATGAGACGGTCAAGGAATTTGGCTTTATCAAAAATCCAGATGAACCATGCATCTATAGTAGATTTGTAGCGAGAACTGTAGTATTCCTCGTTTTATACGTGGATGACATTCTCTTAATTGGAAATGACATTCCCATGCTACAATCTGTCAAGGGGTTCTTGTCACACCGGTTCTCCATGAAAGACTTGGGTGATGCCTCATACATCCTGGGGATCCGGATCCATCGTGATAGATCCAAGAGGATATTAGGACTTTCACAGTCCAGGTACATCGATACCATACTGAAGAGATTCAGTATGGAAGATTCCAAGCGCGGTAACCTACCGGCTTGTCACGGGATCACCCTCTCTAAAGAGATGTCTCCCAAGACTGATTTGGAGAGGGATCGCTTGTCTATTATACCCTACGCTTCTGCGGTAGGCTCTATAATGTATGCGATGTTGTGTACCAGACCGGATGTAGCTTATGCACTGAGTGTGGTAAGCCGGTATCAGTCAAACCCTGGGGAGAAACACTGGATAGCGGTAAAGAACATTCTCAAGTACCTGAGAAGGACTAAGGAGATGTTCTTGGTGTATGGCGGAAAAGACCTCCAGATCGAGGCCTTTGCTGACTCCAGCTTCCAGAGTGACAAGGATGATTCCAAGTCCATATCGGGTTTTGTCTTTACCCTCAATGGAGGGGCGGTGTGTTGGAAGAGTTCCAAACAGGAAACCGTTGTAGACTCGACGATGGAAGCGGAATACATCGCTGCATCTGATGCCGCAAAAGAAGCTGTCTGGATGAGGAAGTTCTTGAAAGAACTTCAGGTGGTTCCGTCCATTGTTGATCCAATACCTCTGTATTGCGACAACAACGGGGCTATAGCTTTAGCGAAGGAACCCAGGTCCCATCAGAGATCCAGACACATCTTGAGGCGGTATCACCTGATCAGGGAGATCGTGGATCGCCAGGAGATCGAGGTTCGGAGGGTCGCTTCAGAAGATAACACTGCAGATCCATTCACCAAGGCCTTGCCCCAGACTCAGTTCGAGCGGCTGATCGAGATGATAGGTCTTCGATACGCCAGTACATGGCCTTAGTGCAAGTGGGAGATTGTTAGTGTATATGCCCTAGAGGCCATTACTGTATCATACTAGTTTGTATATTACATAATGGAAGCTTGGGATATTCACCTTGTATATACAATCTTACTCAAAATAGTAGTATGCTACTCGGTTTGTTTCTACTTCAATGTGTACTTGTGTTTATTTTAGTATATCACCTATACACATTAGTGGAGCCCTTAGGATCTTTGCTTGATTACCAGCGTTGTGATGACAGTCACACTAGTGGGGGCTGGGTAATCTATAAGCACATCCTTATGCAGGTCCCTAGTCGCAGGACTATCGAGATAGGGCATCGATACTCCGGAGTAGACTAGCGCATGCGCTTCTCATCCCAGTATGGGAGACGGTCTGTCCCACAGCCGTTAGTACGTCGTACTGGAGATAGTATGCGGGTGCTCGTTAGGTTACGAGTACACTGGACAGGACTCGTCGGGAACTGACCGGTTGGTATTATACCTATCGTCAGTTATCAGTTCCCAGGTGACATGAGTACAGCTTAGTCCGCTGACTTGATACTATCACTTCGCCTCGAGTGTGTTCCCACTGTACTTTGATTACTACCCTACCACGGCTTAAAGGAGTCGTGCAAACAGGTAGTAGTTGGGTGCAGTCCCGAAGCACTTGGAGGCAGTGACGGTTAGACAGGATTCGTCTCTCCCGGTATTGGGGGTTGACATCGCGCTGTGTCTAGGAGAGCCATTACACGAGTAGTCCCTGGTCAGGGCAAGCGAGATATACTGGTAGGCTTCCAGTATTATCTCAGGGTGTATTGGGCTTCACTCCGACACGACTTGTACCGCTATTAGGGGACTGACGTTTACCGCCCCCCTAGGCCTGCCATGCGATGTATCAGACGAACAGACCGGACTGTACGGAGATTATCATATTCAGGCTCAGTAGGAGTTCAGATGGGTTTCACCTCGTCAGTCTTCTTGTCGGCATCTACCTGGGGACCGTTACGCACAGCTAGTGCCGCTTGCGGTTTGTGGTTAAACCCACTGCCAGCGTAGTGTCGAATCTTTAGAGTCCCACACAGAAAGCTATTCGCCTTTAGGCAAAAGAGTAGAGGTCGCATGGTTTTGTGACAGGTCGCATGGTTTTGCGACAGGGTTCAGTCACATCCGTGCACTTGTGCACGTTTAGTGTCCGGACAGTTTACACTAGCGGGCTTTGGTTTAAGCCAGATCCTAGTGTACGTATTGGGATTGGTTTTATCCAGTTTGTATTCGTGTTCCTCGAAACGCGGATGCGGGTGTGTATGCACAGTTGGCGGAGAGACAGAGGCAGAGGATTCTCATTAGGGTTGTTGACCGTTGACTGTTGACTATTGACTATTTGCTCAACCCTAATGAGAATATGATATATGATTAACAATAATATTAATTAAGTATTGTGGTGACATGGTTGTTGAGGGGTTGACTTTGTTGACTTGTTGACTTTGTTGACCGGTTGACTAGGTTGGACTAGTTGACCATCATGATGACAATGGCTATCATTTCATGGCAAAGACTTTTCACTTGCTTGTTCTCTTGTGCAATATGAGTGCATGAAATGATTTAGCCATTTTGACTTGAACCATTTTACACAATACTTGATTACTATTTTTGTGATGATGGTTTTGGATTATGAGAGCCAAGTGAGAAAAATCTTTCTCATTCTATCATTTTCATTCTCTCTCTTGTTCTTGAGCTCTCATCTTCTTCCTCTTGCTCTCCCTCTCTTTAGTCTATGGTTCACTTGTCTCATGTGTTGAGAATCAAGAACCATAGAGAAAATCCCTACACACTCTTCTCTACTCACTCTAGTTCATAAGGTTTGGCAAACCAAGTGAACTAGTTTTCTTCAAAGACCGAAGAAGAAGCCAAAGGTAGAAGCTTTCAGGTGGATCGATCTTCGGTGCAAGGAGACGACGGGGTGAAGCCGATCCGGACAACCATCGAGGCTTGAAGACGAAGGAGTTCAAGAAAGAAAGGTATAACCCCCAAACCGAGTAGTTAACAACTCCTAGTTAGGTTGTTAGTTAGATGTTTAACAAAGATCCGGTTTTGAGTCCATGTTACCACCTCTAGAAAATTGTTTTTCATCAAATTCCGCATGCCCGAAAGTACCGGGAGAGGTAGCATGGACTTACAGGTTTGAGAGATGAGATCTCTCACCCCTTTTTTGCCCTTCACACATAAGAATTAGAACTCCATGCATACACGCACACACCGCTCCCTGCGGCACCTTACCCCTCGAGGTAACGGTGATACCGTAGTATAAAGGACCGGTTGCGCGTGTTTTCCATGGAGGTTAGGGCAAGGATCGATAAAGGAAGGACAAGAACCTAGAGGAAGAAACATCTTCCAAAATGATTCTAATCCACTTTATTGATAATTACCATAACACCAAATAGATCTATAATAAGGCATTGAAAGCGGTGAGGAAACCTTTAATCTCTCAACTTCCCCTAAACCTAACCCTAGCAAGACTTAGATCTAGATAATCTTAGTATAAATTAATTTAGCTTTTAGAGATAATCAATCAGACACCCATCGGAATTAACTCGTTAGCGTGATTAGGAAAACACAAAATCCCTGTGGACCGACCCGTACTCACCGGCTAGCTACCAAGCGACGCCGTTCTTGATTGCGGTAATTATATTTTTGATCATAAAATCCTACACTAATCAATGCTTAATCAGGGAGTCACGTGCCAACACGTGATGGGTTCCTAAAGATCTTTGAAATAATAGAATTAAATTCTAATGAAGGGAAATCAAAGACCCTAACTAGGAAAATATTTCTTTAAATCTTTCCAAACAAAAAATATGGTGCTCTGTAAATTAGAGCACCATTGGATTAAAAATCCAATGGTGATTAAAAATCACCAATTTATGGAAAGATTTTATACAAGGAAAGATTTCCCCAAAATTCACAAAGAATAACAGATAGAATATCTTTTGGATTAAAAATCCAATGGTGAATAAAATTCACCGAGTGATCTAAAAGATCATGTTGGTTACAAAATCAATTAAAATCTTTCAACGAAATATTGACAAAACAAATTGATTCTTTTCTTTCTCTTATAAATAGGAGCTAAGAAGATAAGATAAGGGGATCTACTTTTTTGGGAGATAACAACAACAGAGAAAAAAAAGAGAGGAGGATTTAATTCTCAAGAGAAAAAAAGATCTCTTTAGAGAAAAGAAACCCTAGGTGAGAAAGGGGAAAGAGATCTAAGTTCCATAAAACAAAGAGAATTTAATTCTCAATTTAAGAGTTTAACTCTTCTGAATAAGAACTTAGTTCTTCCTCTGGTTGAAGATCTGCAGAAGCAAATCTCCCCATAGGTTGAGAATTTAATTCTCATCGGGTTGAGATTCTGCCATGCAGATCCAAGACTTAGAGGGAGAATTGAGTTTAGAGAATTTAATTCTCCCAATTCATAGGAATTTAATTCCTCCAAGATAAAACTAGGGTTTAACCCTATATGAGAATTTAATTCTCCCAATTTATAGGAATTTAATTCCTCCAAGATAAAGCTAGGGTTTAACCCTATATGAGAATTTAATTCTCCCAATTCATAAGAATTTAATTCCTCCAAGATAAAACTAGGGTTTAACCTTATATGAGAATTTAATTCTCCCAATTTATAGGAATTTAATTCCTTCAAGATAAAATTAGGATTTAACCCTATATGAGAATTTAATTCTCTTAAAATTATAGGAATTTAATTCCTCCAAGACAAAACTAGAGTTTAACCCTATATAAGAATTTAATTCTTTCACATACATGGGAATTTAATTCCTCTAAAACATAATTAGGGTTTAACCCTACAAAGAATTTAATTCTTTACAAAATAAAGAGACTTGAAAGATCTCCATGCATATAAAGAATTAGGTCACGTGTCCCCACGTGACTCCTGAAAAGATCCCCCAAAATGAGAAGAGAAAAACTTGGAGGCAATGCCTCACGTGTTCCCACGTGACTCTCAAAATAAAGGGAACAAAGCCAAAGGCAGAATCGATTTTGGGCGCCCTCACGTGTCCCCACGTGACCCCTAATAAACACCTTAATAAATCAATGCATACGTGCCCGTCACGTGCCCACACGTGATGGCTATGAAGACTTAAGTGTTTGACATCTTTGAATACTCTGAGAACAAAATGAAGGAAGACTGGTCCCCACCTTCAGAGGCCTCACATGTGACCAATCCCATTTTAGTGTTTAACACTATTTTTGAAGCGTTTTGTTCTTAGTGTTTAACATTATTTTCAGCTCATCATGTGGGAACACGTGACCATATAATATATATTAGTGTTTAACACTATATTCAAATTAACCCTAGCCTAAATTGGCTAAGTCCTTCTGAGGCAAGACTCCCCTTTGACTGAGCCTCAAATATACCCTTGTCTTCCAAGATTGATCATCTCATATGGCATATGAGTGCCCAACACTCAACAAAGATAAAATGTTGTCAGAACCCCTGTTTAGCAGTGCCAAATAATGGGGGGTTGAACCCAGACAAATGTTTAATGGTCTAACAAGGGGCCAACATTTCAAATCTAATTGAACTTAGCCCAAGTTGGCCATAAGTCCTCAATCCAGATTTAACTGAGCCAATGAGCTTATAATCTAATTAATTGATTTTAGTTCCAAATTGGACTACAGATCCCCAATCAACCTCGGTTCAAGGGTACATCTCTTCACTCCTTTGATATTTGTCGTTGTAATCCCTCAACGTCTTCAAAGAGGTGACGGGTCCCGACAACCACACATTTCACAGACTATGATGTCTCTAAACTATGGACTGTGGGGTCCTTAAACTCATGGACTATGATGTCCTTAACCTTGACCGTGATGTCTTTAAACTAACATTGGACTGTGGGGTCCTTAAACTCATGGACTATGATGTCCTTAATCTCGACCGTGATGTTTTTAAACTAACATTGGACTGTGGGGTCCTTAAACTCATGGACTATGATGTCCTTAACCTTGATTGTGAGGTCTTTAAACTCACGGACTATGATGTCCTTAATCTCGACCGTGATGTCTTTAAACTAACAATGGACCACCATGTCCTTAAACTGGCAATTGACCGCAATGTCCCTAAACTAAACAATAGAGCCCAAATGCTCTTTTGTTGGATCTAAACGATCCCGTTAAGTTGATCTTAGTCTAAAACTTAGACTAACGTATCTTTAACAAATGGTTAAGTTGATCTTAGTCTAAAATTAGACTAACGTGTCCTTAACAAACTGTTAAGTTGATCTTAGTCTAAAATTAGACTAACTTATTCTTAACAAACGTTTAAGTTGATCTTAGTCTCAAATGAGACTAACGTATCCTTAAACCCAACCCCAAACCCAAATCTAAGAAGTTACGGATTTGGACTAATCCACGCCCTACGGACGACAACATAAATTAGTCTCCGTATACAATCCACGGGCAACCAAATACAAAACAAACACCCACGACACGAAATGACCGTCTGGAGAAAGAGAAAGTTGTTACCACGATGCGGTAGCGTAATTAACTGCAGGGGCTTGCGCCTGCAGGGAAGAGCGTCCCCACAATCAAAAACCCCTCAAACGACAGGGAATCTGACGAAGTCTGCTACATCGGTCGCATCCGTTTAAACCTTCGATATATGGTGTCATAAATAAACTTGGCATCTTCGGAGAGGTGGACGGATAGAATCAATTAGCATCTGTCCCGAATTTCAGGCAAGACGGACCTGCGCGGTCGCGTCTCTGTGTTCTGAGGGGAACAGATTCTGGCACGCCCGGTGGGACCTTTTCCTCTTTCCACTCCATACTTCGTCTGTCGTATTCGCGAACTAATCGCGGTTTGCTAGTGGTTGCTCTTGGGTTTGAGGTACTAAGATTTGGCGTTTTGCTCGGTGCAGAAAGCGAAGGATCAATGGCATCGACTTGCGAGAAGTGTTCCAATTGCAATTGCAACTCGCGCTCCGCCTCATCTGGAGGCATATCCTATGGGCCCCAAGCGGCTTCCCTATTCACGATGCCGGTGGAACAGGTCACTCAGGCCACTACTGGATTGTTTTTCGGGACCATGCTCCCGCCAACGAGCTTCAACGCTCCTATACCAACACCGAAAGCTCCCAAGAAGTCGGTCTTTGATCGGCTTGCAACTACTGCGGCCCCTCTCAACGGGTCGTCCAGCTCCAGCACCTCGGTCTTCGCCAGATTGGGCCAACGTTCCCGTGGGCCTATGATGAAGCCTACAATTCAAGAGAAGGTTATTCCGAAGAGAGTGGCCATCCCTGTCCCTGAAATCGTCAAGGCGGCTTCCCCTACCAAAGGGTCGGTCTTTACAAGACTGACTGTTCCAGCTCCTACCTCAGCTCCCGTTCTTGCTCAAAAATCTGTCTTTGACAGGTTAGATACCGCTACTCAACGAACGTCAGTCTTCAGAAGGCTGGTACTGGCGGCGCCTCACCTGAACAAGGGGTAAGACAAAGCCATCCCCATCGCCGAACCAACCCCATCGGCTCGACACGCTCGACGTCGCCACTGGCGCCGAGTAAGGAAGGCTGGGGGCAGCTCCCCCTCTGGGTTAACTCCACCAGCCCCAACGGTGGAAGTCAATGCTGCTGTTCCAACTGGGAATAGCTTTGAGCTGCTGAACAAGGTGCTCAGGAATTCTCCTACCGCCGTACTGAAAAGATCTCCACCACCGGTGGAGGATGTTACAGAAACAAAACCGGAGCAGCCCCCCCAACGGCTGTCCTCCAAAGTTTACAAAGTCTGGCGACAGGTCCAGAACTCAGTGATCGATCCGGACTATCTCCACCGACAGAAGAAGCTGAAGGTTCAGTAGGAAGAGAACCGTCTTAGCAAGCCATGAAGGACGACAACCACCTGGGTGCCCGCTACAACGGCCCCCTAAACGCCAACTGCTCAAAAGAAAAGGAGGCCAGAGAAAGCCCCTATGACTACAGCAGATCGCAAAGATGCTGAGTCCAAACGTCCCAAGTCTGGGGGCATAACGGTCTATACTGTTTACATGGCATCCGGGAAAGAGGATTGCCGCGCTTCTACGGGTCACCGACCGCTCACCCGATCCGTGACAAGGGCTCAGGAACAACAACAGCAGAAGTTTTAGGAGATGCTGACTGCAATGGCCGCACTTATCGAGCCAAAAGAAAGCCCGGAGGCGTCATCGGAACAACGTCACGAACACGAGACTGATGCTGAATTCCTTTGGAGAATGCTCGAAAAGAAGGACAGGGAGGCTGCGGAACAAGCGGCCAATATAAAGAAAATGGCTCTTCTATTCCAAGACATGGTGGGTATGATGATCCAGCCGTACCCTCCAGCTGAAGATCCTCTGATTATCCTCGAAGATGACAGAGGAGAGACGTCGAATCCATCTCCGTCTCTTTCAGCAGCCAAGGAGGAAACTATTTCCAAGGCCTCCCTGGATGATTATATTGCTCAACAAATACGAGTTCACCAGGCAAATGAAGCGGCCGGCCAAGTCATCAAAGCTGGGCGACCGTACCCAGGCTGGTATGATCAGATAAAATACCCGCCGGGCTACACGATCCCCAAATTTCATGTGTACAAGGGGACAGGCAATCCCCATCAACATGTCGCTCAGTTCAGGGCTCTTTGTGGCAACACCGGTGGCGATGATAAGCTTTTGCTCCGCCAATTCGTCGGCAACTTATCGGAAACAGCGTTTGAATGGTACTCTGAACTTCTAAATGACTCCGTCAGGACTTTCGCAGAAATGGAGCTATTATTCACGCAAAGATTTGCAAGCGCTAGAGAGCGCACCCCAATCACAGCATTGATTAACTCCAGGATGAAGCTGGGAAAAAATGGGTCCAGTATGCAATACGATGGCGGAATCTATGGTCGAAGTGCGAGCAGCGCATCGAAGAAGCGCCTGCGGTAGGCATGTTCGTGGGTACTCTTGACCCTCAAGCGACCATATCCCAATTCATGATGTTCTTCAAGCCGACCATCTTCCAGGCCTTGATTGACAAGCTGGCTCAAATGGACCAGATGGGCCATAGGCCTTCCTCTTCAAAGACGGAGCCTTGGAATGAAAAGGGCAAAGGGAAAGCAACCTTCGTCGCCAACGCTCGACAACAACCGAGTGGCCCGAGACGAGTTGTTCGCCAAAACAACAAGCGGCAGTCTCTCGATGAGAAGATGAGACGTCCTTACTCATTTCCCCAGGATAAAACAAGGAAACTGTTTGAACTGGCAGTGCGCAATGGGCTCATTACTCTACCGGAGTCGAGACACCCACCGCAACCGAACGATGTCAACGATCCTAATTACTGCCCCTACCACCGAGTATTGGGCCATCCGATCGAAGACTGCTACGTCTTCAAAAATTGGGTTGAAGACCAGTAGCAACAGGGCATGTTCGCGCTGTCCGAAAACTGGAAGGTAAATCCGCCACAACCACATGCTCCGAAAAAGATGGACATGCCGGGGGCATTGTGCTCATTCATAAAGGAAGCTCCATGGAAAGTTGTTCTTTCGGAAAAAACTAAAAAATGCTGAAAGATCTTCAAACATATCCGACGATCAGGTGGAAAAGCCCGCAAGAGCCGGAGATCATCGACGGGATGCTGAAACCACGCCCAACATCGAGAATTAATAGCAATGGGCAAAGCACCCAGGAACAGCCATCACAGTCTTCGAAGAAAAAGAAGAAGACCAAAAAGCCCGCGCTGTCTAACGACAAGCGCACGGATCTGTAAAAGCATATTGATGCGCTGAAAGAATACAACCAGAGGGCGCGAACCCCAGTCACGCTTTAAGAGTTCCTCAGTCACATCCTTGAGAATGAAGATAACGACAATGATGAGGGAGACGACTTGTCAGAAGAATCCGAAGATTATGTGGCAAGTTGCCACATGATCGCTCATTTGTCGTTAAGTAACAAAGCAGCTCACTCGGCGTTAGGAGATAACGTAGAGGAGCTGGGGGCAGGAGCAGTGCCAAAACCCTTAGATTGTGTGACAAGGTCTATCAAGGAGAAACCTACTTGTTCATAAAGCATCCGGCGAAACTTCGCCTCAAAGCTGCAAAGGACCGAAATGTCCCTAAACTAACAATGGACCGCAATGCCCTAAAACTTGCAACTGACCGAAACGTCGTTAAACTAATACAAACCCACGGCGTCCCCAGGCTGACGTGGTGTAAAAAAAACGGTACGTCCATAAGCGAAATGGGCACGGATGAAAACCCGAAAGGGCTCCGTGAGTAAAAACAGCGGGACTACCGGCGAGTTTTGTGAAAACCCGAAAGGGCGCAATCTCGTTAAAAAACACTTGCAAGGTCCTCTCGACCCTGTAAGGAGAAACCACCTGCGTGAGATCCTTACGACTCACAAAGGAGAAACACACTTAGGGATCCCCACGATTCCTAAGGAGAAATTACACTTGCGAGATCCTCACGACTCGTAAGGAGAACCCTCTTATGAGACCCTCACGATTCATAAGATTCAAAAGCCTTAAGTTACAGGGATCTGAACCTGTTCTTAAGCCATTACCTTTCCAAGATTGCCCTACAAGCGGCTCAATGCCGACCCTTGTATACAATCCACGGGCACGAATAAACGTTTCCCTAACAAAGTCTCATCCGTGACTAGGAATATGTTTGCACAGTGAACAACCCTTGTAAGTCCTCTCGACTTATAAGGAGAAAACCTTCTTGTAAGATCCTTACGACTTACCAGAAGCCATACACTTGAGAATCCTCATGATTCTTAAAGAGAAATTACACCTACGAGATCCTCACGACTTGTAGGGAGAAATATCTTTATGAGACCCTTACGGCTCATAAAGTCGAAAAGCCTTAGTCGACAGGATCTTAACCCTGTTTGCTAAGCCACCTTTGTTCGACATCGACAGAGCAAATGATGATTCGCTCCTGGCAATATCCCAGTTGTAGCGGTGCTGATGCCGAAATCGGTGTCTAATCCCAAGCTTGCAGCGAAAAGCCAGCGAGCCACACATGCATACAAAATAGCCGAAATGATGGGGCAACTTGCAACAAAATCAGCAAGTAAAATATATGCATACAAAATAGCCGAAATGATTGGGCAACTCGCAATAAAATGCAGCGAGTAGAAAAAAACAAAACAAAAATAGCCGAAATGATTGGGCACCGCGAAAAATAACCGAAATGATTGGGCAATCGCGACTTGCACGATACAAAAAGCTGAAATGATAGAGCATCGCGGAAAGAAAACAAAAAATATACATATGAAATGAAACTTTTGCCCTACAGGTGAGATCACATCGATCCCTGTATACAATCCAGGGGCACAAACAAAAAGGGAACCATATCATCCCACCAGGCTCCATCAGATAGAGAGCCAAGTCTCGACGGCCACATCTACAGCCTGGAGACCCACGATGGTGTTCCTCCTCATTCCAGCAGGATTCAGACGCGAAAATCAATCTCGGAGCCACGGCAGAGTCCCTAGTTCCAAGTCTCGACGGCCACATCTACAGCCCGGAGACCAACAACGGCGTTCCTCCTCATTCCAGCTGGATTCGGACGCAACGTTAACAAAACGTAGCCACGACAAAGTTCCATAGTTCCAAATCTCGACGGTTCATAGGCAGCCTAGAGATCACCAACGGCGTTTCTCCTTACTCCAGCAGGATGCAGATGCGACGTTAACAAACGACCCCAGGGTCAAAACAATGGAACCATGGCAAAGTCCCCTAGTTCCAAATCTCGATGGTTCACAGACAGCCTAGAGATCACCAACAGCATTTCTTCTTACTCCAGCAGGATGCAGATGCGACGTCAAAAAACGACCCCAGGGTCAAAACAACGGAACCATGGAAAATCCCCTAGTTCCAAATCTCGACGGTTCACAGACAGCCTAGGGATTACCAACGACGTTTCTCCTCATTCCAACCAGATGCAGACGTGACGTCAATAACCGACCTCAGAGTCGCAACGAAGCGGAGCTATGGCAAATTCCCTAGTTCCAAATCTCAATGGCCACATCTACGGGCCGTAGACCAACAACGGTGTGCCTCCTCATTCCAGAAGGACACAGATGCTACACCATCAATCGGAGCCACGACAAAATCTCCAGTTCCAATACTCTACTGTTCGCAGACAACCTAGAGTCAACCATGACATCGCAGAAAGCGGAATACGTCATCCAATGGCTCCGTCTCGGAAACAAGTCAACCGACCCCAGGGAAATCAGTGTCCTTGGCAACCTCCTCGATTCAGGGAAATCGGCGTCCTTGACGAGAGCATCTCGATTCGCATCGACCCGCAGAGAAATCAGCGTCTTTGCAGGAATACCTCAATTCGTTTCAACTCCGAGGAAATCAGTGTCCTTGGCAAACTCCTCGATTCAAGGAAATCAGCGTCCTTGACGAGAGCACCTCGATTCGCGTTGACCCGCAGAGAAATTAGTGTCTTTGAAGGAATACCTCGATTCGTCTCAACACCAGGGAAATCAATGTCCTTGGAAACCTCCTCGATTCAGGGAAATCAGCATCCTTGACGAGAGCATCTCGATTCGCGTCGACCCGCAGAGAAATCAGCGTCTTTGCAGGAATACCTTGATTCGTCTCAACCCCAGGGAAATCAGTGTCCTTGGCAACCTCCTCGATTCAGGAAAATTAGCGTCCTTGACGAGAGCATCTCAATTCGCGTCGACCCGCAGAGAAATCAGCGTCTTTGCAGGAATACCTCGATTCGTCTCAACCCCATGGAAATCAGTGTCCTTGGAAAAAACCTCGATTTAAGAAAATCAGCGTCCTTGATGAGAGCATCTCGATTCGCATCGACCCGTAGAGAAATCACCGTCTTTGCAGGAATACCTCGATTCGTTTCAACTCCGAGAAAATCAATGTCCTTGGCAACCTCCTCGATTCAGGGAAATCAGCGTCCTTGACGAGAGCATCTCGATTCGCGTCGACCCGCAGAGAAATCAGCGTCTTTGCAAAAATACCTCGATTCATCTCAACCAGGGAAATCAGTGTCCTTGGCAAAAACCTCGATTCAGGGAAATCAGCGTCCTTGACGAGAGCATCTCGATTCGCGTCGACCCGCAGAGAAATCAGCGTCTTTGCAGGAATACATCGATTCGTCTCAACTCCGAGGAAATCAGCGTCCTTGGCAAAAACCTCGATTCAGGGAAATCAGCGTACTTGACGAGAGCATCTCGATTCGCGTTGACCCGTAGAGAAATCAGCGTCTTTGCAGGAATAGCTCGATTTATTTCAACTCCGAGGAAATCGGTGTCCTTGGCAACCTCCTCGATTCAGGAAAATCAGCGTCCTTGACGAGAGCATCTCGATTCGCGTTGACCCACAGAGAAATCAGCGTCTTTGCAGGAATACCTCGATTCGTCTCAACCCTAGGGAAATCAGTGTCCTTGGCAAAAACCTCGATTTAGGGAAATCAACGTCTTGATGAGAACATCTCGATTCGCATCGACCCGCAGAGAAATCAGCGTCTTTGCAGGAATACCTCGATTCGTTTCAACTCCGAGGAAATCAGTGTCCTTGGCAAAAACCTCGATTCAGGGAAATCAGCGTCCTTGACGAGAGCACCTCGATTTGCGTCGACCCGCAGAGAAATCAGTGTCTTTGCAGGAATACCTCGATTCGTTTCAACTCCAGGGAAATCAGTGTCCTTGGCAAAACCTTGATTCAGGAAAATCAGCGTCCTTGGCGAGGGCATCTCGATTCGCGTCGACCCGCAAGGAAATCAGTATCTTTGCAGTAATACCTCGATTCGTCTCAACTCCGAGGAAATCAACGTCCTTGGCAAATACCTCGATTCAGGGAAATCAGCGTCCTTGACGAGAACATCTCAATTCTCGCCGACCCATAGAGAAATCAGTGTCTCTGCAGGAATATACAACGTCAGCAAACCGGAGCCACGACAAAGTTCCCAGTTCCGTGACTCGGCGGTGCACAGACAACCTAAAGTCAACTCTCGACCTCCCTGTTGAAGCAATGCTTTGACTCGAGAGTATGTCAACTTATCAATCACTTACGAGTCCTCTCGACTTGTAAGGAAGAAAATTCTCTTGTGAGATCCTTACGACTCTCAAGAGAAAACACACTTAGGAATCCTCACGATTCCTAAGGAGAAAATACATCTATGAGATCCTCTCGACTCGTAGGGAGAAAAAATCTTTATGAGACCCTCACGGCTCATAAAGTTGAAAAGTCTTAAGCGGCAGATCTGAACCTGTTTCCTAAGCCATCGTTTCTTATCTCGATTCAGGGAAATCAGCGTCCTTGGCGAGAACCTCTCGATTCGTTTCGACCCACAAAGAAATCAGTGTCTTTGCGAGAATCTCTCGATTCGTCTCAACTTGCGGGGAAATTAGTGTCCCTACGTATAAAGAAAATTCTCTTGTGAGATCCTTACGATTCTCAGGAGAAAACGCACTTAGGAGTCCTCACGACTCCTAAGGAGAAAAGACACCTACGAGATCCTCACGACTCGTAGGGAGAAAAGCCTTTGTGAGACCCTCACGGCTCATAAAATTGGAAAGTCTTAGGCAACAGATCCTAACCCTGTTTCCTAAGCCATTGCTACCTTATAAAAAGTTCAAGATGAACTGTTATCTACCATCTATAGGCCACACTTACCAAAGCTACATGCCACTGAAATGGAGAAGTTACTCATGAGCATATAAACTACTTCACGCCAGAGTAAAACATAAAGAAATAGAAGGGTGCGGCTCATGGAGCTGAGGGTTTGGTACTATATCCCTTAAGAGTCGAGATTTGAGTCAATGATAAATGACGACGCTTGTGTCCGCTCGTTATCTTCTCAGATCAAGATCCTGAAAATTATATACCAACCCAAAACTGGTCATACGCTATGAATTACTCTGCACTACTTCATCCACGTATATACTTACATGGGCAAAGTAGTGGGGGGCATTTGTTCCCGCTAAAAAATTTCTGCGCAAAAGAGCCCAAGGTATCAAATGGCAGCGATACGTTTAAGAAAATACGAACCAGTATTTTCCGGGCTGCATTTTGATATACTCCTGAATGAGAAATAGCTAAATTCTGATGATATCAAAAGCGTCTCGAAAAGGCCTTCGATTTGATATATTATGGGCTTCATAATTCATCCGGGATCAAAAGTTATGAGCAAATATGCTATGGACGTGTAATCTAAGGAAGAAAATGCGAACCGGTATTTTCCGGGCTGCATTTTGATAGATTCCCAAATGAGAAATAGCTAAATTCTTATGGTATCAAAAGTGTCTTGAAAAATCCTTCGATTTGATATATTATGGGCCTCATAATTCATTCGGAATCAAAAGTTATGAGGCATCACGTGCCCACACGTGACCATTTACAGGCAAAGCCTTCAAGCACTGAATAAAATAAATAATTCGAGATAATTAATTAGTGGGGTCACGTGTCAACACGTGATGTGCCTTTAAACCCACTGAAAAGAATTAAAGATATAATAAAATAACAAGGAAAAACCCCAATGGGGCATCACGTGCCAACACGTGACCAAGGGTCACGTGCTGGCACGTGATAATTCCTGAGTTCTTTAACACAACAGAATTAAATTCTGGTCAAATGCTTAATCAGGGGGTCACGTGACAACACGTGATGAGTTCCTAAAGATCTATGAAATAATAGAATTAAATTCTAATTAAGAGAAATCAAAGACCCTAACTGGGAAAATATTTCTTTAAATCTTTCCAAACAAAAAATATGGTGCTTTGTAAATTAGAGCACCATTGGATTAAAAATCCAATGGTGATTAAAAATCACCAATTTATGGAAAGATTTTATACAAGGAAAGATTTCCCCAAAATTCACCAAGAATAACGATAGAATATCTTTTGGATTAAAAATCCAATGGTGAATAAAATTCACCGAGTGATCTAAAAGATCATGTTGGTTACAAAATGAATTAAAATTTTTTAATGAAAGATTGACAAAACAAATTGATTCTTTTCTTTTTCCTATAAATAGGAGCCAAGAAGAGAAGATAAGGGGATCTACTTTTTTGGGAGATAACAACAACAGAGAGAAAAAGAGAGGAGAATTTAATTCTCAAAAGAAAAAAAAAGATCTCTTCAGAGAAAAGAAACCCTAGGTGAGAAAGGGGAAAGAGATCTAAGTTCCATAAAACAAAAAAAATTTAATTCTCAATTTAAGAGTTTAACTCTTCTGAATAAGAACTTAGTTCTTTCTCTGGTTGAAGATCTGCAGAAGCAAATCTCCCCACAGATTGAGAATTTAATTCTCATCGGGCTGTGATTCTGCCATGCAGATCCAAGACTTAGAGGGAGAATTGAGTTTAGAGAATTTAATTCTCCCAATTTATAGGAATTTAATTCCTCCAAGATAAAACTAGGGTTTAACCCTATATGAGAATTTAATTCTCTCAATTTATAGGAATTTAATTTCTCCAAGATAAAACTAGGGTTTAACCCTATATGAGAATTTAATTCTCCCAATTCATAGGAATTTAATTCCTCCAAGATAAAACTAGGGTTTAACCCTATATGAGAATTTAATTCTCCCAATTTATAGGAATTTAATTCCTCCAAAATAAAACTAGGGTTTAACCCTACATGAGAATTTAATTCTCCCAAATTCACATGAATTTAATTCCTTCAAGATAAAATTAGGGTTTAACCCTATATGAGAATTTAATTCTCTTAAAGTTATAGGAATTTAATTCCTCCAAGACAAAACTAGGGTTTAACCCTATATAAGAATTTAATTCTTTCACATACATGGGAATTTAATTCCTCTAAAACATAATTAGGGTTTAACCCTACAAAGAATTTAATTCTTTAAAAAATAAAGAGACTTGAAAGATTTCCATGCATATAAAGAATTAGGTCACGTGTCCCCACGTGACTCCTGAAAAGATCCCCCAAAATGAGAAGAGAAAAACTTGGAGGCAATGCCTCACGTGTTCCCACGTGACTCTCAAAATAAAGGGAACAAAGCCAAAAGCAGAATCGATTTTGGGCGCCCTCACATGTCCCCACGTGTCCCCTAATAAAAACTTTAATAAATCAATGCATGCGTTCCCGTCACGTGCCCACACGTGATGGCTGTGAAGACTTAAGTGTTTGACACCTTTGAATACTCTGAGAACAAAACGAAGGAAGACCGGTCCCCACCTTCAGAGGCCTCACATGTGACCAATCCCATTTTAGTGTTTAACACTATTTTTGAAGCGTTTTGTTCTTAGTGTTTAACACTATTTTTGAAGCGTTTTGTTCTTAGTGTTTAACACTATTTTCAGCTCATCACGTGGGAACACGTGACCATAAAATATATGTTAGTGTTTAACACTATATTCAAATCAACCCTAGCCTAAATTGGCTAAGTCGTTCTGAGGCAAGACTCCCCTTTGACTGAGCCTCAAATATACCCCTGTCTTCCAAGATTGATCATCTCATATGGCATATGAGTGCCCAGCACTCAACAAAGATAAAATGTTGTCAGAACCCCTGTTTAGCAGTGCCAAATAATGGGGGGTTGAACCCAGACAAATGTTTAATGGTCTAACAAGGGGCCAACATTTCAAATCTAATTGGACTTAGCCCAAGTTGGCCATAAGTCCTCAATCCAGATTTAACTGAGCCAATGAGCTCATAATCTAATTAATTGATCTTAGTTCCAAATTGGACTACAGATCCCCAATCAATCTCGGTTCAAGGGTACATCTCTTCACTCCTTTGATATTTGTCGTTATAATCCCTCAACGTCTTCAAAGAGGTGACGGGTCCCAACAACCACACATTTCACAGACTATGACGTCTCTAAATTATGGACTGTGGGGTCCTTAAACTCATGGACTATGATGTTCTTAACCTCGACCGTGATGTCTTTAAACTAACATTGGACTGTGGGGTCCTTAAACTCATGGACTATGATGTCCTTAACCTCGACCGTGATGTCTTTAAACTAACATTGGACTGTGGGGTCCTTAAACTCACGGACTATGATGTCCTTAACCTTGACTGTGAGGTCTTTAAACTCACGGACTATGATGTCCTTAACCTCGACCGTGATGTCTTTAAACTAACAATGGACCACCATGTCCTTAAACTGGCAATCGACCGCAATGTCTCTAAACTAAACAATAGAGCCCAAATGCTCTTTTGTTGGATCTAAACGATCCCGTTAAGTTGATCTTAGTCTAAAAATTAGACTAACGTATCCTTAACAAATGGTTAAGTTGATCTTAGTCTAAAATTAGACTAACGTGTCCTTAACAAACTGTTAAGTTGATCGTAGTCTAAAATTAGACTAACTTATCCTTAACAAACGTTTAAGTTGATCTTAGTCTCAAATGAGACTAACGTATCCTTAAACCCAACCCCAAACCCTAAGAAGATACGGATTTGGACTAATCCACGCCTTACGGGCGACAACATAAATTTGTCTCCGTATACAATCCACGGGCAACCAAATACAAAACAAACACCCACGACACGAAGTGACCGTCTGGAGAAAGAGAAAGTTGTTACCGTGATGCGGTAGCGTAATTAACTGCAGGAGCTTGCGCCTGCAGGGAAGAGCGTCTCCATAATTAAAAACCCCTCAAACGAGGGGGAATCTGACGAAGTCTGCTACATCGGTCGCATCCGTTTAAACCTTCGATATATGGTGTCATAAATAAACTTGGCATCTTCGAAGAGCTGGACGAAGAGCTGGACGGATAGCATCAATTAGCATCTGCCCCGAATTTCAGGCAAGACGGACCTGCGCGGTCGCATCTCTATGTTCGGAGGGAAACATGTATCTTATTTAAGATATACGTCTTGCTGTTTTAGTGAAGAGTGTTACGAGGTTTATAATTTAAAAGATCTCAGTGTCATATCAGACATGTCAAATAATGAGGCTATAGCTTGATTTTGAAATCCTTTTTATATGAAACAATTGGTAAAAAGGTTATTCAGGTACTGTCCCCCGGATCAGTCTTGGTCGGCTACAATAACTCATAACTTAACTGTATATTTTATATGATAGCAACATATCAACCTCTGGATGTCCAGCATCGACATCCGAATCAGAAATCCCTCATGTCTATCACCGACACGCAAATCCTAAAATCTCTCGTGTTCATCAACGAAACGCAAATGCATATATCGTTGACACCATCTCAACAGATGATCGCCACCCGATATCCCTGTCCCCGGTCGGTATCCCCTGGATATCCGCAGTGCTCAAATCTAGCCCCGGTCAGTATCCCCTGGATATCTGCCGTGCTCATCTCTATCTCCGGTATTGAGTATTCTCGTCAGGCTTCCCGCCTTTAATATCGCTATCCTGCCTCTCGATCTCGACTGGGTCCACCATGTATCCGACTGTATATCCCCCTACTCAGTCTGGATATCGAAATAATCCGTAACCGTATAGCCCTCCCACTCGGTTCGGAGTAAATAAAAACGACTCATGGTGGATATCAACTCATCATATCCAAATATAACAAGTAAAGAATAAGAATAATCTCATAGATCCTTCTGATGATATATATATATATATATATATATATATATATATATATATATATATATAATAGATATAACAGCGTCCCATACCACTGATATATATCATCAAAATAAAACATCCTGAAAACTCATAAGAATCAAATACGAATATCCATGTTACTGATGTTCACAAAATTTCAGCAGTAAAGGATGGTACTGTATGTAAATATAGACATGCAGGCAACAAACGTATCAATTCTACTGTGTCATGGCAATACTAATGATGTGTGGTGTAGTATACGCGTCTGTGCTCGTGCAACATGGCAATCATTAGTATTTGTGCAAGTGTTCTAAAATTGTATATAGTATACTCGTATCGATATCTACATACGCATCATGTAGTATAACAGTCCTACAGTGACATGACAGTACCAATGAGGTATAGTGTAACATATGCGTATGTGCTTGTGCAACATAATATTCATTGGTAGTTGTACAGTGCTCTATCAGAATGTTCGTATCATGGAAACATATAACATCGATAATTATATCACGAGCAGGTAAGAAATTCTAAGCGTAACCATTTCATGTAATTACTTGCCATGAACTATACCATTATCTTTAGAAATGGAACGAAACGTTGGTTTTAAAATATGGAAGTTGTCTTAGGTTAAAAATAGATATTCGTTTTGGAAATTGGCATCGCATCCATGTCCTTTATCATTAAAAAAAGAAACAAATCGTTAGTTTTTAAAAGAGTATAGCTCACACAAGTATTACATTCTAAAATGGAATAAAACATAACTCTACGAGTCTAAAGGAAACTTGGCCGTTATTCGGCATGCTAATCTCGTCATCACAAGTATGGTATGATTTCTCGTACAATACCCACATTATCACAATATCCAAATCATCTCAAGTACGGCATGATCTCTTGTACAACTCCACCAAACCATGAATAAAACTATATGCACATGAACAATATACTAGATGCAACAGAAAACTAATACCATTAACTTGAATTTATACTAAAAACTAATTAGATAGCATAACTATCCTAGTTATAAGGTTGCGGGGGTGCTATACGCTATCCACCCGTAGATGTAAATTTACTCACCAACTTGTCGAGCTCGTTGAATCCATGATTGCTATGTCCGCCAACTCCGTCTCGGAAACCTTCATGATCGTACCTATAATCATAATTAAATCACATCGATATAAATATCATATCAAAAACCCAGACAACGAGCTAAGCACCCGTAGGTTAGAACATACAATTCACCTACTCACAAAACGATAAGATAAACCTGTTGTTCACGTACAAACGTCAACAATTTAGTTACGACACAGAAATACGAAAATCCGTATCGGAATATTGGAAACTTTAACAAAATCCAAACTAAACATTCTCGGATTTCTCTATATGCATATTGGCACAAATCAAACAATACAGTAACTTATAAAATATCCAAATAAAGCTACAGAAGAAAAACCAACACCAAACTCTACGAAAGACCCGTCGATACCGGTCAAAAAGAAGATTTCGCCGGTCGGATCTAGGAGATAAGGGCTCGAACTTTATGTGAAGTCTTCTAGCGGTCACATGATACTATGGTCTTGTAGTTTTCCTAGTGGTTACACCTAGTGGTTCCTGATTCAATTAAACACTCACAAATGTCACAAAAGTTCATGTTTTTGATACTGCACATAAAACAGATATTGAACAAATTTGATATTGAAAAGAAAGAAAGAAATATACCTATGGAGATGATTCACAAGAGAACACAAGCTTAAGAATTGTAAGATGGAGGCTCTTAGGGGTTGTAGTGGCTTCTAGGTTGATGGTGTGAACAAAATTGGTGAAGGAATTCATGGCTTTCTCTTTTGATATGATGAATACATGGGAATTTTAGTGTTGGAGTTTGAAGGACTTGTTTGTTTCAGTTGGGAAAGCTAAAGGAATTCCTATGTGTTGTATTGTGTATAGAGAGTATGAGGTGGAGGGTTGTAAGGTGGTGGTGTCAATTGAGAAGGAGGAGGTGTAAAGTTGAGAAGAAGGAGGTGGAGGGATGTGAGCATGGGTGAGGTGTGTTAGAGGTGAGGGTTAAACCTAGCTAACATAAACCCATCCTCAACTTAAATAAAAAGAAAGCCATTTTTCTTTAATTAAAACCCTTCATGTAAAAATCTAAATTCATGTTTAAAAAAAATGAAATGAAATACTTATCATAACACTTAAATATTATTATTTTAAAGTAAAATATCATGTCATGTTAAAATATCATTTTTATGATATCACACACTTTTCTTCATATTTACCAAAATAATTACATTTTTACGAATATCATTCCGATACCCAATTTCATAAGCGATATCATTTTTGTAAACTTATTAAATTCATATTTAAAATTATAAATTAATATTTATAATTTTCCAAAATGTTACACATAGATTTCGTGACAGCTTTACAGCGGAGTCCAAAGGGCAATAATACAGTTTGGGTGATTGCTGATCGATTGATCAAGGCAGCTCATTTTATACCGTTTCGAGTTGGTCAATCGATGGAAGCCTTAGCAGAATGATACATGTAGGAGATTGTGAGATTACATGGTGTACCTGTGAGCATCGTTTCCGATCGTGATACTCAATTTTTTCGCACTTTTAGAGGAGTTTACAGGAAAGTTTGGGGACTCGATTGAAATTTAGCATTGCCTATCATCCACAAGACAGATAGCCAGTCCGAAAGAACGATCCAAACTCTTGAAGATATGTTGAGAGCATGCATATTAGATTTCAAGGGTTCATAGGAGGATCATTTGCACTTGGTGGAGTTTTCTTATAATAACAGTTTTCAGGCGACTATACAGATGGCTCCATTCGAAGCATTCTACGGCCGCAATTGTCGCTCGCTCGTCTGTTGGGATGATGTTGGAGAAAGAAGATTGTTGGGACCCGGATCTTATTGTGCGAACAGTGGAGAAAGACAATGTGATCCGAAACCATATGAAGGCGGCGCAAGATCGACAGAAAAGTTGGGCCGATACATGATGAAGACCTCTGGAGTTCGCAGTTGGTGATCTTGTATTTCTCAAGATATCACCGACCAAAGGAGTGATTCGATTTGGTAGTCGAGGCATGCTTAGTCCTCGATTCGTGGGGTCTTTTGATTTTATCGAGCACGTTGGAGATGTGGCTTATCGATTGGCTTTACCATCATTCTTGGCGGGTGTTCATGATGTGTTTCATGTATCTCAACTTCGCAAGTATGTTTGAGATGAGAAGCATGTCCAAGATCACTCAGAATTGACAGTGAGAGAAGATTTGACTTATAAAGAGCAACCGATGATGATTGTGGATTGACGAGAAAAGGTTCTTAAGAATAGGATGATCTCTCAAATGCTTGTTTCGTGAGGGAATCGTTCGCACGGAGAATCAACTTGGGAACGTGAAGACAAGATTCGACGGAAGTTTCAACACCTCTTTTCTTAGATTCATGTTTTCTTATTTTTTCTTGTTTCGGGAATTTCGCGGACGAAATTCTTTTGTAGTTGGGTATAATGTAACACCATAGTTCATTTATACTATATTCTATTTGGGTATTTTCTAATTTTTCGACAGTTTTCTTGATTAGTCTTGTTTTTGGTGCGGATAGTGCGTTTGGTATCTGTGGTTATATCCGACCCGACCCGCATGCTTGAAACCCATTATGGTTCAAGATTACATTATATCTTTGCTAGTACAGAGAATCCGTGCACATTTAGATTTGATATATACATGTATCATATTTTAGTATCTGCATATATTTTCAAATAATACAAATTATAGTTAAATAATATTTTTTTAACATCTAGCATAGCTTGTATCATACCCCCATACCCTATGATTGCATCCAGACATCGTGTTCATGTCCAGTTTGATGAAACGGACCCGTTTGGATCACTACGTGCATTTACGTGTATCTGTCTTTAGGGGTATGCATTTTATTTAACCGGACATCGCATTATGGTTTTAGCTGATACGTATATTATCCGTATTTTAAAACTAGAATTTTAGAGAAAACCCGGGTATTTTTCGGAGTATAATTGTATTAGCTGTTTAAAACCGGAATATATATTATTATATTCTTTATATATATAATAGTTTATATAACAAATATATATAATATAATATATTCTAAATCCTAATTAAATCCTCACGTATCTCTCTCCCCTATATAATATTATCCTCACTCTCTCTCTATATACTCTGCCTCCCCCCCCTCTCTCTCTATATATATTAAAACCTAATTATTACCCTCGTCAGTAACTCCCTTCTCTCTCCTTACTCTTTTCTTCTCCTCTGTCTCTTGCGAGAACCAACGAAAGCTAACCCTAGCCTAGTAGCCGATCCCCCAACATTGTCTCCTCGCCCCCGTCATCATCCCCTCGACCTCATATCCCTCTCCTCCTTTTGCTCGATTACGACCTAACCCGAGAACCCACAGAACCTCAACCCTCACTTCGCCGGTGAATCGCCGTCGCCATCACCCTTTGACTGTCCCAACCTCGTCACCTTCTCCCCTCTTCCAGGAAACCCGTGACCCAAGAACACCCCGCACCCTATAGCCGTGACACCTACGCCTACAACATCTCGCCACCGATCACCTTGTCTCGCCACCCTCAACACCACTACCTCCTCCTCCATTCCTGAGCTCCTGCACCCCTACACCACAACCCCGACGAATTAACAACAACCCAACCAACTCAAGATACCCCTCTGCCTTCATCGTTACCCATCGCCGACGGCTGCCCATCGTCACCTTCTCTGTCCCCGAACCCAGAGCTCAATCCCAGCAGCAAATCCCTCTTCTTCTCATTCTTCTCTTCTCTTCTTTCTTTTATTTTCTTTCTTATTTCTTGGTATTTCGGCCGTCACCGGAGTCACACATATCGCCAAAGATCCGGACGACCTAAGTCATCGTCGCCATCTAGCGTGAACGTCTTTGAGTAGCCTGGTCCAGTCTTGTACGCGCGTGTGCGTATCGCGACGTTTACCCGACGTCAAACGTGATGTAAGTACCCCGTCGTGAGATCCGATCAGGCAAGTTTATCTTGCAACATGCTATGTCAATATATTTATACCTATATGAATAAAAATAATACATGTATTTTAATTATGCATCCAATATTATAGTTTTACCGTTTTTTGATATCCGTTCATATCCGTACTGTCAATTGCATATCTAGTTGCATGCCGGAACCTCATTATATCATATTACCTTTATATTAGTGCAACATGTTATCTAGTTGCATCACACGTAATCATGAATACGTATACATGTTATTATATATAGACACGTATACATGTTATTATATAGAGACACATATACATCCCGATATCCGTCATGCTTACCGTATTCAGATATTCGTTACAGTATTACTTTTGGTATCCACTTGATACATATGCATCACATGACATATCCTGACACACTACTTGACTTGTTACCTTGATCTGTTACTAATGCCGACATTCCTGACTTGTTGTCCTGATGGACGTAACATGTTGTCTATATAGACAAACCCGTACCTGCTTGATCCTGTGTTGGCATTAGATTTATATCATCAATACCTGACTTGAACACATAACCTGGGGAGTAAAGGGAAATCAATAATGAAACCTGACTTGTAACTCAACAGTTCGATGCTTATACTGGTCAGTCTTTACGGGCTAGGCCAGCCTGGGATGCTGCTACTGACATCATTCGTCTGTACATGGTACCTATTTACTGCCTAGCGGCACGTCTCGGATTCATCCTGAGAGTCTTGATCGTGGTCGCGGGCATGCACGGGATACTATTGAGTTACATCGACTATTACATTAAATTGATTTCAAAGACTTTAGATTAGATAACCTAGTAGCACCGTTTAGGTTACTCATCACACTTTACATACACATACATACCTCACCGTTCATATCTGTGTTATTCTTTATATTCATGTTTACCTATCTCGTTACATCCTGGTTATTACTATTGTTTTGATGTTATGACGCACTGACGTCTGGGTTTTGCATGGCCCAGTTCCACTATCTTTATCGCAGGCTGAACATGAGTACTTTAGCCGTCAAGCCGAGCAATGAGAAATTGATTCTGTGTGGTTTAGAGATGTTTAGCTTTTAGACTCTTAGCTTATTTTTTCTCACTTTTATTTCTTGATGTGAGCCCATATTGGGACGTATTTTTAGATGTTGTTTATTGGATATTATTATCGTTTTTGCTTATACATTTTCTTGTCTCTTTTATTTTGGAAAATGGACATGTACTAGTTAGTTTTATATTTTTCTGTTCTTGATATCCTATAGACAGCCGTAATGTGACTGTGGAGAGATGATTCCTATCCACAGGTAGCATAGTTGGCTCTGTCACGCACCGTAGTTAGCGCACTCTAGGAAGCAGGGCGTGACAGGACTACTACTGGTTATTATTTCCTTTAGTTTTTCGGACTGTTGTTGCTTCCGATATTGTTTCCTGATATCGTTTATCGTGGCTATTGGACATGTTTAGAGATAGATATTTATATTATTGTTCCTGATTACTGATTAAAAGCATTAATGGGACTATGGAAGGGTCTTTCCTTATCGTGGGTAGCATGGCTGACCGAGTTATGTCCCGAAATTTTGGTATCTTGGGAAGCGGGGCGTGACAAGATTTTGTTTGTATCAGAGCATAGGTTTAGGTTAGCTGGGTTTGGTTCAATTTGTTGTTGGGTATGGTATCCAATATATTTTCCTTGAGGCCCAGAATTTTAAGAACATGTCCTACCACATTATTGTCTTTTCATTCAAATTCTCGAATCTTATCTTTCTCTTAAACTCTTTTATCTTGACGACATGGAAATGACATTGCATCTCAGCTTGGAATCATCTTGATTCCTTATTGTTTCTCCCCTCTTATTCTCTCAATTCTGATAGTACGATTTGAGCGACTTGAATGGAGTTATGTGGTTGTAACTATGTACCGCGGCATGGTTACAATGCGGTACTCTATTTAGGTAACCTGGAGTCCTATTTCAATTCATTTTTTCTTGACTTATGTTCGCTGTACTAATTTGTTTTCTCTCGGTTTCATTGCTTACGAATTTATGTTTTATCACGAACTTGAATCCAATAACCGCGTTATATCTTTTTCTTTGTCTCGTAGTGACCAATCCGTCTGCGTTTCGAAGAATAAGAAGAAACACAGAAGGGCATATGATAATTGAAGTAGTTCGAGATTGACCCCAACGGGAACGAGTACAGACCACTTCAAAGCAGATTAGGTGTAAGATATTTCATTGAACAAATTCTGATAGACCTGCCTCAATTTATTATAGTAGCCCTGCGGATGTGTGGTGGGCTGATAACCCACAAGTCTTAGAATAGACTTGTAAATTCATGATGAGGGGAACTATTTATGTGTACTGAAAGGTGAAGTTCGTGAACAAGTTGTAGATGAAGCGCTGATAGTATTTTGGGATTTCATGGATGTGTTCAAGGACATCTCGGGGTTTATTGCCAAAACGAGATGTGGAGTTCGCGATTGATTTTATTCCTGAAGCAGCACCAATTTAGAAGGCTTATTATCTGACGGCACCAGTAGAACTGGAAGAGGTGAAGAGACAAGTATCTGAATTATTAAAGAAGGGTTGGATTCGCAGTGGTGGTTCACCGTGGGGAGCTCAAGTTCTTTGGTTAAGAAGAAATATGGCACGTGGAGAATGTGCATCAACTATCGAGAGTTAAATCGGGTGACTATCAAGAATAAGTACCCAATTCCTCGCATAGGTGTATTATTCGATCAACTCAGTAGCACGAGAGTATTTTCGAAGTTGGATTTGCGATCGGGTTATCACCAAGTTTGGGTGAAAACAGAAGACGTCTGCAAGACGGCGTTCCGAACTCGATATAGGCATTACGAGTATTTAGTTATGCCACTTGGAGTTACCAACGCACCGGCGAAATTTATGGACTTGATGAATCAGATTTTTTCACTATTTTTAGATCAGTTTGTGGTAGTATTCATTGATGATATTCTGGTCTACTCGAGGTGCAAAGAAGATCATGAAGAACACTTAAGAATCGCACTGCAGATGTTGAGACAAGAAAAGATGTACGCTAAGATGAGCAAGTGGGAGTTTTGACTCGATGAAGTGAAGTTCATGGGTCATATTGTATCCGGAGATAGAATTGCAGTTGACAATGAAAAGATTGCATATGTTCACGATTGGCCGACTCTAAAGAATGTAGGGGAGATCATAAGTTTCCTTGGGCTTTCTGGATACTATAGAAGGTTTGTGGAGAACTTCACTCGGAAAGCAGAACCCTTAACCAAGCTAACACGAAAGGAGATACCGTTTATTTGGTCTGAGAAGTGTGCGTTAGCCTTTGAGGCGCTGAAGCAAAGGTTAATAACCGCTCCTATTTTAACAGTGTCAGATGGTTCCGGAGGATTAGTTATTCACAGCGACGCATCTGAGAAAGGATTGGGATGTGTTTTGATGCAGCATGGAAATGTTGTAATTTATGCGTCGAGGCGGTTGAAGACTCATGAGAAGAACTACCCAACTCACGACTTGAAACTAAAAGCAATTATCTTTGCGCTAAAGATTTGGAGACACTATTTATTAGGTGAAAAGGTCGAGGTATTTACTGATCAGAAGAACCAAAAGTATATGTTCACAAAGAAAGGGCTCAACATGAGGCAGTGTAGATGGTTGGAGCCGATGGCCGACTATAATCTTGATCTAAAATATCATCCGGGTAAAGTTAATATAGTACTGGATGCTTTAAGTAGGTTGCAAGCAATACGGATGTTGACATCACAGAAGGAGTTTATAGCGGATTTTTGGAGATTTGAGTTGGAGCTCATCTACTAGATTTTTCGAGACAGTTGATGCAGTTGCAAGTACAGTCATCGTTGATTGATAGTATTAAGGCAGCGCAGTTGCACGATCCTATATTGCAGAAATTTCGATGACAGGTAGAGGCAGGATTTCGAACGGATTTATTGATTCATGAAGATGGTTCTTTGAGATATGGAAATTTCGATGACAGGTAGAGGCAGAAATTTCGATGACAGGTAGAGGCAGGACTTCGATCCTAAAGGAGAAGTTCATGAAGAAGTCATGAAGGAGGCTCATAGTTCCGCATATTCGATACATTCAGGAGGTACGAAGATGTATAGAGATTTGCGACAACACTTTTAGTGGGAAGGCATAAAAAGAGAGATTGCTCGTTATATGTCGAGATGCTTGATGTGTCAGTAAGTCAAGACTGAACATTAAAAGGTAGCTGGTTTGTTGCAACCACTTCCGATTCCCCAATAGAAGTGAGAATATATAACCATAGATTTCGTGGCAGCCTTACCACGGAGTCCAAAGGGCAATAACGCAGTTTGGGGGATTGTCGATCAACTGACCAAATCAGCTCATTTCCATACCATTTTGAGTTGGTCAATTGACGGAGGATTTGGCAAAGAGGTACATGCAGGAGATTGTGAGATTGCATGGAATACCATTGAGTATTGTTTCTGATCGTGACACCCGGTTCCTGTCACATTTTTGAAGGAGTCTATAAGCAAGTCTGGGAGCTCGTTTGAAGTTTAATACGGCCTATCATCCATAGACAGATGGACAATCCGAGAGAACGATCCAAACTCTTTAAGATATGTTGAAAGCTTACATGTTAGACTTCAAGGGTTCGTGGGAAGATCATTTGCATTTAGTGGAGTTTTCATACAATAACAGTTTTCAGGAGACCATACAGATGGCTCCATTCGAAGCATTGTACGATCATAAGTGTCGCTCACCTGTATGTTGGGACTATGCTGGAGAAAGAAGATTGTTGGGACCGGAAATCATTGTGCAAACTGTGAAGAAAGTTAACTTGATTCGTGATCATATGAAGGTGGCACAAGATCGACAGAAAAGTTGGACTGATACTGGAAGAAGACCTTTGGAGTTTACTGTTGGTGATCTTGTGTTCTTGAAAATATCACCGACTAGGGGAGTAATTCGATTTAGTAGTCGAAACAAGCTTAGTCCTCGATTCGTGGGGCCTTTTGATGTTATTGAGCGTATTGGAGAAGTAGCTTATCGATTGACTTTACCACCATCCTTGGCAGGTGTTCATAACGTGTTTCATGTATCTCAACTTCGTAAGTATGTTCGAGATAAGATGCACGTCCTAGACCACTCGGAATTAACAGTAAGGAAGGATTTGACTTATGAAGAGCAACCGATGGTTATTGTGGATCGACGAGAAAATGTTCTCAAGAATAAAGTAATCTCTCTAGTGCTTGTTTCATGGGAAAATCGTTTGCATAGAGAATCTATTTGGAAACGTGAAGAAGAAGTTCGATAAAAGTTTCCACACCTCTTTCCTTAGATCTGTATCTTCTTCGTTCTTTTCTTTTCCTGTTTGGTGGATTTCGATGACGAAATTATTTTTATAGTTAGGTATAATGTAACACCCTACCATGATTGTACGATATTTAACAATTTTAATTAGTATTTTGAATTTTGTTTTATTTATTATTTGGGTTGTGATTGGTTTGAATAGTATATGTTTTTAACGGACCCGACCCGCTTGCATTAAACCCGTTATGGTGCTAGAGTATCTTTTATTAATATTTATCTGTATACTAAATCTATATGAATCTTTAATAATAGATATAAAACATTAAATTTATATATATATATTTTTTGGTAGCCATACATTATGCATAGTTTATATATATTAATTGTCACTATATTTTATCTTATTCAAATATCTCATGATATTATATTGACGATTATCTATTGCAGGTAAATTTTAAACATCCTAAGATATTGTGATTAGAATATATTTTTTTCTAACCATTAGATTTATGGTTTATGTGAGCTATGTATGTGTAGATAATTTCTAGTATATTTTTGAGATTTAGTAGAGACGGATCGGGGATCTTAATATTTTTATATAATATTTTAGTTATTTAGTTATACCAAATCTATATCTATATACATATAATATATATATATATATATACATATAATATATATATATACATATAATATATATATATATATAAACCTAATATACTATAAAAATAAAAAAAATATTTATACAAAAACTCTCTGCCTTACAATTCTCTTTCTCTCGTGCATATATCTCTCTCTCTCTTTCATCTTCCTTCCTTCATCGCAGCCCCATCGTCGCAATAATATCTTGAGCAAACTTGGAAATCCTAGCCGAGCTTTTAAGTTTCTGTCTTGTCTTGTTCGTCGTCTCCGTGCGCGTGTTCGTCTCCGTGATCGCGTTCGAGGCAAGATGTTAACTTGCTACATGCTATAGTTACATAATATGCACATATATTATCGTGATACTATATATATTCTATCATTTTAAGCGATTGTTATTTTATCATCTCATGTCGGTTAACTAATTTAATAAATAATCCTCAATAATAAGCTTAAATTATAATAAGTTTAGCGTATATTAATTTATAAGATATTTAATTAGTATTATTTAATGATACATCATAAATAGAAGAATAACACGCGGTAAATTTATGCTTATTATAATTATATAACTACAGGATAAATAATGAGCAAGTATTCGATACTTGTCGTAGTATTATTTTCGATTGGTAAGTTAACATTATAAGATAGAAGTTTAAATATAAAATATAGAAATTAAATATAAAATAGTAGTTCAAATATATTGATGGTTACGTTTGCATTTTACAAGTTTATTAACGATCTCTTTGTTATAAGTATAAACATCGAGTATAAAATACTCATATAAATCAATCCTAAAACAAAATACTATTCTTAATTCAGTCAGATTAATATCATGAACGAGTAATAGTCGATTTGATCCTATAACTAATGACACGCTTGTTAAGTTATATCCGTTAGTGTTTACTGATATTCGGTTATAACTGTATTGCCTGCTATATACCATGATTTGATTGAAATATGTGATTGTGAAGTAGATACCTTACCTAACTGATTACATCATCCCTGATATGCATGTACACAAATTCATGACTTGTACCCTTCCATCTTGTTACTATTACCATTATCATGCTAGTACCTATTGACTGTAATACTTATCGATGCCAACAATCCTGGCTTGTTGTCCTGATAGACGTGATATGTTGTCTAGATAGACATAACGTGTACCTGATTGTTCCTGTGTTGGCATTAGGTAGATATTATATTGATACCTGACTTGAACATGAAACCTGGGAAAAAGGGAAAATCAAGAATATAACTGAAACGTAACTCAAAAGGATATTATTATTGTCATGATTCCGGGAGTGAAAGAAATAACCATTATTAATTGTACCGTGGTCCCGTAGGGAATGAACGGGATATATTGTACCGTGGTCCTGTAGGGAATGAACGGGATATATACTGTTGCGTTACAATGAGGATTGCATTAATTGGTTTCAAATATCTATAGGATAGATAATTTAGCGACATTGACCCATAGGATGTTGGCTATAGTGCCCTTAAGTCAATTATTGAATCGCAGGCATGCGATTGTGATGACTGAGGGAGGACCTATACCGGTAGAACAGTCTTACTCAAGATGATAGTATGCTATCTGGTTTGTCTTTATCATCATGTACATGCTTCGGGTGATATTACAGATCACTATTACATGTTGATAGAGCCCATAGGATTCTTGCTTGACTACCAGTATTATGATGGCGACTATATACGTGGGAGCTGGGTGGTCTATAAGCACATCCTTAAATGTCCCTAGTCGTAAGAGTATCGAGACTGGGCATCAGTACTTCCGAGTAGACTAGTGTATACTGATCGAGACTCCGACGAGGGGCGGTGGCCGGTCTCACAAGCCATTGGTATCAGTTTGTTCACCTAAGATAGTATACAGGTGCTTATTGAGTTATGAGTACACCGGACGGACTCGCTGGGAACATTCTAGTTGGTATTATGCCTATTATCAGATAGCAGTTCCTAGGTAACATGTGTACAGCTTAGTATGTCGACCTGAGATCATCATTTGTCTCGTGTGAGTTCCCACCGTGCTTTGATTACTATCTTACCACGACTCAAAGGAGTCGTGCAAACAGTTTTTAGTTGGGTACAGTCCCGAGCCACATAGAGGCAGTGAGTGGATCATCGGAGATTCTTCTCTCCCGGTATTGGGGTTGATATCGCGCAGTGCATGGGTGGCCATCACCATAAATCTTTGGCCCAGGTAGTTGAGAATTACTGATTTAGGATCGGTAGTTTCTCAGGTGGTGATGGGTTTCATGCCGACACTAAATGTCGCGTTATTAGGGGTTTGACTTTATCCACCCCCTAAACTTGATATGCGATACTCTTAGATGAACATACCGGACTGTACAGAGATTGTCGCTGTCAGGCTCAGTAGGGGTACGGATGAGTTTGCTCGTCGGCCTTCTTTTCACTCAATACCTGGGTAGCCGTTACGTACAGCTAGTGCTGCTGACGTGCTTATGGTTAAACCCACTGCCAGCATATTGATGAGTCTTTAGAGTCCCACATAGAGGGTTTTCACGGTTTAGGCGATATGGTGTAGATGACATATGTTGGTACATACAGGTGTCCGATTAAATATGTGTACATTCTGCACAGACTTTAATCGGACGGTTGATAATACTAGCGGGTTAGGATTAAGCCGGATTATTAAATCAGGTTTTGATTTAATAATTTATATATATGTATTCTAGTATTATTGTTCACTATTCATGTTCTCTCTTGGCTATTCGTATTTTTGTACGAATACGCGTATATGTATTTCGATACGTGTACCGGGTTGCATTCCGTATTTATACGGAATAGCTTCTAGAAGATAGCCACCTCATTATTTGATTTTAATTTTAGAAAATCAATTTGGGAAATGAGGTGGAGGGGTGAGTTGGCATGACCATGGGCTTGGCATGTAGAGAAGCATGGCACACATTTGTTTATTGTGAAAATTGGAGAAGATATTTTCATTGCATGGTTGTAAATTGTGGGAGCCACATTCTTTACATGCCATCCAAGTATTCTTTCTTCACTTGAGGATTCTCTTCTCTCTTGTGAGACTTAGCCATTTCTTTGGTTGCTCATGCCACATGTTTCCTCACCTCCTCTTCATTTTCTTGAGTTGCTCTTTGAGCATTTGTGATGACAGAAATTCATAGTGAGATAATCCTACACCTCCACTCTCTATTGTTAGCAACCTTGGAGCGTCGGGCTGAAGCTTGCGCCGTTTCTCTCGGGTGGATCTTCGTACATGGAGGAAGACCGGCAACCAAATTCGATCCGCAACCACTAGGAGCTTGGGATGATGGTTCAAGACCGAAGGACACGGATCAACTCGGTATAACCATCTAACTCCTAGTTTTACATATTGCTAGTATAAGGTTTAGGGTAGATCCGGGCATCGGGTTGTGGTAGCGCCAGTTTAGAAATTTTTTGTTCCGTATTTGGTCACGGTTTGATGGCCGGGGCGTTGCCGTAACCCAACTTGGTATCAGAGGCAACCCGTAAACCCATTACTAGCAGTTTAGACAATGTTAAAGTATCAAAACCGAAACAACTCTGAAACATTACCCCGTATATTTCAGGTTCTGTCGATTTTCAGAGTCTTCAAATTTTTTTTAAACAATTGCAGAAGACTACTTGAGTGACTACTAGAACACACCACAAAGAAGAGCCTAAACCGCCGGATTTGACCCGGTGAGATAGCTTAAAAAACGGGTGTGGCCGGTTTTTCTTTGGAGTTTGGGCTTGAGTTTTTTGGTGTTTTCTTGTCTGTGGAATATTGCTACAGTGGTATTGTTTGTTTTGCCCAGTTTGGATATTTTGTTGTTTTTTGTTCAGTGGCAATTCGGGGGTGTTTCAAAGTCGATATTTTAACACTGTTTAAATGTTTACAGTACATTCATTACTATCTGCGATCGTGAATGTCATTAGAGCGGTACAACCTGTTTAACTGCTATATGTTCTTTTAGACGAGTTTGCGAACATGACATTCACGTTGATGTTCTGTGTTGTGCTGTGTTGTGGCTGGATCATCGTGGTGGATAGCTTGAGTGAATTATTAGTATATTTTAGTTTCATTTGTACATTTGATATTGCGGGGCGAACGTCCGACATGTGGACTGCCGTCACTGCCAGTTTGTATATTATTTGTTTGGGGCACGACCGGGTTGAGGTCGATGTAACCCTTGTACATATTATTTTCTTTTCTGTACTAGGATTACCCCGCGGTGGAGTGCATGAATAGTCAGGTTCTAGAGGGCAACAGGTCCGTATCTCATGGCGTTGGTACGGAGGGGGCCTTACTCTAGAATTGGCGGGTTATTCGCCGCACTCGTAGGGGGTATAGGTTGACCCACGGAGGGGTGCTCAAGTTACCGGATTCCGTGAAGTGCTGGGTGACCCATTCGCGTTGTTGATTAGGGTTGCCTCGCTTCTTGGATTGGCGGGTAACTTGCCTCACTCGTAGGGGTCTAGGTTTTCATTGCACAGGCTATCCACACGACAGGGAACGTCGGGTCTCATTTGCGGCTCAAGTGATACCTGAGGCTCCAGGATTATCGACCACTCCGTGTTGCTTGGCTGAGATTCTGAGATGTTACTTTATATCATGCCTAGAATGAATGTTATATATATTTATATATATACTTGTAGATGGTGTATATGTTTTGCACCCGCGCTAGTCCAGCCCACGCTCTGTTGTTAGTTAAGTAACCTAACGGGTGATGACGAGGCCCAGTGGCGAATGCGGATGGCATATACGTACATCATATTTTTCGTTCTTTTCTGGTATGATATGTTAATTGATGGGACTGCGTTGATTCTGATCAATGCAAGGATTAAACAAACCTATATATGATGTTATTGCAACCAAGTTTTTAAAAACTGACATTACAGACGTTCTCTTTTGCTTTGCACAGTGGTATTCGATTGGGAATATCCTGCACCTCATTCGACGAGGCAAGGGCTGAAATCTCTTCATCGGGAGTGACCCCTTGGGCAGAAGTTTACGTCAGCGTAATAACTTCACTATAGTCGATTATTTTTTCTTTGCGTCGTGGTATTCAGTTTGGAATATTTTTCATCTCATTCGACGAGGAAAGAGCCGAGATCCCTTCACCGGGAGTGACCTCTTTAGCAAAAGTTTTCGCCTCTATACATTTGTAAAACCACTTGGATTCCTTCAACGATATCAAGTTCATTACGTTAAAAGTTTTCTCTAAAAACCAGCCATAGCCCTCCGTCATTTCTTACGAGTATTATTTAGTATTCGTGCTGCGTTTGTTGACCTAGTCAAGGCGTAATGTTCGGTAGCTAAGTGGTGCTTGTTTGTTGCATTTTAAATTCGATTGGTTAGGACAGTCGTGCGGCCTTATTGACCTAGTCAAGGGCACGTGCTGGTGGGTTTAATGTAATCCAAGATAATGACGGGTTGAGCTTGACTAGAGGTTTATGGTTTGTTGATCTAGTCAAGGTCATAAACCGCTTGGGGTAAAAATCACATCGAGAGTTTCAAACATACAGGAAACTTGCCAGGCATGCACATACCTTCTGGAGTGTGGTGACTTGAGTGGCTTCCATCAAGTTATCATGCGATGATAGTTAGCTCCTAATTCCCACTGATGAGTAGGATTGCTCCTCGGGTGATTTTAGATGATCCCGACTAATTCTCCTTTTGGGTTTGGAGGAGAATTCGAGGATACAGTGGGAGACATCCTGATTAGATAAAGTGATTAACCATTCTGATATAGGTTAGAGTGCACGCCGAGTGTTTCTTTTCTCTCTCTCTTTAGCAGCGACCATGGCTCGAGTTTAAACTAAAACTCATGAACCAAGATAACCGAACCTTCTTAAAACACTTTGGCTTTTGGAATGTCATTTAGTCGCATAAATCATTGCCTCTCCTTCTTTCCCTTTTCATTTCTCCAGAGCACTCCGTATCACTACGAAGATCCATATTTCTTGGATATTCCATCGTATAGTTACATACGAACTCGAAGGAACTTGTTCCAGTTCGAGGATGGATTCTGGTTCTGGAGAAATTGAATAGGAATATTCGGTTGTCTTTTCTCTTTACCTTCTCTCAGGTTGCGAGAGCTCCTAGTGTTAGGAGAGTACACCTATTATGCTTATTGGATAGTCTTCTTCTAAACCATAGACAGGTGCCGAAAGGTGGGGAAGGAAGTGTTGGCTATAGTGCCCTCAAGTCAATTATTGAATCGCAGGCACGCGATTGTGATGATTGAGGGAGGATCTATACCGGTAGAACAGTCTTACTCAAAATGATAGTATGCTATCTGGTTTGTCTTTATCATCATGCATATGCTTCAGGTGGTATTACAGATCACTATTACATGTTGATAGAGCACATAGGATTCTTACTTGATTACCAGCATTATGATGGCGATCATATACGTGGGAGCTGGATGGTCTATAGGCACATCCTTAAATGTCCCTAGTCGTGGGAGTATCGAGACTGGGTATCAGTATTCCGGAGTAGACTAGTGTATACTGATCGAGACCCCGACGAGGGGCGGTGGTCAGGTCTCACAAGCCATTGGTGTTACTTTGTTCACCTAAGATAGTATACAGGTGCTCATTGGGTTATGAGTACACTGGACGGACTCGCCGGGAACCTGCTAGTTGGTATTATACCTATTGTCAGATAGCAGTTCCCAGGTGACATGTGTACAGGTTAGTCTGTCTACCTGAGATCGTCATTTGTCTCATGTGAGTTCCTACTGTGCTTTGATTACTACCCAACCACGGCTCAAAGGAGTCGTGCAAACAGGTTTTAGTTGGGTACCGTACCGAGCCACATGGAGGCATTGAGCGAATCGTCGGGGATTTGTCTTTCCCGATATTGGGGGTTGATATTGCGTTGTGCATGGGTGGCCATCACCAGAAATCCTCGGCTGGGGTAGACGAGAATTACCAATCCAGGATCGATAGTTTCTCAGGTGGTGATGGGTTTCATACCGACACTAAATGTCGCGTTATTAGGGGTCTGACTTTATCCACCCCTAAACTCGATATGCGATACTCTTAGACGAACAGACCGGACTGTACGGATATTGTCACTATCAAGCTCATTAGGGGTTTGGATGAGTTTGCTCATCGGCCTTCCTTTCGCTCAATACCTGGGTAGCCGTTACGTACAGCTAGTGCCGTTGACGTGCTTGTGGTTAAACCCACTGCCAGTATATTAACAAGTCTTTAGAGTCCCACACAGAGGGTTTTCACGGTTCAGGCGATATGGTGTGGATGACGTGTGTTGGTATATACAGGTGTCCGATTAAATTACAGGCTACACAGACTTTAATCGGACGGTTGATAATACTAGCGGCTTAGGATTAAGCCGGATTATTAAATCAGGTTTTGATTTAAAATTTATATATATGTATTTATATATATGTATTATAGTATTATTGTTCACTATTCATTTTCTCTCTTGGCTATTCGTATTTTTGTACGAGTACGCGTATATGTATTTCGATACGTGTACCGGGAAGTATTCCGTATTTATACGGAATAGCTTCTAGAAGATGGCCACCTCATTATTGATTTTCTTTTTAGAAAATCATTTTGGAAATAAGGTGGAGGGGTGAGTTGGCATGAGCATGGGCTTGAGCATGTAGAGAGGTATGGCATGCATTTGTTTATTTGGAAAATGAGGAGATATTTTTTGTGGGTGTGCATGATTGAGAGAAGGAGGGGGCAGCCACATTCTTGAGATGCTTTGCTCATTTTCTTTTCTTCACTTGATTCATTCTCACTCACTTTGAGACTTAGCCATTTCTGTAGTTGCTCATGCCACTAGTTTTCCTCACCTCCTTCTTCATCTTTTATGGTTGCTCTTTTGAGCATTTTTGATGAGAGAAAATAATAGTCAGATAATCCTACACCTCCACTCACCATTGCTAGCAACCTTGGAGCGTCGGTTGCCTCTCTTGGCGAGGTTGAAGTTTGCGTCGTTTCCCTCGGGTGGATCATCGTAGATGGAGGAAGACCGGCAACCAAATTCGATCTGCGACTACTAGGAGCTTGGGATGATGGTAGAAGACAGAAGGACACGATCCATTTGGTATAACCATCTAACTCCTAGTTTACATATTGCTAGTATAGGGTTTAGGGTAGATCCGGGCATCGGGTTGTAGTAGCGCCAGTTTTGTAAATTTTTGTTCCGTATTTGGCCATGGTTTGATGGCCGGGGCGCTGCCGTAACCCAACATGGTATCAGAGCCAACCCTTAAACCCTTAGCTAGCTAGTTTAGACGATGTTAAAGTATCGAAACCGAAACAACCCCGAAACAGTACACTGCATATTTCAGGTTCTGTCAATTTTTCAGAGTCTTCAAAAATTTTTTAAGCAATTGCAGAAGGATATTTTTGAGACAACTAGAACACCCTACAAAAACGAGCCCCATTCAACTGTTTTGACCCTGTGAGATTGCTTAAAAAACGGGTGTCGCTGGTTTTTTAAGGGAGTTTGGACTTGAATTTTGTAAGGTTGTCTCGTCTCTGGAATATTGGTTCAGTGGTATTATTTGTTTTTCCCATTTTGGATATAGTGTTATCTTTTGTTCAGAGGCAATTTAGGGTGTTTCGAAATCGATATTTTGAACACTGTTTAAATGTTTTCGGTACATACATTACTATCTGCGACCGTGAATGTCGTTAGAGCGGTATAACCCGTCTAACTGCTATATGTTCTTTTAGACGAGTTTGCGAATGTGAGATTCACGTTGATGTTCTGTGTTGTTCTTTGATTGTGGTTGGATCGTCATGGTGGATAGCTTTGGTGCAGTGGTAGTACAGTTTAGACTCATTTGTACATGATATTGTGGGGCGAGCGTCCGACATGTGGACTGCCGTCACTGCCAGCTTATATATTATTTGTTTGGGGCACGACCGGGTTGAGGTCGATGTCACCCTTGTACATATTATTTTCTTTTCTGTACTAGGATTACCCCGCGGTGGAGTGCACGAATAGCCGGGTTCTAGAGGACAACGGGTCCGCATCTCATGGCGTTGAGACGGAGGGAACCTTACTCTAGAATTAGTGGGCTATTTGCTGCACTCGTAGGGGGTATAGGTTGACCCATGGAGGGGTGCCCATGTTACCGGATTCCATGAAGTGCTGGGTGACCTATTCACGTTGTTGATTGGGGTTGCCTCGCTTCTGGGATTGGCGGGTAACTTGCCACACTCGTAGGGGTCTAGTTTTTCATTGCACAGGCTATCCACACGACAGAGGAACGTCGGGTCTCATTTGTGGCTCAAGTGAAACTCGGGGCTCCAGGATTATCCACTACTCTGTCTTGCTTAGTTGAGATTCTGTGATGTTGCTTTGTATCATGCCTGCAGGGTTCCCTAGCACGGCATCAAGGTTTCGGGAGGTATCGTCCATGCCAAATTAAAATTTTGCCGTTCTAGCTAACCCTAACCCTAGAATTGTATACTAGAAATCGACGGAATGTAATGCAAACAACTTCGCATATGAAAGTGAAAAAGGAATACAACCTTTGTAGACCGGTTCATCACTTCATTAGCTCCATGTAGTCATCCCTTCGCTGCAATCGTGAACTCCAGACTCTAGAGAGGCTCCCTTGAAGAAACGAACATGCCTGCTTCGAAGATTTTGAGGCCGAAAATGATCTACGTCGAAGAGACACTAACCGAAGCTATCTCTTCACTAATTACGGAATTAGTGAAGCAAACACCCTATACTAAGTGGAAAGTAGTAGAGGATGATGAAATAGGAATTTTGCTCACATTAGATTTCATATTCTCACAAGTTTTCATCACAAACTCAAACCCTAAAAAACTCTTTTCTCTTTGAGCTCATGAAGAAGATGAAGAAGAACAAGTGATGAAATGAATTATTGTGTGAGGTTAGAAATGCAACCAAGGGTTGACATGCTTAACCCTTGTAGAGAGTTAACCATGAGCTAGGGTTAAAGTTCAGGTCAAAAAATATCTTAAGCTAGACAAAGAAAATGGACAAAGTCAAAAATGTTTACAAGCTTCTACAAGCTTTCAATAAATATCAACCATGACAAATATCCACAATATTTGAATTACTTAATGATAAATTTAAACCCTAATCTTAACCCTAGCATGGTTTAACCCTCATTTACCCTAGTTGCATTTGTAACCTAGCATGATACATTTAACATATATCACATATATATCAATGTATCCAAAGTGAGAAAAGAAATCATAAGTGAGCTTAATATTAGGTAATGTAATATAATATATCAAATATATAATTATACATCAAATTATCAAATCAACTCTTGATTTAATAATCCGGCTATATTACATATAACCGACTAATATCATATGTAACAACTTATTGAATCAACACTTGATCCGATAACCCGACTATATCGCATATAACCGACCAATGTCACAATTCGCGAGAATATAATACGGTATCCCATATCGTATTAATCTCGGTCCCGCACATATCACATATGTGCTCCTACTCCGTTTCGCTTGAGCCAGGAAACCCCTGTGTAGGACTCTAAAGACTCGTCAATACGCCGGCAGTAGGTGATGATCATATCAAACACCCACAAGCCGCAAGCGGTTTGCTAAACGTAACGGCCACTCGGGTATTGAGCGATCAGAAGATCAACAAGCAAGCCTGCTCGTACTCCTGCGAATCCAATCAGTAACCGTACAGTCCGGTCTCTTCACTAGATATGTCGCATATCTCGTCTAAGGGTGGTAAACGTCAGACCCTAGTAATTCGATAAGTCGTGCCGATATGAGGCTCATAACGGGTCGAGAAACTACTGATAATACTTACCAGTATATCTCTAAAGCATCCATGGCCAGGGACTTCCTGTTATAGCCAATCGAACACAGCGCAACATCAACTCCCAAATACCGGGAGAGACGAAACCCCTCCTATCGCTCATTGCCTCTATGTGACTCGGGACTGTACCCAAAAGCCACCATTTTGCACGTTCTCTTGAACATGGTAAGGTGGAAATCAAAGCACCGTGGGAATCACACAAGACTCTATGACGATCTCGGGTCTATAGACTAACCTGTACCGGTATCATCAGAGAACTGCCATCTGACGTGAGGTATAATACCATCTGGGAGTTCTCGGCGAGTCCGTTCAGTGTACCCAGTCTCCACTGAACACCCGTATACTGTCTCTGATGTCAAACACCAATGGATATGGGATCATCCATCGCCCATCTACATGGGTCGAGAAGCTATACGCTAGTCTACTCTGGTATATCGATGCCCTGTCTCGATACACCCTTGACTAGGAACATTTGAAGGATGTGCTTAGTGACTACACTGTCCCCACTAGTATGATCTGCATCATAATCCTGGTAGTCAAGTACTCATTATAAAGGCTTTATCAATATGTAACATAGAGACAATCATTGTACATGTTAAGATAAAGAGCAACCAGATAGCATACTATCATGTCGAGCAAGAAAGTCCTCCTTATATATGTCCAAGCATCCACTATAATATATATTGTATGTACAGTAATGGCCTCTAGGGCATACATATAACTAACAATCTCCCACTTGCACTAGGGCCATCTGTTGTGGTATCCCATACCCAACAATCAGCAGTGGTTGAAGTATCTCATACTCAACCATCCCATAAAAGTCTCTATTGGGAATAAGCCTTTGTGAGTGGATTTGCCGTGTTGTTCTCTGTGTCTACTCTCCTAACCTCGATCTCTCTGAAGATCAACCATCTCCATGATCAGGTGATACTTCCTAAGAATATGTCTGGATCTCAGATGGGACGGGGGTTCTTATGCCTAAGCCACAACTCTATTGTTACACAATGGTAGGAACGAAGTTCATCTCATGAACTTTTATATATCCAGACTGCCTCTTTGGTAGTATCCTTGGTAGCTATGTATCCAGCCTTTATCGTCTAGTTTGTCACGGAATCTAGCCTGGAACTCTTCCAACATACCGTCCTTCCACTGAGGGTAAAGACAATGCCCGTGACTGGCATTCAATCAACCTTACCACCCTGGAAGCTATCCAGTGATTCTCTCCAGGATCGATTGATACCATCTCACTATACCTAGTGAGAATCCTAACATCCACTTAGATCTATCTCATAGATCCAAAACTCAGGATTTAAGAGGTATCACCTTGATCCTATGTGGAGAATCCTTGTGATAAGAGGAGATTGACCGAGCGTAGCATAGGAAACTCTTTTCCTATCAAGAGTATGTCATCAACGTACAATATGAGGATCACCATCATACTCCCTACTACCTTTTTGTATATACAAGGTCCATCTACCATTTTGATGAAGTCAAACTCTTTGAATACCACATCAAAACAGATGTTCCAACTCCGCGATACTTGCTTTAACCCATAAAGCAACTTGCACACGTTTCCGCTGCACTCACTGTCTACGAAGCCCTCTGGCTGTGTACTTATAGACGCTCTCTTCTAAATCATCATTTAGAATAGCAGTCATGATACCCAGCCGCCAGATATCGTAGTCATGGTATGTAGCAATGGCAAGTAGGATCCGGATGGACTTAAGAATAGGGACTAAAAAAGGTTTCATCATTATCCATACCTGGTCGATGACGAGAACCTTTTGCAACAAGTCTTAGTTTTGAAAGTCTCAACTTTTCCATCTACACCAAGTAATCTTCTCAAGATATATTTGCTCCTGATGGGGATTTAACCCTTCAGATAAAGCAACCAAAGTCCATACTTTGTTGGTGTATATGGATTCCATCTCAGATCGCTTAGCATCCAGCCATTCTCACAGAGTCCCCACTCTTGATGGACTGCTCGAAATTAGTTGGGTCATCATCTCATGATGCAATCCTTGCTCCCACTGTCATAGAGAAAACCGAAATATCTCTCAGGTGGGTGAGGAACCCTACAAGATCGGCGGAGAGGCCGAGATTCATCGGGAACTATTGAATCCTTCGGTTCTACCAAATCATCAGCTGCAGTTTGTATAGTTGGAACTCCTTCCAGTTCTACCTCATGACCACTAATTTCTACACAAGAAATTCCCTTTCCCAAAGGTAGCGTGCTGAGAAACAAAACACCTTTTGCTCCTCAGTGTGGTAGAAGATATTCCCTTGCGAATGCTTGGGATATCCAACAAACTTCCACAGAACTGACCTTACCTCAAGCTTGTCCGGATTTAGCTTTTAGACATAGGCTGGACAACCCCAAATCTTAACATCCTTAAGAGATGGGCTCTTCCCATACCATATCACATATGGAGTGGTAAGCACCTGATTTGGTTGGAACCCTATTCAATAGGTATGCAGCTTCACAAGTGCATAACCCCCAAAAGGAAATGGCAACTCAGTAGTACTCATCATAGAGCACACCATATCACATAGGGTGCGATTGCTCCGCCTCGATTTACCAACGTGCTGTGGTGAATACGGAGGAGTAAAGCTGAGAGAGAATCTCATTCTCCTTTAGAATAGTCCAGGAATTCCGTGCTCAAGTACTCTCCTCCCTGATCACATCATAGGGCATAATACTTATACCCGTTTTTGGTTCTCTACTTCTAACTTATATTCTTTGAATTTCTCAAAAGCTTCAGACTTGTGTTTAAATAGGAACATATGTCCGAATCTTGAGATATCATCAGTGAATGTAATGGAGTACAAAGAACCAGTCCTGGCATGTGTAGACAGGGGACCTCATACATCATCATGTATCAATCCCAAGAGTTCATCTAACTCTTTCTCTGTTTCTAATAAACGGAGCTATGGTCATTGTAAGTCCATGTCACGCACCCCACGAATTTGCGGGGAGGCGGAATATATGAAAAACGATTATCAAAGCTTCGTAACACGGACTTGAGCGCATGAATCGTTATCTAAACCATTACTAACAAAAGCTAGAGGTTTAACTACTCGGATATGAAGTTATACCTCACGTTACTTGTCCTTCGGGTCTTCATCACGGTCCTCCACTCCTCGTAGGCTCCTTAGAACATCGGCACCTCAACGGCCTCCTCGAATCAAAGACGATCCACCCGAAAGCTCCTACGCCAAGCTTAATCTCAAACTTGAGATAACTAGGTTGCTTAAAGTGCTAATCTAAGCTACCTAGGGGATATAGAGTGAGGTTATGGATGTATTAGTCTAGCTAACCCTTAATCTCAACACATGAGAGGCTAGGATTAGGGTTTGAAGAGAGAGTGAGCTTGAGGAGAGAGAAGGTGAGAATAATCATAAAATGAGATAATGAACTTATCATGATATATATGAAGCATTATTATTTATCCAAAAATCAAATAATAGAATTAACAACCATGCTTCACAAATATCTATGAGTGATTCATCTCCATGAGTCATTAAGCATTTATGATGCATTAATGACTTGGATGAATCACACAAATGAGTCACTAATCTCATTTAATGCAATTCCACCTTAACCCCTTAGTCACCACCCTTCTAGAAGCTTCCCGACAAATTACGAGAACGCCCCTCAAATCCGTGAAAACACGGAAAAACTTTAGACTGTATAAATCCAATAACTCGATACTAGAATCTGGCTTAAACCAAAGCCGGCTAGTAAAAACTGTCCGAAAAGTCGTACGTGCGTAAACACACGTACGCATCCGAACCCTTGTCGTAAAACCATACGACCACTATATCGTTTCGCCTGGAGCAGCGAAACTCTCTGTGTGGGACTCTAAAGACTCGACACTACGCTGGCAGTGGGTTTAACCACAGACCGCAAGCGGCACTGGCTGTACGTAACGGTTCTCAGGTAGATGTCGATAAGAAGGCCGATGAGGAAAACCATCCGAACCCCTACTGAGCCTGATGTGACAATCTCCGTACAGTCCGGTTTGTTCGTCTAAGACTATTGCATATCAAGCCTAAGGGGCGGCAAGCGTCAGTCCTCTAATAGCTGTATAAGTCGTGTTGGAGCGAAACCCATTACACCCTGAGAAGCTACTGGAACCTACCAGTATATCTCGCTTGCCCTGGCCAGGGACTTTGCGTAATGGCTCTCTGACACAGCGCGATATCATCTCCCAATACCGGGAGAGACGAATCCTATCTAACCGCCACTGCCTCCAAGTGCTCGGGACTGCACCCAACTGCTACCTGTTTGCATGACTCCTTTGAGCCATGGTAGGGTAGCAATCTAAGAACAGTGCGACACACTCAATGCGAAGTAGCAGTGTCAAGTCTGCGGACTATGCTGTACTCATGTCACCTGGGAACTGTTAACTGACGATGGGTATAATACCAACCAATCAGTTCCCCGGCGAGTCCTGTCCGGTGTACCCGTAACCTAACGAGCACCTGTATACTATCTCTAGTACGACGTACTGATGGCTGTGGGACAGACCATCTCCCCAACTGGGATGAGAAGCGTACACACTTAGTCTACTCCGGAATATCGATACCCTATCTCGATAATCCAACGACCAGGGACCTGTATAGGATGTTGCTTACAGACTACCCAGCCCTCACTAGTGTGACTGCCATCACGACGCTGGTAATCAAGCAAAGATCCTATGGGCTCTACTAATATGTATAAGTGATACGTTACAAGAAACATATGCACATATTAAAATAGACTCAAACCAAGTAGCATACTACCATATTTAGCAAGACTGTTATATACAACTGTGAATATCCCAAGCTTCCAATAAGTAATATACATGCTAGTATGATACAATAATGGCCCCTAGGGCATATACACTAACAATCTCCCACTTGCACTAGGGCCATGAGCTGGCATATCGTAGACCTATCATCTCGAATAGCCTCTCGAACTGCGTCTGAGGAAGTGCCTTTGTGAATGGATCAGCAATGTTATTCTCTGTCTCTACTCTTTTCACCTCGATCACTCGGCGATCTACGATCTCCTTGATCAGGTGATACCGCCTTAAGATTAGATTGGTTATTAATTTATCTAATCAGAATGGCTCCCACTGTTTTAGTCAAATCTTCCTTCAAACCCTAAAAGGAAAGACTAGCCGGGATTAATTACACCATACAAGTTCGCTAATTTTTCAGCCAGGCCAGTGCCGGTACTTTGAGGGAGGTTCCCCTTGATTTTGCATGAACCTAATTATAATAAACCTCGTTTTCCCAGGGACGTAACTCCGTTGACACCTTTCTAGACACCTAGTTGATCGACTAATTGTAATGTGTAAAACTCTCCCAGGAGTAACTCTTACTCGCAGTGGGTATCGGGATCCAACTATCTCATAGAAGGTATGCAATCTTATTGCAAATTTCAACACTTGAAATTCCCGATAATATTTTACCCCTAGCTTCCTATGACCTTGACGAAGGCCAACAAATCATAGGCCGCTAGTCAAGTTCAACCCGTACATTTCTTGATTGAATTAAACCCACCCGCACGACCCTTGACGAAGGCCAACAAAGTCGCATGACTACCCTAATCCAATCACATCATATGCTTAAGCAGGTAAGCATAAATAGCTACCGCACACTACGCCTTGACGAAGGCCAACAAACGTAGCACGAATACTATGAAGTACTTATCTGAAATGACGGAGGGCTACGACAGGTTTTTAAGAAAACCTTTTGCGTAATGAACTTGATCTCATTGTAGAATCGAGCGATTTTGAAAAGGAGTGTTTTTGAGGGTTTTACTAGTTTTGCTAAAGAGTTCACTCCCGGTGAAGGGATCTCGGCTCTTTCCTTATCAAATAAGATGCTGGATATTCTACAAGAAATACCGCTATGCAAAGCAAGAACTATGTTTCCCCCAATTAGAGCAAAGCTCTGTTTAAAATTCAAATTTTTGAAATGAAGCACGCTTCAGATGCAGCGCCAAGTGCGCTGCACCCTAAGCAGTGCACCACGTGCAAAGCATGTGGGCGCTAGCGCTAAGTGCACTGCGCTCCAAGCAGCGCACTACGTGTCAAACACAGGAACGCTAGCGCAATGTGCGCTGCCCTTCAAGCAGCGCACCACGTGCAGAACACGGGTGCGCTAGCGCTGGAACTAAAAGCTCCCCACCGTTAGATCAAAGATCTACTAATAATGATAAATCATTAATTAATCAGAATTAAATTGTGTTAAGGAAAGATTCCTCAAAATCTTTCTAAATAACAAGATTGTGCTCTATAAATCAGAGCACCGTTGGATCAATGATCCAATGGTAAATAAAAACTACCAAAAGACAGAATAAATTCTGTATGGAAAGATTTATCAATCTTGTTAAAGAACAAGAAGATTTCCTTCTGTAAAACAGAAGCCCTAGGATCAAAGATCCAATGGTAGGGAAACATCCCCAAATCAATCAAAGAAAGATCTCTTTAACTGATTCAACAAATCAGCCTACCCTATAAAAGGCCCCTAGACTTCAAGTCTCACAGATACGGAAAGAGAGAGAAACCTCCCCAAAAACTTTGAGAAAATTCAAAGAGCAAGCTCTTGCAAGAAGATCTTTCTTCAAGGTAAAAATGATGATGATAAACATAGAGATGAAGTCATCTCATAAAAAGAAGAATTCATTTCCTTAAAAAGATCATAGATCTACAAAGACAAAAAGTCTTTCACAAAAAAAAAGATCAAAAGATCTCATCATAAAATAAAAGAAGAACTTACTTCTCACAGATCATAGATCTATAAGACTAAAGTCTTTCTCAAAGAGATCATGAACGTCTCATTATAGAAAGGAGAGGAGAATAATTCAATTCTCTTAAGGATTATAGATCCATAAAGGCAAAGCCTTTCATCAATACAAGGGATTGAAACGGTTGTTCTCAGATCTTGAAACAAAGTCTCTCTTTGGATCATAAAATTGATCAAATGCGCCTTGCACTCTTGAACTATGCTTCTGCGCTCTCTGGACTGGCGCTCAGCGCCAAATGCGCCACGTGTCAATCACGTATGCGCCAATTAACCACTAGCGCTTTGCGCTCTTGAAATAGCGTACTGCGCTCATGGGCTGACGCTCAGCGCCAAGCGCACCACGTGTCACTCACGTGTGCGCTACTAAATTGAAAGCGCAATGCGCTCATGGGTTAGCACTCAGCGCTCATAAAATGGCATCATGCGCTCATCACCTGGCGTCTAGCGCCAAGCGCGCCACGTGTCCCTTATATGTGCGCCACGTGGCAAAAGCGCACTGCGCTCTTTGACTGGCGCAAAGCGCCTAGCGCGCCACGTGTTGCGCTGACGGAACATAAATTGTTCTTTAATAAACCCAGAGCTCTGATGAATGCTCAGCATTCAATAAATGACAAAGACATTGTCAAGATATAAATCAATGTTCAACATTGTTAAAAGGGCCAAACCCAAATAAAGGCTCAACAGCCCAAAATAAAATGTTAAACATTTACTGGACTTAGCCCAAGATTGGCCATAAGTCTTCAACTCATATTAATTGAGCTCATCTACTCACAAATATGTTAACAGATATTAGCCCCAAATTGGACTACAGATCTTTCAACCAACTCACGTCGGTTCGAGGGTACATCTCTTTACTTCTCTGATATTTGTCGTTGTAATCCTTCAACGTCTTCAGAGAGGTGACGGGTCCTGACAACCAAACATTCTACGGACTGTGGGGTCCTTTAAAACCCACGGACTATGATGTCCTTAACCTTGACTGTGAGGTCTTTAAACTCACGGACTATGATGTCCTTAACCTTAACTGTGAGGTCTTTAAACTCACGGACTATGATGTCCTTAACCTTGGACTGCAATGTCCTTAAACTAATCAACCACAATGTCCATAAACTAAACAATAGAGTCCAAATGCTCTCTTGTTGGATCTAAATGATCCTGTTGAGTTGATTTTAGTCTAAAACTAGACTAACGTATCCTCAACGAACGTTTAAGTTGATCTTAGTCTCAAATGAGACTAATGTATCCTTAAACCCAACCCCAAATCCAAATCTAAGAAAATACGGATTTGGACTAATCCACGCCCTACGAGCGACAACATAAATTAGTCTCCATATACAATTTACGGGCAACCAAAAACAAAACAAACACACACGACACGAAGTGACCATCTCGAGAAGGAGAAAGTTGTTACCGCGATGCGGTAGCGTAATTAACTGCAGGGGCTTGCGCCTGCAGGGAAGAGCGTCCCCATAACCAAAAACCCCTCAAATGAGGGGGAATCTGACGAAGTCTGCTACATCGGGCGCATCTGTTTAAACCTTCGATATACGGTATCATAAATCAACTTGGCATCTTCGGAGAGGTGGATAGATAGCACCAATTAGCATCTTCCCCGAAATTCAGGCGAGACGGACCCGCGCGGTCGCGTCGCCGATTTTCAGCAGGGAACAGATTCTGGCACGCCCGGTGGGACCTCTTCCTCTTTCCATTCCACACTTCGTGTGTCGTGTTCGCGAACGAATCGCGGTTTGCTATGGTTACCCTTGGCTTCGAGGTACTAAGATTTGGTGTCTTGCTCGGTGCAGAAAATGAAAGATCAATGGCGTCTACCTACACAAAATGTTCCAGCTGCAACTGCAACTCCCGTTCCACCTCATCTGGAGGTGTAACTTACGGGCCCCAGGCGGCCTCCCTGTTCACAATGCCGGTGAACCAAGTAACTCAGGCCACCATCGGGCTGTTCTTTGGGACTATGATCCCACCCATGAGCTTCAATATCCCAATGCTGCCGCAAGAAGCCCCAAAGAAGTCGGTCTTTGATTGACTTACCACTGCCGCGGCCCCTCCAATGGGTCGCCCAAGTCTAACGCCTCAGTTTTCAATAGACTGGGCCAGAATGCCAACAAGCCCGCAATACCTGAAGCAGCCATCCCAAAGCGGATAGCCATCCCGGCTCAAGCGGACGAAATCATTGGAAAGGCTTCTCCTGACAAGAAGTCAGTCTTCACAAGGCTGGCCATTCCAGCTCCCGCTCCAGGCGAAGTCACTTCTGCCCAGAGATCTGTATTTGATAGGTTGGACATTACTTCTCGGCGAACGTCAGTCTTCAAAAGGCTGGCACCGGCAACAACCTTCCGTCAAGACAGGGGGCATGACGAAGTCACCCCTACAGCTGAGACAATCCCATCATCACGACTTGCTCGACGTTGCCGCCGAGTAAGGAAGGCTGGGGGCAGCTCCCTTTCTGGACTAACTCCGCCAGCTCCCATGGTGAAAATCAATGCTGCTGTTCCAACTGGGAACAACCGCTTAGGAGGGTTCGCAAGAACGCTCCGACTGCCGTGCTGAAAAGATCTCCTCCACCTGTGGAGAATGCTACAGATAAGAAGCTGGAGCAGCCCCCTCAGCGGCTGTCCTCCAAAATTTACAAAGTCTGGAGACAGGTCCAGGAATCGGTGATTGACCAGGATTACTCTCGCCGATCAAAGAGGCTTAAAGCTCGACAAGAAGAAAACCATCCTGTCAAGCCACAAAAGGCAACAGCTGTTTGGGTTCCCACTACAACGGCTCCCTCAACGTCAACCGCTCACAAGAGAAGGAGGCAAGAGAAAGCCCCCATGACCGCGGCGAACCGCAAGGATGCTGAATCTAAACGCCCCAAGTCTGGGGGCATGGTAACACATACCGTTTATATGGCTTCCGGAAAAGAGGAAAGCCGTGCTTCCATGGGTCATCAACCGCTTACCCGATCGATAACGAAGGCCCAGGAACAACAGCAGCAAAAACTTCAGGAGATGCTGACTGCAATGGCCGCACTCACTGGGCCGAAAGAAAATCCGGAGACCTCAGAGCAGCGTCGGGAACAAGAAACTGATACCGAGTTCCTCCGAAGAGTGCTTGAGAGGAAAGAAAAAGAGGCCGCAGAACAGGTAGCCAACATCAAACAAATGGCTCATTTGTTCCAAGACATGGCTGGAATGATGTTACAGCCGGAACTTCCAGCTGAAGACCCCCCGATCATTATTGAAGATGACATAGGGGAGACATCGAACCCCCATCCGACTCTTTCAGCAGCCAAAGAAGAGACAATCTCTAAGGCCTCCTTGGACGACTACATTGCTCAGCAAATACGAGTTCACCAGGCGAACGAAGCAGTCGGGCAGATCGTTAAGACTGGACGACCCTATCCAGGCTGGTATGACCAAATAAGGTACGCGCCGGGATATACGATCCCTAAATTTCATGTATATAAAAGGACGGGGAATCCGCATCAGCACGTTGCTCAATTCAGGGCTCTATATGGCAACACTGGAGGTGATGATAAACTTCTGCTCCGCCAGTTTGTTAGTAGCTTGTCGGAAACGGCGTTCGAGTGGCATTCTGAACTTCCAAATGACTCTATCAAGACATTTGCGGAGATAGAGCTACTATTCACTCAGCGTTTCGCGAGTGCTAGTGAACGCACCCCAATAACGGCATTGATCAATGTCTGGGTGAAGCCAGGCGAGACATGGGTCTAATACGCAATACGATGGCGGAATCTGTGGTCAAAGTGCGAACAGCGCATAGAGGAAGCTCCAGCCGTAGGCATGTTCATAGGAACCTTCGACCCTCAGGCGACCATTTCTCAATTCATGATGTTCTTCAAGCCAACTACTTTCCAAGCCTTGATTGACAAGCTAGCCCAAATGGATCAGATGGGTCATAGACCATCTCCTCCAAAGACGGACCCTCGAAATGAAAAAGGGAAAGGAAATGCAACTTTCGTCGCCAATACTCAACAACAGCCGAGCAACTTAAAGCCGGTTGTTCACCAAAATAATATGCGTCCACGCCCATCCCTCGAGGAGAGACTGGGACGTCCTTACTCGTTTCCCCAAGATAAAACGAGGAGATTGTTCGAGCTGGCAGTGCGCAACAGACTCATCAATCTGCCGGATCCAAAACATCCGTTGCAGCCAGGCGATGTCAACAATCCTAATTACTGCACTTATCACCAAGCAGTAAGCCATCCAATCGAAGTTTGCTTCATTTTCAAAGGCTGGATTGAGGACCAATACCAATAAGGCAAGTTCGCATTATCCGAAAACTGGAAGGTGAACCCGCCACAACCTCATGCCCCTAAAAAAGTGGACATGCCGGGGGCATCGCGCTCATTCATAGAGAAAGCCCCTTGGACCGAAAAGTCCGTAAACTAGAAATTCGCCTCAAATACGGCAACGGCGGGCTAAAATGTCCTAAAACTAACAACGGACCGAAATGTCCTTAAACTAACGATGGACCACTATGTCCTAAAACTGGCAACGGATCGAAATGTTCTAAAACTAACAACGGACCGAAATGTTCTAAAACTAACAATAGACCGAAACGTCCTTAAACTAACGATGGACCACTATGTCCTAAAACTGGCGACGGACCGAAACGTCCTTAAACTAACGACGGACCACTATATCCTAAAACTAGCTGTTGACCGAGACGTCGATAAACTACTGTGGACTGCAGCATCCTAAGGCTGACACAAAAAAAAACGGTATGTCCATAAGCAAAATGGGCACGGATGAAAACCCGAAAGGGCTCCGTGAGTAAAAACAGCAGGGCTACCGGCGAGTTTTGTGAAAACCCGAAAGGGCGCAACCTCGTTAAAAGACACTTGCAAGGTCCTCTCAACCTTGTAAGGGGAAACCACCGGTGTGAGATCCTTATGACTCACAAGGGAGCAACACACATAGGGATCCCCACGATTCCTAAGGAGAAATTACACTTACAAGATCCTCATGACTCGTAAGGAGAACCCTCTTATGAGACCCTCACAGCTCATAAGATTCAAAAGTCTTAAACTACAGAGATCTGAACCTGTTTTTAAGCAGCCACCACAACCTCCAATGCTGTGCTACAAGCGGCTCAATACTGACCCTTGTATACAATCCACGGGCGTGACTAAACATTTTCCTAACAAAGTCCCATCCGTGACTAGGGATATGTCTACACGATGAACAGCCCTTGTAAGTCCTCTCGACTTAGAAGGAGAAAATACTCTTGTAAGATCCTTACGACATACGAGAAGCCATACACTTAGGAGTCCTTATGATTCCTAAGGAGAAAACGCACCTACGAGATCTTCACGACTCGCAAGGAGAAATACCTTTATGAGACCCTTACGGCTCATGAAGTCAAAAGCCTTAGTCGACAGGATCTTAACCCTGTTTGCTAAGCCACCTTTGTTCGACATCGACAGAGGCAAATGATGATTCGCTCCTGGCAATATCCCAGTTGTAGTGGTGCTGATGCCGAAATCGGTGTCTAATTCCAAGCTTGTAGCGAAAAGCTAACGAGCCACACATGCATACGAAATAGCCGAAATGATGGGGAAAATTGAAACAACATCAGCAAGTAAAAATGTATGCATACGAAATAGCCAAAATGATTGGGCAACTCGCAATAAAAAGCAGTGAGTAAAAATAAAACAAATAGCCGAAATGATTGGGCACCGCGAAAAATAACCGAAATGATTGGGCAATCGCGACTTTCGCGATATAAAATCTGAAATGATAGAGCATCGCGGAAAGACAACAAAAAAATACATATGAAATAATTTTTTGCCCTACAGGTGAAATCACATCGATCCCTGTATACAATCCAGGGGCACAAACAAAGAGGGAACCATACTTTCCCCTAGGCTCCATCCGAAAAAGAGCCAAGTCTCAACGGTTTACAAATCGCCTGGAGATCATCTCAGCATTCGTCTCGTTACACCAGACGCAATGTCAACAACGGCATTTCTTCGCAGTCCAGCAGAATGCAGATGCAACGTTAATGAAAGACCTCATGGTCGAAACAAAGCGGAGTGATGGCAAAATCCCAGCTCCACCTCAGCATTTGTCTCGATGCAATAGACGAGATGTCACTACAGCGTCCTTCCTCCAACAGGATTCGGACACGCCAAAGCAAACGAAGCGAAGGCCAAATTCCTAGCTTCAGGGTCTTGACGGTAACTTATATAAAACCTGAAAGATTATCGGAGATCATCCCACACCAGCATGGAGTGGTCACCACCTCAATATTCATCTCGATACAGCAGACGAGATGTCACTAAAGCGTCCTTCCTTCAACAGGATTCGGACACGCCAAAGCAAACGAAGCGAAGGCCAAATTCCTAGCTTCAGGGTCTTGACGGTAACTCATATAAAACCTGAAAGACTACCGGAGATCATCCCGCATGGAATGGTCACCACCTCGACGTTCGTCTCGATACAGCAGACGAGATGTCACTACAGCGTCCTTCCTTTAACAGGATTCGGACACGCCAAAGCAAACGAAGCGAAGTCCAAATTCCTAGCTTCAGGGTCAACTCATATAAAACCTGAAAGACTACCAGAGATCATCCCGCATGGAGTGGTCACCACCTCGACGTTCGTCTCAATACAGCAGACGAGATGTCACTACAGCGTCCTTCCTTCAACAGGATTCGGACACGCCAAAGCAAACGAAGCGAAGGCCAAATTCCTAGCTTCAGGGTCTTGACGGTAACTCATATAAAACCTGAAAGACTACCGGAGATCATCCCGCATGGAGTGGTCACCACCTCGACGTTCGTCTCGATACAGCAGACGAGATGTCACTACAGTATTCTTCCTCCAAAAGGATTCGGACACGCCAAAGCAAACGAAGCGAAGGCCAAATTCCTAGCTTCAGGGTCTTGACGGCAACTCATATAAAACCTGAAAGACTATCGAAGATCATCCCACACCAGCACGGAGTGGTCACCACCTCGACGTTCGTCTCGATACAGCAGACGAGATGTCACCACAGCGTTCTTCCTCCAGCAAGATTCAAACGCGACAATCAAACAACGGAGCCACGGCAAAATCCCTAGTTCCAAACCTCAACGGTTCACCAACAACCTAGAGACAACCGCGACATTCGTCTCGATACAGCAGACGCGATGCCAGCAAACAAAGCAAAGGCCAAATTCCTCGCTTTAGGGTCTTGACGGCAACTCAAATAAAACCTGAAAGACTATCGAAGATCATCCCACACCAGCGCGGAGTGGTTATGACTCATCGGGGCTCCCCAAAATGAGCTTAACCTCAAGTAAAAAGCGGCATGGCAAAATTCCTAACGCTTGCTCTTCCAACGGTCAAACTGCTTAGGAGGATTGCTTGAAGACGTCTTGTCCAGCCCCCGAAGGGATTAGAGACACGACAGTCGTAAGGCTACTCGAACAGCAAGATTGCCTATCGAGGAATACATCAGCCAACGCGACGGTATGACGGACAAAACCCTAGTACCACAGACCCTAACGGACCTCTGTCGTAAAGAGCAGAGGTTAACTGTGACGTTAGGACATCCTTGCAAGAACTTCTTGATTCGTCTCGACTCGTAGGGAAAAGCCTTAGGCAGTGGGATATAAAAAAAACATGTTTCCTAAGCACTGGGGCCCTGCAAGTCGGTCCAAAATGGACTCTTGCATACTATTCACGGGACACACTCTCCAAAGTCGAATCTCGACAAGGAGGGAAACAACCATTTACGAGTCCTTTCGTCTTGTAAGTGGGAAAATTCTCTTGTGAGATCCTTACGACTTATAAGAGAAAAACACACATAGAAATACTCACGATTCCTAAGGAGAAAATACACCTACGGGATCCTCTCGACTCGTAGGGAGAAAAGTCTTTATGAGACCCTCATGGCTCATGAAATTGAAAAGCCTTAGGCAGCAGATCTGAACCTGCTTCCTAAGCCAACGCTACCTCTTGGAGAATTCAAAACGGAATGCTCTTTCTATCATATGCAGGCTACGCTTACTAAAGTGACATGCAGATAACAAAGAAAAGAAGAAAGCAAGAAATGACACAAGATAGTACGAAAGAAATGTATCTTTTATTCATAAATTCAATTGAGTACAATTTACATCATATGAAAGGATAAAAAAAGGGGGGGATACATTTTATTCAAAAGTTACAAGTGGTGCAAAAACAACTATTGGGAGGGAAGCGTCTTCAATAGACCAATCAGCCGCTCGCACACTTCCCTCCGCCTCTTCTCACGGTCAACTGCCGCAGCCAACTCTGCTTCAACCTGAGCTAGTTGCTGCAAATAGGATGAAAGTTTCTCTTCGAGACCCGCTGAGCTACCCTACGATTCTGTGCATCTCGCTCGATGAGGTCGAGCTTCTGCCACAACGTCAGCCTGTCGGAAATACATCATAGAAGGCTTTCGAAGATAACTTTCAGCTGTGCAGCGTTTGCGTCAACTTGAGCATGCAATCGAGCAGATTTGCTTGAAGCTTCTTCGCACTCCTTGCGCTTTGAGGCCACTTCCTGTTCAAGATGGCGGAAGTAGGGAGTGCTCTCCTTGACCCATGCAACCCATTGAGAGTTCACAGCCAGGACCTCGGGAGCAGGACATCCGACCTCGAGCTCATGCTGACAAGCCTCAATTTTCCTACAGTGATTAACCCAAGACTCAACGACGCCCTCGCTATGAAAGTGCACGAGTGTCGCCAGCATGGGATTAACCTCAGCAGCAAAATCTGCAGCAAGGGCAGGAGTCTCCGCGTCAAGCTCCCCGAGATGATCACTTAGCATACGCAGACTATTCACAGCGCCTTTTGAAGATAGACGTTTGGAAAAGGGGCCCGCTAGCATTATGATTCTAGACTCGAATGAAGCTGAAGTCGGTGTTACAGCTGTAAGGAAAATCACAGTCAAATAACGATTCAGGAAATAAAGGAGGTTCATGAACAACGGAGTTTACTATACCGGCTGCAGCAGGTGGCAAGATCAACTCAAAAGGACTCATCCACAGGTATGAGTTCTGATGTAGGTTGTACCGGTGGTGCAACTGTTCTTTCGTCTCCTCCTTCGATCTGTAGGGATGCAATCAAAATAAAGAAGAATTAGAAACGATTTGACTGCCCGTAAAAGAAAAGAAAAGACATTAACTAAAGGTTGTACTCACCAGCTCCGCTAGAAGAGGAAATCTCTGACTGGAAGGAGAAATGCGAGTGCAGCACCTGATACAGGTGATCAAAAAGGACTCCTGTAAGGATGTAATAATACAATGTCAGTACATAAGGTATATTGCCCACAATGAAATCAATGGGTCACAAGTCCGTACCTTCCAGCATTTGAAAGGATACGAAAGAAGGCAAAAGGGCGGTCACCGTTAAAAAAGCAACTGGAGATGGTTCCTCGGGTGGCACAACTTCAACGCTCATCACACCTGCATTAGAAATAAGAGAAACACTGTCAAAAGAGATTGAAAGGGACTGCAGAATAAATGAGAAAGCAATAACCCAAAATCTACCTGGTGAGTCGCCAGTTGAAATCGCGACAAGGGCGTCACTAGGTGCAGCGGCTGCTTCACCCTCTCCCATCGGAATGGTCTCGCCGCCCGTAACTTCATCCCCCGACTCTATGAGAATCGTCGTGACACTCGCAGTGCCCGGCAGTGGCAAGGAGCCGCAAGGGGAAAGAGTGGCGATTGGGGGCAGTGCCAGACTCTTGAGAAAGAGTGGCTACCTCAGGCTCGACGATTGCAGCCGTCTCGCCTACTGCTACCTCAGGCTCAGCGATTACAGCCATCTCACTTACCGCTACTTCATCATGACTCGGCCCTGCAGGATAGGACATATGAGAATCTGAAAATTAAAACTTTGACAAAAAGAACTCAATGTCACGTTACCTTGGGTCGGTCTTTCGACTGCTTCCCGAGCCGCACGCACTGCCTGTCTGTGGGTAGTAGACAAGGTGGCCGAAGCGTCCTTTGAAAGAGTAGGGGCAGGGGTAGCAACGCTTGAACCTGGACCCGCGGCCATGGTAGCGTTACATTCCCTTGACGCGCGCATTCTACGCTTCCTTTCCGCCCGGGTCGTGAGGGCAGATTTTCTAAAGACCTCCTTCAACGGGACATCATCGTCCGCGCCAATAGTTACCTCTAGAGCCGTTATGGCATCCATCATCGGTCGTTTGAGTAAAGCCTCTTTCGGCAGTGCTGAGGAGGGCGGGACTTCGATGGCTGGCCCTGGAAGTATCTCCGCATCACCCTACGGGATTGACATTGTAGTCCCTGCGATAAGATAAAAAGGGGTCAGATTGTCCATAAGAAAGGCGAATGAAGGCGCAATGAACCGAAATATATCAACTCCCAGCGAAGCGCGAGTCCTATCCTCCTTCTCGAAAGTCTTGAGGGAAGCCGCTAGAGCCTCTTCAGTGGAAATGCCTGTTGAAGATGAGGTGTTAGTCAAGGCATGATAATAGAAAATATGTAACAGTAAAAAAAGACGCAACTAAAGATTACCCGACTCAGCAAGGATGATCATTCCTGCTTTGTGGCTTGCTGATCGTACAGAAGCTGCAATAGCAGCCTCCAGATCCGTATCATCCGGCGCCATGAATAGGCCCTCATTGGTCCCATATTCGCCCAAGCCCTCATTATAAGGAGCATGAGGCTCCTAACCAAATACAACGTCGGCAGAGAGAATCAACTTCTTCCTCTTCTGCGAGCGAGCGCCGGTCACCGCTAGCACAAGCTTACACTTGGTGGGCACCTTGGGACGACGAGTCCCGATATCTGAACCCACGCCAGACTCGGGAGACGCTACGGTCACCGCTTTCACTGGAGCACAGGGTATCGGCAGCTCAGGCCTGTCATGCGGGATTTCGATCGCGGCAGCTTCTCTTAAGGGATGTTGGACAATGGTCCGTCGCTTCAGAGGGATGTTTGGATCACCGGCAGGGGGTGCACCCTTGCGATCGAGCAACAATCTCTTTTCCTCCCTGATGACGGCACCCATTGCGTGTTGATACCACACCATATATACGTTTAGGGCCCTAAGAACACAGCTTGGTTCGCTAATAAAGAAATTGGACCCTGTGTTTAGGCGCATGAAGTGGTGCAAAGCGCTCCGGATATCCTCCTCGGTATAAACTGGTTCCGCCAGGAATGCCTCGAGCTGGACGCCCTGATTATAACTTGATTACTGAGCAAAACGGTAGGGATTTTATCTCATGAACAGAGCCGAATCGTTCTGCCTGAACACCAAATACCCCGGCCTGATAGAATATAGATGGAGAATTTCCCGAGCTTTCAGGATAGAAGCTCCATCCTTAAAAGTGTCCTGCAACGGCTGCACCGTCTTAGCAGACTCCTTACCAATGGTCATGACCTTATCAACAAAGGTCGTGCCGTCCCCGACGATACGTGGGCGAAGGATTACACCTCGAGCCTCTCGCTGACTTGGCTCCACAATGGAAGCGTTGACCAGCCGCATGATCCGGGGAAAATTGCAAGTTTCATAGAAATGAGGCCGCTTGTGCATTCCAAAGGCACCGAGCACATGCAATTCAATCCATGAGGTAAAATAATGCATCGGGAAGTTCACGGGCTGCACCCCCAGCTGAGTGGTATCGGCCGCCAAACTAAGGCCGTGATACAAATGAGCCAGCCCAGCAATACCAACGGCAACTTGTCTCCCTTCAACCATCCGATGGGCTGGGTAGAAGACTGACGGCCTCATGTAGCGAGGGTGCATGGGAAGCGCGAACCAGCTTAACCACAAACTAAGGAACCCTAAAAAGAATGCTTCCTCATCAATGCCCGGAGCAGCAATTTCTGAAAAAGTGACGATCGCGACGTTTGTAAGAAAGAATCCCTTTTGGTCAGCTTCCAGTGTTAGTCGGCGATCCAATCCAAAGCCGAAAGGATTATCGAGTGTGGCAAACTTTTCGCCTTGTCTCGATAGAACTTCTGAACGAAGAAAACGGGCGACGAAATCCGCAATGCTAACTCCATGGCTTCCAGATTCAAGAAATAGGCCTTCATAAATGTATAGCACCTTGATTAAGCTAGGGAATCGGTGCTGAATGGCATTCTCTGGTTTTAAACCCGTCATCACCAGTCGGGTAGCAAAAACATATTCATCAGGAGGCAAGATCTCCTCATAATGCTCCCCTTTGACAGGCAAGCCGGAGATGTCCGCAAACTCTTCCAGAGAGATGGAAACTTCCCGATCTAGCATAAGGAAAGTATGAGTTGGAACGTTCCATTGTTCCAAGAAGGCTTTAACCCACCATGCGGGAGGTGTGGAGTACTGGAACAAAGAAGCATAAATCACAGGATACAACCCAAGCTTCAGCAGTTCTGACTTCTTTGCCGATAGGATATATCGAGCCCACTGCTGGTACCCAGCCGAGTGACGGGGAGTTAGACCTATATTGTAGGGCTGTCCCCAAGGGTGCGACTCACCTTGGAATATACGCCGCCCTAGAATGTCCAAAGCCATCGGCGGCTGTACAGGAATTGCAGCCATAGAGGGCAGAAGACAACCCTCCGAAGTCCAGTTAACCACCTCCACAGCATAGTTCACCGGGGGTGCGTCAGCATAGTGGATCGCCGAGATAGCCTCTGAAGGTGTTGCGCAAGAGAAGCTGCGTCGACCCATGATGATCTGGTTATACCATATTCCCCACAAATGAAGATTCTTGTGTTCTGGGTTATGGTCTTGATCAGCGCAACAACCTCCCAGTCTACGGGCGCCTCAGGAAATCCACCTTCTGAGCGGATGAACGGAAAAGAAGTGTCGAAAGAGATGTCATCTGTGCGAAAAAGAACAAAAGTCAACCCTCAGTGCTATAATTTAAATGCTGATACTTGGTACTTTAAAATTCGTACCGCACTATAATGCAGTAGAGAGGGACCAAAGGGGGTCCACAAAATCTAGATGACAGTTCATCAATTAATAAAACAGCCTCATCATTTGATGAGACTATTAATTAAATGAGGAAATCCTCAAGTGATTCTCATTTAATGAGAAATCTCTCGGGCTAAGGAGTAAATCTCTCCTTGAGAGCAGTGCTCTGTGACAGAGTGACACTTGTCGAACTCTAATCATGAAGGAATAAAAATTCCTCAAGAGCCCTGCTCTGGAAGAAAATGATGAAATAATCCATCAAGAAAATTAAAAAAACAATTTTTTTATGTATACGAATTAAAAAAAAAATTCTGAGATCTTCAAGATCCATGAACAAACTCTTAAGAGTTCTTCATGATTCGAAGAGAGCAAAAGCTCTGTTAATGAAACCCTAAAAGGGTTTTCTTTATATCAAAGATCTATGTAGAGTAAGGCTCTGTTAATGGGTAAAACCCTAGATTATTAAAAGATTTAATCTTTACCTAAATTTTGATAGAGTTTTTGTCCTTAAGAAAATTCTTAAGATGGAGAGCTATACTCTGTGAGAGAATAAAAATTCTCAGAAAATAAGGAAGAAGATGAACAGAAATCATCCTAAGGACCAAAGGTCCTATTTATAGGCACTGAGTGCCGTTTCAACTTCTCAGTTGATCCAAGGGCGCAGATGCTGCCACCGCTGCACTCACATGTGGGCCACGTGAGCGCAACGGTGGGGGGGCATTTGTTTCCCCCAATCAGAGCAAAGCTCTGTTTAAAATTCAAATTTTTGAAATGAAGCAATGCTTCAGATGCAACGCCAAGTGCGCTACGTCCTAAGCAGCGCACCACGTGCAAAGCACGTGGACGCTAGCGCTAGGTGCACTGTGCTCTAAGCAGCACGCCACGTGTGCGCTAGTACTAGGCGCGCTGCGCTCCAAGCAGCGCACTGCGTGTCAAACACAGGTGCGCTAGCGCAATGTGCGCTGCCCTTCAAGCAGCGCACCACGTGCAGAGCACGGGTGCGCTAGCGCGGGAACTAAAAGCTCCCCACCGTTACATCAAAGATCTAATAATAATGATAAATCATTAATTAATCAGAATTAAATTCTGTTAAGGAAATATTTCTCAAAATCTTTCCAAATAACAAGATTGTGCTCTGTAAATCAGAGCACCGTTGGATCAATGATCCAATGGTAAATAAAAAGTACCAAAAGACAGAATAAATTCTGTATGGAAAGATTTATCAATCTTGTTAAAGAACAAGAACATTGCCTTTTGTAAAACAGAAGCCCTAGGATTAAAGATCCAATGGTGGGGAAAGATCCCCAAATCAATCAAAGAAAGATCTCTTTAACTGATTCAACAAATCAGCCTACCCTATAAAAATGCCCCTAGACTTCAAGTCTCAGAGATATGGAAAGAGAGAGAAACCTCCCCAAAAACTTTGAGAAAATTCAAAGAGCAAGCTCTTGCAAGAAGATCTTTCTTCAAGATAAAAATGATGATGATAAACATAGAGATGAAATCATCTCATAAAAAGAAGAATTCATTTCTTTAAAAAGATCATAGATCTACAAAGACAAAAAGTCTTTCACAAAAAAAAAGATCAAAAGATCAAAAGATCTCATCATAAAATAAAAGAAGAACTTACTTCTCACAGATCATAGATCTATAAGACTAAAGTCTTTCTCAAAGAGATCATGAACGTCTCATTATAGAAAGGAGAGGAGAATAATTCAATTCTCTTAAGGATCATAGATCTATAAAGGCAAAGCCTTTCATCAATACAAGAGATTGAAACGGTTGTTCTCAGATCTCGAGACAAAGTCTCTCTTTGGATCATAAAATTGATCAAATGCGCCTTGCGCTCTTGAACTGCGCTTCTGCGCTCTCTGGACTGGCGCTCAGCGCCAAATGCTCTACGTGTCAATCACGTATGCGCCAATTAACCATTAGCTCTTTGTGCTCTTGAAATAGCGCACTGCGCTCATGGGCTGACGCTCAGCGCCAAGCGCACCACGTGTCACTCACGTGTGTGCCACTAAATTGAAAGCGCAATGCGCTCATAGGTTAGCGCTCAGCGCTCATAAACTGGCATCATGCGCTCATCATCTGGCGCCAAGCGCAACACATGTTCCTTACATGTGCGCCACGTGGCAAAAGCGCACCGCGCTCTTTGACTGGCGCAAAGCGCCTAGCGCGCTACGTGTTGCGCTGACAGAACATATATTGTTCTTTAATAAGCCCAGAGCTCTGATGAATGCTCAGCATTCAATAAAAGACAAAGACATTGTCAAGATATAAATCAATGCTCAGTATTGTTAAAAGGGCCAAACCCAAATAAAGGCTCAACAGCCCAAAATAAAATGTTAAACATTTACTGGACTTAGCCCAAGATTGGCCATAAGTTCTCAACTCATATTAATTGAGCTCATCTGCTCACAAATATGTTAACAGATCTTAGCCCCAAATTGGACTACAGATCTTTCAACTAACTCAAGTCGGTTCGAGGGTACATCTCTTTACTCCTCTGATATTTGTCGTTGTAATCCTTCAACGTATTCAGAGAGGCGACGGGTCCCGACAACCAAATATTCTACGGACTGTGGGGTCCTTTAAAACCCACGAACTATGATGTCCTTTACCTTGACTGTGAGGTCTTTAAACTCACGGACTATGATGTACTTAACCTCAACTGTGAGGTCTTTAAACTCACGGACTATTATGTCCTTAACCTTGGACTATGATGTACTTAACCTTAACTGTGAGGTCTTTAAACTAATCGACCGCAATGTCCCTAAACTAATCGACCGCAATATCCCTAAACTAAACAATAGAGTCCAAATGCTCTCTTGTTGGATCTAAACGATCCTGTTGAGTTGATCTTAGTCTAAAACTAGACTAACATATCCTCAATAAACGTTTAAGTTGATCTTAGTCTCAAATGAGACTAACATATCCTTAAACCCAATCCCAAACCCAAATCTAAGAAAATACGGATTTGGACTAATCCACGCCCTACGGGCGACAACATAAATTAGTCTCCGTATATAATCTACGGGCAACCAAAAACAAAACAAACACACACGACACGAAGTGACCATCTGGAGAAGGAGAAAGTTGTTACCGCGATGCGGTAGCGTAATTAACTACGGGGGCTTACGCCTACAAGAAAGAGCGTCCCCACAATAAAAAAACCCCTCAAATGAGGGGAAATCTGACGAAGTCTGCTACATCGGCCGTATCTGTTTAAACCTTCGATATACGGTGTCATAAATCAACTTGGCATCTTCGGAGAGGTGAACGGATAGCACCAATTAGCATCTACCCCGAAATTCAGGCGAGATGGACCCGCGCAGTCGCGTCGCCGATTTTCGGCGGGGAATAAACTAGAGCTACCAGTTTTTAAAACAAGTTTCTACAACATCTTTTAGGTTTCTTTTATTTCATTAATCTCATTAATGAAGTCCCATTTATTATGCTTCCCAAGCATCACATATGAAACGAAAGCAGCAATATATAATTAGATCTCTTATATATAATATATAGGCATTCTCTCATAATATAATCAATGATCACATCACAGAATATCGTAGCAGAATACAACATATGAAATATTGGATATACCAGGATTTCCGTGTTTTAAATTAAGCCTGTATAAAATACGGATTCCACGGTCGTGATGAATAGCCAAACCCATATCCCTAGACCCCTACGAGAGCGGCAAGCAACCTCTCCAATTTTAGAGTTAGGAGACCCGGTCTAGACTCCTCGAGATGGTCTCCTACTGGAACCTAGAACCCGGTTACTTGTGCTCCCCGCCTTGGGTCTATCCTAATGCGGAAAAATAAATAATATACAATGGTGATATCATCCTCAACTCGGAAGTGCCCCAATAAAAGAATATTATATACAATGAATTTTACATGAATGAAAATAAAAACCCTCATCTCACATAAAACTCCCGGCTATTCAAAACACGACGATCCAATATAACATATCACAGCAACACATAATATCACATGTCATCAACATAAGTAAATATGCGTATCCCAATTGTCGTTGACGTATAGCAACGAAACCGGCGATACACGACATATTACATTTACGGTCGCCGAAAAGAAAGTGAAAAACTATAACAGTTGGAATCCGCAACCACCTTAGACATTATAAACCCAATATATCATATATATTGGATTTCATGCCTAACTAATTGAATTCCTTAGACATCGCATGCCAAACAATTATAAACCCCGCATTTTAGTCTCGATATTCAAAACACCTTTTAATATCAAGTCGGGCAATTCAAGAAGATTCCAGACATCCTGATCGAATACTCGTCGGAAACTTTAGTAGACGGCCGCACCCCCGATGCCGTCTACGAAGTGCACTAAGGCGGAACACCGCTGCCGCGAGCACCCGAACGGATGCTTTTGGCGACGGGGTTCTCCTACAGTCACTTGGTTGGGGCTATGGGGCGTGGCTATCTAATAATGTTATCCGACGAGTATCCGCGTACAATACGTGACTACAACGGACTTTTGATCACATCAAAATCCCGTGGCAACCGATCAAATGAGACTAAATTGCTAGATTTATATACAGCTAGTGCCGCTGACGTGCTTGTGGTTAAACCCACTGCCAGCGTATTGACGAGTCTTTAGAGTCCCACACAGAGGGTTTTCACGGTTCAGGCGGTATGGTGTGGATGACGTGTGTTGGTACCTACAGGTGTCCGATTAAATATGTGTACAGGATACACAGACTTTAATCGGACGGTTGATAATACTAGCGGCTTAGGAATAAGCCGGATTATTAAATCAGGTTTTGATTTAATAATTTATATATATGTATTTATATATATGTATTCTAGTATTATTGTTCACTATTCATTTTCTCTCTTGGCTATTCGTATTTTTGTACAAATACGCGTATATGTATTTCGATACGTGTACCGGGAAGTATTACGTATTTATACGAAATAGCTTCTAGAAGATGCCCACCTCATTATTGATTTTCTTTTTAGAAAATCATTTTGAAAATGAGGTGGAGGGGTGAGTTGGCATGAGCATGGGCTTGAGCATGTAGAGAGGTATGGCATGCATTTGTTTATTTGGAAAATGAGAAGATATTTTTTGTGGGTGTGCATGATTGAGAGAAGGAAGGGGCAGCCACATTCTTGAGATGCTTTGCTCATTTTCTTTTCTTCACTTAATTCATTCTCACTCACTTTGAGACTTAGCCATTTCTGTAGTTGCTCATGCCACTAGTTTTCCTCACCTCCTTCTTCATCTTTTATGGTTGCTCTTTTGAGCATTTTTTATGAGAGAAAACAATAGTGAGACAATCTTACACCTTCACTCTCCATTGCTAGCAACCTTGGAGCGTTGGTTGCCTCGCTTGGCGAGATTGAAGCTTGCGTCGTTTCCCTCGGGTGGATCATCATAGATGGAGGAAGACCGGCAACCAAATTTGATCCGCGATCACTAGGAGCTTGGGATGATGGTAGAAGACCGAAGGACACGATCCGTTTGGTATAACCATCTAACTCCTAGTTTACATATTGCTAGTATAGGGTTTAGGGTAGATCCGGGTATCGGGTTGAGGTGGCGCTAGTTTTGTAAATTTTTGTTCTGCATTTGGCCACGGTTTGATGGCCGGGGTGCTGCCGTAACTCAACAGGAGGAAAACCAATTAGCCTAAATGTGGTGTATAGAAGGTAATAAGTAAAGACATATAAAGGGATTTGAGTAAGGGCAAAGAAAATTGCGACTGTCATCATTCATGACAAAACCGCGTATACCCCTGCCACTCTTACATCCACTTTGGATTTCTCCAGAACACTTCGTATCACTATGAACGTCCATAATGCTTGGATACGCCATCGTATAGTTACATACGAACTCGAAGGAACTTGTTCCAAATTCAAGGATGGTTTTCGGTTCAGGAGAAATTGAATAAGGATTATTCAGTTGTCTTTTCCCTTTACCTTCTCTCGGGTTGCGAGGGCTCCTAGTATTAGGAGAGTACTCCTATTATGCTTATTGAATAGTCTTCTTCCAAACCATAGGTTGGTGCCGAAGGGTAGGGAAGGAAGAAAACCAATTAGCCTAAAGGTGGTGTACAGAAGGTAATAAGTAAATACAAAATAAAGGGATTGGAGTGAGGGCATGGAACTATACGGTTACAGTCATGAATCAGGATAATGGAAGAAGCATTACTAGGAATACCATATTACCCCTTCGAAATATTTTTTATGTTTCGGTTTTACTGTGTGATATTAAGTGAAAACTGTTTTCCCAATTGGATTCTAACTCCAGGTTATGTATTTACCAAATTCGTTTCTCACATCTGTATGGCGTTACAGATGGTGAGTGGGCGTAAGATATTGGGAATTGGGTGATTAGATCCTCTGTATATCGGAATTCTTTGTAATTGGTGATATTTGAAGAAATCACCTGGGTTTTTGCCTGACGACAAATATTTGATTTTGAATATCCGATTGTTATACACCAATTTCAAACTGATATATCTGTACGTTTATTTTATAAAGTGAGATATAATTTTTTGAAATTATGTCTATGACATTTACCTATATCAGTTGGCGATTAGGTAAAGTGCATTCAACAACGGTGTAATTCTTCTTAACCATAGCCTTGTTTTCAACCTATGACATACAAGGTTTGAGTTATTAAACTCAGGGGGCTTATACAAAGTATTGTATATTGTCCAGTGTCCATAAGGATAAAGGGGTTGGTACTCGTACTATATTCTGTTTACTCATGACTTCTCCAGTTCTAGACACGTATTTCGTTGAAATACAAGGTCCAGATATTGAGAAGTTATATGTATATGAATAAAGCAGAGAACCATTTGTTGGAAGTATCAGGATTTTTCGAGGTAGTCAAAGATATAGATACTTGTGTTTGGTATTCCGTTGATAGTAATGGTTTTGAGAACTTGCTTCTCTTTCAGGTTACTCATATGTGAATGCACTCCTAGATGAGTAAAGCTGCTTGGTCTCATTCCACTTAGTTGACATTCACTGGAGACAGCTGCATGATTTGAATCTGATTCCAATTAAATTAGTGCCTATGTTTCTATATTGTATATATAATGGTTCATATCTTAACGATATTAAGGTATATGGAGTTGTTCGGCTTATGCTTAAAACCAGACTCTGGATAAACTCAAGGCACGTTTCAGTAATGGTTGTTTGTGATTTATCCCGGGCTATTTCGAGGGTTAACTTTCTACCATCTGGAAGATCAATAGATATATTGTTCTTCACTCGCCACAGTTTTTAGTAAAATGGATTCTTTTCAGAAAACATAAGTGGGAGTATGGTAGAACTGGAAGTGATTCCAGAACCACAAACGATTATTGAAAATTTAATAGAACCTAAAAATTCAATTGGTTTTGACATTCCATTAGCCACTCAGCAGATATAGTGGGTAACCTCAGGCACCCGAGAGGTACATCGGTCTTCTCAGAGACGGTGACAGGGAGGTTCTTGTTTACCCAGACTTGCCATTGCTGCTATTCTAGACTATGAGACCCGGCAGGAGGATGAGTATAACATCGTTCTAAACTAGCTTTAGAAGTGCACGTGTATATGACTCTGTCAGAGAGTTGTTGTAGCCAGTGGGAGCAGCAGAAGCATAGTGGACAAGTAGCTTATGTCTATTTATAGATTACAGCAGATATAGCGGAGATAGATCGTCTATTTTTGATGTGATAGTCATAGGCTTTGACCTCATCAGAATAGGAGATGGATCTAGTAAGAAGGTAGTAGGGTGTGATGTCCTAGTATTTGGATGACATGCACTTTATAGGAAGTGAAATTCCTATACTACGATCGGTTATACTGTAGTTGTCACAAAGTTGTTTCTCCATATAGGATATGGATATAATATCAGGTTTTCTGGTTACTAGATCTATGGTTTTAAATCTAAATTTAGGAAGTGTCCCAATATGGGTACTTTGACATTATTCTAGGGGTGTTTTAGAATGGTTGACTCCTGGCATGGTGGTGTACCTGCAGGTGATGGAGTCACCCTCTCTAAAAGATGTCTTTCAGACTAAAGGGGAGAGGGATTTGCATGATTGGCATATCACTTGCCTAGGCAATTGAGTCAAATCATGTGATATCAAGTACAACACCAGATATTGTTTTTGCACTAGCTGCAATAAACATATATTAATCCAATCCTGGAGAAACATTGGGAAGCAGTTATGAACATAAGTGGATGTTCTTGGTATATGGTAACGGCAGCTTCCTTCGGGAGGCAGTTATCATTTCAGGTTTCCAAGATGACCTGGATGACAGAGTGACTATCAGAGTTATAGTTTTCCCTCTTCTGAGGGGCGGTATGTTGGACGGGTGGTCCAAGGCGATACCGAGGCAGGCATGGCGCAAGATATTGATTAAATTCAGTGGATGATACAGTCTAAGAAGTTTGTTGAATTTGGAGTTCATTTGTGAACTTGGTCCATCAGATATCCAAACAAATTCTAAAACAGGTATTGCTCATTTTGGGAGATAGTCTTTCTCCGCGATGTTGAGATATCGAGAGATATGGATAGAAACACTGGAGTGGATCCACTCACTGAGGGTATTTCTCGAACGCAATAGTTTCGCAAACGGGCTTTGCGAGACTGATTAGTAGAGAAGTTGGGTGTTCGGTATCACACGGGCTGTGAGTATGCGACTCCGCAATAATTATCCTTAAGTGCAAGTGGGAGATTATTGGCTATAGTGCCCTCAAGTCAATTATTGAATCGCAGGCACGCGATTGTGATGATTGAGGGAAGACCTATACCAGTAGAACAGTCATACTCGAGATGATAGTATGCTATCTGGTCTGTCTTTATCATCATGTACATGCTTCAGGTGGTATTACAGATCACTATTACATGTTGATAGAGCCCATAGGATTCTTGCTTGACTACCAGCATTATGATGGTGATCATATACGTGGGAGCTGGGTGGTCTATAAGCACATCCTTAAATGTCCCTAGTCATGGGAGTATCGAGACCGGACATCAGTACTCCAGAGTAGACTAGTGTATACTGATCGAGACCCCGACGAGGGGCGGTAGCCGGTCTCACAAGCCATTGGTGTTAGTTTGTTCACCTAAGATAGTATACAAGTGCTCATTGGGTTATGAGTACACCGGACGGACTCACCGGGAACATGCTAGTTGGTATTATACCCATTGTCAGATAGCAGTTCCCAGGTGACATGTGTACATGTTAGTCTGTCGATCTGAGATCGTCATTTGTCTCGTGTGAGTTCCTACTGTGCTTTGATTACTACCCTACCATGGCTCAAAGGAGTCGTGCAAACAGGTTTTAGTTGGGTACAGTCCCGAGCCACATGGAGGCAGTGAGCGGATCGTCGGGGATTCGTCTCTCCCGGTATTGGGGGTTGATGTAGCATAGTGCACGGGTAGCCATCACTAGAAATCCTTGGCCAAGGTAGTCGAGAATTACTGATCTAGGATCGATAGTTTCTCAGGTAGTGATGGGTTTCATGCCGACACTAAATGTCGCGTTATTAGGGGTCTGACTTTATCCACCCCCATAGACTCGATATGCGATACTCTTAGACGAACAGACCGGACTGTACGGAGATTGTCACTGTCAGGTTCAGTAGGGGTATGGATGAGTTTGCTCGTCGGCCTTCCTTTCGCTCAATACCTGGGTAGCCGTTACGTACAGCTAGTGCCGCCGATGTGCTTGTGGTTAAACCCACTGCCAGCGTATTGACGAGTCTTTAAAGTCCTACACAGAGGGTTTTGATTGTTCATGCGATATGGTGTAGATGACGTATGTTGGTACTTACAGGTGTCCGATTAAATATGTGTACAGGCTGCACAGACTTTAATCGGACGGTTGATAATATTAGCGGCTTAGGATTAAGCCGGATTATTAAATCAGGTTTTGATTTAATAATTTATATATATGTATTCTAGTATTATTGTTCACTATTCATTTTCTCTCTTAGCTATTCGTATTTTTGTACGAATACGCGTATATGTATTTCGATACGTATACCGGGTTGCATTCCGTATTTATACAGAATAGCTTCTAGAAGATGGCCACCTCATTATTTGATTTTCATTTTAGAAAATCAATTTGGGAAATAAGGTGGAGGGGTGAGTTGGCATGAGCATGGGCTTGGCATGTAGAGAGGCATGGCACACATTAGTTTATTGTGAAAATTGGAGAAAATATTTTCATTGCATGGTTGTAAATTGTGGGAGCCATATTCTTGACATGCCATCCAAGTATTTTTTCTTCACTTGAGGATTCTCTTCTCTCTTGTGAGACTTAGCAATTTCTTTGGCTGCTCATGCCACATGTTTCCTCACCTCCTCTTCATCTTCTTGAGTTGCTCTTTGAGCATTTGTGATGAGAGAAATTCATAGTGAGATAATCATACACCTCCACTCTCCATTGTTAGCAACCTTGGAGCGTCGGTTGCCTCGCTTGGCGAGGTTGACGCTTGCGCCATTTCCCTAGGGTGGATCATCGTAGATGGGGGAAGACCGGCAACCAAATTCGATCCACGGCCACTAGGAGCTTGGATCAACTCGGTATAACCATCTAACTCCTAGTTTTACATATTTCTAGTATAGGGTTTAGGGTAAATCCAGGCATCGGGTTGTGGCAGCGCCAGTTTAGAAATTTTTTGTTCCGCATTTGGTCACGGTTTAATGGCCGGGGCGCTGCCATACCCAACATAGGATACACGTGACATGATTGACTCCCTATATCTTACTTGTTACATTACATGTTATTGCTATTGTTAATCGTTTATATTCATGACATCTAGTTCTTGCACTTGGTATACTATATCATATACTGGTTATATTATTATTATGATATTTATGACGCACTGACATCTGGGTTTTGTATGGCCCAAATCTATGATTTTAGCACAGGAGGATCATGAGTATTTCAAGAAGCTTGTCAATCAGTGAGGAGCATTCCGCTGATCTAGTTGTTAGCTATGATTTAGTTTCTTTCTAGTTTCAAACTTGTTGGAAGTATTATTGTGAGCCCATAAGGGACAGCTGCTAGTTATTATTTCCTTTAATTCTTCGGACTGTTATTGCTTTCGATACTATTTCTTGTTATTGTTTATCGTGGTTATTAGACATGTTTAGAGATAGATATGTATATCATTGTTCTTGGTTACTAATTGAAAGCCTTAATGTGACTATGGAAGGATGTTTCCTTACCGTAGGTTGCATGTCTGGCCGACTTATGTCCCGAAATTTTGGTATCTTGGGAAGCGGGGCGTGACACTGGGCCTTCTCAATATGATGTTCACATTTGGACCACAGATTTCGCCATCGGATCGCATACTAAACACATGTCTCGCCTGGATTGACCCTCGAGTTGATTAGCACGGTGATTGGATTGCATTCACTTGCACTAGTGAACCTCTGAGTAAATAGCAGTTCCATCTTAGAAAATTTCTTGACGTAGTCATTTGGGAGCTCCGAGTACCATTCGAAAGGCGTCTATGATAGACTTCCGACGAATTAACGAAGCGGCAATTTATCATCACCCCCGGTGTTGCCACACAGGGATTTAAATTGTGCAACATGCTGATAATGGTTACCCGTTCCTTTATATATATGGAATTTCGGGATCATATATCCCGGAAGGTATTTCATCTGGTCGTCCCATACTGGATATGGTCGACCAGTCTTGATCGGCTGGTTCGCCGCTTCATTCGCTTAGTAATCCTTGATCTGTTGGACGATGTTGTCATCCAACGTCGCCTTTGAGATCGTTTTTTCTTTGGCCGTTGATAGGGCCTGATGAGGGTTTGAAGTTCCCCCCTTATCATCCTCAATAATCACCGGCGGTTCTGGCTGGATCAGCATTCCAACCATGTCTTGCAATAGGAGAGCCATCTGCCTCATTTCAGCAGCTTGCTCTACTACCTCCTTGTCTTTCTTTTCGAGCACTCGTCTCAGGAAATCGGTATCGGTCTCTTGCTCTTAGCGCTCTTCTAGTTCTTTGTCCGGACCTTCTTTAGAGCCGGTAAGAACTGCCACCTTGGCGAGTATATCCTGGAGCTTTTCTAGTTACTCCTGTGCTTTAGTCAGCGACCCAGTATATAGTCTGCGACAGACGGAGGTGCGACTTTCGTCTTTACTGCTAGCCATATAGACTGTGTGAATCATTATGCCCCCAGACATAGGGCGTTTGGAACTCTGGCCTTTAGATTTTGCCTCAGGCGCTCGAACCTTTTCCGGCCTCGCTTTCTTGTGGGACGCCATAGTAGGAGGAACCATTATGATAAGAAACACCTTCGGAGAAGTCCCCCACTGTATAGCAGAGGAGTTGTTGTTATCTTGTCGACCATTAAACTTTTTCGGCCGACGGGAGTAGTTGTCATCAACGACGGAGTCGAGGACTTTCTTCTAGACTCTTTGAATTTTAGAAGAAAGCCGCTTATATGAATGCTCCGGCTTCAGTTGATTTGGTGCCTCTGCAGGAGGCGGAGATTTCTTTAGTATAGCAGTGGGCGAGTTTTGACGAACCCTTCTGAGCGGTTTGAAGCTGTTCCCGGTTGGAACAACAGCATCGATAGCTATTACAGAAGCTGGTGGAGTCAGTCCAGAGAGGGAACTATGCCCAGCTTGTCTTACTCGACACCAATGGCGATGTTGAGCATGTCTTGTAGCAGGAACCTCCTTAGCATCAGAGGCTTCTTCATCATGCCCCCTGCATCGTTTGGGGATTTCACTAAGTGTCAGCCTGTGAAAGACCGATGCCTTCGGTTGAGTAGGAGAATAGGTGGTCAGTCTGTTGAAGACAAACTGTCTTGGGGGTGAAGCACTCTTATTTGCTTCACACGGAGCAGGAGCAGGGATGGCCAGTTGTTTAGGGACATCCCTCTCAGGGATCATGGGCTTCTTATTGGTGCCTACTGAGCTTCTCTTCAGCCAGTTGAAGATTGAAACTTTGGAGCTGGCAGGCTTGTCAGCACGGCCTGTCGGGGTGGTTAGCCGATTGAAGATCAACTTTCTTAGAGCTTCTTCCTTTGGCGTTGAGGCATCAAATGTGAAGGATAGGGGCATGGTCCCAAAGAAAATCCCAGCTATATTCTGGGGCGGCCGGGACGCAGAGAACTGAGGCCGCTTCTGAGCCATATTGGATTCCGCTAGATGGGGTGGAGTCAATATGAGACTTGTCATTGCAGTTGTTGCAGGTGAAAGCCATTGAATCTAGAAGAAGGTGAAACACCAAATTTTAGTATCCCACATTGCAAGAGCAACCATAAACATAGCGAACCGTGATTTTGTTTGCGAAACACGACACATGAAATGTGGAGTGGAAAGAGAAAAAAGTCCTACCGGGCATGCCAGAATCTATTTACCATCGGAAATGAGGAACCGAGGCACGGGAAGCGTGTCCAGCCTGAATCTGGGAGCAGATACTATATGGAATATATCTGTCCACCTCTCCAAAAATACCAAGTTAATTTATGGCACCGTATATCGGAGGTTTGGATAGATACGACCATTGTAGCAGACTTATCAGATTCCCCCTCAGATATGAGGGGTTTTTGATTGTGGAGATGCTTTTTCCTGCAGGCGCAAGCCCCATCAGTTAATTACTTTATCGCAAAACGATAATAACTTTCTCCTTCTCCTTATATATCACTTCGTGTCATGTTATATATATTGTTTATTTGGGGGTTGCACTTGGATTGTATACGGAGACGGACATTGTCGTTGCTCATAGGGCGTGGATTAGTCCAAATCCATACATCTCAGATTTGGGATTGAACATAAGCTATATCTTCCATCAGTTCAGAGGTTTACGGATCGGTAATTTTGTTTTAAACTAAGGTCGATTTAAAATATGGTTAAAGACCGTAAAGCTTGTCTTAGATTAAGATCGACTTAAAATATATGAACATATGAGCTCGATTGATTTTTAAAGACAAAGAAGTTTAAAACTTCAGGGACTTAGTCCATTTTAGTCTAAACATTGGGCTTTATGTTACCCAACAATGTTAAGCACTGGGCCATATTTTTTATTTTGGGTTTTACATAACCCAACAGCGCTAAGCACTAGACCCGGAAACTTAATCTTTATCATATGATATAATATCCTGCCTGTTTCAGCGCTCACGTGTTATCACGTGAGGTGCTATCACGTGAGCAATGCTAAGCACTAAACCGTTTCCTTCTCTGGCGCTCACATGCTATCACGTGAGCAGTGCTAAGCACTAAACCGTTTCCTTCTCTGGAGCTCACATGCTATCACATGAGCAGTGCTAAGCACTAAACCGTTTCCTTTTCTGGCACTCACATGCTATCACATGAGCAATGCTAAGCACTAAACCATTTCCTTCTCGGGCGCTCACATGCTAGGCCATTGTTTTCTTGGGCACTCACGTGCTATCATGTGAGCCCTATTTCCTTGGATGCTCACTTGCTATCACGTGAACCATTGTTTTCTTAGGCGCTCACGTGCTATCACGTGAGCCCTACCCCCAGAGATTATACTATACTTTTATTAAGAGTAAAACTCTTGTAGAGAGAAAAAAAACTCTAAGGTAGTGTTTTTTCCTTCTGTCTTTTTCTTTTTCATAAGAATTAAGTTCTTTTAACTTCTTCATAAAAGAACCATCTTTCTTTTTTATGAAAATATATTTTGAAGGAACTAAATTCCTGGAGTATAAACTCCCTCTTTTTTTTGTTCTTTCCTTCTGTTCGCATGGAGGTGGTAAAATAATATTATTCTCCCCTGGATCTTTGAGTTTAAAGAACGAGATTTTTCTTATGAGAATTAAATTCTCTTTATTGAAGATCTGTCTTATGGATCTCAAATCCAGAGGAGAAACTAAGTTCTTTTAAAGAGCTAAACCCTTATATATGTATATAATAGGTAAAGAAGATTCTTTTATCTCTATATTTTTTTACCTAGGGTTTGAGCAGGGAAATGATCTTCTTCTTTATATAGAATTAAATTCTTGGTTTTTGCAGAGTTTATGGGGGGTCTCTCTTATATAAGACTTGGACTCTTAGGTCCTTTATATAGGAGAGGAAAACTATCAATTAGTTCGAGTAAATCTCTCATTGAGAGATATTAATTGATTTAATTGATCTTAAAGATCACTTGGAGAATTTTATTCACCGTTGGATTTTTGATCCAGTGACTTTCTGTTTAACAGAAAATATTTCTTATTCGTTTTAACAAGATTAGGAAATATTTTTCTAATATAGAATTTAATTCTATCTTCTGATTAACCAATGATTTTTTATACCATTGGATTTTTGATCCAACGGTTCTCTATTTAACAAAAAATCAATCTTTCTTGGTTAAGAAAGGCTAAGGAAATATTTTCCCTAAATAGAATTTAATTCTAGCGGTGATTTTTTTTAATTACCATTAGATCTTTGATTCGAGGGTTCTCTGTTTACTAGAGAAAATCTTTCTTATTTTAGAAAGATCAGGTAAGTATTTTCCCATGTAGAATTTGATTCTACTTGAAGCGAACCACTCCGATTTTGGGCTCCAGTGCTCATGTGCTCTGCACGTGAGTGCTCACGTGTTTAATACGTGGGAGCTATTATATGATTTAATACTATCTGAAACCGGTACTTACGTGCTTTGCACATGAGTGCTCACGTGTTTAACACGTGGGAGCTACCCTTCTATTTTTTATAAGGGAACGATTTTGGGCTCCAGCGCTCACATGCTCTGCACGTGAGTGCTCACGTATTTAACACGCAGATGATATTATAGGATTTAGCTGGTACTCACATGTTTTGCATATGCGTGCTCACGTGTTTAGCACGTAGGGGTTGCCTTTCTATTTTTTATAAGGGAACAAACTCCAAGGATGAAAACTGGGCTTCTGTTTCTCACAGACCAATTACTTGGTCTCTAACAAAAGATGAGCAGAAGCTCCAAGAGATACTCGCTCAAGTGGCGGAACTTGCTAACCCATTGCCTGATGCGCACTCAGGAACCCGAAGAAAGAACAGGGCAGGAGTCTGATGTTGACTACCTGAAACGCATCCTTGAGAAGGAATATGAAAGAGCGGCGGAGATGACTGCCAGGATGGACAAGATGGCCTTCCTATTTCAAAGCATGGTTGGGATGTAATTCAACTGGAAGCAACGACAGATGAACCACCGGTAGTCATTATTAACGATAAAGGAGATACTTCAAATTCTCTATAAGTCCCATCAGCGGCTAAAGAGGAAATGATCTTTAAAACAAACCTGGGTGGATATATCGCTCAGCAATTTAAAGCTCATCAAGCCAATGAAGCAGCAAGTCGGCTGGGCAAGACTGGTCGACTATATCCAGCATGGTATGACCAGATGCTATACCCACCATGATACACGATCCCAACGTTCACTATATACAAAGGGACCGGCAATCCTAAACAGCATACTGCGCAGTTTAAGTCAAAATGCGGTAACACATGAGGCAATGATATGCTGCTTCTCCATCAATTCGTCAGCAGTCTGTCGAACAGTGCTTTCGAGTAGTACGCGGAGCTTCCAAACGACCCCGTCAAGACTTTTACTGAGATGGAAGTATTTTTTCATTCAGAGGTTCGCTGGTGCATGCGAACGCACAGTGTAGTGGATCATCCACTAAAAGTTAATTATAATCCTTTGTCATGTATGAATAATTAATTATAAGAGATTCATGTGAGTCAAAAATAGAGACAAGTGATTTAATGGTTCTTCGGCAAAAAAGATGTAATGGTTGTATTATCAATGAGCAAAAAATCGGTTGGTCAGGGCATTTTTCCTTTTGGGAAGAATGCGGAGTTCGAATCTCAGGAAGAGAAGTGTCCATACATTAATGCTTTCGGGATAAATTTATGGATTTCTTATGCACACAAATGCTTGAGTTAGGTTAGGGGTTACATACAGTGCCAAAAACAAAGATACAATGGTTCTATGGTTAGTTTGCTTGGAACATTCAGGGTAAATCTATCAAAATAGAGATAAGGACAATACGCACACAATCGCTGTGTGATGATGCTCGATATCCTCATTTCCTGAATCATGACACGTGGCAGATGACGTGTCCCGAAGCTAGCAAGAAAGGACCAGGAACGGTACGTCGGTAAAATACCCCGGGTCTGCGGCCCGTGGACATGGCCGACCTTCTGCTACCGACCACACCACACCTGTGCCCGCCTTACAAACAACCGCTGGCTCCCCTCCGAGCCCCCTGCACAATTGGCCTCCTCGGCCCTCTCAGCTCGTCTCCGGGCTTTAGCAGAACCAAGATACCTCGGCCTCCCGCTCGTCCCTGAGCTTCCCGCCGAGCTCATCCTCCTCGGTCTCATCCTAATCGACCCGCGACATTGATCACAGGCTCCCTTGCCAGAGCTCCTCGAATCTCGCCATACGTGAGATATCCACCGCCCACAATCCCACGTTCCACGCCATCACAATCTCCCATTAATGAGCATGTCTCGCTATTAATGCGGGATCCCGCTTATCACGCGAGCGTGACGTCAGGAGCGTAATGGCCGGCGTGATTCTCGCGCTCGCCAACCGTCGCTGCTGCTATATAAACCCCTCTCTCAGACGATCAAGGTAAGTCATTTTCTCCTCATTAGGCCGTTACTCTGCTAAAATATCCGGTCTAACTTGATCGTCGGAGGGTCATCAGTGGCACAACCACCCCGAGAATTTCTTGCAGGTAGCTCGGCCACAACAACCTCAAACCCATTGAGATCCACACGCTTCAGGAGGCAACCTCCAACTCAATCCCAGCCGTCCATCGTCGCTCGCAGCAGATCTATGGAAGGTAACATCTGAAGGAGATCCAGACCTCCATCAGTTGGCGCCGTCTGTAGGAAACGCTTGATTCCACTGAACAAAGTTCGTCTTCCGATCTTAACTCAATGGCGAGCGATCACCGCGATGATCCAAGCACTAGCCGCCGCCTCCCTCACAACGGAGGCGCGGACGAATCTCCTCCCCCGAACGCCATCAACGCCCTAGCCGCCCAGATAGATCGACTCGCGTCCGTCGTGGATGCGCTGGTCCGTGTCCAAACGGCAGGGCAGGCTCCCCAGGTCGCCGCTCCCCCACCTCAGGACCGGGATCCATACAGGGGGAGAGAAGACTCTGCTCGTGTCGTCATGACCGACCACCACCTCCCACGGCCACAGATCTCCCGGGCCAACATATTCTATGATCTGCTGGACGCCCCACAGCTCCACACTGAGGTCCATCGCCAGAGCGCCTCGCCCCGAGCCCCTTCGCGCTCTCATCCCTCCCGAGGAGGTGTCGGTCAGCTCGCCTACACATGGGCATGACCGACACCCCCTCCGTCGACGGGGTCACGCAGACGGGACTCGTCACGGCAGCTCGAAGACTACCTCGCCAGGGGACCTAAGGAACCTCATCGAGAGGAACCGGGGCCGCGGCCAGACACAGGTCTCCAACAGCAGAGGCCAAAGATCATAATGTGCAGAACCGTCGGGATACCATGGTCGAATCGACACCCTCGAGAAGAAGGTCGACGATATACGCCGAGAGGGTCATCATGCGAGTGACGGGGCTAAGTACGCCGCCGACTCGCTCATAAAAACCCTTCACTAAGGAGCTGCTCGCCATCCATGTCTCCTCCCGGAACAAGCCCCCAAAAGTCTCTCTCTTCGACGGTAAGTCTGACCCGAAGGACCATTTGGACGCATTTACCATAGGAATGAGCTTCCAAGACAACTCTGACGCCGCCCAATGCCGAGCTATTCCGGCCAATCTCATCCGCTCCGGGCGAGACTGGTTCCGAGGACTCGTGCCACACTCGATCTTAACCTTCGACGAGCTGGCCACCCAATTCCTCGGCCACTTTATCGGGAACAGACGGCAGAAATGGACCGTCGACCATCTCTTTACAATCAAGAGCGGGGACAAAGAAACGTTCAAGGGGTACGTCACCCGCTTCTACAATGCCCTTCTCGAGGTCCGAGAACATCGGGACGAGACGGTCATTACAGCACTTAGGTCTGGTCTTAGGCACAAGGAGTGGTTACGCTCTTTTGCATTAGCGCAACCTAAGACCATGGCCGAGGTAAAAGCTTGGACTGAACGTGAGATCCAGCTCGAGTCCGAGGTGAACGCAAATCTTCCCGGGGTAAAGCAACTGACCAAAAGAAAAGGGCGAAGGAAGAGAGAAAGAGACTTGAGCGGCCAAAGCCCTACTCCCCGAAGTTTCAGGAGTACACCCCGCTCAACGTCTCCCAGACGATACTGCTTGAGGAAGCTAAGGGCGAGGGGTTCTTCAAGCTCCCTCCGATCTCGCGTATGGCGGCAAAGCACACCCGGAGCCCCTACTGCGGTTTCCACAGGTCGTAAGGCCACTCCACAGAAATCTATAAGCAGCTCCGAGACTATATCGAGGAACTCATCCATTCGAGACACCTGGCAGCATACTTAAGGGACAAGCGGCAAGCCGACCGCGAGCAGGAGCAGCGTCCCCCTCCCGGCGAGTTGACAATCGACTAAATTATGGTTATGTCGGCGCGGGGTACGTCGAGTACCCATGAGGCTCAGCACCCCACACCGGACGAGGAGGCCAGGGAGACCGAGCCGATCGTTTTTGACGGCCTTACACCGCCAAGAAGCTCAAACCGTACCAATAAAAAGAACATCTACTAGCGTATACTTCTTTTACTAAGGCAATGTAAACTTTTCTCAAGATCTTTCTGTTTATATAATAAGAAGGGATCAGTAAAACATTGCAAAAGGAAGAGTTTTGTTTATTCAAAGGGTACTATAGGCTCCTCAGCCGTACATTGAAAAAGAAATAATTACAATAGTGGGGGAAGGGGGTGCAGAAAACAATGCTCGTGGTACTCCGAGCATATTTCAGCCAGCCGAGCCCTCGTCGCTTCAGCCCTTTGCCTCTGATGCCGCCCACGAATATCGGCGCGGTGCCTCGATTGGTAGCACTCAAGGATGAATGCCACCGAGCGATCGTGCTGACCCGCCGAAATCAGACCGAGGCGGCACAGGGACCTCAGCTTACCGACGGCCTCGTCCTTCAGCTGCTCGGACAGAGGGTTATACAGCCCCGGCGATGCCCTCCAGATGGCGTACATCAACAGCTGGGGCAGGGGCGAGCGCCGGGGGAGAAGCCGGCCGAAGTGGTCCTCGATGCAGCCTATAACCAACTGCATCGTATCCTCGGTACAATGCTGGTCATACAGGTAAACATCTTCAAAGTTTATGATCTCCTGGATGGTAAAAGGGAAGTCCTCCATCCTTACGCCTTGGGGGTGGGGAAAGGAGTGCTCAACGCTCCCTCCACTTTATAGCCCCGTTGCGCCCTCAGGAATCCAACAGTCGCTCGTGCCTTCTACAACTGTACCGCCGCGTGGCGGGTGACCCGCCTTTCTCGGCTAAATCGAAACGACGGTCACTCTTCCCAATGCGCGACGGTACCTATTCCCAATTATCAAACGCTTTAGAAGATCGGACAGATCCTCACGACTCGACAGAGCAGCAACCCTGCTCGGCCCGTCCTTAGCGGGCCCCTCATGGCCCCTCCCGCGCTAAGGATCAAAGCCCTCATTAAGAGGCAATCGGGCAGCAACCCTACTCGGTTATCTCTGGATGGTAGCTCCCTACCCACAATGCCAGAGATCAAAGCCCTCGCCAAGAGGCACCGAGCAGCAACCCTGCTCGGCCCGTCCTTAGCAGGCCCCTTATGGCCCCTCCTGCATTAAGGATCAAAGCCCTCATCAAGAGGCAACCGGGCTCGCCCTTGCTCGGTTATCCCTGGCTGGTAGTTCTCTACCTCACGACGCCAGGGATCAAAGCCCTCACCAAGAGGCACCGGGCAGTAACCCTACTCGGCCCATCCTTAAGGATCAAAGCCCTCGCCAAGAGGCACCGAGCAGCAACCCTGCTCGGCCCGTCCTTAGCAGGCCCCTCACGGCCCCTCCCGCGCTAAGGATCAAAGCCCTCATCAAGAGGCAATCAGGCAGCAACCCTGCCCGGTTATCCCTGGATGGTAGCTCCCTACCCACAACACCAGAGATCAAAGCCCTCGCCAAGAGGCACCAGGCAGTAACCCTGCTCGGCCTATCCTTAAGGATCAAAACCCTCGCCAAGAGGCACCGAGCAGCAACCCTGCTCGGCCCGTCCTTAGCAGGACCCTTTACGGCCCCTCCCGTGCTAAGGATCAAAGCCCTCATCAAGAGGCAACCGGGCTCGCCCTTGCTCGGTTATCCCTGGCTGGTAGTTCCCTACCCCACGACGCCAGGGATCAAAGCCTTCGCCAAGAGGCACCAGGCAGTAACCCTGCTCGGCCTATCCTTAAGGATCAAAGCTCTCGCCAAGAGGCACCGAGCAGCAACCCTGCTTGGCCCGTCCTTAGCGGTCCCCTCACGGCCCCTCCCGCGCTAAGGATCAAAGCCTTCATTAAGAGGCAATCGGGCAGCAACCCTGCTCGGTTATCCTTGGCTGGTAGTTCCCTACCCCACGACGCCAGGGATCAAAGCTCTCGCCAAGAGGCACCAGGAAGTAACCCTGCTCGGCCTATCCTTAAGGATCAAAGCTTTCGCCAAGAGGCATCGAGCAGCAACCCTGCTCGTCCCGTCCTTAAGGATCAAAACCCTCGCCAATAGGCACCGAGCAGCAACCCTACTCGGCCTGTCCTTAGCAGGCCCCTCACGGCCCCTCTTGTGCTAAGGATCAAAGCCTTCATCAAGAGGCAATCGAGTAGCAACACTGCTTGGTTATCCCTGGCTGGTAGCTCCCTACCCACAATGCCAGAGATCAAAGCCCTCGCCAAGAGGCACCGGGCAGTAACCCTGCTCGTCCCGTCCTTAAGGATCAAAGCCCTCGCCAAGAGGCAACCGAGCAGCATCTCTGCTCGGTCCATCCTTAGCATGCTGGTGTTGCTACCTACCGACGCCAAGGATCCAAGCCCTCGCCAAGAGGCCACCCGTGTCTAAGCGATCCCCACCTCGACTTCTGGGCCATGGAGATACCGACCCTTCACCGGTCTTCACACACTTGGCAAATGATCGAATTCAACTCGACATGCGATCGCCAGACAAAGAACCGACCTGATATGAAAGCTGGATCGTGCAAATACAAATGTTTTCCACAGACAAAAGGAAAATATGCATAAAGAAGCAGCAAAAAGATTTCTTATTCACAAAAATCAAAGGTCTCTACGAAGGTATTATGGGCTCCCCAGCTTAATAAAAGCGCCCGTAGGTTTACAAAATTTCAGAGCAAAGAAAAAATATAAGAAGACGAGGGGTTTCAGGCCTCAGGGCCGGGGGCAACCTCAAGGAGCACAGCGTCCACCACGACCGGGGCTGCGTCTGGGGGATCGGCGCCCATCATAGGAGCCTCGGTTCCCATCACAGGAGCCTCGGCGTCGCCCTTACCGATGGCCTCCTCCCCGGCAGCGCTTCCAGGGGCATTCCCCTGCGCGTCGCCCCCGCGAGGATACTCGTCCCGGAGCTCTTCATCAGGGAACTCCGGCATCCGAGCCTTGACAGCGTCGAGGGCATCGTGCTAGATGAGGGTAGAGGCTGCGGCTAGGTCGGTGTAAAAACGGTCCGACTTCTTATAGTTCTCCACCGCTTTCGACGCTCTGAGCTTAGCTCGCTTCATCCCCTCCATCGTCGCCTCCAACTCCTTCCGGAGGGAGCTCGCCGACTTCTTCAGAGTGTCAACGAGCACCTTGGAGTCCTGAAGCTTGGCCTCGACGGCCCGGGCGGTCTCACGGTGCCTAGCGACCTCCTGCCTCCCGGCCGCCACCTCCTACTTCCCGGCCGCCACCTCGTCCTCGAGTACGGCGACCCTCGCCATCGCCGCCTCTAGCTCCAACTTTGAGCTCTCCTCCAGCGAGGAGAACTCCCCGCGGCTCACATCGCCGAGGCAATTTCCTCGTCCTCCATTTGGACGACGAAGGCGACGTGCTGGAGGACCTGAAGGAATCAGAGGGTCAGAAAGAAAAGGGAGGCACCAAATCTCACGAGTAGTATGACACTAAATAAAAAACCAAGTAAAGTGCGAGCACCAACCTGCACGGCCTCCTGGGCGATGGCCGCCATTTGCGCCCTGAAAGTCCCCTGAGGGACTTTGCCCCCGGCCGACCTCTCCATCTCTGTCAGCAAGCTGCCAGCGACGGAGAGCTCCGAGGTCACCTCAAAGCGGAGGTCCCCCTCGTCTACCAAGATCGGGGAGGCCGGGGTGTGCAAAACCGTCCGGTGGAACCTCTTGAGGGACGGCGCCGGGGAGTCAGTCTCTACCTCCGAAGCCCGGGCCTCTTGTTCCCGAACCCGCTTTCGGCTCGGCGCCTGGCTGGACTCCGGGACACGGGCCGAACCCGAACGCCTAGGTGGAGCGGCTGCCGGGGGAATCGAGGCCGACGTCGGACGGGAGGAGCTGGCACCTCCAGCCCTCGATCCCTTCTTCTGCTCTTGCATAGCCGCGAATTTGCTCACGTCCATGGGTTCTGCACAAGACAGGGCACAATGGAGTCAGCAACGCAAGCAAAAATGAAAATAAACACAAGTCTAAACAGATCGCCTGTAAACTCCCAACTTACCCACGAACTGGACGGGGCTGAGCCCAGCCCAACTAAGGGCCTGCTCGGAAAGCAGCACGTCGGCTCGGGGAATAGGCTCCCACTCTGCCACTCTCGCCGCGTCGGGATCGTTCGACTGACTCTCCCGTCGGCAACTATCCTTAGACCACCGGATGGGCACGGGCCACTTCTCGCCCTCGGGCGGCCCAACAAAGAAAAACTTTTTCTTCCAATCATTGATGGAAGAAGGTTGCGCGACGACCCCCGACCCGGCAGCACTTCCCCGTTGTTTCCTAAAGGAGATGTATACCCACCTCGGCTCGCCCGCGCGAGTGCCGGGGTGACTCTTGTAACAAAGAGAAAAGGCAAGGGTGCTTAGCCTGAAAGGGATCATGTGCAACTTCAAACGGACCAGGAACCCAAGGAGAATCCTCCAGGAGTTCGGCTCTAGCTGAACCGGGGCTAACCCAAAATGATTCAGCGCTTTAACAACCTCGGGAGAGAAGGGCAGGCGCATTCCGGCCCAAAAGGCTTCGAGGTACAGATCAATCTCTTTAACCCGTACCTGATATGCCTTCTCCCCTTCCTCAGCCAAACGTAGCGTATAGCCGGGAGGAATGTGGAAACGTGCCCGAGCGGTGGCAAGCTCATCCTCATACCTCACGGTGGATGACACGCCAGGGGCACCCGCGACCTCCGCTCGGGGAACCGCTCCTGCCGCGCGACCCCGGGAAAAGGATCTGAGCTCAACTTCCCGGGAGGACTCCGACTTAGTGGAAGAAGAAGCAGAAGAAGAGGAAGCAAAAGAAGAAGAAGAAGAAGAACCTATGGGGGCTCCCTATACTCTACCCGATCTATTTCTACAGATTCTTCACAATAAGACATCTAACCTGATGAAGAAAGGTGTCCTCGGGAGATCAAAAGCGCAGAGATCCGACCTAAAAAGAGAGCACCGAGATAATGAGACCCAAGACGAGGAAATTATGAAGAGGTATGGGCCCTGATAAGGACCCCACCCCTATTTATAGCATCCAGCGTACACATCCAACGGTGACAGTCATCTCCTGCCAAAGCGACTCATTGCATTAGACGGCCACCATCGCTCCACTTGTCGCGCGCGCATGAATCGCATCCCATTGGACGCCGGAAATCTGTGGTCCGTCGCCTCAGCCAACCAGTGCGTGGGCTGTCGCTTTGGTGAGCGTACGCACGATCCGGTGCATCCTCTTTAATGAAAGATCTGGCCCCTGATCCGCTGAGGTCATCAAGAAAATACTGCTACCCGGGAATGCACGCTTACGATATCTACGAAAAGGAGCTCACCTCAGGTGACCCGGTAGACCACTCTCGACCCGACCCGTGAACGGGTCGGGACGAGAGTGGGGGGATAATGATGATGCTCCATATCGTCATTTCCCGGATCGTGACACGTGGCAGATGACATGTCCCGAAGCCAGTAAGAAAGGACCAAGAACGATACGTCGGTAGAATACCCCGAGTCTACGACCCGTGGACATGGCCGACCTTCTGCTACCGACCACACCGCACCTGTGCCCGCCGTACAAACAACCGCTGGCTCCCCTCCGAGCCCCATGCACAACTGGCCTCCTCGGCCCTCTCAGCTCGTCTCCGGGCTTTAGCAGAACCAGGATACCTCGGCCTCCCGCTCGTCCCCGAGCTTCTCGCCGAGCTCATCCTCTTCGGTCTCATCCTGACCGACCCGCGACATTGATCACAGGCTCCCACGCTACGGCTCCGCGAATCTCGCCATACGCAAGATATCCGCCGCCCATGATCCCACGTTCCACGCCATCACGATCCCCCATTAACGAGCCTGTCTCGCCATTAATGCGGGATCCCGCTTATCACGCGGGCGTGACGTCGGGAGCGTAACGGCCACCGTGATTCTCGCGCCTGCCCGCCCGTCGCTGCTGCTCTATAAACCGCTCTCTTAGACGATCAAGGTAAGTCATTTTCTCCTCACTAGGCCATTACTTTGCTAAAATATCCGGTCTAACTTGATCGTCGGAGGGTCCTCGGTGGCACAACCACTCCGGGACTTTCTTGCAGGTAGCTCGGTGTTCATACCATAATTTTGCATTCTTTTAGACCCCATTCTTATTCATTTTACAAATAAACAGGTGCTTTTGATCCATGTCTGCTACATAGTTGCAGGTTACAGGTTCTCGGAACAAAAACAGTGAAATTGACGAAAAGATGATACAAAGTGAGACTACGACCGATAAATGGTGGAATTTTGATCATGCCACATTTTGAGGGACAATGAAAATCAATGAACAAGTTCACAAAGCACAAAGACAGTGCAAGGTTCAAGACTTCGACACGAAGCAACGGTAAAAGTCCACTAAAATTATTCACCGTGGAGATCTGGAAGAGAACTAGAAGACATTCTGAAGAACCAACTAAAGAAACAGGAAGACAAACACAACCAGAAGCAGCATACAAAAAACCAGCCAGCAATTCTCCTACTTGGCCGCGGAACCGCGGCCAAACCTGGCCTATGGCCGTGGATCCGCGGCCATGGTGTGCCCGTATCGATGCAGAAAAATTTTGGAAATTGGCGGCGCATTGACTAGTCTTCCTAGGGGTATTTTTGTAATAGCAGATGTGCGTCGATTGTAACCCTAGGGTTTTCTATGCTCTATAAATAGAAGCCCTAAAACTTGTTTTAGTTCATACCTCTTTTCATTGAATAAAATTCAGATTTCTATCAAGTTTTGAGAGCATCAATTTTGTAAGTAGTTTTTTAATTTTCCCTAGTTCTTAATTCTTCTTTCTGCCCTAGTTTAATTTACTTTCTGCCCTAGTTTAATTTATTCTCTGCCCTAGTCTAATTTAGATTAGAGCTTTTTATTAATCTGCAGTAGTTAGATGATTAATCTCTTAAATCAAAAACTCATAAAAATCATGTTTTTCATAGATCCCCTAATGAGCGAGTAGTTCCTCGCTTGTTAGGGTTAGGAATAGGGAAGGTTTGAGAGATGCAAATCTCTCATCCTTTTCTTGCCCATCACATATTAATAATTAGGACTCCATGCATACATACACATATTGCTCCCTACGGCACCCTACCCTCGAAGTAACGGTGATACCGTAGTATAAAAGACCGGATGTGCATGTTTTCCATGGAGGTTGGGGTAAGGATTAAGAAAGGACGGACAAGGACCTTGAGGAAGAAACATCGTTTCTTCCCGATCGTCCTAATTCCCTTTATTAATAATTACCATAACACCTAAAGAAGATCTAATTTAGGGCATTGAAAGTGGTGGAAAATCTTTACTTTCCAAACTTAACCTAAACCTAACCCTAGCAAGATTTCTAATCCTAGTCTAAGTCAATTTAGTTTTTAGTGATAAAGATCCAAATACCATTTGGAATTAACTCGTTAGAACAATTAAGAAATACACAACATCCCTGTAGACCGACCCGTATTCACCGGCTAGCTACCAAGCGACGCCGTTCTTGATTGCGGTAAAATATTTTTGATCGTAAAATTTCTCGAAATCAAATGGCGCCGTTGCCGGGGATGGCGTGTTATTCTCTTTTTGTAATTTCGGGTTAATATAAAATTGAAAAATCATAAAAACTGAAAAATAGAAAATATAAAAATTTATCATCTTGTTATTTTGTGAAGGGTATTTTTGTGTGAATTTTGCAGGATCGACTAACAAGTTCAGATCTGGAAAAATCCAGAGATCAAAACAGAAAACCCTAGATCTGAACAACAGAAAAAAATCAAACCAGAGGAGCAGAAAATTTTTCGGGAACTGAACAGCCAGGAAGACCGCGGAACCGTCGCGCCAACTCATCTTCTGCCGCGGATCCGCCGCTTGGTGCTGACGTCAGCAGGAGGAAAAATCTCTATAAGTCTCCTCTGTTCTTTCTCTGCAACCCCAATATCTCCTCTGTAAAAATTTCCTGCAGGATTCTTTGTGCTAAAAAATCTCTCCCCCTTCTAATAATCGATCTTGTGCAGGATTCTTTGCGCCGCGCTGAAAAATTGTTTGCAAGTGATTGTGTTACTGCTTTGCATAATTTAATTTGACTTTAAGGGGCTTGAACACCAATTAGATTGGGTGGGGATTTCATTACCCTTCCCAGGACCCCAGAAATCACATAAGGCATATTGCATTGACCATCAATTAATTAAAAAAGATTAGACTCAGCCCTAAGGACTTCGCGCTCAATAGGACAAAGGACTAGTTGTAGGCATCGACAGTTTATCCTAACCTGACTTTATGGTGCCTAGGCTAGACAGGTAGGGAAAGGTAACTTTAAAAAGTCCATCTCACGGTGATTCGTGAGTGGATCCCTCCTTTCTCTACTTGTGCTTACCTGGCCACAATTGGCGGTGAAGATGCGGTTTGAGGTCCTCACAATTTCCCCTTTGGAACAGTTAGGAGCAGTCTAGTTGACCTAGGTGACCCTAGATCTAGGCTTGATTGTGCATTTTGTGATTGATTGAACGCGTGTCTAAGCCTTTTATAAAAAATCTTTTTGCAAAAAGCTCCTTATAAAAAAAACACAAAACGGTAATTTTTTTTTACAAAAACTTGCCACTTGTCGCTAAGAAATCCATTGCACCCCACTTGCACCCACATTCTTTTTCTTCTCCTTCTTACATCATGGGTACCCCACCTCCCAAAACTCTTGCCGAACTTAGGTACCCTCATCCAAACATTGCTTCTTACGCGAATTGTTTTGGTCGAATTACGGACGACCCCTCCATACCCAAAATATCTTTGAAAGATCGAATAGAAGCGTCTAGGAGAAACAGTTCGACTCTGCAATCCACTTTGTATCAACCATTTCAACCTTCACCACCTTCTTACGTTGATACCCCTTTTTCGAGTCCTGTTGTAACTCCTAAACCCATGTCTATCGCTGAATATATTGAACAATCTCGTAACCGATATTTCACTCCTTTCAACACTTCCAGTTCTCGGGATCAACAAGTCCATTCAACTTTTTATCCAAACGTTGATTCTACTCCTGTCCAACCATTCAATTCCTACCAGTCCTACCTGACTTTTGCACCTTTCCTAGATATTGCTTCTACACAACCACTTGGGAGTTTCACGTATCCAAACAACTTTGAATCTTTTACTGAAGCCCCTTCACAACCCATGTCTAGTCTGGAACAGTCGTTGGAAAATTTGTTAGTGTATATGCCCTAGGGGCCATTATTGTATCATACTAGCTTGTATATTACTTAATGGAAGCTTGGGATATTCACAGTTATATAACAGTCTTGCTAAACATGGTAGTATGCTACTTGGTTTTATCTATCTTAATATGTGAGTATACGTATTGATAGAGCCCTTAGGATCTTGCTTGACTACCAGCGTTGTGATGGCAGTCACACTAGTGGGGGCTGGGTAGTCTACAAGCACATCCATTTCCCATGTCCCTAGTCGTAGGATTATCGAGACAGGGCATCGATACTCCGGAGTAGACTAGTGTGTACGCTTCTCATCCCAGTTGGGGAGATGGTCTGTCCCACAGCCGTCAGTACGTCGTACTGGAGATAGTATACAGGTGCTCGTTGGGTTACGGGTACACCGGACAGGACTCACGAGGAACTGTTGGTTGGTATTATACCCATCGTCAGTTAACAGTTCCCATGTGACATGAGTACAGCATAGTCCGCAGACTTGACACTGCTACTTCGCCTCGAGTGTGTCCCACTGTTCTTAGATTTCTACCCTACCACGGCTCAAAGGAGTCGTGCAAACAGGTAGCAGTTGGGTGCAGTCCCGAGCACTTGGAGGCAGTGGCGGTTAGACAGGATTCGTCTCTCCCGGTATTGGGAGTTGATATCGCGCTGTGTCAGAGAGCCATTACGCAAAGTCCTTGGCCAGGGCAAGCGAGATTTACTGGTAGGTTCCAGTAGTTTCTCAAGGTGTAATGGGCTACGCTCCGACACGACTTATACCGCTATTAGGGGACTGACGCTTGCCGCCCCCTTAGGTCCGATATGCGATAGTCTTAGACGAACAGACCGGACTGTACGGAGATTGTCACATCAGGCTCAGTAGGAGTTCGGATGGGTTTCCTCATCGGCCTTCTTATCGACATCTACCTGGGGACCGTTACGTACAGCTAGTGCCGCTTGCGGTCTGTGGTTAAACCCACTGCCAGCGTAGTAGTCGAGTCTTTAGAGTCCCACACAGAGAGTTTCCCTGCTCTAGGCGAAACGATATAGAGGTCGTATGGTTTTACGACAAGGGTTCGGACGCATACGTGTTTAAACGCATGTACGACGTTCGGACAGTTTTTACTAGCCGGCTTTGGTTTAAGCCAGATTCTAGTATCGGATTATTGGATTTATACAGTCTAAAGTTTTTCCATGTTTTCACGGATAGGAGGGGCGTTCTCGTAATTTGGCGGGAAGCTTCTAGAAGGATGATGACTTGGGGGTTTAGGTGGCATAAGTATTAAATGATTTAGTGACTCATTTGTGTGATTCATCCATGTCATTAATGCATCATTAAATGGTTAATGACTCATATAGATGAATCACTCATATGAATAAATGAAGCATGATGATTAATCATTTTATTTATTTATTTTGATAAATCATTATGCTTCATATATTCAAGAGAGATCATTATCTCATTCTCATTCTCTTGCTCACCTTCTCTCTCTCCTCAAGCTCTCTCTCTCTTCAAACCCTAATCCTCCCCTCTCATGTGTTGAGATCAAGAATTAGATAGACTAATTAATCCATAACCTCACTCTATATCACCTAGATGCCTTTGATTAGCAACTAAAGAAACCTAGTTACCTCAAGATTAGAGGTGAAGCTTGGAATAGAAGCTCTCGGGTGGATCGTCTATTACGTAGAGGAGGCCGAGGAGGAAGTGGATAACGAAAAGACGAAGGACTAGATTCACTAGGTATAATCACTTCTCATAGTAGTTAACAACTCCTATGTATATGTTAGTTATAGTTTTGCAAAGATTCTTCGGTTAGTCGATGTTAACTCAAAGAACAAGATTGTTTTTCATTATTCCGCCTCCCCGCAACTCGTGGGGTGTTGTACATCGACTTACAAGCTTATATTGTAGCGACCAACCAACAGATGAGGAATTTGGATGCGTCCATTGCCGCCCTTATGCAACCTAGTGAATCGGTAGCTAGTTTCCAACTAGCTCCAAAAATTCCAATGTATGATGAGGCGGTTGGACAGATCAAGAATTTGAGTGGAGAGAGTGAGCTATATACCCGTACAAATCAAACCTACCCATCACCAATTGAATCCCACAACTCCGGTTTTGAATATCTATCAAGTGTCTCAAATGAATCACTAGTTAAAGATAAAACGTGTATGAGTTGTGCGACTTTGTAGTGCTTGATTTGCCAGATTGTGAAGGGTATCTTTCGAGTGAACCCAAACCTAATTCTTTCGAACTTTACACCTCCAATCTAGAACCTGAATTGATAAATATCCATGCTTTTGATGAGGTGTCTGTCACGCCCCGCTTCCCAGTGCACGGCGAAGGGGACGCGACGAGGTCCGCTACGTATATACTCAGAAGTACATACGCTAAGCGTATCTAAGCAATATAAAATAAATACACAAGCGACAAGAAATAAAAAGAACAACAACTTTTATTTGTCAACATTCTTTGTGCAATACATGAAAGGAAATACAACTAAATTAAAAAGATGCCTAAACAGTGGCATAACAGGAAATGAAAACTACAGAAAGGAAAAGTGTATAATGAAACTACAGTGCAGGGTCTTCAGTAAACTGCTCCAAGTTTTCTTGCGATGGCTCAACCTCTGCCGGGTCCAAATCACCTGACGACATTCAAAGAAGGGAGAAACAGAATGTCGTCAGCGAACAGGTCGCTCGGTAAGTCCCAAAGGTAAGAGGGAAGTAGAAAAAGACAGAATAAGAAGATACATTTTAAAGTGTATACTATTGTTGTAATGTTATGTCAACGCTGTTGTTTGTAGCTTGGTACAGAAGGATGCCAGTGTATACGAGAGGAGTCTCTATATGCCAGAGACTAGGGGAACGTATAGTACAAGGAACCGTTTATGCCACGGTACAACAGCAACTGGATTCATGTTAGGTGTATTAAATCTGACCACCTCGTGCCACCTTTAACACCTTCCGTACCAATCTACCCCTTAAACCCCGCGATGTCTTGTTTGTATTGTTATCTTGTAAATTGTATTGAATTGTAAGATTGAATGACTGACTGGTCGAAACCATGATATCAGGAAACGGTTGTAACCGTAGAGTCATGTAAATGGAATACTGAGAATCATGTAAAAGGAATATATATCCATGGTTCGGTTCAGTCAAGTTGTATAAATTGATAATTGTATTCATGGATTCATGTGTTCATATTGAATTGGAATATTGTAGATTATAGATTGACTTGAATCATATTCAAGTTAGATTAATCAGACTCAAACCCGAGTCAGACAATCAGAAATGTGAATCGAAGTCTTATAATTGCTAGGGTCCTTAGGGTAATTTATAAAACTTGAGGGGGTTTTATGTAAAAATACTTTTATATTCTTTTCAAAATACACCTCAAGTATTTATTGTTCGTTTTTAGAGTTGTAATGAGGGTGGATTTTATGTTGTGATATTTCTAGTGAAAATATCCTAGTTTTATAAATAAGGGTATTTATCTGTAATATTGATTTATTTGAAGTTCATGGTACTTTAGTGTAAAATTCATTATTGTGATTTTTAGAAAAAGGTGGAAAATTTATATTATAATAAAATAGATATTTAAATGATAAATATACATATGTTTATACAAAAATAATTTTTAATAAATATTTTATATTCCAAAAAATCTTATTTTCTTAAGATGTCGTATTTTAAATCTTTCGAGACCGAATGCTCCTTGTGGAGGTCTGAATCTCGCACTACTAGCCCGAGGGTGCGCGATAAACCGCACGATCCCGAACGGGTTCCCCAAAGATGGGTTGTAGCGGCGCTTTGCAAAGATTGTAAAATACTAATCTTTTAGAAAACGGTTTTATAAAGTAAAAGGTATTTATTTGCAAAGTGTAATTTTCCGTATTTTAGGTTCTAGGGTTTCCTAAGCCAACTAGCCTATTTCTAAATGGTCTAAACGACAAGTCGTTAGAAGCCTCAAATCGCCTCTTCACCGCCAATTGTGGCCAGGTAAGTACAAGTGAGGAAGGAAGGATCCGCTCACGAATCGTGAGGCGGGCCTTTTAAAGTTACCTAAGCTCACTTGCCTAGCCTAGACACCACAAAGTCAGGTTTAGATAAACGATCGATGTCCACAACTTATCGTGTTTTCCTAATAAGAGATATTTATTTAAAAGTGTATCAAAGCTAAAACTTTTAGAAATAATTTTATTAAGAATATGGTATTTAAATGAAAGTATTGTTTTATTGTATTCTAAGTTTTAGATAATATCGTTTTAGGTTGTATATGCGTGTGTGTGGAGGTAGGTCATTACCTCGTGCTCTAATTTAAATATATAGCAAGGTTAAGGGGGTTAAATGTGAAATCGAAACATGGTGGTATTTAAGTGAAGAAAATACGATAAATTGAAAAGGCTATCATTTCATGTGATGAAACTTGTTCAAATTGATTTTTACAAGTTTAATAGTCAAGATAAAGATGTTTAAGTATGATTGAATTGTTTAGAAGTGAAATTTTATAGAAAACCGAATCGAAAATCAGATTTATTCCGATTCCGTCGGGTTTCGTAATTTCGTATTTCTGAGAATTAGAAAGGGAGATAGAATGGGAGTTACGGGTTTCGATCTATACTAAAGAGTATAGGGGAACTAGATGAGTTGCCGAGGCGTTCCTTCGTCGCCGGTTGTTTCAAAAAACGTTGCCGGAATTCCGTCAGAGCTTCGCCGTGAACTTGATTTCAAAGTACACCCTTCTTGTAAAAATTTTGAGAGAGTAAATCTAGAGTTTTAGAATGAGAGGGTAGAGAGTAGGGAGGTGTATTTATAGGGTAGGCTAGGGTATGGTAGGAGAAAGGTTTTTGTTTTAAAAAAAATTGTAAAAATAATAAAAAATCATTAAAATTTGTAGTAAATAGGGTGTAATAAACTCTCGGGAACCGATCCATTAATTTGGAGTATACAGGGGAGTTGAGAAGATAAAAAGCCATAAATTTCGTTTTGACGACTCGGCCGTCCGGCCGAGTCCGGCCGACTCGGCCGAGTCGGGGTGCCGATGGGTGGGGGTCTCCTGACGTAGGCTCTGGTATTTTTAGATTTTAGGGTTCAGTTCAACTTTTGGGAGTTATGGCCTGTGGACTGTTGGGCTTTCAAACAATTTAAAACAAAAATAATATAAAAATAATGTGGGGCAGGGGATTTGAACTCTGGTGGCTTGGTTCAGCAGTGCAAGGTATTACCAATGAGCTACAAGCTCCTTCTTATAATTATTGTGGGAAAATAAATACTTAAAGTGGTAACAGCAACATTAAATACTCCAAATATACTTCAAATTTAAATCAAATTTATGTATACAAAAATTGGAGTTGTTACAGTGTCTAAAAAATTGATTTTCACTTGATTGAGGATATTGACGCCGGGAATATTTTGGATGATGAACCCGTAGATTTGACTGAAATTTTATCACCAATTCATCATCCCGAGTTATTAAATGTTTCTCCCGAACCTCATATGCGTCTTGATTTTGATAATAATTGCATGGATAGGATAACTTTTGAGGAGAATTATGAGGATAGTATTGAGAAGAGTATTGAGGATAGTATTGAGAATGAACCATTTTTGTTTGACGAGTTGGATTTTCCAGTTCATCCTCCTGAACCTTTAACTGTTATACTTCCTAAATCACCCCCCTCCTTTCCATCGTTCCGACCACACAAAAGATCACGCAGGAGGACTGTGAGCTTGAAAAGATTTCTCTTCGATCACAGCAGTTTGGACGCCACTAGTGCGTACCTCTTTGAATCTGACACAGTTCTCACAGCCGATAACGATTACGAGTGCTTCACATTTTCGGACGATTTTGAAGACTCACCGCCCGAGTTTGAGTCCTTTGAATTTTCAGATGAGTTAGTTAAACCATCAGACTCGGTTGCTTACAGTCATTTCGAACCATTGATGGAATCCTTCGAGTTCGAGACAGTTTACTTCGGTGAGAATAAGACTATCGCTAAATCACTCCCCTTCGTCCTTTCCATCGCTTCGACCGCGCAAGAATCTGTCGCGTTTCCGCTTCCAATGGATGGTTTACCAAGTTCAATGTACCCATGTTTTCTTGCGAATCTTGAGGGATTTGACCCCATTTTTCGACGGGTTGATAAATTAGCACAATCGCTTTTAACACATCGGTCATTACAATTTACGCTAATTTATTCACTCGATTTACGCCCTCAAGTTCGTACTACACTTCTTTCTCTCTTCAGCCATTCTTCTAATATACCGAGACCATATTCCACCTTTCTTTCCACACGGTCTCGTGTGTTTCTCATTTCTTTTCTCCACACTCTATTCTTTCACCAACCACACCATTATAACGATAAAATTTTTGAATGGTTGGTGCTAACCTTTGGCTTGTGTAAGGCCTTGTATAGCTTGATACTGTATTTTTCTCCTCCCTAACTCGGAACTTTAACATTTAAACAGTGGAAACACTGTTTCACTTAAATTTGGGGGGAACCTTTTTGTATATATATTTTGTTTTTTTCTTTTAACAATAAAAAAAATTATAAAAAAATAAACAGGAGAGTGCCGACATTTTGACCTTCTTGGTGTAGCCTGATAGTGAGGACACTGTCAAGTTTAAGTTTGGGAATGTGCTCGGTAAGCCTTCTTCCTTCGCATTCATGTGTACATTTTTGCATTTGCATACTTATTTTAAAACCCATAAAAATTGAAAAATTTTAAAATTTATAAAAAAAATTAAAACATTCAATTTTGGCCCTAATCGACTTAAGTTTGACAAAAAGATTAACTAACTAGGAACAACTAGACCTTCGACTTAGGAAATTAAAAACCCTAAAAATAACCTTTCTTAAAATTTAACGGTAGAAAGTATATGTTTTTATAGTTTATTTAGAAATAGGCAAATTTCGAGTTGACCTCTTGGGCTAAGTTAAAATAAGAGAAAAGTATTGATATCTTTATTAAAGTATAAGTTTGAAAAATAATTCCTAAGCTTAAGTCTAAATTCTGAAAATATATACCCTATAAAATTGCACAAACACGAACCTTGAAACTTGGAATAGTAGGAGAGACCTTGAAATGCTCTTGTCTAAAGTCCTTAGTACGAAAAAAAATAAAAAAAAATATAAGTGTGAATAAAGAAAAAAAAAAGAACACTGGTTTTTGTAATTACTTAAGGCTACAAAAATAAAAAAATATTTAGCGAGAGTGTTTCATCACCTAGTGCCTTAGACCAACTGGTTTGGGAGTCACTGCTAAAGCCTTAGGTGTTACAAGACTAGGAATTACGCTTTAATGTGTAAACACATCTTGTAATCGGTTGTTGGTACCTCAAGAAGTATTAACGGTCGCATGAAGGATGTGTGAGCAAAATTCATCTAAAATTTTTTTTTTACCAATTAAGAAGTGCTTTGGACGACGGACAAGAGTATGATAACTTGATTTGAATTTCCAAGTGTAGGGGTGATATATACACACACGTAGGGGTATGTGATTGGGGTTTAGATAAGAGATAGGAATGAAGAATATGACTTATATTTTTAATAGAGATGATAAAAATTCCTAAGTCGAGATAGAACCCTAAAAGGAAAACTTAAAATATGCTAAAAACTAAGTAGGTCTATAGAATATATATAATTTTAAGTTAAATAATAAGGAAGCGTGAAGAATACGTGTGGATAATTTCTAAGTCGACGATAATAGAGTTTTTTGTTAGAAAACCTAATTGGAGAATAAAAATTAATAAGCCAAATTGATAGGATTTTATGGGTAGTATCCGCTGAAAACCCTCAGAAGACAACACTCCTCCTACTAGGGACACCTAGAGGTTTAACGGCTTGTTGCACGAGCTCAGTGCAATCGCGTTTCCCTGCGAAAGTGAGGTTAGGTCTTTTTCGAGAATAAAACTAAGTTTGCTTGAGAACGAGTAAAAGATAAGTTTGGGGGTATTTGTTCATACTATAATTTTGCATTCTTTTAGATCCCATTCTTATTCATTTTATAAATAAACAGGTGTTTTTGATCCATATCTGCTACATAGTTGCAGGTTATAGGTTCTCAGAACAAAAACAGTGAAATTGACGAAAAGATGATACAAAGTGAGACTACGACCGATAAATGGTGGAATCTTGATCATGCCACATTTTGAGGGACAATGAAAATCAATGAACAAGTTCACAAAGCACAAATGCAGCACAAGGTTCAAGACTTCGACACGAAGCAACGGTAAAAGTCCACTACAATTACTCACCGTGGAGATCTGGAAGAGAACTAGAAGTCATTTTGAAGAACCAACTAAAGAAACAAGAAGACAAACACAATCAGAAGCAGCACACAAAAAACCAGCCAACAATCCTCCTACTTGGCCTCGGAACCGCGGCCAAACCTGGCCTATGGCCGCGGATCCGCGGCCATGGTGTGCCCGTATCGATGCAGAAAAATTTTGGAAATTGGCGGCGCATTGAGTAGTCTTCCTACAGGTATTTTTATAAAAGCAGATGTGCGTCGATTGTAGCCCTAGGGTTTTCTATGCTCTATAAATAGAAACCCTAAAACTTGTTTTAGTTCATGCCTCTTTTCATTGAATAAAATTCAGATTTCTATCAAGTTTTGAGAGCATCAATTTTATAAGTAGTTTTTTTTATTTTGCCCTAGTTCTTAATTCTTCTTTCTGTCCTAGTTTAATTTACTTTCTGCCCTAGTTTAATTTATTTTCTGCCCTAGTCTAATTTAGATTAGAGCTTTTTATTAATCTGCAGTAGTTAGATGATTAATCTCTTAAATCAAAAACTCATAAAAATCATGTTTTTCATAGATCCCCTAATGAGCGAGTAGTTCCTCGCTTGTTAGGGTTAGGAATAGGGAAGGTTTGAAAGATGCAAATCTCTCATCCCTTTCTTGCCCATCACATATTAATAATTAGGACTCCATGCATACATACACATACCGCTCCCTACGGCACCCTACCCTCGAGATAACGGTGATACCGTAGTATAAAAGACCGGATGCGCATGTTTTCCATGGAGGTTGGAATAAGAATTAAGAAAGGACGGACAAGGACCTAGAGGAAGAAACATCGCTTCTTCCCGATCGTCCTAATCCCCTTTATTAATAATTACCATAACACCTAAAGAAGATCTAATTTAGGGTATTGAAAGCGGTGGGAAATCTTTACTTTCCAAACTTAACCTAAACCTAACCCTAGCAAGATTTCTAACCCTAGTCTAAGTCAATTTAGTTTTTAGTGATAAAGATCCAAACACCATTTGGAATTAACTCGTTAGAACAATTAGGAAATACACAACATCCCTGTAGACCGACCCGTATGCACCGGCTAGCTACCAAGCGACACCGTTCTTGATTGCGGTAAAATATTTTTGATTGTAAAATTTCTCCAAATCACTCGGCCACAACAATCTCAAACCTATTGAGATCCACACGCTTTAGAAGGCAACCTCCAACTCAATCCCAGCCGTCCATCGTCGTTCGCAGCAGATCTACGGAAGGTAACATCTGAAGGAGATCCAGACCTCCATCACTGTGGAGTTAGTTTTACTTGGTTAGATTTATGGCATGTGCTTTTGGATTTGGATTTGTCCCTTGATCGGTGGTAGGCTAATTATGTTAGCATGTATTTTTAACGGTTTTTTAGGTAATTTGATAAAGCACTGCAAACTTTCTAAATATTATTGAGATAACATCGTTGAACTTTAAATAGGCCAACCCTTCGAGAATTAACAATATTATATGAAAATGTTATTTTCTTTAACCTTTGAAGGCATGCGGGGATTAAATAACCCCAAAATGACCTTATACGTTGCTGAATAACCCGAAATAAACCGAATATGACATTTTTAGAGTAAATATCCATCGGATGAGGAGGGTTTATGGCATTTTTTATATTATTTCAAAAACCTTAAAAGCCCATATTGCTTTATAAAATTTACCCTTTTCTTCTATCTATATAACCTTTCATATGTGTCCCTGCAATCCTTACAAATCAAGAGGCACACCATTTTCATAAATAAATATAGCTTTTTTGTCTATTCATTACAATAGAAGAGATGAATCATAAAGAATTTGATAATAATGATGGATAATCGACATTACAGAAATATATTGTCTGCCAAAAGAGAGAAGATAGAAAAAATCAAAACAATTATTTTTAGTTTTATTATTTTTTTTTGATGAAATACAAATGAATACTTGAATGCAAAATTTTGATAAAAGAAGGGCAATTTCCACCAAAGAAGCTTTCACCAAGTCGGTTTGGACCCGTTACCCGTCCCAACCCATCCGCTTTAGACGGGTAAAATGACCGTTCTAATCCGTTCGAAAATGACTGGTTCAAAACCCATACCCGTCCGCATTTGAATAGAACGGGTTTTAGATTTATTATAACCCGTCCGAACCTGAACCCACACCCGCACGGGTCCCTTACCGTCCCTCAACCGACCCGAATCCGCCCGCTTAAAAAACATTCTAGTTCGTTGATAAACTTAATTATATTATATGGCTAAGATCAAAATACTCTGCACCTTTTAGATGATCTAAGCCCTTATACTTGGTTCTTAGATCTAAAGTTTAATATAATTAAGCCAAGTGCTTTTTTATCTTATTCTTTTTCCTATTATTTTATCCCTTTTATCTTACTAAATTATATGAAATCTTTTTATTTGTCGGTCCATATGACACAAACTAAGAATAGAAAACCATGAGGATCAAGTTATGGGTTTATGGTTTTTTTTCCATATAAATTAAAAGGCAAATTTAATATGTGAAACCCGCGGTTACCCGAAACCGTGTTTAACTCGTCCAAACTAATGAAACCCGAACTCGAGCCCGAAACCTGCCCGAAACCGTTGGGTTCGGATTCAGGCTTATCTATCCATTCCAACGGACAGGTTTAAAGTGGCTAGAAAACCCACCGGCACCAGCGGATCCTGTTTATTTATGGTCCAAAATCCGCCCACCCCTGCAAGCATCCCCAAAAGCGAGTGGTTATTAACGTGCTTCACCAAATGGGGGAAATAGCAAATAATATTCCTTAAATAGGGGGCAAATGCAAAAATAAAACAGCATGCGGGTCCGATCAATTGCTGCGTCAACGGTCAACTTTTGTTTATCTCATGGGATGTGCTCCACCATTGCTGTCATATCATTCATCTCCTCCTTATTCATGCTTCATATTTACGTCATAGCCCATGGGTTTTATTAAGGACATTTATCACATTTGTTACCTAATTATTAAACTAAATAAATGCCTATGCCCATGCTTTGAATGGATTTAATTATCATCTCATTCATTATCTCACAATCACAATCACAATCACAAGAAGGAGAAGGAGAGGACCCATTTCTCCATTTCAGTTGGGACCTTGCTTCTAGTAATTTGGCAAACAAAAAGGTATCATTTTTAAATTGCATTTTATAAGTTTTTAATCCTATCATTAATTGGGGTTTTTGTCTGGAAAGTTTTGGAGCAACCCATGCGAATGGTCATTTGTTTCTCCTTTGTCCTCTCTCTCAAATCTATATTCAATTGGAAGGCACACCACATATTTGATCCTTTGCCCATATGAGTTACATTTGTTTAGATTGGGAGAGCGGGGAGCGCTGTTAATACCATTTGCCTTTTCTCCCCTTTCCACCTTGATTAGTGTAAAGATGAGGAGTCTTGAAAGTGATTGGGGAACAAGGATTCTTGAATATTATAAATGTGCGTCAGAATATAAAATATATTCCCTTGATTATCAATTTAAGAACGATTAGATTATAGAATATAGTTTTGATGCAGTGGCGGGCACATTTAGACGCTTTATATTTGCTTTGGATGCATTTGTTTAGATTGCCAATATGTCCGAATTCTACCAAACTCATTGGCTTTGGATGCAGGGTTTCATCATGTGGAAATCACAACACAAGCACCTTCCAATGTGTATGATTGGGCTCTTGACATTCTCAGAGATGGCACTTTTATGAAGAGGAGATGTGTATAATTGAGTTCTGTTGGTGATTCAGTAAGATTCAAAAATGTATTCTGCAATAGGGCAACAGGGTTTTCAGAGGAAGAAGATGACGAAGCAGCTGATCAGGAAAAAGGACGACGACACGCCCCTTCATTCATCTGCAAGGCATGGGAATCTAGCTTTGGTTAATAAGATAATTTCAGAGACTAAGGAAGAGGAATTGATGGATTTGTTGATGAAGCAGAATCAAGCAGGAGAGACTCCTTTGTTTGTCGCTGCACAGTACGGGTATATTGATGTTGTGAATGGGATGGATCAAGTATTACGATTACACGATGGCCAAGGTGAAGACGAAGAATGGGTTTGATGCTTTGCATATAGCAGCCAAGCAAGGGGATGTAGGTATGCCCTTCACAAGATTTTTGGTTTTTTGATGTTATAATGTCATCTATCATATAACTATTATGTCTTATTGACTGAAAAGAGAAATATATAATATGCTAATATTTCATTATTTTTCAAAATCAGTTTCTCATTGATTCATCAACTTTTACTATATTCTTGTGAGAGAAATATTGATGATACAAGTGACTGCAATTACATAGCACTTCATTTTATCGCATTTTGAGTTAGAGATTTTTCGATTCATGAAGTTGATCTTGACCTTTGCTGTTTAGCCCTTAGTTTGTAAAGGCAGCTGGTTTTGCTGTCATCTCTACATATTACTCATTGATGTTTCATCTCTGACATCAATCAAAACGGCACTCGCATAATCTCTCTACTTTAGAAACTATCATAATATCTAGAATGAAGTAAATAACAATGTTCTAAATTTCGGATGTCGGTATCACGTCGCCCAAAGATTTTGATGTCAGATATTTTATATCGTGAAATATCGGATGGTATTATCAAATATCGGGTTCTACATTTTTGTAATGTAAACGTCATTTATATAACTTATTTTTTTAAAAATATTAACTTATTAAAATTTTTGTTTTATTAAATTTATATTTTCAGCAATAGCTCGGTAGTAAGTGAACAGTTGTAAGTTCGAATCCTATAAGAGAGATGAAATGAGATTCCTGCAAAGTAAGTTGGTCCAAACGGACTGGATTATTAACAAAGCCCAAAAAGGAAAACTACCCCCAAATTTTTTTCCACATAACGGTAAATGTCGGCCTAAACACCGACATCATGACATTTCGGCCAAAATCATAAAATGTTGGCCAACATTCACCAAATATCGTTATCCGAAATCCTTTTGCATGTCTGTGTCGTTTTCTTCCCAAAACCAATATTTCGGCGATATCGGCAAACACGTAGAACATTGGTAAATAATCAACATTAAACTAAACAATGTCATTTGTTGGTAGACATTGTGAAGGAGCTTCTCAAGGTTCTTCCAGAACTCTCCATGACCGTTTACTCATCAAACACAACAGCATTACACTCCACTACAACACAAGGCTACATTGAGGTGGTGAATCTCTTAATGGAAGCCGATTCAAGCTTGGCCCTCATTGCAAAGAGCAGTGGTAAAACTACCCTTCATTCTGCTGCGAGAAATGGCCATGCTGAAGTTGTGAAAGTCCTTTTAAGCAAAGAACCAGGAATAATTACTAGAATTGATAAGAAAGGGCAGACGACACTTCATATGGCGGCCAAGGGAACGAGCCTAGAGATAGTGAAGGAGCTTCTAAAGAGTGAGACATCGATAGTAAATTTTGTTGACACAAAGGGGAACACCGCGTTGCATATAGCTGCTAGAAAGGGGCATGATCAGGTAAACACTAACGTTTTTTTTCCTTTACCCCAAGTGTTTTTTTTAGCAGAAAGTTGCACACCATCTGTCCATCTACGAGAACCCTTAAAAACACTCAAATTTAACCAACAATTCAAATTTTTGTCTAATTTGTTCTAGAACTCTATTGTTTTGTTTAGAGCGGTATTTGAATTTTGAGGGTTTTAGACAATCAATAGGGAGATTTACTGCTATGTATTGTAGACATCCTAATTCTTACTCGTATAGCAGTATATCGCCCTCTCTTTTCAAAAGCTGCACTTTTCCCATACGCTAAAAGCCATTTGTTTTTTTGATTTTGTAATTTTTGTTACTCCAGGATACCCTAGGCCAAAAGTATTAAATATCCAGTGTGATGGAAAATGGCAGAAGATCAGGGTAACAATTGCAGAAACGAGAAGAAACAAACAGATGTTAAAGTAGGGGAACACAGTGCAGCATTTGGAAAGAGAGGGCGGTAGTTGTACAGGCCAAAGTTAGGGAGGTCGCATGCAATTTTTTTTCTTTTTTGCAACAGCCCATAGGCTTTGGGGGGGGGGGGGGGGAGGGTTGGGCCTCTAGGCCCATGAAAACTTTCTTCAATTAATAGGTTGAAATCCCTCTTGCCCACCGCAAGTGAGCAGTTTCGGACTCAACACCTCCCACCAAATGGAGGAGTGTCATTGCCGCTCGAGTAAAGGCTTCTATTAGTTTATCATCTAATGGTCTGGCACATGAATATTGTCATTGCTACTTATAGGTATTCCTAATCATAAAATTATGTTGGAGAAAATATTTGAATCAAATGGTTTAAATCAAAAGACGACTAGAATATGCTTCATTAATATGATAAGAGGGATTAGAATGGAAATCAAAAATAAGATAACTATGAGAATTCTCTATCCAATAAGATGGATACTTTCTCACCCAAAGATACCTTTTTATTCAAATACTTACCCCGGCATCATAAAATAATCACAATACTTTAATTGGGCTTGGAGTAGCACATGGGGGAGACCCGGGTTCGAGTCCGGGGTACCCCATTAATGAGGGGTGGCTAATTTATCCCGCTTATTGTCTCAAAAAATAATCACAATACTTTATGAAGATGATGCCTTGGCATTTTATTAATGTTTATCAGGAGAAATTTTCTTAGTAATTACTTCATAACAATTCAGTTTAGGACTTGTTTTTCGTAGTAAATTATCACACAATTCTCTAGAAGTATTGTTGTTCTGGTAGGATTTTATGTCTAATAAATGACGACATTTATAGGTTGCATTCAACTTTTCTCATCCTTCATCAAAAGGTGAAAAATATTGAATATCGTTTCCTAATTGTTGGACAATGGGACAAATCATACGGGAGCATCAGTAAAATGATTGTGTGAAGTAGTCTATATTTCGGGCTTATTTTTTATTCTAGGAGGAAACAGGGATATCATCCCCCTTGCTTCATTAAAAAATATTTAATGAGATCGAAAAGTCTCCAAAGAGTACATTGTAACAAGTACAAGAATAAACAATACACAAGGTGTAGGGCCTAAACAAGTCTGAGAGTATCCAACGCCTAACAACTGAACAGACATTATCAGGTTATGAATGGAAGGATGAGTGATTCAGTGGTGAACCATGTCGCACAAATTCGCTGCCGAGGAGATGCATCCTGTATCAGATTTACAATCAGATCCGTTTTTATATTGGAATCTTTCATATTTATATCTGTCGAGGATACTTGTAGAACTCTTTCGGCCACATCCTAAATCTATATTATATTCCAGATGTAAAGAATGTATAGCAATCGGATTATATACTTGACTATTGGAAAATTGTCAGCCAACATATCCGACTCATACTGTGTCCATGCTACTTAGGAGGCGACTCCCTGATTTCAGGCACTTCTACCTTGAGTATCTTGTGAACATTAGCTTGCAGCTTCTCCAGACATTGATGTTAATTGAAATCTATGAAGAAGAACTCACTTCTATCTGCATTTTCCTATAAGGGCTTGAATGTGCTGAAGTAGCCCCTAACTTGAAATCCATTTTTACTCAAAACATGTGGGATGCAAGGAACTAAGTTATATTAGGGAAGAGTGAAGTTACCCACCTTATTATAAAAAAAAAAGGATAAATTGCAGGCTCGATTAGCTGGAAACCACCTTGAATTTGAAAAACCTGCATATCCCTATTTTAACAACCGTTAATTTGTTTTTTTCCTATTAAGTTTTTATTCAAAAAATAACCCTCCGAAGACATTAATTGTGAAATGATAATGGAACAATGCCGAAAATATGATAGAAGTTTAGGGTATTTTTGCAATCATTGTTGGAAGTAATAACGGCATTAGGGCCAGAGGGGTAAAGTGTTGGTTGTAAAAAGACTCAAAACTAAGGGTGGTCTCCTGCTATCCGGAAAAAGTGAAGGGGGTTTCCTGCAATTCAGCGTTAGAAAAAGGGTAAATGGCGAAATGATCACAAATTGGATTTGGTTAGCAATTTAGGAGGCAGATCATCTTTCACCAACCTTTAGATGGAGCTACTCTTTTTCGTATTTCAAGCAGAGATTCAACTTAACGTTTATGTTTTTGCTCTATTTCAATTTTCAAACTTGAGTGTTGCATAATGACTGCCGGTTCCTTTTAGTTTCAAGGGTTAATGTTACAGAATGAAACAGTTCCTATATGGAACATCAAAGATAGAATCTGCTACAAGAGTTGATAAGTTTTTTTCTTGATGCAAAGAGAGTTGATAAGTTGTTACAACTTAATGAATCTGTTCACCCAGAAGCATATTATATGCATATCATGTATTAAACCTTCCACATATAAGGATAAAAAAAACCAGTTTGGGTATTCAATATTTTCCACTTTTTTTCTTTCAAAAAATAAAAAAATACTGCATATCACTTGTTTCGTTTGCTGGTTAGAGCATTGAACTAGAAACACGCATGCACACATGCACACAAATATGCTTAATTACTTGGTGATTTTATATCTATGATTTGTGTGAGAGACCAATTTACGTAATATATACAGAGTTGAGTAATTATTGATTTATATTTGTATACTTTGTTGATGACCAATTTAAGTCACATGCACACATACTGACACACTTCTGGATCGATAGAGCATATCTTAAATAATTAGTGATTTCATATTTGTACAGTTTGTGTGAGCGACTATTTTAAGTTTTACTCAAAACAGAACCTTTTTCTCTCTAGATATAAAAGGCCTATAGTTTACCCCGTGGGTTTTTTCGAAATAGGGTATTTTTATATTAAATTTATTAGAGTAGGGTAGAAAAATTTTAAATTATGAGAATAGGGCACTTTGGTATAGGACCCCACCCCCTGTAGGAGAGGGCGGGTTCTAGGAACCCATCTCCTACCCTTTATAGGGGAGGGCGGGTTCCTAGAACCTGCCCTCTCCTATTTTGTGAAGAGGCGGGTTCTGGTCTCCTATTTTGTGAAGAGGCGGGTTCCCAGAACCCGCCCTATTTTTTTTTTATAAATTTAAATAGTAAATTAAAATATCGAATAAAATACTAAAAATTGTATAATATTAGTGTTGTTTAAATATGAATCTGGTATACATTATAATACCAAAATGAATCCGTCAAATTTATAATACAAAAAATCATATCTGTTTGTAAAAGTATATAACTATCGCTTTTCCTTTCCCTTTCCCAATTCGAGAAGGCTTGACATAAGCCTATGCCTCTTGGGATGACTGGAGGACCCTCCCGTTTCTTGGGTATATGGCGGCTGCGGCGTCTGCCCTTCTGCTTCGGTTTCGGCTTCAGCTTCGGCTTCAGCGGCGTCTTGGACAGGCTGTTGATCCGCAAATCCTGAATGTGGGACAGGTGTTGGACATGTGCTGCCTCCCAACAACTGTATGTAGGACGAAAAATCTGTCTCCCAACTGGGCAGTTGTTACGAAGAACTTGTATCGATTTCATGCAGCTGCTGTTGCACAAAACCTGGGCCCCATGACTGCGCAAATCCTGACCCCTAAGATTGCTGTTGTTGCGCAAAACCTGACCCCCAAGACGGCTGTTGTGCAAAACCTGACCCCCAAGACTGCTGTTGTTGCACAAAACCAGTCCCCAAAACTGTTGTTCCTCCGGTTGTTGCGCTTGTCCGGTATGCCAGAGTTGCTGCTCACAGTATGGTGATCCAAACCACTTATCCTTCTGCTCTGGATCTCCCTGATGATGCTGCTCCGGTGCCGGGTCATGCTGCTGCTCCGGTGCCGGCTCATGCTGCTGCTCTGGTGCCGGTGATAAATATGGAAGCATATTATATGAACCGAATATACCACCAATATATGAGTCTACATTTGAAAATAAAGCCTGAGTATCCGGACCAGCATCAGTCGGATATGGATCCTGCATCATTGATTGTATATGATGCAACCCACGAGCCTGTCGTTACATTAGAAATAAGAAATAAGTATTGACTCATACCGCCGGATATTAAAAAGTAATATAATTTAAAGAATTTAACTTACCATTTCTCGTTCCACGTGGCCTTTAGGCTCGTACCGCTAGATGTTTGGAAAGTCGTTAGGAGGAGCAGAAAGATATCTTATGGTGACACGTTTATACCACTGTAGATATGCTTCGGTAGTGTCGGTGGTTGTTTGGTCACCTATTTGCTGTAAGGCAATATTACGCTGTCTATCCTCCCATCTCAGCAAATATGATAATGATGCTTCCTCCAATCACGCTCCGCCTTTCTTTCTCACATGTCTCTCTCTATTGTCATATGCGCAGACGGCGGGACAGGAATATGTTGCAATCTACTGAACTTTCGCAACACCCGGTCCGGTAGGTGCATGACAACGATATTAATGCAGAGGAGTAGGCATCGAGCCCGCCAAACCGACTCTCCTTCGATACAAATGCCGGGTAATCCATGCAGACGATATGCTGTATAAGGCGTCCACATGAACTGCGCAAATAACATAGTACCAAATTGTAACGAAGGTAATTTAAAATTTTAAAACAAAGTTAATTACCTAAGTTATGGTTACCTGAGTCGCCTTTATGCGATCCAACTCATCTCTATAGTACCTAAGTACTCGATGAGGAGCCTTATAAGATTTCTTGCCATTCCACCAACAGCCGAGAGCTTTTTCAGGGGTATCCATGGCAGAAATATTAACTCGATCCGGTCTTCCCATACACATGTGCTCGCATGACCAAATCTATAAATAAAGTGTCAGATGATAAGAGAAAGAACCAATATTACAATTTTGCAAATGTCTAGCTGTTAAAAATAAGGAATGTACCTGAAGTAATGTAATGCAGCCACAAATTTTATTCTTCTTTGGAGCACATGCATTATCGAGTTCCTTGTAAAGATAGGCCTAGGACCCCTGCTCCCCAAGCATATTGGCCACACATCAAAGTCTGTAAGGAACCCAAGGTATAAAAGATGGACATGTGTTGTCGATTGGTTCGGCATCAACCAAAAACCGATCATGTACAGAATGTAGGCACGTGCATGTCTATCCAAGACTTCATCGGTGGCTTCATCAGGGATATTAGTAAATGTATTTTTTAGCCAGTTTAAACTGATCTTATACCCCTTACTATAGCCCCTGGTGCCTGATATTAGTATTTTTTCCCATACCTTCGTATCATTCCAACACGATTCAAGCAGTGCATTCCAAGCATGTCCGTCCACATCTTTCCGGTCTTTTCATCCCGAACCATCCACATTACACCGACCCCAACCATCATATATTGCACCCGAGCCTTATGTTGTTACGGGTGACATTGATATGTGTGGCAGTGATGATGATGAAACTGGTGAAGGTCATCAAGGGGAGGGTAGTGTGGAATATGCCGCTGATTGAATGAAGTAGCATTGTTTGATGATATGGCTGTGAATAATGATTTTGTCGAACTAGAAGATCCAGGCCTCGATCCCCTGAAAGATGATAGTTGGGTAAACTTAGCCGTGACAGAAGTAAATACGGAACCCTATTTGAAAGCGACAGTAGCAAGCGAAAATTGCGTCACTGTTGGGGATATATTTCAAGAAAAAGAGGATCTTATTTGTAAGTTGAAGTCTTGCGCTATTCAAAAAAACGTTATATTTAACACCCAAGAGTCAAATAAGACGTACTATACCGTGGTATGTACGAAAGCTCCTGAATGTAAGTGGAGATTGCATGCATATTGTTCCAAAAGAGCCAAAACTTGGAAGGTCACGAAAAACAACCAAGAACATACTTGCATCAATTCTATTATGTTAAAAGATCACAGGAATTGCACTTCATCTTACATTTGCTCATTAATCATGCCATTAATCCGTACAGATGTGGCGATGACTCTCCGAGAGATACAGCTCTACGTTAGCGGAGAGCACAAAATTCAGATTTCGTATGTGAAGCCATGGGATGCTCGTAGAAATGCTTTATGCAAGATATTCGGGATTGGGAAAGCTCGTACAACTCACTAGTCCTTTTTATGGAAGCCATGAAAGTATCAAATCCGGGGTCCGTATACCGGTTAAAAACCACATAAACAGATGTCGATGGCTGTGTCCGGTTTCAAAGAATTTTCTGGTGCTTCGCTCCTTGTACGGCTGGTTTCACACACCGTCGGCCGGTATTGTGCGTGAATGGGACGTATCTATATGGTAAGTACAGAGGTTGCATATTAATTGCTACAGGTGTTGATGCTAATAACGGTATATTTTCGTTGGGATTTTCTATTGTCGAGGGTGAAAATACATCATCCTGAACATGGTTTTTCCGTCAACTCAAAAGTATGCCATCTGTTATTGATAAAACAGATTTATGCATCATATCTGATAGACATCTAGGAATACTAGCTGCAATAAGAGCTGTATTTCCGACGACCCCACATAGGTTTTACCTGTGGCATTTCAGGGAAAATTTTGATAGAAAATTAAAAAATTCAGATCTACATAAGCTTATGTACAAAGCCGGTGAAGCGTCTGACCCTAATGTTCATGACATGTACATGACGAAAATTGGAGAGATGAGTCAAGCCGCGAAAACGTGGTTAGATGAGTATCCAGTACGCATGTGGTCACAAGCACATGATAATGGATGCAGATATCTACTAATGACTACTAATATATGTCACGCCCCGCTTCCCAGAGTACGCTAGATTAGGCACGTGACATAGCCAACCATGCTACCTGTGGGTAGGAAGTATCCATCCACAGTCACATTACGGCTGTAGAGATATCAAGAACAAGGTAAAACTATCTAAAAACATGTCCATAAACCAGAATAACAGGAGTCAATAATAAATGAATGCGGAAGCAAATGATCGAATACAAATAACTGAAAATATGTCCCATAATGCGGGCTCATATCAGGAAAAGAATGCAGGAAATAAAACTAACTACTACTGAACTCACAGCTCAGGCTGCTGGCTGAAGTACTCCTGCTCGGACTGCGACAGCGGTACAGAATCTGGGTCATGCAAAACCCAGACGTCAGCGCGTCGTGTCAACAAGTAAAATATAATATGAACAATGTAACAGGCAATGCAAAAATAAACATGAATAAAGCAATAATGTGAAACAAGCAGTGCAGGGTAGTGTGCAGTGGGTAACTAAACTGTTCTATCAGGTTTTCTATTCTAAAGTCTTTGAAATCAATTGATGAATCGTCGATGTAACTCAATAGTATCCCGTACATACCCGGGACCACGGCCACAATATTCTCGGCTACAGCCGAGACATGCCGCTAGGCACAAAACAGGAATGTGTACACTCGATAGTATCCCGTACATACCCGGGACCACGGCCACAATATTCTCGGCTGAAACCGAGACATGCCGCTAGTCACAAAACAGGAATGTGTACACTCAATACAGGTAGTGAACTGTCAAGTTACAAGTCAGATTTCACCTTTGATTTCCCTATACCCCTAAGTTACAAGTGTCGAGTCAGGTATTCAGTAATCAAGAACTAATGCCAACACAGGATCAGGTAAAAGCAGGTTTGTCTGGATAGACAACAGGAACGGTCCATGAGGACTACATGTCAGGTTTGTTGGCATTAGGCACGAGATCAGGTAACAGGTCGGGTCATGGTACATCAGGTCAAGTCAACAGTATACGGTACCATGTCAGGTGTATCAATATATATATATATATATATATGTATAGCAATGTCAGGTCAAGGTGTAAACAATATCGTGGGTGTGCTCACAATCAGATATATAATCAACAGGGGTATTAACAATATGAGATAAGCAATGAATTACATAATAAGCAGCTTCATTCAATCACAAGAGTGCAGTAATACAATGTAGCCGTTTAGTCATGTTAACAAGTTTAAGCACCCTTAGCGGTGCAATAGTTTAGGTATCGGTTCAGTACAGTTATATCAAGTTAGATGCATACGAGTGTCCGAATGTAATAGAACTACAGGGATAAATGCTACCAGCTATTTTAACAGTAAAATGTGATTGAACAAGTAGATATGATTATTAGATTCAAGTTGCAAATTGTAAGTTCCATGTTTAACAGTAAAATGATATAATGCAGTATTGTAACCAAAAATGGAAAACGATTGTACCAAGCTAATTTTACAGGTTTAGGGTGTTAATACATATATAAATATATTGTATAGCATGTAGCAAGGGGTACTTGCCTCGACGGGTCGCGAACCGGGAAAAACAGAACGTAACGTCGGCGGGGAAACTCGCGACGGACGCACGGTTCACGGATTGAACCCAAACAATGAGCCAAGGAACCACACGGGTCAGAGTACTCTGCTGGATCGTCAGGACACGTCGCCGGCACGGCCGGATTCCGGCGAGATACAAAACAGTGAATAGGGTTTCTATGGGTGTAGATCTAGAGAAAGAAGGGAATGAACAGAGAAAGAAGAAGATGGGGGAATACTCACTGGTCCAGAGGGCACTAGCAACGACGGCGAGATCGACGGCGGCGAGAACGGCGTCTCCGGCGATCTGCAGCAAACATCCAGCGTCTGGTTTTCAGTTTTGAAATAAAGAGAGGGAAGGAGAGGAGGAGAAACACTTACAAGTGTTCTGGGGTGGTCGGGGATCGTCGGCGACGGCCGGGGCGGCGCAGGGGATCGCCGGTGGCGTCTCAGGCGACGCAGAGGAGATGCCGCGGGGGTGCTCAGGTGGCTGTGAGGGTGCAGGCCATGAGGATGTGGGTGGTATGAGGAGGAGGAGGCGAGGGTGCTGGTGGTGTCGGCGTTGGCGTCGGGGCTGCGGCGGCGAGGATGGAGGCGGCTAGGGTTGCTGCCGTTGGGTTGCGAGGGCTCGTGGGTTTCTCAGGTTGCGTTTGAAAAAAATAAAAAAGGAGGGAAGAATTTATACGAGGAAGAGAGAGAAAGAGATATGAAGAGAGAGATTTGAGGGGTTAGAGAGAGAGAGAGTGGGAATGGAGGGGCCCACGGAAATAAACTTTCCCTGATTGGCAGAAAGATTTAGAAATACTATTCTGTTTAGAATATATTTGAATTGGTTAGTATTAAATTATGCGGTGGTTTTAATATATTAATTTGGGATTTTGGCGCTAAATAAAACATTTCCAAATCGCGTCCGGATTGGGTCCAAAAATTCGAAATTTAAATAATAGGATTTTAAGCGGGTTCCAAATTTTGAAATTGAGTGTTTTATGATTAAAAAGCATACCCCCAAGACGGACACCTATACGCGCGCGTAGCCGTCCAAACTCGCCCGTTTCACCGAACGGGACGAGGACTCGATGCACGGACGCTACCACAAGGCTAGGGGTATCGAGTAGGCCAAGATGACTATTTTTAATTTTATTTTAGATGCCAAAATTTGTTATATGCAGAAATGACTATGCCAGATAAAATTTTACAGTAAGTGACAAATAAGCAAGATAAATGAAATGAGTACCACCTAATGCTCAAACAGTAACAGAAATTAGTAGTATTGGGCTCGGGTGTTACATTATACCCAACTACAAAAAATTTCGTCCTCGAAATTCCAAGAATATAAGATAGAAAACTACAGAAAAAGGTGAGGAAATTTCTGCCGGATCTCATCTTCTCATTCCCAAGTGGACTCTCCATGCGATCGATTATCCCAAGAACAAGCACAAGGAGGATAACCTTGTTCTTAAGAACTTTTTCCCTTCGATCCACGATTTCAACCGGTCGCTCTTCAAAAGTCAGGTCTTCCCGTACCGTTAACTCCGAATGATCCAAGACGTGTGTTTCATCTCGAACATATCTTCGTAGTTGAGATACGTGAAACACATCGTGCACACCTGCCAAGGACTGCGGTAACGCCAAACGGTACGCTACCTCTCCAACACGCTCCAATATCTCAAAGGGTCCAACGAATCGAGGACTAAGCTTTCCTCGACTCCCAAAACGAATCATCCCTCTAGTCGGTGATATCTTCAAGAATACCAAATCACCCACGGCGAACTCTAGAGGTCTTCTGGACGTGTCAGCCCAACTCTTCTGTCTGTCTTGAGCTGCCTTCATATGATTTCTGATAGTGTTAACCTTCTCAACTGTCTGCACCACCAAATCTGGTCCCAACAATCTTCGTTCACTGACATCATCCCAACAAACCGGTGAACGGCATTTACGACCATACAACGCTTCAAACGGAGCCATCTCGATAGTTGCTTGAAAAACGTTGTTGTAAGAAAACTCCACCAAGTGTAGATGATCCTCCCACGAACCCTTAAAGTCCAACATGCATGCTCTCAACATATCTTCAAGAGTTTGGATCGTTCTCTCCGACTGACCATCAGTTTGAGGATGATAAGCTGTGCTAAACTTCAATCGAGTCCCCAAACTTTCCTGTAAACTCCGCCAAAAGTGTGATAAGAACCGAGTGTCCCGATCGGACACGATGCTCACCGGTACTCCATGCAATCTCACAATCTCCTGCATGTACCGCTCTGCCAAAGTCTCTGTTGATTGACCAACCCGGAAAGGAATAAAGTGAGCTGCTTTGGTCAACCGATCAACAATCACCCATACTGCATTGTTGCCTTTTGGACTCCGCGGTAAAGTCGTCACGAAATCCATGGTTATATGTTCCCACTTCCACTGAGGAATCGGAAGTGGTTGTAATAAACCAGCAACCCTTTGATGTTCAGCCTTAACTTGCTGACACACCAAGCACTTAGCCACAAAACGAGTAATCTCCCGTTTCATGCCTTCCCATCAGAAATGCTGTCGAATATCACGGTACATCTTTGTGCCGAACTGTGTGCCTCCTTCATAAGCTCTTCACGAACATCTCCCTTTGGCACACACAAACGGCTACCATACCTCAACGAACCATCTTCGTGGACCAGTAAATCTGTTCGTAGTCCAGCTTCAACTTGCTCTCGAAACTTTTGCAGTCTAGGATCCTGCGATTGTGCTGCTTTAATTTTCTCAATCAAAGACGACTGCATTTACAGCTGCATCAACTGTCCCGTAGAACGCGGTAGCACAACCTCCAAGTCAAATCTTCGAAAATCTGCAACGATATCCTTCTACGGAGTTAACACCTGAATTGCTGGTAACCGACTAAGCGCATCCGGCACAACATTAACCTTCCCCGGATGGTACTTAAGATCAAGATCGTAGTCAGCCATCAGCTCCAACCATCTACGCTGCCTCATATTCAACTCCTTCTGTGTGAACACATACTTCAAGCTCTTATGATCTGTAAAGACTTCGACTCTTTCGCCCAAAAGGTAGTGTCTCCAAATCTTCAAAGCAAAAATCACAGCCGCAAGCTCCAAGTCATGAGTCGGATAATTCTTCTCATGGGTCTTCAATTGTCTCGATGCGTATGCTACAACTTTCCCATGCTGCATCAAAACACATCCCAATCCTTTTCCAGATGCGTCGCTGTGAATCACCAATCCTCCGGAATTGTCTGGCACGGTCAGAATAGGGGCGGTTATCAATTTCTGCTTCAACGTCTCAAAAGCTAACGGACACTTATCCGTCCATACAAAAGGTACTTCCTTGCGCGTAAGCTTGGTCAACGGCTCTGCCAGACGAACAAAGTTCTCCACAAATCTCCTGTAGTATCCGTCTAATCCAAGGAAACTCCTTATCTCAGCAACATTCTTTGGAATAGGCCAATCTCGAACTGCTGCAATCTTTTCGGGATCGACGGCGATTCCATCGCCCGACACAACATGCCCCAAAAACTTCACTTCCTCCAGCCAAAATTCGCACTTGCTCATCTTTGCATAAAGCTTCTCCTGTCTCAACGTCTGCAGTGCGATCTTCAAATGCTCAGCATGCTCCTCAAAACTCTTCGAGTAAACTAGAATATCGTCAATGAACACCACAATAAACTGGTCCAAGAATGGTGAAAAGATTCGGTTCATCAAGTCCATGAATACTGCCGGCGCATTCGTTACTCCGAAGGGCATCACTAAGTACTCGTAATGTCCATACCGAGTTCGGAACGCCGTCTTGCAAATATCTTCTGCTTTCACTCGGACCTGATGATATCCGGATCGCAAATCCAGCTTCGAGAATACCCTCGCGCCACTAAGCTGCTAAAAAAGTTCTCCAATGCGAGGGATCGGGTACTTGTTCTTAATAGTCACCCGGTTTAATTCTCGATAGTCGATGCACATCCTTCTCGTGCCATCCTTCTTCTTTACTAGAAGAACTGGAGCTCCCCAAGGCGAGTTACTGCTTCAAATCCAACCCTTCTCAAGCAATTCAGCAACCTGTTTCTTAACTTCTTCCAATTCTACTGGTGCCATTGGATAATACGCTTTAGATACTGGCGTTGCACTAGGAATAAGGTCAATTGCGAACTCCATGTCTCGCTTCGGCGGTAAACCCGATATATCTTCAAATACGTCTATAAAATCGCGAACCACAGCCGGCTCTTTACTTTCATCACTTCCATTGATGCAAGAATATTGTTTGTCGGCCTAGCCCTAAACTCGACCGGCCCGACCGAACTGCTTCCTTAACGCAACTGCTGTCTGCTGCAAACTCCCTTTCATCCCAGATAAACTCTGCTGCTCTTGGCTACTGCAAGTATTTATGAGAAAGTGGTCAAACCCAGGGAGACAATCTGCCTCTGGATGTCCACGTCCAGTCTGCGCATGAACCTCCGTGCCCTGTCTGCATCGTTGGCAACTAAAGGTCCAGCGAAACTACTGAGTCTCGTCCATTCTGCTACATGCACATCTACGGGTGCTCCCTTCTGCTTTAGTCCGATGAACTTCTCTTCCATTTCCTCCCGTGCAGTTCGCGGGAAGAACTTCTCCAGGAAACTCTTAGAAAAATCCGCCCACTTGATCGGCTTGGGCAAGCGGGTCTCCTCCACAAGCCACCATTCTCGGGCGTAGTCCACTAACTGAATGCGTACCACATCAACTCTTTTGTCCTCTGGAATCTGTGCCGCAATCAGCAAATTCTCCGTGTCAACTAGCCACTGCTCGGCTGGCAACGGCTCCTCCAAACCAGTAAATGTAGACGGATCCAAACGTCTGAAATCTGCCACGGTCCCTACTCGGTCAACTGGTTTAGCTCCAGCGTTGTTTACAGACTGCTGAACGATCTGCAAATCTTCCTGAAACGAATCTGCTTGCTGCTGGATTAGCTCAGTCTGCCTCTTTTGATTCTCCAGCATTCCCCTTATCACTCCAAGCATGGCGGCTTCGTCCACACGCCTCTGGTACGTCTTGAAATTCTTATCTGCCATATCCCTGAAATCAAAACACCCTGCATTAGCATGATGATAGATTCAATATATAGATCAAGGCTAGAACTCCAAGATACTTAAATAGAGTACCGCATTGTAACTATGCCGCGGTATCATAGCCACAATTACTTAACTCCACCCAAGTAGCCTAAGTTCTAGAGATAACAAGAAATCATGTTTTTCGAGTCGACATGCAAAGTAAGTTTGCGCGTCGTAAAAGATATAATCAGGAAGAATGTGATTCAAGAATGGTAAACGGCAAAGTGGCAGGACATGTTTCCTAAACACGGGCATTCTGATTCGTGTATTGGGTACAATACCCAACTACAAAAGAATTGACCCAACTAACCTATGGCTCTGATACCAAAAGAACCATGTCACGCCCCGCTTTCCAGAGTACGCTAGATTGGACACGTGACATAGCCAACCATGCTACCTGTGGGTAGTTAGTATCCATCCACAGTCACATTACGGCTGTAGAGATATCAAGAACAAGGTAAAACTATCTAAAAACATGTTCATAAATCAGAATAACAGGAGTCAATAATAAATGAATGCGGAAGCAAATGATCGAATACAAATAACTGAAAGTATGTCCCATAATGCGGGCTCATATCAGGAAAAGAATGCAGGAAATAAAACTAACTACTACTGAACTCACAGCTCAGGCTGCTGGCTGAAGTACTCCTGCTCGGACTGCGACAGCGGTACAGAATCTGGGCCATGCAAAACCCAGACGTCAGCGCGTCGTGTCAACAAGTAAAATATAATATGAACAATGTAACTGGCAATGCAAAAATAAACATGAATAAAGCAATAATGTGAAACAAGCAGTGCAGGGTTGTGTGCAGTGGGTAACTAAACTGTTCTATCAGGTTTTCTATTCTAAAGTCTTTGAAATCAATTGATGAATCGTCGATGTAACTCAATAGTATCCCGTACATACCCGAGACCACGGCCACAATATTCTCGGCTGCAGCCGAGACATGCCGCTAGGCACAAAACAGGAATGTGTACACTCGATAGTATCCCGTACATACCCGGGACCACGGCCACAATATTCTCGGCTGAAACCGAGACATGCCGCTAGGCACAAAACAGGAATGTGTACACTCAATACAGGTAGTGAACTGTCGAGTTACAAGTCAGATTTCACCTTTGATTTCCCTATATCCCAAGTTATAAGTGTCGAGTCAGGTATTCAGTAATCAAGAACTAATGCCAACACAGGATCAGCTAAAATCAGGTTTGTCTGGATAGACAACAGGAACGGTCCATGAGGACTACATGTCAGGTTTGTTGGCATTAGGCACGAGATCAGGTAACAGGTCGGGTCATGGTACATCAGATCAAGTCAACAGTATACGGTACCATGTCAGGTGTATCAATATATATATATGTGTAGCAATGTCAGGTCAAGGTGTAAACAATATCGTGGGTGTGCTCACAATCAGATATATAATCAACAGGGGTATTAACAATATGAGATAAGCAATGAATTACATAATAAACAGCTTCATTCAATCACAAGAGTGCAGTAATACAATGTAGCCGTTTAGTCATGTTAACAGGTTTAAGCACCCTTAGCGGTGCAATAGTTTAGGTATCGGTTCAGTACAGTTATATCAAGTTAGATGCATACGAGTGTCCGAATGTAATAGAACTACAGGGATAAATGCTACCAGCTATTTTAACAGTAAAATGTGATTGAACGGGTAGATATGATTATTAGGTTCAAGTTGCAAATTGTAAGTTCCATGTTTAACAGTAAAATGATATAATGCAGTATTATAACCGAAAATGGAAAACGATTGTACCAAGCTAATTTTACAGGTTTAGGGTGTCAATACATATATAAATATATTGTATAGCATGTAGCAAGGGGGTACTTGCCTCGTCGGGTCGCGAACCGGGAAAAACGGAACGTAACGTCGGCGGGGAAACTCGCGACGGACGCACGGTTCACGGATTGAACCCAAACAACGAGCCAAGGAACCACACGGGTCAGAGTACTCTACTGGATCGTCGGGACACGTCGCCGGCACGGCCGGATTTCGGCGAGATACAAAACAGTGAATAGGGTTTCTATGGGTGTAGATCTAGAGAAAGAAGGGAAATGAACAGAGAAAGAAGAAGATGGGGGAATACTCACTGGTCCAGAGGGCACTAGCAACGACGGCGAGATCGACGGCGGCGAGAACGGCGTCTCCTGCGATCTGCAGCAAACATCGAGCGGCTGGTTTTCAGTTTTGAAATGAAGAGAGGGAAGGAAAGGAGGAGAAACACTTACAAGTGTTCTGGGGTGGTCGGGGATCGTCGGCGACGGCCGGGACGGCACAGGGGATCGCCGGGTGGCGTCTCAGGCGACGCGGAGGAGATGCCGCGGTGGTGCTCAGGTGGCTGCGAGGGTGCAGGCCATGAGGATGTGGGTGGTACGAGGAGGAGGAGGCGAGGGTGCCGGTGGTGTCGGCGTTGGCGTCGGGGCTGCGGCGGCGAGGATGGAGACGGCTAGGGTTGCTGCCGTTGGGTCGCGAGGGCTCGTGGGTTTCTCAGGTCGCGTTTGAAAAAAATAAAAAGGGAGGGAAGAATTTATACGAGGAAGAGAGAGAAAGAGATATGAAGAGAGAGATTTGAGGGGTTAGAGAGAGAGAGAGTGGGAATGGAGGGGCCCACGGAAATAAACTTTCCCTGATTGGCAGAAAGATTTAGAAATACTATTCTGTTTAGAATATATTTGAATTGGTTAGTATTAAATTATGCGGTGGTTTTAATATATTAATTTGGGATTTTGGCGCTAAATAAAACATTTTCAAATCGCGTCCGGATTGGGTCCAAAAATTCGAAATTTAAATAATAGGATTTTAAGCGGGTTCCAAATTTTGAAATTGAGTGTTTTATGATTAAAAAGCATACCCCCAAGACGGACACCTATACGCGCGCGTAGCCGTCCAAACTCGCCCGTTTCACCGAACGGGACAAGGACTCGATGCACAGACGCTACCACAAGGCTAGGGGTATCGAGTAGGCCAAGATGACTATTTTTAATTTTATTTTAGATGCCAAAATTTGTTATATGCAGAAATGACTATGCCAGATAAAATTTTACAGTAAGTGACAAATAAGCAAGATAAATGAAATGAGTACCACCTAATGCTCAAACAGTAACAGAAATTAATAGTATTGGGCTCGGGTGTTACAATATGTCTGAAAGCTTCAACGGGGTCCTTAAAAGTGTTAAAGGCTTACCGATACAGGGGTTGATTGTTCGAACCTTTTTCCGAATGAATACTTACTTTGTGCATAGAAGAGAAAGGTCCTTGGCGATGGAGACTCCACTCACCGCGTATTACGAAGATATATTCCGGAAAAGAGAGCGCAGAGCACAATACTACAGATCTGAAAGGTTTGACACGGCGGAGTTTCAAGTTACGGGAAGTAATGGGAATCAATATACCGTAAATTTTAGAGATGAAGGGCTCTCTTCGTGCACATGCGGTGTTTTCCAGCAACAACATTTACCTTGTGCCCACGCAATTGCTGCTTCAGGCAGCATGCATAACTCACATTACAATTTTGCTTCCCATTACTATACAGTTTCCAATTACCAAGGCACATACGATCCAAAATTTTATCCTATACCAGACAGTCGCTATTGGCACTATTATACTGGAAACATACAAACACCGACTGTATTACCGCCGGAAAAAAATATAGGGCCCGGAAGACCTAAGGTGCGTCGAGATCGAATGGCAATGGATGTTGATCTTCAGCAAAGGCACGCCAGATGTAGCCTATGCAAACAACCAGGTCATTATAGGACCAGATGTCCAGGACAGTCAACAGGGAAGGGACCTTCGAGATCGTGATAAGTCCACAGGAAGAAAATCGGTTAGCGCTTGTAAAGAAACTTATACAATTTATATTTTACAAACAGATATGATTTTTTTGTATTATAAATTTGAGGGATTCATTTTGTTATTAGAGTGTATACCAGATTCATATTTAAACAACAATAATATTATACAATTTTTATTCTTTTATTGGATATTTAATTCATTTCGTTATTAAACTGTTTTTTTTAATTTTTTTTTAAAAATAGGGCGGGTTCTGGGAACCCGCCCTCTCCGGCGGGTTCTAGGAACCCGCCCTCCCCTATATAGGGTAGGGGGCGGGTTCCTAGAACCCGCCCTCTCCTACAGGGGGTGGGGTCCTATACCAAAGTGCCCTATTCTCATAATTTAAAATTTTTCTACCCTACTCTAATAAATTTAATATAAAAATACCCTATTTTGGGGAAAAAAAAAACCTTACCCCGTATATCCCTTATATATGTCGAGTGATTTATCACCGCAAACACACCCTTTGATCGTTGACCGGAAACTTTAAAGACACTCAAATTCAATTCTAAACAACTCAGCGATTTTCTGATTAAAGTTTATATAACTTTTTTGTGGTGTTTAGAATGGAATTTAAGTATTAGTCTCTTTTCAGGGTTTTGGTTATAATATATACTTCTAAATTATATGCAGATCGCAAAAAGACTGCTCGAACCCACCGAAATCGACACTAAATTCATCAACAAACCTGGCGAGACCGCCCTCGACACCACCAACAAGATGAGCGCCTCTGATGTCGCCGCCATCCTCCTTGAGCATGGCGTCCAGACTGCACGCGCCCTCCAACCCCAGAACAACCCTGCGCACAAACTAAAGCAGACTGTCAGCAACATCAAGCATGAGGTCCACAACCAGCTCGAGCACACCCGCCAGACCCGCAAACGGGTCCAGGGCATCGTGAAAAAAAATCAACAAGCACCATCTAGAAGGCCTCAACAACGCGATCAATTCTACAACTGTTGTAGCTGTTCTCATAGCAACCGTAGCATTTGCTGCCATTTTCACAGTGCCTGGCCAGTACGTTGACCATGATGAACTAACGCCAGGGCAATCACTGGGCGAGGCACATATTTCGAATCAAACCGCATTCATGATTTTTTTTGTGTCAGACTCTGTGTCATTGTTCATATCCTTAGCAGTCGTGGGGGTGCAAACTTTGGTGGTGGTTATTGAAACCAAGGTGAAGAAGCAGATGATGATGATCTGGCTGGCCTGTGTTCTAATAAGCATGCTGTTTCTTGCGCTTTCGTTTATTGTGGTGGGGCCTCGAGGAAAACGGTTGGCGATTGGGGTTACTATTATTGGCACCATGATATTGGCGACGGCGCTGGGGACGATGCTGTATTGGGTGATTGCGCATAGGATGGAGGCGAAGAAGTTAAGGAATATCAAGAGGTCGGGCCTTAGTAGGTCGAGGTTGTGGTCGGTGTGGTGGGGATGGGGTGGGGTGGGGGGTTCGGATGTGGATGATTATAAGAAAATGTATGCTATATGATCATAAGAAAAAGTAAATTTTTTGGTGTAATTATTGTTCTTCCCCTTGCACTGGTCCTTGTTTTTTTTTAATATTGAAGGATGAGGTTCAGAATTGGGGGGGGGGGGGGGATGTGACTTTAAATTTGAGCTTTTAAAAGGCAAAATTGTTCCTTTCCTTGTCTTGCTTCTTTTCTTTTCAAATATAGGCTTGAAGTATGCTGCTTATAGTGTTTGCCTTTTATCAGGATTCTTTATTTTTAAATGTAACCAATGAGCAATAGTATGGGTATTTCCCCTCTGGGGAAAGTGGCGGGGTTCAAACCCCAGAAGGGAAAGTGGTCACAAATAATCTCTTTCGGGAAAAATTCATGGGTCTCGTATGTGTGGTTGTGTTTGTGTGTAGTATGCATAGGTTAGGACTTGCGGGTGAGTGTGCCGAAATATTTGTATTTTCAAGTGTATATGTCATGATATTCTGCTGCTTCTTGTGGTGGTGTAGGAAGGAGATTGCACATGTGGGAGGGGTTTAAGCAAACAGGAACTGTATTGGGAAAAAATCAAATGTCGTGTTGCATTATGTAAATTGTTTGTCTATTCTAATATTTTACAGTTAATTTTAGTTATGTCCATGCCCTTAATTTTTAAGGTTTTGTTGTTGTTGTTTTTCAATTTTTTTTATAAACCCATCACAATCAGCAAAATTTGCTTTATCCGTTAAAAATCCATCTATAAGCACATAAAACCCCACTCAAAACTCGTCCAGACTTTAGTGTTAAATTTGGTTTTACCTTTTTTTTTTCAAGCGAGCGGGTATGATTGTTGGACCTCTTGCAACTACGAGAGCCTTTAAAACAACAGCCATTAGCTATTAGCATTAACTATTTTATTTTTTGCATTAAAAATGTCTAGTAAATAGCTAAATTATACTAGATTTTACATCAAAACTGTCATTTTCTATCCCCCAACATCACCCCTCTTCTTCCACTTACAAAATTTACTTGGGTTATACTAGCTCCATACCCAAATAGGGCCTTAAAGTGTTTTGGTCAGAAAAAAAGGGCAAATTACACTAAAGTACTCTAAACTATCATGTTTTTCACTACAATTACTTAAAGCTCTATATTTACAACAAAGCACCTTAATTACTACTTCTCAGGGTATTTCAATGAAATAGTTCAATTCAAAACCTTAGTTTAATCTATTTTACTGTAAAATTAAACTTTAAGGTATTTTAGTGAAACACGTTGTGGGTATTTTAGTGTAATTTACCCAAAAGAACAAGAAAAAAAATTCTTACAAAACAAGGTTTAAGGGAATTTATTGTAAAAAAATAAAAACTTGAAGGTAGTTTAGCGGAAAAACAGTGATAGTTAAGGGTAGTTTTATGTAATTTTAGCCCCATTTAATAAAGAGAGATTTTGATCAGGTTTTGGTCTAGGGTTCCTTCCAAACAGGAACAATGGTGGCGATTCATGTGCAAGGGGAATCAGAGGATCAACAATTTCTGTTCGAATGCTCTTCCAATTCTAAGATCGATGAGATTTCCGATTCAATCATAGAAATTTTCAGTCTCCAATCAAAAATCCAAACCCTAGCTCTCTCAATCAGAAACGATCTGCTCGCTGATCATTTCAGAGGTACTTTCTCATCTCTATATTTGATCGAGGGCATGGAATTTTGGGTGAAAGATTTGGTTTTTCGTTCTCCTGTGTAAATTGATGAAGATTTTGTTATTGCATTCAGAAAATTGTCCAGATGCTGCGCTTGCTCTTGATAGAATCTTATCAGAAGCTGAAATTTATGCCTCAAAGGTTAGAAGTTGGAGTATCTAGAAGATGATTTCTCTATTTAGAGTTTTGTTTGTTTATTTATTTATTTATTTTGGGATAAAAATTCCAAGATTTGCTGTAGGATCAAGTTATACATAAACAGGCATTAGCACCTCACGTTCTCAGAGATCATATTCGGAGGATAGAGAAGGAAATTAGGGCTGCTTGCTGGAAGGATATGCTCCAAGTCTTTTCAGGTACATGCCTTTGCTAATAGACGTTAACTGGCGAACACAATTGATATGGGTGCAAAACTTGAAGGAGCAACCTGATTAATAAAATCTGAAATCTCTAGTATTATAATTAGAAAACTAGGGGCATGGACAAAAGTTCTCCCCTTTTTCCATAAATAATTGCAAAAAAATGGAAAAATGATTCATGAGAGAACTGTAAAGTTAACGCATGTGAACTCATCCTCTCATATGCATATAACCTCCATACCCTTTATCATATTCTAATTTAAAGGTTTTCTAAATCAGTTAGCCTCACAATCTGTAAAAGAAAGTATCTTTCTCAAGAATTTTTCTTTGCTAAAGATACCATAAATGGGGAGAATGCGCGCTCATTAATTTTTTTGTTACACGTGTGCCACATGTGCATGAATTTAGTATATGATAACTATAGCCTAAAGTGTTGACCTTGAGATTGTATATATTTTCTAAAACTAATCGCGGAAACAATGAAATAATATGTTGCAATTATAGCTTCCAATTTGTATTTGAGGAAAGTTTACAACTAATCTTGTTTTTTCCTTTGTGGGTCATATTGCTTGGGGGATAATTTTTGGGAATTAATGATTTTTAAAAATAATCAGCAAATTGGTGTTGGTCTCAAAATATTTAGCATTATGGTGTTGGTGGGCTGGTTAACCGAGTTAAGCAATTTTTAACCAAAAGCATGTAGGATATCTAAAACCGCACTTCTTTAGTGCGGTTTTGTTTTAGGGACTTCTCCCCGCCTGTTTCGGCCACTCTCCCTCAACTATTTTCTCTCTCTACAATCTACAATGCCCATCATCGTCTTCCTTTTCCTCTCTCTCCTCCCCCTTTCTCTCTCATAGCCAACATACATTCCCTCCTCCACCAACGTTGCGGCCCTCCTCAATGTGACCCTCCCCCTCCCAACATGGTCCTCCCTTACCAATAGGAGAAATGTGTTGTTCAAGAAAGCTTATGAGCTTTCGGTTCTCTGCGATTGTGAGGTCGCGCTCATCATTTTCTCGAATGAGGGACACTCTATGAATTTTACAGCGGCTCGAGTTAATTTTTGCTTGATTTTTCTTGTTTTGGTTGTAATTTGATAGATAGGATTTGGTTTTGTGGTCTGTGGGAATGATAGGAAAAGGATTAATAGGACTGAGATAGTAATTAATTGGAGTTGACCCAGAGGTAGAGGAGGGAGTTGGAGGAGGCGATGGGGGAGAGGGAGTGGATGTGAGGAGGAAGGACCGAAGGAGAGGTCAATAGTGAGGTAGGAGGCGAGGGAGGGGTCGAAGGCGGTGAGGTGGTTGTGATTGGGGAGGCGGTGGTGGTTGTGATTGGCACGGAAGGCGAGGAGAGGGAGTGACGGCGGCGACTGCAGGGAGAAGAGTGAGTGAGGTATCTTAGCCAAAACAAAACCGCAATTTAGAAGTGCGGTTTTGGGAAAATACACTTTTTTTGGAAAAGTGAAACCACACTTTAAAAGGGCGGTTTTTCGTTAAAACCCGCTTAATTCTCTTAATCAACCCACCACCACCATATTGCTAAGTATTTTGACCCCAACACCACTTTGTTAATTATTTTTTAAAAATTCGTTAATTCCCAAAAATTGCCCGTTGTTTGGGCCGTGTCATGGTTCTAATCAAACACGGCGGGAAACACATATGACTAGTCATATTGTTAAAGGAATTGGTGTGTTTAATCCTACTTCAAAACTATAGGACTGATATTAACATATGTAATTTGGTACAAGTCTTAGTAGGCTGACCTTTGGGGTCAAAGATGCTTCCAAAAACCTCCTCAACACCAAAGTCACTAACACATTGTTAACATGGAATGCTAGGCTAACCTTTTGGGTCAAAGTTGGTTCCAAAAATATCTTCAAGACCAAAGTCACACACCCAGTGTTAAAAGGAATGCCAGGCCTCCCGTTATGATGGACGCCGCTACAGGCCGTCCATCAAAAACATATATTGTTGATAGTTTGTATTTCGCTTCAGTTTATACGTGGGAAATAATTACACTTTAGAAAAGTACAAAAAAAGTTGAAGGCTAGTGGGCTTTTATATAAAACGGGTCATGTGCCAAGCGGTTTCATATCTAGTGGGCTTTTATATCTAGTGGGCTTTTATATAAAAAAATATAAAGTCTTTGATAGGGCACTTGGCACTAAGAATTTGACTTATTAGCATAGTTTACTATTTGAATTTCGAATTTTCAATTTTTGGGCTTTTGAATTTCAAATCCTCGAAGATTGTTGCAAATTGCCAAATGCAGTTACTCCTCTGATAGTTGTAAGTTTGTAACTTTTCTTAACAGTTGTATCTATTCATACTTATAAAATGAACTCTTTACAAATTAGGATCTTCTTTTCATTATTTGTTTAGAGAGGTCCAGGGGCTTTGTTGTCCAAGGTTGTGGAAAACAGAACAACGTGGTAGGACAGAGATTAGGCTCTAGCAGAAAAAACTTATAAACTATTCTCTAATTATAAAAAAAAAAAATTTAATGAATATATAAATAATTGGAAAACATGAAAAATAGAAAAATGAGAAAAATAATTTCGATAATAAAGGAAATGTAAAACGACTTATCATAACATACTAGCACTAGTTACAATAGTGAAACATCAGTAAGCCTAATAAAATTTAAGCATTTATATTATCAGACAATTCAAACTTCAAGCTTTTAAACAAATAAATGTGAAGATGTAAAATAAGTATGTGCATATTGATCTTTTTGGGCCCTAGTGCAACCTCATGCTTCTAAATTTCCCTCTTTTCTGAGTGTGAAGACCTTCGCAACACTTCTTGCATCAACTCTTCATGTGTGTTTTGGCAGATGAAGGTATGCATATGTGGATTCATGCGCGTCAGCAATCACCATCATTAGTTGGTATTCCTTTTAGGGTGTGGATGCATGGCTTTTGTTGGGGAGGGGAGGTGGTGCAGGCTAGTATGTAGTAATGTTTGTCTATGCATTGCATACATGTGTGCGTTTACTTGCTTGCATAAATCCTATATTATGTTGCTTGCCTGAGTTACTTTTGATTTTCTTTAACTTCACTATTTTCCCCTCATTTCATGTACGTGTATAATTAAATTTCAGCATGGACACATTTGTATAGCTTGATTGATTTGATGCCTGCTCAAACTAAAATACTCTCTCTTATGTTCTGAATTATTAATTTATTTCATGTTAAGTCTCAACATTTGTTATATCCAGATCATGGAGGTCATGAAGATATCCAGCTTTGGTGGGCAGGAAAAGAATTATTGAGAGGAAAGAAGTTATCTGAATATATTGGTGAAAATGAGAAAACAAAGGTTCCAATATCTCGCTTTACATTCTCAAATTAACTTCTGTTCATTTTTAGAGAAAACTATAACATGAGACTGTACAATTGATGGCAGATCTTAGTCAGATTGAAGTCAGCTTATTCAAACCAATAACATCAACTGGAAGAACTTCACTTAAATTAATAGGTAATCTGTGAAGATCAAACCCATCTATTCATAATACTTGTCTCGTATATTATAGCTATCCATAATTTTTGTTTGGTCATTATTCATAAACCAGTTGCTGACCATATTTCCTTTTTGCTCCCCTCATTTTGTCCTAGATATTTACCTTACCAGCAAAGTATGTTTGATGAGAAAAGCTGGAGTACTATCCGATTGAGAAAAAAATATGTAATAGGTAACTTGGTATCCTCTATCAGCTCATAATTCCCTCTGCCATGAGCACATGCATTGCAACTTTTGTGGTTTTATATTTTGTATTATATTTTGTACCATGAGTTTCATATGTGTGAGGAAATAAATGGTGGGACCCATACCATAGGTATTATTCTCCAGTTCTGAAGATAATATAGATAAATTTGCACTTGATATATCTGAGAATTGTTTGCTTATCACAATTTCTGAATGTTTCTGGCAGTAAATTCCATAGCAAAATAAAGTTTTATGCACTTGAAATTCTTAAATGCGATTGGAATTCGATTCATTAATTTATTTCATTCCCTGTCCATTGACAAATGTATATACTTGCCGGTGATCAGTGACACCAATGATTTCTGGTTACATCTTAGTTTGAGGTTTCATACAAATTTAGTGTGTGAAAAAGTTAAAAGGGCTACTAAAGTAACATCTTATGTATAATTTTTGCTTTTTTACCAATTAAAATGGTTGACTATAGAATATGAGAGAAGCAAAACCATGGATATGCATGCAAACAAAGATATGGTTTATCTCCATTGTTCGAGATGCCTAGATGGCTAGATCGATAATGGACTTTAGAGATGATGTATAAAAGCTTGATGAACTATGAGGACAGCTACTTCATAAATGATTCAATGTTAAATATTGTTTAATGCATCAGTGACATGACAGCATGACTGCATAAGTTATTTGAGCTAATACATATTATCTTATGCGCTTAGAATAATGGATCTGATTTTGCATAACAGGTAATTCCCATGACAATTGCATAATATGAGTCAACTTCTATGTTATCATCGGTTGAAAATTCATACTTAACTTCAATTTATCTTATTCATCATCTTTTTGACAGCATCATTTTACCAACAAATAATTGTAATTGATACGTAAAAGGGTAAAATACCCCTTTGCCCCTATAGTTCCATTTGCCAAATATAGATGTCACTTGCTGAAAATTGAAAAGAAATCGTAGTGGAGGGCCAAGGGGTATTAATTGATATCTCAGGTATTTAGAGCATCCATTATATATACATATTTGTGTTTATACTTCAAACACTTGTATATTATCTGTCATCTGTCTTTCAATTTTATGTATTGAAGTACGGGATGCCTGTAATTAATGATAGCATATTCGAATTCATTTCACTTGATTTTTTGGCTATTAAAGGTAAGAGATGAACTGTGCAGCATATTTATGGTATTATTATTCTATTTTCTGATGCTTTTTATATACTAGTTAAAAGTAAAATTAGTTGAAGTCTGAATAATGAAGTGTGAGTTGATGAATGGGAAGTGACAGTATTAGGATCTTAGACACAATACTAATAAGAATATATTCGGACAATTAATCTTTATAACGAAATTTAAGCATTTTGCATGCAAAATCAAGACAATAAATCAACCCATACAAAGTCTTGGCTTCTCTCGACTCTCACAAACATCAACAATCCTTGAACCCAACACTAAACAGACCTTGACATCACTTATACCTTTTCTTGAACTAACCGGAGGTTTTTTTTTATATTATTAACAGTAACCAATCCCCCCTTTGATGGAGATCTCCATCTCAGATCTCACACTGCTGGTCCTGTTCAGCAATCCATGTGATTTCACACTCGAGTGACCGTGATGAGATCAAATGGTAGTGTTGATTGCACCTGAGACTGACTTTCTGTAGGCACATTCTTCTTCTAACATCGTTTCCCTTCCAACGCTTCCCATGAGAGTTGTAGCAAATGGGTTCTTTTTCTTTACCTTGAAATCATCAGAACTTTAGGATTTTGTGGTGAATGGAGACTTGAGATAAGTTTTTGACGCTGAGGGAGTTTTGTGTAATCAACTTGAGTTGAGTTTTTTGGGACATGACATGCTCTGGATGAATCTGAGACGAGCTCTCTATGGACTTCGCTAGAAATTGCTTGTGAGGTATTGGGAGATTCAAATGTAGCGGTGGCAGGAGTTTTCAAGGACTTTTTCAACTGTTCTGAGTTGAGGTGGGAGATGTGGAGCTTGCCTTTGTAAAAAGCATGATAAGCTGTGGTTTGTTTCTCTTGTGTGTTACAGGACATTTGGGATTCAAATTCTCTACGATGCAGAGAACTGGTACAGATTATATCCATTTCCATATAATCATCTTCTACAATACTATCACATAATGGGAGGGGGAGAGGCAAGTGCATCCTTGAAAGCAACAAATACGGCCAAATAAGAAAGAATTGTTGGGGGACTTAGGAATTGGAAACAGGGGGAGACATGCAGTACTTCAAATGAGTCCCAAACTCTAATATTTGTCTGGACTCGACCCGTATTTTGATCCCATTGATGCATGGTTCTCATTCCGCCATTTATGGTTCTGTTCAGTCTATTTTTAATTTTTACATTGTTGTTGAGTACAGTGGGTATTGCCAAAAACTGAATTTTGTTTGTCATGCAGTGAATTGCGGGCATCCACTGGTGCTAAAAGAGATGATCATGACAAGGTTGGGGCAATAAAACTAAATCCTAAATGCTAAGGTTGGACTAATTATTTAGGGTCCGGTACGAGATACAACATTGGATAAAAAAATTTATTCTACAAATCAGGACCGTTCAAAGTTAACCGTTTCTTTAAGAAGCGGTTAAAATCTAATTGTCGTTATTTATCCGTTATTTTTAAAGTAGTGGTTAACATCAAAAGTTAATTTATCCAACAAATCTGGACCGTGCAAACTCAACCGTTGGTTTACAAAACGGTTAAAATTCAATAGGTCTTATTTAAACCACTTAAAGTAGCGGTTAAAAATAAATATCAAACCGCTGCTTAAGTAAATTTTTTTTCTTGCGGTTGAGTAATATATCACCAATCAATATTGGAACCCTAGCTTCTGTCAGAGTACTCTGTGTCTTACTCATCGAAGTTTTTTGAAGTAATCTCTTGATTTTGGAATCCTAATTTCCGCTAAAACACAGTCTTCCTCAACGAAGTTTTTCAAAGCAGCCGTGGTAAAGTTTTTCAAAGGCAAATTTTTTACTTCTATGTTTACATATGCCAGTATGTTGATTAATCTAACCTATGAGTGGACTATCTCTGAAGTAGAAAAAGAATGAATAGTAGTTGAAACAGGTGAAGATCAATACTTGAAAAAACCTATTATTTTTATCGATTTAGCAACTCCTGAAAAAAAATGCTGAGTTTATATCATCAACTAGTGGAAGCAAATGTAAAAATGTTCAGTCTTCTACAGTCAGTTCTTATGAGAATAACCAAAGAGATATAACAAGTGATTCAAAGTATGAAAATTTTGAGAACCTGAAATTGGCATGATATTCAATTCATTAGATCATGCTTATAGTTGTTATTTGGTTTATGTTCAAAATATTGGGTTTGCTATCAGAGTTCGTTCTACTCGTCGTGCAGTTCGCAGTAATTCTGCAATCTCTAGATTTGAATGTAATAACACCGCAAAACCTAAACAGTTGAAACTCGATGTAAAACGTAAAATATCTTTTTCGAGGTTCCGGAGATGTAATTATATTGGACCCAACTGCAGAGCTCGTATGTTTGTTGTTAAAAGGAAAGATCGGTGGATAGTAATTTCTTACAAAAGAGAGCACAACCATTCATTTGTACCGCAGTCAATGGTGCAATACCTATCTTGTCACAAAAGAATTTTCAAATACGACAGAAGTCAAATTCATAATTTGAAGGATAGTGTGGTTGGTTCAAGCAAAACATATACGATACTAAGATAAGGTCATGGCGAGGTAGAGAATCTTGGTTACGGATTAAACGATATAAAGAGTACTAAGAAAAATACGTCATCAATCTATGGACGTATCGGACGTCCAAACTATTTTAGCTTATTTGCAATCCATTCAAGATGAGAAGCCTAATTTTACTTGCGTAGTAAAATATGACGAAGAAAATCATATCGATACTCTCTTATTCGTGAATGCGCACACTAAAGCTTCCTATAAAACTTTCGTTGATGTAATTACTTTAGATATCACGTATCCAACTAAAAAATATCAAATAATCTTTGCCTCATTCACCGGTGTTGATCATCATTATAAATCACAAATATTTGGTTTGACGTTACTGCGGAATGAGTCTAAAGAATTTTTCACCTGGTTGTTTCAACAATGGTTAATTACGATAAATAATAAGGCACCGCTATCTATAATCACCGATCAAGATCAAATTATGACAAATTCTATTGCCAAGGTATTTCCAGATACAAGACATCATCATTGCATATGGCACATTAGTCATAAGTATCCTGAGAAATTGCAGAATTTATATCATCAGTATACCGGTTTTCAAAACGACTTCAAATGTTGCGTAGATAAAAGTTTGACAATTGAGTAATTTGAAGATAAGTGGTTTGCACTAAATGAAAAGTCTCAAGTTAGCAGACAAATGGCTTTCAATAATGTAAGGTATGAGGGAGAAATGAATACAGGCTTATACAACAAGAAACTTTTCTGCAGTAATGTGAACAACGGGGTGTAGTAAGAGCATGAATGTTTTTTTTTTGATACTTATCTTACTTTGAGCACTACAATTAAAGAGTTTGTTATAAAAAAGAGTAGTGCACTACAAATGAATTACGAGCGTGAGAAAAGAATGGATTTTAATGCGTTGTGTAAAAATCGTATGTGTGCAACAAATATGCCACTGGAATTAGACGCTTCCAAAATTTACACCAAAAACATTTTTTAAAAGATTCAAGTAGAGCTTCAGAAATCTCAATCATTTAATATCTAGAATGTTTCAAAAGTCGATTGGACAACCAGATATAAAGTTCACAACGTACCCAGTCTGAAGAAAGACAAGCGATGAGTATTTTATATCCAATTTACGACAAAAGGGCAATTTTCCAAGTGCATTTGCAATTATTTTGAATCAACCGGACTATTATGTAGGCATATATTCAGAGTTTTTATATCTAAAAGTGAATAGTATACTGTTGATCAGTCGAAAATAATGTATTTTTAACACGGCAATTTCCCTATCATTTGCACTCATTTAGAAGTGTTCGGTATTCATATTTCACATATTAGCAAATCAGTCGTAAAATATCAGATTGTATGTGTTAGACTTTAAAACCGGCATTATAAAGGAAATTGACCGCATTTCATGGCATCGCATCATCTCTGTATTTGCGCAACACTTGTGTCGAGATTTGTGCAGGAAATTGCAGGAGCAAAGTCAAAAGAAGCTGATCAAAAATACACCAACTCCATATTTTCAGATCTGGTAGCAATTCAAAAGGCAATATAAAAATCAACATATCAAAGAAAGGCCCACAAGTCAGCCCAAATCATCACCAGAAGTTTGAAGCCCTAAAGCCTCTAAAGCGCCGCGGAACCGCGGCGGGAGCCGGCTTGCGCCGCGGTTCCGCGGCGGTTTGGTCAGATCAGCAAATTATTTTTAGTGCAAAATTCATATCTCAAGGCCTACAGCTCAGAAAGATATGTCAAATTCTAGAATTCTCGTGAAGCTACTGCCAGATCAGTAAAGATCATTAAGCAAAGCTAATCCTAATTAAGCTTCTAACTAAGCTCTTCTAGAAGCTCCCTCCTAACTAATCACATCTAGAAGCTTCTCCTCTAACTAACTTTTGGAGGGAAATTCAAATTTCCTCAACAAACTTTTGGAGGGAAACTTAAAATTCAAATCCTAGATCTAGGGTTTTGAGATCTATAAATAGGAGCATAGATCTAAGGGTTGAGGGGGTTCTTCCATAATCTTTAGTCTTCTTCAATTCTTCATCTTCTTCCACAAGTCTAGTGACATGGCTTGTGCGAAATCCTAACCCTAATTCCACTCCAAATTCAAGATCTTGGGTACCAATCAAGCAAGAAGCCCTTCAATCTTTTAGGAGCGGAGCCGATCTCCAATCGAGCAAGTGATCCAAGCCGATCCGCGACTCACGGAGCCGAGCGAAGCCAAATCGACGATCGAGTTCTTCCTCTTGTAGTTCTTGAGCGATTGTAACGAAATTGTTGATATAAATAAAAGGTGAATTTCTTTAATCTTGCTTTCTTTTAATTCTTGCATCATGATTAGATCTCAATTTGTAATTGTTGCTCTTGTTGTGATGTTTGAGTAAAACTCCGCTCGTTAAGGAGTTGAGACGATCAATAGAATGATGATGTAACAAATCTTAATACGATTCTTGAGTCATACGAGTTTTGTAAACCCTAGCAAGTTCAAGAATCGATGACCTAGTTTCGTAGCGATGCTTTCTTGATTGTGATCGCTCGAAATTAGGGATCTACGATCGTTTCTTGAATTTACTAGAGGTTAGAATATGAGTGATATCGATGAAAGAACAAGGGATAAAATGAAACCCTAGTTTCACAAGAAATCCCTAATTCTTGTCGATCATCATCGATCTAGTATCAATTCATCGAAGGATAAGAATACGTAATTGTAAGATTACATCACATCTATAAATCCGATCGATTCCTACGAGCCTCATTTCGATTCTTGATATTTGGTTTGGAAAAATCAACAAACTATCAATTCTTGATTCTATCTTTTTCTTGTTATTAGATCTATATTTTCTAATTCTTGAACTTCAAAATATAAATCATGAATTGTTTTGTTTCCTTTCCTTTAAAGTTTCAACTCATCTAAATTGAAACACGAACGATTACACTTTCCCTGTGGACGATCCGCACTTACTAACGCGCTACAATCGACACCGTTATTGATTGCGGTCAAATATTTTTGGTTGTGATTTCTATACTATTTTCTACATACACAACGGAAAATAAAGTCAATCAAATGGCGCCGTTGCCGGGGACTATTTGAATCGATACTTTTACATTACACAATCCGGAAAATTATAACAATCAACTGTCTCAATATATTTTTCCAGGATGGATGAGAAATGTTAATCAAAACACTGTCATGATGAGTATCATACCACCTTCGGTACAGATGACTGAAACGTCGCGATATAGTCATTTATGCAACGAGTTCAATCTAATTGCCGTGAAAGATACTGCGTCACAGAATGGATACAACATTATGTTTTGGGAATTGTCCAAACTTGCAATACGAATATCTGAACTTCCAGTTGAAATACCGAATGTGAAAGAAGACTTGGTAGATGAAGCAACAGATGATTTGAAATCCGTGAAAGATGATATTTTAAAAATACAAAATCCTTAACCAACTTATCCTGGAGGTCGTAAAAAGAATCGGATTAAATCTTGGATCAATAACAAAAATAGCGATGAGAAAAAAAGAAGAGGTTTTGCACATGATGCAACCAATTAACATTTCATAACAAAAAAACTTGTCCGATGAGACAAACACAACATGTAGAAGGCATACATCCTGATCAACCGAATCCCATATGTCTTGCGCTGTCATAGGAATTTAACCAACCGTCTGGTTGGTCAGAATAGTTTGTTGTAAATGAATGACATTTGAAGTAAATGAATGTTATTTGATGTAAACTATAACATATTTTTTTATTTGTTGGTAAATGAATGACATTTGTTGTAAATGAATGATATTTGATGTAAATGAATGATACTTGATATTTATTTATTAGTTGTTGATATTGGTTGTGTCAATTAATGATTTTGTTAAATATGTTGATATTTGTTGTGTCAATCAATACTGTTGTTAAATTTATTGGTGCAGAAAAGATAACCGCTACTTAAAGCAGCGGTTACATAGTGTGTTCTCTGTTCCTGGAGTGAGCTCAAAATATAACCGCTATTTTAAATAGCGGTTAAATAGTCAGTGAGCTCAAAATATAACGGTTATTTAAAGCAACGGTTACATGGTGTGCTCTCTGTTCCTAGAGTGAGCTCAAAATATAACCGCTACTTTAAGTAGCGGTTAAATAGCAGTGAACTCAAAATATAACTAGTTCAAAATATAACCGCTACTTAAAGCAGCGGTTACATCGAGTGCTCTCTGTTCCTGGAGCGAGCTCAAAATTTAACCGCTAATTTAATTGGCGGTTAAATCGTCGGTGAGCTCAAAATATACAGAAATGTAGATCATTTACACATACATGTACATCGTTTTCTCACAAATTTATATCATTTACAGAAATCAAATATCAGAGTTAAGATACAAACATTAACACACATCATATATACTTATGAAATCTAAAAATTTATTGTTCAACACACAACACCACATAATATACACATGCAAAATCTATAATTTATTACATCATTTGGGTAATTTCTGATTAGCTTACCTCATAACGCATTCTATATCTAAAATTTTCTATAGCATTTGTGTCCTGGTTTTGTGAGTTCAAAGGAAGTCTCAACAACAAACAATCTATGTATTTCATTACAAATACACCACAATCGAGTGATCCAGTGTCTTGTCTCGGATAGCCTTTATTCTCACCAAATTTCCAAGCCTTTGTTAAACCAATTTTGCTGGAATTGCGTACATCCTTCAGCATATGCCTAATAAAATGATTTTGCTTCTAAAAAATTATTGAATTAAACAAATTAATCGTTTTAAAAATGGACTAACCAGTGCTTCACATTCAAGCTTAAATAGTTTTATGACATTTTTGAACATTGGATCATATGGCACAAAAATTTTCTTTGTAATATACCAGACACACAAAATCCAATGATCTTCGTGATGCATGGGAATATAAAGCTGGGATTAAAATTTTAATTCATCATTATAAATCATATTTGTTGCAAATAAAACAAAAATGAGAAAAATAAAGTACAGACTTACCGTGTCGCGCTCTAGTACAGACTTCTGGAAAGTATTTTTCGATTTGATCCATTACAGTAAGCTAGATCTGCACTTGTATTTGCTCTTAACTTTCTCCACTTTATATTCTTGATAACAATCACGGAGTATCGTCTAGAAAATAAAAAGTAGAATGAACAACACGAAATTGAATATTATTTAGTTGATGTACAAAACGTATTGAATAACAATGACTTACACAAATCAGGATAAAAAAAAAGAAGCTATTGACGGAAGATTCGTGTCGACGTAACAAATCGATATAAGCCGTTGTCACTTCTCCTCTAACTTGCTCACAAATTCGTAGCGAGAGAAAGTCGAAAAAATATACAATTGCTCATTCTCTTGTATGAAGGTATTCAACTTTTCTGGAGGTTATCAAAACATGAATATTTAGTATTTAACTTTTAAATATGAAATTATAATCAATTCATTAAAAGTAGATAATCCTTATTTTCCCTTTCTCGTCATAGTGTTAGATCCATAGTTTCGTCCTCACGTACTTTTTTCGATTATGAGATGTGATATTTAATTCCTTATACGGGTTTCTTTTCTTTCTTTTTCTTCTTGTCTGGATTTGTGTACGGCGAGTGCAAGAAAAAACTTGGTTTCTTTAGTCTCCTCGATTCTTCCATTGAATCTCTTAAAATTTCTTGTCCTAATGGATCAGTTGGATTTATACTCGCATCAATGAGTCCTTTAATTATAGAATCATCTTCTATTTCTTCCGCGACATTTGTCCGACTGCCCAGGGACGGAAAATCCATCACAATAGCTTGTTCAAGAGGTAATTCCTTAGAAATACACTCCGCCGCTTCAATTTTTTCAATAGGTTTTTCTACTTTAAATTTAGGGATTATATCTTCCAAACTTATGTTCAAGTTTGCATCGGCAGCAGTTAAATCAACCTCAAATTCATCATATGTCTCCTCCTCCGCCTTTTTTCCAATGTTTCATCAACATTTTCATCCTCGGGAATTTCGGCTCCGAGATTTTCATTCCCCACCTTTTTTTCGACGTTCTCCTCCCCCACATTTGTTTCAGCAGCCTCCTCAACATTTTCAACTTCGAGATTTTCAGTCCCGACAATTTCATCCCTTTTTGAGGCTTCATCCCCTTTCTCATCAATCTCACTCTTTAGAACTAGTTTGATCTCTTCGTGTAATCTATTAAAATTGTCATCATCCAATAAAAATTTATTAAGTTCAACCGAATTACTTACAAATAATAAGTAATAACTATCAATAATTGGATCTGATATGTTAAAGGTGATATAAAACAAAACAAAACATAAACAATACTTACATAATCGAGAAGTAACCGACTGCTAATCTCGATGTTAGGCATGTATATCGTAGTTGGTTGACTGTGGGGTGTATTACCTTCCTAATAATAACAGTGTACCAAGCGAAGTAATCACTAGTCACATCCCGACCTTCTCCTATACTAGCATCAAATTCAACTCCTTCTGCTTCGATATCAATTTGGGCTTTGTCTTACAAATTGATATACTCCAAAATTACATCGTATATTGGTTTCTTCTTGGTTGGCTTCTCCTTCTCAGTTTGTCAAGCTTGACGTTAATGGGTACACTTTGAATACTGTCAAACTGTCGGATTATACTTTTAGGATATTGCCACTGGACAATATCGAAACAAATGAGAGGAACATGTAACAATCCAGAATATTTACTGAGAAGGAAAAAATCTTCGGATGCACCAACATACTCAATGTATGGATCCTATGTGAACTGTCATTAAAGAAATGATTGAAAATAGTTATCATTGTTCATAAAGAATTAAAAAAATGTCGTTAAATTAAGTAATGAAATAGTAATTACCTGTAATTCATTCAAATTATCAAGCATATCCTGGTAGAAAGTTTTATGACGATGGGGAAATCGATGTGTGCGCACACCCTATTGTCTAGCAAGGGGTCTTCTCTTCTTGATGATAGTATCGGAAATAGGCCGAATGACTGAAATTCTAGTATATGCCCAACACTGAATAAAAATTAATTGTTAGATTCTCTACAATTATCTTTACAATAAAAGAAAATAGTTATACAACTAATATGATATCTGCAAAATTGTAAGACAGCCCTTTATCGCTCTCGCATTTGACAGTGCTGCTTCGTTCAATCCATTTATCAAATACGACAAAAACCCCGCCCCCAAGCGTATGTGGAGATGAGTTTCTCGCCGCGCAATAATCGAAGCCATTTTGGATGGACTAGGTTCTTGGAGCGTGTAGGGAATAATGCCATCCAAATGGTATACAAAACACAATCTTTTGTACATTAAACCATTTTCTCATGATCGGCATAAGTGTCGAGACTACTAAAAGTCTCATACACCTACGTCGCAAGTACGGCACCGTCTTTCCTATTCTCCTTCGGAGGATCAACTCCTAATACGTCGTAAAAATATATGAAGGAACTCATGCATCCTTCATAAACAATTGGAGAACCTGTGACTGGGAGACCAAGAATCCATGATACGTCTTGAAGAGTGATCGACACCTCTCCATTGGGTAAATGAAAAATGTTCGACTCGGGTCACCATCTCTCAACTAATACAAAAATCAATGGTAGGTCATGTTGTTGGTAACCGACTTTACGATACTCACCAAAACCTTATTCGTCTAACAATTCAATTTGTTGATCCGTCGGAGGCCATTGCGCAGACATGCTCGTAGATTTGAGCGCAATAAGGTTTCCCCCATTTTTACCACTCCAAATAGTTTTGTAAATGTGATTTGCTTGATTATACAATACAACATTCTTTATGGGGTCAGGGCTGTATTGAATAGATGATGTCTGAGATGTTGATAGCTGGATACGAAGGATTGACTACATTCACTTTTGATTGTATTTTCCTTCGTTTACTGTGTTATTGGAGTTCTTTACGAATATTTTTGGCGGCGGCGGAGGAGTCGATGTAGCCCTTTTTTGTGTAGCCTTCTTCGGTATAGCCCTCTTGGGTGCATATTTACATTTACCGGTCATTATAACTACATAATAAACGCTCAAAATCCCAAATATATAAACAAAAAACCCTATATCAAGAAAACCAAACCCTAAACTAATAAAGTTATTTATTTATGTTATTTAATGAATGCAAGAAACATGAGAATACTCAGCAACAATCGTAATTCAAATCACAGAAAAAAAGGCCTCAATTTACATATGAAAATCCTAACAAAAATCACCCAAAAAATACCAAACTCTATACTAATTAAAGTAATTAATTTACCAGATCGATCCACGAATCAAGAGAATCTCAGCAAGAATCGTAGTTCAAATCACAGCAAAAATCACCCAATTTCGATGTTTATCTCTTAATCCGTTGAAACTGTTCGGGCGATGGCTCTTTTTATTAAAAACTTTAGCAAAAACCGCTACTTTAAGTAGCGGTTAAATGTGAACCGTTCGATTTTAACCGCTAGTTAAAGTAGCGGTTTAAATTAACAGTTCAGATTTGTTGGATAAATCAATTTATCCAATGCTGTACCGTCACGTATTATTTATGGGTGTAAGTTCCTCACTACTTTTATTTGATTTTGGACACAAGAAAATATAAATGAAATGATGATATGAATACTAATTTTACTTTTTTACTTTTTTAATTTCTTGAATTATATTATTAAAAAGGATCAACATCGTGATTTGCAACGTCTGGACTTTGCATTTTAAGAGTAAAAGAAGATACCTAGTATTGTAATTATGGTCATGTGATTATTTGTTGTGCTCATAATGTATTGCAACTGGTCATCTTATGTTATCTACTGATTTGGATATGCATGGAATTTTCTTCCATACAAAAATCCATCATGTTTTCATGTTAGCTAATCAAGTAATGACTTCGCTAATACTCTTCTATGGTGTTTTCATCTAAGCTAACAAATGAATGACATTACAAATACATTTTTGTGTTTTTCTAATATACCACTCCAAAAAATATGTATTTCCAAAAATCACCCCAAAAATTCCGCAATTCTATATATCACACATAAAATTCATAAGTTGTCCAAAAAACTCCTCCTAATTAGTTTACTTGGTATTTATTGCAATTGTTCTTTTATGTTAGTTTGGAGCTGTTTGAACATTAGCAAAAGACCTAAATGACCTAAAAAAGCCATGTCTTCCGCCTCTTGAATGTCATAAAGGAACTAGTGTTAGATATTTTGCCCCAAATTAAAAAGTAAAAATTAAAACTTTTCCACTTAACCGAAATATAATGCTTTGATGAAGGAAACATTTCTCATGCGATTGACATCTTTCCCCAATTTTCAAACCTTAGGATTTTTTTTTCTGATTTTGTTTAAATCAAGTAATTTGCCTTGCATGTTGTTCAATTGACACTTAGAATGGATTGAAATAAGATTAAAGAGCTCAAATGTGAATCCTATACATGTTGTAAATGCCAATTTTAGTAGTTTACAAGTATTAATTCTTAGAATTGAAGCTACATTCGCTCGTTTAATTAAATTAGAGATGTTGGATATAGTGCCCTCAAGGCAATTATTATAATTGCAGAAAGGCAATTATGGTAATTGAAAGAGGATATATACAGGTAGAGCAGTTTTGCTCGAGATGATAGTATGTTATCTGGTTTATCTTTATCATTCATGTGCATACGTTTTACTTGCTATTACGTATCGCTAATACATAATGATAAAGGTTGTAGGACCCTTACTTGACTACCGGCATTATGATCGCGATCATACTTGTGGAAGCTGTGTAGTCCATAAGCACATCCTTAAATGTTCCTAGTCGTGGGAGTATCAAGACTGGGCATTGATATTTCAGACTAGACTAGTGTATACGTTTCTTGACCCTGACGAGGGGCGGTGGCCGGTCTCACAGTCATTAGTGCATGACACCAAAGATTGTATACAGGTGCTCACTAGAGGTGAGTACATCAAACAGACCCGCCGAGAACTCCTAGATGGTATTATACCTATCGTCAGATAGCAGTTCTCTGGTGACGTGAGTACAGGGTAGTCTGTAGACCTGAAATCGTCATTTGTCTTATGTGAGTTCTCATTATACTTTGATTACTACTCTACCATGGTTCTACTGAGTCGTACAAACAGGTTTTAGTTGGGTACAGTCCCGAGCCACATGGAAGCAGTGGGCAATCGGAAGAGATTCGTCTCTCCCGGTATAGGGAGTTGATGTCGCACTATGTTCGATTGGTCATCACCATAAGTCCCTGACCAGGGCGGATGTGAGATCAGTAGTTTTCTCGGTTGGTCATGGTCCTGACATCGGGATGATTTATTGGGTTATTAGGGACTTCCACCCCCTAGACTCAGTATGCAATACTCTTAAACGAAGAGACCGGGCTGTACGAAAATTGTCACTTATAGGCTTAGTAGGGTATCCACGGACTTGATTGTCGACCTCCCTTTCGACATATACCTGAATAGCCGTTATGTACAGTTGTTGCTGACGTACTTATGGTTATGAATTTTATCTAGTAAATCATTTCGAGCGTATTGTCGAGTTTTTAGAATTCCATACAGAGGGTTTTTCCGGTTCAGGAAATACAATGTAGAGACCGTATGTTGATATGTGTAGGAGTCCGATTAAATACGTGTACTGGCTATACGAATTTTAATCAGACGTAATATGTGTACCGGCTACACGAATTTTATTCAGACGTTTGATAATACTAGCCAGCTTAGGTTTAAGCCTGATTATTAAATCAATTATTGATTTAATAATATATATATATATATATATATATATATATATATATATATATATATATATACATACACACACACACATTCTTGTATTTTGTTCACTATTTATTTTCTCTCTTTGGCTATTCGTATTTTTATACGGATTTGCGTATATGCATGCGATACATATACCGGGGTTGTATTTCGTATTTATACGGAATATTTCTAGAAGGAGGACACATCATTATCAATTTTCCTTTTTGGAAAAGAAAAGATATGAGATGGAGGGTGAGGTGTAAAGAGCGCATGGTAGAGAGGGATGGTGAGAGAAATAGGCTTGCATTTTTTATTGCAAAATGTTTTGTTAAAACTATTATTGATATGGCTCATTTCTCTCTTTAGCTTTCATTCTCTCATTCTCACACTCTTGCATTCTCCCATCACCTTCTTCATTCTTCTTCTCATATGTTGAGAATCAAAAGGAAAAATGAGAAAGAAAAACGATAGTGATATTTTCTACATCTCCCACACTCTATTCCTGGCGAGTCTAGAGTATTAGTTACTTCCTCAAAGTTCACTTTGAAGTGAAGCTGGAGCTTGGACCGGTTTCTCTCCGGTGGATCATTTTCGGTAAGGGAGATCGCCTCTTAAGCTCGTTCCTGGCGGCCTAGGAGCTTAGAAGGGGTCTTCCACGGTTGGATGGACACGCTACAAAGGTTGTATGCTCACATCCTTATAGCTAGCTGTTTAGTCTGTTTGCTAGTTTAGTGTTTGGATGATTTCTAGGTTGTAGTTGCTAGTGCTTGCATAAAAAATTTCGTTTTCACTTCCACCTTGGCTGCGAGTTTAGCGGCATGAGCACTAGGAACTACTTACATAGTATCAGAGCCACGCAAACACTAGAACTAGCCATAGACGGTACTTATGTTTTGAAACAAAATTTTAAGCATGTTTTATTTCTAAAACTCTAGTTTCTGTTCAATTTTTAAAACAAACTCTGAAAAAATTTTGATGCATACATTTGAACTGGAATGCTTTTAAATTGACATGGCAAGAAGACGAGGCCAAACTGGTTTACTTTGACTGCCTAGGTCGGCTCTTTGGCAGCCTGGGTCGGCCAGAGCACGCCAGTATGTCTCGTGCTTCTTGCAGAGACTTGGTGTTTTGGAAATAGAATTTTTAGCACATGTCATTTTTGCTCAGATTTCAGTTTGTGCACTTTGTGTTTTTGGGCAACACGGAAAAGTTTTGGTCGAAACTAAAGTATCGTTTATTATCCGTATTTAGTTATATGTGTTGATAAACGTCGTCTAATTGTTATATGGTCAATTAGACAGGGTTGCACATATGTTACTTGTGATATTGGTGTGTGTGTGTATCATTGTGATGGTTTAGCCGGATTGTCGTGATAGATAGCCCCTCGTGTAATGATGTATGTACAATATTGTTGTATTTATTTATTCGAGACGAGCGACCGGTTTGTACCGTCGTTGCCGGTGTATGTATATTCTTTTATTGAGACGTGTCCAGGATACAGGCATTGTTGCCATTGTATATTTTTCATTACATGTTTTAAGATGAACCTGCGGAGAAGTGCTCGAGTCACCGGGTTCTAGAGTACTGTAGGTGGCCATCTCATGGAGTTGAGACCGGGCCGCCTCGCTTTAGAATTGGCAGGTTGCTCGACGCACTTGTAGGGTTTTAGGATTGACCCACGGAGGAGTGTTCAAGTTACCAGATTCTAGAAAGTGTCGGGTGACCCACTCATGACATTGAGGCCGGGTTGTCCCATTTCTAGAATTGACGGGTAGCTTGCCGCACTCATAGGGATCATGGATCGATATTGTACGAGCTATCCACACGACTGGGGAACGCCGTGTTTCATTTGCGGCTCAAATGAAACGTGGGGCTCCTAGTTTATCTGCTATTCCATATTATTTGTCACATGCCTACGATGATTATTACCTGCCTGCGATGATATGTGTGTGTGTGATACTTCTATATGTTTTACATCCGCACTTGCCTTGCGTCCGCCCTGCCGTAAGTGAAGTAACCTTACGGTGAAAACCCGATGCCCCGTGGTGAATGCGGATGACATATAAAAGCATGAATGACATATAAAAGCATGTTATTTTGGTTGTTTCTGGTGTGACTAGAAACTTAAATGATGGGACTGTATTATATGTTTAATGCAAAGGAAATAAACCTAAATTGATGTTGTAGGAACCAACTTTTTCAAAAGAAACTATAGTCTTATTTCTTTGCTTTGCATAGAGGTATTTGGTTAGGAATATTCTGCACTTCATTCGATGAGGGAAGATCCTTAATCCCTTCCCAGGGAATTCGCTCTTAAGCAAAAGTTTATGTTACTATAAACCACTCGGTTTTCTTCAAAACCACTTATTTTAAAAACGGAGCCTAAACCACTCGATGAAGATAAAGCCCTTTAGCAAGCTACAAGGGCTTGCTTCTTTCGGTTTTCAAAACCACTCGGTTTCTTCAATGATATCAAATTCATTACGTTCAGGGTTTTCTAAAATCAGCCGTAGCCCTCTGTCATTTCCTACGAGTACCTTTAGCAAGCTACAAGGGCTTGCTTCTTTCGGTTTTCAAAACCACTCGGTTTCTTCAATGATATCAAATTCATTACGTTCAGGGTTTTCTAAAATCAGCCGTAGCCCTTTGTCATTTCCTACGAGTATTGCTTAGTATTCGTTCTACGTTTGTTGACCTTATCAAGGCGCAGTGTGTGGTAGCTAAGTGATACTTGTTTGTAGCATGCTATGCGATTAGTTAGGACAGTCGTACGACCTTGTTAATCTCGTCAAGGATTGTGCGAGTGGATCTAAATTAATCAAGATAATGACGGGTTGAACTTGACCAGCGACTTATGGTTTGTTGATCTCGTCAAGGTCATAAGTCGTTAGGGGTAAAAACCATATCGGGAGTTTCATATATAAGGGAAACCTACCAGGTGTGTGCATACTTTCTGAAGTGTGGTGACTTGTTGGCTTCCATTAAGGTTATCACACGATGATAGTTGGGTCCCGATTCCTACTGTGAGTAGGTATTACCCTTGAAAGATTTTCGCTTCATAACTAGCTAACTCATTTGGTGTGTAGAAAGGTGTTAACGGGGTTATGCTTCTGCGAAAATTGGGTTATTTAATTAGGTCTGTGCGAAATCATGGGGAGCTTCCCTCGGAGTACCGATACTGGCATGGCTGAACGGTTAGCGAACTTGTAAGGTGTAAATGATCTTGGATAGTTATCTTTTTAGGGTTTGAAGGAGAATTCAACACAACAGTGAGACCCATTCTGATTAGATAAATTAATAAATCAATCTAATCTTGCAAGAGCGCACGTTGAGTGTTTCTTTTCTCTCTCTGGCTGCGACCATGACTTGCCTTAAACTAAAACTCGTAAACCAAAATTAACCAAACCTTTTACTATCTGGCTTTAGAATGTCATGATTCACGACAAAATTGCATATGTTCTTGCCACTCCTACTTCCTCTTTTCCTTCTCCAGAATACTTCATACCACTACGAAGATGCATATTACTTGGAAAGGCCATCTCGTATAGTTACATACGAAGTCGAAAAAGTTATTTCAGTCCGAAAATAGTCGCAGGTTCTGGAGAAAGTGAATTGTATAATTTAGTTGTCTCTTTCCTGTAGCTTCTCTCGAGTTGAGAGCTCCTTGTATTAGGAGAGTATACCAGTTATGCTTGTTGGATAGTCTTCTTCCAAACTTTAGGATGGTGCTGACAGGTAGGGAAGGAAGAAAACCAACTAGTCTAAGTATGGTGTATAGAAAGTAAGATGTAGAGATATATAAAGGGGTTGAAATGAGAGCAAGGGAAATTGCAACTAGTGCTATGATTCTGGGCAGTGAAATAGGCATTACTAGGAATACCCGGCCACCCCCTTGAAATATTTTTTATGTTTCAGTTTTCCTGTGTGGTTGTAATTGAAAATGATTTTTCAATTAATTCTGACTCCTGGATATGTGGATATCGGATGAGAATCACATATATATAGTGAGTTACAGGTATTGAGAAGAGGTAGAGTATTGGGAAAGGGTGATTTGATTCTCAATGTCAGAATTCGTAGCAATTGGTGCTATTGAGGAAAATCATCTGGTTTTACCTAACAACAAATATTTGGTTTTGAATAACCGTTATTATGCACAAATTTTTAAAACTGATATATCTGTCTCTTTATTTTATAAAGTGAGATATAATATTTTTAAAATATGTTCTGAACGTTTACCTTGATTAGGTAAGGTGCATTGAATAACGGTATAGACGTTCTTAACCAAAATACAGTTTTCAATTTACAACAGAGTTTGAGTTAGTATACTCATAGGACTTATACAAAGTGATGTATGTTGTCCAATGTCTATACGGACAAGAGGTTGGTACCCGTACTTCATTCCGTTTTACCTATGAGTTCTCTGATTTTAGACACGTATTCTTATTGAAATACAAAATCCAGAGATTTTGAGAAGTTCATAGGGTATAAGAATAAAGTAGAGAACCGGACGTTGGATGTATCAAGATTCTTCGAAGTGGTCGAAAATGTAGATACGTATACTAGGTATTCTGTAATTTTATAATTGAGAATTTATTCTCGCTCAGATTACTGATCCGCGGGTGCACTCCATGATAAGTAATGTTGTATGGCCTTTTTCATTTGGAGATATGCACTAAAAGCATTTGCATACCAATTGAATATGATTCCATCAAAATTTGTGCCTCAGATTCTATGTGTGACATAGAAATGTAACATATCTTAAAAGTTGTTAAGATATGAGGTTGTCCGATTTTTGTTTAAAAACCGAATCCGGATAAACTCAAGGCACGTTCGGTAATGAGCAGTTTGTGGCTTATCCCAAGTATTCGTAAGGGTTTAACTTCTAACATTTTTAAGATCAATAATTGTATTGTTCTTGACTCGCCATTTTTTTATAAAATGATTTTTTGTAAAAAAATTAGTAGAGTATGGTGGAACTGGTAGTGATTCCAGAACCACAAACAATTACTAAAAATTTAGTAGAAGCTAAGGATTCAATTGGACACGACAAACTATAGCCACTCCGCTGATTTTAGCATGTAATCTCAGTCACCCGAAAGATAATTCGGTTTTCTCGTAGACGGTGACAGGGAGGTCAGGATCATGGTGATAATGACCATACTAGATTATCAGCAGGCCATAGGAAGCGGTGACTTCCGACTGATGGTTAGATACATTATATCCAAGTTGGGCCCCACGCACTCCAATGAATTATGAACTTTGCTGGTGTTCCCGCCAAAAATTTCTGCGCAAAAGAGTCCAAGGTATCAAATGGCAGCGATAGGCTTAAGAAAATACGAACCAGAATCTTCCGGCCTGTATTTTGATAAACTCCCCAATGAGAAACTGTTAAATTATGATGATATTGAAATCATCTCGAAAAAACCTTCGATTTGATATATTATTTGGCCTCATAATTCATCTGGGATCAAAAGTTATGAGCAAATGTGTTATGCACATGTGATCTAAGAAAGAAGATGCGAACCAGTATTTTCCGAGCTCTATTTTGACAAACTCCGGAATGATAAAGAGCTAAATTCTAATGGTATTGAAAGCATCTTGAAAAGACCTTCGATTTGATATATTATGGGCCCCATAATTCATCCGGGATCAAAAGTTATGAGCAAAATGTCTATGCACATGTGATCTAAGGAAGAAGATGCGAACCAGTATTTTCCAAGCTGTATTTTGACAAACTCCGGAACGAGAAATGGCTAAATTCTGATGATATTGAAAGCACCTCGAAAATACCTTCGATTTGATATATTATAAGCCTCATAATTCATCCGAGATCAAAAGTTATGAGCAAATGTGTTATGCACGTGTAATCTAAAGCAATGCTCTACTACATAGGAAATGCATTTTTTAGTCCCACATCGGGAAAAGGAGAGCTGGCTTCTCTACCACTCCCATATAAATAAGAGGGGATACCTCTTAGAAAGGGGAGAGTTAAATCCTCAAAGGATTCAATACTCAAAAGAGCTTAGTTCTCCAAGATAGGAGCATGCTCCTCCCCATAATGCGCATATGCGCAAGCGCCATGTGCGCTACGTGCAACGCACGTGTGCCCGCCATGCGGCACTATGTGCAACGCACGTGCGCACCACATGAGAACATTTAATAATATTAAAAGGAGCCTGTTCTCCATATATAGAAGCCCTGCTTCTCCTCATAATGCGCATGTGCGCTACGTGCAACGCACGTGTGCTCGCCATGCGCGCACCACGTACAACGCACGTGCGCACCACATGAGAATATTTAATAATATTAAAAGGAGCCTGTTCTCCATATATAGAAGCCCTGCTTCTCCTCATAATGCGCATGTGCGCTACGTGCGACGCACGTGTGCTCGCCACGCGCGCACCACGTGCAACGTACGTGCGCACCATATGAGAACATTTAATAATATTAAAAGGAGCCTGTTCTCCATATATAGAAGCCTTGCTTCTCCTCATAATGCGCATGTGCGCCACGTGCGATGCACGTGTGCTCGCCACGCGCGCACCACGTGCAACGCACGTGCGCACCACATGAGAACATTTAATAATATTAAAAGGAGCTTGTTCTCCATATATAGAAACTCTGCTTCTCCTCATAATGCGCATGTGCGCCACGTGCAACGCACATGTGCCCGCCACGCGCGTACCACGTGCAACGCACGTGCGCACCACATGAGAATATTCAATTAAAAGTATACTCGTTCTCCATAGGAGCTTGCTCCCACCCATAATGCGCATATGCGCAAGATCCATGTGCGCTGCGTGTAAATATGAGCGCCCAACACATGCGACGCACGTGCGCCCAACACGCGCGACGCACGTGCGCGAACGCAAAGAAGCCTTTTTCAGCAGTGAGAAGTTTAAGCTCCAGCCTGTTCTTCCCCCCTAATGAGTGAGACATGGTTCAAAGGGTACATCCCTCCACACCTTCGATATATGGCGCTGTAATCTCTCAGTGTCGTCGGAGAGGTGGTGGGTCCCAACGACCAATAATCCTTCTTTCTAAAATAAAAAAAAAAGAAGAAGAGAGAACATTGACAGAGAAACAGAGAAAGAATTCAGAGAACTCCTAAAAAGAAAGTTTTCTGAAAAGATCAATGATCTAAGAACAAGATCAAGATCTTAAATGTTGAATTAAAACAAAATGCAATGCAGAGCCCAAACAAAACAAAATGCAATGCATTAAAAGGGCAGAGCCCAAACAAGCTAGATGCTCTGCATCATTTATAAAAGGGCAGAGTCCAACCAAAACAAGAATAATGCAGTGCATTACTAAAAAGGGGAAAAGCCCTAGCACAAGCCAAAGACAAAAGATGTTGAAACTGGACTTAGCCCAATCATGGCCGTAAGACCTCAAACTAAATTGACTGAGCACGACTGCTCTCTAAATCAATTTATATCTGGTTCGAGGGTACATCTCCGAACTCCTCTGACACCTGTCGTTGTAATCCTTCAACGACGTCAGAGAGGTGACGGGTCCCAACGACCACACACTATATGGACTGCGGGGTCCCTAAACTCGTGGACCGAGATGTCCTTAAACTAATATCGGACCGAGACGTCCTTAAACTAATGTTGGACCGAAACGTCCTTAAACTAATGTCGGACCACCACGTCCCTAAACTGGAATATGGACCACCACGTCCCTAAACTGGAACATGGACCACCACGTCCCTAAACTGGAATATGGACCACCACGTCTCTAAACTGGAGCATGGACCGCAACGTCCCTAAACTACCTATGGACCACTACGTCCCTAAACTGGAATATGGACCACCACGTCCCTAAACTACCTATGGACCACTACGTCCCTAAACTGGAACAATAGACCTCCAAATGCTCTTTTGCCAGATCTAAACGATCCCGTTTAAGTTGATCTTAGCCCCCAAACACGGCTAATGTATCCTTAAACATTCAAACGGACTATAAAACTCCAAATCAACCTTGGTTCAAGGGTACATCTCTGAACTCCTCTGACATCTGCCGTTGTAATCCTTCAACGACGTTAGAGAGGTGACGAGTCCCGATGGCCAAATATTAAATGGATTATCACGTTAAGTTGATCTTAGTCTCAAGCAGGACTATCGTATCCTTAACGAACGTTTAAGTTGATCTTAGCCTCAATACGGCTAACGTATCCTTAAACTAAAAACACCAAACCCAAATCTAAGTAAATACGGATTTGGACTAATCCACGTCCTACGGGCAACGGTATTACTCAGTCTCCGTATACAGTCCACGGGCAACCACAAACAAAACAAACACCCACGACACGAAGTGAAATTCTGGAGAAGGAGAAAGTTGTTACCGCGAAGCGGTAGCGTAATTAACTGCAGGGGCTTGCGCCTGCAGGGAAGAGTGTCCCCACAATCAAAAACCCCTCTAGCGAGGGGGAATCTGACAAAGTCTGCTACATCGGCCGCATCCGTCTAAACCTTCGATACACGGTGCCATAAATCAACTTGGCATCTTCGGAGAGGTGGACGGATAAAACCAAATAGCATCTGCCCCGAATCTCAGCGTCAGGCCATCGCGGTCCTGTGCGCCGTCCATTCGGAGGGGAACAGCTGGATGCTCTTAATAGACCCATTAGGAGCAAGTAGATCTTTCGAAATCAGTGCAAATGGAAAGATAGTAATCTAATAAAGCAAGACTTGTAGTAATTTTTTTCATCAAATACCCATTGTAGATTGTGGTGAAACTTTTATTTCAATGTCTGTGTTGAAGTCAATACGGATATAACTTACCCCAGCTGCTATTCATGACTATGAGATCTGGCAGGTGGATGACTATAACGTCTTTCTAAATGGAAATTTAGAAGTACACTTGTATATGACTCTGCCAGAGGATTATCATAGTCAGTGGGAGCAACGGAAGGTGTGCAAGTTGCTTATTACTATTCATAAACTAAAGCAGGCATAATGGAGATAGATCATCTGTTTTAATGTGACAGTCAAAGTGTTTGATTTCATCAAAATAACAGATGAACCTGGTAAGAAAGATGTAGGGAGTACTGTCATATGATATATGGATGATATATTCTTGATAGAAAGTGATGTTCCTACACTACAATCGATCAAACTATGGTTGTCACGGATTTTTCTCCACAAAGGATCTGGATTGTGTATCAAGATTTCTGATTACTAGACCTATGGGATAGATCTAGATGGATTCGGGAATTATTCTAATCTGGGTACTTTGACACCATTCTAAAGGAGTTTAGAATGGACAACTCCTACCGTGGTAGTGTACCCGTTTGTGATAGAGTCGCCCTCTTTAAAAAGATATCTTTTAAACTGATGAGAAGAGGGGCTAGTGTGCATGGCATTCCACTTGCTTTGGCAGTTGGGTTAGTCATGCGATGTCATGTAACAGACCAGATGTTACTTTTGCACTTGCTGTAGCAAGCAGATATTAATTGTAACGACTCTGAAATTCCTGTACAAATGTAACTTGTTTAATGTATAGAAAAGATATTTCAGCTTGATTAGGAGTTATAAGTTGATGTGCTTCAATAAAACCAAGAAACAACTTATAGTTCACCGGTTAGTACTCTTTACTGCTGTGCAATAACCTGCGTGTTCGAATCCCAACAGTCCCAATTATTTTTATATTTTTTCTTTTTAACTTTTCGGAAGCCAAAACGTTGCACATGCAATACACGAAGAATCAAAAAGTTTCAAAGAAATAAAACATGATAAATGAGGAGTTAAGACCGATTAAAACATATGGCACGAGTCTCGAGACACTTGGCCAAGATCCGACCGCTCAAACTTGCCTCTTCGCTGCCACCGGCAGTTGAGATGCCCCTAAAATCCTCCATTCTTTGCCCATGTGTCTTTTTGACTCCTCTCTACTCTATTTTATTGTTTAATTTTTCTGAATTTAACCAGAGAGCTGCTCACCCTTTCATCTACCCCATTAACACTATTTTAATTTTTTTAATTCAATCTTTTAATTCCCATGCTCTTAAATTTTCCCTATAAATACCTAGCCCTACTACCCTATTCCTCATTTCTGAAAATTTCACAAATACTCTAAAATTCCTAAGTCCAAGTAAGAGGAGTTGAGCCTTTCTCAAGTGAAGTTGCCGAAGTCAAAGCGCCATCGATCGATTCTTTCCATACGTCTTGGTCTCGGTTCTACCAACTGAGGCATCCTCTTACCTCAACGCTCAAAAACCCGTAAGTCCATTCCTTTCTCTTTCGTTTCATCTCAAGATGATTTTTTAAATAAAAAATCAACAAAGCGGAGTTAGCGTTAATATCACTTCTTTTAAACATTTTTATAATTTTTGATAGGCCAAATATGTCACACAAATACTATAATATCGCTTTACAATATTTTTCACATCATTTACCTTTTAATGAAATTAAAATTTCATGTGAAATAAATACATTTCGAATACTTTTCATATAAATACCATGAGCTTTAAAAGTACCCTTTTAACCTGTCATGCCCGTTTCCCAGTAGACGGAAACGGTGACGTAGAAAGCCCGCAACGTATTTATTACAAGAAGGGCATTTCACTTAATAAATACATTAAACATATGTAAGTAATATAACAATGTACAAAAATAACAAGAGTAATAAAATTAAACGACGACTTTATTTACATTCAAATTTCAAATACAACTGTCGGAAATAAAAGATACAATGATTAAAAATTCCTAAACAATGGAGCGGGAAAGGAACTAGTAGCCAGGCTGGGTAGTGAACCGGTCCAAGTCTTCCTGGCTCGGCTCGATCTCCCCATAGTCCGGTCCTCCTGACGAACATTCTAAAAAAAGAAATAGAGATAAATGTCGTCAGCGAAGTAGCGCTCGGTGAGTCCCCAAAGGAAGTAAATAAAAATGACTGATAGATATATAAAGTGAATAGAAACCAAGTAAATGTGAACATGTAAGGTTATATATGAGAGTATCTAAACATGATCATTTACAGGTATAAGATAGCTATTCTAACGTGGTTGTTTGTAGTTTGATAAAGAAGGTATTCATGCATACGAGAGGAGTCCAACTTACCCTGTGGATTATGCTAATATGTAGTACAAGGCCCCGTCATAACCCACAAGACAACGGCATGTGAATTCATGCAGGTTTCTTTTAAAGTGACATCTTGTGCCACGATATACGTTCCGTACCAATCTACCCTTTATCCCCGTGTATTGTAGTGTATAGGTCAAGTTTACAGGTCTTGGCTGAATCTATGAATATAAAGAGTACAAGTTCATGTTCAAATTATAATTATGTATTTAGGTATTCATGTCAAGTTCATGTCAAGTTATATTCATGGTTTGGTCAAATCAAGTCAATTATTCAAGTACAAGTTTGGGTGTTCAAGTTCAAGCGTTCAAGTTCAAGATCACGTGTTCAAGTTCAAGATCAGGTGTTCAAGTTTGGGTTTGAATTGGATTCGAGTGGAGTTTGTATTCAGGTTATAGTCAATATCTTGTGAATGGATTAACTTTTGAAATTCTTAAGTTCGGGAATAATCGGACAACCGCTACAGATGGACGACAAGATTTGTGTCCTTTTCCAAAACGATTGACATTGATAATTCCGTTAATTTGCAGTGTTGTCTAACCTGAATATGCAAGTACTCACTTTCTCTGGCTCCCTAGGGCTTAAGAGAAATGATACCGCTTAAACCTATATTAATGTAGGGTCCTTAAAGATTTATTCTTGTTATTCCCATTGTTTTTATTTCTCGATGGGGTTTTATGTAAAATGTTTTAATATTGTTTTAAAAACAAACCTCGGGGTGTTTTAGATTATTAAGAGTTCTTATAAAAATGTAATGCCACGCCCCACCCCCAATACAGAGAGTATTGTCCGCTCTGGCCAAAGCCGCACGGTTTTGTCCTTCGGGGCGAACCGGACCCGACCAGGGGCCACTTCCCAGGAGGTCACCCATCCCAGAACTTCCCTGGCTCGAGCACGCTTAACTACGGAGTTCTCAAGCTCCTGTAGTGCCGGTTCACTTAAAAGATGCCTCTGTATTGAAGACATTGTTCTATAGTGGGTCCCACGGACTCAAGAGGTGGCCCCCGCCCACTTAACACAACACTTGGCGTGGCACTTTGTTCCGTGTGGCACTTTGCTCCATGAGCAAGAACCAAGTCCCCACATTCTCCCCACCTTTGAACAATGGTTCATCCTCGAAACACAGACCTACTATTGAGGGACCGGCTCTGATACCATTCTGTCACGCCCCACCCCCAATACAATGAGTATTGTCCGCTCTGGCCAAACCCGCACGGTTTTGTCCTTCGGGACGAACTGGACCCGACCAGGGGCCACTTCCCAGGAGGTCGCCCATCCTAGAACTTCCCTAGCTCGAGCACGCTTAACTACGGAGTTCTCAAACTCCTGTAGTGCCGGTTCACTTAAAAGGCGCCTCTGTATTGAAGAGTGGTATCATTCCATTTATAGTACAGATCTGCCCTCTTTCGGAATGTATTCCAAAAAGTTCCCATTGTTCTACAGTGGGTCCCACGGACTCAAGAGGTGGCCCCCACAGATTCAAGAGGTGGCCCCCGCCCACTTAACACGACACTTGGCGTGGCACTTTGTTTCGTGTGGCACTTTGCTCCGTGGGCAAGAACCGGGTCCCGACATGTAATTTAGTTTTAGTGGTATTTTAGTGATAAAATCTAGTTTTTAAAAGTTTATGGTATTTTTTATGAAAACTATACTTTTGGAAACTTGGTGATATTTTTGTGTAACTTTAATTTTTTTTCGTTTTAATTTTTTTTTAAAAATAATTTGCTTTCATTGAAAAGATGAATTCATGACTTTTATAATTTTCCAACGTTGTAATTTGTTTTTAAAAAAAATTATATTCTTTAAAATCGTATTTGTATTTCTTTTGAGGCAGAATTCTCCGTGAGGAGTTCCGCATCTCACTCTACTAGCCCATGACCGTACGTTAACCCGCACTATCCTTAACAGGGTTCCCCTAAAAAGGTTGTAGAGACGTAATTGCAAAGGAAGGATTATTTTTTATACTGAAGGATATTTTAGTGTAAAACTTATGAAGTTAATGTTATATTTTAAAACTTAACTTTTAAAATTAATGGTACTTTAAATGTGAACTTAACTTTCCTAAGTGAAGGTATTATTATTTTATTATTATATATGTTATTTTAGCTGCATTATTACACAGTAGTAAGTTTATGTAGTATTTGCTACATCTGTGTCCAAACCATGCATAATAGATCCTTAAATTTACAGTAGTCAACGGCATAATTAGTTCTAATTATAGTATATTGTGTTATTAATATAAATTGTGTTAGGTGTGTTCTGTGTTTTGAGATATGTTGCTTATTAGATGTAGGTCATATACCTACTTATACAAATTGTATAACTCACAGTGATATATTGAAATATACAATAAATTTGAATATAGTAACTTTATACTAAAAAGACTTGTATAACCATTATCAATGCCACTGTAATATATAAAAAATTTCCAAAAATTTTACTTATTGGATACTTTATGGAAACGAGGTAGAGCCTAACAAGCATCGATATAATGACAACTTGGAAATAAGGAGGTAGTATATATCAAGAGGGCAAAGGAGAGGAGAGACGGGGATTTACGGGTTTTGGAGTATTGAGAAGAGATAAGAGAATGCCTTGGTTGGTAGAATCGAGACCAAAACGTGTGGAAAGAATCGATCGACTGCGTTTCGACTTCGGCAACTTTACTTAAGAAAGGCTCAACTCCTCTTGCTTGGACTTGGGAATTTTAAAGAATATTTGTGAAATTTTCAGAAATGAGGAATAGGGTGGTAGGGCTAGGTATTTATAGGGAAAATTTGAGAGTGTGGAAATTAAAAAATTGAATTAAAAAGAATTAAAATAGTGTTAATGGGATAGATGAAAGGGTGAGCAGCTCTCTAGTTAAATTCAGAAAAATCAAACTATAAAATAGAGTAGAGGGGAGTCAAAGGGACACACGGATAAAGAATGAAGGATTTTGGGGGCATCTCAACCGCTGGTGGTGACCCAGAGGCAAGTTTGGGCGGTCGGATCTTGGCCAAGTGTCTCGAGACTCGTGCCCTTCCGAAAAGTTAAAAAGAAATAATATAAAAATAATTGGGACTGATAGAATTCGAACACGCAGGCTATAGCACAGCAGTAGAGAGTACTAACCAGTGAGCTACAAGTTGTTTCTTACTTTTATTGAGCCACATTAGCTTATAACTCCTAGTCAGACTGAAATACCCTTTCTATGCATTAAATTCATTGCATTTGTACAGGGATTTCAGAATCGTTACATTCTACCCTCCTTATAAAAATTTTGTCCTCGAAATTTACATTAAGACAAATTTTCAAAAAAATGAGTGTATCGTGCATGCATATCGTCTTCTCGTTTCCAGGTTGATTCTCCTGACGAATTCTTTCTCTATATCACTCGGACTAAGTTCACCTCCTTATTCCGTAAAGTCTTCATTTTTCGATCTAAGATCTCAACTGGTTGCTGCCCGTAAGTTAGATCGATCTGTACAGTGAGCTATGAGTGATCAAGTTTATGGCTGTGGTCACTCACATATCGTCATAGTTGGGATATGTGGAACATGTTGTGCACTCCTTTCAATGAGGGTGGTAGTGTCAGAAGCTATGCCACTTCTCCTTCTCGTTCGAGTATGTTGAACGGTCCGATGTACCTTAAACTAAGTGTAAATTTCCGGTTCCGTCAACAAAACTTTTCTAAAATTTTTCCAAGTCTCCTGAATATTTTCGATTTTTCCCGTTAATTTTTGGGGGAATTTAGAATTCTTATGTTTCCTCTAATTTTCAAGATTTAATTCTCCTAAACATTTAAACTAAAGCCCAAAAGAAAATAAAAACCCAAAAAATCTAAACAAATGAATAAATCCCCAAGAAGCCAAGCCCAGCCCATGTCCTCTCCCGGCCTGCGCCCAAACCCGCGCCCGACCCGACCGTTTCACCCTTTCTTCCCCACTCCTTTCTTTTTCTTTCTTTCCCTATGTGCCCCATGTCGTCGCCGCACACCCCATGCCCCCGCGTCGTCGCCCCATGTCCCCGCTCGTCGACCACGACCTCGCGCGCGCCATCCAAGCCCCTTCTCATCTCCGTCTCCCCATACAAGGTCGAGCTTTCACCCCACTGTTTTTTTTCTTTTCACCGCACCAACCTCTCCTGCAACCGCGCCCCGAGCCATTACCTCCTCTCTCCTCCTTCCTCCCATCTTCGAGCCTCCTCAGAACCACCGCCCACACCTCCCCGCTGAGCCCCCACGACGACGACGACTACCGACCACTACCTTAACCCATTGTGACTTCTCACCTCGTCGGAGCCATCTCTGCACCGTCGCTGCCCCGAGCTCCTCGATCCCCTCTTGACTCCAACTTCACTCATTACCAACCCGAGCATCACCCGCTGTTTCCTCCCTTTCTCCTCGGCCACCAAGCACCCGAGTCGACCCCCTCACTGCACCCTCTCCGATGACCACCGCCTGCAAGTTCCATCCATCCACCATCGTCAAGCTCTCCCTATAACCTCCTCAACCACTCGACACCAACAGAGCCATCCTCCGAGCAACTCTGATGACGAACCCAAACTCGAGCCGAGACCGCGAACCCTAGCCGTGCCGTTCGTTGCGCGTTCATGCCGCTGCCGCTGCCGTGCGTCGTCAACGCGTCATCAGGCAAGTTACCACTTGCTTCATGCTAATTTTATCTGTGACAATTAGAAATACCGTTAAATTCTGTATATATACTTCGTGCGATTTAATATAATGTATGTGTTCGACACAAAACCCGAGAGGAAAACTCCCATTAAACTGACAGAAATTGATCGCATAAGTTAGCCCGATAGTAATGAACATCGTGTTAAAATTTGGCTGAAAAAATACAGTCATTACTGACGTGATCGATCATCCCCATTTACACCCGTTAAAACTGAAAATTTTCCGCGTCTAAAACTTGTAAAAATCATAACTAATTGTTTATAAACTGGAATGATGCGTTCGAGGGCTCAAATCGAAGACGACTCGACGACCTAGGACCCCATAAGAATTTTAAATTGTTTCTATACTGAAAAGATGACGGAAACTTGTGCGGAGTGCGGCTCTGTACTGCAGTCCAGAGCAGCTCCGGCTGGTGATTCCCATCTTGTAATGTTACCCTCTACTGCTTGAACATGTTATATTGCGGAACCTTACACCATAGCGAAGATGAAACAGTTAGATAACTAATTAAAGTGATTTCATCCTTTTTCATTGTCGTTTAATATTTAAACTGTATTTCAGATTAACAGGACGTATAGCAATCCCAAACAGAAACAGAACTTATGCTCCATTGTTGTACAGTACATAACTTCTGACATAGAGGCGCGATTGAGAATCCGTCTTATGCGTTGGAAACCCAATTGAAAAACCTAAATTTCGTTCAACTATAGTGTCGCCTATTTTTGATCCCAATAGGGTAAAAATTGTGTTGCGAAATGGACGTTCAGTTCAGGAATTGAATTTCCAGCAGCGAACACTCAAAATGAAACGGCTGTAACTTCCAAACCCAAAATCCGATTGCACTGAAATAAATTTTGTTGAACTGCTGACTGAGTTTACTTGCTACCGAATTTGTATCATTTTACTGAATTGTGAATGTATGATTTAATGCAATTTTTATAAGTTCATAAGATGCATAATAGTTCGTATTACACATGATTTGTTAACTGCATAGATGCACATATGTTACCCGATTGCCATATTTCTAGTGATAGCACGCGTTATTATTCAGTGTATAATGCATTGTCATGCGAGAATGGTATTGGTTTAGGAGTGTCAAGTACGCCAGTGAAAAAGTGAATGATTCGTGACAGTGAACAATACAGTAAACAGTGAAAAAAACCGTGTTATTGGTGCATACTTGTACACGACTAGACCATACTCATAAATAGTGTAAACCTGGGGAAAAAGGGAAAATCGAAGTGGAAAGAGCATTGTATTTAGCGAGTACAGTGATTTAGAGGATGATCATTCGAACAGCGACTCTTATATATATTAGGTTGGGCCTAGCGGTCCGGCTGACAAGGTTATGACCCGGGCGATAGCGGGTCGTAGTCTCGGTTATGTACGAGACCCTCGTTAAACATGATCCTCTTTTCCACAACTCGATTTCAAAGATGACTTAGAGATTGATGAGGACACAGATCATACATTGCATCAGTTAGTGACATATTGATTACCTGCATTTTACTGTTATTACCTTCTTTGCTTGTTTCTTGTCACTATTATAATATTGCTATTACGTCGCTCTGACGACCTGAGTATGCATGCTCAGATCTCGGGGAACCAGTACAGGAGTCAGACTTGCCCTTCGAGCTTGCGGAGATTTAGTCGGGAGTACCTCCTTCACCTTTACTGCTTTCCCTAAAGAAATCTTGTATTCGAACTTGGTTAGCAGTTCTTTTCCTTGCTTTATTGTATGTTGTGAACAATGAAAGTTGATGTAATGATTTAGTGATGTATTTCCTTTGCTTATGTGCTTTGTTTATTGATTACCATGTAATGCTAGAAGCCGAAGTGTGACTACGGCGGGATTATTCCTTGACCGTAGGAGCATGGCTGACATAGTCATCCCTCGTTTTCCGTAATTTGGGAAGCGGGGCGTGACATGGTTTTGTTGGTATCAGAGCCGCGTTTAGTAGTAAGGGATAACATTAACTACACTTTATTACATTATTTTCGCTTCACTATTCCTGACTTTTATCCTTGTATCAAATCATATCCTTTTTAAATATCTTCCAGCGATATGACGTCCCTGAACGACCATTCCTCGGACTCAAGTTCTCAGGATCGCACGGAGAGGATCTTGAGTGCACTGAAGACCCTCGCAGAAGCTCAGGAGAGAAAGACGGACCTACTCATCGAGGGACTCAGGGCTATTACCGCAGTAGGGGGACCCTCCACTCTCATCACTGCTCCACCAGCTTTTTCTGCTAGGGCTGGCACTATGTCAGATTTTCGGAGGTTACATCCAGTTGCATTTACGGGACTAGCCGAACCACTCGAGGCCGAGCAATGGCTGGTCAATATGGAGAACCTACTGACGGCCGCAAGGGTACCCGATGAGGAGAAAGTGAATGTGATAAAGATCCAGTTAGAAGACGAAGCACGTACTTGGTGGTCAGTTGAAGAAAGCAGACTAGAAGGGCCAATCGAATGGAGAAAATTCAAGAAGTGCTTCTTGGACCACTATTTCCCTTCCACCGCCAAGGCAGAGATGGAAGAAAGATCCATCTTACTGAAGCAGAATGGCCGTCCCGTAGACGTATACGCGGCAGAATTCAACCATCTGAGCCGATTTGCTCCGTATATGGTCGCTTCAGAGGCCACCAGGGCCAGGCGCTTCTTACTGGGACTTGATTTTGAGCTACAGCAGTTGATCGCGTCACTCGAGTTACAGACTTTTGCACAGGTACTCAACGCGGCACGAATCCAGGAGAAGCTGATCAATAAATTTAGGAAGCCTCCAGTTGTTCTAGTGCGTACTCACACACCGTCTCGAGGAGTCATACCAGTTCACAGGCCAGGAACGACACAGATGAAGCGTCCATTCGTGCCCCAGCATCGCCCCCAGAGTAAGAACTTAGTTTTCGGCTACTGCAACAGGGATGGGTACACCCAGAAGGACTGTCGCCGCGCCAAGGGACAGTGTTTGATTTGCGGATCCAGCCAGCACCGAGTTAGTGGTTGCCCCGAGCGAACAGAGTTACAGGGAGGGTCTGGACTGTAGTAGCAGAGATCACAGGAGCAGAGGCAACCCTACACAGGCCGCGGTCAGGGACGGGCTTTCACCTTGACCGCCGAGCAGGCAGAGGCTTCAGGCAAAGTTGTCACGGGTATTCTACTCGTACATTTCATGCCAGCTAGAGTACTATTTGACTCTGAAGCATCGCACTGTTTCATATCTGCGCATTTCGTTGTTACACACTCCATACCACATGAACCATTAACCAAGAGTTGGGAAATACATATGGGTAATGGTGTTATAGTATCCAGTCGAGAATGTAGATCCTGTCCAGTTGTAGTGTGTGGCAGGGAATTCTATGTGAATTTCCTTTTGATCGGAACAGGCAGCTATGACGCAATTCTCATGATGGATTGGATGAGTGCCTTCCATGCAGTTATTGATTGCCGAGCAAGGAATGTGACTTTCCGCATTCCCAATCACCCAAAGTTTATTTTTGAAGGCGGGAGCGAATCTTTGGAGCCAGCCAAGTATAGAGCCAAGCCAAAAGAGTTGACAGCTATGGAGATTGATGAGAGCCCATGCCCAGAGATTGTTCGGGATTTTCTGGACGTGTTTCCTGAAGATTTACCAGGTCTACCACCTCCACGCGTCTTGGAATTCTCGATTGACTTGACTCCAGGTATAACACCAGTTTCCAAGGCCCCGTACAGAATGGCACCGGTTGAGTTGGCAGAATTGAAGAAGCAAATTAAAGAACTCCTGGAGAAGGGGTTTATCCGGCCAAGCGTTTCACCGTAGGGTGCACCAGTTCTGTTAGTGAAGAAGAAGGATGGATCGCTGCGGATGTGTATAGACTATCGAGAGCTGAAAAGTCACAATAAAGAACAAGTACCCAATTCTGCCCATCGACGACTTATTCGATCAGTTAAGTGGGGCCAAGGTATTTTCGAAGTTGGATCTCCGTTCTGGCTATCATCAGATCAGAGTAGCGGCCGAGGACATATGCAAGACGGCTTTCAGGACCCAATACGGATATTATGAGTTCCTTGTGATGTCGTTCGGTGTTACTAATACTCCAGCGATATTCATGGATTTGATGAACAAGGTGTTTGCGAAGTACTTGGACATGTTTGTCGTTGTATTTATCGACGACATACTAGTCTACTCGAAGACCCGGGAGGAGCACGTTGAGCATTTGCGCACGGTTCTACAAATTCTTCGGGAAGAGAAGCTGTACACAAAATTGAGCAAGTGTGAGTTCTGGCTCGACAAGGTTCAGTTCTTGGGACACATTATTTCGGGTGAAGGCATCTCAGTAGACCCGGCAAAGATAGAATCTGTCAGAGATTGGCCAACACCGAAGTCAGTGGCTGAGATCAGAAACTTTCTGGGACTGGCAGGGTATTATCGGCGGTTCGTCCAAGACTTTTCAAGAATCACTGAACCTTTGATGAGGCTGACACGGAAGGAGGTACCGTTTGTGTGGACAGAGGAGTGTACTCGGGCATTTGAGACACTGAAGCAGAAGCTAACCACGACGCCCATTCTTACAGTACCAGATGATTTCGGTGGTTTGGTGATACATAATGATGCCTCAGGGAAGGGCTTAGGCTGTGTTCTGATGCAGCACGGTCGGGTGGTTGCTTACGCCTCATGACAGCTGAGAAATCATGAGAGGAACTACCCTACGCATGACTTGGAGTTAGCCGCAGTGGTCTTTGCATTGAAGATCTAGAGGCATTACCTGTTGGGCGAGAAGGTAGAAGTGTACACAGATCACAAGAGTTTGAAGTACGTCTTCACTCAGAAAGAACTAAATATGAGGCATCGCCTGTCACGCCCCGCTTCCCAAAAGAAGGAGAAGGAAGACGCGGCAAGGTCCGCAACCTAACTGTATTGAAGGTGGTCTATTCAATACAGTTACATTAAACGTATAAATATTTAATATGCAGGATGTGTACCAAAACAAAAATAATAAAAGCGAAAGACATTTTATTTCCATTAACCAAACTTTATTACATCCCAAAAGAAATAGTAAAATAAACTAAGTAGTTTAATTACATCAAAGGAGAAACGGAAGCCCTAAACATGTGGGCAACAACAAAAATTAAAACTATCTAATCTTCCATTGTCCTGTCTGCATAATTTTCATAAGTTGACTTCACGCCTTGATCTTCGCTGTAATACTCATTCTTATCTGACGGACATTCCAAAGATAGAGAAAGAAAAGGAAGGTCCGTCAGCGAGTTATACTCGGGTAGGATTGCCTCATAAGATAGTAAAGGTATAGAAACGAACAGGTGTATATGATGTATGCAACGTAAAGTAGGGGTGTAAATGTTTGAAATGCATAAATTTAAGATGTTTTGAGTAGAGCTATATATGAGCATGTGTATGTTGTAAGTTATATGTAGATGAAGGTAATAGTATGTATTAGTTTGTTAAACAAGGGTCCGGATACTCGTGATTATTCCGTTGTGGCCACGGAACAACAACTGGGGAAGTGAAATGTACCGTTTCACTTCTCGGGACCATGATCGAGTAGTAGGGAAATCCGAGTACCGAATCTCCTTGCCTAATCAAACTACCCATCCTCATGGTTCAGTATAAAGGTTTTGACGAATTAGAGTTAGTGCGTATACCTCTAGGCATGGAATTTCCACATTGTATAGTCGTCCACACTTTGGACTGGTCATCCGGAATATCGGGATCTTCATATTTGTATAGTCGTCCACACTTTGGACTGGTCACCCGGAATATCGGGATCTTCGTATTTATATAGTCGCCCATATATTGGACTGGTCATCCTGCCTGTAGGGATCTTCATAAAGTATTCCATACCTAGGTCCGCGCATTCTAACCCTAACCGTATCATGTTTTGTATATGTCATGTTGTCATAATCTGGAATTTAAAACATATTGATCTCGTTTAATATGGCCTTCCACAACTGTTCCCCTCCGAAAGACGGCGCATAAGACTGCGAAGTCTTGACACTGAGATTCGGGGTAGATGCTATTTGGTTTTATCCATCTACCTCTCCGAAGATGCCAAGTTGATTTATGGCACCGTGTATCGGAGGTTTAGACGGATGCACCCGATGTAGCAGACTTCGTCAGATTCCCCCTCATTTGAGGGGTTTTTGATTGTGGGGACGCTCTTCCCTGCAGGCGCAAGCCCCTGCAGTTAATTACGCTACCGCATCGCGGTAGCCACTTTCTCCTTCTCCAGAATTTCACTTCGTGTCGTGGATGTTTGTTTTGTTTGTGGTTGCCCGTGGATTATATACGGAGACTAAGTGATGCCGTCGCCCGTAGGACATGGATTAGTCCAAATCCGTATTTACTTAGATTTGGATTTGGAGTTTTAGTTTAAGGATGCGTTAGCCATATTGAGGCTAAGATCAACTTAAACATTCGTTAAGGATACGTTAGTCTGATTTGGGACTAAGATCAACTTAACGGGATCGTTTGGATCCGACAAGAGAGCAATTGGCTCTGGTCCATAGGTAGTTTAAGGACATTGCGGTCCATTGCCAGTTTAGGGACATGGGGGTCCATATTCTAGTTTAAGGACATAGGGGTCCATATTCAGTTTAAGGACGCTTAAGTCCGTGAGTTTAAGGACCCCACAGTCCGTCTTTTGGTTTAAGGACGCATAAGTCCGCGGGTTTAAGGATCCCACAATCCGTCTTTTGGTTTAAGGACGCATAAGTCCATGAGTTTAAGGACCCCACAGTCCATGTTGATATGTGGTTGTCGGGACCCGTCGCCTCTCTGACGTCGTTGAAGGATTACAACGATAGGAGTCAGAGGAGTTCGGAGATGTACCCTCGAACCGGATGTAAATTGATTTAGGGGAGCAGCTGTGCTCCGTCAATTTAGTTTGAGGACTTACGGCCATGATTGGGCTAAGTCCAGTTGAGAATATTCAACGTTATTTCTTATTTTTGGCCTATTAGACCTGTGTTAGGGCTTTGCCCCTATTTGATAATGCACAATATTAATCTTGGTCTCTGTTGGACCTTTGTTTGGGCTCTGCCCCTTTTAAATGATGCACAGCATCTGCTTTGTTTGGGCTCTGCCCTTTTAATGCATAGCATTTTATTTGGCCTGTTAGGCCTTTTTTAATTTGGCTTGGCCCTTCAGTAAATAATGCAATGCATTTGTCAGGCGCTTTGCGTCAATCATTGAGCGCAACCGCATGTGGAGGTGACACGTGTCATGCTCTGGTGGGCGCAAGCGCAACAGCGCAGTGCGCTGCGCTAGTGCGCTGCTGACACGTGGCGCGCTCTGGTGAGTTGCGCCAATCTCAGAGAGCAATGCTTTATCTTAAAAGCACAGAGCGCAAGTGGTTCTGGTGCTGACACGTGGCGCTCTCTGGTGGCTTGCGCCAACCTAAGAGCGCAACAGTGCAGTTTTGCAAGTACAGGGCACTATTAACTTGAGAATCTTTTAGATTCCAGAACCAATGGTTCATAAAAAAATGCAAAGCACTATTTGATTTCTTGATCTCGTTTTTTCTTGATCTCAGAGAACCAATGGTTCATAAGTGCAAAGCACTATTTTTATTTTGTTTTTTATTGAAGATCATTGATCTTGTTCTTAGATCAATGATCTATTAGAAGAAATTCTTCTATCTTAAAGGTTTTTACCTTTTTTCTTCTTAAAATTTCTTCAGAGTTCTCTCTGTTTGAAATTCTTGATATCTCACAATATTGATGCCTTTGATTTAAGGTCTAGGGGCCTTTATATAGTGCCCATAAATTTGTTAAAATTTGTTAAAGAGGTCTTTCTCTGAGTGATTTGGGGAATTTTCCCCACCGTTAGATCTTTGATCCAAGGGCTTCTGTTTTACAGAAGAAAATCTTCTTATTTTAATAAGAACAGAAAGATTTCTTTAAAATTTTAATTCTGTTTGGCGCAAATGCCCCAACGCGTGACACGTGTCACGCAGCGCAACTGCGCTGACACGTGTCGCGCAGCGTACGGCGCAGCGTATCTGCGCTGACACGTGTCGCGCAGCGTACGGCGCAGCGTATCTGCGCTGACACGTGTCGCGCAGCGCAGCGCTTGAGCAACTGAAGCGTTGCTTCCTTTAATTTTGTTTTAAATAGAGTTTTGCTCTGATTGGGCGCGCTGCCTTGGGCGCTGCGCTGGTGTATCAGCTTTTGACACGTGGCGCGTTGCGCGCAGCACAAAGAATCTGAAGCGTTGCTTCGAATTTTGAATTTTGAAATTCAAACAGAGCTTTACTCTGATTGGGGAAACAAATGCCCCCCACCGTTGCGCTCACGTGGCGCGCACGTGAGTGCAGCGGTGGCAAGATCCTGACCGTTGGATCAACGGGTGAGCTGAAGGGGCGCAGGCGCCTTATAAATAGGACCCCTGGCCCTTAGAAAATCTTCATCATTTTCTAGATTTTGATTTACAGAGCTTTGCTCTTCCTTCCAGAACTTTAGAGCTTTGCTCTCATTTTCCAAGTTAGAAAACTTTAGGTAAAATTAATTTAAAATTAAGTTAAATTAAATTAATTTAAATCAATTTTAACCAACAAAGCTTTGCTCTCATAGATCTTTTGATCTAAAGAAATTCCCTTTGGGGTTTCATAAACAGAGGTTTGCTCTCAAAAAATTTGTTTTAGGGTTTCTTAACCCATGAACAGAGCTTTGCTCATTGACAGAATATAGATCTTTTGATCTTCTGATGATGAACTCTTAAGAGTTTTTTCATATGGATCTTTAAGATCCCAGAACTTCAATTGATTTAGGAATTAATTAATAAAAAAATTTCTTTGATGAATTTTTTTTTTACAGAGCTAAGCTCTTTTTATAGAATTTTATTCCCCTGAGACCAGAGTTTGACAAGTGTCACTCTGTGACAGAGTTTTGCTCTGAAAGAGGAGATTTTCTCTTCGTCTATAGGGATTTTTTATTATTAATGGGAATATTTTCTTGGGGACCAACTGACAATCCCATCCAATGATGGGGTTGTCTTATTAACTGACGTATTGTTATCCAGATTTTGTGGGTCCCCCTTCGGTCTCCCGCCCACTGCACTGCTGTGTGGTGTAATTAATTAATTTTAATTTAATTAATCTTTAATTTTATTAATTAATTAATGAAATTTTTTCAAACGCCAAGCGTCGGAATTACAACACTAACGGCTAGTTTTGTTCACTTGCAGCGATCATGTCTCTCGATACTTCATTCCCGTTCGCTCGCTCGAAGGAAGGGTTCCCTGAAGCGCCCTTGGACCGTGAAGTTTAAGCCATGATCAAAGACCACGACCCGGAATATAAGAGTCTCCACCTTTGGGGGTCGTGGTATAATCAAATTATCATGGGTCGACGGAGCTTCACGTGCGTAGTGCCGTCAGAACCTATTACAGCGATCCACTACGCCAGCCCACCCCCGGTGCAGTATGCCGTGGAGATGGCCGATTGGACTTCGAAGGGCTTTCTTCATCCTGCCATAGATGCGATTCCGGTTCAGCGTCCCATGTCTTTGGATATCCTGGGACGCCGTATCTGTCAAGGTGAGGCACGACCTTAGGGGCAATAATATAACATAGGTCTGATCCCCCGCCACCCGATCGGCTATCTGCCTTGGGCTCGGTATATCCTGTCGACGAAGAAGTCGCAGTTGATAAGGTTAGGGTTGTACACTACGGTTTACATCTCCCTCTTCCAGTATCCTACGCTTCCCACCTGGTGGTTCAAGGCTTTCCTGGAGCAGTGGAACATCCCTACTCACACTTTCCTCGCAATGGATCGGGAAGTGTCAATTTCTCTGGAGGAGTTCACAGAGGTCTCCGGCTTACCGGTTATAGGGGAACACTATGAGGAGTTGCTTCCGACAGACGAGTATGTCTTCGGTGCCAAGCCGGCGGTAAGGGGCCTCACGCTGGAGAATGCTGTTCAACACCAATTTCCAAGTTTGATCAAGGTGTTGAACATCTACGAGGCCTTTTTCATTGAGCGTGGGAGTCGCGGAGTTAGTTTTGAAGATTTCATCGCCCGGTTCCTTCACCCAAGCGTCCTCTCGGCAGAAGCTGCCAAGTTTGCCACCCTCGAGGATCCTTTCGGTCTAGGTTTGGATAACCTACCGGCGAAGGAAATAGACCAAAAGGGTTTTTTCCTTCCTAACTCCCCGACTGTATCTTTTGCGGAAATTGCGGCCCCAGGGATGAACGAGGAGGCCTTTTTCTTAGGATTTCTTGGGCTATGGCTGAGTTGGTTTGCGCTCCCAATGCATTCTCGCCATATGCGGCCCTCCGTCTTTTACCCTGCTCATCGGATGACCATCGGGGTAAAAGTAGCCGTTGGGATAGCCAGCTTGGCACACTTGTATCACGGCCTCAGTCGGGCGGCGGATGCTAATGAGCCCGGGGTGCGCACATGATCTTCCCGATGCAATATTTTATATCATGGCTCGAGCTACATACATCGGGTGTCTTTAGCATGCACAAAAGGCCCTCGTTCTATGATAGGTGCAGCTTCCCCCACATCATACAGTTGATTGGCGTATCAATTGTGACTCCATCGCCACGGAACGCCAGGGGTTTACTCCTTCACCCCCACACCGTTGGAGACGGGGTGTCTTTTGTTGACAAGGTGTTGACTATTGGAAAGGCGTCTACCACTACAGTGCGGCCATTGCAAGATACCTTCAAAGATGGAGCCTCAGTTTTGACGGCCAGGGAGACCCTCCACCTATATTCTATCAGACCGGGCTTCCTGGTGTTTAGGAAGAACAGCGCAGTGATTTTTATGAGGTACAACCCGCATCGCTTCGCCCAACAACTGAGCTACAATCAAGGGGTACCATTGGAGGCCTTCCTTTCGGAACTTGCTGCGACCAAAGAAGGGATGGAGAGAGCGCTGCATCATTTCATGCGTCTAAACACGGGCTCCTATTTCTTTATCAGTGAACCGGCTTGCGCCCCATGACACCTCACGGTATATACAGAATGGTACAGTCATTCGACGGGAGCCGTCATAAAGGAGGAAAGGCGATTGCTGGTCGACCGTAAGGGTGCACCTCCAGGTAGCGACCGTAACGCTCCTTTAGTGCCAAGGACCCCAGTAATTCCCCCTTTAAAAGATGCCAGAGCCGGACCATCACGTGCGCAAAGTCCTCCACACGGATTGCCGCTCCCCGATATCGCGATTGCACCACCAGCGCCCCGTGCTCCTGTAGAGACGGTGGTTGTAGCCTCGCCGGAGTCTGGCGTGGGTGCGGACATCGGGACCCGCCGCCCCAAGGTGGCTGCCAAGCATAAGTCGATCCCGGGTGCACCCAGGGTTGGTGGGCAGAAGAAGAAAAAGAAATCGCTCTTCGCCGCTGACGTCGCGTTCGGTCAGGAACCCCACGCTCCCTATGGTGAGGGCTTGAGTGAATATAGGACTAATGAGGGATTAGTCATGCCGCCGGATGACACGGATTTGGAGGCCGCCCTCGAAGCTTCGGAGCGGTTAGCGAGGCGTGACGCATGGCTGGCTAAGCTTGCGGCATCAGGTAATCACTAGTCGCATTTTTTATTGCATCATATCTTTATTATTGCCTTTGACTAACATTTTTCCTTCTTTTCTTCCAACAGGCATCACAACTGAAGAAGCCATTGCCGCTTCCCTCAAGACCTTCCAAGAGGAGGATCGCCTTAGAGCGTCTTTAGGCCTTAGTAAGTTTCAATTCATCAAGTTTTCATTCTCCTTGTGTTATGGTCGATCTAACCTCTCCCTTTTTATCGCAGGAACCTCAATGCCATTTCCGCCAAGTGACGCGGATATTCTGCCAGCTGCCGATGTTCCTGCTTCCTCAGGGCTACCGCGGGAGGTCTGTCTTGAAGAGCCTATGAGAGATGCCTTAAAGGCTCTGGAGGCATCTCTGAACGAGGACGACGACGCCTTGATGAAGGAAGCGTCGAAGAGGTCCATCGCGACAGCCCGGGAGGAAAGGAAGCGGTCGAGGCGCGAAGCAAAGGCACGCAGGGCTGCCTTGGCCATTGGAGCGGGCCCAAGAACCGTCCCTCATGCCGATACTTCGTCAGAAGAGCCCCCAGTCGCCTTGTCTACAGCTCATAGACAAGCGATTCACGCTAATAGGGAGGCTAACGACAAGTCCACCTCAGGTAATATTTCTTTCAAAATCTTGTTGTAAGAATTATAAAGCCGTCGGTTCTTATATATTCTATCCTGCAGGGCCAAGCCCAACCAAGGGGGAGGCGGGGACTGTCGAACCTGAGGAGCCAGGGAGAGAGGCATTGGTCGAGCCCGAGCCGATGGCGGACGACGTCGCTTGGGTTACCGAACCTGAGCTGGGGGCAGGGGGAGTTGTACCTGAGAAGGTCGTCGATGTCGAGCCTGAGATGGCGGCAAATGAGACGACTGCTATAATTGAGCCCGAGGCAGCGGCGGACGAGGTTCCTGAGACCGGCGACCTCATGGTGACGGTGGATGAGACAATAGCGACCGCCGAGCCTGAAGAAGTAGCAGGTGAGACGGGTATGACTCTTGGGGAAAAGCCAGCCGCTCTTTCTCAGGAGTCCGGCAATGCTCCGGTCATAGCTCTCCCCGCCTATGGCCCTCCGGCGTCTCCTGGCCTTGCGAGCACGACGACGGCCTCCGTGGAGTCTGGGGATGAGGCCACAGGTGGTGTTCTTATGTCGATGGAGGAGGGAGACGCCTCTGTCTCGGCTGGAGGCTCATCAGGTAAATTTCGGATTACCATCCCCCTTTCTTTATCTTGCAATTGCTTCTGACAGGTTTTACTCTTGTTTTTTAATGCAGGTGTGGCCAGCGCCGATGCTCTACTGCTCGAGAGAGCGCCGTCAACTACTGCCTTGGCGGTAGTCACTTCTCAGCCCTCTCTTATACCATTGAAGATGCTGGAAGGTATGGATTTGCAACCTATTAGTTTCGTCTTTCAGCCGCCTAATTTATGTACTAAAGTCGTACTGCTGTGTCTTTTCAGGAGTGGTTTTTGATCATCTCTATCAAGTGTTGCTCCCACACTTCTCCTTCCCATCTGAATTCACTTCTTCTTCTGGTGGCGCTGGTGAGTATGGTTTCCCCTTGATATCTTTCTTTTTCATTGATGGAATTACTTCTAACTTTTTTCTCGTCCCGACTGCAGCGCTACAAATTGAAGGAGGGGATGAAAGGCTAGCCGTGCCACCGGCCCTTCCGGTCTTTCCACCTGCCTCAGCTGGTACAGCAACTATCACATTGATAACTCTCTTCTTTTTTATTTCTTAAACTGTTGTCTGATCATATCTTGTTTTTTTTTAGCTGTCGTTCCAGTTTCGGCACCCTTTGAGCCTCAGCTCATAATGCCGGCAGGTCCTTTTCTGAGACGTCCGTCTTCGAAAGGCGCCGCAAACAGTCTGCGTATGTTGAGCGACTACATTGAGGAGCTTGACGTCGAGACTCCTACGTCTGCTGTGGATTTCGCTACGGCGGTTAACCCGATGCTGGTGATACTCGTGAATTTTCATGACGAGAGCATCATCGCATCTTGGGTTAACCATTGCAGGGAGATCGAGGCTCGCCTGCATCAACTGGAGTCGATGCGTCCCGCCCCCGAGACCTTAGCCGTAAACAATGAAATAGCAGCGTGGATCGAGCAAAGCGTTTCTTACGTCCACCACTTGGAACAAGAAGCGGCTTTAAGGCGGAGGGAATGCCAAGAGGCCTCGAGCGAGACGGCTCATCTGCGTGCTGAGGTTGAGGCGAATGCTGCCCAAGTGAAGGCTATCTTTGAGGGTCTCTTGGAACGCATCTCTCATGGGCTAAACTTGAAGCGAAAGCTTGATGTCGCTGAGCGTGACACCCCAGGCTGTGAAGCTGCTCATCAGGCGGTTAGGGAGCAGCTTGCATCTGTCTTGCAGCAGCAGGCTCAGGTGGAGGCAGAAATGGCGATGGTGGCAGATCAAGAAAAGGCGTGGAAAGAAGTGCATGAACAATTGATGCAGTTATGCAAGACGCTTCCTTCCCGGTAATTCCCCTTGTATCTAGATACTTGTAAATTTTTTTTAAAAAATAATATGTATCCATTCTTCATTCTTTTGTATGCTTCACCTAGTACTTGATTACATTCAATAAAGATATACATTTTTCTTTGCAATGTCTTGTACTATTTCTTTGCTTTTTCCTTTATCTTATTATCAGCATGCTTTCTTGATAAACACATTTGACCGATAATAGAGTAAGCGTCTAGATTTTTCAAGAGATAGCGATGGCTTAGGCCACAGGTTCAGATCTGCCACCTAAGACTTTTCAACTCTATGAGCCGTGAGGGTCTCATAGAGACATTTCTCCCTACGGATCGAGAGGATCTCGTAGGTGTATTTTCTCCTTAGGAATCGTGAGGATTCCTAAGCGCGTTTTCTCTTATAAGTCGTAAGGATCTTATAAGAGAATTTTTCCCTCTTACGAGTCGAGAGGACCCGTAAGCGGTTGTTTCCCTCCTTGTCGAAATTCGAATTTGGAGAGTGAGACACGTGAATAGTATGCAAGAGACCGTTTTAGACCGACTTGCAGGGTCCCATTGTTCAGGAAACAAGTTTTTAATCCCTGCTGCCTGAGGCTTCATCTTGCAAGTTGAGACGGATCGGGAATTTCCCACGGAGACTCTGGTTTCTCTGCGAGCCGACGCGAATCAGGAGGCTCTCATCAAGGACGCTTGTTTCCCTGAATTGAGGTATTTGTCAAGGATATTTGTTTCCCTGGTGTTGAAACGAATCGAGAATTTCCCGCGGAGACACTGGTTTCTCTATGAGTCGATGCGAATCAGGATTTTCTTCGTCAAGGACACTAGTTTCCTCGAGTCGAAGGATTTGCCGAAGACACTGGTTTCTTCGGGGTTGAGACGGATCGGGAATTTCCCGCGGAGACACTGGTTTCTCTGCGAGCCGACGCGAATCAGGAGGCTCTCATCAAGGATGCTTGTCTCCCTGAATTGAGGTATTTTCCAAGGATATTTGTTTCCCTGATGTTGAAACGAATCGAGAATTTCCCGCGGAGACACTGGTTTCTCTGCGAGTCGATGCGAATCAGGATTTTCTTCGTCAAGGACACTTGTTTCCTCGAGTCGAAGGATTTGCCGAAGACACTGGTTTCTTCGGGGTTGAGACGGATCGGGAATTTCCCGCGGAGACTCTGGTTTCTCTGCGAGCCGACGCGAATCAGGAGGCTCTCATCAAGGACGCTTGTTTCCCTGAATTGAGGTATTTGCCAAGGATATTTGTTTCCCTGGTGTTGAAACGAATCGAGAATTTCCCGCGGAGACACTGGTTTCTCTATGAGTCGATGCGAATCAGGATTGTCTTCGTCAAGGACACTTGTTTCCTCGAGTCGAAGGATTTGCCGAAGACACTGGTTTCTTCGGGGTTGAGACGGATCGGGAATTTCCCGCGGAGACACTGGTTTCTCTGCGAGCCGACGCGAATCAGGAGGCACTCATCAAGGATGCTTGTCTCCCTGAATTGAGGTATTTGCCAAGGATATTTGTTTCCCTGGTGTTGAAACAAATGGAGAATTTCCCGCGGAGACACTGGTTTCTCTGCGAGTCGATGCGAATCAGGATTTTCTTCATCAAGGACACTTGTTTCCTCGAGTCGAAGGATTTGCCGAAGACACTGGTTTCTTCGGGGTTGGGATGAACCGTCGAGATTTGGCTTCGTTTTCTGGCGGAGCCTGTTGGGGAAGTATGGTTCCCTCTTTGTTTGCGCCCAGGGATCGATGTGATCTTAACTGTAGGGCCAAAGTTTCATTTATTTTTATTGTTTTATTTCCGCGATGCTCTATCATTTCAGCTTTTATATCGCGAAGGTCGCGATTGCCCAACCATTTCGGTTATTTTTTGCGGTGCCCAATCATTTCGGCTGTTTATTTTATTTTCACTCGCTGCTTTTTATTGCGAGTTGCCCAATCATTTCGGCTATTTTGTATGCATACGTTTTTACTTACTGCTTTTTATTGCAATTTGCCCTATCATTTCGGCTATTTCGTATGCATGTGCGGCCTACTAGCTTTTCGCCGTAAACATGAAATTAGAGACCGATTTCGGCATCAGCACCGCTACAACTGGGATATTTCCAGGAGCGAATCATCATTTGCATCCGTCGATGTTGAACAAAGATGGCTTAGCGAACAGGGTTAAGGTCCTGTCGACTAAGGCTTTTAACTTCATGAGCCATAGGGATCTCACGAAGGTATTTCTCCCTACAAGTCGTGAGGATCTTGTAGGTGTATTTTCTCCTTAGGAATCATGAGGATTCCTAAGTGTATGTTCCTCTGTAAGTCATAAGGATCCTACAAGAGGGTTTTCTCCTTGTAAGTCGAGAGGACTTATAAGGGTTGTCCATCATGCGCACATATCCACAATCACGGATAAAATTTGGTTAGGGAAATGTTTATTTGCGCCCGTGGATTGTATACAAGGGTCGGTATTGAGCCCTTTGTAGGGCAATATCGAAGGTTGTGTGGGTTGCTTAAGCACAGGTTTAGGTCTCTGTAACTTAAGACTTTCAAATCTTATGAGCCGTGAGGGTTCCATAAGAGAGTTCTCCTTACGAGTCGTGAGGATCTCGCAAGTGTAATTTCTCTCTAGGAATCGTGAGGACCCCTAAGTGTGTTGCTCCCTTGTGAGTCGTAAGGATCTCACGCGGGTGGTTTCTCCTTACAAGGTCGAGAGGACCCCGTAAGTGTCCTTTAACGAGGTTGCGCCCTTTCAGGTTTTCACAAACACTCGTCGGTAGTCCTGCTGTTTTTACTCATGGAGCCCTTTCGGATTTTCATCCGTGCCCATTTTGCTTATGGACATACCGTTTTTTTTTATTCTTTTTATTCTCTCTTTTTTTACAAGGCCGCGCCCTTTCGGGTTTTCACAAACACTCGCCGGTAGCCCTGCTGTTTTTACTCACGGAGCCCTTTCGGGTTTTCATCCGTGCCCTTTTTGCTTATGGACATACCGTTTTTATATTTTATATTTTTATTATTATTATTTTTATTCATCTCGTCAGCCTGAAGATGCTGCGGTAGTAGTTTAAGGACGTTTCGGTCCGTCATTAGTTTAAGGACGTTTCGGTCCGCCATTAGTTTAAGGACGTTTCGGTCCTTCATTAGTTTAAGGACGTTTCGGTCCTTCCAGGAAAAGGCTGGCTATTGCTTATAAAGTTTGAGCTTAGGAAGATAGCGAGCGGACATAGTCGTCGTCATCTATCATTGACCTAGGCAGTAACTCATTAAGCGTGGTATTTCTTTAGGAAGCGACCATTTATTGGCCTGAAAGGCCTTTCACCGTGCATATCCATGAGTAGATAGGCTCCACCCTGGTAGACCTTGTCTATGATGTACGGGCCTTCATAGTTTGGCTCAAATTTTCCCCGTTTGGCGCGATTGGGGATCATAGGCCTTTTGACCACTAGCACGAGTTCGCCTTGGCGGAATGTCCTCGGCCGGGTCAATCTTTCATATGAGCGCGTCATCTTTGCTATATAGGCTTCCAGATTTTGTTGTGCTCTGAGCCGGGTTTCATCAAAGGCATCAAGTTCCTCAAGCCGAAGGTGAGCATTTTCCTCGTCTGTCAGCTCGTAGTGGACCGCCACTCGTAGAGAGGGTAACTCTATCTCGAGGGGGAGTACCGCTTCTGTATCGAACATCAACGCATATGGCGTTGTGTTTATGGCTGTCTTGAACGTAGTTCGATACGCCCAAAGAGCTTCTTGTAGCCTCTCATGCCAGTCCTTCTTATTTCGGGACACCGTTTTCTTCATGATCTTTGTCAAGGTCTTGTTGAAAGATTCAGCTAGACCGTTGGCTCGCGGATTATAAACCGAGGAATATCTCCAATCTATATTATGCTGTTGCGCGAAGCGACTGATTTTATGGCTTCGATAAGCTGGCCCGTTATCGGAGATCATCCGTCGCGGAGTTCCAAACCGATATATGACGTGCGTCTTGAAGAAATGGAGGATATTCTCCGTCTTCACTTCCCTCAGCGGTACTGCTTCTGCCCATTTGGAGAAGTAGTCAGTCGTCACCAGGATGAAACGATGTCCCCTGGACGATACTGGTTCGATAGGGCCGACTATATCAGTTCCCCACATTTCGAATGGCCAACTAGCCACCGTTGGATGGAGTGGATTTGGATGCTGGTGGATGAAGTCCCCATGAATTTGGCATGAGTGGCATTGCTTCGCATATTCGAGGCAGTCCTGAATCATCGTGGGCCAGTAGTAGCCCATCCGCTTGATCTTCAACTTCATCTTTGGGCCTGCTTGGTGAGAACCACAGAGTCCGTCATGAACTTCCTGAACGACTCTTTTTGCTTCTTCAGGTCCCAGACATCTCAACCACAGAGAATCAAATGACCTCTTGTACAGAGTATCATTGACGAAGGCGAAAGACAGAGCTCGTTTCATAAGCTGATGTCTCGAGGACGCATCTTCGGGCGCTTGACGGTATTTGAAGTAGTCTATAAAGACTTCTCTCCAATCCTCGGTATTTTTTCGATCTTTTATTTGCAGGGTCGTCTGCTCAGTCGCTCCCTTTTCTTCGGGCGATTCCGGAGATATTTCTGCTGGGGCAAGCACCCGACGGCTTTGTACCATGATTCTTACGTCATCGAGGTTCTCATCAGCCAGTTCCTTGGCGAGCTTGGCCAATGCGTCCGCTTTGCTATTTTCCGCGCGCGGTATGTTTTCCAAACTATAGGAGGGAATTTGGGTCAACAGTTGCTGCACCTTTTTGCCGTACTTCACCAGCTCTGGTTTGCACGTTTGATAGTCGCCGTTTACTTGACTAACGACCAGCTGGGAGTCTCCGTATATAAGGAGGTTTTCAATTCCTATGTCGATGGCGATCTTGAGGCCTGCTATCAGAGCTTCGTATTCGGCTTCATTGTTTGTCCTCGGCTCTGTTAGGGAGAAAGCAAAACGCATTATCCCTCCTTGTGGAGTTACAAAGATGAGTCCTACCCCCGATTTGATTATAGGGGTACTTTGTTTGCGCTTCTTCACGGAGGATGCTCCGTCGAAATGAAGCTCCCATCGGGTATCACCCCTGTCGATCGCATCAAACGCATGCTCGTCTGGAAGATCGCAATTCAAAGGAGAATCGGCGGATATCATGTAGGGTTCCTAGGCACCCTAATGAGGTCTCACAAGGCATCAACCATACCAATTTCAAATTTAAACGGTGCCGAGAAACCCTATAACGGATCGTTGGCTAGATTTCTAGGCGAAAAGTAAACTAGTTAACACTTAATTATAAGAATACGGAAATACAACCTTTGTAGATCCGGTGCTCCACCTCCACGGCTCCGCAATGAAGTCCTCTCCGCTGTCCAAATCGAACCATGACTCTCACGGTGGTTTCATCGGAGAAAAGACCGGGCTAGGTCGTCGACAACGTGCCGAAGATGATCTACGTCGAAGCATCACTAGATCAAGCTCCACCTTCACCAAGCCATGAATACTTGTGAAGGAAACACACTCTACTACTTGGCAAGAGGTAGAGGATGAAGAAATAGGAAGTGGGTTCACTTTAGAAATGGATTTCTCACACTTTTCATCAATCCACCATTGATGAAGTGAAGCTTTCTTCATTGAAGAAGATGAAGAAGAAGAAGAAAGTGTTATGATAAGTTAATTAGAATAATTGAAAAAGAATTATCCTTATCATAACATGAACCATGGTTTGATGTAGAGAGTTAACTATAGTTCAATGAATGGTTAAGGTTAATGAGATGAAGACAAAAGGGTTTCTTTGGTCAAAGCTTCATGAAAGAATGAAACCCTTTTGTTTTTCTTTTCTCATTTCATTTCTTTTAATCCAAATTAAAAAATAAATGAATGAATAAAAGAAAACCTTAACCATATACTTAACTAAGGTTTAACTCTTTACACAAACCCTAGCATTATTGCATCATCAAACATGATACAATCAAGTGCACAAAAGTATATCACATATACAACTTGTGCAATCCAAGTGAGAAAATCCATATAAAGTGAACCAATACTAGTTAGTGCAAAGTAATATATCTAATATATAATTATGCATTAAATCATTAAATCAACACTTGATTCAATGATCCGGTCATGTCACACACAACCGACTAGTATTCAATGTATCGATTTATCGAATCAATCCTTGATTCGATAACTAGGTTATATCGCATACAACCATTCAATACATTCATCGCAAGAATAGAATACGGTATCACATACACGCATTATTCTCGGTCCCGCACATATCTCATATGCGCTCCTATTTCGTTTCGCTTGAGCCAGGAAACCTCTGTGTAGGACTCTAAAGACTCGTCAATACGCCGGCAGCGGATGATGATCATATCAAACATCCACAAGCCGCAAGCGGTCTGCTAAACGTAACGGCCACCCGGGTATTGAGCGATCAGAAGATCGACGAGCAAGCCCGCTCACACTCCAGTGAATCCAACCAGTAACACTACCGTACAGTCCGGTCTGATCGTCTGATATGTCGCATATCTCGCCTAGGGGTGGTAAATGTCAGACCCCAATAGCTCGATAAGTCGTGTCGATATGAGGTCTATAACAATTCAAGAAACTACTGGTAACACTTACCAGTAAATCTCAGCAACCCTGGCCAGGGATTTCCTGTTATAGCCAATCGAACACAGCGCAACATCAACTCCCTATACCGGGAGAGACGAATCCCCTCCTATCGCTCATTGCCTCCATGTGACTCGGGACTGTACCCAAAAACCACCGTTTTGCACGCCCTCTTGGACGTGGTAAGATGGAAATCAAAGCACAGTAGGAACCACACAAGACTCTATAACGATCTCGGATCAACAGACTACTCTGTACCAGTGTCACCAGAGAACTGCCATCTGACGTGAGGTATAATACCATCTGGGAGTTCTCGGCGAGTCCGTACTGTGTACCCAGTCTCCACTGAGCACCCGTATATCATCTCTGATGTCAAACACCAATGGATATGGGATCATCCATCGCCCATCTGTATGGGTCGAGAAGGTATACGCTATTCTACTCTGGTATATCGATGCCCCGTCTCGATACACCCACGACTAGGGACTTTGAAGGATGTACTTATGGACTACCATGTCCCCACTAGTATGATCCGCATCATAGTCCAGGTAGTCAAGTACACATCCTAAGGGCTTTACCAACATGTAACAGAGAGACAATCAGTGTACACGTTAAGGTAAAGGTCAACCAGATAGCATACTATCATGTCGAGCAAGAAAGTCCTCACTATATATGTCCCAGCATCCACTACAATATACATCCTATGTATAGTAATGGCCTCTAGGGCATACATATAACTAACAATCTCCCACTTGCACTAGGGCCATCTGTAGCAGTGGTTGTAGTATCTCATACTCAACCATCCCATAAAAGTCTCTCTCTGGGAATAGGCCTTTGTAAGTGGATCCGCTGTGTTGTCCTCTGAGTCTACTCTCCTAACCTCGATCTCCCTGGAGATCAACCATCTCCATGATCAAGTGATACTGCCTTAGAATATGTCTGGATCACTGATGGGACCGGCGTTCCTTGGCATAAGCCACAACTCCATTGTCACACAATGGGAGGAACATAGTTCATCTCATGAACCAATATACACCCAAACAGCCTCTTTGGTAGCATCTTAAGTAGCGATGTATCCAGCCTTTATCGTCTAGTATGTCACGGTATCTAGCTTGGAACTCTTCCAACATACCGTCCCTCCACTGAGGGTAAAAACAATGCCTGTGACTGACATTCAGTCGTCTTTATCACCCTGGAACCCTTCCAGTGATTCTCCCTAGGATCGGTTGATACCGTCTCACTGCAACTAGTGAGAGTCCTAACATCCAATTAGATCTATCTCATAGATCCAAAAACCCAGGATTTAGGAGGTATCACTTTGATCCTATATGGAGAATCATTGTGATAAGCGGAGATTGATCGAGCGTAGCATAGGAAACTCCTTCCCTATCAAGAGTATGTCATCCACGTACTCTACGAGGATCGTCACCATACTCCCTACTACCTTCTTGTTTATACAAGGTTCATCTACCATTTTGATGATGTCAACTTCTTTGACCGCTTCATCAAAACAGATGTTCTAACTCCGCGATGCCTGCTTTATTCTATAAAGCATCTTGCACACGTTTCCGCTGCTCCCACTGTCTACGAAGCCCTCTGACTGTGTACTTATAGACACTCTCTTCTAAACATCATTTAGAAAAGCTGTCATGACACCCAACCACCAGATATCGTAGTCATGGTATGTAGCCGTGGCAAGTAGGATCTGGATGGACTTAAGCATAGCTACTTAGAAAATGTTTCATCATCATCCATACCTGGTCAATGATGTAGACCTTTAACAAGTCTAGCTTTGAAAGTCTCAACTTTTCCATCTACACCAAGTAATCTTCTCAAGATATACTTGCTTCTGATGGGGATTTAACCCTTCAGATATAGCAACCAAAGTCCATACTTTGTTGGTGTACATGGATTCCATCTCAGATCGCTAAGCATCCAGCCATTCTTACAGAGTCCCACTCCAGATGGCCAGCTCGAAACTAGTTGGGTCATCATCTCATGATGCAATCCTCGCTCCCACTGTCATAGAGAAACAGAAGTATCTCTCAGGTGGGTGAGGAACCCTACTAGATCGGCGGAGAGGCTGAGGTTCGTTGGTAACTATTGAATCCTTTGGTTCTTTCAAATCATCAGCTGCAGTTTGTATAGCTGGAACATTTCCAGTTCTACATAACAGATCTTGCCTCGAGCTTGTCCGGATTTTGCTTTTAGACATAGGCCGGTCAACCCCAAATCTTAACTAGCTTAAGACATGGGCTCTCCCCTTTCCATATCACATATGAAGTGGTAGGCAACTGATTTGATTGGAACCCTATTCAATAGGTATGCATCTTCTCAAGTGCATAACTCCCAAAAAGGAAATAGGTAACTCAGTAGTACTCATCATAGAGCACACCTTATCATATAGGGTGTGATTGCTCCACCCCGATATACCATCGTGCTATGGTGTATACGGAGGAGTAATGCTGAGAGAGAATCTCATTCTCCTTTAGAAATGTCCAAGAATTTTGTGCTCAAGTATTCTCCTCCCTGATCGCATCAAAGGACATAATACTTATACCCTCATTTGGTTCTCTACTTCTAACTTATATTCCGTGAATATCTCAAAAGGTTCGGACTCATGTTTCAACAGGAACATATGTCTGAATCTTGAGAGATTATCAGAGAATGTAACGAAGTACAAAGAACCAGTCCTGGCATATGTAGACAGGGGACCTTACATACATCAACATGTATCATCCCAAGAGTTCACTAACTCTTTCTCTGTTTCCAATAAACGGAGCTATGGTCATTTTATCTTTGTGACATGACTGGCGAGTTTCACAAGATGTAAATTCAAACTAATTTAAATATGCATCTTTATGTAACTCTAGCTAGTCGGGTCACATTGATCTGACCTAGTCTACAATACCTCAAGAAGGAATCGTTCATTCTGAACTCTTCCTCTTGTGTGTGTTCTGTATACTAAAGAACTGTAGTTTGATTTAGAACGTCAATGCTTTTAAATAACGTGCCTGAACTGATCAACTTTTGATATAGGAAATGTTCAAAACATTATCCAACTATACAAAATTTTATCATTTCTTTACTAATAAAGAGATAGATATGATTTTGTATATCAGGTTCGGTATCTAATAACATTTGTTCAGAATCAATGTATTCGTAATACAGGGTGACAGTGACCAACAGACTTGGCTGCAACACTTGCCCCTTTTTCTTCCTCATGAAACTTATCACCCGTTCTCAGTTCTCTACCTTTCTGTAGCCCTATGTAACATATTACATATCTGGGATCCTGATCTGGTATCACATACCCAGGACGTAGAGGATACGGAGAAACAACTCTTTGTAATGAACACACCCAAAGATGATGCATCAACATGCACTCTCTTCGTTTGGGCGGCACGGGAAATCTGGTATTCCCTAATTTCCTGCTCTGTCTTATAACAATTATAAGTTGGAGCGGGACCAACGTTCCCCAGCTGAGTATAACAAGCGGGTTCGGTCAAAAATCCGTATTATTATCTTGATTAAGGCGTGATATGGTCGCTACCTGGAGAGAGAGAGAAGAAAACACTCAGCGTGCGCTCTTGCAAGAATAGATTGGTTTTTATTTTATCTAATCAGGATGGCTCCCACTGCTTTTTTATCAAATCTTCCTTCAAACCCTAAAAGGAAAGACTAGCCGGGATTAATTACACACTACAAGTTCGCCAATCTTTCAGCCAGGCCAGTGTCGGTACTTTGAGGGAGGTCCCCCGTGCTTTCGCACGAACCTAATTAATGTAAACCTCATTTCCCAGAGGCGTAACCCCGTTGACACCTTTCTAGACACCTACTTGATCGGCTAATTGTAATGTATAAAACTCTCCCAGGAGTAACTCTTACTCGCAGCGGGTATCGGGATCCAACTATCTCATAGAAGGTATGCAATCTCATTGCAAATTTCAACACTTGAAATTCCCGATAATCTTTTGCCCTTAACGTGCTATGACCTTGACGAAAGCCAACAAACCATAGCCCGCTAGTTAAGTTCAACCCGTACATTTCTTGATCGAATTAAACCCACCCGCACGACCCTTGACGAAAGCCAACAAAGCCGCACGACTACCCTAATCCAATCGCATCGTATGCTAGCAGATAAGCAGCATATAGCTACCGCACACTGCACCTTGACGAAAGCCAACAAATGCAGCACGAATACTATATACAACTTATCTGAAATGACGGAGGGCTACGACAGGTTTTTATGAAAACCTATTGCGTAATGAACTTGATATCGTTGTAGGATCGAATGATTTTAAAATGGAGTGTTTTTGAGGCTTTTCTAGTTTTGCTAAAGGAGTCACTCCCGGTGAAGGGATCGTCGGTCCTTTCCTCATCGAATAAGGTGCAGGATATATCATATATACCGCTGTGCAAAGCAAAAACTCTTAAAAGCAATCAAAAGACAAACCGAGTGTGTAGCATCTGCCAGTTATTGCTAAAGGAGTCACTCCCGGTGAAGGGATCTCGGTCCTTTCCTTATCGAATAAGGTGCAGGATATATCATATATACCGCTGTGCAAAGCAAGAACTGTAGCTACCTATTTTATTTTGAAATTCGATTCTACAACATCTTAGGTTTCTTTTATTTCATTAATCACATTAATGAAGTCCCATCATTTAAATACCTAAACATCACAGATAAATACGACGTACACTTATGCCATCCGCATTCGCCTCGATGTCCCCTCGTGCACCGTTAGGTTAGGTAACTAACGGCAGAGCGGGGCAGGGCTAGCGCGGGTGTAAAACATAAGTAACATCTATATAATATATCATATATACTATATACTGTATCTATCACAGAACATCACATGATCACATCACAGATATCGCAGCAGAAGAATCATATGAAATATTGGATATACTAGGACGTCCGTGTTTTCAATACGAGCCAGTATAAAACACGGATTCCTCGGTCGCGATGAATAGCCAAACCCACACCCCTAGACCCCTACGAAAGCGGCAAGCAACCCTACCAATTTTAGAGTTAGGAGACCCGGACTCGACTCCTCGAGTTGGTCTCCCACTGGACTCCAGAACCCGGTTACTTGTGCCCTCCTCCTTGGGTCTATCCTAGTGCGGAAAAGTAAATAATATACATCAACGGTGACAACTTCCGCAACCTGGAAGTGCCCCAATAAAAGAATATTACATACAAGTTTTTACATGAATGAAAATGAAAAACACTCATCTCACATAAAAACCCCCGGCTATTCAAACACGACGATCCAATATAACATATCCAGCAACACATAACATCACATGTCATCAACGTAAGTAAATATGTCCATCCCAATTGTCGTTGACATATAGCAACGAAACCGGCGATATCACATATTACACTTACGGTCACAGAAAAGAAAGTGTAAAACTACAACAGTTGGAATCCGCAACCTTCTTAGACATCGCATGCCTAAACCAATGAATTCCTTAGACATCACATGCCTAACAATTATAAACCCCGCATTTTAGTCTCATTATCGAAAACACTTTTCAATATCAAGTTGGGCAATTCAACAAGATTCCCGACATCCTGATCGAATGCTCGTCGCAAACTTCAGTAGACGGCCGCACCCCCGTTACCGTCGACGAAGTGCACCAAGGCGGAACACCGCTGCCGCGAGCACCCGAACGGATGCTTTCGGCGACGGGGTTCTCCTACAGTCACTTGGTCGGGGCTATGGAGTGAGGCTGTCTATTAAGTTTACCCGGCGAGTATCCGCGTATGCTACGTGATTGCGACGGACTTTTGATCACATCAAAATTCCGTGGCAACCGATCAAGTGAGACTAAACTGCTATGTTTATAACATTCATTCAGTTATCTCATAATTTCTTGTGAATTCCAATTATTGTATCCCATTCCAGATAAATAGAAAATGTTAAACTTTCCGATCGAACAATCGAACACCCAAGTTTTCCCGGTACAGCTCAACACATGAAATAAGTCTAACAACATTCAGTTCGTGCCTCAGTACCAACGGTCCAGCCGTAGAAGGGTCAAGCCAACGCCTCACATGTGGCACGCCGTACTGCCCCAAACCCGAAGGTTCAAAGGGCAGTTCAAGACGGTCACATAATCGAGTTAAGGTTTGTTGTCTTCTAGAGGGTCCATCGAGTTACTTGCACTACTTAGAACGTCGTTAAACTACGGAAAAATCCAACACTTGGAAATTTCCCGACAGGGAAAAAATTGGGTATTTATATCCGGTCGAACTTTTTAACATATTCTAAAAATTATCCGGAAAGCCACATAGACAAAATCTGATAATCCGATCGAACATTTGAAACCCCAAAACAACCCAGAAAATTCAACTCTTGAATTAATATTAAAAATTCCCAGAAAATCCAGCATAATTTATTAAGAGTTACTATGCAAACAGTGGAGGATTACGTCATCAATAGGCCGCGGAACCGCCGCATAAGCCATGCTTATGCCGCGGTTCCGCCGCAAAATATACTGTTCATTGGAAACTTTTTGCGCCGTAATTCTTATATTTCCCTGCTGAATTTTTTAGCAATTTTTAATTTGGAAAAATCCCAGTTTTTGAAAAAAGGACAGAGAGCTATTTTTGAGTTGGGTTTCGGGTTTGTTCGGGTTTCAAATTCCGTCTAGACTTCGCCTAAGGCTCTAGCTAGGCTCTGATACCACTGTAGGGTTCCTAGGCACCCTAATGAGGTCTCACAAGGTATCAACCATACCAATTTCAAATTTAAACGGTGCCGAGAAACCCTAGAACGGATCGTTGGCTAGATTTCTAGAAGAAAAGTAAACTAGTTAACACTTAACTATAAGAATACGGAAATACAACCTTTGTAGATCCGGTGCTTCACCTCCACGGCTCCGCAATGAAGTCCTCTCCGCTGTCCAAATCGAACCATGACTCTCACGGTGATTTCATCGGAGAAAAGACCGGGCTAGGTCGTCGACAACGTGCCGAAGATGATCTACGTCGAAGCATCACTAGATCAAGCTCCACCTTCACCAAGCCATGAATACCTGTGAAGGAAACACACTCTACTACTTGGCAAGAGGTAGAGGATGAAGAAATAGGAAGCGGGTTCACTTTAGAATTGGATTTCTCACACTTTTCATCAATCCACCATTGATGAAGTGAAGCTTTCTTCATTGAAGAAGATGAAGAAGAAGAAGAAAGTGTTATGATAAGTTAATTAGAATAATTGAAAAAGAATTATCCTTATCATAACATGAACCATGGTTTGATGTAGAGAGTTAACTATAGTTCAATGAATGGTTAAGGTTAATGAGATGAAGACAAAAGGGTTTTTTTGGTCAAAGCTTCATGAAGCTTCAACAAGCTTCATGAAAGAATGAAACCCTTTTGTTTTTCTTTTCTCATTTCATTTCTTTTAATCCAAATTAAAAAATAAATGAATGAATAAAAGAAAACCTTAACCATATACTTAACTAAGGTTTAACTCTTTACACAAACCCTAGCATTATTGCATCATCAAACATGATACAATCAAGTGCACAAAAGTATATCACATATACAACTTGTGCAATCCAAGTGAGAAAATCCATATAAAGTGAACCAATACTAGTTAGTGCAAAGTAATATATCTAATATATAATTATACATTAAATCATTAAATCAACACTTGATTCAATGATCCGGTCATGTCACACACAACCGACTAGTATTCAATGTATCGATTTATCGAATCAATCCTTGATTCGATAACTAGGTTATATCGCATACAACCATTCGATACATTCATCGCAAGAATAGAATACGGTATCACATACACGCATTATTCTCGGTCCCGCACATATCTCATATGCGCTCCTATTTCGTTTCGCTTGAGCCAGGAAACCTCTGTGTAGGACTCTAAAGACTCGTCAATACGCCGGCAGCGGATGATGATCATATCAAACATCCACAAGCCGCAAGCGGTCTGCTAAACGTAACGGCCACCCGGGTATTGAGCGATCAGAAGATCGACGAGCAAGCCCGCTCACACTCCAATGAATCCAACCAGTAACACTACCGTACAGTCCGGTCTGATCGTCTGATATGTCGCATATCTCGCCTAGGGGTGGTAAACGTCAGACCCCAATAGCTCGATAAGTCGTGTCGATATGAGGTCTATAACAATTCGAGAAACTACTGGTAACACTTACCAGTAAATCTCAGCAATCCTGGCCAGGGATTTCCTGTTATAGCCAATCGAACACATCGCAACATCAACTCCCTATACCGGGAGAGACGAATCCCCTCCTATCGCTCATTGCCTCCATGTGACTCGGGACTGTACCCAAAAACCACCATTTTGCACGCCCTCTTGGACGTGGTAAGATGGAAATCAAAGCACAGTGGGAACCACACAAGACTCTATGACGATCTCGGGTCAACAGACTACTCTGTACCAGTGTCACCAGAGAACTGCCATCTGACGTGAGGTATAATACCATCTGGGAGTTCTCGGCGAGTCCGTCCAGTGTACCCAGTCTCCACTGAGCACCCGTATATCATCTCTGATGTCAAACACCAATGGATATGGGATCATCCATCGCCCATCTGTATGGGTCGAGAAGGTATACGCTAGTCTACTCTGGTATATCGATGCCCCGTCTCGATACACCCACGACTAGGGACTTTGAAGGATGTACTTATAGACTACCATGTCCCCACTAGTATGATCCGCATCATAGTCCAGGTAGTCAAGTACACATCCTAAGGGCTTTACCAACATGTAACAGAGAGACAATCAGTGTACACGTTAAGGTAAAGGTCAACCAGATAGCATACTATCATGTCGCGCAAGAAAGTCCTCACTATATATGTCCCAGCATCCACTACAATATACATCCTATGTATAGTAATGGCCTCTAGGGCATACATATAACTAACATATCGGATGCTCAGCGAGGAAGTCGGCGATGGCCTGGCCTTTCACTGCCTTGAGAGGTTGATACGTTATCGAGAACTCCATCAAGAGCAGGGCCCATTTAGCGAGTCGTCCCGTCAATATGGCCTTTGACATTAAATATTTAAGAGGGTCCACTTTCGAAATGAGATGGATCTCATGTGCCAACGCATAGTGCCTGAGCTTTGTTATCGCGAAGATCAACGCCAGGCAATGTTTTTCAATGGGGGAGTAGTTGCTTTCTGCCCCCAGTAAAACTCGACTTAAGTAGTAGAGTGCTCTTTCTTTCCCTTGATCGTTCTCTTGCGCCCATAATGCGCCTAAGGAACCTTCGAGGGCGGTTGTATAGAGAATGAGAGGTTTTCCCTTGACCGGAGCAGCCAATACCGGCGGGTTCTGTAGGTATTGCTTGATCTCGTCTAGCGTGCTTTAGCATTTTTGGTCCCAGACGAACGGGGTTCCTTTCTTCATCAGGTGGCTGTAAGGACGGCACTTGCCTAAAAGGTTGGTTATAAATCGCCGTATCGCCGTATATACGCGAGCTTCCCTTGGAGAGACCGCAGCTGTTTGAGAGTCCTTGACGGAGGCATTTCCATGATCGCCTTGATCTTTGACGGATCTATTTCGATACCTCGGTGTCGGACGATGAATCCTAGGAATTTGCCTGAGGAAAACCCGAATGCACACTTGAGCGAGTTCGTCTTCAAGTTGTATTGTCGTAGGCGTTGAAATATGGTCTTCAGATGCTCGAGATGTTCTTCGTATGATTTGCTTTTAACCATGAGATCGTCGATATAGCATTCGACGATTTCGTGTATAAGGTCATCGAAGATCTGCGTCATGGCTCTCTGATAAGTAGCACCGGGGTTCTTTAAACCGAAGGGCATCACTTTACAACAGAATATACCCAAAGGAGTCCTTAAGGCAGTGTGCTTCTGGTCTTCGGGATGCATCTTTATCTGATTATAGCCTGACGAGCCGTCCATGAAGGAGAAAACCTCAAGAGTGGACGTATTGTCTATCATCAGTTCGGTGACTGGCACTGGGAAATCGTCCTTTGGGCAGGCTTTATTGAGATCCCGGAAGTCTACGCATATGCGCACTGTCCCATTCTTCTTCATCACCGGAACGATGTTGGCGATCCATTCAGGATATTGGACCTCTTGGATGAAGCCAGAGTCAATCAGCTTCTTGACCTCGGCGTTGATGCTCATCTCAAGCTTGAGTCGCATTCTTCTTGGTGCCTGCTTGACCGACTTGACGTCCGGGGATATTGCCAATTTGTGCACAGCAATTCCTGGATTCAGTCCCAGCATTTTGGAATAGTTCCATGCGAAGCAATCCTTATGTTGCATAAGCAGGTCTTTTAATGAAGTCACCCTTTCTTCAGACAACAGCTCGCTAATGAATGTCGGTCACGGGTCGTTCGCCGTTCCCAACTCAATTTTCTTGAGGTTATCTGCGGTGGTATGAATTCCATCTTCCAGCTCTTTTGGCACTGGTGGAAATTCCGAGAGTACCTCATCGTTGCTGTTTTCGAAGCACCAAGGAAGGTCATCCATGTTCTCGGGCTCTTCCTCTGCTATTGTTATCATGTGACAAGTACGAATTCGCTTCCAATCCCAATGTGGAACTGGTTCTCCTCTGCGGCCTTGGGTTCGTGCTTCTGTGGCGGCGTTACCCTCCACTTGTCAGACAGAGTGAACTTGCCAAGCTGATATTGATCTTCGACCCAATTCTTGAAGGTGAAGCAGTCTTCGAGAGGGTGCCCTATCACTCGGTGATAAGGGCAATAGTCTGGGTGCGAGACTTCGCCTGCTTGTTCGGGGTGTTTAGACTCCGGCAGTGTAAGCATCTGATGTTTTAGAGCGAGGTCAAGTATTTTCTTCGTCTTGTCCCGAGGAAAAGAGTACGCCCGACCCATTTTTCTTATGAGGGATAGATCGGAACCGCTCGGTTCCCGCTTGCGTGGCCTCTTAGCCCCGCTTCGTTGCTGTTGAGCGCCTTTTTCGCGTTTCGACTTGTTTCTGCCTCTGCGTCGAGCCTTCTTTATAACAGGTTGACAAGGAGCTGCATCTTCATTTTTCACAGCCTGTTGGAGGAGGCGTCGTGTTTTGGCTTTCTCGTAGATGGCCATTTCTCGGTTATGGTCGTCTCGGACTTTTTGACCAGCTTCCCTTATAAGCTTGTCCATTTTTTCTTGGAACGACGGACTGGACACTTTTGCATCTGGAACTCTTACTAGTTCAGGATTAGCGTCCTCCCATTAAGCATCCGCTTCTTCATCGAAGTCATACACGACGTAGCAGCCGTGTAGTAACTCTCGTTTCTTTGACCGGATGTATCCAATCCCTTTTGTTTCCATTCTCCCATTAGGCAGTTTGCGTTGAGTCCCGGGAACGTTCCAGACTTTGTCATAGAACTTGGCTTTTCGAACGGTCTGCTTGAAGGATATCCCTTGGCATTTCAGCAACCTTTTCAAGCCTTCTGTATAATATCTGGGGAGACGGATGGGCTGAAGCCTATCAAGCGTAGGATCCGCGCCATGCCAAATTTCTTTCTCCACTCTGGTTTCTTCAGAGCGGTAGAATAGGATTGCTTTTTCATTTTCTCGCCTGGGAGGGATATAGAACGTTTGCAGCTCTTCTACATTGTAAACATCAAGTGCATCTAGTTCCTTATGGTGTTTAAGCGGCACCATGGCGACTTGTAGACTTTGTTCTTCGTCAGTGGACGTTTGTATTGAAGGCCGAGCAGAGAATACAGCATGGACCTCATCTTCCGAGTCGCTACCAAAGATCAATGTAAGAGCGGATGGTCCTGGCTTGCTGTGTCAAGACGGACCCGAATAAACTATCTCCTCTTCCTCCTCGGTATCACTGCCGAAGACAGGGATGGTGGCATTAGCTTTATTCTCCGGCTTGTGACACCTCTCCGTATCTTTGAAATCCGGTAAGAAGTATTTAGCATCTTCATATTTGCGGACTTCGTTCACGGAGAACAGGTTCAGTTCTCCCGCCACGGTATACTCGAGACCATCCTTAAAATACTTCATACACTGATGTTGTGTAGAAGGGATGATGTTGTACTCGTGTAGCCACGGTCGGCCGAGCAGAGCGTTGTAGCATGTCTTGGCGTCTATGACGTGGAACTTAATGTCCGTGACGAGTAGCCCGAAGCGTAGCGTCAGTATCACAGACCCAAGAGTTCTTGATGACTGGGAGTCGAACCCGGAGATAGTGATCTTGTCCCGAGCAAGGTGCTGGACGCTCATGCAGATTTCTTTTAACACCCGCACATTGAGGAGGTTAACGGAGGATCCATTGTCGATCAGGATTTTGCCTATTTTTATATCATGATAGTATCCTGAGACATAAAGAGGGCGATTGTGTTCGCACGTTCCAAGGAGAAGGTCTTCATCACCAAAAGCGACATCGGCCGTATGCACTTCCTCCAATTCATCTTTCATCTTTTCCTCGGCCAGGAAAGCTTGGAATTGCTCCGGTTCCTGTAGTGCCTTGATTAACGAATCTCTCGCCTCCTTTGATAACAAAAGGGCGTCAAGAATGCTGAGCTGTGAGGGTAGCTTTCTCAGATGCGCTAAGACGTTGTAATCCACCTTATCTCTCTTCGGAGGGTCCTTGGCACTTAGCTCCTCCACAACTTGGTCATCTAAGACGATATCTTCAGGGACCTTCTCTTTTCCCTTATCTTTCTTATTTGAGGGTCCGAGATTCTTTTCGGGGAGCGTGCGATTACGTAGCTGGATATTTTCGCAGACCTTCGGCTCTTCTTCTTTTTCTGAGGTGGACTCTTTAAAGAGAAGGGCAAGCTCCAGCTCCTCATCAGAATCGCTGTCACGCCCCGCTTCCCAAAATACGGAATACGAGAGGTAGACAAGGCCAGCCATGCTCCTACGGTCAAGGAAGTGTCCTGCCGTAGTCATACTTCGGCTTCTAGTTTATCATGGTAAGCAGTAAATGATGCGCAGGTAATGAGAAATGCAGTAACTGAAAGAAAAAATAATATAAACTGACCCGAAGTGGAACAAACGAATGTAACTCGGAAAGGCAAGTCAAGAAGTCTGTGTTGCACGTCTAGTCCTGATCCAGGCTAAATCTTCTCCTCACACTGAGCATGCATACTCAGGTCGTCAGAGCGACACAATAGCAATATAATATATACATAATCAAGTGACAGTTCTAACAGTGGTAAAGGATATGAATAACAGTAAATCAATGACAGTATGAATATGGATGTGCAGTAATCAATGCAGCGGAACAGTAAAGCAGTATAACGATATGTCACGTATGCCAACACAGTATATAAGGAATATAAATGCCAGTATCCCTATCAGTCTCTAAGTCTCACTGTACAGGTCACTAAGCCTATCATCAGTCCAAGTATGAGAGTCAACCACTCGCGAGTGTCCTCCACCCAAGGGTAGAACCCAAGGGCAAGGGACCACGGGCCCAACATGTAACAAGAATATCACGGTGTATATATCACGTACCCTGTAAATCTCCATATAACTCCCTAAATATATAAGCCGGCATGGGACTCCCGAGATTCTGTTGAACTCACATTTAAACTACCCCACACCCCGTGGTCTACATCAAACGCTAGCCATCACCCTGAATACTAATCGATCCGTGACAAGTCTGCGCGAGAACTGGAGGCAGGACCTCCATCAAGCACATCCCGACTAATACCTAAGATAAACGGCAGTGTCTGGTGTCTTATCTGTGACACCCGTGCAAGCGCTTCCATAAGTGTCCCATACCACTTATAGTCACACATACACGCATCCCACAGACGTCGACAATGCAATAGAATAATAGGGTCACTGATTGTGTACAAGTACTCATCACTTTCACTTAATCACGAATACACGAACACTGACGTACTTGCCACAATCATCGCTAGAAACTAACACTGGGTAAATGCACGATATCACTAGGTTATCACTACAATGATATGGGTATGATATGATACGTAAACCATATATGAAGCACGATCAAGATGTCATAAAAACAGTATTCTATTACTTGCACAATTTATCATGAAAAGTACGTGTATAATTTAGCAAAACGATAAACAGGTAATATTTAGCATGTTCAGTTGTCTATCCATCTAATTTAGTTTCAAGCCAATCGGGTTCCAGGATCTTTTAATTATAACCATTTCATTTTAAGCGTTCGCGGCTGGAAATCCGGTTTCAGAATCAGAAGTCGGTTTCGTAATGCATTTTAATCCCAATTGGGATCAGATTTTAGTGATTCTACAGTTGGATGAAATCTAGGGTTTTCAGTAAGGTTTTCAACGCAATAGACGGATCATCGATCGCATCTGCACGTCAGGAGTTATACACTGTTTAACACTAATATGTCAGTTCTGATTCTGTTGGGACTGTTATGTGTCCCGATCTATTAAATTACAGATTAAATATCAAACGGTAACGAAACCGAATGAAACCAATTGTGTTGTCTAGATAATAGATTTACCTATAATAAGCAGTGGATTTCCACAATCAAAAAGTTAAGGAAATCATGGGATACCCATTACGGAACAGCAATCAATAACTGGAGTCGCTCTGGACTGCAGTCCAGAGTCGTACTCCGATACAAATATCATCACAATTTAGGTATAGGAATGTCTGGAAACTAGTATAGGGTTAAAGTTTGTCGAGTTGTCTTCGATTTGAGCCCTCGAACGCACATTTCCAGTATCTATATGATTTATGGTGAATTTAACGGTTTTCAGGTACAATAAAATTACAGTTTTACGACTAAACTTGGGGGTAGTCGTTTAAGTCATAAACGATCAAATTATCCAACGAAACTTGCACACGTTGTTCATCACAGCAAGGGCCCAAGTAATAAATCAAGTTCCGTCAATTTAGAAAAGTATTTTCTTTGGGAACACGCGTCGAACAGGTACGGCATATAATTGATTAAACTTGTAACTTTAATAGTCTATGTATTTAGTGATTGTACCATAAGTAAATAGCATGTAAGCAAGTAAAAACTTGCCTGGGAACACCTCGGGTCACACGGTAGCAGCGGCGTCACGAACGCGCGTTGTATGCCGCAAAACACGTTCGCGCGAGCTTGGCTCGAGACTCGGATTTGACGTCGGAGTTCGCCGGAGCCGTCAAGTGCTTGCTGGAAGTGGAGGTGGTACTCTGTGGCTGGCCTGGGACTTGCTGGGGTTGACGATGTCGGCGATGGTCGCTCCGGTGACGCGCACAGTGGGTGTTTGTAAAGAAAATGTGTTTTGTATGGTTTTTGAGAGAGAGAGTTAGAGAGGGAGGGTGAACAGAGGGGATTGAGAGTGTTAGAAAGAGAGGAGCAGTGAGAGAAAGTGAGAGAGAAAGAGAATTAGAGAGAGGACAGAGAGTTAGAGAGAGATGAGAAACGTAGAGAGAGAGGGAGTGAGAAAAGAGAAGCAGTGAGAGAGAGGGTTAGAGAGAAGGAAAACAGAGGAGGGAGAGAGTGAGAGAAGGAGAAAGAAAACTGAGAGAGAGAGAGAGATCACAGAGTGAGAGAGAGAGAGAGCGAGGAAACTGAGATAGAGAGAGAGAGAGAACTGAGAGTGAAAGAGAGAGAGAGATGATTGCGACGGGAAGACGGGGCGCCGGCGGTGATGGCGCTCGGCAGGGGCTCGAGCCGACGAAGGTGGAGTCGTAGAGGAGCCGTGGGTGAGTGGAGGAGTTTGGCTGAAGTGGGAAGCTCGGTGGTGGTGTTTCAGCATGGAGGCGTGGCTAAGGTGATGGAGGGAGGTGGCCGGAGGTGGTGAAACGACGACGTGGAGGAGGTTGGAGGTGCTTTGAGTGGAGCTCGGCTCGATGAGTCGTAGTGGGGAGCTCGGGCAGTGGTTGTTGGGGCTGTAGGTGGTGGCGTAGTCTCGAGTTGGGGTGTGATGAGGTTGGGGACGAGGGTGGAGATGGTGAGGTGAAGGCGAGCGATGGTGAGGTGATGGAAGAATGGGAATTGGTCGTCGTCGTCGTCGCGAGTTGAGCACAGGGACTCGAGAGTGAGAGTGAGGGAGAACGGAAGCGACGGGGGTTAGAGAGGGGGATGCGCGTCGTGGGGTAACGGCAGCGTGAGCGATGGCGGAGGCGGAGGGAACGGATCTCGCACGGGTGAAAGGGAAAGAGCCGTTAGAGGGGATGATGAATAGGAGTGGGTCGGGTCGCTGAGGAGGCAGGCTGGGTTGAAGTAGAACGGGCCGGGCCAAGGAAAAATTAAAAGAAAAGAATAAATTGGGGGGAAGAAAGGGAGCGGGCCGGGCCAATATTTAAACTAAAAAAATTTTAAGTTTATAAAAACTAAAGTGATGGGCTGAGGAGTTAGGTTTAATCAATTTAAAAGATATGAGTTTGGATTTTTATTCATAAAAGAATAGATGGGGTTTTAAAAATAAAATAAAATTATAAATAAAATACATAAAATTATAAATAAAAATAAATAGGATTCTAGAGTAACAAATCACATATTTTAGTATAAAAAGGGGCTGGGTATTACAATCGCTCCCGAATGTAGGCACCTGTGGTCCCCCAGCGTTAACCATGCGACAATCACCGGTACTTCGGTTAAACCCTTCGGTCATATTTTTCCGCTTCCGACGAGTTTTACGTTTCTCCTGCTTAAAATGTTGTCAATGAGCAACATATCCTTGCCACCATCTATCGAAAGCTTTGCACTCTTAAGTGGGGTGCGAAACCTTTTGATGATATAAGCAATAGGAGGGGTGTATTTCCATTTCACCAGTAATGTTTCCTTCGGAGGATGGTAGCTTCATGCCCATTGATATGGCCTTAGCAAACCTTTTCCTCATCCTGAATTTGCTTTTGTCGGTAGTGGATGTATTTTGCTCCAGCGGGAGCGTCTCAGCTCTTTCATTACGTCACTGGCACTTGGCCCTTTCAAATATGACCGCCTCGCGTTCCCGATCAGCTTTACTTTTTAAGAGAGCTTTATTGAGGAATGCGTCAATTACTTCATCCGATGGCCCTAGAATTTTTGGTTCAGGATCTGCCCCCAGCGTTTCAGTACAAGGAGTCTCCTCATCGTCCATGAACGAATGGGAAATCACATGACAGCTCGCCACGTATTCTTCAGATTCATCAGATGAACTTTCTCCCTCATCTTCCTCTTGAAAGACGTGATTGAGGAACTCTTGGAATGTAATGGGAGTCTGTGCCTTCTGGTTGTATTCCTCCAGCGCGTCAATTTGTTTTTGCAAGTCCGTGCGCTTGTCGCCAGGCTTCATGGGCTTCTTTGATTTCTTTTTCTTTTTCTTTGAAAATTTCGACGGCTGGTTGTGAAGGCTTGGGCCACCTCCATTGATCATTTGAGTTGGACGCGGCTTCAACATTCCTTCAATGATTTAAGGTTCCAACGGGTTCTCCCACCTAATCGCTGGGCATGTTAGAAAATCGTTTAGCATCCTCTTTGTCTTGGCTGATAATACAACCTCCCAAGGAGCTTCTTCAACGACAGAGCATGTTGCCCCCGGCGTATTCATCCTCTTAGAGGTGTGGGGCTGCGGGGGATTCACCTTCCATTTGTCAGATAATGCGAACTTGCCCTGTTGGTACTGGTCTTCAAGCCAATTTTTGAAGACGTAGCAATCTTCGATCGGGTGACCCAGTACTCGATGATAAGGACAGTAATTGGGCTCATTGACATCATTTGGTTGCGACGGACGTTTTGGATCCGGCAGATTTATGAGTCGGTTGCGCAACGCCAGCTCGAATAACCTTCTTGTTTTATCTCGGGGAAATGAGTAAGGACGTCCTAGCCTCTCCTCAAGGGCTACGTACGGGCGCATATTATTTTGACGAACAACCGGCTTCGAGTTGCTCGGTTGTTGTTGAGCATTAGCGACAACGATCGCTTTTCCCTTCCCCTTGTCATTTCGGGAGTCCAGCTTTGGAAGAGGGGGTTTATGGCCCATCTGATCCATTTGCGCTAGCTTGTTAATCAAGGCCTGGAAGGTAGTCGGCTTGAAAAACATCATAAATTGCGAGATGGTTGCTTGCGGATCAGGAGTTCCCACAAACATACCCACTGCAGGAGCTTCTTCAATGCGCTGTTCGCACTTTGACTATAAGTTCCTCCACCGTATAGCATATTGAACCCATGTCTCGCCTGGCTTCACCCTGGCGGTAATCAGTGCCGTCATCGGGGTGCATTCACTGGCGCTTGCAAAACGCTGGGTAAACAACAGCTCCATCTCCGCGAAGGTCTTGATAGAGTCGTTCGGGAGCTCAGAGTACCACTCGAACGCTGTATCTGACAAGCTTCAAACAAACTGGCGAAGCAACAGCTTGTCATCACTGCCGGTGTTGCCGCAGAGTGCCATGAACTGGGCAACATGCTGGTGAGGATTGGCCGTCCCCTTGTAGACATGGAACTTGGGAATTGTGTAGCCCGGCGGGTACTTGATCTGGTCGTACCAACTCGGATACGGCCGTCCTGTTTTTACGACCTGGCCGGCTGCTTCAGTCGCATGATGAACCCGTATTTATTGGGCTATGTACTCGTCCAAATCAGCTTTGGAGATTGTATCCTTCTTAGCTGTTGATAGAACTGGTGGAGGATTCGACGCTTCTCCCCTATCGTCTTCAAGGACGATCGAGGCATCTTCGGCCGGAGGATCTTGCTGGATCATCATCCCTACCATGTCTTGGAACAGGAGGCCCATACGCTTTATGTTGGCTGCTTGTTCAGCAGCCTCTTTATCCTTCTTCTCCAATACTCGTCGAAGTAATTCGGCGTCGGTTTCTTGCTCCCGGCGTTCATCTGAAGACGTCTCTAGGCTTTCTTTTAGCCCAGTAAGTGCGGTCATCGCGTTCATCATCTCTTGGAGCTTCTGCTGCTGCTCCTGTGCTTTGGTCACCAATCGCGTGAGCGGTCTGTAACCTGTTGATATGCGGCTGTCCTCTTTACCAGACGCCATATAGACGGTATGAACTACCATGTCCCCAGACTTAGGGCGTTTGGGTTCACCACCTTTGACATTCGCCATCGGCATGAGGAATTTCTCTGGCCTCCTTCTCTTATGGGCCGTTGAAATTGAGGGGGCCGTTGCTTTAGGCACCCAAGTAGTCGTCACCTTTCGTTGCTTGATCGGGGGATTTTCTTCTTGCCGACCTTTCGACTTTTTGTGTTGGCGAGAGAACTTAGGGTCAATCACATATTCTCGGGCTTGTCGCCATGTCTTGTAAATCCTGGAGGACAGCGATTGAGGAGGTTGCTCCGGCTTTTCTGCTTCCACGGTAGTCTCTACTGGTGGAGGAGATCTTTTGAGCACCGCAGTTGGCGAGTTTCTGCGTACTCTGTTCAGTAGCTCGAAGCTGTTCCCAGTTAGAACAGCAGCGTTAACTTCCACCGTTGGAGCTGGCGGAGTCATCCCAGAAGGGGAGTTGCCCCCGGTCTTCCTTACCCGGCGCCAGTGGCGTCGTCGGGCGCGACGGGTTGTCGGTATTGGCTCAGAGACAGAAACAGCTTCTTCTTGCCCCCTGTTCAGGTGTGGGGCTGTTGCTGGCGTCAGCCTATTGAAGACTGATATCTTTTGAGCAGCAGGAGAAGGAGTGGGAGTTGGGACGGTCAGTCTTGTAAAGACCGGTCTCTTAGCAGGAGAAGCCGCCTTGACGACCTCAGAAGCAGGTTTGGCTACTTTTTTTGGAATAACCTTTTCTGGGACTGCAAGCTTCATTGTGGGCTCGCAGGAGTTTTGGCCCAGTCTAGAGAAGACCGAGGCACTGGTGTTGGGCGACCCGTTGAGAGGGGCCGCAGTAACTGTAAGTCGATCGAAGACCGACTTCTTAGGAGCTTCTTGTACGGGCACGGGGGTGCTGAAGCTTGTTGGCGGAAGCATAGTTCCGAAAAACAACCCCGTGGTGGCTTGAGTAATCTGCTCTACGGGCATGGTGAACAAAGAGGCCGCTTGGGGCCCGTAAGTTATGCCCCCAGTTGAGGCCGGATGCGAGCTGCAGCTACAGTTGGAGCACTTCGAACAGGTAGAGGCCATCGATGCTTGATTTCTGCGCCAGGCAAAGGACCAAATCTTAGTAACTTAAAATCCGAAGGCAACCATTAACAAACCGCGATTCGTTCGCGAATACGACACACGAAGTGTGGAGTGGAAAGAGGAAAAGGTCCCACCGGGCGTGCCAGAATCTGTTCCCCTCCGAAAGACGGCGCACAAGACTGTGAAGTCTTGGCACCGAGATTCGGGGTAGATGCTATTTGGTTTTATCCATCTACCTCTCCGAAGATGCCAAGTTGATTTATGGTACCGTGTATCGGAGGTTTAGTTGGATGCAGCCGATGTAGCAGACTTCGTCAGATTCCCCCTCGTTTGAGGGGGTTTTGATTGTGGGGACGCTCTTCCCTGCAGGCGCAAGCCCCTGTAGTTAATTACGCTACCGCATCGCGGTAGCCACTTTCTCCTTCTCCAGAATTTCACTTCGTGTCGTGGGTGTTTGTTTTGTTTGTGGTTGCCCGTGGATTGTATACGGAGACTAAGTGATGCCGTCGTCCGTAGGACGTGGATTAGTCCAAATCCGTATTTACTTAGATTTAGGTTTGGTGTTTTAGTTTAAGGATGCGTTAGCCATATTGAGGCTAAGATCAACTTAAACGTTCGTTAAGGATACGTTAGTCTGATTTGGGACTAAGATCAACTTAACGGGATCGTTTGGATCCGACAAGAGAGCAATTGGCTCTGGTCCATAAGTAGTTTAAGGACATTGCGGTCCATTGCCAGTTTAGGGACATAGTGGTCCATATTCTAGTTTAAGGACATAGGGGTCCATATTCAGTTTAAGGACGCTTAAGTCCGTGAGTTTAAGGACCCCACAGTCCGTCTTTTGGTTTAAGGACGCATAAGTCCGCGGGTTTAAGGATTCCACAATTCGTCTTTTGGTTTAAGGACGCATAAGTCCATGAGTTTAAGGACCCCACAGTCCGTGTTGATATGTGGTTGTCGGGACCCGTCGCCTCTCTGACGTCGTTGAAGGATTGCAACGATAGGAGTCAGAGGAGTTCGGAGATGTACCCTCGAACCGGATGTAAATTGATTTAGGGAGCAGCTGTGCTCCGTCAATTTAGTTTGAGGACTTACGACCATGATTGGGCTAAGTCCAGTTGAGAATATTCAACGTTATTTCTTATTTTTGGCCTATTAGACCTGTGCTAGGGCTTTGCCCCTATTTGATAATGCACAGCATTAATCTTGGTCTCTGTTGGACCTTTGTTTGGGCTCTGCCCTTTTTAAATGATGCACAGCATCTGCTTTGTTTGGGCTCTGCCCTTTTAATGCATAGCATTTTAATTGGCTTGTTAGGCCTTTTTTAATTGGGCTTGGCCCTTCAGTAAATAATGCAATGCATTTGTCAGGCGCTTTGCGCCAATCATTGAGCGCAAGCGCATGTGGAGGTGACACGTGTCATGCTCTGGTGGGCGTAAGCGCAACAGCGCAGTGCGCTGCGCTGTTGCGCTGCTGACACGTGGCGCGCTCTGGTGAGTTGCGCCAATCTCAGAGTGCAATGCTCTATCTTAAAAGCGCAGAGCGCAAGTGGTTCTGGTGCTGACACGTGGCGCTCTCTGGTGGCTTGCGCCAACCTAAGAGCGCAACAGTGCAGTTTTGCAAGTGCAAGGCACTATTAACTTAAGAATCTTTTAGATTCCAGAACCAATGGTTCATAAAAAAATGCAAAACACTATTTGATTTCTTGATCTTGTTTTTTCTTGATCTCAGAGAACCAATGGTTCATAAGTGCAAAGCACTATTTTTATTTTGTTTTTTATTGAAGATCATTGATCTTGTTCTTAGATCAATGATCTATTAGAAGAAATTCTTTTATCTTAAAGGTTTTTACCTTTTTTCTTCATGAAATTTCTTCAGAGTTCTCTCTGTTTGAAATTCTTGATTTCTCACAATGTTGATGCCTTTGATTTGGGGTCTAGGGGCCTTTATATAGTGTCCATAAATTTGTTAAAATTTGTTACAGAGATCTTTCTCTGAGTGATTTGGGGAATTTTCCCCCACTGTTGGATCTTTGATCCAAGGGTTTCTGTTTTACAGAAGAAAATCTTCTTGTTTTAATAAGAACAGAAAGATTTCTTTAAAATTTTAATTCTATTTGGCGTAAATGCCCCAGCGCGTGACACGTGTCACGCAGCGCACGGCTCAGCGCAACTGCGCTGACACGTGTCGCGCAGCGCACGGCGCAGCGCATCTGCGCTGACACGTGTCGCGCAGCGCAGCGCTTGCGCAACTGAAGCGTTACTTCTTTTAATTTTGTTTTAAATAGAGTTTTGCTCTGATTGGGCGCACTGCCTTGGGCGCTGCGCTGGTGTATCAGCTTTTGACACGTGGCGCGTTGCGCGCAGCGCAAAAAATCTGAAGCGTTACTTCGAATTTTGAATTTTGAAATTCAAACAGAGCTTTGCTCTGATTGGGGAAACAACAACCACTCGTTTTATTTTCGTGTCCTTTAGAGAAAGCTTAGTTAAAACAATAAGGTTTAAATATCTTTTATTACTTCTAAGAAAAACCATGATATTTGGGATATTTATTATTTTGGAAAAGCATAAGGTTTTACAGAAAATATCCTTTTGATAAAAGGTTGTGGTGTTTATTTGAAAATCTTTTGTAAAAGGTTTTTATTTGAAAATCTAGACTGCTCCTAATATTCCAAAAGGACAAGTTATGAGGTCCTCAAATCGCCTCTTCACAGCCAGTTGCGGCCAGGTAAGTGCCAGGTAAGTGGGAAGGTACTCCATTACGTAAGTAGTGGGCCTAATTAATAACCACTCGTCTTAGACACACTTGTCTAGACACCACAAAGTCTGATTTAGATAAACGATCGATGCGTACAACCTTTCCTTTATCCTAACTTGGTGTTATTTTAAAATTACCTTTTAATAAGATACTAAAAATTCCTTTTGAAAAGATTTCGTTATTTAAATTTTAATATTTTCTTTCTTAAAAAGTTGAGAGGGTTTTAAAAATATTTGTAAGTAAAATATACGTATACTGTATCTAAAATATTTATTTCACATATCTTTATTTCTTATAGGTATTTTAAACAAATATAATATTTAAATTAAACGAGGGTATCTTGTGGAAGTAACTATTTCGAGATTATTTTTTTTAGTATGGGTATGTCAGAGGTGAAAATGACAATTCATGAGTTACATCAGATTCCAGGTATTAAGGGTGTGCAACATACTTCTATATACAGAGAAAATTTAAACAGCGTTTTAAAAATATGGGTTAACATTATTATAATTGGGGGTACAAGGAATAGGTATTCACAAATATAATAACAACATTTTAAATGGGGGTTGATGATTAGAAGTTGGAACTAGGTTATTGAGATAGAAGAAGGCGACAGGAAAAGGGGAGAGAGGCGGATCCTACCTTTTGTTTGAGTCGGATGCCGAAGGGTTGGAAACGTAGTCTCGTACTAAATCCTTAATATCTCCACGTCCCGATTTTTCCTCTACGATTGGATGGAGCCGTAGTATCGGCGTCGTCGAAACGAAGGTACCGGTATTTTTTTTCAGAATTTTTGGAGTTCGGTGGTATGAGAAATTTAGGTTTGAAGGTGTCTATTTATAGCGTTTTCACCGACCATAAAAATCCAAAATTCCCGTTAAAATATACACGAAAATCTGCGCCCCAATCATTTGCGAATCATTCGTTAATGATCAGCCGCCGCCGCCTCAATTCCTAGCCGTTGAATCTGCATCCAACGGCGCAGATCGCGCCGCCGCCACGCCACGTGTCGCGCGATGATTCGCCCGCAGCTGTATGTGGGGATCACGCGCTTTCGGGTGGTCCCCACCACGCGGGCGCCGCCAGGGTTTCTGGGCCGTTGGATCTTGGATCCAACGGTCCAGGTTAAAAGGTTTTTAAAAAATTTAAAATAAAAATTAATAAAACGGCAGATTATTTAAAATATTGATTTGGCTTTGAAAAATTTGTTAAAATTAGTTTAAAATACGGGAAAATTATGGAAAATTTCAGAAAATATATTTTATTATTATCTTTAATATAAAAATAGTTTTGGGCTAAAACTAAGTAATATAACTGTTCCTATGGTTTTAGCTAGTTACTAAAATTATAGAATATCTAGTTTATCCTTTAAAATATTTTTAATTACGAATTAATTACTTTTATTGATAATAAAAATATGTAGATTATTTTAAGGTATTATAAAATCTTTCTAAAATATTTTAAGCCTATAAAAATATTAAATAGATTTTAGAAATTTCCTTTAATCATATTTAATACTTTGAAAATTATTAACATTGCTTTAAAAATCATTCTTTTATAAAAGAAACACGTAAATAATTATTTGATAATAGAAATATAAATAAAATATATTTTATTAGGTATTAGAAAACATGGTCATTACAATCTACCCTCCTTAAAATAATTTCGTCCTCGAAATTTCAGAAGGTAGGTCAAGGAAAGGAAGAAATCACTAAGAAGAGATTATCGCAGTTAAATATTTTGGTCTCGCACTCTCATCCCGTTTCCTCACTTCCGTGTATGTCTGCCTAGTAGTTCTTCCTTCATACAGCTCTAGCCAGCTGGATTGTCTTGTCGCTCAAGGTTTCATCTTTCTAGTATTCCGACAGGTTATGCTAACCTTTTCGTGATCTCGGAATGATCAAAAGTATGATTAGGGTTTCCTCCAATGGAAGTAGCAAAAGTAGGCTATACTTAAACCCACTGTCTCCTTCCAAGATGTTAAACGGACGATGAGTCGTGGGCTGAGCTTTCCTCGCTCGCTGCATTGAATCATCATCTCCACTTTTTCTACTTATTATCTTACAAATTCTCCATCTTCAGGGTCTTCCCAACCGATCGACACTTCTCCTATATGAAACTTGACCCCTCTCATCCGCTTTATGTGTTTCAACCATCCGTGTTCCCATGTTCTCCTTAGAGTAGTGTTCCTATATCTTCAAGACGAAAATTTACCATCGTCGGTTCTGATTCTGGATAGGAATAGTTGCATCCACAAATCGTTAGTTGTCTTGACGCATGTGCAACTATACTGCCGTGCTGATACATCACATTACCAAGTCACTCCTCCGAAAATCGTTGTGGATGTTTAAACTTCTGGGTTTGCTAAGAATTGCAAGAATGGTTGTAATAGTTACGATCTACCCTCCTTAGAATAATTTCATACTTGAAATTTTCAAAGGAGTAGCCAATACTAGGCACGGAATCAGTAACGCTACCAGGAATCCTCTTTGCTGCATATGTCGCTCTCGCGAGTTGGTGTATCACTTGATGCATGGAAAGTCTCTGAAGGGTTTAGGTAAAAGGAATCGGAAAATGTAAAATCAGTAGTTGCTTCCAGATAGAAGAGTTTGGAAGTTGAAGGGAGGTTGTGAATTGATAGAAAAACTTGCGAGATATAACATAAAGGCAACTAGTCGAAATTACGGAAACTAGGGGAATTATGGTGAGTCCAACTAAGAATTGCATTGAAAGATAAATAAGAATGGTATCGGAAGAAAGGTTGCGAAAAGAAAGAGTACCTCTGTTGTCTTTCCACATGGCATCAGTCTTCTCGGCCGTCATGGTGAAGGTCTGACGTTTGGGTCCATTCCTTTACGCTTGCTGAAAAACACGCTCCTGTGATGGCAAGGGTGGTCCTTTTGGTGTTGCCCCTTGACCGGTTAGTTTAGTGGCGGAAAGTGGCTGGTTTCCTTGTGTTGGTGTTCTATAATTAGCCGGCTTGTTGACGGGGCCTGATTGTCTCCCTCTCTGAGGACAGTCCCCAATGGCATGATCCGGAGACCCACAGACTATGCAAAGTTTGTTCAAAATGCGACAGTCTCTCATGTGGTGTCCGGTCCTACCACAATGGTTGCATGTAATGGTTTTCCGAAGATAGTTGGTCCTGCTGGTCTCTGGGGTTGTGATCTCCCGTTGAATCTGGAAGATGATCCCTCAAGAATTTGATTGGCTGGTCGCTTAATGCCAGATAAACGGTCATCCTTCCTCATCCGTCTCTGAAGGTCTTCGAAGTTCCGTGCCGCCTCTAAGATTTCATTATAAGTTGATAAGATAGCAGAAAACATGGAGGACTGTGTTTTCAGGTCCAATCCTTGTCGGAATCTCTTAGCATAAAGTTCTGGGGTTGCCACCAGATGATGCGCGAACCGACTTAACCTTGCGAACTCTGAAGCGTACTCGTCCACCGACTTATCCCACATACTCCATTATTGGAATTGTACAAACTCCCGTTCCATTTTTAGGTGTGCTACGGCGGGAAAATATTGAGTGTCGAACCGTCGTTTGAATGTTTCCCAGTCGACGGACTCTTTCAGCCTGCTTTCCTCGGCCTCCCACCATATTCGGGCATTATCAGTGAGTTATAGTTTGGCAATGTTCACCCACGCGTCCTTCGGAATTTGGGCGGCACTGAGATCATTGACTGTTCCCTTAAGCCATTCTTCAGCTTCTAAAGGAGTTTCCTTCCCTGAAAAAGTCTTAGGGTGGAGTGATCTGAACTGCTTCACTCCCGCCGAACCTTATGGAACTGAGGTTAGTGCCTTACTTAAAATCTCTACTTGCTGCTGCCTACTTTCTCATAGCCCCTGATGAAGGGCAACTGTCTGCTGCTGCTGTTGCTCCAGTAGTCCTTGCAGCATTTGTAGCATCGCTGCGTGATGAGCAGTGGCTTCATTGTCTCCGTTTCTCCTTCGGTTGCGGTGATGGTGTCTTCCATCCATCGATGATCTGAATCAGAACGGGCTGAGGTGAGACAAGATAACTTGCATGAAAGAACAACAATTAATGCAAGGGAAAGACTAAGAAGAGCAAGAGACACAAGAGAGATTATTGCTCGAAACTAAGATTTTATTATCCAACTTCAATATGGAGAGTACAACCGAAAAGTAAGGACATGCCCTTAATGTTCTTACATCGTTTTATTCGGCCAAAGAAAAGGAAAAGACTTATTAATCTCGATTACGGGAGGTCAACAAGTGGTGATAGGTCCTCGATCTAAGAAAAGTACGACCATTACCACGGTGCCTTGTGGGGACAACCGCCTGAGAGTCTACGACTTCGTCTTTTGAATCTTCAGATGTAGTTTCAAAGTAATATCGGACATGTCATCTTCGTTGGAAAGATTTGCCATGACCAGAAGGAAAGGTCATGGTCAGGGTACAGAATGTTAAGGAAGGGACAAGGAATATAGGAAAACTATTATATCGGTATAGATGGATGAGATTCACAAATATAATAAGTCAGTTAACGGTTTCATTTTAGTACACAAGAGGATCTGCATGTGCCACCACAAAAACCTGTCATGCCCCGCTTCCCAAAAGAAGGAGAAGGAAGACGTGGTAAGGTCCGCAACCTAACTGTAGTGAAGGTGGTCTATTCAATACAGTTACATTAAGCGTATAAATATTTAATATGCAGGATGTGTACCAAAACAAAAATAATAAAAGCGAAAGACATTTTATTTCCATTAACCAAACTTTATTACATCCCAAAAGAAATAGTAAAATAAACTAAGTAGTTTAATTACATCAAAGGAGAAACAGAAGCCCTAAACATGTGGGCAACAACAAAAATTAAAACTATCTAATCTTCCATTGTCCTGTCTGCATAATTTTCATAAGTTGACTTCACGCCTTGATCTTCACTGTAATACTCATTCTTATCTGACGGACATTCCAAATATAGAGAAAGAAAAGGAAGGTCCGTCAGCGAGTTATACTCGGGTAGGATTGCCTCATAAGATAGTAAAGGTATAGAAACGAACAGGTGTATATGATGTATGCAACGTAAAGTGGGGGTGTAAATGTTTGAAATGCATAAATTTAAGATGTTTTGAGTAGAGGTATATATGAGCATGTGTATGTTGTAAGTTATATGTAGATGAAGGTAATAGTATGTATTAGTTTGTTAAATAAGGGTCCCGATACTCGTGATTATTCCGTTGTGGCCACGGAACAACAACTGGAGAAGTGAAATGTACCGTTTCACTTCCCGCGACCATGATCGAGTAGTAGGGGAATCCGAGTACCGAATCTCCTTGCCTAATCAAACTACCCATCCCCATGGTTCAGTATAAAGGTTTTGATGAATTAGAGTTAGTGCGTATACCTCTAGGCATGGAATTTCCACATTGTATAGTCGTCCACACTTTGGACTGGTCACCCGGAATATCTGGATCTTCATATTTGTATAGTCGTCCACACTTTGGACTGGTCACCCGGAATATCGGGATCTTCATATTTATATAGTCGCCCATATATTGGACTGGTCACCCTGCCTGTAGGGATCTTCATAAAGTATTCCATACCTAGGTCCGCGCATTCTAATCCTAACCGTATCATGTTTTGTATATGTCATGTTGTCATAATCTGGAATTTAAAACGTATTGATCTCGTTTAATATGTCCTTCCATAACCACTCGTTTTATTTTCGTGTCCTTTAGAGAAAGCTTAGTTAAAACAATAAGGTTTAAATATCTTTTATTACTTCTAAGAAAAACCATGATATTTAGGATATTTATTATTTTGGAAAAGCATAAGGTTTTACAGAAAATATCCTTTTGATAAAAGGTTGTGGTGTTTATTTGAAAATCTTTTGTAAAAGGTTTTTATTTGAAAATCTAGACTGCTCCTAATATTCCAAAAGGACAAGTTATGAGGTCCTCAAATCGCCTCTTCACCGCCAATTGCGGCCAGGTAAGTGCCAGGTAAGTGGGAAGGTACTCCACTACGTAAATAGTGGGCCTAATTAATAACAACTCGCATTAGACACACTTGCCTAGACACCACAAAGTCTGGTTTAGATAAACGATCGATGCGTACAACCTTTCCTTTATCCTAGCTTGGTGTTATTTTAAAATTACCTTTTAATAAGATACTAAAAATTCCTTTTGAAAAGATATCGTTATTTAAATTTTAATATTTTCTTTCTTAAAAAGTTGAGAGGGTTTTAAAAATATTTGTAAGTAAAATATACGTATACTGTATCTAAAATATTTATTTCACATATCTTTATTTCTTATAGGTATTTTAAACAAATATAATATTTAAATTAAACGAGGGTATCTTGTGGAGGTAACCTATTTCGAGATCATTTTTTTTAGTATGGGTATGTCAGAGGTGAAAATGACAATTCATGAGTTACATCAGATTCCAGGTATTAAAGGTGTGCAATATACTTTTATGTACAGAGAAAATTTAAACAGCGTTTTAAAAATATGGGTTAACATTATTATAATTGGGGGTACAAGGAATAGGTATGAACAAATATAATAACAACATTTTAAATAGGGGTTGATGATTAGAAGTCGGAACTAGGTTATTGAGATAGAAGAAGGCGACAGGAAAAGGGGAGAGAGGCGGATCCTACCTTTTGTTTGAGTCGGATGCCGAAGGGTTGGAAACGCAGTCTCGTACTAAATCCTTAATATCTCCGCGTCCTGATTTTTCCTCTGCGATGGGATGGAGCCGTAGCATCGGCGGCGTCGAAATGAAGGCACCGGTATTTTTTTCAGAATTTTTGGAGTTCGGTGGTGTGAGAAATTTAGGTTTGAAGGTGTCTATTTATAGCGTTTTCACCGACCATAAAAATCCAAAATTCCCGTTAAAATATACACGAAAATCTGCGCCCCAATCATTTGCGAATCATTCGTTAATGATCAGCCGCCGCCGCCTCAATTCCTAGCCGTTGGATCTGCATCCAACGGCGCAGATCGCGCCACCGCCACGCCACGTGTCGCGCGATGATTCGCCCGCAGCTGTGTGTGGGGATCACGCGCTTTCGGGTGGTCCCCACCACGCGGGCGCCGCCAAGGTTTCTGCGCCGTTGGATCTTGGATCCAACGGTCCAGGTTAAAAGGTTTTTAAAAAATTTAAAATAAAAATTAATAAAACAGCAGATTATTTAAAATATTGATTTGGCTTTGAAAAATTTATTAAAATTAGTTTAAAATACGGGAAAATTATGGAAAATTTTCAGAAAATATATTTTATTATTATTTTTAATATAAAAATAGTTTTGGGCTAAAACTAAGTAATATAACCATTCCTATGGTTAGCTAGTTACTAAAATTATAGAATATCTAGTTTATCCTTTAAAATATTTTTAATTACGAATTAATTACTTTTATTGATAATAAAAATATGTAGATTATTTTAAGGTATTATAAAATCTTTCTAAAATATTTTAAGCCTATAAAAATATTAAATAGATTTTAGAAATTTCCTTTAATCATATTTAATACTTTGAAAATTATTAACATTGCTTTAACAATCATTCTTTTATAAAAGAAACACGTAAATAATTATTTGATAATAGAAATATAAATAAAATATATTTTATTAGGTATTAGAAAACATGGTCGTTACTGCGCCGATGGCTAGAACTGACGGCGGACTACGACTTGGGCCTTCAGTATCATCCAGGAAAAGTAAATGTTGTACCAGATGCTCTCAGTCGCAAGCCAGCAGTCATGTTGACCCGTCAGAGGAGTATCATTGAGGATTTTCAGAGACTCGAGCTTGAAGTCGTTACACCGAGCGCAATCATGCAGTTTTGGCAACTACAGGTGCAATCTTCTCTTGTGGATCGCATCAAGACTGCACAAGAGGATGATTCTCGATTGCAAAAGTTCAGAGCGCAGGTAGAAGCCGGACTGAGAACGGTCTTACTCATACATGAAGACGGTTCTCTGAGATTCGGTAGCAGACTCTGCGTACCCAAAGGGGATGTTCGAGAAGAGGTACTGGCTGAGGCTCATAGTTCAGCTTATTCTGTGCATCCGGGAGGCACGAAGATGTATCGAGATCTAAAGCAGCACTTTTGGTGGAACGGGATGAAGCGAGAAATTGCGCAGTTTGTATCCAGGTGCTTGGTATGTCAGCAGGTGAAGGCGGAACATCAGAGGACAGCAGGACTGTTGCAACCGCTTCCAATACTAAAATGGAAGTGGGAATACATTACTATGGATTTCGTGACGGCCTTACCCCGGAGCCCTAGGGGCAACAACGCCATTTAGGTTATCGTTGACCGCCTCACGAAAGCTGCACACTTCTTACCATTCCGTGTAGGACAGTCGACAAGGTCCAAATGATCAGGCAATGCATTAAGATGGCTCATGATCGACAGAAGAGTTGGGCAGATACCAGCAGGAGAGCACTAGAATTTGAAGTCGGAGATCACGTATTCCTGAAGATTTCCCCTACCCGCGGAGTTATCAGGTTCAGAGGTCGGGGGAAACTCGGTCCCCGTTTCATCGGACCTTTCGAGGTGCTAGAGCGAGTAAAAGAGGTGGCCTATCGACTTGCCTTGCCTCCATCGCTAGTTGGTGTGCACAATACCTTCCACGTGTCTCAGTTGCGGTGTTATGTTCAGGACGAGAGCCATGTTCTGAACTATTCAGAGTTAGTTTTGGATACCGACCTATCTTACGAGGAGCAGCCCACCACCATTCTCGACCGCAGAGAAAAAGTGATGAAGAATAAAGTCATTCCGTTAGTCCGAGTGTCTTGGGGCGGTCGTTCCCCAGGAGAATCTACCTGGGAGCGTGAGGAAGATATCCATGCACATTTTCCATATCTATTTGTTTAGAGCTGTTGTTTCGTTGTCTCTTTTAAAATTTCGAGGACGAAATTTTTGTAAGGAGGGTATGATCTAAATTCCCGGTTCCGTCAATAAAACTTTTCTAAAATTTTTCCAAGTCTCCTGAATATTTTCTATTTTTCCCGTTAATTTTTGGGGGAATTTAGAATCCTTGTGTCTCCTTTAATTTTCAAGATTTAATTCTCCTAAACATTTAAACTAAAGCCCAAAAGAAAATAAAAACCAAAAAAAACTAAACAAATGAATAAATCCCCAAGAAGCCAAGCCCAGCCCATGTCCTCTCCCGGCCCGCGCCCAAACCCGCGCCCAAACCGACCGTTTCACCCTTTCTTCCCCACTCCTTTCTTTTTCCCGCTCTTTCTTTCCCTACGTGCCCCACGTCGTCGCTGCACACCCCACGCCCCCGCGTCGTCGCCCCACGTCCCCGCTCGTCGACCACGACCTCGCGCGCTCCATCCAAGCCCCACTTCGTCTCCCTCCCCTATATAAGGTCGAGCTTTCACCCCACTGTTTTTTTTCTTTTCACCGCACTAACCTCCTGTTCCCCTCCGAACGGCGGCCAGCGACGTTAGGACGTCACGTGCCTGAGGTTCGGGGCAGATGCTATTTGGTTTTAGTCCGTCCACCTCTTCGAAGATGCCAAGTTGATTTATGGCACCGTGTATCGAAGGTTTAGACGGATGCGGCCGATGTAGCAGACTTTGTCAGATTCCCCCTCGCTTGAGGGGTTTTTGATTGTGGGGACGCTCTTCCCTGCAGGCGCAAGCCCCTGCAGTTAATTACGCTACCGCTTTGCGGTAACAACTTTCTCCTTCTCCAGAATTTCACTTCGTGTCGTGTATGTTTATTTTGTTTGTGGTTGCCCGTGGATTGTATACGGAGACTTAGTGATGGCGTCGCCCGTAGGACGTGGATTAGTCCAAATCCGTGTTTGCTTAGATTTGAGTTTGGTGTTTTTTTAGTTTAAGGATGCATTAGTCGCGTTGCGGCTAAGACTAGCTTAAACGTTTGTCAAGGATACGTTAGTCCTGTTTTGAACTAAGATCGACTTGACGCAATGATTGATTTAATTATCTGGCCGTCGGGACTCGTCACCTCTCCGGCGTCGTTGAGGGATTACAACGACAGGCGTCAGAGGAGTTCAGAGATGTACCCTTGAACCAAAGTTGATTTGGGAGTTTTATTATTTATTTAAATATCTAAGGACGCGGTAGCCGTATTTGGGGCTAAGATCAACTTAGACGGGACCGTTTAGATCCGGCAAAAGAGCGTTTGGGCTCTATTGTGCCAGTTTAAGGACGTGACGGTCCATTGCCAGTTTCAGGGACGTGGTGGTCCATTATTAGTTTAGGGACGTTTCGGTCCGTCGCCAGTTTAAGGACGTAGTGGTCCATATTCCAGTTTAGGGACGTGGTGGTCCATATTCCAGTTTAAGGACGTGGTGGTCCGATTTTAGTTTAGGGACGTTTCGGTCCAATATTAGTTTAGGGACGTTTCGGTCCATTGCCAGTTTAAGGACGTAGTGGTCCATCGCCAGTTTTAGGGACGTGGTGGTCCATTATTAGTTTAGGGACGTTTCGGTCCGCTATTAGTTTAGGGACGTTTCGGTCCAATGTTAGTTTAGGGACGTTTCGGTCCAATGTTAGTTTAGGGACGTTTCGGTCCATTGCCATGTGCGGTCGATGGAACCCGTCACCTCTTTGACGTCGTTGAGGAATTACAACGACGAATGTCAAAGGAGTTCGGAGATGTACCCTCGAACCGGATGTAAGTTGATTTAGGAGAGCCATTTTGCTCAGTCAATTTAATTTAAGGACTTATGGCCACGATTGGGCTAAGTCCAGTTCAACACTTTATTAAGTAATGCATTGCATTTAGGCTCTGCAGAGCATCACTCTATTCTGAGCTCTGCTCATTTATGAATGATGCAATGCATTTCGTTTGATTTGGGCTCTGCCCCTGGTAAAAATGCACAGCATTCTGAAGATTCTGTTTAGGCTCTGCCCATTTATAAATGATGCAAAGCATCTGTTTTGATTTGGGCTCTGCCCCTTAAAATAATGCATTTACGCTTTATTGAGCCTGTTAGGCCTTCTCTTAGTTGGGCTTGGCCCTTTTGAATGCATTTGCGCTTTGCGCTAAGTAATGAGCGCAAGTCCATACGGTGACGACACGTGTCATGCTCTGATGAGTGCAAGCGCACTAGCGCAGCGCGTTGCGCTGTTGCGCGGCGCAATTGCGCTGCTGACACGTGGCGCGCTCTCAGCGAGTTGCGCTAATTCCAGAGAGCAAAGCTCTATCTTAAGAGCGCTTAGCGCAAATGGTTTTATAGCCGACACGTGGCGCTCTCTTAAGAGGGCAACGGCGCAAATTGGAAGTGCAAAGCACTAAGAATCTTTTAGATTCAAGAAAGGAAGTGCAAAGCACTGTTTAATTTCTTCGTCTAAATTGGATCAAAGAAAAATAAATTTTTCTTTATTCGAAGAACCAGAGGTTCTTAAAAGTGCAAAGCACTATTCTTTTATTATTTTATTATTTTTGTTGTTTTTACAGAACCGAAGGTTCACAAGAAGTGCAAAGCACTTTTTTTTTTTTTTTATAAAGATCATTGATCTTATTTTTAGATCAATGATCTATTAGAAGGCCCCCCTTTTTTTCTACCTCATGAAGGTTCTTTACCTTTTTCTTCTCGGAGTTTTCTCTGTTTTAGGGTTCTTGATTTTTCGAGAAAATTCTTGATGCCTTTTGAATGAGGTCTGGGGTCCTATTTATAGTGCCCCATAAATTTGTTGAATTTGTTAACGGGATCTTTCTTGAATGATTTTTGGGAGTTTTCCCACTGTTGGATCTTTGATCCAGAGGCCGAAGAAAGTCTTCTAGTTCTGGAAAGAACAGAAAAGATTTCATGAAATCTTAATTCAGTTGGGCGCGGATACCCCAGCGCATGACACGTGTCGCGCAGCGCAGAGCGCAGCGCAAGTGCGCTAGCGCATCTGCGCTGACACGTGTCGCACAGTGCAGATCGCAGCGCAACTGCGTTAGCGCATCTGCGCTGACGCGTGTCGCGCAGCGCAGATCGCAGCGCAACTGCGCTAGCGCATCTGCGCTGACACGTGTCGCGCAGAGCACAGCGCAACTGCGCTAGCGCATCTGCGCTGACACGTGTCACTTAGCGCAGAGCGCAGTGCAGCTGAAGCGTTGCTTCCTTTAAACAGAGCTTTGCTCTGATTGGGCGCGCCTTCTTGGGCGCTGCGCGCGGGATTCGAAGCTTTGCTTCAAAGATTTGAATTTTGAATTCAAACAGAGCTTTGCTCTGATTGGGCGAAACAAATGCCCCCCCACCGTTGCGCTCACGTGGCGCACACGTGAGTGCAACGGTGGCCACCTTCCAGACCGTTGGATCAAAGGGGAATCCGAAGAGGCGCAAGCGCCTTATAAATAGGGCGTTTGACCCTCAGAAATTTTTCACCATTTTCAGAATTTTAATTTCCAGAGCTTTGCTCTTGCTTGAGAGTTTCAGAGCTTTGCTCATTTCTGAAGTTAGAAACTTTAGGTAACATTAATTTAAATCAACTTAATTTAAATTAACCTTAACCAAAGAGCTTTGCTCTTACAGATCTTTTTGATCTTAAAGGGATCCCCATTGGGGTTTCATAAACAGAGCTTTGCTCTCAAAAACTTATAGATCTGCAGAGATCTTGTTCATGGGTTCTGATCCATGAACAGAGCTTTGCTCTTTGTATCATCTGTAGATCTTTTAGATCTGAAAAATGAGAAAATTTTTTATGAGTTTTTCATCCAAATTTCTTGATTCTTTTAAGTGTAAACATTTTCTGATGGACTTTTCCTTTACTACCATAGAGCTATGCTCTTTTAAGGAAACCTATTTTCCAGAGTTTGACAAGTGTCACTCTGTGACAGGGGTTTGCTCTGAAAGAGGAGATTTTCTCCTTGTCCCTAGGGATTCTTCCCCTTTTTTATTAATGGGAATGTTCCCCTGGGGACCAACTGACAATCTCATCCAATGATGAGGTTGTTTTATTAACTGACGTATTGTCATCCAGATTTTGTGGGTCCCTTTGTCCCCTACTCACTGCACTGCTGTGTGGTGTAATTAGTTAATTTTAATTTAATTTAATTAATGCATTTTTTTTTTTTAGACGCCAAATGTTGGGATTACAGCACTAACGGCTAGATTGTTCTTTTTGCAGCGATCATGTCTGAAGACACTTCATTCCCGTTTGTCCGTTCGGAGGAGGGGTTTCCAGAGGCGCCTTTGGATCGTGAGGTTCTGGCTATGATCAAGGTGCACGACCCGGAGTATAAGAGTCTCCACCTTTGGGGGTCGTGGTACAATCAAATTATTATGGGTCGGCGCAGCTTTACATGTGCGGTGCCGTCAGAGCCCATAACGGCGATTCACTATGCCAGCCCACCCCCGGTGCAGTATGCCGCGGAGATGACAGATTGGACATCGAAGGGTTTTCTTCATCCGGCCATAGACGCCATCCCGGTCCAGCGTCCGATGGTCTTGGACATCCTAGGACGCCGTATCTGTCAGGGCGAGGCGAGACCTTGGGGGCAATCATATAACCTTGGTCTGATCCCCCGCCACCCGGTCGGCTATCTGCCATGGGCCCGGTATATCCTGTCGACGAGGAAGTCGCAGTTGATAAGGCTAGGACTGTACACCGCAGTCTACGTCTCTCTCTTCCAGTATCCTACGCTTCCTACTTGGTGGTTCAAGGCCTTCTTGGAGCAGTGGAACATTCCTACTCATACTTTCCTCGCCATGGATCGGGAAGTGTCCATTTCGCTGGAAGAATTTACGGAGGTGTCTGGCCTACCGGCTATGGGGGAACATTATGAGGAATTGCTCCCGCCGGACGAGTACATCTATGGGGCTAAGCCGAGGGTAAGGGAGCTCACGCCAGAGAACGCTGTTCAACATCAGTTTCCAAGTCTGATTAAGGTGTTGAACATCTATGAGAATCTTTTTGTTGAGCATGGGAGCCGTGGAGTTAATTTTGAGGATTTTATTGCTCGGTTCCTTCATCCAAGCGTCCTTTCGGCGAAGACTGCCAAGTTTGCTTACCTCGAGGATCCTTTCGGCTTAGGTTTGGATAACCTGCCAGCGAGAGACATAGATCAGAAGGACTTTTTTCTTCCCAACTCTTCAGCCATGTCTTTTGCAGAAGTTGCAGCCCCCGAGATGGACGAGGAGGCCTTCTTTTTGGGATTTCTTGGGCTTTGGTTGAGTTGGTTTGCACTTCCAACGCATTCTCACCGCATGCGGCCCTCTGTTTTTTACCCGGCTCACCGGATGGTTATCGGGGTAAAGGTGGCCGTCGGGATCGCCGGCTTGGCACATTTATATCATGGCCTTAGCCGAGCGGCAGATGCCAATGAGCCTGGGGCGTTGCATGTGGTTTTCGCAATGCACTACTTCATGTCGTGGCTCGAATTACATACAGCAGGTGTTTTCGGCATGCACAAAAGGCCCTCATTCTACGAAAGGTGCATTTTCCCTCGCCTTTTACAGTTGATTGGCGCATCAATCGTGAATCCATCGCCGCGAGATGCCAGGAGTTTACTCCTTCGTTCCCACACCGTTGGAGCCGGTGTGTCTTTTATTGACAAGGTGCTTACCATTGGAAAAACGTCTGCTACTGCAGTGCGGCCATTGCAAGACACTTTCAAGGACGGCGCTTCGATTTTAACGGCTCGGGAGACCCTTCACTTATACTCTATTAGACCGGGCTTTTTGGTGTTTAGGCAAGACGGGGGAGCGATTTTCATGAGATACAACCCGCATCGTTTCGCTCAGCAGCTGAGTTATAACCAAGGGGTACCGCTAGAGGCCTTTTTATCGGAGCCTATCGCGAACGAAGAAGGGATAGAGAGGGCGCTGCATCACTTCATGCGTCTAAACACGGGCTCTCACTTCTTTATCAGTGAGCCGTCTTGTGCTCCTCGTCTTCTTAGGGTATACACCGAATGGTATAGTCATTCGACGGGAGCGGTCATAAAAGAGGAAAGACGGTTGCTGATCGACCGTAAGGGTGCACCCCCAGGTAGCGATCGCAGCGCTCCTCTGGTGCCGAGGACTCCAATAGTCGCTCCCTTAAAAGATGCTGGGAATAGACCGCCACGCGCACGAAGTCCTCCACATGAACTACCGCTCCCCGATATCGCGGATGCATCTCCTGCACCCCGCGCTCAGGCGGCAACAGTGGTTGTACCCTCACCGGAGTCTGGCGCGGGTGCGGACATCGGGACCCGTCGTCCTAAAGCGGCTGCCAAGCGTAAGTCGCTTCCCCGTGAGCCTAGGGCTGGAGGGAAGAAGAAAAAGAAATCGCTCTTCGCCGCGGACGTTGCGTTCGGCCAGGAACCCCATGCTCCTTATTCCGAGGGTCTGCTCGAATATGGGACTAACGCGGGATTAGTGATGCCGCCGCCAGACGATACAGATTTGGAAGCTGCTCTCAGAGCTTCGGCATGGCTGGTGAAGCGTGATGCGTGGCTGGTCAAGCTTGCGCAGTCAGGTAACTGCTAGTCACTCTTTCTTTACTGTAACGTATTTTCTTCCTTATTTCGTTATTTTTGGTTAACGCTTTTCTCTCTTTTCCTCTAACAGGCGTTACTGATGAAGAAGCTATTGCCGCTTCTCTGAAGACCTTTCATGAGGAGGAACGTGCCAGGGTGTCTGTCGGCCTTAGTAAGTTTCGACTTCATCGAATTTTTTCATTTTTCTTGCGTTATGGTCGATCAAACCTTTCCATCTAATTGTAGGGACCTCAATGCCGCTTCCTCCTAGCGACGCAGATGTTCCGCCGGCGGCCGATGTTCCTGTTCCCTCTGGGACACTGCAGGGGGCTCGCCTTGAAAAGCCGATGAGAGATGCCCTAAAGGCTTTGGAGGCTTCCCTGAATGAAGATGATGATGCTTTGAGGGAGGCGTCACAGAGGTCCCTCATAACCGCTCGGGAGGAGAGGAAGCGGTTGAGGCGTGAGGCGAAGGCACGCAGGGCTGCCCTGGCCATGGGAGCGGGACCCAGCGCCGCCCCTCGCGCTGATACTCCCTCTGAAGAGGCCCCTGTCACCCTGTCTATCGCCCGTAGAGAGGTGGCGCGAGCAGTTCGGAGCGCAAACGGCAAATCCGCTTCAGGTAACATTTCTCTCAGAGTTTTTGTTATAAAGGTTTTAATGTCATTGGTCCTTATATCTCTTATCTTTATAGGGCCAAGTCTGATCGAGGGAGAGGCGGAAGCCGTTGACCCGAGGAGAACGGAGGAGGCGACGCCTGTCGAACTCGAGCCGACAGTAAGTAACATTGTTGAGGCCACGGAGCCTGGGGTGGAGGTCGAGGGGCCTACCACTGAGAAGGTCATTGATGCCGAACCTGAAGCGGGGGCAGATGATATGATCATTATAGCTGAGTCCAGGGTGGTGGTGAGTGAAGCGCTCGAGGTCGGCGATCCCCTGGCGATGGCGGACGATACGACCGCCATTATTGAACCTGAGAAAGTAGTGGGTGAGGCGGCCGTGATTCCCGAGGACGAACCAAACGCTCCTTCTCTGGAATCTGGCAATACTCCAGTCATAGCCCTCCCCGTCTACGGTCCTCCGCCGTCCCCAGGTCTGGCTAGCACGATGACGGTCCCCATCGAATCGGGTGACGAGGCTACGGGTGGTGGTCTCATGTCGGTAGAGGAGGGAGTTGCCTCTGTTTCCGCCGGGAGCTCCTCAGGTAAACCCTAAGTGGCTACTTTTCTTTACTTTACAACCTTTTCTGACAAGTTCGCCTTTTCGTAATGTAGGTGCAGCTAGTGCCGATGCCCCACCGCTCGAGGGGACGCCTTCGATGACCGCTTTGGCGGTGGTCACCTCTCAACCTTCTCTCATACCCTCAAAGATGTTGGAAGGTATATGCTTACGCTTTATTAATCTTGTTTTCTAGATATTTAATTCGCGTACTAAAGTCATCCTGTTGTGTTCTCAGGAGCGCTTTTTGATCATGTTCATCAGATGTTGCTCCCATATTTCTCCTTCCCATCTGAGCTTGCTTCTTCCCCTGGTGGCGTCGGTAAGTATAATTTCTGTCAACATTTTTCCTTTTTCTCTTTTCCCCTTTTTTTTTATTGATGGAATTGTCTCTAAACTTTTTTTTTATCTCAACTGCAGTGCTACAGATTGAAGAAGGGGATAAAAGCTCAGCTGTACCACCAGCCCTTCCGACTTTGCCACCTGTCTTAACTGGTATAAAGACCATCGTATTGGTAACTTTCCTCTCTCTATTTTCTGTACTGTTATCTGATCGCATCCCGTCTCTTTCAGCTGCCGCTCTGGCTTCGGCGTCCTTCGAACCTCGCGTCACAATGCCGGCGGGTCCTTACCTGAGGAGTCTGTCTTCAAAGGGCGCTGCAAATAGTCTGCGCATGTTAAGTGATTATGTCGAGGAACTCGATGTTGAAGCTCCTACATCTGCCGCGGACTTCGCTCTGGTGGTTAACCCGATGCTAGCAGTACTCGTGAACTTCCATAATGAGAGCACCATTACATCCTGGGTTAACCATTGTAAGGAGATCGAGGGTTGCCTATTCCAATTGGAATCGTTGCGTCCCACTCCTGAGACTGTGGCTGCCAATATTCAAAGGACTGCGTGGATCGAGCAGAGCGCTTCTTATTTCCGCCATCTCGAACAAGAGGTTATTTCAAGGCGCAAAGAGCGTGATGATGTTTCGAGTAGGTCTGCTCAACTGCATGCTCGAGTGGAGGCCAACGCTGCACGGCTGAAGGTTATCTTTGAGGGCCTCCTGCAATGTCTTTCCGAAGGATTATCATTGAGGCATAACCTTCACGTTGTCGAGCGAGCTTCAGCCAGCCAGGAAGCAGCCCAGAAGGCGGTAGAGGAGCAACTTTCATCTTCCTTGCAACAACGGGCTCAGGTGGAGGCGGAGGTGGCCGCGGCTGTCACCCGAGAGGAAGCGCTGAAGGGAGTGCGAGCACAGCTTGTGAATTTACTAAAGGCGCTTCCTCCTCAGTAGCTATCCATTTTTGTATCGGTCATACTTATAGATTAAAGAATGTATATGTATGTTTTTTTTTTATCCTTTGACATAATGTATCCTGTATTTGATCAAGTTTATGAATAAAAGATACACCTTTTTGTAATGTCTTGTGTCACTTCTCCGTCTTTCTTTTCTTTTATAATCAGTACGCCACCTCGATAACCATAATTGACGGACAATTGGGACGAGTCTCCCGACCTTCTTAAGAAATAACGATGGCTTAGGCCGCAGGTTCAGATCTGCTGCCCAAGACTTTTCAACTCTATAAGCCGTGAGGGTCTCATAGAGACTTTTCTCCCTACGGATCAAGAGGATCTCGCAGGTGAATTTTCTCCTTAGGAATCGTGAGGATTCCTAAGTGTGGTTTCCTCTCATAAGTCGGAAGGATCCTATAAGAGAATTTCTCCCTTTTACGAGTCGAGAGGGCTCGTAAGTGGTTGTTTCCCTCTTTGTCGAGAATCGACTTCAGAGAGTGAGATCCGTGAATAGTATGCAAGAGACCATTTAGGATTGACTTGCAGGGTCCCATTTTTTAGGAAGCAAGTTTTTGAATCCTTACTGCCCGAGATGTGAGTCAAAGAAACTCTCGTCACGGAGTGTTTGTATCCGTGAGTTGGGAAGTTTTGCGAGGGATTATTTGTTTCCCAAGCGCCAAGGATTATTTGTGTCCTTAGTGTTTGAAACGAGTCGATGGTTCCCATGGAGGCACTGGTGGCTCTGCGAGTCGACGCGGATCAGAAGGCTCTCGTCAAGGAGTGTTTGTATCCGTGAGTTGAGAAATTTGCCGGGATTATTTGTTTCCCGAGCGCCAAGGATTATTTGTGTCCTTGGGGTTTGAAACGAGTCGAGGGTTCCTACGGAGGCACTGGTGGCTCTGCGGGTCGACGCGGATCAGAAGGCTCTCGTCAAGGAGTGTTTGTATCCATGAGTTGAGGAATTTGCTGGGATTATTTGTTTCCCGAGCGCCAAGGATTATTTGTGTCCTTGGGGTTTGAAACGAGTCGATGGTTCCCATGGAGGCACTGGTGGCTCTGCGGGTCGACGCGGATCAGGAGGCTCTCGTCAAGGAGTGTTTGTATCCGTGAGTTGAGGAATTTGCTGGGATTATTTGTTTCCCGAGCGCCAAGGATTATTTGTGTCCTTGGGGTTTGAAACGAGTCGAGGGTTCCTACGGAGGCACTGGTGGCTCTGCGGGTCGACGCGGATCAGAAGGCTCTCGTCAAGGAGTGTTTGTATCCGTGAGTTGAGGAATTTGCTGGGATTATTTGTTTCCCGAGCGCCAAGGATTATTTGTGTCCTTGGGGTTTGAAACGAGTCGATGGTTCCCATGGAGGCACTGGTGGCTCTGCGGGTCGACGCGGATCAGGAGGCTCTCGTCAAGGAGTGTTTGTATCCGTGAGTTGAGAAATTTGCCGGGATTATTTGTTTCCCGAGCGCCAAGGATTATTTGTGTCCTTGGGGTTTGAAACGAGTCGAGGGTTCCTACGGAGGCACTGGTGGCTCTGCGGGTCGACGCGGATCAGGAGGCTCTCGTCAAGGAGTGTTTGTATCCGTGAGTTGAGAAATTTGCCGGGATTATTTGTTTCCCGAGCGCCAAGGATTATTTGTGTCCTTGGGGTTTGAAACGAGTCGAGGGTTCCTACGGAGGCACTGGTGGCTCTGCGGGTCGACGCGGATCAGGAGGCTCTCGTCAAGGAGTGTTTGTATCCGTGAGTTGAGGAATTTTCGTTGGAGTCATTGGCTTCTTCGGTTGAAGTGAGCTGTTGAGGCTTGGTTTCGTCGTTTGACGGAATCCGCTGGGGAGGCATGGTTCCTTATTTGTTTTACGCCCTTGGATTGTATACAGGGATCGATATGATCTTAACTGTAGGGCCGAAATTTTATCCTTTCTTCTTTTTATTTTATCTTATTTCCTCGATGCTCTATCATTTCAGCTTTTATATCGCGAAGGTCGCGATTGCCCAATCATTTCGGCTATTTTTCACGGTGCCCAATCATTTCGGCTATTTATTATTTTATTTTTTTTACTCGTTGATCTTTATTACGAGCTGCTCGATCATTTCGGCTATTTTGCATGCATACATTTTACTTGCTGCTTTTTATTGCAAGTTGCCCTATCATTTCGGCTATTTCGTATGCGTGAGCGGTCTACTGGCTTTCGCCGTCAACCTGAAATTGGACACCGATTTCGGCATCAGCACCGCTGCAACTGGGATATTACCAGGAGCGAATCATCATTTGCCTCTATCGTTGTTGAACAAAGGAGGCTTAGCGGCCGGGGTTAAGGTCCCGTCGGCTAAGGCTTTTGACTTCATGAGCCGTAAGGGTCTCGTGAAGGTATTTCTCCCTACAAGTCGTGGGGACCTTGTAAATGTATTTTCTCCTTAGGCACCGTGAGGGTTCCTAAGTGTTTTGTTCTTCTGTAAGTCGTAAGGATCCTACAGGAAGGTTTTCTCCTCATAAATCGAGGGGATTTATAAGGGTTGTTTACCATACGAACGTATTCCCAGTCATGGATGGACCTTGGTTAGGGAAACGTTTATTCGCGCCCGTGGATTGTATACGAGGGTCAGTATTGAGCCGCTTGTAGGGCAATATTGGAAGTTTGTGGGGGTTTGCTTAAGCACAGGTTTAGGTCTCTGTAACTTAAGACTTTCAAATCTTATGAGCCGTGAGGGTCCCATAAGAGAGTTCTCCTTACGAGTCGTGAGGATCTCGCAAATGTATTTTCTCCTTAGGAATCGTGGGGATTCCTAAGTGTGTTGCTCCCTTGTGAGTCGTAAGGATCTCACGCGGGGGGTTTCTCCTTATAAGGTCGAGAGGACCCTAAAAGTGTTTTCAACGAGGTTGCGCCCTTTCAGGTTTTCACAAACACTCGCCGGTAGTCCTGCTGTTTTTACTCACGGAGCCCTTTCGGGTTTTCATCCGTGCCCATTTTGCTTATGGACTTACCGCTTTTTTTTTTTTTTTTTTTTTTTTTTTTTTTTTTTTTTTTTTTTTTAATCTTCTGTGGTAGTAGTTTAAAGACGTTTCGGTCTGTTATTAGTTTAAGGACATTTCGGTCCAACGTTAAAGGGCTGGCTACTGCTTATAAGCTCGGGCTTAGGAAGACAGCGAGCGGACATAGTCGTCGTCATCTGCCATTGACCTAGGCTGTGACCCATTAAGCGTAGTATTTCTTTAAGAAGCGACCGTTTATTGGTCTGAAGGGTCTTTCACCGTGCATGTCCATGAGTAGATAAGCCCCACCCTGGTAGACCTTATCGATGATGTACGGTCCTTCATAGTTTGGCTCAAACTTTCCCCGCTTGGCGCGATTGGGGATCATGGGCCTTTTGACCACTAGCACGAGTTCGCCTTGATGGAACGTCCTCGGTCGGGTTAACTTTTCGTATGATCGCGTCATCTTTGCTTTATAAGCCTCTAGGTTTTGTTGCGCTATGAGCCGTGTTCCTTCAAGGGCGTCAAGCTCCTCAAGCCGGAGGTGTGCGTTTTCTCCATCCGTCAGCTCGTAGTGAACTGCCACTCGCAAAGAGGGTAATTCTATTTCGAGAGGGAGTATTGCTTCCGTCCCAAACACCAACGCGTATGGCGTTGTTTTTGTGGCTGTCTTGAACGTAGTTCGATACGCCCAAAGAGCTTCTTGCAGCCTCTCGTGCCAGTCTTTTTTATTTCGGGATACTGTTTTCTTTATGATCTTCGTCAAGGTCTTGTTGAAGGCCTCAGCTAGACCGTTAGCTCGCGGATTATAAACTGATGAATATCTCCAGTCTATATTGTGCTGCTGTGCGAAACGGCTAATCTTATGACTTCGGTAGGCAGGCCCATTGTCAGAGATGATCCTTCTCGGGGTTCCGAACCGGTATATGACGTGCGTTTTGAAGAAATGGAGAATGTTCTCCGTCTTCACTTCCCTCAACGGTACCGCCTCCGCCCATTTGGAGAAGTAATCAGTCGTCGCCAAGATGAAACGATGTCCTTTTGACGATGCTGGTTCGATGGGACCGACTATGTCAGTTCCCCACATTTCGAACGGCCAACTAGCCACTGTTGGGTGCAGTGGATTAGGATGTTGATGGATAAAGTCCCCATGAATTTGGCATGAGTGACATTGTCTGGCGTATTCCAGGCAATCCTGCATCATCGTAGGCCAGTAGTAGCCCATCCGCTTTATCTTTAATTTCATTTTAGGGCCTGCTTGGTGGGAACCACAGAGTCCGTCGTGAACCTCTTGGACGACCCTTCTCGCCTCGTCAGGTCCTAAGCATCTTAGCCACAGAGAGTCGAATGACCTTTTATACAAAGTATCATTGACGAAGGCGAAAGACAGAGCCCGTTTCGTGAGCTGATGTCTTGTGGACGCTTCTTCAGGTATTCGGTGGAACTTGAAGTAATCTATGAAGACTTCTCTCCAGTCCTCGGTATTTTCCCTGTCTTTTGTTTGCAGGGTTGTCTCCTCTTCCGCTTCTTTTTCTTCAGACGATTTTGGAGATATTTCTGTTGGGGCGAGCACTCGACGGCTTTGTACTATGATTTTAACGTCGTCGAGGTTCTCGTCAGCCAGTTCTTTAGCAAGTTTGGCTAGTGCGTCTGCTTTGCTGTTTTCCGCACGCGGTATGCTTTCCAACGTGTAGGAGGGAATCTGGGTTAGCAGTTGCTGCACTTTTTCACCGTATTTTATTAGTTCCGGTTTACATGTTTGGTAATCGCCGTTCACTTGACTGACGACCAATTGGGAGTCCCCATATATGAGGAGGCTCTCAATTCCCATATCGATGGCGATCTCGAGGCCTGCTATCAGAGCCTCATATTCAGCTTCATTATTCGTTCTCGGTTCTGTCAAGGAGAAGGCGAAGCGCATTATCCCTCCTTGTGGAGTCACGAAGATGAGTCCCACCCCCGATTTGATCATTGGTGTACTTTGTTTGTGCTTTTTCATGGAAGACGCTCCATCGAAATACAGCTCCCAACGGCTATCACCACTGTCGATTGTGTCAAACGCATATTTGTCTGGCAAATCGCAATTTAAAGGAGAGTCGGCAGGTATGGGATGCTCAGCAAGGAAGTCGGCGATGGCCTGGCCTTTTACTGCCTTGAGAGGTTGATATGTTATCGAAAATTCCATCAAGAGCAGGGCCCATTTAGCGAGTCGCCCTGTCAATATGGCTTTTGACATTAAATATTTGAGAGGGTCCACTTTTGAAATCAGACGGACCTCGTGCGCCAACGCATAGTGCCTAAGCTTTGTTAGTGCGAAGATCAACGCCAGGCAGTGTTTTTCAATGGGAGAGTAATTGCTTTCTGCCCCCAGCAGAACTCGACTTAGGTAGTAGAGTGCTCTTTCTTTCCCTTGGTCGTTCTCTTGTGCCCATAATGCGCCTAAGGAACCTTCGAGGGCGGTTGTATAAAGAATGAGAGGCTTCCCTTTAACCGGGGCAGCCAGCACGGGTGGGTTCTGCAAGTATTGCTTGATCTCATCCAGTGCGCCTTGACATTTTTGATCCCAAACGAATGGGGTTCCTTTCTTCATCAGGTGACTATAGGGACGGCACTTTCCTGAAAGGTTGGCTATAAATCGCCGTATGTATGCGAGTTTCCCTTGGAGAGACCGAAGTTGCTTGAGAGTTCTCGGCGGAGGCATTTCCATGATCGCTTTAATCTTTGAAGGATCTATTTCAATACCTCGATGCCGAACAACGAATCCCAGGAATTTGCCCGAGGAAACCCCGAACGCACATTTAAGAGGATTCATCTTCAAGTTGTACTGCCGAAGACGTTGAAACACGGTCTTCAGATGCTCAAGATGTTCGTCGTATGATTTGCTCTTGACCACGAGATCGTCGATGTAGCATTCGACGATTTCGTGTATAAGGTCGTCGAAAATCTTTGTCATGGCCCTCTGATAAGTAGCACCGGCGTTCTTCAAACCAAAGGGCATCACCTTATAACAAAATATACCAAGGGGAGTCCTGAAGGCTGTGTGCTTCTGATCTTCAGGATGCATTTTTATTTGATTATATCCCGACGAGCCGTCCATGAAGGAGAAAACCTCATGAGTGGATGTATTGTCTATCATCAGCTCGGTAACTGGTACTGGGAAATCATCTTTCGGGCAAGCTTTATTAAGATCCCGGAAGTCTACGCATATGCGCACTGTCCCATTTTTCTTCATCACTGGGACGATGTTGGCGATCCATTCAGGGTATTGAACCTCCTGGATAAAGCCAGAGTCTATCAGCTTTTTGACTTCGGCGTTGATGCTCATCTCAAGCTCGAGTGGCATTCTTCTTGGCGCTTGTTTGACTGGCTTGATGTCCGGGGATATCGCCAATTTGTGTACGGCAATTTCTGGATCTAGTCCCGGCATTTCGGAATAGTTCCACGCGAAGCAATCTTTGTGCTGTAGAAGCACATCCTTTAACGAGGCCACCCTTTCTTCAGATAGCATCTCGCTGATGAACGTCGGTCGCGGGTCATTTGCCGTCCCCAACTCAATTTTCTTAAGATTGTCTGCGGTGGTATGGATTCCGTCCTCCAGTTCTTTCGGAGCTGGGGGAAATTCTGAGATCACCTCGTCGCTGCCGCTTTCAAAGCACCAAGGGAGGTTGTTCATATCCTCGGACCCTTCTTTTAATATTGTTATCACATGGCAGGTGCGAGTTTCCTGCTGATCCCAATGCGAGGTTGGTCTTATTGTTGTGTTTTTGGGTTCGTGCTTTTGCGGCGGCGCTACCTTCCAACTGTCAGACAATGCGAACTTGCCAAGCTGATATTGATCCTCCGCCCAATTCTTAAAGGTGAAGCAATCTTCGAGCGGATGCCCTATTACTCGATGGTAAAAGCAATATTTTGGGTTGGAGACTTCGCCCGCCTGCTCAGGATGTTTAGACTCTGGCAGAGTAAGCATTTGATGTTTCAGAGCAAGCTCAAGTATTTTCCTTGTTTTGTTCTGAGGAAATGAGTATGCTCGACCCATTTTCTTCATGATGGCTTGGTCAATAACGCTCGACTCTCGGATGCGTGGCTTCTTAGCTTTGCTTTGTGGTTGTTGAGCGCTCCTCTTGCCTTTCAACTTATTTTTGCTTTCGAGTCGAATCTTCTTCATAGCAGGTTGACAAGGGGCGGCATCTTCGTCTTTCATCGCTTGCTGAAGGAGGCGCCGTGTCTTGGCTTTCTCATAGATTGCCATTTCACGATCGTGATCATCTCGGGCTTCCCGACTGGCATCCCTTGTAGGTTTGCTCATTTGGCCTTCAGACGATGGGTTAGGAGGTCTCGCATCGGGAACTTTTGCTGATTCAGGATTAGCGTTTTCCCATTGAGCGTCCGCTTCTTCATCAAAGTCATACATGGCATAACAGCTATTTATTGGTTCCCGCGTCTTTGAGCGAACATATCCGAGCCCTTTTGTTTCTGTTCTCCCGTTAGGCAGTTTGCACTGAGTCCCGGGAACGTTCCAGACCTTATCATAGAATTTGGCTTTTCTAGCGGTCTGTGTGAAGGACATCCCTTGGCGTTTCAGCAGTTTCTTTAAGCCTTGGGTATAATATCTGGGAAGACGGATAGGTTGGAGCCTGTCGAGCGTGGGATCCGCGCCGTGCCAAATTTCTTTTTCCACCTTGTTTTCTTCAGACCGGTAGAATAGGATTGCCTTCTCACCTTTTCGTCCGGGAGGGATATAGAATGTCCGCAATTCTTCCACGCTGTTGATGTCGAATGCATCCAGTTCTTTGTAATGTTCAAGCGGCACCATGGTTATCTGCAGACTTTGCTCTTCATCAGCGGAAATTCGTATCGAAGGCCGAGCAGGGAATACAGCATGAACTTCATCCTCTGAATCACTGCCGAAGATTAATGAAGGAACGGATGGTCCCGGTCTGGTGGACTGGGACAGACCTGAATGAATTATCTCCTCCTCCTCTTTGGTGTCACTGCCGAAGACAGGGATGGTGGCGTTAGTTTTGTTCTCCGGTTTGTGACACCTTTCCGTGTCTTCGAAACTCGGCAAGAAGTATTTAGCATCTTCATATTTGCGAACTTCGTTTACGGAAAACGGATTCAACTCTCCTGCGACAGTGTACTCGAGGCCATCCCTAGAATACTTCATGCATTGATGCTGTGTAGAAGGGATGATATTGTACTCGTGTAGCCATGGTCGGCCGAGCAGAGCATTGTAGCATGTCTTGGCATCTATAACATGGAACTTGATGTCTGTAACGAGCAACCCGAAGCGTAGCGTCAATATCACAGATCCGAGAGTCTTTGAGGATTGAGAGTCGAAACCGGAGATAGTGATCTTGTCTCGGGCGAGGTGTTGGACACTCATGCAAATCTCCTTTAACACTCGTATATTGAGTAAATTGACAGACGATCCGTTATCAACCAAGATTTTGCCTATCTTTATGTCATGGCAGTATCCTGAGACATAAAGGGGGCGATTATGTTCACACGTCCCGAGGAGAAGGTCTTCATCACCAAAGGCAACGTCGGCTGTGTGCACCTCTTCCAATTCGTCTTTCATCTTTTCTTCGGCTAAGAAGGCTTGAAACTGGTCCGGATCTTGTAGCGCCTTAATCAAAGAGTCTCTTGCCTCCTTTGATAGTAGCAGGGCATCAAGGATGCTGAGCTGAGAGGGCAGTTTCCTCAGATGTGCCAGGACGTTGTAGTCCACCTTACTTCTCTTCGGCGGGTTTTTGGCGTTCAGCTCTTCCAGAACTTGGTCATCTAAAACGATGTCTTCAGAGACCTTTTCTTTTCCCTTATCTCTTCTATTCGAGGGTCCGAAGTCCTTTTCAGGCAGTGTCCGATTCCGCAGCCGGATATTTTCGCAAACTACTGGCTCCTCTTCTTTTCCCGAAGTCGACTCTTTAAAGAGAGGGGCAATCTCTAGCTCCTCATCAGAGTCGCTCCCAAATGTGGGCACTTGCGATGTGGTGGTGTTAACCATGTGACAGTTGCCGGTAGTTCTTTCAAACTCCTTGGTCGTGTTACTTTGCTCCCGACGCATTTTACGCTTTTCCCGTTTAAAGCGTTGCCGATTGGCGACGTATCCTTGCCACCATCCATTAAAAGCTTTGCAATCTTGGGTGGAATGCGAGACCTTCTGATGATATAAGCAATAAGAGGGGTGCATTTCTACCATGCCAGTAACTTTTTCCTCAGAGGGTGGCAGCTTCATGCCCATCGATATGGCTTTGGCAAATTTCTTTTTCATCTTGAATTGGCCTTTGTCAGCGGTGAAGGCATTTTTCTCTAGCGGGATCATCTGAGCTTCTTCCTCAAGCCGCTGGCGCTTGGCCGTTTCGAATATAATCATCTCGCGTTCTTGATCAGCCTTACTTTTCAATCGAGCTTCGTTAAGAAACGCGTCAATCATTTCTATTGATAATTCTGAGACCCTTGACTCAGTACTTGCCCCCGGCTTTTTAGTGCCAGAAGTCCCTTCGTCGCTCGTGGTCGAACGAGAGATCGTACGGCAGCTTGCCACATACTCCTCAGATTCATCCGATGAACTTCCCTCCTCATCTTCTTTTTGAAAGACGTGATCGAGGAAATCTTGGAGCGTAATGGGGGTCCGAGCCTTTTGGTTATATTCATCCAGCGCGTCGATTTGCTTTTGTAAGTCCGTGCGCTTGTCGCCAGGCTTCACGGGCTTCTTAGATTTCTTCTTCTTCTTTTTCGAAGATTTTGACGGCTGGTTACGAACGCTTGAACTACCACCCTCGGCCTTCGGAGTCGGATGTGGTTTCAACATCCCTTCTATAACCTGCGGCTCCAAGGGGTTCTTCCACTTGACCGCTGGACAGGTCTGAAGATCATTTAGCATTCTCCTCGTTTTGGCTGATAATACAACCCCCCAGGGAGCTTCTTCAATGACGGAGCATGTTGCCCCCGGCGTATTCGTCCCCTTATAGGTATGGGGCTGCGGAGGGTTCACCTTCCATTTGTCAGATAGCGCAAACTTGCCCTGACGGTACTGGTTTTCAAGCCAGTTTTTGAAGACGTAACAGTCTTCGATTGGATGTCCCAGCACTCTATGATAAGGACAGTAATTAGGATCGTTGGCGTCACTTGGTTGCGATGGACGTTTTGGATCCGGCAGGTTTATGAGCCTATTGCGCAATGCCAGCTCGAATAGCCTCCTTGTTTTATCACGGGGGAAGGAGTAAGCACGTCCCATCCTGTCTTCAAGGGGTACGTATGGGCGCGTATTACTTGGACGAGCAACCGGCTTCGAGTCATTAGGCTGTTGTTGGGTATTAGCGACGATAATCGCTTTTCCCTTTCCTTTATCGCTTCGAGAATCCGGCTTCGGAAGAGGGGGTTTATGGCCCATCTGGTCCATCTGCGCCAACTTGTCGATCAAAGCCTGGAAAGAAGTCGGCTTGAAGAACATCATAAACTGCGAAATGGTTGCTTGTGGATCGAGGGTTCCAACAAACATTCCCACCGCAGGGGCTTCTTCTATACGCTGTTCACATTTAGACCATAAATTACGCCACCGTATAGCGTACTGGACCCACGTCTCGCCGGGCTTTACCCTGGCGTTAATCAGCGCCGTCATCGGAGTACGCTCGCTGGCGCTCGCAAAGCGTTGGGTGAAGAGAAGCTCCATCTCTGCAAAGGTTTTAATAGAGTCGTTGGGGAGCTCGGAATACCACTCGAAAGCCGTATCTGATAAGCTTCCAACGAACTGGCGCAGCAAGAGCTTGTCGTCGCCTCCAGTGTTACCACAAAGCGCCCTGAATTGGGCAACATGTTGATGGGGGTTGCCGGTCCCCTTGTAGACATGAAACTTAGGAATTGTGTAACCTGGCGGGTACCTGATTTGGTCATACCAGCCCGGATATGGCCGCCCCGTTTTTACAACGTGGCCGGCTGCTTCGGCCGCGTGATGAACTTTTATCTGCTGGGCTATGTATTCGTCCAGATCGGTTTTGGAGATTGCATCTTCTCTGGCCGTTGATAAAAAAGGCTGAGGGTTTGATGTTTCTCCCCCATCATCCCCAAGGACGGTCGGGGGTTCTTCAATCGGGGGCTCTGGTTGTAGCATTATTCCAATCATGTCCTGGAAGAGGAGGCCCATACGTTGTATATTGGCTGCTTGTTCAGCAGCCTCCTTGTCCCTCTTTTCAAGCATTCGGCGAAGGAACTCGGCGTCAGTCTCCTCCTCTTGACGTTCATCTAAGGATGTTTCAGGATTCTCTTTGGGTCCCGTGAGTGCGGCCATTGTGGTCATCATCTCATGGAGCTTTTGTTGTTGCTCCTGAGACTTGGTTACTGACCGGGTAAGCGGTCGGTGACCCGTAGAAGTACGACTTTCTTGCTTCCCTGAAGCCATATAGACCGTATGAACTGTGATGCCCCCTGACCTGGGGCGTTTAGGTTCACCGCTCTTGGATTTTGTCAGCGTTACGGGAGCTTTCCCTGGCCTCTTTCTTTTATGGACCATTGAGGTGGAAGGGGTCATTGGAGCGGGCATCTTGGCATTTGTTGCCCCCTGCTGTTTAATGGGGCGGTTCTTGTCTTTTTCCACTTTTGCCCTTTTCTGGCGACGGAAGTGGTCTGAGTCGATCACGGAGTCTTGAACCCTCCGCCAAACTTTATAAATCTTCGACGACAGCCGTTGAGAGGGCTGTTCCTGTTTTGCCTCCGGAGCTTTTTCCACAGGCGGAGGAGATTTTTTTAAGGTAGCAACCGGAGAGTTCTTCCTCACCTTCCTCAGCAATTCGAAGCTGTTCCCAGTTGGAACAGCAGCATCGATCTCCGCCACTGGAGCAGGTGGGGTTAGTCCTGAGGGGGAGCTGCCCCCTGCTTTCCTTATTCGTTGCCAATGACGACGTCGTGCACGACGAGCCATTGGGATTGGCTCGGAAACCGAGGTAGCTTCTTGTTGCCCCCCATTTGAGTGTGGGGGAACTGCTGATGTCAGTCTGTCGAAGACTGACGCCTTCTGACCAGTTGGGGGAGGAGTGGGAACCGTCAATCTTGTGAAGACTGACTTTCTAATGGGAGAAGTCGCTTTAACGACTTCCAAAGCAGCGGCCGTTGCCCTCTTTGGGATAGCCACTTTGTAATTCTGACCCAGCCTGGTAAAAACGGCGGCCGTCGGTTTAGCAATGGGAGACCCGTTGACGAGGGTCGGGGCAGCAGCGAGCCGGTCGAACACCGACTTCTTGTTTGCTTCAGGTGCAGAGATCGGCACAGAGAAGTTGGTAGGTGGGACCATAGTCCCGAAGAACAAGCCGGTGGTGGCCTGAGTCATTTGGCCTACCGGCAGAGTCAGGAAGGAAGCCGCCTGGGGCCCATATGATACACCTCTTGGTGAGGTGGAACGTCCGTTGCACTGGCATTTCGAGCAGTTGGTGCAATTGGTGGCCATTGAATGCTTGAGTTCTGCACCAGACAAAAGACCAAATCTTAGCAACTTGAAATTCGAGGACAACCATTTAACAAACCGCGATTGGTTCGCGAAGACGACACACGAAGTGTGGAGTGGAAAGAGGAAAAGGTCCCACCGGGCGTGCCAGAATCTGTTCCCCTCCGAACGGCGGCCAGCGACGTTAGGACGTCACGTGCCTGAGGTTCGGGGCAGATGCTATTTGGTTTTAGTCCGTCCACCTCTTCGAAGATGCCAAGTTGATTTATGGCACCGTGTATCGAAGGTTTAGACGGATGCGGCCGATGTAGCAGACTTTGTCAGATTCCCCCTCGCTTGAGGGGTTTTTGATTGTGGGGACGCTCTTCCCTGCAGGCGCAAGCCCCTGCAGTTAATTACGCTACCGCTTTGCGGTAACAACTTTCTCCTTCTCCAGAATTTCACTTCGTGTCGTGTATGTTTATTTTGTTTGTGGTTGCCCGTGGATTGTATACGGAGACTTAGTGATGGCGTCGCCCGTAGGACGTGGATTAGTCCAAATCCGTGTTTGCTTAGATTTGAGTTTGGTGTTTTTTTAGTTTAAGGATGCATTAGTCGCGTTGCGGCTAAGACTAGCTTAAACGTTTGTCAAGGATACGTTAGTCCTGTTTTGAACTAAGATCGACTTGACGCAATGATTGATTTAATTATCTGGCCGTCGGGACTCGTCACCTCTCCGGCGTCGTTGAGGGATTACAACGACAGGCGTCAGAGGAGTTCAGAGATGTACCCTTGAACCAAAGTTGATTTGGGAGTTTTATTATTTATTTAAATATCTAAGGACGCGGTAGCCGTATTTGGGGCTAAGATCAACTTAGACGGGACCGTTTAGATCCGGCAAAAGAGCGTTTGGGCTCTATTGTGCCAGTTTAAGGACGTGACGGTCCATTGCCAGTTTCAGGGACGTGGTGGTCCATTATTAGTTTAGGGACGTTTCGGTCCGTCGCCAGTTTAAGGACGTAGTGGTCCATATTCCAGTTTAGGGACGTGGTGGTCCATATTCCAGTTTAAGGACGTGGTGGTCCGATTTTAGTTTAGGGACGTTTCGGTCCAATATTAGTTTAGGGACGTTTCGGTCCATTGCCAGTTTAAGGACGTAGTGGTCCATCGCCAGTTTTAGGGACGTGGTGGTCCATTATTAGTTTAGGGACGTTTCGGTCCGCTATTAGTTTAGGGACGTTTCGGTCCAATGTTAGTTTAGGGACGTTTCGGTCCAATGTTAGTTTAGGGACGTTTCGGTCCATTGCCATGTGCGGTCGATGGAACCCGTCACCTCTTTGACGTCGTTGAGGAATTACAACGACGAATGTCAAAGGAGTTCGGAGATGTACCCTCGAACCGGATGTAAGTTGATTTAGGAGAGCCATTTTGCTCAGTCAATTTAATTTAAGGACTTATGGCCACGATTGGGCTAAGTCCAGTTCAACACTTTATTAAGTAATGCATTGCATTTAGGCTCTGCAGAGCATCACTCTATTCTGAGCTCTGCTCATTTATGAATGATGCAATGCATTTCGTTTGATTTGGGCTCTGCCCCTGGTAAAAATGCACAGCATTCTGAAGATTCTGTTTAGGCTCTGCCCATTTATAAATGATGCAAAGCATCTGTTTTGATTTGGGCTCTGCCCCTTAAAATAATGCATTTACGCTTTATTGAGCCTGTTAGGCCTTCTCTTAGTTGGGCTTGGCCCTTTTGAATGCATTTGCGCTTTGCGCTAAGTAATGAGCGCAAGTCCATACGGTGACGACACGTGTCATGCTCTGATGAGTGCAAGCGCACTAGCGCAGCGCGTTGCGCTGTTGCGCGGCGCAATTGCGCTGCTGACACGTGGCGCGCTCTCAGCGAGTTGCGCTAATTCCAGAGAGCAAAGCTCTATCTTAAGAGCGCTTAGCGCAAATGGTTTTATAGCCGACACGTGGCGCTCTCTTAAGAGCGCAACGGCGCAAATTGGAAGTGCAAAGCACTAAGAATCTTTTAGATTCAAGAAAGGAAGTGCAAAGCACTGTTTAATTTCTTCGTCTAAATTGGATCAAAGAAAAATAAATTTTTCTTTATTCGAAGAACCAGAGGTTCTTAAAAGTGCAAAGCACTATTCTTTTATTATTTTATTATTTTTGTTGTTTTTACAGAACCGAAGGTTCACAAGAAGTGCAAAGCACTTTTTTTTTTTTTTTATAAAGATCATTGATCTTATTTTTAGATCAATGATCTATTAGAAGGCCCCCCTTTTTTTCTACCTCATGAAGGTTCTTTACCTTTTTCTTCTCGGAGTTTTCTCTGTTTTCGGGTTCTTGATTTTTCGAGAAAATTGTTGATGCCTTTTGAATGAGGTCTGGGGTCCTATTTATAGTGCCCCATAAATTTGTTGAATTTGTTAACGGGATCTTTCTTGAATGATTTTTGGGAGTTTTCCCACTGTTGGATCTTTGATCCAGAGGCCGAAGAAAGTCTTCTAGTTCTGGAAAGAACAGAAAAGATTTCATGAAATCTTAATTCAGTTGGGCGCGGATACCCCAGCGCATGACACGTGTCGCGCAGCGCAGAGCGCAGCGCAAGTGCGCTAGCGCATCTGCGCTGACACGTGTCGCACAGCGCAGATCGCAGCGCAACTGCGTTAGCGCATCTGCGCTGACGCGTGTCGCGCAGCGCAGATCGCAGCGCAACTGCGCTAGCGCATCTGCGCTGACACGTGTCGCGCAGAGCACAGCGCAACTGCGCTAGCGCATCTGCGCTGACACGTGTCACTTAGCGCAGAGCGCAGTGCAGCTGAAGCGTTGCTTCCTTTAAACAGAGCTTTGCTCTGATTGGGCGCGCCTTCTTGGGCGCTGCGCGCGGGATTCGAAGCTTTGCTTCAAAGATTTGAATTTTGAATTCAAACAGAGCTTTGCTCTGATTGGGCGAAACACCTCCCCTGCAACCGCGCCCCGAGCCATTACCTCCTCTCTCCTCCTTCCTCCCATCTCCAAGCCTCCTCAGAACCACCGTCCACACCTCCCCGCTGAGCCCCCATGACGACGACGATGACCATCGGCCACTACCTTAACCCATTGTTCCCCTCCGAACGGCGGTCTGGACTTTCGCGTCCGTGCCAGAGGTTCGGGGCAGATGCTATTTGGTTTTATCCGTTTATCTCTCCGAAGATGCCAAGTTGATTTATGGCACCGTGTATCGGAGGTTTAGACGGATGCGGCCGATGTAGCAGACTTCGTCAGATTCCCCCTCAGGGTGAGGGGTTTTTGATTGTGGGGACACTCTTCCCTGCAGGCGCAAGCCCCTGCAGTTAATTACGCTACCGCATCGCGGTAACAACTTTCTCCCTCTCCAGAGTTTCACTTCGTGTCGTGTGTGTTTGTTTTGTTTGTGGTTGCCCGTGGATTGTATACGGAGACTGAGTAATGCCGTCGCCCGTAGGACGTGGATTAGTCCAAATCCGTGTTTACTTAGATTTGGGTTTGGTGTTTTTTGGTTTAAGGATACATTAGTCGCGTTGCGGCTAAGATCAACTTAAACGTTCGTCAAGGATACGTTAGTCCTGTTTTGGACTAAGATCGACTTGACGTAGTGATTGATTTAATTATCTGGCCGTCGGGACTCGTCACCTCTCTGACGTCGTTGAGGGATTACAACGACAGGCGTCAGAGGAGTTCAGAGATGTACCCTTGAACCAAAGTTGATTGGGAGTTTTATAATCCATTTAAATGTTTAAGGATACGTTAGCCATGTTTGGGGCTAAGATCAACTTAAACGGGACCGTTTAGATCCGGCAAAAGAGCGATTGGCTCTATTGTTCTAGTTTAGGGACGTAGTGGTCCATTATTAGTTTAGGGACATCTCGGTCCGATGTTAGTTTAGGGACGTCTCGGTCCGATATTAGTTTAGGGACGTTTCGGTCCAATATTAGTTTAAGGACGTTTCGGTCCACGAGTTTAAGGACCCCGCAGTCCATATTGATGCGTATGGTCGTCGGGACCCGTCACCTCTCTAACGACGTTGAATGATTACAACGACAGGTGTCAGAGGAGTTCGGAGATGTACCCTTGAACCAAAGTTGACTTGGAGTTTTATCATTCATTTAAATGTCTAAGGATACGTTAGCCGTATTTGGGGCTAAGATCGACTTAAACGGGACCGTTTAGGTCCGAAAAAGAGCATTTGGATACTCTATTGTTCCAGTTTAGGGACGTGGTGGTCCACCGCCAGTTTAGGGACGTGGTGGTCCAATATTAGTTTAAGGACGTTTCGGTCCAATATTAGTTTAGGGACGTTTCGGTCCAATATTAGTTTAAGGACGTTTCGGTCCACGAGTTTAAGGACCCCACAGTCCATATTGGTGTGTGGTCGTTGGGACCCGTCACCTCTTTGACGTCGTTGAGGAATTACAACGACGGATGTCAAAGGAGTTCGGAGATGTACCCTCGAACCGGATATAAATTGATTTAGAAGAGCAATTTTGCTCAGTTAATTTAATTTAAGGACTTATGGCCAAAATTGGGCTAAGTCCAGCTGAAATGTTCAACATTTTACTTGATCTTCGGCCTATTAAGCCTGTGCTAGGGCTTTGCCCATATTTCATAATGCATTGCATTCTTTAGGCCATTTATGCCCATTTTGATTGGGATCTGCCCTTTTTATTATGATGCAGATCATTTATTTTGGTCCATTGGACCTTTCAATTGGGCTCTGCCCTTCCAAATAATGCACAGCATTTTATTTATTAGGCTTGTTAAGCCTTTTAATTGGGCTTGGCCCTTCAGGAATTGAAATGCATTGCATTTATCAGGCGCTTTGCGCCAATCACTGAGCGCAAGCTCATATGGTGATGACACGTGTCATGCTCTGGGGAGCGCAAGCGCAACAGTGCAGCGCGCTGCGCTGTTGCGCTGCGCTGTTGCGCTGGCGACACGTGGCGCGCTCTCAGCGAGTTGCGCCAATTCTAGAGAGCAAAGCTCTATCTTAAAGGCGTTTAGCGCAAACAGTTCTATAGCCGACACGTGGCGCTCTCTTAAGAGCGCAACGGCGCAGTTTGGAAGTGCAAAGCACTAAGAATCTTTTAGATTCAAGAAGGGAAGTGCAAAGCACTGTTTAATTTCTTGATCTAAATTAGATCAAAGAAAAAAATAAGATTTTCTTTGTTTGAAAAACCAGAGGTTCATAAAAGTGCCAAGCACTATTATTATTATTATTTTTTTTATTTTTATTGTTTTTAAAGAACCGGAGGTTCACAAGAAGTGCAAAGCACTGTTTATTATGTAGAGATCATTGATCTTGTTTTTAGACCAATGATCTATTAGAAGGAACTTCTTCTAATCCATGAAGGTTCTTTACCTTTTTCTTGAGATCTTCTCAGAGTTCTCTCTGTTTAAAGTTCTTGAGTTCTCAAGAAAAATGTTGATGTCTTTGAATTGAGGCTTAGGGTCCTTTTTATAGTGCTCACAAATTAGTTAAATTTGTTAAAGAGATCATTCTCTGAGTGATTTGGGGAATTTTCCCCACCGTTGGATCTTTGATCCAAGGGCTTCTGCTTTGCAGAAGAAAATCTTCTTGTTTTAACAAGAACAGAAAAGATTTCTTAAAATATTAATTCAGTTTTGGCGCAGATGCCCCAGCGTGTGACACGTGTCGCGCAGCGCAGAGCGCAGCGTAACTGCGCTAGCGCATCTGCGCTGACACGTGTCGCGCAGCGCAGAGCGCAGCGCAACTGAAGCGTTGCTTCAGGCAAATAGAGCTCTGCTCTGATTGGGCGCGCCTTCTTGGGCGCTGCGCTGACGTATTAGCGCCAGACACGCGGCGCGTTGTGCCCGAGACTTGAAGCGTTGCTTCAAAATTCGAATTTTGAATTCAAACGGAGCTTTGCTCTGATTGGGCGAAACAAATGCCCCCCCACCGTTGCGCTCACGTGGCGCACACGTGAGTGCAGCGGTGGCAACCCCCCTGACCGTTAGATCAAGGGGGAATCTCAAGAGGCGCAAGCGTCTTATAAATAGGGCCTTTTGACCCTTAGAAAATATTACCATTTTCTTAGATTTAGATTTTCAGAGCTCTGCTCTTTGCTTAAGAATTTCAGAGTTTTGCTCTTGTTTTCAGAACTCTAGAGCTTTGCTCTCATTTCCCAAAGTTTAGAAAACTTTAGGTAATAATTAATTTTAAAATTAAGTTAAGTTAATTTAAATCAATTTTAACCAACAGAGCTTTGCTCTCATGGATCTTTTGATCTGAAGAAATTCCTTTTGGGGTTTCATTAACAGAGCTTTGCTCTCACAAATCCATAGATCTACAGAGATCTTATTCATGGGTTCTAACCCATGAACAGAGCTTTGCTCTTTGAATCATCTGTAGATCTTTTGGATCTGAAGAATGACAAGTTTGTTTTTTTTTTATGGATTTTCCAAGATTTCCAAAAAATTTTAAAATTATTTTCAAGATTTTCTTTTTGATGGAATATTACAGAGCTAAGCTCTTTTTTTAAAGAATTTTACTCTTTTGAGGCCAGAATTTGACAAGTGTCATAACTTGACAAGTGTCATTCTGTGACAGAGCTTTGCTCTGAAAGAGGAGATTTTCTCCTTGTCTCTAGAGATTCTTTCCCCCTTTTTTTTATTATGGGAATGTTCCCCCCCAGGGACCAACTGAAAATCTCATCCAATGATGAGTTTGTCTTCTTAATTGACGTATTGTCATTTAGATTTTGTGGGTCCCTCTTTGGTCCCCTACTCACTGCACTGTGGTGCGGTGTAATTAATTAATTTTGATTTTAATTTAATTAATGCATTTTCTTCTTTCAATGCCAAACGTTGGGATTACAACACTAACGGCTACATTGCTCTTTTGCAGCGATCATGTCTGAAGACACTTCATTCCCGTTCGTCCGCTCGGAGGAGGGATTTCCATAGGCGCCTTTGGACCGTGAGGTCCTGGCCATGATCAAGGCATATGACCCGGAGTACAAGAAACTCCACCTTTAGGGGTCTTGGTATAATCAGATCATTATGGGTCGACGCAGCTTCACATGCGCGGTGCCGTCCGAGCCTATCACGGCGATTCACTACGCTAACCCACCTCCAGTGCAGTATGCCGTGGAGATGATAGACTGGACCGCGAACAGCTTTCTTCATCCCGCTATGGATGCGGTCCCGGTTCAGCGTCCTATGGTTTTGGATATCCTAGGACGCCGTATCTGTCAGGGAGAAGCACGACCCTGGGGGCAATCATATAACCTTGGTTTGATTCCCCGCCACCCAATTGGCTATCTGCCGTGGGCCCGGTACATCCTGTCGACGAGGAAGTCACAGTTGATAAGACTAGGACTATACACCGCGGTCTACGTCTCTCTTTTCCAATATCCTACGCTCCCCACTTGGTGGTTTAAGGCTTTCTTGGAGCAATGGAATATTCCCACCCACACTTTCCTTGCCATGGATCGGGAAGTGTCCATTTCTTTGGAGGAATTCGCGGAGGTATCCGGCCTACCAGTCATGGAGGAACACTATGAAGAGCTGCTCCCGACAGATGAGTACGTCTTCGGTGCTAAGCCGATGGTAAGGGGGATTACGTCGGAAAATGCCGTTCAACACCAATTCCCAAGCCTGATCAAGGTGTTGAACATCTACGAGTCCCTTTTCATCGAACACGGGAGCCGAGGAGTTAATTTTGAGGACTTCATTGCTCGCTTCCTCCGTCCTAGCGTCATTTCGCCAGGAGCCGTCAAATCTGCTATTCTAGATGATCCTTTTGGTCTAGGTTTGGCTAACCTGCCGACGAAGGAGATAGACCAAAAGGATTTCTTCCTCCCAGACTTCCCTACCATATCTTTTGCGGAAATTGCAGTCCCTGGGATAGATGAGGAGGCCTTTTTCTTAGGATTTCTCGGGCTGTGGCTGAGCTGGTTCGCGATCCCAATGCATTCTCATCGCATGTGGCCATCTGTCTTTTATCCAGCCCACCGCATGGTCATTGGGGTAAAGGTGGCCGTGGGGATTGCCGGCCTGGCGCACCTATATCATGGCCTCAGCCGAGCAGCGGATGCCAACGAGCCTGGGGTATTGCACGTGGTCTTCCCGATGCACTACTTTGCATCGTGGCTCGAGCTACACACGGCGGGTGTCTTTGGTATGCATAAAAGGCCTTCATTCTTTGACAAGTGCGGTTTCCCCCGCATTTTACATCTGATTGGCTCATCAATCGTGACCCCTTCACCACGGGACGCCAGGGGTTTACTGCTTCGCCCTCACACCGTTGGAGTCGGGATGTCCTTTATTGATAAGGTATTAACCATTGGGAAGGCGTCCACCACTGCGGTGCGACCATTACAGGACTCCTTCAAGGATGGAGCTTCAGTGTTGACGGCCCGGGAGATCCTCCATTTGTATTCTATTAGACCGGGTTTCCTAGTCTTCAGGCAGGGCGGTGCAGCAGTCTTTATGAGATATAACCCGCATCGTTTTGCCCGACAACTGGGTTACGATCAAGGAGTACCCTTAGAGGCTTTCTTACTGGAACCTGCTGTAAATGAAGAAGGGATGGAGAACGCGTTACACCACTTCATGCGCCTGAACACGGGTTCTCGTTTTTTCATTAGCGCGCCGGTCTGCGTCCTATGACTCCTTAATGTATATAAAGACTGGTACAATCATGCGACGGGGGCTGTTATAAAGTAAGAGAGGCGAGTGTTGATCGACCGTAAAGAAGTACCCCCCGGTACCAATCGTAACGCTCCCTTGGCGCCAAGGATCCTGGTGGTCCCTCCTCTAAAAGATGCTGGGGGCAGACCATCACGTGCGCAAAGTCCTCCACGTGAGCTGCCGCTCCCTGATATCACAGACGCACCCCCCGCACCCTGTGCTCCAGTGGAGGCAGTGGTTGTACCCTCGCCAGAGTCTGGCGTGGGTGCGGACATCGGGACCCGTCGTCCCAAAGCGGCTGCCAAGCGTAAGTCGCTTCCCCGTGAGCCTAGGGTCGGGGGTCAAAAGAAAAAGAAGAAGTCGCTCTTCGCTGCGGATGTCGCGTTCGGCCAGGAACCCCATGCCCCTCATGCTGAAGGTCTGCTCGAATATGGGACTAACGCAGGGTTGGTGATGCCGCCGCCGGACGATACAGACTTGGAGGCTGCTCTTAGAGCTTCGGCATGGTTGGTGAGGCGTGACGCGTGGCTGGCTAAGCTTGCGCAATCAGGTAACTACTAGTCACCTTTTCTTTATTGCAACATATCCTCTTCATTATTTTTGACTAACGCTTTTCTTTCTTTTCTTTCAACAGGCACACTGATGAAGAAGCCATTGCTGCTTCTCTGAGGACTTTTCAGGAGGAGGAACGTCTCAGGGCATCTATAGGCCTTAGTAAGTTTCAACTCATCAAGTTTTTCATTTTCCTTGTGTTATGGTCGATCTAACCCTTCCCTTTTAATTACAGGAACCTCAATGTCGTTCCCTCCAAGTGACGCAGATGTTCTACCAGCTGCCGACGTTCCTGCTTCTTCTGGGCCACCGCAGGAGGTTCGTCTTGGAGAGCCGATGAGAGGTGCCTTAAAGGCTTTGGAGGCATCCCTGAATGAAGACGATGATGCCTTGAAGGAGGCATCACAGAGGTCCCTCATGACCGCTCGGGAGGAGAGGAAGCGGTTGAGGCGTGAGGCGAAAGCGCGCAGGGCTGCCTTGGCTATGGGAGCGGGCCCCAGCACCGCCCCTCGAGCTGATATTCCTTCTGAAGAGGCCCCTGTCGCCCTATCCACTGCCCGCAGAGAGGTGGCGCGAGCAGTTCGGAGCGCAAACGGTAAATCCGCTTCAGGTAATATTTCTCTCAGAGTCTTTGTTATAAGGATTTTAATGTCATTGGTCCTTATATCTCTTATCTTTGCAGGGCCAAGTCCGATCGAGGGGGAGGCGGAAGCCATTGATCCCAAAGAAATAGAGGAAGCGGTACTCGCCGAGCTCGAGCCGACGGTGGGCAACGTCGTTGTGGCTTTGGAGCCTGGGGTAGAGGTTGAGGGGCCTGCAGCCGATAAGGTCATGGATGCCGAACCTGAAGTGGTGGCAGATGATATGATCATTATAACTGAGCCCAGAGTGGCGGCGAATGAGGCGCTCGAGACCGGTGATCCCCCGGCGATGGTGGACGATACGACCGCCGCTACTGAACCTGAGATGGTAGTGGGCGAGGTGGCCACGATTCCTGAAGACGAGCCAACCGCTCCTTCTCTGGAATCTGGCAATACTCCAGTCATAGCCCTTCCCATCTACGGTCCTCCGCCGTCTCCCGGTCTTGCGAGCACGACGACGGTCCCCATTGAGTCGGGCGATGAGGCCACAGGCGGTGGTCTTATGTCGATAGAGGAGGGAGTCGTCTCTGTTTCCGCCGGGAGCTCCTCAGGTACACCTTAAGTTGTTGTTTTTATTTGCTTTACAATCTTTTCTGACAAGTTCATTTTTCGTAATGCAGGTGCAGCTAGTGTTGATGCCCCACTACTTGAGGGAGCTCCTTCCACGACTGCCTTGGCGATGGTTACCCCTCAGCCCTCTCTTACACCGTCAAAGATGTTGGAAGGTATGAGTTTGCAACTTACTAAACTCATCTTTCAAACGTATAATCCATATACTATATTCACATTGTTGTGTCTTTCAGGAGTTCTTTTTGACCATTTGTATCAAGTGTTGGTCCCACACTTCTCCTTTCCATCTGAACTCGCCTCTCCCTCTGGTGGTGCCGGTGAGTACCGTTCCTGATTGATATCTTTGTTTTTCCAGTGGTAGAATTATTTCTAACTCTCTCTTGTCCTGACTGCGGTGTTACAAATCGAAGGGGGAGAAGAAAGATCGGTTGCGCTACCGGCCCTTCCGTCCTTGCCACCTGCTTCCACCGGTATAGTAATTATCTTGTCAATGATTTTCTCCATATCTATTGGATCATCATCTAATCACATTTTGTCTTTTTCAGCTGTCGTTCCAGTCTCAGTGCCTTTTGAGTCTCATATTACAATACCGGGCGGCCCTTCCCAGCGACGTCCGTCTTCGAAAGGTGCGGCGAATAGTTTGCGCATGTTGAGCGACTACATTGAGGAACTCGACATCGAGGGTCCTGTATCTGTTGAGGACTTCGCTACGACGGTTAACCCGATGTTGGCGATATTTGCCACCTTCCATGACGAGGGCATTGTCGCCTCCTGGGTTAACTATTGTCGGGAGATCGAGGCTCGCCTTCATCAGCAGGAGTCAATGCGCCTGTCCCCCGAAACTTTGGCCTTGAGCACTCAACGGGGAGCATGGCTCGAGCAAAGCGCTTCTCATTTCCGTCATCTGGAACAAGAAGTGGCTTTGAGGCTGAAGGAGTGCCAAGATTCTTCAAGCAGAACTGCTCGCTTGCGTGCTGAAGTTGAGGCGAACGCCGCTGAGGTAAAGACCGTCTTCGAGGGTCTTCTGGAGCGCATATCGAATGGGCTGAGACTAAAGCGGGCACTTGATGTCGCCGAGCATGACACTCCAGGCCGTGAAGCTGCTCACCAAGCCGTCAGGGATCAACTTGCATCCGTCGCACAGCAACGGGCCCAGGTGGAGGCGGAGTTGGCAGTGGTATCCAATCGGGAAAAGGCATGGAAGGAAGTGTACAAACAACTGATAGAGCTACTTAAGACGCTTCCTTCCCAATAGCTGCCTTTGTATCAATGTATTTGTAAAAAAAAATTTCTTTTCTGAGTAACATATATCCGTTCTCTGCTCTTTTGTATGATTCACCATGTATTTGATTGAGGTCACTGAATAAAGATACACACTTTCTTTTGCAATATCTTGTATGCTCTTTTGTTTTCTGCCTTTACATCATGATGTTGTCAATGAACCCGATTGGCAGACAACTTAATTTTTCCAAGAGATAGCGATGGCTTAGGCCGCAGGTTCAGATCAGCCGCCTAAGACTTTTCAATTCTATGAGCCGTGAGGGTCTCATAGAGGCTTTTCTCCCTACGGGTCGAGAGGATCCCATAGGTGGATTTTCTCCTTAGGAATCGTGAGGATCCCTAAGTGTGGTTTTCTCTTATAAGTCGTAAGGATCCTATAAGAGAATTTTCCCTTTTACGAGTCGAGAGGATTCGTAAGTGGTTGTTTCCCTCCTCGTCGAAATTCGACTTCGGAGAGTGAGACCCGTGAATAGTATGCAAGAGACCAGTTTGGATTGACTTGCAGGGCCCCATTGCTCAAAAAGCAAGCCTTCCTTGCTGTCTAAGACTTCTTCTTACCAATTGAGACGAATCGGGGATCTGTCTGCAGTTGTAGCGGAACAGTTGACATGAGTTAAGAAGCTCTCATCACGGAGTGTTTGTATCCGTGAGTCGAGGAGTTTGCTGGGATTATTTGTTTCCCAAGCGCCAAGGATTATTTGTTTCCTTGGGGTTTGAAACGAGTCGAGGGTTCCCACGGGGGCTCTGGTGGCTCTGCGGGTCGACGCGGATCAGGAAGCTCTCGTCAAGGAGTGTTTGTATCCGTGAGTCGAGGATTTTGCTGGGATTATTTGTTTCCCGAGCGCCAAGGATTATTTGTGTCCTTGGGGTTTGAAACGAGTCGAGGGTTCCCACGGAGGCGCTGGTGGCTCTGCGAGTCGACGCGGATCAGGAGGCTCTCGTCAAGGAGTGTTTGTATCCGTGAGTCGAGGATTTTGCTAGGGATTATTTGTTTCCCGAGCGCCAAGGATTATTTGTTTCCTTGGGGTTTGAAACGAGTCGAGGGTTCCCACGGAGGCGCTGGTGGCTCTGCGAGTCGACGCGGATCAGGAGGCTCTCGTCAAGGAGTGTTTGTATCCGTGAGTCGAGGATTTTGCTAGGGATTATTTGTTTCCCGAGCGCCAAGGATTATTTGTTTCCTTGGGGTTTGAAACGAGTCGAGGGTTCCCACGGAGGCGTTGGTGGCTCTGCGAGTCGACGCGGATCAGGAGGCTCTCGTCAAGGAGTGTTTGTATCCGTGAGTCGAGGATTTTGCTAGGGATTATTTGTTTCCCGAGCGCCAAGGATTATTTGTTTCCTTGGGGTTTGAAACGAGTCGAGGGTTCCTACGGAGGCACTGGTGGCTCTGCGGGTCGACGCGGATCAGAAGGCTCTCGTCAAGGAGTGTTTGTATCCGTGAGTCGAGGAATTTTTTGTTGAAGTCACTGGCTTCTTCGGTGGAAATGAACCGGTGAGGTTTGGGGTTCGTCGTCCGACGGAATCCGCTGGGAAAGTATGGTTCATTCTTCGTTTACGCCCTTGGATTGTATACAGGGATCGATGCGATCTTAACTGTAGGGCCAAAGTTTTATCATTTCTTCTTTTATTTTATTTTATTTCCGCGATGCTCTATCATTTCATCTTTTATATCGCGAAGGTCGCGATTGCCCAGTCATTTCGGCTATTTTTCGCGGTGCCCAATCATTTCGGCTATATATATTTTTTATTTTTTACTCGTTGCTTTTTATTACGAGTTGCCCAATCATTTCGGCTATTTTGCATGTATACATTTTTACTTGCTGCTTTTTTTATTGCAAGCCGCCCCATCATTTCGGCTATTTCGTATGCATGTGCGGCCTACTGGCTTTTCACTGTAAACCTGAAATTGGACATCGATTTCGGCATCAGCACCGCTACAACTGGGATATTACCAGGAGCGAATCATCATTTGCCTCTGCCGTTGTCGAACAAAGGAGGCTTAGCGACCAGGGTTAGGGTCCTGTCGGCTAAGACTTTTGACTTCATGAGCCGTAAGGGTCTCGTGAAGGTATTTCTCCCTACAAGTCGTGAGGATCTTGTAGGTGTATTTTCTCCTTAGGAATCGTGAGGGTTCCTAAGTGTTTTGTTCCTCTGTAAGTCGTAAGGATCCTACAGGAGGGTTTTCTCCTCATAAATCGAGGGGATTTATAAGGGTTGTTCACCATGCGAACGTATTCCCAATTACGGATGAAATTTGGCTAGGGAAATGTTTATTCGCGCCCGTGGATTGTATACAAGGGTCACTACTGAGCCACTTGTAGGGCAATATTGAAAGTTTGTGGGGGTTTGCTTAAGCACAGGTTTAGGTCTCTGTGACTTAAGACTTTCAAATCCTATGAGCCGTGAGGGTCCCATAAGAGAGTTCTCCTTACGAGTCGCGAGGATCTCGCAAGTTATTTTCTCCTTAGGAATCGTGGGGATTCCTAAGTGTGTTGCTCCCTTGTGAGTCGTAAGGATCTCACGCGGGTGGTTTCTCCTTATAAGGTCGAGAGGACCCTATAAGTGTCTTTTAACGAGGTTGCGCCCTTTCGGGTTTTCACAAACACTCGCCGGTAGCCCTGCTGTTTTTACTCACGGAGCCCTTTCAGGTTTTCATCCGTGCCCTTTTCTGCTTATGAACATACCGTTTTTTTTTTGTTTTTTTTTTGTTTTTTTTTTTATCTCGTCAGCCTAAGGATGCTGCGGTAGTAGTTTAAAGACGTTTCGGTCTGCTATTAGTTTAAGGATATTTCGGTCCACTATTAGTTTAAGGACATTTCGGTCCATCGTTGAGAAGGTCGGCTACTTTTTATAAAGCTTGAGCTTAGGAAGATAGCGAGCGGACATAGTCGTCGTCATCTATCATTGACCTAGGCTGTGGCTCATTAAGCATAGTATTTCTTTAGGAAGCGACCGTTTATCGGCCTGAAAGGCCTTTCACCGTGCATGTCCATAAGTAGATAGGCTCCACCCTGGTAAACTTTATCTATGATGTACGGGCCTTCATAGTTTGGCTCGAATTTTCCCCGCTTGGCGCGATTGGGGATCATAGGCCTTTTGACCACTAGCACGAGTTCGCCTTGACGAAATGTCCTCGGTCGGGTCAATCTTTCGTATGAGCGCGTCATCTTTGCTTTATAAGCTTCCAGATTCTGTTGTGCTAGAAGCCGGATTTCATCAAGGGCGTCAAGCTTTTCAAACCGAAGGTGAGCATTTTCTTCGTCTGTCAGCTCGTAGTGGACTGCCACTCGTAGAGAGGGTAGCTCTATCTCGAGGGGGAGTACTACTTCTGTACCGAACACCAACGCGTATGGCGTTGTGTTCGTGGCCGTCTTGAATGTAGTTCGATACGCCCAAAGAGCCTCTTGCAGTCTCTCATGCCAGTCTTTCTTATTTCGGGACACTGTTTTCTTTATAATTTTCGTCAAGGTCTTGTTGAAGGCCTCGGCGAGACCGTTAGCTCGTGGATTATAGACTGAGGAATATCTCCAGTCTATGTTATGCTGCTGTGCAAAGCGGCTGATTTTATGACTTCGGTAGGCTGGCCCGTTATCGGAGACGATCCGCCTCGGAGTTCCAAACCGATATATGACGTGCGTTTTGAAGAAATGGAGGATATTCTCCGTCTTCACTTCTCTTAATGGTACTGCTTCTGCCCACTTAGAGAAATAGTCAGTCGTCGCTAGGATGAAACGATGTCCTTTAGACGATGCTGGCTCGATGGGGCCGACTATATCAGTCCCCCACATTTCGAATGGCCAGCTAGCTACCGTTGGATGCAGCGGATTTGGGTGCTGGTGGATGAAGTCCCCATGAATCTGGCATGAGTGACATTGCTTCGCATATTCGATGCAGTCTTGAATAATCGTGGGCCAGTAATAGCCCATCCGTTTGATCTTCAACTTCATTTTTGGACCTGCTTGGTGGGAACCGCAGAGTCCGTCGTGAACTTCTTGGACGACCCTTCTCGCTTCGTCAGGTCCTAGGCATCTCAGCCACAGAGAATCGAATGTCCTCTTGTATAGAGTATCGTTGACGAAGGCGAAAGACAGAGCTCGTTTCACGAGCTGATGTCTTATGGATGCTTCTTCAGGCATTCGGTGGAACTTGAAGTAATCTATGAAGACTTCTCTCCAGTCTTCAGTCTTCTCATGGTCTTTTATTTGCAGGGTCGCCTGCTCAGTTGCTCTCTTTTCTTTATATGATTCTGGATGTATTTCTGCTGGGGCGAGCACTCGACGGCTTTGTATCACGATTCTAACGTCATCGAGGTTTTCGTCAGCCAATTCTTTAGCAAGTTTGGCCAGTGCGTCCGCTTTGCTGTTTTCCGCGCGCGGTATACTTTCCAACGTGGAGGAGGGAATTTGGGTTAGCAGTTGCTGCACTTTTTCACCGTATTTTACCAATTCCGGTTTGCATGTTTGGTAATCGCCGTTCACTTGACTGACGACCAGCTGGGAGTCCCCATATATGAGGAGGCTTTCAATTCCCATATCAATGGCGATCTCGAGGCCTGCTATCAAAGCTTCATATTCAGCTTCATTATTCGTTCTCGGCTCTGTTAAGGAGAAGGCGAAACGCATTATTCCTCCTTGTGGAGTCACAAAGATGAGTCCTACCCCCGATTTGATCATTGGCGTACTTTGTTTGTGCTTTTTCATGGAAGATGCTCCATCGAAATAAAGCTCCCAACGGGTATCACCACTGTCGATTGCGTCAAACGCATGTCTGTCTGGCAAATCGTAATTTAAAGGAGAATCGGCAGGTATGGGATGCTCAGCGAGGAAGTCGGCGATGGCCTGGCCTTTTACTGCCCTGAGAGGTTGATATGTTATCGAAAATTCCATCAAGAGCAGGGCCCATTTAGCGAGTCGCCCTGTCAATATGGCTTTTGACATTAGATATTTAAGAGGGTCCACTTTTGAAATAAGACGGACTTCGTGCGCCAACGCATAGTGCCTAAGCTTTGTTATTGCGAAGATCAACGCCAGGCAGTGTTTTTCAATGGGAGAGTAGTTGCTTTCTGCCCCCAGCAGAACTCGACTTAAGTAGTAGAGTGCTCTTTCTTTCCCTTGATCGTTCTCTTGTGCCCATAATGCGCCTAAGGAACCTTCGAGGGCGGTTGTATAAAGAATGAGAGGCTTCCCCTTAACCGGAGCAGCCAACACCGGCGGGTTCTGCAGGTATTGCTTGATCTCATCCAGTGCGCCTTGGCATTTTTGATCCCAAACGAATGGGGTTCCCTTCTTCATCAGGTAACTATAAGGACGGCACTTTCCTGAAAGGTTGGCTATAAATCGCCGTATGTATGCTAGTTTCCCTTGGAGAGACCGCAGCTGTTTGAGAGTCCTCGGCGGAGGCATTTCCATGATCGCTTTAATCTTTGACGGATCTATTTCAATACCTCGGTGTCGAACAACGAATCCCAAGAATTTTCCCGAGGAAACCCCGAACGCACATTTAAGAGGATTCATCTTCAAGTTGTATTGCCGAAGCCGTTGAAATACAGTCTTCAGATGCTCGAGATGTTCCTCGTATGATTTGCTTTTAACCACGAGATCGTCGATATAGCATTCAACGATTTCGTGTATAAGGTCGTCGAAGATCTTTGTCATGGCCCTCTGATAAGTAGCACCGGCGTTCTTCAAACCGAAGGGCATCACTTTATAACAAAATATACCAAGAGGAGTCCTGAAGGCTGTGTGCTTCTGGTCTTCTGGATGCATTTTTATCTGGTTATACCCCGATGAGCCGTCCATGAAGGAGAAAACTTCATGAGTGGATGTATTGTCTATCATCAGTTCAGTGACTGGCACTGGGAAATCATCCTTCGGGCAAGCTTTATTAAGATCCCGGAAGTCTACGCATATGCGCACTGTCCCATTTTTCTTCATCACTGGGACGATGTTGGCGATCCATTCAGGGTACTGAACTTCCTGGATGAAGCCAGAGTCGATTAAATTTTTGACTTCGGTATTTATGCTCATCTCAAGCTCGAGTCGCATTCTTCTCGGCGCCTGTTTGACTGGTTTGACGTTTGGGGATATTGCTAGTCTATGAACAGCGACTTCTGGATCTAGTCCTGGCATCTCGGAATAATTCCATGCGAAGCAATCTTTATGCTGCACAAGGACGTCTTTTAACGCAGCCACCCTCTCTTCAGACAGCAGCTCGCTGACGAATGTCGGTCGCGGATCATTTATTGTCCCCAACTCGATTTTCTTGAGGTTATCTGCAGTAGTATGGATTCCATCTTCCAGCTCTTTTGGTGCTGGTGGAAATTCTGAGATTACTTCATCGCTGCCGTTTTCAAAGCACCAGGGAAGGTCATCCATGTTCTCGGGCTCTTCTTTTAATATTGTTATCACATGGCAGGTGCGAATTTTCTGCCAATCCCAATGCGGAGTTGGTTCTATCCTTGTGTTTTTGGGTTCGTGCTTTTGCGGCGGCGCTACCCTCCAGTTGTCAGACAACGCGAATTTGCCAAGCTGATATTGGTCCTCAACCCAATTCTTAAAGGTGAAGCAATCTTCAAGCGGATGCCCTACTACTCGATGGTAAGAGCAATAATTTGGGTTGGAGACTTCGCCCTCTTGCTCAGGGTGTTTAGACTCTGGCAGAGTAAGCATTTGATGTTTTAGAGCAAGATCAAGTATTTTCCTTGTTTTGTTCCGAGGAAATGAGTATGCTCGACCCATTTTCTTCATGAGGGCTAGGTCAATAACGCTCGACTCTCGGATGCGTGGCTTCTTAGCTCTGCTTTGTGGTTGTCGAGCACCTTTTCGGCCCTTCGACTTGTTTTTGCTTTCGCGTCGAATCCTTTTTGTAGCAGGCTGACGTGGGGCAGCATCTTCGTTCTTTACTGCCCGTTGAAGGAGACGCTGTGTCTTGGCTTTCTCATAGATTGCCATTTCACGATCGTGATCATCTCGGGCTTTTTGACTCGCATCCTTTATAAGTTTGCTCATCTGGTCTTCAGACGATGGACTGGGCGGTTTTGTATCAGGAACTTTTGCTGATTCAGGATTAGCGTCCTCCCATTGAGCGCCCGCCTCTTCATCGAAGTCATACATGGCATAACAGCTGTTTACTAGCTCCCGTTTCTTTGGCCGGATGTACCCAAGCCCTTTTGTTTCCGTTCTCCCGTTAGGCAGTTTGCATTGAGTCCCGGGAACGTTCCAGACCTTGTCATAGAATTTGGCTTTTCTAACGGTCTGTGTGAAGGACATCCCCTGGCGTTTCAGCAGTTTCTTCAAACCTTCGATATAATATCTGGGAAGACGGATAGGCTGAAGCCCGTCGAGCGTGGGATCTGCGCCATGCCAAATTTCTTTTTCCACCTTGTTTTCTTCAGAACGGTAGAATAGGATTGCCTTCTCGCCTTTTCGTCCGGGAGGAATATAGAATGTGTGCAATTCTTCTACGCTGTTGGCGTTGAGTGCATCCAGTTCTTTGTAATGTTCAAGCGGCACCATGGTTATCTGCAGACTTCGCTCTTCATCAGCGGAAACCCGTATTGAAGGCCGAGCAGGGAATACAGCATGAACTTCATCCTCTGAATCACTACCGAAGATCAATGAAGGAACGGATGGTCCTGGCCTGGTGGATTGGGATGGACCTGAATAAATTATATCCTCCTCCTCCTCAGTGTCACTGCCGAAGACGGGGATGGTGGCGTTGGTTTTGTTCTCCGGTTTGTGACACCTTTCCGTGTCTTCGAAACTCGGTAAGAAGTATTTGGCATCTTCATACTTGCGAACTTCATTTACGGAAAACGGATTCAACTCTTCCGCCACTGTGTACTCGAGGCCATCCCTAGAATACTTCATGCACTGATGCTGTGTAGAAGGGATGATATTGTACTCGTGTAGCCATGGTCGGCCGAGCAGAGCATTGTAGCACGTCTTGGCGTCTATAACATGGAATTTGATGTCTGTGACGAGCAACCCGAAGCGTAGCGTCAATATCACAGATCCAAGAGTCTTTGAGGATTGAGAGTCGAAACCAGAGATGGTGATTTTGTCTCGGGCGAGGTGTTGGACACTCATGCAAATCTCCTTTAACACTCGCACATTGAGTAAATTAACAGACGATCCGTTATCGACCAAGATTTTACCTATCTTTATGTCATGGCAGTATCCTGAGACATAAAGGGGGCGATTGTGTTCACACGTCCCGAGGAGAAGGTCTTCATCACTAAAAGCAACGTCGGCTGTGTGCACCTCTTCCAATTCATCCTTCATCTTTTGTTCGGCTAGGAAGGCTTGGAACTGGTCCGGATCTTGTAGGGCCTTAATCAAAGAATCCCTCGCCTCTTTTGATAGTAATAGGGCATCGAGAATGCTGAGTTGTGAGGGTAGCTTTCTCAGATGCGCCAAGACATTGTAATCCACTTTACTCCTCTTCGGCGGGTTCTTGGTGGTTAACTCTTCCGCAACTTGGTCATCCAAAGCGATGTCTTCAGAGACCTTCTCTTTCCCTTTGTTTTTCTTGTTTAAGGGTCCGAGATTCTTTTCGGGTAGCGTCCGATTGCGTAGCTGTATATTTTCGCAAGCCTTCGGTTCTTCTTCTTTTCCCGAAATGGATTCTTTGAAGAGGGGGCCAAGCTCTAGCTCCTCATCGGAATCGCTCCCAAATGTAGGCACTTGTGACCCGGCGGTGTTAATCATGTGACAATTGTTGGCAGTTCTTTCAAGCTCTTTGGTCGTGTTTCTTTGCTCCCGACGAATTTTACGCTTTTCCCGTTTAAAGCGTTGTCGATTAGCGACGTATCCTTGCCACCACTTATCGAAAGCTTTGCAATCTTGGGTGGAATGCGAGACCTTCTGATGATATAAGCAATAAGAGGGGTGCATTTCCACCACGCCAGTAACTTTTTCTTCAGAGGGTGGTAGATTCATGCCCATCGATATGGCCTTAGCAAACTTCTTTTTTATCTTGAATTGGCTTTTGTCAGCGGTGGAGGCATTTTGCTCCAGCGGGATCATTTCAGCTCCTTCCTCAAGTCGCTGGTGCTTGGCCCTTTCGAATATAGCCTTCTCGCGTTCTCGATCAGCTTTGCTTTTCAACCGAGCTTCATTAAGAAACGCGCTAATCATTTCAACTGATAACCCTGGGGCTCTTGATTCGGCATTTGCCCCCAGCGTTTCAGTGCCAGAAGTCCCTTCATCGTTCGTGGTCGAATGGGAGATCATATGACAGCTCGCCACATATTCCTCGGATTCATCCGATGAACTTTCTCCCTCATCTTCTTTTTGGAAGACGTGATCAAGGAAATCTTGGAGCGTAATGGGAGTCCGCGCCTTTTGGTTGTACTCATCCAGTGCGTCGATTTGCTTTTGTAAGTCCGTGCGCTTGTCGCCAGGCTTCACGGGCTTCTTAGATTTCTTCTTCTTCTTTTTCGAAGATTTTGACGGCTGACTATGAGCGCTTGAACTACCACCATCGGTCTTCGGAGTCGGTCGTGGCTTCAACATCCCCTCAATAACCTGGGGTTCCAAGGGGTTCTTCCACTTGACCGCTGGACAGGTCTGAAGATCATTTAGCATTCTTCTCGTTTTGGCCGATAATACAACCTCCCAGGGAGTTTCTTCAATAACGGAGCATGTTGCCCCCGGCGTATTCGTCCCCTTAGAGGTGTGGGGCTGCGGAGGATTCACCTTCCATTTGTCAGATAGCGCAAATTTGCCCTGACGGTACTGGTTCTCAAGCCAATTCTTGAAAATGTAGCAATCCTCAATCGGATGGCCTAGCACTCGATGATAAGGGCAGTAATTGGGCTCGTTGGCGTCGTTCGGTTGCAACGGACGTTTTGGATCTGGCAGATTTATGAGTCTGTTGCGCAGCGCCAGCTCGAATAGCCTCCTCGTTTTATCACGGGGGAAAGAGTAAGGGCGTCCCATCCTGTCCTCAAGGGGTACGTATGGGCGTGTATTGTTTGGACGAGCAACCGGCTTCGAGTCGCTCGGTTGTTGTTGGGCATTAGCGACAATGATCGCTTTTCCCTTTCCTTTATCGTTTCGGGAGTCCGGTTTCGGGAGAGGGGGTTTATGGCCCATCTGGTCCATCTGCGCTAATTTGTCGATCAAAGCCTGGAAGGAAGTCGGCTTGAAGAACATCATGAACTGCGAGATGGTTGCCTGTGGATCAAGCGTTCCGACAAACATTCCCACCGCTGGAGCTTCTTCTATGCGCTGTTCGCACTTCGACCATAGATTTCGCCACCGTATAGCGTACTGAACCCATGTCTCGCCGGGTTTTACCCTGGTATTGATCAGTGCCGTCATCGGGGTACGCTCACTGGCACTTGCAAAACGTTGGGTGAAGAGCAGCTCCATCTCTGCAAAGGTTTTAATAGAGTCGTTGGGAAGCTCAGAATACCATTCAAACGCCGTGTCTGATAAGCTTCCAACAAACTGGCGAAGCAACAACTTGTCGTCGCCGCCGGTATTACCGCAAAGCGCCCTGAACTGGGCAACATGTTGATGGGGATTGCCGGTCCCTTTGTAAACATGAAACTTGGGAATCGTGTAACCCGGCGGGTACTTGATTTGGTCATACCAGCCCAGATATGGCCGCCCCGTTTTTACGACGTGGCCGGCTGCTTCAGTCGCCTGATGCACCCGTATTTGCTGGGCGATATATTCATCCAAATCAGCTTTTGATATGGTATCCTCTTTAGCTGCGGATAGAGCCGGTGGAGGATTCGATGTCTCTCCCCTATCATCTTCAAGAATGATCGGGGGATCCCCAGCAGGTGGATCTTGTTGAATCATCATACCCACCATATCCTGGAACAGGAGGGCCATTTTCTTTATGTTGGCTGCCTGTTCCGCAGCCTCTTTATCTTTCTTCTCTAGTACGCGCCGAAGGAATTCGGCATCCGTTTCTTGTTCTTGACGTTCTTCTGAGGATGTTTCCGGGGTTTCTTTCGGCCCAGTGAGTGCATCCATTGTGGTCATCATCTCCTGGAGCTTTTGTTGCTGCTCCTGAGCCTTGGTCACTGATCGGGTGAGCGGTCGGTGACCCGTAGAAGTACGGCTTTCTTCCTTTCCAGAAGCCATATAAACCGTATGAACAATTATGCCCCCGACTTGGGGCGTTTAGGTTCACCGCTTTCAAACTTTGCCGCTGACGCGGGAGCTTTCTCTGGCCTCCTTCTTTTGTGGGCCATCGAGGTTAAAGGAGCCGTTGGAGTGGGCATCCTAGCAACTGTCACCCCCTGCTGTTTAATGGGGCAGTTTTTGTTATTTTCCACCTTCGCCTTTTTCTGGTGACGCAAGTGGTCTGGATCGATCACGGAGTCTTGAACCCTCCGCCATACTTTATAAACTTTTGAGGATAGCCGTTGAGGGGGCTGTTCTTGTTTTGTTTCTGGAACTCTCTCCACAGGTGGAGGAGATCTTTTCAAGGTAGCGGTTGGAGAGTTCTTACGCACTTTCCTCAGTAGTTCAAAGCTGTTCCCAGTTGGAACAGCAGCGTTGACCTCCACCACTGGAGCAGGTGGGGTTAGCCCTGAGGGGGAGTTGCCCCCTGCTTTCCTTACTCGTCGCCAATAGCGACGTCGCGCACGACGAGCCGTTGGGATCGGCTCGGAAATCGAGATGGTTTCTTGTTGCCCCCTGTTTGAGTGTGGGGTAACTGCCGATGTCAGCCTATCGAAGATTGATGCCTTTTGACCAGCTGGGGGAGGATTGGGAGCCGTCAATCTTGTGAAGACCGACTCTCTGATGGGAGAAGCCGCTTTAACGACTTCCAAAGCAGCGGCCGTTGCCCTCTTTGGGACGGCCACTTTATAGTTCTGACCTAGCCTGGTGAAAACAGAGGCTGTCGGTTTAGTAGCGGGCGACCCGTTGACAGGGGTCGTGGTAGCAGTGAGCCGGTCGAACACCGACTTCTTGTTCGCTTCCGGTGCGGATATTGGTGCAGAAAAGCTTGCAGGTGGGATCATAGTCCCGAAGAACAAGCCGGTGGTGGCTTGGGTCACCTGATCTACCGGCAGAGTAAGGAAGGAAGCTGCTTGGGGCCCATATGCTACACCTCCTGGTGAGGTGGAGCGTCCGTTGCAACGGCACTTCGCGCAGTTGGTGCAGTTAGAATCCATGGATGCTTGAGTTCTGCGCCAGACAAAAGACCAAATCTTAGCAACTTGAAATCCGTAGGCAACCATTTAACAAACCGCGATTGGTTCGCGAAGACGACACACGAAGTGTGGAGTGGAAAGAGGAAAAGGTCCCACCGGGCGTGCCAGAATCTGTTCCCCTCCGAACGGCGGCCTGGACTTTCGCGTCCGTGCCAGAGGTTCGGGGCAGATGCTATTTGGTTTTATCCGTTTATCTCTCCGAAGATGCCAAGTTGATTTATAGCACCGTGTATCGGAGGTTTAGACGGATGCGGCCGATGTAGCAGACTTCGTCAGATTCCCCCTCAGGGTGAGGGGTTTTTGATTGTGGGGACACTCTTCCCTGCAGGCGCAAGCCCCTGCAGTTAATTACGCTACCGTATCGCGGTAACAACTTTCTCCCTCTCCAGAGTTTCACTTCGTGTCGTGTGTGTTTGTTTTGTTTGTGGTTGCCCGTGGATTGTATACGGAGACTGAGTAATGCCGTCGCCCGTAGGACGTGGATTAGTCCAAATCCGTGTTTACTTAGATTTGGGTTTGGTGTTTTTTGGTTTAAGGATACATTAGTCGCGTTGCGGCTAAGATCAACTTAAACGTTCGTCAAGGATACGTTAGTCCTGTTTTGGACTAAGATCGACTTGACGTAGTGATTGATTTAATTATCTGGCCGTCGGGACTCGTCACCTCTCTGACGTCGTTGAGGGATTACAACGACAGGCGTCAGAGGAGTTCAGAGATGTACCCTTGAACCAAAGTTGATTGGGAGTTTTATAATCCATTTAAATGTTTAAGGATAAGTTAGCCATGTTTGGGGCTAAGATCAACTTAAACGGGACCGTTTAGATCCGGCAAAAGAGCGATTGGCTCTATTGTTCTAGTTTAGGGACGTAGTGGTCCATTATTAGTTTAGGGACATCTCGGTCCGATGTTAGTTTAGGGACGTCTCGGTCCGATATTAGTTTAGGGACGTTTCGGTCCAATATTAGTTTAAGGACGTTTCGGTCCACGAGTTTAAGGACCCCGCAGTCCATATTGATGCGTATGGTCGTCGGGACCCGTCACCTCTCTAACGACGTTGAATGATTACAACGACAGGTGTCAGAGGAGTTCGGAGATGTACCCTTGAACCAAAGTTGACTTGGAGTTTTATCATTCATTTAAATGTCTAAGGATACGTTAGCCGTATTTGGGGCTAAGATCGACTTAAACGGGACCGTTTAGGTCCGAAAAAGAGCATTTGGATACTCTATTGTTCCAGTTTAGGGACGTGGTGGTCCACCGCCAGTTTAGGGACGTGGTGGTCCAATATTAGTTTAAGGACGTTTCGGTCCAATATTAGTTTAGGAACGTTTCGGTCCAATATTAGTTTAAGGACGTTTCGGTCCACGAGTTTAAGGACCCCACAGTCCATATTGGTGTGTGGTCGTTGGGACCCGTCACCTCTTTGACGTCGTTGAGGAATTACAACGACGGATGTCAAAGGAGTTCGGAGATGTACCCTCGAACCGGATATAAATTGATTTAGAAGAGCAATTTTGCTCAGTTAATTTAATTTAAGGACTTATGGCCAAAATTGGGCTAAGTCCAGCTGAAATGTTCAACATTTTACTTGATCTTCGGCCTATTAAGCCTGTGCTAGGGCTTTGCCCATATTTCATAATGCATTGCATTCTTTAGGCCATTTATGCCCATTTTGATTGGGATCTGCCCTTTTTATTATGATGCAGATCATTTATTTTGGTCCATTGGACCTTTCAATTGGGCTCTGCCCTTCCAAATAATGCACAGCATTTTATTTATTAGGCTTGTTAAGCCTTTTAATTGGGCTTGGCCCTTCAGGAATTGAAATGCATTGCATTTGTCAGGCGCTTTGCGCCAATCACTGAGCGCAAGCTCATATGGTGATGACACGTGTCATGCTCTGGGGAGCGCGAGCGCAACAGTGCAGCGCGCTGCGCTGTTGCGCTGCGCTATTGCGCTGGCGACACGTGGCGCGCTCTCAGCGAGTTGCGCCAATTCTAGAGAGCAAAGCTCTATCTTAAAGGCGTTTAGCGCAAACAGTTCTATAGCCGACACGTGGCGCTCTCTTAAGAGCGCAACGGCGCAGTTTGGAAGTGCAAAGCACCAAGAATCTTTTAGATTCAAGAAGGGAAGTGCAAAGCACTGTTTAATTTCTTGATCTAAATTAGATCAAAGAAAAAAATAAGATTTTCTTTGTTTGAAAAACCAGAGGTTCATAAAAGTGCCAAGCACTATTATTATTATTATTTTTTTTTTTTTTATTGTTTTTAAAGAACCGGAGGTTCACAAGAAGTGCAAAGCACTGTTTATTATGTAGAGATCATTGATCTTGTTTTTAGACCAATGATCTATTAGAAGGAACTTCTTCTAATCCATGAAGGTTCTTTACCTTTTTCTTGAGATCTTCTCAGAGTTCTCTCTGTTTAAAGTTCTTGAGTTCTCAAGAAAAATGTTGATGCCTTTGAATTGAGGCTTAGGGTCCTTTTTATAGTGCTCACAAATTAGTTAAATTTGTTAAAGAGATCATTCTCTGAGTGATTTGGGGAATTTTCCCCACCGTTGGATCTTTGATCCAAGGGCTTCTGCTTTGCAGAAGAAAATCTTCTTGTTTTAACAAGAACAGAAAAGATTTCTTAAAATCCTAATTCAGTTTTGGCGCAGATGCCCCAGCGTGTGACACGTGTCGCGCAGCGCAGAGCGCAGCGCAGAGCGCAGCGCAACTGCGCTAGCGCATCTGCGCTGACACGTGTCGCGCAGCGCAGAGCGCAGCGCAACTGCGCTAGCGGATCTGCGCTGACACGTGTCGCGCAGCGCAGAGCGCAGCGCAACTGAAGCGTTGCTTCAGGCAAATAGAGCTCTGCTCTGATTGGGCGCGCCTTCTTGGGCGCTGCGCTGACGTATTAGCGCCAGACAAGCGGCGCGTTGCGCCCGAGACTTGAAACGTTGCTTCAAAATTCGAATTTTGAATTCAAATAGAGCTTTGCTCTGATTGGGCGAAACACCCATCATGACTTCTCACCTCGTCGAAGCCATTTCTGCACCGTCACTGCCCGAGCTCCTCGATCCCCTCTCGACTCCACCTTCACTCATTACCAACCCGAGCACCACCCACTGTTTCCTCCCTCTCACCTCGGCCACCAAGCACCTGAGTCGACCCCCTCGCTGCACCCTCTCCGGTGACCACCGCCTGCAAGCTCCGTCCATCCGCCATCGTCAAGCTCTCCCTACAACCTCCTTAACCACTCGACGCCAACAGAGCCATCCCCCGAGCAACTCCGACGACGAACCCAAACTCGAGCTGAGGCCGCGAACCCTAGCCGTGCCGTTCGTTACGCGTTCGTGCCGCTTCCGCTTCCGTGCGTCGTCAACGCGTCATCAGGCAAGTTACCACTTGCTTCATGCTAATTTTATCTATGACAATTAGAAATATCGTTAAATTCCATATATATACTTCGTGCGATTTAATATAATGTATGTGTTCGACACAAAACCCGAGAGGAAAACTCCCATTAAACTGACGAAAATTGATCACATAAGTTGGCCCAATAGTAATGAACATCGTGTTAAAATTTGGCTGAAAAATACAGTCGTTACTGACGTGATCGATCATCCTCATTTACACCCGTTAAAACTGAAAATTTTCCGCGTCTGAAACTTGTAAAAATCATAACTAATTGTTTATAAACTGGAATAATGCGTTCGAGGGCTCAAATCGAAGACGACTCGACGACCTAGGACCCCATAAGAGTTTTAAATTGTTTCTATACTGAAAATATGACGGAAACTTGTGCGGAGTGCGGCTCTGGACTGCAGTCCAGAGCAGCTCTGGCTGTTGATTCCCATTTGTAATGCTTACCCTCTACTGCTTGAATATGTTATATTGCGAAAACCTATACCATAGTGAACATGAAACAGTTAGCTAACTGATGAAAGTGATTTCATCCTTTTTCACTGTCGTTTAATATTTAAACTGTATTTCAGATTAACAGGACGTATAGCAGTCCCAAACAGAAACAGAACTTATACCCCATTGTTGTACAGTACATAACTTCTGACGTAGAGGCGCGATTGATAATCCTCTGATGATTTGGAAACCCAATTGAAAAACCTAAATTTCTTTCAACTATAGCGTCGCCTAGTTTTGATCCCAACATGGTGAAAATTGTATTGTGAAATGGACATTCAGTTCAGGAACTGAATTTCCAGCAGCGAACACTTAAAATGAAACGGCTGTAACTTGCAAACCCAAAATCCGATTGCACTGAAATAAATTTTGTTGAACTTCTGACTAAGTTTACTTGCTACTGCCTTTATATCATTTTACTGAATCGTGAATGTATGATTTAATGCAATTTTTATAAGTTCATAAGATGCATAATAGTTCGTATTACACATGATTTGTTAACTGCATAGATGCACATATGTTACCCGATTGCCATACTTCTAGTGATAGCGCGCGTTATTATTCAGTGTACAATGCATTGTCGTGTGAGAATGGTATTGGTTTAGGAGTGTTAAGTACGCCAGTGAAAAAGTGAATGATTCGTGACAGTGAACAGTGACAAAAACCGTATTATTGGTGCATACTTGTACACGACTAGATCATACTCATAAATAGTGTAAAGCTGGGGAAAAAGGGAAAATCGAAGTGGAAAGAGCATTGTATTTAGCAAGGACAGTGATTTAGAGGATGATCATTCGAACAGCGACTCTTATATATATTAGGTTGGGCCTAACGGTCCAGCTGACAGGGTTATGTCCCGGGCGATAGCGAGCCGTAGTCTCGGATATGTACGAAACCCTCGTTAAATATGATCCTCCTTTCCACAACTCGATTTCAAAGATGACTTAGAGACTGATAAGAACACAGATCATACATTGCATCAGTTGATGACATATTGATTACCTGCATTTTACTGTCATTACCTTCTTTGCTTGTTTCTTGTCACTATTATAATATTGCTATTACGTCGCTCTGACGACCTGAGTATGCATGCTCAGACCTCGGGGAAGAACCAGTACAGGAGTCAGACTTGCCCTTCGAGCTTGCGGAGATTTAGTCGGGAGTACCTCCTTCTACTTTACTGCTTTCCCTAAAGAAACTTGTATTCAAACTTGGTTAGTAGTTCTTTTCCTTGCTTTATTATAAGTTGTGAACAATGAAAGTTGATGTAATGATTTAATGATATATTTCCTTTACTTCTATGCTTTGTTTACTGATTACCATGTAATGCTAGAAGCCGAAGTGTGACTACGGCGGGATTATTCCTTGACCGTAGGAGCATGACTGGCCTAGTCATCCCTCGTTTTCCGTATATTGGGAAGCGGGGCGTGACACTAAGTTTACCTCTCTTGCCAAAACGTATCACTCCTCTGTTCGGGAAGATCTTCAGAAACACATGCTCTCTGGGTTGGAACTCCAGGTGTTGACGCTTTGCATCTGCCCAATGCTTCTGTCGATCATGAGCTATGCGCATCTTCTCCCTGATCGTGCGAACCACATCTACAGTTGCCACGATCATCTCTGACCCAAAAAGTTCACGATCTCCAACGTCGTCCCAACTCAGCGGGGAACGACACTTACGTTCGTATAGTGCTGCGAAAGGTGCCATCCCAATACCTACCTGATAGCTATTATATGAAAACTCCACAAGATGTAGATGATCTTCCCACGAATCTCCGATGTATAGCATACAGGATCTCAACATATCTTCCAGGATCTGAATTTTTCACTCGGACTGTTCGTCTGTTTAGGGATGATATATCGTGCTAAAGTTCAGACTCGTTCCCAGGATGGCTTGAAGACTCTGCCAAAACTGAGATCGGAATCTAGTATCACGATCAGAGACTATGCAGACAGGTACCCTATGTAATATCACGATCTCCTGCATGAGTTTATGGTTATCAAGACAAGTATGGTATATCTTAAAGGTTTAATCTTACTTCAGATTTTTACTCACCTATATGTACCTTCTTACCAACATCTCGGTTGATTGGCCAACTCTGAAGGGAATAAAGTGAGCCAACTTAGTGAGTCGATGCACAATAACCCAAACTGCGTCGTTACCGTTCGTATTGCATAGGAGAGCTAGAGATGATCGCGGCAACTGTAGATGTGGTTCGCACGATCAGGAAGCAGATGTGCATATCTCATGATCGACAGAAGCATTGGGTAGATGCAAAGTGTCGATACCTGGAGTTCCAACCCAGAGAGCATATGTTTCTGAAGATCTCCCCAAACAAAGGAGTGATATGTTTTAGCAAGAGGGGTAAACTTAGTCCAAGGTACATCGGACCGTTCGACATACTCGAACGAGATGGAGAAGTGGCATACTGCTTGGCACTACTACCCTCATTAGAAGGAATGCACAAGGTGTTCCTCATATCCCAACTATGACGATATGTGAACAACCCCAGCCACATACTTGATCACTCAAAGCTCACTGTACAGACCGATCTAACTTGCGAGCAGTAACTAGTTGAGAATTTGGATCGAAAGGTGAAGACTTTAAAGGTGGACTTAGTCCGAGTGATGTGGAGAAATGATTCGCCAGGAGAATCAACCTTGGAACGAGAAGACGATATACGTGCACGATACCCTCACCTTTTTGAAAATTAGTCTTAATGTAAATTTTGATGATGAAATTTTTATAAGGAGGGTAGAATTTAATGACTCTGAAATCCCTATACAAATGTAACATGTTTAATGCATAGAAAATGTATTTCAGCCTGACTAAGAGTTATAAGTTAATGTGGTTCAATAAAATCAAGAAATAACTTGTAGCTCACTGGTTAGTACTCTCTACTGCTGTGTCACAGCCTGCGTGTTTGAATCCCAATAGTCCCAATTATTTTTATATTTTTTCTTTTTAACTTTTTGGAAGCCAAAGAGTTGCGCGTGCAATACACGGAGAATCGAAAAGTTTCAACGAAATCAAACAGGATAAATGAGAAGTTAAGACCGATTAAAACACATGGCATGAGTCTCGAGACACTTGGCCAAGATCCGACCACCCAAACTTGTCTCTGGGCCGCCGCCGGCGGTTGAGATGCCCCTAAAATCCACCATTCTTTGCCCGTGTGTCCTTTTGACTCTCCTCTATTCTATTTTATTGTTTGATTTTTCTGAATTTAACCAGAGAGCTGCCCACCCTTTCATCTACCCATTAGCACTATTTTAATTCTTTTTTAATTCAATTTTTTAATTCCCATACGCTCAAATTTTCCCTATAAATATCTAGCTCTATTACCACTGAAAATTTCATAAATACTCTCTAAAATTCCTAAGTCCAAGCAAGAGGAGTTGAGCGTTTCTCAAGTGAAGTTGCCGAAGTCGAAACGCCATCGATCAATTCTTTCCACACGTCTTGATCTCGGTTCTACCAACCGAAGCATCCTCTTACCTCTTCTCAACGCTTCAAAACCCGTGACTCAACGCTTCAAAACCCGTGAGTCCCTTCTTCCTCCATCTCCCTCCTTCCTTGTCTCTGTTATGACTTCAATAAACCGATCCGTCTCTCCTTCTTCTTCTCTCATTCATGTTGTGTTTCCACCATATTATATATACAGGCATAATTATACAACTAAATAAAAAGAGTGAAATCGCAACTATACCAATTTTACTTTTTGAACAATTTTATATGTTCATGCCTCCGTCTTTATGTTAGAATTTGCTGGAATCGGCAATTAGCACCTCATCATGTACAGCCAGATCAACTTTTTGGCCTATGGGTACTATTGAGAATGACGAAGGAATTTGAAAAATATTCAAGTTGTTATGGGGTTTTTGAATGCATGGAATGTATACCATGATGTAGCATAGCTATGCAGGTGCAATAATACACATCCCTCCATAGAAAATTTTAAATTTAAATTATAGACTTAAAACATATATAGTTACAGAAGATATATGGTTTTACATGTTGGAGATGCTAAGGAGTTGCACTTAGTTGTAACAAATTTCTAACTTTTCAAAATGGTTTATGAGTGTAAGACATTTGATAATAGCTTCTAGTACTTCCATCTATAGAGGCAACCTTGATTTGTACGCATCCATCTGGAGAAAAAAAATGTAATTATTATTGGTAGGCAAATTTTGTGTTATTAGCAATCAATATTTATGCCTTATACAACAAACTACACATATAATAGTTGAATACGAAAATAATATTTTGTTGATATAGTTAAACTCTAGCCGTGGATAACACACGGGATAACGACCTACCCCATCACATACACCATGGCTGCATAGCACGATATTTTAGATTACAAAGTTTTATTCGAAATGAAACAATTTTCATTAAAATACCCTCACTTTATGAAATGTTTTTATCGCTATTTTTAAGCCTTTTGCAATTACACCTCTACAACCCTCATTAGGAGACCCGTTTGTGGATGGTATAGATTATCGCACGTTCTTAGGATAGTAGAGCAAGATGCAGAACTCCTCACACAGAATTCGGTCTGGAAAGGAATAAATAAAAATACGATTTAAAAGAATACGATTTTTTAACAAATTAAATCATTTGAAAATTTTCATAACTCATAAATCCGTATTTTTCTATGAAAACTAATTTTTGAAAAAAATATATATATTATTAAAATGAAAAATTAAAATTACACAAAAATACCACTAAGTTTCCAAAAGTATAGTTTTCATACAAAGGCCACAAACTTTTAAAAGTTAGGTTTTATCATTAAAATACCATTGAAACTAAAATACCTTTTTATAAAATCTCTTCATATTATAAATCACCCTCGAGATTTATTTTTAAAACAATATTATAACATTTTTCATAAAACCCCCTCGAGAAATGCAAACAATGTAAATAATAAGAATAAATTTTTAAGAACCCTAGATTTAATATAGGTTTAAGCGGTATCATTTCTCTTGAGCCCCAGGGAGTCGGAGAAAGTGAGTGCTTGCCTATTCAGGTTAAACAACACTGGAAATTAACAGAGTAATCAATGGCAATCGTCTTAAAAAAAGACATAAATTCTGCCGTCCATGTGCAGCGGTTGTCCAATTATTTCCGAACTTAAGAATTTCAAAAGCTAAATCTATTCATAAGATATTGACTATAATTTGAATACACACTCGAACTTGTTATAAACTCAAACTCGAATCCAACTCAAACTCAAACTTGAACACTTGATCTTGAATTTGAATATCTAAACTTAAACTTGAATATAAAAACTTGAACTTGAACACTTGACTTGACTTGACCGAACCATGAATATAACTTGACACGAATACCTGAATACATGATTACATCTTGAACCTGAACTGGTACATCTTTATATTTATGGATTAGGCCAACACCTATAAACTTGAACTATACACTACAATACACGGGGATAAGGGGTATATTGGTACGGAACGTATATCGTGGCACGAGAGCTCACTTTAAAAAACACCTACATGAATTCATGTGCCGTTGTCCCATGGGCTATGATAGGGAATTATACTACATGTTACTATAGTCCACGGGGTAAGTTGGACTCCTCTCGTATACATGAATAGCTTCTTTATCAAACTACAAAAAACCACGTTGGAATAGCTATCTTATACCTGTAAATGATAATACTTAGATCCTCTCATATACAACCTTACATGTTCACATTTACTTGGTTTCTAATCACTTTATACATCTAGCAATCATCTTTATTTACTTCGTTTGGGGACTTACCAAGCACTAGTTCGCTGACGACATTCCTCTCTATTTCTTTCCTTAAAATGTTTGTCAGAGGGACCGGACTCTGGAGAGATCGAGCCAAGCCAGAAGACTTAGACCAGTTCGCTACCCAGCCTGACTACTAATTCCTTTTCTGCACTTACTTGCTGTATGCTATTGTTTAGGCATTTTAATCATTGTATCTTTTATTTCCGACAGATATATTTGAAATTTGAATGTAAATAAAGTTGTTGTTTAATTTTATTACTCTTGTTATTCTTGCACATTGTTATATTCATGATATACACTTAATGTATTTATTAAAGGAAATGCCCTTCTCATAATAAATACGTTGCGGGCTTACCACATCGCCGTTACCGGCTTGCCACATCACCATTATCGTCTACTGTGAAACGGAGCTTGACAGGTTTTATTGGTGGCTCATGCAAGTCATTTTAATGAAAATCGTATTCTTCAAATTAAATATATATCTAAAATATCATGTTATAAAACCATAGTGTATGTGATGGGGTAGGTCGTTACCCTGTAAATTTTCTATAGTTATATATTCTAGTTATCGATAAAAGGGTATTTTTAAAGTTCATGGTATTTATATGAAGAGTGTTCGATATGTGTTTATTTCACATAAATTTTAATTTCATTAAAAGGTAAATGATGTGAAAAATATTGTAAAGCGATGTTATAGTATTTGTGTGACATATTTGGCCTATCAAAAATTATAAAAATGTTTAAAAGAAGTGATATTAACGCTAACTCCACTTTGTCGATTTTTGATTTAAAGAATCGTTTTGAGATGAAACAAAAGAGAAAGGAAAGATGTACCAGTTCAGGTTCAAAATGTAATCATATATTCAGGTATTCATGTCAAATTCATGTCAAGTTATATTCATGGTTCGGTCAAGACCTGTAAACTTGAACTATACACTACAATACACAGGGATAAGGGGTAGATTGGTACGGAACGCATATCGTGGCACGAGAGATCACTTTAAAAGACACCTATATGAATTCACTTGTCGTTGTCTCGTGGGTTATGACGGGGCCTTGTACTACATGTTACCATGGTCCACGGGGTAAGTTGGACTTCTCTCGTATACATGAATACCTTCTTTATCAAATTACAACAACCACGTTAGAATAGCTATCTTATACATGTAAATGATCATGCTTAGATACTCTCATATACAACCTTATATGTTCATATTTACTTAGTTTCTATTCACTTTATACATTTGTCGGTCATCTTTATTTACTTCTTTTGGGGACTTACCGAGCGCTAGTTCGCTGACGACATTTCTCTCTGTTTCTTTCTTTGGATGTTTGTCAGGGGGGCCGGACTCTGGGGAGATCGAGCCGAGCCAGGAAGACTTAGACCAGTTCGCTATCCAGCCTGACTACTAGTTCCTTTTCTGCACTTACTTACTGTATACCATTGTTTAGGAATTTTTAATCATTGTATCTTTTATTTCCGACAGTTATATTTCAAATTTGAATGTAAATAAAGTTGTTGTATAATTTTATTACTCTTGTTATTCTTACACATTGTTATATTCCTGATATACACTTAATGTATTTATTAACGGAAATGCCCTTCTCGTAATAAAATACGTTGCGGGTTTACCACGTCACCGTTTCCGTCTACTGGAAAGCGGGGCGTGATATTAATCCAATCCTGGAGACATAAAGGGAAGCGATGAAGAACATAAGAGGATGTTCTTAGTGTATGGTAATTGCAACCTCCTACAGGAGGCAGTTACCGATTCTGGCTTCCAAGATGACATGGATGACAGAGTATCTATCACGAGTTATAAGTTTACTCTCTTCTGAGGAGAAGTATGTTGGAAAGTGTTCCAAACATGGATACTGAGGTAGACATGACGCTGGATACTGATTATGACTCAGCAGAGGATACGACCAAGAAGTTTATTGGATAAAATTATTCGTTTGTGAACTTAGTCTCATCATCTATCCAGACAAATTCTAAGACAGATATCGCTCAATACGAGAGATAGTAGATCTCCGCAAAGTTGAGTTATAGAGAGATAAAGTTAGAAATATTGTAGCGGATTCACTCACTGGGGCTATTTCTCGAACACGGTTGTTTCTCAAACATGCTGTGTGAAACTGTTAGTAGAGAAGTTAGGTATTCGATAGCACACGAGATGTGTGGGTATGCGGTGCCACAATAATTGGCCTTAAGTTCAAGTGGGAGATTGTTGGATATAGTGCCCTCAAGGCAATTATTGTAATTACAGGAAAGCAATTATGGTAATTGAAGAAGAATCTATACAGGTAGAACAGTCTTGCTTGAGATAATAGTATGCTATTTGGTTTGTCTTTATCATTCATGTGTATACATGTTACTTACTATTACGTATCGCAGATATATAATAATAAAGCTCATAGGATCCTTACTTGACTATCAGCATTATGATAACGATCTTACTTATGGAAGCTGGGTTGTCCATAAACACATCCTTAAATGTTCCTAGTCGTGAGAGTATCGAGACTGTGCATCGATATTTTGGAGTAGACTAATGTATACGTTTCTTGACCCCGACGAGGGGCGGTGGCCGGTCTCACAGCTATTGGTGTATGACACCAAAGATTGTATACATGTGCTCACTGGAAGTGGGTACACCGAACGGACTCGCCAAGAACTCTTAGATGGTATTATACCTGTCGTCAGATAGCAATTCTCTGGTGACATGAGTACATGGTAGTCTGTAGATCTGAGATTGTCATTTATCTCGTGTGAGTTCCTACTGTACTTTGATTACTACCCTACCATAGCTCTACTGAGTCTTGCAAACAAGTTTTAGTTGGGTACAGTCCCGAGCACATGGAGGCAGTGAGCGAGAGGAAGAGATTCGTCTCTCCCGGTATATAGATTTGATATCGCGATGTGTTCGGTTGACCATCACCATAAGTCCCTGGTCAGGACGGATGAGATTTACTGATGTGAGATCAGTAGTTTCTCGGTTGGTCATGAGCCTGACATCGGCACGACTTATCGGGTTATTAGGGGTCTGAAGACTTCCACCCTCTAGACCCGGTATGCGACACTCTTAAACGAAGAGATCAGATTGTACGAAGATTGTCACTTATAGCCTCAGTAGAGTACGGACGGACTTAATTGTCGACATCCCTTTCGACATATACCTGGATAGCCGTTATGTACAGCTAGTGCCGCTGACGTGCTTGTGGTTATGGATTTTATCCAGTAACTCACCGCCAGCGTATTATCAAGTCTTTAGAGTCCCACACAGAGAGTTTTCCCGGTTCAGGCGATACGATATAGAGGCCGTATGTTAATACGTGCAGAAGTCTGATTAAATACGTGTACTGGTTACATGAACTTTAATCGGACGTTTGATAATACTAGTCGGTTTAAGTTTAAACCGGATTATTAAATCAATTATTGATTTAATAATATATATATATATAATGTTCACTATTCATTTTCTCTTTTTTGGATATTCGTATTTTTATACGAATACGCGTATATGTATGCGATACATATACCAGGGTTGTATCGTATTTATACGGAATATTTCTATAAGAAGGACACCTCATTATTGATTTTCCTTCTTGGAAAAGAAAAGAAATGAGATGGAGGGTGAGATGTAAAGAGAGCATGGTATAGAGGGATGGTGAGAAGAATGGGCTTGCATTTTTTATTGCAAAATGTTTTGTTAAAACCGTTATTGATATGGCTCATTTCTCTCTTTAGCTTTCATCCTCTCATTCTCACTCTCTTTCATGCTCCCATCTCCTTCATTCCTTTTCTCATGTGTTGAGAATCAAAAAGAAAAATGAGAAAGAATAAAAAAATAGTGATCTTTCCTGCATCTCTCACGCTCTATTCCTAGCGAGTCTAGAGAGTCAGTTTGCTTTCTCAAAGTTCACTTTGGAGTGAAGCTAGAGCTTGAATCGGTTTCTCTCGGATGGATCGTCGTTGGCAAGGGAGATCGCCTCTCAAGCTCATTCCTGATGGTTTAGGAGCCTAGAAAGGGTCTTCCATGATTGGATGGACACGTTATAAAGGTTGTATGCTCACATCCTTGTTGCTAGTTCTCTAGTTTGTTTGCTAGTTAAGTGTTTGGACGATTTCTAGGTTGTAGTTGCTAGTGCTTGTTATAAATTTTTTATTTTGCGTTCTGTTTTGGTCGCGAGTTTAGCGGGCATGAACACTAGGAACTACTTACTAGAGATTCCTTCACTTGGCAGGTTATTCTTTAAAGTTCCTAATGAGAATTTTTTTGTTGTTGCGATTTTGAGGGTTTTATTTGAAAATTGACAAGAATTAAGAAGCTTGGGAAACTTGGAAGGGGGGGGGGAGGGGAGAGAGAGAGACAGAGAGAGAGAGAGAGAGAACAAAGAGTTTTTTGGACTGATTTTAACTACGGTTGAAACCCAACCAACCCAAGTTAAGAACAAACATAAAATGATAATGGAAAGTGTTTTTTGAGTAAAGGGAGAACTAAAAACCCCTGCATTTTAATATATCATTTTCAATATTTCTAAATTCCAAATCTATGCTAATCTTCTTGGATGAATCAATTAGTTGATTAGATTAGAAAAAGAAAACAAATGTTTCCAAGTGAAGAACGTCTAAAATTTTAAATTGCCATTGACGTTGTAGTGAAAGACTACGCAAATTTTTTCTTCAAAAAAATAAAGAGAGAGACTTTGCAAATTTATAAAATATGTTAAATTTTTTTTTTTGCAAAGCATAAAATATGTTATTTAAGCCTATCAAACAAATATAAAGGGCTTTTTGGATGTATTTGGAAACTTATGTAACTCTGTCGTAACCATGAAAAGGAAAAGGAAAAATTCTTTTCCTTCATAACTTCGAGCATCATTTTTTATTTTCATTGAAGAATGGGAATCGATGGACTCCAATCTCCATCCGATGAATGATTGTTTGTTCTTGCTTGATTACCGGAAGACTACACTTGAAGGGACTGCATCAAATTTAAAACAATATGTTTGGTTCTAATTTATCTCTCAACACGTAGCTGTAACTACAATATGAACCTGCTCTCAAATCTAACACCTTTTCATTTCTCTATTGAAAAACTCCGAATAAAAGCAGCTACAACCTTGCAGCCACATTTAAACAAACATGTGATGTATACAACACGAACATTAGAAACATACTTCCAAACAAGTAAAAATTTACACGGTTCATATCGCCATTTACCGACATGCGTGTAGATGCCTAACCTCATAAAACCACACTGCATAAACAACAAAACATTTAAATATTTTCTACATTCCACTTTCTCCTTGCGAAATTCTTACATTTCTTAACAGTTGCAAGTTCATATAACCGCCAATTTTGTTTACTTCATTGTTCGTCAAGACATTTCTATAGAGCCAAAAAGAACATGACATACAAGCACAGAACATCACAATATGCCAGAAAATTCTACATGTCCACACATCATAACTTCCTTCAATCAGAGCTATTTTCATGTTACAAAAGGAAGGGGGGGAAATTATAAAAAAAAAAAAAAATACAAGGAAATGACTTGCCATGATTCTAAGGACACAATTTGACAAAAATATCCCCATGTGGAGACTACGCTATAATTTCGGCTAAATGAATGTCTAATTCTCAAGCTATACAATAACCCCTCAACATAAGTAACAATCTGTACAGTTTTTTTTTATAATGCATCATTCAATCCATTAATGTAAAGTGTCTGTAGCAGATGATAAATGAAGTAGAGCCTTTGGTTCTTTACAAATAATTAGTAATATCCAAGCTGTTTCACCCCAATAATGTCAGGATGGCTGCTGGTCTATAATCTGTGGAGAAATCTTCCAATAATTCCATGAGTTGTAATCCTCCTGAACACAACACAAATAATTACAAATTGTCATCAATAGTCAGTTAACACCCAACGCTATAATTTCTCAAAGATTCTAAAAATTTAAACCCTAATTTAATAAAAAGGCAGCATGCAAACAGTCGTAGAGTAATGGTTGAGAAAGAACTTGTGATATGGCAAACTCTGTTTTGCCCAAGTTTGGAGTTCTCCTTCGCGGCTAAAAATAATGGCACGGCTTTGATAAGATAAGATCTTGTTAAAAGATGTGCGTGATCAAGGACGAGTGCACCATTTGCAGAGGACATTAAAGAGACAAATTGACTTTTTGTTTTTTTGTGTGCACTAGGGCTTAGAATTATCTGGTGCTGGAAAAAACATCAGGGTCAGTATGAGAAAGAGGGAATCCCCCCCCCCCCCCTTCTCCTTCCCCCATCATTAACATTAATAGACAGGAACATGTTTTCATATAAATAAATGCAAGCAGGTGATAAGCTGTTAGTGGACTATCTAAATCATCTAAAACATATCTTCAAAGTTCTGTAATTCACGATGTATATGATTTCAGGATTTCGGTGTTCATGTGTGTATGCAGCATTTGGTATTTTCAGTAACTGGGTAAAAATTTAGATGTATGAAGTAGTTGATTCAGGATCACAAACCTGCTCAGCCAATGAAGTTGGTGGAAACATATCATCAACCAAAGAGTGCAGCGATGTATATGATTTCACATTGCTGCAGCTATTAACTACTACTTCGCCCTGCACATGGAGACAATAAGCATGCAAAAAATAATTTTGAATATCACAATTTTTTTAATTATAACTATCATTCTTATACTATAATTACTTGGAGTCGAAGGTTGAACCCATGTGGGACCAACCTCTTCCCCTAAATATAAAGGAACTCATGGTCTGTTTTGTCGGTCGAATATGTTTATCTTATGACCTATTGGAGAAGAAATATTTTGGTCATTCGTGACCCCGTCAACTCGAAATGAAAAGGAAAGGAGAAACTACCTTCGGATTAATGATGAATATTTTCCCTTTCGGGATTCCAATCTTCTGGTAAGTAATCTCATCCGTGTCTCGATTACCAAAGCCCGCATAGAATGGGTTATTATCAGAAGGAAAAAGCGCTCTTATGTCCTGTCAAATAGCAGGAGGTATGTTAACAAACAAGAAGATTGATCTCTATGGCAAGATTGATCATTGTTTATATATTTCCTATGGCTATGCATCACCAAGAGGAACTACCTAGGCACTATAAATGCCCAAATAGGCATAGTTCAAATGTTTAAAATGCCTTCTATTGTATAGAACAATAAAGATATGCTTTCAGTTCATTCTAATATTAGTTATAGAAGTGTTGTTTTTTTTGTGGGTGTGTGGGTGTGTTGTGTGTGGGTGGGGGGGGGGGGGGGGGGGGAATACCTGCAGGCAAGCAATCTTGAACTCATGAGGTGCCCTTCTTATAACTGTCGTCATATTTATAACACCCAGTTAGAAGACTGATCACTTAGAAACAGCATATAAATTGACTTCAGGAAATTGATATTGTTGCCCTCGTAAGCATATCCAATTTAAAGAGGGTACACTATGAAGCAAAACTCCAATAAATATTTGATAGAATTTTATGATCGGCTATCAACCTGATGAGTGATGTCAACATATCAACCCTCTCTTCATTAGCGTCAAATACCTGGTTGACAAGAAAGGGGCTCTCTATAGTCCTAAACAAACGAGCAGATATCCTTCAAATTCTTCTAAAATAGGAAGAAGTCCAAAAGGGGAGAGATATATTATCGGCTATGGAGTATTATGTTAAGCCTAAGTGATGGGTGTAATTTATTGTACATTTTTCTTACTCATTTATCATTTTATTGTCATATATTATACTGTTCCGAGTTTCTTTTATGAATCATTACAGATAACAGGGCTTGAATGCAAAAAGACGGAAAATTGTGCTAAAATGAGAATTGCGCTAAAATAAGAATTGCGTGCGTACAGTGGAGACGTAAGGAAGTAATTCAGAAAATCAAAAGAATAATTTACAAATTTGGAACAAATTTGGAAATATCATTACAAATCAGCAAAGGTTGCAACAAATAGAGATGAATCAATCATCACAACAACAAATCAGTTGGAGATACCAAATCAAATCAAAAGAAACAAATCAACCTGCCTAGTTATATGCCAAATTTTGAAACAATTCGGAGATCTATGCAACTACAGAAAGACAGCGATATATTCAAAGATTTTATGAGCTCAAAAATCATCTAAATTGACGATAAAACCACAGAAAAAATCTGGAGCTACAAAACCAAAATTCGGGGGCGGATCAGGGCGGATTAGCGGTCAATTTTAGGCCGTTCGATGAGATTTTTGTGGACACGATCGTCTTTCCATATCGATTAATATGAGATATAGGGTTTCGTCTTTTAAACATTCTGAAGGCACGCAACAATATCCAACAGAGCAACTAGATTCTCATTGATTAGATTTTCATAGTTGTAAGCAAGTTGATTCTATTATATCTTTTATTATTTATTATCTAAACTTCCTTAGCCCTATATAAGCACCTGTATAGCCCTAGGATTTGATATATCTCTCTCATATGCTTAAAAATTAGGGTTTACTCTTGATGAGGGAGCAATCAAGAATAATTGTAAGTACATTAATTATAAATAAAGTTTTTCTTTTTTATAATATGAGTAACTAATCTATTTTTCTAGAGTTCGTATTTGCGTAATTTCGATGGTTGGATGTTTTATCTCTTATCTTTCTTGTGTTTAATGTTGCATTTATTTTAATATAATTCATTTATTTTAAGTTTTTATCATATTAACGAGATTTTAATAAGGATAATTGACAATTTGAATGGATCTAGAGATGCTAATACAGCTAAAAACTAATTAGGATGATAAAGGTTTGACAAACTAGAATCCTAATTAGGGACGGTAAAAATATGATTTTTATTAAAATAAATTCAAACTTGGTCATTATTCTTAATAACCTAGAACTAAGTTTTTAATATGATATCTAGATGATCTTTTATAATTGATAGGCAATTGTTAATTAGGTTTTCATAACCTATGCTTTTATATTAAATGATAGAAAACATATTAGAAAGAGATCTAGAGAAGAAGTATCTTTTAAACCAACCATTGAAAGATAAGCAAAACAAAAACCCTAGATTCTTTTCTAATAAAAAAACCCACCTTTTTAATTCCTTGCTACTTAGTTTTAAATCAACTATCTTTTTAAACTTGTATTTAAAGTAGTTAACCCATTTCTATGTGAGAACAATTCTCAAGTACGACTGTGATAAGCTGTATACTTGCAGTTAAATTTGAAGACTAACAAAATCCCTATCAAGTTTTTGGCGCGGTTGCCGCAGAGATGTAGTTTAATTACATTTAAATTTAAGTTTTAGATTTTAGTTGTAGATTAAATTAGATTTCCTTAAATGCATTTGATTCGGGAAAATTTCTATTTAAAATTTCAGGAATCGAGACGAACTTACTGGAAGAGAAGATCGAGACGAACAGGAGGCAAATCTAGGTAAGATCTCGTTCTTTCCAAAATCTTGAATTTATTCCAACTAACAGATTTTTGCAGGATCTTTGCGCCATAAAAATAAAAATAAAAATAAAAATAAAAAATTAGTTTAGATTTTAGATTTTTGATTGTTTTAAATTCATTGCATATTTTAAAAGATTCTACGGGGCAACCCAAATCCAGATTAGGTGGAAATTTCATCACCTTTCGTAGGCCCCATAAATCACAACCGAGTATCCGCATTAAGCTAGATTAAATTAAAAAAATATCAAGACTTCAGCCCCTTAAGGGCATATCGCACTCAACAGGACAAGAGAAGGTTGTAGCTAATCTAACGGTTATCCGATTCAATCTTGAGGTGTCCAGTGACGTGTGACTAGTTATGGTTATTTAATTAAGGCCCGCTATTTCGGTGATTCGTATAGCGGAACCCTCCCACCTAACTGGCATTGATCTGGCTTTAAGATTGTTAAAGAGCTGTTATAGGATCTATCCCGTAATTTTTCTCTTGAAAGTTAGGAGCGGGTCTAGTAACTTGACCTAGATAATTCGAGATCTAAGGTTTGTTTGCGCATATTTGTTTGTGATATGTTAGAATCTTTATTTATTTATTTTTAAAATAGGTGACGAACATACTAAACCAACTTTATATGAACTTTGCTATCTAGTTAACCCAACACTTTCTGATTGCATTCAAATGAATAAATAAAGGAGCGATTACAATTCACCTTACACGTCCACAACCGAACCAACATTCACTTATTCTAATTTCATAGACCAACACCAATTTCAATCATATCCATACTATGATATTGCCCTTTTTATGACAATATCCAATTAAATTATTATCAACCATACCAAACTTTCACACCTTCATTAGACGTTATTAATGATGAGAAGATGAGACTTGCTAAAGTTGAAATGCAGTTGGTCACTTTTATGAAAAAAGCTAGTGCTATCAAACAATCAATGACTAATATTAAAATTCTTCTTGGCCAAATAACTGCTGCAATAGCCAACAGGAAAGAGCAAGATGTCATCCAAATGCAAACCCACCCAAGCCCGATTGTTCCAAACAGCTTAGAACATCATAGCAAACTTATTGAGGAAGTGGTTGAAAATAACTATGATTTGGAATATATAACCGAAAAACGTATAAGTCATAAGTGTCATATGTGCGGGTGCGAATTTACGTCAAGAAAGATTGAGTGATATAAAGAGTGCCTAATTTGGGACTCTATATTTGGATCTTGTGGCTTAGATGAGTCTAATTTATTGATATATGAAGGAAGTGATGATGAGCCTCCTTCTAGTGAGTTTGAAACCTACCCACAAAATTTTGAATTTCCAATTTGGCCTCCAATAACAAATTTATATAAAGATGATTTAATTGATAATACGTTTAAGGTTAAGATGTTCGATTTAACCGATTGCAGCATTTTTTAGGAAGATATTTCTGATGGATTAATAGTAGCAGATATAAATTTTGAGAAAATTTTGGATATAGAAACCTCTTCTGTAAAGGAAACTTGTGATTTTGATGGGGTTGGCCTAGATATACTATTTGAAGAAACTATTGATAGGGAATTCACACCTTTAGTTAGAACAAACAATGAAATTTTTGAAGAAAATTTAGAATGGGATCCCACAATTATAGAAGATAAAAGTCAACCCATAAGTGAATAAGGAGGAGGTGAAAGAATTGTTGGAGAAGGTATTTGATGATATTTTTGAAGGAGATTCACCTATTATAATAGAAGAAATGAATGATGAGGAGGTGGTTAATTTTAAAGAAGGACATTTTGATTAAAGTTTCGAGAAAATTTTAAGGATGAACTTAATCTTATAGATGATTTAGATTTCCCAAACTATCCTAAAAACTGAGTATAATGTGTAACCGTTACCAGTTGAACCAAATCTTCCACCACTTTCGGTCATTATTGAAACCAATTTTATTGAAAAGCAAGTTGACGTTGAGCTTTTAATTGATATAACTGGATATTTTATTTATACTTCGCATGTTGAAACCTTTGATCCAATAATCCAATATTTTGACAAGATAGCGCAATTGCACGATTTTTTTTAGATTTAAATCTTTTATTATTGCACTAGTTTTTTGGCAAAACACGGATCACAATTTTCTTCACCCACGTACAAACACCATATCAATATTTTGCAGATCCATTTTAGAGTGTTTATTGATACTTACTGCTACAACTTATTTTACTACTCTTGCATGATTAAAAAAAAAATTGAGTGGTTAATATTAACCTATGGGTTAGCAAAAGTATTATGTAAATTATTTTTTGAGTGGTTAATAATTTCGTGAATACGAGGTAGAAGACAGTGTGAACATTGTCTAAAATAAGTATGGGGGTGGTTTTGTACATAGGTTCTAAAAAAAATTTGAAAATTTTGAAAAAAGATATAAAAACGTAAAAATGTATATAAAAGAAAGATTTTAAGAAAAATATAAAAAAAGAAGGTTAAATGGATCTAGTAATAAGTTATCATGAGCCCATTCCCAAAAGGCTAGTATCATGAAGGAGTTATTAGGTTTAAAAAGATATAAATGGAGCCTATTTTTGAGTCCAAACATTTGAACGTTGATACCCTACTATACGCATATGCACACATCTTAAAACTTGGGATAGTAAAAGAAACCTGTCATGCTCTTGTCTGTAATACCCTAGTATGAAAATATTTAAACACTGCCTTACAATTATCAAGATAGCATAAAAAATTTCAGCAATGGTGCTTTATCATCAAGTGACTTAGACCAACTGGTTTGGGATCATTTGCTGTGCCTTTGGTGTTGCAAGGTTAGCATACTGCTATTTACGCCCAATAAATGATCACATTCGGTAATCGGTTGGTTAGTGGCTCACGAAGTATTAACAGTCGTATGAAAAATATGGGAACAAATCCATCAATTTGATCAATTAAAAAGTAATAGGGAACTAAGGGCAAGAGTATGAAAGTTTGAATTGAATTCTTCAAGTGTAGGGATGATTTTACACACGTAGGGATATATGATTATATTTGGAAGCAAGATAAGTAAGAAAGATTGGAAGAATGATGAGAAAGTAATTTTCGGCATAGATCAAAGTCTATTAAGGCATGGTTCATGACGAATGAAAATCTGGTGAGGTTTAAACTCTTGTTTTTCGTATTTTTCTTATCTATTCCCATCTTTGTATATAGTTCTCATTGTCTTATTTTTGTTTCCTTTATTTTCTTTTATAGGAATAGGAATAGAATTTAGCTGGATTGTAGTTTAGTTTAGTAGAGTTTGGAACCCTAGATTTGCTCGAAGACTAGCAAAAGATAAGTGTGGGGTATTAGATAGGTATAATTTATTGCATATTTTTCTAACCTATTTATCATTTTATTGTCATATATTATGTTGTTCCGGGTCTCTTTTGTGAATTATTACAGATAACAGGGCTTGGATGCCAAAGGACGGAAAATTGTGCTAAAATAAGGATTAAGTGCGTACAATGGAGACTCAGGGGAATTATTCAGAAAATCAAAAGAATAATTTGCACATTTGGAACAAATTTTAGAATATCATTACAAATCAACAAAGGTTGCAATAAATAGAGGTGAATCAATCATCACACAAATCAGTTGGAGACACCAAATCAAATCAAAAGCAACAAATCAACCTGCCTAATTATATGCCAAATTTAGGAACAATTCGGAGATCCATGCAACTACAGAAAGACAGTGATATATATTCAAGATTTTATAAGCTCAAAAATCATCTAAATTGACGATAAAACCACAGAAAAAATCTGGAGCCACAAAGCCAAAATTCGGCTGCGGATCAGCGGTCGGTTTTAGACCGTTCGATAAAGATTTTTTATGGGCACGATCGTCTTTCTACATAGATTAATATGAGATGTAGGGTTTCGTCTTTCGAAGATTCTGAAAGCACACAACAACATCCAACAGAGCAACTAGATTTTCATTGATTAGATTTTCATAGTTGTTAGCAAATTAATTCTCTTGTATCATTTATTACCTGTTCTCCAAACCTCCTTAACCTTATATAAGCATATGTATAGCCTTAGCGTTTGATATATCTCTCATATGCTTAAAAATTAGGCTTTACTCTTGGAGAGGGAGCAATCAAGAATAATTGTAAGTACTTTTATTATGAATAAAGTTTCCTTTTTTATAATATGAGTAACTAATTTATTTTTCTAGGGTTTGTATTTGCGTAATTTCTATGGTTGGATGTTTTATCTCTTCTCTTTCTTGTGTTTAATGGTGAATTTATTTTAATATAATTCATTTCTTTTAAGTTTTCATCATATGAACTAGATTTTAATAAGGATAATTGACAATTTGAATGGATTTAGGAATAGATGATACACCTAAAAACTAATTAGGATGATGAAAATTTGACAAACTAGAACCCTAATTAGGGACGGTAAAGATATGATTTTTATTAAAATAAATTCAACCTAGGTCATTATTTTTAATAACCTACAACTAAGTTTTTAATATGGTATCCTGATGATCATTTATAATTGATTGGTTATTGTTAATTAAGTTTTCATAACCTATGCTTTTATATTAAGTAATAGAATACATATTAGAAAGAGATCTAGAAAAGTAGTATCCTTTAAACCAACCATTGAAAGATAAGCAAAACAAAAACCCTAGATTCTTTTCTTATAAAAAACCCACCTTTTTAATTCCTTGCTACTTAGTTTTAAATCAACTATCTTTTTAAACTTGCATTTAAAGTAGTTAACACACCTCTATGTAGGAACGATCCTCAAGTACGACTGCAATAAGCTATATGCTTACAGTTAAATTTGGAAACTAACAAAATCCCTATCACCAAGGCACGGCAAGACAAGGGGAAAATTGAACATGCTAGATGACATTATAAAATAATGAAACAAATCCAAACAAATATCCAGGGATTAAATTATAATAAGAGAAATATGTTACCTTCACGATAAAGTGAAGGGAGCAAACCATCAGGTGAAATTACAACAGGCCCATCAGGTAGTGCTTTTCCATCCTGCAATCATCCAGAAAAGTTGGTATAAAATGCAAAAGGAAAGTAACATTAAACAAATAGACTCAGACAACCGATTGTTGAGTATTCATAAATAATAGCATTCTTCTTTTTTTTATAATATTTTCTTTTTTCTTTTTTGACTAATATCAATTTATCGGAGCTCAGAAAAAAAGAGTGAAGAAGGGTTGATGCTGTACACCATGAACAAAGGCCTATATAATCACAAGACAATCCAATAGTGGGCTGGGGGCACATTTCATGACAACTTAAAACAATAGTTTATGAGCATATTTCAACAGAGAACTTATTCCAGGATTTACTGGATAAGTTAGAAACACCTATGACATCTAGAGAAAGACAAAAGGGGGAAAAACCATAAAGAAAATACAAAATAAAAAACCAAGGATACATTTTGTACCTGCTTCAGGTTGAAGAGAAAGCTTTTTGTTAGGTATGCCTGAACAATAGCTCTTGCACTTAGGAACAGTAGCTGATAACCGTTTTCCTGATTAAAACAGAACAAATTCAGAACCATTTTCAAGTAACACAAATTAACTGATGACTCCAATGAAAGGAAAAATAAGTTATCTCCTAAAGCTCTAGGCCTTTTTCCTTTGAGGTATAAGGTGGATTCATGCTATAGGACTGTATTGATGACATAGAAAGACAGGAATAGCATGGACTCCAAAATTGCTCCCCCCAACCCCTACCCCCACCCTGTCCCCCCCACCCTCCCCACTCAAAAAACCTGCCAAAAGAAAAACAAATGAATAGAGGTGAAAAAAGAAAAGCATAGCCCCTAAAAATGTAGTGATTTCCAACATAATCTTTCATTGCTTTCGAGATCCACTCTACCATATAGGGTCAAAAGGCCAAAATAAGTGATTCGTTTTTAGCCCTTACAAAAAGAAAACTCTTTTTTGAACCTTTTTCCCGCTCATGTCCCGTCGAGGTACTGTAGAAGAATAGATAGAAAATTTCATGAACACTTTTGGATCCTGAAATTAGGCACACAGTTGAACAAGGGAGAGATCATACCAACCTCCCAGAGACTTCTCAACATTTGCATGCCTCTCTATCTCAACATTTGAATGACTCTCTATCTCAACATTTGCATGGCGCACACACTTTACATTCCTTTTCTCATATAATCAAAGAAGCAATGCATAAGCCTCAAGCACTTAATAAAAGAACCTCTACTCGTGACACACACACATGAAAAACAAAATTTATTCAAGCAACACTAGTAAGCTGAAAACTCTATTACTTCAAGCTCGTTCATACGGAAATCATCAGCGATAGAAAGAAAAAATTAACGTGTGGCTAAAGTTGCATACTTGAGAATATATATGTTATGGCTTTAAGGGTAGTTAAGTCCCTAACAGGCTCATGTGATATCACTCCCAACAAATCTGGTATTTGATAGAAGTCCCTAACAATGTGGAGTTATGAGTCCATTTTAAAGACTAATATGAGTATAGATACAGCATTTCATGTACATATTCAAATCAATTTTTTCTCTGCACATTGGAGAGTCGCATATAAACACATTTTACAGTAGGTTAGTCCACTCAATACTTGAGATTAAAAGGTCTTGCACAATTATACTGAAGGTGTTCCTTCCCTAAGCAGTCTAACACAAGGGCAGAAGGTCCAATTCTACAGTTATACAGCATATTAAATACACGCCTTCAAATGGTTGAGTGAAGCTAAATGAAAATTATGACAACTAAATATTAAAAAAATTATGAAAATTTATGGACATCAAAATAATTGCCCTCATCAAGTTGCATACCTTAATTGCAGAAAAAAGGCGTGCTACCCCAGACTGTGTCCAATCCCTTCCAACCAAAGGCATAACCTGGCCTAGGACATCAGACCTAAAATGCATAAAATAAACTATGTAAAAAAAGCAAGAGAAGCAATAAGCGGTCGATTGATTTCAAACAGGTAAAATACAAGTAGACACGCTGATCCATCTACTAAGGATACATGCAGACTCAATTTCGATTAAGCGTTTCTGGACAAATAGAACCTACAAATGCTCATGCCGAGAAAACTTTTATGATGAATTATAGAAAAAGAAAAAGAACTTGCTGTGACATCAAGCTCGCAGTTTGATACAGAAAATCCATGGAACTTCAGCTTAACTTTGTTTTAGAGATATTGCTCAGGGATGGCAATATAACATATACATGTTAGCACATATAACAGCAAGGAGAAGTACATGGAAAGATTTGCCAAATTCATGAATGTGGATTATGAACTGCTACCACACAAATGGAATCTTTCACTATAGGTCACCACATTCACACATGTGATGTAACCGGTGACTAAGCAAGTGGTCTAGTAAAAATTGTCGAAGCACGTCTACAACTAATCTAACCTACACTATCAACACTGTGATGGTTCTGAAGTTGACAAACTGATATATCGAACCCCATTCTTTTCAATCACCATTACAGACGGCCACTACAAATCTCCTCGAACATCTTTTCTTCCAGAACCACATGTCCCTGAGTCAAAACCAACATACTCAGCTACTTAAAGTATCGCTTCGTCCTACACTACCATATTATTTATTTCATTTAATGCTGGATAATACGAGCAATGAGAATTTTAGTTTCCATCATGCGCAACAGTGAGTATTAACCATTATCGTCACATATATCACTGGCAAGGTGAAAGCAAATTACAATGGATGGTGATCAAGGTTTAATTTGAAGGTAATCCAAGGGGTTATATTGTTATACTATTGAGGTTTCAAACAAGTTGTAAGGATATCATATTCAATATAGAAAGGCGGCAACTGATGAAACATAAGCAATGCTCTGTTGGTCACTGTAGGTAGAAAAGTTGGAACACACCTATAGAAAGGGGTAAAGCATGAAGACGGGGGCTGCACTTATATCACACTGCCTATGAGATCAGATATCTGATTCAATGGCAGCACGCATCGAGTTGCCATCATGTAAAATTTCAAGTATAGTAGTCAAAGGATAATAATATATTTATTGAGAAACAAGTGGCAGACAACTATTGGACAACATATTTACTAAACAGAATTTTAGACCATTTCTCACTGATAATCAGACATTCTGAACCTGGATGTAAGGCATGACATAATTTAGAAATAAATGGATTTCAGGGAGCAATGGATTAATTTAGGACAAAAAGGGATTTAGCACTAATTTGAAACTAATTAGGGAATTAGACATCTTTTAAAACTATCTAGGAATTTAGCTCATTCGGGTCACATTAGTGACACGTAGACGCCACAAAGACTGGCAGTTGTTGGGTGGATTGTGGCTTATGCCGCACTTGCAAAGTGTAGGCAAAACCTAGAGCTCGTTTCACCCCAAATTCCCTAAATGTGAGCTCGTTTCATCCCAAATTCCCTAAGTGGCCGGGGTTTTAACCCGCACTTGCAAAGTGCGGGTTAAAAACCCAGAACCACCAACCATCCCAGAATTCTGAACTGTCCGGTAAATTTTTTGACACCAAACGGCTTTAAACACTAGACACTAAATTGCTGAGTTGGCCCTAAACATGACATGAATATAAGTCGAGTTAGCTCCCGTGTGGGGATGAGTTTATTTTACTGATATAGTACAGAAATTTAAGTAAAAATTTGCAAAGGAGGCGCTGTCCATTTTCAATTCGTTTTGTAGATTATCAAGGCTTCAATTTGTATATTTCTTGAATTGTTCCGTATAAGTGTTCCATATGAATTCAATTCTGCTATATTTTTGGCAACACTATTAAACCCAATTCTGATATATTTTTGGCAAGGTGGCTTTATTTTTTTAATCCTCACTTTCAAAGTGAGGATTAAAACTTGCCTCTCAAAACGATCAATTCATAGTCCGCACTATGAAAGTGCGGATTATTACATCCCACAACCCTCACCTGTCAATCCTACACGGCGCCTATGTGTCATCGATGTGACCCGAATGTGTTATTTCTCTAAATAGTTTTAAAACTATGCTAAATCCCTAATTAGTTTCAAAATTTCGCTACATCCCAAATTTTGTCCGATTAATTTAAGAATGCATCTATGCATTTAAGATCTAACTAGAAGGAGCATGATGTGAATAATAACTTTATAAATTTCCAGTAAAGGAATTCATTTACATTTGTTGAAGCAATTATTGTTAATTAAAAATTTTAATTAGCTAACAAGTCAGTAATGCAAATAAGAAGTGATTAGTTCTCTCCTATGTTAGAATCCGGGATCTTAAACGAAACATCTTGAGTATAAGATCCAACAAGTTGTTGGGTGATTTTGCTCTTGAAATATCAAAATGTGAAACTATTAAACACGTGTAGAATGATATAATTAAAAATTCACCCAAACAATTATAAATATAATATAATTAGTTGTAGGATAATCTTTCTCTGTAAATATATAAAATTCAAAAAAAAAAAAAAATGTTGAAAACACACACACACACACACACACACACACACACAGAGAGAGAGAGAGACCTGGTAATTGTCCCATCAACATCGGATATGACTATTCTTGCATTCCACTTCCACAAGTATATATGTGCATCAACCTGTAGAGGAAGTGATTATATCAAAACATCATTATTCACCCAAAGATATTCCTCAGTCAGTTTCATGAAAGCAGACCTGTTGTTTTCCTAAAACTCTGGTGGTGAAACGGAAGGTTATTGTGTTCTGGCCATCTTTTAAATTCAAGGATGCAACTTGATCACTAGTAGGCATATTTGTCCGAATCAAATTCTTTTGGGGAGACAGATCATTACTACTGCTTTGTGTTTGCTCTTCGCATGTGCTCTCCAAGCAAGATACTGAATCAAAGAAAAGGTCATCACTTGAACAGTTGCTATTGGAATGCTGAAGGGATTTGACCCTCCTAAATGGAATAGGCCAAAGTCTCCATCTACTGCTAGAAGTAGATGGGGAGATTCCACGTGTTTCAACAGCGATTGAATCAGTTGGCTCTACAAAAAAATTTAAACCAAACAGAGCCATCCCAACAATGATATGAGCGATCTTATCCCATGAAAAGTACTCCTCTTTATATCTGGCTACAAGGTTCCCGTTCTTAATAATATCTGGCCCAGAGGTCTTGAACTCATCCTCAGATATCTGATGGGCCTCAAATGCTTCTTTAGCGGCAGTGCGTCCCATACCAGGGCTGAGTAAATGACCGCATAGTGAAATCTCAAAACCTGTTAAGAATACATAAACGTGGTTAAATAAGATTGGGGATGAGTGTTTTAGAGGATAATAAGATTGACATTGCGTGCTTGGTAGAAACAAAGTTAATGGACCCAATTAACAGAGTTCTTCATAGTATTGGTGGGGTTTATCTCAATAGCCGGCGTATTAAACATGCTTCGGGTGCGTCGGGAGGTATTTTGGTTGGGGTTAACCAAAATATTTTCCGAATTTTAGATGAATGGGTTGGGAGCTTCTCGGTCACGATGGTTTTGGGAAATCAGAACAATGGGTGGATCCACACTGTTCCTACGGTGTATGGACCTAATAAACATGAACTTAGACCTAGCTTTTTTGAAGAAATAGGGGAAATTAGAGATAGATGGCCCTTTCCTTAGGGGATTGGACGGGATTTTAATGTTATAAGATTTAGTGGGGAGAGAAGGGGAGGGGAGGCTAATGGGTATGACCGTCAAGCTTTTAATGCCTTCATTAATGACTTGTCCCTTATGGAGATTCCTTTCTATGAGAGAAAATTCACGTGGTCTAACCGTAGATCCAATCCTTGCTTAGCTAAATTGGATAGAATTCTTGTTTCGGCGGATTGGGAATCTAAATTCCCACAGGCTTTCTTAAAGGTGGTGCAACGTCTGACTTTGGACCATGTTCCGATTTGCTTATGCCCCAATGTTAATGTTCCTAAGATGCCTCATTTGAAAATATTGGTAAAGCGGGATGGAATTGTTCTAGAAGTGGACGTAAGCGGCGTCGGCAGTGTTGATAGATAAATTAAATCGCTTTGTAAACATATTACCTCATAGGCAAGGAATAAGTTTGAGAATGTTAATGCACTTAAACATGACATTATGAAAGAGGTGGATTGCTTAGAAAAATTAGAAGAGAACAATGACCTTTCAGAGTTTGAGTTGATTAGACTTAAAGAATGCCGCCTAGAATTAAATGATGTGTTCAAAAAGGAGGAAATTATGTGAAGTCAGAGATTCAGAATCACTTGGCTTAAAGAAGGCGATTTGAATGCTAAATTATATGGAGTCTGAGATTCAGAATCACTTGGCTTAAAGAAGACGATTTAAATACTGGGTTTTTTATATCATAACGAATGGTAGGAAAAGACGGAACACCATTAGGTCAATGCGGATTGAAAGAGAAGAGGTGGAGGATGAACAATGAATCCGTAATCATATTGAAGATACGTATAAGAACCTCTTTAGCAAGTCGGAAGTAAGAAGGTTAAACACCGAAGATAACCTTTGGACAGATAATTCGGAAGAGATCACGGGGCAGTTAGAAAGGCTTGAGAAATGGTTTACCATAGAGGAGATTAATCTTGAGGTGTTCGGCTTAGGTGCAGAGAAAGCCGCCAGACCAAATGGAATCCCGATGTTATTTTATCAGAAGTTTTGGGATCTCGTTAAAGATGATTTGTTTTGCATGTTTAACGATATTTATGAAGGGGAAGGAGAGCTTACCAGGCTCAACTATGCTAAAGATATCCTTATTCCTAAGGTTGGTAAGCCTATGGGCGTAAGAGACTTTAGGCCGATTAATCTAGTCAACTGTTCTCTTAAAATTTTACGAAGGTCTTCGTCAATAGATTGAGTAGAGTCCTTCAAATGATGGTCGGGGATAATCAAACCGGGTTTATTGCCGATAGAAATATTTAAGATGGTGTTGCTATTGCTCAAGAGGCTATCCAACAAGCCACTAGGAAAAACTTAGATGGCTATCTTCTCAAATTGGATTTTGAGAAAGCATATGATAGGGTTGACTGGAATTGTATCTTGGAACTTACGTGAATTAGGAAATTGGGACCCCAATGGCGAAATTGGATTGCTGAATGGCTCTCGTTAGCTAAATCTGTGATCGAGCTTAATGAAACCCAAACCAAAAAAATCAAATGTAGATGTGGACTCAGACAAGGGGATCCTCTCTCTCCGCTCATCTTCACCCTAGCTGACGATGGCCTTAATAGAATGATGGACCGATTTAGAGGGAAAGGTATCATTGAGGGCATAGGGTACAATAGGCGGCATTCAAAAGTAATAAATTTGCAGTGTACGGATGACACGTTGATCTTTGGTAAAGCTTCTCGAAGCCAGGTGAAATATATGAAATGGATCCTATATTGTTTTCAGCTATGGTCAGGGTTAAAAATTAACCACCATAACAGTTCGATCATTCGCTTAGGTCATGGAATACAAGATACGGCTCCGGTCAATGAGTTTTTTAATTGTAAAGAATCCACTTTTTCACTCATGTATCTGGGACTCCCAGTGCAACCGAGCAAGCTGAAAAGAAATGATCGGCTTCCGATGGTGAAGAAAATAGAAAAAAGGCTTGATAGATGGAAAGGGGATTTTCTCTCGTTAGGTGAACGCATTACCCTAATTAATTCAGTCCTCTCGACTATTCCTACTAATTTTTTAGCCTTTTTTGAATTGCTTGGATGGGTAGAAAAAAGGATTGATAAAACTAGAAGACGTTTTTTCTGGAAAGGTTGTGGACAAAATCCTAAAGGATATCTAACCAAGTGGAAAAAGGTTTGTAGGAAAAAGGTGATGGGAAGACGGGGTGTTATGAACCTTGAAGAGATGAACCAGGCATTGTTGACAAAATGGTAGTGGAAGTTTAATAGCGACCACTCGGCTATTTGGAAAGACTTGATTAACGATAGTTACTTCAAAACAAATTGTTTACGGGGAAAAAAAAGAAAATTGGAACAATGTCGAGCTTTTGGCAAGGAGTGCGCAGAGTTAATACTTTATTCTTTGTCGGGTTGTCTATGATGTTAGGTAATGGCAAAAATACCAGCTTTTGGCATGACAGATGGTGCGATGATGTGGCCCTCAAATATAAATTCCCAGATTTATTTGAGCGAGCTAGGGATCAAAGAGCGTCGGCTGCTGATCTATCGAGTGGCAAGGTTTGGACATACGACTTGGAATATGTAGGAGTTTCCCGTTGATGCTAAGAACAGAGGAGTTACTTCTACATATCCAAGGCAAACAGCCCAATGAAATAAGAAGAGAAAATATTTTGAAGATAGTCCAAAGATGGTTGTTTCTCTGTTAAATCATTGTATTGGATGATTAACATTGGTTGGAGGAAGTTGAGTCCGGCCTTTATTTGGAAAGTTGCAGCCCCTCTAAAGGTCAAGGCTTTCACCTGGCTCATGTTCCGAAATGCTATCCTCACTAGAGATAATTTGAAGAAAAGGAAGTGGCAAGGACCAAATCAATGTTGCATTTATAAATCTCAGGAAGAATCGGTTAACCATTTAATGCTCCACTGCCCGAGTATTAAGAGGATGTGGAAGTTTTTTATCTTGAGGTTTAACCTTCGTGGATTTCCGAGTGCTTGTAAAGCTTTATGGGGTAAATGGAGGGTCGATATGGTACCTTGGGGGTTACGTAAGGCTTGGGACATTGTGAGTATAGCTTGTGGTTGGGGTATATGGCTTGTGCGTAATAATGTCATTTTTAGAGATAAAAAGATACGTATAAGTATATTACTGTTCTATTCTCGAATATTTGCTCGTTCATTGCTAACTGGATGCCTCTTGCCTCAGTGGATATTAGAAGGAAGATTTGGAAGATCATTCCAGAAGTGGTACTTGATTCGCAAGGTGATACCCCCAAGGAACGAGGATGAGGATGGGTCCGCTGACGAGCAAGAAATTGGGTGATAGCTCATGCTGTTTGTTGGGGTCAAAAATTACACCCCACAGTCGAAATCAACAAGTCAAAAAGTCAAAGTCAAAGTCCAAAAAGTAGGCTCAGGTCCAAGGCCGAATCCAAGTCAAATGGGCCCAAGCCCGAACTAGTCCAAACTCAAGCATGGGAGCCGGCCCCGTCTCAAGAAGAGAGAAAATGCAATAAAATAGATTTAATATGTAACAAATATGAATGATTTAGAAATAATGGGCAGAAAGCCAATTTTGTAAAGCTCAAAGGGCTATCTGAAAAATGAAAGCCTATATAAGGCAAACATGATGAAGAATAATCAATTCCCCTAAATCTTTTCTAGGGTTTCAAGTCTCTTCTTTTTTATTTTTCTTCGTCTCTTTTTTGAATTAAATCAAGAAGAAAGCCTCTCTTTTTTCAAAACTAAATAGATTTTGGCCACAAACCCATTGAAAATGGAGTGAATCTCTCATCAAAATCCCAAAAGGAGAGATTTTTGCCTACCTTCTTCCTCCTGAAGATCCAATTTGAAAAAGGAAGAATAAGAACCCACCTCCAAAAACTCCATTGAGATAAGGTCTAAAGCACAGGAAAGGGAAAAGAAACTCAATTTTCACCATTCAAGATCCAAGATCCAAAACTTTGAAGGTTCAAGCGAGCATTCTTGGAATGAAATAGGAGAAGGTTTGAAGTGACCCCATCAAAGAGAACCCTTTTGGGGTTTTCCCTTACAGAAACCCCCGGACCGCGAGCTCAACATATGCACGTGCAGCCCCCCGACGCAATGCGTGCCTTTTTTGTGCCATGTCCACCCCTATTGCGCAATGTGCACCCCTGTTGCGCAATGCGCGGCCCTTTCGTGCCACAAGCACAGGGTCCTTAACACACTCAAAACACTTCCCTTCCAAGAAAAATTTTCAATGGGAAGCGCCCCGCACCCCGCAAGTGACTCCAGCCCGCTATCCGGGTTGCGGGACCCCTATAAACTCTGCGAGACTCCCGATATATCCAAAGCACTCTTAAATCTGCCTTCAAAACACAACAAACGCATATTTCACGTTGAGTTCGCATGGCCAGTCAATTGGAGGTTCTCTCGCCTCAAGGCGAGGATAATTAAAAGCAGTTTTGTCCGCGGCTGTCGGAGATTTGGATCTCCACGATCAATAAACCCTGTCTATCCTAGGTAGGAAGAATCTGTACACACTCGAAGCACGTGCACATCAATCTCAATAGGATGACGAAAAACACTCTACAGATTCCGGCACGCCCGGTGGGACCGCGTCTCTCCTCCCATATCTCGGATCAAATGCTCATGTGAACTCATTAATATATATTGATATTTGTACTGAAATAATGCTCTTTCATGCAGGTCAATAACTTTCAACCGCAATATCTCCAGCAACAGAACCGTTTCACATGCATGCTCCATAAAGCATGTCCGAAATGATATTAAACTAAAATTTCTCAAATTTTCAAGTGGTGTTCGAAATGACATTAAACTACAATTTCTCAAATTTTCAAGTGGCGTCCGAAATGACGTTAAACTAAGCTCAACCCCTAAGTCGTTAAACTGGGAGTTAAAAAAATAATAAATAGCCGAAATGATGGGGCAATCATGAATAAATAGCTGAAATGATAGGGCAATCACGATCTTCGCAATAAGAAAAGCTGAAATGATTAAACGTTCACGGTAAAAATAAAAAATAAAAATAAAAAAACCTGCTTCATAAGTCCACGTCCGAAATGACATTAAACTAAAATTTCTCAGGTTTTCAAGTTGTATCCGAAATGACATTAAACTAAAATTTCTCAAAGTTTTCAAGTTATATCCGAAATGACTTTAAACCACTACTTGTGTCCGAAATGACTTTAAACTAATGTATGTTAAATTTTCAGGAAAACAAGCTCAGCTTCCAACGCGACCACCGTCGCATACACAATCAAGCTACCGCCAAAGTGACTCCAGTCAAGCCTCGTCGGGCAGGGGCAAGACGCCCAATCCAATCCAGGCTGAACATCATAATCGCAAGGGTGCTTGAACCAAAGTACAAATCGGTGTTCGAGTGGCTTTCTTTCTCTCCATCTAAGGTCAAAGCCGTCAACTCATATAGGGCAACAAGACGTCCTAGTCCAACCCAGGCAAGGCCCATGACGACCGCAAATGCAAGGGTCTTTCTAGACTGTCTATCAGTCAATCCAAAATGGCCGCCAAAGAAGCAGATGCCTGTCAAGCCTATAAAAATGAAGAGTTGAAGCAGAAACGGCTCAAATATAGAGCCAATAAGAAGGCTAAGCTTCCTGCTAAATCGAAGTTCGTCAGGTTCCAAGAACGTGGCTATCCCGCGACAAAAACCAAATCCGCCGTGTAAAATGAAGAGAAATAACTCAAACAACGGGTACCAGCTGTATCCAAAACCCCGGTTGGAACAACTCAGTCGTTTGTCCTTCTTTGAAAGGAGCGGACTACAAAAATGGTCCAAAAGCCCAAGCAAATATCTCTGCCAATGATGTGACAATGGACGGATACACAATCCACACAGTTTATATGGTAGGATCCAAAAGAACAAAGTCTTCCTACACTTCACAACCATGATAAAGATATAGTTGTTGCTGTCCAATCCCGGCTTGGTTCAAATGATGATAAAGACATCAACAAGGCCAAATAAAGAATAAGTACAACTTTGACCCCTAAGTCGTTAAACTGGAAATAATTGACCCTTAAATCGTTAAACTGGGAATAATTGACCTCTAAATCGTTAAACTAGTAAATAAAGATAATAAAAAAAGGAAAAGGAAAAGGAAAAAGAAATAAAGGGTCGGTCCCCAAGCAGAAAGGGCACGAATGAAAACCTGAAAAAGTTTCGTGAGTAAAAACAGCGAGACTACCCGCGAGCTTAGAAAACCCGCAAGGGGGCAAACTCGTTAAAAAAATTCCCCAAACGGCGAATGATGAGTCGCTCCTGGTACCATATTTCAGTATAGTGATACAGACGCGAACAAAATTTCAAATCCCCAAATTTCCAAACGGCGAATTATTTGTCACTCCTGGTACCATATCCCAGTGTAACGATGCAGACGCCAAAACCAAAATCCAAATCCCCCAAGTTCTCCCACCCCTGCGGCCGGTCTCCAAATTGACTGCCGTATACGATCCATGGGTTACTTGTAATAAAGTTGTGCCCAAACAGCCTCTGTTTGGAAACCAAGCTACCAACGGAAGAAGACTGACTTATGTGTCCTCATGATACATGAAGAGAATGACACTTACGAGATCTTACGACTCACAATAGGAAAACACACTTAAGAAACCTCACGACTCCTAAATAGAAATACACTTACGAGATCCTCTCAACTCGTAGGGAGAAAATAATTTAATGACACCCTTACGGCTCATAAAATCGAAAAGGCTTAGGTGACAGGGAACTAAACCCCTAAGCCATCGCTTCCCAATGGGCAAAGGCAAATAATGATTCGCTCCCGGTACCATATTCAAGTGTAGTGATGCTGATGCCAAACCAAAACCAAAATTCCAAATCCCCTAAATGCAAATGATGATTCACTCCCGGTACCATATTTCAGTGTAGCGATGCTGATGCCAGACAAAAACCCAAATTTCAAGTCCTACTCGGCAAATGCTTCCAAGCTCAACGGTCCTGCTGAACAAGACAGGAATCAAACAAACCAAATTAAAGTCCGGCCCGATGGCACTTCCAAGCTCCAAAGTCCCGGTGGACGGATAGAAAACTCCTAAAACAAATCAAATCAACAAGTAAAGCAATGTCTACCTCCGCATCGGAATCATGCTTCACCCGGAATCAACCTCTGCATCAGAACCATACTTCGTTCAGAATATCTACCTCTGTGTCGGAACCATGCTTCGCCTCAAAATATATCCCCTTGTCGGAATTATGCTTCGCCCGGAATCAACCCCTGCATCGGAACCATGCTTCGTTCAGAATATCTACCTCAGCGTCGGAACCGTGCTTCGCCTCAGAATATATCCGTGTCGGAATTATACTTCGCCCGAAATCAACCTCTGTATCGAAACCATGTTTCGTTCAGAATGTTTACCTCTACGTCGGAACCATGCTTCGTCTTAGAATATATGCTCTCGGAATGATGCTTTGTCCCTGGAATGATACTCCGCCCCTGGAATTATACTCGCGGAATTATGCGCCGCCTTGAAATGATGCTCTCGGAACGATGCTCCACCCCTGGAATTAAGTTATGCCTGCTGCGTCGGAATCAAGCTCCGTCTCAGAATCAACCCCTGCCGGAATTATGCTCCATCCCGAAATCAAGCTCTGTATCCCTCTGTTAGAATCAAGCTCCGTCTCAAAATCAATCCAATCCGCCCCAGGAATTATGCTCCGTCCCGGAATCAAGCTCTGCTTGCTGCGTCGGAATCAAGCTCCGTCTCAAAATCAATCTCCCGCACCAGAATCAAGCTTCGCCTCAGGACCAAACCAACCGTCTACCTCCCCGTCGGAATCAAGCTCCATTATGAAATATATGCACCCGCGTCGGAATCATGCTCCGCCTGGGGGCATCAATCTCCACGTCACTAAAAAGGAACCAAACCAACCTCTCCACAAAGGAAGATCAATCAATTTCATGCGCACGACTCATATATGAAGTGTGCATTCATTGATGGAGTCACTTTGTTAGGGTCAAAAATTACACCCCACGGTCGAGATTAACAAGTCAACAGGTCAAAGTCAAAACCCAAAAAGTGGGCCTGGGCCCGAGCCCGAGCCTGAACCCAAGTCAAGTAGGCCTAAGCCCGAACCCAAGTCCAAACAGATGGCCCAAGCCCAAACCAGTTCAAACTCAAGCATGGGAGCCGGCACCATCTTAAGAAGAGAGAAAGTCCAATAAAATAGATTTAACATGTAATAAATATAAATGATGAAAAAATAATGGGCAAAAAACCAATTTTGTAAAGCCCAATAGGCTATGTGAAAAATTTAAGCCTAAATAAGACAAACATTATAAAGAAATGAAGAATAATCAATTCCCCCAAATCTTTTCTAGGGTTTCAAGCCTCCTCTCTTCTTCTTTTTCTTCATCACTTTTTTGAATTAAATCAAGAGAAAAGCCTCTCTTTTCAAAACTGAATAGATTTTGGCCACAAACCCATTGAAAAGAGAGTGAATCTCATCAAAATCCCAAAGGGGGAGATTTTTGCCTACCTTCTCCTTCCTCCTTAAGATCCAATTTGAAAGAGGAAGAAAGATAACCTCCAAAAACTCCATTGAGACAAGGTCTAAACCTTGGGAAAGGGAAAAGAAGCCCCCTTTTCACCATTCAAAATCCAAGATCCAGAATTTTGAAGATTAAAGAGAGCATTCTTGGACTGAAATAAGGGAAGATTTAGGGTGGCCCCATCAAAGCGAACCCCTTTGGGTTTTTCCATTTAGGGTACCCCCAAGAGCGCCCCCTTCGAGCCATGCGCACCCCCTTCATGCCACGAGCGTCGGATCCTTGACACACTCAAAACACTTCTCTTCCAAGAAAAAAATTTCTAACAGGGCGATGTCCTGCATCCCGCAAGAGGGCTGGTAGTCCCCCTTGACCCCCAGCCTGCTATCTAAATAACGGGGCCTCCGTAAACTCTGCGAAACTCCTAATATGTCCAAAGCACCCTCAAATCTGTCTTCAAAACACGACAAACGCATATATCACTTTGAGTTCGCATGGCCCGTCAATCGGAGGTTCTCTTGCCTCAAAGTGAGGGGTAATTAACGGCAGTTTTGTCCGCGGCTACTGGAGATTTAGATCCCCACGATCAATAAACTCCTGTATACCCTAGACAGGAGGAATCTATACACGCCCGAAGCACGTACGCATCCATCTCAATAAGACGAAGAAAAGCACTCTACACTGATTACTTGGAGGACCGAAGCTTGGCTCTTGATCTCAGCGTCCTCTCTTCAATTTTGTGGATGGATGCCCCGCCTTTTGTTTTATGACCATGGGATGACGCTTACATCCATTTTTGGTAGCTGATGTAGTTATGTTTCTTTTGTCCAGTGCAGAACTTTCGTTAGCACTGATTAGCATGTTGTTATTATACTTTTGTTGCTACATTTCTTTTATGATGTTTCTGCACTAGTGGTGTTGTATGGGGAACTTGCTTGTCATTAAAAACTTTTTAATGAAATCCTGGGGGGCTCATTTGAACCCACCATTTCTCTCAAAAACATGGCTTAATAAAAGAAAATTTCCATGAGATACTTACTTTGACAAGATTGCCAATTCTTTTTTCAGGATTCCAATTTGTTTCGTATTCTTTGAATGGAATGCGACGTGGTCATCTATTTATATGCCACGTGGCACCCACTAAAAATGGCAAAATTTATTAATGCATTGAGAGTAAAATAAAGTGAATCCACCTTTTTTAAATGCAAAAAAGAGAAGGTGCCTTCCATATTTTAACCTACTCCTTCCATATTTTAACTTACACATGTATGCATAATTTAGTTCTTTGGCTATTCTTAGGAAATAATTGAATTTATCTAAACATTTGTTTATTAAATTCAAAATAGAATTATCCTTAAATATAACGGATGCCATCCTTTTTGTTGCACGTGCAGGGAATGTACCAGAAAACTAGTTAAATATGCACATAGATACTCACCAAATCCAGGGATTCTCTGCATTGAAACAATATCAGGTTTAATGCATTCTACTTCAATATCACTCCTCTCTGGTTCTGGGCTGGATCCCACATGTGTATCATTACTTAATGGATGGGCAGAAATAAATTCAGAACCATCATGAATTGAGTTTTCAGATCTTAAAGCTTCCTGAGTAGTGTTATCACTGACATTGTTTCCCAAGTGCTTTATTTCTATGTCTACAGCTCGCACATCTGCACTTAATGGAAGATCAGAATTTGGAGGCAGCATAGATGCAGAAAGTTTCAACTTATGGTCAATATTAGCTGCCATCTCCTCAAGTATTATCTCATGGGAAGAAGATTCGTCCTCTGAACACCTAGATTCTTCCTTTTCCCCTAACTTAACGACTGTTAGATCGGTACTCATACCTTTACCTGTCTCTTCCACTCTACTGTCAATGTCAATATGTTCAATGTTGTTAGCCTCTGATTCACGAAATAAATCTCTTCTCACATCTTCATTCCACACATCTATATTGGTGTCAAATTCTTCACCAGAGCCTTTACTGGGGCCAAGATGAAACTGAGGAATGCTTAACTGGACATTTTCTGCACTATCTTCTTCCTTCGAGAATGGTGCTGTGATAACATGGCCATCCACACTCATCAGTACCACTTCTGAATTGGACTCCTCAGATGATTTGACCAGATTCATACTATCATCAACTTCCTCATTGTCATCATCATCATCAATATTTTCAAGATCATCATCTTGAATAGATTTAAAAGAGCCGAAATCATTTGCAACTTGATCATGAGACTCCATATCTTCACTTCCTGGAACGACTTCTCTTAAAAAATAAGCCTCCCCAGAGTTATCAAGCAACATGTGGAAATTGGCTTCGACGTCATTCACAGAAACATGAACCATCTTCTCAGCACCTTTGAGGACCCCTTGGAATTTCCCAAATCGTACATACCATGGTGTACTGCGATAGGTACTGTCTTTTTGCTCGACAACAATGATATCAACGGCTCCACCGAATGGATGGAAAGGGGTGGCAACAGAGTAAACACCTTGGGATAATAGGCTTCCAACTTTTCCTACCACATTCATCTTGATTGCCACAATAGGAAAGAGAATTACCAAGACTAGCAATCTTTATTCTTCACATATACACTCCTGAACCACAATCACAGGATGCAAAAAAGAGATAGCTAAAGGTACTACCACTATACAAGGTGTATTATTCGATAGTCGTCGAGTACTTTGCAAGTGTTTATTCCGAGAAACTAACTCGAAAAATCATATCAAGTTTCTACAGTTGAATGATGTCAGTGTGCATGCAAGGATTCCTGCCATTTTTTAAAAAAAAGTGATTCGTGTTAGAATCTTGCTTACTTTCTAATAAGATTAGAACTACAGTGACAGTAATATATGAGTTGGGCATATCAATCATTAAAAAATGAAATATATGTTTATACTGATTTCTTCCGCAATCCAATGTGAAAGAAACATGACGGAAGAAACCATTATCCCGTAAAGGCGTAAACATATATACCGTAATTCTACGTATGGAACTAATGGACTCGTGTTTTCATATTTTTTCTCTGTTTCTTTTTATTATAAAGTTGAGCGTGGGTTCCACCATCTCTCCTAAATATATAGGGTTCTCTCCTCTCCATGGTCCTCATTGTGCTAGTCACACGCATTGAATTCATCAACCTGTGGCGTCCTTCCACCATTATCATGTCCAACCAACTCTCCTCACATACTTTTTTTATGGACTCTTATTAACATTCCAAAGAGGGGGGAAACTCCACATGTTGTGAATTTATTATTTATGTTTATTTCAAAACCAAAATATGTGTAAATATAATAAAATTGTGACCAGGTAAAGTATTAAAACCCACCCTAAAAACAATGGCCCCGTCAATGAGTTCTACAGTTATGTTAACCAGCAGTAATCAAGGATTCTAAAGGCAAGTTGGAGTTCTCTATTGTGAAACTCTTCAATCAATAAAATAAATTATTTCTCACTAGCTCCATCTCTCTTGTTTAAATTATCTCCTAATTTTCTTGAGTCTTCTCCAGCATCACTAACACCATTCCAATTTCATCATTTATACCAACTCATTTATAAAATGAAACATGTTCTAGTGGATATAAGTTTTGAACAATGGTTTTTCACAGTTATACCGATGGAAATAAATCTTGTTCTGGATAATTGCCCAAAAAGAACCCATTCATTACTAACTATCTAAAATTAGGCAGAAATGGTTAGCAAAAACTAAATGAAAGAACAGTCCCATCACAAGAACAAAGGGGGCAACATCAAGATACTCATAATTGAATTGAAACAAATTCGAAATTAAAAAAAACATCACACGACATTACAATGTTCAAAAACGAAATATGCAAACGAGATCTCTCAGTTTAAGGAGTTACGCCAGTAGAAATGGATCTAGTTCTGGATAATTGCCCAAAAAGAACTAATCTTTGACTAAATTTACCAAAATTAAGCAGAATTTTCGCAAGAACAAACAGCGAATCATGTCAGTAACAAGTAAATCGAGCATTTCGAAACCTTAATCGCAAGGTACTCAAGAACGAAAACAAGATTCGTGAAAAGAAAAGATACCTGCTTGAAATTACGAAATTACGAGAACGAAGCGTGCAGGCTGAGATCGATTATCGAAACCCTGGCTTGAGTATTTGAATTGAAATGGAGAAAAGAAATGTGATGTTGCAAGTAAGGTCGAATGAGGAAAGAATTGAGTTGTCGCAAGCAATTGGAGCTTGTCGCGGTTTCAAATGGATAGGGGGTCAGCTTTTAGAAATTAGAAGAGCAATGAGAAAAGTCAATGGCGTATTTGTGCATTTATAACTGCTATCGTTTTTTTTACGAGTCTGATTGTTTTGCATTATTTTAAAGTTGGGAAAACACTCTACAAGCGACTTTTTAATCTATTTCAGAAATTTGAACTTCATGGTTTACTTTCTTCTTCTAAAAATTTGCAAGCAAACTCAACAAGTAACTTCTTAACTACTTCCGTGACATTTTTAAACCGGTTACTTTAAGATGTATTTTTAAGTTCTCTCTCTACGTCCGGTCATTCAAACAATTCCTCAGGTTAAAACGAAATCATGTTTTGTCCATGTACACGCCGATCTTTTAGGGCCCGTTTGGGAATGGAGTTTAGTTTTCTAAACTAGAGTTTCATAAAGTTTGCAAAACTTAACTCCAAGATGCGACTTTGCCGTGTTAGGCATCCATTTTGGAGTTTAGATAACTATGGTTGTTTTAACTCTAAAATTGAGATAACTATGGTTATCTAAACTCCAATATGATCTAAGTTTACTAAACTGTATTTTTCCAAACACATCTTTACAAACAAAACCTTAATTTATTTGAAAATGGAGTTTAAGGTCGTAACCCATAGTTTCATCTTATATTTGCGGAGGACGTCGAAAGCCTCGCCCAGATCTTTGGCGTGCTGATCTGACGAGGTCGATTTGACGAGCATGTCGTCGACGTAAACCTCCATGTTCCTGCCGATCTGAGGCTTGAACATCCTGTTGACTAAGCGTTGGTACGTAGCCCCGGAGTTTTTGAGGCCGAAGGGCATCATTTTATAGCAGTATACCCTCGGTCCGTTGTGAATGCGGTGAGCTCCTCGTCTGCCGGATTCATACGGATCTGATTGTAGCCGGAGAAGGCGTCCATAAAGCTGAGTAGCTCGTGGCATGCCGAACTGTTGACGAGTTGATCTATCCGAGGAAGGGGATAGTTGTCTTTTGGGCAGGCCTTGTTGAAGTCAGTGAAGTCGACGTACATGTGCCACTTTCCGTTGGCCTTTTTAACCATGACTATATTCGTCAACCACTCCGAGTAAGTCACGTTCCGAATGAAGTTGGCTGCGAGTAGCCTATTGACCTCGTCCTCGATCGTCCTTAGCTTGATCGGGACGAAGCTTTGTTTCTTCTGCCTGACGGGTCGGACCGTCGGGTCTATCCCGAGCTTGTGTGATATTATTTTGGGGTCGATCCCGGGCATGCCGGCAGGCGCCCAGACGAAGACGTCTGAGTTTGTCACGCCCCGCTTCCCAGAATGCGCTAAGATCGGCACGTGACAGAGCCAACCATGCTGCCTGTGGCTAGAAAACATCCCTCCACAGTCACATTACGAATGTCTAGAGATATCAAGAACAGTAGAAATAAAATAACTATCTATTACATGTCCATGAGCCAGAATAAACGAGTCAAGAAATAATATGCGGAAGCAATAGATCCAAGTAACAATAACAATCTAGAAAGTAAAACGTAACTAAACTGGATACTAACTGGATCCTCACTGCTCGGCCTGACGGCAGAAGTACTCCTGATCAGCCTGCGACAAAGGTAGATGATCTGGGCCATGCAAAACCCAGACGTCAGTGCGTCAAAATATCAACAATAATACAATCAGGAGGTAACAAGATATGCAGGCATGAGTATGAACTGTAATAAGAGTATAACAGTATCACGAATAAGGAACAGTAAAGGGTATAAGCACATGTGATGTATAGTGAATAATCTGAACTAAGTTACTGGATTAACTACTCTCAATTCTGTGAAATCAATTTAATAAATCGTCGATGTAACTCAATAGTATCCCGTGCATGCCCGGGACCACGGTCAAGACTCTCGGGCCGAATCCGAGACGTGCCGCTAGGCGGTAAACAGGTATCATGTACAGACGAATGATGTCAGCAGCAACATCCCGGGGCTGGCCTAGCCCGTAAAACTGATCTGTATAAGCATCGAACTGTCGAGTTACAAGTCAGATTTCATCATTAATTTCCCCATACCCCCAAGTTATGTGTTCAAGTCAGGTATTGATAAATCTGAAGCTAATGCCAACACAGGATCAAGCATGTACGGGCTTGTCTGTGTAGACAACAGGATATGTCCGTAGGGACAACAGGTCAAGATTGTTGGCATTAGTAACAAGATCAGGTATCAAGTCAGGCTCTGGTACTTCAGTTCGTGTCAGGTAGTGCACATGTATCAAGTCATGCCACATAGTATATCAGGTCATGTCAAGTAGTGCACAGGCATCAAGTGGGTGCTCATAATCAAACTGTAGTAAATATGGGTGCACACAATCAAGTATGGAGTATTAATATGACAATAAAATGAAATATTGTAACATAGTATGCGAATAGGTATAAAAATAAATGTTACGGATGCACAATTATCGATTAGGGTTACATCATAACTATGTAGGGTGTACAATATCAAGCATGGGGTGTCGATATAACAACAATATGTAATAATGTGTCATGGTATGCAAATTGGTATATAATTAATGGTATGGATGCACAATAAAACATTGATGCATAATTAACTATTAGGGTTATATTTACAGTTTTCAGGACTAAATGGAATGCACATTATTAAGTATGGGGTGTTACTATAATAATAATATGAATTAATGTGATCTATAAATAGAGTTATATATATTTTAAATGATATGGATGCAAACGGGTATCCGAAAACAGTAAACTTTTAGTATGGATGTACAACGTGATAAACGGGTAACATTTTACTCATATGAATGCATAATAATATACCCAGCATGCAGCAAGATGAATTAGCATGCGACTAGATATGTAAATAGTGATATAATAATATTAACATGGATAACATATTCAAACCGATTAATAACTATAAAAGTGGTATTGATTAACCATGCACAAGAAAGTTCCGTTCGGAAATTCAGCGTTACCCTGATTTGTAAAATATCTTTAAAATAACAAACGTTCTTCAAAAGTGACGTGTCTTATACCAAAACAAAGATAATTCAATAAGGTTTTCATTTTTATAAGTTGAAGTATCTCAGGTTGTTCCTACAAAAAGCTATGAATATTCGAAGTTGAAAATTTGCTGCTGCAATTTCCCTGGACAGCAGTTTAGAGATATTTTCATTTGCATTTTACGTTATTTAAACAATTTATTTTGCAAATAAATATTTCATAGAGTTATAGTATTCTGAGTTATCTTCGTAACGAACTAAAAAACGTATACTAATGATTTTTCTATGATTTATAATGAATTTTATAAGGTAAGGTATACAATAAATTTCAGATTTGTCGTATCCGCTTTGCAACGACGTTTCATGTGTAAACTATAATATTTTCAAACCATATTACGTATAATATTATAAAATGCAGATTATTAACTAATTAAAGATAATAATAAGAAATATTACGACGATATATAATTTTATAGATATAATTATAGCATATCGCAAGTTGTAAACTTTCATACATTTTATATTATAAAACCGATTAACGTTAAATAACTACGGTGTATAAATTATATAGATATAGCTGTATTATGATGATGATGATGATATGGAAACATATAAATAAATTACATAAAGCATAGCATGTAGCAAGTTATAAACTTGCCCCGATCGAATCACGCGACGAATACGCACGGCACGTCTGACGTCGGTAAATCGTCGCAACGAACACGCGGCACGCGGGGCGGTCCAGACAAGGCAAGAGGGTGATCGCACAGGCAAGGTACGTTCACTGGATCACTTGGATCGTCAGCGACGAGCACAGCTCCGACGGTGATCACCGGAATCAAGAAATAAGATCAAGAAAAGAAAGAAGGAAGAAGAAGAAGAGGCTGTGTATTAAATAAGGAAAGAATATATATATATATATATATACACACACACACAGAGGAGAGAGGGAGGGAAAAGGGTATTTATTAAGGTTTAGATTTTAATTTAAAAAGATTTTGTAAGTTATAAATATTTTAAGCTGTTAAATTTTAAAAAAGATATTAGATGAAATAAAATTGGATTTTCTGGTAAATACAAAATTTAGTCCAAAATACGCCCGGGTTGGGTCTAAAATTCAGTTTCAAAATATAAAAAAATATACATGTCGACCAAAATTCAAATTGGATGTCCGGGTAACGAAAAAGCATACCCCCAAGAATGGATGCACGTACGTGCGTGTAGCCATTCAAACAAGTCCGTTTTACTGAACGGGACGAGAACAAGATGCGCGGATGCTACGACAGGGTCAGGGGTATCATGCAGGCCATGCTATTTTTAAAATATTTTACTTGACTTTAAATGTTATATTAAAAAATGCAGATGCCAGATAAAATGCCAGTATGCAGTAAAAATGAAAATGCACGAATCCATGTAACAGGTCAGGATAAATCATAAATATGAATCAAGACAGGTTTCAAGCAAGCGGGTCGGGTAAAATGCAAATACAAATGTCAAAATACTATTCGCACCCAAAACACAGTAAACCAAGAAACTACCATAAATAAGTAAATACTTGAACTGGAATTAGTATAAATGAACTATGGTGTTACATTATACCCAACTACAAAAAGAATTTCGTCCTCGAAATTCCCAAGATAAGAAAAGATAAACAATCAAGAATCTGTAAGAATATGTGTGGAAACTTCTGTCGAATCCCGTTTTCTCGTTCCCAAGTCGATTCTCCATGCGAGCGATTTCCCCAAGAAACAAGTACAATAGGGATAACCTTGTTCTTAAGGACCTTTTCTCTTCGATCAACAATCGATATCGGTCGTTCCTCAAAGATTAAATCCTCTCTTATAGTCAGCTCCGAATGATCTAGCACGTTTGTTTCATCTCGAACATACTTACGGGGTTGAGATACATGAAACACGTCATGAACATTCGCCAAAATTATGGTAAAGTCAATCGATAAGCCACTTCTCCAATACGCTCCAAAATTTCGAAAGGCCCTACGAATCGAGGACTAAGCTTGCCTCGACTCCCAAAACGAATCACTCCTCTAATCGGTGATATCTTCAAGAATACAAGATCGCCAACAACGAACTCTAGAGGTCTTCTCGATGTATCGGCCAACTCTTCTGCCGATCTTGTGCTGCCTTCATATGATTTCGGATAGTATTAACCTTCTCTACTGTTTGCACGATCAAATCTGGTTCCGACACTCTTCGCTCTCCAACATCGTCCCAACAAATGGGTGAACGACACTTGCGACCATACAATACTTCGAATGGAGCCATCTGAATAGCCGCCTGAAAGCTGTTATTGTAAAAAAACTCCACCAAGTGTAGATGATCCTCCCATGAACCCTTGAAGTCTAACATGCAAGCTCTCAACATGTCTTCAAGAGTTTGGATCGTTCTCTCCGACTAGCCATCTGTCTGAGGATGATAAGTTGTGCTAAACTTCAATCGAGTCCCCAAACTTTCCTGTAAACTCCTCCAGAAGTGTGATAAGAATCAGGTATCACGATCGGAAACGATGCTTACAGGTACTCCATGCAATCTCACAATCTCCTGCATGTACCGTTCTGCTAACGCTTCCGTTGATTGGCCAACTCGAAATGATATAAAATGAGCTGCCTTGGTCAATCGATCAACAATCACCCAAACTGCATTGTTGCCCTTTGGACTCCGCGGTAAACCTGTCACGAAATCCATGGTTACATGTTCCCACTTCCATTAAGGAATCGGAAGTGGTTGCAATAAACCAGCAACTGTAACAACTCCATTTTTAATGTACAAAAAATTGATTTAAATTCAATGTATACTTGGAGTATTTATTGCAGCAGATATCTCTTTAAGTATTTATTTCACTCTATAATTACAAGAAGGAGCATGTAACTCATTGGTAATACCTTGCACTGCTAAACCAAGCCACCAGAGTTCAAATCCCATACCCCACATTATTTTTATATTATTTTGTTTTAAATTTTTTGGAAAGTCAACAGTCAAACCGCCATAACTCATAAAATTTATACTGAACACAAAAAGTTAAATACACCAAAATTCCCCCCAGGAAGAAACCCACCCGACGAGCCTTCGACTCGGCCGAGTCGTCGACACGGAATTTCTCCGTGTTGACCTGGTCTTCTCACCTGAACACTTTAATTTCCCAGATCGGTTATCAAATTCTCAATAAATCACTTTTACTCCAAAATTTAATGATTTTTAATGTTTTTTTAATATATTTTTATATTTTTTAATTAAAACCCTAACCCTAGCCTAACCCTATATAAACACCCCTACCCTCTACCCTCTCACCCTACATTCCTAAGTCCACTCTCTAAAAATTTCAAGAGAACTCAGTACGTTCGAAAACGAGCGAAAGGCGAAGCGCTGCCGAAATCGACGGCAAATCCCGGCGATCGTACTAAGACTCTTCACGATGTTTCGACGCACCGACAAACCCATTACCTTCCTATCACTCTCTAGCTTGTCCAAACCCGTAAGTCCCTCTTTTTCTACCTTTCTTTCTTCCATTAAAATACGATTTTTCAAACCCGACGGAAATCGGAACAAACCGATTTCCGATTCGGTTTTTCTATCAAAACTCACTTGTCACTAATTCCATAATGCTTAAACATATTCATGTTGACTACTAATCACTTAAAAATCAATTTGGATAAAGTTTCTCACATGAAATGATAACGTTTCCATTTATCGTATTTCTTGCCCTTAATACCACCATATTTAGTTTATCACATTTAACCCTTTAACATTGCTATACCTTAAAATAGAGCACGAGATAATGACCTACCTCCACACACACGCAAATACAACCCTAATTGATATCATCAAAACTTAGAATACGATAATATAAGATTTTACATTAAAATACCATTTTCTTTATAAACCTTTTCTGAAAGTTCTAAGTTGTATACAATTTTAAAACAAAATCTCTTAATAGGAAAGTACGATATGTCATGGACATCGATCGTTTATTTAAACTTGACTTTGTGATGTCTAGGCAAGTGTGTCTAAGGCGAGCGGTTACTTAATTAGGACCACTATTTGTAGTGGAGAGCCTCCCACTCACCTAGCACTTACCTGGCCGCAATTGGCGGTGAAAAGGCGATTTGAGGCTTCTAATGACGTGTCGTTTAGACCATTTAGAAATAGTCTAGTTGGCTTAGGAAACCCTAGAATCCAAAATACGGAAATTTACACCCTTTTAAAAATAAATACCTTATTTTTATAAAATCGTTTTCTAAATGATTAGAATTTATTAAATCTTTACAAAGCGCCACTACAACCCACATTTGGGAAACTCGTTAGGGATTGTACGGTTTATCGTGCACCCTCGAGCTTAGTAGTGCGAGATTCAGACCTCCGCAAGGAGCATTCGGTCTCGAAACGTTTAGAATACGACATTTATGAAAAATGAGATTTTTGGAATATAAAATATTTATTAAAAATTATTCTTGTATAAACATATATATATTTATCATTTAAACACCTATTTTATTATAAGATAAAGTTTCCACCTTTTTCTAAAAATTACAAGAGTAAAAGTTACATTAAAATACCATGAATTTTAAATAAATCAATATTACAAATTAATACCTTTATTAGGATATATTCACTAGAATATAACAAAATAAAATCACGCTCATTATAACAATAAAGACGATTAATAAATACTTAAGGTGTATCTTGAAAACTATACAAAAGTACTTTTTACAAAAAAAACCCTCAAGTTTTGTAATTTACAATAAGGACCCTAACAATTATAGAACTTCAAATTATATTTCTTTTAGTCTGACTCGGGTTTGAGTCCGATTATTTCTGACTTGAATATGATTCAAGTCAATCTATATTCTTTAATATTCCAACTCAATATGAACACATGAATTCCATAATCCAGTTAACAATCTATACAACTTGACTGAATCAAACCATGGATATACATCAATTATTCCGTTATTCCATTTACCTGATTATGTAGTTACAACATGTTTACTGATATCATGGTGTTGGTCGGTCATCCAACTTATACAATACAATATAACAATACTATCAAAACACTACGGGGTTTAAGGGGTAAATTGGTGCGGAAGGTGTTAAAGGTGGCACGAGGTGGTCAGATTAAGACACCTAACCTATATTCCGTTGCTGTTGTACCGTGGCTTAACGGTTCATTGTACATTCCGTTTGCCCTGGTCTCTAGCATATGGAGACCCCTCTCGTATACACTGGCATCCTTCTGTACCAAGCTACAAACAACAGCGTGAACATAATATTCTACCACATAATACTTTAGAAAATACTCTTATTCTGTCTTTCTAATTCTTCCTTATTTTTGGGACTTATCGAGCGACATGTTCGCTGACGACATTCTATTTCTTTCTTCTTTGAATGTCGTCAGGTGCTTTGGACCTAGCAGAGATAGAGCCCACCGATGAAGACTTGGAGCAGTTTCACGAAGACCCTGAGCTCTAGACATTGTATCTTGTTCTATTCAGTATTTTCATTTCCTGTTATGCCACTGTTTAGGCATCGCTTTTCATTTCAGTTGTATTTACTTTTCATGCATTGTACAAAAGAATGTTATTAATAAAGTTGTTGTTATTTCTATATTTCTTGTCTCTTGTGGCCTACTTTTATATTGCTTAGATACGCTTAGCGTATGTACTTCTGAGTACATACGTAGCGGACCTCGTCGCGTCTCCTTCGCCGTACACTGGGAAGCGGGACGTGACAGGTTTTGTTGGTGGCCCATGCAGGTCAGAGCTGTATGAATCCCTATCATGCAGTTCTGGTCTGCGTGAACAACCTAAGCAATATAACACAAGAACCAGCAACTAAAACATTCTTTACAATTCATGTTTCTTAAATCTTATAAATTTCTATTTCTTGAATCTTATTATTTCATATATTTGAATCTGTCCTAACCCAAAATTTTCTTCAAGGTTATGGATTCCCCGAACAACACCAGCACCAACGTCAACAACACACCTCCAACACTACCTCTCGTACCAGCTGTTCCTGCACCAACCACCGAGCAAACAGTGCTACTGGAAGCAATCTGCAGCCTTCTCGAGGGACGACAACAACTTCTGAACCGTTCTGAGACCGACGCACCGGGAGTAAAGCAATTCAGGGCTTTACATCCCAAACAGTTCTCTGGAAAAGGAAGCCCTCTTGAAGCGGAATAATGGGCACAAAGTATCGAAGACGATCTGGCAGCAGCTCAAGTGCCAGACATCGCTTGGGTCCGTGTAGCAAAACTACAGCCCACGGATAATGCTCGCAACTGGTGGAAGGCGGAAGAAAGCCGTCTGGTACAGCCGATTGAATGGAAGACTTTTCGTGAGAAGTTCGACGCAAAATACTTCCCTGTGACTGCCAGGTTTGCAATGGAGCAGCAGTTTATTCATCTACAAAAGGGTTCAATGTGGGACAAATCAGTAGATGAATATGACGCTGAATTCACCATGTTAAGCCGGTAAGATATGTCACAATAGTTCAATTTTTTAAATATCACATACTACACAACTAACACAATCTTTAAACAGATTCGCAGCACACTTGATACTGACGGACGAGATCAGAGCCCGTCGCTTTCAACAAGGACTGGACACGGAGATTCAGGCTGCTCTAGTCACGGGAAATTTTTGACTCATGAGGATGCTCTAGAAGCTGCCCGCAGCTATGAGGCAATGATAAAAGCAAGGGACAGACCTCAGTCTGCAGGAGTCAAGCGCCCTGCCAACCAGATGGCAGGTGGAGGCTCGTCCAGGCCACCTTTCATGCCAAGGCGATCCGGAGTACCAACCCATCGTCCCAGCCCAGCCTTTTGCACCTACTGCAAGAGAACTGGACATATGATGAAGGACTGCTATCGAGCCAACCGCCTTTGCTTAGTCTGCGGCTCAGCTACTCACGATATTGGGTCTTGTCCCCAAAGACAGAACCCAGTTGCTGCACCCAGGCTAGCAATTACTTATCCGCAGCGACCAGCTCTTCAGGCACCTGCTCCCAGACCTGCACTACCTGCACCACCCAGAGGACCACAAGCTGCACCACCTCCTCGTCAGTTCTATCAAGCTCAAAGGAACGTTCCGAGGAATGCTCCTCAACCCAGGAGGAATGTACCAAGGCGCCAGGCTTTCACGATGTCCGTGGAAGAAGCTGAGGCCACTGGCCAAGTCATCACTGGTAAACTTTTCTTTTCAAACTTTGCTTTTCTATTCTACTACTTAGTTACATATTTTCTATACCTAAAACAAATCCCACATACCTTAGGTACAATCTTAGTATCCTCAATCCCTGCACTTGCACTGTTTGATACTGGAGCATCACACTGCTTTATGTCGCAACGGTTTGTCCGAACCCATGCGATTCCAGTCTCACTGCTTGTATCCAGCTGGAATGTTAGTTTCGGAAATGGCGTTCTAAAGGCAACTATGGGATACAGCATGTGTCCAGTCGTCGTCTGCAGTCGAGAGTTTTATGTTGACTTCAAAATGCTGGACATACCGAACTTCGATGTGGTTCTATGAATGGATTGGCTTGGAACTTTTTATGCTACCATAGACTGTCGTCAAAGGAGGGTAGTATTCGAGATCCCAGACCATCCGGTCTTCTATTTCAAAAGCGGAGACCGTACACTGGAGCCAAGTACTTACAAAGCGAAGCCGAGAGAAGCAGTAGTTGCAGCAGCTCAAGCAGAGGAAGAATCAAGACCAGATGTGGTTCGAGAGTTCGACGATGTATTTCCTGACGATATATCAGGTTTGCCTCCCGATCGAGCTCTTGAATTCAGTATTGATTTAGTACCAGGAGCACAACCGGTAATCAAAGTACCCTATCGTTTAAGTCCGGAAGGTTTGAAGGAAGTCCGAACACAGTTGGAAGAATTACTGGCGAAAGGATGGATTCGTCCCAGCACTTCAAGTTGGGGATCACCTGTACTACTTGTGAAGAAGGAGGAAGGTTCATACAGAATGTGCATCGATTACAGAGCCTTGAACGAAGTCACTATAAAGAACAAGTATCCACTCCCGCGCATCGATGATTTATTCGATCAGTTAAGTGGATCTTGTGTTTTCTCTAAACTAGATCTTCGTTCAGGTTATCATCAAGTGAAGGTCAAGAAAGCTGATATTCACAAAACAACTTTTAGAACTCGCTATGGACATTACGAATTTCTGGTGATGCCATTCGGAGTGACCAACGCACCCGCAATATTCATGAATCTTATGAATCAAGTTTTCCGGGAGTACTTAGACAGGTTTGTTGTCATCTTCATCGACGACATCCTGGTGTATTCTAAGAGTCGGAAAGAACATGTAGAACATCTACGAATTATCCTGGAAACTCTTCGACAACATCAGCTTTATGCCAAGTACAGCAAGTGCGAGTTTTGGCTAAATCAAGTTGGTTTTCTTGGACATATCGTATCAGGAGAAGGAATCTCTGTAGATCCAGCGAAAGTTTCGGCAGTTAGCAAATGGCCTACACCAAAGTCAGTGAAGGATATTCGAAGTTTCTTGGGTTTAGCTGGATATTACAGAAGGTTTATTGAAGGCTTTTCGAAGATAGCAACGCCCCTGACCAAGCTCACACGTAAAGATGAAGAATTTGTGTGGTCAGAAGCATGCGAACAACCTTTCGTAGAACTCAAGTCAAGGTTGACATCAACACCTATTCTCGTCATACCGGATCAATCTGGAGGATTCGAAGTGCATTACGATGCATCCGGTAAGGGATTAGGCTGTGTTCTACATCAGCACGGTAAGGTTGTGGCTTATGCTTCAAGACAGCTGATGATTCACGTGCGCAATTATCTGACGCATGATTTGGAGTTGGCAGCCGTCATCTTTGCTCTCAAGATTTGGCGTCATTACCTACTTGGTGAACGAGTGAACATCTACACAGATCATAAGAGCCTGAAGTACGTGTTTACTCAGAAGGAGTTGAATATGCGGCAGAGAAGATGGTTAGAACTCATGGCGGACTTTGACATCAACTTGCAATATCACCTAGGGAAGGTGAATGTAGTACCTGATGCTCTTAGTCGCCAACCATTAGCAATGAATCTCACCGCTCAGTGGAAGCTTCAACAAGACTTGCATCAGATGGAGATTGAAGTAGTCATGCCAGGTAATGCTTCAAGTTTGATGAATTTACAAGTTCAATCAACCATTGTCAATCAGATCAAAGCAGCTCAAGCCAGCGATGCTAAGTTGCAAAAGATCAGAGAACAAGTGGAGAATGGACTCGGAATAGACTTCATCATCCACGAAGACGGATCTTTGAGATACAGCAGCAGATTGTGTGTACCAAAAGGACCTGTTCGGGAAGAGTTAATGAAAGAAGCCCACAACTCTCCCTACTCAGTACATCCTGGAGGTACCAAAATGTACAAAGATCTACGTCAGAATTATTGGTGGCATGGAATGAAGCGTGAAGTAGCCAGAAGCGTCGCAAATGCTTGGTGTGTCAGCAAGTAAAGGCTGAACATCACAGGACTGCTGGATTACTTCAACCGTTACCAATCCCAGAATGGAAGTGGCAATATATCACGATGGACTTTGTGACTGCTCTTCCTCGCAGCACAAAGGGTAACGATGCCATATGGGTCATTGTGGATCGACTCACAAAGTCGGCTCACTTCATCCCATTTCGAGTTGGCCAATCAACTGAGACACTAGCAAAGAAATACACGGAGGTAATAATCTAATTTAGATTTAAAACTCTTCAATATGTACTATCTCTGATACCCATGAACTCATACAGGAAATTGTGAGACTCCATAGAGTACCGGTCTGCATTGTCTCCGATCGTGACACCAGGTTCCGATCGCAATTTTGGCAGAGTCTGCAAGCAAGCTTGGGAACAAGTCTGAACTTCAGCACAGCTTATCATTCACAAACAGATGGTCAGTCGGAACGAACTATTCAGATCTTGGAGGATATGCTTAGAGCGTGTATGCTAGTTTTCAAGGGATCGTGGGAAGATCACCTACATCTTGTGGAGTTTTCGTACAACAACAGCTACAAGCAAGTATAGGGATGTCACCTTTTGCAGCATTGTATGGAAAGAAGTGTCGATCGCCATTAAGTTGGGACGACATCGGAGATAGGGAACTTCTTGGACCAGAGATGATAGTAGCAACCGTTGATGTGGTTCGTACTATCAGGGAAAGGATGCGCATAGCCCAAGATCGACAGAAGCACTGGGCTGATGCAAAGAGACGACACTTGGAGTTCCAGCCAGGAGATCACGTATTCCTGAAGATATCTCCGAACCGCGGAGTGATCCGATTTGGAAGACGGGGTAAGCTAAGTCCGAGATACATTGGACCGTTCGACATACTCGAACGAGTCGGTGAAGTGGCATACCGTTTAGCGCTACCACCATCATTGGAAGGAGTGCATAATGTGTTCCACATATCCCAACTCAGAAAGTATGTGAGTGACCCCAGCCATATACTTGATCACTCCGAGCTCACTATACAGCCCGACTTGTCTTGTGAGCAACAGCCTGTGGAAATCCTGGACAGGAAAGTGAAGACACTTCGGAACAAGGAAGTTAACTTGGTTCGAGTGATGTGGAGGAAAGACACTCCAGGAGAGTCCACTTGGGAAAGGGAGGATGAAATGCGTACTAGATATCCACACCTCTTTGTAAACTAGTCCTCAAATAAAAGTTGTAAATTTCGAGGACGAAATTTTTGTAAGGAGGGTAGACTGTAACAACTCCATTTTTAATGTACAAAGAATTGATTTAAATTCAATGTATACTTGGAGTATTTATTGCAGCTGATATCTATTTCACTCTATAATTACAAGAAGGAGCTTGTAGCTCATTGGTAATACCTTGCACTGCTGAACCAAGCCGCCAGAGTTCAAATCCCATGCCCCACATTATTTTTATATTATTTTGTTTTAAATTTTTTGGAAAGTCAACAGTCAAACCGCCATAACTCACAAAATTTATACTGAACACAAAAAGTTAAATACACCAAAATTCCCCCCAGGAAGAAACCCACCCGACGAGCCTTCGACTCGGCCTGATTCAGCCAAGTCGGCCGGCTTCAGCCGAGTCGGCCGGCGGACCGGCCGACTCGGGCCGGTGCCGCCGGACGGCCGAGTCGTCAACACGGAATTTCTTCGTGTTGACCTCGTCTTCTCACCTGAATACTTTAATTTCCCAGATCGGTTATCAAATTCTCAATAAATCACTTCTACGCCAAAATTTAATAATTTTTAATGTTTTTTTTATATATTTTTATATTTTTTAATTAAAACCCTAACCCTAGCCTAATCCTATATAAACACCCCTACCCTCTACCCTCTCACCCTACATTCCTAAGTCCACTCTCTAAAAATTTCAAGAGAACTCGGTACGTTAGAAAACGAGCTAAAGGCGAAGCGCTGCCGAAATCGACGGCGAATCCCGACGATCGTACTAGGACTCTTCACGATGTTTCGACGCACCGACAAACCCACTACCTTCCTATCACTCTCTAGCTTGTCCAAACCTGTAAGTCCCTCTTTTTCTACCTTTCTTTCTTCCATTAAAATACGATTTTTCAAACCCGACGGAAATCGGAACAAACCGATTTCCGATTCGGTTTTTCTATCAAAACTCACTTGTCACTAATTCCATAATGCTTAAACATATTCATGTTGACTACTAATCACTTAAAAATCAATTTGGATAAATTTTCTCATATGAAATGATAACGTTTCCATTTATCGTATTTCTTGCCCTTAATACCACCATATTTAGTTTATCACATTTAACCCTTTAACATTGCTATACCTTAAAATAGAGCACGAGGTAATGACCTACCTCCACACACACGCAAATACAACCCTAATTGATATCATCAAAACATAGAATACGATAATACAAGATTTTACATTAAAATACCATTTTCTTTATAAACCTTTTCTGAAAGTTCTAAATTGTATACAATTTTAAAACAAAATCTCTTAATAGGAAAGTACGATATGTCATGGACATCGATCGTTTATCTAAACCTGACTTTGTGGTGTCTAGGCAAGTGTGTCTAAGGCGAGTGGTTACTTAATTAGGACCACTACTTGTAGTGGAGAGCCTCCCACTCACCTGGCACTTACCTGGCCGCAATTGGCGGTGAAGAGGCGATTTGAGGCTTCTAATGACGTGTCGTTTAGACCATTTAGAAATATGCTAGTTGGCTTAGGAAACCCTAGAATCTAAAATACGGAAATTTACACCCTTTTAAAAATAAATACCTTATTTTTATAAACCGTTTTCTAAATGATTAGTATTTATTAAATCTTTGCAAAGCGCCACTACAACCCACCTTTGGGGAACTCGTTAGGGATTGTACGGTTTATCGTGCACCCTCGGGCTTAGTAGTGCGAGATTCAGACTTCCGCAAGGAGCATTCGGTCTCGAAACGTTTAGAATACGACATTTATGAAAAATGAGATTTTTGGAAAATAAAATATTTATTAAAAATTATTCTTGTATAAACATATATATATTTATCATTTAAACATCTACTTTATTATAAGATAAAGTTTCCACCTTTTTCTAAAAATTACAAGAGTAAAAGTTACATTAAAATACCATGAATTTCAAATAAATCAATATTACAAATTAATACCTTTATTAGGATATATTCACTAGAATATCACAAAATAAAATCACGCTCATTATAACAATAAAGACAATTAACAAATACTTGAGGTGTATCTTGAAAACTATACAAAAGTACTTTTTACATAAAACCCCCTCAAGTTTTGTAATTTACAATAAGGACCCTAACAATTATAGAACTTCAAATTACATTTCTTTTAGTCTGTCTCGGGTTTGAGTCTGATTATTTCTGACTTGAATATGATTCAATTCAATCTATATTCTTTAATATTCCAACTCAATATGAACACATGAATTCCATAATCCAGTTAACAATCTATACAACTTGACTGAATCAAACCATGGATATACATCCATTATTCCGTTATTCCATTTACCTGATTATGCAGTTACAACATGTTTATTGATATCATGGTTTTGGTCGGTCATCCAACTTATACAATACAATACAACAATACTATCAAAACACTACGGGGTTTAAGGGGTAGATTGGTACGGAAGGTGTTAAAGGTGGCACGAGGTGGTCAGATTAAGACACCTAACCTATATTCCGTTGCTGTTGTACCGTGGCTTAACGGTTCCTTGTACATTCCGTTTGCTCTGGTCTCTAGCATATAGAGACCCCTCTCGTATACACTGGCATCCTTCTGTACCAAGCTACAAACAACAGCGTGAACATAATATTCTACCACATAATATTTTAGAAAATACTCTTATTCTGTTTTTCTAATTCTTCCTTATTTTTGGGACTTACCGAGCGACCTGTTCGCTGACGACATTCTATTTCTTTCTTCTTTGAATGTCGTCAGGTGCTTTGGACCCAGCAGAGATAGAGCCCACCGGTGAAGACTTGGAGCAGTTTCACGAAGACCCTGAGCTCTAGACATTGTACCTTGTTCTATTCAGTATTTTCATTTCCTGTTATGCCACTGTTTAGGCATCGCTTTTCATTTCAGTTGTATTTACTTTTCATGTATTGTACAAAAGAATATTATTAATAAAGTTGATGTTATTTCTATATCTCTTGTCTCTTGTGGCCTACTTTTATATTGCTTAGATACGCTTAGCGTATGTACTTCTGAGTACATACGTAGCGGACATCGCCGCGTCTCCTTCGCCGTACACTGGGAAGCGGGGCGTGACCCTTTGATATTCAGCCTTAACTTGCTGACACACCATGCACTTCGCTACAAAGCGAGCAATCTCCCTTTTCATGCCTTCCCACCAAAAATGCTGTCTTAGATCGCGGTACATCTTCGTGGCTCCTGGATGTACAGAATACGCGGAACTGTGTGCCTCCTTCATAACCTCTTCACGAATGTCCCTTCGGCACACACAAACGGCTACCATATCGCAACGAACCATCTTCATGAATCAACAAGTCCGTTCGAAGTCCAGTTTCAACCTGTTCTCGAAACTTCTGCAATCTTGGATCATGTGACTGCGCTGCTTTAATAACCTCAATCAACGACGACTGTACTTGCAGCTGCATCAACTGTCCCGAAGAATGCGGTAGCACGATCTCCAACTCGAATCTCCGAAAATCTTCGATAAGTTCTTTCTGTGCAGTCAACATCCGAATTGCTGGCAACCGACTAAGCGCATCCGGCACAACATTAACTTTCCCCGGATGGTACTTAAGATCAAGATCGTAGTCAGCCATCAGCTCCAACCATCTACGCTGCTTCATGTTAAGCTCTTTCTGCGTGAACACATACTTTAGGTTTTTGTGATTAGTGAATACTTCGACGCTTTCGCCCAATAAGTAGTGTCTCCAAATCTTCAAAGCGAAAATCACTGCTACAAGCTCCAAATCATGAGTTGGGTAATTCTTCTCATGGATCTTCAACTGTCTCGATGCGTAAGCTATAACTTTCCCATGCTGCATCAAAACACATCCCAAAACTTTCCCAGATACGTCGCTGTGAATCACCAATCCTCCAGAACCGTCTGGTACGGTCAAAATAGGAGCGGTTATCAACCTTTGCTTCAATGCCTCAAAAGCTGACACACACTTATCCGTCCATACAAACGGTACTTCCTTGCGCGTAAGCTTAGTCAAAGGCTCAGCCAAACGAGCAAAATTCTCTACGAACCTTCTGTAATATCCGGCAAGTCCAAGAAAACTTCTGATCTCTACTACGTTCTTCGGAATCGGCCAATCTTGAACTGCTGCAATCTTTTCGGGATCAACGGCGATTCCATCTCCGGATACGACATGCCCTAAAAACTTCTCTTCTTTAAGCCAAAACTCGCACTTGCTCATCTTTGCATACAATCTTTCTTGCCTTAATGTCTGCAGTGCGATCTTCAAGTGTTCCGCATGCTCTTCAATACTCCTCGAGTAGACTAGAATATCATCGATGAACACCACTATAAACTGGTCCAAGAATGGTGAAAAGCTTCGGTTCATCAAGTCCATAAATATTGCCGGTGCATTCGTGACTCCGAATGGCATCACTAAATACTCGTAATGTCTATACCGAGTTCGGAACACAGTCTTGCAGATGTCCTCTGATTTAACTCGGTCCTGATGATATCCGGATCGCAAATCCAGCTTCGAGAATACCCTCGCGCCACTAAGCTGCTCGAACAATTCGCCAATGCGAGGGATCGGGTACTTGTTCTTAATAGTCACCCGGTTTAATTCTCGATAATCGATGCACATCCTCCTTGTGCTATCTTTCTTCTTGACTAGAAGAACTGGAGCTCCCCAAGGTGAATTACTGCTACGCATTCAACCCTTCTCTAGCAATTCAGTAACCTGCTTCTTGACTTCTTCCAACTCCACTGGTGCCATTGGATAGTACGCCTTTGAGATTGGCGCTGCACCAGGAACAAGATCGATCACGAACTCCACATCTCTTTTTGGCGGTAAACCCGAGATGTCCTCGAACACGTCCATGAACTCTCGAACTACAGTTGGCGCTTCCTCCTTATTAACTTCCATCGACGAAAGAACATTATTTGTCGGCCTAGCCCTAAACTCGACTGGCTCGACAAAACTGCTTCCTCCAGCAAAAACAAACTCCGGATGTCCGGGAATCTGTAAAATCACTTTCTTTGCCCTACAATCAATGTGAGCGTGGAAAGTGCCGAGAAAATCCATTCCCAAGGCAACTTCATAACTGCCGGTATCGATCACCAAGAAATCTGCAAAACATGAACCGGTAAGCAAGAGAAGCAAGGTAATATAACGACCATGAAACAAGGAAGTGAATCAAGACTAGGACTCCAAGTTACTTAAATAGAGTACCGCATTGTAACCATGCTGCAGTTCATGGGTACAATCACATAACTCCGTTCAAGTCGCCCAAATCCTAGTATCAGAATCAAAGGAACGGGGAGAAACAATAGGGAACCAAAAGGTTTCAAGCCGAGATGCAAAGTTGTTTGCATATCGTTAAGACAAGAGTCAATAGAAAGATATGATTCAAGAATCATGATAACAATGTGGCAGGACATGTTCCTAGTTACGAGTATTCTGATTCGTGTATTGGGTCCAGTACCCAACGACAAAAGAATCAAACCCGATTAACCTAAATTCTATGGCTCTGATACCAAACAAACCCTGTCACGCCCCGCTTCCCAGAATGCGCTAAGATCGGCACGTGACAGAGCCAACCATGCTACCTGTGGCTAGGAAACATCCCTCCACAGTCACATTACGGCTGTCCAGAGATATCAAAAACAGTAGAAATAAAATAACTATCTATTACATGTCCATGAGCCAGAATAAACGAGTCAAGAAATAATATGCGGAAGCAATAGATCCAAGTAACAATAACAATCTAGAAAGTAAAACGTAACTAAACTGGATACTAATTGGATCCTCACTGCTCGGCCTGACGGCAGAAGTACTCCTGATCAGCCTGCAACAAAGGTAGATGATCTGGGCCATGCAAAACCCAGACGTCAGTGCGTCAAAATATCAACAATAATACAATCAGGAGGTAACAAGACATGCAAGCATGAGTATGAACAGTAATAAGAGTATAACAGTATCACGAATAAGGAACAGTAAAGGGTATAAGCACATGTGATGTATAGTGAATAATCTGAACTAAGCTACTGGATTAACTACTCTCAATTCTGTGAAATCAATTTAATAAATCGTCGATGTAACTCAATAGTATCCCGTGCATGCCCGGGACTACGGTCAAGACTCTCGGGCTGAATCCGAGACGTGCCGCTAGGCAGTAAACATGTATCATGTACAGACGAATGATGTCAGCAGCATCATCCAGGGGCTGGCCTAGCCCGTAAAACTGATCAGTATAAGTATCGAACTATCGAGTTACAAGTCAGGTTTCATCATTGATTTCCCGATACCCCCAAGTTATGTGTTCAGGTCAGGTATTGATAAATCTGAAGCTAATGCCAACACAGGATCAAGCAGGTACAGGTTTGTCTGTGTAGACAACAGGATATGTCCGTAGGGACAACAGGTTAAGATTGTCGGCATTAGTAACAAGATCAGGTATCAAGTCAGGCTCTGGTACATCAGTTCGTATCATGTAGTGCACATGTATCAAGTCATGCCATATAGTATATCAGGTCATGTCAAGTAGTGCACAGGTATCAAGTGGGTGCTCATAATCAAACTGTAGTAAATATGGGTGCACACAATCAAGTATGGAGTACTAATATGACAATAAAATGAAATAATGTAACATGGTATGCGAATAGGTATAAAAATAAATGGTATGGATGCACAATTATCAATTAGGGTTACATCATGACTATGTAGGGTATACAATATCAAGTGTCGATATAACAACAATATGTAATAATGTGCCATGGTATGCAAATTGGTATATAATTAATGGTATGGATGCACAATAAAACATGGATGCATAATTAACTATTAGGGTTATATTTACAGTTCCAAGACTAAATGGGATGCACATTATTAAGTATGGGGTGTTACTACAATAATAATATGAATTAATATGATCTATAAATGCAGTTATATATATTTTAAATGATATGGATGCAAACGGGTATCCGAAAACAGTAAACTTTTAGTATGGATGTACAATGTGATAAACGGGTAACGTTTTACTCATATGGATGCATAATAATATACCTAGCATGTAGCAAGATGAATTAGCATGCGACTAGATATGTAAATAGTGATATAATAATATTAACATGGATAACATATTCATGATTAATAACTATAAAAGTGGTATTGATTAACCATGCACAAGAAAGTTCCGTTCAGAAATTCAGCGTTACCATGATTTGTAAAATAGCTTAAAAATAACAAACATTCTTCAAAAGGGACGTGTCTTATACCAAAACAAATATAATTCAATAATGTTTTCATTTTTATAAGTTGAAGTATCTCAGGTTGTTCCTACAAAAAGCTATGAACATTCGAAATTAAAATTTTGCTGCTGGAATTTCCCTGGACAGCAGTTTAGAGATATTTTCATTTGCATTTTACGTTATTTAAAAAATTTATTTTGCAAGTAAATATTTCATAGAGTTATAGTATTCTAAGTTATCTTCGTAACGAACTAAAGAACGTATACTAATGATTTTTTTATGATTTATAATGAATTTTATAAGGTAAGGTGTACAGTAAATTTCAGATTTGTCGTATCCGCTTTGCAACGACGTTTCATGTGTAAACTATAATATTTTCAAACTATATTATGTATAATATTATAAAATGCAGATTATAAACTAATTAAAGATAATAATAAGAAATATTACGACGATATACATTTTTATAGATATAATTATAGCATGTCGCAAGTTGTAAACTTTCATACATTTTATATTATAAAACCGATTAACGTTAAATAACTACGGTGTATAAATTATATAGATATAGATGTATGATGATGATGATGATGATGATACGGAAACATATAAATAAATTACATAAAGCATAGCATGTAGCAAGTTATAAACTTGCCTCGATCGAATCACGCGACGGATACGCACGGCACGTCCGACGTCGATAAATCGTCGCAACGCACATGCGGCACGCGGGACGGGTCCAGGCAAGGCAAGAGCGTGATCACACAGGCAATGTACGTTCACTGGATCACTTGGATCGTCAGCGATGAGCACGGCTCCGGCGGTGATCACCGGAATCAAGAAACAAGATCAATAAAAGAAAGAAGGAAGAAGAAGAAGAGACTGTGTATTGAATAAAGAAAGAAAAAAACAAAATAATATATATATATATATATATATATATATATATATATATATATATATATATATATATATGCAGAGGAGAGAGAGAGAGAAGGGGGTTGTTATTAAGGTTTAGATTTTAATTTAAAAAGATTTTGTAAGTTATAAATATTTTAAACTGTTAAATTTTAATAAAGATATTAGATGAAATAAAATTGGATTTTCTGGTAAATACAAATTTAGTCCAAAATACGCCCGAGTCGGGTATAAAATTCAGTTTCAAAATATAAAAAAATATACATGTAGTCCAAAATTCAAATTGGATGTCTGGATAACGAAAATGCATACCCCCAAGAACGGATGCACGTACGTACGCGTAGCCATTCAAACAAATCCGTTTTACTGAACGGGACGAGAACAAGATGCGCGGATGCTATGACAGGGTCAGGGGTATCATGCAGGCCATGCTAGATATTTTTAAAATATTTTACTTGACTTTAAATGTTATATTAAAAAATTCAGATGCCAGATAAAATGCCAGTATGCGGTAAAAATGAAAATGCACGAATCCATGTAATAGGTCAGGATAAATCATAAATATGAATCAAGATAAGTTTCAAGCAAGCGGGCCAGGTAAAATGCAAATACAAATGTCAAAATACTATTCGCACCCAAAACACAGTAATCCAAGAAACTACCATAAATAAGTAAATACTTTAACTGGAATTGATATAAATGAACTAGGGTGTTACAGAGTTTCCTCTGAGGAAGTGGACCTGGTCGTCGCGCCGAGCCCCCGTTAATAGTGACCCGATTTGGACGGTTCGTTCATTGTCCTCTTCGATGAGAGGAACCTCTATGAGCGGCTCCACCGGGGCTCCTCGGATCTCTTTATGCTCGTCCCGAGTATCCAAAAATCCCCTGAAATCATCCGTGCTCTCAAGATCATCATTTCTCTCCTCTGGCATAGACATCACTGTGAAGAAAATCTTCGCGGTTTGCTAGTTCCCGTAGGCCCGACCTATCCCGTCTTAGTCGAGGGGAAACTTGATTGCCAGATGCTAGGTCGATATCTGGGCCCGGAGGGAATTCAGCGTTGGGCATACCAGGAGGATATTGTAGGCCGATGGAATTCTGGCGACGATGAGCTCCACAGGCACGGTACGCGTATGGCATGTCTCCCCGATATTAAGCAGGAGGGTGACCACCCCTTCTTCCGGGATGGAGTGGTTCGTGAACCCCGACAGGATGTGGGCGGTCGGCCTCATGTCTGACGGGGTAAGTCCCATACGCAGGAAGCAGTCGTAGAAGAGGATGTCTGCCGAGTTTCCTGAGTCGACCAATATCCTTTGCACTTCGTAACGGTGGACCCGTGCGGTGATTACCAGAGGGTCGTTGTGAGGCAGGGATATCCCGTGGAAGTCGTTGTCGGTAAAGATGATGGGTTCGAATGCTTTTACCCTCTTCCTGGGTTGGCTGCTATTCTCTTCGACCGGCAAGGAGCGTCATGTCTCGTCGGCCTCAAGTGCACCCCCCGCTAATACGATCATGATTTGGCCGATCATCAACTCGCCGGGAGGGGGGTGCTCTTGTTCTCGGTTCGCTTGTCGTTTGTCCCGCAAGTACCTGGCCAGGTGCCCCGAGCGGATCAACTCCTCGATGTAGTCTCGGAGCTGTTTGCAGTTCTCGGTGGGGTGTCCCTACGACCTGTGGAAAGCGCAAAAGGGGCCTCGTGTCCGTTTGGCCGCCTTATGGCTGACCGTGGGAAGTTTGAAGAATCTCTCTCCCTTTGTCTCTTCCAACAGCTCTGTCTGGGAGACATTGAGCGGGGTATGCTCCTGGAACTTTGGGGAGTAGGGCTTTGGCCGCTCAATCTTCTTTTTATCCTCTCTTGCCCTCTTCTTCTAGTCGGTCTGGTCTGTCCGAGGTAAGTTAAGCTCGGCGGGAGGCCGAGAGAGATTGGTTCTGCGGTAGCTCGGAGGCGAGCTAGGAGGGCTGAGAGAGCTCAGCATGCGGGAGGGCTCGGAGGTGAGCCAATGGTTGTTTGGAAGACGAGCATAGGAGAAGTCCGGGAGGCCATCGAAGGTACCATTCTTGCTCTTCTCTCATCAGCTTTGGGACATGTCATCTGCCACGTGTCATGATCTGGGAGTCCTCGGTACCGAGCATCATCTGGAAGACTAGCTAGCCGCATGTGCAAACAAAGATTGGATGGAGACATTGGTAAAAATACAAAAATGAAAAGACCTTTAGTTGTCAATTTAACCAAATAGATGACCCTTAGAGTGAAAAATTAGTCAGCATTATGCCTAACATCTTTTCATGCTGCAGCAAAAAATAAATAAATAAAATAATAATAATAATAATAATAATACAGAAGAAAGGATGGTCTTCTTGGATAACCAACAACATGCATAAACATTGTCTAATACCTTGAAAATATAGATTAGCTCCTTAAATAAATCAAATAGGATGGTACAAAAGTTCCAAATCAGCAGAAACTTTTTTTTGGCACTGGCCTGTAAGCCCTAACCAATGCATACAACACACACAACACACACATCACACACAAGCACATAACACACACCCATGGGACCCACAAACTTGCCTCGAACACGTTACACTTCCCCTCCTGGAGTTCAAACCCTGCACTCTCGTCCAGAGAGGGAAGAGCCCATATCAACTGAGCTATAGCTCATTGGTAGCACAGCTTCGATTGAACTGCTAACGAATAAGGGATGAGAAAACAAGGCAGCCCAGGACAGAAAAACACCTGGTTGGAATTCAAACAAGAACCAAGTATATTACAATTTATTGAACTAAAAAATAGGACACGTGCTAGGATTTTCTATCAACATAGCAACAACAAGAGAACATATATACAAGCCAATGTCATAAAACAATTGAATTTCAGAGAAAACGAAGATTATTCCCCTTTCCTATCATATGTAGCGTACATTTGTTTCTCAGCCATAAAGTGCATACAAAGCTTCATATATGGTAACTGGGATGAAGTTTTTTCTCTCATGATTAAATTGCACGTGAAGTCTTGAGTTTAAGCTACAAAATGGGAGAAAGGTGTGCTTGTCGAGAAAAAACTACTTTGGTTGTGTTTCTACTGCTTATGTTCGGGAACCATGTCGTCTCTCGGTGTAAATCTCGCAATTCGTCTCTGCTCGTTGGTTTATTTTGCGTGTACTCTGTACCATACCATATTCCTTGTGATTTAAGATCAAACATCACTTAGAAGCACAAATGAAGATAATAAGTAGAAGTTTAAGCTAGCTGACATGTTTCCGGTCCTAATTTACTATTTATTATATTTCCTATTCTTGTGATATAGGACTATATTCACAGACGTATACATTGCGAGTAACATGGATATACGACGAAAAAAATTGAAGTTCTTAATTAAGTTTACAAGTAGTAGTTTCATGAGAGAAAAATTGACCTTCAGTTGTCAATTTAACCAGGCTTTTGATCTGGTGTTTCCTGAGAGAGAAAAAATGGGTCATGATCGACGCTCCAATGGACCAACCAGTTGTCTTCGAGATGATTCATGCAGCACCAGGGGATTCAACCAATATATGTGTTGCAAGAAGTCTTGACCCACAAAGTAGTTCAAATACACAGAAAAAACTAACGAAAAACCAAGATGCATACAATCCAAAGAATTGAAAAACAAAACTACATAGCGTGACAAACTAAGTAGAGAGAATAAGTATATGCATGGCTGTTATGACAAGCAGATATGTATTTGTGCACGCGCATGACAAGAAGAACAAAGGAGCTTTAACCAAGACATCCAGAAACTGATTAGGCTAAAGACTGAAAGGCTATTGTTCTCTCATAAAATCAATTCTACCTGAATGTTTAAAGAACATAGAAATAATCACTAGATCCAACTTGAAGAAAATGGAAGTTACAAGCCAGTACAGAGGACAAAAATAAAGGTCATTGGATCATATGTCAAGCTTAAAATATAATAAGAGAAGAAAAATAAGTTTCCAATATAGCACCAACGGAGATTATTCTTAAGTACACAAACTTTACAAGATCTCACATTGGTGCTCTGGTAGGAATTGTAAAGCTTAGCATCATTTGGCGGAGTATCGTCATCATCTGATCCTTCAAGACCTCTGTATCTCTTTGGTCGATCTATTTCCAAAAGAAAACAGCGAGTATATGACTTTTTATGCAAAATTAAGCAAAATATAAGAGTAATACACAATAAGACTTTCTATGCACCATTATACAAAATATGAATATATTCAATATATTAAAGCATTTACTGTGGCTCTTGGTGTGCAGTAAACTGGATTTTGACGAAGCAACTCTGGTTGATGAAAGTTGAAAGAAACTAGGACAGAACATGTAGCATATATGTATGTCTGATCAACTGGCAAGGATGTTGCTCTTACTTGCCGTTCTTATAATTTAGGGGTTGTTTCGTTTGCATATAGCATTTGTTGCAAGAGAACCCAAATCTATTGTTTGTTCGTTTGCAACTTTCGTTGCAAGATTCGAAAATCCAAAGCACTGTGTTTGGTTGAACAAAAAGAACATAATAAGAATCATGAAATGCGATATTTCCCACAGATTTGTAAAAGGAGTGAATGTAGGATGTTGTGGCAACCTTGATAATTGCCTAATCTATCTCTCTCAAAGTCGCAATGTTTTGGCTGCAACAAATATGACGAAAAACTATTCTGTTTTGCAACTAATTTTCCACATTATAATTCTTATACTGGTTATCCAATATTGCAAATGGAAATCAAGATGCAGATTTTGCTTTTGTAGCTCCTTTACATATGAGTAATATGTTTTAGCTGCCTATCGGCGGTCTAACCCAAAGTTATCTAAAACACGGAATGTAACGGTGATACACTAGAGGTGGACTTCTTCAAAATGTTGAGGTTGAACGAAATACAATATGTAGAAACAAAAAAATATTTTTAAGGACCAAGTTATTATTAGCAAATATTTTTAATTATTGAACAACTATTTCTCATTGTAATGCTATTGGAATATGCTCATGATGTAATTGTAGGTTGTGAAATAGCTATCACAGAAACTAAAAGATTATCTTATATATCAATATGCACTACAAATATGTCCACGTTGTAATCATTATACAGAGCATCAAATTTATAGGTTCGCAATGAAACAAATTCACATTTTGGATGGACATTTCCAAAACGGGAAAGGTAGGGATAGATAATTTTCTAGTTACCCAAACCTAACAGGGTACACCTTTATCATGGCTAAACAAACAGGCTGCACTTGGTGCAAAAAAATATTTAAATGACTTTTTTTGTTGCTTAGGATCAATAATTAACTGCTGCAGTAAGGTCGATAAAGATGTCATTCCTAATATCCAAGCATGAATGTTCGTAGTGGAAAAGTTCATCCACTTCCCCAAAATAGTGGTAGCAGACACCTATTGAATTTAAGAAAAGGTTTCGATGGACTAATATATGACTAGTTTCTCTTAATGGATCACAATATTTGGCAATTAAGAAACATCCTCGGTTTAGATGCAATGAGAATTTTGGGGTGGATGAGTTGCAATATGCTAAGAGATAAGGTAATAAGTACAACCCTTAAGACCCGTCCATTTCATATCAATGAATAAGTGGAAATGTTTACCACAAGGCAAACAAGGAAACACTAATATTAAAATTTACTGAATTAGAAATCATTAAATAAAAGCACATGTACTAGCTTTGCTATCAAAGCAACAATAACAAGAAAGTATATATACAAGTCAAATATCAGCATACATTGGTTACTCAGTCATAAAGTGCAGACACAGCCTCATCCTCCGATTCAAATTTTGTCAACACTAGGTATTCATAGTTATTTATGAAACTAATGGAAAGTCTTCTATGTTACGATTTGCAAGTAAATTTTTGGCTTCAAATTTCAGAAGCCTGTTGGTAGCTCCGAGAGCTAGAAAATGGGAGAAAGACATGCATGTCGAGGAAAAACTCTTTTGGTTATCTTTCTATTGCTTGTGTTTGAGAATCATGTCATCTCTCAGTGTAAGTCCAGCAATATGCCTCCGCTCGGTGTGTTTATATTGCATGTCTATATCATTGTATCATGTATTAGGACTATTTGATCAAAAGTAATCCATTAAAGCTTGATTGTAAGTATGAGCTTAAGCTGAAGGGTTTGTGGTCCCAACTTCCTGCTATATAAGCAGATTGGCAGATAGCCTTTCTCTAGTCAACTATACCCACACATGAACACATAGTGAGTAACATAAATCCAGAAATGTTCAACAATTTTTATCCAAAAGTTTAAGTTGTTAGGTTTTATTCCTTGTCACTGTCGGACTATACTCATGGAATTCCTCAACACTTGGGCATTAAATCTAACATCTTTCTCCGATAGAATTTTTAGAAAAACCATTTGGAATCCTGTTATGTTCTTGTTTCCAAGTTATCTACTCTAATCTGCTAACTATATATGTCCTATAGCCACATACAACTCGGTGAACATTGATTGTGGAGCACAGAGCGGCTACAAAGACAGCACTGGAATACAATGGAAAACAGATGACGGCTATGCCAAATTAGGTCAAAACAAACAAGTGGCCAATAATGGGCTCGACGTCTCAGAACAAATGGATAATCTCCGGGTCTTTAAATACCCGAAAAAGAACTGCTACTCGATCCCCACCCCTGACAAAGTCAAATATTTAATCCGGGCAGGATTTTTCTATGGAAACTATGATGGGCTAGCGAAGCCTCCGGCTTTTGATTTAGTGTTTGATGGAAACAAATGGGTAACGGTTGTCACTTCCATGGACCGACCGGTTTTTCATGAGATGATTTATGCCACACCAGGGGATTCGATAGATATATGTGTTGCTAGAACAAGCGATGATCAGATTCCGTTCATATCATCGATTGAAATGGTGTCGTTGGATGTAACAATGTATGCTAACATGAATAGGAACTATGCCTGGTTCATGAGCAAAAGAGGCCATTTCGGAGGATCTGATGCTATAGGGTAAGTGTTTTTCTTAAAGGAGTGTTAAATGCAACAAAAAAAAAAACCTATAGTTTATACTATAGCACTTACAACTCAAATTGTTTAGAGTAGAGTTTGAGTGTTTCATAGGGTTTTAGTTTAAGATCGAAAGGGAGCTGTGCTAATTTAATTACTTGAAGAAGGCATAAGTGATATATTGATAAACTACAGGGTGGTGTGTGCAATTAATCCTACAACATTACCAGAAAGAGTTCAAGTTATTTACAAAATTAAGGGATCTTAGGAAAACCCTGATTTGACTTACAGATCAAGGGACGGGTAGTTTTACATTGTATGAAATTGACGTTACGAATAGTCATCTTCATTAAAGCTTATTCGCATTAAAATAGGACTGGTCTGTAGCAGACTGAAGGTCCCAAAAAACGGACTAAAAAGGCTCGACCTGTTATGTTGATGTCTAATTCTAAACAAGTTAGCTCACGAATCACTGAACAACCATGAATGAAAGTACAGAAATAAGTAGGATGATATGATATTTGTAAGTGGATTGTATTCAGTCTCTACGAAAGGAAATAACCAAGTATACCAGATGAATTCACATCATCAAACATTTAATATTATCAAATCTATTATATTCTGTATGTGTGGCATACATCTCAAAGTGTTCCAGAAAGGTTTTTGTTCTCCGCAGATTATCTGATGTTTTATATAAAATAAAGACGCATGTAGGTTAGCAGCAAATTATATGTTATATAGACTATAACACAAAACTACAACGAAAGGATTAACATAGAAATATAAAAAGAAAAGAAAAACTTATCTAGAGAACTAAAATTGATAAGTACCTTTTTTATCCCTTGTTAAAAAGAGTGCTTGAAATTTCACAGGTACCCAGATGATCATTACAACCGAAAATGGAATCCAATATCAACACCAAATTTAGAATCTGTAGTTGCCGATTACGATGAAGTAACAAATAATTGTCCAGACGATCCACCACCCTCAGTGATCCTCCATGGTTCTCAGTCGTCAGATGAAAACACTTCTATCTCACTCCTGTTTGATTTCCCTGAAACCAGCAGGATCAACTATTTAGCTCTATATTTCACCGAACTAATCCAAGTTAGCGATGATGAGAAGAGATCATTTAGTATGACCATTGATGGTCAAGATTATGGACCAACAGTCACCCCTCAATACAAAATCTGCAAGGAAGTCAATGTAACCACCGATCCAGCGAGCGGAACAATGAATATAACCATTTCTCCTACCGATGATTCAACGCTTCCACCGCTCATTAATGCTGTTGAAGTGTTCACTGTGAGCCCAACGATCGTTCTGGGGACCAATCAAGACGACAGTATGTATCTGCTCTGTCCACATCAGTGAATTATCATTGCTTATAAATGCTCGTCTTCGATTTTCTACCTCATAGTATTATGGATAGTCTTGAACATTCAGTCATTATAAATGTTAGAATATAAAAGTTTTTCCCACAACCCTCACTTATGAAGCAGAACCGCTTCCATTGTAGTGTCATGTCCATGTATGACATGTATCGGACACTTGTCCCACACGTGTCAGACACGCCATATACATGTCATATGAGTGTCATGTGCGTGTGTTTTACATGTCTTTGTTATAATAATATGTTGGCATCATAGTTTTTGTCAAAACCTAATTCATGTATAATTCTAGAAAACTTTCTTAGTTGATCAATATATACCTGTAGTTAATAACTTCATTTTGTTAAATAAGATTCTAGTTCACTGTTTTATCAACTTGTTAGGTGTTTATAAAACATTGTAGTTACTATATATGGGCATTCGTCTTTTCTACGGATAGACATGTCTTTTGAGAGTTCAGGTGGATTTTTATAACTTGTCACTTGTGACATAGGTATCAGTGTATAATATTAGCTGTTGAGTCCTACTACTTGAAACACAGTTCACTTGTAGTTTCCAATACATGTACGTGTCTGGTGGTAATACTTCCAATTTTGAGAAGTGGCTTATTTGTAAACCCATGTATTTCAAAAATTGTTTTAAAAAACCCAATACATAGAAAATACGAATGTTTCAAGCCCATGCGTACTCAAATTGCAATATTTTTTTTAAAACTCCAGCTTTACCCTTTCTCAAGCTTTACACATTCTAACTTTAGTAACTTAACTGTTATTTTTCAAATCATAATACCAATTATCAAACGATAACGTTGTTTATCAAAACATAACACATTTATCATGACATAACTTTATTTATCAAATTAAAGCACATAAAAGGGTATTATTGGCAATAAATACTCAAATGCGTATATGAATCAAGATTGGACTTAAAAAGAAATTCAATAACATACTTTGGGGTTTTCCACAATTTTGTAACCTTTTGGGTTAAAAAAATTAAATCAAGTTAAGAATGTCGGTCCAGAAACAATTTTCCCTAGTTTATTTTCTGTCACACACGCATGCATAAATATGATAAAAAAAATTGTCGTATAGCTGTGTACTCATGTCCTATATCTTACAAAATTTGTTGTGCTGTGCCGTGCCGTGTCATGTCTGTACCTTTTGTTTGTGTCCATGCTTGCATAAACTTATGCAAGAGGATTAACTCTAGACTAGAACCTACAAAATACATTGAATCTGGAATCTGTCTGCATGCAACCAGAGGCAAGTTTAAGAGTATCTCGGTCCCAATCCCAAAGGTCAAATTTAACAATTAATATCACTGGAAAGATAATTAAGTCTATTTTCCAATGCAAAAAACGATTTGTGATTTGGAGCCTCCTAGAGGAAGCCATGGCAATATTATCTAGAGTAGTGCAGAGAAAAATGCATGTGACTGTCTGTGTCTACAAGTGATGATTAATGTTCAAATTTGACCTGTGATTGACGGGTTGTTTCAAAACTTACAATTAAACACCTATAGTGCAGAAAGAAACAAGTTTTGAATTTGATTATAATCTTAAGCATTGTGCTTCGATCCTACTTCGTTTGGCTTTGGTGGATTCCATTGTGTGGTGAGTTATCTTCTGCTTAAAGGTCGTGCATCTGTATCCTTGGAGTGGTTGGTATTTATATTCATCTATTTCTAAGGTGGTATATTTGTAGTGGTCAACCGTCTTCAATTCCTTGGTGATGTATGGGTATCCTTTGAGCAGTTGAGAAATCCTATATATTTTGTATATCTAAGGTAGCGTTTTTGTATCTTTAGTAGAGTTTTTTTTATCCCAATCTGTGTTCCATTCCCTATCACACTATTCTCAGCACCTTTCCGGCGTCATAGATCCCTACCATAGGTCCATAGCTTAATGTTTTTGGTGCGCAGCAGCTTTAAGGGTATTTCCAACCATCGGCTGCATATTTAACAAAAGCTGAATAAATGTCTCTGCGAAAGGTTTAGATCCGAGTCACCAAAGGGCCTTCAGTGTTGGAATATAGAATTTTTTTTTGAAAGGAACAGTTAGAATATAGGAATATTTCCCTCAACCTTCACCATAACTTGGAATTCTAGTTAGGAGGGAGGCTTATAGAATAAAAACAAGTTGACATTTCCGGGATTCCTTACAGTATTATTCAGCTGCATTATTCTCTGATCGGGCTTCCGGTTTTCAGTGTCTGGACTCCAAACAATTATGGGAAGATTCTATAGGCTGCAAGAGTGGACAGGCGATCCATGTCTTCCTAACAACACAATATGGGAATGGGTGGGATGCAATGCGGACGATCCTCCAAGAGTTATTTCTCTGTAAGTTCCCCTATCATATGACGAAATTCTTCTATACTCTGAGTCTATATTGTGTGATTAGTCAATTCGGTTCCTTCTGTAGGTACCTCTCCGGTTTTGGACTGCAAGGTGAAATCCCAGATTTTAGTCAGATGCAAGCCCTTGAAATCATGTAAGTAAAAGTCTAAGCAAGTACAGCACACTAAATAGATGGTATAATTTATTTTTTTCTTCACAGAAATATGGACCATAATCAGCTGACTGGAAAAATCCCTGACTTCCTCGGTACCCTCCCGAACTTAAAGCTCCTGTAAGTTTCAGATATAGTTAGTACACTTCAATTCAAAATCATATAGACATGCAATTAGAGTTCAGACTTCTAATGTCATTAGTTCCAGGAACCTCTCTTATAACAATCTCGACGGCGAAGTTCCGTCATCACTCACTAATAGCAAAATCATATATGAGTAAGATTTTTGGTAACGCTCTGACTACGATTTGTAAAATATTTATAGAATGATTTAACTCTTTAAAAGAGCTAAGATAATATCATTCTCCTGTTCAGTTTGACGAATCAGGGCGATAACAACCCACAACCGAAAAAGAAAAAGAACCCACTGAAGGCGCTGTGGTCTCTTTCAGGTATTCCAGGTATAGGTTTCGTCATATGGTGGCTGTGGTGTTGCTGTAGCGAGTAGACCAGCTTTGTTGTGGTTGAAGTTGTTTCCGTAGGATAGCTCTCGAAGATTGACAATCTCTTCAAGTTCTTGTATTTTGAATTGTGTAAGACAATAAAACTTAAGTTATGTAAATCTGAACCTTTGAGGGAGGATTAAGTTTCGGCTTGAAAATTATTTACCAAAACTTATTTATGTTACATGAACAACAACGCAGAACAATGGTGATTGATAAGGGCGTCTGTGGTGCACAAAATTTTGGTAATGCAACAAGTTTATATCAGGGAATGGCCTCAGACAGTGTTCATTGCAAAAAGATAAATAAATGCAAATTTCAGATGATTTCTTCGTGTTCAACCAAAAAATAACAATTCCACCTTTAGAAAAAATATTATTTATGTGCTACAGCATATTATTTTTATTTAACTTGATGAATTTTCTACATTATAATAAAATTTAGTTTCGCATAGACTCATATTTTTTGTCTACGGAGAGACAAGATATTTTCTTTGACTGTAGGTTAACTGTTCATGTGAGTGTTAAACTACCGGGACATGCCATAATGAAGATTGATGCAATATCTATCATCAAGTATAAAGCGGTTGTAAGTATCAAATATGTAAGCATCAGTAATACTGTATAATCGGGGAAGATATGGATACCACTAAGCTATACTCATATATTTTTGTATTTATGGATATAGAGATGAATACATATATGCATCATTATATGCTAAAAACAACATGCATATTCTGGTGTAAACGAATTAGATGTGTATTGGATGGGATAGAAACTATATTTCATTTGAACTGATATATCATATATGGATATGAAACTATACTAAACTAATAGAGTTTATAAAGCATTTTAAGAGATTGATCTATTTGTATATTTACAGTGCATATTCGATCAATTACAAACTGAGATGGAAAATTAATATAGCGTCAAGGAGAAGCAAGATGTGAAGTAATTCTCATTTGCTTATGACACTTGATCATATACATCAAAAGACAAGGGCAGTGCCGGGGGAGGCAACACATGCGCACGCGTGCGCCCCCCTCCCCCCCCCCCCCCAAATATAAAAATAAAATAAGAGAGAGAGAGAGAGAGAAGACAGCTTTCAGGATATCTCTGTAACATTTTGAAAATTATAAATATTATTTTATAATTAAAATATAATATTATGAGTTTTATGGAAATAATACTGAGTATGGATTTGGGTTTTCATGGAATGGTATAATTACCTTTATCTTTGGAATATGATATTATGAGATATTTGGCATAATAAATATTTTGTATTATGAAAAGATATGGGATTTAGTGTTAATTGATAGATTATATTTTAAAACCATACTTAGTGTATGTTGATTTGGGAGTGTGGAAGGCGGGCATGGAGTACTAAAATATTGAGAGAGGCATGGAGAGGCATGGGTGAGCCATAACCTTTTGTTTAATCACATACACCCTCTCTCCTTCTTCTCCACCTCTTCTTCATTTTCCCTCTCTCTCTTTTTCACTCCCTCACTCTGACATACATACACAAACAACTCTCTCCCTCATTCTCTAACCAAAAATCCTAACTCCAAATAATCAACCCAAAACCACACTTCTTCATTTCTTTGCAACAACCAAGAGATTAAGTCTTCAAGTAAAGACCGTCATCAAGTCTCTAAGTGGCTTCATCAAAGATTGGATCTTCTATTTAAAAAGTCCCTCTCTTTAGGTATAAATCCCATCTTTATATATGTTTGGTATTAAACTTGCCATGAAAAGTATGTTTATTTAACTAAAGTTCAAGTTTTTATGGTATAACTCTCTAAACTTAGGTTTTTAAAGTGATCTAGCAGTTGTAGTTATGTTAGAATGGTTTCCTTGATAGTTACCACTTATTTGAGATGGTTAAGGGTATTTTGATGTAAGGATTCTTGGTTTAAAGTGTTTTAAAGTTTTAAAACATGGGTTTCATTGAGTTTTGGTGTTAGAATAAGATCTGGTGTTCACCGGGTTCTTTGGAATTTAAAAGAAAATTATTTTGAACTCCTGAGGGATCCCCGAGACCCCCCCCGAAGCTCGGGGCCCCCAGCTGCCACTTGACGACCCCAGAAGCTCCGGGAGCATTTTGATTGAGTTTTGACGATATTCTATAGTTTTTAAACTTGGTTTTTGGATTTCCATATCTTGACTTGGTCATTTGACGTTTATACGTCGACGCCGGGATATTTATCGTATTTAGCGTACGTTGACTATAAATTCTAACCTATGCACGCGAAACTCGTTTGCATCATTTTTTATTTATATTTTCATATGGTTGCGTTGTGGTTTCGATTGTAGATACGATCGCGAGAACTTCCGAGACAGCGAGGAAAGGCAAGACGGTCGTAGGTGTCGATCAGCTCGAGGAGCGTCGATGAGTAGATCTATATCTACGGAGGAAGTCGGGTGGATAGCGTATAACACCCCACAACAAAGTAGAATACATGTTATGATATACTCGTAGTTTATATTTATATAATTCGTATACTTATACTGTAACTAGGTAGTTAGTCTATGTTCATAACTAGTAGGTTATATATATGTGTGTGTGCGCGCGCGCGTGCGTGCGTGCGCACGCGCTTGCTTGTGGATATATGATTATTGTTATGTGCCGTACGCGGCTAGATGTCCGTACAATATCGATTGGATGATTGGATAATATCGTACGAGAGATGATTCCGTACTAGATGTGTGATGAGGATAGATCGTCGATTGCGGCTTATGTTTATTTGACTCATGGAATCTTGCTAAATCCCGATTGGGACTTTATAATATGTTTAGAGCTATACTCTTTTAAAAATCAACAATTCATTTCCTACTTTTAAACGATAATGTCAAGAACGCGGTTCTAATTTCAACGAAAATCTATTTTTAAAATATCGCAGCTTCCTTATTTGCAAAATAACGTTTCGTTCTATTTTAAACTATAATCAAATAACTCGTGGGTAAGTAACTAGGTTTAACGCTTGTTCGCGTTAGGATTATTTTACACTCGCTCTCCGATTACTTATGATGCATACAACGTTTATACCTTTAGCTCTATCTAGCTTCGTATGCTAGTTGTGTTGCTATGCTTATTTGAATACACTGATAAAATACTGTATAACTACCAATGATTGCTATATTGCACAAATCACAAACTCGCATGTTACACTACACATCATTGGTGCCGTCATGACACTGTAGGATTGCTATACTAAATCATATCCACGTAAATGTCAATACTGGCTATTATGACTTCGATATGCAAATACATGTGTGATTGATTGATATTTATATATATGTTGTTGATGGGATTTGAAAGCTATTATCGTACGGACACACTTGATAGAACACATGCTCGAAAACTGATGATGGTCATGTTGCACGATCACAGACGCATATGCTACACTACACATCATCAACATTACAATTACACGGTAGAAACTGCCGTCCTTGCTCGTGTGTTTATTATATATGCTCGAGTACATAATACTTACTGATTTGATATACGAATACCATTGTCATGGATATTCGTATATGATTGACATATGATATTTTATTTATGATGATATATCCCAGTGGTGTGGGACACTGATACACACATATATATGATACATCCTCAAAATGAATTATGCAAATGTTGTTCTTCGGAACTTAATACTTTCCATGGATTTAAGAATCCGCGGTGTGATTTATAAAACTTGAGTATATTTTAAAAAATATGGTTTTCTCTTGACATACGATGATACGTCCACCATGAGCTTGATGTTTTCTGACTTGATTTTATTCCGAACCGAATGAGGGAAATATGCGGTCGCGGATGTGCTACGTTATCCGAACTGAGTGGGAGAGTATACATTCGGATATATGGTGGACCCGATCGAGGCCGAGGGGAAGGAAAGCCGCATGTAAAGACGGGAAGTCTAGCGAAAACACTCGATACCGAAGATAGATTAGAAAACACGGCGGATATCTAGATGATACCGACCGGTGTTGTTTGATGACAGGACCGTTCCGAAAAACAGTGCCTGCAATATCTGGAAGTTAGTGTCGATGCTGGATACGGATTTAATGATGATTCGAGTGTCGATGTTGGACACTCAGTTGGTGATATATATGTTATGGATGATATATTTCCATATATTGATGATCTTTTGGATCATGTGTATTGTGCGCAATCCGATATGATGCACTTATGGATACTGATGATATATATATATATATATATATATATATATATATATATTCGTTTCACATAGTACGATAGTATTATACTGTATGACCAAGGTAGATCGTTGTGAATTTCGATTTCTATCATACGATATATTTTTATTCATTGAGTCAGTAGCTCATCCCCGTTGTACCTTAATTTCTTATAAGACCGATCGTTCGGATCAGTAGCGGCTTGCCGGCACACTTCAATCTACGGTGATTGCTTTTGGTAGGCGGGTTATAAATTTGCATCGTAACCACCTTTTGTATATGTATATTCTTTTGGATTTAATTAAAAACTTTATCGCCCAAAACTTGTATATTTTTGGATTTAGAAACGAGACTTGTATGTTTATTCTTTTGGATGTCGAGTTAGGATATAGTCGAATTGATGATGCTTATGGTATTTTCTATCTTGTTCTTGTGATGATCTTCGCTTTGGGCATCATATATTAACTTCATGGTTGCTTCGCCGTTTGAACGTGGAAGCTAGCTCCTATTGGGAATGCTTATTATATATTATGTTTTGTATGTAGTTTTATTCAAAATTAACAAAGGAGGTGTTGTCCGATTTTTAAACGACATATGTGTTTTCAAACAAACTTTACTTACACTTTCAAAAAGAACTTGATTTCATTCAATAACATTTTTCAAAACTTCACCTCCTCTGTTTCTTTAAAAAGGTTCATATTCTGGGTTTTTGGCTTACTTGGGTTACGGTGAGATCCTATAGACGTCACGTGATTCAAGTGCCGGTCATGTACTTTTTCCGGATTGTGACAATATCCTACTAAAGTGTGCGCGCATACCCCAAAATATAAAAATAAAATAAAAGAGAGAGAGAACGAAAAAGGTTCCAAGATATCCTACTAAAGTAGTATCAACCTTCCGGTTCCTATGTAAATTATTATAAAGGTGAATATTAATAAAAATTATCTAAATAGACATTAGTCTAATGATAGGGCAATGTAATTTGGGCTTAAAGGGCTTAGGTTGCAATCCTCTGTAACCTCACTTTATTCTCCATTTTGGAAGCCACATGTTGGGTACTTTAACAATAAATTTCAAAGAAAACCCTAGCCTTTTCATATATACATTTAATCCCTTATGTTTATTTTTATTAATTTATAACCACTTGAAAACTTTTAAATTAGCAATTAGTGTGACAAGTAAATTTACTAGGATATATTTTGTCTTTGATAGACGCATTCTATTTATTTCAACTATAAATGTTATATTTTACAAACAAAAATAGTAAACAAAATAATCTTGTATATAATGAGCTGTTAAGAAAAATATTTTAATTCAAGTCGGTATAATTTAGACCCAACTAAGTCACTTATTATGCAAGCATCATTTTATGATTTTATGTCTAATGATGTAAAGTAAAATATGTGGTTTTTTTGAATTTAAACCTTTACAATTGCATTAATATTGTAAAAATATAAAATATAAGTACACTAATGAATTATGGTTTCAAAAAACATTTAGTGATATTTTTCAATATATAGAGAATATGCCCCCACCCCCACCCCCCCCCCCCCCACCCCCCACACACAAACCCAAAAAGGAAAAAAGAAACTTTCTGGCTCTGCCCCTGAACTCAAGCAAACAAACTATAGAAAGAGTGATTAATAAACTAACAGCCTTGCAAAGATGGAATTTATCCTTCAAATAACATAAAATGTTTGCAAATACCAGAATTCTTCTTTCTACAGAGGTAACAAGATATAACACTTGCCAAGATGGAATTTATTCTTTGAGTAGCATAAAATGTTTGCAAATACAAAAATTCTTCTTTCTACAGAGGTGACAAGATATAACACTTTGCAAGTAGGCTTTGTCACGCCTCGCTTCCCGAAATGCGGAATACGGAGAGCGACGAAGGCCAGCCGTGCTACCTACGGTAATGAAAGATCTTTCCATAGTCACATAATGCTGTCTAGATTAACCAGTCAAAAATAAAATCCAATACCAAAAGGAATAATACTGATAAGCATGCCGCAATGAAACCACAAGGAATACTAAAAATGAATCTACTAGATAATTGATGCAATTAAAGACCTGATACAATAGCTTCGAATAAAATAAGATCCAAAAAAGATACATAAGTCCTAATGTCCCATAAGGACGCACATACTAAAAACTAATTGAAAAGGAAAATAAACATACGGGTTACTGATCTTCAGCAAAGTCCTGGTAGTCGTTGCGGTCCTGCTCGGCCTGAAAATCTGTATCTAAACCTGAGATGGCAAATCTCAGGGATGTCAGAATATCATAGCAAGTACTCAACGTATAAGCTATGTGTATGGTATGATAGCATGAATAAGTGAATGTAGTAAAGCCCGTGTGCACAAGTAAAAATAGATATATATATATAAATAGATACATTACTACTATGAACAAACAGGTAACGAGATTAAGTCACAACCTAACTGGTCAATAAAAGGTAAACTACTCTATCGTAAGGTTGAGTGTGTGCGTCAACCTCTGCAGAAATATTCCTAACCCAAGAGTGGTGCCCCAGGGGCTAGGAAACACGGGCCCAACTGTGGAATGAACATGAGACCGATATAGCCCGGTATGAGCTATAAACATAAGACCGATATAGCCCGGTACGAGCTGCCAGTTTGAGACTTCTGAGATCCTGCTGTACGAACGCACACTCAAACTACCCCAACACCCGCGTATTTATAGCTACTATTGTAACACCCGAGCCCAATAATACTATTTATATTACTAGTTGAGGGTTATATTTTGCTTATTTCCAATTATTCTGATTTTTCTGGTGTTTATTGCTAAATTTTAACCGGTTAAGTCACTTTGGCACATAACAAATTTTAACTCCTAAAATGAAATTTAAAATGTCCATGTTGGCCTACTCGTCGCCACTAGTCGCGTGGTAGCGTCCGCGTGTCGAGATTCCGTTCCGTTTGGCTAAACGGGCAAGTTTGGACGACTACGCGCGCGTGCAAGTGTCCGACTTGGGGGCATGCATTTTAATCATTAAACACCTCTTTTCAAAATTTGGAACCCGCTTAAAATCCTATAATTTGAATTTGGAACACTTGGGCGCAATCCGGGCGCGATTTGGAAATGTTTCATTTCGCGCCAAAAAGGCCCATTTTAATTAAATACCTTAAACTAATATTTATACGAATCTTTTACCTTAACTGTTAAAATCCCTTTAAAATCTTTTTAAAATTTTCTCTGTTATCCCTCCAGCCAATCGCGGGCGTGGGTTTCTCTCTCGTGGGCCCCATCCTATCTCTCTCTCTCTTTCCGCCTCTCTCTATCTCTCTCTTCCCTCAAATCTCCCTCTCTCTCTCCTCCTATATTTTTATAACCCCATGCAGCCGCCTCCCCCAACTCATCTTCTTCCATCATGAGAACCCTCCGAAGCCCTAACCCTAGCCTCGTGCTCGCGCCGCCGACCTCCTCACGACCTCGCCGTCGCCGTCACCACCTCGTCGACCTCACCGCACCCACCTACCTCCTTCCTCCGCCGATTCCCGTGCCTGCACCCAACCCGACGCCTCCGCTCGGCCGCAGAGCGCGACGTCGACGCCGCCTCCCGTCGCCGACGACGCCGGCTACTCCCTCTCACCCTCCTCGTTCCGACCTCGTCGTCGCTTCCCTCCTCCCCTCGCCGTATCACCACCAACCCGAAACCTAACCCCATCACCTACCCTCTGCTGTTCGCCGGAGAACGCGCCGGCGATCCTCGCCGTCGTCACCAGAGCCACCTCCGTCTTCCCCTCGACCACCAGAGCAGGCCAGCACCCTTCTACGCACTGCAGCCCCCTCTTTCCAGCGAACTCAGGATTTCCAGCCATCGTTGTTCGCCGTCGCTGCCTCGCCGGCATCCCATCGCCGTCGAGCCCGTCGGGGTCGCCCTGGTATATCTCTCTGTAAGCCTTCTCATCTTTCCTTTGTGCAAATCACCCCCCGCTGATCGTATTAAGTTTACCGTGTGTTGCTAACTCGTTGCCGTGTTTTGCCGGAATCCGACCGTGCCGTCTTGGCGAACCCGACGCTCCAGCGAAGCCCCCTGGTCCGTGTGATCCCGTTGTTCTCTGTTGGGACTCGATCCGTGGCCCGTGCTATCATATCGCGTTTTCTGCCGACGTCGCATCCGTGTTCCGGTTTGCGAAACCGTCGAGGCAAGTATCTGAATACTTGCTTAAACATGCTAGCGTGCGAGATCTAGTCTTGCCACGCAATTGAATTCATACTATTTAATACAATAACTTAATGATGGTAATTGATAATATGTTATAAGTTAGAATTGACGGTTGCGGTTATCTTTAACATGGAATCGTTATAATAGTTCTCGTAATTAATCAACCCAACATCAATCCATATTTCAACTAAATAAAACGACTGGATCATATCTGCTTTAACTGTTAAATCATTCACGAGACAATTATTATACTTAGTGTAAATTCATGTAGCTTCATTACTTTAAGATTGTGGATATTGCTTCACCTTGTGGCTATTGCACCCAAAAGGTGCGTGAACCTGTTAATGAGAGAATACAAACATCGCTGTGATTACATGGAATATTATGGTTATTTACTGTTTCCTGCTGCTGTTCATTATTGATTGTATACCTGTTGTGAGCACATACCCGATTGCACTACATATTGGCCTAACCCTGCTACACATGACATATACATACATACCGACTCATCCTGTTGTACCATGACATGACTTGTTTCATGATTTCATGCCTAATGCCGACAAACCCGACCATCCCTGCTGTCTATCCAGACAGACCTACTCTTACCGGATTTTGTGTTGGCATTAGTCCTTGACTACTGAATACCTGACCTGACATACATAGCTTGGGGGTATGGGGAAATCAAAGGTGAAACCGACTTGTAACTCAACAGTTCGATACATGTTCTGATCAGTCTTACGGGCTTGGCCAGCCCCGGAGTGTTGATGCTGACATCACTCGCCCATCCTACCACCTTTTACTGCTTAGCGGCACGTCTCGGATTCAGCCCCGAGGATCTTGACCGTGGTCCCGGGCACGCACGGGATACTATTGAGTTGCATCGACGATTCATCAATTGATTTCAAAGACTATAGAGTAGAAACCTGATAGGACAGTTCAGTCACCATTGCACATTACTCTGCTCTGTTATTTCTTAGTACTGCTTTATTCATGTTCATATTTGCATTGCTTATTACCATGTTTATATATATACTTGATGTCATGACGCGCTGACGTCTGGGTTTTGCATGGCCCAGATTCCGTACCATTGTCGACGACCGAGCAGGAGTACTTCAGCCAGCAGGCTGAACTGTGAGTTCCTTAGGATTTAGTTTATTTATTTCATTTCATTTCCAGATGTGAGCCCGCATTATGGGACGTACTGTTTATTCATTGTATTGGATCATTAGCTTCCGCACTTATTGTTTATTGATTCTTGTTATTATGGATTTGGACATGTATTAGATTAGTTTATTATCTTGTTCTTGATATCCTTACAACCGTAATGTGACTGTGGATGGATACTTCCTACCCACAGGTAGCATGGTTGGCTATGTCACGTGCCCAATCTTGCGTACTCTGGGAAGCGGGGCGTGACATGGTTCTTTTGGTATCAGAGCCATAGGTTAATTGGGTCGATTCTCTGTAGTTGGGTATTGCACCCGATACACGAATCATAATACCCGTGATTAGGAAACATGTCCTGCCACCTTGACCGTTTTACCGTCCTTGAATCATTCTTCCGGATCATGTCGACATGCAAACTTACTTTGCATTGTTAACTCGAAAACCTAACTTCTTGTTATCCCTAGGACTTAGGCGACTTGGGTGGAGTTAAGTAATTGCGGCTATGATACCGCGTCATAGCTACAATGCAGTACTCTATTTAAGTATCTTGGAGTTCTAGCTTTGGTTTATATATTGAATCTATCATCATGCTAATGTTGTTTGTTTTGATTTCAGGACCATGGCAGATAAGAATTTCAAGACGTATCAGAGGCGTGTGGACGAAGCCGCCATGTTAGGAGTGATACGTGGGATGTTGGAAAATCAGAAGAGGCAAACTGAGCTGATCCAGCAGCAAGCAGATTCATTTCAGGAGGGTTTGCAGGCTATTCAGCAGTCTGTAAACACCGCTGTAGCGAAGCCAGTCGACCGAGTAGGGACCGTGGCAGATTTCAGACGGTTGGGTCCTACTACTTTCACTGGCTTGGAGGAGCCGTTGCCAGCCGAGCAGTGGCTAGTAGACACAGAGAATTTATTGATTGCGGCACAGATCCCAGAAGACAAGAGAGTTGATGTGGTGCGCATTCAGCTGGTGGATTACGCCCGAGAGTGGTGGCTTGTGGAGGAGACCCGCTTGTCCAAGCCAATCAGTTGGGCGGATTTCTCTAAAAGTTTCTTGGAAAAGTTCTTCCCGCGGACTGCACGGGAGGAAATGGAGGAGAAATTTATTGGGCTGAGACAAAATGGAGCAGCTGTGGATGTACATGCAGCGGAATGGACGAGACTCAGCCGTTTCGCTGGACCCTTAGTCGCCAAGGAGGCAGACAGGGCGCGAAGGTTCTTGCGCAGTTTGGATGTGGACATCCAGAGGCAGATTGTCTCCCTGGGTTTGACCACTTTCTCACAGGTTCTTACGGCAGCCAGAGAGCAGCAGAGTTTATCAGGATCGAAAGGGAACCTTCACCAGACAGCAGTTGCGGCCAGGAAGACTGCATTTGTACCTAACCGAGATCATGGGCGCAGAGGTATTCCAGTGGACCGTCGAGGTGTAGCGCCAATGAAGAAGCCTGTGATCGTTGATCGAAGGAAGAGCGTGATTTGCGATTACTGCCGATTACCTGGGCACGTGCAGAAGGATTGTCGAAGGAGACTGGGACTTTGTCTGGTTTGTGGAGCAGCCGATCACGCAGTTGGTGCTTGTCCGTCGAAGCTTCGCACGAGAGATGATATACGGAAGACTCCGCAGAGACCGTTCCAAGGGCAGAAACAGCTGACACAAGGACCCAACCAGGGTCGAGCTTTCACATTGACAGCTGAGGAAGCCAAGGCATCAAGAGAAGTGGTTTCAGGTACTTTGCTCGTCCATGGTTTTCCCGCATTGGTATTATTTGATTCCGGAGCATCCCACTGTTTTATGTCATCCAAATTTATAACTACACACTCGATCACCTGCACGACCCTGTCTAGTTTCTGGGACATACACACTGGGAATGGGAAAATCATAGCTAGTAAGAAATGTAAAGATTGTACAGTTGTTGTTTGCGGACGAGAGCTTTTTGCAGATTTCTTGGTGATTGATGCGGGCAGTTATGAAGTAGTCTTGGGAATGGATTTTCTTGGCACTTTCCACGCACACATTGATTGTAGGGCAAGGAAAGTAATTTTCCAGATTCCCGGACACCCTGAGTTTACCTTCTTTGGAGGAAGCAGTTCTGTCGGGCCAGTTGAGTTTAGGGCTAGGCCGACGAACAGTGTTCTTGCGGCTATGGTAGTGGATAGTAATGAAGAGCCGGCAGTTGTCCGCGACTTTATGGATGTGTTTGAAGATATTTCGGGCTTACCGCCGAAGCGAGATGTGGAGTTTGCGATTGACCTTATTCCTGGTGCAGCGCCAGTATCAAAATCTTATTATCCGATGGCACCGGTGGAATTGGAAGAAGTTAAGAAACAAGTTGGTGAATTACTCGAGAAGGGATGGATTTGAAGCAGCAACTCATCTTGGGGAGCTCCAGTTCTTTTAGTAAAGAAGAAGGATGGCACGAGAAGGATGTGCATTGATTATCGAGAATTGAACCGGGTGACTATTAAGAACAAATACCCGATCCCTCGCATTGGAGAACTTTTTGAGCAGCTTAGTGGCGCGAGGGTATTCTCGAAACTGGACTTGCGATCAGGATATCATCAGGTCCGAGTGAAGGCAAAAGACATTTACAAGACGGCGTTTCGAACTCGGTATGGGCATTTCGAGTATTTAGTGATGCCCTTCGGAGTGACTAATGCGCCGGCAATATTCATGGATTTGATGAACAGGATCTTTTCACCGTTCTTGGACCAGTTTATTGTGGTATTCATTGACGATATTCTGGTGTACTCGAAGAGTCTGGAGGAGCATGCTGAGCATCTAAGGATCGCACTAAAGACGCTGAGACAAGAGAAGTTATTTGCGAAGATGAGTAAGTGTGAATTCTGGCTGGAAGAAGTGAAGTTTCTGGGGCATGTCGTGTCGGGCGATGGAATCGCCGTCGATCCCGAAAAGATTGCAGCAGTTCGAGATTGGCCTATTCCAAAGAATGTTGCGGAGATAAGGAGTTTCCTTGGACTCGCCGGATATTACAGGAGATTTGTGGAGAACTTCGCTCGTTTAGCTGAGCCGTTGACCAAGCTTACGCGTAAGGAGGTACCGTTTGTTTGGACGGATGGATGTGCATTGGCCTTCGAGACGTTGAAGCAGAAGTTGATAACCGCCCCGATCCTGACCGTACCGGATAATTCAGGAGGACTGGTGATTCACAGCGACGCATCTGGAAAAGGATTGGGATGTGTTTTGATGCAGAATGGGAAAGTCGTCGCTTACGCATCGAGACAACTGAAGACTCATGAGAAGAATTATCCGACTCATGACTTGGAGCTTGCAGCCGTGATCTTCGCCCTGAAGATTTGGAGACACTATCTTTTGGGCGAGAGAGTCGAGGTCTTTACAGATCACAAGAGTTTGAAGTATGTATTCACTCAGAAGGAGTTGAACATGAGGCAACGCAGATGGTTGGAGCTGATGGCCGACTATGACCTTGATCTTAAGTACCATCCGGGAAAAGTTAACGTCGTGCCGGATGCGCTAAGTCGGTTACCAGCCATTCAGGTATTGACCGCACAAAGGGAGATCATTGCGGATTTTCAGAGATTTGACTTGGAGGTTGTGCTACCCCATGCTACAGGACAGTTGATGCAGATGCAAGTACAATCGTCCTTAGTTGAGAAGATTAAAGCGGCACAATCGCAGGATCCTAGACTGCGAAGGTTTCGAGAGCAGGTTGAAGCCGGGCTACGAACCAATTTATTGATCCACGAAGACGGTTCGTTGAGATATGGTAGTCGTGTGTGTGTGCCAAAAGGAGATGTGCGTGAAGAGCTCATGAAGGAGGCACACAGTTCAGCTTACTCTGTACATCCAGGAGGGACAAAGATGTACCGAGATATTCGACAGCACTTCTGGTGGGAAGGTATGAAACGGGAAATTGCTCGCTTCGTGGCTAAGTGCTTGGTGTGTCAGCAAGTCAAGGCTGAACACCAAAGAGTTGCTGGTTTGTTGCAACCACTTCCGATTCCTCAGTGGAAGTGGGAACATATAACCATGGAATTCGTGACGGCTTTACCGCGGAGTCCAAAGGGCAACAATGCCGTATGGGTGATTGTCGATCGGTTGACCAAGGCAGCTCACTTTATTCCTTTTCGGGTTGGTCAATCGACAGAGACTTTGGCAGAGCGATACATGCAGGAGATTGTCAGATTGCATGGAGTGCCGGTAAGCATCGTGTCCGATCGGGACACTCGGTTCTTGTCGCACTTTTGGAGGAGTTTACAAGAAAGTTTGGGGACTCGATTGAAGTTTAGCACAGCTTATCATCCTCAGACTGATGGACAATCAGAGAGAACGATCCAGACCCTTGAAGATATGTTGAGGGCTTGCATGTTGGACTTCAAAGGTTCTTGGGAAGATCATCTACACCTGGTGGAGTTTTCGTACAACAATAGCTTCCAAGCGACAATTCAGATGGCTCCGTTTGAAGCGTTGTATGGTCGTAAATGCCGTTCGCCTGTTTGTTGGGATGATGTGGGTGAACGAAGGTTACTAGGGCCAGATTTGGTGGTACAGACAGTTGAGAAGGTGAATACAATCAGAAAGCATATGAAGGCAGCTCAAGACAGACAGAAAGGTTGGGCCGGCACGTCAAGAAGACCTCTAGAGTTCGCCGTGGGTGATTTGGTATTCCTGAAGATATCACCGATTAGAGGGGTGATTCGCTTTGGAAGTCGGGGAAAGCTTAGTCCCCGATTCGTCGGACCCTTCGAGATATTGGAGCGTGTTGGAGAGGTAGCGTACCGTTTGGCGTTACCACAGTCATTGGCAGGAGTTCACGATGTGTTTCATGTGTCTCAACTACGGAGGTATGTTCGTGATGAGACTCATGTCTTGGATCATTCGGAGTTGACCGTACGGGAGGACCTGACTTTTGAAGAGCGACCAGTTGAAATCAAGGATCGGAGAGAAAAGGTTCTTAAGAACAAGGTTATCCCTCTTGTGCTAGTTTCTTGGGGTAATCGACCGCATGGAGAATCCACTTGGGAGCGAGAAGACGAGATTCGGCAGAAATTCCCTCACCTTTTCCAGTAGTTAGCTATCTTGTATTCTTGGAATTTCGAGGACGAAATTCTTTTTGTAGTTGGGTATGATGTAACACCCGAGCCCAATAATACTATTTATATTACTAGTTGAGGGTTATATTTTGCTCATTTCCAATTATTCTGATTTTTCTGGTGTTTATTGCTAAATTTTAACCGGTTAAGTCACTTTGGCACATAACAAATTTTAACTCCTAAAATGAAATTTAAAATGTCCATGTTGGCCTACTCGTCGCCACTAGTCGCGTGGTAGCGTCCGCGTGTCGAGATTCCGTTCCGTTTGGCTAAACGGGCAAGTTTGGACGACTACGCGCGTGTGCAAGTGTCCGACTTGGGGGCATGCATTTTAATCATTAAACACATCTTTTCAAAATTTGGAACCCGCTTAAAATCCTATAATTTGAATTTGGAACACTTGGGCGCAACCCGGGCACGATTTGGAAATGTTTCATTTCGCGCCAAAAAGGCCCATTTTAATTAAATACCTTAAACTAATATTTATACGAATCTTTTACCTTAACTGTTAAAATCCCTTTAAAATCTTTTTAAAATTTTCTCTGTTATCCCTCCAGCCAATCGCGGGCGTGGGTTTCTCTCTCGTGGGCCCCATCCTCTCTCTCTCTCTCTTTCCGCCTCTCTCTATCTCTCTCTTCCCTCAAATCTCCCTCTCTCTCTCCTCCTATATTTTTATAACCCCATGCAGCCGCCTCCCCCAACTCATCTTCTTCCATCACGAGAACCCTCCGAAGCCCTAACCCTAGCCTCGTGCTCGCGCCGCCGACCTCCTCACGACCTCGCCGTCGCCGTCACCACCTCGTCGACCTCACCGCACCCACCTACCTCCTTCCTCCGCCGATTCCCGTGCCTGCACCCAACCCGACGCCTCCGCTCGGCCGCAGAGCGCGACGTCGACGCCGCCTCCCGTCGCCGACGACGCCGGCGACTCCCTCTCACCCTCCTCGTTCCGACCTCGTCGTCGCTTCCCTCCTCCCCTCGCCGGATCACCACCAACCCGAAACCTAACCCCATCACCTACCCTCTGCTGTTCGCCGGAGAACACGCCGGCGATCCTCGCCGTCGTCACCAGAGCCACCTCCGTCTTCCCCTCGACCACCAGAGCAGGCCAGCACCCTTCTACGCACTGCAGCCCCCTCTTTCCAGCGAACTCAGGATTTCCAGCCATCGTTGTTCGCCGTCGTTGCCTCGCCGGCATCCCATCGCCGTCGAGCCCGCCGGGGTTGCCCTGGTATATCTCTCTGTAAGCCTTCTCATCTTTCCTTTGTGCAAATCACCCCCCGCTGATCGTATTAAGTTTACCGTGTGTTGCTAACTCGTTGCCGTGTTTTGCCGGAATCCGACCGTGCCGTCTTGGCGAACCCGACGCTCCAGCGAAGCCCCCTGGTCCGTGTGATCCCGTTGTTCTCTGTTGGGACTCGATCCGTGGCCCGTGCTATCATATCGCGTTTTCTGCCGACGTCGCATCCGTGTTCCGGTTTGCGAAACCGTCGAGGCAAGTATCTGAATACTTGCTTAAACATGCTAGCGTGCGAGATCTAGTCTTGCCACGCAATTGAATTCATACTATTTAATACAATAACTTAATGATGGTAATTGATAATATGTTATAAGTTAGAATTGACGGTTGCGGTTATCTTTAACATGGAATCGTTATAATAGTTCTCGTAATTAATCAACCCAACATCAATCCATATTTCAACTAAATAAAACGACTGGATCATATCTGCTTTAACTGTTAAATCATTCACGAGACAATTATTATACTTAGTGTAAATTCATGTAGCTTCATTACTTTAAGATTGTGGATATTGCTTCACCTTGTGGCTATTGCACCCCAAAGGTGCGTGAACCTGTTAATGAGAGAATACAAACATCGCTGTGATTACATGGAATATTATGGTTATTTACTGTTTCCTGCTACTGTTCATTATTGATTGTATACCTGTTGTGAGCACATACGCGATTGCACTACATATTGGCCTAACCCTGCTACACATGACATATACATACATACCGACTCATCCTGTTGTACCATGACATGACTTGTTTCATGATTTCATGCCTAATGCCGACAAACCCGACCATCCCTGCTGTCTATCCAGACAGACCTACTCTTACCGGATTTTGTGTTGGCATTAGTCCTTGACTACTGAATACCTGACCTGACATACATAGCTTGGGGGTATGGGGAAATCAAAGGTGAAACCGACTTGTAACTCAACAGTTCGATACATGTTCTGATCAGTCTTACGGGCTTGGCCAGCCCCGGAGTGTTGATGCTGACATCACTCGCCCATCCTACCACCTTTTACTGCTTAGCGGCACGTCTCGGATTCAGCCCTGAGGATCTTGACCGTGGTCCCGGGCACGCACGGGATACTATTGAGTTACATCGACGATTCATCAATTGATTTCAAAGACTATAGAGTAGAAACCTGATAGGACAGTTCAGTCACCATTGCACATTACCCTGCTCTGTTATTTCTTAGTACTGCTTTATTCATGTTCATATTTGCATTGCTTATTACCATGTTTATATATATACTTGATGTCATGACGCGCTGACGTCTGGGTTTTGCATGGCCCAGATTCCGTACCATTGTCGACGACCGAGCAGGAGTACTTCAGCCAGCAGGCTGAACTGTGAGTTCCTTAGGATTTAGTTTATTTATTTCATTTCATTTCCAGATGTGAGCCCGCATTATGGGACGTACTGTTTATTCATTGTATTGGATCATTAGCTTCCGCACTTATTGTTTATTGATTCTTGTTATTATGGATTTGGACATGTATTAGATTAGTTTATTATCTTGTTCTTGATATCCTTACAACCGTAATGTGACTGTGGATGGATACTTCCTACCCACAGGTAGCATGGTTGGCTATGTCACGTGCCCAATCTTGCGTACTCTGGGAAGCGGGGCGTGACAACGATGGTAATGTCTAGATCAATAATTAAGAATGCTGAAAAGACTGAAAATTATAATATCATGTTAATTGTATAAAAAAGAAACTTGTAAACAGTATAGTTATATTATGTCATGTAATTCAGCATTCAAATTAGAGAACTCGTTTTCATATGAGTAGTCTGGAATAATGAGTAGTCATGGCATGTCAAGTACAATAGTTATAAAATGATAGTGTCCATAAACAAGAATAGCATGTTAAGCTTTCTCAAGCATGCCGACAATGATAGTCTCAAGTAAAATATTGAATATAGACGATAGGATATGATAAGGTCAAAAATGTAAACAAGACTCAACATAAATATGCAAGCATCTGTATTTAACATCCGGGTTTATTTATTGAAAAGAATTATAAATTGAAATATGGTTTTAAAGGGTTAATATAGTTCAATAAGAATGGCAAATTACAGATGCATAAAGCGGATAGTGGTAATAGTATAATTACGAGATAATAGTAAGTAAGATAAAATAAATGACAGATTGACTAGTTATCATGTAAGTGCTAATAATAAGTTTTATAATAATATGATAATAGAAAATATTAATACAAATTATAGTATCAAAATAATTTATATCATTAGGGCACATAGAGTGCAGCGATATTATAAGGAGTGATAGTGTAGAAAAGTTTAATTTATATATATATAATATTAAGCCCAAAACGTTTATTGATTAATAGTAATAATGGTATATTTTTATGTTTTAGATTAGGATATAAGTGTTGACATTTTGCATGCTAGTGTATACCAATATTGTTGCAACAGAAACATATAATTACTTATAAAGTTTTTTATATATTAAATCACATTTACATGTTAATAGTTATTTTATTACGCTTGCACTTTTACAGTTGTTCACTTGATGAAAAGATTAATAGGTATTCTAGATCCTAGCGTTTTCATCATATGTACAAATATTATAAGATATATTAATAAAGCGGCAAAATATTACAATTTTATTTAAATATTGTAAGTTAATAATTTATTTAGAGAATTGCCGATATTGTATCGACTAAAAAAATAAAAGAGTAAGAGTACTTGCCTCGGAGATAGATAAACACGACGACACGAAGAACAACTCCAAGGTTTGATTGCTCGTCTAATTTTAAAGAAGAAGAAAATACTGTGATGGGAAAAAAAGAAGGTTGATTTATATGAGAAAGGGGAGAGATGATAATAATTAGGTTGTTATTTATAGAAAAGAGAGATGTTAAAGATTGGAGAGAGAAATATTCTGATGAGATGAGATTTGGATTTAATTTTATAAAAGAGAGATATTATGGATTGTTATATACTTCTATAAGATATTAGAAAAGTTGTATATATACATATTAGTTTGTATATAGTTAGAATAATAGAAAAGTATATGTATATATACATATTAGTATATACTGAAAATATATGTAGATATGTATATGGTTATGAGTTAATGAAAATAAATATAATTAGTTATATATATAGGATTTTATGATATCAAACAACTAAAATATATTTTCAGTTAAACTATCATAACAATCTTCAATTATATATATATATAGGTTTATAGAAAAATAATTAAAGAGAGAGTAGATTTAAGAAAGAGAATCTGCTGAGAGAGATTAGATTAGATTGGAGAGAGAGGGATTTTGTTAGGGAATATATATAGAAAGAGAGCGGGGGTTTGGTGAAATATAGTTAGTGATATAGAAAAATATATGTAGATAGAATAGAATATGGAGAGAAAGAAATCTGTTGGAAAAAATATTTGTTTGGAGAGAGGGAATAGTATTTGTTTTAAAAGAATAAAGTTATTAGGTGAGACATATATCGTGATTGGAGAGAGAAAATTGAGTTGTTAGTTTAGAAAAAATATTTATATGATTAAAACATTTAACATGGGCTCTCATGACCTTTCAAAATTAAATATTTTAACCAAATAAATATCGTAAGACAAAATAAATAGAATTTAAAAAGGGTAAAATCTTATGTATATGTATTGTTTAAAGAAATACCAAATAAAATATCTTTTATTTAAATTATGATACTAAAATATAAATATGGTTATAAAATAGTGTTAGACAAATAAATATTTAAATACTAATAATATGAATATTTAACAAACTTGAAAAACCATAATTATATGTATATATCTTGATTAAAAGTATTAAACTCCAAGTTATAATAATAAAAATAAAACAAAACCCAATATATCCAAAAGAAAAAGAAACGTATGATCGAACTAGGATATTACATCCTACCCACCTTACAAAAATTTCGTCCTCGAAATTTGAAGAACGAAAATACAAGATCGTGAACTAATTACAAGGATCAATGAAAATAGATGGGTATGAAAAATTAAGGATCAAGGAAGCAAATGAGGGTATTAAAAGTCACGGTTTGGGCTCGAAAAATCGGCATGTGAAAGGAAATCAAATCATTGGAAACAAATCAGGTAGAACTCTAAATTACTCAAACAGAATAACGTATTGTAACCATGCCGCGGTACATAGGTACAATATCGTAATTCTATCTCATTCGCCTGAATCCTATAATCAGAGTCAATGGAATATGCAACATGACATACTAGGGAAAATCTAGACATGTGTGTTCCCCGTCGAAACACGGAGACGCGACCGCGCGGGTTCGTCTTGCCTGAATTTCGGGGCAGATGCTAATAGGTGCTATCCGTTCATCTCTCCGAAGATACCAAGTTGATTTATGACACCATGTATCGAATGTTTAAACAGATGCGGCCGATATAGCAGACTTCGTCAGATTCCCTTCATTTGAGGGGTTTTTGATTGTGGGGACGCTTTTCCCTGCAGGCGCAAGCCCCCGCAGTTAATTACGATACCGCATCGCGGTAACCACTTTCTCCTTCTCCAAATGGTCACTTCGTGTCGTGGGTGTTTGTTTTGTTTTTGATAGCCCGTGGATTGTATACGGAGACTAATTTATGTTGTCGCCCGTAGGACATGGATTAGTCCAAATCCGTATTTTCTTAGATTTGGGTTTGAGGTTTTGGTTTAAGGATACGTTAGTCTCATTTGAGACTAAGATCAACTTAAACGTTTGTTAAGGATACGTTAGTCTAATTTTAGACTAAGATCAACTTAACGGGATCGTTTAGATCCAACAAAAGAGCATTTGGACTCTATTGTTTAGTTTAGGGACTTTGCGGTCCATTAGTTTAAGGACATTACGGTCCAATATTAGTTTAAGGACATCTTGGTCCAATGTTAGTTTAAAGACATTGCGGTCGAGGTTAAGGACATCATAGTCCGTGAGTTTAAGGACCTCACAGTCAAGGTTAAGGACATTATAATCCGTGAATTTAAAGACCTCACAGTCAAGGTTAAGGACATCATAGTCCATGGGTTTTAAAGGACCCCACAGTCCGTGGAATGTTTGGTTGTCCGGACCCGTCACCTCTCTGAAGACGTTGAAGGATTACAACAACAAATATCAGAGGAGTAAAGAGATGTATCCTCGAACCGATGTGAGTTGGTTGAAAGATCTGTAGTCCAATTTGGGGCTAAGATATGTTAACATATTTATGAGCAGATGAGCCCAATTAATATGAGTTGAGAACTTATGGTCAATCTTGGGCTAAGTCAAATAAATGTTTAACATTTTTATTCTGGGCTGTTGAGCCTTTATTTGGGCTTGACCCTTTTTAAACGATATTGGGAATTGAGTTGCATTTTGACAGTATTTCTGTCTTTTAGTACTGAGCACTCATAATAGCTCTGAGGCTTATTAGAGAACAATTTACGTTCTGTCAGCGCCCACGTGAAGGACACGTAGTGCTCTTGGCGCTTTGCGCCAATTAAAGAGCGCAGTGCGCTTCTGCTGAGTAGCACACACGTGGGTGACACGTGGCACACTTGGCGCTGAGCGCTAGATGATGAGCGCATTGCGCCAGTTTATGAGCGCAGAGCGCTGGTTCATGAGCGCATTGCGCTTCTGGTTTAATGGCGCATACATGAATGACACGTGGCGCGCTTGGCGCTGAGCGCCAGCCCATGAGCGCAGTGCGCTATTTCAAGAGCGCAAAGCGCTAACTGTTAAGTTAGCGCATGTGTGATTGACAAGTGGTGCATTTAGCGCTGAGCGCCAGTCTAAGAGCGCAGAAGGGCAGTTCAAGAGCACAAAGCGCTAACTGTTAGTTGGCGCATGTGTGATTGACACGTGGCACATTTGGTGCTGAACGCCAGTCTAAGAGCGCAGAAGCGCAGTTCAAGAGCGTAAAGCGCATCTGATCAATTTTATGATCTAAGAAATAATTTATGTTCTTTTTTTTAAAAAGACTTTGTCTCAGGATCCAAGAACAACCGTTCTTATTTTGTTTCAATCTCTTATATTGATGAAAGGCTTTGCCTTTATGGATCTATGATTCTTAAGAGAATTGAATTATTCTCCCCTCCTTTTTATAATGAGATATTCATGATCTCAGAAAGACAATTTGTCTTATAGATCTATGATCTGTGAAAGAAGTAAGTACTTCTTTGTTTTATGATGAGATCCTCTGATCTTTTTAGAAAAGACCTTGGTCTTTATAGATATATGATCTTTTAAGAAGAGAATTCTTCTTTTTAATTATGAGATGATTTCATTTCTTTGTTCATCACCATTCTTTTTACCTTGAAGAAAAAATCTTGGGATATACTTCTCTTCCTGAAAACTCAAAGCTTATGGGGGGTTTTTTCTGTACAAAACTTGAAGTCTTGGATCCTTTATATAGGGAAGGTTGATCTGTTGAATCAGTTAAGGAGATCCTTTCTCCAATTGATTTGGGAAATTTCCCATCGTTAGATCTTTGATCCAAGGGTTTCTGATTTACAGAAGGCAATTTTCTTGTTTTTAACAAGATTGGAAAATCTTTCCATACAGAATTTATTCTGTCTTTTGGTAATTTTTATTTACCATTGAATCATTGATCCAACGGTGTTCTGATTTACAGAGCACGATCTTGTTATTTGGAAAGATTTTTGAGAGATCTTTTCTTAACAGAATTTAATTCTGATTAATTAATGACTTATCATTATTATTAGATCTTTAATCTAACGGTGGGGAATTTTTAATTCCAGCGCTAGCGCACCTGTGTTTGACACGTGGTGCGCTGCTCGGAGCGCAGCGCGCCTGTGTTTGACACATGGTGCGCTGCTCGGAGCACAGCGCGCCTGTGTTTAACACGTGGTGCGTTGCTCAGAGCGCAGCGCACCTACCGCTAGCGCACACATGGTGCGCTGCTTAGGGCGCAGTGCACTTGGCGCTGCATCTGAAGCGTTGCTTCATTTTTAAAATTTGAATTTTGAACAGAGTTTTGCTCTGATTGGGGGAAACAATGTGATTATAACCTAAAAGGTCGGAAGAACCAGGGCTAATCTTGAGGTCAGCCTGGCTCTGATACCAACAAAACCTTGTCACGTCCCGCTTCCCGAAATACAGAATACGGAGAGCGACGAAGGTCATCCGTGCTACCTACGGTAAGGAAAGATCCTTCCATAGTCACATAAGGCTGTCTAGATTAACCTGTCAAAAATAAAATCCAATACCAAAAGGAATAATACTGGTAAGCATGCTGCAATGAAACCACAAGGAATACTAAAAATGAGTCCACTAGATAATTGATGCAATTAAAGATCTGATACAAAAGGTTCGAAATAAAATAAGATCCAAAAGAGATACATAAGTCCTAATGTCCCATAACGGCACACATACTAAAAACTAACTGAAAAGGAAAATAAACCTACGGGTTACTGATCTTCAGCAAAGTCCTGATAGTCGCTGCGGTCCTGCTCGGCCTGAAAATCTGTCTATAAACCTGAGATGGCAAATCTCAGGGATGTCAGAATGTCGCGCCCCGCTTCCCAGATTGCGCTAAGATAGGCACGTGACATAGCCAACCATGCTACCTGTGGATAGGAAAAATCCTTCCACGGTCACATTACAGCTGTAGAGATATCAAGAATAGGAAAGTAAACTAAACTATCTAGTACATGTCCATAAGACAGAATAAACGAGTCAAGAAATAATAATATGCGGAAGCAAAAGATCCAATAAATAAAACACCTGAAAAGTAAAACTGGATACCAACAGAATGCTCACCGCTCGGTCTAACAGCGGCAATGCTCCTGATCAGTCTGCAACAAAGGTAGAGGATCTGGGCCATGCAAAACCCAGACGTCAGCGCGTCATAACATTAAGCAATAATATATAAACAGGGTAGCAAGACATGCAAGTATGATTTTAAAAGGGTAAAACAGGTGTAACAGTAATATAAATCAGGGCAGTGAAAGGTAGCATGCAGTGAGTAATCTAAACTGGTCTATTGGGTTAACCACTCTCAAGTCTTTGAAATCAATTTGATGAATCATCGATGTAACTCAATAGTATCCCGTGCGTGCCCGGGATCACGGTGAAGATTCTCGGGCTGAAACCGAGACATGCCGCTAGGCACTAAAGGAAAAGGGGTAATGATGAATGATGTCTGCAGGATCATCCCAAGGCTGGCCCAGCCTTTAAAAAGGTAGTGGATAACGATGGATGATGTCAGCAACATCATCCCAAGGCTGGCCTAGCCTCTAAAACTGATCAGTAAAGGTAGCGAACTGTCGAGTTACAAGTCAGGTTTCATCATTGATTTCCCCATACCCCCAGGTTATATGTATTCAAGTCGGGTATTAAAATAATCTGGAGCTAATGCCAACACAGGATCAGGCAGGTACAGGTTTGTCTGGATAGACAACAGGAACTGTCCGTAACGACAACAGGTCAGGTTTGTTGGCATTAGTCACAAGATCGGGTAATAGGTAAAGCATGATACATCAGGTCAAGTCAAGTGATGTATATAGGTGTCATGTCATGTCAAAAGTTGCACGGTACCATATCGTGTCAAGTAAAAGGTGCAACAAGTCATGTCAGGGTGCACAAGATGTCATATGGGTGCTCATAATCAACTAGCATAAGCATGGGTATACAAAACAAGCATGGGTACTACTAGAACAATAAACTGGAATATTGTAATGTGATATGCAAATAGGTGCAGATTAAATTATATCGATGCACGGTTATCAGTTTGGGTTTAAGCGATAGTTTCAACATTACTTAAATACAGTATAACAAATATGGATGTTAAAATCATGTTAATATGTACTAAATAATCTAGTGATGCAATTGAATATAAATTTAGTTAGATGTATGCAAACGGTCGTCCGATAGGGTATAAACTATAAAAGGGGTACTATGGGCTATGCAAATAATTGTTATTTGATTTAAATATGGATGTTGGAACTATGTATAGTAAACTAAAATGCAACATGGTATGTTTCGAGCTATAAATCTAAAATGATATAATGGACATCGAAAAGTAAAATGGAACATGTGGCACTTTATGTAATTTACAGATTTACTATGCAATTAAATAGTTATAAAACCATATAGATAGCATGTAGCAAGTTTTACTTGCCTCGATGGATCATACGATGGGGTGCGCACGCGGTAAAAAGCGAGAAATGACGGAAATCTCGCTTGAAGCATTTCATCGAACACTTCACACAAAAATCGAAACTTTGTTGGAACGGAGATCCTGAGGCATGGAAACGATCGTCACACTATCATGGACTCGGGCCAAACCCTGGAGCCTCGGTTCATGTCTCTGAACAATATCTAACAGGCTTTCGAAGTCGAGATTGGTGTTGCCACGGTGACCGCTACTGCTGTTGATGTCATGGTTGACGATGGCAACGACGGAGAACGAGGAGATGATGGCTGGAGTTGAAGAAGGAGGCGATGGTCTCGACGGATGGAGTAGCACCAGAGGAAGAAGAAGACGATGAAGATGCAGTAGCCCCGATGGTGGAGGGGAAAAGGGTTCGGTGTGCAGTGGGTTGTAGTTGATGGTGGTGATGGTTGGAGACGGGGAAGAGAAGGTGGAGACAAGACGATGGAGGCGAGTTGACGAGGGTCGGCAGACGAGATGGTCGGCAGCAGCGAAGGCTGAGTCGAGGATGGTTGCAGGAAACTTTAAACGAAGGTGGAGGTGAATGAGAAGAGAGGAGAGGGATAGAGACGAGGTGGAGGGGATGACGAGGGTGAGGAGGCGGCAATGAGGTGATGAGGGTGATGGGGTACGGTCGTCGACGGCGAGACAGGCGAATCGGCCGGCATGCGATTAGGTTAGGGTTAAAGTGGGTTGTAAGGCTCGGGAGGAGAGAGAGACGGGAAGGTTGGAGGCGAGGGTGTTGGCTACGAGGGGCTGAGGAGAGGGCAGAGGCGAGGCGAGGCGGTCGGGGTCGCAGGCATGGGTTAGGGCAGCAGCGAAAAAGAAAAGAAGAAGAAGACGGAGAGAGAGAGACGTGCTGATTTGTTAGGGGAAAAGAAAATATATGAAAGAATATTTAGAGAGAGAGAGAGAATAAAATTCACGAGAGAGAGAGAGTCAGGGGAGAGAGAGAAAGAGAGAGAGATTTAGGATGAAAGAGAGAGAGAGATATGAGAGATAGATTTAGGATAAAATATATATTTTTTAGTTAAAGAAAATTTAAAGAATATAATATTATAATATTAGTCCGTTTTGAGATTTTGGCAAATACAAACTTACTCCAAAACACGCCCGGGTCGGGTCTAAAAATTCAGATTAAAAATATGAAAAATATATGCGACGTCCAAATTTTAAAACAAGTACTCAAGTAACGAAAATGCGTACCCCCAAGAACGGATGCACGTACGTGCGTGTAGCCATCCAAACACGTCTGTTTCACTGAACGGGACGAGAACAAGATGCGCGGATGCTACCACAGGGTTTGGGGTATCAAGCAGGCTATGTTAACTATTTTTAAAATATTTTATGTGACTCAAAAATGTTATATGATAAAAAATGCGATACTAGATAAAATACCAGTATGTACTAAACATGAGATGCACGTGTCCATGCAACAAGTCAAGGTAATCTATAAATAAGAATCAAACAGGTTCAAGCAAACGGGTCGGGTCGAATGCAAAGTAATATTTAAAATACCATTCGCACCCGAACACGCTAAATCAAGAAAATAACATGGATAAGTAAATACGGAAACTGAAATTGGTATAAATGAACTCGGGTGTTACACAGAACATCCCAGCAAGTACTCAACATATAAGGTATGTGTATGGTATGATAACATGAATAAGTGAATGTAGTAAAGCCCGTGTGCACAAGTAAAAACAGATATATATATATATATATATAAATAGATACATTACTACTATGAACAAACGGGTAAAGAGATTAAGTCATAACCTAACTAGTCACTAAAAGGTAAACTACTCTATCGTAAGCTTGAGTGTGTGTGTTTACCTCTGCAGGAGTATTCCTAACCCAAGAGTGGTGCCCTAAGGGCTAGGAAACACGGCCCAACTGTGGAATTAACAAGCGACCGATATAGCCCGGTACAAGCTGTAAACATGAGACCGATATAGCCCGGTACGAGCTATAAACATGAGACCGATATAGCCCGGTACGAGCTGTAAACATGAGACCGATATAGCCCGGTACGAGCTGCCGGCATGGGACTCCTGAGATCCTACTGTACGAACGCACACTCAAACTACCCCAACACCCGCGTATTTACAGCTACTATGGTAATGTCTGGATCAATAATTAAGAATGCTGAAAAGACTGGAACTTATAATATCATGTTAATTGTATAAAAAAGAAACTTGTAAACAGTATAGATTGTGTCATGTCATGTAATTCAGTATTCAAATTAGAAAACTCGTTTTCATATGAGTAGTCTGGAATAATGAGTAGGCATGGCATGTCAAGTACAATAGTTATAAAATGATAGTATTCATAAACAAGAATAGCATGTTAAGCTTTCTCAAGCATGCCGACAATGATAGTCTCAAGTAAAATGTTAGATATAGACGATAAGATATGATAAGGTCAAAAATGTAAACAAAACTCAACATAAATATGCAAGCATCTGTATTTAACATCCGGGTTTATTTATTGAAAAGAATTATAAATTGAAATATGGTTTTAAAGGGTTAATATAGTTCAATAAGAATGGCAAATTACAGATGCATAAAGCGGATAGTGGTAATAGTATAATTACGAGATAATAGTAAGTAAGATAAAATAAATGACAGATTGACTAGTCATCATGTAAGTGCTAATAATAAGTTTTATAATAATGTGATGATAGAAAATATTAATACAAATTATAGTATCAAAATAATTTATATGATTAGGGCACATAGAGTGCAGTGATATTATAAAGAGTGATAGTGTAGAAAAGTTTAATTTATATATATATAATATTAAGCCCAAAACGTTTATTGATTAATAGTAATAATGGTATATTTTTATGTTTTAGATTAGGATATATATGTTGACATTTTGCATGCTAGTGTATACCAATATTGTTGCAACAGAAACATATAATTACTTATAAAGTTTTTTATATATTAAATCATATTTACATATTAATAGTTATTTTATTACGCTTGCACTTTTACAGTTGTTCACTTGATGAAAAAATTAATAGGTATTCTAGATCCTAGCGTTTTCATCATATGTACAAATATTATAAGATATATTAATAAAGCGGCAAAATATTACAATTTTATTTAAATATTGTAAGTTAATAATTTATTTAGAGAATTGCCGATGTTGTATCTGTTAGTGTATATGCCCTAGAGGCCATTACTGTATCATACTAGTTTGTATATTACTTAATGGAAGCTTGGGATATTCACAGTTGTATAGACAATCTTACTCAAAATGGTAGTATGCTACTTGGTTTGTTTCTACTTTAATGTGTGCATGTGTTTCTTTTAGCATATCGCCTATACACATTAGTGGAGCCCTTAGGATCTTTGCTTGATTACCAGCGTTGTGATGGCAGTCACACTAGTGGGGGCTGGGTAATCTACAAGCACATCCTTATACAGATCCCTAGTCGTAGGATTATCGAGACAGGGCATCGATACTCCGAAGTACACTAGCGTATGCGCTTCTCATCCCAACATGGGAGATGGTCTGTCCCACAGCCATTAGTACGTCGTACTTGAGATAGTATGCAGGTGCTCGTTAGGTTACGAGTACACTGGACAGGACTCGTCGGGAACTGTTGGTTAGTACTATGCCTATCGTCAGTTATCAGTTCCCAGGTGACATGAGTACAGCTTAGTCCGCTGACTTGACACTGTTATTTCGTCTCGAGTGTGTTCCCACTCTTCTTAGATTGCTATCCTACCACGGCTCAAATGAGTCGTGCAAACATGTAGCAGTTGGGTGCAGTCCCGAAGCACTTGGAGTCAGTGACGGTTAGACAGGATTCGTCTCTCCCGGTATTGGGGGTTGATATCGCGCTGTGTCTAGGAAAGCCATTACACAAAGTCCCTGGCCAGGGCAAGCGAGATATGCTGGTAGGTTTTCCAGTGTTATCTCAAGGTGTTCTGGGCTACACTCCGACACGAGTTGTACCGCTATTAGGGGACTGACATTTACCGCCCCCTAGGCCCGCCATATGATATTCTGAGACGAACAGACCGGACTGTACGGAGATTGTCACATTCAGGCTCAGTAGGAGTTCGGATGGGTTCACCTCATCGGTCTTTTTATCGGCATCTACCAGGGGACCGTTACGTACAGCTAGTACCGCTTGCGGCCTGTGGTTAAACCCACTGCCAGCGTAGTGTCGAGTCTTTAGAGTCCCACACAGAGTGCTATTCGCCTTTGGGCAAAACAGAGTAGAGGTCGCATGGTTTTGCGACGGGGTTCGTTCACATCCGCGCACTTATGCACGTTTGGTGTCCGGGCAGTTATTATTAGCGGGCTTTGGTTTAAGTCAAATCCTAGTATTTGTTTTGGGATTGGTTTTGTCTCATTGTATTCGTGTTCCTCGGAACACGGATGCGGGTGTGTATGCACAGTTGACAGAGACAGAGGATTCTCATTAGGGTTGTTGACCGTTGACTTTTTCCAAACCCTAATGAGAATAAGAAATATGATTAATGATATTAATTAAGGATAATTATGGCATGGTTCGGGTTGTTGACTATTTGACTTTGGTTGACCGGTTGACTTATGTTGACATATTGACCATCATCATTTCACATGGAAGATGCTTCTTGATTCTTGCAAAATTCATTTAATGTGAAATGATAATGGTCATTCCAAATGAACCATCACAATTTCTTTAATTATTATTATTATTTTCATAATTCACTCATATGAGAGTATGGTTGTAAAAAGGTATTCATTCTCTCTTGCTCTTTCTCTCTCATATGTTTGAGCTCTCCCTCTTCCTCTCAAAGCTCTCATCTCTCATGTGTTGAGAACCATGAGCTCTTGAGATAAAACCTTCAAGACTTCGCTCTACACATTCTAGGGTTCTAGGTTTAGCAAGCCAAGCACTTTAGTTACCTCTAGGTTGAGGTAGGAGCTCAAGGTAGAGGCCTTCGGGTGGATCCTTCTTCGGCAAAGAGAAGACGACGAGGAGGAGCCGTTCACACCACTCTAAGGAGCAAGAAGAGAAGGAGTTCAAGACCTAGGTATAACCTTCTAACCGAGTAGCTAAATTTGTAGTTAGTTTGCTAGTTTTTGTTTAGCAAAGATCCTCTAGTTCTAGTCCATGTTACCTTACGTCAAAAATCGTTTTTTTACCCATTCCGCCTCCCCGTAAGCACCGGGATGGGTAACGTAGACTTACAGTGGTATCAGAGCGTAGATAAACAACAACTATCATGTTAGCAAAGTGATTAGAAGTTCGATCCGAAAAAAAATCGCGAAACATGTCAAAAATTCATACTTTCTGCCGATTTTTAAAACAGCTCTAAAAATATTTCCACATACCTTAAAAATCAGTGCAGGGTTTTTTAGAAACAACCAGGAAAAACGAGCCCACGACTCGGTCAACGCGCCGCGGAAGCGCGGCGAAACCACGCGTTTCGCCGTGGATCACGGCTGAGTTGACTCGGCCGCGACTCGGGTTTCCTGCACTTTGTCCAGTATGATGTTTTGGGATTTTTAAGATATTTTGTTTCTGCCCAGATTATCCAGAGAACAATGTTATGTTTGGGGTAGTTACAAATTGGTATTTTTATCGTAGTTCTACAAACTTTTGCTAAATGGTTATATCTGTAATGTGATATATGCACTGAACGTCGACTAATCGCTATACGTCGATTAGTGGAGGTTGTGCATATCTGTGATCTGTAATGTTGTTGAATTGTGTATATGAACTTGTTGGATTATCGCGGATGAATAGCCGGGGGTTGTGAGATGAGAGTTTTCTTTATCTTTCATTTGATGTAATGTAAATTGATGTAATATTATTTTATGGCCGCACATCCGGGATGAGCTTGTAGCCGCCATTGTATATTATTTCTTTTACTGTTTTTGCTCCTAGAATAGACCCAAGGTGGGGTGCACAAACTACCGGGTACTTTGAAGTGCCGAGTGGCCTACTCACGTTGTTGAGGGAGATTGCTTCACTTCGGGTACTTGGCGGGTAGTTTGTCGCACCCGTAGGGGTCTTGGGTGGGGTTTGGTTATTCATCGCGACCGCGTAATCCGTCTTTCGTTGCAGGCTCGAACGAAACACGGATTCCTAGCATATCCAATGTGTTCATCTGTGATATGGAATGGCTATCATTGCATTTGACGAATGTATATATCTATATATGATATCTAGTAGGCGTTGCTTATGTTTTGTATCCGCGCTAGTCCAGCCCCCGCTCTGTCGTTAGTTAAGTAACCTAACGGGTGATGATGGGGCCCCGTGGCGAATGCGGATGGCATAAGCGTACGTCATATTTTCGTTATTTTCTGCAATGGTAGGATTGATTGATGGGACACATTAAATTAATGCAAGAAAATAAACCAAAGTTAAGTCGTTGGAACAATTTCAAAACCACTCGGTTTCTTTTCAAAACAGAAAACTTTTAAAACGCGGAGCTTGAACCACTCCTTTTAAAAGCAATCACGTTCCTTCGATTATATCAAGTTCACTACATTCACGGTTTCGCCAAAACCATTCGTAGCCCTCCGTCATTTCATATGGATAGTCAATAGTATTCAAGCCGTGTTTGTTGGCCAAAGTCAAGGCATGGTGATTGGTAGCTATTGGATATTCATATGTAGCATAGATAGATACGTTGGTTTGGGACAGCCGTACTGCCTTGTTGGCCAAAGTCAAGGGTAGGTACGGGTGGGTTCAAATTAACCTGGAAAATGACGGGTAGAATTTGACATGTGACATATGATTTATTGGCTAAAGTCAAGGTCATAAGAGCATGGGGCAAAAATCCACATCGGGAGTTTCTAAAGAAACTGAAACTTGCTAGTGCTGCATACCATTTGGAGTGTAATGATTCTGGTAGGATTCCTTCAGCTTTATCACACGATGATATTTGGATCCTGATCATACTGTGAGTATATGCTACTCCTCGGGAAACTTTCTCACTTAACGATCAATGTTATAAACCAAGTAGGTGTCTAGAAAGGTGTTAGCGGGGCTACGCCCATAGGGAAAAGAGGTTATTTAATTAAGGAACTTTGCGAAAGCGTCGTAAAACCTCCCTCGAAGTACCAACACTGGCCTGGCTGAACGGTTAAGCAAGTATTGTACAATGAGATTGATCCCGGCTAATTCTTCTTTTTTGGTTTGAGGAAGGATTCGAGAAACAGTGGGAGCCATCCTGTTTAGACAAACTAAAAACCACTCTAAACTTGCAAGAGTATCATGCTAAAGTGTTTCTTCTCTCTCTCCTAATTGCAGCGACCAAACATCATGACCGGACTTAAATTACTACTAGATAAAAATATACTGACAGGGCCAAACTACAAAGATTGGCTCGGGAATGTCAAAATGGCAATCACTTATGACAAGTTGGGGTATCTTCTTACCACCAAAGCTCCCCCTGTCCCAGGACCTCAATCCAGCGTCACGGATAAGGAAATCCGTAAGACCTGGGAGATTGATTGCGCGAAATCCAAGTGTCTCGTGCTTGCCTCTATGGATAATGAACATCAGAGGAGGCACGAGAATATGGACCTTGAATACATATTTCTCCATACTAAGGAACTATATGGAGAGCAATCCCGTATCGCCAGATACGAAGTCTCGAAAAAGTTGTTTTCGGCGAGATTGGCCGTCGGATCATCTGTAGCGGAACATGTGCTTAAGATGATTGGCTACATTGAAGAGCTCGCGGACCTCGGGACCACGTTAGAGAACGAGCTCTATACTGACTTGATTCTTCAGTCCCTTCCTTCCACTTACGCCCAGTTTATCCTGAACTTCAATATGCAAGGAAAAGAAGTTGAACTTCCGGAACTCCTCAACATGTTGAGGAGTGCAGAGAGCACCTTACAGAAAGTAAGGAAAATATCCACTTTGTTTGTTGGAGGACCTTCCTCTTCTAGGTCCAAGGCGAAAGCCAAGGGAAAGAAGAAGAAGACCCCCACCAAACCAAGGAGCGGTGTTAGTAAAGTGGAAGCCAAGAGAAAGGCAAAGATAGCAAAGGTAGCGGGACAGCTTGTGGGAAAGGAAAAGTGCATCTATTGTCATAAGAAAGGACACTGGAAGAAAGATTGCAGGGCTTGGAAGGCCAAGAACTAGGACCCCAAGCAAGTTGTGGCTTCGGCTTCAGGTGTGTATGTTATTGAAAACTGTCTATCAGTAAACTCTACTTCCTGGGTATTGGATACCGGATCAGGATCTCATATCTGTAATTCTTTGCAGGCACTGAGAAAGCGTAGGGTTTTGAAGGCAGGTGATATGACCCTCAGAGTTGCAAACGGAGCTGGCATGGATGCTGAGTCCGTGGGGGACTATCACTTGGGATTGTCAGATGGACATGTTTTGGTTTTGCGTGACTGTTATTTTGTACCCAGTGCGACTTGTAATATCATATCTGTATCTTTAATGTCTAAAGAAGGTTATGATTTTGCATTTGTAAGTGATGTTGTAAACATTCATCTTAATTATGTTCTGATTGGGTTGGGTACATTAAGCAACGGTATATACGTTTTGAACCAACCACAGATTTTCAATGTCCAGAATACACACAAAAGAAAGTCTCCAGAAATAAATCATGCTTTCTTATGGTATTGTAGACTAGGTCACATCAATGAGACAAGGTTAACTAAGTTGCATAAAGAAGGATATTTGGATCCATTCGAATATCAATCATATGCAACTTGTCAATCATGTCTCAAAGGAAAGATGACAAAGACTCCGTTCACTGGACACGGAGTAAGAGCGAGCGAGCTCTTGGGACTCGTACACAGCGATGTATGCGGTCCAATGTCTACACATGCGCAAAATGGTTATTCTTACTTCATTACTTTTACAGATGATTTTTCAAGGTACGGATATGTCTTCTTAATGAAACATAAATCTGAAGCTTTCGAAAAATTCCAGGAATACAAGAATGAAGTAGAAAAACAAACAGGCAAAAATATCAAGACACTGAGATCTGATCGAGGTGGTGAATACTTAAGTGCCGAGTTCCTGGATTACTTAAAACAGAATGGAATTCTCTCTCAACTTACTCCTCCATACACCCCACAACATAATGGTGTATCGGAGAGAAGGAACCGAACCCTATTGGATATGGTATGTTCCATGATGAGTAACGCTGAGTTGCCGCGATCATTCTGGGGATATGCACTAGAATCAGCTACATATCTTTTGAACCGAGTTTCAACTAAGACAGTGCCTACCACACCATATCAGATATGGAGTGGGAAGAAACCCTATCTTAAGCACATTAAGACACGGGGATGTCCAGCTTTTGTCAAAAAGCAACATGCGGACAAACTCGAGGCACGCTCAGTACAGTGCAAGTTTGTGGGATATCCAAAGAACTCCAAGGGATATTTCTTCTATTGCGCAAAGGAACAAAAGGTTTTTGTTTCTCGTCATGCTTGCTTCTTGGAAACTGAATTTTTGGAAAATCAGATAAGTGTGAGCGCAATAGAACTGGAAGAAAGTCTAGAATCACAAGCTATTACTGAAAGCTTAGTAAAACCAGAAGGTTCGAAAAAACAGGACATTCCTGCGCCGCTCCGCAGGAGTAGTAGGCAGTCTCATTCGCCCGAGAGATACTACGGTTTTCTCATAGACGGGGATAGAGAGGATTGCATCATTGATAATGATGAGCCGACTAGCTTCCAGCAGGCCATTCAGAGCACTGACTCGATAAAATGGCTGGATGCAATGCGGACCGAAATGGAGTCCATGTACACCAACAAAGTATGGACTTTGGACGTTGCTCCAGAAGGGGTAAAACCCGTAGGCTGCAAATGGATCTTCAAAAGGAAGATTGGTGTAGATGGACAGGTTGAGACCTATAAGGCTAGACTTGTTGCAAAGGGTTTTCGTCAAAAACCTGGTTTGGACTATGACGAAACCTTTTCTCCAGTGGCTATGCTCAAATCCATTCGGATCCTTCTTGCTATTGCTGCCTTCCACGATTATGAGATTTGGCAAATGGACGTAAAGACCGCTTTTCTAAATGGAAATTTAGAGGAGTGTGTCTATATGGACCAGCCAGAGGGTTTCATTCAGAGTGGGAGCATCGGGAAGGTGTGCAAGTTGCTTAAGTCCATTTATGGACTGAAGCAGGCATCGCGGAGTTGGAACATCTGTTTTGATGAGACGGTCAAAGAATTTGGCTTTATCAAAAAATCCAGATGAACCATGCATCTATAGTAAAATTGTAGCACGAACTGTCGTATTCCTCGTTTTATACGTGGATGACATTCTCTTGATAGGAAATGACATTCATATGCTACAATCTATCAAAGGGTTCTTGTCACACAGGTTCTCCATGAAAGACCTGGGTGATGCCTCTTACATTCTGGGGATCCGGATCCATCGTGATAGGTCCAAGAGGATATTAGGACTTTCACAGTCTAGGTACATCGACACTATACTGAAAAGATTCAGTATGGAAGATTCCAAGCGCGGTAATTTACCGGCTTGTCACGGGATCACCCTCTCCAAAGAAATGTCTCCCAAGACTGATTTGGAAAGGGATCGCATGTCTATTATACCCTAGGCCTCTGCGGTAGGCTCTATAATGTATGCGATGTTGTGTACCAGACCAGATGTAGCTTATGCACTGAGTGTGGTAAGCCGGTATCAGTCAAACCCTGAGGAGAAGCACTGGATAGCGGTAAAGAATATTCTAAAGTACCTGAGAAGGACTAAGGATATGTTTTTGGTTTACGGCGGAAAAAACCTCCAGATGGAGGCCTTTGCTGACTCCAGCTTCCAGAGTGACAAGGATGACTCCAAATCCATGTCGGGTTATGTCTTTACCCTCAATGAAGGGGCGGTGTGTTGGAAGAGTTCCAAACAGGAAACCGTTGCTGACTCGACGATGGAAGCGGAATATATCGCTGCATCTGATGCCGCAAAAGAAGCCGTCTGGATGAGAAAGTTCTTGACAGAACTTCAGGTGGTTCCGTCCATTGTTGATCCAATACCTCTGTATTGTGACAACAACGGGGCTATAGCTTTAGCGAAGGAACCCAGGTCCCATCAGAAGTCTAGACACATCTTGAAGCGGTATCACCTGATCAGGGAGATCGTGGATCGCCGGGAGATCGAGGTTCCGAGGGTTGCTACAGAAGATAACACTGCGGATCCATTCACGAAGGCCATACCCCAGACTCAGTTCGAGCGGCTGATCGAGATGATAGGTTTTCGATATGCCAGTACATGGCGTTAGTGCAAGTGGGAAATTGTTAGTGTATATACCCTAGAGACCATTACTTTATCATACTAGTTTGTATATTACTTAATGGAAGCTTGGGATATTCACAGTTGTATAGACAATCTTACTCAAAATAGTAGTATGCTACTTGGTTTGTTTCTACTTTAATGTGTGCATGTGTTTCTTTTAGCATATCGCCTATACACATTAGTGGAACCCTTAGAATCTTTGCTTGATTACCAGCGTTGTGATGGCAGTCACACTAGTGGGGGCTGGGTAATCTACAAGCACATCCTTATACAGGTCTCTAGTCGTAGGATTATCGAGACAGGGCATCGATACTCCGGAGTAGACTATCGTATGCGCTTCTCATCCCAGCAGGGGAGATGGTCTGTCCCACAGCCATTAGTACGTCGTACTTGAGATAGTATGCGGGTGCTCGTTGGGTTACGAGTACACTGGACAGGACTCGTCGGGAACTGTTGGTTAGTACTATGCCTATCGTCAGTTATCAGTTCCCAGGTGACATGAGTACAGCTTAGTCCGCTGACTTGACACTGTCATTTTGCCTCGAGTGTGTTCCCACTGTTCTTAGATTGCTACCCTACCACGGCTCAAATGAGTCGTGCAAACAGGTAGCAGTTGGGTGCAGTCCCGAAGCACTTGGAGGCAATGACGGTTAGACAGGATTCGTCTCTCCCGGTATTGGGGGTTGATATCGCGCTGTGTCTAGGAGAGCCATTACACAAAGTCCCTAGTCAGGGCAAGCGAGATATACTGGTTGGTTTTCCAGTGTTATCTCAGTGTGTTCTGGGCTACACTCCGACACGAGTTGTACCGCTATTAGGGGACTGACGTTTACCACCCCCTAGGCCCGCCATGCGATATTCTCATACGAACAGACCGGACTGCACGGAGATTGTCACATTCAGGCTTGGTAGAAGTTCGGATGGGTTCACCTCATCAGTCTTCTTATCGGCATCTACCTGGGGACCGTTACGTACAGCTAGTACCGCTTGCGGCCTGTGGTTAAACCCACTGCCAGCGTAATGTCGAGTCTTTAGAGTCCCACACAGAGGGCTATTCGCCTTTGGGCAAAACAGAGTAGAGGTCGCATGGTTTTGCGACGGGGTTCGTTCACATCCGCGCACTTGTGCACTTTTGGTGTCCGAGCAGTTATTACTAGCGGGCTTTGGTTTAAGCCAGATCCTAGTATTTGTTTTGGGATTGGTTTTGTCTCATCGTATTCGTGTTCCTCGAAATACGGATGCGGGTGTGTATGCACAGTTGACAGAGACAGAGGATTCTCATTAGGGTTGTTGACCGTTGAGTTTTTCCAAACCCTAATGAAAATAAGAAATATGATTAATGATATTAATTAAGGATAATTGTGGCATGATTAGGGTTGTTGACTATTTGACTTTGGTTGACCGGTTGACTTATATTGATATATTGACCATCATCATTTCACATGGAAGATCCTTCTTGATTCTTGCAAAATTCATTTAATGTGAAATGATAATGATCATTCCAAATGAACCATCACAATTTCTTTAATTATTATTATTATTTTCATAATTCACTCATATGAGAGTATGGTTGTAAAAAGGTATTCATTCTCTCTTGCTCTTTCTCTCTCATATGTTTGAGCTCTCTCTCTTCCTCTCAAAGCTCTCATCTCTCATGTGTTGAGAACCATGAGCTCTTGAGATAAAACCTTCAAGACTTCACTCTACTCATTCTAGGGTTCTAGGTTTAGCAAGCCAAGCACTTTAGTTACCTCTAGGTTGAGGTAGGAGCTCAAGGTAGAGGCCTTCGGGTGGATCCTTCTTCGGCAAAGAGAAAACGACGAAGAGGAGCCGTTCACACCACTCCAAGGAGCAAGAAGAGAAGAAATTCAAGACCTAGGTATAACCTTCTAACCGAGTAGCTAAACTTGTAGTTAGTTTGCTAGTTTTTGTTTAGCAAAGATCCTCTAGTTCTAGTCCATGTTACCTTACGTCAAAAATCGTTTTTTTACCCATTCCGCCTCCCCGTAAGCACCGGGGTGGGTAACGTAGACTTACAGTATCGACTAAAAAAAATAAAAGAGTAAGAGTGTCACGCCCCGCTTCCCAGTGTACGGCGAAGTGGACGCGACGAGGTCCGCTACGTATGTACTCAGAAGTACATACGCTAAGCGTAGCTAAGCAATATAAAATAATCACAAGAGACAAATGATATTGAAATAACAGCAACTTTTATTAATAACATTCTTTGTACAATGCATGAAAAGAAAATACAACTGGAATGAAAAGCAATGCCTAAACAGTGGCATAACAGAAAATGAAATAAACTGGAAAGAACAAGGTACAGTATCTAGAGCTCTGGATCTTCCTGGAACTGCTCCAAATCTTCACCGGTGGGCTCGATCTCAGCTTGGTCCAACGCACCTGACGACATTCAAAGAAGAAAGAAATAGAATGTCGTCAGCGAACAGATCGCTCGGTAAGTCCCAAAGAATAAGAAGAATGAGAATGACAGAGTAACAGTATTTTCTAAAGTATTATATTGTTGAATATTATGGAACATTGTTTAACGCTGTTGTTTGTAGCTTGGTACAGAAGGATGCCAGTGTATACGAGGGGGATCTCTATATGCTAGAGATCAGGGCAAACGGAAAGTACAAGGAACCGTTATGCCACGGTACAACAGCAATAGGATTCAGATTAGGTGTCTTAATCTGACCATCTCGTGCCACCTTTAACACCTTCCGTACCAATCTACCCCTTAAACCCCGTAGTGTTTTAACAGTATTGTAGTATTGGAATATGTAAATTGAGTGACTGACCAAAACCATGATATCAGTAAACATGTTGTAACTGTGTAATCAGGAAAATGGAATATCAGGATAATGGATAAATATCCATGGTTTGATTCAGTCAAAAGAATATATTGTTAACTGGATTCAGGGTTTCATGTATTCAAATTGTGTTGGAATATAAAAGAATATAGATTGACTTGAATCGTATTCAAGTCAGAAATAGTCAGACTCTAACCCGAATCAGACTAAAAGAAGATAATTTGAAGTTCAATATTAGTTAGGGGCCTTATTGTAATTTGTAAAACTTGAGGGGGTTTTATGTAAAAATACTTTTGTATAGTTTCAAAATACACCTCAAGTATTTAATAATCGTCTTTATTGTTATAATGAATGTGAATTTTATTTGTGTTATTCTAGTGAATATATCCTAATAAAAGTATTAATTGTTTTATCTGAAATTCATGGTATTTTAGTGTAACTTTTAATCTTGTAATTTTTTTAGAAAAATATGGAAACTTTATATTATGATAAAATAGATGTTTAAATGATAATTATATATACATATTAACATATGAATAATTTTATATAAATATTTTATTAAAAAAAATCTCATTTTCCCTAAATATCGTATTTTGAACCTTTCGAGACCGAATGCTCCTTGCGGAGGTCTGAATCTCGCACTACTAGCCTGCGGGTGCACGATGAACCGTACTATCCCTAACAAGTTCCCCAAAAGTGGGTTGTAGCGGCGCTTTACTTAGGTTTAACAAATACTTTTCATTTGGGAAAACGGTTTTATAAATATAAGGTATTTATTTGCAAAAAGTATAGTTTTCCGTATTTTAGTTGTTAGGATTTCCTAAACCAACTAGCCTACTTCTAAGGTCTAAACGATGAGTCATTAGAACCCTCAAATCGCCTCTTCACCGTCAATTGCGGCCAGGTAAGTGCCAGGTAAGTGGGAAGGAACCACAGTCGTGGGCCTAATTAAAAACCAATAGCCTTAGACACACTTGCCTAGGCACCACAAGACAGTTTAGATAAACGATCGATGTCCATGACCAATCGTGCTTTCATTTTATTAAAAGATTTTATTTAGAAATGTTTACAACTTAAAGCTTTCAATAAAGATTATAAAGATTAGGGTATTTTAGTGAAAAGTCCTGTAATTTCGTATTCTGTGTTTTGATATTTATCAATTAGGGTTATATTGAGTGTGTGTAGAGGTAGGTCATTACCTCGTGACTTATTTTAAGGTTTAATGAAGTTTAAAGGTAAAACATGCTATGTTAAACTTAAAGGTATTATAGCGCAAGAATACGGTATTCGAAAACGTTATCATTTTATGTGTGAAATTTCATTCAAATTGGGTTCTACAAGTTTAGTGATCAAGATAAACCTATTTAGGAGTGAGAGAATTTATTAAACTAAGAAAAATGAACTTCATGGTATTTTTATGAAAAGAATACGGTTTTGCAAAGAAGTTATCATTTCATGTGAAAAAGTTTGATTAAATTGGTTTATGAGTGATTAATAGTCAACATGAATATGGGTAGATAATATGTATTAGGTGACAAGTGGAAATTTATAGAAAAACCGAATCGGAAATCGGTTTGTCCGATTTCCGTCGGGTTCCAAAAAGTCGTATTTTTACCTTAAAGAAAAGGGAGATAGAAGAGGTGGGACTTACGGTTTGGACAAGCTAAGGAAGCTAAGGGATGTGGTGGTTGTCGATTCTTCGAAAACGTCGCGAAGGTTCTGATCCGGTCGCCGGAATCCGTCGTCGATTTCGGCAGCGCTTCGCTTCTCACTCTTCGTACCGAGTTCTCGGGAATTTGGGAGAGTAGACTTAGAGTGGTGAGGTGAAATGGTAGATTGTAGGGGTCTTTATATAGGGCTAGGCTAGGGTTAGGGTTAGGATAAAAAATATTAAAAGAAAATATAAAAAAACATTAAAAATTCATTAAAAATCATTAAACTTAGGAGTAAAAGGGATTTATTGGCCAAATCAAAACCGATCCAGGTATAATAAGTGTGCAAGAGGGTTGACCAAGTCAAGAGCCAACTTTTCTCAGTTGGTGACTCGGCCGTCCGGCCAAGTCCGGCCGGCGGCGCCGGACCGAGTCGGCCGAGTCGCCGGCCGGCGGCGCCGAGTTGGGCCGAGTCAAGGGTCCAATGGCCGGGGGTTTTCCTGAGGAACAACTTGATATTTTTACTTTTTGTTGTCCAGTACATATTTTGGGAGTTATGGCCTTTTTACCGTTGACTTCCAAAAAAAATAAAACAAAATAAATACAAAAATAATGTGAGGCATGGGATTTGAACTCCGGTGGCTTGGTTCAACAGTACAAGGTATTACCAATGAGCTACAAGCTCCTTCTTGTAATTATTGTAAGGAATTAGATACTTAAATTGTTTCCAGCAACATTAATACTCCAAGTATACACTATATTTAAAGCAAATTTTTGGTATACAAAATTGGAGTTGTTACAAAGAGTACTTGCCTCGGAGACAGATAAACACGACGATACGAAGAACAACTCCACGGTTTGATTGCTCGGCTAATTTTGAAGAAGAAAATATTGTGATAGGAAAAAGAGAAGGTTGATTTATATGAGAAAGGGGAGAGATGATAATAATTAGGTTGTTATTTATAAGGAAGAGAAATGTTAAAAATTGGAGAGATTATTATAATTGGAGAGAGAAATATTCTGATGAGATGAGATTTGGATTTAATTTTATAAAAGAAAGATATGATGGATTGTTATATACTTCTATAAGATATTAGAAAAGTTGTATATATACATATTAGTTTGTATATAGTTAGAATAATAGAAAAGTATATGTATATATACATATTAGTATATAGTGAAAATATATGTAGATATGTATATGGTTATGGGTTAATGAAAATAAATATAATTAGTTATATATATAGGATTTTATGATATCAAACAACTAAAATATATTTTCAGTTAAACTATCATAACAAAATATCTTCAATTATATATATGTATGTATATAGGTTTGTAGAAAAATAATTAAAGAGAGAGTAGATTTGAGAAAGAGAATCTGCTGAGAGAGATTAAATTTGATTGGGGAGAGAGGGATTTTGTTAGGGAATATATATAGAAAGAGAGCGGGGTTTGGTGAAATATAGTTAGTGATATAGAAAAATATATGTAGATAGAATAGAATATGGGGAGAAAGAAATCTGTTGGAAAAAATATTTGCTTGGAGAGAGAGAATAGTATTTGTTTTAAAAGAATAAAGTTATCAGGTGAGACATATATGGTGATTGGAAAGAAAAAATTGAGTTGTTAGTTTAGGAAAAATATTTATATGGTTAAAACATTTAACATGGGCTCTCATGACCTTTCAAAATTAAATATTTTAACCAAATAAATATCGTAAGACAAAATATCTTATAAATAGAATTTAAAAGGGGTAAAATCTTATGTATATGTATTGTTTAAAGAAATACCAAATAAAATATCTTTTGTTTAAATTATGATACTAAAATATAAATATGGTTATAAAATAGTGTTAGACAAATAAATATTTAAATACTAATAATATGCATATTTAACAAACTTGAAAAACCATAATTATATGTATATATCTTGATTAAAAGTATTAAACTTCAAGTTATAATAATAAAAATAAAACAAAACCCAATATATCCAAAAGAAAAAGAAACGTATGATCGAACTAGAATGTTACATCCTACTTACCTTACAAAAATTTCGTCCTTAAAATTTGAAGAACGAAAATACAAGATCGTGAACTAATTACAAGGATCAATGAAAATAGATGGGTATGAAAAATTAAGAATCAAGGAAGCAATTGAGGGTATTAAAAGTCACGGTTTGGGCTCGAAAAATCGGCATGTGAAAGGAAATCAAATCAGTGGAAACAAATCAGGTAGAACTCTAAGTTACTCAAACAGAATAACGTATTGTAACCATGCCGCGGTACATGGGTACAATATCGTAATTCTATCTCAGTCGTCCAAATCCTATAAACAGAGTCAAGAGAATATCCAGTATGACATACTAGGGAAAATCTAGACATGTGATTCTAACCTAAAAGGTTGGAAGAACCAGGGCTAACCTCAAGGTCAGCCTGGCTCTAATACCAACAAAACCTTGTCACGCCCCGCTTCCCGAAATACGGAATACAGAGAGCGACGAAGACCAGCCGTGCTACCTACGGTAAAGAAAGATCCTTCCATAGTCACATAAGGCTGTCTAGATTAACCTGTCAAAAATAAAATCCAATACCAAAAGGAATAATACTGATAAGCATGCTGCAATGAAACCACAAGGAATACTAAAAATGGGTCCACTAGATAATTAATGCAATTAAAGATATGATACAATAGGTTTGAAATAAAATAAGATCCAAAAGAGATACATAAGTCCTAATGTCCCATAAGGGCGCACATAGTAAAAACTAACTGAAAAGGAAAATAAACCTACGGGTTACTGATCTTCAGCAAAGTCCTGATAGTCGCTGCGGTCCTGCTCGGCCTAAAAATCTGTCTCTAAATCTGAGATGACAAATCTCAGGGATGTCAGAACATCCCAGCAAGTACTCAACGTATAAGGTATGCGTATGGTATGATAACATGAATAAGTGAATGTAGTAAAGCCCGTGTGCACAAGTAAAAACAAATATATATAAATAGATACATTACTACTATAAACAAACAGGTAAAGAGGTTAAGTCATAACCTAACTGGTCACTAAAAGGTAAACTACTCTATCGTAAGTTTGAGTGTGTGCGTCAACCTCTGCAGGAGTATTCCTAACCCAAGAGTGATGCCACAGGGGCTAGGAAACAACAGCCCAACTGTGGAATGAATAAGCGACTGATATAGCCTGGTACGAGCTGTAAACATGAGACCGATATAGCCCGGTACAAGCTGCCGGCATGGGACTCCTGAGATCCTGCTGTACGAACGCACACTCAAACTACCCCAACACCCGCGTATTTATAGCTACTATGGTAATGTCTGGATCAATAATTAAGAATGCTGAAAAGACTGGAACTTATAATATCATGTTAATTGTATAAAAAAGAAACTTGTAAACAGTATAGATTGTGTCATATCATGTAATTCAATATTCAAATTAGAGAACTCGTTTTCATATGAGTAGTCTGGAATAATGAGTAGGCATGGCATGTCAAGTACAATAGTTATAAAATGATAGTGTCCATAAACAAGAATAGCATGTTAAGCTTTCTCAAGCATGCCGACAATGATAGTCTCAAGTAAAATGTTAAATATAGACGATAAGATATGATAAGGTCAAAAATGTAAACAAGACTCAACATAAATATGCAAGCATCTGTATTTAACATCCGGGTTTATTTATTGAAAAAAATTATAAATTGAAATATGGTTTTAAAGGGTTAATATAGTTCAATAAGAATGGCAAATTACAAATGCATAAAGCGGATAGTGGTAATAGTATAATTACGAGATAATAGTAAGTAAGATAAAATAAATGACAGATTGACTAGTCATCATGTAAGTGCTAATAATAAGTTTTATAATAATGTGATGATAGAAAATATTAATACAAATTATAGTATCAAAATAATTTATATGATTAAGGCACATAGAGTGCAGCGATATTATAAAGAGTGATAGTGTAGAAAAGTTTAATTTATATATATAAAATATTAAGCTCAAAACGTTTATTGATTAATAGTAATAATGGTATATTTTTATGTTTTAGATTAGGATATATGTGTTGACATTTTGCATGCTAGTGTATACCAATATTGTTGCAACAGAAACATATAATTACTTATAAAGTTTTTTATATATTAAATCACATTTACATATTAATAGTTATTTTATTACGCTTGCACTTTTACAGTTGTTCACTTGATGAAAAAGTTAATAGGTATTCTAGATCCTAGCGTTTTCATCATATGTACAAATATTATAAGATATATTAATAAAACGGCAAAATATTACAATTTTATTTAAATATTGTAAGTTAATAATTTATGTAGAGAATTGCCGATATTGTATCGACTAAAAAAAATAAAAGAGTCAGAGTACTTGCCTCGGAGACAGATAACACGACGACACGAAGAATAACTCCAAGATTTGATTGCTCGGCTAATTTTGAAGAAGAAAATATTGTGATGGGAAAAAGAAAAGGTTGATTTATATGAGAAAGGGAAGAGATGATAATAATTAGGTTGTTATTTATAGGGAAGAGAGATGTTAAAGATTAAAGAGATTATTATAATTGAAGAGAGAAATATTCTGATGAGATGAGATTTGGATTTAATTTTATAAAAGAGAGATATGATGGATTGTTATATACTTCTATAAGATATTAGAAAAGTTGTATATATACATATTAGTTTGTATATAGTTAGAATAATAGAAAAGTATATGTATATATACATATTAGTATATAGTGAAAATATATGTAAATATGTATATGGTTATGGATTAATGAAAATAAATATAATTAGTTATATATATAGGATTTTATGATATCAAACAACTAAAATATATTTTCAATTAAACTATCATAACAAAATATCTTCAATTATATATATGTATGTATATAGGTTTGTAGAAAAATAATTAAAGAGAGTAGATTTGAGAAAGAGTATCTGAGAGAGATTAGATTAGATTGGAGAGAGAGTGATTTTGTTAGGAAATATATAGAAAGAGAGCGGGATTTTGATGAAATATAGTTAGTAATATAGAAAAATATATGTAGATAGAATAGAATATTAGGAGAGAAAAATCTGTTGGAAAAGATATTTGTTTGGAGAGAGAGAATAGTATTTGTTTTAAAAGAATAAAGTTATCAAGTGAGACATATATGGTGATTGGAGGAAAAAAATTGAGTTGTTAGTTTAGGAAAAATATTTATATGGTTAAAACATTTAACATGGGCTCTCATGACTTTTCAAAATTAAATATTTTAACCAAATAAATATCGTAAGACAAAATATCTTATAAGTAGAATTTAAAAGAGGTAAAATCTTATGTATATGTATTGTTTAAAGAAATACCAAATAAAATATCTTTTGTTTAAACTATGATACTAAAATATAAATATGGTTATAAAATAGTGTTAGACAAATAAATATTTAAATACTAATAATATGCATATTTAACAAACTTGAAAAACCATAATTATATGTATATATCTTGATTAAAAGTATTAAACTCCAAGTTATAGTAATAAAAATAAAACAAAACCCAATATATCCAAAAGAAAAAGAAACGTATGATCGAACTAGGATATTACAGGCTTCAATCAATGTTTACCTTCGCAAAGAATAATTGCCATCAATAGCCTATGCAACGCTGAAAGTTATTAGTTTTACTCACCAATTTATACTCATAATATGTGGTTAGCTTTTAACAATTAAGTAAACTCACATGCAATTGAGAGAGAAATAGGCTGCTCCTAGGATTCAAAATTTAGCAACTATAAATTTTGGTTATGTAACCAGTAAAGTATCAACCCGTTATTCCAAATCTCGCCTTCAATCTCAATTAACAGTCTAAATATGCATGTTGCTATAGCTTTCGCGCTAAAATATTAAGCTTGAAGTTCTTGTCTGCTTATGTTAGATTTGTCAAGCTTAACATCATCCGGTTCCTCCAAGTCCTCGGTGACACCACTATCGCCAAAAGACTTTAGAGAAGTTGATCCAATTAGAATTTTGGGCTCTCTCTCTCTCTCTCTCTCTCTCACTCAGAGAGAGGGGGAGAGAGGGAGCAGCTTAAGACTTTGTACGCACCATTATGCAAACTGAGAAAGTAAAGCATATGATATTTGGGCTGATATGAAGCGACCAACGTATCGGCCAATAATTAGGCAAAACAATATGATATCAAACTATCATCTCTTGTACCGTATCGATAGAGGTACTGAATCAATACAGCAGCCAACATGACCGATATTCACTTGACCTTATCGCCGCTGTAATGGCAAAATTATATTATTCTAAGACGATAGCCCTCAAAAGCAATCCATTCAATCTTAAAGGACAAGACTTAAAAAGAAAACAAAACACGAAAATGGAGATATAAAAACATGTCTGGAAGCTAAACAAGGAATCGGTTATATTATTATTTAGTGAGTTAGGAAGGGGGGGGGGGGGGGTGTTATATACATGTGCTGGATTTTCATATCACAACAAGAAGAAACCTCCGAATCCTTGAATCAATGGCACTCAGCAAAACCAAGACTGTTCTCCTTCATTATATGAAGCATGCATATGTTTCTCAGGCATAAGTTCAGACATAACTTCTTAAATGTGAATCAGTTAACAATACATAGTTATTTGACATACTAGCAAAAAAGTCTACTTATACTATTTCCTTGTTAACTACCTTTGTCCATGTTCGTTTAGGGCTATACTAGTTTCATTGCTCCATACCATTATATATAATTCTATGATTCTATTAGCCGCCTTCTAATTAGTGTTAATCTCAATAGACCATCTAAATAAGCCACCTCAACTTCTTATAGATGCACCTCTTCTTTCTGACTTTTACAGTTTCTCCACTCATTTATTTCAACATTTTCCATTTCATCCATACTTATTTTTGAATATGTTGTGGATTAATTTTCAAGATCTAAGCATAAAAATATCCAAAAGAAAATATCTAACCATAAAGCATATATAGTTCTCCAGCAGTTCTGTAAAAAAATTGTCTTCAGATTTATGAGTAATTTACAATCACATAACACTATTGAACCCACAAAGTAGTTCCAAATTTCCAATACACAATAAAACAAAAGAATACCCAAGATACTGAAAACATATATATAATCTGAAGGATTTCTAGTGTGACATATAACTAGAGGGCGCTAATCTATAGGATGTATATGCATGCTGAGTATGACAAGAAGAAAAGATTCTTATTTCCTTTTTCAACTAACATATTTGGTTTTTCTATTCAAACATGAACACAGGAGATATAACCAAGACTGGAAAACAATTGTTCTCAGGATAAATCAGTTCTATCTGAATATAAAAAGAACATGTGTAGAACAAAACAACAAATCCAACCTGAAGCTAATGCTCGATTGGTCCTAACAGACAAAGGTCATTGCATCATATGCCAAGCATATATATATATATATATATATAGTAAGGGGAAAATTAAAGATTTTTAAAATAGCACAAGAGAAGCTTATGCATACGAAAATGAACTTTCAAGAACACACGTTGATGTTCTGATAGGAACTCACGCTTAGCATCATTTCGCAGAGTATCATCATCAGCATCGTCTGATCCCTCCAAGAGTTGGATGAGGTTGATCTAATTAGACTTTTGGGTCTCTTTGTGTGAATTATTCCAAAAAGAAATCAGTGAGAATAATAGTAGCACAAGACTTTGTATGCGCCATTAAGCAAAATATGAAAGTAATACACAATAAGACTTTGTACACACCATTATGCCAAATATGAAAATAATGCATATGATGAAGCATTAACTATGGTTCTTCGTGTTTGGTATATTGGATATTGAAGAAGCGACTCTAATTGATGAAAGCTGCAAGTACTAACTGAGGATAAATATGTAGCGTATACGCATGTCTTGGTATTTGGCAAAATGATTCCACTATGTACTTTAGGGGTTGTTTTGTTTGTTGCAACAGTGCATGTGACACAAGCGAACCGAAGTCCAGTATTTGGTTGTTTGTGACTTTTGTTGAATGATTTGCAGATTCAAAGCACATTCTGTGCATGGTTGAACAAAAGAACAAGAAGAAATGCAACATCTGCTGCAAATTTGTAAAGAGAGTAAATGCAGGCTGATGTGGCACACCCTTGGTAAATGCCTAAGCATTACTCAAGATTGCAACATTAGTTAGTTGCAACAAATATTGAGAAACGTTTATTTTCCAAATAATTTTACAGTTTATATTTCTTATTTGTTGGTTACCAATCTTTAAAAATGGAAATCAAGCTGCAAATTTTGCTTTTGCATCTCCATTTGCATTTAACCAAATATCACCTTAATTATGTGTTGTTTAGAGTTCATAGAGACCTGACTACATTTTTTCTGGTGATCGGCTATGATTCAACCCTCTTTTATAATGGCTTGGAAGATGCATCTTTCTTTATTATTAATGTAAAAGGGGAGGGGGTCTTCGATTTGAAATTGCCAATTTATTATTAGAATTACACGTGGCAAGAAAAATAATCATAATTTTCAGAAAAATATTAAAGAAAACCATGACTAACCTTTCAGATCTTTAAAATCTCTAATAAAAGTCTTTGTTTACATTTCTTTAACTAAAATACTTTTAAAATGTTCTCAAATCTTTGATCATGACAATAAAATATACACACGTGCATCGCATATGTAGAGCGTTAGTTTTGAGTATAGTGTAACCTGGTGGCCAAGAAATATTTAGAAATGACTATTTTCATTATGTAGGATCAATAATTAACCATGACGGTTAGACCGAGAAAGATGAGATTCATGAAATAAAAGCAGGACGTTAGAAGTGAAAAAGTGCTTTCTGATTATTATTATTATGTGGTTATAGAATACTTATGCAATTGAAGAAAAAATCTATAAGACAACTATGATCAATATTTCTTTATGGAGTGGCTGTTAATAAACATGTCCATGAAATGAGGTTGGATGAAATGAGAATGTTGAGCAGGATGAGTGGCAATACTTGTAAGAGACATGCCATGAGAATTATACATTCGGCAAAAAAGTTGGAGGGATCTCTCATAGAAGATAAAACGGTTAATGACTGATTGGGATGGTTTGGATGCGTGCGTCATAGGGTGATAAATACACAAATTTGAACTGTGACAACGTTTTAGTTAATGGTACAACAAAGTTAGAGGTAGGTGAAAGTGGACGTGAATGAAGACTCAAGACGGTCAAAAAATATATGTCAGTTGCCAATTTAACCATGAAGACGACACTTGAAGTGAAAACTCCGCCATGGTAGTGCTTAGCACCTTACTCATGTCCCAAATAAGAACAGAAAGGATATAATATTAAATAACCGACAACTGGTATAAACTTATTTGGACATCTTGAGAAACATAGATTTGGAAAGTTCTTTAAATAAGTCTAATAGGCTATTTGGGTTCCAAATTAGCATAGATTTTACCCACTTAAGTTGATGATCAGCCCTCACTATGCCAGGCAGCAACCATATTATTTAATTGATGACGACCCTCATTTCGAATCAATTAGCAAGTTGAAATCAAAACAGGGAAACCATTTTATAATATATTATTGAACTTAGGAATTATTAAGATAACAAGGGAATGTACTAGTTTGATACCAACATAGTTATAACAAGAAAGCATATATACAAGTCAATGGCATAAAATGGGTGAACATCAGCAAAACCAAGATTGTTGTCATTTTTTAGGGGAAAATGGGTCTAACTCCCTGTGCTCAAAAAGCAACATGTTGTGGAAAACTCCCAATCCAAAAAAAAGGCAATATGTTTAAATACCTGATTTACTTATATTTTCCCATATTTCTATACCACCCTTCTAAACTATTATATTAAGAGAAGTGTAACTTACTACATATACTTGGTAAGTAATATATATACCCGGTAAATTACTACATATAATTAAATAACTACTACATTTTATAATACTTGTGATTTACATAATTAATTTGAGAAAAAACCAACACATCAAAATAACCATAGAGAAAAATTATTATAATACAGAAAATATTTTGGGGTGTTGGTATTTTTCCAAAATTAATTATATAACCCGTAAGTATTTTAAATGTAGTAATTATACAATTATATGTCGCACTTGTTCAGATACATGTAGTACTTACATGATATATGTAGTACTTAATCAGATATACATAGCACTTTCACGGTATATATAGTACTTATTCAGATATATGTAGTACTTATAGGGTATATGTAGCATCTTTTTAGCTGAGGGTAAGATAGGAATATTGCAAAATATATAGTGGTTGAAGTACATATAAGGACTTAAACATGTTGCTTTCTTAAGAGAGGGAGTTTTTCGCAAAGGTTTTTGGCCAGGGACTTAAACATATTGCTTTTTGAGTTTAAGGAGTTAGACCCATTTCCCCCTTTTTTATTAGTAGCATACATTTGTTTCTCAGCCATTAAGTGCAGACAATTTTCTCCCTCCAACAATGTAAACATGCTAACTCTTGATTATTCAGTCATTTATGATAACTGGAGAAAAGCTCCCTCAGTATGATTTTGCAAGGAAGGTTGGCTTCAAATTTCATAAGCATGTGGTAACTTTGAGAGCTAGAAAATGGGAGAAAGGCATGCATGCCTAGTAAAAGTTCTTTTGATCATCTTTCTATTGCTTGTGTTTGGCAACCATGTCTTTTCTCAGTGTAAGTCTGGCAATTCATATTTGCCTGATGTTTATTTTCCATGAATTTATCATTTTGCCGTGATTTACGACTATTCACTTGAAAGTGAATGTTTAAAGATTGATAGTAAGCAAAAGCTTTCACTGGCAGGCTCACCTTTTCTAGTCGACTGTACTCACACGAGTGCATTGTTTGCCACATGGATGATGAAAGTTTCTGGGAACAATCTTGACGCAAAGGCCAAAAGTTTAATCTGTTAGGTCCATAACCTCAGTATTCCTTTTCAATATGGGACTAACAAATTCCACATGGCATTCAATCTAACATCTTTTTCCTAACAAGAAAATACATTGGAAGTAAAAGTATCTAGTTAATAGGAGCATCCAATGCATTTATGCCCTCTTTAACATAACTAAAATCTACATCGTTTGCTGTCTGCATTAATTAAGGCCGCTGCAGTAATTTGAGTTTCACACCCAATGTACACTAGTTTAATGATTAAACTTAGAGCCCAGTAACGCTGCAAAGTGTCGATTTTCCTTCTTTTATTTATTGTTCTTGCAAGGAAAGCCTTCTACTTGGAAATCTCAAATGTGAGTTTTGTTATATGGTTAAAGCTCACCAAGTTGTATGAGGAACCTTATCTTGTTATTCTTTTGCTTAGATCAGCTGTTAAGAATCAAAGTTACAGCCAGTAATCTGTCATAAGTCGCTGATTCTCTCTTTTTTACCTATAGAAGTTTAACTGCTATTATTTGAAATCCTATCAGAATCTTGTTTCTATGTTATCTACTCAAGTGATGCTAATTACATAATTCCTATAGCCACATACAACTGGGTGAACATAGACTGTGGAGCCGAAACTGGCTATAAAGACAGCACCGGAATAGAATGGAAAACCGATGAAGACTACACCAAAACAGGCGAAAACAAACCAGTAACCAATAACGGCCTCGTTGTCTCAGAACAGATGGATAATCTCCGCTTCTTCAAAAATCTGAAGAAGAATTGCTATTCAATTCCAACCCCCGACAAGGTTAAATATTTAATTCGGGCAGGATTTTTCTACGGAAATTATGATGGGCTTGCGAAGCCTCCGACTTTTGACTTGGTATTTGATGGGAACAAATGGGGAACGATTGTAACTTCAATGGATTCCCAACCAGTTATTTACGAGATGATTTATGCGGCACCAGGGGATTCAATTGATATATGTGTTGCAAGAACAAGCGATGATTTACCATTTATATCGTCACTTGAAGTGGTTCCTTTGCAGGTGACAATGTATGATAAGATGAATAGGAACTATGCGTGGTTCTTAAGCCACAGAGTCCATTTTGGAGGATCTGATGTTATAAGGTAAGTGATTAATTAGATAGGGTTGCACAAAATACCCCTGAAGTTTACATTATCGCATTTACAACTCAAATGATTGTCTAATTCAACTCTTGAACTTGTTTATGTTGTTTAAAGTAGAGTTTGAGTGTTTTTTCCTTTGTTCTTTTTTCTTTTTCTTTTGTGTGTGTGTGTTTGGGGGGGGGGGGGGGGGGGGCAACGATCAGAGGCGGTTCTGCGCTAATAAATTACTTGAAGGGGGTATAAGTGCTACACACGATAAACTACAGGGTGATGTGTACAACTAATCCTACATGGTATTACCACAAAGAGTATCACTGTATCAGCTATTTACAGCAAAACCAACGGTCCTTAGGAAGACCCTGATTTGACTAACAGATAAAGGGACAGACAGTTTACATTGCGTAAAATTGATGATATGAATAATCGTCTTCATTACAGTTTATTCCCATAAAAATAGGATTGGTTTGAAGCAGACTGGACGTTGAAAAAAGAACCAACAAACTGAAAAGGTTCAACCTTTATTGCTGGTGCCTAATTCTAATCGAGTAAGCTCACGAATCACCAAATAACCATGAACCATACTTGAAAAATAAATAGGATGACATGATATCTAAAGGAAACTGTATTTAATCTCAGAAGCAGGAAATAAACCATATGCATCTACATTAGTAAACGAATACATACATCTCAAAGTGTCCGAAAAAAGTTTTTTGTTTTGCACTGAATATATGATGTTTTGATTTTTTTAGCAACAAATTGTAGGATATATAGAGTATAATACAAAAGGTGTTAATAAAAAACACGAAAAGATTAGTATAGAGGTATGAAGAAAAGCTTTTCTAGAGAACTAAATTGATAAGTACCTTCATTAAAAGTGAGTGCTTGGAATTTCACAGGTACCCAAATGATGATTACAACCGAATATGGAATCCAATATCGACACCAGCACTTGAATCACTTGTTGCAGATTACGATGAAGTAACAAACAATTGTCCAGATGATCCACCATCTTCAGTGATTCATCAAGGAGCTCAGACATCAGATGCTAAAACTTCTATCTCAGTCCAGTTTGATTTCCCTGAAACCAGCAGGATCAACTACCTAGCTATATATTTTGCTGAACTAATCCAAGTTAACAATGATGAGAAGAGATCGTTTAGTATAAACATTGATGGTCAAGATTACGGACTAACAGTCACTCCTCAGTATAAAATTTGTGACGAAGTCAACGTAACCACCGATCCATCAACTGGAACAATGAATATAACCATTTCTCCTATTGATGATTCAACACTTCCTCCGCTCGTTAATGCTGTTGAAGTGTTTACTGTGAGCCCAACACTTGTTCGCGGGACCAATCATGATGACAGTATGTATCCGCTCTATCCGCATCGTGCAAATTATTTGTAGATGTCCATCTTCAAATTTCCACCTGCTTTTAAATTGTTGATAGTCGTCAAATATCAAGGATTATAAGAGATTAATGGAGGACAAAGGTCAATGCCCCTCCTATATCGGTCATACAGTCGACTATACACCTTTTTTTGTTGAAAAAATCATCTTGATCTTCATGGTCCAAAACATACCTATGTAGTTTCACATGATTTTCACATTACTTTCCTTTCATCAAGTGGGTACAAAATTAATTGTTATCCAATAATACGACATTTCGGGCCACTGGATCAATGGGTAAAAAGTATCAAAATCATATTAGATTTGGTGTATTCTTACACCATGAAGATCAAAATGGGCATTGTCGGTCATCCAAAAAATATATAAGGTTGACTTTTGGCGGATTTTCCTCCTATGGCCTATGTCCTCCATTATTCTCTAGTTGTAAAAGCTAGAATATCAATGTACCTCAATCCTCATCATACTTGGGAGTTTTGGTGCCAGGGCAGGAATTTCATGAAGGTATCAAACACACAGGTTCAAATCCTGCAAGCCCATAAAACACTAGGAATTTCATGAAGGTATCAAGCGCACATTAAAAAGAAGGCACATAAAACACTAGGGAAAACTGTGTTTAGCGCATATCCCATATAGGAGGGTATAGTCTCTGGATCCAAAAACGTAGCTAAAAACTCAAAGCTTCAGTTTCTAGTTTACAAGTCGCTGCATAATTCAATATTTGTATCTGGTATTTGTATATTTCAAATTTACCGACACCTCCCTCCCTCTTCTCCCATTCATTGTTATGATAAACCATATGTCCTTAAATTTTTGTTCTTCTTTCCAAAGACATTTTCCCATGGCCTCCTTTCTTTTTAAAGGGAAAAAACCCTTCAAACCAACAACCCATTTGATGGGATTTAGGTTTCAGGGAGTTTTGAAGGAGATGAGAGACGAAGAGAAGGTGATGGGGAATGAGTTTTGGGTTTGATGAGTTTGTAGAAGAAGATGAGGGAGGTGAGAGGAAATAAATTCTGGGTTTAGAAGGTTATAAATAAGACTTTTGAAGAGAAGAAAATGTGTTTTTTGTTTGATTGGGTATTGGAGTAGGAAGATGAAGGGATATGGGTTATGGATATAATAAAGTCCTGGATGTGAGGTTTTGGAGGAGAGAGAAATGGGGTTTGGTTTCAATGGAGTTCTGAAGAAGAGATGATTTGAAAGAAAGGGCAAATATGTTTTCGAGTTTGATAGGGTTTGGCTGAAGGAGGTGATGGCCTAGGAGAGAGGGAGAGAAAGAGGATGAGCAGAAGAAAGAATGTGAGATAAATGCAGTGGATTTTTGTAGCAATTTTACGGAGAAATGTAACTGTTTAGAAAGAAATATGGTGGTTTCAGCATATCTGCAGCGTTTAAATTGAAAAAGGACAAGATTGGTGTATAAAAATGTTCACAGCATAGACTCAAACAAAGGAATCTTTAAACTAACGTAGTTTTTGGCAAGTATTTTTGACCTAAAGACTAACCCTATTTCCTTTGGGCAGTAGGACCCTAAACACATTTTCCCCAAAAAAACCTATCACCGCAAAATAGCCCATCTTTGCCCATAAGAGAACACCTAATCTCCAAGCATTAGAATTCAATAGTATTGTCCTCGTGGCTCTCGATAGCTTTCTCATCAAAATTCAAAGTTTTAGTGCGGTGGTAGATAAGTTACGAATAAAAACAAATCGAGATTTCAATTAGTACCTACAGTATGAACCAGACTTTATTTACTAAATGAGTTCCAATCTTCAGTGTCAGGGCTCCAAACAATTGCGGCAAGTTTCAATCGGCTACAAGCTTGGACAGGAAATCCATGCTTACCTAACAACACGGTATGGGAATGGCTCGGATGCAATACAGATGATCCACCGAGAGTTATTTCATTGTAGGTTCCTTTAAAGCATGACAATATACTACTTTGCTCTTCATTGTGTGACCGATCGATTCATTTCCTTCTGTAGGCACCTCTCGGGTTATGGATTGCAAGGTGAAATCCCGGATTTTAGTCAGATGCAAGCCCTTGAGATCATGTAAGTAAAAATCGAAACAAGCAGAACTCACAAAATAAAATACTATAATTATTTATTTTCCGTATCAGAAATATGGACCATAATCAGCTCATTGGAGAAATCCCTGATTTCCTCGGAACCCTGCCCAACTTAAAGCTCCTGTAAGTAACAGATATAATTCATTGCACCTTTATTCAAAATCATATAGAGATGCGATTAGAGTTCTCATGTCTTTATTCCAGAAACCTCTCTTATAACAATCTCGACAGCGAGGTTCCATCATCACTCACTAACAGCAAAATCATATACGAGTAAGATTTATAGTAGTGCTCTCATTTCGAATTGTAAAATATATAATATTTTATACACTTTAAAAAGGTGCTAAGACGATATAATTCTCCTCAGTGTGACAAATCAGGGCAATAACTCACCACATGGGAAAGGGAACCCACTCGAGGCGCTCTGGTCTCTTTTAGGTCTTTTGCTCATAGGCTATGGCATATGGTGGTGTTGCTGCAGACCAGTTGTTGTGATTGAAGAGCGGCACACCGTGATTGCAGCTCTATAAAGATTTAGTATCTCTTTAAGTTCATGCCTTTTCGATTGAATGAGATGACAAAACTTAAAATTTAATGCAAACTGGTTATGTTGCCTGGATATACCTAATGGGTGTACTACGTAACAGCTCGGATTAAGCTTATAGATTAAACTGTTTATCGAGTATGATATTATGATATCATCGAGTCAGGATACTCGCACTTCCGGGCTTGTATTACTGAAAATTAATTATAGCTTACATGGAATGCAGAAACATGGTGATTGGTAAGTACATAAGCGGTTGTTCAAAGGTGTGGCAAAAGGTTATAACAGAGACATTACTCATTGCCTTGGACAATTCCCATTGCCAAAGGAATAAATTAAAGAAGCGCAAATTTCAAATGGCTCCTTAATATTTCTTCTTCCGTGTTGAAGCCGAATAGGAAGAAGCCATGCATTCTTTCAAGAATCTCATACTTGCTTACTCGTGCCGGGTAAGCAAGTCAAGCCAATGATACCTAGAGCGAAAAAATCAACAAAATCTCTTGGAAAAAAAGGTATCAATGCCCTACATATTACAGAACTGAGGAGAGATTTGGAACTAATCAAAAGCATTCAAGTTCCTATCGAATTTTTAAGAGATTTCATGATTTCAGTTTATAGTCAATGCCGCCCAAAAAAAATTCAAATCCTCTTACCCACCCAGGCCACGCTGTAAGGACTTGAAGGGGTGAGAGTTTTGGTGATAAAATTAACTTAAAGGGATCGATGAAAACGGGAAGAATTTAGCTTCAGTTGGACTAAAAAGGAACATTTTTGTCAAGGAGAAACAAATGATATTATTTTCTGACTGTTGGTTCGCATGTTACACGTTAAACTACTGGTTTGGCATGTCATAATGGGAACAGATGCAATCTCTATCATCATCAAATATAAAGGGTCCATAATCATCGAAAATGAACGAATTGTAAAAGGCTTTTATATATGGAGCAGATACAGATACTGCCATATTATACTCAGTTATATTTTTGTATTTGCAGATATAGAAATGGGTAAACAATATAAATTGTCTGGCGAAAATAAATAAGATACATGTTGGATAGGGTAGAAACTAAATTTCTTTATTTTAAGTGATTCGGGTTTGAACGCTAGGGACAAATTAAAGAGGCGGCTTACTTTGTGGAAGAATCATCGGCATAGGAGGGAATTCTCTAGAACATATTGGATTCAGTGTAGGATGCTAAAGACCTTTTGTGATTTTGCCCTCACCGATTTCTGTAGAACATATTGGTTTCTGTGTTTGATCAGCGGAAATTTCCACAAAATGGAAGATTTAGAAAATAAACCTTCAAGCTTAATTGGAGTTACGCTAAGTTTATGGCGGAAAACACCTGTTTTAGTCACCAGCATAATTAAGAGACTCTTGGGAAGTTGATCTGGTAATAATTTTGCGCTTCTTTGGTTGATCTATTTGAGGGAGGAAATAGAGAAAAATAGTAACATAATACTTTGTATGCACCAGTAAGCAAACTAAGATAGTAAAACATATGATAAAGCATATACCAACAGTCATCATGTGTGGTCTATTGGAAAGTGAGAAACGGGTCTATTTAATAATAAGTTGTAAGGAATAGCTAAAGATAACTGTCAGAACTCAGGTAATATTAGAATAGTCCCACTGGAAGTTAAGTTAAATGAAAAAATAAAGGGCATAGTGTTGAAGTTGGACATTGACAAATCAGCTACAATGTTTGGGTCAGATTGCGTCTCAGCAAATAGACGTCTTTACTAGTCAACTCACCATAGCGCCAATGGCATTCTAACAATTACCATTAAGCCCAATAATTTATCTAATTGAGAATTTGGATCACTTTTGAGTCTCAGCTCATATATGATGTCTTCAGTGAAGTTGATCTACTAGAATTTGACTCATTTATTTGATCTATTTCCGCATGCACGCGCGGGAGGGGCGATAATAGAAGCACAAGCCTTTGGTTGTACCATTAAGCAAACTAAGAAATTAAAACATGAGATAAAGTGCATATTGACACTCATCATGTGTGGTTATTGAGAATCCAATCATGTCAATAGAAGTAGTAAAGCATAACTTAATATAAATGTTTAAGAACCCAACTCAAATTGAAGTGGTCCTAGACTCCTGCTCCTACATGGGAAGTTGAATGAAAAATAAAGGACATAATATTGAGTTGGCAGTCGACATATCTGCTTAAGCGTTTGGATCAAATGGTCAGCCCGTAGACGTCGTAACTGGTTAAGTCACCAGAGCTTTGATTGAATTCTATCGAGTACCATAAAGCCCAATGATTGTCCAGTTAAGAATTTGGATCAACTTGAGTATCAGCTAGCTCTTGCAGTAAACTTTGGAAGCCGCCGGTTCAATTCCTGAATGGGTCGCATCCAAAAGAAATAAGGGCAGAAAAACTCAGAGTCTCAGCGCATATACTTTAGTGACTCGCCAGGGCCAGGATTGAACCCCAAGAGAAAAAATGCATCATATATGCATGTCTTAGTAGTTGGTATTACGTATTATCATTCCCCTTTTAAAATAAGTGTTGAACATAGTAAGATCAAGAAGCAAAACTCTATGGACCATAGTCTTGTTCTATCGGATGCAACCCCTTTGAGAATCAAACCGGTGATCTCTCACTTTGGAGAAGAAAGTTTTAAGCTATGTTTCTTTGGTTGGGCCATGGTCTTGTCTTTGTTGGCTTGATTATTTTCTTGGATATACTCATATACAAGGTGCGCCACTACTTAGCGGTTCAATTAAGCTTTTAGATAAGAGTGATTTTCTATATAGTATCCTTCAGTAAAGATTCTCGTATTCTCGGTATTATCTTAATTGAAAATAATGTATTCACATGGATTGCAACACAGTGCAATGGTAATTGGTCTGGTGGTAAGACCTCAAGTGGTTGTCAAAGATTGGGTAATCAAACGTCATATGACAAATGACCTTCGACAATCCTTTTATCTATAAAAGAGAAGTTTGAAGTTCAAATGACTCCTTCGAGTCTAACAGAAACACACTGACCTCTAGGCAGCTTATTTACCTGAGCAAAAGGTCCATTTTTTTAATGAAAAAGCATTTGAATTACCTTGATCATCAAATTTAAGAGAAATAAAGATATCAATATTTCAGCGAGGGCCTTAAAAAAATATTACCTGAAGTAGCCCTCGACACTCCCTCCATCAATAGAGACTGTACAGCTACATCCAGGAATAGTGGTCGAGACCCTGAGGCCTGAGGTCATCACAGATTCACAATACTTGAAAACCAAAAGAAATTTAATATGATAGGCCAAGGATACAGAAGAACAACCAATCTCATAGTGCCATTGACTATGTCCCAGACTCTCAAGTATTCAATACACCTCTCTACATATCACCATCATCTAAAGCTTTTTGGGGAAAATGACCATTATATCCCTTCTTTTGCCCATCTCCCTTCTTTATGAAAATCCATGCCATTTCAGTTCCTCTACAAACCAAGATCATACAAAACTGATGAAAATGGAAGACGGAAATTTAAAATAAAAAAATAAAATCAGAACTATAAAAAAAAACTTTGGACAAACAGGTAAATGACTAGCATCACGTGTCAGAGAAGTCAGCCTCACAGCAATCTTGATTGTGAACGGTTCTGCGGTCAAATAAGTCTGATCACGCCAAGGCAAAGCATGATAATTAAACCAGTCAAGGACTGTTAACGTGAATATCATTACCTGTAATTTGTAAGGGGCAAGAACATATTCCAAAGGTTGACTCACCTCCTGATTATAGATGTTTAAACTAAAAAGACAAACAGTTATTGAACATTCTTTACAATTGGACCAGCACAGAAGCCTCTAATACAATATAGTGTGTTCATGACAATAATGAGCATGAGGCTGATAAGCATACAAAAGGTAAAATTATTACTAAAGAACTTTCAGGATAGAATAATGTCAGCACTTCCCTTATTCTATGAAGAACTGCTACTATATCAGTTATATGAATCCACACATCCAAGATAAAACATATGCTTCCCTCTTTAACTCCTACTACTGTATTAGTGTCTCAACTAAATATCCTACCGCTTGAGAATACAATTGAGCCAATTTCCTTGATAATTAATGTCCTGCCCCCAGCTCAGTGTTTTAGTTAATCACTTAATCTTAAATATCGAAAGGTACAGTCAAAACTTACAACCACCAAAATCTCCACAGTATCAGTGAACAATAAATCATTGTCGATGTACTGAAAAAAGAAGGTTATTTGTCGTAGCCCTCAGTTTGCTTATAATTAAACAATAGTTATGGTGCCCCTTCCGATAGGCGATAGCCCATATCATAATAATAAAATTTACTCAAGTAGTTATTAAAAAAAATATGGTTTTTTACTGAATGGTCTCTCAAAAGTTGGCTAATTACTATTAAAAAAACCAATACATGATAATTGTTATTTCCCCCCCCCCCAAAAAAAACAAAAAAGCTAAATGATTTCCAAAAGGTCCCCCGACTTGCCAAAAAGATTCTCTTTCTTTCACTTCATTAGGCATGTAACGGAGGGATGTCGGGGCTAGGGATTTAAGCCCCAAACCCTTCTCCTACATCTAAAATCCCCAAATTCAGCCCCAATTCAAAATTAGGATTAGGAATTTGCTCTATCAAAACTCAAAACACGATCTTCTTCCTCAACCTTCTCTTCCCATGCACTGGTGGAATGCAAATATGGTCAAATTTGCAAACTAATGATAGGTGGAAAACCTAAATCGAAGGGAGAGAAGTCGAGAGTACTTAGGGAGAAAGCTTTGAAATAAAAAAAAAAGATTGATTCTCAAACTAAGTCGAGTAATCGAGGAGGTATTAAAAAATTCCTAACAGCGGCGTTATCTTTGGATGGAAATCTTGGATGGGGAGTAAAAAAGTTAACAACTTAACGGTTTTGGGAGAGTGAATAGTGATTATCAAATATTGGGGACTTTTAGTAATTAGCCAAGTTTTGAGAGACCATTTAGTAAAATACCCAAAAAAAATTAACAAAAGAGAGCATTGTCTGTGTCACCTTGTTTGACATTTTTATAAAATATGTACAGTAAAAAAAACTTACCACTCAGGCATATGTTATAAACTCGAAACCACGGAGATATCTCCTAAATCATAATATAAAATATAACCTCTCTAAGGTCAACCAGTGACAGAAGCAGCAGCAATTGTTAAGCAGTAACCCTTCTTGATAGGCAATGAAAAGAACGAAGCAGATCTCATAGTGAGCCTATACCTTTCGTTGGAAAGGTTCTGCACTAGACACTTGAAGATGATAGGAACTTGAACACTAATAAGAAGTTCAACATAGAATATTTTGTCAACAGATAAATTTGTTAGGAAGTAAGATATCTTCATACCTGACAAGTATGCGTTTTGTATTCGTGCATACCTTCTCCAATTGGCATGTCACTGACTATAGAAGCATTTAGAAGAAATATCGCAAATTTTTCAACAGGCCGCTTATAATGGTAAAAACTAATTAACTTATGGTCAACATCATTCAAAAGTTAGAGACAGCTAACAGGCTGCCAAAATCACACAGAAGTTCTTTCTATCACAGGAATAATCCATCAGAACAATATTGTCACTGCTTTTAGTTAGGATTCAAAAATTAACAAACCAGTATAAGTTTAAGCCTGAGTTCAAATAACCACAAAAATAATGATATACTAAGCTAGATTTCATCAATCCAAACTTAAGAACGAAATATCATTTTAAGTAAATAAACAGGATTTCCATCGTTCCCAGATTCCTAAGTCGATAGTTTAGCATGAGATCTTCACTCAAGGCGCATTTGTGTCCATCATCGCCACACCTACAACAGAGTAGAACAAAATAATGCAAACATGTGATATGATGATTCGAAGACAATTAACTATTCTTACTTGTTATGTCTACCCTTTAAGTATTCGCTCAAAAAAAAAACTCTTGACCATCTATTCACTATTATGTCTACCCTTTAAGTATTCGCTCAACCAAAAAAACTACCTATATATTCATCTACCAAATTGGAAGAATTGAATCCTGGACTAGCATCTGTTCAGAATAATTGCATGTTTAGATATATGTAATAAAACCATACGGTTATAAAAATAACAAACCAATGTGCCTGCATAAGAATCACCATGAAACCAATCATGTGCACATATCAAAGACTCTACCATAACTGGAGCCAAATAGGTGCTACACTGATCAATAAGTCTGTTACATGCACTGAAAACTGGCTTAGATGCAAAAGTATAAACTGGAATAGCGAGGGCATCCCGAGCCATCTTTGATAAAATTGGATACATTTCTGCACTCTTTTTCCAACAACTCAAAACACTAAAGTCTTCATCTTCCATGGTGGCAAGCACGTCATCATCTAAGTAAGCATCTAATTCATTCCTTTTGACCTTTTCGGGACATTTTGTGACAAGTATGTTGCAAATTCCGATTCAATCTTTCTCTTGACTGTATGCTCTAAAGCACTCAAGCCTCCACTGCCTTTGTTGGGACTCATCCATAACCATCTTTTATGCTGAATGCTTCGCTATATTTTCTGCCCTCTCGTAGTCATTATAAAGCTTAGAAAGACAATCCTGAATTTCTTTGACCTTTTTCTTTGCTTCATCTACACCAAATGCCTTTTCGTAGCAAAATTGAATGAATACAATCTTGAACCGGGGATCTAAAATAGATGCAATGCTAGAATCATATTGTATTTATTCCAAAACTTGATTAAATTTTGTTTGCATTTCCAATGTCAGGTTCCATATCACTTCATCATGGTTGGCCATTTCATCTTGCAACAAGCGTTGAATAGTCCAAACTTCTCTTACATACAAATTTGTGGTGGGATACTTAGTTGCTGAAAAGACATGAATTGCATCGATGAAAGCTTTTAGGAGTTTCATTATCGCTTCAGTCTTCTCCCGGTCATCAATGGTGGGAGCATCAGTAGCAGGCTACCAGCATATCTAATAAATGCTTCCTTATAGGCTAATGCACTTTGAAGCATACAGTATGTAGCATTCCCATTTGTGGAACATCTTGGACGAACCCCTTGCTAGTATCAAGCCCATAATGTTGTGCAATTTCATTAAACGCTTGGATGTGAGATGGAGCGGTGGTCGCATATTTAATAATGTTCTGAATGTGTTCAATAGCAAGATGTAACAAGTTTATTCCATCTTGTACCATGATATTTAGGATATGTGAACGTCTTATATGAAAGAAATTTCCATTAACAAAAAGCTTTTTTCACCGATTTTCCTTGATCCTTGCCACCACAACATCATTACTAGTGGAGTTATCAAGTGTGAGTGCAAAAACTTATTCATTAAGATCCCAATCAGCTGTGCACTTTCCAATTTCTTCGTCAATCATATATAGTGTAAAGGGGTAATTAATGCTTTTAAAGTTTAATCGATTCTTCTTTAATATAAAATCACCATGGATAAAGTGTGCAGTGAGGGCCATATATACAACATTCTGGTCCAGTATCCACAAATCAGAAGAGAAACCCACAAGCGTATCTAACTTGTTCAGCATATCGTGAACCTTGTTCTTTTCTTCTTTATACAGAACAACGCAATTGCCCGGGTCAACAAATTGAAAGGAAGGCTGAATTTTGCAAATGCAGGATGTTCCACGATTCGAAAAGGCAGTCCCGCACAAATCACCAATTTTGCAAGATATTTTTTGACTGAGGTCTAGATTAATATGAAACCCTTCAAATCACAACCAAGCTCTTTAGTAGAAAATGAGCATAACATTCGTTTCACAAGACAATGCAGATTAATATGGTGACGTAGATGGCTAGTCCCTGCATTTTTACCCGCAGATAATATAGCGTTGCAGCGTTTGCACCTTGCCTCATGTGATCCATCTGGTTTCGTCTCCTTGGTAAATTCTTTCCAAACGTCCGACCGTCTTCTATGCCTTGTTTCAGTATTCTCAACATCTCCAATAAAATCATTCACACCAACATCATTTTGACGTATCTGTAATAAAATGCCCATATGCGGAAAATATTCATTTCATGCAACTATGCAACAGCTATAAAATTGTAGGTATGTGCCCTATTTTCTTTTTCCCCTCCCTTTTCTTGGCTTTATTCGTAGCCTTACGATTGATGTTGGAACATAATCTCTACATTTCCTCATCTATCAAAATTATGAGGAAACCGATATATCATCTTAGATTATGGAGAGTGCCTCTTGTTTTGCATAGCGAGCAAAAGTTTACGAAGCCTTGCTTCATACCCGGCCCCATTTTCATGGGAAAGAATTACAGAAAGCTTCGCATTTCAATCAGCAAAATGCATTGTAAGTTCTTTTTTTCCAAAATTAGTAAATTATACCTCCATTCTGATAGTGTTTAGCGGCGGATTCAATCCCTCTGTTGGATTAAAGATTCCAGGACTGCAAATAATTCACATATAAACAGAATGCGACTATAAAAATAGTGTACGAATCGATCGAAATCAGGCTACTGTCTTGGTTCTTAGAACAAACCTCGCTACTTGATTCTCTTCTAGCTTGACAACTGGCACCTGCGTCTCATACAAATGCTGAGGTTTAGACTCGTCTTCCCTCTGTCTGCTCTCAACCCTAGGGTTAGGGTTCAATTGAAAGAAGAAGAAGAAAAATTGAGATTTGGAATGCAGGCTTCTTTTTTTATTAAAAAAAATTCAGCTTTAATACACAAAAAAGTATGGGTTACGGTTATGGTTCGTACCTTGAGGTTTTGCCGTTTGTTTGCTCCGTTTTAGAGGAGAGTGAAGCTTTAAATCCCAAACTCACAAACAAAGCCCTTCCGTTTAAATCCCACGAGGTCGAGTTGGGTTCTTGGATCGACCCAAACCCGGATCTGAAACTTTTTTTTGGCTCTTTATGGTTAGATGCATCTGGTTCTTAAAATGATTGTTTACCGATGCGGTGGAATCCATATAGGATGCATGAATTTCTATTGGAAACAAAATGAGCCGTGTTATTCACTGCCAAGATACTTATATCATATACCCCATGTCACGCCCCGCTTCCTAGAGTGCGCTAAGATCGGCACGTGACAAAACCAACCATACTACCTGTGGCTAGGAAATATCCCTCCACAGTCACATTACGGCTGTCTAGAGATATCAAGAACAGTAGAAATAAAATAAACTATCTAGTACATGTCCATGAGCCAGAATAAACGAGTCAAGAAATAATATGCGGAAGCAATAAATCCAAATAACAATAACAATAACAATCTGGAAGGTACGGAAATAACTAAACTAACTGGATACTAACAGGATCCTCACTGCTCGGCCTGACGGCGGAAATACTCCTGATCAGCCTGCGACAAAGGTAGAGAATCTGGGCCATGCAAAACCCAGACGTCGATGCGTCATAACATCAATAATAATATAATCAGGGGGTAACAAGTCATGCAGGCATGAATTATAAAAAGTACATGAATGTAATAAGTGAACAGGGATATAGAACAGTGAAGTGTAACAGTATATATGAAGTGCAGCGGTGGAACTAAATTGTGCTACTGGGTTAACTACTCTCAAGTCTGTGAAATCAATTTGATGAATCATCGATGTAACTCAATAGTATCCCGTGCACGCCCGGGACCACGGTAAAGACTCTTGGGCTGAATCCGAGACGTGCCGCTAGACAGTAAGCAGGTAATATGTATAGATGAATGATGTCAGCAGCAGCATCTCGGGGCTAGCCTAGCCCGTAAAACCGATCAGTATAAATGTCGAACTGTTGAGTTACAAGTCAGGTTTCATCATTGATTTTCCCTTACCCCCAAGATTATGTGTTCAAGTCAGGTATTGATAAATCTAGAGCTAATGCCAACACAGGATCAAGCAGGTGCATGTTTTGTCTGAATAGACAACGGGATATGTCCGTCGGGACAACAAGTCAGGATTGTCGGCATTAGTAACAGGATCAAGTAACAGGTCAAGCAGTGGTGTATCAGGTCATGTCATGTGGTGCATGTATATCACACAGATACTCAAAGTAAAATTGTAGTAAGTGTCGAATCACGGTAAAAGTACGGATGCACGAGTAATAAGCAGTGATATCATAACATGAGTCAATGAGTCATATGATGTACATTATCAAGCATGGTGCACTAATACAACAGTAACATGAAATAATATTGTCTCGGCGTGCATCTAGATATGTAATAAACCGTACGGATACAGACGGTTACTATAAAACTGTAAATCGGTAAAATTTGCTGAATATTAAAACATAAACACTATTATTTATTAAATAGATATTGATATAATAATATTAACATGGATAACATATTCAAATCGATTAATAACTATAAAAGTGGTATTGATTAACCATGCACAAGAAAGTTCCGTTCAGAAATTCAGCGTCACCCTTATTAGTAAAATAGCTTAAAAATAACAAACGTTCTCCAAAAGGGACGTGTCTTATACCAAAACAAAGATAATTTAATAAGGTTTTCATTTTTATAAGTTGAAATATCTCAGATTGTTCCTACAAAAAGGTATGAGCATTCGAAATTGAAAGTTTGCTACTGGAATTTTCCTGGACAGCAGTTTAGAGATATTTTCATTTGCATTTTACGTTATTTAAACAATTTATTTTGCAAGTAAATATTTCATAGAGTTATAGTATTCTGAGTTAGCTTCGTAACGAACTAAAAAACGTATACTAATAATTTTTCTATGATTTATAATGAATTTTATAAGGTAAGGTGTACGGTAAATTTTGGATTTGTCGTATCCGCTTTGCAACGACGTTTCATGTGTAAATTATAATATTTTCAAATTATATTTTGTATAATATTATAAAATGCAGATTATAAACTAATTAAAAATAATAATAAGAAATATCACAACGATATAAATTTTATAGATATAATTATAGCATGCCGCAAGTTGCAAACTTTCATATATTTTATATTATAAAACCGATTAACGTTAAATAACTACAGTGTATAAATTATATAAACATAGCTGTATGATGATGATGATGATGATACGGAAATATATAAATAAATTACATAAAGCATAGCATGTAGCAAGTTGTAAACTTGCCTCGATCGAATCACGCGACGGATACACATGGTACGTCCGACGTCGGTAAATCGTCGCAGCGCACACGCGGCACGCGGGATGGGTCCAGGCAAGGCAAGAGGGTGATCACACAGGCAAGGTACGTTCACTGGATCACTCGGATCGTCAGCGACGAGCATGGCTCCAGCGGTGATCGCCGGAATCAAGAAACAAGATCAAAAAAAAGAAAGAAGAAAGAAGAAGAAGAGACTGTGTATTAAATAAGGAAAGAAAAAAATAAATAAATAAAATATATATAAATATATATATATATATATGCAGAGGAGAGAGAGAGAAAGGGGTTGTTAGTTTATTAGGAAATTAGTTTAGATTTAAATTAAAAAAATCTTTTATTAGTTAACTAAATTTTAATTTGTATCAGTTTATAAAATTAATATTATATAAATAAAATTTGATATTCTGGTAAATACAAATATAGTCCAAAACATGCCCGGCTCGGTTCTAAAATTCAGTTTCAAAAATATAAAAAATATACATGTCGACCAAAACTCAAATTGGATGTCCGGATAATGAAAATGCATACCCCCAAGAACGGATGCACGTACGTACGCGTAGCCATCCAAACAAGTTCGTTTCACTGAACGGGATGAGGACAAGATGCGCGGATGCTACGACAGGGTCAGGGGTATCATCTAGGCCATGCAATATATTTTTAAAATATTTTATGTGACTTAAAATGTTATATTGTAAAAATGCAAATGCCAGATAAAATGTCAGTATGCAGTATACATGAAAGTGCACAAGTTTAAGTAACAAATCAGGATAAATCATAAATATGAACCAAGATAGGTTTCAAGCAAGCGGGTCGGGTCGGGTCGGATGCAAATACAAATGTCAAATACACTATTCGCACCCAAAACACAATAAATCAGGAAAATATCATAAATAAAGAAATACCTGACTAGAACTGGTATAAATGAACTAGGGTGTTACATTATACCCAACTACAAAAAGAATTTCGTCCTTGAAATTCCAAGAACAAGAAAAGATAAACAATTAAGAATCTACAAGAACAGGTGTGGAAACTTCTGTCGAATCTCGTCTTCTCGTTCCCAAGTCGATTCTCCATTCGAGCGATTACTCCAAGAAATAAGTACGAGATGGATAATCTTGTTCTTAAGGACCTTTTCTCTTTGATAAACGATCGATATCGGTCGTTCCTCAAAGGTTAAATCTTCTCGTACAGTCAGCTCCGAATGATCCAGCACGTGTGTTTCATCTCGAACATACTTACGGAGTTGAGATATATGAAACACGTCATGGATATTCGCCAAAGATTGTGGTAACGCCAATCGATAAGCCACTTCTCCAACACGCTCCATAATCTCGAAAGGCCCTACGAATCAAGGACTAAGCTTGCATCGACTCCCAAAACGAATCACTCCTCTTGTAGGTGATATCTTCAAGAATACCATATCACCAACAGCAAACTCTAAAGGTCTTCTCGATGTGTCGGCCCAACTCTTCTGTCGATTTTGTGCTGCCTTCATGTGATTTCGGATGGTATTAACATTCTCAACTTTTTGCACGATCAAATCCGGTCCAACAATCTTCATTCTCCAAGATCATCCCAACAAACGGGTGAGCGACATTTACGACCATACAATGCTTCGAATGGAGCCATCTGAATAGTCGCCCGAAAGCTGTTATTGTACGAAAACTTCACCAAATGTAGATGATCCTCCCAAGAACCCTTGAAGTCCAACATGCAAGCTCTCAACATGTCTTCAAGAGTTTGGATCGTTCTCTCCGACTGGCCATCTGTCTGAGGATGATAAGCGGTGCTAAACTTCATGTAACAACCGAGTCCAATTCTACTAATTTCAGTTACCGTATGAACGGAGTGTGGCACTTATTTCATTTATCTTGCTTGATTGTGACTTATTGTAATTTTACCCCGTCAATTCAATTCTGCATATAACAATTTAAGGTATCTAAAATAAAATTAAAATACTGGTCATAGCCTGCTCGACACCCCTAACCCCGTGGTAGCGTCCCTGCATCGTGTTCTCGTCCCGTTCAGTGAAACATACGTGTTTGGACGGCTACGCGCACGTACGTGTGTTCGTTTTGGGGGTATGCTTTTTGATTGTAAAATACTTCATTTCAAATTTTGGATCCCGCCTAAAATTTTCTTATTTCAATTTCAAATTTTTTGACCCGACCTGGGCGCAATTTGGAAATATTTTTGCTTTGGCGCCAAATAATTTTAAAACCAACGAAAATAATTTTACACCAGAAAATATTTTTCCATCCCTTCTGTAAAATCTTTTAAAATTTTCCCCTAACTGTTTAACCCATGAATCTTTCTCTCTCTTTTCCTCTGTTGGCTACGAGCCAATCACCATTCACTTAAAACCCCTGGGCCCCTTACGCCTCTCTCTATCTCTCTCCTTTCCCCTTCTCTTTCTCTCTCTTCTCTCTTCCTCTCTCCTCCGCAGCCCTCTCCCCCTCTCTCTCCTTCTCCTTTCTCTCTCCTCTCGCGCTCTCTCTCTAACCGAGAAGCGAACACTGTTCGCTTCTCGGTTCTCGTCACCGCCTTCGCGATGTGGTCACCTCCCTCTTAAAATTCTTCGTCTCCTGCTTCTTCTCTCCTTCTATATATTTTTCCCCAAGCTTCTTTAAACCCATCGCAGTAAACCCTAACCCTAGCCGCTCCTCTCCCTATCCGAGCCGACCACACCTCAACCTCATCCTCTTTCTCCTTCCTCGTTCATTCTTCTCCCTCTCCCTCTCCTGAGACCCTGCACACCCGCTGCACCCGAGAACCCATCGCCAACACCGTCTCCCATCGCCGCCGACCATCCCCATCGCCATCGCCATTCCCTTCTTCTCATCTGCTCTCCATCCAGCATCCAAAACCCTGCACCCAAAGCCCCGACGACTCCTAACCCGAGCACCCTGCATGAGAAGCTGCGCACCCCCTGCACACGTCTGCACCTCGTGGGATCGCCGCTGGAGATCTTGATCCGTCTCCCGGCCTCTTGCATCCCTCGGTGAGTGGTCTTCTTCTTCTTCTTCTTCCTCCTCCTTTTTTTCTTCTTTCTCTCTTTTCACCTTAAAAATTTTTCTCTCTCTGTTAAGGATCTGAACCCTCTGTGGATCGCCGGAACCCCGTCGACGTCACGCCAACCACGCAACCATCCCTCTACAATCCAGTGGGTGAGTTACTTCCTCTATATCCTTCGATCTCCGTCGATTTGCTTTGCATTTCTTGTAGTATCTTTAATGTTCACTGTTTTTGTGTCTCGCCGGAATCCGGTCGTGCCGGCGACGTGTCTCGATGATCCAGCGAGGTACCCTGACCTGTGTGGTTCCACTGTTCGTCGTTTGGGTTCATTCCGTGAACCGTGCGCACGTCGCGAGATTTCCCCGCCGACGTGTAACGTTCCGTTTTCCCGATTCGCAACCCGTCGAGACAAGTACACCTTGCTACATGCTAAATAATATATATATATATATATATATATATATATACATTGATAGCACCCTAAACCTGTAGGTTAACTTTAGTATCATAATTTCCCTTTTTCGTGTTCAATGTCGTGTTACATCATTTTAGCTCAAGCTTGAAACCTACCGTTTGCAATTACTTTATTAAACCTAATAATCACATTTGTATGTTTTAATCACATTTTCACTATTGACATAGCCTATGTCATTCTCTCTATAGTTTTACTCCATTCAGACACTCGTGTGCATTTAACCTGTATTAGCTGTGATTTCGTCCTTTGAACCTATATATAAATCATTGCATCCATAAAATTCTTAAAACTTGTTAACATGATTTAATGGCCATAACTGTCATACTGTATTCTTATAATGTTGAAATTATCTCTGAAACACAACGGATAACTGTACTGCTTATTAATTGAAGCTGCCTTATTGTTTAATTCATTGCTTAGATTTATGTTGTTGATAACCATGCTTGGTTATGTAACTGATTATGAGCACACCCATGATATCGTTTACATCTTGACATGACTTGCTACATATATATTGATTGACCCGACATGGTACCGTATACTGCTTGACCTGACCTGATGTACCATAACCTGACCCGTTACCTGATCTTATGTCTAATGCCAACAAACCTGACATGTAGTCCTCACGGACCATTCCTGTTGTCTATCCAGACAAACCTGCTTACCTGATCCTGTGTTGGCATTAGTTCTTGATTACTGAATACCTGACTTGACTTACACATATAACTTGGGGGTATGGGGAAATTAAAGGTGAAACCTGACTTGTAACTCAACAGTTCGCTACTTGTTCTGATCAGTTTTAGAGGCTGGGCCAGCCTTGGAATGATGCTGCTGACATCATTCTTCTGTACACATTCCTGTTTTAATGCCTAGCGGCATGTCTCGGTTTCAGCCCGAGAATCTGGACCGTGGTCCCGGGTATGCACGGGATACTATTGAGTTACATCGATGATTCATCAATTTGATTTCAAAGTCTTTAGCACATAAAGCCTGATAGAACAGTTTAGTTCACTCAATGCACACTACCCTACACTGCCTTGACTTACATTACTGTTACCCCTGATTTTCATTCATGTTTATATTGCATTGTCTGTTGCCCTGTTTATATTTTATTACTTGATGACATGACGCGCTGACGTCTGGGTTTTGCATGGCCCAGATTCCGTACCTTTGCTGCAGTCCGAGCAGGAGTGCTTCAGCCAGCAGGCTGAGCTGTGAGTTTCAGTAGTAGCTAGTTCAGTTATTTTTCTGCGGTTTATTCCTGATGTGAGCCCACATTATGGGACATACATTCCAGTTATTGTGTATTGGATCTTTTGCTTCCGCACTTTTATTATTCTTGACTCATGTTATCTTGGCTTATGGACATGTTTTGGTTAGTGTTATTTTGTTCTTGATATCTCTACAGCCGTAATGTGACTGTGGATGGATACGTCCTACCCACAGGTAGCATGGTTGGCTATGTCACGTGCCCAATTTAGCGTACTCTGGGAAGCGGGGCGTGACACTTCAATCGCGTCCCCAAACTTTCATGTAAGCTTCTCCAGAAATGCGATAAGAATCGAGTATCACGATCGGAAACGATGCTCACGGGTACTCCATGCAATCTCATAATCTCCCGCATGTACCATTCTTCTAACGCTTCCGTCGACTGACCAACTCGAAATGGTATGAAATGAGCTGCCTTGGTCAATCAATCAACAATCACCCAAACTGCATTGTTGCCCTTTGGACTCCGCGGTAAAACTATCACGAAATCCATGGTTATATGTTCCCATTTCTATTGAGGAATCGGAAGCGGCTGTAATAAACCGGCAACCCTTTGATGTTCAGCCTTAACTTGCTGACACACCAAGCACTTTGCTACAAAGCGAGCAATCTCCCGTTTCATGCCTTCCCACCAGAAATGATGTCGTAGATCTCGGTACATCTTCGTGCCTCCTAAATGTACGGAATATGCGGAACTGTGCATCTCCTTCATAACTTCTTCACGAATGCCTCCTTTTGGTACATGTTTCCCCCAATCAGAGCAAAGCTCTGCTGAAAATTCAAAATTCAAAATTTTTAAGCAACGCTTCAAATCTCGGGCGCAACGTGCCACGTGTCAGGCGCTAATATGTCAGCGAAGCGTCCAAGAAGGCGCGCCCAATCAGAGCAAAGCTCTATTAAAGGAAGCAACGCTTCAGTTGCGCAGGCGCTGCGCTGCGCGACACGTGTCGGCGCAGATGCGCTGGCGCAGTTGCGCTGCGCTGTGCGCTGCGCGACACGTGTCACGCGCTGGGGCATCTGGGCCAAACAGAAATAAAATTTTAAGAAATCTTTTCTGTTCTTATTAAAACAAGAAGATTTTCTTCTGTAAAGCAGAAGCCCTTGGATCAAAGATCCAACGGTGGGGAAAATTCCCCAAATCACTCAGAGAAAGATCTCTTTAACAAGTTTAACTAATTTATGGGCACTATAAAAAGGACCCTAAGCCTCAGTTCAAAGGCATGAACATTTTTCTAAAAAAAAGAGAGAGAGAACTCTGAGAAACTCCTCAAGAATAAAAAAGGTAAAAACCTTTAGAAAAAGAGAAAGTTCTCTTATGAACAGATCATAGATCTAAAAACAAGATTAATGATCTTTAATAAAAATAAAATAAAATAAAATAGTGCTTTGCACTTTTCATGAACCTTTGGTTCTTTGAGATAAGAAAAACAAGAAAAAAAACTTATTTTTTTTCTTTGATCTAAATTAGATCAAGAAATCAAATAGTGCTTTGCACTTCTGTTCTTGAATCTAAAAGATTCTTAGTGCTTTGCACTTGCAAACTGCGCTGTTGCGCTCTTGGGAGAGCGCCACGTGTCAGCATCTAAACCACTTGCGTTATGCGCTCTTGAAATAAGAGCTTTGCTCTCTGAAGTTGGCGCAACTCACCAGAGCGCGCCACGTGTCAGCAGCGCAACAGCGCAGCGCACTGCACTGTTGCGCTTGCACTCACCAGAGCATGACACGTGTTCTCACCACAAGCGCTTGCGCTCAGTGAGTGGCGCAAAGCGCCTAACAAATGCAATCCATTTTAATGAAGGGCCAGGCCCAATTAAAAGACCAAACGGGCCTAATTAAATTGATGCTCTGCATCATTTATAAATGGGCAAAGCCCAAACAAAATAATAAAATGCTATGCAGATGTCTTGCAGAGCCCAAAATAAATTGATGCTCTGCATCTTTTATGGGCAAAGCCCAAACAAAAAAAAATAGAAGTAATGCAATGCATTATTTAAGTGTGGGCAAAGCCCTAGCACAGGTCTAATAGACTAAAAATAAATAAAATGTTGAACATTTTCAACTGGACTTAGCCCAATTATGGCCGTAAGTCCTTAAATTAAATTGAACTGTGCACAAATGCTCTCTCAAATCAATTTATATCCGGTTCGATGGTACATCTCCGAACTCCTTTAACATCCATCGTTGTAATTCCTCAACGACGTCAAAGAGGTGACGGGTCCCAACGACCACGCATCAATATGGACTGCGGGGTCCTTAAACTCGTGGACCGAAACGTCCTTAAACTAATATTGGACGAAACGTCCTTAAACTAATGTCGGACCACCACGTCCCTAAACTGGAATATGGACCATCACGTCCCTAAACTGAAATGTGGACCACCATGTCCCTAAACTGGAAAATGGACCACTACGTCCCTAAACTGGAACAATAGGGCCTCCAAACGCTCTTTTGCCGGATCTAAACGGTCCCGTTTAAGTTGATCTTAGCCCCAAACACGGCTAACGTATCCTTAAACATTCAAATGGACTATAAAACTCTAAATCAACTTTGGTTCAAGGGTACATCTCTGAACTCCTCTGACACTTATCGTTGTAATCCTTCAACGACGTCAGAGAGGTGATGAGTCCTGATGGCCATATATTAAATGGATCCAGACGATCCCGTTAAGTTGATCTTAGTCTCAAATCAGACTAACGTATCCTTAACGAACGTTTAAGTTGATCTTAGTCTCAAACGCGACTAATGCATCCTTAAACTAAAAATACCAAACCCAAATCTAAGTAAATACGGATTTGGACTAATCCACGTCCTACGGGAGACGGCGTTATTCAGTCTCCATATACAATCCACGGGCAACCATAAACAAAACTAACACACACGACACGTAGTGAAATTCTGGAGAAGGAGAAAGTTGTTACCGCGACGCGGTAGCGTAATTAACTGCAGGGGCTTGCGCCTGCAGGGAAGACCGTCCCCACAATCAAAAACCCCTCAAGCGAGGGGGAATCTGACGAAGTCTGCTACATCGGCCGCATCCGTCTAAACCTCCGATACACGGTGCCATAAATCAACTTGGCATCTTCGGAGAGGTGGACGGATAAAACCAAATAGCATCTGCCCCGAATCTCAGCGTTAGGACATCGCGGTCCTGTGCGCCGTCCTTCGGAGGGGAACAGATTCTGGCACGCCCAGTGGGACCTCTTCCTCTTTCCACTCCACACTTCGTGTGTCGTCTTCGCGAACCAATCGCGGTTTGTTAAATGGTTGCCTTCGGATTTCAAGTTACTAAGATTTGGTCTCTTGCCTGGCGCAGAACTCAAGATTCAATGGCCTCTAACTGCACCAACTGCTCGAAGTGCCACTGCAATGGACGCTCCACCTCCCCCGGAGGTGTAGCATATGGGCCCCAAGCGGCTTCCTTCCTCACTCTGCCAGTAGACCAGGTGACCCGAGCCACCACTGGCCTGTTCTTCGGGACCATGATCCCACCTACAAGCTTTCCTGCGCCAATACCCGCACCGGAAGTGAACAAAAAGTCGGCCTTCGACCGGCTCACTGCTACGACGACCCCTGTCAACGGGTCGCCCACTACCAAACCGACAGCCTCTGTTTTCACCAGGCTAAATCAGAACTCTAAACTGACTGTCCCAAGGAAAGCAATAACTGCTGCAGCAGAAGTCGTCAAGGCGGCTTCCCCTGTCAAAGAATCAGTCTTTTCAAGAATGACGATTCCTGCTCCTGCCGTTGATCGAGGATCCGTCTTCGATAGGTTGAACATCACCCCTCAAAAGACAACTTCAGTCTTTAAGAGGTTAACGCCAGCGGCGCCTCATTCAGACAGGGGGCAAAAAGAAGCTATCTCAATCTCCGAGCCAGTCCAAACGGCTCGTCGTGCTCGACGTCGCCATTGGCAACGAGTGAGGAAGGCAGGGGGCAACTCCCCCTCAGGGCTAACTCCACCGGCTCCAGTGGTGGAAGTCAACGCTGCTGTTCCAACTGGGAATAGCTTTGAACTACTGAGGAGGGTACGGAAGAATTCTCCAACCGCTACACTGAAAAGATCTCCTCCGCCTGCGGAGAGAGTCCCAGAAACAAAGCAAGAACAGCCTCCTCAACGGCTGTCCTCAAGAATTTATAAAGTTTGGAGGAGGGTTCAAGACTCCGTGATCGACACGGATCACTCCCGTCAACGAAAGAAGATGAAGGTGCAAAAGGAAAAGGACCGTCCTATTAAACGGCAGAGGACAACGATCGCCAAGATGCCCACTGCAACGACCCCTTCAACTTCAACGGCCCACAAAAGAAGAAGGCCGGAGAAAACCCCCGCGCCCGCGGCAAATGCCAAAGGTGGTGAGCCTAAACGCCCTAAGTCCGGGGGCATGATAGTTCATACAGTTTATGTGGCATCGGGAAAGGAAGATAGCCGCATATCAACAGGTCATAGACCGCACATGAGGTCAGTGACCAAGGCTCAGGAGCAGCAGCAGAAGCTCCAAGAAATGATGAACGCTATGGCCGCGCTTACAGGGCCAAAAGAAACCCCTGAAACATCCTCGGACGAGCGTCAAGAACAAGAAACGGACGCTGAATTCCTTCGTCGCGTACTAGAGAAGAAGGATAAAGAAGCTGCGGAGCAGGTAGCCAACATAAAGAAAATGGCCCTCCTGTTCCAGGATATGGTGGGTATGATGATTCAACAAGATCCACCTGCTGAAGATACCCCAATCATTCTTGAAGACGATAGGGGAGAGACGTCGAATCCTCCACCAGTTCTGTCCACAGCTAAAGAGGATACAATCTCCAAAGCTAATTTGGATGAATACATTGCCCAGCAAATACGGGTTCATCATGCAACCGAAATAGCCGGCCAGGTCGTGAGAACGGGGAGACCATATCCGAGTTGGTACGATCAAATCAAGTACCCGCCAGGTTATACGATTCCCAAGTTCCATGTCTACAAGGGGACGGGCAATCCTCATCAGCATGTTGCCCAGTTCAGGGCACTCTGCGGCAACACCGGCGGTGACGACAAGCTTTTGCTTCGCCAGTTTGTTGGAAGCTTATCAGATACGGCGTTTGAATGGTACTCTGAACTCCCGAACGACTCTATCAAAACCTTCGCGGAGATGGAGCTACTGTTTACTCAGCGTTTTGCAAGCGCCAGTGAACGTACCCCGATGACAGCACTGATTAACGCCAGGGTAAAACCAGGCGAGACGTGGGTTAAATACGCTATACGATGGCGGAACTTATGGTCAAAGTGCGAACAGTGCATTGAAGAAGCTCCCGCAGTGGGTATGTTTGTGGGAACCCTTAATCCACAAGCAACCATCTCACAATTTATGATGTTCTTCAAGCCAACTACCTTCCAGGCCTTCATTGACAAACTAGCGCAAATGGATCAAATGGGCCATAAACCCCCTCTTCCAAGGTCGGACTCCCGAAATGACAAAGGGAAGGGAAAAGCGATCGTTGTCGCTAATGCTCAACAACAACCGAGCGACTCGAAGCCGGTTGCTCGTCAAAATAATATGCGCCCTTACGTGCCCCTTGAGGATAGGATGGGACGTCCTTATTCCTTTCCCCGCGATAAAACGAGGAGGTTATTCGAGCTGGCGTTGCGCAACAGACTCATAAATCTGCCGGATCCAAAACGTCTGTTGCAACCAAGTGATGTCAACGAGCCCAACTACTGTCCTTATCATCGAGTACTAGGCCATCCGATCGAAGATTGCTACGTTTTCAAGAATTGGCTTGAAAACCAATACCGACAGGGCAAGTTCGCATTATCTGACAAATGGAAGGTGAATCCCCCGCAGCCCCACACCTCTAAGGGGACGAACACGCAGGGGGCAACATGCTCCGTCATTGAAGAAGCTCCTTGGGAGGTTGTATTATCAACCAAGACAAAGAGGATGCTAAATGATCTTCAGACATGTCCAGCGATCAAGTGGAAGAACCCGTTGGAACCGCAAGTCATTGAAGGGATGTTGAAGCCACGTTCAACTCCAAAAACCGATGGTGGCGGTTCAAGCACTTGCAGTCAGCCGTCAAAATCTTCAAAAAAGAAGAAGAAGAAATCTAAAAAGCCCGTGAAGCCTGACGACAAGCGCACGGACTTACAAAAGCAAATTGACGCGCTGGATGAATACAATCAAAAGGCACGAACTCCCATTACGCTCCAAGAGTTCCTCAACCACGTCTTTCAAAAGGAAGGTGAGGGATAAAGTTCGTCGGATGAAGCTGAAAAATGCGTGGCGAGCTGTCATATGATTTCCCATTCGAACGATGAGGAGACCCCTTGTACTGAAACGCTGGGGGCAGATTCTGAACCAAAAGTTCTGGGGCCATCAGATGAAGTAATTGACGCATTCCTTAATGAAGCTCGGTTGAAAAGTAAAGCTGATCGGGAGCTCGAGGCGGTTATATTCGAAAGGGCCAAATGCCAACGACTTGATGAAGGAGCTGAAACGATCCCGGTGGAGCTAAACACCTCCGCTACCGACAAAAGCCAATTCAAGATGAGAAAGAAGTTTGCTAAGGCCATATCAATGGGCATGAAGCTACCATCCTCTGAAGAAATTACTAGTGAAATAGAAACGCACCCCTCCTATTGCTTATATCATCAAAAGATCTCGCACCCCACTCAAGAGTGCAAAGCTTTCGATAGATGGTGGCAAGGATACGTTGCTCATCGACAACGCTTTAAACGGGAAAAGCGCAAAACTCGTCGAGAGCAAAGGAATACGACCGAAGGGCTTAAAAGAACTACCGGTGATTGTCGCATGGTTAACACTGGCGGGCCACAAGTGCCTACATTCGGGAGCGATTCTGATGAAGAACTGGAACTTACCCTTCTCTTTAAAGAGTCCACTTCGGAAAAAGAAGAAGAACCGAAGGTTTGCGAAAATATTCGGCTGCGGAATCGGACGTTGCCCGAAAAGAACCTCGGACCCTCGAACAAAAAAGATAAAGGGAAAGAAAAGGCCACTGAAGATATCGTCTTAGATGACCAAGTGGTGGAAGAGCTAGCTGCCAAAGACCCACCAAAGAAGAATAAGGTAGATTACAATGTCATAGCACATCTGAGGAAGCTACCCTCACAGCTCAGCATTCTTGACGTCCTTTTGCTATCAAAAGAGGCGAGAGATTCGTTGATTAAGGCGCTCCAAGACCCAGAACAATTCCAAGCATGCCTGGCCGAGGAAAGATGAAGGATGAATTGGAGGAAGTGCACACGGCCGATGTTACTTTTGGCGATGAAGACCTTCTACTTGGGACGTGCGAACACAATCGCCCTCTCTATGTCTAGGGATACTGCCATGATATAAAGATAGGAAAAATCCTGATTGATAACGGGTCATCTGTTAACTTACTCAACGTGCGGGTGTTGAAGGAAATCTGCATGAGCGTCCAGCACCTTGCTCGGGACAAAATCACCATCTCCGGGTTCGACTCCCAATCGTCAAAGACTCTTGGATCTGTGATACTGACGCTACGCTTCGGGCTACTCGTCACGGACATTAAGTTCCACGTCATAGACGCCAAGACATGCTACAACGCTTTGCTCGGCCGACCATGGTTACACGAGTACAACATCATCCCTTCTACACAACATCAGTGTATGAAGTATTTTAAGGATGGTTTCGAGTATACCGTGACGGGAGAACTGAACCCGTTCTCTGTGAACGAGGTCCGCAAATATGAAGACGCCAAATACTTCTTATCGGATTTCGAAGACACAGAGAAGTGTCATAAGCCGGAGAATAAAACTAACGCTACCATCCCTGTCTTCGTCAGTGATACTGAGGAGGAAGAGGAGATAGTTTATTCGGGTCCGCCCCAACACAACAAGCCGGGACCATCAGCTCCTACGTTGATCTTTGGCAGCGACTCGGAAGATGAAGTCCATGCTGTATTCTCTGCTCGACCTTCAATACAAACGTCCGCTGACGAAGAGCAAAGTCTACAAGTCGCCATGGTGCCGCTTAAACACCATAAAGAACTGGATGCACTTAATATCTACAGTGTAGAAGAGTTGAAGACATTCTATATCCCTCCCAGGCGAGAGAGCGAGAAAGAAATTCTGTTTACCGCTCTGAAGAAACCAAGGTAGAAAAAGAAATCTGGCATGGTGCGGATTCTACGCTCGACAGGCTTCAGCCTATCCGTCTTCTCAGATATTATACAGAGGGTTTGAAGAAGCTGCTGAAACGTCAGGAGATATCCTTCGAACAGACCGTTAGAAAGGCCAAATTCTATGACAGGGTCTGGAACGTTCCCGGGACTCAACGCAAACTGCCTAATGGGAGAATGGAAACAAAAGGGCTTGGATACATCCGGTCAAAGAAACGAGAGTTACTGCCCAGCTGTTACGTCGTGTATGACCTCGATGAAGAAGCGGATGCTCAATGGGAGGACGCTAATCCTAAGCCAGTGAAAGTTCCAGATGCGAAAGAGCCCAGTCCGTCGTTCGAGGAACAAATGGACAAACTTATAAAGAAAGCTGGTCAAAAAGTCCGAGATGATCACAACCGTGAGACGGCCATCTATGAGAAAGCCAAGACGCAATGCCTTCTCCAACAGGCCGTAAAGGATGAAAATACCGCTCCTTGTCAACCTGTTATAAAGGAAGCTCGGCGCAAAAGCAGAAATAAGTCGAAAGGCCAAAAAGACGCTCAACAACAACAAGGCGGGGCTAAGAAACCATGCAAACGGAAGGCGAGCATTATTGATCTATCCCTCATGAAGAAAATGGGTCGAGCGTACTCGTTTCCTCGGGACAAGACGAAGAAGATACTTGATCTTGCGCTAAAGCATCAATTGCTTACATTGCCGGAATCCAAGCACCCCGAGCAAGCAAGCGAGGTCTCTGGCCCAAACTATTGCTCTTATCACCAAGTTATAGGGCACCCTCTCGAAGATTGCTTCACCTTCAAGAATTGGGTTGAAGATCAGTATCAGCTCGGCAAATTCGCTCTGTCCAACAACTGGAGGGTAGAGCCGCCACAGAAGCACGAACCCAAAGCCACAAGAACAGAACCAACTCCACATCGGGATTGGAAGCGGATTCGCACTTGTCACATGATAACAATATCAAAAGAAGAGCCCGAGAACATGGACAGCCTTCCCTGGTGCTTCGAAAACAGCAATGAGGAGATGATCTCAGAATTTCCGCCAGCTCCGAAAGAATTGGAGGATGGAATACATACCACCGCAGATAACCTCAAGAAAATCGAGTTGGGGACAGCTGATGACCCACGGCCGACGTTTGTCAGTGAGCTGCTATCTGAAGAAAGGGTGACTGCTTTAAAGGACGTCCTTGTACAGCACAAAGATTGCTTCGCATGGAACTATTCCGAAATGCCGGGACTAGATCCAGAAATTGCTGTGCATAGGTTGGCAATATCTCCGGACGTCAAACCGGTAAAACAGGCGCCGAGAAGAATGCGACTCGAGCTTGAGATGAGCATCAACGCTGAGGTCAAAAAGTTAATCGACTCTGGCTTTATTCAGGAGGTTCAATATCCTGAATGGATCGCTAACATCGTCCCGGTGATGAAGAAAAATAGAACGGTGCGCATATGTGTGGACTTCCGAGATCTCAACAAAGCCTGCCCGAAGGATGATTTCCCGATGCCAGTCACCGAACTGATGATAGACAATACGTCCACTCATGAGGTTTTCTCCTTCATGGACGGCTCGTCGGGTTATAATTAGATAAAAATGCATCCCGAAGACCAGAAGCACACAGCCTTCAGGACCCCTTTGGGAATATTCTGCTATAAAGTGATGCCCTTCGGATTAAAGAACGCCGGTGCCACTTACCAAAGGGCCATGACGAAGATCTTCGATGACCTTATACATGAAATCGTCGAGTTCTATATCGACGACCTCGTGGTTAAGAGCAAATCATACGAAGAATATCTCGAGCATCTAAAGACCGTATTTCGACGCCTTCGACAATACAACTTGAAGATGAACCCTCTTAAGTGTGCATTCGGAGTTTTCTCGGGCAAATTCTTAGGATTCATCGTCCGACACCGGGGCATCGAAATAGATCCGTCCAAGATCAAGGCGATCATGGAAATGCCTCCGCCAAGGACTCTCAAACAGTTGCGGTCTCTCCAAGGAAAGCTCGCATATATTCGGCGATTTATAGCCAACCTCTCTGGCAAGTGCCGCCCTTACAGTCACCTGATGAAGAAGGGAACCCCATTCGTCTGGGATCAAAAATGCCAGAGCGCGCTGGACGAAATTAAACAGTACCTGCAGAACCCGCCGGTGTTGGCTGCTCCGGTCAAGGGAAAGCCCCTCATTCTTTATACAACCGCCCTTGAAGGTTCCTTAGGCGCATTATGGGCACAAGAGAACGATTAAGGAAAAAAAAGAGCACTCTACTACTTAAGTCGAGTTCTACTGGGAGCAGAAAGCAACTACTCCCCCATTGAGAAACACTGCCTGGCGTTGATCTTTACGATAACAAAGCTCAGGCACTATGCATTGGCGCATGAGGTCCGTCTCATTTCAAAGGTGGACCCCCTTAAATACTTGATGTCAAAGGCCATCTTGACGGGACGACTCGCTAAATGGGCCCTACTATTGATGGAGTTTTCAATAACATATCAACCTCTCAAGGCAGTGAAAGGCCAGGCCATCGCCGACTTCCTCGCTGAGCATCCGATACCCGCCGATTCTCCTCTGAGCTGCGATTTACCAGACGAACATGCGTTTGACACGATCGACGGTGGTGATACCCAATGGGAGCTTTATTTCGATGGCGCATCTTCCATGAAGAAGCGCAAACAAAGCGCCCCTATAATCAAATCGGGCGTAGGGATCATCTTTGTAACTCCACAAGGAGGGATAATGCGCTTTGCTTTCTCCCTAGCAGAGCCGAGGACAAACAATGAAGCCGAATACGAAGCTCTAATAGCAGGTCTCGAGATCGCCATCGACATGGGAATTGAAAACCTCCTCATATACGGAGACTCCCAGCTGGTCGTTAGTCAAGTAAACGGCAACTACCAAACGTGCAAACCGGAGTTGGTGAGGTACGGCGAAAAGGTGCAGCAATTGTTGACCCAAATCCCCTCTTATACTTTGGAGAACATACCGCGCGCGGAAAACAGCAAAGCAGACGCATTGGCCAAACTTGCTAAAGAACTGGCTGACGAGAATCTCGATGACGTTAGAATCGTGGTACAAAGCCGTCGGGTGCTTGCCCCAGCAGAAATATCTCCGGAATCATCCGAAGAAAAAGGAGCGAGCGAGCAGACGATCCTGCAAGTAAAAGACTGGGAAAATACCGAGGATTGGAGAGAAATCTTCATAGATTACTTCAAGTCCCACCGAATGCCTGAAGAAGCGTCCACAAGACATCAGCTCATGAAACGAGCTCTGTCTTTCGCCTTCGTTAACGATACTCTGTACAAGAGATCATTTGATTCTTTGTGGTTGAGATGCTTAGGACCTGACGAAGCGAAAAGGGTCGTCCAGGAAGTTCACGACGGACTCTGCGGTTCTCACCAAGCAGGCCCAAAGATGAAGTTGAAGATAAAACGGATAGGCTACTACTGGCCCACGATGATTCAAGACTGCCTCGAATATGCGAAGCAATGTCACTCATGCCAAATTCATGGGGACTTCATCCATCAGCATCCAAACCCATTACATCCAACGGTGGCTAGTTGGCCGTTCGAAATGTGGGGAACCGACATAGTCGGCCCCATCGAACCAGCATCGTCTAGAGGACATCGTTTCATCCTGGCGACGACTGACTACTTCTCCCAATGGGCAGAAGCAGTACCGTTAAGGGAAGTGAAGACGGAGAATATCCTCCATTTCTTCAAGACGCACGTCATATATCGGTTTGGAACTCCGCGACGGATCATCTCCGATAACGGGCCAGCATATAGAAGCCACAAGATCAGTCGCTTTGCGCAACAGCACAGTATAGACTGGAGATATTCCGCAATTTATAATCCGCGAGCTAACGGTCTAGCTGAGGCCTTCAACAAGACCTTGACGAAGATCATGAAGAAAACAGTGTCGCGAAATAAGAAAGACTGGCACGAAAGACTGCAAGAAGCTCTCTGGGCGTATCGAACTACGTTTAAAACGGCCACAAACACAACGCCGTACGCGTTGGTATTTGGGACGGAAGCAGTACTCCCCCTCGAGATAGAGTTACCCTCTCTACGAGTAGCAATCCACTACGAGCTGACGGACGAAGAGAATGCTCACCTTCGGCTTGAGGAGCTTGACGCCCTTGATGAAACCCGGCTCGTAGCACAGCAAAATCTGGAAGCCTATAAAGCAAAGATGACGTGCTCATATGAAAGATTGACCCGACCAGGGACATTCCGCCAAGGCGAACTCGTGCTAGTGGTCAAAAGGCCTATAATCCCCAATCGCGCCAAGCGGGGAAAATTCGAGCCAAACTATGAAGGTCCATACATCATAGATAAGGTCTACCAGGGTGGGCCTATCTACTCATGGACATGCACGGTGAAAGGCCTTTCAGGCCAATAAATGGTCGCTTCCTAAAGAAATACTACGCTTAATGAGCCACAGCCTAGGTCAATGATAGATGACGACGACTATGTCCGCTCGCTATCTTCCTAAGCTCAAGCTTTATAAGCAGTAGCCAGCCTCTCAACGCCGGACCGAAATGTCCTTAAACTAATAGCGGACCGAAATGTCCTTAAACTAATAGCAGACCAAAACGTCTTTAAACTACTACCGCAGCATATTTAGGCTGACGAGATATAAAAAAAAACATATAAAAATAAAATTAAAAAAAACGGTATGTCCATAAGCAAAAAGGGCACGGATGAAAACCCGAAAGGGCCCCGTGAGTAAAAACAGCAGGGCTACTGACGAGTGTTCGTGAAAACCCGAAAGGGCGCGACCTCGTAAAAAAAAAGCGAGAAAAAGAAAATAAAAAAAAACGGTATGTCCATAAGCAAAAAGGGCACGGATGAAAACCCGAAAGGGCTCCGTGAGAAAAAACAGCAGGACTACCGGTGAGTGTTTGTGAAAACCTGAAAGGGCGCAACCTCGTTAAAGGACACTTACAAGATCCTCTCGATCTTGTAAGGAGAAACCACCCGCGTGAGATCCTTACGACTCACAAGGGAGCAACACACTTAGGGATCCCCACGATTCCTAAGGAGAAAATACACTTGCGAGATCCTCACGACTCGTAAGGAGAACTCTCTTATGGGACCCTCACGGCTCATAGGATTTGAAAGTCTTAAGTTACAGAGACCTAAACCTGTGCTTAAGCAACCCCCACAACTTTAGATATTGCCCTACAAGTGGCTTAATACTGGCCCTTGTATACAATCCACGGGCGCGAATAAACATTTCCCTAACCAAGTTTCATCCATGACTGGGGATATGTTCGTAGGGTGAACGACCCTTGTAAATCCTCTCAATTTACAAGGAGAAAACCCTCCTGTGGGATCCTTATGACTTACAAGGAGAAAACTCTCTTATAGGATCCTTACGACTTACAGAGGAACATACACTTAGGAATCCTCACGATTCCTAAGGAGAAGATACACCTACAAGATCCTCACGACTTGTAAGGTGAAATACCTTTGTGAGACCCTTACGGCTCATAAAGTTAAAAGCCTTAGACGACAGGATCCTAACCCTGGTCACTAAGCCACCTTTGTTCAACATCGACAGAAGCAAATGATGATTCGCTCCTGGCAATGTCCCAGTTGTAGCGATGCTGATGCCGAAATCAGCATCTAATTTCAGGCTTACGGCGGAAAGCCGGTAGGCCACACATGCATACGGAATAGCCGAAATGATAGGGCAACTTGCAATAAAAAGCAGCAAGTAAAAATGTATGCATGCAAAATGGACGAAATGATTGGGCAACTCGCAATAAAAAGCAGCGAGTAAAAATAAAATAAATAGCCGAAATGATTGGGCACCGCGAAAAATAGCCGAAATGATTGGGCAATCGCGACTTTCGCGATATAAAAGCTGAAATGATAGAGCATCGCGGAGATATAAAAAAAATGATGATAAAACTTTGGCCCTACAGTTAAGATCACATCGATCCCTGTATACAATCCAAGGGCGTAAACAAAGAGGGAACCATACTTTCCCAACAGGCTCCGCCAGAAGACGAAGCCAAATCTCGACGGTTCAGTCCAACTCCGAAGAAACCAGTGTCTTCAGCAGATACCTCGACTCACGGATACAAACACTCCTTGATGAGAGCCTCCTGATCCGCGTCGACTCGCAGAGCCACCAGTGCCTCCGTGGGAAATTCTCGACTCGTTTCAAACCCCAAGAAAACAAATAATCCTTGGAGCTAGGGAAACAAATAGTCCTTAGCAAATTCCTCGACTCACGGATACAAACACTCCTTGACGAGAGCCTCCTGATCCGCGTCGACTCGCAGAGCAACCAGTGCCTCCGTAGGAAATCCTCGACTCATTTCAAACCCCAAGGAAACAAATAATCCTTGGCGCTTGGGAAACAAATAATCCCTAGCAAATTGCTCGACTCACGGATACAAACACTCCTTGACGAGAGCCTCCTGATCCGCGTCGACTCGCAGAGCTACCAGTGCCTCCGTGGGAAATCCTCGACTCGTTTCAAACCCTAAGGAAACAAATAATCCTTGGCGCTTGGGAAACAAATAATCCCTAGCAAATTCCTCGACTCACGGATACAAACACTCCTTGACGGGAGCCTCCTGATCCGCGTCGACTCGCAGAGCCACCAGTGCCTCCGTGGGAAATCCTCGACTCGTTTCAAACCCCAAGGAAACAAATAATCCTTGGCACTTGGGAAACAAATGATCCCTAGCAAATTCCTCGACTCACGGATACAAACACTCCTTGATGAGAGCCTCCTGATTCGCGTCGGCTCGCAGAGAAACTGTGTCTCCGCAGGAAATTCCCGATTCGTCTCAACATGCAAATGAAGCCTCAGGCAGCAGGGACTAAAAAAAAAAAACTTGCTTCCTGAACAATGAGACCCTGCAAGTCAATCCAAAATGGTCTCTTGCATACTATTCACGGGTCTCACTCTCCAAAGTCGAGTTTCGACAAGGAGGGAAACAACCGTTTACGGGTCCTCTCGACTCATAAAAGGGAAAAATTCTCTTGTAGGATCCTTACGACTTATAAGAGGAAACTACACTTAGGGATCCTCACGATTCCTAAGGAGAAAAACCCACCTACGAGATCCTCTCGATCCGTAGGGAGAAAAGTCTCTATGAGACCCTCACGACTCATAGAGTTGAAAAGTCTTAGGCGGCAGATCTGAACCTGCGGCCTAAGCCATCGCTATCTCTTGGAGAAATTAAGTTATCAGCCAATTAGGTTCATCGAAAACATCATGATACAAAATGAGAAAGCAAAGATAGTACAAGACATTGCAAAAAGAAAATGTGTATCTTTATTCATTGACTTCAATCAAATACAAGATGAATCGTACAAAAGAATAAAGAATGGATACATATTATTTAAAAGGAAAATTTTACAAATACATTGATACAAAGGCAGCTATTGGGAAGGAAGCGTCTTAGGTAGCTTTATCAGTTGTTCGTACACTTCCTTCCATGCCTTTTCCTAATTGGCCACCACTGCCAACTCCGTCTCTACTTGGGCCCGTTGCTGTGCGACAGATGCAAGCTGATCCCTGACGGCCTGATGAGCAGCTTCACGGCCTGGAGTGTCATGCTCGGCGACATCAAGTGCCCGCTTCAGTCTCAGCCCATTTGATATGCGCTCCAGAAGGCCCTCGAAGACGGCCTTTACCTCAGCGACGTTTGCCTCAACTTCAGCACGCAGGTGAGCAGTTTCGCTTGAAAATTCTTCGCACTCCTTCAGCCTCAAAGCTGCTTCTTGTTCCAAATGACGGAAATGAGAAGTGCTTTGCTCGAGCCATGCTCCCCGTTGAATGCTCACGGCCAAAGTCTCAGGGGATAGGCGCATCGACTCCAGCTGATGAAGGCGAGCCTCAATCTCCCGACAATAGTTAACCCAAGAGGTGACAATGCCCTCGTCATGGAAGGTGGCAAATATCAACAACATCGGGTTAACCGTCGTAGCGAAGTCCTCAGCAGATGTAGGAGCCTCGACGTCGAGTTCCTCGATGTAGTCGCTCAACATGCGCAGACTATTCGCCGCACCTTTTGAGGACGGACGTCTCTGGGAAGAGCCGCCCGGTATAGTAATGCGAGACTCGAAAGGCACCGAGACTGGAACGATAGCTGAAAAGGACAAAATGTGATTAGATGATGATTCAATAGATGCGGAGAAAGTCATTGATAAGATAGTTTACTATACCGGTTGAAGCAGGTGGCAAGGCCGGAAGGGCCGGTGGCGCAACCGATCTTTCTTCTCCCCCTTCGATTTGTAACGCTGCGGTCAGGACAAGAGAGAGTTAGAAATAATTCTACCACTAAAAAAAAAAACAAAGATATCAATCGGGAACGTTACTCACCAGCGCCACCAGAGGGGGAGGCGAATTCAGATGGGAAGGAGAAGTGTGGGAGCAACACTTGATAAAGATGGTCAAAAAGCACTCCTGAAAGACACAATAGTATAACTTTAGTACACAAATTATGCGTCTGGAAGATAAGATTAATAAATTATGAACCCATACCTTCCAACATCTTCGAGGGTATGAGAGAGGGTTGAGAGGTGACCACCGCCAAGGCAGTCGTTGAAGGCGCTCCCTCGAGCAGTGGGGCATCGGCACTGGCTGCACCTACATTACAACAAATGCGAATTTGTCAGAAAGGATTGTAAGATAAAAAAAAAAGATAGCAACTGGGGATTTACCTGATGAGCTGCCGGCTGAAACAGAGGCGATTCTCTCCTCTATTGACATGAGACCACCGCCCGTGGCCTCATCACCTGACTCAATGGGAACCGTCGTAGTGCTCGCGAGACCTGGAGACGGCGGAGGACCATAGACGGGGAGGGCTATGACTGGAGTATTGCCAGATTCCAGAGAAGGAGCGGTTGACTCGTCCTCGGGAATCATGGCTACCTCACCCACTACTCTCTCAGGTTCAGTAGTCGCGGTTGTATCGTCCACCATCACCACGAGATCGCCGGCCTCAAGCGCCTCGTCCACCACCACCCTCGGTTCAGTTATAAGGATCATGTCATCTGCCACCGCTTCAGGTTCGGCATCAATGACCTTCTCGGCTGCAGGCCCCTCGACCTCCACCTCAGGCTCCAAAGCCACAACGACGTTGCCCACCGTCGGCTCGAGTTCGGCAGGTACCGCCTCCTCTGTTTCTTTGGGATCAACGGTTTCCGCCTCCCCCTCGATCGAACTCAGCCCTGCAAGATAAGGGATATAAGGACCAATGACATTAAAAATCCTTATAACAAAAACTCTGAGAGAAATATTACCTGAAGCGGATTTACCGTTTGCACTCCGAACTGCTCGCGCCACCTCTCTGCGGGCAGTGGATAGGGCGACAAGGGCCTCTTCAGATGGAGTATCAGCACGAGGGACGGTGCTGGGACCCGCTCCCATAGCCAAGGCAGCCCTGCGCGCTTTCGCCTCACGCCTCAGCCGCTTCCTTTCCTCCCGGGCTGTCGCGAGGGACCTTTGTGACGCCACCTTCAAGGCGTCGTCATCCTCGTTCAGGGATGCCTCCGGAGCCTTTAAGGCACCCTTCATCGGCTCTTCAAGACGAACCTCCTGCGGTGGCCCAGAGGAAGCGGAAACATCGGCAGCTGGTAAAACATCTGCGTCGCTTGGTGGGAACGGCATTGAGGTTTCTGCAATAAAAGGGGAGAGATTAGATCGACCATAACACGAGGGAGATGGAGACTTGATGGATTAAAACTTACTAAGGCCCATAGATGCTCTAAGACGTTCCTCCTCCTGGAAAGTCTTCAGAGAAGCGGCAATAGCTTCTTCGTCAGTGATGCCTGTTGAAAGGAAAGAAAGAAAAGCGTTAGTCAAAGGCAATGAAGAGGATATGTTGCAATAAAGAAAAGGCGACTAATAGTTACCTGATTGCGCAAGCTTAGCTAGCCACGCGTCACGCCTCGCCAACTATGCTGAAGCTTCGAGAGCAGCCTCCAAGTCTGTATCGTCTGGCGGCGGCATCACTAATCCTTCGTTAGTCCCGTATTCGAGCAGACCCTCGGCATAAGGAGCATGGGGTTCCTGACCGAACACGACGTCCGCAGCGAAGAGCGACTTCTTTTTCTTTTGCCCTCCGACCCTAGGCTCACGGGGGATCGACTTCCGTTTAGCAGCCACTTTGGGACGACGGGTCCCGATGTCCGCACCCACGCCAGACTCCGGCGAGGGTACAACCACTGTCTCCACTGGAGCACAGGGTGCGGGAGGTGCATCTGTGATATCAGGGAGCAGCAACTCACGTGGAGGACTTTGTGCACGCGAGAGTCCGGCTTTGGCATCTTTTAAAGGGGGATTACCGGGGTCCTTGGCACCAGAGGAGCGTTGCGATCGCTACCTGGAGGTGCACCCTTACGATCGATCAGCAACCGCCTTTCCTCCTTTATGACCGCTCCCGTTGAATAACTATACCATTCTGTGTATACCCTAAGAAGTCGGGGGGCGCAAGCCGGCTCACTGATAAAGAAGTGAGAGCCCGTGTTTAGACGCATGAAGTGATGCAGTTCCCTCTCCATCCCTTCTTCAGTCGCGGCAGGTTCCGATAAAAAAGCCTCCAGCGGTACCCCTTGATTATAGCTCAGCTGTTGGGCGAAACGATGCGGGTTATATCTCATGAAGATCGCTGCCCCGTCCTGCCTAAACACCAAGAAGCCCGGTCTGATGGAATATAGGTGAAGGGTCTCCCGGGCCGTTAAAACTGAAGCTCCATCCTTGAAAGTGTCTTGCAATGGCCGCACTGCGGTGGTGGACGTTTTTCCAATAGTCAACACCTTGTCAATAAAAGACACACCGGTTCCAACGGTGTGAGAGCGAAGGAGTAAACACCTGGCATCTCGTGGCGATGGATTTACAATTGATGCGCTGATCAACTGTAGAATGCGAGGAAAACTGCACCTTTCGTAGAACGAGGGCCTTTTATGCATGCCGAAGACACCGGCTGTATGTAGCTCGAGCCACGACATAAAGTAGTGCATCGGGAAGACCACGTGCAACACCCCAGGCTCATTAGCATCCGCTGCTCGACTGAGGCCATGATATAAGTGCGCCAAACCGGCGATCCCAACAGCCACCTTTACCCCGATAGTCATTCGGTGGGCCGGGTAAAAAACAGAAGGCCGCATGCGGTGAGAGTGCATTGGGAGCGCAAACCAACTCAGCCAAAGCCCAAGAAATCCTAAAAAGAAGGCCTCCTCGTCCATCTCGGGGGCTGTGGCTTCTGCAAAAGACATGGTTGGGGAGTTAGGAAGAAAAAAGTTCTTTTGGTCTATGTCTTTCGCTGGCAGGTTATCCAAACCTAAACCAAAAGGGTCCTCAAGGTTGGCAAACTTGGCCGCTTCCGCCGAAAGGACGTTTGGATGAAGGAACCGAGCAATGAAATCCTCAAAATTAACTCCGCGGCTCCCACGCTCAATGAAAAGGGCCTCGTAGATGTTCAACACCTTGATCAGACTTGGAAATTGATGTTGAACAGCGTTCTCCGGCATGAGCCCTCTTATCACCGGCTTAGCACCAAAGACGTACTCATCTGGCGGGAGCAACTCTTCATAGTGTTCCCCCATGACCGGTAGACCGGATACCTCCATAAACTCTTCCAAAGAGATTGACACTTCCCGATCCATGGCAAGGAAAGTGTGGGTAGGAATGTTCCACTGCTTCAGGAAGGCCTTAAACCACCAGGTGGGAAGCGTGGGATACTGGAAGAGGGAAACATAGACTGCGGTATACAATCCTAACCTTATCAACTGCGACTTCTTCGTCGACAGGATATACCGGGCCCACGGCAGATAGCCGATTGGGTGGCGGGGGATCGAACCGATATTATATGATTGCCCCCAAGGTCGCGCCTCGCCTTGACAGATGCGGCGCCCCAGGATGTCCAAAACCATGGGACGCTGAACCGGAATCGCATCTATGGCGGGATGTAGGAAGCCCTTTGATGTCCAATCAACCATCTCCACGGCATACTGCACCGGGGGTGGGCTAGCGTAATGAATCGCCGTTATGGGTTCCGACGGCACCGCGCACGTGAAGCTCCGTCGACCCATGATAATCTGATTATACCACGACCCCCAAAGGTGGAGACTCTTGTATTCCGGGTCGTGGTCCTTGATCATGGCTAGAACCTCGCGGTCCAAGGGCGCTTCAGGAAACCCTTCCTCCGAGCGGGCGAACGGGAATGAAGTATCGAGAGACATGGTCACTGCGAGGGAACAAAAAATAGCCATTAGTGCTGCAATTCCAACGCTTGACGTTTAAAAAAAAACTTTTAATTAATTGAATTTAAAAATTAATTAAATTAAAATTAATCACACCACACTGCAGTGCAGTGGATAGGGGACCAAATGGGGACCCACAAAATCTGGATGAAAGTACCTCATTTAATAAGACAGCCCCATCATTGGGTGAGGCTGTCAATTAATGAAAAGATCCCCAAGAGGATATTCTCATCAATGGGAAATCCCTAGAGACAAGGAGAAAATCTCCTCTTTTAGAGCAAAGCTCTGTCACAGAATGACACTTGTCAAACTCTGGTCTCAGGGGAATAAGATTCCTTGAAAAAGCATAGCTCTGTGGTAATAATGGAAAGATCCATCAGAAATTTTTAACACTTAAAAGAATTAAATTTTTGGAATTTTGAAAAATCCATGAAAACTTATAATAAGTTCTTCATTCTTCAGATCTAAAAGATCTACATTTGATCCAAGAGCAAATCTCTGTTCATGGGTTAGAACCCATGAACAAGATCTCTGTAGATCTATAAGTTTTTGAAAGCAAAGCTCTGTTTATGAAACCCCAATGGGGATTTCTTTAGATCAAAAGATCTGTGAGAGCAAAGCTCTTTTAGTTAAGATTGATATGAATTAATATTGAATTAATTTAATTTAAATTAATTTTACCTAAAGTTTCTAACTTTGGAAATGAGCAAAACTCTGAAGTTCTTAAGCAAGAGCAAAGCACTGGAAAATCAAAATCTTGAAAAGATGGTAAAGAGTTTCTAAGGGCCATAGGTCCTATTTATAAGGCGCTTGCGCCCCTTCAGCTCACCCCTTGATCCAACGGTCAGGGGCTTGCCACCGCTGCACTCACGTGCGCGCCACGTGAGCGCAACGGTGGGGGGGCATTTGTTTCCCCCAATCAGAGCAAAGCTCTGCTGAAAATTGAAAATTCAAAATTTTTAAGTAACGCTTCAAATTTCGGGCGCAACGTGCCACGTGTCAGGCGCTAATACGTCAGCGCAGCGCCCAAGAAGGCGCGCCCAATCAGAGCAAAGCTCTATTAAAGGAAGCAACGCTTCAGTTGCGCAGGCGCTGCGCTGCGCGACACGTGTCAGTGCAGATGCGCTGCGCGACACGTGCCGGCGCAGATGCGCTGCGCTGTGCGCTGCGCGACACGTGTCACGCCCTGGAGCATCTGCGCTAAACAGAATTAAAATTTTAAGAAATCTTTTCTGTTCTTATTAAAACAAGAAGATTTTCTTCTGCAAAGCAGAAGCCCTTGGATCAAAGATCCAACGGTGGGGAAAATTCCCCAAATCACTCAGAGAAAGATCTCTTTAACAAGTTTAACTAATTTATGGGCACTATAAAAAGGACCCTAGGCCTCAGTTCAAAGGCATGAACATTTTTCTAAAAAAAAGAGAGAGAGAACTCTGAGAAACTCCTCAAGAATAAAAAAGGTAAAAACCTTTAGAAAGAGAGAAAGTTCTCTTATGAACAGATCATAGATCTAAAAATAAGATCAATGATCTTTAATAAAAATAAAATAAAATAAAATAGTGTTTTGCACTTTTCATGAACCTTTGGTTCTTTGAGATAAGAAAAACAAGAAAAAAACTTATTTTTTTCTTTGATCTAAATTAGATCAAGAAATCAAATAGTGCTTTGCACTTCTGTTCTTGAATCTAAAAGATTCTTAGTGCTTTGCACTTGCAAACTGCGCTGTTGCGCTCTTGGGAGAGCGCCACGTGTCAGCATCTAAACCACTTGCGCTATGCGCTATTGAAATAAGAGGTTTGCTCTCTGGAGTTGGCGCAACTCACCAGAGCGCGCCACGTGTCAGCAGCGCAACAGCGCAGCGCACTAGCGCAGCGCACTGCACTGTTGCGCTTGCGCTCACCAGAGCATGGCACGTTCCTCACCACAAGCGCTTGCGCTCAGTGAGTGGCACAAAGCGCCTAACAAATGCAATGCATTTTAATGAAGGGCCAGGCTCAATTAAAAGACCAAACATGCCTAATTAAATTGATTCTCTGCATCATTTATAAATGGGCAAAGCCCAAACAAAATAATAAAATGCTATGCAGATGCCTTGCAGAGCCCAAAATAAATTAATGCTCTGCATCTTTTATGGGCAAAGCCCAAACAAAAAAAAAATAGAAGTAATGCAATGCATTATTTAAGTGTGGGCAAAGCCCTAGCACAGGTCTAATAGACTAAAAATAAATAAAATGTTGAACATTTTCAACTGGACTTAGCCCAATTCTGGCCGTAAGTCCTTAAATTAAATTGAACTGAGCACAAATGCTCTCTCAAATCAATTTATATCCGGTTCGAGGGTACATCTCCGAACTCGTTTGACATCCATCGTTGTAATTCCTCAACGACGTCAAAGAGGGGACGAGTCCCAACGACCACGCGTCAATATGGACTGCGGGGTCCTTAAACTCGTGGACCGAAACGTCCTTAAACTAATATTGGACCGAAACGTCCTTAAACTAATGTCGGACCACCACGTCCCTAAACTGGAATATGGACCATCACGTCCCTAAACTGAAATGTGGACCACCATGTCCCTAAACTGGAAAATGGACCACTACGTCCCTAAACTGGAACAATAGGGCCTCCAAACGCTCTTTTGCCGGATCTAAACGGTCCCGTTTAAGTTGATCTTAGCCCCAAACACGGCTAACGTATCCTTAAACATTCAAATGGACTATAAAACTCTAAATCAACTTTGGTTCAAGGGTACATCTCTGAACTCCTCTGACACTTATCGTTGTAATCCTTCAACGACGTCAGAGAGGTGATGAGTCCTGACGGCCATATATTAAATGGATCCAGACGATCCTGTTAAGTTGATCTTAGTCTCAAATCAGACTAACGTATCCTTAACGAACGTTTAAGTTGATCTTAGTCTCAAACGCGACTAATGCATGCTTAAACTAAAAACACCAAATCCAAATCTAAGTAAATACGGATTTGGACTAATCCACGTCCTACGGGCGACGGCGTTATTCAGTCTCCGTATACAATCCACGGGCAACAACAAACAAAACTAACACACACGACACGAAGTGAAATTCTGGAGAAGGAGAAAGTTGTTACCGCGACGCGGTAGCGTAATTAACTGCAGGGGCTTGCGCCTGCAGGGAAGAGCGTCCCCACAATCAAAAACCCCTCAAGCGAGGGGGAATCTGACGAAGTCTGCTACATCGGCCGCATCCGTCTAAACCTCCGATACACGGTGCCATAAATCAACTTGGCATCTTCGGAGAGGTGGACGGATAAAACCAAATAGCATCTGTCCCGAATCTCAGCATCAGGACATCGCGGTCCTGTGCGCCGTCCTTCGGAGGGGAACAGTACACACAAACGGCTATCATACCGCAACGAACCATCTTCATGAATCAACAAGTCCGTTCGAAGTCCTGCTTCAACCTGTTCTCGAATCTTCTGCAATCTTGGGTCCTGTGATTGTGCTGCTTTAATATTATCGATCAACGACGACTGTACTTGCAGCTGCATCAACTGTCCTGAAGAATGCGGTAAGACGATCTCCAAGTCGAATCTCCAAAAATCTTCGATAAGATCATTCGGTGCGGTCAACATCCGAATTGCTGGTAACCGACTAAGCGCATCCGGCACTACATTAATTTTCCCCGGAAGGTACTTAAGATCAAGATCGTAGTCAGCCATCAGCTCCAACCATTTACGCTGCCTCATATTAAGGTCTTTCTGTGTGAACACATACTTTAAGATTTTGTTATCGGTGAATACTTCAACCCTTTCGCCCAATAAGTAGTGTCTCCAAATCTTCAAAGCGAAAATTACAGCTGCTAGCTCCAAATCATGAGTTGGATAATTCTTCTCATGGATCTTCAATTGTCTTGATGCGTAAGTTATAACCTTCCCATGCTGTATCAAAACACATCCCAAACCTTTCCCAGATGCGTCGCTGTGAATCACCAATCCTCCGGAACCGTCTGGTACGGTCAAAATAGGAGCGGTTATCAACCTTTGCTTCAACGCCTCAAAAGCTGACGCACACTTACGTCCATACGCACGGTACTTCCTTTCGCGTAAGCTTGGTCAAACGCTCAGCCAAACGGTCAAAATTCTCCACGAACCTTCTGTAATATCCGGCAAATCCAAGAAAACTTCTAATCTCTGCTACGTTCTTCAGAATCGGCCAATCTTGAACTGCTGCAATCTTCTCAGGGTCAACGGCGATTCCATCTCCAGATACGACATGCCCCAAAAACTTCACTTCTTCAAACCAAAACTCGCACTTGCTCATCTTTGCATACAATCTTTCTTGCCTTAATGTCTGCAGTGCGATCTTCAAGTGTTCCGCATGCTCTTCATTGCTCCTCGAGTAGACCAGAATATCATGGATGAACACCACTATAACCTGGTCCAAGAACGGTGAAAAGATTCGGTTCATCAAGTCCATAAATATCGCCGGTGCATTCGTGACTCCGAATGGCATCACTAAATACTCGTAATGTCCATACCCAGTTCGGAACGCAGTCTTGCAAATATTCTCTGATTTAACTCGGACCTGATGATATCCGGATCGCAAATCCAGTTTCGAGAATACCCTCGCGCCACTAAGATGCTCGAACAATTCGCCAATGCAAGAGATCGAGTACTTGTTCTTAATAGTCACCCGGTTTAATTCTCGATAATCGATGCACATCTTCCTTGTGCCATCTTTTTTCTTGACTAGAAGAACTGGAGCTCCCCAAGGTGAATTGCTACTGCGAATCCAACCCTTCTCAAGTGATTCGGTAACCTACTTCTTGACTTCTTCCAACTCCACTAGTGCCATCGGATAGTACGCCTTTAAGATTGGCGTTGCACCAGGAACAAGAATGATTACGAACTCCACATCTCGTTGGCGGTAAACCCGAGATGTTCTCGGACACGTCCATGAACTCTCGAACTACAGCTGACGCTTCCTCTTCATCAACTTTCATCGACGAAAGAACATTATTTGTCGGCCTAACCCTAAACTCGACTGGCCCGACAGAACTGCTTCCTCCAGTAAAGATAAACTCCAGATGTCCGGGAATCTGGAAAATCACTTTCTTTGCCCTACAATCAATGTGATCGTGGAAAGTGCCGAGAAAATCCATTCCCAAGACAACTTCATAACTGCCGGTATCGATCACCAAGAAATCTACAAAACATGAACTGGTAAACAATGAAACTGAGAGAACCAAGGAAATTTCACGACCATGAATCAAGAAAATGAATCAAGACCAGGACTCCAAGTTACTTAAATAGAGTATCGCATTGTAACCATGCCGCGGTACATAGTTACAATCATATAACTCCACTCAAGTCGCCCAAATCCTAGTATCAGAATCAAAGGAATGGGACGGAAGAAACAATAAGAAACCAAAAGGATTCAAGCCAAGATGCAAAGCGGTTTGCATATCGTCAAGGAAAAAGATCAAGAGAAAGATATAATTCAAGAATCACGATAACAATGTGGCAGAACATGTTCCTAATTACGGATTTTCCGATTCGTATATTGGGTCCAATACCCAACTACAAAAGAATCAAACCCGATTAACCTAAATCTTACGGCTCTGATACCAAACAAATCCTGTCACACCCCGCTTCCCAGAATGCGCTAAGATCGGCACGTGACAGATTAAAATTAAGAAGTCTCATCATAAATCAATTTTAAAATTAAATGATCTCTTTTGCGTAGCCATATATAACAAATTAAAATGATTGGGATTGCCTACAAACTAAAATACATAATGAGCGCTTCATATGAGGGCCGATAATTGGCAAGCCCAATTTATTTGTCTGCAATTAAAATATGAGCCCGGGTTCATAATTCTCAAGAAATAACAAATTAAATATTTCAAATCTTTATTTCTTGGCAGTTTGTCCAGATTTATTTATTTATTTTCCTGTAATTAAATTAGTGGCATTAATTAAACCCAGACATAATGGATCCAAGGAAATATATATCATTGCACAGCTGTTTTTATTTGTTTGTTTCATTGTTTGTTATTTCTTAATATAAAAAGCCCTTTTTTGAGGCAGCTGTGCCAAATTGACATCCTTCATATGAAAACGAAACCAAAAAAAATCTAAAAGAAAGTTAAAAAGAATCCAATAATCCTCATCCTTAGGTGTTTCTCCCCCAACTCTATTAATGGAATATTTCAATTAAACTATTGATTATATCATACCTAATCATTGGAACATGTTCTTCCAACTATATTCTCAATGCATGGACATATTTCTACGCAGGCCATCTCATTCCCCAAGGCCATCTCATTGTTCAAATCTAACCGGATATGTATTTTAAAGACAGATCGAATTATAAGAATCGAAATTCTATATTTCGTCACACATACACAACATCTTTAGATTAAAGAGAAAGGTCTTAAGAATGTTTGATTTCAATCTCTATGAGTAGACTTGGAGTTGGCATCGGGTAAATAAAGTACTCGGTAACTTTTAATGTTTAAATACCCAAAATACCAGCAAAATTGCAAGCTTCTATTCGGCAATACGTTTGTCTAGATGATATAATTACTCACCATTATCTATTGAATATTGGATGTTGAGATAGAAAAAATAAGGGTAAGCCGATTGCCGCTTGAGAAAAGTAAACAAAAGAATTTTGCTGTTCTTTATTTATCAAATCGTTTCTCAAGACAATAAACAGATGGAAGGGTTGGCAAAACATTGCAACCGGCGGAGAGTTCACACTTCCAGAAAAGTAATAAAAAAGATAGCAGGGTTAAGCCGAAGCAAGTGCCCAACTATATTCTCTTGTTTTTTAAAAATAAAAGAAAAAGGAAATACCACTTCTTACCATCCGACAAGGAAGCAAGCAATCCATAAACTTTCAAACCAATTTAGAAACGTCAACTTATCATAACAGCATATACTACCAAAGTTTTCATAAATTGGCAGAATAAAACTCCACCGTTTTTCTTTTCAGGAGATACGTAAAATTCAAAATTTTAAAGCAACTACTGTATATTTGACGATTTATACGTGTCTTCAAGCACTCCAATGATAGAAGAAACCTTTTTAAGGAGTTTTTCATTGACTAAGATTAGTCCTTTATTACTTGACGATTGTAAAAAAAATGGGCGATTAAAAAAAAGGGCAAGGAACAAATAAAACCAGCACCCAAAAATATTTCAATAAGATGAAATAAAATAAAATAGATGGGGCAATGAAGTCAAGCACCAATCTCTGCACAGTTGTTCCTCGTTTTTGTTTTGATTTTGATTTTGTCTCGTTCTTTATTTTGGAATCTTGGTATTGGTTTTTTCATTTTTAAACTCCCACTTGAGTGGCTTTGATGAGATGAGAATGCATGTCACGCAACCGCGTTCAATTGTTGGATTGAATTTTTTTTATACTTATATTTTGCAAGCGTGATACACGTGAGTATATAAGTAGATGTCATACAGAAAGATACGGCAAATTTTTAAAAACAAAAAATAAGAAATATTTGAGGGGGTATTTATAAATTGTTCAAAAATTTTCTCCATTTTTTCAATAAGATAATTCAAAAAAATACAAGAAAACTCCCTCATGAAACTCAAGCCTCTCAACTCATACACTTAACCCATGAATTTATCCTTTTACCCTTTTAACATTCAAAGCAATGATAGTCGGTCAACTAGGTTCGATTTTTTTCCATCAAAAGAACCCCAATAATTAATATATTTCCAAATAATAGTTTAAACAAGTTTATTACCTAACAAATATTTCTGCATAACTCACAAATGGCTCATATTAATTTTTAAAAGCATTATAAATATCTTATATTTAACTAAATTTATGTGATTATATTCAGAATAAACCTTTTCTAAGGATATTCATTTCCATAATCCCCTTTTCGTTTTATTATATGTAATACAGTAATTCTAAAAAACCAAATTGACGTTAATTTAGATATTTGTTAGCGTAACCAAAAACAAAATTGGTCATAAAAATGCAAAAAGAAATCTTATTTCTTATAGAAATTAGATTTCATATATTTCAAGAATAAAAATTAATTAAATATGTAATTTATGTTTATATTTCATACACATCTTAATATACATATGCACATTGCACGTGCAAACTGCTGGTTGCTAATACATGTGAGTGCATGCATGTGTGAGAGAGGGAGGGAGAAGGAGAGAGGGAGGTTTGAATTTCGAATTCAAAATTACATTTTAAAATGCTAAGTGTGATGATGTTGGCATCTTGAACGAAAGAATGCATTTTATTTATTTTTTATTAAGATGAGGTGTACAACCTGGCTGATTATATTTGCTTGTAGGAATTTTCTTCTTTTTTCTAATTATTTCTTTTTTAAAATGATGCAATAATTTGATCGCCAATCCAAGAATTTGGGATATAATGGTATAGATTTTTTTGTAATAAACTGAGGTTTGGGTGCTAGATGAAGCAAAAATCTATCTCATGATTAGACCTTTGTTGCATTAATGATTGATATTAATATGTTGATCATTAAAGACAAAACATTGCTTTTTCCATATAAAAAGCATTTTGGGTTATTATTCTTTTTAGTGCCGCAACATAAACTTACAAACTGCCGGCCCGTTTATCCACACGAAAATATCATAAGTCTACTAATGACATGTAGGAAAACTTTGATGCCCGACTCTGTAGAATAACATACGAGCAAGATACATCCATTTGAGTCGGCAAAGTGTTTTTTAAGAAAGAATCTTTTACCAGATCGAAAACAGAACCCGTGATGAAATTCGAACTTAACCGTTATATGTATGAAGGGTGAAGTGTTTTATAATACATCACAAACATTCTATCAAATCTTATAGAGAGATGGTAAGACGACATGATCGAGAAGCAATTTATATCATCCCTCGCCTCACTTTAATGTTTGAAATGGTTGAACAGTAATTACGATACAAACGGTGTCTCGGTACTGCGGTTAACCAAGATGCCATGTCAATAATTATATTTAAATTTACTGTTTTATTTTATTGGTTATTAGTATAATTTAAAATATTTTAAATTGATTATATTTTCTTTTATTCTTTACCATGCCATTGGTATATCACTAAATAGTTAGCAATAACATTAATTCTAGTTTATTAAGACATTGCTCATCTATCATTCAGATGTGGTGTAGTCAAGTAAATTTCAAGTGACACAGATGGCTTAAATATTATATAATTGCTTAGGGTAGGTAAAGAACTCTACACTCTTCTTTATTATCAGCATCACCGTCTTAACTCGAAAGCAAAGCGTGTCTTGAATTAAAAAGAGCGAAACCGAAAATCCTTCTATATTTGAAGAAACAGACTTAAAACTTCATTTCTAATAATTAGAATCATTCTCTGCAACATCAATTAAAATCCTCTTCTTTCTTTTTTTTTTTTGAAAAAAGATTTTTCAAATCTATTGTGATTAACAATAAACAAGAAAAGGATGCAAACAATTATTAGCAGCAAGCACATACTAAGTTATTTATTAGTCCATATTTTCAAATGAAGGTATCAAATTAAGAATAGAGTTAGTTCCAAAAAAAGCAACAAAAAAAATTAATCAAATTTGCTGCAATCTCGCCATTTATTAGCGCCAGCAGCCGCGTTTCTCTCCTGCCTCCAAAATTTGACTTTGATCGATCAATCAAAGCATTCCTGCGTTGAATATTTCCCAATCATCAACAAACATGTGCTCACTCACTTTTTTATTATTGTTTTCTTTTTCTTTTTACAACACACAGTAACAAAAGCTAAGACATATAAATAACAGAAAGATACTTGAAGAAAATCTTTAGCATTTTTAAATTCCATTTGAATCTCAGAAGGAAAAAGAAAATGACAGGTTTGACTTTTTTCGGCACCCGTACTGTTTACTGTTTACGTAAATTTACCAGCTGAGATTCCATTTTCTCATTATAATAACTAGCCTTTTTTGTACGTGCAATCGCACATAATTACAAAAATTTTCATGGCAAATTCCTTTGTTAATTTAACTACCTACACTGCAGTTGTAAATAATAATGATGTGGTAACTTAACTACGTGCATCACACTTGTAAAATAATAACGACGTGGCATTAAACTGCGTGCATTGCACATGAAACAACGGTGTTTTTTGTTTAATTTCTCTAAAAAAAATATGAAGCCACGTCATCAATCAATTTCAAAATTAAATGATCCCCGTCTTTTGCCCTATAACAACATAGATTATAAAAAATTGAAAGATGTTTGTTTGAGAGATAAATTGGAAGGTATTAATCATATAGAAACAAGTACCATGGGGTCCATGAATGGAGGACAACGATGTGAGGAAACGGGTCGAACTATTTTGACCCGGAGTTTAATTTATGAAGGAGCCGTTAACGTCACACTGAGGTTGCCATATCTTCTAGAACTCAGGTGGCTAGCCTACACACAGGCTGCTCTTGTCGGATTTTGTTCCGACTGCATGTGACATTAACGCATGGATATGCTAACATCATGAAAAATATTTTAGTTAAGAAAACAAATGTTCTTTGCAGGGATGGTCAAAGGTTTAATAAATTTTAAAAAAGAATTGAAATTAAAATATAAGATTTTTCAATGACTTTTAGGGTAAATTTTAGGGATGAAAGTTTGTTATTATTTTATTGGGTTTCTTTGATTTTGCGGCTCCAAGTATTTGGTGTTTTCTAAAATACACCCCAAAAAATGTTGGACCCTCTTACGCCAAAAAAAAAATGTCAAAATTATAAAATAAAACAATCCAATTCTTCGAATGAAACCCAAAACTTTAAATCTTTGAACCATTGTCTTTTCCAAAGCCCAAATATCCTTTCTCTTATGTTGATAACGAAAATAGACGGTGAAAATGAGAGTAAGAAGAATAAAATGAAACTTTTCGAAAAAACGAACATGATGGATCAAAAATAGATGATGCAATTAGTCTTGCAACCTAAAGATGGTCGACTTATGTAAACCACACCCGTAAGAAAATGAAATTTCTATTAAGTTATTGCCCAAAGAGCAAATTCTGGTTCATGATGTCGCGTAAATTAAGATACCAAGTTTACCTCGATCGGGTTCCAGGTGAGGGATTTATGGGTGTTTTCGTAACACTGTGCAAAGCAGTATAATGCAGATTTCAGAATGCATGTATCGGTGGTATTTTGCATTTTTGAAAGGTTTCTGTTCAGTTTATGGTTTTAAAACATGAAACAAGAAATAAGCGTCTGTGTGCTGTGAACAATTCCCAATAAGAATTTCGGGGTTTCGATAACCAGATAGGGAGTTATGCCTATTTTACGATAGCTGCGCAGCTATTTCATGATGTGTCCAAATTTGATATATTTTATAACAACACGTTTTAATGTTGTTTACATCAGTTTTCAGGAAAATTAACTTAGGAGAGAACTGTAACTATTTCTCTATAGATATTCCAGAAATTTGAGTTTGCTTGATTTAAATTTCAGAGCTAAGAGTTATATCCATTTGAAAACGGCCGTAAACTAATTGCAGCATACAAGGAAAAACATATTTCAAAGTTGAAGGAAAAACAACGCAACAATCCGACTTAATTTAAATTATGAATTTCATACTGACCACAGAAAGACATAATCGGTCGTAGGTTAGATAACTAAAACAGAGCAGTTGCTGGATCAATACGACCCCGCAATTATAGTTAAGTTTTCCTATGTGGAAATATATAGCGTGTGTATAATCCCTTATATACACATATAATTATCCTTAACAATCAAAATATAAGGTACAAACACCAGTATGCAATCGGTTAAATATGAATTGATTACGGCATCAATACCATGACATAAGGTGTGAATACACAAGAAAATAAAATGAATGAACGATAGACATGGAATGTTGAAACATAGCAACCAAATAATCCATACAATAATATTGATATCATTACACTCGTGACATAATACGATGGCATCACATATTTAAATACATAAATATCCATAAAAAAAACATAGGCATGCTAATATTTCCCCCGTGACATAAGGGGTATGAAGAAAGAAAATGATAAATATGATCCGGGTTATTGTTTACATTTTAGGTTTGAAACATTTCTAGCATACAATAATATTAGGATATTACAAACATAAAAATATTATTCTGAAAGACAATCGAAGAAGAACGTTAAATTACGGAAAAATTATGGATATACCAAAAAAATGAAGCTATATGTATCTTTTATGCTCTCACACACACATAAAAGGGAGTGATTAGCAAACCGGTCCGCGTTTTTAAAAAACGGGAACTTCCAATCTATGACATATTTTAATGATCCGATCCATTCAAGTTGATCACCATACTCTCAAATATATATGTATGAAAAATCAAAGGAATTGAAGATTTCTAGCCCATGCACCGGATGGAATTTATGTTGGGTTATCGAAAGACGTTCATTTTTGCATCCATCGATATATAGGCAAGAGCTCTTCAAATCCTTTTATTTTTCATACACATACATTTGAGGACAGAGTCATCAATCTGAACGGATCGGATCGTTAAAACATGTCGGAGATTGGGCGTTCCGTTTTTAAAAAACGCGGACCACAATAGAGCACTTATATATATATATATATATATATATATATATATATATAAAAGGATAATGAAGAAATGTGCTGTATGAGGGAATTTTCTCTTATGGCGTCGAAAAAATACACCCTCCACGATTTTTCGACGATTGGCACTCATCATCATTATGTAAAATATTGATATACCAAATTTCATGTGATACCATCACTTTTTCACCGTTGATTTAGTGGATCTACAATAGAATTTTTTAATTCATAATAGCAAAGGGACTCCATCCCTGAAACACCAAAATCATCAATCAATTAATATCATTCTAGCCTCTACCAAAATAATAAGGGTAAATTGCAAAAAACCTCCGATCGCCTTTTTCCTTTTCAAAACCCATGACCTCGAAACTGTAATCAAAACCCTTTTAAAAAAGTTGTTGGTTCTCAAAGAATCCCGATATCCGGTAGCTTCATGCTATATCTAGTTTCCTGTGATATCTAAGCAGTAGCCTACGATATCTAAACCGTTTCCTGTGATATCTAAATAATTTGTATGCATTGGTTAGATATAGCAGGCTACTATGCAGACACCACAGGAAAAATTTCCAGCGGTTTTGACTACCGCTTCGAGCCCAGGGATTTTCGACAGCGGAAAATAACGCTTGAGTTTTTATTTTTGACAATTTACCCAAAAAATAAATATTTAGACCAAATATAAAATGTATGTTGAGAAAATGACATATTTTAGTGGGATGAACATGGACCCTTACAGTTTTTGTTTGCCAAAATTCCAGAAGTGGGCCCCAGTCCATGGGATTTATAAGTGGGTGCATTAAATACATGTTCCCTTGCAAAATGGCAACATAATGGCTGTAGCGAGGCATACAATGAAATGAACTGTTTCCTTGTATGGACAGAAAAAAGCAATGATATTGAAATCTCCACTGAGAGACCAAAAAATCAAATATGTAATGAAACATTTAATAATATAGGCAATGAAACATTTTAAACAACTGAAAGGTTTTTTGGAATGAAAAAAGGAAAACACAAAGTTTCGTGTATAAAATATGAAAATATCAAGGTTATGGGATGGAATATGGAAATGCAAAATTTTGGAGACGGAATAATTTCTGGGTGTTGCATAATAAAACAGAAAACTTTACTTTAGCTTTCAAACCTCTATATTATTGAACTGGAGATATTTTTAATTTTTTTTTTTGGCACTGTAATTTTTTTTTTTTTTTTGAATGGCTCATGTTGGACGACTCCTCCTCAATTAGCTGCCCCCAGTTGTTTATTCATTTTATTTTTCTCTTTATTTTTGTATAGCAATATATTCATCAAGCAGCAGTTTCAGCTAACTCGACCCAGCTCTCATCTCCATTACTTTAAACCCCCCCCCCCCCCCCCCCCCCCCCTCTCTCTCTCTCTCTCTAAAACCTCAAAGCTCAAATTGGGGCTGCTTCCATTTGCAGCTTCCACAAGATTGGAGCAGAGACAAGACAAAGAATCCCTTGTATCAATTTTGCTGCAGATCTATCAAAATTAGATATCGCCCATATTCAGAAGAGCTCCAAAGGTGAAATCTTTATCCCTTTTTTGATCAAAACCCTATTGCAAACAAGGCCAAAATTGGATCTTTACTCGTTTTTCATCTTCTTCTCATCATGTTTCTTCCTGTTTTGATTGCTAGAAGAAATGGGTATCCCTTAAAATTGAATTATTTGATCAAGAATTAGGGTTTCTACCTCAAAGTTGACATCTTTAGAGATATATGATTGATATGGGTATGAGAACCTATGAATTGGGCTTCGTTCTCTTGTCAATTGCATCAATAATTTGTGCCTGTAATGCCTTTGTGCCTCCTGATAACTACTTGATAAACTGTGGCTCTTCAACAAACACAACCGATGGCAATCGAGTTTTCGCGCCCGATTCGCCCAATTCAGTCACCGTGACAACCCCTCGAACAATCTTTGCCAATACTAGCTCAAACTCGGTATCGACTTTCAGTTCTCCAAGTCTTTACCAAACTGCCCGGATTTTCACTGACCTCTCATCCTACACTTTCCCCATTCGGAAGCCCGGCCGCCATTTCATTCGCTTCTATTTCTTCCCGTTTAGATTCCAATCCTACAACCTTTTGAGCTCCACTTTCTCCGTTTCGACCCAAGACGTAGCTCTTTTGAACAATTTTACCCCCAATTCAACCGCGGTTATATTGGAATTCTCGGTGAGCATTGATATGAAAACCCTCATATTATCCTTTGTTCCTTCGGGGTCGTCTTCATTGGCCTTCATCAACGCATTAGAAGTTGTATCGGTTCCCGATGGCCTTATAGTCGATAGCGTGCAAAGGATAAACCCTGCTGGATCTTATCAGGGTTTATCGAAGCAAGCCCTGGAAACAGTTTATAGGGTTAATATGGGAGGTCCTACTGTTACACCCGATAACGATACTCTTTGGAGAACCTGGGTCCCCGATAAGAAGTTTTTACTCGATGCGAGCCTTGCTCAATTCAAAACCTTCAACGGCCGGATCAATTATATGCAAGGAGGAGCAACACAAGACGATGCACCAGATCTTGTATATTCTACTTGTACTGAATTGGCGTCTGCGGGTAACGTTACTAACAATGCTATGTTCAATGTGACTTGGCAATTCGATGTGGGTGATGCCTCTTCTTTGTATTTGGTGAGATTGCATTTTTGCGATATCGTGGGTCAGGCGTCTTACAATCTCTTGTTCAACGTTTATATCGGGAACTATTATGCTGTACCTGATCTTGACCTTTCTGCTCTTACTTTCAATACGCTGGCCACTCCGTATTACGCAGACTTCATTGTTGGGGCCACCGATGGATCGGGTAAAATTAGGGTTAGCATTGGACCGTCCACTTCGCCTATTGCTCAACCTGATGGGATCTTGAACGGGCTCGAGATGATGAAGTTGATGAATAGCTCCGGTTCGATTACTGTCGTTTCTCCCCCAGGCTCAAAGTCTCATGTGGGTGTCATCTTGGGTGTTGTTCTTGGCGCAATCGCTTTGATAGTTGTGGTGGTTGTGCTTGTTCTATTTATACTCAAGAAAAGGAAACAAGCAAGAAAGCAACATTCGAAAACGTGGGTTCCGTTCTCGATCGATGGCATGACTACGAATAGTATCGGAAGCGTTCTCTCCAATGGAACCGCTGCGTCAGGGCAAAATGCAAATTTTGGCTATCGATTTCCGTTTGTTGTGGTGCAAGAAGCTACCAACAACTTTGATGAGAACTGGGTCATCGGGGTTGGAGGTTTTGGCAAGGTCTACAAAGGAACTCTAAGAGACGACACCAAAGTGGCAGTTAAACGAGGAAACCCTAAATCTCAACAAGGCTTAAATGAGTTTCGAACCGAAATCGAGCTCCTTTCTCGATTACGGCACCGTCACTTGGTCTCTCTTATAGGTTTTTGCGATGAAGGAAACGAGATGATTCTTGTCTATGAATACATGGAGAATGGAACGCTTAAAAGCCATTTATACAGCTCGGACCTTCCTAATCTCAGCTGGAAGCAGAGGCTCGAGATTTGCATCGGGTCAGCTCGAGGGCTCCACTATCTCCACACGGGCTCCACACAGGCCATCATTCACCGAGATGTCAAGTCAGCAAATATTCTTCTTGATGAGAATCTTTTAGCAAAAGTCGCGGATTTCGGGCTTTCCAAAACCGGGCCTGAACTCGACCAGACCCACGTTAGCACCGCAGTCAAAGGAAGTTTTGGGTATTTAGACCCTGAATATTTTCGAAGGCAGCAATTAACAGAAAAATCTGATGTGTACTCTTTCGGCGTCGTTTTGCTTGAAGTTTTGTGTGCGAGGCCTGTTATAGACCCTACATTGCCTCGAGAAATGGTGAATTTGGCCGAATGGGGTCTAAAATGGCTTAAAAGAGGCGAACTGGGTCAAATCGTGGATGCTCGCATCGCAGGCAGCATAAAATCGGATTCCTTGAGGAAATTTGGCGAAACTGTGGAAAAATGTTTGGCTGATTATGGAGTTGAGAGGCCATCAATGGGCGATGTGTTGTGGAATTTAGAATATGCTCTTCAGTTACAAGAGGCGGATTCGGGTGTTTCGGAGGTCAATAGCATTAACAGGATTGTTGAGCTTTCCTCACAAGTTCGAAATATCGGTAATGTTGAGAATTATCAGGCCGGGGGCAATGCAGACGTCGATAATGATCTTTCGGATGTTTCGATGAGCAGGGTTTTCTCGCAGTTGATTAAATCCGAAGGGAGGTAGAGCGGTTTGTGATTTTTTTTAAATTAATGGAAATTTACTAGTTTATTTTCGAGTATAATTGCACTCTTGATAAATATGTTTAATATGTGTCTTTGTTGTTTGGTTTCTTCATCTTTGAATATAAGGCTTGATAGCATCTCCTATGTAATTAGATCATGTAATGAGTGAAATCTTTTGTGGATGCTTGTTTAATTGCAGAGCTGTTCATTGTGTTTGTATCTTTGTTTGCAGCATATTCAATTTCTTCATGCTGTTCAACCTCAATTCTTGTTAATGTATTTATTTCGTTCTAATCACAAGAAAGTAATTATTGTTGATGCAGGACACATTGATAAGAATTGGTAGTGTGTTTATAGTATTAGATTAAGATTTTTGGGATATTTGAAAGATGTGAGGATGAATTATGAAGAAATAGTTATGGTTTTAATTAAAGGAATCAATAACAGCGGGGATCACATCAAATGGAACAAAACTTGGGAAACTAATAATCCATATGCAGAACCAAACTATGTTAACAGGGATCATCAAAATATACCCCCCCCCCCCCCCCCACCAACACACCCCAAAAAAAAAAGAAAGGAAAAGAAAAAGAAAAGGAGAATGGAAAAATGTTTCAGCTTGAAATTGTTTCAAGTTCCCTTCATTTATCGCACGACTCTTCTCCTTGATTTGTAAACAGTACAATGTCTGATGTTCCATTGGTTAAATACCACCAAATTTCCTTGAAGCAAAATTTCCCTATCAAATACCACCGAATTCCCTTGAAGCTGAATTCACCATCAAATTTCCATGAAGAAAAATACCATAAACAGAAGGGCATGCAGAAGAAATCTTTAGGCACAATGGCAAGAATAAAAAAAACTGGGAGAAAAAAAAATCCTGATTTTGATATCAAGATTCATTAAGAGGCATGGCTAGAGGCGAATGCATACGAAGCCGAAGTGAACCCTTATTTCGATAATTTCTTCTTCTTGCTCACCGTCTTCTTAATATCATACTTCTTTTGTTCATCAAAACCTACACCAGCGATTCCGAAAACAATCATGTTCTTGATCCTGTTAAGCCATTTTGCCGCCTTTTTTGAGACGCTCTCCTTCTTCTTCTTGAATGTGTAGCTTCTTAAATACATCTGCCTGCATGAACCGCCACGGACGAACCCTGAGCTCGACCCGTGCTTTGCCACCGACTTCAAGAACTCGGCATCAGACTCAGGCCACTTGTATCGGTCGGTGTAGGTTTGCCTCGGTTGCGGGCACGGATTGACGACGAAGCAGTCGATAGCGGATTTGCAACTGCAAGTCATTCTTATGATGGAAGTCTTTCCTGTTTCTTGTGTTTGTAAAGAAATGAGAGGGTTCTTTCTTGTAGAGGAGCTTTAGGTTTCATTGAGTTTTGTAGGATGAAGGAGGTGTGTTTATAGGGAAATATGAGAGGAAGAACAAGGATTTAAATTCGTTTTCCTTTTAAAATATATGGGCCTGAAGTTGGTTTATTCTGGGCCTTTGTGTTGATTTGGGCAAGGCAAAAAGAATAGTTACATTTCAGGGCCTCGTCAATTGGAAGGAAAGTTTTTTTTATTATTATTATTTATATTCATAAAGGGTAAATTGTCAAAAAGCCCCGGGCCGGCTTCAAACTTGTGTAAAAATCCCTGGGCTTTTTTCTCTTGTTAAAAACCCCTTGGGCCCAATAAAACCCCATGTATATCAGCTGCATGTAATATCTGCGTGCTTGCCTATAATATGTAAACAGTTGCAGTTGCAGTTGCCTGTACTATCCAAGCAGTTGAGGGAATACAAGGCCTAAATGAAATAAAGCTCAGAGGTTTTTGCACAAAGATTTTGAACAATTGGCCCTTTTCAATAATTTTGAAAATTACAGGAGTTTTTAGACAACTTCTGAGTGGGCTGAAGGCTTTTGACAATTTACTCAGTAAGAAAGCAGAAAGAACGAAGTTGAAATAGATTGTTTTTTCCCAAGTAATTTTATGTTTAGAATAAAAGAAGTGAGAGAGAAGTAGAATTCTCATTTGGCAATAAAAAAACTATCTTTATTATACTTTAACGGTATTCTCAAAGATTCCTCTTATAAGAAGGTCGATGAAGTCTCATATTAATTTTCCTATGTTGTGTGTTTAAACTTGTTCGACTGTGCTTGGAATGCAAATTTCTATGCCAAAGCCCGTGTATTATTGTTTGATGAGGTTTGCATTTTAATGTTATTTTGTTTAATGTATCATTATGTCTGTAATCTTTATTTGATAATTAATTACACGCACTAGAATTGTTCCTCCCTAATTGTTATTTTCTAAAAACCAGTTTTAAACAAGCTTTAATTAAGCTGTACATGAGTTAAAGAAGCCGGGCCCAAATTAAGATAAGCGAACCGAGCCAGAAACAGGGTTAACGAGCCGAGTTTTTTACATGAGCCGAATGAGCCAAGCCTTTTGTGAGCTTAAGCCGAACTTGAGCCCAATTTCAGCTAAATGAGTCCGGACAGAACAAGCCCATGTTTGACTTGTTCGGCTTGTTTAATGGCCCTAGTTAACAATAATGTTTAGAAGTTGTCGGCTGTCACGCCCCGCTTCCTAAAATACGGAATACGGAAGGCGACTAGGCCAGCTATCCTCCTACGGTCACGGAATAATCCTGCCGTAGTCACACTTCGGCTTCTAGCATCACATGGTAATCAGTAATTACAGTACAGAAGTAAAGGAAACGCATCACTAGTTTATTACACCAACTTCCATTGTTCACAATTTACAACAGAACGAAAGAAAAGAAACTACTAACCAAGTGCGAATACAAGACGATTTATGGAAAGCAGTAAAAAGTACTGGAGGCACGGCCGTCTAAATCTCTGCGAGCTCGAAGGATGGGTCTGACTTCTGAACTAGTTCTTCTCCAAGGTCTGAGCATGCACACTCAGATCGTCAGGACGACACCATAGCAATATATTATAATAATAACAACGAGGCAAGGAAAATAAAGTAAAAATAGCGGAGACAATAAATGCAGGTAATCAGTATGTCATTAAACAATGCAATGAATAATTGTGTCCCTATCGATCTCTAAGTAACTTTTGAAATCGAGTCGTGGAAAAGAATGATCATGTTTAACGAAGGTCTCGTACGTACCCGAGACTACGGCCTGCTGTTGCTCGGGACATAACCCTGTCAGCCGGACCGTTAGGTCCAAACCTAATATATAAGAGTCGCTGTTTGAATGATCATTCTAAATTACCCTCTAAATCACTGACCCCGCTAAATACAAGATCCTTTCCACTTCGATTTCTCCTTTTTCTCCAGGTTTCACTATCTATGAGTATGAGCTAGTTGTGTATAAGTATGCACTAATAGCACTGTTTTATTCACTTTTCACCGTATCATTCACTATCATGAATTATTCACTTTTCACGGGCGTACTTGATATAACCAAACCAACTATTCACGTTCGACAATGCATTATACACTGAAGATTAATAAGGACACTCACTATCGCTAGAGGTATTACAGTCGGTTAATTGTGAATCATACCGCTAAACAATTTACATGCAATACAAGTCATTATGCGTCTCATGAACTTATAAAAAACGCATTAAATCATACTTACATAATTAAGTAAAATGATGCAAAAACGGTAACAAGTAAACTCAGTAGGCAGTTCAACGAAATTAGTTTCAAGTCAATCGGGTTTCGGGTTCACAAGTTCCAGTCGTTTCATTTTAAGTGTTCTCTGCTGGAAATTCAGTTCCTGAACTGAAAGTCCATTTTTTAACACAGTTTTCATTCTGTTGGGATCAAAATTAGGCGACGCTATAGTTGAACAATATTTAGGGTTATCAGTTAGGTTTCCAACGAACCATACGGATCGATAATATCCATAGTGTACTGGAAGTTATGCATTATATAGTGTTGGGGTATACGTTCTGTCCCTGCTTGGGACTGCTGTATGTACTGATGATTTAAAATACAATTAAAATAGTAAACGACCGTGAAAATGAATGAAACCACTTCCAACAGATGGATAACAGATTTATATTTTCTACGATACAAGGTTCCGCATAATACCATTTTCACACAGGAACATGCGAGCCTTTCAAATCGGGTATCAACAAGCAGTGCTGCTCTGGACTGCAGTCCAGAACAATAAATCTATTCAGTTTTCACTATTTAAACCACATGATATTCAGTAACCGTATACATGGATTCATAGATTATTCAGTTCTATTTAAAACGAGCCTAAGTACACCACGATCCGCCTTATATATAATTTATTATGAAGTTAACGAGGCTGCATGATCAGAAAATTCAGTTTTGACGATGCATCCTGAGTGCATCATATCATGTTTGGAACTTCAATATTTTAACACCAGTTTTATACACATTACTAGATAACAGTACATGGATCTTTTAATCGTAAATTTGGGGAATTTCAAACGAGGTTTTGGTTCAAGATATTTGATCGAGAACGTAGTATACACATGAAACTATCGATCGGAACTTCGGGTTTCGTCTAATCAATTCAAACGGGATTTGATCCCCACGATCCCTACATGTCTTAGCTCTGGGTTTTAGACCCGATTCCAAATGATCACGCATAACTCCAAACAATTACAGGTCATAGTAGAAAACTAGTTGGTAACAATAGGACAAACACACACACGCGCAATTTCAATTATCTCATTTGTATCTAATTGAAATTAAAGAATACCAATATCAACTGTCTAATCCATTTCAATTGTCTCATATGTTCAAGATATAACATGATAAGCAAGTAGGAGATACTTGCCTGTGACGATCGACGGTAACGAATACGATGATGGTGGCAACCCACGATGACGGTACGCACAAGGCTACACACGGCTAGGATTCAGGCTTGGCCTCGGCAATGGAGACGGATTGCTGGGCGGAGTCGTAGCTGATCGGCAGTGGGGGATGAGGCTCCGGAGCAGGGGAAGCTCGGGGTAGACGTTGGCGTTGAAGGTTGAAGGAGGAGCTGGGGTCGATGGAAGGGTTGTGCGGTGGTTGGAGGTGGCCCATGGAGGTAGGGGATGAGGGCAGTGGAGGAGCTCGAGGGTTGTTGATGGAGATGGATCACGGTGGTAGGAAGGAGGTGCAGGGATTTGCTCGAGTTTTGCAACGGAGGAGAGAGAGGTGAGACGAGGTCGAGCTCGGTGGTGGGATGAGGTGCTGAGTGGAGGAGGTAAGGGGACTTGGGGTCACGGATTGCAGAGGAGGTGGAGTTTTGTAGGGCGAGACGAGGTCGAGGGCGAGTGAGGTTCGCGGTCGTGGGTGAGGAGCGTCGTGGCCGTTGGTGGGTGCGAGGTTCACAGTCGTGGGTGAGGAGCGAGAGGCGTGGGGGAAGCAGCCGTTGGGGAAGCGAGCGGGACGCGCGTCGCAGAGGCGTGGGCATGAGGCATGGGCGCGAGAAACGGTTGCGAGGCAAATGGCAGGAAAAAGGAGACGAGGGAGGAAGAAGGAGAAACGGGTGCTGGTCGGATCGGCTCGGGTCGGGCATGGGTTTGGGCCGGGTAGAATTAGGATTGGGTTTTGAATTTAGGTTATATATATATATATATATATATATATATATATATATTATAGAAAAATTCAAGGGAAATTGGGAAAAATACGGAAAATTTTTATTCGGAACCGGGGATTTACATCGGCCTTCAAATTATGTAAGTTTTTAATTAATTAATTTGTGGGTATCTCTTTTCTGACTTTCATCTAGAAACTTCAAATCAGGTGGCTTTTATTATAGTTAAGCATGCACGTGACTTATGGATGTAAAGTGGATGGAAATCTGTTACTCTCATGGGAGATGATTGAGATTGGAAAATAAAAAGAAAATAGAAAAATAATAAGAAAGTAATATAAAAGTGAAATAAAAAAAATGAAGGAAAAAAATACTATTTAGTTTTGCTTAAAAGAAAATAGGAAAGAATAGTTGAGTGACAACGGAAAATAAACCGAATTGTTTGTTTGAAATAATAGAACGTAAGAAAATAGTTCTAAATAATTAAGGTTTTTTTGATTTGCAACCTCTAAAAAATAAAAAAACAGCCCTTAAAAAAAGGTATTTTGCAAAACAACCCTTGAAACTACTAACTTAACTGAATAGGCCACTCAGCTTAAATTTGTGTTATGATGATGTTAATATGACAGTGCGTTTTTTTTGGTTGGGGGGGGGGGGAGGGGCAATCAACCCTCAACAAAAGAACCCAACTCTCCCATGTTCTTAAATGAAGCTTTGCTTTTCACTTCACCCTTTTCTAGATCTTGATCATGAAAGAGAAATCAAAGGGAAATAATTAGATAAGAATTAAGATTTCTAAGGTTAATCCATCACTTCCATTAAAAAAAAGAAAGAAAGGTAATTCCTCATACCATGAAACAAACAAAAAAGTCCACCAATTTAAACTAAGTATGAGAAAAAATCATGAGAAATTACAAGAGCATAGAGAGGATTGAGATTCATTGATCCAAATGTAATAAGCTCTTGCATTGTTCTTGATTCTTGAGGGAGGGAGGGTTAGGTCATTTTACATTATAAGTTAACCATGTTAAACTTAATTCAAAGCTGAAGTAAGTTGATAAAATGTTCTATTTAGTTAACATACATGTATTAAGGGTTGTTTTTCAAAATACTTTTTTAAGAGTTGTTTTACAAAATAGATGATTTTTAAGGGTTGCATATATAAAAAAACCCAATAATTAAATAGGCAAGAATGGAAGAATATAACATAATTTTTCCCCCTCTTTGTCACTTGCTTTTAATTTTCTATGAGTTTGGTGATAAAATGAAAGATGCCAAAAATCCTATATGATTAAAAAGTTGATTTTACTTTCTACATTCTTCTTAAATGAAAAATGTAGTTACACCGGCTGGTTGCTATGCAATCCGTTATGCAACATACTAAGGAGCCGGGATGACCCCACATTTCGGCTTCTGATAGAGCTCTGGATCTCCTTCAGATGTTACCTTCTGTTGATCTGCAGTGAGTGGAGACGAGCGACTGAGATTGAGTTGGAGGTTGCCTCCTGGAGTGTGTGGATCTCAATGAGTTTAAAGTGGTTGAGGCCGAGCTACCTGCAAGGAAGTCCCGGGGTGGTGGTGCCACTGATGACCCTCCGACGATCAAGTTAGACGGGCTAAATGGGCAGAGTAACGGCCTGTTGGGGGTAAAATTGGCTTACCTGAGTCGTCTGAGAGAGGGGTTTATATGGTGGCAGCCATGGGCAGGCGGGCGCGAGATTCACGCCGGCCGTTACGCCCCTGGCGTAACGCCCGCGTGAAAGGCGGGATACCTCATTAATGGCGAGATTGTTTCCTGATTTAAAATCAGGAAAGCTTCTGGGAAAAGCTTCAGAAGAGGGTCACGTGCTTACACGTGACTAGCGGTCACGTGTTGGCACGTGACACCTAAAAACATCATCAAGGAAAGTTCAGTTTCCTGACTACGTTGAAGAAAAGGGGGCTTCAGAAAGAGTCACGTGCTTCCACGTGACCCGGGTCACGTGGCGACACGTGACATTTAAATGCAAGAGTCAAAAGGCACACCAGTTCCCTGATCAAGTCAAGGAAAAGGCTTCAGAAGAGGTCACGTGCTTCCACGTGACCAGGGTCACGTGTTGCCACGTGACGTTCAAGACATCAGACTCGTTCTCCAGTTGAACCAAGGAAAGAGAGAGTTCAAATAAGGGTCACGTGCTCACACGTGACCAGGGGTCACGTGGCAGCACGTGACGTTTAAGCAGCAATAAGAAGACAGAGCGCAAAAGAAAGGAAAAGGCTCATTCTAAAGGGGGTCACGTGCCCACACGTGACCATGAGTCACGTGGTCACACGTGACCGGCTTTCAAAGCCCACTGTGTTAACAGAATTAAATTCTGAGAGAAATTCAAATCTTTCCAAAGGAAAGCAACTATCTGGAACCAATCGAATTAAAGATTCAGAGGTGATCTATCTATGGGAAAATCTCGGGTTTGGAAAGATTTCCCCTTTAAATCTAACCAAAATAACAAAGGAGAATCTCTGGATTTAAAATCCAATGGTGAATAAAATTCACCTAATAATCCAAAGGTCCAAAATGAATGATGGATGCAAATCAAATCTTTCACGAAGATTCGTCAAAAACTGATTGATTCGGCTGCTTCTCCTATAAATAGGAGCCAAGAGACATACATACATATACATACGCAGAGAAAAAAAAAAGAGAAAAGAAAGAGAGCTTCGATACTTGGAGAACTTGGATCTTCTGCAAAAACCCTAGGTAAGAAAGGGAAAAGCTCCTTGAAAGAAGAAGAGAATTTAATTCTCAACAGAGTTTAACTCTGATACATAAAAACAGAAGAACATATTTCTTCTCTCTTTGATAGAGGATCTGCAAAGTGCACATCTCCCCTTTAGGTTGAGAATTTAATTCTCAATGGGTTGAGATCCTGCCATGCAGATCCGAAACATAGAGAGGGAATGCAAGCATGAGAATTTAATTCTCACAGAACTATAGGAATTTAATTCCTTTAAAATAAAATTAGGGCTTGATCCTGTATCATGGGAATTTAATTCCTTCAGAATAAAAAGAAACAGGGTTTAACCCTAATTAAGAACTTAGTTCTGTTGAAACAACGGGAATTTAATTCCCTTAATCATCATTTAACAGGGAATGGGAATTCAATTCCTTAAAAACTTTTATTAGGGTTTAACCCTATTCAGCCCTTCACATATATGAGGAATGTAATTCTTACAGAAAATTCAGAGTTAAACTCTATTCCAGAATATAAGTCTTCGAAAGGAAGTAGGAATTTAATTCCTCTGAAATTTACAGCTCGAGGAATTTAATTCCTGAAAAAAGATTAACAAAGCCTCTAAACAAAATACATAGAGGCAGGGTCACGTGTCATCACGTGACCCCCCAAAAGATCTACAGAAAGCCCCTTTGAGGCAGCACTCCACGTGATCCACGTGACCCTTGGCAGAAGCTCTAATACATAGGCATTTGAATGCCCATCACGTGATGGCACGTGACGCTCTGAAAGACACGATAATCTCAGAATAAATGAAGGGAGGGCGCTCTCACGTGCTGCCACGTGACCCCTCTTGTCTTAGTGTTTAACACTAAATTGAAACTCTCGAACCCAGTGTTAAAATACTGTTGGGCCTTAGTGTTCAACACTAATTAAAAAGCTTTATCTGCAGTGTTCAACACTGATTGCCTTAGTGTTTAACACTAATCTGAGATCTTCATTTGCAGTGTTCAACACTGATCTGTTTTAGTGTTTAACACTAATTTGAAAAGCCTTGTTACTGGTGTTTAACACCAATTATCTCTTAGTGTTAAACACTAACTTGTCAACCTCATTCCCAGTGTTCAACACTGATTGCTCTGTAGTGTTTAACACTAGGCTTTGACCCAATTGACTAAATGGATGGAGGCAAAGCCTCTCCTGATTGGACTTAGCCCAAGATGGCCATAAGTCCTCAATTTGTGATTAACTGGGCCAATGGACTCATAACATAATTAATCGGTCTTGATCCCAAATTGGGTCAAAGACTATTTAAGCCACTCCGGTTCTAGGGTACATCTCTTCACTCCTTTGATACTTGGCATTGTAATCCCTCAATGTCTTCAAAGAGGTGACGGGTCCCGACGACCACACATTGATACGGACTGCGGGGTCCTTAAACCCGTGTTTAATGCAAATTCCTGGTTACGTGGAACGCGGATAATGTCACTCTTTGACCCCGTGGAAAACGTCCAGAGCGGAGCCTGGTCCTCGCAGAACACGGCAGTGAACCCGTGTGAAGCATCCAGAGCACATAACGGACTGTGGGGTCCTTAAACCCATGGACTACGACGTCCTTAACCTTGACCGGGATGTCTTAAAACTAACAACGGACTGTGGGGTCCTTAAACCCATGGACTACGACGTCCTTAACCTTGACCGAGATGTCTTAAAACTAACAGTGGACCGCAATGTCCTTAAACTACCCATGGACCGCAATGTCCTTAAACTAGAACAATAGAGCCCCGCATGCTCTTTTGTCGGATCTAAACGGTCCCGTTTAAGTTGATCTTAGCCTCAAAGATGGCTAACGTATCCTTAAACCTTCAAACAGAGTGGACTATAAATCCCCCCAATTAACTCTGGCTCAAGGGTACATCTCTGAACTCCTCTGACATCCGTCGTTGTAATTCTTCAACGTCGTCAGAGAGGTGACGGGTCCTGATGGCCATACATACGTTGGACCTCTAGGTCCCTAAACTGGAACAATGGAGTTCAAACACTCCTTTATCGGATCTAAACGATCCCGTTAAGTTGATCTTAGTCACAAAGTTAGACTAACGCATCCTTAACAAACGTTTGAGTTGATCTTAGCCTCAAGTATGGCTGACGTATCCTCAAACCAAACCCCCAAACCCAAATCTAAGATAATACGGATTTGGACTAGTCCACGCCCTATGGGCGACGACATAACTCAGTCTCCGTAAACAATCCACGGGCAACAAAACACAAAACAAACACCCACGACACGAAGTGACCAGCTGGAGAAGGAGAAAGTTGTTACCGCAATGCGGTAGCGTAATTAACTGCAGGGGCTTGCGCCTGCAGGGAAGAGCGTCCCCACAATCAAATCCCCTCAAGCGAGGGGGAATCTGACGAAGTCTGCTATATCGGACGCATCCGTTTAAACCTTCGATACATGGTGCCATAAATCAACTTGGCATCTTCGGAGAGGTGAACGGATAGCACCAATTAGCATCTGCCCCGAATCTCAGTGCCAAGACACCGCAGTCTTGTGCGCCGTCTTTCGGAGGGGAACAGATTCTGGCACGCCCGGTGGGACCTTTTCCTCTTTCCACTCCACACTTCGTGTGTCGTGACTCGCGAACCAATCGCGGTTCGCCAATGGTTGCCCTTGGGTTTCAAGATACTAAGAATTGGCGTCTTGCTTATTGCAGAAAGCAAAGGATCGATGGCTTCTACTTCCATGAAATTCTCCAACTGCTCAGGCTGCAATTGCAGCCAACGCTCTGCCTCGCCAGGAGGTATAGCCTACGGACCCCAAGCTGCTTCGCTATTCACAATGCCCGTGGAACAGGTCACTCGCGCCACCACAGGATTGTTCTTTGGGACCATGCTCCCACCTACAAACTTCACCGCTCCAGCGCTGACAACGGAAGCTCTCAAGAAGTCGGTCTTTGATCGTCTTACCCCTGCCGCGGCTCCTCTCAACGAGTCGCCCAACGTCAACGCCTCGGTCTTCTCTAGATTGGACCAGAAATCCTGCGAACCCATCATGGGACCTACAATCTCAGAGAAGGCTGCTTCTAAGAAGGTGCCCGCTCCTGCCCCCGAAGTCGTCAAGGCAGCTTCTCCGGCCAAAAGGTCGGTCTTTACAAGATTAACGGCTTCAGCTCCCGCTCCTACTGCCCAAAGGACATCGGTCTTTGACAGGCTAATACCAACTGCAACCCCCCACCCAGACAGGGGGCAAGACGAAACCATTCTTACCGCTGACCCTACACCGTCCGCTCGACACGCTCGACGTCGCCATTGGCGCCGAGTAAGAAAGGCTGGGGGCAACTCCCCCTCCGGGTTGACTCCATCGGCCCCGATGGCAGAGGTTAATGCTGCTGTTCCAACTGGGAACAGCTTTGAAATGCTAAATAAGGTGCGAAGGAATTCTCCTACGGCAGTGCTGAAGAGGTCTCCTCCCTCATTAAAAAAGGTTGTCGAAATAAAACCCGAACAACCCCGATCTCCTCAACGGCTGTCTTCCAAAATCTATAAGGTTTGGCGGCAGGCACGGGACTCGATCATCGATCCAAACTTCTCCCGCCAACACAAGAAGCTGAAAATCCAACCGGAAGCTGGTCACCAGGCTAAACCCCAAAAGGCTGTCTGGACGCCCACCTCAACGGCCCCCTCAACCTCCATGGCTCATAAAAGGAGGAGGCCACAGAAAACCCCACAGCATGCAACGATGGCTAAAAGCACTGAGCCCAGACGCCCTAAGTCTGGGAGCATGGTGGTCCACATTGTTTACATGGCCTCTGGAAAAGAGGAAAGCCGCACGTCTACGGGCCACCGGCCGCTAACCCGATCCGTGACGAAGGCTCAAGAGCAGCAACAAAAGCTTCAAGAAATGATGAATGCTATGGCCGCGCTCACCGGGCCAAAAGAAAACCCAGAAACATCCTCAGACGCACGCCGGGAGGAAGAAACCGATGCTGAATTCCTTCGCCGGACACTGGAGAAAAGGGATAAAGAGGCTGCTGAACAAGCGGCCAATATACAACGGATGGGCCTCCTCTTCCAAGATGTGATAGGAATGATGATCTAGCAGGACTTACCCGCCGAGGATCCCCCAATCGTTCTTGAAGACGACCGAGGAGAAACGTCAAATCCACCACCAGCCCTCTCAGCGGCCAAGGAGGAGGCAATCTCTAAGGCTGACTTGGCTGACTACATAGCCCAGCAGATCCGGGTTCATCACGCGACTGAGGCAGCTGGTCAAGTCGTGAAAACGGGGCGGCCGTATCCGAGCTGGTACGACCAAATCAAATACCCGCAAGGCTATACGATACCAAAATTCCACGTGTATAAGGGGACCGGCAATCCCCATCAACATGTCGCCCAGTTCCGGGCCCTCTGCGGTAACACCGGCGGTGATGATAAACTGTTGCTCCGCCAGTTCGTGGGCAGCTTATCAGAAACTGCGTTCGAATGGTATTCGGAACTCCCGAACGATTCTATCAAAACGTTCGCTGAAATGGAGCTGTTGTTCACTCAGCGATTCGCAAGTGCCAGCGAACGCACTCCAATAACTGCACTGATTAATGCCAGGGTAAAACCGGGCGAAACCTGGGTCCAGTACGCTATACGCTGGCGGAACTTATGGTCGAGATGTGAGCAACGCATTGAGGAAGCACCTGCGGTGGGCATGTTCATGGGAACTCTAGACCCTCACGCAACTATCTCCCAGTTTATGATGTTCTTTAAGCCAACCACATTCCAGGCTTTGATCGACAAGTTGGCTCAGATGGACCAGATGGGTCATAGACCACCTACCCCGAAGTCGGAATCTCGGAATGACAAGGGTAAAGGGAGGGCAACCTTTATTGCGAATGCCCAGCAGCAACCTAACGCCCCGAAACCGGCAGATCAACTCGAGGAAAGGCGTCGGTATTATAATGAGAAGATGAAGCGTCCCTACTCGTTCCCACGGGACAAGACGAAACGGCTATTCGAGCTGGCAATACGCAACAGACTTATAAACCTGCCAAATCCAAGGCGACCGCCGCAACCCACCGAAGTGAATAACCCTAACTATTGCCCTTACCATCAAACGGTAGGCCATCCGATTGAAGATTGCTTCGTCTTCAAAGGATGGATTGAAGACCAGTACCTCCAGGGGAAGTTTGTACTGTCCGAAAAGTGGAAGGTGAACCCCCCACAGCCGCATGCTCCTAGGAAAGCGGATACACCGGGGGCAACATGTTCTTTTATTGAAGAAGCTCCATGGGAGGTCGTGCTATCAACTAAAACCAGAAGAATGCTGAGAGACCTTCATGCGTGCCCTGCGATCGAATGGAAGGACCCTCTTGAACCTCAAATTATCGAAGGAATGCTAAGGCGCCGCCCGACTACAAAGACTCACGATAAGAGCCCAGGTACTCACGCCCAATCGTCAAAATCTTCGAAGAAAAAGAAGAAGAAATCCAAGAAGTCCGTGAAGCCTGGAAAAGAGCACACGAACTTGCAGAAGCAAATCGACGCACTGGAAGAGTACAATCAAAAGGCGCGAACCCCTGTCACACTGCAAGAGTTCCTCAACCACATATTTCAAGAAGAAGATGATGGAGAAAGCTCGTCGGATGAATCCGAAGGATATGTGGCGAGTTGTAACGTAATCTCCCATTCGTTTACCGATGATGGGAAAACTCCTGGCATTGAAAAGCTGGAGACAGAGCCTGTACCAGAGCGTGCATGGCCAACAGATGAAATGATCGACGCTTTTCTAGACGAGATTCGTCTAAAATGTAAAGCGGACCAGGAGCGTGAGATGACCACGTCGGAAGGAGCCAAATGCGGGCAACTGAACGAAAGAGTTGAACTACCCCTGCCAGAGCGTAAGGCATCCGAAGTAGACAAGAAGATATTCAAGACGAGGAAAAGGTTTGCCAAAGCCATGTCAATGGGAATGAAGCTACCACCCTCGGAAGGAAACACACACGATGGGGTAGAGACACACCCTGACTATTGCACATATCATCGGAGAATATCACATCCCACAGAGGAGTGCGACGCCTTTAGCATATGGTGGCAAGGATATGTTGCTCATCGGCAACATTTTAAGCGCATGAAACGCAAGATCCGTCGGGAGCGAAGAAGTACTGTTGATGGGCACAACAGAACTACTGGCAACTGTTACATGGTTAACGCCAGGGGGTCACAAGTTCTCACCTTTGGGAGCGACTCTGACGAAGAAATGGCTCTCGGCCCTCTCTTTAAAGAATCCGTTTTGGGGAAAGAAGAAGAATCGGAGGCTTGCGAGAACATTCAGCTGCGCAATCGCACACTCCCAGAAAAGAATCTCGGGCCCGGGAATAGAAGGGATAAGGGAAAGGAAAAGGTCACTGAAGATATCACTTTAGATGGCCAAGTCATGAGGGAGCTGGCTGTCAAAGACCCTCCCAGGAAGAGTAAAGTGGGCTATAACATCCTCGCGTACCTAAGGAAGCTGCCTTCTCAGCTTAGCATTCTCGATGCCCTCCTACTATCAAAAGAAGCGCGAGACTCACTAATTAAGGCGTTACAAGAACCTGAGCAATTCCAAGCCTTCCTCGCCACTGAAAAGATGAAGGATGAACTGGAGGAAGTGCATACAACCGACATCACTTTCGGTGATGAAGACCTCCTTCTCGGGACATGCGACCATAACCGTCCCCTATATGTCTCCGGATACTGCCATGATATCAAGATAGGCAAGATCCTGGTGGATAATGGATCCTCCGTCAACCTCCTTAATGTTCGGGTGTTGAAGGAAATCTGCATGAGTGTGCAACACCTCGCTCGTGACAAAATTACTATCTCCGGTTTCGATTCACAATCGTCACGGACTCTCGGATCTGTGATACTAACATTACGCTTTGGACTTCTCGTCACAGACATCAAATTCCATGTCATTGACGCCAAGACCTGCTACAACGCCTTGCTCGGTCGTCCTTGGCTACACGAGTACAACATCATCCCTTCTACACAACATCAGTGTATGAAGTACTTTAAGGACGGTTTCGAGTATATCGTAACAGGCGAGCTGAACCCATTTTCCGTGAACGAAGTCCGCAAATACGAAGATGCGAAATACTTTTTGCCAGATTTCGAGGATACAGAAAGGTGTCGCAATCCGGAGAACAAAACCGCCGCCACCATCCCGATTTTCGGGAGCGATACCGAAGAAGAGGAAGAGATAGTTTATGCAGGGCCATCTCGACGCAACAACCTGGGGACGCTCGCCCCCGTGTTGGTCTTCGGAAGTGATTCAGAAGATGAAGTTAATGCTGTGTTCTCCAATCGGTTGTCAATACAAGCACCCCCTGGCGATGACCATAGTTTGCAAATCACCATGGTACCGCGAGAACACTACAAGGATCTCGACGCGCTTCAGGCTCACAATGTACAGGACCTGCAAACATTTTACGTCCCTCCCAGGCGAAGGGGCGAGAAGGTGATCCTATTCTACCGATCCTCAGAGTCGAAAATAGAGAAAGAGATCTGGCATGGCACGGATGCTACGCTTGACAGGCTCCAACCCATCCGTCTGCCCAGATACTATACAAATGGATTAAAGAAGCTATTGAAGCGCCAAGGAGTATCTTTAGAACAGACCGTTCGGCAGGCGCGGTTCTACAACAGGATTTGGGATGTCCCCGGGACTCAACGCAAATTGCCCAACGGGAAGATGGAAACACTCGGGCTTGGATACGCAAGAGCCGGAAAACGGGAACGGGCCCACAGTAGCTACGCCATATATACCTTTGATGAAGAGGAGGACGCCCTGTCAGGAGATGCCAACCATCCATCAAAACTAGACCCCGCAATTAAAGCGCCGAGTCCGTCGTTTGAAGAGCGAGTGGGCAAGCCTATCAGGAAAATGGGTCAGGAAGCTCGGGAAGACCACAACCGCGAAATGGCCATCTACGAGAAGGCCAGGACGCAACGTCTATCTCAACGTGCTGCAAAAGACAAAAACGCTTATCCTCGTCAATCCGTTGTACGAAAGGCCCGACGCAGAGACGGAAATAAATCAAGAAGCGGCTCGGGTTTGTCCCTCATGAAGAAGATGAGTCGAGCGTACTCCTTCCCCCGAGACAAAACGGGGAGGTTACTTAACCTCGCCATAAAACATCAAATGATCACGCTTCCAGAGTCTAGACATCCTGAGCAAGCTAGCAAGGCTTCTCATCCGAGTTATTGCTCTTATCACCGAGCCATAGGACATCCTACCGAAGACTGCTTCACCTTCAAGAACTGGGTCGAGGACCAGTACTGACGGGGCAGATTCGCTTTATCCGACGGCTGGAATGTGACGCCACCGCAAAAGCATGAGCCCAAGGCCGCAAGAGCAGAACCGGGTCCACCTCAGTCCAGGGAGCGGGTTCGCACTTGTTATACGATTACGATATTAGGAAAAGAGCCCGAGAACGTAGATGACCTTTACCGGTGCTTTGAGAACAGCGATGATGAGGTGATCTCGGAATTTCCGCCCGCTCCGAAAGAACTGGAAGATGGTATACATACTACTGCAGATAACCTCAAGAAGATTGAGTTGGGATCGGCAGACGACCCGCGACCGACATTTGTCAGCGAGCTGTTATCCGAAGAAAAGGTGGCTGCGTTAAAGAACGTGCTTCTACGGCATAAAGATTGCTTCGCGTGGAACTACTCCGAGATGCCAGGATTGGACCCGGAGATTGCTGTGCATAGATTAGCAATATCCCCAGATATCAAGCCAGTCAAGCAGGCGCCAAGGAGGATGCGACTCGAGCTTGAAATGAGCATCAACGCCGAAGTCAAGAAGTTGATCGATTCTGGATTTATCCAAGAAGTCCAATACCCCGACTGGATCGCCAATATCGTCCCGGTAATGAAGAAGAATGGGACGGTACGCATATGCGTGGATTTCAGGGATCTCAATAAAGCCTGTCCAAAGGACGATTTCCCGGTGCCGGTAACCGAGCTAATGATAGATAACACGTCCACTCACGAGGTTTTCTCCTTTATGGACGGTTCATCAGGATACAATCAGATAAAAATGCATCCCGAAGACCAGAAGCACACCGCTTTCCGGACCCCTTTGGGTATATTTTGCTACAGGGTTATGCCCTTTGGTCTTAAGAACGCTGGCGCTACCTATCAAAGGGCCATGACAAAGATCTTTGATGACCTCATACACGACGTCGTCGAGTGCTATATCGACGACCTCGTAGTAAAGAGCATGTCATACGAAGATCATTTAAAGCATCTGGAGACTGTATTTCGACGCCTTCGGCAATATAATTTGAAAATGAATCCCCTCAAATGCGCGTTTGGAGTCTCCTTGGGCAAATTTCTGGGATTCATCGTTCGACACCGAGGTATTGAAATAGATCCGTCAAAGATTAAGGCGATCATGGAAATGCCTCCGCCAAGAACCCTCAAGCAGTTGCGGTCTCTCCAAGGGAAGCTCGCATACATCCGGCGGTTTATCGCTAATCTTTCGGGCAAATGCCGTCCTTACAGCCACCTGATGAAAAAGGGAACTCCATTCGTTTGGGATCACAAATGTCAAGGTGCACTAGACGAGATCAAGCAGTACCTGCAGAACCCTCCAGTGTTGGCTGCTCCAGTGAAGGGAAAGCCTCTCATTCTTTACACGGCCGCCCTCGAAGGTTCTTTGGGCGCATTATGGGCACAAGAGAACGATCAGGGGAAAGAAAGAGCACTTTACTACTTAAGTCGAGTGCTGCTGGGGGCAGAAAGCAACTATTCCCCCATTGAAAAGCACTGCCTGGCGTTGATCTTCGCAATAACAAAGCTTAGACATTACGCATTAGCACATGAAGTCCGTCTTATTTCGAAGGTGGACCCTCTCAAATATCTGATGTCGAAAGCCATATTGACGGGACGACTTGCTAAGTGGGCCCTGCTCTTGATGGAGTTCTCGATAACATATCAACCTCTCAAGGCAGTGAAAGGCCAGGCCATTGCCGACTTCCTCGCCGAGCACCCGATACCGGCCGATTCTCCTCTGAACTGTGATTTGCCGGACGAGCATGCATTTGATGCGATTAGCGGCGGAAGCGCCCGATGGGAACTCTATTTCGATGGAGCATCCTCCATAAAGAAACAGAAACAAGGTGTCCCAATGGTCAAATCAGGGATAGGCCTCATCTTTGCAACTCCACAAGGAGGGATAATGCGCTTCGCCTTCTCCTTAACAGAACCGAGGACAAACAATGAAGCCGAATACGAAGCTCTGATAGCAGGCCTCGAAATCGCCATCGACATGGGAATTGAAGACCTCCTTATATACGGGGATTCTCAGCTGGTCGTTAGTCAAGTAAATGGTGACTACCAAACGTGCAAACCGGAGTTGGTGAAGTACGGCGAAAAGGTGCAACAACTATTGACCCAAATTCCCTCCTATACTTTGGAGAACATACCGCGCGCGGAAAACAGCAAGGCAGACGCGTTGGCTAAACTTGCTAAAGAACTGGCCGACGAGAACCTCGACGACGTCAGAATCGTGGTACAAAGCCGCCGAGTGCTCGCCCCGGCAGAAATATCTCCGGAATCATGCGAAGAAAAGGGAATGACTGAGCAGACGACCCTACAAATAAAAGACCATGAGAAGGCCGAAGACTGGAGGGAAGTCTTCATAGACTACTTTAAGTCCCACCGAATGCCCGAAGAAGCGTCCTCAAGACATCAGCTCATGAAACGAGCTTTATCCTTCGCTTTTGTCAACGATATTCTATACAAGAGATCATTTGATTCTCTATGGCTGAGATGCTTAGGACCTGACGAAGCAGAAAGAGTCATTCAAGAAGTTCATGACGGACTTTGCGGTTCTCACCAAGCAGGCCCAAAGATGAAGTTAAAAATTAAACGGATGGGTTACTACTGGCCCACGATGATCCAGGACTGCCTCGAGTATGCGAAGCAATGCCACTCATGCCAGATTCATGGAGACTTCATCCATCAACATCCGAATCCACTGCATCCAACGGTGGCTAGTTGGCCATTCGAAATGTGGGGGACTGACATAGTAGGCCCCATTGAGCCAGCATCATCCCGGGGACACCGTTTTATTCTGGCAACAACTGATTACTTCTCCAAATGGGCAGAAGCAGTACCACTGAGGGAAGTAAAGACGGAGAATATCCTCCATTTCTTCAAGACACACGTCATCTATCGGTTCGGGACTCCACGGCGGATTATCTCCGATAACGGGCCGGCCTACCGAAGCCATAAGATTAGCCGCTTCGCACAGCAGCACAATATAGACTGGAGATATTCTTTGGTTTACAATCCACGAGCTAACGGTCTAGCCGAGGCCTTCAATAAGACCTTGACGAAGATCATAAAAAAGACCGTTTTCAGGAATAAGAGAGACTGGCACGAAAGGCTGCAAGAAGCCCTTTGGGCTTATCGAACCACATTCAAGACGGCCACGAACACAACGCCGTACGCGTTGGTATTTGGGACGGAAGCAGTGCTCCCCCTCGAGATAGAGTTACCCTCTCTACGAGTAGCAGTCCACCACGAGCTGACGAATGAAGAAAATGCTCACCTTCGTCTTGAGGAGCTTGATGCCCTCGACGAAACCCGGCTCATAGCGCAACAACATCTAGAGGCCTACAAAGCAAAGATGACGCGCTCATACGAAAGATTGACCAGGCCGAGGACATTCCGCCAAGGCGAACTTGTACTAGTGGTCAAAAGACCTATGATCCCCAATCGTGCCAAGCGAGGAAAATTTGAGCCAAACTATGAAGGCCCGTACATCATAGACAAGGTCTACCAGGGTGGAGCCTACCTACTCATGGACATGCACGGTGAAAGGCCTTTCAGGCCAATAAACGGCCGCTTCTTGAAGAAATACTACGCTTAGTAAGCCGCAGCCTGGGTCAATGATAAATGACGACGACTATGTCCGCTCACTATCTTCCTAGGCTCAGACTTTACAAGCAGCAGCCGGCCTTCCCATAACGACGGACCGAAACGTCCTTAAACTAACGACGGACCGAAACGTCCTTAAACTAACGACGGACCGAAACGTCCTTAAACTATCAACGGACCGAAACGTCCTTAAACTATCAACGGACCGAAACGTCCTTAAACTAACGACGGACCGAAACGTCCCTAAAACTACTACCGCAACATCCTTAGGTTGACGAGATGGATAAAAAAAAAGAAGAAGATAAAAAAAAAACAAAAAAAAACGGTATGTCCATAAGCAAAGTGGGCACGGATGAAAACCCGAAAGGGCTCCGTGAGTAAAAACAGCAGGGCTGCCGGCAAGCGTTCGTGAAAACCCGAAAGGGCGCGACCTTGTAAAAAAAAAGGAGAAAAAGAAAAAAAAGGGGTATGTCCGTAAGCAAAATGGGCACGGATGAAAACCCGAAAGGGCTCCGTGAGTAAAAACAGCAGGACTACCGGCGAGCGTTTGTGAAAACCCGAAAGGGCGCAACCTCGTTAAAAGACACTTGTAGGGTCCTCTCGACCTTGTAAGGAGAAACCACCTGCGTGAGATCCTTACGACTCACAAAGGAGCAACACACTTAGGGATCCTCACGATTCCTAAGGAGAAAATACACTTACGAGATCCTCACGACTCGTAGGGAGAATTCTCTTATGGGACCCTTACGGCTCATGAGATTTGAAAGTCTTAAGATACAGAAACCTGAACCTGTTCTTAAGCAAATCCTCCACAACCTTCGATATTGCCCTACAAGAGGCTCAATACTGACCCTTGTATACAATCCACGGGCGCGAATAAACATTTCCCCAGCAAAGTCCAACCCTTGTAGGTCCTTTCGACCCATAAGGAGAAAACCCTCTTGTAGGATCCTTACGACTTACAGAGAAACATACACTTAGGAATCCTCACGATCCCTAAGGAGAAAATACACCTGCAAGATCCTCACGACTTGTAGGGAGAAATACCTTTGTGAGACCTTTACGGCTCATGAAGTCGAAAGCCTTAGTCGACAGGACCTTAACCCTGTTTGCTAAGCCACCTTTGTTCAACATCGACAGAGGCAAATGATGATTCGCTCCTGGCAATATTCCAGTTGCAGCGATGCTGATGCCTAAACCGGTATCAAATCCCAAGTTCTTTCATGGCAAATGATGATTCGCTCCTGGCAACATCCCAGTTGCAGCGATGCTGATGCTGAAATCGGTGTCCAAAATCCGAGCTTGCGGCGAAAAAGCTAGCAAGCCACACATGCCTACAAAATAGCCGAAATGATGGGGCAACTTGCAATAAAAAGCAGCAAGTGAGAATGAAGGCATAAAAAACAGCCGAAATGATTGGGCAGCTCGCAATAAAAAGCAGCGAGTAAAAAAAAACAGCCGAAATGATTGGGCACCGCGAAAAATAGCCGAAATGATTGGGCAATTGCGATTTTTGCGATATAAAAAGCTGAAATGATAGAGCATCGCGGAAAGAATAAAAAAAAATGACGAAAGAATGAAATCTTCGCCCTACAGGTAATGTTACATCTATCCCTGTATACAATCCAGGGGCGCAAACAAAGAAGGGAACGTACCTCCCTCCCCCAGGTTTCACCAAAGAACGAAGCTAAATCTCGACGGGCCACAAGCGACCTAGAGATCATCCCAACACTCGTCTCGTAACAGCAGACACAACATCAAGCGAAACGGAACAGCGGCAACCCCCAGTTCCATGGCTCGGCGATATACATATCACCAAGAGTCAAACCTCTATTCCGTGAAATGCGGATATATTTAGCAAAATTCCTGGTTACGTGGAACGCGGATAATGTCACTCTTTGACCCCGTGGAAAACGTCCAGAGCGGATCCTGGTCCTCGCAGAGCATGGCAGTGAACCCGTGCGAAGCATCCAGAGCGGAGCCTAGTCCTCGCCTAACGCGGCAGTGAACCCGTGTGAAGCATCTAGTGCAAAATTCCTGGTTATGTGGAACGTGGATAATGTCACTCTTTGACCCCGTGGAAAACGTCCAGAGCGGATCCTGGTTCTCGCAGAGCATGGCAGTGAACCCGTGCAAAGCATCCAGAGCGGAGCCTAGTCCTCGCCTAACGCGGCAGTGAACCCGTGTGAAGCATCTAGTGCAAAATTCCTGGTTACGTGGAACGCGGATAATGTCACTCTTTGACCCCGTGGAAAACGTCCAGAGCGGATCCTGGTCCTCGCAGAGCATGGCAGTGAACCCGTGCAAAGCATCCAGAGCGGAGCCTAGTCCTCGCCTAACGCGGCAGTGAACCCGTGTGAAGCATCTAGTGCAAAATTCCTGGTTACGTGGAACGCGGATAATGTCACTCTTTGACCCCGTGGAAAACGTCCAGAGCGGATCCTGGTCCTCGCAGAGCATGGCAGTGAACCCGTGCGAAGCATCCAGAGCGGAGCCTAGTCCTCGCCTAACACGGCAGTGAACCCGTGTGAAGCATCTAGTGCAAAATTCCTGGTTACGTGGAACGCGGATAATGTCACTCTTTGACCCCGTGGAAAACGTCCAGAGCGGAGCCTGGTCCTCGCCAAGCGCGGCAGTGAGCCCGTGTGAAGCATCCAGAGCAAATACCGGACTGTGGAGTCCTTAAAATCCACGGACTATGACGTCCTTAACCTCGACCGTGATGTCTTAAAACTAACGATCAACCACCCCGATTCCCTACAGACTTGGCCTTGGTTTAAGGGTACATCTCTTCACTCCTTTGATGCCCGGCGTTGTAATTCCTCAACGTCTTCAAAGAGGTGACGGGTCCCTGCAACCAAACACCGGACTGTGGAGTCCCTAAATCCACGGACTATGAGGTCCTTAACCTTGACCGCGATGTCTTAAAACTAACATCGGACTGTGGAGTCCCTAAATCCACGGACTATGAGGTCCTTAACCTTGACCGTGACGTCTTTAAACTACGATACCTTGAGAAACTCCCGACTCCGTAAAACACGGACAAGGGTGACCGCATCCAACACTTGCAGGCCCTCACGACCTGTTAGGAAGAAAAACTCTCTTGTGAGATCTCTACGACTCTCAAGGGAAAACCCGCTTAAGAATCCTCACGATTTTTAAGAAGAACTTACACCTATGGGATCCTCTCGACCTATAGGGAGAAAAACTCTTTATGAGACCCTCGTGGCTCATAAAATGCAAAAGTCTTAGGAAGCAGATCTTAACCCTGAATCCTAAGCCATCGCTGTCCTGCAAGGAGATCGAGATAGAATATCCGCAGCATACATTCAATAGAAAGGGGACACACCATTGAAGAGAAGAATATGTCTTCATTTTTAAACCTCCCTTCGACAACAATACTCGATCTAAAGCCAGCACAAACCACCCGATACGGGAGATAACGTGGCAAGTTTCTGATCTGTATCCTATCAGGCGCGCATTTGCAACTGTACGAATGTTTAAAAGGAAATGTTGCCCGAGGCACTGATGTGCATGCAACGTAACGATGGTTCTCGTAATTAAAGAAAAACAGACAGCTCATTTACGCAAGCAAGACACACGTACGACTACCTGACAAGCATGAAAATTCAACAGAAAGCATGCAAACCACCAATGATTAAAGGAGTATATTGATTCAAACATACTACATCAGTGGGAAAAGATTACCAAACAAGGGATCAGAAATACAAGGGTTAACAAAGCAAAACACAAAATTCTCCAACTCCCTTTCCGCCTTCTCCAGCACGTCAAAACGGCGGTTTTCGCGAGGAGTCGCTCCCCACCGGTTGGAGCCGTGCTCATCAGCGAAAGCAGACATGACGGCCCGACGAGCTCTTATCTGACTCAGTAAATGAACTGAGTGATCCTTCAGAGCTTGAGTGATTAGACAAGCCTCATGAAAGCACTCAAGCTTGTCCTCCGCCGCGTCAAGGATCGCCGAAGTCATTTCCGCCGGATGAGGGGGTATATCGGCAAGCACAGACAGGAGGATCATCCAGAGCCAAATGGAGCCCATGGGAAGAGGAGAACCCCGACGGGTCAGTAGCTCGTACATCACCGTGTCACATTGAGCGTCGGTGAGAAGGGGATCTGCCAGCCGCGCAGCGAAGCGAGGAATTATCTCCTCAAGGGGCACCTCCCATGGTTGCCGACGAGCATGGGGACGATCGCAAGCCATGGAGATCGATCGGGTTCTCAAAGATGACCACCTTAAGGTATGAATGGGTTTCTCTGTGAAGAAAAGAAGTAAGGCATAGGGTTCAGGTTATAAAGGGGAGCATTTAATGCCATGCACAAAAAATGTTGTGCATGGTGGGACTATTCTCAAAGCCCGAAAAGAAGGGGAGAGCGTTGGAAATGAAATCCAACAACGCATTGGAATTAGGTTAGGGAAATGAAACGTCCCCATCAAATAGATCCCCGCATACGCAACACATGAGCACTAGCATTTGATTAGCAAATGAGGCGGCACTGCACAGGCACAACAGAGAACTAAGCTCTGAGAACGAGAATCAAATTCTTTAAAGAAAGGTTTGAAGGGAAGGACATGAAAAAGTGAAGGCGCTTCTGAAAGGACGTTTCGTCTACCCTACTCCCCAAAGCAGATCCAGCGGTCACAAGAGGTGGCAGCGTTGCACTCACGTGCAGACACGTGAGAACAACGCTGTGGGGGCATTTGTTTCCTGATTTAAAATCAGGAAAGCTTCTGGGAAAAGCTTCAGAAGAGGGTCACGTGCGTACACGTGACTAGCGGTCACGTGTTGGCACGTGACACCTAAAAACATCATCAAGGCAAGTTCAGTTTCCTGACTACGTTGAAGAAAAGGGGGCTTCAGAAAGAGTCACGTGCTCCCACGTGACCCGGGTCACGTGGCGACACGTGACATTTAAATGCAAGAGTCAAAAGGCACACCAGTTCCCTGATCAAGTCAAGGAAAAGGCTTCAGAAGAGGTCACGTGCTTCCACGTGACCAGGGTCACGTGTTGCCACGTGACGTTCAAGACAGCAGACTCGTTCTCCAGTTGAACCAAGGAAAGAGAGAGTTCAAACAAGGGTCACGTGCTCACACGTGACCAGGGGTCACGTGGCAGCACGTGACGTTTAAGCAGCAATAAGAAGACAGAGCGCAAAAGAAAGGAAAAGGCTCATTCCAAAGGGGGTCACGTGCCCACACGTGACCATGAGTCACGTGGTCACACGTGACCGGCTTTCAAAGCCCACTGTGTTAACAGAATTAAATTCTGAGAGAAATTCAAATCTTTCCAAAGGAAAGCAACTATCTGGAACCAATCGAATTAAAGATTCAGAAGTGATCTATCTATGGGAAAATCTCGGGTTTGGAAAGATTTCCCCTTTAAATCTAACCAAAATAACAAAGGAGAATCTCTGGATTTAAAATCCAATGGTGAATAAAATTCACCTAATAATCCAAAGGTCCAAAATGAATGATGGATGCAAATCAAATCTTTCACGAAGATTCGTCAAAAACTGATTGATTCGGCTGCTTCTCCTATAAATAGGAGCCAAGAGACATACATACATATACATACGCAGAGAAAAAAAAAGAGAAAAGAAAGAGAGCTTCGATACTTGGAGAACTTGGATCTTCTGCAAAAACCCTAGGTAAGAAAGGGAAAAGCTCCTTGAAAGAAGAAGAGAATTTAATTCTCAACAGAGTTTAACTCTGATACATAAAAACAGAAGAACATATTTCTTCTCTCTTTGATAGAGGATCTGCAAAGTGCACATCTCCCCTTTAGGTTGAGAATTTAATTCTCAATGGGTTGAGATCCTGCCATGCAGATCCGAAACATAGAGAGGGAATGCAAGCATGAGAATTTAATTCTCACAGAACTATAGGAATTTAATTCCTTTAAAATAAAATTAGGGCTTGACCCTGTATCATGGGAATTTAATTCCTTCAGAATAAAAAGAAACAGGGTTTAACCCTAATTAAGAACTTAGTTCTGTTGAAACAACGGGAATTTAATTCCCTTAATCATCATTTAATAGGGAATGAGAATTCAATTCCTTAAAAACTTTTATTAGGGTTTAACCCTATTCAGCCCTTCACATATATGAGGAATGTAATTCCTACAGAAAATTCAGAGTTAAACTCTATTCCAGAATATAAGTCTTCGAAAGGAAGTAGGAATTTAATTCCTCTGAAATTTACAGCTCGAGGAATTTAATTCCTGAAAAAAGATTAACAAAGCCTCTAAACAAAATACATAGAGGCAGGGTCACGTGTCATCACGTGACCCGCCAAAAGATCTACAGAAAGCCCCTTTGAGGCAGCACCCCACGTGATCCACGTGACCCTTGGCAGAAGCTCTAATACATAGGCATTTGAATGCCCATCACGTGATGGCACGTGACGCTCTGAAAGACACGATAATCTCAGAATAAATGAAGGGAGGGCGCTCTCACGTGCTGCCACGTGACCCCTCTTGTCTTAGTGTTTAACACTAAATTGAAACTCTCGAACCCAGTGTTAAAATACTGTTGGGCCTTAGTGTTCAACACTAATTAAAAAGCTTTATCTGCAGTGTTCAACACTGATTGCCTTAGTGTTTAACACTAATCTGAGATCTTCATTTGCAGTGTTCAACACTGATCTGTTTTAGTGTTTAACACTAATTTGAAAAGCCTTGTTGCTGGTGTTTAACACCAATTATCTCTTAGTGTTAAACACTAACTTGTCAACCTCATTCCCAGTGTTCAACACTGATTGCTCTGTAGTGTTTAACACTAGGCTTTGACCCAATTGACTAAATGGATGGAGGCAAAGCCTCTCCTGATTGGACTTAGCCCAAGATGGCCATAAGTCCTCAATTTGTGATTAACTGGGCCAATGGACTCATAACATAATTAATCGGTCTTGATCCCAAATTGGGTCAAAGACTATTTAAGCCACTCCGGTTCTAGGGTACATCTCTTCACTTCTTTGATACTTGGTATTGTAATCCCTCAATGTCTTCAAAGAGGTGACGGGTCCCGACGACCACACATTGATACGGACTGCGGGGTCCTTAAACCCGTGTTTAATGCAAATTCCTGGTTACGTGGAAAGCGGATAATGTCACTCTTTGACCCCGTGGAAAACGTCCAGAGCGGAGCCTGGTCCTCGCAGAACACGGCAGTGAACCCGTGTGAAGCATCCAGAGCACATAACGGACTGTGGGGTCCTTAAACCCATGGACTACGACGTCCTTAACCTTGACCGGGATGTCTTAAAACTAACAACGGACTGTGGGGTCCTTAAACCCATGGACTACGACGTCCTTAACCTTGACCGAGATGTCTTAAAACTAACAGTGGACCGCAATGTCCTTAAACTACCCATGGACCGCAATGTCCTTAAACTACCCATGGACCGCAATGTCCTTAAACTAGAACAATAGAGCCCCGCATGCTCTTTTGTCGGATCTAAACGGTCCCGTTTAAGTTGATCTTAGCCTCAAAGATGGCTAACGTATCCTTAAACCTTCAAACAGAGTGGACTATAAATCCCCCCAATTAACTCTGGCTCAAGGGTACATCTCTGAACTCCTCTGACATCCGTCGTTGTAATTCTTCAACGTCGTCAGAGAGGTGACGGGTCCTGACGGCCATACATACGTTGGACCTCTAGGTCCCTAAACTGGAACAATGGAGTTCAAACACTCCTTTATCGGATCTAAACGATCCCGTTAAGTTGATCTTAGTCACAAAGTTAGACTAACGCATCCTTAACAAACGTTTGAGTTGATCTTAGCCTCAAGTATGGCTGACGTATCCTCAAACCAAACCCCCAAACCCAAATCTAAGATAATACGGATTTGGACTAGTCCACGCCCTACGGGCGACGACATAACTCAGTCTCCGTAAACAATCCACGGGCAACAAAACACAAAACAAACACCCACGACACGAAGTGACCAGCTGGAGAAGGAGAAAGTTGTTACCGCAATGCGGTAGCGTAATTAACTGCAGGGGCTTGCGCCTGCAGGGAAGAGCGTCCCCACAATCAAAAACCCCTCAAGCGAGGGGGAATCTGACGAAGTCTGCTACATCGGACGCATCCGTTTAAACCTTCGATACATGGTGCCATAAATCAACTTGGCATCTTCGGAGAGGTGAACGGATAGCACCAATTAGCATCTGCCCCGAATCTCAGTGCCAAGACACCGCAGTCTTGTGCGCCGTCTTTCGGAGGGGAACAGAGATATGCTCGTTAATGGGAGAACGCGATGGCGTGGAACGCGGGATCATGGGCAGCTGATATCTCGCGTTTGGCGAGATTCGCGGAGCCGTGGCGGAGGCGCCCATGATCAGTGATGTGGGTCGGTCGATGAGACCGAGGAAGCTAGGCTCGGGAACGAGCGGGAGGCCAAACGAGCTTGGTTCTGTGATAGCTCGGAGGCGAGCTGGGGGCTGAGGGAACTCAGCGTGTGGGAAGGCTCGGAGGCGAGTCAACGGTTGTTTGTAAGGCGAGCATGGGAGTGGTCTGGAAGACCGCCGAAGGTCGGGAACATCCTCGGGTCGGAGGCCCGGGGTATGCTTCCAACGTACCGTTCTTGATCCTTTCTTGTAAGCTCTGGGACACGTCATCTGCCATGTGTCATGATCTGGGAAATCACCGGTATCGAGCATCATCATTAGCCCCCCACTCTCGTCTCGACCCATTCATGGGTCAGGTCGAGAGTGGTCTGACCGGTCACCCGGGGTAAGCTTTTATTTGAAGATATCGTCGGTGCGTATTCCCGGGCAATTAGTTGTATTTTCTCGACGACGTTAGCGGATCAGGGGAGAGATCTTGCATTAAAGAGGAAGCGCCGATTCGTGTGTACGTTCGTCAAAGCGCCAGCCCATGTGTCTGGCGCTGGTTGGCTGACGCGACGGGCCGCTGGTGTTCTCGCGCCCGATGGGACACGCCTAATGCGCGTGCGACAGGTGGAGCGCTGATGACCGTTGAATGCGAAGTATTGTTTTGGTGGGAGACTGTTAGTGTTTATGCCCTAGAAGGCCATTACTGTATCATACTAGTTTGTATATTACTTAATGGAAGCTTGGGATATTCACATGTATATAACAGTCTTGCTAAACATGGTAGTATGCTACTTGGTTTTTCTATCTTAATATGTGAGTATACGTATTGATAGAGCTCTTAGGATCTTGCTTGACTACCAGCGTTGTGATGGCAGTTACACTAATGGGGGCTGGGTAGTCTACAAGCACATCCTTATTCAGGTCCCTGGTCGTTGGATTATCGAGACAGAGCATCGATACTCCGGAGTAGACTAGTGTGTACGCTTCTCATCCCAGTTGGGGAGATGGTCTGTCCCACAGCCGTCAGTACGTTGTACTGGAGATAGTATGCAGGTGCTCGTTAGGTTACGGGTACACCGGACAGGACTCACAGGGAACTGTTGGTTGGTTTTATACCAATCGTCAGTGAACAGTTCCCAGGTGACATGAGTACAGCATAGTCCGCAGACTTGACACTGCTACTTCGCCTCGAGTGTGTCCCACTGTTCTTAGATTGCTACCCTACCACGGCTCAAAGGAGTCGTGCAAACAGGTAGCAGTTGGGTGCAGTCCCGAGCACTTGGAGGCAGTGGCGGTTAGACAGGATTCGTCTCTCCCGGTATTGGGAGTTGATATCGCGTTGTGTCAGAGAGCCATTACGCAAAGTCCCTGGCCAGGGCAAGCGAGATTTGCTGGTAGGTTCCAGTATTTTCTCAGGGTGTAATGGGCTTCCCTCCGACACGACTTATACCGCTATTAGGGGACTGACGCTTGCCGCCCCCTAGGCCCGATATGCGATAGTCATAGATGAACGGACCGGACTGTATGGAGATTGTCACATCAGACTCAGTAGGAGTTCGGATGGGTTTCCTTATCGGCCTTCTTATCGACATATACCTGGGGACCGTTACGTACAGCTAGTGCCGCTTGCGGTCTGTGGTTAAACCCACTGCCAGCGTAGTAGTCGAGTCTCTAGAGTCCCACACAGAGAGTTTCCCTACTCCAGGCGAAACGATATAGAGGTCGTATGGTTTTACGACAAGGGTTCGGACGCATACGTGTGTTTACGCGCGTACGACTTTCGGACAGTTTTTACCAGTCGGCTTTGGTTTAAGCCAGTTACTGATATCCGGTTATTGGATTTATACAGTCTAAAGTTTTTCCGTATTTTGCGGAAAGGAGGGGCGTTCTCGTAATTGCGCGAGAAGCTTTTAGAAGATGGTGACTAAGGAGGTTTAGGTGGCATATGCAATGAATGTGATTAGTGAGTCATATGGATGATTCATCCATGTCATTAATGCATGATAAATGCTTAATGACTCATGGAGTGAATCATCACTAGATATTATCAAGCATGGTTGCTAAATTCATTTCTTATTCTTTTCTTGATAAAAAGAAATGCTTGATATATATTATCATAACTCATTATTCTCACTTCATTATTATCCTCACCTTCTCTCTCCTCAAGCTCTCCCTCTTCAAACCCTAATCCTCCCCTCTCATGTGTTGAGTACAAGGATTAGCTAGACTAATTAAACTATAACCCTTACTCTATATCACCTAGCTTCTTTGATTAGCACTTAAAGAAGGTTAGTTGCCTCAAGTTTAGAGGCTAAGCTTGGAGTAAAGCTCTCGGGTGGATCGTCTACTACTTCGAGAAGGCCGAGGAGGAGGTGAAGTTCGCAAAGACGAAGGACACGATTCGTTAGGTATAATCCCTAAACATAGTAGCATAGAAACTCTATGTTTTTAGTTAGTTATCGTTTAGCTTCGATTCAAGCGGTTGGTCGATGTTTATTCACTAAACAAGTTCGTTTTTGAAAATTCTGCCTCCCCACAAGTATTGGGGTGTTGTACATCGACTTACAGTGGTATCAGAGCCTCGCTAAACAATAAATAACTTACTTGCAAATTTGTATGAATTTCGAACGGAAAAAAACGAAACCGGAAAAGCCCGAAAACTTTAGTTTCTGTCGATTTTTAAATGAAGTCCAAAAATTTTTCAGGGAGGTTCAGAAAGCTTAAAAAGACAGTATAAGAACACCCAAGAAATTTGGGCCCCTGAATCGTCTAAAGCGCCGCGGAACCGCGGCGGATAGCACCGATCCGCCGCGCTTCCGCCGCCGAGTTGGCGATTTAGGAACCCGAATTTCCTGTGTTGCTTCTCTGTGATATTTAGGATTTTCTGGAATATTTAATTTTTGCCCATGTTTCAGATTTGCAGAGCAGTATTGGAGCAAAATTAAAAGTGTTTAATCGATCGAAATTATACAGTATTTGCTTGTTGGATTATATCTGTGATTGTATAATGTGTTCGTAAACCTCCCCTAACTGCTAGTATGTCAGTTGGCAGGGGGTTGCACATTTCTGAAATGGATTTTATCTGTTTGTACATATGAACTGTGTTGGACTGTTGTGATGTATAGCCGGGGTTATGTGATGGGTTATTATTTAATTCATTTGATGTAAATGTAATTTGTTGTAATATTATTTTGCGGGACACATCCAGGTTGCGGTTGTAGCCACCGTTGTATTATTTCATTTTACTATTTTTGCTCCTAGGACAGACCCAAGGTGGGGTGCACAAACTGCCGGGCGGGTAGTTTGCCGTACCCGTTGGGGTCTTGGGTGGGGTAATGGCTATTCATCACAACTGTGTAATCCGTATTTTGTTGCAGGCTCAAAACAAACACGGATTGCTTGCAAATCCAATTAAGTTCATCTGTGATCTGGAATGAATATCATTGCGTCAGACGAATGTAAAATATCTATATATATGATAGCTATTTAGACGTCACTTATGTTTTACACCCGCGCTAGCCCAGCCCCCGCTCTGTCGTTAGTTAAGTAACCTAACGGGTAATGACAGGACCCCGTGGCAAATGCGGATGGCATAAGAGGACGTTGTATTTTCGTTGTTTTCTGCAATGATAGGTTAATGATGGGACGCATTATCTATAATGCAAAGAAAATAAACCAAAGTTTTAATCGTTGGAACAATTTAAAAGAAACCACTCGGTTAATTTTAAAAACAGATATTTTTAAATGCGGAGCCTTAACCACTTCTTTTAAAAGCTATCAGGTTCCTTCGGTTATATCAAGTTCACTACGTTCACGGTTTCGCCAAAACCATTCGTAGCCCTCCGTCATTTCATTTGGGTATTCAGTAGTATTCAAGCTATGCATTTTGGCCAAAGTCAAGGCATAGTGTTTGGTAGCTGCTGGCTTTTCATTTGTTGCATAAGATAGATGAGTTGGTTTGGGACAGTCGTATTACCATTTGACCAAAGTCAGGAGTATATACGGATGGGTTCAAATTGACAAGATAATGACGGGTAGAACTTGACATGTGACTTATGACATTTTGACCAAAGCCAAGGTCATAAGAGCATGGGGCAAAAAACTTATATCGGGAATTTCTAAAGAAACTGAAATTTGCAAAGAGATGCATACCATTTGGAGTTTGATGAATGTTGGTAGCACTCCTTCAACATTATCAATACGATGATATTTGGATCCCGATCCTACTGTGAGTATATGCTACTTATCAGGATATTCGTCACTTAACGATCAATGCTATAAACCTAGTAGGTGTCCAGAAAAGTGTCAGCGGGGTTACGCCCCCAGAGAAAAGAGGTTATTTAATTAAGGAACTTCGCGAAAGCGTTGGAAAACCTCCCTCGAAGTACCGACACCAGCCTGGCTGAACGGTTAAGCAAGTATTGTACAGTGAGAATAGTCCTGGCTAATTCTTCTTTTATGGTTTGAGGAAAGATTCGAGAAACAGTGGGAGCCATCCAGTTTAGATAAACTAAAAACCACTCTAAACTTGCAAGAGCATCATGCTAAAGAGTTTTCTTCTCTCCCTCCTAATTGCAGCGACCCTGAAAATGACTGGACTTAAGTTACTTTTAGAGAAAAATATACTGACAGGGCCAAACTATAAAGATTGGCTGCGGAATGTCAAAATGGCTTTGACCTATGACAAATTGGGGTACGTCCTCACCGCTACGGCACCTGCTGTCCCTGGTCCCAAATCCAGTAATGCGGATAAGGAAATCCGCAAAACCTGGGATTTAGATTGCGCGAAAGCCAAGTGCATCGTGCTTGCCTCGATGAACAATGAACATCAGAGGAGGCACGAGGATATGGACCTTGATGGCATATTTCTCCATACAAAGGAACTTTATGGAGAGCAATCTCGTATAGCAAGATACGAGACCTCTAAGAACTTGTTTCGAGCGAGGTTGGCTGTCGGGTCATCGGTAGGAGAACATGTCCTAAAGATGATTGGCTATATTGAAGAGCTCGCAGACCTTGGGACGACTTTGGATAATGAGCTCTATACAGACCTTATTCTCCAGTCCCTTCTTCACACCTACGCCCAGTTTATCCTGAACTTCAACATTCAAAGAAAAGAAGTTGAACTTCCGGAACTCCTGAACATGTTAAGGAGTGCAGAGGGCACCTTGAAGAATACAAGGGAAACACCCGCTATGTTTGTTGGCGGTACATCTTCTTCCGGGTCCAAGGCAAGGGCCAAAGGAAGGAAGAAGAAGGCCGCACCCAAACCTAGAGGAGGTGTTAGTAAGGTGGGAGGGAAGGGAAAGAAAAAGTTTGCAGTACCGGTAGTTGGCCAGGATGAGTGCTTCCATTGTCACAGGAAAAGGCACTGGAAGAAGGATTGCAAGGCGTGGAACGCCAAGAACCAGGAACCGAAGCATGCTGTGGCTTCGACTTCAGGTGTGTTTGTAATTGAGAATTGTCTGTCGATCAACTCTACTTCCTGGGTATTGGATACCGGATCAGGATCTCATATTTGCAATTCATTACAGGCACTGAGAAACCGTAGAGTGCTGAAGGAAGGTGATATGACCCTAAAGGTTGCTAACGGAGCTAGCGTGGGAGCTGCGTCCGTCGGGGATTATCACCTAGGATTGACGAGTGGACACATTTTGGTTTTACATAACTGTTTTTTTGTGCCAAGCTTAACGTGTAATATCATATCAGTTTCCTTGTTATCAAATAAAGGTTATGATTTCACGTTTGTAAGAGATGTTGTTAACATCCACCTTAATCATGGTTTGATTGGGTCCGGTACACTAAATAACGGTATATATGTTTTAAACCAACTCCAAATTTTCAATGTCCAGAACACACTAAAAAGAAAGTCTCCAGATTTAAATAAAGCTTTCTTATGGCATTGTAGACTGGGTCACATCAATGAGAGAAGGTTGACTAAGTTGCATAGAGAAGGATATTTGGACTCGTTCGAATATCAAACTTATGACACTTGTCAATCTTGTCTCAAAGGAAAGATGACAAAGACTCCATTCACTGGACAAGGAGTAAGAGCGAGCGAGCTCTTAGGACTCATACACAGCGATGTATGTGGTCCAATATCTACACATTCAAGAGGTGGTTTTTCCTATTTCATTACTTTCACGGATGATTACTCAAGATACGGATTAATTTATCTGATGAAACATAAATCCGAGGCTTTTGAGAAATTCCAAGAGTATAAGAATGAAGTAGAAAACCAAACCGGCAAAAGTATCAAGACACTTAGATCTGATCGAGGTGGTGAATACTTGAGTGCCGAGTTCCTAGGTTACCTAAAAGAGAAAGGAATTCTCTCTCAGCTTACTCCTCCATACACTCCACAGCATAACGGTGTATCGGAGAGACGGAATCGAACCTTATTAGATATGGTACGATCCATGATGAGTAATGCTGAGTTACCACGATCTTTCTGGGGTTATGCGCTAGAATCAGCAGCATATCTTCTGAACAGGGCTCCTACCAAGACTGTGCCTACCACTCTATATCGGATGTGGACTGGGAAGAAACCCCATCTTCAGCATATGAAGATTTGGGGATGTCCAGCTTTTGTTAAGAAGCAGCATGTGGACAAGCTCGAGGCACGATCAGTAAAATGTATGTTTGTGGGATATCCAAAGAACTCCAAGGGATATTATTTCTATTACGCAGAGGAACAAAAGGTCTTTGTTTCTCGTAATGCCCATTTTCTGGAACATGAGTTTTTAGAAAAGGAAATAAGTGGGAGCGAAATAGAACTGGAAGAAATTCCAGAACCACAAACTGCTACTGAAAGTTTGGTAGAACCGGAAGTTCAAGAAGAACAGGACATTCCCGCACCCCTCCGCAGGAGTAGTAGGCCGTCTCATCCGCCTGAGAGATACTACGGTTTTCTCATAGATGGGGATAGAGAGGATTGCATCATAGATAATGATGAACCTACTGACTTCCAGCAGGCCATCCAGAGCGGCAACTCGGTACGATGGCTAGATGCAATGCGGACCGAAATGGAGTCCATGTACACCAACAAAGTATGGACTTTGGACTTTGCTCCAGATGGGGTAAAACCCATAGGATGCAAATGGATCTTCAAGAAAAAGATTGGTGTAGTTGGACAGGTGGAAACCTATAAGGCTAGACTTGTTGCAAAGGGTTTTCGTCAAAGACCTGGTTTGGACTATGACGAAACTTTTTCTCCAGTGGCTATGCTCAAATCCATTCGGGTCCTTCTTGCTATTGCTGCCTTCCATGATTATGAAATCTGGCAGATGGACGTAAAGACGGCTTTTCTGAATGGAAATTTAGAAGAGTGCGTCTATATGGATCAGCCAGAGGGTTTCAATCAGAGTGGGAGCAGCGGGAAAGTATGCAAGCTGCTTAAGTCCATTTATGGACTAAAGCAGGCATCGCGGAGTTGGAACATCTGTTTTGATGAGACAGTCAAAGAATATGACTTTATCAAAAATCCAGATGAACCGTGCATATATAGTAAAGTTGTAGCCAGAAGTGTCGTATTCCTCGTCTTGTACGTGGATGACATTCTATTGATAGGAAATGACATTCCTATGCTACAATCTGTCAAAGAATTCTTGTCACACAGGTTCTCCATGAAAGACCTGGGTGATGCCTCTTACATTCTGGGGATCCGGATCTATCGTGATAGATCCAAGAGGATGTTGGGACTTTCGCAGTCCAGGTATATCGACACTGTACTGAAAAGATTCAGTATGGAAGATTCTAAGCGCGGTAATCTACCGGCTTGTCACGGAATCACCCTCTCCAAAGAGATGTCTCCCAAGACTAATTTGGAAAGGGAACGTGATTGATAGAGTATGTGCGTGTTCAAGTTCTAGTTTAAATACCGCAATCAAGACGGTTTCGCTTGTAGCTAGCCGGTTGAGTATGGGTCGTCCGTAGGGAGATGAGAGTCTTTTTCAAAGTGTTTTAACGAGTTAAGTCCTGTTTTCAGATTTTGTTGGATTATCTAAGTGTTGAGTTGATATTTAAAGAGAGCTTGTTAGGGTTAGGATTAGGTTAGTTTGAGTTAGGAGTCTCCACATCTTTCGTTGCCCCTCTTAATATTGGTGTTATGGTAATCGGCAACAACGGGGATTAGCACGACTTGGAAGGACTTTGCGAGTATAAGCTAGGCTTTCCAACGCATAAGTATTCCTTTTGGTGCTTGTCCGTCCGTTCTTGGCTCTTAGCCATAACCTCCGGTTAATTCAACCACAACCGGTCTCACTACGGAATCACCGCTATCATGTAGGATAGGGTGCCGTAAGGAGCGGATTGTGGTTCAATTAACGGGAGTCGATTTAAGCTGTTGGGCAAGGAAAGAGTGAGAGAGATTTCCTTCTCTCAAACTTCCCTTATCCTACCCTAACAAGTATTAACTACTCACACATCATGATAAGGAAAAACAAAACAAAACAAAAGAGGAAGATAGAAAGAAGGAGATTAGAAGAATACGACTAACTATTTGCGACCTCACCTTGGCGAGGATCAAGCGTAAGCATCATTGTCGTATGTAAGGATAAAGAAAAAAGAGAAGAAAGAAACAACAAGGAAATAACAACAACTACTTAACGAATTTAAAGTTACAACAATTATAGCAAAATTAAGACAAGCATGATAATAAAATGATCTTCTTTATTCACCATTCCTCACTCACAAAGCTCACTACAAGTTTAATGGAGAAGAGATGCGAAGAAGAAGAACATGTAAACTAAAACCTAGCAAAAAGAAAATACAAGAATGGACCCCTTCCTTCACAAAGTTCTGGGCTATTTATAGGCCAAAAAATGAAAACCTAGGGCAACCACCAGACCCCAAATACAAAGACCAAAATACCCCCCAAAAGTTTCTGTCTGCGGCGCCAGTACGGCCGCGGATCCGCGGCCTAGACCCCCCTTTGGCCGCGGATCCGCGGCCCTTTAGTTGAGTTGGGCCCCCCAATTTGCTGTGGTTCCCTGGTCCTCTGCCCCCTTTATTCTGGTATCTGTATTTTTTCATAATTTCTTCACGAATTTTCCAGAATTTCTGTTGAGGGAAAGGTGGACTTTTTGTCAAGATTTGGTATGATTGCCTCGAGCTCCGTGTAGATCTCTTGGAACTTGTTGTTGCCATTGAGCCTTGTGCATGAGAATGACATTGATTTGACATTTTGTCTTCCTAAACTGGTATCTGGCAACATACGGATGAAGAGCGGAGACCGTGTTTTATCTGTGGTTGGCAGGAACCCGGATTTTGTCGTGTTTTCCATGAATTTCATCATTTTAGAACCGAGAACCTATATCCTGCAATTGACTAGCAAACACGGCTCAAGAGTATCTACCGATATGCAATGTGATAAAAATTGGGCGGTATGAAAATGCAAAAATCTGATATGAACAAATACCCCCAAACTTATCATTTGCTCGTCCCGAGCAAAGCCCATTTATTCACAAAAAATTTCCTAACCTCATTTTCGCAGGGAACGCGATTGCACTGAGCATGTGCAACAAGCCGTTAAACCTCTAGGTGTCCCTAGTAGGAGGAGTGCTGTCTCCTGAGGGTTTTCAGCGGATACTACCCACAAAATCCGGTCAAGTTGGTTTGTAAAATGACTAAGATTCAAACCCTGAAGTTTTGTTTTTAGAAAATAACAATTCTATAATCCTAAGTCTAAACCATCGAACCTTTATTTTTCACACCTCGCTTCTTATTTAACTACAGATTCTACATGTCTTTACGTGCAGTGCAAATAGTGTCGTTAAGTTCCCGAAAGGTCGAATAAAGTCATCACGTCGCACAATAAAGCCCAGATAACAATTTTAAAAGGATCACATAAGTTTTATAAAGAGTTAAGCATTTTTCAAGTTTCGTTTTCCAGTAAGGTTTCAACTTCAGAATTTCTATTTTCCTTAACAGGAAACTAAGTCGTATTTTTCACTCCACCTTTTTCTTGTTTTCATTTCATACACACCTCTGTGAACGTGCAATAGTCTTTATCATAGAATAAAACCTTCATATCTCCGCTAAAATTTTTATAAAAGCCTGTCTTTTATCAAGATTATTCTCACACAAAGAACCGTTAGGAATTTTAACTCGGAGAGAACACTTGCTTGACTTTGTTTTAACCTGGACTTTCTAGGCTTCTTAGCGAGCTTTGGGCCAATGCACCCAAACCAGTTGGTTTTAGGGCATTAGGTGTAGAAACACCCCAGCGGACTTAATTACTCAAGTTACCTAGGTCCAAAAACAAAAGACAGTTTGGCGTGAAAATCAGATGATTTAATACGAACGGAGATATAACCGGCAGTTCAATTATTTTTTGGATAAAAGACGTGTTTAGTGGGTTTGGTGTGTAATCATTCCAATCAAGTTTCAGATGGGTTATTTTTCAGACTTAGCTCCAATTACGGCATCAATAACATTCCATCATATTCGCTTTACTTCATAAACTATTCTTGACATTACTTATTTCAGAACAAACCTATTTGATCCTCAGAAAATCATTTATCTATTTAAAAGTTTAAACATGAAAGACTTGTCATCTAATTTCCAAAATTCACGACACGTGTAGTGTGATGTAAAGACTTATATCAGCTATAGTTAACATCAAAGGAGAGTTATCTTTCAAGTTTTCAACATCCAAACATAAGATCTAGTTATTCCTATTTTTTCAAACAAAAACCGTCGAAATGTTGAATCAGAGTTCTTTCACAAGCTAACTTGACAGAAAAGTTTTTATATTTTTAGAAAATTTTCAAATTTTTATGGATTTTATGGATTTTAATATGCAGATGCAAAATATACATATGAATGCGAAGGTAAGAAATGCGTACCGAGTGTACCCCCAAACTTGAATTGGACAGTGTCCTCACTGTCGTTGCATGAAGAGATCATTTGAAGGGTCAAAATTGTCGGTTAGCGATACACAAATTTTTATTTGTTTTTGTTTTTAAAGAAAAGAAAAAGAATATACACAAATATATACAAAATGGTTTGTACATACCACCAAACTTATTTGGAACAGTGTCCACTGTTCTTGGCTGGATAACCGAAGTTTGGAGGTAGGCAGAGGAAGATCATTCAGGGTAAACCGGCTCCTGTAGGAACAGGAGCTCCTCTGTCGGTTCGGCGCTAAGGTACGGTTTGCATCGGTGTCCATTTACTTTGAAAAGAGAACCGTCCTTAGGATTTTCCAAATCCACAGCGCCCTGCGGATACACATTCCGCACAAAATACGGCCCTTTCCAGCGAGATCTGAGCTTTCCAGGATGGAAGTGAAGTCGGGTGTCGTAAAGCAGTACCTGCTGACCAGGTACGAAGGTTTTGCGCAAAAGGTGTCTATCGTGAAACACCTTCGTTCGATTCTTAACGACAACCGCGTTATCGTAAGCCTCATCCCTAAGCTCGCTTAGTTCGTTCAACTGCAGCTTCCGATGGCTGCCCGCATCTTCGAGAGACAGATTCAGCTCCTTTATCGCCCAAAATGCGCGATGCTCTATTTCGACCGGAAGGTGGCAGGCTTTTCCGTACATAAGCCGATAGGGAGACATGCCAAGGTCGGTCTTATAAGCGGTTCTAAATGCCCAAAGGGCATCAGTGAGTTTCAGCGACCAATCCTTACGGTTCTTGGAAACCGTCTTCTCCAGTATCTGCTTGATTTGCCGATTTGAAACTTCGGCCTGCCCGCAGGTTTGGGGGTGGTAGGGCGTAGAAAGCTTATGATCAATGGAATATTTCCGCATCAAGGCCTCGAAAGTCCTATTGCAGAAATGACTTCCATTGTCGCTAATGATCGCTCGGGGGTGCCCAAAACGAGAGAAAATGTTTTCTTTAAGGAACCTAACGACAACCTTGTTGTCGTTAGTTCGGCTGGGCACAGCCTCGACCCATTTAGAAACGTAATCAACAGCTAGAAGGATGTATAAGTTCCCAAAAGAGCTGGGAAACGGCCCCATGAAATCTATCCCCCAAACATCGAAAATCTCCACAACCAAGATCGGTTGGAGCGGCATCTCGTTCCTCCGGGATATCCGGCCCATATGTTGGCACCGGGAGCAAGTCTTGCAATAGTCATGAGCGTCTTTGAAGAGTTGTGGCCAGTAGAAACCACATTGCAAGATCTTCTCAGCTGTCTTTCTGGGCCCAAAATGCCCGCCACACGCTTGATCGTGGCAAAATGACAGCACACTCTTGAATTCATCGTCAGGGACACACCGACGAATAATCTGGTCGGGACAGTACTTGAACAAGTAGGGTTCGTCCCAGTAAAAGTGTTTTACTTGGGATAAGAAGCGAAGTCTGTCCTGACTCGACCATTCAGTCGGGAGTAATCCTGTGGCCAAATAGTTCACAATATCTGCGAACCAGGGTTCGCATGATACTGTCAAGAGCTGTTCATCCGGGAAAACGTCGTTGATCGGAATTGGAAGCGAAGGCGAAGAAGGAAGTCGTGAGAGATGGTCGGCAACTACGTTTTCACATCCTCGTTTGTCCTTAATGACAAGGTCAAACTCTTGAAGCAAGAGGATCCAACGGATTAACCGAGATTTTGCATCTTTCTTCGCAAAAAGATGGCGCAGAGCTGAATGGTCTGTGTAGACAATGACTGGAGAGCCGATGAGGTAGGGCCTGAACTTTTCTAAAGCAAATACAACAGCCAAGAATTCCTTCTCAGTTGTTGTATAATTGAGTTGGGCGTCGTTCAGGGTTCGGCTTGCGTAATAGATTACGTGCGGCATCTTGTTGATGTGCTGTCCAAGGACAGCACCGATGGCAAAGTCGGATGCATCGCACATAATCTCGAATGGGTGCGTCCAGTCAGGTGAAGAAAGAACGGGAGCAGAAGTGAGTGAGCGTTTCAGTGACTCGAATGCAGTCACACAGCTCGAGTTGAAGTCGAAAGGCGTGTCCTTGGCCAGCAAAAGCGTCAAGGGCCTAGCAATCTTGCTAAAGTCCTTGATAAACCGTCTATAGAAACCGGCATGGCCAAGGAAGGCTCGGATATCTCTGACGTATCGGGGAGGAGGCAGATTGGAAATGACCTCAATCTTTGCTTTGTCAACCTCTATGCCATTTTGCGAGATGATATGTCCTAAGACAATACCTTCGCGCACCATGAAGTGGCATTTCTCCCAGTTCAAAGTGAGATTCTTGTCCTTACATCGGGTAAGGACAGCGTCAAGATGCAGCAAACACTCGTCAAAGGAGTCGCCAAAGATGGAGAAGTCATCCATGAAAATCTCCAGAAATTTTTCCACCATGTCTGAAAAAATTCCCATCATACACCGCTGGAAGGTAGCGGGCGCATTGCATAACCCAAAGGGCATGCGACGATATGCAAACGTGCCGAAAGGACAAGTGAATGTGGTCTTGTCCTGGTTTTTTTCGGCGATGGGAATTTGATTATAGCCGGAGTAGCCATCAAGAAAGCAGTAGTACTCGTGTCCGGCCAATCGTTCAAGCATCTGGTCAATGAAAGGTAGCGGAAAGTGGTCTTTCCGCGTTGCGGCGTTGAGTTTTCTGTAATCAATGCAAACTCGCCACCCAGTTTGGGTGCGAGTAGGGATTAACTCGTTCGCCTCGTTAGTGATGACCGTGATGCCCGACTTCTTGGGGACAACATGAATGGGGCTAACCCACTGGCTATCAGAGATAGGGTAAATGATACCACTATCTAGACATTTGACGATCTCTTTCTTCACAGCCTCCTTCATGACTGGATTAAGACGTCTTTGTGGATCCCGGGCTGGTTTGGCATCATCCATCAGATGAATGTGATGCTCAACGATCAGGGGACTAATCCCCTTGATGTCCGCCATGGACCAGCCAAAAGCTTGCCTGTTGCTGTGCAAGACCGCGAGAAGGGCTTTCTCTTGCTCGGGAGCTAGAGAAGCCGAAATGATGACAGGGAGGGTCTCGTTCTCACCTAAGTAAGCATACTTAAGGTGAGACGGCAACGGCTTGAGTTCGAGCGTTGGAGGTGAAACGATGGAAGGCAAGACTGGTGCAAAGGTCTCGAACTCAAAGGACTCCAGCAAAGGTTCAAAACGAGTGTAGGCAACCGAGTCGGATGGTTCAGGTAACTCATCCGGAAAGTCGAAGGATTCAAACTCGGGTTGTGCGCAGCTAAGATCGTTCAAGAACGTGAAACACTCGTAGTCGTTGTCGGGCGCAGAAACAGCAGCAGGTTCGAAGAGAAACGCACTAGTGGCGTCAAGATTATCGTGATCAAACAGAAACTCCTCGAATTCACACTCTTCTGGGGTGATCTCCTGGATCGAGCAGACATCCAGTATATGAGCATTAGGTTCGGCGGGCTGATTCCCTAACCTAAAAATGTTGAGTTCAATCGTCATATTTCCAAAAGAGAGGTTCATCGAACCATTGCGACAATTGATCACAGCATTTGAGGTTGCGAGAAATGGTCGACCGAGTATCACCGGAATCTGATTCCGGGGGTTAGCTACAGGCTGTGTATCTAATACAATGAAGTCAACGAGGAATATGAAGTCCCCGACTCTTATCAACACATCCTCTAGCTCACCCCTAGGGTGGGTGATCGATCGGTCGGCCATTTGGAGAGTGCAGTGCGTGGGTTTCAACTCTCCGACGCCTAATTGCTCGTATACTGAATATGGAAGTAGGTTAACACTGGCACCAAGATCTAATAGTGCGCGGTTGATGTTCTTATCCCCAATAGTAATTGAAATCGTAGGATAGCCAGGGTCCTTCCGTTTTTGTGGTAAAGATTGGGTAAGGGCATCACTCACAGCACTAGCCAAGAAAACTTTCTTGGGTACCTGAGATTTCCTCTTTTTCGTGCACAAGTCCTTTAAGATTTTCACGTAAGACGGGACTTGTTGGACAGCATCTAAAAGAGGAATGTTAATGTTAACCTGCTTGAATAACTCCAGAATCTTCTCCATTTGAGGATTTTGTTTATTAGACCTCAACCGGTTTGGAAATGGAACATTTTGAAAATTGGTTGAGTCTAATGCCGGAGGAGGAGATTGTGGAGTTGGAACGGATCCCAGAATAGGTGTTTTCGTGGAGTGAGAAGTGGGTCCATTTAGAGCAGAAGAAGAGGGAGGGGAGCCTTGTGAAGAACGGAGAATAGGCTCAGAAGACGAAGAAGAAGAAGAAGAAGAAGAAGCGGCGGCCGGGGCGTCATCGTTGATTCGTTTGCCAATGTTGTTTTGCAGCATCCTTCCCGATCTCAGTGTGGTCACGGCACTCACATTATGGTTCTGTTGTTCAAGAGCAACATGTGCATTATGTGGGTGACCGGGATTTGGAAGTGGCTGGGACGGGAGCTTCCCCTTCTCTCGCTCGCTTAAGGCCGCGTTTAGCTGTGCAATCTGGGCCTCGATGGTCTTGATGCTTTGCCCGTGTGCGGCAGTGTGTTGCACTAAAGATTGAATGGAAGACTGGATGTTGGCGGTGGATTGAGTCGATTGTTTAACGAACGCCTCCAGACTTCGCTCGAGCGAGGAAACCTTATCGTTGTTTGGTGGAAAAGAGTTGTTGGGTGCAAAGTTGTTCGTCGGATTTTGGAAAGGTTGGGGTTGGAAGGGCTGCTGATACTGAGTTTGTTGTTGCGCTTGTTGTTGCGGTGGAGGGGCCCTTTGGAAATTGTTGCCCTGGAATTGATTCTGATTCTGATTCCAGGCGAAATTGGGGTGGTTCCTCCAACCGGGATTGTAGGTGGAAGAGTATGGATCATTCCTCGGTCTTTGCTGAAAGGCAGCATTAACCTGATCCTGTCCTTGCGACGGTGGATTGTAAGGACGCTCTTCGGTCAAGTGGGAAGGATCGGAACAACAAGCGCAGATGGTACGAAGGGGGAGAACAGGGGCAGGAGCAGGAGAAGAAAATTTGCTCTCTATCGCTTCAAGCTTTCTTGTTATTGCAGCCATTTCAGCTTTCATCGCAATAGAGACGTCAAGTTGGTGGATTCCTACCCTAGACTGACCGGTAAAAGTGGAGGTAGAAGAAGAAGAAGAAGTCGGTCTGGTGCTCTCCCACTGTAGCGTTTGCTCCGCAAGGTCGTCAAAGAACTGCCACGCTTCCTCGTCAGATTTGGATAGGAAGTGGCCCTGACAGATGGTTTCCAACAACTGCTTCGTTGCTGGGTTCAGTCCCTCGTATAAGGTTTGGCAGAGTTGCCATTTCTCTATACCGTGGTGATGACACTGAACAAGAAGGTCTTTGTACCGGTCAAAGCACTTCCAGAAGGGTTCAGAAGGAAGCTGGGAGAATTGGTTGATTTCATTTCGAATCCTTGCGGTTTTATGATTCGGATAAAATTTTTTCAGAAACGCTTTAACAAACTCGTCCCAGCTGGTGATTGAGTGGGAAGCGGTGCTATACAGCCATTTTTCAGCGAGATCGCATAAAGTGAACGGAATGACCCGTAGACGTATAGCATCGTCCGACAGCTGGGTGGTTTTCATCATGGCACAGACGTTTTGAAATTTGTTAATGAAGATATAGGCATCTTCAAATTCAAGCCCATGAAAACGTGGAAGCATGTTGATGAAATGGGGCTTAATTTCAAAGTTGTCCCCATTGGCCGGAGGAAGAGAAAGGCAGGTGGGAAGTGCAGAACGGGTGGGATAGAAACGATCCTGGAGCGCAATTCGCTGCGGCGCTACAATAGGCGGAGGTGGTGGGATATTGGTCTCCGTAGGAGGTGGAGCCAATCCAGCGGTGGTCAAAGAGATGTTCGGATTAAATCCCGACATCGCGGAAGAAGAGGTTGGTGAAGGTGAAGGTGAAGGTGAAGATGTATGAACAGAATTCCGGTCAACGTCGGAGTTGGCCGGCAAAGGAAGGGGTGAAAGAGGAGTGGACGGAGTATCGACTTCGGAGTCGATCGCGTAGTCGGTCGCGACTAAAGTAACGCGGACTAGACGGGCGCTAGTGTCCCGAGTCCAAACGGACATACACTAAACGAGTTTAGTGTAGTCAAAGCGGAGAAGGTGAGGGTAAGAAAACGTTAATGGAGAAAGGCGATGGGTGGTGGGTGAAAAAATGGATTTGGCGACAAAGGGCAAGTTTTTATAAAAGTTTTTGATTTTTTTTTTTTTTAGAAAGATTTTTATAGAAATATGTACGGAAATACGGCTTAAGCAATCACAAACAAGATATGCACAATCACACCTAGATATAGGGTAACCTAGGTCTACTAGACCTGCTCCTGAACTTGATTTTCGAAGTTAAACAGTGTCGAGAAACGGGCTTAAAAATACACTGATCACGAGGCCAGGTAAGTGCAGAGATAAGGGGAGGTTGTCCAACGCTTTCGCGAAGTTCCTTAATTAAATAACCCTTTCTCTTTCGGCGGTTGCGTCTTTAACACTTTCCTAGACACCCCGTAAACAATATACGGTTAAGCGAGGTTCTAAACACGGTTTATCTTCTCCTAATGAGCGCGAAGTCCTTAGGGCTGAAGTCTAGTATTTTTTAATTTACAATGGACAATGCATATGCTTTAGGGATTTTTGGGGTCCTGGGAAGGGTGATGAAATCCCCACCCAATCTGGATTGGTTTCAAGCCCCTTAAGTCCGTATTAAAGAAATGCAAAGCAGTAACAAATCAACTGCAAACAATTTTTTATTTGCGGCGCAAAGAATCCTGCACAAGAACAGTTTATTGGAAGGGGGAGAAGAGTTTGCGCAAAGAAGGCTGCAGAAAACACAATTCAGTGGAGTTCAGAGGAGAGGAGAGGAGCATAGAGACTTACAGAGAAAAGATGGCAGCCCAAGGCCACCAAATGGCCGCGGATCCGCGGCCTAAGCCCACTATTGCCGCGGATCCGCGGCAATAGTGAGGAGTTGGCTCTTCATTTTTCTGGTGTGGGCTGTTTTTGGTGTCCTCTGCTTGTCTGGATGTACTGAATTTTTACTTGCTCACTGTACCTACTCCAGATTTCTACAGTAGACCGTTTGCTTTGTTTTGTCCGTCGCGGTGTAGCCGCGAAATGTGGGTCTATCTTCCCACGTCTTTGGCACTGTACTTGAACTCCGTATTATCCGACGTCTTGGCCACTGAACTCGAACTTTGTATTTTCCTGCACACTTGCACAAAAGCTAATCAAGAATAACAAGATGGTTTTTTTTTACAATGTATATTTTTTGTTTTGTTTTTGTTTTGGTTGAATTTACAAGTTAACCCGAAATTACACAAGGAAATAAACTACCGTCTCCCTGGCAACGGCGCCATTTGATTGATAGAGTATGTGCGTGTTCAAGTTCTAGTTTAAATACCGCAATCAAGACGGTTTCGCTTGTAGCTAGCCGGTTGAGTACGGGTCGTCCGCAGGGAGATGGGAGTCTTTTTCAAAGTGTTTTAACGAGTTAAGTCCTGTTTTCAGATTTTGTTGGATTATCTAAGTGTTGAGTTGATATTTAAAGAGAGCTTGTTAGGGTTAGGATTAGGTTAGTTTGAGTTAGGAGTCTCCACATCTTTCGTTGCCCCTCTTAATATCGGTGTTACGGTAATCGGCAACAACGGGGATTAGCACGACTAGGAAGGACTTTGCGAGTATAAGCTAGGCTTTCCAACGCATAAGTCTTCCTTTTGGTGCTTGTCCATCCGTTCTTGGCTCTTAGCCATAACCTCCGGTTAATTCAACCACAACCGGTTTCACTACGGAATCACCGCTATCATGTAGGATAGGGTGCCGTAAGGAGCGGATTGTGGTTCAATTAACGGGAGTCGATTTAAGCTGTTGGGCAAGGAAAGAGTGAGAGAGATTTCCTTCTCTCAAACTTCCCTTATCCTACCCTAACAAGTATTAACTACTCACACATCATGATAAGGAAAAACAAAACAAAACAAAAGAGGAAGATAGAAAGAAGGAGATTAGAAGAATACGACTAACTATTTGCGACCTCACCTTGGCGAGGATCAAGTGTAAGCATCATTGTCGTATGTAAGGATAAAGAAAAAAGAGAAGAAAGAAACAACAAGGAAATAACAACAACTACTTAACGAATTTAAAGTTACAACAATTATAGCAAAAGTAAGACAAGCATGATAATAAAATGATCTTCTTTATTCACCATTCATCATTCACAAAGCTCACTACAAGTTTAATGGAGAAGAGATGAGAAGAAGAAGAACATGTAAACTAAAACCTAGCAAAAAGAAAATACAAGAATGGACCTCTTCCTTCACAAAGTTCTGGGCTATTTATAGGCCAAAAAATGAAAACCTAGGGCAACCACCAGACCCCAAATACAAAGACCAAAATACCCCCCAAAAGTTTCTGTCTGCGGCGCCAGTACGGCCGTGGATCCGCGGCCTAGACCCCCCTTTGGCCGCGGATCCGCGGCCCTTTAGTTGAGTTGGGCCCCCCAATTTGCTGTGGTTCCCTGGTCCTCTGCCCCCTTTATTCTGGTATCTGTATTTTTTCATAATTTCTTCACGAATTTTCCAGAATTTCTGTTGAGGGAAAGGTGGACTTTTTGTCAAGATTTGGTATGATTGCCTCGAGCTCCGCGTAGATCTCTTGGAACTTGTTGTTGCCATTGAGCCTTGTGCATGAGAATGACATTGATTTGACATTTTGTCTTCCTAAACTGGTATCTGGCAACATACGGATGAAGAGCGGAGACCGTGTTTTATCTGTGGTTGGCAGGAACCCGGATTTTGTCGTGTTTTCCATGAATTTCATCATTTTAGAACCGAGAACCTGTATCCTGCAATTGAATAGCAAACACGGATCAAGAGTATCTACCGATATGCAATGTGATAAAAATTGGGCGGTATGAAAATGCAAAAATCTGATATGAACAGAACGCATGTCTATTATACCCTACGCTTCTGCGGTAGGCTCTATAATGTATGCGATGTTGTGCACCAGACCAGATGTAGCTTACGCACTAAGCGTGGTAAGCCGGTATCAGTCAGACCCAGGGGAGAAGCACTGGATAGCAGTAAAGAACATTCTCAAGTACCTGAGAAGGACTAAGGAGATGTTCTTGGTTTACGGAGGAAAAGACCTCAGGTTGGAGGCCTTTGCTGATTCCGGCTTCCAGAGTGATAAGGACGATTCCAAGTCTATGTCGGGTTATGTCTTTACCCTCAATGGAGGGACGGTGTGCTGGAAGAGCTCTAAGCAGGACACCGTTGCTGACTCGACGATGGAAGCGGAGTATATAGCTGCTTGCGATGCCGCAAAAGAAGCAGTCTGGATGAAGAAGTTCCTAACAGAACTTCAGGTGGTTCCTACCATAGTTGATCCAATACCTCTGTATTGCGACAACAACGGAGCTATAGCTTTAGTGAAGGAACCAAGGTCCCATCAGAAGTCCAGACACATCTTGAGGCGGTATCACCTGATCAGGGAGATCATTGATCGTCAGGAGATCGAGGTTCGGAGAGTTGCTTCTGAAGAGAACATTGTTGATCCATTCACGAAGGCCCTACCTCAGATTCAGTTCGAGAGGCTACTCGAGATCATTGGTCTTCGATATGCCAGTACATGGCCCTAGTGCAAGTGGGAGATTGTTAGTGTTTATGCCCTAGAAGGCCATTACTGTATCATACTAGTTTGTATATTACTTAATGGAAGCTTGGGATATTCACATGTATATAACAGTCTTGCTAAACATGGTAGTATGCTACTTGGTTTTTCTATCTTAATATGTGAGTATACGTATTGATAGAGCTCTTAGGATCTTGCTTGACTACCAACGTTGTGATGGCAGTCACACTAATGGGGGCTGGGTAGTCTACAAGCACATCCTTATTCAGGTCCCTGGTCGTTGGATTATCGAGACAGAGCATCGATACTCCGGAGTAGACTAGTGTGTACGCTTCTCATCCCAGTTGGGGAGATGGTCTGTCCCACAGCCGTTAGTACGTCGTACTGGAGATAGTATGCAGGTGCTCGTTAGGTTACGGGTACACCGGACAGGACTCACAGGGAACTGTTGGTTGGTTTTATACCAGTCGTCAGTGAACAGTTCCCAGGTGACATGAGTACAGCATAGTCCGCAGACTTGACACTGCTACTTCGCCTCGAGTGTGTCCCACTGTTCTTAGATTGCTACCCTACCACGGCTCAAAGGAGTCGTGCAAACAGGTAGCAGTTGGGTGCAGTCCCGAGCACTTGGAGGCAGTGGCGGTTAGACAGGATTCGTCTCTCCCGGTATTGGGAGTTGATATCGCGCTGTGTCAGAGAGCCATTACGCAAAGTCCCTGGCCAGGGCAAGCGAGATTTGCTGGTAGGTTCCAGTAGTTTCTCAGGGTGTAATGGGCTTCCCTCCGACACGACTTATACTGCTATTAGGGGACTGACGCTTGCCGCCCCCTAGGCCCGATATGCGATAGTCATAGACGAACGGACCGGACTGTATGGAGATTGTCACATCAGACTCAGTAGGAGTTCGGATGGGTTTCCTCATCGGCCTTCTTATCGACATCTACCTGGGGACCGTTACGTACAGCTAGTGCCGCTTGCGGTCTGTGGTTAAACCCACTGCCAGCGTAGTAGTCGAGTCTCTAGAGTCCCACACAGAGAGTTTCCCTACTCCAGGCGAAACGATATAGAGGTCGTATGGTTTTACGACAAGGGTTCGGACGCATACGTGCGTTTACGCGCGTACGACTTTCGGACAGTTTTTACCAGTCGGCTTTGGTTTAAGCCAGTTACTGGTATCCGGTTATTGGATTTATACAGTCTAAAGTTTTTCCGTATTTTTGCGGAAAGGAGGGGCGTTCTCGTAATTGCGCGAGAAGCTTCTAGAAGATGGTGACTAAGGAGGTTTAGGTGGCATATGCAATGAATGTGATTAGTGAGTCATATGGATGATTCATCCATGTCATTAATGCATGATAAATGCTTAATGACTCATGGAGTGAATTATCACTAGATATTATCAAGCATGGTTGCTAAATTCATTTCTTATTCTTTTCTTGATAAAAAGAAATGCTTGATATATATTATCATAACTCATTATTCTCACTTCATTATTATCCTCACCTTCTCTCTCCTCAAGCTCTCCCTCTTCAAACCCTAATCCTCCCCTCTCATGTGTTGAGTACAAGGATTAGCTAGACTAATTAAACCATAACCCTTACTCTATATCACCTAGCTTCTTTGATTAGCACTTAAAGAAGGTTAGTTGCCTCAAGTTTAGAGGCTAAGTTTGGAGTAAAGTTCTCGGGTGGATCGTCTACTACTTCGAGAAGGCCGAGGAGGAGGTGAAGTTCGCAAAGACGAAGGACACGATTCGTTAGGTATAATCCCTAAACATAGTAGCATAGAAACTCTATGTTTTTAGTTAGTTATCGTTTAGCTTCGATTCAAGCGGTTAGTCGATGTTTATTCACTAAACAAGTTCGTTTTTGAAAATTCCGCCTCCCCACAAGTATTGGGGTGTTGTACATCGACTTACAGAGACGATCGGCGCCGTAGGATGTATACACCGGCTGCTATAAAGAGAAGCGGGATCCTCTTCACGGTCCATACTTCGCCATAATTTCCTTGCCCTTTGCGTGTTAGCTTGGCGCTCTTCCCTTTAGGTCAGCGTTCATATCAGAATTTTGCATTTTCATATCGCCCATTCTTGATCGCATTGCATATAGGTAGGTATTTTTGATCCGTGTTTGCTAAATAATTGCAGGTTACAAGTTCTCAGCTCTTTACAGTGAAATTCATGAAAAGTCGCAACAAATGCAGGACCACGACCAACAAAAGATAAATACTGATCTTTGCTCACTATCCGTATGATGCTGCATACCAGTTCAAGGGACAAAATGACAAATCATTGGTCATTTCATGCACAAAGCAAAAGGGCAGCACAAGATCCAAGACTTCAACGCGGAGCTCAAGAAAATCAAGGCAAAAGTCCACATCATTTCATATTTTGCACTGCTAAAAATCTGGAAGAAAGCTGAAAAGATTCTGAGAAACCAAGTATACCAAACAGAAGATAAAAGCAACATGGAGAACTCCAAAAAAGACGAGCCGCCAATTCCACCAAATGGCAGTGGAACCGCGGTCGAGTCAACTCAGTGTTGACTCGGTTTTTGAGGGATTTTTGTAACTTCATTTTGGCTCAGATTGTATCCATAGGGTTTCATTTGCCTGCCTATAAATAGCCCAGATCAGAGCCAAGTAAAGAGTGTGCTTTTCTTGGTATTAGATTTTTAGGATAAGAGTTTGTAGTTCTTCTTCCTCTTCATCTTTCTCCATTAACATTGTAGTGAGCTTCATGAGGATGATGAATAAAAGAAAGAGTTCTTTTTATTAACTTGCATATCTTGTAATTATGTTCTATCATCTTGCTTGTAATTTTCTTTTGTTAAATTAGTCGTTGTTATTTGTATGTTTGTTTGCTCTCTTCTTCTATTTTCCTTTATCCTTACAACAATAATGCTTAAGTATGATCCTTGCCAAAGTGAGGCCTCAAATAGCTAGTTGTGATTTTCTAACCTATTTCTTTCTATCTTCCTCCTTTATTTTTTTTTTTTTTTTGTAATGGGTGAGTAGTTTCTCACTTGTTAGGGTAGGATAAGAAAAGTTTGAGAGAAGGAAATCTCTCTCACTCTTTTCTTTGCCCAACATCTTGATTCGGACTCCCGCTAATTGAACCACAATCCGCTCCCTATCCTACATGATAACGGTGATTCCCTAGTGAGACCGGTTGTGGTTGAATTAACCGGAGGTTAAGGTTAAGAGCCAAGAACGGATGGACAAGGACCAAAAGGAAAGAACTAAGCATTGGAAAACCTAGCTTATACTCGCAAGTTTCCTTCCTAATCGTGCTAATCCCCGTTGTTACCGATTACCGTAACACCGATATTAAGAGTGGCAACGAAAGAAGTGATCGACTCCTAACTCAAATTAACCTAACCCCAACCCTAACAAGCTCTCTTTATACCTATTTTAGCACATAGTTAATCTCAAACAAACCTGGAAAAATTAGACTTAACTCGTTAAAACATAAAGAAAAAGATTCCCATTTCCCTGCGGACGACCTGTACTCAACCGGCTAGCTACCAAGCGAAACCGTCTTGATTGCGGTAACTAAAACTAAGCACGCAAAAACTCTAACAATCAAATGTCGCTGTTGCCGGGGAGACGGTAGTTTATTTCTTTGTGTAATTTCGGGTTAATTTATGAATAAATATATAACCTAAAACAAAACAAAAAAATATTGTAAAAAATCATCTTGTTATTTTTGATTCGTTTTTGTGCAAGTGTGCAGGATAGAAAGAAGGTCAAGTTCAGTGCCCAAGTCGTGGGGAGTTAGACCCATATCTCGCGGCTATACCGCGGTGGATCAAGACGGAACCACGTTCTATTGTAAAATTCTGGAGCAAATTCAGTGACCAAATCAAGATTCAGAGGCTCTAACCAAGAAGAGGAGACTGAAGTCAGCTCAGGGAAGAAGTTTGAAGCTCCAACTCAACTGTAGAGCCGCGGAACTGCGACACAAGTGCTTGTTTGACCGTGGAACCGCGGTCAAACAGTGTCGTCAGCACCCAAAAACTCTAAGTGAGTATCCCAATTCTCTTCTCACCTCCTCTGAACTCCACTGAACTATTTTTCCTGCAGCATTCTTTGCACAAACTCTCTTCCCCTCTCCAATAAAACTGTTTTTGTGCAGAATTCTTTGCGCCGCCGCCAAATAAATTTTTTGCAAGTGTTTTAGATTTTTGTTTGTTACTGTTTACATAAATAATGTAACACCCTAGTTTATTTATACCAGTTCTATTTTGGGTATTTCTTTATTTATGGCTATTTCTTGATTTATTGTGTTTTGGGTGCGAATAGTATAATTGGCATCTGTATTTGCATCCGACCCGACCGGACCCGCTTGCTGGAAACCCGTCTTGATTCTTGTTTATGATTTATCCCAGCTAGTTACGCAGATCCGTGCACTTTTAATATTGTTTATACTGCATACTTGCATTATATATAGCATTTGCATTTTTTTAATAAAATAAATAAAGTCAAATAAAATATTTTAAAAATATCTAGCATGGCCTGCATCATACCCCTGACCCTGTGGTAGCATCCGTACATCGTGTTCTTGTCCCGCTCAGTGAAACGGACTTGTTTGGATAGCTATGTACACGCTGCGTGCATCCGTTCTTGTGGGTATGCTTTTTTGTGACTCAGATATCCTATTTTGGTTTTGATTACTACGTATATTATTCGTATTTTCAAACTGTAATTTTAGACCCAATCCGGGCATTTCTAGAGTAAGTTTGCATTATCCAAAATCTCAAATCTAACCAATATTATATCCAAATCATATTTTAATTGTTAACATATATATAATAAGTTTATAATTTTTTTTCTTTAATTAAATAAATTTTCTAAAAATATTTTCCCTATATCCTAACAACTTACAGATCACTCTCTCTCTCTCTCTTTTTCATTATTAAAAATATTTTCCCCAACTAATCTCATTAACCCTCTCTCTCTCCTTATGCTATATATTCATAAGCACGAGATCCCGTCACCTCTTTTCCCACTATTCTCACCGCCTCCTCTCATCTTCGTTGTGAAGCCTTCGAGCTCGAACCCATGCCGCGCTTGCCTCCTGCCACCGCCGACTCCCTCGTCGGCCTCGTCACCATCGCAGCCAACGCCTCCACCTCCTCACCCTTTTCCACACCACTATCCCGACACCACGAACCTAAGAACACACTAACCCTACACACCCGAAACTTATTGCCGGCACCCTCACCGCCGACCACCCTCATCGGCCTCCCCTCGTCATCTGCATCCCCGACTCCACCTCGTCGACCACCTTCACTTCTCCATTTCCCCTTCTTTCCCCCGACGAACCCCGAGCCTGCAACCTCACGCCAACCTCGCCTGCGACCCGACCCTGCACACCGCCTCACCTCTGCCTTCGTCGCTGTCATCGGCCCACCCATCGCCACCACCTTCTCTTCCACTTCCCTTCATCACCACCACCATCTGCAACTCTCCCCGGCAACCCAAGAAACCCACGCCAAGCCCCTGCCCTCGTCGCTGCACCTTGCCGGAGCTCTGACCCCGTCGGCTTCACCCCATCAACACGACCTCCTCTGACCCGAGACAACCCCATTGAACCACCATAGCCTCTTCTTCTTCCTTCTTCTTCTCTTTTCTTGTTTCTTGGTTTTCCGGTGATCGCCGGAGCCAGGCCCGTCGCCGATGATCCGAACAACTCAGCGGACATTCCCAGCCAGCGTGGTCGTGTTCTTGTTTTGCCTGGTCCTGTCCTGTGCGCGCGTATGGTTATTGCGACGTTTACCCGACGTCGGACGTGCCGTATGCACCCGTCGTGAGATCCGATCAGGCAAGTTTATCTTGCCACATGCTATGATATATATGTTGCATCCATATGAATAAAAATATTACATGTTTATTTCATTGTGCATCCATATTACAATTTTACAGTTTTTCGATACCCGTATGCATCCATACCGTTATTTACATATCTTGTCGCATATAAGTTTATCTTGCTACATGCCATGTTATATATTTTGCATCCATATGAATAAAAATATTACATGTTGATTGCGTTGTACATTCATATTAATGTTTACTATTTTTGGATACTCGTGTGCATCCGTATCATTTATTATATATTTAGTTGCATCTACAGATCACATTATTTCATGTTACTGTTATATTAACACCCCATGCTTGATAATGTGCATCCTACGTAATCATGGAGTTGTAGATGTAATCCCTGATAGTTATTTGAGCATCCGTGTGATATATATGCACCACATGACATGACCTGATACACCACTGCTTTACCTGTTACTTGACCCTGTTACTAATGCCGACAATCTTGACCTGTTGTCCCGACGGATATATCATGTTGTCTATTTAGACAAAACTTGTAGCTGCTTGATCCTGTGTTGGTATTAGCTCCAGATTTATCAATACCTGACTTGAACACATAACCTTGGGGGTAAGGGAAAATCAATGATGAAATCTGACTTGTAACTTAACAGTTCGACGTTTATACCGATCAGTTTTATGGGCTAGGCCAGCCCCGGGATGCTGCTGCTGACATCATTCATCTGAACATGTTTTCTGTTTAATGCCTAGCGGCATGTCTCGGATTTCAGCCCGAGAATCTGGACCGTAGTCCCGGGCACGCACGGGATACTATTGAGTTACATCGACGATTCATTAAATTGATTTCAAAGACTTGAGAGTAATTAACCCAGTAGCATAGGTTATTCACCGCATGCACGTACACTTCACTGTTCCATATTCGTGTTATTGTTATACACTCATTACTGTTTATACTTATGCCTGCATATTTTGTTACCTCCTGATTATATTTTTTTGTTTGATATTATGACGCACTGACGTCTGGGTTTTCCATGGCCCAGATCTTTTATCTCTTTCGCAGGCCGACCAGGAGTACTTCAGTCGACAGGCCGAACAGTGAGGAGCAGTTTGGTATTTCGTTTAGTTTAGTTTAGTTTAGTTTTCTTTCAGCATTTTCTTTTCCTGATGTGAGCCCGTATTTGGGACGTACTTTCCAGATGTTTTGCTTATTAGATTTATTGCTTCCGCATATATTATTTCTTGACTCGTTTATTCTGGCATATGGACATGTACTAGATAGTTTATTTTATTTCTACTGGTTTTGATATCTTATAGACAGCCGTAATGTGACCGTGGAGGGATGTTTCCTAGCCACAGGTAGCATGGTTGGCTCTGTCACGTGCCGATCTTAGCGCACTCTGGGATGCGGGGCGTGATAAATAATACGGATTTTAAGGGGCTACAACACCAATTCAGATTGGGTGGGGATTTCATCACCCTTCCTAAGACCCCAAAAATCACTAAAAGCATACGCATTACCCTTGAGCTTAATAAAAAATATCTAGACTCAGCTAACTAAGGACTGTCGTGCTTAATAGAACAGAAGAGGGTTGTGGGCATTTGATCGTTTATCTAAACTTGACTTTGTGGTGCCTGATTTGTATATGTTTTGTTATCAAAGAATAGTTTACCACAATCAAGAACGGTGTCGCTTGGTAGCTAGTCGGTGAGTACGGGTCGGTCCACAGGGATTTTGTGTATTCTCAATTTGTTCTAACGAGTTAATTCCAAACGGTGTTGGATTGATTATCACTAAAAACTAAGGTTGATTTAGACTAGGATTAAAATCTTGCTAGGGTTAGGTTTATGTTAAGTTTGGAAAGTCAATATTCCTCACCGCTTTCTATACCCTAATTAAGATCTATGAGGTGTTATGGTAATAATTAATAAAGTGGATTAGTACAATCGGGAAGAAACTAGTGTTCTTCCTCTAGGTTCTTGTCCTTCCTTTCTTAATTCTTACCCTAACCTCCATAAAAAACATGCACAACCGGTCTTTTAAACTACGGTATCACCGCTACCTCGTGGGATAGGGTGCCGTAGTGAGCGGTGTGTGTATGTATGCATGGAGTCCTATAAAAATATGTGATGGGCAAGAAAGGGGTGAGAGATTTTCATCTCTTAAACCTCTCCTATTCCTAACCCTAACAAGTGAGGAACTACTCACTTATTAGGGAATTGATAAAAAGAGACATTTTTATGATTTTTAATTCAATAAACTAATTATCTAAACTAGGGCAAATAATTAAAATTATAAGTAGGGCAGATAAAGAAAAATCTATACTAGGGCAGGAAAGAAAATTTAACTAGGGCAAGATAAAGAAAAAGACTTACTTTATTTGATGCACTCTTCAACATTACAAGAATTGAAAATTCTGAAATAGATGAATAAAATGAGGCACAAGAAGAGGCATACCTCAAAAAGAGATTTAGGGCTTCTATTTATAGATCATAGAAACCCTAGGGTACATTCGATACATATCTGCATTTACAAAATTACACCTAAGAAACCTAGTCAACGCACCACCACGCCGTCACAAAAATGCACCGACATGTGCTCCATATGGCCGCGGATCCGCAGCCAGAAGGGATGTTTGGCCGCGGTTCCGCGGCCGTATTGTGGGATCATGGGCTGAATCTTTCTGGGCTTCTTCTGGTTAAATTTGGCTTCTTGTCTCTTTACTTGTTTTCTCAGATTGTTTTCTAGTTTTCTTCCAGATTTCCACAGTGCATAATGTCGTGAAATTTTACCGTTTGCTTCGTGTTGAAGTCTTGAATCTTGCGCTACCTTTGTGCTTTGTGAAATTGTCCATTGATCTTCGTTTATTCTTCAAACTGTAGGCATGATCAAGATTCTTCCATTTGTTGGTCGTAGTCTCACTTTTGTATCATCTTTTCATCATTTTCACTGTTTTTGTTCCGAGAACCTGTAACCTGCAACTATGTAGCAGACATGGATTAAAAGCAGCTGTTTATTTGTAAAATGAATAATAATGGGGAATATAATAATGCAAAATTATGATATGAACAAATACCCCCAAACTTATCTTTTGCTCGTCCTCGAGCAAAACTGGTTTTATTCTCGAATAAGACCTAGCCTCACTTTCGCAGGGAAACGCGATTGCACTGAGCTCGTGCAACAAGCCGTTAAACCTCTAGGTGTCCCTAATAGGAGGAGTGTTTTCTCCTGAGGGTTTTCACTACCCACAAAATCCTATTAATTCGGCCTATTGATTTTTATTCTCCAATTCGGTTTTCTAACAAGAAATTCTATTATCTTCAACTCAGAAATTATCAACCCGTATTTTTCACGCTTCTTTATCATTTAACTTAAGATTGTATATGTTCTATAAATTTACTTAGCTTTTAGCATCTTTTAAGTTTTCCTTCTAGGGTTCTATCTCAACTTAGAAATTTTTATCATCTCTACTAAAGATATAAGTCCATTTTTCATTCCTATCTCTTATCTAAACCCCAATCATATACCTCTACGTGTGTGAATATATCACCCATACACTTGGAAATTCAATTCAAGCTCTTATACTCTTGTCCATTGTCCAAAGTACTTTAGTTTGTGAATTTTAGATGATATTGCTCAAACATCCTTCATGCGACCGTTAATACTTCTTCAGATACTAACGACTGATTACAAAATGTGTTCGCGCAATAAGGCGTAATTCCTAGTCTTGTTACATCTAAGGCTTTAGCAGTGACTCCCAAACCAGTTGTTCTAAGGCACTAGGTGATAAAGCACTCTCGCTAAATTTTTTCTATTTATGCAGCCTTAAGTAATTACAAAAACCAGTGTTCATTTTTTTTATCTCTTTATTCACACTTGTAATTTTATTTTATTTTCGTTCATACTAAACACTTTAGACAAGAGCATTTCAAGGTCTCTTCTACTATTCCAAATTTCAAGGTTCGTGTTTGTGCAATTTGTAGGGTATATATTTTCAGAATTTAGACTTAAGCTTAGGAATTATTTTTCAGACTTATACTTTAATAAAAATATCAATACGCTTCCCTTTATTTTGACTTAGCCCAAGAAGTGAACTCAAAATTTGTCTATTTCTAAATAGACTACAAAGACATATACTTTCTACCGTTAAATTTTAAGAAATGTTATTTTTAGGGTTTTTAATTTACTAAGTCTAAGATCTAGTTGTTCCTAACTAGTTAACCTTTTTGTCAAACTCAAGTTAATTACGGCCAAAATTGAATTTTTTAATTTTTATTTTTTTTAATTTTTATGGGTTTTAAAATAAGTATGCAAATGCAAAAATATACATATGAATGCGAAGGAAGAAAGCTTACCGAGCACACCCCCAAACTTAAACTTGACAGTGTCCTCACTGTCAGGCTACACCAAAAAGGGTCAAAATTGTCGGCACTCCCCTGTTTATTATTTATTATTTTTTTTATAATTTTTTTATATTGTTAACAGAAAAACAAAACAAAATATATATACAAAAAGGTCCTCCCAAACTTAAGTGAAACAGTGTTTGCACTGTTTAAATGTTAAAGTTCAGAGTTAGGGAGGAGAAAAACACAGTATCAAGCTATACAAGGCCTTACACAGGCTAAAAGTTAGCACCGACCATTCAAAATTTTTATCGTTATAATGGTGGGGTTGGTAAAAAAATGGAGTGTGGAGAAAAGAAATGAGAAACACACAAGACCGTATGGGAAGAAAGGTGGAATATGGTCTCGGTATAGGAGAAGAATGGCGGAAAAGAGAAAGAAGTGTAGTACGAACTTGAGGGTGTAAATTGAGAGAATAAATTAGCACAAATTTTGATGACCGATGTGTTAAAAGAGATTGTGCTAATCTATCAACCCGTCGAGAAATGGGGTCTAATCCCTCAAGATTAGCGAGAAAACATGGGTACGTTGAACTTGGTAAACCATCCATTGAAAATGGAAGCGTGACAGATTCTTACGCGGTCGAAACGATGGAAAGGACGAAGTAGAGTGATTTAGGAAGGGTCTCATTCTCACCTAAGTAAACGTATTTAAGATGAGACGGCAACAACTTGAGTTCGAGTTTTTGAGATGGTAAAATTGGTGAGAATGTCTCGAACTCGAAAGATTCCATCAATGGTTCGAAATCACTGTAAGCAACCGAGTCGGATGGTTCAACTAACTCATCCAAAAATTCAAAGGACTAAAACTCGGGCGGTGAGTCTTCAAAATCGTCCGAAAAAATGAAACACTCATAATCGTTATCGGTTGTGCAAACTGTGTCAGATTCAAGGAGGAACGCACTAGTGGCGTCAGAACTGCTGTGATCGAACAGAAATTTTTCAAGCTCACAGTCCTCCTGCGTGATTTCTTGCGTGGTCGGAACGATAGAAAGGATTAAGGGGGTGATTTAGGAAGTATAACAGTTAAAGGTTCAGAAGGATGAATTGGAAAATCCGACTCATCAAACAAAACTGGTTCATCCTCAATACTATTCTCAATACTCTCCTCAATACTATCCTCATAATTCTCCTCAAAGGTTATCTCATCCATGCAATTATCATCAAAATCAAGACGCATATGAAGTTCAGGAGAAATATTTAATGACTCGGGATGATGAATTGGAGAGAAAAATTCAGTCAAATCTGCGGGTTCATCATCAAAAATATTCCCTGCGTCAATATCCTCAATCAAGTGAAAATCAATTTTTTCGGACACCTCATCAAAAGCATGGATATTTATCAATTCAGGTTCTAGATTGGAGGTGTAGAGGTCGAAAGGATTGGTGATGGTTTCACTCGAAAGGGACCCTTCACAATCTGGCAAATCAAGCACTACAAAGTCACACAACTCATTAAATTTTCAACTGGTGAATCATTTGGAACATTTGATAGACATTCAAAACCGGAGTTGTGGGATTCAATTGGTGATGGGTAGGTTTGATTTGGAAGGGTGCACAGCTCACTCTCTCCACTCAAATTCTCAATCTGTCCAACCGCCTCATCATACATTGGAATTTTTGGAGCTAGTTGGAAACTAGCTACCGGGTCACTAGGTTGCATAAGGGCGGCAATGGATGCATCCAAATTTCTCATCTGTTGGTTTGTCGCTACAATATAAGCTTCCAACGATTGTTCCAGACTAGACATGGGTTGTGAAGGGGTTTCAGTAAAAAGTTCAAAATTGTTTGGATTCTGGAAACTCCCAAATGACTGTGTAGAAGCAATGTCTAGGAAAGGTGCGAAAGTCGGATAGGACTGGTAGGAATTGAATGGTTGGACAGAAGTATGATCAACATTTGGATAAAAAGGTGAATGGACTTGTTGATCCCAAGAACTAGAAGTGTTGAAAGGAGTGAAAGATCGGTTACGAGATTGTTCAATATGTTCAGCAATAGACATGTGTTTCGGAGTTACAACAGGACTTGAAGAAGGAGTATCAACGTAAGAAGGTGGTGAAGGTTGAAACGGTTGATACAAAGTGGATTGCAGAGTCCAACTGTTTCTCCTAGACGCTTCTATTCGATCTTTCAAAGAAATTTTGGGCATGGAGGGGTCGTCCGTAATTCGACCAAAACAATTCGCGTATGAAGCAATGTTTGGATGAGGGTACCAAAGTTCGGCAAGAGTTTTGTGAGGTGGGGTACCCATGATGTAAGAAAGGAGAAGAAAAATAATGTGGGTGCAAGTGGGGTGCACGGATTTCTTAACAACAAGTTGTAAGTTTTTGTAAATTTTTTTTCCTTTTTGTGTTTTTTATATATATGGAGCTTTTTGCAAAAAGATTTTCAATAAAAGGCTTAGACACACTTTCAATCAATCACAAATGCACAATCAAGCCTAGATCTAGGGTCACCTAGGTCAGCTAGACTGCTCCTAACTGTTCCAAAGGGCAAGATGTGAGGATCTCAAACCGCCTCTTCACCGCCAATTGTGGCCAGGTAAGCACAAGTAGAGAAAGGAGGGATCCGCTCACGAATCACCGTGAGATGGGCCTTTTAAAGTTACCTTTCCCCACCTGTCTAGTCTAGGCACCACAAAGTCAGGTTAGGATCAACGGTCGATGCTTACAACTATTCCTTTGTCCTATTGAGCGCGAAGTCCTTAGGGCTGAGTCTAATCTTTTTTAATTAATTTGATGGTCAATGCAATATGCTTTATGTGATTTTTGGGGTCCTGGGAAGGGTAATGAAATCCCCACCCAATCTGGATTGGTGTTCAAGCCCCTTAAAGTCAATTTAAAATATGCAAAGCAGTAAACACAATCACTTGCAAACAATTTTTTTTTAGCGCGGCGCAAAGAATCCTGCACAAGATCAAGTTATTGGAGAAGGGGAGAAGTTTTTGCGCAAAGAACCCTGCAGGAAATTTTTACAGAGGAGATAATGAGGTTACAGAGAAGAAGAAAAGAAGCTTACAGAGTGATTTCGGGTTGCTGACGTCAGCAACCCGCGGCGGATCCGCGGCTAAAAGAGGGTTCTGGCGGCGGAAACGCGGTTGACTCGTTGACTCAGGCCTCCAAACTTCTTCTGTTGCTCTGTTGTGGTACTCCTCTGTTGTTCAGATCTTCTGTTTTCTGTTTCGCTCTCTGGATTTTTCCAGATCTGAATCCGTTCGTCGATCCTGCACAATTCAAACAAAATACCCTTAAAAAAATAATAAGATGATAAAATTTATATATATATATATATATATTTTTAATGATTTTTATGATTTATATTAACCCGAAATTGCAAAAAGAAAATACTACGCCATCCCCGGCAACGGCGCCATTTGATTTGTATGTGTTTTGTTATCAAAGAATAGTTTACCGCAATCAAGAACGGCGTCGCTTGGTAGCTAGCCGGTGAGTACGGGTCGGTCCACAGGGATTTTGTGTATTCTCAATTTGTTCTAACGAGTTAATTCTAAACGGTGTTGGATTGATTATCACTAAAAACTAAGGTTGATCTAGACTAGGATTAAAATCTTGCTAGGGTTAGGTTTAGGTTAAGTTTGGAAAGTCAATATTTCTCACCGCTTTCTATGCCCTAATTAAGATCTATAAGGTGTTATGATAATAATTAATAAAGTGGATTAGTACCATGGGGAAGAAACTAGTGTTCTTCCTCTAGGTTCTTGTCCTTCCTTCTTAATTCTTACCCTAACCTCAATGGAAAACATGCACAACCGGTCTTTTAAACTACGGTATCACCGCTACCTCGTGGGATAGGGTGCCGTAGTGATCGGTGTGTGTATGTATGCATGAAGTCCTATAAAAATATGTGATGGGCAAGAAAGGGGTGAGAGATTTTCATCTCTCAAATCTCTCCTATTCCTAACCCTAACAAGTGAGGAACTACTCACTTATTAGGGAATTGATAAAAAGAGACATTTTTATGATTTTTAATTCAATAACCTAATTATCTAAACTAGGGCAAATAATTAAAATTATAAGTAGGGCAGATAAAGAAAAATCTATACTAGGGCAGGAAAGAAAATTTAAGTAGGGCAAGATAAAGAAAAAGACTTACTTTATTTGATGCACTCTTCAACATTACAAAAATTGAAAATTCTGAAATAGATGAATAAAATGAGGCACAAGAAGAGGCATACCTCAAAAAGAGATTTAGGGATTTTATTTATAGATCATAGAAACCCTAGGGTACATTCGATACATATCTGCATTTACAAAATTACCCCTAAGAAACTTAGTCAACGCACCGCCACGCCGTCACAAAAATGCACCAACACGTGCTCCATATGGCTGCGGATCCGCGGCCAGAAGGCATGTTTGGCCGCGGTTCCGCGGCCATATTGTGGGATCATGGGCTGAATCTTTCTGGGCTTCTTCTGGTTAAATTTGGCTTCTTGTCTCTTTACTTGGTTTCTCAGATTGTCTTCTAGTTTTCTTCCAGATTTCCACAGTGCATAATGTCGTGGACTTTTACCGTTTGCTTCGTGTTGAAGTCTTGAATCTTGCGCTACCTTTGTGCATTGTGAAATTGTCCATTGATCTTCGTTTATTCTTCAAACTGTAGGCATGATCAAGATTCTTCCATTTGTTGGTCGTAGTCTCACTTTTGTATCATCTTTTCATCATTTTCACTGTTTTTGTTCCGAGAACCTGTAACCTGCAACTATGTAGCAGACATGGATTAAAAGCACCTGTTTATTTGTAAAATGAATAAGAATGGGGAATATAATAATGCAAAATTATGATATGAACAGTGCCTAGGCTAGACAAGTGAGAAAGGTAATTTTAAAAGGCCCGTCTCACGGTGATTCGTGAGCGGAACCCTCCTTTCCTCATTTGTGCTTACGTGACCACAATTGGCAGTGAAGAGACAATTTGAGAGTTATCTCACAACTCGTCACTTTGGAACAGTTAGGAGCAGTCTAGTGGACTTTGAAGACCATAGCTCTAGGTATGATTGTGCATATTTTGACTGTGATTGTTTGAAGTTGTGCCATAAGTCCGTACATATTTTTGCTAAAACTCTTTCTAAAAAAAAAGAAAAACAACAAAACAAAAACTTTTATAAAAACTTGCCCTTTGTCGCCAGAATTTCATTTCACCCACTTTTCATCCGTATTTCTCTATTGACGTTTTCTTACCCCCACTTTCTACGTTTTGACTATACTAAACACGTTTAGTGTATGTCCGGTTGGACTCGGGACACTAGTGCCCGCCTTGTCCACGTTACGTTAGTCGCTACCGACTACGCGATCGACTCAGACGTCGAAACTCCCTCCACACCTCTTTCACCCTTACCTTTGCCGGCCAACTCCGACGTTGACCGGGATTCTGTTCATACATCCTCACCTTCACCATCACCATCACCAAATTCTTCTTCTGAGATGTCAGGATTTCCTCCTAACATCCCTTTACCTCCCCCGGGACTGATTCCACCTCATCTGGGTGCGAATAACCCGCAACCACCTCCTGTTGTAGCGCCGCAGCGAATCACGCTCCAGGATCATTTCTATCCTACCCGCTCTGCACTTCCAACCTGCCTTTCACTTCCGCCGGCCAATGGGAATAATTTTGAAATTAAGCCCCACTTCATCAACATGTTGCCCAAATTTCACAGGCTGGAATCCGAAGATGCCTACATCTTCATCAACAAATTCCAGAATGTCTGTGCAATGATGAAGACAACCCAGCTGTCCGACGATGCTATACGGCTACAAGTCATTCCTTTCACTCCGTGTGACCTTGCTGAGAAGTGGCTGTATAGCACCGCACCGCATTCCATAACCAGTTGGGATGAGTTTGTAAAAGCGTTCCTTAATTTTTTTTTATCCAAATCACAAAACCGCGAGGATCCAAAACGAAATCAACCAATTCTCCCAGCTTCCTACCAAACATTTTTGGAAGTTCTTTGACCGATACAAAGACCTTCTTGTTCAGTTCCCTCATCACGGTATTGAGAGATGACAACTTTTCCAGACCTTATATGAGGGCCTGAATCCAGCAACTAAGCAGTTGCTGGAGACCATTTGTCAAGGCCATTTCCTATCCAAATCTGACGAGGAAGCTTAGAAATTCTTCGACGATCTTGCGGAACAGACGCTTCAGTGGGAGAGCACACGACAGAACACTTCTTCTACTTCTTCTGGTCTCTCTAGGGCAGGTGTTCATCAACTCGATATCTCAATTGCAATAAAGGCCGAGATGGCGGCAATCACACGAAAACTGGAAGCAATTGAGAGCAAATTCTCATCTCCTTCTCCTGCCCCTGCTCTTCCCCCACGTACCATTTGCGCTTGTTGTTCTGATCCATCTCATTTGACCAAAGAGTGTCCTTACAACCCACCTTCTCAAGGGCAGGATCAGGTCAATGCTGCATTTCAGCAAAGACCAAGAAATGATCCATACTCTTCCACTTACAATCCCGGCTGGAGGAACCACCCCAATTTCGTCTGGAATCAGAACCAGCATCAATTCCAAGGCCACAACAACTTCCAGAGGCCTCCTCCTCCTCCTCAACAACAAGCTCAGCAGCAAACTCAACATCAATATCAACAGCCCTTCCAACCCCAACCTTTTCAAAATCAGACGAACAACTTTGCATCCAACAATTCTTTTCCTCAAAACAACTTTATTCCATCAAACAACGATAATGTTTCCTCGCTAGAACGGAGTCTGGAGGCATTTGTAAAGCAATCGACTCAATCCACTGCCAACATCCAGTCTTCCATTCAGTCTCTGGTGCAACACACCGCTGCTCACGGGCAAAGTATAAAGACCATCGAAACCCAGATTGCACAGCTGAATGCGGCGTTAAGCGAGCGAGAGAAAGGGAAGCTTCCATCTCAACCACTCCCAAATCCTGGTCACCCACATAATTTACATGTTGCTCTTGAACAACAGAACCATAATGTGAGTGCCGTGACTACGTTGAGATCTGGAAGGATACTGCACAACAACACTGGCATGCAGATAGATGACGACACCACGGCCGCTTCTTCTTCTTCTTCGTCTTCTGAGCCTATTCTCCATTCTTCAAAAGGCTCTCCTTTTTCTTCCACTGCTCCGAACGGACCCATATCTCACTCCACTAAAACTCCAGTTCCGGGATCCGTTCCAACTCCACAATCTCCTCCACAAGCATTGGACTCAACCAATTTAAAAAACGTTCCGTTTCCAAACCGGATGAGATCCAATAAACAAAATCCACAAATGGAGAAGATTCTGGAGTTGTTTAAACAGGTTAACATTAACATTCCCCTCTTAGATGCAGTTCAACAAGTCTCTTCCTACGCAAAAATCTTAAAGGACTTGTGCACTAAGAAGAGGAAATCTCAGGTACCAAAGAAAGTTTTCTTAGCTAGTGCCGTGAGTGATGCTCTTACCCAAGCTTTACCTCAAAAACGGAAGGATCCTAGCTGTCCTACGATTTCAATAACCATTGGGGATAAGAACATCAACCGCGCACTTTTGGATCTTCGTGCCAGTGTTAACTTGCTTCCGTATTCTGTATATAAGCAACTAGGTGTAGGAGAGCTGAAACCCACTCACTGTACTCTCCAAATGGCCGACTGATCTATCACCTATCCTAGGGGTGAGCTATAAGATGTGTTAATAAAGTTAGGGGACTTCATATTCCCCGTTGAATTCATTATTTTAGACACACAACCTGTAGCTAACCCCCGGAATCAAATTCCGGTGATGCTCGGTCGCCCATTCCTTGCAACCTCGAATGCTGTGATCAATTGTCGAAATGGTTCGATAAACCTATCTTTTGGAAACATGACAATTGAACTCAATATTTTTAGGTTAGGGAATCAGCCATCCGAACCTAATGCTCATATACTTGATGTTTGTTCGATTCAGGGGATCTCCTCTGAGGACTGCGAGTTCGAGGAATTCTTGTTTGATCACAGCAATCTTGACGCCACTAGTGCGTTCCTCCTTGAACCTGCTGGTGCTTCTGCTCCCAACAATGATTATGAGTGTTTCATTTTTTCGAACGATCTTGGCTTGTCGCCACCTGAATTTGAATCTTTCGCATTTTCGGATGCATTAGTTGAACCATTTAACTCGGTCGCATACACTCATTTTGAGCCTCTGTTAGAATCCTTTGAGTTTGAGACATTTTCGCCAACCTTGCCTTCAATCGTTTCACCTCCAATGCTCGAACTCAAACCGTTGCCGTCTCACCTTAAGTATGCTTACTTAGGTAAGAACGAGACCCACCCTGTCATCATCTCGGCCTTTCTAGCTTTAGAGCAGGAGAAAGCCCTTCTCACGGTCTTGCAAAGCAATCGACAAGATTTTGGCTGGACAATGGCGGACATCAAGGGGATTAGTCCCCTGTTCGTTGAACATCATATTCATATGATGGATGATGCCAAACCAGCCAGGGATCCACAGAGACGACTTAATCCAGTCATGAAGGAGGCTGTGAAAAAAGAGATCATCAAATGTCTTGATAGTGGTATCATTTTCCTTATCTCTGATAGCTAGTAGGTCAGTCCCATACATGTTGTCCCCAGAAAGTCAGGCATAACGGTCATCACCAATGAGGCGAACGAGTTAATCCCTACTCGCACCCAAACTGGGTGGTGAGTATGCATTGATTATAGAAAACTCAACGCCGCAACGCGGAAAGACCACTTTCCGCTACCATTCATTGACCAAATGCTCGAACGATTGGCTGGACATGAGTACTACTGCTTTTTGGATGGCTACTCTGGCTATAACCAAATTCCCATCACCGAGAAAGATCAGGACAAAACTACGTTCACCTGCCCTTTCGGCACGTTTGCATATCGCCGCATGCCCTTTGGGTTATGCAATGCTCCTGCTACCTTCCAGCGGTGTATGATGGGAATTTTCTCGGACATGGTGGAGAAATTCTTGGAGATATTCATAGATGATTTCTCCATTTTTGGCGATTCCTTTGACGAGTGTTTGCAACATCTCGACGCTGTCCTTACCCGATGTAAGGATAAAAACCTCATTTTAAACTGGGAGAAGTGCCACTTTATGGTGCGCGAAGGTATTGTCTTAGGACATATCATCTCACAAAATGGCATTGAGGTGGATAAAGCGAAGATTGAGGTCATTTCCAATCTCCCTCCTCCTAGATGCGTCAGAGACATCCGAGCTTTCCTTGGCCATGCCAGTTTTTATAGACGGTTTATCAAGGACTTTAGCAAGATTGCTAGACCCTTGACTCTTTTGCTGGCCAAGGACACCACATTCGACTTCAACTCGAGCTGTGTGACTGCGTTAGAATCACTAAAAAGCTCACTCACCTCTGCTCCCGTTCTTTCTTCTCCTGACTGGACGTATCCCTTTGAGATTATGTGCGATGCATCTGACTTTGCTATCGGTGTGGTCCTAGGACAGCACATCGATAAAAAGCCGCACGTAATCTATATGCTAGCCGGACCCTGAATGATGCCCAACTGAATTACACAACAACCGAGAAGGAATTCTTGGCTGTTGTGTTTGCATTAGAGAAATTCGGGCCTTACTTGATCGACTCTCCAGTCATTGTCTACATAAACCATTCAGCTTTACGACATCTTTTTGCAAAGAAGGACGCAAAATCTAGGTTAATACGTTGGATCCTCTTACTTCAAGAGTTTGACCTTGTCATTAAGGATAAAAGAGGATGTGAAAACGTAGTGGCCGACCATCTTTCACGACTTCCTTCTTCGCCGACGCTTCCACTTTCCATCAACGACGTTTTTCCGGATGAACAACTCTTGACAGTATCGTGCAAACCCTGGTTCGCAGATATTGTGAACTATTTGGCAACAGGATTACTACCGAACGAACAGTCAAGTCAGGACAGACTTCGATTCTTATCCTAAGTAAAACACTTTTACTGGGACGAACCCTATATATTCAAGTACTGTCCCGACCAGATTATTCGTCGGTGTGTTCCTAATAATGAGTTCAAGAGTGTGCTGTCGTTTTGCCACGATCAAGCGTGTGGCGGGCATTTTGGCCCAAGAAAGACAGCCGAGAAAGTCTTGCAGTGTGGCTTCTACTAGCCACAACTCTTCAAAGATGCTCATGATTACTGCAAGACTTGCTCCCGGTGCCAACACTTGGGCCGGATATCCAGGAGAAACGAGATGCCGCTCCAACCAATCTTGGTTGTTGAGATTTTTGATGTTTGGGGAATTGATTTCATGGGGCCGTTTTCCAGCTCTTTTGGGAACCTGTATATTCTTCTAGCTGTTGATTATGTCTCTAAATGGGTCGAGGCTGTGCCAAGCCGGACGAACGAAAACAAGGTTGTCATTCGATTCCTTAAAGAAAACATCTTTTCCCGGTTCGAGCACCCCCGCGCGATCATTAGCGACAATGGAACGCATTTCTGTAATAGGACTTTCGAGGCCTTGATGCGGAAATACTCCATTAATCATAAGCTATCCACATCCTACCACCCCCAAACATGTGGGCAAGCCGAAGTGTCTAATCGGAAAATCAAACAGATTTTGGAGAAAACGGTTTCCAAGAACCGTAAGGATTGGTCTTTGAAACTCACTGATGCCCTTTGGGCTTTCGAACTACTTATAAGACTGATCTTGGCATGTCTCCTTATCGGCTTGTTTACGGAAAGGCTTGCACCTTCCAATGGAAATCGAGCATCACGCATTTTGGGCAATCAAAGAGCTGAATCTAACCCTTGAAGATGCGGGCAGCTATCGGAAGCTGCAGCTCAACGAATTAAACGAGCTTTGGGATGAAGTTTATAAAAACGCAGTTGTCATTAAGAACCGAACGAAAGTGTTTCATGATAAACACCTTACGCGCAAAACTTTCACACCTGGACAGCAGGTGCTTCTTTACGACACCCGACTACATTTCCATCCCGGTAAGCTCAGATCTCGCTGGAAAGGACCTTTTTTTGTGCGGACTGTATATCCGCACGGCGCGGTGGATTTGGAAAATCCAGAGGACGATTCACTATTCAAAGTGAATGGACACAGGGTAAAACCGTTCCTCACCGCAGACCCATCGGAGGAGCTCCTGATGTTGCAAGAGCCGGTTTACATTGACTAATCTTCCTCCGCTTACCAACAGACTTCGGTTATCCAGCCATAAACAGTAGAAACACTATTTCAAATAAGTTTGGGGGTATGTTTATACCAATTTTTTTAAAAAATTTCCTACTTGTAATAATTTGTAAATAAAAAAAATAAAAGAATTTTCCGGGGGGGGGGGGTGTTTTTGTAAATATGCAGCACTTTTAAATAAATAAATAAATAATAATACATTTTTTTCTTTACAATAAAAATTCCTTTTTTTTGGGGGGGGGCTTTTGTACATATAACCAATAGCCCCTATAAATACATCTCGACCCCCTCTCTGAAATTCACGAGCCCTCATTCTCACCTTAAAACAAAACGCTAGCCGCCGCTCCAACATTGCAGAGAGATCGCCTCAAGCTGCCGCGCAACCGCCGCCAACTCGAGCATTCTGCCGCCGATCCGCCGCCTTTAGGTCTCCTCTCCCTCTGAAATCTTCAGAGGAGGTTTGCATTTCTCTTATTCTATCTGTAAATTTCTTACTTTCTGCATTTGCTCTCTGTCATGGCCCCTACATTGCAATTTGAACGGGATTTCTTCCACTTATTCGCCCAAGATATTTACGGTAGTTATTTCGGCGACTAGATCCGAAAACGCGGATGGAATTTTCTATTATTTAACCCTCCAAATGCGTTCGTGCTTCCGGATCACGTTGCGCGTTTCTTTGATAGTATGGAAGAGGGGTGTTTAGCAAATCACGGGTTCATACGTTTATTGTGTGGGGATCGCGAAATTATTATCGATAGGGACTTCATTCACGAAGTCACTTTAATACCACGAATCCCCGTACACGAACAACCCCTCCGCTTTAAGGACTACCTACCATTAATGGGTGATGACTGTTCTAGGGAGCATAGGAAGGGCATTCAGGCTCGCACGTTTTATGAGAATGTTTTAACAGTGTGCCGTTGGGCACAAAATAACATTTTCGACAGTTCGCACAACACTACATTTTTTACCCCACCCCTTCACATAGTGCACACATTAATGACCAGAAACCCTAGCTATGACATGTGCACTGTGTTGCTGCACTCGATTGGCGCCGGCAAGAGGGCTGCCAATTATCCATGCCCGATATTGGTGACAGAACTGTATCGCTATTTCCTTCCTGTTGAGAAATTTGAAATTTACATACATGGTAGGGTTCCCATTCGACCCCTTCTTGAGGGTGTCTCCACATCCTACACACGATTTCATGGTTTATGGTCGCGCACCGAGCCGGCTGAAGATGTGATGGCCAAGACACTCAGCTCGAGCTCTACAGCGAGCGATGAAGAGCTAACCCCCTTTGCGCAAGCACGCTTAATACGACGAACCCATAAGGGGGTAGAACGAGTGCTAGGGATGCTGACAAATTTTGATCAGCGACTGACGAGTCTGGAACAGGGAATGTCCATCCTACTGGCAAGAGAGGAACGAGCACGATCGAGAGGTCGGGGGACAGATAGGGATGAGGCTGGGACAAGTGAGGCCGCGTCTAGGAGACGCCGCAGGGAGCAATGAGGACGCTGCTGTCAGTAAGGTTGGTTGTAAATAGTTATTTTTGCATTGCATCTGCACGTTTTTGTTATTTTTATGTAAATATTTGTTTTTTTTGCATATTTAATTCTGCATCGCATTTTTTGCATTGCATCTTTATAAAAAAAATATAAAAAATAATTTTTTTTAAAAAAAAATGTAAATTTCAATATTGGCCATATTTGACTCGAGTTCGACATGACGGTTGACTAGTTAGAAAAAAAAACCAGCTCCTAAACTTAGTAAATTAAAAACCCTAAAAATAACCTTCCTTGAAGTATAACGGTAGAAAATATACGTCATTACAGTTTATTTAGAAATAAGCAATTTTGAGTTTAGTTTTTGGGCTAAATTGAAATGAGGGAAGAGTATTGAAAGCTCTATTTGAAGTGTAAGTCTGAAAAATAATTCTGAACCTTAAGTCCAAATTCTGAAAATAGATACCCTACAAATCGCACACACACGCACCTTGAAACTTGGGATAGTAGAGGATACCTAGAAATACTCTTGCCTAAAATCCTAGTATGAAAGAAAAAACGGCATTTAAAGCTAACCACCAAAAGAGTATCACTGAAAAATATATCCGGTCTTGAAAAAAATAAAAAAATAAAATACAAGACCTGGAAACTGCTATTTACGCTTTAAGCTCATACATTTAGTAATCGGATGTTAGTGTCTCAAGAAGCATTAATAGTCGCATGAAAGATGTATGAGCATAACCGCCCATCATTAATGAAAAGAAGTAGTACTAGGTATTAAGGCAAGGGTATTATAGCTTGAATTGAATTTCCAAGTGTAAGGGTGATAAATACACACACGTAGGGGTTTATGATCGGAGTTTGGAGGAGAGCTAGGAATGAAAAATAAGGCTTATATCTTTAGTAGAGATGATAAAAATTCCAGATTTGAGATGGTGTTTTAGAAGGAAAACTCAAGAGATGCTGAGAGCTTTATAAACTGGAAAAACGTATAAAATCTTAAGTTAAATGAAAAGGAAGTGTGAAAATACGGGTTGATGATTTCTAAGTTAAAGATGATAGAGTTTCTTGCTAGAATGCTGAACTGTAGAATTAGAGTCGACAGCCAATTTGATCGGATTTTGTGGGTAGTATCCGCTGAAAACTCTCAGGAGACAACACTCCTCTTCTAGGGTAACCTAGAGGTTTAACGGCTTGTTGCATGAGCTCAGTGCAATCGCGTTCACTGCGAAAGTGAGGTTAGGAATTTTTGTGAATAAAATGGCTTTGCTCGGGACGAGCAGAAAATAAGTTTGGGAGTATTTGTTCATATCCAATTTTTGCATTTTCATATCGCCCATTCTTAATCGCATTGCATATAGGTAGGTATTTTTGATCCGTGTTTTCTAAATAATTGCAGGTTACAGGTTCTTAGCTCTTTACAGTGAAATTCATGAAAAGTCGCAACAAATGCAGGACTACGACCAACAACAGATAAATACTGATCTCCGCTCACTATCTTTATGATGCCGCATACCAGTTCAAGGGAAAAAATGGCAAATCATTGGTCATTTCATGCACAAAGCACAAGGGCAGCACAAGATCCAAGACTTCAACGCAGAGCTCAAGAAAATCAAGGCAAAAGTCCACATCATTTTATCTTTTGCACTGCTGAAAATCTGGAAGAAAACTGAAGAGATTCTGAGAAACCAAGTAGATCAAACAGAAGATAAAAGCAACATGGAGAACTCCAGAAAAGACGAGACTCCAATTCCACCAAATGGCCGCGGAACCGCGGCCAATATGGCACATATGCGGCGGATCCGCGGCCGAGTCAACTCAGTGTTGACTCGGTTTTTGAGGGTATTTTTGTAACTTCATTTTGGCTCAGATTGCATCCCTTGGGTTTAATTTGCCTGCCTATAAATAGCCCAGATCAGAGCCAAGTAAAGAGTGTGCTTTTCTTGGTATTAGATTTTTAGGATAAGAGTTTGTAGTTCTTCTTCCTCTTCCTCTTTCTCTATTAACATTGTAGTGAGTTTCATGAGGATGATGAATAAAAGAAAGAGTTCTTTTTATTAACTTGCATGTCTTGTAATTGTGTTCTATTATCTTGCTTGTAATTTTCTTTTGTTAAATTAGTTTTTGTTATTTGTATGTTTGTTTGCTCTCTTCTTCTATTTTCCTTTACCCTTACAACAATGATGCTTAAGTATGATCCTTACCAAAGTAAGGTCTCAAATAGCTAGTTGTGATTTTCTAACCCATTTCTTTCTATCTTCCTCCTTTATTTTATTTTCTTTTTCTTGTAATGGATGAGTAGTTTCTCACTTGTTAGGGTAGGATAAGGAAAGTTTGAGAGAAGGAAATCTTTCACTCTTTTCTTTGCCCAACATCTTGCTTCGGACTCCCGTTAATTGAACCACAATCCGTTCCCTATGGCATCCTATCCTACATGATAGCGGTGATTCCCTAGTAAGACTGGTTGTGGTTGAATTAACCGGAGGTTAAGGCTAAGGGCCAAGAACGGACGGACAAGGACCAAAAGGAAGGAACTAAGCGTTGGAAAGCCTAGCTTATACTCGCAAGTTTCCTTCCTAGTCGTGCTAATCCCTATTGTTGCCGATTACCGTAACACCGATATTAAGAGTGGCAACAAAAGAAGTGAGCGACTCTTAACTTAAACTAACCTAATCCCAACCCTAACAAGCTCTCTTTATACATATTTTAGCACATAGTTAATCTCAAACAAACCTGGACAAATTGGACTTAACTCGTTAAAACACTAAGAAAAAGATTCCCATCTCCCTACGGACGACCCATACTCAACCGGCTAGCTACCAAGCGAAACCGTCTTGATTGTGGTAATTAAAACTAAGCATGCAAAATCTCTAACAATCAGTCAGGATCTTTGCATTTTCTTTTCCGAGGATTCATCCTTTTGATCAGGTTAGATGTCTTCTACCGAGGATTCTGTAGAAATAACCCGGGTAGAGTCTAGGGAGTCTTCTGCAGCTTCCTCTTCTAGTTATTCCTCTTCTTTGTCTGAGTCGGAGTCCCCCCGGGAGGTTAGGGTTAGTCACGCTTCCCGGGGTCGTGCGATGGGGGCGGTCCCCAGAGCGCTGGTTAGGGGTGTTCGTGACGCGTCATCCATACTGAGGCATGCGGACGAGCTCGCCACCATCCAAGCTCGCTTCCACATTCCTCCCGGCTACTCGCTTCGTCTGGTAGGGGAGGGGGAGAGGGCAGACCAGGTACGGGGCAAGGAGATTGCCTTGTACCTGGAAGCCTTTTGGGCCGGGATGCGCCTGCCTTTCTCCCCCGAGGTGAGTGCAGCATTGAATTGTTTTGAGTTAGCCCCAGGCCAGTTAGTGCTGAACTTTTGGAGGATTCTCCTCGGGTTCCTGGTTCAGTTGAAATTGCGGGCGATCCTTTTTAGTCGGAGCCTTCTCATATCCTCTCTCTGCTACAAAAACCACCCCGTCACTCGGAAGGGCGAGACGAGCCGGGTATACATTTCTTTTAGAAAACACCGAGAAGGTGCTGTCGGGTTAGGGGTCGTCGTAGTACCTTCTTCTATCCACGAACGGAAGAAGAAGTTTTTGTTTGTCGGGCCACCCGAGGATGAGGATTGGCCTGTGCCCATCCAGTGGCACAGGGCCAACTGCCCGCGGGTGAAGCGGTCGAATGATCTCGATGCGGTGGCGGTGTCGGAGTGGGAGCCCCTCCCCCAAGCCGATGTGCTACTGTTTGAGCAGGCCCTTATTTGGGCTGGGCTCAGCCCCACTCAACCTGCGGGTAAGTTGGGAGTTCTTAGGCGATCTGTTTAGACTTGTCTGTTCTTCCACTTTTTCTGGTATTGCTAACTCCTTTGCACGTTCGTCTTATGCAGGACCCATGGATCTAGGTAAATTCCGGGCAGCCCTGGTCGAACAGAAGAAGGGGAGGAAGGCCGGAGGTGCCGGTCCCTCTAGCCCGTCATCGGCCTCGGCTCCACCGGTGGCCGCTCCAGTCAGGCGCTCAAGCGTGCCCCGGGCCCCGGAGTCCAGCCATGCGCCGAGCCGAAAACGCGCTCGGGAGCAGGAGCCCCGGGCCTTGGAGGTGGGAGGCGAGACTGGTTCTCCTGCGTCTCTCCTCAAGAGGTACCATAGGATGGTACCTCGATACCTGGCTTCCCTGATCATCGTGGATGAAGGGGAGATTCACTTTGAGGTGCCCTCGAGGATTTCTGTCGCCGACAGCTTGCTCTCGGAGATGGAGAGATCGGCCGGGGGCAGAATCCCTCGGGGAACCCTTAGGTCCCAAATGGCGGCCATAGCCCAGGAGGCCGTGCAGGTCAGTGTTTGAACATCACTCGGGTCTTTATTCAGTATTTTTGTTCACTAGATTGGGTACCCCCTTCACTTTTTGACCCCTCCTTTGTTTTCTTTAGGTCCTCCAGAACCGCGCCCTCGTCGTCAACATAGAGGATGAGGAAATCACCCCGGCGATGCAGGTCACGGGCGAGTTCTCTTCACGGGAGGAGAGTTCAAGGCTGGAGCTGCAAGCGGCAATGGAGAGGGTCGCCGCCCTCGAAGACCGGGTGGCGGCAGGGGATCGAGAGATCTCTAACTGCCGAGCGACCGCCCGAGCCACCGAGGCCAAGCTGAAAGATTCCAGGGTGCTTGTCACCACTCTGAAGAAGACGACAAACACCCTTCGGAGGGAGAGCGAGGCAGCGAAGGAAGGAGTGAGGCATGCCGCCCTCCGAGCGTCGAAGGCGGTGGAGAGCTACAAGAAGTCAGACCGGTTCTACGCCGACATCGCTCAAGCCGCTGCCTTCGTTTGGCATGAGGCCCTCGACACCGTTAAGGCCTGATGCTGGATTTTCCTGACGGCGAGCTTCGGGGTGAGTACCCCCCGGGGATGAGGCACAGGGGAATGCCCCCGGAAGCGCTGCAGGGGGAAAGGACCCTGGTGGTAGAGTTGGAGAGAAGTCGGTCGCCCCGGCTCCCAGCACCGAGGCCCCTGCGGTGAGTGCCGACCTTCAGGATGACACCCCGGTTGTCGTGGTGGAAGCGGATCTCATCGAGGTTCTCCCCGGCCCCGAGGCCTGAATCTCCTCGCCTCCTTATTTTCTTTCTCGCTGAAATTTTGTATGCCTCCAGGCGATTTTGTAAGGCTGGGGAGCCCATAATACTCCTGTAAAGACTTCCGACCTTCGTGAATGAAATCATTTTGCAGTGTTCTTTGCGTACGTATTTTCCCTTTGTTTGTGGTAAAATTTCTATTTGCGCGGTACTGCTTTCATGATGCGTTAGGTCGGAGATCGTTTTTTCATCTGGCGATCGCACGTCGAGTTGAACTCAACCATTTGCCAAGTGTGCAAAGACCGGTGCAAGGTCAGTATCTCCATGGCCCCGAAGTCAAGGTGGGGATCGCTTAGTAAAGATGTGCAGGAAGTTGAGCAGAGAAGCTGCTCGATGGCCTCTTGATGAGGGCTTTGATCCTTGGCGTCGTTGGGTAAGAGATTACCAGCCAAGGATGGATTGAGCATGGAAGCTGCTCGGTGGCCTCTTAATGAGGGCTTTGATCCTTGGCGTCGTTGGGTAAGAGATTACCAGCCAAGAATGGACCGAGTAGGGAAGCTGATCGGTGGCCTCTTAATGAGGGCTTTGATCCTTGGCGTCGTTGGGTAAGAGATTACCAGCCAAGAATGGACCGAGCAGGGTAGCTGCTCGGTGGCCTCTTGTGAGGGCTTTGATCCTTAGCGCGGGAGGGCATGGAGTGTCCTGCTAAGGATGGACCAAGAAGGGAAGTTGCTTTGTGGCCTCTTGATGAGGGCTTTGATCCTTGGCGTCGTTGGGTAATATTACCAGCCAAGGATGGACCGAGCAAGGTAGCTGCTCGGTGGCCTCTTGATGAGGGCTTTGATCCTTAGCGCGGAAGGGCATGGAGTGGCCTGCTAAGGATGGACCGAGTAGGGAAGCTGCTCAGTGGCCTTTTGATGAGGGCTTTGATCCTTGGCGTCGTTGGGTAAGAGATTACCAGCCAAGGATGGACCGAGCAGGGAAGCTGCTCGGCGGCTTCTTGATGATGGGTTTGATCCTTGGCGTCGTTGGGTAAGAGATTACCAGCCAAGGATGGACCGAGCAGGGAAGCTGCTCGGTGGCCTCTTGACGAGGGCTTTGATCCTTAGCGCGGGAGGGTGATCAGTCGAAAATATTGCATTTTTAACACATCAATTTCCCTACTATTTGCAATCATCTAAAGGTGTTCGGTATGAATATAGCACATATTAGCACACTGTCTGTAAAATACCAAATAACTTGTGTTATACATTATAACCGGAATTTTGAGGGAAATTGAGTGTTTATGATTGCACGCATAATCTATTGTATATCGCAACACTTGTCTCGAGATTGTATGCAGGAAATTCCAGAAAAAGAGCCAAAACTGCTAAAAGGGCTGACAAAAATACGCCAAGTCCAAGACTTGAAATCTGGCAGTGAACAAGAAAGATTTATGAGATTCCAGATATCAGAAAACAGCACCAAAGCCAATACAAGAATTAACATTGAAATTCCATGCAGTAAACCATCAAAAGGGCCGTGGATCCGCTGCCGAAGGGGCGGATCCGCGGCCATGATGACATCGACAGAAAATTTCTATCTCAGGTTTCTCCTTTCAAATGCCAAACCTCTTCAAGCCAATGTAAATTCCAGAGATCTCCAGAAGCTTCTGTCCGAACAGCCAAAGCTTTTTGTACAAGCTAAACACCTTCAAGCTTCTCAAGCAAGCCACATAACTAACTCAACCTAGAAGCTTCTTCCTAACCTCCAAGCTTTTAAAGGAAGCTAGCTAACTAACTAACTCTAGAAGCTTCTACTCAACTACCAAGCTTATAAGAGAAGCTAAACCTAGCTTAGCTTCTAAAGGAAGCTAATCCAAATCAAGATTCTAGGGGAAGCTAAAGGAGAAAGGCAATAAAAGGGGACCCAAGGGCTTGGTTGGTTGTTGAAAATTGAGCCAAAAATCCCACAAGTTGAGTGACACAACTTGTGCACCCAAACCCTAATCCAATCACCAAAAGCCAAATTCAAGATCTCCGAGTACAAATCAAGCAAGAAGCCTTCAACTTTTTAGAAGCGACGCCGATCTTCAACTGAGCAAGTGATCTAAGACGATCCGCGACTCACGGAGACGATACGAAGCTAATTCGACGATCGAGTTCTTTTCTCAATTCTTGTAGTCTTGAGCAAATTGTAACGAAATTGTTGGATAATAAAATGTGAAATTTCTTAATCTTGCTTTTCTTTATATTTGAGCATTATGATGAAATCTCAATTCTTGATTGTTTTCTTTGTTATGATACTTGAGTAAAAACTCCGCTCGTGGAGGAATCGAGAAAATTGATAGTTGACGATGATTAAATTCTTGAAACGATTCTTAAGTCTTATGAGTTTTGTAAACTCTAGAAAATTGAATCATCGACAACCTAGTTTTGAGCGAGATGCTTTATTGAATGTTTTCGCTCTTAATTAGAGATCAACGATCGATAATTGAATTTCCTAGAGGCTAGCTTTTGAATAATAATTAACGAAAGGACAAGGGATGATGATGAAGAAACCCTAGTTTCTTCAATAGATCCCTAATTCTCGTTGATCGTCATCGATCTAGCAACAAATCATCAATAGATAAGAATACGTAATCACAATTCTTCATCCTCACCATCGATTCGATCGATTCCTACGAGCCTCATTACAAATCTTGATAATTCATTTGATTTGGACAAATCTTGATTCTTGATTCTTGATTTTTAGTATTTCTTGATATTAGATCTAGTTTTTTTTAATTCTTGAAACTAAAATTCGAAATTCTTGAATCATTTTTTTTCTTCTTTAATTTTCGACTCAACTAAAACAAATACGAGCAAATCTCACTTTCCCTATGGACGATCCGCACTCGCTAACGAACCTACAATTGACACCGTTATTGATTGCGGTTTACAAATTTCTTTGGTTGTGATCTTTACACCTTTCTTATATACACACCGAGATTCATTCAATCAAATGGTGCCGTTGCCGGGGATCGTGTGCTAATTTGTTCGTTTTTGAAATTTGAGTTAAAAAATTTATTCCATCAAAATTTTTAGATCAAAATTCGCACAAACACTAAACGATTTGTTGTGAGGAAATCTGGAATCTGTGGAGCGAGAGGAAATTTTTTCTAAATATTCCAGAGAGCTCAGTGAAGTAACAGAAGCAGTGCCTGAAATTTTTGTGCAGGGATCGAACTGCCTGACCACGGATCCGCGGCATTAGTGTGCATATCGCGGCGGAAACACGGCGGTACTAGGGCTTCGTTGCACTAAAATTGCTCGGTGACTTTCTGACTTTCTTATCTCCTCCTTGATCTGCTCCATTAACCAATTTCTGCAGGTTTCTTTGCAAAAATTCGCAGCGCCGCAAAAAGAATAAAATTGTGCGTGTTTGATCTTGGTTGTTTGCATTTTTAATACGGAAATTAAGGGGCAAAGACCAAATTCAGATTAGGTGGGGAGTTCATTACCCTTCCTAAGCCCCAAAAATCACAAAACTGCATTCGCATTACCCTCATTAACTAAAAAATATCTAGACATGACTCTAAGGACCGTCGCGCTCACTTAGGAAAGAAGGAGGTCGTGGGTAATATATTGCTTATCCGCGTTTATTTTGTGGTGTCTAAAGCAAGTGTGTCTAAGGCAAGCGGTTACTTAATTAGGCCCACTACTTACGTAGTGGAGAATCTTCCACTTACCTGGCACTTACTTGGCCACAGGAGGGACAAAGAGACAGTAGAGGATTGATCTTGCGACTTGTCTTCTGGCAGTTAGGAGCGGTCTAGATACTTGACCTAGGTGACCACTAGATCTAGGGTTTCTTGTGCATTGCTGTGATTTGCATTTTTTCAAAAATCCATATCTTTTTCAAAACAAACACCAACTTATCTTTTCCTTTCCTTAATTATCTTAACGCTGCCACTTGTACTGAACTCTTTAGTGCATGCTCGGCTGGTCACGGGATTCTAGTGCCCGTCTTGTCCGCGTTCCCCCGATCGACTCCGAAGTCGGTATTTCTACGTCTACTTTTTTTTTACCCTCCACCACACCCACTTCGATGGACAATTCTCCATCGAACTTCTTACCACTACTCTGCCATCATCCGCATGTGCGCAGAATCCACCCCGCATCTCTCTCCAAGAGAGATGTTATCCTATGCGAGGTCCTTTTTCGACCTGTCTCACCATTCCACCAGCCAACAGGGACAATTTTGAAATCAAACCCCAATACATCAATCTTCTACCGAAATATCACGGTCTCGAGTCTGAAGACGCATATGTCTTTATTACCAAATTTGAAAATGTATGCGCAATGATGGGTACTTCACAGCTTTCTGTGGATGATATGCGTCTACGTCTTCTCTCATTCACCTTGTGCGATATAGCCGAGAAGTGGCTTTATAACACAGCCGCACATTCCATTTCAAACTGGGAAGAATTCGTAAAAGCATTCCTTAAGAAATTCTACCCCAATCATAAAACAGCTCGAGTCCGTAGCGAAATAAATCAATTCACCCACCTTCCAAATAAACCATTCTCAAAGTGTCTTGAACGCTTCAAGGATCTGTTAGTTCAATGTCCACATCACGGAATCCCTAGATGGGACCTGTGCATAATCATTTATGAGGGTATTAATCCTACCACAAAACAGACCCTTGAATCTATGTGTCAAGGCACCTTCATGACTAAAGATGATGGTGAAGCCTGGAGATTCTTAGAAGATTTCGCTGAAAAATCCTTACAGTGGAAGAGTGTGAGTCAGTCATCGTCTAGGAGTGACAATCACCAATCTGATGTTTCCATAGGAGTTAGAGCTGAAATGTCAGCAATGCAAAAGAAACTCAAAACTATGGAAAATAAAATTTCAGCCGCCGCCCTAAATCAAATGTCACTCTCCAAAACTGTATGTGGATGCTGTTCTGATCCATCACATCTCATGGAAGAATGTCCATTGAATTCTCCGTTTCAAGGTCATGAGCATATCAATTCTGCTTTCCAACAAAGACCTAGAAACGACCCGTATTCTTCCACTTATAATCAGGGTTAGAGGAATCACCCTAATTTTGCTTGGAACCAATCACAAACTCAAAACACGGTTCAAAACCAAAACAATTTCCAAAGGGCTCCTCCACAACAACAACAACCACTTCAACTGAGTCAGCACCCTTACCAATCACAAAACTTTTAAAATCCGGTCAACACACCTGCACCAAGTAATCCTTTGCAGTTGACCGGTACTGATGAATCCTCTTCACTCATGAATTTGCTTCTGACAAATCTAATGCAAGTTTTGGCTGAAATAAAGTCTTCCGTCGATGATATAAAGAAAACCTCCACCTCTCAAGCTGAGAGTATTAAATCGATGGAAGCAAAAATTGCAAGATTAAAAGCCGAATTGAGTGCTAGAGAAAAGGGAAACTTCCGTCTCAACCCCTACCGAATCCTGGGCATTACAATATAAATGCCATCACAACGTTGATATCAGGAAGAGTGCTGAATAATCATGTTGGGGAACAAATTGACGATACTGAAAAATCTATCAATAATACCCCGGCTGAGACATTTCCTTCCACACACACTTCTACTTCTGATCCTTGTTCTTCTACCCCACCATTTTCTTTCGAGCCTATTCTCCGTTTTCCCTAAGGCTCGACACCTCAGCAAACCTCTTCTAGTCCACCAAAGATGATCCCCACTCCTATTCTTAGATCGTTCTTACCCACACGATCTTTTCCAATGTTGGACCCCAACCTTATTGCTCAAGCTCCTTACTCGGATCAGTTAAGGGGAAACAGACCAAGTCCGCAAATGGAGAAGATCACTGAAATATTTAAACAGGTTAACATCAACATCCCTCTCCTAGATGCTATACAACAAGTTCCGTCCTATGCGAAAATTCTTAAGAACTTGTGCACTAGGAAGAGGAAGACTCAAGTGCCGAAAAAAGTTTTTATGTCAAGTACTGTTGACACGGCTTTTCCCCAACAATTACCAAGGAAACGTAAAGACCCTGGCTGTCCTACTATTTCTATTTCTATTGGGGATAAACACATCAACCGTGCTCTACTTGACCTTGGCGCAAGTGTTAACCTGCTTCCTTTCTCAGTCTATAAGCAATTAGGTATCGGAGTGTTAAAGCCCTCGAACATAACTCTCCAGATGGCTGACCGATCAATCACCAAACCTAAGGGTGAACTAGAGAATGTGTTGATAAAAATCGGGGAATTTGTATTCCTTGTGGACTTTATTGTACTTGATACACAGCCTATAGCAAACCCACGGAATCAAATTCCGGTGATCCTTGGTCGCCCCCTTTGGCCACTTCCAATGCTATAATCAACTGTCGTAATGGCTCTATGACCCTATCCATCGGGAATAGGTCAATTGAGCTGAACATTTACAAGTTGGGAAGTGTACCCTCCGAACCTACTGCTCAGGTCTGTACTGTCGAATTAATGGATGTTGACAGCAGCGAATTTGATCAGCCTCATGATACTGATCTTGACTCTTTTCATATGTTGTTGTTTGACCCAACTATGTATCATATACATACGGACCCTTCCACCGAGTTGTCCGGGTCAACAACCAACACTGATTATGAACCGTTTTTGGAGTCTGAAGATCACCCCGCCCTTTGTGATGACATTATTCTTCGGGGTATCGATGAGAGTTTTGAGGAAATTTTCGCTGAAGAACTCGCATTTTTGAATGACACGGGTGTTGAGAAGAATCATCTTCAATACAAAGAAATTGAACCTCCACCCCTTCTTCTGGACTATAAAGAAAATGCGAGTAATCCATCAAAATCACTGATTCGTCTCTCCAAAACGAGACGCAAACACATTCTATTCCACCACTTACCCTTTCCCTACTTCTTATTCCACCAACCCGTGCACTACACGGATAAAATCTTCGAATGGTTGCTGTTGACTTTCGGTCTTTGCAAAGCTTGGCATTGACCAATAATTTTTGACCTCCTCTTGTGATTTTCAAAAGATAAACATTGTTTAACTCAAGTTGGGGGGGGTATAATCTGGCTCTTGAAAAGAAAATTTTCACACAAAATGGTGTGCCAAAAATAAGTTTGGGGGAGGATTTTCACTTTAATATATATTGCCCCCATTAATAAATTTCCTCCCAGGCTTACAGGTTTTTTGAGATCTAGCAGAAGACAACAGTGAGGACACTGTTGAAAACAAGTTTGGGGGAGGTTTATGCTTATTTACGCATCACTTTGCATCATACTTTGCATAAGCACAAAACATATACAAAACATATTTTTTTTTGTGTACATAAATAAGATAATAAAAGATTAGATAGTGAAAAATTACATCCAAAAGATCGGAAAAATTTAAGAAAACCAAGAAAATTAGAAGTTTTTTTAAATGAACTAGTAATAAGTAGTTATGAGCCGTTGTCCCAAGGGTTAGTAAGATGAAGGAAGTCACTAATCTGAGGATAAAAATAAGTCTGAAAAATAGTTCCTATTCTGGAAGCCAAACATTTGAATGTTGATACCCTACTATTCGCACTTATACACGTCTTGAAACTCGGGATAGTAGAGGATACCTTGAAATGCTCTTGTCTAAAAGCCAAAGTATGAAGGAAATAAAAAATGAATAAAATATAAAAATGGTAAAGAAAAATGAATACTGGTTTTGTTATCGCTAAGGCAGCAATAAAAAATATAGCGATGGTGCTTCATCACCTAGTGCCTTAGACCAACTGGTCTGGGAGTCACTGCTAAGCCTTAGGTTGTGCAAGACGAGGAAAATTCTAAAACACCGTATAAGCAAGCACATGAGTAATCGTTCGGTTAGTACCTCAAGAAGTATTAATGGTCGCATGAAAAATGTGTGAGCAATTTCATCTAAATATTCATCGATTAAAAAGTACTGAGGCAGATGGATAAGAGTATGATAGCTTGAATTGAATTCTCCGAGTGTAGGGATGTTCTTTACACACACGTAGGGGTATATGATCGATGTTTGGATGAAAGATACGAATGAAGAATAAAGACGATGTTTTATTGAGAGATGATGTGATTTCTAACATCTTTTCATGACTATTAAGATAGGGCCCATGACAACCGACGTCAGAGAGGTGACGGGTCCCGACAACCACACATCAACACGGACTGTGGGGTCCTTAAACTCATGGACTTATGCGTCCTTAAACTAAAACACGGACTGTGGGGTCCTTAAACTCACGGACTTAAGCGTCCTTAAACTACCTATGGACCACTACGTACCTAAACTGGAATATGGACCGCCACGTCCCTAAACTGGAATATGGACCGCCATGTCCCTAAACTGGAACATGGACCACCACGTCCCTAAACTGGAACAATAGAGCCCAAACGCTCTTTTGTCTGATCTAAACGATCCCGTTAAGTTGATCTTAGTCTCAAACTGGACTAACGTATCCTTAACAAACGTTTAAGTTGATCTTAGCCTCAAATACGGCTAACGTATCCTTAAACCAAAACTCCAAACCCAAATCTAAGTAAATACGGATTTGGACTAATCCACGTCCTATGGGCGACGGCATCACTTAGTCTCCGTATACAATCCACGGGCAACCACAAACAAAACAAACACACATGACACAAAGTGAAATTCTGGAGAAGGAGAAAGTTGTTACCGTGATGCGGTAGCTTAATTAACTGCAGGGGCTTGCGCCTGCAGGGAAGAGCGTCCCTACAATCAAAAACCCCTTAAGCGAGGGGGAATCTGACGAAGTCTGCTACATCGGCCGCATCCGTCTAAACCTCCGATACACGGTGCCATAAATCAACTTGGCATCTTCGGAGAGGTGGACGGATAAAACCAAATAGCATCTGCCCCGAACCCCAGCGTCAGGACTTCGTAGTCCTGTGCGCCGTCTTTCGGAGGGGAACAGATTCTGGCACGCCCGGTGGGACCTTTTCCTCTTTCCACTCCACACTTTGTGTGTCATCTTCACGAACGAATCGCGTTTTGTTAATGGTTGCCTTTGGATTTCAAGTTTACTAAGATTTGGTCTCTTGCCTGGCGCAGAAATCAAGCATCGATGGCCTCTGCCTGTTCGAAGTGCTCCAATTGCAACTGCAACTCGCGTCCTGCCTCAACTGGGGGCATAGTCTACGGGCCCCAAGCGGCCTCTTTGTTCACCATACCCGTGTAGCAGATTACTCAAGCCACCACGGGGTTGTTTTTCGGAACTATGCTTCCGCCAACAAGCTTCAACACCCCCGTGCCCGTACAAGAAGCTCCTAAGAAGTCGGTCTTCGATCGACTTTTAGTTACTGCGGCCCCTCTCAACGGGTCGCCCAACACCAGTGCCTCGGTCTTCTCCAGACTGGGCCAAAATTCCTGCGGGCCCACGATGAAGCTTGCAGTCCTGAAAAAGGTTATTCCAAAAAGAGTAGCCAAACCTGTTCCTGAAGTCGTCAAGGCGGCTTCTCCGGCTAAGAGATCAGTCTTTACAAGACCGACCGTCCTAAATCCCACTCCTGCTCCTGCTGCTCAAAAGATGTCAGTCTTTAACAGGCTAATGCCGGCGACAACCCACACCTGAACATGGGGAAAGAAGAAGCTGTTTCTGTCTCTGAGCCAATACCGACGACTCGTCGTGCTCGACGACGCCACTGGCGCCGGATAAGGAAGACCGGGGGCAACTCCCCCTCTGGTATAACTCTGCCAGCCCCAACGGTGGAAGTTAATGCTGCTGTTCCAACTGGGAACAGCTTTGAACTGCTGAACAGGGTACGCAGAAACTCGCCAACTGCGGTGCTCAAAAAGTCTCCTCCACCGGTAGAGATCGCCATGGAAGCAGAAAAGCCAGAGCGGTCTCCTCAATCACTGTCCTCCAAGATCTACAAGACGTGGCGACGAGTCCGAGAATCTGTGATTGATCATAATTTCTCTCGCCAACACAAAAAGTCGAAAGGTCGGCAAGAAGAAAATCCCCTGGTCAAGCAACGAAAGATAATGACCGCTTGGGTGCCCAAAGCAACGGCCCCCTCAACTTCTACGGCCCATAAAAGAAGAAGGCCGGAGAAAGTGCCAACGCCGACGACGAATATCAAAGGTGGTGAACCCAAACGCCCTAAGTCAGGGGGCATTGTGGTTCATACCGTCTACGTGGCGTCTGGTAAAGAGGACAGTCGCATATCTACGGGTCATCGACCGCTTACACGGTCAGTGACCAAAGCGCAGGAGCAGCAGCAGAAGCTCCAAGAGATGATGAACGCAATGGCCGCACTTACTGGGCCAAAAGAAAACCCTGAAACGTCCTCGGATGAATGCCAGGAGCAAGAAACCGACGCTGAATTCCTTCGTCGAATATTAGAGAAGAAGGATAAAGAGGCTGCTGAACAAGCAGCCAACATAAAGCGTATGGGCTTCCTGTTCCAAGACATGGTGGGGATGATGATCCAACAAGATCCTCCGGCCGAAGACCCCCCGATCATCCTTGAAGACGATAGGGGAGAGACATCTAATCCTCCGCCAGCTCTGTCAACAGCTAAGGAAGAAACAATCTCCAAGGCTGACCTGGATGAGTACATAGCCCAACAAATACGAGTTCATCATGCGACTGAAGCAGCCGGCCAGGTCGTAAAAACAGGACGGCCGTATCCGAGTTGGTATGACCAGATCAAGTACCCGCCGGGCTACACAATTCCCAAGTTCCATGTCTACAAGGGGACGGGCAATCCTCACCAGCATGTTGCCCAGTTCAGGGCACTCTGTGGAAACACCAGCGGTGATGACAAGTTGTTGCTTCGCCAGTTCGTTGGAAGCTTATCAGATACAGCGTTCGAGTGGTACTCTGAGCTCCCGAACGGCTCTATCAAAACCTTCGTGGAGATGGAGCTGTTGTTTACTCAGCGTTTTGCAAGCGCCAGTGAACGCACCCCGATGACGGCACTGATTAACGCCAGGGTAAAGCCAGGCGAGACATGGGTTCAATATGCTATACGGTGGTGGAATTTATGGTCGAAGTGCGAGCAATGCATTGAAGAAGCTCCCGCGGTGGGTATGTTTGTGGGAACACTTGATCCGCAAGCAACCATCTCGCAATTTATGATCTTTTTTTTAGCCGACTACCTTTCAGGCCTTGATTGACAAGTTAGCGCAAATGGATCAGATGGGCCATAAGCCCCCTCTTCCAAAGCCGGACTCCCGAAATGACAAAGGGAAGGGAAAAGCGATCATTGTCACTAATGCTCAACAACAACCAAGCAACTCGAAGCCGGTTGTTCGTCAAAATAATATGCGCCCGTACGTGGCCCTTGAAGAGAGGCTAGGACATCCTTACTCATTTTCCCGAGATAAAACGAGAAGGTTATTCGAGCTGGCGTTGCGCAACCGACTCATAAATCTGCCGGATCCAAAACGTCCGTCCCAACCAAATGATGTCAATGAGCCCAACTACTGTCCTTATCATCGAGTACTGGGTCATCCGATCGAAGATTGCTACGTCTTCAAAAATTGGCTTGAAGACCAGTACCGACAGGGCAAGTTCGCGTTATCTGACAAATGGAAGGTGAATCCCACACAGCCCCACACCTCTAAGGGGATGAATACGCCGGGGGCAACATGCTCCGTCATTGAAGAAGCTTCTTGGGAGGTTGTATTATCAGCCAAGACAAAGAGGATGCTAAATGATCTTCAAGTGTGCCCAGCGATCAAGTGGAAGAACCCGTTGGAACCGCAGGTTATTGAAGGGATGTTGAAGCCACGTCCAACTCTAAAGACCGATGGTGGTGGCTCAAGCACTCGCAACCAGCCATCAAAATCTTTGAAGAAGAAGAAAAAGAAATCAAAGAAGCCCGTGAAGCCTGGCGAAAAGCGCACGGACTTGCAAAAACAAATTGACGCGCTGGAGGAATACAACCAGAAGGCATGGACTCCCATTACATTCCAAGAGTTCCTCAATCATGTTTTTCAAGAGGAAGATGAGGGAGAAAGTTCATCTGATGAATCTGAAGAATATGCGGCGAGCTGTCATGTGATTTCCCATTCGTTCATGGACGATGAGGAGACTCCTTATACTGAAACACTGGGGGCAGACCCTGAATCAAAAATTCTGGGGCCATCAGATGATGTAATTGACGCATTCCTTAACGAAGCTCGATTGAAAAGTAAAGCTGATCGAGAACGCGAGACGGCTGTATTTGAAAGGGCCAAGCGCCAGCGACTTGATGAAAGAGCTGAGACGATCCCGCTGGAGCAAAATACCTCCACTACCGACAAAAGCCAATTCAAGATGAGGAAAAGGTTTGCTAAGGCCATATCAATGGGCATGAAGCTACCATCCTCCGAATGAAAAATTACTGGTGAAATAAAAATCCACCCCTCCTATTGTTTATATCATCGGAAGATTTCGCACCCCACCGAAGAATGCAAAGCTTTCGATAGATGGTGGCAAGGATATGTTGCTCATCGACAACATTTTAAGCGGGAGAAGCGTAAAACTCGTCGGGAGCGGAAGGATATGACCGAAGGGTTTAACAGAATTACCGGTAATTGTCGCATGATTAACGCTGGGGGATCACAGGTGCCTACATTCGGGAGTGATTCTGATGAAGAGCTGGAACTTGCCCCTCTCTTTAAAGAGTCCACTTCGGGAAAAGAAGAAGAGCCGAAGGTTTGCGAAAATATCCGGCTGCGTAATCGGACGCTGCCTGAAAAGAATCTCGGACCCTCAAACAGAAAAGATAAAGGGAAAGAAAAGGTCTCTGAAGATATCGTCTTAGATGACCAAGTGGTGGAGGAGCTAAGTGCCAAGGACCCGCCGAAGAGGAATATGGTGGATTACAACGTCTTAGCGCATCTGAGGAAGTTACCGTCACAGCTCAGCATTCTTGACGTCCTTTTGCTATCAAAGGAAGCGAGAGATTCATTAATCAAGACACTATAGGATCCGGAGCAATTCCAAGCTTTCCTAGCCGAAGAAAAGATGAAGGATGAATTGGAGGAAGTGCACACGGCCGATGTCGCTTTTGGTGATGAAGACCTTCTCCTTGGGACGTGAGAACACAATCGCCCCCTCTACGTCTCAGGATTCCGTCACGATATAAAGATATGCAAAATCCTGATCGATAATGGATCTTCCGTTAATCTCCTCAATGTGCGGGTGTTAAAATAAATCTGCATGAGCGTCCAGCACCTTGCTCGGGACAAGATCACCATCTCCGGGTTCGACTCCCAATCATCAAGAACTCTTGGGTCTGTGATACTGACGCTACCCTTTGGGCTACTCGTCACGGACATTACGTTCCATGTCATAGACGCCAAGACATGCTACAATGCTCTGCTCAGCCGACCGTGGTTACACGAGTACAACGTCATCCCTTCTACACAATATCAGTGTATGAAATACGCTAAGGATGGTCTCGAGTATACCGTGGCGGGAGAACTGAATCCGTTTTCCGTGAATGAAGTCCGCAAATATGAAGATGCCAAGTACTTCTTACCGGATTTCGAAGACACGGAAAGGTGTCACAAGCCGGAAAACAAAGCTAACGCCACCATCCCTGTCTTCGGCAGTGATACCGAGGAGGAAGAGGAGATAGTTTATTCGGGGCCGCCCCAATACAACAAGCCGGGACCATCTGCTCTTACATTGATCTTTGGTAGCGACTCGGAAGATGAGGTCCATGCTGTATTCCCTGCTCGACCTTCAATACAAACGTCCGCTGACGAAGAGCAAAGTCTACAAGTCGCCATGGTGCCGCTTAGACACCGTAAAGAACTGGATGCACTTGATATCTACAATGTAGAAGAGCTACAGACGTTCTATGTTCCTCCCAGGCGAGAAGGCGAAAAAGTAATTCTATTCTACCGCTCTGAAGAAACCAGAGTGGAGAAAGAAATCTGGCATGGCGCGGACCCCGCTCTTGACAAGCTTCAGCCCATCCGTCTCCCCAGATATTATACAGAAGGCTTGAAGAGGTTGCTGAAACGCTAGGGGATATCCTTCAAGCAGACCGTTCGAAAAGCCAAAGTCTGGAACGTTCCCGGGACTCAATGCAAACTGCCTAATGGGAGAATGGAGACAAAAGGACTTGGGTACATCTGGTCAAAGAAACGAGAGCTACTAAACAGCTGCTATGTCATGTATGACTTAGATGAAGAAGCGGATGCTCAATGGGAGGACGCTAATCCTGAGCCATTGAAAGTTCCAGATGCAAAAGAGCCCAGTTCGTCGTTCGAAGAACAAATGAACAAGCTTATAAGGGAAGCGGGTCAAAAAGTCTGGGACGATCATAACCGCGAAATGGTCATCTACGAGAAAGACAAAACGCAACGCCTTCTCCAACAGGCCGTGAAAGATGAAAATGCCGCTCCTTGTCAACCTGTTATAAAGAAGGCTCGACGCAGGGGCAGAAACAAGTCGAAACGCGAAAAAGGCGCTCAACAGCAACGAAGCGGGCTAAAAGGCCACGCAAGCGGGAACCTAGCGGTTCCGATCTATCCCTCATGAGAAAAATGGGTCGAGCATACTCTTTTCCTCGGGACAAGACGAAGAAAATACTCGACCTCGCTTTAAAACATCAGATGCTTACACTGCCGGAGTCTAAACACCCCGAACAAGCAGGCGAAGTCTCACACTTGGACTATTGCCCTTATCACCGAGTGGTAGGGCATCCTCTCGAAGACCGCTTCACCTTCAAGAATTGGGTCGAAGATCAGTATCAGCTTGGCAAGTTCGCTCTGTCCGACAACTGGAGGGTAGCGCCGCCACAGAAGCACGGGCCCAAGGCCACGGAAGAAGAACCAGTTCCACATTGGGATTGGAAGCGAATTCGTACTTGTCACGTGATAACGATATCAAAAGAAGAGCTCGAGAACATGGATGACCTTCCCTGGTGCTTTGAAAACAGCAACGACGAGGTAATCTCAGAATTTCCACCAGCGCCAAAAGAGCTGGAAGATGGAATCCATACTACTGCAGATAACTTCAAGAAAATTGAGCTGGGAACGGCGAACGACCCGCGACCGACATTCGTTAGCGAGCTGCTGTCTGAAGAGAAGGTGGCTTCATTAAAGGACCTGCTTATGCAGCATAAAGATTGCTTCGCATGGAACTATTCCGAAATGCCGAGACTGGATCCAGAAATTGCTGTGCACAGATTGGCGATATCTCCGGACGTCAAGCCGGTCAAACAGGCGCCAAGAAGAATGCGGCTCGAGCTTGAGATGGGTATCAATGCTGAAGTCAAGAAGCTAATCGACTCTGGCTTCATCCAGGAAGTTCAATACCCTGAATGGATCGCCAACATCGTCCCGGTGATGAAGAAAAATGGTACAGTGCGCATATGCGTGGACTTCCGGGATCTCAATAAAGCCTGCCCGAAAGACGATTTCCCAGTGCCAGTCACCGAACTGATGATAGACAACACGTCATGAAGTTTTCTCCTTTACGGACGGCTCGTCAGGGTATAATCAGATAAAGATGCATCCTGAAGACCAGAAGCACACCGCCTTCAGGACTCCTTTGGGTATATTCTGCTACAAGGTGATGCCCTTCGGTTTAAAGAATGCCGGTGCCACCTACCAAAGGGCCATGACGAAGATCTTCGATGACCTTATACACGAAATCGTCGAATGCTATATCGACGATCTCGTGGTTAAAAGCAAATCATACGAGGAACATCTCGAGCATCTGAAGACCGTATTTCAACGCCTTCGGCAATACAACTTGAAGATGAACCCTCTCAAGTGTGCATTCGGAGTTTCCTCAGGCAAATTCCTGGGATTCATCGTCCGACACCGAGATATTGAAATAGATCCGTCAAAGATCAAGGCGGTCATGGAAATGCCTCCGCCAAGGACTCTCAAACAGCTGCGGTCTCTCCAGGGGAAGTTCGCGTATATACGGCGGTTTAGAGCCAACCTTTCAGGCAAGTGCCGTCCTTACAGCCACCTGATGAAGAAGGGAACCCCGTTCGTCTGGGATCGCAAATGCCAAGACGCACTGGACGAAATCAAGTAATACCTGCAGAACCCGCCAGTGTTGGCTGCTCCGGTCAAGGGAAATCCCCTCATTCTTTACACAACCGCCCTCGAAGGTTCTTTAGGCGCGTTATGGGCACAAGAGAACGACCAAGGGAAGGAAAGAGCGCTCTAATATTTGAGTCGAGTTTTACTGGGGGCAGAAAGCAACTACTCCCCCATTGAAAAACACTGCCTGGCGTTGATCTTTGCGGTAACAAAGTTCAGACACTATGCGTTGGCACATGAAGTCCGTCTTATTTCGAAGGTGGACCCCCTTAAATATCTAATGTCGAAGGCCATATTGACGGGACGACTCGCCAAATGGGCCCGACTCTTGATGAAGTTCTCGATAATGTATCAACCTCTCAAGGCAGTGAAAGGCCAGGCCATCGCCGACTTCCTCGCTGAGCATCCGATACCCGCCGATTCTCCTATGAATTGCGATCTTCCAGATGAACATGCGTTTGATGCGATCGACGGTGGTGATACCCGATGGGAATTTTATTTCGATGGAGCATCTTCCGTGAAGAAGCGCAAACAATGTACCCCTATGATCAAATCGGGGGTAGGACTCATCTTTGTAACTCCACAAGGAGGGATAATGCGCTTTGCTTTCTCCTTAACAGAGCCGAGGACAAACAATGAAGCCGAATACGAAGCTTTAATAACAGGCCTCAAGATCGCCATCGACATGGAAATTGAAAACCTCCTCATATATGGAGATTCTCAACTAGTCGTTAGTCAAGTAAATGGCGACTACCGGACGTGCAAACCAGAGTTGGTGAAGTACGGCGAGAAGGTGCAGCAACTGCTGACCCAAATCCCTTCCTATACTTTGGAAAACATACCGCGCACGGAAAACAGCAAAGCGGACGCATTGGCCAAGCTCGCTAAGGAACTGGCTGATGAGAACCTCGATGACGTAAGAATCGTGGTATAAAGCCGTCGGGTGCTTGCCCCATCGGAATTATCTCCGGAATCATCCGAAGAAAAGGGAGCGACTGAGCAGACGACCCTGCAAATAAAAGATCGGGAAAATACCGAGGATTGGAGAGAAGTCTTTATAGACTACTTCAAATACCGCCAAACGCCCGAAGATGCATCCTTAAGACATCAGCTTATGAAACGAGCTCTGTCTTTCTCCTTCGTCAATGATACTCTGTACAAGAGGTCGTTTGATTCTTTATGGTTGAGATGCCTGGGACCTGACGATGCGAAAAGAGTTGTCCAGGAAGTTCATGACGGGCTCTGCGGTTCTCACCAAGCGGGCCCAAAGATGAAGTTGAAGATCAAACGGATGGGCTACTATTGGCCCACGATGATCCAGGACTGCCTCAAATATGCGAAGCAATGCCACTCATGCCAAATTCATGGGGACTTCATCCACCAGCATCCAAATCCACTACATACAACGGTGGCTAGCTGGCCGTTCGAAATGTGGGGAACTGATATAGTCGGCCCTATCGAACCAGCATCGTCCAGGGGACATCGTTTCATCCTGGCGACGACTGACTACTTCTTCAAATGGGCAGAGGCAGTACCGCTGAGAGAAGTGAAGACGAAGAATATCCTCCATTTCTTCAAGACGCACGTCATCTATCAGTTTGGAACCCCGCGACGGATCATCTCCGATAACGGGCCAGCTTATAGAAGCCATAAGATCAATCGCTTCGCGCAACAACACAATATAGACTGGAGATATTCCTTGGTTTATAATCCGCGAGCTAACGGTCTAGCTGAGGCCTTCAACAAGACCTTGACAAAGATCATGAAGAAAACGATGTCCCGAAATAAGAAGGACTGGCATGAGAGACTGCAATAGGCTCTTTGGGCGTATCGAACTACGTTCAAGACAGCCACAAACACAACGCCATATGCGTTGGTCTTCGGTACAGAGGCAGTACTCCCCCTTGAGATAGAGTTACCCTCTCTACGAGTGGCAGTCCACTACGAGCTGACGGACGAACAAAATGCTCACCTTCGGCTTGAGGAGCTCGATGCCCTCGATGAGACCCGGCTCATAGCGCAACAAAATCTGGAGGCCTATAAAGCAAAAATGACGCGCTCATATGAAAGATTGACCCGGCCGAGGACATTCCGCCAAGGCGAATTCGTGCTAGTGGTCAAGAGGCCTATGATCCCCAATCGCGCCAAATGGGGAAAATTTGAGCCAAACTATGAAGGCCCGTACATCATAGTCAAGGTCTACCAGGGTGGAGCCTATCTACTCATGGATATGCACGGTGAAAGACCTTACAGGCCAATAAATGGTCGATTCCTAAAGAAATACTACGCTTAGCAAGTTACTGCCTAGGTCAATGATAGATGACGACGACTATATCCGCTCGCTATCTTCCTAAGCTCAAACTTTATAAGCAGTAGCCAGCCTTCTCCAGGGAACGGACCGAAACGTCCTTAAACTAATGCCGGACCGAGATGTTCTTAAATTAATGACGGACCGAAACGTCCTTAAACTAATGAAGGACCGAAACGTCCTTAAACTACTACCGCAGCATATTTAGGCTGACGAGATGAATAAAAAAATATATAAAAAGAAAAAAGAAAAAAAATATAATAAACGGTATGTCCATAAGCAAAATGGGCACGGATGAAAACCTGAAAGGGCTCCGTGAGTAAAAACAGCTGGGCTACCGGCGAGTGTTCATGAAAACCCGAAAGGGCGCGACCTCGTAAAAAAAATATATATAAAAATAAAAAGAATAAAAAAAAGGGGGGTATGTTAATAAGCAAAAAGGGCACGGATGAAAACCCGAAAGGGCTCCGCGAGTAAAAACAGCAGGACGACCGGCGAGTGTTTGTGAAAACCCGAAAGGGCGCAACCTCGTTAAAAGACACTTACAGGGTCCCCTCGACCTTGTAAGGAGAAACCACCCACGTGAGATCCTTACGACTCATAAGGGAGCAGCACACTTAGGGATCCCCACGATTCGTAAGGAGAAAATACACTTGCGAGATCCTCACGACTCGTAAGGAGAACTCTCTTATGGGACCCTCACGGCTCATAAGATTTGAAAGTCTTAAGTTACAGAGACCTAAACCTGTGCTTAAGCAACGCCCACAACTTCCAATATTGCCCTACAAGTGGTTCAATACTGACTATTATATACAATCCACGGGCGCGAATAAACATTTCCCTAGCCAAGTTTCATCCGTGATTGGGGATATGTGTGCATGATGAACAACCCTTATAAGTCCTCTCGACTTACAAGGAGAAAACCCTCTTGTAGGATCCTTACGACTTACAGAGGAACATACACTTAGGAATCCTTACGATTCCTAAGGAGAAAATACACCTACACGATCTTCACGACTTGTAAGGAGAAATACCTTTGTGAGACCCTTACGGCTCATGAAGTTAAAAGCCTTAGTTGACAGGACCTTAACCTTGTTCGCTAAGCCACCTTTGTTCGACATCGACAGAGGCAAATGATGATTCGCTCCTGGCAATATCCCAGTTGCAGCAGTGCTGATACCGAAATTGGTGTCTAATTTCAGGTCTACGGTGAAAAACCGGTAGGCCGCACATGCATACGAAATAGCCGAAATGATAGGGCAACTTGCAATAAAAAGCAGCAAGTAAAAACGTATGCATACAAAATAGCCGAAATGATTGGGCAACTCGCAATAAAAAGCAGCGAGTGAAAATAAAATAAATAGCCGAAATGATTGGGCAATCGCGACCTTCGCGATATAAAAGCTGAAATGATAGAGCATCGCGGAAATAAAAAAATGATAAAACTTTGGCCCTACACCTGAGATCACATCGATCCCTGTATACAATCCAAGGGCGCAAACAAAGAGGGAACCATACTTTCCCAACAGGCTCCGCCAGAAAACGAAGCCAAATCTCGACGGTTCATCCCAACCCCGAAGAAACCAGTGTCTTCGGCAAATCCTTCGACTCGAGAAAACAAGTGTCCTTGATGAAGAAAATCCTGATTCGCGTCGACTAGCAGAGAAACCAGTGTCTCCGTGGGAAATTCTTGATCCGTTTCAACACCAGGGAAACAAATATCCTTGGAAAATACCTCAATTCAGGGAAACAAACATCCTTGATGAGAGCCTCCTGATTCGCGTCGACTCGCAGAGAAACCAGTGTCTCCGTGGGAAACTCTCGATCCGTTTCAACACCAGGGAAACAAATATCCTTGGAAAATACCTCAATTCAGGGAAACAAACATCCTTGATAAGAGCCTCCTGATTCGCGTCGACTCACAGAGAAACCAGTGTCTCCGTGGGAAATTCTCGATCCGTTTCAACACCAGGGAAACAAATATCCTTGGAAAATACCTCAATTCAGGGAAACAAACATCCTTGATGAGAGCCTCCTGATTCGCGTCGACTCGCAGAGAAACCAGTGTCTCCGTGGGAAATTCTCGATCCGTTTCAATACCAGGGAAACAAATATCCTTGGAAAATACCTCAATTCAAAGAAATAAACATCCTTGATAAGAGCCTCCTGATTCGCGTCGACTCGCAGAGAAACCAGTGTCTCCGTGGGAAATTCTCGATCCGTTTCAACACCAGGGAAACAAATATCCTTGGAAAATACCTCAATTCAGGGAAACAAACATCCTTGATGAGAGCCTCCTGATTTGTGTCGACTCGCAGAGAAACCAGTGTCTCCGTGGGAAACTCTCGATCCGTTTCAACACCAGGGAAACAAATATCCTTGGAAAATACCTTAATTCAGGGAAACAAACATCCTTGATGAGAGCCTCCTGATTCGCGTCGACTCGCAGAGAAACCAGTGTCTCCGTGGTAAACTCTCGATCCGTTTCAACACCAGGGAAACAAATATCCTTGGAAAATACCTCAATTCAGAGAAACAAACATCCTTGATGAGAGCCTCCTGATTCGCGTCGACTCGCAGAGAAACCAGTGTCTCCGTGGAAAATGCTCGATCCGTTTCAACACCAGGGAAACAAATATCCTTGGAAAATACCTCAATTCAGGGAAACAAACATCCCTGATGAGAGCCTCTTGATTCGCGTCGACTCGCAGAGAAACCAGAGTCTCCGTGGGAAATTCTCGATTCGTTTCAACACCAGGGAAACAAATATCCTTGGCAAATACCTCAATTCAGGAAAACAAGCGTCCTTGATGAGAGCCTCCTGATTCGCGTCGGCTCGCAGAGAAGTCAGCGTCTCCGCGGGAAATTCCCGATTCGTCTCAACTCGCAAGATGAAGCCTCAGGCAGCAGGGATAAAAATAAGGACTTGTTTTCTGAGCAATGAGACCCTGCAAGTTGATCTAAAATGGTCTCTTGCATACTATTCACGGGTTTCACTCTCCAAAGTCGAATTTCGACAAGGAGAGAAACAACCGCTTACGGATCCTCTCGACTCGTAAGAGGGAAAAATTCTCTTATAAGATCCTTATGACTTATAAGAGAAAACGCGCTTAGGAATCCTCACGATTCCTAAGAAGAAAATACACCTACGAGATCCTCTCGATCCGTAGGGAGAAAAATCTCTATGAGACCCTCACGGCTCATAGAGTTGAAAAGTCTTAGGCGACAGATCTGAACCTGCGGCCTAAGCCATCGCTGTTTCTTGAGGAAATCAAGACGCTTGCTCTAATTATCTGTCAACCATATTTACTGAGATGGCATGCTGATAATAAAAGAAAGAAAAGGCGGAGAAGTGACGCAAGACATTACAAAGAATGTGTATCTTTTATTCATAAACTTGATTGAGTACAAGATACATTGTGTTAAAAAATATATATATACATTTTTTATTTACAAGTACAAATGATACAAGAAGGGATAGCTACTGGGGAGGAAGTGTCTTTAACAAATCCGCAAGATGCTCTCGCACTTCTTTCAGCGCCTCCTCCTGAGTGGCTGCCGCGGCCACTTCCGCTTCCACCTGGGCCCGCTGCTGCAAAAATGATGAAAGTTGCTCCTCCGCTGCCTTCTGGGCTGCTTCTTGGTTAGGTGCATCTCGCTCGACAACGTCAAGTTGTTTCCTCAGTGATAACCCTTCGGAGAGGCATTGCAGAAGGCCCTCAAAGACAACCTTCGGCCGTGTAGCGTTGGCCTCCACCCGAGCATGCAGTTGAGCAGACTTGCTCGAAGTCTCACCGCGCTCCTTACGCCTTGAAATGACTTCTTGTTCGAGATGGCGGAAGTAAGAAGCGCTCTGCTCAATCCACGCTGCTCTTTGATTGCTGGCGGCTAAGGTCTCGGGAGCGGGACGCATCGACTCCAGCTGATGCAGGCGAGCCTCGATCTCCATGCAATGATTAACCCAAGATGTGATGATGCCCTCGTCATAGAAGTTCACGAGCATCACCACCATCGGGTTAACCGCCGTAGCGAAGTCTGCAGCAGATGTAGGAGTCTCGACGTCGAGTTCCTCGACGTAGTCGCTCAACATGCGCAGACTGTTCGTGGCGCCTTTCGAAGATGGACGTCTCAGGTAAGGACCTGCCGGCATTGTGATGCGAGGCTCGAAGGGTGCCGAGACCGGAACGACAGATGAAAAGAAACAAGATGTGATCAAATAACAGTTCAGGAAATAAAAAAGGGGGGAAGTTATCAATGTGGTAGTCGCTGTACCAGCTGAAGCAGGTGGCAAGGCCGGAAGGGTCGGTGGCGCAGCCGATCTTTCATCCCCTCCTTCGATTTATAGCACTGCAGTCGGGACGAGAAAAAAGTTAGAAGTAATTCCATCAATGAAAAAGAAAGATATCAATGGAAATCATACTCACCAGCGTCACCAGAGAAAGAAGCGAGTTCGGATGGGAAGGAGAAGTGTGGGAGCAACACCTGATAAAGATGGTCAAAAAGCACTCCTGAAAGGCACAACAGTATGACTTTAGTACACGAATTATACGTCTGAAAGATAAGATTAAATAAGTTGCAAACCCATACCTTCCAACATCTTCGATGGTATGAGAGAGGGCTGAGAGGTGACCACCGCCAAGGCAGTAGTTGAAGGCGCTCCCTCGAGCAATGGGGCATCGGCGCTAGCTGCACCTGCGTTACGAACCAATGTGAACTTGTCAGAAAGGATTGTAAGATAAAGAGGACAGTAACTTGGGATTTACCTGATGAGCTGCCAGCCGAAACGGAGGCGACTCCCTCCTCCATCGACATGAGGCTACCGCTCGTGGCCTCATCACCCGACTCAATAGGAACCGTTGTCGTGCTCGCGAGACTGGGAGACGGCGGGGGACCATTGGCAGGGAGGGCTATGACCGGAGCATTGCCAGATTCCTGAGAAAGAGCGGTTGGCTCGTCCTCAGGAATCATGTCTACCTCACCCGCTACTCCCTCGGGCTCAGCAGTCACGGTTGCCTCGTCTACCGTTACCACGAGGTCATCGGCCTCAGGCACTCCGCCCGCTGCTACCTCCGGCTCAGCAATAACCGCTTGCTCAGGCATAGTGGACATGACCAGTTCGTCAGCTACTATTTCGGGCCCAACAATCCCAGCTGTGTCATCCGCCACCGGCTCAGGCTCGACCAATGCCTCTTCCCTTAGCCCCTCAGGTTCGAAAGTCTCCGCCTCCCCCTCGGTTTGTCTTGGCCCTACAAGATAGAATGTATAAGAACCGACGGCTTTATAATTCTTACAACAAAATTTTGAAAGAAGTATTACCTGAGGTGGACTTGTCGTTAGCCTCCCTGTTGGCACGGATCGCCTGTCTATGAGCTGTAGACAGGGCGACCGGTGACTCTTTTGACGGAGTGTCGGCACGAGGAATGGTGCTGGGGCCCGCTCCAATAGCCAAAGCAGCCCTGCGTGCCTTTGCTTCGCGCCTCGACCGCTTCCTTTCCTCCTGAGCTGTCGCGATGGACCTCTTTGACGCTTCCTTCATCGAAGCGTCGTCATCCTCATTCAGAGACGCCTCCAGAACCTTTAAGGCATCTCTCATAGGCTCTTCAAGACGAACCTCCTGCGGTAGCCCAGAAGAAGCAGGAACATCGGCAGCTGGCAGAACATTTGCGTCACTTGGCGGGAACGGCATTGAGGTTTCTGCGATAAAAAGGGAGAGGTTAGATTGACCATAACACAAGGAAAATGAAAACTTGATGAATTGAAACTTACTAAGGCCTAAAGACGCTCTAAGGTGTTCCTCCTCTTGGAAGGTCTCGAGGGAAACAGCAATGGCTTCTTCAGTGGTGATGCCTGTTGGAAGAAAAGAAAGAAAAATATTAGTCAAAGGTAATAATAAAGATATAATGCAATAGAAAATGCGACTAGTGATTACCTGATTCCGCAAGCTTAGCCAGCCATGCCTCACGCCTTGCCAACCACGCTGAAGTTTCGAGGGCGGCCTCCAAGTCTGTGTCATCTGGCGGCATGAATAATCCCTCGTTGGTCCCATATTCACTCAGGCCCTCACCATAGGGAGTGTGGGGTTCCTGACCGAACACGACGTCTGCAGCAAAGAGCGACTTCTTTTTCTTCTGCCCGCCAACCCTAGGTGCACGCGGGATCGACTTACGCTTAGCAGCCACCTTGGGACGGCGGGCCCCGATGTCCGCACCCATGCCAGACTCCGGCGAGGCTACAACCACTGTCTCCACTGGAGCACAGGGCGCTGGAGGTGCATCTGCAATATCGGGGAGCGGCAATCCGTGCGGAGGACTTTGCGCACGCGATGGCCCGGCTCTAACATCTTTTAGAGGGGCAACTACTGGGGTCCTAGGAACTAAAGGAGCATTGCGGTCGCTACCTGGAGGCGCACCCTTACGGTCGACCAGCAATCGCCTTTCCTCCTTTATAACGGCTCCTGTCGAATGACTGTACCAGTCTGTATATACCCTCAGGAGTCGTGGGGCGCAAGCTGGCTCACTGATAAAGAAGTGGGAGCCCGTGTTTAGACGCATGAAATGATGCAGCGCGCTCTCCATCCCTTCTTCGGTCGCAGCAGGTTCCGATAAGAAAGCCTCCAGCGGTACCCCTTGATTGTAGCTCAGCTGTTGGGCGAAACGATGTGGGTTATATCTCATGAAAATTGCCACCCCGTTCTGCCTAAACACCAAGAAGCCCGGTCTGATCGAATATAAGTGGAGGGTCTCCCGGGCCGTTAAAACTGAAGCTCCATCCTTGAAAGTGTCTTGCAATGGCCGCACTGCAGTGGTAGACGCCTTTCCAATAGTCAACACCTTGTCGACGAAAGACACACCGAATCCAACGGTGTGGGGGCGAAGGAGTAAACCCCTGGCATTCCGTGGCGATGGACTCACAATTGATGTGCCAATCAACTGTATGATGCGAGGGAAGCTGCACCTGTCGTAGAACGACGGCCTTTTATGCATGCCGAAAACGCCCGATGTATGTAACTCGAGCCACGATATGAAGTAGTGCATTGGGAAAATCATGTGCAGCACCCCAGGCTCATTAGCATCCGCCGCTCGACTAAGGCTGTGGTGCAAATGTGCCAAGCCGGCTATCCCAACGGCTACCTTTACCCCGATGGTCATCCGGTGAGCCGGGTAAAAGACAGAGGGCCGCATATGGCGAGAATGTATTGGGAGCGCAAACCAACTCAGCCATAGCCCAAGAAATCCTAAGAAAAAGGCCTCCTCGTCCATCCCAGGGGCGGCAACTTCCGCAAAAGACATAGCCGGAGAGTTAGGAAGGAAAAAACCCTTTCGGTCTATTTCCTTCGCCGGTAGGTTATCCAAACCTAGACCGAAAGGGTCCTCGAGGGTGGCGAACTTGGCAGCTTCTGCCGAAAGGGCACTTGGATGAAGGAACCGGGCAATGAAGTCCTCAAAACTAACTCCGCGGCTCCCACGCTCAATGAAAAGGGCCTCGTAGATGTTCAACACCTTGATCAGACTTGGGAATTGGTGTTGAACAGCATTCTCCGGCGTGAGGCCCCTTACCATCGGCTTGGCACCGAAGACATACTCGTCTGTTGGAAGCAACTCCTCATAGTGCTCCCCTATAACCGGTAAACCGGAGACTTCTGTGAACTCTTCCAGAGAAATTGACACTTCTCGATCCATTGCAAGGAAAGTGTGAGTGGGGATGTTCCACTGTGTAAGTGCACGGCGGCGCCCCGGCCGTCAATCCGACGCCGGAATGCGGAAGCGATGCTTTTCTTTAAACTTTAAAACCGGCACCACCGCGCACTATAAACCCGGATCGTGCCATTAAACTAGTCCTAGCTATCTAGAGAAGGGGGTAGAGAGATATACCGAGCGATCCGTGTCCTACGGTCTTCTCGTCGTCGTCCCGATCTCTCCGCGGAATCTCCGGTCTCCATCTCCTCGCCGGAAGGGCACCACGTCGCCGGCTTCTTTTACGGGCTCCCACCTCTGGACCGAGGCAACTCAGGCACGAAGTTGGCGAGCCGACGTACCCAAGGTTTGCTGTAGAATACGTGTAGTGTTCTATGTCTCATTCGGGGTTACTTGAAGTTGCCATTTGGTGGAGGAATGATATAAGCTTATGGAGATGGAACTTGTGGGATTTTACAAAGCCAAAGAGATCAAGAAAATCCCACCACTATTTTTGGACAGCCCCTCCATGACTTGGCCGGCCATGCAAATGGGAATGAATGAGAGGGGAGTGTGAGAGGAGAGAGTGAGTGAATGAGGGAGAGCCTCACAAGAATAATCAAGAGAGAGATCAAAAATGTTATCATGAAAAGAAATGATCACATACTCAAAACCATACTCAACCAACCACCATCATTACTCCAAAGTCAAGCAATTATCATGAACCATCATGAACAAAGGAAATTCAAGGGTGGTAGAATCATCATGAAACAACAAGATGCAAATAACACCCTCCACAAATGCTTATTTTCACAATTGCAAATAAGCCCTCCTCCACCAATCTTCAGCCAATGAAAGATACAAAGAAATATGGCTGAAACGGAAAACAAACTGGTAACTCCAAAAAAACTGATCCCGTAATAAATTACAGGAAAACCCCGCTACTGTATATACATACCCACATTTGTATTCCGACCGAAATACAAATGCAATGAGACAAAGTCTACACTGTACAATACTAGCATCCGGCTTAAACCAAAGCCTGCTAGTATTATCCGTCGGATCCTGATCCGTGCAATACCGCACATATTTGATCGAACCCTGCCGTATATCCATACGGCCTATAGTATTAACCGTCCGATCCCGATCCGTGCAATACCGCACGTATCTGATCGAATCCTGCCATATCTCCATACGGCCTCTACAGCATTTCGCCCGAAACTTGAGTAACTGAATGTGGGGGACTCTAAAGACTCGTCAATACTATGGCTGTGGATTTGACCACTAGCACGTCAGAGGTATTAGCCATACGTGACGGGCTACCAGCTATTGACCAAAAGGGACGTCGATGAGCGAACTCATCCCGACACCCTACTGAGCCTGTCAGTGACAATATCCGTACAGTCCGGTCCGTTCGTCTATGAGCATCGCATGGCGGGCCTAGGGGGTTGGTAAAAGTCAGACCCCCAAAAGCGGTACAAGTCGTGTCGGAGTGTAGCCCAGAACATCCTGAGATACTACTGGAATACTTACCAGTAAATCTCCTGCCTTGGCCAAGGACTTCGTGTAATGGCTCTCCTAGACACAGCGCGACCTCACCCCCAATACCGGGAGAGACGAACCCCTGAAGATCCGCTCACTGCCTCCATGTGGCTCGGGACTGTACCCAACTAAAACCTGTTTGCACGTCTCCTTTGAGCGTGGTAGGGTAGTAATCAAAGTACAGTGGGAACTCACACGAGACAAATGACGATCCTCAGGTCGATGAACTAACCTGTACACATGTCACCAGGGAACTGCCATCTGACATCAGGTATAAGACCAACTAGCATGTTCCCGGCGAGTCCTGTCCGGTGTACTCATAACCCAATGAGCACCTGTATACATCTTAGGTGAACCAACTGACACCAGTGGCTTGTGAGACCGGCCACCGCCCCTCGTCGGGGTCTCGACTGTATACACTAGTCTACTCTGGAGTATCGATGCCCTGTCTCGAAACCCCCACGACTAGGGACCTTTTAAGGATGTGCTTATAGACTACCAGCTCCCACGTATATAATCGCCCTCATACTGCTGGCAGTCAAGCATGAATTCTAGGGGCTCTATCAATGTGCAATAGTGACCTTTAAGGTCACCTAAAGCGGTACACGATGATAAAGGTAAACCAGATAGCATACTATCATCTTGAGTAAGACTGTCCTACCGGAATAGGTCCTCCCTCAATCATTGCAATCACGTGCCTGTGATCCAATAATTGACTCTGAGGGCACTATCTTCAACACACTGCTCCAAGAAGGCCTTGAACCACCAGGTGGGAAGCGTGGGATACTGGAAGAGGGAGACGTAGACCGCGGTGTACAACCCTAACCTTATCAACTGCGACTTCTTCGTCGACAGGATATACCGAGCCCATGGCAGGTAGCCGATCGGGTGGCGGGGGATCAGACCTATGTTATATGATTGCCCCCAAGGTCGTGCCTCGCCTTGACAGATACAGCGTCCCAGGATATCCAAAACCATGGGACGCTGGACCGGGATTGCATCTATAGCCGGATGAAGAAAGCCCTTTGATGTCCAATCAACCATCTCCACGGCATACTGCACCGGGGGTGGGCTGGCGTAATGAATCGCCGTGATGGGTTCTGACGGTACTGCGCACGTGAAGCTCCGTCGACCCATGATGATTTGGTTATACCACGACCCCCAAAGGTGGAGACTCTTATATTCCGGGTCGTGGTCCTTAATCATGGCTAAGACTTCGGGATCCAAAGGCACTTCAGGGAACCCTTCCTCCGAGCGAGTGAACGGGAATGAGGTGTCGAGAGACATGATCGCTGCAAGTGAACAGAAATTAGCCGTTAGTGTTGTAATTCCAACGCTTGGCGTTTAATTTTTTTTAATTAATTAATTAATTAATTAAATTAAAAATTAATTAAATTAAAATTAATTAATTACACTACACAGCAGTGCTGTGGGTAGGAGACCGAAGGGGGACTCACAAAATCTGGATGACAATACGTCAGTTAACAAGACAACCCCATCATTGGATGAGATTGTCAATTGGTCCCCAAGAAAATATTCCCATTAATAAAAAATCCCTAGAGACAAGGAGAAAATCTCCTCTTTTAGAGCAAAGCTCTGTCACAGAGTGACACTTGTCAAACTCTGGTCTCAGGGGAATAAGATTCCTTAAAAGAGCCTAGCTCTGTGATGATGATGAGAAAATTTATTTAAAACTCCTAAAGAAATTAAAATTTTTTAAGACTCTTAGGAGTTCTTCACTTTTAGATAAAAAAGATCTATTTTTGGAACCATGAGCAAAACTCTGCTCATGGGTTAAAACCGATGAACAAGATCTATGTAGATCTATAGATTCATGAGAGCAAAGCTCTGTTGGTGAAACCCCAAAGGGGATTTCTTTAGATCAGAAGATCTATGAGAGCAAAGCTCTATTGGTTAATTAAAATTAATTTAACCTAAGATTAATTTTACCTAAAGTTTTCTAACTTGGAAAATGAGAGCAAAGCTCTAAAGTTCTGGAAACGAGAGCAAAATTCTGAAGTTCTAAGCAAGAGCAAAGCTCTGGAAATCAAAATCTAGAAAATGGTGAAGTTTTCTAAAGGGCCAGAGGTCCTATTTATAAGGCGCTTGCGCCCCTTCAGCTCACCCGTTGATCCAACGGTCAAGATCTTGCCACCGCTGCTCTCACGTGCGCGCCACGTGAGCGCAACGGTGGGGGGGGGGGCATTTGTTTCCCCCAATCAGAGCAAAGCTCTGTTTGAATTTCAAAATTCAAAATTCGAAGCAACGCTTTAGATTCTTTGCGCTGCGCGCAACGCGCCACGTGTCAAAAGCTGATACAACAGCGCAACGCCCGAGGCAGCGCGTCCAATCAGAGCAAAGCTCTATTTAAAACAAAATTAAAGAAAGCAACGCTTCAGTTGCGCAAGCACTGCGCTGCGCGACACGTGTTAGCGCAGATGCGCTAGCGCAGTTGCGCTGCGCTGTGCGCTGCTTGACACGTATCACGCGCTAGAGCGTTTGCGCCAAACAGAATTAAATTCGAGTAAGATTTTTTCTGTTCTTTCTAAAACAAGAAGATTGCCTTCTGTAAAATAGAAGCCCTTGGATCAAAGATCCAACGGTGGGAAAAATTCCCCAAATCACTCAGAGAAAGATCTCTCTAACAAATTTATGGGCACTATATAAAGGCCCCAGACCTCAAATCAAAGGTATCAATATTTTGTGAGAAAACAAAAATTTCAAATAGAGAGAACTTTGAAGAAATTTCAAGAAGAAAAAAGGTAAAAGACCTTTTAGATAGAAGAATTTCTTCTAATAGATCATTGATCTAAGAAAAAGATCAATGATCTTTAATAAAAAACAAAATAAAAATAGTGCTTTGCTCTTATGAACCATTGGTTCTCTAAGATCAAGAAAAATAAGAAACACTTGTTTTCTTTGATCTAAATTAGATCAAGAAATCAAGCAGTGCTTTGCACTTCTTTTATAAACCATTGGTTCTGGAATCTAAAAGATTCTCAAGTTAACAGTGCCTTGCACTTGCAAAACTGCGCTGTTGCGCTCTTGGGTTGGCGCAAGCCACCAGAGAGCGCCACGTATCAGCATCTGAACCATTTGCGCTATGCGCTTTTGAAATAGAGCCTTGCTCTCTGAAACTGGCGCAACTCACCACAGCGCGCCACGTGTCAGCAGCGCAAGCGCAACGCACTGGCGCAGCGCACTGCGCTTGCATGACACGTGTCATCACCACAAGCGCTTGCGCTCTTTGGTTGGCGCAAAGCGCCTGATAAATGCAATGCATATCTTTTGCTAAGGGGCCAGGCCCAAGTCAAAAAGACCTAGCAGGCCAAAATAAATTGCAAAGCAATAAAAGGATAGAGCCCAAGTAAAATTGATGCTCTGCATCATTTATAAAGGGCAGAGCCCAAGTAAAATTGATGCTCTGCATCATTTATAATGGGCAGAGCCTAAATAAAATTGATGCTCTGCATCCTTTATGGGCAGAGCCCAAACAAAAATAAAAAATAATGCAATGCATTATTTAAATGTGGGCAAAGCCCTAGCACAGGTCTAATAGACCAAAAATAAATAAAAGCGTTGAATATTTTTCAACTGGACTTAGCCCAATCATGGCCGTAAGTCCTCAAATTAAATTGACTGAGCACAGCTGCTCTCTGAAATCAATTTACGACCGGTTCAAGGGTACATCTCCGAACTCCTTTGACTCCTATCGTTGTAATCCTTCAACGATGTTAGAGAGGTGACGGGTCCCGACAACCACACATCAGCACGGACTGTGGGGTCCTTAAACTCATGGACTTAAGCGTCCTTAAACCAAAAGACGGATTGTGGGATCCTTAAACCTGCGGACTTATGCGTCCTTAAACTAAAACACGGACTGTGGGGTCCTTAAACTCACGGACTTAAGCGTCCTTAAATTACCTATGGACCAACACGTCCCTAAACTGGAATATGGACCACCATGTCCTTAAACTGGCAATGGACCACTATGTCTCTAAACTGGAACAATAGAGTCCCCAAACGCTCTTTTGTTGGATCCAAAACGATCCCGTTAAGTTGATCTTAGTCTCAAATCAGACTAACGTATCCTTAACAAACGTTTAGGTCGATCTTAGCCTAAATATGGCTAACGTATCCTTAAACCAAAACACCAAACCCAAATCTAAGTAAATACGGATTTGGACTAATCCACGTCCTACGAGCGACGGCATCACTTAGTCTCCGTATACAATCCACGGGCAACCACAAACAAAACAAACACACACGACACGAAGTGAAATTCTGTAGAAGGAGAAAGTTGTTACCGCGATGCGGTAGCGTAATTAACTGCAGGGGCTTGCGCCTGCAGGGAAGAGTGTCCCCACAATCAAAAACCCCTCAAGCGAGGGGGAATCTGACGAAATCTGCTACATCGGCCGCATCCGTCTAAACCTCCGATACACGGTGCCATAAATCAACTTGGCATCTTCGGAGAGGTGGACGGATAAAACCAAATAGCATCTGCCCAGCGTCAGGACTTCGCAGTCCTGTGCGCCGTCTTTCGGAGGGGAGCAACATATATTGGTTTAAAGTCATTTCGGATATGAAATTTAGTTTAAGGTCATCTCAGACCAATTCTAGTTTAAGGACGCAGCGATTCATTCCAGTTTAGGGACTTGGAAGTCTGTTGAGTACTTTCGGAGCTTGAGGCAAATTATCCAAGCTCTTGCTAGGCACACTTTCAGCTTTATTAACTTCACAACAGTCATCAATCCCAGGGGAATTTAAGGGGAATGAAAGTTGTTTATGCCCGTCGATTGTATACGGTGCACTTGAAGCGTCAGGCCCGTAGGAAAATATTATTTCAGATGTTTTTGGTTGGGGAGGCATGTTTGAGAGACATATGTTTCTGTCCTTTCGCACACTTATTTCTTACAATTTGTCATGCCCCGCTTCCCAAAATACGGAATACGAGGGTGACTAGACCGGCCATGCTCCCACGGTCAAGGAATAATTCTGCCGTAGTCACACTTCGGCTTCTGGTAGTACGTTTTAGCAGTAATATAACACAGATAATGAGATAATACAGTCATTAAAACTATCAGGTGAAAAGGAAACTGAGCACAGCAAATACAACAACTAATCAGTGATAATGAAAGGAACGATAGGACCGGCTCACTGGTCTAGATATCTACGATCTCCTCAAAATCAGACGGGTCCACTTCTTTCACTGAGCATGCATGCTCATGTCATCAGAGCGACAAAATAGTAATATATAATACGTGCAATGATGATAAACATAAAGTGGTGAGCATAGGTTAAAGGATGAGCATGAAATAGCAGGCACATGTACACACTATACATGAATATCAGACCAGTAAATCGATGCAAGTCCATGTCACTAATCCTATCAGTCCCTATGTCTCAATGTCCATGTCAATATCTTATCGTCAGCTTGAGCGTAAGAGTCGACCATTAGAAACACATGACCCTCTCCTGTAATTAGTAATAATCAATAACACGCGTTCATGTAATGGGACCCTGAGGGGCCATCTCCTGTATACAGTACACGCTCATGTAATGTGACCCCGGGATTCCATTGACCGAACTCACACTCAAACTATCCCAACACACACGGTCTATATCAAGGTCCAACCACGATCCAAAATACCGGTTAACCATGACAAGTCTACTCGAGAATTGGAGACTGATCTCCATCAAGCATGACTAGGCCGGTACTTTAGACAAGTGGACATCCCCCAATGTCTTATCTATGGAAATAATATAAATGCTTCCATAACTACCCCATTCCAGTTATAGTTACACTTATATATGTCCTACAGACGTCGATAATGCAATAATTAAATAGTCGTGCTGATTGTGTATAAGTACGTGCCATGATCACTATTCGTTCACGTTTTTATGCTAATGAACTTACCACAATCTAAATACTAATACTTCAGTAATCTAAGAACATTCGCTAGAGTATCGATGCAAATGACCACTGGTTACAGAGGGTATAAGAGTCATGCAACATAATGGAGATGCAATAAAATGCACTACTAATAATATATGAGCAGCCGATATCGTTTAGATTAGAAAAATCACATTAAATCACACATGCATAATTTGGCAAAACAATATAAAATAAGTAAACAGTATATTTAATTATATACACAGAAAAATTGGTTTTGAGTCAATCAGGTTTCTGGTTTGGGAGATACAGTTGTTTAAATGCGAGTGTCCACTGCTGAAATTACGGTTTCTGAACTGAAAGTCCATTTTAAAACGTATTTTGGCCCTAGTTACAGTCAATATTATGCATCATTATGGTTGAATAATATTTGGGGTTATCAGTCAGGAGTTCAACGCACAAAACGGATTAGAAATAGCCATCGTTTACTTGGAGTTATACTCAGTTTACTGTTGCTACATAAAAGTGATACTGCAGTAATCAGCCGTACGTATCAACGGTGTAAAATATGTTATAAATATCAAACAATATTGGAATTTGGTGAAACTAGGGTCACTAGAAAGATAACTCAAAACCCTAAGCCTCGATGTATGTTTCCGCACACCTGCGCACTTAAACAATAAGATATATGCATTCTAAAACAGGTAAAGACAGAGATTCCTGCTCTGGACTGCAGTCCAGAGTCATGAATCGCCTCAGTTTTCGTTGTCATAACTTATTAAAAATTCATAGATCAACTAAGGGATGCTATAGGTTTATCTATTGGATTTGATACGAGCCCTAGAACATTAGGTTATGAGTTGTATTCAATTTAATATAGATTTTGCAAGGCAACAAGTACGGTAGATTCCAGGTTTAGTTAATTCATCGAACATGTTGTATACTTATTAACTTCGAACAAGAATTAAATTTCGGCCATCCAAACAGAGCGGAAATCAATTCCTACAATTTCTACACGACTTAAGACGTAGTTTTAGACCCCATCATGTCCAAACCAACACCACTAAACAACCACGGCTCGTATATTTCCATTTGTCGATAAATTACAATATATATGTATACATACAATTATAAATAATATCGATTGATCTAACTACTATAATTATAGCATGAATAAGCAAGTTTATAACTTCGTGACAACAAAACGATATGGCAAGATGGCGATCGGCGGCAACGGCACGGAGCGACAACAACACAAGCAGAGAACCCATCGCAGCGAAAACCTTCATCGTCGTCGTCGCTGATCTCAAACCCAAGCCCTCTGCAGTTCCAGAGCACGAGAAGCCAACTCCCAACGCTATCCCATCGTCGCAATTGCTCAAGTTCAGGCCGAAACTTTGGTTGCGTCATGTTTTACGTCGTCGTCGTCGTCGTCCGGTGTTCGTAGTGTGGATATCTGTTTGCTGTCGTATTTATACCGATCGAGGAAAGTTTCTAACTTGCAACATGCTAGTTTACACACACACACACATATAATATACATATAGTTATAATGTAGCAAATTATTACCAATATATAATTTTATAGAAATAATTCGTATTTTATCATTTATTAACACTATCATGTGTGTGGTTACAATTGATAAAGTTATGTGAAATTACATATATAAATGGACTTAATATGGTTTAATTTATTTAATAGTAAAACACTATTACAAATACGGTTAGATATATATTTAAACAAGTAATAATGAATATATCAAATTCATTACTGCTATGTAGAGTGTTTTTTGTCATCCCATTGAGATAGAAATACGCGTCGCTGGTTAGGAATATTATAGATTCCCCCTATCTGGGGTAGGCTGGAGTTTATTGATTGTGGGGATCCGAATCTCCGGCAGCTGCGGACTAAGCTGCCGTTAATTACCCCCGCCTTTGGGACAAGAGAACCTTCGATCGACGGGTAAAACTGGTCATGTGAACTCAATGTGCAGTATGCGTAGGTTGTGTTTTGAAGGGGTTTTGGACGTATCGGAGACCTCACAGAGTTTACGGGGAAGTATTTTTAGTGTGTAATGTTTGAAAAAAAAGAGGGGTGAGGAGCATCCTAAGGACGCGTGAGGCAATACGTGACCGCTGGGCGCCAGTGGGTCATGTGCGTGACGCATGGGTGCTGAGAGCCAGCGGGTTACGTGCCAGGAGCGTAGGCGCTGGGAGCCAGCGGGTCACATGCTTGGCATATGGACGCTGAGCACCGGCGGGTTACGTGCCCTGCACATGGCCGCTGGGTGCTAGCGTATCACGTGCGCGGTACGCGGTCGCTGGGTGCCAGCGGGTCACGTGCGCGGCACGCGACCGCTGGAAACACCAGCAGAAGAAGGGGCTTATCCCCTGGGCTGGGAGTTGAACCTGCGAGGGGATTTGGAGTTAAACTCCTAAAAAATAAATTGGATGTGGACTTGGAGTTAAACTCTTAAGAGATTTGGATTTGGAGTTAAACTTCTAAAAGGTCTAGATTTGGATTTAAACTCCTTTGAGAATTTGGATTTTGGAGTTGAACTCCTCAAAGATTGATTTGGAGTTAAACTCCTAAACGATTTAGATCTTGGATGGTGAAAGCGGATCCCTTTTCGTCCTCTTCGAGCCTTAAACTTCCCTAAAATGGGTTCTTCTGAGATGGGTTCTTTCTTCCTCCTCTCTTTTTGTTGAATCTTGGAGAAAAGGGACGTTGAGATTAAAAGTCTCCATTTTAGAGATTTGATGGAGGGGTCTGAGCTCCCCTTCGAGGGTTATATGATGAAAAACTATTTCTTTTGGGGAAAAGAAGAGTTAAACTCTTGATTTAATTCAAAAAAAGAGAAAAATGTTTAAAATCTTGAGAAAGAAGAAAGAGGCACAGAACCCTAATTTTTTAGGGCAATGAAAAAGTTGTTTTATTTCATCATAATGTTACCTTATATAGGCTTACAAATTTACACATAGCTTCTTGGGCTTTACAAAATGGCATTTCCCCATCCCATGCCTCAATCACTTATTTCTTTTTGCACATGAGCTACGGGCTTTACAAAAATTTGGCTTTTTGCCTATATATTTAAACATTACATTTATTTATTGTACTTTCTTGGCATGGGACCAATCTGGGCTTGGGCCCACCTGTTTGGAATTGGGTTTGGGCGTAGGTGTCATGACCCGGAATTGGCACATGACCGGCACTTGAATCACGTGAAGTCTATAGGATCCCACCGTAATCCAAGTAAACCGAAAGCCCGAAAATCTAAATCTTTTTAGGAAAATAATGGAGGTACAGTTTTGAAATAAAGATATAATGGATTCAAATTCTTTCTTGAAAAGTATTAGTAATGTTATATGGAAATACAAGTGAGTTATATACTATTTTTGAAAACATTTTCGTCTTTTGAAATTTGGGCAGCACCTCCTTTGTAAATTTTGATCAAAAACTAACACATAACAATAATAATAGGCATCCCCAAGCGGGGGCTAGCTCTTCTCCAATTGGCGGAATCATAACCACACAATAAAGATATATGACGCCCAAGACGAAGATAAATCACAGAAAAGAAGATAAAAAAAATCAAAGTATCATCAAACCTAAAAAATAAAGAATAACACATATACGTGACTCTAAGTCTGAAAGAATATACAAATCTGTGGTTTCTAAGTCTAGAAAATATATATAGTCTGGTTGATGGAGCTTTTAACTAGATACAACTGAATAAATATATACAAATGGTGGTCACGATCCAAAGTGTAACTCACCTACCAATGCAAATCACCCGGAAGAAAGCTGTGTGCCAGCAAGTCGCTACTGAATCCGTACGGTCAATCCTGCAAGAAAACTGTGGCACAACGGGGGTGGGTTGACAACTCGTGAGTAGAAGACATCATCAGGTAGAAATCGAATGTATGACAATCTCCTAAGTCATACAGTAATATAATAATATCGAGTGATAACAAGGGTGATAGTATAAACATACGTATAATAATACTAATATAATCGTGTCCGTGTTATAATGTGGTACCATCTCATCTGTATCATATGTAACTGTATAGGTGCATCATCCAACGTGTGTCCATCAACGACGCATCAAATCATCATAAAAACCTGAGTGTACTACATCGACACTCGAAAACATCATAAAACCCGTGTCCAGCACCGACACGTAAATTCTGATATCTCGGGCGCTGTTTCATCGGATCGGCCCTCAAATCCATCTGCTCACATGACTCTGGTCGGTATCCTCCGAAAATCCGTCGAGCCAAAACTATCACCGGTCGGTAGTGCTCCCTTGCCGGGCTCAACGTCTCTCTATACGATCTTCTTGCCCTGGGGTATCATACCGGGTCCACCATGTACCCGCAGACGGTGCCTCCTCTATTCTCGAATCAGGTATATACATAACTCAGAACCGAGAAAACTCATGGTGGACATCAAACATCATATCAAGAGAAACCGCGTTTTTAAAACAATCATAAGTTTTCAAAATGCATCTGCGGTTTCTCAAATCCAGAAATCTCATGAAAACCGAAATCTCATAAGTATGAAACAATAATGAAACAATGAGTATAGGCACAGAACAAATCCGTAATGCATAACCAGTGTGTTTATATGAGCGTGGCATCTAACTAGGTAAGAAAATGCGATAACTGAACTAGTAAGTGTGGTATGGGTACTAAATAATAACTAAAAAGCTACATGTTACTAGGTTATATGGCGAAGTAATGATTTCTAATATGTGCATGGCATGACAATTACCGATGATGAGTGTGTGAGCCAGCGAGTATGTGTGTGTGCAACATGCTCATCATCGGTAATGGTGCGTGTTTCCTAGCATATGATATCATATAAGATAAGGAAAAGCACGTGGTATGTATACCGAAAAAATGAGAATAATATAAGTATCGCAGAAAAAGGAAATTTGTAAACGCAACAGTATAAAATACATAGCTACATATGAGCCATACAGTTATACTTTAAAATAGTACGAATCGTTGTTTTTAGAAAAATAGGGGCTACGATGTTTTTGAGAAAAGGATACCATTTGAAAATCCGTAACGTCCTTTGAGATTGTCATTTAAAAATGCATAACGATTCATTAGTTTTGAAAATAGGTATGGCTCTAATTATATTCTAATATCTACTTAAATGATTAGAAAATAATAATTTCCGAGTCGATACATCTATAAGTCAGCGATCCAGCCTCATAGTATCACGTACGGTATAATCCATAGTATGGCATCATCAAGTCAAGAGTGCGGATCAATCATCATGTACATCATATCACACACGATATAATCCATCGTACGATATCATCAAGTCAAGTGTGCGAATCAATCATTTTGTACATCATATCACGTACGGTATAATCCATCGTACGATATCATTAAATCAAGTGTACGAGTCTATGGTCACGTACATCATATCATCTCATCTAGTCACATATCGTCACATGTTATATCATCTTGTATTGCATTAAGAGCGTATATATCGCCTAATGTTCATATAATATATCATATCATATCATGACAGTTCATCTCATATCATATAACATAGCCTCGTGACATCATGTCCAATCATATCGACTCATATCATTATAACTTGTCATATCCTCATCTCGTGATGTCATATCGAAGTTATCCTCAAACTTACATGTACACACACACACATATCTGTGTGTGCGTGTAATAACATATATACCAATGGCTCAAGACTATGAAAATAAGAACTAAGGACATACCTCCCTACGAGTACGCTTACTATCGCCTATAGCCTCTTAGAACCCTATTAGCTAAGTATACATATCTAATATTTATATATATATAACTATATACCTAGTACCCTACTACTACGGCTACGGGGGTGCTATACGCCATCCATCTGACTTTCCCCGTAGATATACATCTACTCACCTACTATCCTCGCTCTAGCCAAAGTCGATGAACGTCTTGTTCTCCTTCGTCGCCCCGGAAGTTCATGCAAATGTACCTACAAGTCAAAGCACATCGTGTCGAAATCAAAACAACTCTTGAAAATTGATACGGCAAGAGAAGTGTACATAGGTTAGAATCTATGGTCCACGCATGTAAGAACAACTAAACAACCCCCGGCGTTGACGTACAAACGTCAAACGATCGAGTCAAAACTCAAATATCAAAAATCTAGTTTTCAAAAGTCATAAAATAAAATCTGAAACATAGTAAAATACTCCTAGATTTTACCTAAGATGAAATTAGGACATTTTGCACATTGGATGGACCTAGAAATCTAGAGATTGAGTTATGGACCAAACCTGGGACCCAAATTCCTAGATCAGGCCACAAATTGCGGCCATACGGGATAAATTGGCAGCCTAGTATGGGAGATGGGGGCTCAGGTTTCTAGGGTAGCTTCCTAATTTCCTGCACATCCTACGGTATCTGCAAAATATTTTTCAGGGTTTTCGAGTTATTCCAGATTCTATTTGAACACCACAATTTCAATGAAACCCGATGTCGGAAAATTCTAAGTTCGTATTTTGGGACTTCTAAACTCTCTTAGACCAAGGATTCTATCACTAAAGGTTAGTAGTCACTCTCTAAACTCCCTACTATAACTCTACTACTCATTCAAACCACCAAAGATCACCCAAGAATTTTCCAAGTTCATTAAACATAACTTGTTTAACTCTAAACTAATATAGGAGGTTAAGAAACTTAAACACTTAACTAAAAGTGTGAGGATTACCTTAAAAGAGCAACTCAAAAAAATTCTAAGATGGCCAAATGAGCTCAAGACTAGAAATTGATCCCACCATGATACTTGTAGTGAGCTTAGGAATAATTTTTGTGAAGTTTGTATAAGGTTTTGGTAGAGTTTTGATGGTGTTGTATGGTGGTAGTGAGGGTGGAGTGAGTTGAATGTTCACTGCCGAAAACAGAGAAGAACCGGGATGGATCGTCGGGCCTGAGTTTTGGGGGCAGATGCTATTTGGATTTATCTGTCCACCTCTCCGAAGATGCCAAGTTGATTTATGACACCGTATATCGGAGGTTTGGATGGATGCGGTCGTTGTAGTAGATTTCATCAGATTCCCCCTTATTTGCGAGGGGTTTTTGATTGTGGGGATGCTCTTCCCTGCAGACGTAAGCCCCTGCAGTTAATTACGTTACCGCATCGCGATAACCGCTTTCTCTTGCTCCAGAAGTTCATCTCGTGTCGTGTGTATTTGTTTTATCTTTGGTTGTCCGTGGATTGTATATGGAGATTAATTTATGTTGTCTCCCGTAGGGCATGGATTAGTCCAAATCCGTATATTTTTAGATTTGGGTTTGGGTTTATTTAAGGATCGTTGATCCGTTTTGAGATCAAGATCGAATTAAATGTATACGAGCAGTTGGGGCTTGGTTGGTTTTTTGTTAAGGATACGTTAGTCGAATTTGAGACTAAGATCTACTTAACAGGGTGTTAGGATCATTTTTGTTTCAGATCCAACAAGAGAGCATTTGGGCTCTGTTTTTTTTAGTTTTAAGGACGTTTCGGTCCCTTATCGCCATTTTGGAGGTGAAGTTGTAGTTTGAAAACATTTCGGTCTGTTGATCACTATTTTTGAAGTGAGGTTTTAGTTTAAGGATGTTACGGTCCATCGTTAGTTTAGGGACTTCTCGGTCCATTGCCGCCATTTTGGGGTGACGGTTTGATTTGGGGTGTACACGTCAGTTTGGGCAGTGCACCAAAAAGCTGCTGGTTGTCGGGACCCCCCACTTCTCTGAAGACGCTGAGAAATTACAACGATATGTATCAGAGGTGTGGAGAGATGCACCCTTGAACCAATTCCCGTATTTGAGGGAAAAAGGAATCGGTGGTAAACCCAGAAATCATTAGTTGTATTTTGAGACTAAGACTTCCTCAGGGGAATGTGGGACGAATATCGTTTTGGGATATCATCAGTTGGAAGATCGATAGTCGTATTTGGGACTAAGATCATTTTGGGAAGTATTGAGCACATGGGTTCGGTCCACTCAGTTTTCTTTTTATTTGAAAAAGAGTGCTAAGCACTTGTTTGGGCTCAGTCCCTTTTTTTATGCAAAAAGTGCTGAGCACTTATGCAAGTTCTGACGCTCACACATAACCATGTGGGGTTTTCAGTCATGGGGATTTGCCCAATAAGTGTTAAAAACTTTACCCTTTTTTGTCTCTTTATGGAGCGTTGAGCACTCTTTATGGCGCCCACGTGCGAAACACATGAGACGCTAGGCGCTGCCTGATGAGTGTCAAGCACTTTTTATTCTGTGGCGCCCACGTAAGGGACACGTGAAGCGCTGGGCGTTGCCTGGTGAGTGTCAAGCACTTTTTATTCTGTGGCGCCCACGTGAGGGACATGTGAGGCGCTGGGCGTTGGGCGCTAGGCGCCGCTCACTGTGTGCTAAGCACTATTTTATTTTGTAGCGCCCACGTGAGAGGCACGTGGGGCGCTGGACGCCGGTCACTGTAACACCCCTAAACTTTCAGTACAAAATTTTTCCAAAATACAGAAAGGAATATCTTAGCCTGAGCACAAGTTATAAATTTGTTTTGTTTTTGAACAACAAGAAAGCACTTGTAGCTCATCGGTAAAGCCTTGCACTGTTGTGACGTAGCCCTTGTGATCGAATCCCCCCAGCCACATATATTTTTATTCTATTTTCTTTTAATCTTTTAGAAGCCCAAGGGTTTACACGTGCACTACACGTAAGATGAAGAGTTACAGAATAAACAAACATGTGGACTAGGTTATACCAACAGACACCAACAGGTGGCGAGCATCCTATACCCCGACCCCATTTCTCGACCGGCGAGATCTCCATTTCGACCGGCACCGCTGGGCCGTCCGTAAGGGATGGTCCCCATTTTTTACCCCTTGCACCTGTTGGCCTACCCCACTTCTCTCATGTTGTTTATTTTCTCTGCACATTTTTGTTAGTGTAATATGCCCTAGAGGCCATTATTGTATAGTACTAGTTTGTATATTACATTTTGGAAGATTGGTATATATACACGGATTTATGACAGTTTTGCTCCATATGGTAGTATGTTACTTGATTTATATCTATCTTAATATGTGTATATGTTTCTTTTGACGTATCGCTAATACATATTGGTAAAACCCTTAGGATCTTTGCTTGACTACCAGCGTTGTGATGGCAATCACATTAGTAGGGGTTGGGTAGTCTACAAGCACATCCTTACACAGGTCCCTAGTCGCAGGATTATCGAGACAGGGCATCGATGCTCCAAAGTAGACTAGTGTATATGCTTCTCATCCCAGCAGGAGAGATGGTATGTCCCACAGCCATCAGTACGTCGTACTGGAGATAGTATGCAGGTGCTCATTGGGTTATGAGTTACACTGGACGGACTCGTGGGGAACTGCTGGTTGGTACTATACCTATCATCAGGAAGCAGTTCCCAGGTGACATGAGTACAGCTTAGTCCGTCAACTTGACTCTGCTACTTTGCCTCAAGTGTGTTCCCACTGTTCTTAGATTACTACCCTACCATGGCTCTGTTGAGTCGTGCAAACAGGTAGTAGTTGGGTGCAGTCCCGAAACACTTAGAGGCAGTGGCGGTTAGATAGGATTCGTCTCTCCCGGTATTGTGGGTTGATGTCGTGCTGTGTTCGGAAAGCCATTATACAAACTTCCTGGCCAGGGCAAACGAGATTTGCTGGTAGGGATTCCAGTAGTTTCTCAGGATGTTTTTGGCCGCACTCCGACATGACTTATTGCACTATTAGGGGTCTGACGCTTGTCGCCCCCTATGACTGATATGCGACACTCTTAGACGAATAGACCGACTGTACGGAGATTGCCACAGACAGGCTCAGTAAGGGTACGGATGAGTTTGCTCGTCGACCTTCTTGTCGATAGATACCTGGGTAGCCATTACGTGCAGCTAGTACCGCTGACGCGCTTATGTTTAAACCCACTGCCAGCGTTTTGTCGAGTCTTTAGAGTCCCACACAGAGGGTTTCCCAGTTTCGGGCGAAACGTGTAGAAGTCGTATGGTTTTACGACAGGGTTCGATCACATACGTGTACTTATGCGCATATGATGTTCGGGCGTACAATACTAGTGGGCTTTGGTTTAAGCCGGATCCTAGTATATGATTATTGGATTAGTTTCGTCCCATTGTATTCGTGTTTCTCGGAATACGGATGCAGGTATGTATATACGGATGAGAGGGACATTCTTGTAATTTGATCAAGATTGTTTTTGGAGAATGACACCTCAATTAGGGTTTTTCTTTTTTTGATTAATTCTTTTGTGAGGTGGAGGAAACGAGAGAGGAAACTTTGTGGTATTTTAGTGAAATGGGATTAGGGTTTCATATTGACTTTTTGGGCTCATTTGAGATTGGTTCACTTAGATATTTTGTGATATTTGTGTGAGATATTTTCTTATGGTTTAAAGTCTAAAACTCTAGCCATTTTTCACTTAATCATTTTCACTTTAGAAAACTACAGATGCTTTTCTCCCTCTCATTTCCTCAAGCTTTCTGTTCCCTCCGAAGGATGCGGCGGAGACGCGATAAACGTCTTGCCTGAAATTCGGGGCAGATGCTAATTGGAGCTATCCGTCCACCTCTCCGAAGATGCCAAGTTGATTTATGGCACAATGTATCGAAGGTTTAAACGGATGCGGCCGATATAGCAGACTTCGTCAGATTCCCCCTCATTCGAGGGGTTTTTGATTGTGGGGATGCTCTTCCCTACAGGCGCAATCCCCTGGAGTTAATTACGCTACCGCATCGCGGTAACAACTTTCTCCTTCTCCAGATGGTCACTTCGTGTCGTGGGTGTTTGTTTTGTTTGTGGTTGCCCGTGGATTGTATACGGAGACTAATTTATGTTGTCGCCCGTAGGACGTGGATTAGTCCAAATCCGTACTTTCTTAGATTTGGGTTTGGGGTTTTGGTTAAAGATACGTTAGTCTCATTTTGGACTAAGATCAACTTAAACGTTTGTTAAGGATACGTTAGTCTAATTTTCAGACTAAGATCGACTTAACGAGATCGTTTAGATCCAACAAGAGAGCATTTGAGCTCTATTGTTTAGTTTAGAGACATTGCGGTCGATTGCCAGTTTAGGGACGTGGTGGTCCATCAAAGTCCGTGGAATGTATGGCTGTCGGGACCCATCACCTCTCTGAAGACGTTGAAGGATTACAACGACAAATATCAGAGGAGTTCAGAGATGTACCCTTGAACCAATGTTGGTTAGGATATCTATAGTCCAATTTGGGACTAAAGTCTGTTTGAAGGTTTATGAGCATACGGGCTCGGTTGAACATTTTATTGTTCTAGCTGTTGAGCTTTTACTTGGGCTTGGCCCTTTTATAATATATAGCATTGGGCTCTGTAGTTAAATGCATAGCATTTATATTTGGCCTATTAGGCCTTTATTTGGGCTCTGCCCCTTTTAAATAATGCATAACATTTTAGTGGTCTGATAATGCGCCACGTGGCCTATCGGGCGCTTTGCGCTAATTAAAGAGCGCAAGGCGCTAGCGCATGTGGAGGTGATACGTGTCACGCTCTGCTGAGCGCAAGTCTGTTAGCGCAGTGTGTTGCGCCAGTGCGCTGGTGACACGTGGCGCGTTCTGGTGCCGTGCGCCATTCCAAGAGCGCAGCGCTCTGTTTTAGAAGCGCAAAGCGCAGATTGTTCTGTGGTTGACACGTGGCGCGCTCTAGCGCAGTACGCCAATCCAATAAGCGCAAAGGCGCATTTCAAGAGTGCAAGGCACTGTCCAATAGCGCAGAGCGCATCTTGATCCAATTCAGATCAAAGAAACAAGTTTTTCTTGTTCTAAAGAGGTTCTACCTCAAGATTTTAAGAACCAATGGTTCCGATTCTCATCAAAAGGCTGTGCCTTTATATAGATCAAAAGATCTAGGGATGAAGTAAATTACTTCTTTAATCTTTTATGATCGGATCTTTATGATCTTTTTCTTTTTATTGAAGATCTTGATCTTGTTCTTAGATCTTTGATCCTTTTAGAAGAAATTCTTCTTTTTGTGAGGTGTTTTCATCTCTGTTCTTCCAAGAATTAAATTCTTTACCTTGAAGAAGATGATCTTCTTTCTTCAAAGGCTTGCCTTTTTAATTTTTTTCAGAAAATTCTCTCTTTTCTGTATATGTGTATGTGAGAATTGGAGTCTAGGGGTCTTTATATAAGGCTAATTGGTTTGTTGAGTTAGTTACAGAGATCTTTCTCTGATTGATCTGGGGATATTTCCCCACCGTTGGATCTTTGATCCTAAGGTCTCTGTTTTACAGAAGACAATCTTCTTATTTTAATAAGATTGGAAAGATCTTTCTAGAATTTTAATTCTGATTAATTAAATAATTTATTATTTAAATTTTAGTGCTGGCGCAGTTGGCGCAAGCGCACCTGCGCTTGACACGTGTCGCGCAGCGCAGAGCGCAGCACACCCGCGCTTGACACGTGTCGCGCACCGCAGAGCGCAGTGCAACTGCGCTAGCGCTCCTGCGCTGACACGTGTAGCGCAGCGCAGAGCGCAGCGCAACTGCGCTGACACGTGTCGCGCAGAGCGCAGCGTAACTGCGCTAGCGCACCACTGTTTGACACGTGGCGTGCAGCGCAGAGTGCAAGTTATCTGAAGCGTTGCTTCCTTTATTTAAAATTTGAATTTTAAAACAGAGCCTTGCTCTGATTGGGGTGCGCTGCTTTGGGCGCAGCGCCCCCTTGCGCTGGCGTGTCTGTTGTTGACACGTGGCGCTCTGCGCGCAGCGCAAGAGATCTGAAGCGTTGCTTCACCTTTTGAATTTTGAAATTCAAACAGAGCTTTGCTCTGATTGGGGAAACACTTTCTCCATCTCATTTCAAACCCTAACTATCCCATGAGTTGAGAATCTTAGGGTTTGTGAGACTACTAGACTCCTAATCACTCTCTACACATCCTAGGCTACTTAGTTTAGCACACCAAGTGACCTAGTTACCTCATGTTAGAGGTTAAGCTCAAATTCGGAACTCTTGGGTGGATCTTCTACGATTTGGAGAAGCCGACAAGGAAGCACGATCCGTTCTCACATCGAGGAGCTCACGAGGTGGAGAAGGACAGCGAGGAGGTAAAGGACAACAAGAACTTGAGGTATAACTTTCTCACATAGTAGTTAAACCTCTAAGCTAGATTTTTAGTTAGGGTTTAGTATCGATCCTAAAGTTTAGTCAATGTTACGAAGCTTATACAAACCGTTTTTTGCAAACTCTGCCTCCCCGCGACCACGCGTGGTGCGTGGCATTGACTTATAGTGGTATCAGAGCCGACTAAACCATAACTAACAGATTAAACGACAACTAAAACTACGAAACCGAAATAAACCGAAAACATCGAAACGTAGATCCTAGTTTCTGTTGATTTTTTACGAGGCTCTAAAAATTATTTTAGCAACTGCAGAGTACTCCTTCAGCTGTAAAATGAACACTCACAAAAAATGAGACAATTCCCTCGGATAATGGCCGTCAACATTGGCCAAAATTCCGGCCTCACCCGTTTTCCTTAGAGGGAATGCTTCGTGTTTTGGTATGTGGTCTTGTGACTTGGATCTAGGGTTTCAGGAGTTGTTTATTTTTGCCAATTTTGAATATACTGTCAATTCTTCACTGTGGCAATACGGGGTGTTTCGAAGTCACAGTTTAACGTCGTTTAATGTTTTGAGTTGTGATATATGTGTTCGTAAACTTCCGCTAATTGCTATATGTCGGTTAGTTGGGGGTTGCACATTTCTGTGATGTTTGGTTTGTGTATACGGACTTATTGGATCGACGTGAATGAATAGCCGGGGATGTGAGATGAAAGTTTCTTTCATTCAAATGTAAATTGTAACTTGTTGTAATATTTTTTCGCGGGACACATTCGGGTTAAGGTTGTAGCCACCGTTGTATTATTTCATTTACTGTTTATTGCTTCTAGGATAGACCCAAGGTGGGGTGCACAAATTACTGGTTACTTTGAAGTGCCGAGTGGCCTACTCACGTTGTTGAGGGAGGTTGATTCACTTCGGGTATTTGGCGGGTAGTTTGCCGCACCCGTAGGGGTCTGGGGTGGGGTTTGGCTATTCATTACGACCGTGGAATCCGTCTTTCGTTACAGACTTAAACGAAACGCAGAATTCCTAGTATATCCAATGTGTTCATCTGTGATCTGAAATGTCTATTATTGCGTCTGACGAATGGATATTATTATATATATATTATAATAGATGTTGCTTATGTTTTGCATTCGCGCTAGTCCAGCCCCTAGCTTTGTCGTTAGTTATCTAACCTAACGGTGTAAGACGGGGCCCCATGGCGAATGCGGATGACATAAGCGTATGTTGTATTTTCATCTTTTTCTGCAATAGTAGGGTAATTGATGGGACTGCATTATATTAATGCAAAGCAAACAAACTAAAGCTGAATCGTTGGAACAATTTTAAAACCACTTCGTTTTTTCATAACAGTAAAACTTTTAAAATGCGGAGCTTAAACCACTCCTTTTAAAATCTATCAAGTTCCTTCGATTATATCAAGTTCACTACGTTCACGGTTTCACCAAAACCATTCGTAGCCCTCCGTCATTTCAGTTGGACATTCAGTAATATTCAAGCTATGCATTTTGACCTTCGCCAAGGCATAGTGATTGGTAGTTGCTGAATATTCACCTGTAGTATAGATAGATGTGTTGGTTTGGGACAGTCGTACTGCTATTTTGGCCTTCGTCAACGGTATGTACGGGTGGGTTCAAATTAACCTGGACAATGACGAGTAGAACTTGACATGTGACTTATGATATGTTGGCCTTCGTCAAGGTCATAAAAGCATGGGGCAAAAATCAACATCGGGAGTTTCTAAAGAAACTGAAACTTACTAGTGTTGCATACCATTTGGAGTGTGATAATTTTGGTAGGATTCCTTTGACTTTATCACACGATGATATTTGGATCCCGATCCTACTGTGAGTATATGCTACTCCTCGGGAGATTTTTTCACTTAACGATCAATGCTATAAACCAAGTTGGTGTCTAGAATAGTGTTAGCAGGTCTACGCCTGCAGGAAAAAGAGGTTATTTAATTAAGGAACTTTGCGAAAGCGTTGTAAAACCTCTCTCGAAGTACCGACACTATCCTGGCTGAAAGGTTAAGTATTGTACAGTGAGATTAATCCTGACTATTTCTTCTTTTATGGTTTGAGGAAGAATTCGAGAAACGGTGGGAGCCATCCTGTTTAGATAAACTAAAAACCAATCTAAACTTGCAAGAGCATTATGCTAAAGTGTTTCTTCTCTCTCTCCTAATTGTAGCAACCAAAGATGACGGGCATTAAGTTACTATTAGATAAAAATATATTGACAGGGCCAAACTACAAAGATTGGTTCAGAAATGTCAAGATGACAATCATGTATGACAAATTGGGGTATGTCCTTTATACTAAAGCCCCCACCGTCCTAGGTCCAGACTCCAGTGTCGCGGATATTGAGATCCGTAAGACCTGGAAGATTGACTACGCGAAGGCCAAGTGCCTCGTGCTGGCCTCTATGGACAATGAACATCAGAGGAGGCACGAGAATATGGATCTTGAATCCATATTCCTCCATACCAATGAATTATATGGAGAACAATCTCGTATCGCAAGATACGAGACCTCGAAGAAGCTATTTCAGGCGAGGTTGGTCGTCGGATCATCTATAGGGGAACACGTCCCTAAGATGATCGGCTACATTGAGGAGCTCGCGGACCTTGGGACCATGTTAGAGAATGAGCTGTATACATACTTAATTCTGCAGTCCCTCCCTTCCACCTACGCCCAGTTTATCTTGAATTTTAATATTCAATGTAAAGAAGATGACTTCCGGAACTCTTCAATATGTTGAGGAGTGCTGAGGGCACCCTGTAGAAAGCCAGGAAAACACCCACTCTATTTGTTGGTGGAGCTTCCTCTTCTAGATCCAAGGCGAAAGCCAAACGAAAGAAAAAGAAGGCCCCCACTAAGCTGAGAGACGGTGTTAGTAAGGTGGAAGCAAAGAGCAAGGCAAGGGTAGCGAGGTTGACAGTAGAAAAGGAAGAATGCTTCTACTGTCATAAGAAGAGACATTGGAAGAAAGATTGCAAGGCTTGGAAGGCCAAGAACCAGAACCCGAAGCAAGTTGTGGCTTCGGCTTCAGGTATGTTTGTAATTGAAAACCATATGTCAATCAATTCTACTTTCTGGGTATTGGATACCTGATCAGGATCTCATATCTGTAATTCTTTGCAGGCACTGAGAAGCCGTAAGGTTCTGAGGACCAGTGATTTGACCCTCAGGGTTGCTAACGAAGCGAGCGTGGATGCTGTGTCCGTAGGGGAATATCACCTCGGATTGACGAGTGGACATATTTTGGTTTTGCGCAACTGTTTTTGTGTACCTGGTATGCTTTTAATATCATTTCTGTATCTTTGTTATCTAAACAAGGTTATGATTTTACATTTGTAAGCAACGTCGTAAACATCTACCAATCATGGTCTGATTGGGTCAGGTGCCCTAAACAACGGTATATACGTAATAAACCAACTACAAATTTTCAATGTCCAGAACACACATAAAAGAAAGACTCCAGAAATAAATCATGCTTTCTTATGGTATTGTAGATTAGGTCACATCAACGAAATAAGGTTGACCAAGTTACATAAAGAAGGATATTTGGATCCGTTTGAATATCAATCTTATGCAACTTGTCAATCATATCTCAAAAGAAAGATGACAAAGACTCCGTTCACTGGACGCGGAGTAAGAGCGAGCGGGCTCTTGGGACTAATACACAGCGACGTATGTGGTCCAATGTCTACACATACAAGAAGTGGTTATTTCTATTTCATTACTTTTATGGATGATTTCTCTAGGTATGGACATGTCTTCTTGATGAAACACAAATCTGAGGCCTTTGAGAAATTCCGAGAATATAAGAATGAAGTGGAAAAACAAACCGGCAAAAGTATTAAGACACTAAGATCTGATCGAGATAGCGAATACTTGAGTGCCGAGTTCCTGGATTACCTAAAAGAGAATGGAATTCTCTCTCAGCTTACTCTTCCATACACACCACAATACAACGGTGTATCGGAGAGACGGAACCGAACCCTATTGGATATAGAACGTTCCATGATGAGTAGCGCCGAGTTACTGCGATCATTCTGGGGCTATGCACAAGAATCAAGTGCATATCTTTTGAACAAGGTTCATACCAAGACTGTGCCTACCACACCATATCAGATGTGGAGTGGGAAGAAACCCTATCTTCAGTATCTGAAGATTTGGGGATGTCCAGCTTTTGTTAAAAAGCAGCATGCGGACAAACTCGAGGCACGCTCAGTACTGTGTAAGTTTGTGGGATACCCAAAGAACCCCACGGGGTATCTTTTCTATTACGCAGAGGAACAAAAGTTTTTTGTTTCTCATCATGCCCACTTTTTGGAACATCAATTTTTAGAAAAGGAAACTAGTGGGAGCGCAATAGAACCGGAAGAAATTCCATAACCACAAGCTATTACTGAAAGCTTGATGGAACCAGAAGTTTCAGAAGAACATGGCATTCCCGCACCACTCCGCAGGAGTAGTAGGCTGCCTCATCCGCCCGAGAGATACTACGGTTTTCTCGTAGACGGGGATAAAGAAGATTGCATCATTGATAATGATGAGCCAACTAACTTCCAGCAAGACATTCAGAGCATATACTCGGTAAAATGGCTGGATGCAATGTGGACCGAGATGGAGTCTATATACACCAACAAAGTATGGACTTTGGACATTGCTCCAGAAGGGGTAAAACCCATAGGCTGCAAATGGATCTTCAGAAAGAAGATTGGTGTAGATGGACAGGTTGAAACCTATAAGGCTAGACTTGTTGCAAAAGGATTTCGTAAAAGACCTGGTTTGGACTATGATGAAAACTTTTCTCCAGTGGCTATGCTCAAATCCATTCGGATCCTTCTTTCCATTGCTGCCTTCCACGATTATGAGATTTGACAGATGGATGTAAAGACCGCTTTTCTAAATGGATATTTGGAAGAGTGCGTCTATATGGACTAGCCAGAGAGTTTCATTCAGAGTGGGAGCGGCGGAAAAGTGTGCAAGTTGCTTAAGTCCATCCATGGACTAAATCAGGCATCGCGGAGTTGGAACATCTATTTTGATGAGACGGTCAAAAAAATTGACTTTATCAAAAATCCAGACGAGCCATGAATTTATAGTAAGATTGTAGCATGAATTGTTGTATTCCTCGTCTTGTAAGTGGATGAAATTCTCTTGATAGGAAATGACATTCCTATGCTACAATCTGTCAAAGGATTCTTGTCACAAAGGTTCTCCATGGAAGACCCAGATGATGCCTCTTACATTCTGGGGATCCAGATCTAACGTGATGGATCTAAGAGGATATTGGGACTTTCACAGTCCAGGTATATCGACACCATACTGAAAAGATTCAGTATGGAAGATTCAAAGCGCGGTAATTCACCGGCTTGTCACGGAATCACCCTCTCCAAAGAGATGTCTCCCAAGACTGATTTGGAAAGGGATCGCATGTCTATTATACCCTACGCTTCTGCGGTAGGCTCTATAATGTATGCGATGTTGTGTACCAGACCAGATGTAGCTTATGCACTAAGCGTGTTAAGCCGGTATCAGTCAAACCCTGGGGAGGAGCACTGGATAGCAGTAAAGAACATTCTCAAGTACCTGAGAAGGACTAAGGAAATGTTCTTGGTTTTCGGCGGAAAAGACCTCCAGATCGAGGCTTTTGCTGACTCCAGCTTCCAGAGTGACAAGGATGACTCAAAGTCCATGTCGGGTTATGTATTTACCCTTAATGGAGGGGTGGTCTGTTGGAAAGTTCCAAGCAAGACACCATTGCTGACTCGACGATGGAAGCGGAGTATATCGCAGCTTCAGATGTCACAAAAGAAGCAGTCTGGATGAGGAAGTTCTTAATAGAACTTCAGATGGTTCCGTCCATTGTTGATCCAATACCTCTGTATTGTGACAACAACGGGGCTATAGCTTTAGCAAAGGAACCTAGGTTCTATCAGAAATCTAGACACATCTTGAGGCGGTATCACCTGATCAGGGAGATCGTGGATCTCCGGGAGATCGAGGTACGGAGAGTTGCTACTGAGGAAAACACTGCAGATCCATTCACAAATACCATCTCTCAGACGCAGTTTGAGAGGCTATTCGAGATGATAGGTCTGCGATATGCCAGCATATGGCCTTAGTGCATGTGGGAGATTGTTAGTGTAATATGCCCTAGAGGCCATTATTGTATAGTACTAGTTTGTATATTATATTTTGGAAGCTTGGGATATATACACGGATTTATGATAGTCTTGCTCGATATGGTAGTATGTTACTTGGTTTGTATCTATCTTAATATGTGTATATGTTTCTTTTGACGTATCGCTAATACATATTGGTAGAGCCCTTAGGATCTTTGCTTGACTTTCAGTGTTGTGATGGAAGTCACACTAGTGGGGGCTGGGTAGTCTACAAGTACATCCTTACACAGGTCCCTAGTTGCAGGATTATCGAGACAGGGTATCGATGCTCCAGAGTAAACTAGTGTATACGCTTCTCATCCCAGCAGGGGAGATGGTATGTCCTACAGCCATCAGTACGTCGTACTGGAGATAGTATGCAGGTGCTCATTGGGTTATGAGTTACACTGGACGGACTCATGGGGAACTGCTGGTTGGTACTTGTCACGTCCCGCTTCCTGGTGTACGGCGAAGAGGACGCGATGAGGTCCGCTACGTATTTACTGTGAAGTAAATACGCTAAGCGTATCTAAGCAATATAAAGGTAAATCACAAGAGACAAGAGATATAAAAAATAACAGCAACTTTATTAATAATATTCTTTTGTACAATGCATGAAAAGTAAATACATCTGAAATAAAAGCGATGCCTAAACAATGGCATAACAGCAAATGAAAAATATTGAGTAGAACAAGGTACAATGTCTAGAGCTCGGGGTCTTCGTGGAACTGATCCAAGTCTTCACCGTTGGGCTCGATCTTTGACGGGTCCAAAACACCTGACGACATTTAAAGAAGAAAGAAATAGAATGTCGTCAGCGAACAGGTAGCTCGGTAAGTACCAAAGGTGAGAGGAAAGTAGAAAAGACAGAATAAGAAGATATATTTTAAAGTTGTATTATCTTGTAGTAATGTCGTATTAACGCTGTTGTTTGTAGCTTGATACAGAAGGATGCCAGTGTATACGAGGGGAGTTTCTATATGCCAGAGACTAGAGGCACGTATAGTACAAGGAACCGTTTATGCCACGGTACAACAACAACTGGATTCATGTTAGGTGTATTAAATCTGACCACCTCGTGCCACCTTTAACACCTTCCGTATCAATCTATCCCTTAAACCCCGCGAAGTCTTGTTTGTATTGTTATCTTGTAAAATTGTATTGATTGTATGAGTGATTGACTGACTGACTGAAACCATGATATCAGGAAACGGTTATAACCGTAGAGTCCTGTAAATGGAATACTAAGAATCATGTAAAAGGAATATATATTCATGGTTCGGTTCAGTCAAAAGTGTATAAATTGATAATTGTATTCATGGATTCATGTGTTCATATTGAATTGAAAACTTGTAGATTATAGATGACTTGAATCATATTCAAGTCAGATTAATCAGACTCAAATCCGAGTCAGACAATCAGAACTGTGAATCGAGGTCTTATAATTGCTAGGGTCCTTAGGGTAATTTATAAAACTTGAGGGGGTTTTATGTAAAAATACTTTTATATACTTTTCAAAATACACCTCAAGTATTTATTGTTCGTCTTTAGAGTTGTAATGAGGGTGGATTTTATGTTGTGACATTTCTAGTGAAAATATCCTAGTTTTATAGATAAATGTATTTATCTGTAATATTGATTATTTGAAGTTCATGGTATTTTAGTGTAAACTTTATTTTTGTGATTTTCAGAAAAAGGTGGAATATTTATATTATAATAAAATAGATATTTAAATGATAAATATACATATGTTTATACAAAAATAATTTTAATAATTATTTTATATTCCAAAAATCTCATTTTCTTAAGATGTCGTATTTTAAACCTTTCGAGTCCGAATGCTCCTTGCGGAGGTCTGAATCTCGCACTACTAGGCCCGAGGGTGCACGATAAACCGTACTATCCCTAACGGGTTCCCCAAAGGTGGGTTGTAGCGGCGCTTTGCCAAGATTGTAAAATACTAATCCTTTAGAAAACGGTTTTATAAAGTAAAAGGTATTTATTTGCAAAGGGTAATTTTCCGTATTTTAGCTTCTAGGGTTTCCTAAGTCAACTAGCCTATTTCTAAATGGTCTAAACGACAAGTCGTTAGAAGCCTCAAATCGCCTCTTCACCGCCAATTGTGGCCAGGTAAGTACAAATGAGGAAGGAGGGATCCGCTCACGAATCGTGAGACGACCTTTTAAAGTTACCTTTGCTCACTTGCCTAGCCTAGACACCACAAAGTCAGGTTTAGATAAACGATCGATGTCTACAACTTATCGTATTTTCCTATTAAAAGATATTTGTTTTAAAAGTGTAACAACCTAAAACTTTTAGAAAAGGTTTTATTAAGAAAATGGTATTTAATTGTAAAATCTTGTTTTATCGTATTCTAAGTTTTCAAGGTAGCGTGTTATGTTTGCTTATGAGTGTGTGTGGAGGTAGGTCATTACCTCGTGAACTACTTTAAGGTATAGCAATGTTAAAGGGTTAAATGTGAAAACTAAACATTACGGTATTTAAGGGAAAGAATACGATATATTGTAAAAGCTATCATTTCATGTGAGAAAACTTGTTCAAATTAGTTGTTAAGTGATTAACAGTCAACATGAAGATGTTTAAGCATTATGGAATTGGTGATAAGTGAGATTTTATAGAAAACCGAATCGGAAATCGATTTTTTCCGATTTCCCTCGGGTTTGTAAAGTCGTATTTTTATGAAAGAAAAGAAAGGTAGAAAAGAGGGACTTACGGGTTTGGACAACACTAGAGAGTGAGGGGGAAGTAGAGGGTTTGCCAGTGCGTCGAATCGTCGTTGAGAGGTCCTAGCACGATCACCGAAATTTCGCCGTCGATTTCGTCAGCGCTTCGCCTTTCGCTCGTTTTCCAACGTACCAAAGTTCTCTTGGAATTTTGAGAGAGTGGACTTAAGAATTTAGGATGAGAGGGTAGAGGGTATGGGGGGTATATATAGGGTTAGGCTAGGGTTAGGGTTTTCAACTAAAAATGTAAAAATATATAAAAAAAATCATTAAAAATCATTAAACTTTGCAGTAAAAGAGATTTATTGGGCTTTCTGTAACCGGTCAAGGAATTTAGTGTGTGCAGGGGGAAGACCAAGTCAAGGGGCTCCTCTTCTATGTTGACGACTCGGCCGTCCGGCCGAGTCCGGCTGGCGGCGCCGGCCCGAGTCGGCCGGCCGGCCGACTCGGCCGAGTCGGGGTGTCGGGGGCCGGGGAATCTCGAGGGGTGAATTATGGTATATTTAGTTTTTTACGTTCAGTTCAAGTTTTATGAGTTATGGCATTTTGATTGTTGGGCTTCTAAAGGATTTTTTAAAAAATAAATACAAAAATAATGTGGGGTATGGGATTTGAACTCTGGTGGCTTGGTTCAGCAGTGCAAGGTATTACCAATGAGCTACAAGCTCCTTCTTGTAATTATGGAGTGAAATAAATACTTAAAGAGATATCAGCAACAATAAATACTCCAAGTATACATTGAATTTAAATCAATTCATTGTACATTAAAAATGGAGTTGTTACAGTACTATACCTATCGTTAGGAAGCAGTTCCCAGATAACATGAGTACAGCTTAGTCTGTCGACTTGACACTGCTACTTTACCTCAAGTGTGTTCCCACTGTTCTTAGATTACTACCCTACACGGCTCTATTGAGTCATGCAAACAGGTAGTAGTTGGGTGCAGTCCCGAAGCACTTGGAAGCAGTGGCGGTTAGATATGATTCATCTCTCCCGGTATTGGGGGTTGATGTCGCGCTGTGTTCGGAAAGCCATTACACAGTCCCTGGCCAGGGCAAGCTAGATTTGCTGATAGGGATTCCAGTAGTTTCTCAGGGTGTTTTTGGCCGCACTCCGACATGACTTATTGCACTATTAGGGGTCTGACGCTTGCCTCCCCTAGGATCGATATGCGACACTTTTAGACGAACAGACCGGACTGTACGAAGATTGCCACAGACAGGCTCAGTAGGGGTACAGATGAGTTTGCTCGTCGACCTTCTTATCGACAGATACCTGGGTAGCCGTTATGTGCAGCTAGTACCGCTGACGCGCTTGTGGTTAAACCCACTGCCGGCGTACCGTCGAGTCTTTAGAGTCCCACACAGAAGATTTCCCAGCTTCGGGCGAAACGTGTAGAGGTCGTATGGTTTGACGATAGGGTTCGATCACATACGTGTACTTATGCGCATATGATGTTCAGGCAGACAATACTAGTGGGTTTTGGTTTAAGCCGGATCCTAATATATGATTATTGGATTAGTTTCGTCTCATTGTATTCATGTTTCTCGAAAAACGGATGCAGGTATGTATATACGGATGAGAGGGACATTCTTGTAATTTGATCAAGATTGTTCTTGGAGAATGACACCTCAATTAGGGTTTTTCTTTTTTTGATTAATTCTTTTGTGAGGTGGAGGAAATGAGAGAGGAAACTTTGTAGTATTTTAGTGAAATGGGATTAGGGTTTCATATTGACTTTTTGGGCTCATTTGAGATTAGTTGACTTAGATATTTTGTGATATTTTTGTGAGATATTTTCTTATGGTTTAAAGTCTAAAACTCTAGCCATTTTTCACTTAATCCTTTTCACTTGAGAAAACTACAAATGCTTTTCTCCCTCTCATTTCCTCAATCTTTCTCCATCTCATTTCAAACCCTAACCATCTCATGAGTTGAGAATCCTAGGATTTGTGAGAATACTAGACTCCTAATCATTCTCTATATATCCTAGGCTACTTAGTTTAGCACACCAAGTGACCTAGTTATCTCAAGTTAGAGATTAAGCTCAAAATCGGAACTATCGGGTGGATCTTCTACGATTTGGAGAAGCCGACGAGGAAGCACGATCCGTTCTCACATCGAGGAGCTCACGAGGTGGAGAAGGACAGCGGGGAGGTGAAGGACAACAAGAACTTGAGGTATAACTTTCTCACATAGTAGTTAAACCTCTAAGCTAGATTGTTAGTTAGGGTTTAGTATCGATCCTGGAGTTTTGTCGATGTTACAAAGCTTATAAAAATCGTATTTTGCAAACTCCGCCTCCCCGCGAATACGCGGGGTGCATGGCATCGACTTACAATTTTCCAGAGAATTAAAATTGAGCATTACTCCATGATTAAATGCATTTTAATTCTCAAATTCATACCCTAAACCATAATCCTACCCTATAAATACAACCCTACCCTTTGGCACTCCTTATTCTGAAATCAAGTGCTAAAACTCTAAAAAATTCTCAAGTCCATATAGTTGTGCAAGTGGAGTTAGCAAAGGGCAAGATTCCGACGACATTTCGAGGAGATTCCGGTGACGAAACGATGCCACGACACTTTCCTATGCTTCCCTCTTCTCCCCTTTATCTTGATAGCTTGTAAGTTCCCTTTTCCCTCCTCTTCTACTATTCTAAAACCTTCACTTTTCAAAACTCGTTGGAAGTGGAATTATTCCGACTTCCAACTCTCTTTTCTTTAAAAATTCTATTTTTCTTAAACCATAAAATACCATATTCTCATATAATATTTAACAAACATAAATAAATATATTAGAATAAGTTTCATCTTAAAATGATTTATGTTACAATCTTTATTTCACTTTTACAATAAAATACCACCAAGTTTACAAATGATATTGTTATCCATTTTGAACCGTATTACCTTTAGATAACTCATGAGGTAAGGACCTACCTCATCACAACACACATATAGGATATAACACAATTTACTTTTGGAAAATATTTGTGGGAATATTACGAGTTGCAATAAAATACCCTAAACTATTACAAAACCGTTTTCTTTAGAAAGAGTGTTAATCAATTCCTTGCAAATACGCCTCTACAACCCAATTTGGGGAACCCCGATCGGGATAGTGCGGGTTATCGCACGTTCTCGGGCCTAGTAGAGTGAGATGCAGATCTCCGTAAGGATCATTCGATCTCGATGGAATTTTTAATGCAATTTTAAGAAAATGTGATTTCTATTTAATAAATAAATTCTATATTTTTATAAATATTAGATATATATAAATACTATCAAAATATCTACTTTAAGTATACAATATATATTCCATGTTTTCTAAATCAAAGAAATCACCATTACATGAAACTACCATTTCAATACAGTAAAAATTCCAATATTTCATTAAAGTATCATGTACAACAGAAACTAGGTTCTACTCACTAGAAATTTCACTTTTATAAAATATACATCTATGAAAATCCTAAAGACGATAATTAAATACTTGAGGTGTATTTTGAAAATATATCAAGACTAATTTTACATAAAACCCCCTCAAGTTATACTAAATTACAATAAGGACTCAAGTAAACATAGGTTAAAGCGGGACCAGTTCTCTTGAGCCTCAGAGGGCCGGAGAATATGGGTGCTTGCCTATATAAGGTAGAAAATTTAATAACGGTGTTATCAACACGGTAATTGTCTTTGAAAGAGACACAAATCCTGCCGTCCATGTGCAGCAGTTACTGATAACTCCAAAACAATCGGGACTTCAATTATGTGTAAGAGTCTGACTCAGTTCGAGTCATGATCTGAAATCAATCTGACTTGAATCCAATTCAAGTATAAACTGCTATTCAACATGAATCCGTCTATACCGGAATTCAATCTGTATATGAATCCATGAATGCCAGAATACAATCTATATCAACATGAACTTGACTGAACCGAGCCATGGATATACTCTATTTACATGACTATCCATTTATATCCATTCCATTTACTGATATCATGGTTCGACAAGTCTTCTATTTACTACAAGACAATACAATACAATCAGTACAAACAGTACAATCAATACATAAGACACTACAGGGTTTATAAAAGGGTAGACTGGTACGGAACATATTAAAGGTGGCACGAGGTGGTCACTTAAGACGTAATTTCATCAATGCTATCGTTCCGTGGTATTTTCGACGGAGCCTTGTACTACGGGTTACCAAAGTCCACGGTGTAAGTTGGACTCCTCTCGTATACACTGGCATATTCTGTACCAAGGTACAAACAACTGCGTTAACATTATAATCAAACATTACTAGTTATATTCTCTTTCTGTCTATTCTATCTCTACTCATCTTTGGGACTTACCGAGCGATTGTTCGCTGACGACATTCCTTTCTTCTTTCTTTGGAACTCTGTCAGGTAATTCAGACTCATTGGAGATCGAGCCCAGTACTGAAGATTTGGAGCAGTTAGCCTTTGACCCAGAGCTATAGTCACGTGTACATATTTTCATTTCAGTTATGCCATTGTTTAGGCATTGCATTCCAGACTTGTATTTACATTTCTAGTTGTACCTGTAAAAGAATATTTAATAAATAAAATTGATGTTCATTTAAACTCCTGTCTCTCGTGTACTTTTACTTTATATTGCTTAGATACGATTAGCGTGTTTACTTTGGAGTGAACACGTAGCGGGCCTCGCCGCTTCCCTTCCCCGTACACCGGGAAGCAGGGCGTGACAGTCACTGAGTGCTAAGCACTCCTTTATTTTATTTACCTAATTTTTCAAGAAGAGAGTTCTTCTTTTTTGAGAATTTAATTCTTTGTTCTTTCTGAAGCTTATGGGGGGGGGGGGGAGGTTCCTCCTCTTTTGGACTTGAAGTTTTGGGTCCTTTATATAGTAGAGATAGTTTGTTAATTAGTTGAAGAAATCTCTCATTAAGAGATATATCCTAATTGATTTTAGGGATTTACCCACTGTTGGATCTTTGATCCAAGGATTTCTGTTTTATAGAAAGTATTTTCTTGTTTTTAACAAGATTAGGGAAATATTTACCCATTCAGAATTTATTCTGTAGATCGGTGATTCTTTTGATCACCATTTGATTTTTAAATCAACGGTACTCTGTTTTACAGAGGGCAACCTTTCTTGTTTAGAAAGATTTGAGAAATATTTCCTCTAAACAGAATTTAATTCTGCATCCTGACGATTTATCGTCTCAGATGGATCTTTGATCCAACGGCTCTGCTTAACAGAGAGTAGAATTTAATTATACAAGGCACCGACGCTCACATGCTGTGCACGTGGGTGCTGCTTAAGATTTTTGTGGGCTTTGCATACGAGCGCTGCTCATATAAGAGTTTTTAACTCTGGCGCTGGCGCCCTCGTGGAAGGCACGTGAGGCGTTGCTTAAGATTTTTGTATGCTTTGCACACGGGTGCTGCTCATATAAGAGTTTTTAACTCTGGCGCTGGCGCCCTCTTAGAAGGCACGTAAGGCGTTGCATCTTGAGTTTTGAACAGAGCTTTGCTCTTTTATTGGGGGAAACAAATGCCTCCCACCGTTGCACTCACGTGGCTCGCACGTGAGTGCAGCGGTGGCACCTTTTCCACTGTTTGATCTTCTTGGAAGTTGAACCGTCTTCCTGTGCCTATAAGTAGGGCCTTTGTCCCTTGAGATGACTGCTGTTCATCTTCCCTAACCTTTTTCTTTCTCCGAGAATTTAATTCTCTCTGTTCAAAGAAACTCTCTTTAGAGTCAAAACTCTGTTAAAGTTTTGGTAAGAACCATGACCATGTCCTATTGTTTAAGGAATCTCTTCATGTTTTGGGGTTTTAACCCGTTAATAGAGGTTTTCTCTTCTTTTGTAGTGATTAGATTGTAGATCTAAAAAAATGTTTTAGGATTTCTTAACTCGTTAATCAGAGCTTTGCTCTTCTTTTATAAAGATCTCTTAGAGTTCTAAGATTTTTCTTACAGATCTTGAAGTTCTTAAGATTTAACTTTGCCTTTTGAAGGTTCTGGGATGCTATCCCATTGTTCTACAGAGCTTGGATCTGAAAATATTTAGGGAATTTTATCCCCTTCTTAATTTTCTTGACAGATTTGAAATCTGTTTGCAGAGCATAGTTCTCGAGGGAGTTTAACTCCTCAGTCTAATGATATTTTCTCATTAAATGAGAATCCTTTTGGATTCTATTCTTAATAAGTGACTGCCCCATCGTTGATGGGACGTTACCTTAATTTTGTGGGCCTCCCTTGTTCCTTTCTTTTGAACTGCGGTGCAGTACAATTTTTAAGTACCAAAGAGTGGTAGAGTCCTGAACATAGTGTCGATAGCTAACCCTTCTCCTTTTGTGCAGGTACTATGGCTTTTGATTCCTCCTTTCATTTCATACGTTCGGAGAGCGATTTTGCCGACGCGCCCGTGGATCGGGAAGTCTTTGCGCTTATTAAGGATCATGACCTAGAGCAAAAATCTCTTCACCTGTGGAGGTCATGGTATAGTCAGATTATCCGGGGTCGGCGCAGTTTTTCTTGTACAACGCCTTCCGAGCTAATCCCAGCTATTCATTATGCTGATCCGCCTCAAGTAACTTACGCCGTAGAAGAGGTTAACTGGACCTCGGAAGGTCGTCTTCAACCTTCCATAGCGTCGATACCCTTACAGCCACCGATGGCCTTGGACATTTTGAGGCGACGCATATAACAAGGAGAGTCGCGCCTTTGGGGGAAAGTTTATATGATAGGATTGATGCCCCGTCATTCGGCCGGCTATCTACAGTGGGCCCGGTATATCCTGTCGGCCAAGAAGTCGCTGCTATTAAAGACCGGGTTGTACCCCGCAATCTACGCGTCTCTCTTTTATTACCATGCTCCTCATGTGTGGTGGATCAAGTCTTTTTTGGAACAATGGAATATCCCGACCCATACCTTTCTCTTAGCGGATCGGGAAGTTTCGATTTCATTGGAAGAGTTTGCAGAGATCTCCGGCTTACCCATCAGAGGGGAGCACTATGGGGAGATTCTTCCCCCCGATAAGTACATCTTCGCCACTAAGTCAGTCGTAATGGGCTTGACCCAGGAGAACGCCATTAAACATCAGTTCCCCAGCTTGATCAAGGTGTTGAACATGTACGAGAATCTATTCCTGGAGTCTGGCGGGCATGGGGTTAGCTTCGCGGATTTTATCGCTCGTTTTCTTCATCCGGAAGATCTGTCTAAGCAGGCCGCAAAATTAGCTAAACTCGACGACCCGTTCAGGTTTGGTTTAGATAACTTGACGATGGCAGAAGTGGATCTAAAGAATTTATTTATTCCGGACACTCCAGTTGTCCCTTTTGCGGAGATCGCTGTCCCGGGTGTTGACGAAGAGTCGTTCTTTTTGGGGGTCATTGGCCTGTGGCTGAGTTGGTTTGCCCTTCCCACGCACCCCCCGCTATATGAGGCCGTCTGTCTTTTATCCAGCCAATCGCATTGTTGCGGGGACACGCGTGGCCGTTGGGATCGTAGGGTTAGCTCATCTATACCACGGCCTGAGTTTAGCAGCTGACACTACTCAGCCGGGGGTAAAGCCCGCGTATCTCCCATTGCATTACTTCACATCATGGATTGAGATGCACGTGTGGGTGCCTTTGGCGTTCACAAACGACCCCAGTTCTACGAAAGCTACAACTTCCCCTGGGTCATGTACCTAGTTGACGCTTCCGCTCCAGACCCGTCACAGCGAGAGGCTCGGAGATTGCTCCTTCGACCACACATGGTTGGGGACAGTATGACCTTTGTCGATAAAGTCTTGACTATCGGCAAAGAATCTACCAAAGTAGTCCAACCGTTGCGCGATACTTTTAAGGATGGTGATTTTGCATTAAGGGCCCGGAAGGTTATGCACATGTACTCTACCAGGCTGGGCTTCTTAGTGTTTAGAAAGAACGCATCGGTGCTGTTCATGAGGTAAAACCCGCACCACTTCGCTCAACAGCTGGGTTATAATCAAGGTGTTCCTCTTGAGGCATTCTTAGTCGAGCCGGCTGCTACGGAGGAGGGTATTTGCAGTGCGCTGCATCATTTTATGCGATTAAATACGGGGTCCCATTTCCTTGTCAGCGAACCGAGATATGTGCCGAAAGCTTCAAACACATACGTGGCGTGGTACCAGCATGCGATCGGTGCTGTTGTTAGGGAGGAGAGGTGGCTGCTACTCGACCATAAGGATGCCGTCCCAGCCGGTAATCCAGCGGTCCCTTTGAAGCGATGAACAGCCGTTCGCCCTTCTTTAAGAGAAATCTCTACGGCTATAGTCCCATGAGCTTTTCCTGATAAGCTTCGGCCGGATGTTCCTGCGGCTGCGGTAGCCGTGGCGTCCCCGGAATCGGGCATTGGTTCGGAGATCGGGACCTGCCGTCTGAAGGTGCCTGTCAAACGAAAGCTTTTACCGTCGGCTGTTGGTGTCTGTTCGCAGAAGAAGAAGAAGTCTCTATTCTCTGCTGATGTGGTATTCGGCTAGGAGCCCCATGCTCCCTATAGTGAGAGCTTGTGCGAATATGGCACCAATGAGGGTTTGTTTGACACGCCTGCAACCGATACTGATCTTTAGGCTGTTATCGCAGCTTCCAAGCGAAGCAGCGTTGGTCTCTATTGCGGAGTCGCGTATACTTCATTTACATTCTTGTGCACCTATCCTTTCTCCCCTTATTATGCTTTTATTAACGCTCTCTTCTTCAACAAGTATTTCTGCCGAAGAGGCTCTCGCGGCTTCCCTTAGGACGTTCGAGGAGGAAGGGAGGCTCCGCGCTTCTTTGGGCCTTGGTATCATTTGTTTCATTAGACCTTTACTCATTTTATTCATGATCTGACCCTTTTCTTCATCTTATTGCAGGAACTACCAAAACCCAAGTCGTTTCAAGTATAGTGCCAATTCCAAGCGGTGATGTAGAAAAGCTTCCAGAGCCACCAATCACGGCCGCGGCCCTCCCAAGGCCACCATAGAAGGCGTTGCTGAAGCAGCCGATGATGTATGCCATAGCGGATCCGGAGGCTGAACTCGATTTAGACGACGACGTCCCTCTGTTGGAAGTGTTAAGGAGGTCGGTTCATATGGTCTAGGTCGATAGGAAGCGTAAAAAGGGCGCCGCGAGGGAACGCGAAGCTGTCTTAGCCGTGGGTGTAGGTACGAGCGATGTCCCATCTTCTAACATCCCCCTGGTGGACGCTCCTTCCGCTCTGTCTACCGCCCATAGACAGCTTGCGCGTGCAGCTCGGGAGGAAACTGAATAGCTACTTCAATGGTGTGATCCGCTGATCCGCAAATAAGACAAAGTCCAAGCCTCTTACGACAATCCTTGCGATAATGACCCGGTCGCTGGCAGTAATCGCACACCACTCTTCCCTTAAGCTCGGGCAAGACTGGCCTCTTCATTGGTACAACGCCACGCCTGTCCACCGGAATACCCTTGTGTCCATGTGCTCGATTTGGTACAAATGTTGGCTTCCGTGCTGTAACTGCTGGCAGCGATGTACCCCCGGTCTTCATAGTTAGCCTCTGCTGCTCTCGGGCTGCTGTAAGTACTTGTGAGAAAGTGGTCAAACCCAGGGAGACAATCTGCCTCTGGATGTCCACATCCAAACTGCGCATGAACCTTCTTGCCCTATCAGTATTGTTGGCAACCAAAGGTCCAGCGAATCTATTGAGCCGCGTCCATTCAGCTGCATGCACATCTATAGGTGCGCCGTTCTACTTCAAACTGAAGAATTTTTCCTCCATTTCCTCCCGTGCAGTCCGCGGGAAGAACTTCTCCAAGAAACTTTTCGAGAAATCCGCCCAACTGATCGGCTTGGGCAAGCGGGTCTCTTCCACAAGCCACCATTCCCGGGCGTAGTTTACCAACTGGATGCGTACCACATCCACCTTCTTATCCTCTGGGATCTGTGCCGCAACAAGTAAATTCTCCGTATCAACCAGCCACTGTTCCGCTGGCAAAGGCTCCTCCAGGCCAGTGAAAACAGACGGACCCAGTCTCCTGAAATCCGCCACGGTACCCACACGATCCACTGGTCTGGCCACGACACTGCTCATGGACTGCTGAACGTTCCACAAACCTTCCTGGAATGATTCCGCTTGCTGCTGAATCAGCTCGGTCTGTCTCTTTTGATTCTCCAGCATTCCTCTTATCACTCCAAGCATGGCGGCTTCGTCCACACGCCTTTGGCACGTCTTCAAATTCTTACCTGCCATATTCCTGAAATCAAAATACCCAACATTAGCATGATGATAGATTCAAAATATAGATCAAGACTAGAACTCCAAGTTACTTAAATAGAGTGTCGCATTGTAACTATGCCGCGGTATCATAGCCACAATTACATAACTCCATCCAAGTCGCCTAAGTCCTAGAGATAACAAGGAATCAGGTTTCGAGTCGATATGCAAAGGAATTTTGCACATCGTAAAAGATATAATCAGGAAGAATGTGATTCAAGAATGGTAAACGGTCAAGGTGGCAGGACATGTTTCCTAAATACGGGTATTCTGATTCGTGTATTGGGTACAATACCCAACTACAAAAAGAATCAACCCGACTAACCTATGGCTTTGATACCAAAAGAACCATGTCACGCCCCGCTTCCCAGAGTACGCTGAAATGGGCACGTGACATAGCCAACCATGCTACCTGTGGGTAGGAAGTATCCATCCACAGTCACATTACGGCTGTAGAGATATCAAGAACAAATAAAACTATCTAAAACATGTCCATAATCCAAGATAACATGAGTCAATAATAAATAAATGCGGAAGCGAAAGATCCAATACAAATAACTGTAATGTATGTCCCATAATGCGGGCTCACATCAGGAATAAAAATGCAGGAAAGAAAACTAACTACTACAGGACTCACAGCTCAGCCTGCTGGCTGAAGTACTCCTGCTCGGACTGCAACAGCGGTACGGAATCTGGGCCATGCAAAACCCAGACGTCAGCGCGTCATGTCATCAAGTAATATAATATAAACAGTGCAGCAGGCAATGCAAATATAAACATGAATGGAAAACAGGGGTAACAGTAATATAAATCAGAGCAATGCAGGGTAGTGTGCAGTGGGTAAACTAAACTGTTCTATCAGGCTCTAAAGTCTTTGAAACCAAATAATGTAATTCTCATCGTAACTCGTCGGTAGTTATTCCGTAACGCCCGGAAAGACGACAAACAATAGGTATTCCGTAACGCCCGAAAAGACGGCAAACAATAGGTATTCCGTAACGCCCGGAAAGACGACAAACAATGGGTATTCCGTAACGCCCGGAAAAATGGCAAACAATGGGTATTCCGTAACGCCCGGAAAAACGGCAAACAATAGGATGGCCCTTGGAGTTACGTTCGGTTACAATACTGATTTCCCCATACCCTCAAATTATATGTGTAAGTCAAGTCAGGTATCCCGTAATCAAGAAACTAATGCCAACACAGGATCAGGTAAACAGGTTTGTCTGGATAGACAACAGGAACGGTCCATGAGGACTACATGTTAGGTTTGTTGGCATTAGACACAAGATCAGGTAACGGGTCAAGTCATGGTACATCAGGTCAAGTCAAACAGTATACGGTACCATGTCGGGTAGATCAATGTATATATATAGCAAGTCAGGTCAAGATGTAAACAATATCATGGGTGTGCTCACAATCAGTTATACAATCAAGCATGGTTATCATCAACATGATATAAGCAATGAATTAAGCAATAGGCAGATTCATTCAATTAGCAGTACCGTTAACAGTTGTGTCACAGAGATGATTTCAATGTTATGCGAATGCAGTATGACAACTATGGCCTTTTAATCATGTCAACAAGTTCAAGCACTTTAGAGGTGCAATGATTTATATAAAGGTTCAATACAGCTATTACAGGTTAAAATGCATACGAGTGTCCGAATGGAACAAAACTATAGAGATAAATGCCATGAGTTATGTCAATATTAAAAATGTGATTAAACAGGTAAATGTGGTTATTAGGTTCAATTGCAAACTGTAGGTTCCAAGTTTAAAGATAAAATGATGTATATACAATATTGTACATGAAAATGAGAAATGATCGTACCAAAGTTAAATTTACAGGTTTAGGGTGTCAAAATATATATGTAAATATTGTATAGCATGTAGCAAGGGGTACTTGCCTCGACGGGTCACGAATCGGGAAAACGGAACGTAGAATGTCGGCGGAAAAACTCGCGACGGGCGCACGGTTCACGGAATGAACCCAAACGACAAACAGTGGAACCACACGGGTCGGGGTACCTCGCTGGAATGTCGGGACACGTCGTTGGCAACACTGGATTCCGGCCAAGCAACCAACAGTGGACAACCATCAAGGTATGCAACAAGAAAGAAAAGAAATACAAGGAAATACAAAGAAGGAGGGAAGGAGGATCAGAGAAGGGGTGCTTACGATGATAAGTAAAGGGGTTGAGATCGTCGGTCGCGACGATGGTGCTCCGGCGGTGAACAGTAGCACAGGGCGCTCAAGGGTGGTCGCGGCGCTGGTGCAGGGAGTACGGGAATGGAGAAAGAGGAGGAAGAGGAGATGGTCGGGGTGTGAGAAGGATGAAGGTGGTGGTGCGGATGTCGACGACGAGAGGCCGCCGGCGACGAGGTGCAGGCGTGGGCTCGGTAACGAAGGAAGAAGGAGGAGCTGGCGAGGAGAGGGAGGCTCGGTCGAGGTGAGGAGGAAGGAGAGTAGGCGATGGAGAAAAGGACGTCGGCGTTGGAGCTGCGGCGGCGAAGGGAGGAGGAGGCGGCTGTAAGGTTACGTGGGTTGGGTTTCTGCGTTCTTGAAAAAAGAAGAGGGAGGAAAGAGATGGGAATACATAATATATATATATATATATATAGAGAGAGAGAGAGAGAGAGAGAGATATGAGGAGAGAGACAGGGGAGAGGAGAGATAGAGAGAGAGAAGAGAGAGACGGTGAAAGAGAGGAGAGAGATAGAGAGAGAGATTATGGGGGCCCGCGGAAAAAAGGGGAAGGATTATGATTGGTTGGGATTAAAGATTTCGTGGGGGGTTTAGTATAGATTTGAAAGATTAGAAAATAATATATGGTTAAGCTGAAAAATATACGATGGTTATAAAAATATTAAAATTTGGGATTTTGGCGCAAAATAAAACATTTCCAAATCGTGCCCGGGTCGGATCCAAAAATTTGAAATTGAAATAATAGAATTTTAAGCGGGACCCAAAATTTAAAACGAAGTGTTTTATGATCAAAAGGCATACCCCTAAAACGAACACACGTACGTGCGCGTAGCCGTCCAAACTCGCCCGTTTCACTGAACGGGACGAGAACACGATGCACGGATGCTACAGCGGGGTTAAGGGTGTCGAGTAGGCCAAGATGAACACTTTTAATTTTATTTTAGATGCCAAAAATTGTTATATGCAGAAATGAATTTGCCGGGTAAAATTTACAGTAAATAACAATCAAGCAAGATAAGTGAAAAGAATACCACATTACGCTCAAGCAGTAACTGAAATTAGTAGCATTGGGCTCGGGTGTTACATTTAGTGTTTCTCTTTTCTGTGAGTAAACTTTCTGTTGATAAGCCTTCCTTATATTGACCCCAGTATCACAGTTCAAATGAGGAAGTGAAAGAATAGCCACGCCTTCGATGCTCCCTGTTTTGCCACCTTCAACAGCTGGTACGGTAGATCTTGTCCGTCAAGTGTCTTCTTTCAAGTTGAAATCTGACCGTGATTTATTTTGAAGCGATTACACCGGCTTCAGCTCCTTTTGAGTCCCACATTCCTACGCCCACGGGGCATTTCGCTAAACGTCCATCTTCCAGGGGCGTAGTGAATAGCCGGCGAATGTTAAGCGAGTTTATTGAAGATCTCGACGCCGAGGCCCTCACCTCTGCTATGGATTTTGCCGACGAAGTCAATCCAATGCTGGCGACGCTCGTGAATTTCCATAATGAAGATCTTGTCGGTTCTTGGGTTGATTATTGCAGGAAGATCGAGGCTTGCCTGCGTGAGATCGAGCTTAAACGTCTCGCTCTCGAGGTATTGACTTTGAACTCTCAGCGGGCTGCGTGGGTTGAGCAGAGTGTCTCTTTCATTCGATATTTTGAACAAGAGGTGGCTCTTAGGCGGAAGGAGCATGAGGCGGCTTCCGGTGAATCCGTCCAATTGCGCGCCCAGGTTGAAGCGAATGCTGCGCAGCTGAAAGCTATTTTTGAAAACCTCCAACGATATATTTCTGACGGGCTGACGCTAAGGCAGAAGCTTGACTTCACTGAGCGAGTCACACAGGATTACGAAACTGCCAAGCAGGAAATCGATGAGAAGCTTTCATCCTGCTTGCAACAACGGGGGCAAATCGAAGCGGAGTTGGTCGCCGTAAATGAACGCGAGAGGGAGTTGAGGGGAGCGTGCGAGCGGTTCGTCAGTTTGTTGAAAACGCCTCCTCCTTAATAAGTGTCATTGTACCCCCTTCTTATACTGATTGTATTTCTTAAACTTCTGATTCATGAATAACATGTATTCATTTTGATTCCTGAATGAAATGTATCTCGTATTCACTTAAATTCATGAATAAAAGACATATTTTATTTCATACTGGCATTTCTTTTTTCTTCGATATCTTGATTTGGTGTGAAGTGGTTTATATACTCATTTCAGAATTTGTAGTTTATTCCCTCTTCCCGGAGTCTCTAGTTTATGGACTCATTTCGGAGTTTATAGTTTATTCACTCATTCCGGAGTCTCTAGTTTATGAACTCATTTCGGAGTTTGTTTAGCTTACCTCCCTTGGGCTTGTAGGCAAACTTATCCTAACGTCATAGATAACCCCTGCTCTTTGCGACAGAGGTCCGTTAGGTTTTTGTGGTACTAGGGTTTTTGTCCGTCGTACCATCGCGTTGGCTGATGCATTCCTCGATATGCAGTCTTTACACTGCTGTTCGAGTAGCCCCGCGACTGTCGTGTTTCTGATCCCTTCAGGGGCTGGACAAGACGTCTTCAAGCAATCTCCTTAGGCAGTTTGACCGTCGGAAGAGAAAGCGTTAGGAATTTTTCCATGCCGCTTTTTACTTAAGATTAGGCTCAGTTTGGGAGCCCCGATGAGTCATAACCACTCCGCACTGGTGTGGGATAATCTCCGATATTCTTTCGGGTTTTATTTGACCTGTCGTCAAGACGCTGAAGCTAGGAATTTGGCCTTCGTTTCCTTTGTTGACACTACGTCTGCTGTAATGAGATGAATGTCAAGGTGATCTCTAGGTTGTTCTGTGAACCGTCAAGACTTGGAACTAGGGACTTTGCCATGGCTCCATTTTGTTTTGACCCTGGGGTCGTTTGTTGACGTTGCGTCTGCATCCTGCTGGAGTGGGAAGAAATGTCGTTGTTGACACTACGTCTGCTGTAACGAGATGAGTGTCGAGGTGGTCTCTATGTTGTTTGTGAACCGTCGAGACTTGGAACTAGGGACTTTGCCATGGCTCCGATTTGTTTTGACTCTGGGGTCGTTTGTTGACGTTGCGTTTGCGTCCTGCTGGAGTGAGAAGAAATGTCGTTGTTGACACCGCGTCTGCTGTAATGAGATGAATGTTGAGGTGGTCTGTAGGTTGTTTATGAACCATCGAGGCTTGGAACTAGGGACTTTGCCATGGCTCCGCTTTGTTTCGACCCTGGGGTCGTTGGTTGACGTTGCGTCTGCATCATGCTAGAGTGAGAAGAAATGTCGTTGTTGACATTGCGTCTGCTGTAACGAGACGAATGTCGAGGTGGTCTCTAGGTTGTTTGTGAACCGTCGAGGCTTGGAAGTAGGGACTTTGCCATGGCTCCGCTTTTTTTTGACCCTGGGGTCGTTTCTTGACGTTGCGTCTGCATCTTGCTGGAGCGAGAAGAAATGCCGTTGTTGACACTATGTCTGCTGTAACGAGATGAGTGTCGAGATGGTCTCTAGGTTGTTTGTGAACCGTCGAGGCTTGGAACTAGGGACTTTGCCATGGCTCTGCTTTTTTTCGACCCTGGGGTCGTTTGTTGACGTCGCGTCTGCATCCTGCTGGAGTGAGAAGGAACGTCGTTGTTGACACTATGTCTGCTGTAACGAGATGAGTGTCGAGGTGGTTTCTAGGTTGTTTGTGAACCGTGAAGGCTTGGCTCTCCTTTTGACGGAGCCTGGTGGGAAAATATGGTTCCCTTTTCATTTATGCCCATAGATTGTATACATGGGTCGATATAGACTCACCTGCAGAGCAAAAGTTTCATCATTTTTTTATTTCTTTCCGCGATACTCTATCATTTCAGTTTTTTGTATCGCGAAAGTAGCGATTGCCCAATCATTTCGGCTTTTTATCACGGTGCTTAATCATTTTGGCTATTCTTTTCTTTTTACTCGCTGTTTTTTATTGCGAGTTGCCCCATCATTTCGGCTATTTCATGTGAATTTTTTTTGTTCGCTGATTTTTGTTGCGGGTATGGAACTTGAGATCTGATACCAATCTTGGCATCAGCATCGCTGTGATCGGAATATTGCCAGGAGCGGATCATCATTTGCTTGAAAAGACTTGAAAATTGACACATGTTCAGGAATCAGCATCGCTGTGACTGGAATATTGCCAGGAGCGAATCATCATTTGCCTTGAAAGGACTTAGAATTTGATACCAATTTAGGCATCGGCATTGCTACCATTGGAATATTTCCAGGAGCGAATCATCATTTGCCTTTGCTGATTTGAACAAAGGTGGCTTAGTAGACAGGGTTAGGATCTTGTCGACTAAGGCTTTTGACTTTATGAGCCGTAAGGGTATCATAAAGGGTTTTCTCCCTACGAGTCGAGAGGATCCCGCAGGTGTAGGTTTTCCCTAGAAGTCGTGAGGACTCTTAAGTGATATTTTCTTTTGCAAGTCGTAAGAATCTTACAAGTGTGTTTTCTCCTTACAAGTCGAAAGGACTTATAAGTGTCGTTCACCATATGAGGACATTCTTCGTCATTGGTGGGACTTGGTAGGGGAAATCGTTTATTTGTGCCCGTGGATTGTATACAAGGGCCGGCATTGTACTGCCTGTAGGGCAACTTGGGGGATACGATGGCTTAAGAACAGGTCCAGGTCCCTGTAGCTTAAGGATTTGAATCCTATGAGCCATGAGGGTCTCATAGGGGGAGTTCTTCTTACGAGTCGATAGGATCTCGTAAGTGAAAATTTTACGAGATTGCGCTCTTTCGGGTCTCACTGGTTGCCTTACTATTTTTGCTCACGGCGCCCTTTCGGGTTTTTATCCATGCCCATTTTGCTTGTGGACGCACCGCTTTTTTTAACAACGAGATTGCGCCTTTTCAGGTTTTCACAAGCTCGCCGGTAGCCCTGCTGTTTTTACTCACGGCGCCCTTTCGAGTTTTCATCCGTGCCTATTTCGCTTGTGGACGTACCATTTTTTTGGATTGCAGTCTTTGCCGTTGGAACTTTGATTGCAACATAGATCCCAAAAGAAGATATCGCCGTATTTGGGACGATGCGCCATGTTTGAGGCGGAGTACTAGTTTAGGGACATTCCGGGCCATTGCCAATTTAATGACGTAGAGGTCTATTACCAGTTTAAGGACGTAGTGGTCCACTATCACCATTTTTGAGTTGAAGTTTTAGTTTATGGACATTACGGTCCGTTGTTAGTTTTGGGACATCTCTGTCCTTAGTGTTTGAGGCGACATTTTAGTTTAAGGACATTACGGTCTGTTGTCGCCATCTTGGAGGCAACGGTTAGTTTACGGACATTTCGGTCCGTTGTCTCCATGTTTGGGGCGGAGATTCTGTTGGATACTACTTTTAGAGTGCTGACTCAGGAAGATAGCGAGCGGATACGAGCGTCGTCATCTATCATTAACCTGAGCCGTGACTTTTCAAGCGTAGTATTTCTTAAGGAACTGGCTGTTTTTTGGCCGGAAGGGTCTTTCGCCATGCATATCCATGAGCAAGTAGGCCCCACCTTGGTAGACTTTGTCTATGATATACGGGCCCTCATAGTTTGGCTCGAATTTCCCCCGTTTTGCACGGTTGGGGATCATAGATCTTTTGACAACTAGCATGAGTTCGCCTTGGTGGAATGTTCTTGGCCTGGTTAGTCTTTCGTATGAGCGCGTCATCCTTTCTTTGTAAGCTTCTAGGTTTTGCTGCGCTATGAGGCGAGTTTCATCGAGGGCATCGAGCTCCTCAAGCCGAAGATGGGCATTTTCTTCATCCGTCAGCTCGTATCGAACTGTCACTCTTAGAGAGGGTAGCTCTATCTCCAACGGAAGTACCACTTCCGTGCCGAATACCAACGAGTATGGTGTTGTATTCGTGGACGTTTTGAACGCAGTTCGATACGCCCGGAGAGCTTCATGTAGTCTCTCATGCCAGTCCTTTTTATTCCTGGACACCGTTTTCTTTATGATCTTCGTTAAGGTCTTGTTGAAAGCCTCAGCTAGACCGTTAGCTCGGGGATTATAGACTAAAGAGTATCTCTAGTCTATATTATGCTGCTGTGCGAAGCGGCTGATCTTATGGCTTCTGTAGGCCAGCCCATTATCTGAGATGATCCGTCGCGGAGTGCCGAACCGGTAGACGACATGTGTCCTGAAGAAATGGAGGATGTTCTTCGTCTTCACTTCCTTTAGCGGTACTGCCTCTGCCCACTTAGAAAAGTAATCAGTTGTTTCCAATACGAACCGATGTCCCTTAGATGGCGCTGGTTCGATGGGCCCAATTATATCGGTTCCCCACATTTCAAACGGCTAACTAGCCAGTGTTGGGTGTAGTGGATTTGGAAGTTGGTGGATGAAGTCTCTGTGAACCTGGCACGAGTGACACTGCTTCGCATATTCGAGACAGTCCTGAATCATTATAGGTCAATAGTAACCCATTCTCTTGATTTTCAGCTTTATCTTTGGCCCGGCTTGGTGAGAACCGCAGAGTCTGTCGTGGGTTTCTTGGATGACTCTCCTTGCTTCTTCTGGTCCCAGGCACCTTAACCACAAACTGTCGAACAATCTCTTATATAGAGTATCATTGACGAAAGCAAAAGACAGAGCTCGTTTCATGAGCTGATGTCTCGAAGATGCGTTTTCGGGTGTTCGATGGGATTTGAAGTAGTCTATGAAGACTTCTCTCCAATCCTTAGCCTTTTCTTCATCCTCTAATTGGAAGGCTGCTTGTTTGGTCGCTTCCTTTCTTTCAAATGACTCCGGAGATATTTCTGCTGGCGCGAGAATCCGGCGGCTTTGCACAATGATTCTTACGTCATCGAGGTTTTCGTCGGCCAGTTCTTTAGCGAGCTTGGCTAACGCATCCGCCTTGCTATTTTCCGCACGCGGTATGCTTTCCAGAATGTATGAGGGAATTTGAGTTAGCAGTTGCTGCACTCTTTCGCCATATTTTACCAGCTTCGGTTTACATGTCCGATAGTTGCCATTTACTTGGTTAACGACTAGCTGGGAGTCTCCATATATGAGAAGGTTTTTGATTCCCATGTTGATGTTCCCGCCAAAATTTTCGGCCAAGAGCTACTTGTTCTCTTACAAAAAAGGGGGAGAATCCTCAAAAAACAGGCATCACGTGTAAAGCACGTGGGCACACATATGCAAAGCATATGAGCGCTGAACATAAATAACAAAGGGCCAAACATGTATCACATGTAAAACATGTGGGCGCTCATATACAAAGCATACGAGCGCTGGACATAAATAACCAAGGTCCAAACATGCTTACACACATGAGCACTCTGAACAAACACAGGCTAAAACCCACAGTAGGGGTCACGCGTTAAACACATAAGTGCTTTTGCCAATCACATGCAAAGCATGTGAGCACCCTAATTTAAAATGTCTCTATCAAATTCTAGAATTAAATTCTATTTAGGAAATATTTTCTTAATCTTCCTTAAACTAGAAAGATCTTCTCTGTTAAACAGAGGACCCTTGGATCAAAGATCCAGCGGTGATCATTTGATAGAATAAAAATTTATCATATGAAAATATTTTCCTAATCTTATAACAAGAATAAAATTCTATGTTAACAAGATATCCATATTAAGAAAATATATTTCTGATCTTGTTAAACTAAAAAGATATGATAGAATAAAATTCTAATCTTATTAAAACTAACAAGATATTCATAATCTTGTTAAACAAACAAGAAATCTTCTCTGTTAAACAGAGAGCCTTTGGATTAAAAATCCAACGGTGAATAAAATTCACCAATTGATCTAAAAGATCATGGAATCAATCATGATCTCTCAGTGAGGGATTTTCTTAACAAATTGATTCTTTTTCTTCTCATATAAATAGGAGCAAGGAGAGGAGGAAAAAGGGGACACAGAGGGAGAGGGGACGAAAAATAGAAAGAGAATTTAATTCTCTAAAGAAGAGGAACCCCTTCCAAAAGCTCCCACAAAAAGAGAATTTAATTCTCAAACCATGAGTTTAACTCTTCTCAAAGAACTTAGTTCTTCCTCTGGTTAAGATCTGCAGAAGCAGATCTCCCCACAAGTTGAGAATTTAATTCTCATCGGGGAGATTCTGTTATGCGGATTCAAAACCTAGGGGAAAGAACTGAATCCAAAAGGGTTTAATTCTTACAAAGCATATAGGAATTTAATTCCTCTGAAACCAGGGTTTAACCTTTTAAAAAGAATTTAATCCTTACAAAGAACAAAAGGAGAACTTGATCCCTCGGAACCATAGATGAACAGCTTGGTGATTCATTAGCGTTCAATGCTACATAATAAAAAACTCACGTGACCCCTGAGAAGTGCTCAGCACTTTTAAAAGAGAAAAGGGAATAAACCCTATTTTTGGAGCGCCTCACGTAACCCCACGTGACCCCTGAGAACTGCTCAGCACTTATAAAAGAGAAAAGGGAATAAACTTTATTTTTTGAGCGCTTCACGTGACCCCAAGTGACCCCCAAGCAGTGCTTAACTTTTATAAAGCAGAAAGGGAATAAATCAAAGGGTAATTTACATTCTTGGGGAGCTTCACGTGATCCCACGTGACCCAATAGTGCTTAGCATTTAGAAAAGAAACAAGAGAATAAACCTAAAGGAGCAGCGCCAACTTCAAGCGCCTCACGTGACCCCACGTGAGCGCATCAAATTCTTAGTGTTTAACACTACTTCAAGCGTCTCACGTGACCCCACGTGAGTGCATCAAATTCTTAGTGTTTAACACTACTTCAAGCACCTCATGTGATCCCGCGTGAGCGCATCAAATTCTTAGTGTTTAACACTATTTCAAACGCCTCACATGGGAGCACGTGAGCGCTGATCATACACTAGTGTTTAACACTATGAGAGGCCAACATTGGCCCAAATTAACCAAGTCTCCTGAAGCCAAAACCCTTTTTTTGGTCATCAATCAGCCGAGCCCTCGTTATACTCAGGTTTTCTCAAAATTGATCCGAGTCTCAGAAATAGCTAATGAACTCCTAGCATCTAAGATGATGTTCATCCCACCATGCCCCTCGATCTGGAATTTGGTTCAAGGGTACATCTCTCCACACCTCTGATACATGTCGTTGTAATTCTTCAACGTCTTCAGAGAGGTGGAGGGTCCCAATAACCAATAACTCTTGGCGCACCACCGAAAAAACTTTTCAAAAAAGGAAGTAAATCTAAAACACATCTCAATTTGGGGGCACCTCACGTGACCTCACATGATCCCTTGATAGTAGTGCTTAGCACTCAGAAAAAGAAAAGGAGAATAACACAAAGGCAATTTTCATTCTTCAGAGCGCCTCACGTGATCTCACGTGACCCAATAGTGCTTAGCACTCAGAAAATGAAAAAAAGGAATAAACCCAAGATAGCTCCCATTTTGGGGGCACCTCACGTGTTCCCACGTGACCCCCAGACAGTGGTGTATAAAAGAGGAAGAAAATTCAAAAGACAAAGCTCGCATTTTGAAGGCACCTCACGTGTCTGCACGTGACTGTTTGATGAACCAAGTGCTTAGCACTTATAAATGAAAAAGGAATAAAATCCAGAGAACAGTTCTCATCTCGGGCGCCTCATGTGCTCACACATGAGCCAAGTGCTCAACACTTTTATATATATATGAGGGAATAAACTCAAGGAACAATGCCCACTTCGGGGCCTTCACATGTTCACACGTGAGCTCCTCCAAAGTCCAGTGTTTAACACTGATTCAGTGCTTAGCACTATACGATGATTAAGGAAAATCAACCTTAGCTCAAATTAGCTAAGTCTTCCGAAGCCAAGACCCTTTTTGTCACCAATCAACTGAGCCCCCATGTTCAAGTCTTCCCAAACCAATCCTAGTCCCAAAGAAAACTAGTGTTCTCCTAACAGATGACATCTAAACTGATGTTCATCCCATTCCCCAAATCGGGATATTGGTTCAAGGGTACATCTCTTCATACCTCTGATACATGTCGTTGTAATCCTTCATCGTCTTCAGAGAGATGGAGGCTCCCAATAACCAATAACTTTTAGCGCATCCCCAAACTGTGGAGCCAAAATACCATGGACTATGATGTCCTTAAACTTATGGACCGCAACGTCCTTAAACTAAACCCTACAGACTATGATGTCTCTAAACTATGGACTATGATGTCCTTAAACTCCATGGACTATGATGTCCTTAAACTTATGGACCTCAATGTCCCTAAACTAAAACAATAGAGTCCAAATGCTCTTTTGTTGGATCTAAATGATCCTGTTAAGTAGATCTTTGTCTAAAATTAGACTAACGTATCCTTAACAGATGTTTAAGTTGATCTTAGTCTCAAATGAGATTAACGATCCTTACACCCAACCCAAAACCAAATCTAAGAAAATACGGATTTGGAATAATTCACGCCCTACAGGCGACAACATAAATTAGTTTCCGTATACAATCCATGGGCAACCAAAAATAAAACAAACACACACGATACGAAGTGACCATCTGGAGAAGGAGAAAGTGGTTACCGCGATGCGGTAGCGAAATTAACTGCAGGGGCTTGCACCTGCAGGGAAGAGCATCCCCACAATCAAAAAACCCCTTGTACACGAGGAGGAATCTGACGAAGTCTGCTACAACGGCCGCATCTGTCTCCGATACATGGTGCCATAAATCAACTTGGCATCTTCGGAGAGGTGGACGGATAAACCCAAATAGCATCTGCCCCCAAATTCAGGCTAGGCGTTTGTCTTTCCCGGCTTTCGGCGGCGAACAGTTGACAGCAATCTCAAGACCCACTATCAAAGCTTCGTACTCAGCCTCATTTTTTGTCCTCGACTCTGTTAAGAAAAGGGCGAAATGCATTATCCCTACTTGCGGAGTCACGAAGATAAGGCCCATCCCAGCTTTGATTATGGGGGTGCTTTGCTTTCGCTTTTTTAAGGAAGATGCTCCGTCGAAGTATAGTTCCCATTGGACATTATTTTCTTCCTTCCCTCCTTCGATTGTATCGAACGCGTGTTCGTCTGGAAATTCGCAATTTAAGGGAGAATTGGCTGGTATTGGATGCTCAGCAAGAAAGTCGGCGATGGCCTGGCCTTTCACTGTCTTGAGGGGTCGATACATTATCGATAACTCCATCAAGAGGAGGGCCCATTTGGCAAGCCTTCCTGTTAGTATGGCTCTTGACATCAAATATTTGAGGAGGTCCACCTTTGATATGAGATGGACCTTATGTTCCAAGGCATAATGTTGAAGCTTCGTTATCGCGAAAATCAGTACCATGAAATGCTTTTCAATGGGGGAATAGTTGTTTTCTGCCCCCAGAAGAACTCAACTCAAATAGTAGAGAGCTCTCTCCTTCCCGTGGTCGTTCTCCTGTGCCCATAGCACGCCTAAAGAACCTTCAAGGACTATTGTGTACAGGATGAGGGGATTTCCCTTGCCCGAAGCGGTCGGTACCAGCGGGTTCTGCATATATTGCTTGATTTCGTCCAGTGCACTTTGGCATTTATGATCCTAAACGAACGGGGTCCTCTTCTTCATTAGATGGCTGTAGGGGCGGCATTTTCCGGAGATGTTAGCTATGAACCGTCGGATATATGCGAGCTTTCCTTGGAGAGATCGAAGTTGTTTGAGAGTTCTTGGCGTGGGCATCTCCGTAATCGCCTTGATCTTCGATGGGTCTATTTTGATGCCTCGGTGTCGTATGATGAATTCTAGGAATTTTCCTGAGGAGACTCCAAACGCGCATTTCAGAGGATTCATCTTTAGATTGTATTTCCGAAGACGTTGAAACACTATATTCAGATATTCCCAGTGTTCCTTGTACGATTTGATTTTTACCACAAGGTCATCAATATGGCATTCAACAATCTCATGTATGAGGTTGTCGAAGATCTTCGTCATGGCCCTCTGGTAGGTAGCGCCTGCGTTTTTCAAACCAAAGGGCATCACCTTATAGCAGAATATGCCTAGCAGAGTCCGGAAAGCGGTGCGCATTTGGTCTTCAGGATGTATTTTTATTTGATTGTAGCCTGAAGATCCATCCATGAATGAGAAGACTTCATGAGTGTACGTGTTATCGATCATCAGCTCGGTAACAAGTACTGGGAAGTCATCCTTCGGACAAGCTTTGTTAAGGTCCCGGAAGTCCACGCAGATGCGCACTGTCCCATTTTTCTTCATCACTGGAACAATGTTGGCAATCCAGTCAGGATGCTGAACTTCTTGGATGAAGCCGGAGTCAATTAGTTTCTTGACTTCGGCATTGATACTCATCTCGAGTTCGAGCCGCATTCTTCTTGGCACCTGTTTGACTGGCTTAACGTCCGGCGATATAGCCAGTTTTTGTACCACTACTTCTGGATCTAGTCCCGGCATCTCGGAATAATTCCATGCGAAGCAGTCTTTATATTTCATAAGCACGTCCTTTAGTGTGGCCACCTGTTTTTTAGAGAACAGCTCACTGACGAACGTGGATCTCGGCTCATTTTCCGTGCCCAAGTCGATTTTCCACAGGTTGTGTGTCATGATGTGTATCCCATCTTCCAGCTCTTTTGGTACCGGTGGAAACTCTGAGATCACTTCTTCCTCGTCCTCATTTACGAAGCACTTGAAGAAGTCATCCATATTCTCATGCTCTCCCTCCTTTGAGAGTGTTATCATGTGGCAAGTGCGAGTTTGCTTCCATTCTTGGTGTTGAGCTGGTCCCTCCTTCGCGATATTGGTTCTCTTTGGCTCATGCTTTTGCGGTGGGGTCACCCTCCAGCTGTCGAATAAAGCAAACCTGCCATGTTGATATTGGTCTTCGACTCGGTCTTTGAAGGTGAAGCAGTTTTCAAGGGGATGGCCTATTTCTCGGTAGTAGGAGCAATAATCCGGGTGATGGACCTCGTTTATCTATTCGGGGTACCGAGGCTCTGGGAGCATCATCATTTGATGCTTAATGACAAGGTCGAATATTTTCCTTGTCTTGTCTTGGCGAAAAGAGTATTTCCGACCTATCTTCTTCATAAAAGCCGGATTCCAGCTAATTTTTTCTCAATTGCATGGCTTTTTGGATCCGCTTCGCTGTTTTCGAACATCATTCTCATTCTTCACTTTGTTGTTGCCTTTGCGTCGGGCTTTTTCCTTGCCACGAGAGCGCACGGCGGGCAAAGGGTGAAAGGCATCATAGTCTTCTCTTTCCGCAGACTGCTGAGTGAGACGCTGTGTCCTGGCTTTCTCATAAATGGACATTTCGCGGCTGTGGTCATCCTGAACCTTTTGACCTGCTTCCCTTATTAGCGTAGCAACCTGCTCTTCGAACGACGGACTTAACGTTCTTATGGCGGGATCTCGCTCTGGTTCAATGTTATGACCATTTGGAAAAACGTTCCCTTCTTTACCGAAGCCATTTATGACGCGGAAATTGTGGAATCGCTCTCGTTTATTTGACCGAACGTATCCAAGTCCAATCTTCTCCATTCTCCCGTTGGGCATCTTTCGCTGAGTCCCAGGAACGTCCCAAATCTTTTTGTAGAACTGGGCTTGTCGAGCGGTTTGTTTGAAGGGTACACCTTGGCATTTTAATAGCATTTTCAATCTCTCTATGTAATATCTGGGTAGACGGATTGGTTGAAGCCTGTCAGGCGCAAGCTCGGCACCATGCCGGTCTTCTTTTTCCATTCTGGTTTTCGCAGATTGATAGAAGAGGATCACCTTTTCATCTCTTCGCTTGGAAGGGACGTAGAAAGTCTGCAGTATGTATTGATCGCATCAAGTTCTTTATAATGCCGTGGTGGAACCATGGTGATTTGTAAGCTTTGATCAGCTCCAGTAAGGGTTTGTGTTGACGGGCGAATGGAGAACACGACATTGACTTTGTCCTCAGAGTCATTGCCAAAGACCAAAATAGGAGTAGATGGTCCTGACCTGTTGCCTTGGGGTTGCCCCGAGTAAACTATTTCTTCAACTTCCTTGGTATCACTCCCAAAGACCGGGATGGTGGCGACGGCTTTTTGTTTATTCTCCGGCTTATGACATCTTTCTGTGTCTTTGAAGTCTCGTAGGAAGTAATTTGTGTCTTCATATTGGCGGACTTCATTTACGGAGAATGGATTTAGCTCCCCCGTGATGGTGTATTCAAGGCCGTTTTTGAAATACTTCATACACAGGTGTTGTGTAGAAGGGATGGCGTTGTACTCGTGTAACCAAAGCCGACCGAGCAGGGCATTGTAGCAAGTCTTAGCGTCAATGACATGAAATTTGATGTCGGTGACGAGCATCCCAAAGCATAATGTCAATATCACGGACCCAAGCGTCCGTGATGATTGCGAGTCGAAGCCGGAGATGGTAATTTTGTCCCGAGCCAGGTGCCGAACGTTCATGCAGATCTCCTTCAGCACCTTCACATTGAGAAGGTTGATGGAAGACCCGTTGTCGACTAGGATCTTCCTTATCTTGATGTCGTGGCAGTACCCGGTGACATATAGAGGGATGTTGTGCTCGTACGTTCCGAGGAGGAGATCTTCATCGACGAATGTAATGTCAGTTGTATGAACCTCTATCAGCTCGTCCTTCATTTTTTCTTCTGCAAGGAAAGCTTGGAACTGATCAGGCTCTTACAATGCCTTAATCAGAGAATCTCATGCCTCTTTGGATAGGAGGAGAGCATCCAGTATGCTCAGTTGTGAGGGTATCTTCCTCAGATGTGCCAGGATATTGTAATCCACCTTGTTTTTCTTAGGTGGATCCTTGGCTGCGACCTCTTTGACGACTCTATCATTGAGGGCAATTTCCTCAGGGATTTTTTCCTTCCCATTGCCTCTTTTGCTCGAACATTTGTTTGTAGGCCCGAGGTTCTTTTCAGGAAACGTATGGTTACGCAGCTGAATGTTCTCGCAGTTCTTCTCCTCTTCTTCTTTTCCAGAGGTGGATTCTTTGAAGAGAGGATCGAGAGTTATTTCTTTCTCAGAATCACTCCCGAATGTAAGAACTTGAGATTTTCCTTTTGTCGAACTGGTATCAACCATATGATAGTTTCCAGTCGTTCCTTCACGTTCGTCTATCGCACTTCTTTGTTGTCGACAGGTTTTGCGCTTCATCTGCTTGAAATGTTGACGGTGAGCAACATATCCTTGTCACCACTTCTTGAAGGCATTGCACTCTTCGGTGGGATGTGTGACCCTCCGATGGTATAAGCAGTAGTTCAGATGTACATCCGCTTCGTCGAGGCACATACTCCCAGGAGTGTTTTCCATGAGAAGGGGCAGCTTTATTCATATTAATAAGGCTTTGGCGAACTGCTTCTCCGCTTTGATCCTGCTCTTGTTTGTAGCAGGTGTGCTTTGTATTGGGTAGAGTACTTTTTGACTCACCCTTACCACGGCTTCTTCATCCTAACGCCGACGCTTGGCCTTTTCGTATATGGCCGTTTCACGTTCTCGATCAACTTTGCTCTTTTGAAGGGCTTCGTTTAGCAGCCTATCAATTAGATCTTCTGGCAGCTCCGGGGATTTTAGCACCGATCCTGCCACCAGTTCCTCTGCGTTGCTTTTTGACACCGAGGGAGTTTCTTCATTATTTAATGACGAATGAGAGACCATGTGGCAACTTGCTATATAATCTTCAATTTCTCCCGACGAGTCATTTCCCTTATCGTCGTCACTATCTCCGTTTTCAAGGATATGGTTAAGAAACTCTTCGAGGGTGACTGGAGTCCGCGCCTTCTGGTTGTATTCCTCCAGCGTGTCGATATATTTTTGCAGGTCCGTGCGCTTGTCGTCATGCTGCGTGGGCTTCTTGGTCTTCTCCTTTGGCTTCGAAGACTTCGAAGGCTTGGCCTGGAGGTCTTGCCAATCGTTACCAGTTTTCGGTGTTGGGTGCGGTATAAGCATCCCTTCAATGATCTCGGGCTCCAACGGGCTTTTCCATTTGATCGCCGGACATGCTTGAAGATCCTTTAGCATTCTGTTAGTTTTAGCTGAAAGGACCACTTCCCAAGGAGCTTCTTCCACAAATAAGCATGACGCCTTCAGCATGTCTACCTTTTAGGAGTGTGCCTCTGTGGCGGGTTCACCCTCCAGTTTTCGGACAGCGCAAACTTCCCTTGTTGGTACTAGTCCTCGACCCAGTTTTTGAAGACATAGCAATTCTCAATTGGGTGGCCCACTATTCTGTGGTAGGAGCAGTAATTGGGATTGTTGATGTCACCGGGCTGCAGTGGACGTCTCGAATCCGGCAGTGTGATGAGTTTGTTGCGCATTGCCAGTTTGAACAATCTCGTCGTTTTATCATGGGGAATGAGTAAGCACGTCCTATCTTCTCTTCCTGGGATTGGCGCCAGCACACGTTGTTTTGGCGAGCAACTGGTTTCGGGTCACTCGGCTGTTGTTGAGTGTTGGCAACGAAAACCGCTTTCCCTTTACCCTTTGCATTCCGAGGGTCCATTTTTGAAGAAGAAGGCCCATGGCCCATTTGGTCCATTTGGGCCAGCTTGTCGATCAAAGCCTGGAAGGTGGTCGGCTTAAAGAACGTCATGAACTGGGACACAGTCATTTGAGGATCGAGAGTCCTTATGAACATGCCCATGGCAGGAGCCTCTTCGATACGTTGTTCGCATTTCGATCATAGGTTCCGCCACCGAATTGCGTATTGAATCCAGGTCTCTCCTGGATTCACCCTGGCATTAATTAGTGCCGTGATCGAGGTGTGTTCGCTTGCGCTTGCAAACCGTTGCATGAATAGCAATTCCATTTTCGTGAATATTTTGACGGAGTCATTTGGGAGCTCCGAGTACCATTCAAATGCTGTTTCCGACAGGCTGCCAACGAACTGGCGAAGCAGCAATTTTTCGTCGCCTCCAGTATTGCCACATAGAGCTCTGAAATGAGCGACGTGCTGATGAGGATTGCCTGTTCCCTTATACACATGAAATTTGGAGATCATATATCCCGGCGAGTACTTGATCTGATCATACCATCCCGGATACGGTCGCCCAGTTCGGACGACTTGGCCAACTATTTCACTCGCTTGATGAGCTCGTATTTGTTGAGCTATGTAATCGTCAAGGGCAGCTTTGGAGATCATTTCCTCCCTGGCCACTGAAAGCGCCGGAAGAGGGTTCGATGTTTCTCCTCTGACGTCCTCAATGATTATCGGTGGATCTTCGGCTGGAGGTTCTAGCTGGATCATCATTCCAACCATTTACTGGAACAAAAGCGCTATCTGCTTTATATTAGCAGCTTGTTCCACGGCCTCCTTATCTTTTCTTTCTAGCACCCTTTGCAGGAACTATGTATCGGTTTCCTGTTCCTGGTATTGTTCGGACGCTGCTTCCGGGCTTTCTTTTTGTCCGGTGAGTGCTTCCATTTTTGTCAGCATCTTTTGGAGCTTTTGTTGTTGCTCCTGAGCCTTTGTTAACGACCGAGTTTGTTGTCGATGACCCACGGAAGCACGGCTTTACTCTTTCCCGGAAGCCATGTAAACCGTGTGCACGATCATGCCCCCAGACTTGGGGTGTTTGGATCCATCACCTTTGGGATTTGCCGCCGGTGGTGGGAGATTCTCCGGCCTTCTCTTTTTTTGAGAGGTCGAAGTTGAAGGAGCCATTGCAGCAGGCGCCTGTGTGAAAGAAGTCCCTCGCTGTATGGTGGAGGGATGACTTTCCTCTTGTCGAACCTTCATTTTCTCTGGTTGACGAGAGTAGTTTTTGTTGATCACAGAATTTTGGACTTTCCGCCAGACCCTGTAGATTTGGAAGGACAGCAGCTGAGGGGCTGCTTCGATTTTTCTTGCGTCATGTTTTTAGTAGGAAGTGGATATTTCTTCAGCATTGCGGTCGGAAAGTTCTTTCGCACCCTTCTAAGCAGTTCAAACCTGTTCCCGGTTGGAACAGCAGCATCAACTTCCACCATTGGAGCTGGTGGAGTAAGTCCAGAGGGGGAGTTGCCCCCAGCTCTTCTCACTCGGCGCCAGTAGCGATGTCGAGTGTGCCTTGCAGATGGGATTACCTTAGTTGTGGAAGCGGTTTTGTTATGCCCCCTTCTTTGGTGAAGGGCTATTGCTGGTGCCAGCCTATTGAAGACCGACGTCCGTTAAGAGGGGATGACCAATCTTTCGAAGGCCGACTTTCTGGTAGGGGAAGCACTTTTGACGACTTCACCCGTAACAGGAATTGTAACGGCTATCCATTTCGGGATAACCCCTTCAGGTATCGCGAGTTTCTTTGCGGGCTCACTTGAGCTTTGGCTCAGCCTGTTGAAGACCGAGGTGGCAGACTTAGACGACCCGTTGAGAGGGGCCGTAATGGTTGCAAGTCGATTGAAGACCGACTTCTTTGGAGCTTCCTGTAGTGGCACTGGGGCGCTGAAGCTCGCTGGCAGGAGCATGGTCCCGAAGAACAATCCAGTGGTGGCCTGAGTTATCTACCCCACCGGCATTGAAAAGATGGAAGCTGCATTTGGCCCGTGAGTCACTCCTCCAGTCGGGGCGGAGCGGGAGTTACTGTTGCAATTGGTGCAGCTGGAAGTCATTGATGTTCACTTCTTCTTTCTGCATAGGAGCAAGACACCAAATCTTAGTACCTCGAATCCAAGGGCAACCAGAGCGAACCGCGATTTTGTTCGCAAAACACGATACACGAAGTGTGGAGTGGAAAGAGGAAAAGGTCCCACCGGGCGTGCCAGAATCCGTTCACCGCCGAAAACAGAGACGAACCAGGATGGATCGTCTGTCCTGAGTTTTGGGTGCAGATGCCATTTGGATTTATCTGTCCACCTCTCCGAAGATGCCAAGTTGATTTATGGCACCGTATATCGGAGGTTTGGACGGATACGGCCGTTGTAGCAGACTTCGTCAGATTCTCCCTCATTTGTGAGAAGTTTTTGATTGTGGGGACGCTCTTCCCTGCAGGTGTATGCCCCTACAGTTAATTACGTTACCGCACTTGCTTACATGCTATGTAAAGAAAATTATATTAACATATATAGTTATTTTACATCGAAAATACCTTAGTATTTTCATAATAACCGCCACTAATTCTTGCATTGAGTTGAGAGATAAACGAGTACAAAACCTAGTGATAACGTCATATGGAAATAGTAGAATCAGATAGTCTAGGTTTAATCAAGAAAACGAACGTTCGGTCATTAATCGTATGCTTAACTTAGATGTTCGATGCGAACCCTATGCAAAAACTCATGTCAAAATGGCGGAACTCATGATCGATGAAACCCTGTGTTGTTAACGAACACCGTATATAAATTTGGTTGTAAAATTAAGTTTGTTACCACACAAAACGACATCCCGATAACCCTTTTGAAAGCTGAATTTTCTTGGACAAGCTGAACGATTAAAATCATAATAAATTATCTATATATCGGATCTCAGAGTGCTATGGCTCATATCGAGGCCAACAGATAAACCTACAACATCCTATAGTTCTTCTTTGCATTTTAATAATTTATAACGAATACTGAGCCGATTCATGGCTCTGAACTGCAGTCCGGGGCAAGAATCTCCGCCTTTGTTTGTTTTAGAACGCATATACCTCACCGTTTAAATGTACAAGTGTGCGGAGCCATATATAGAAGCGTAGAGAATTGAATTAGCTTTCTAACGGTACTGGTCTCGTTACATTCCAGTGTCGTTTGATATTTATAGCACCTTTTAAACCGTCGATGTGTTCTGCAGTTTCATGCAGAGACAGAATGTATACCTTAAATCTTAGACAGTGCATATCTCCCTACGTACAGCGGATATTATTGATCCATCTTGTGCGTTGGAAACATAACAGTTAAATCTAAATATTATCTAATTGTAGCGTCGCCTAATTATGCTCCCAACAGGGATAAAACGTATTACGAAACGGATTTCCAGTTCAGAAATTGGATTTCCAGCAATAAACACTTAAAATGAAATGACCGTAATTCGCAAACCTGAAACCCACTTGACTTGAAACCAATTTTAATGCTTAGATAAACAAGTATACTTCATACTCCTTTTATATTGTTTCGCCAAATTATACACGTCTGATTTTATATGATTTTTCTAATCCAACCGACACCGGTTGCTCATATGTTTTTAGCAGTGCATTTACTGTATTCCCATCATGTTGCATGACCGATATACCCTTGTAAATAGTGTTCATTGCATCGACATCCTAATGATCGTGTTACTCTACCAAGTGATAAATATTAGTGATTGGATTGTGGCAAGTACGTTAGTGTAAAAACGTGAATGAATAAGTGAAGTGACACGTACTTGTACACGATCAGTGGAATCAGTTAATTATTGAATTGTCGACGCCTATGAGATATATATAAGTGTAATTATAACTGGTATGGGACGATCATGAAAGCACTTATATTAGTGTCATAGGTAAGACATCGAGCGCTGTCTATTTATCTTGGATACCAGTCGGGACATACTGGATGGAGATCCTGTCTCCAGTTCTCGCATAAACTTGTCATGGAACGACTAGTATTTGGTTTATGGTCGGTGTTCGATGTAGACCGCAGGTGTAGGGTAGTTTGAGTGTGAGTTCGATCAAAAGAATCTCAGGAGTCCCACTGCCGGCATATACAGTGATTTCGGGAGTCGTATGGATGGTATTGCTAATTATTAGCGAGCGTGATTCGAGCCCGTGTTCTCTTGCACCTGGGGCCTATCCTTTGGTTGGGGATACTCCTGCGGTGGTTGATACTCACACTTGAACTGATGAAAGGTTTAGTGACTTGGACAATGAGACTTAGAGACTGATTGCTTTAGTGATATGGACATTACATTGATTACTGATTTGATACACTTTCTTTATTGTTTACCTGTACCGATTATTTCATGCCCGCGTCACAATTTAAGTCGCTCATACGGTCTAGATTATAAACTTGTTATCCTTTACTAGAATTCCTATAGTTTGTCAAGCTACTTTTTGACTCCACTCGCTAAAGTTTTTGGTGACTTAGTAGAATTATGTGATTATAACTGTGAACTGCAGCATAGTTATAAGGCAACACTCTATTTGAGTGACTTGGAGATTCTAATTTTGATTTCCGCTCGATTGAGTCTCACCTCACATCATATTCTTGTTTCGTTGTCAATTCTATGTCTTATTCTGATTCTTATACCTTGTACCTTATGCCGTCCGAAAATTTGTTGTTTCGGAATCATGGCTTCCCACGACTCTCCTTCCACCTCCACTTTTCAGGATCACCCCGCCGAGATTTTGAGCGTACTGCAAGGATTGAGAGAAACCCAGAAGAGGACGATCGATCATTTGGCTGAGGGGACTAAGAAGGCAAATGGCTCATGCACCAGCAGGAGACCCCAATCGTGAGGGAATCACTGTTAGTAAAAGAGGAAGTGTGCAGATCAAGCGTCTATTGGTTTTCAGCAGAAGGAGCAACGGAGGACTCAAGTCTGTGGTTATTGCAAGAGGCCGGGCACCTTCAAAAGAACTGTCGCCAGGCTAAATGACGGTGTTTGGTTCAGGGATCCGGTGAGCAGCAGGCAAGGTTGCCCTCTAAGAAAAGAGCTGCAAGGAAGAGATCCATCGACGCCCTTCACATCTAGTTGAGAAACTCGGTTGTTTCATTGTTTTGTACTTTGAATTTCAAGAATGATATGGGCCCAGCACGTGATTCAGGCTTGCCTTACGAGATCACAGAGATTCAGATATCGACGCGGAGTTATCATCTTCACTGCTTTCAACAAAGATATTGTTTTTTTCGGTTGTTCCTTTTCGTTCAACTCTTGTATCTGTGGAACTTCTTGGTTTGAATACAATAAAGTTGTGAAATGCGACTAACTATTTTTGTTTGACTCCTTATATTTAGATTCTAAACTTAGTCGACACCATGGTTCATCACCACACTCCCTAACTCTTCCCCCAAATTAGGTTGTATATTGCCGCATACTCCTATCCGAAACTGTCAGACCTTATCCTCATTATAAATTTATATCTTTCCCAGATTTTAAATCCAAATTTCATCCTTATATCTTTATGTCATTCTGGACAACCCAATTCCTATTTACGTTTCTTTCATTCGAGTGCTTACTTGCGGCGTCGACCTTCGAAATATATATCGCAATACTTCCTCTGGTTAGTCTACCATATATTACTGGTGTTATTTTTCCTGTTAACATAGTTATAACTAGCAGTGCTTACTATATTAAATTTAGAGTTTTGCTTATTTGTAGTTAGTTAGATTTCCAGTATATGTTAGTGGGTATTTTAGTTTTACTCACTGCTTTGAAATGCTCTACTATTTTTTTCATAAGTAGTTCAAACTTACACCGTATTGTTTATCCCAATCAGAGCAAAGCTCTGTTTAAATTCCAAGGTGGAAAAAGAAGCAATGCTTCTGTTTTTCTCCAATCAGAGCAAAACTCTGCCTATAAAAAAAAAAAAAAATAGCTGCGCGACACGTGTCATGCGCTGAGGCATCTGCGCCAAACAGAATTAAAATATTTAAGAAATCTTTTCTGTTCTTGTTAAAACAAGAAGATTTTCTTCTGCAAAGCAGAAGCCCTTGGATCAAAGATCCAACGGTGGGGAAAATTCCCCAAATCACTCAGAGAAAGATCTTTTTAATAAATTTAACTAATTTATGGGCACTATAAAAAGGACCCCAGACCTCAATTAAAAGGCATCAACACCTTGCTAAAAAAAAGAGAGAAGAGAACCCTTGAGAACTCTTGAAGAATAAAAAAAAGGTAAAAACCCTTGAAAGAAGAGAAATTTCTCTTGTGAACAAGATCATGGATCTTCAATAAATAAATAAATAAAAATAAAAATAAAAATAGTGCCTTGCACTTGTTTTATGAACCATCGGTTCTTGAACCTAAAAGGTTCTTAAATTAATAGTGCTTTGCACTTTTATGAACCTTTGGTTCTCTGAGATAAGAAAAACAAGAAAAACTTGTTTTTTCTTAGATCTAAATCAAATAGTGCCTTGCACTTGTTTTATGAACCATCGGTTCTTGAACATAAAAGGTTCTTAAATTAATAGTGCTTTGCACTTCTTATGAACCATTGGTTCTCTAAAACAAGAAAAACAGAAATAAAAAAAGATAGTGCTTTGCACTTTTATGAACCTTTGGTTCTTGAAATAAAAAAAAACTTGTTTTTCTTTGATCTAAATTAGATCAAGAAATCAAATAGTGCTTTGCACTTCTTTTATGAACCATTAGTTCTTGAATCTAAAAGATTCTTAAATCATAGTGTCTTGCACTTGCAAACTGCGCTTTCGCTCTCTGATTAGCGCAAAGCGCCTGACAAATGCAATGCATTTCCTAAAAGGGCCAGGCCCAAATCAAAATGACCTGACAGGCCAAAATAAATTGCAATGCAATAAATGGGCAGAGCCCCAAATAAATTGATGCTTTGCATCCTTTATACAAGGGCAGAGCCCAAATGAAATTGATGCTCTGCATCATTTATAAAGGGCAGAGCCCAAAACAAATTGATGCCCTGCATCTTTTCCGGGCAAAGCCCAAATAAAAAATAAAAAAAAAACAAATGCAAATAAAATATTGGACATTTTTAACTGGACTTAGCCTAATCGTGGCCATAAGTCCTTAAACTAAATTAACTGAGCAAAACGGCTCTCCTAAACCAATCCACATCCGGTTCAAGGGTACATCTCCGAACTCCTTTGATATCCATCGTTGTAATTCCTCAACGACGTCAAAGAGGTGACGGGTCCCAACGACCATACATCAATATGGACTGCGGGGTCCTTAAACTCGTGGACCGAAACGTTCTTAAACTAATATCGGACCGAAACGTCCCTAAACTAATATCGGACCGAAACGTCCCTAAACTAATGATGGACCGAAACGTCCCTAAACTAATATCGGACCGAAACGTCCCTAAACTAATATTGGACCACCACGTCCCTAAACTGGAATATGGACCGCCACGTCCCTAAACTGGCACAATAGAGCCCAAATGCTCTTTTGTCGGACCTAAACGGTCCCGTTAAGTTGATCTTAGTCTTAAACTGGACTAACGTATCCTTAACAAACGTTTGAGTCGATCTTAGCCTCAAAAATGGCTAACGTATCCTCCAAACAGACTTTAGTCCCAAATTGGACTATGAATCTCCCAAACTGGAACAATAGGGCCCAAACGCTCACGTTAAGTTGATCTTAGTCTCAAACAGGACTAACGTATCCTTAACGAACGTTTAAGTTGATCTTAGCCGCAACGCGACTAACGTATCCTTAAACTAAAAACACCAAACCCAAATCTAAGTAAATACAGATTTGGACTAATCCAGGTCCTACGGGCGACGGCATTACTCAGTCTCCGTATACAATCCACGGGAAACCACAAACAAAACAAACACACACGACACGAAGTGAAATTCTGGAGAAGGAGAAAGTTGTTACCGCGATGCGGTAGCGTAATTAACTGCAGGGGCTTGCGCCTGCAGGGAAGAGCGTCCCCATAATCAAAAACCCCTCACCCTGAGGGGGAATCTGACGAAGTCTGCTACATCGGCCGCATCCATCTAAACCTCCGATGCAAGATGCCATAAATCAACTTGGCATCTTCGGAGAGGTAGACGGATAAAACCAAATAGTATCTGCCCCGAACCTCAGGCGAGACTCGAAGTCTAGGCCGCCATTCGGAGGGGAACACGTATATTCTATTTCAAGTAAATCGTTCCTATTAATACTTTTCATACTGTCGTTCTTTTATTATGAAGTTCCATTCTTCGTGCCTTTTGTCTTAATTTTTTTATCTGCTATAATTACAGGATGCCATTTTGAGTTATTTTCTACTCTATATTTCTTTTAATGTTTTATTGTTAATTATAATGTTATCATTCATATTCATTTCGTTTGTTGGCGTTCTTGTGATTAACTTTCAAAATTTATATTATTAGCGGTTTGAGTTTTCTTTAAAATGAGTTTCATATTAATTTTTTATATAGTATTTCCTTTTCTTTATTCATATTTATGCCAATTATAATTTGTTTTCTTATTTACGTTTACTTACATATTCTTGTGTTCCAATCGATTTAAATTTTCTATTTACTGTAATATAAATTATGGTTATCTTGTATACTAATACATTTTATGTACTTGTACATATATCATTATCTCGGTATTATCTTAGTTTCTCTTGTGTTGTATTATCACCGTACTTTTGCAAATACAGTTTAGTCTTAGCCATTACGTTAACTGTTGATATCTGGTTCGTTTACCAGCCCACTTATTTTTTTGTTTTATTTTTCTTCTTTATATTACCGTATGAGTATTCTCAAGTTATTTTATAATTGATTGGTTTGTAGTTTTACTAAAGTAGTTTTGATTCTTAAAACCTATCAGTCAATCATTCACTATTACTTATTATTGTATATATATAGTTTATTACTATTATTTGTTATTTATTTTGACGTTACATATGATTTTTCCTGCTCTGCTTGCTTACATATAAATATTCGATTTTTCTAGTGGTTGCTTTTTACATGACTTTTATAGCTTATTGTTTATTTTAATTTCGATGACGAAATTTTATTTAAGTGGGGTATGATATAATATCCAGTTTATTTTGTACTCTAATATCCGTATTTCGTATGTTTTTCTATTTAATTTTTCCCAAATATTTTCCACATATTTTCCCTATATTTCCTAAAAAATTAAGCCTAACCCTTCATCCAAAACCCAGTCTTTTCCTTTTCTTTTCTTTGAACCCGACCCGACCAACCCTATCCGACCCGTTCCCTTTCCCCTATCTTTCTCTATCCTCTTTTCCCTTTCCGTTCTCTCACCTCTCGATCCCCCATGTTTCCTTCTTCCTTGCAACACCCCCTCGTCACCCGCTCGTCTCTCTTCCTTCACCCATGACCCCAACAACCCGCGCACGACCCGCGCTCACCTATGACAAGCTCCTCCATCTCCCTCGCCAACCACCCGCGACACCCGCTCCTTCCTATGACCGAGCCTCACCCCAATGTTCCTCCTCGCCTTCATCACCATTTCCATCACCCATCGACTGCGCCATCACCACCCCCTGCCTCCTTGTCTCCGTTCACCACACCGTCGACCTCCCTTCAGCACCCCTGCCAGCAAGCACTCATGCTGCCAACACCACCTCCTCCACCGCACCCGAGCACCCATAGCCGCCCACTGCACCCTCGACAACCGCTTCTACCTCACTGCCGGCGACCACCTCACACTGCTTCTCCAACGACCGCATCGTCCCCCACGAAACCACCGCCACTACCAGCTTCTCCTGCACCTTCCCCTACTTCCACACCGATGCCTCCCCTCTGCGACACCACCATCGCTGCCCCATCTCACCTCCGGCATACCCCATCACCACCGTCTTCACCATCACCATCAACAACACCCTCGCCACTGCGCAACCTTATCCCCTCCTTCCTCTCAAACCCCCTCACTACCTCCCCTCGATCCAAGCCGTGCCGCTGCCAATCGTAGCCTCAAGCACTTTCGTCTCCTTACTGCGTCACCATTGCTCCATCACCGGAGCCACCAACGTCGCCGAAGAACTCCCCAGCTCCTCCTCCTTCAGCTCGAGCTACGCCCCAAGTCTTCCCCGAACCAACTCCTAGCCATCGCCCGAGCCCCTGCCACCTAGCCGAGTCATCGCGGAGCCACTACCTGAGCTCCGAGACCAGCCGCCATCGCCATTATCTTGTCATTTCCCCTAGAATGTCATTGCCATTGTGCCATCGCTAAGCTCCTCTTCATTGCCCAACATGCCTACAACAAAGACGAACCCAAGCCACGACGTGCCGTGTCCGTGCCACCCGCTGTCGTCGCTGCCCGTGATCGTGCCGATGCTCTGTGCCGCGTTGTTGTGCTGCGTCATAGCCACTACCGCATCCTTATCACCATCGTTATATCGTCAAGGCAAGTGTCATCACTTGCTTACATGCTATGTAAAGAAAATTAGATTAACATATATAGTTATTTTACATCGAAAATACCTTAGTATTTTCATAATAACCGCCACTATTACTTGCATTGAGTTGAGAGACAAACAAGTCCAAAACCTGGTGATAACGTCATATGGAAATCGTAGAATCAGATAGTATGGGTTTAGTCAAGAAAACGAACGCTCAGTCACTAATCATATGCTTAACTTAGATGTTCGATGCGAACCCTATGCAAAAACTCATGTCAAAATGGCGGAACTCATGATCGATGAAACCCTGTGTTGTTAACTAACACCGTATATAAATTTGGTTGTAAAATTAAGTTGGTTACCCAACAAAACGACATCCCGATAACTTTTGTGAAAGCTGAATTTTCTCGGACAAGCTGAACGGTTAAAATCATAATAAATCATCTATATATCGGATCTCAGATTGTTATGGCTCTTATCGAGGCCAACAGATAAACCTACAACACCCCATAGTTCTTCTTTGCATTTTAATAAGTTATAACAACGAATACTGAGACGAATCATGGCTCTGAACTGCAGTCCGAGGCAAGAATCTCCGCCTTTGTTTATTTTAGAACGCATATACCTCGCCGTTTAAATGTACAAGTGTGCGGAACCATACATAGAAGCTTAGAGAATTGAATTAGCTTTCTAACGGTGCTGGTCTCGTTGCATTCCAGTGCCGTTTGATATTTATAACACCTTTTAAACCGTCGATGTGTTCTGCAGTTTCATGCAGAGACAAAATGTATATCTTAAATCTTAGACAGTGCATGTCTCCCTACGTACAGCGGATATTATTGATCCATCTTGTGCGTTGGAAATATAACAGTTAAATCTAAATATTATCTAATTGTAGTATCGCCTAATTATGCTCCCAACAGAAAGTAAAACGTGTTAAGAAACGGATTTCCAACAGTAAACACTAAAAATGAAATGGCTGTAATTCGTAAACCTGAAACCCGTTTGACTTGAAACCAATTTTAATGCTTAGATAAACAAGTATACTTCATACGTCTTTTATATTGTTTTGTCAAATTATGCACGTGTGATTTTATATGATTTTTCTAATCCAACCGACACCGGTTGCTCATATGTTTTTAGCAGTGCATTTATTGTATTCCCATCATGTTGCATAACCGATATACCCTTGTAAATAGTGTTCATTGCATCGACATCCTAATGACCGTGTTAATCTACTAAGTGATAAATATTAGTGATTGGATTATGACAAGTATGTTAGTGTAAAAGCGTGAATGAATAAGTGAAGTGACGCATACTTGTACACAATCAGCAACCAATTAATTATTGCATTGTCGACGCCTATGGGACATATATAAGTGTAACTATAACTGGTATGGGACGGTTATGGAAGCACTTATATTAGTGTCATAGGTAAGATATCGAGCGATGTCCATTTATCTTGAATACCAGTCGAGACATACTGGGTGGAGACCATGTCTCCAGTTCTCGCGTAGACTTGTCATGGAGCGACTAATATTTGGGTTCATGGTCGGTATTCGATGTAGACCGCGGGTGTGGGGTAGTTTGAGTGTGAGTTCGATCAACGGAATCTCAGGAGTCCCACTGCCCGCATATACAGTGATTTCGGGAGTCGTATGGATGGTATTGCTGATTATTGGCGAGCGTGATTTGGGCCCGTGTTCCCTTAGCCCTGGAGCCTACCCTTGGGTTGGGGATACTCCTGCGGTGGTTGACGCTTATATTTGGACTGACAATAGGCTTAGTGACTTAGACAGTGAGATTTAAAGACTGATTACTTTAGTGACATGGACATTTCATTGATTACTGATTCGATACACTTGCTTTATTGTTTACCTGTACCGATTATTTCATGCTCGCGCCATTACTCTATGCTACTGCTTCATGTTTATCATCATTGCACATATTACATATTCATACATATTACTATTGTGTCGCTTTGACGACCTGAGTATGCTCAAAGTGAGAAGGGGACTTAACTCGGATCAGGATCTGTCTTACCTCGAGAATATTGCGGACATCTAGATCAGCGACACCAGCGCTCTTTTCCTCGATTTCTATCTGGTTAGTTTTTTATCTGTCTTGATAGAATTAATGACAGCATTTCTTATTACCTGTGCTATGATTACTGATTACCACATAATGCTAGAAGCCGAAGTGTGATTACAGCAGGATATTTTCTCGACCGTTGAAGCATGGCTGGTCTTGTCACCCCTCGTATTCCGTATTTTGGGAAGCGAGGCATGACAAGGTTTATGCAACAGAAATAAAAAGTGACCTGGTTGAAATAATAATGACAACCATTGTAAGAAGATCTTTCATCCTCTTCCACTATGCAAGTATAATGCATTTTCAACAACATTATGGGAAACATATAGGAATTGAAGAACTTCATTATCTCTTAACATGCATGGTATCGATAGTAATTAAAGCGATACCTTTGTATGATCTTTAATTAAATACAGATATGAATCAGCTTCTGATGGATCAATTATGTCTTATAAGATCAGGCCTGTTAAACTTAATCAAAAAATTAAAAGCAAAAGCAAAGGAACATATCCAGAAGAGTTCAGTTTGTCTTTGAAGAAGAAAAAAAATTGATTCTATTCTTCACACCCCTAGCGATATACAATAAGTACAAAACTTAGACACAGCCCCTGAGAAATTACATGTAAATACCTCTTAGAACCATAAAGAGAGCCATAAAGAGAGAAAGGGAAAAAACAAGATTAACAAATCACCACCAAGAAGAATTTATAACATCAGATATGAAAGATATGATATTTGAAACTACCACTGCACAAAAACTCCAATATTATGATGAGGATTGATGAATATATCGTTATATTCTAACTTTTGGCACAGTTCATGAAGGCGGATGTCGATCGACGACCTTGACACTTGTAGTGCAGGAAAGCAACTTGCGAAAGATCGAATAAATCGCAGTATAAGACACTTCTCTAAACCTTTTCAGTCCCACACAGCTCTTCTTCTTCATTCTCTTCTTCTTGTTCTTTCTTTCTACACGTTTACCACTGCTACTCTCCCTCTTCTGATGAGCAACAAAAGAGAGCTCAGAAGCCCTCTCCATAACCTTTTCGAGGCACTTTCTTGTCTTTTCGAGCACGCTCTCCTTCTTTGAGAAAGTGTAGCTCCTCAGATACATCTGCTTGCAAGAGTAGCTATCGACTACTTGCGGGCTAGGCCCCCACTTCCTCGGATTCCTCTCATCACCTATGATCACCGACTTCACGAACTCTGCATCGGATTCAGGCCATTTGTAGAGATTTACATATGTTGCCCTCATCGGGACTCTAGCATCGATGCATTCAATGGCATATTTGCAAACAGAGGCCATAGACTCTTCCTTGCTATTAGGCCTAAGCTGAATATGGAAAGAAGAAGACTAAGAGGAGTTTTTATTTCTTTCCTTTCCTTTGTGGGTGTGAAAGGAATGATGTGGTATGATCTGTGGTGAGTGATGGTGACTTAATGCTCCCTCCAATTCTTATTATTATCATTAATTATAACGAAGCTAGTGCTTTGGGGCACCTGTAAAGGAGAGGTGTGGATGGATTAGGATTTCTAATCGCCAAACAGTCATCCACTCGAAAGATATGATTAATTAGGTCCTTAGATAGGTGAACCTCCCAATGAATTCTGAACCTTTGGACCACGGGAGTATTAAGATTCAAAGCAAATGATCACTATGTGTCATAAAAGTATGTTGATTGTATGTGCTAACCCAAATAAACAATAAAACACCTTTTGTCTCTGTCTAGGCTTTACTCATTTCTCTATCCAAAAGACTATTAGATTAGACTTCTACAGGTCACAAATATAGAGATGGTATGAAACCTATCTATGCAGATAGTCGAAATAAATATACAAAAATAAAATAGAATTATTGAACAATAATGAGATAAAAACATATTCACGCTTAATCTGTATCACGCATGACTGTAGATTACCTCCCTGATGAGTATAGTTTATCACAAAGGAATGTTTTGTTATGGTTTGGAGAATATGGATAGTCATTTATGTATATGGGATCATTTAAATAGATCAGAAAAAAGTTGTGGGAGTAAAGAGTAGGATAGATGTCACTAAAGGTGATGGAGCTCATTCGCAGTGATAGTCAAGAAGAGAGTGCAATAGGCTGATGACTGTTAACAGAATTCAAAGCAAATTTAATAGTTTAGGATTTCAGCTAAATGTTCATTGGCTTCTATTAAACATCAATGACTTTTTGCACTTCTTTATGGGGAGGCAAAGTTAATTCTCAACTTAAACTTTTAGACTTTGCCACAAGCTGAAAGAAACCATAGAAGCAAAGAAAGGCCAAGTCCACTAAAGCATAAGAATCAAGTTTAATGCATTAGGCTGATGACCTTTTCTATCTATGATATAAGGTAGAAGTTGTATAGACATCGATCTTGTGCTTAAAACATTGGCCAACCGAGATTTAATGAAAACCAGATCCCCGTTTTCAAGTAAGTTGGATCTCTCCTGTCTCACCCTCTCATACTATTTGTTTAGGCTGAAGAAGAAATATACTTGAAGAAAAGGGTTGATTCAGTTTTTCAATCATAGTCATGATAATCAAAATTCACTGTCCTAAAATGAGAGGGTCGACATTGAATAAGCACAAGGGCTATCGATCATTCACCCACAGCGCAAAAGTATCTTAAGAGTTCAGACACAATTAAGTAAAACAGATAATATTGATCATAAAATGACCTGGTCAAGGATAGCAACCAAATGTTGTAATGATGATGACTTTTCCATCCTTGTTTTATACTTCAAGTATAGGGCATTGCAGACAAAATAATGACAAACATATAAAAAGTCAAAGAACTTCATTATATCAAAACATGCATGCTACTCTTCTATATGAATTGGCAGTAATACCTGTGCATGATTATCTTACAGATATTCATCACATCTTCTTCATGGTAAGTACGCACCCATAAATATGATCATAAGTGAACAATCTGCAATAAGTTCCCGTCCTAAATTAAGATCCACAGCTTAAATATGCTAATTTGTTATTATAACTTAAAAATGTGATTTGCATGAATTCAAGCTATGAGTCAGTAATTGGTCGCGTCCAATCAGCTATAGTGTAGACGAGGTTTATCAGAAAACATACCTATAGTATCAAGAACGATTTATATCTTTCCTTCCTCTGCATATAGGGACTCTGTATTAAAGCTGCAGTACTTACTTTTCCCAAATATAAAAAAAAGCAATACTTTTCTTCAAATAATCTCTGATAACCCTGTATGAAAATTGCACAATAACCCCAGATTGAGATAAAGTTTAAGCAATCTAAGATAGAAAAAAATCTATTATACGTTTCAGAAGAAAGAATTAAAAGATCTCATATGTACAAAAGAATAGATAATATTACCTCTACTTCAAGCTTCTTACTCCCTTGCTGTGAAGTTCCCATGACTTACAAATGAAAGAAAACAAATAATAGAATATAGAAGTAATAGAATCTGCAATAAATGAAGGAACAAAAATAGTTCTTACTATTGTATACTCTCATAGTTGCGAGACAATTGAACAACCCAAAAGATTATATAAGATCTTTTTGAATGTTTTGATACACAACAACTAAGGAATGCGTGTTGTAACGCATTAACACTTCAAACCAAACATGCCATATCCCTCTGACATAGCATAAATTTACAGGGAATCTAAGGAGTTCAATAATCACAGAAGCACTCAAATATGCTGTGAATGATATATCTATGATCTATCTTGATTGAAAGGAAGGACAACAGACATATCCTAGAATAAAACCCCAAATTAATGCAATGCGATATTATAAGGATGACAACGCAGACGAGAGACAATAATGCTGCAACGAAAACATAAGGTAGGAGATGCAATCAAAGCACTCAAAACAAGTTTGAATAGCTAGTTAATTATGAAATAAGGAATATGCTCAATCCAGCAACAAGCATGAAATGATATACAGGCATGTCAAATTTAAATAATGAAGTGTTTGATTGGAGATATACATCATCTAATAAATCAGTTGCATAAGCTTTCTCGAGTCTGAGCATTATACCTTGGGATGGCTTAGGTTGACAACTCCTCCAATCTAAACTTCCTAGCAGGTCATCTTTCGTCAGACAAATATTGTACTTGGGATTTGGATTTTAGTAGGCGACTAAACTAGGATTGTGTGTTCAGGCTTGGGGTGTTGTTGGACTAACAGATATATGGTTCTGATTAGGGTTTTGGCTCAAATAAGGTTGTAAGCGGACTAATTTTGCTGTGTACTGAATTAAGAAATAGGAAATTATAACCTCAATGGACTTTGACCAGATAATTGGCTCGCCGAGCCAGTACTTGTCTGATTTTGCTGTCAAATGAAAACAGGGAGATGTAGGGTTCATTAGTACATACAATATTATTCTTTATTAATGCCTGCCTGAGGTTGATGCAGGCGGGATCTGAAACCAATGCCTAGTTTGCTAAATCGAGCAAGAAGCTTTACCAGTATGTTAAGGTGGCATTTGCCACAAAAAATAACATTGGTTCCAATGAAATTTAACTCTTACTTTGAATAGACAATTGGAAAACTACGCAAGTAGAAGCAAAAGACGGCATCAATATTCCCCTGATGATAACGACACGAATAACTATACTATCTAATCGTTTAACCTGAGATGATAATCTAGTTTATTCTGATTAGAGGATACGATGTACACGTCGTGGCACAAGACGGGCAGAGATCAAAATACGAAGCTGCCAATGTAGGATCACTAGAGAATGATCGCTCTATTCCAACCATTAATTTACTTATCACTACAACTATAATCTATATAATTGCAAATTCACATAAATTTAGAGGCATAAGAAATAAGAACATACCACAACAAATATCACATTTATCGGCTCGCAGCAACAATTAGCTCCAGTTACTGCGAATAATCACGCACATCCAAAAGTAATTGCAAAGAATTTTATTTTTTACCAATTAAACAGCGATCAATCTCACGAGCTCATGCTCATGCGTCAAAATCTCAACTTGCAAGATCATCACTGCCGATTTTTCACTAATGGATACAAAATTCATCGGACTCCCAACTTATACTCTAAAAATTAGGGCTATCTGGGGTTTGGATTAGGGTTTCGAATGTGAAGAGGAGATTGGAGATTGAAAAAGGGTTTTAAGATGGCGAGAGTTGGAAGCGATTTTTAGGGTTTTGTCGAATCTAAAATGCGATCGAGAGCGGGAGGAAAAGGAGAGAGAATTAAGCGCGTTTGTGGGTTTGAGTCTGAATACGGAATTCGTTTTGGTTATCGGATCTGGCTGGTGATGCTAATAGTTCATTATTAAAGGGGATTTGTTTAGCAGTTGGGCCACTCGATGGGCTGGCCTATTTATTCATTCACTTTGCATTCACAGTACATGGCCCCTAGATCCACCGTACTGTCCCAATTCCCTCAAACATTTATTTTTGGGTAAATTATTGAAAAGCCCCCCATCCAAGAAAAAGATATCAGAAAGTCCCCGGTATTTTCGAAATAGGAGGAAAGGGCCAACTATTCAAAAACTTGGTCTAAAAACCCTGGCCCAAGGCCTGGGTCTTTTATTTTGGTGCAGGGACCAAAATACCCCCATTCATTCACCGCTACTCAAAATTTCTCTCTCTCGCTCGCTCACATCTCCTCAAATCCCCGAGCCTACTCTCTCCCATAAGGCGAGCCCCAGATTCTCCTGCGGGCCACCGTCTTCGATCGCCTCTCCACTCTTCATATCACTGTCGTCTCCCTTGTCACAATCCCGCCTCCTCAAGTCGACATCCCAATATCTTTTTTTAAAACTCATGCTCTTCTTCTTGTCTTTTTAATTTCATTTCTCTTCTCTGCATCTTTTTTCCACACATTCATTATTTCTTTCTCACACACACATATACCTCTTCAACACAAACAATTCAACAATTAAAAAGCTTAATAGGTTGTGTTGGAAAAGGATGAAGATGAGGGAAGCAAAATATTGATGGTTTGTGTTGGAATTGCAAGAAAAGAAAAAAGAAAAAAACCAGAATAGATAATAGGAAATTAAAAAGAAAAAGTTTTGAGTTGTAAAGTGGAAGAAGAGAGAGAATTTACAAGTAACTGCTTAGAAATTACAGACAACTGGTTGGAAATTATATGCAACTGCTTAAAAATTATATGCAAATTATTAGAAGTAACAATCAATTGCTTAGAAATTACATGCAACTGCTTAGTGGAGAAAATGAAAGGTTTAATTTTGTAAGTTATTAACAGATTGTGTTGAAAAATATTGATAGGTTGTATTAGAAAAGAACGGTGATGAGGGGAGCAAAATATTGATGGGTTGCGTTGGAATTGTAAGGAGAAAAGAAAAAAAAGTTACATGCAACTCAAAATTTAATTTCATTCATTTTCTCTGCATCCTTTTCCAACACATCATTCTCTGTCTCTCTCTCTCTCATATACACATATCTCCTCAACACCAACAACTCAACAACAAGAAGCTTAAAGGGGAAAAAATAGGAAGACGCTCTTATTGCTACAAGCAGAATCATTTGTCTATAACTTCTGATAAGTTGCCTGCAAGTTATAAGCAGTTATCTGTAATTTCTAATTAGTTATCAGACGTTTGGAGCCAGACGTCTGTAGTTCAAAAATTCCTATAAACGTCTGCCCCAGACGTCTCATTTTATAAACAGAAATTGACATATTGAAAATTTCTTATACCAGACGTCTGAAGCTCAAAAATATCTTAAGGAGACGTCTGGTACAGACGTCTACTGAAGGAAATTTTCATTTTTAAATCTCTGTTTCTTTTTCAGAGACGGCTAAGCAGATTTCTCCTTAAGAAATTTTTGAACAACAAACGTTTGGTACAGATGTCTGGTATGGGCAGGTGATTGAAAATTAAAGGCAAGTGTATAGAACTTATATGCACGTGGTTAGAAGTTAAAGACAAGTGCATAAAATTTATAGGCAACTTATTAGAAATTACATGCAAGTGCTTAGATATTACATGCAACTAATTAGAAATTACAGATAAATTATTGGAAGTTACAGGTATGCGCTTACAAGTTACATACAACTTATTAAAAGTTGCATGCAACTAATTAGAAGTTACAGCTGGTGAGTGGTTAGAAATTAAAGAGCAAATTAAGCAATTTTGAGCTCTGCAAATCTAATTACAAGAACCCAAAACCTCACATCCAAATCCAAAACCTACATTGTAAAAGATAAAAAAAAACAGCAAACAACCAAGCTACCCATTACTGAGAATGAACGAAAAAACAAATTTTTAATGAAGGAAGCAGCAGAATACAACCAATTGTAAGAACCCATCTCCATTTTTGTTTTTTGTTTTTTGGGGACTTGTTGTGTTGAGGTGTGATTGGGATATTTAAATGAGGTGGGTATGAAGATAGAGAGCAACCGACGAGGATGAAGATAGTTCGCTTAGGATTCTAGCTGCGTTGGTGATGAAGACGAAGGGACCGAAGAGGGTAGAGAAGAGAATAACGATGGATTGAGGTCGAGACGGTGATCGAGATGGGAGAGAAGAAGATAACGATGGATTGAGATCGACATGGGAGAGAAGAAGGCGGCGAGAATCGTCCTTGGTGATGGCGGTGACGGGGGAGGGAACAGAGGAGGTGAGAGAAAGAAGAGAAAGAGGGATTTTTTAGAGAGTGGCATGTGAGAAGAAGGAGAAGGGTATTTTTGGGATATACTAAAATACCCACTGTTGTGAGTATGTGAGGGAAAAAATGTCACGCCCCGCTTCCCGGTGTACAGGGAAGGAGACAGGGCGGGCTTCGACATATTTACTCAGAAGTAAATACGCTAAGCGTAAATAAGCAATATAAATAAATAACACAAGAATGACAAGAGATGTAATAAAATAACAACTTTTTATTGATAACCATTCTTTGCATACAACTGAAAAGTAAAGTACAATGAAAGAAAGCGATACCTAAACAATGGCATATGAACTGAAAGAAAAGTAAGTACAAGTAGGAGCTAGAACTCTGAATCCTCTGTAAACTGCTCCAAATCGTCCTGGCTGGGATCGATCTCCTGAGAGTTGGGTTCTCCTGACAACATTCCAAAGATAGAAGAGAAAGGAATGTCGTCAACGAACTAGTGGTAAGTCCTAAAAGATAGAATGGAATAGACAGAGAATTAAACAAGTAAATTATATGTTTGTTATGATAACGTAGTTGTTTGTACTTTGGTACAGAATGTATCAGTGTATACGAGAGGAGTCCAACTATCCCGTAGACTATGGGAAACGGAAAATATAAGGCCCCGTCAAAACCCCCGGGACAACGGCACGGATGTTCATGTAGGTGTTTTTTAGTGTCCATCATCGTGCCACTTTAAACACATTCCGTACCAGTCTACCCCGTTAAAACTCCATAATGTATATTGTATTGATTGTACTGATTTGTAGTTATCAGACTTGCCGAGACCATGGTATAAGTTGTTCATGTAAATGGATTCAGGCGGTAAACGGTAGTCATATAAGCAAGTCAAGATATAGCCATGGTTCAGTCAAGTCAAGTCATATTGATATTGTTATGATATTCATGTTCAGGTTCAAGTGTTCATGTTTGGTATATTGGATTCATGTTGAATTGGTGTTATGATTGGATTCATATTTGGATTGTATTCAGATTAGACTGAGACTCAGATTGAGTCAGACACTTAAACAGATTTGGATCCTGAATTAGATTTTGGTGTTATCGGTAACTGCTGCACATGGACGGCAAGATTTGTGTCTTTTTTCAAGACAATTACTATTGATAACCCCATTTTAGTTTTCTACCTTAAATAGGCAAGTACCCACTTTCTCCGGCTCGCTGAGGCTCAAGAGAATTGGTCCCGCTTAAATCTATATTTATTAGGGTCCTTAATGTAATTTAATATAACTTGAGAGGGGGTTTTATGATAAAATATATTTTTATACTTTCAAAATAAACTTCAAGTATTTATTTATGTTATATAGGGTTTTCATAGATATACATTTTATAGAATGAGGTATATTAGTGAATATATATATAACTTGAATAGTTCAAGATATTTTAATGTAAAGTATGACTTGTATTGATTCTTAATGGTATTTTCATAAAACTTGTAATTCTTTTATTTTGTTTAGAAAACAAGGAATTTAATAATATCTTAAAAATATGTGGTTTTATAATATTTATATAATTATTAAAAATAAATTTTTATTATTAAATAGAAATCCTCGTTTTTTCTTAAAAATTGTATTAAAATTTCATCTTCGTATGCTCCGTGAGGAGGTCTGCATCTCGCCCCACTAGCTCGTGGATGTGCGATAATCCGCACCATCCAATAGCGGGTTCTCCGAAATGGGTTGTAGAGGTATAATCGCAAAGAATTTAAATAATACTATTTACAAGAAAACGAGTTTTTATAGTTCGAGATATTTTATTGAAAAGCCGTATTTTACCACAAAAATGTTGTTCAAGAGAATCGTGCTATGTCAAGATGTGTGTATGTGAGAGGTAAGTCATTATCTCGTGAGGTTATCTAAAGGTATGCTAAACAAAAGTATTAAAAGATGTCGTATGTAAATTTCATAGTATTTAACTGTAAAAGCTTAAATAAAATTGTTTTACATGGAGTTTTATGGTGAAACTTGTTTCAAAATATAAGTTAATGGCTAACAAGCAAGGTATAATGATATTGATGTGTGATTCTTAAGAAAAAATTGCAGTTTTCAAAGTTTTAGAAACAAAAGCCGATATAACTTCATTTACCGACATGTTTTGAAAATAGATCATTTTAATGTAGGAAGAGAAGAAGAGAGATGGGAATTACTTACTAGAAAATTAGAGGAGAGGTATAAGAAGAAATTGATAGTTTCGTGGAGTCGCGGGATCGCCGGAAGTGTCTCGAATTCTCGTCGGAAATGGAACTAGGGCTAACTCCCCTTGTACTCTTCTTTGACTTAGAAAATTTTTAGAATTTTTGACAAGAAATTTTAGAATGAAGAGGGCTAGGGTATGGGGTTGTATTTATAGGGTAAAATTAGGGTTTTGGAATTGAAGAGAGAATTAAAAATACATTAAAAATAGGATTAAATGGTGAATTTAAACTCTCTGGATAAATGCATGATAAACAAACAGCACTAGGATAGTGGGGGTAGGCCAAGAGTCATGTGGGCAAAGCACGGGGGCTTTTACCCATGGGGGGGCCATCGGCGCCGGGAAAATGGCCGATCTCGCCGGTTGGTTTGTTGCCTTGGCTCGTCGAATTGATGCCATCTGTCCTACTCAGTGTACACAATATTTTACATATCTTTATTTTTTCTGACTTTTCATTTTTACATGTATTGCACGCGTTAATTTTTGGGCTTCCAAAAATTTTAAAAGAAAAACCAGTAAAAATAATATGTGGCTGATGGGATTCAAACACATAGGCTACATGCATCTCGATCCACGACGTGAAGTAGTGGAGGGAGGAATTCACGAAGTCTGTATCTGGGGTTGAAGTGTTGGCTGCAACACTTAATCCATGATAAAGATGCGACAATCCCGCGATGCCAACGGCCAACCGTGCCCCTTCGGCTACGCGATGAGCGGGGTAGAAGACGGAAGCTCTCATGAAGCGTCGATGCGTCGGCATGGCGAACCAACTGAGCCAAAGACTGATGAAGCCGACGAAGAAGGTCTTTTCGTCCATGCCAGGGGCCGCAATTGAATCGAAAGGCACGGCCGACGAAGCCGGAATGTAAAACTGCGGCAAGTCCTCTTCTTTGGCCGGCAGCTTATTCAGCCCAAACCCAAAAGGGTCATTAATGTTCGCAAATTTCGGAGCCTCTTTTGATAAAACATCTTCACGGAGAAAACAGGTGATGAAACTCTTAAAGGTGACGCCCTGTCCTTCTGACTCTGCGAACAGCTTCTCGAAAATACCCAGAGTCTTGATTAGACTAGGATACTTATGACGGACGGCGTTGTAACAACTCCATTTTTAATGTACAAAGAATTGATTTAAATTCAATGTATACTTGGAGTATTTATTGTGGCTGATATCTCTTTAAGTATTTATTTCACTCCATAATTACAAGAAGGAGCTTGTAGCTCATTGGTAATATCTTGCACTGCTGAACCAAGCCACCAGAGTTCAAATCCCATACCCCACATTATTTTTGTATTTATTTTTTTTTAAATCCTTTAGAAGCCCAACAGTCAAAACGTTATAACTCATAAAACTTGAACTGAACGTAAAAAACTAAATATACCATAATTCACTCCTCGAGATTCCCCGGCCCCCGACACCCCGACTCGGCCGTCCGGCCGAGTCGTCAACATAGAAGATGAGCATCTTGACTTGGTCTTCCCCCCTGCACACACTAAATTCCTTGACCAGTTACAGAAAGCCCAATAAATCTCTTTTACTCCAAAGTTTAATGATTTTTAATGATTTTTTAAATATATTTTTACATTTTTTTAATTGAAAACCCTAACCCTAACCTAACCCTATATATACCCCCCATACTCTCTACCCTCTCATCCTAAATTCCTAAGTCCACTCTCTTAAAATTCCAAGAGAACTTTGGTACGTTGGAAAATGAGCGAAAGGCGAAACGCTGACGAAATCGACGGTGAAATTCCGGTGATCGTGCTAGGACCTCTCAACGACGATTCGACGCACCGGCAAACCCTCTACTTCCCCCTCACTCGCTAGTGTTGTCCAAACCCGTAAGTCTCTCTTTTCTACCTTTCTTTTCTTTCATAAAAATACGACTTTACAAACCCGACGGAAATCGGAACAAACCGATTTCCGATTCAGTTTTCTAATCTCACTTATCACCAATTCCATAATGCTTAAACATCTTCATGTTGACTATTAATCACTTAACAACTAATTTGAACAAGTTTTCTCACATGAAATGATCGCTTTTACAATATATCGTATTCTTTCACTTAAATACCATAATGTTTAGTTTTCACATTTAACCCTTTAACATTGCTATACCTTAAAGTAGTTCACGAGGTAATGACCTACCTCCACATACACTCATATGCAAACATAACACGCTATCTTGAAAACTTAGAATACGATAAAATAAGATTTTACAATTAAATACCATTTTCTTAATAAAACCTTTTCTAAAAGTTTTAGGTTGCTACACTTTTAAAACAAATATCTTTTAATAGGAAAATACGATAAGTTGTAGACATCGATCGTTTATCTAAACCTGACTTTATGGTGTCTAGGCTAGGCAAGTGAGCAAAGATAACTTTAGAAGGCCCGTCTCACGATTCGTGAGCGGATCCCTCCTTCCTCACTTGTACTTACCTGGACACAATTGGCGGTGAAGAGGCGATTTGAGGCTTCTAACAACTTGTTGTTTAGATCATTTAAAATTAGTCTAGTTGAAATAAGAAACCCTAAAACCTAAAATACGGAAAATTGACTTTTGCAAATAAATACCTTTTACTTTAATAAAACCGTATTCTAAAGGTTTAGTATTTATAAATTTTTGCAAAGTGCCACTACAACCCATCTTTGGGGAACCCGTTAGGGATAGTATGGTTTATCGTGCACCCTCGGCTTAGTAGTGCGAGATTCAGACCTCCGTAAGGAGCATTCAGTCTCGAAAGGTTTAAAATACGATATCTTACGAAAATGATATTTTTTATATAAAATATTTATTGAAATTATTTTTGTATAAATATATGTATAATTATCATTAAAAGATCTATTTTTTTATAATATAAATATTCCACTTTTTCTAAAAAAAACCACAAGACAAAATTTTACATTAAAATACCATGAATTTCAAATAAATCAATATTACAGATAAATACTCTTATTTATGAAACTAGGATATTTTCACTAGAAATATCACAAAATAAAATTACACTTATTATAACTATAAAGACGAATAATAAATACTTGGGGTGTATCTTGAAAACTATACAAAAGTATTTTTACATAAAACCCCCTCAAGTTTTATAAATTACCCTAAGGACCCTAGCAATTATAGAACTTTGACTTACATTTCTTTTGGTCTGACTCAGGTCTGAGTCTGATTATTTTTGACTTGAATATGATTCAAGTCAATCTACATTCTTTAATATTCCAACTCAATATGAACACATGAATCCCAGAATCCAGTTAACGATCTATACAACTTGACTGAATCAAACCATGGATATACATCCATTATTCCGTTATTCCATTTACCTAATTATGCAGTTACAATATGTTTACTGATATCATAGTTTTGGTCGGTCATCCAACTTACACAATACAATACAACAATACAATCAAAACACTACGGGGTTTAAGCGGTAGATTGGTGCGGAAGGTGTTAGAAGTGGAACGAGACGGTAAGATTAAGACACCTAACCTATATTCCGTTGTTGTTGTACCGTGGCTTAACAGTTCCTTGTACATTCCGTTTGCCCTGGTCTCTAGCATACTGAGATCCCTCTCGTATACACTGGCATCCTTCCGTACCAAGCTACAAACAACAGCGTAAACACAATATCCTATAATATTATACTTTAGAAGATACCTCTTATTCTGTAATTTCTAATTCTTCCTTATCTTTGGGACTTACCGAGCGACCTGTTCGCTGACGACATTCTATTTTTTTCTTCTTTGAATGTCGTCGGGTGTTTTGGACCCGTCAGAGATCGAGCCCACCGGTGAAGACTTAGATCAGTTCCATGAAGACCCCGAGCTCTAGACATTGTACCTTGTTCTACTCAGTATTTTTCATTTCCTGTTATGCCATTGTTTAGGCATCGCTTTTATTTCAGATGTATTTACTTTTCATGCATTGTACAAAAGAATGTTATTAATAAAGTTGATGTTATTTTTATATCTCTTGTCTCTTGTGATTTACCTTTATATTGCTTAGATACGCTTAGCGTATTTACTTCACAGTAAATACGTAGCGGACCTTATCGCGTCCCCTTCGCCGTACACCGGGAAGCGGGGCGTGACAGGCGTTTTCAGTTGTCAAGCCGTTAAGCGTAGCAGACACGGTCGTGAACACATACTCATCGGGAGGCAGCAACTCTTCATAATGATCTCCCCTGATCGGCAATCCGGAGATCCCGCGGAACTCTTCCAGTGAAATCGAGACCTCACGATCCCCTAGCAAGAAGGTGTTGGTGGGAAGATTCCATTGGGTTAGGAAAGCTTTAACCCACCAGATGTGAGGAGCCGGGTAATGAAAAAGAGACGTGTACACCGCTTGATATAACCCAACCTTCTGCAACCGTTCACGGTAGGCGGAGAGAACATATCGAGCCCAAGGAAGATAGCCGATTGGGTGGCGAGGGGTAAGCCCTACCTTATAAACTTGTCCCCACGGTTGGGCTCCACCTTGACAGATGCGGCGCCCCAATATATCTATAGCCGGCAAGGGCTGGTTGGGTATTCCGGTTGTTGATGGCTCAAGCCGGCTCGTAGGAGTCCAATTAGCCACCTCCACCGCATAAGCGATCTGCGGACACTCCATCAGCGATATTGGGCGGAGAGGGTCTGTTGGCATCTCACAAGTAAAGCAGCGGCGGCCCCGGATGATGTGCCTATACCAAACTCCCCATAGGAGAAAACTAGTACAGTCCCTGTCATGGGCCCTGATCATTGCCATAGCCTCCTCATCCAATGGCGATTGTGGAAAAGTGGTGTCTGAGCGAGTAAAAGGAAAGTAGGGAAGAGAAGTCATTGTTCCTGAAAAAGGGGGGAAAGCCGTTAATGAAATATTTATCTATCTATCTATCTATATATATATATATAACAATAGAGGGAAACGACAGGAAGTTTGTTCCATGGGATTACTGATTGCAAAACTAATGGATCCCACAAAATCAATATGGCAGATCATCAATGATGAGACAGGAAATCATTGTGAGAATCAAAAAAGATTCTCATTAACGGACACGGGAGTTTAAACAATTCTTGACATCCTCATAGAGAAAATAAGTTATGTTAAAATACCCAACAAATTTGAATTTGTGCAAATAAGGAAAAACCCTATGAAAATATGCTCAAGAACACCAGGGAATGAAATTCCTGAGGGGCCCTCCTGATCTTCAGAGCAAAACTCTTTGGTGTGGAATTAAATTCATTTTATGCGATGGAATTAAATTCTAGAAACTCCCATGATGGGGAAACGAAAAATAAAAATGCAATGAATCCTTAAAGGCCGGAAGAGGAATGCCCAAGACATTGAGGTTTACTACTCAAAGATCATGTCTTTGGATCTCTGAGAGATGGGTTTCAGAAGAGAGCAAAGCTCTTATGGTGGATTTAAAATCCTGAATTTTTTTAAGAAAAGGGTTTCTTTGTTATTCAAGATCGTTACCTGAAAAGCGTTTCTTTTTCTGACAGAGTTTAACTGTGGAATTGCAATGGGCAGAGAACTAAGCTCTGAATAAAAGAATTAAATTCTCAAAGAAGACAGGGAAGGAAAAAGATGAAAGAACAGTGGCTTCCCGAAGACCAAACCCTTGCATTTATAGAAGTGACAAAGGCGGTTCATCTCCCCTCTCCCCTAGGCAATCCAACGGCTGTAAAGGTGGCATCATTGCACTCACGTACAAGCCACGTGAGAACAACGTTGTGGGGGCATTTGTTCCCTTATAAAAAAAATAAAAATAAAAAGTGATGGGGAAAATTCCCCCAAATAGAGCATCACGTGCCCACACATGATGCGCCTTGGAGAAAAGATTATAGGCATTGCGCTTAACAAATAAGGCTGAAATTGAGCCTCACGTGCAGGCACGTGAGCATCTATATACAAACTATATAGGCACCTTTCTAAAACAAATAACAGGCCAGAAAAGCTCACGTGTCAGCACGTGATGCTTTTTGTTGGGCTTAACTTCGTGGGGGTCACATGCCACACGTGACATTCCTGAACAGCAGTCCACGTGCCAACACGTGATGCTTTTCCCTAGAACTGCTGCATATAAGCAAACCGGTTTAATGCTATGGGTCACATACTACACGTGAGGGTTCTTAATGCCTTCTGAGTCGATAGAATTAAATTCTAAATAGGAAGGATCAAAGCTCTGTATGGGAAAATATTTCCGCAATCTTTCGAAACAAGAAAGATTACGTTCTGTAAAATAGAGCATCATTGGATTAAAAATCCAATGGTGATTAAAAATCACCAAGCTACAGAATAAGCTCTGTATGGGAAAATATTTCCCCAACCTTTCTGAACAAGAAAGATTATGCTCTGTAAAACATAGCACCGTTGGATTAAAGATCCAATGGTGATTAAAAATCACCAAGCTACAGAATAAGCTCTGTATGGGGAAATATTTTCCCGATCTTGTTAAAAACGAGAAAAATATCTTCTGTAAAATAGAAGTTTTCGGATCAAAGATCCAACGGTATTAAGATCTCTCAACGAGAGATTTTCTTAACTAAATCAACAAACTTGCCGTTACTATATAAAGGACCTGAGACTTTAAGTCTAGAGAGAGGAGACCCCTCATAAGATTTGAGAAACAAAAAAAGAAGAAGAAGAGTTCTCTTTGGAAAAAAAGAAACCCAAGGTAAGAAAAAAGACCTGGAGGTCATTTTATCTCCTCTTACAAGAGTTTAACTCTTCAAAAAAAAAAGAACTTAGTTCTTCCTCTGGTTGAGGTCTGCAGAAGCAGATCTCCCCACAAGTTGAGAATTTAATTCTCATCGGGGAGATTCTGTTATGCAGTCCCAAAACTTAGAGGAAAGAACTAAGTTTGAAGAATTTAATTCTTCCAAAAGGTATAGGAATTTAATTCCTCCGAAAAAACTAGGGTTTAACCCTGCATTAAAAAAAACAACTGAGATCGACTCACATGTTCTCACGTGACCCCTTAAGAGAAGTGCTTAGCACTTATAAAAAAAGGTAATAAACCCAAAGACAGTTCCCATTTTGGGGCGTCTCATGTGATCCCACGTGACCCCCAATAGTGTTTAGCACCTAGAAAAGAACAGGAGGATAAATCCAAAGGAGGCAGTGCCCAACACGGGGGCGCCTCACATGTCCACACGTGATGGCGACAAGATTTAAGTGTTTAACACTTATATGTATTGACGGGGATTTGAACCTAAGGGCACCACACCAACTTTCGGGTGCCTCACGTGCCACACGTGAGCGCTCCAAATTGCAGTGTTTAACACTGCTTTAGAGCCTCACGTGGGAGCACGTGAGCGCCAAGAAAATATCCGTGTTTAACACTGTGAGAGGTCAACCTTAGCCCAAATTAGCCAAGTCTACCGAGACCAAAACCTTTTGACCATCAATCGACCGAGCCCTCCTATACTCAGATCTTCCCAAATCGATCTTAGTTCTAAAGATGACCAATGATCCCCTGACATATGGCATCTAAAATGATGTTCGTTCCATCATGGTCTCTCCTTTCAATCTGGAGTTCGGTTCAAGGGTACATCTCTTCACACCTCTGATACATGTCGTTGTAATTCTTCAACGATGTCAGAGAGGTGGAGGGTCCCGACAACCAACATCTCTTGGATGCACTCCCAAACCCATGAGCATACCCCAATGGACCGTAACGTCATTAAACTAGCTGCGGACCGCAACGTCCTTAAACTAAACCCTCATACAAAAAATGGTGATCTACGGACCGTAACGTCCTTAAAATAAAGCAATAGAGCCCAAATGCTCTTTTGTTGGATCAGAATGATCCAAAATCATGCTGAGTAGATCTTAGTCTAAAATTAGACTAACGTATCCTCAACAAACCTTTAAGTTGATCTTAATCCCAAATAAGATTAACGATCCTTGAATCAAACCAAACCCAAATCTAAAAAAATACGGATTTGGACCAATCCACGCCCTACGGGCAACAATACAAATTAGTCTCCGTATACAATCCACGGGCAACCAAAAATAAAACAAACACACACGATACGAAGTGAACATCTGGAGAAGGAGAAAATGGTTATCGCTACACGGTAACGTAATTAACTGCAGGGGCTTGCGCCTGCAGGGAAGAGCGTCCCCACAATCAAAACCCCCTCACAACGAGGGGGAATCTGACGAAATCTGCTACAACGATCGTATCTGTCCGAACCTCCGATACACGATGCCATAAATCAACTTGGCATCTTCGGAGAGGTGGATGGATAAATCCAAATAGCATCTGCCCCCAAATGCAGGCAAGACGTTTGTTTTTCCCGGCTTCCGGCGGTAAACAGATTCTGGCACGCCCAGTTGGACCTTTTCCTCTTTCCACCCCACACTTCGTGTGTCGTGTTCACGAACGAATCGCGGTTTAATATGGTAGCCCCTGGATTCGAGGTAGTAAGATTTGGTGTCTTGATCCATGCAGAAGAGAAGATGACATCGATGGCTTCCAACTGCACTAACTGTAACGGCAACTCCCACTCCGTCCCTGCCAGAGGAGTGACTTATGGGCCCCAAGTGGCCTCCATCTTCGCAATGCCAGTAGAACAGGTGACTCAGGCCACCACTGGACTGTTCTTCGGGACCATGCTCCCGCCAATGAGTTTCAATGCTTCAATATCATCACAGGAGGCTCCAAAGAAGTCGGTCTTCAATCGGCTTGCAACTACCACGGCCCCTCTCAACGGGTCGTCCAAGTCTGCCGCATCAGTCTTCGACAGGCTGAGCCAAAGCTCAAATGGGCCCGCAAAGAGGTCCGCGATACCTGAAGGGGTTATCCCGAAGCGGATAGCCATTCCAGCTTCGGTAGACGAAGTTGTCAAAGGGGTTTCTCCTGCTAAAGGATCGGTCTTCACAAGACTGTCCGTTCCAACTCCCGCTTCGAGCGAAGTCACCAAGGCTACTTCCCCGGCTAAAAAGTCGGCCTTTGCAAGATTGACTGTTCCCTCTCAGCGGACATCTGTCTTCGACATGCTGACGCCGACAACAGCTTCTCATCAAAGCAGGGGGCATAACGAGGTCGCTTCCACAACAGAAGTGATCCCATCCGCAAGACATGCTCGACTTCGCCATTGGCGCCGAGTGAGGAACGCTGGGGGCAGTTCCCCCTCTAGACTTACCCCGCCAACTCCAATGGTGGAAATTGACGCTGCTGTTCCAACTGGGAACAGTTTCGAGCTTCTTAGGAGGGTGCACAAGAACTCTCCAACCGCCATACTGAAGAAATCTCCTCCGCCTGTCGAAAACACAACACAGGTGAAGCCAGAACAACCTCCTCAACGGTTGTCCTCCAAGATCCACAGAGTTTGGCGGAAAGTCCAAGACTCTGTAATTGACAAAGATTACTCTCGCCGGCTGAAGAAGACGAAGACTCGGCAAGAGGAGGACCATCCCTCAGCCATACCACGAAAGGTATCATCTGCATGGGCGCCTGCCGCAATGACCCCCTCAACTTTGACCTCCCATAAGAAGAGAAAGCTGGAGAAGATCCCCATGTCGGCAGCAAATATTAGAGGCAGTGGACCCAAACGCCCCAAGTCTGGGGGCATGGTGGTATATACGGTGTACATGGCTTCCGGGAAAGAGGAAAGCCGTGTTTCCATGGGTCATCGATCACTTACACGGTCTATGACAAAGGCTCAGGAGCAGCAACAAAAGCTCCAGAAGATGCTAACAAAGATGGATGCACTCACAGGGCAGAAAGAAAGCTCGGAAGTATCGTCTGAACAGCGCCAAGACCAGGAAACCAATACGGAATTCCTGCGGAGGGTACTAAAAAGAAAGGATAAAGAGGCCGCGGAACAAGCCACTAATATGAGGCAGACGGCGCTTCTGTTCTAAGACATGGTCGGGATGATGATTCAGCCGGAACCTCCAGCCGAAGATCCGCCAATGATCATTGAAAACGATAAAGGAGAGACATTGAACCCCCTCCGGTTTTATCAGCAGCCAGAGAGGAGATGATCTCCAAAGCTACCCTTGATGACTACATAGCTCAACAAATACGAACTCATCAAGCGAACGAAGCGGCAGGCCAGGTCGTTAGAATTGGGCGACCTTATCCAGGCTGGTACAACCAAATTATGTACCCACCAGGATATACAATCCCCAAATTCCATGTGTATAAGGGGACGGGAAATCCGCATCAACACGTTGCTCAATTCAGAGCTTTATGCGGTAATACCGGGGGCGATGACAAACTGTTATTTCGCCAGTTTGTTGGCAACTTGTCGGAGACAGCATTTGAATGGTACTCTGAGCTCCCAAATGACTCTGTCAAGACATTTACGGAGATGGAATTATTATTCACACAGCGGTTCGCGAGCGCAAATGAGCGTACCCCGATCATGGTATTAATCAATGCCAGAATGAAGCCAGGAGAAACCTGGGTTCAATACGCAATTCGATGGCGTAACCTATAGTCAAGAAGCGAACAACGCATAGAAGAAGCACCTGCCGTGGACATGTTCGTGGGAACCCTTAATCCCCAGGCAACTATATCCCAGTTTATGATTTCTTCAAACCGACCACCTTCCAAGCTTTGATTGACAAACTGGCCCAAATGGACAAGATGGGCCATAGGCCGTCCTTTTCAAAGACAGATCTTCGGAATGAAAAGGGCAAAGGGAAAGCGACCTTCGTCACCAACACTCAACAACAACCGAGTGACTTGAAACCGGTAGCTCGCCAAAACAACAAACCAAGATCCCTCGAAAAAAGTTGAGACGTTCTTACTCGTTCCCCCGGGATAAAATGAGGAGACTATTCGAACTGGCGGTGCGCAACAAGCACATCACTCTGCCGGTCCCGAGACGCCAACTGCAATTGGGCGATGTCAACAATCCCAATTACTGCCCCTACCACCGAATAGTGGGCCACCCAATCGAAAATTGCTAAGTCTTCAAAAACTGGGTTGAAGACCAGTACCAACAGGGCACGTTCGCGTTGTCCGAAAATTGGAAGGTAAACCCGCCACAGCAGCACGCTCCTAAAAAGGTGGATACGCCGGGGGCATCATGCTCATTTGTAGAGGAAGCTCCATGGGAAGTTTTCCTTTTGGCTAAAACTAAAAGAATGCTGAAGGATCTTCAAGCATGTCCGGCGATTAGGTGGAAAAGCCCGCTGCAGCCTGAAATTATTGACGGAATGCTGAAACCGCGCCCAACGCCAAAAGTTGGTAACGATGGACAAAACCTCCAGGCCAAGCCTTCGAAATCTTTGAAGAAAAAGAAGAAGGCCAAGAAGCCCGTGTAGCACGACGACAATCATACCGGTCAGCAAAAGTACATCGACGTACTGGAGGTATACAACCAAGAAGCGCGGACCCCAGTCACATTGGAAGAATTCTTCAAGCATGTTCTTGAGAACGGAAACAGTGACATTGATGAAGGAGACGATTCTTCAGAAGAACCCGAGGATTATATGGCGAGTTGCTACATGATCTCTCACTCGTCAATAAATGGGAAAGAAGCTCCTGACATAGAGAAACTGGGGGCAGACCAGAACCAAAATCCATGGGACCGTCAGATGACCTGATAGACAAGTTGCTGAACGAAGCCCTCCAAAAGAGCAAAGTTGACCGAGGACGTGAAACGGCCATATACGAAAAGGCCAAGCTTCGGTGTCAAGAAACCGCGGTAGGGATAAGTCACAAAGCACTGTAGCCGGATCGAAGCGCACCTGCCACCAGCAAGAGCAGAATCAAGGTAGAGAAGCAGTTCGCCAAAACTTTGTCAACAGGAATGAAGCTACCTCCTTTCGAAGGAAATACTCCAGGGAGTACGTGCCCCGACGAAGCGAATGTACATCCGAACTACTGCTTATACCATCGGAAGGTCACGCACCCTACCGAAGAGTGCAATGCCTTCAAGAAGTGGTGGTAGGGATACGTTGCCCATCGACAACGCTTCAAGCGAATGAAGCCCAAAGCCCGTCGGGTGTAGAGAAGCGCGACAGACGAGCGTGAAGGAACAGCCGGTAACTGTCATATGGTTGATGTCATCCCAACAAAAGTGAAGTCTCAAGTTCTTACCTTCGGGAGCGATTCGGACGAAGAAATGGCCCTCGGCCCTCTCTTCAAGGAATCCACCTCTGGAAAAGAAGAAGAGATGAGAAACTGTGAGAACATTCAGCTGCGTAACCGTACGTTGCCTGAAAAGAATCTCGGACCTTCAAACAAATGTGGGACAAAGGGAAGGAAAAAGTCCCTGAGGAGATTGCCCTCGATGACAGAGTCGTCGAAGAGCTCACAGTCAAGGACCCGCCCAAGAAGAACAAGGTGGATTACAATGTCCTGACACATTTGAGGAAGATACCCCCACAATTGAGTATTTTGGATGCCCTTCTCCTATCTAAAGAGGCACGAGATTCCCAGATCAAGGCGTTACAAGAGCCCGATCAGTTTCAAGCCTTCCTGGGGGAAGAAAATATGAAAAATGAGCCGGAAGAAGTTCTCACGGCAGACATCACCTTTAGCAATGAAGACCTCCTCCTTGGAACGTGCGAGCACAACCGCCAGCTATATGTAACCGGGTATTGCCACGGCATCAAGATAGGAAAGATCCTGGTTGACAATGGGTCCTCTGTCAACCTTCTCAATGTAAGAGTACTGAAGGGGATTTGCATGAACGTTCAGCACTTGGCTCGGGATAAAACTACCATATCCGGTTTTGACTCCCAATCATCACAAACGCTCGGGTCTGTAATACTGACATTACGCTTCGGGCTGCTCGTCACTGATATCAAGTTCCATGTTATTGACGCCAAGACTTGCTACAACGCTTTGCTCAGCAGGCCTTGGTTACATGAGTACAACATCATCCCTTCTACATAGCATCAGTGTATGAAGTACTTCAAGGATGGCCTCGAGTACACAGTTACAGGGGAGCAGAACCCATTTTCCGTAAATGAAGTCCGCAAATATGAAGACACCAAGTACTTCTTACCAGACTTCGAAGACATGGAAAGATGTCGCAAACCGGAGAATAAACAAAAAGACATCATCCCGATCTTCAGGAGCAATACCGAGGAGGACGAAGAGATGGTCTACTCGGGACAACCCTAAGGCAACAGGCCAGGACCATCTACTCCTATTCTAGTATTTGGCAGTGACTCTGAGGACGAGGCCAACACAGTGTTCTCTGTCCGCCCGTCAATACAGACCTTTGCTGGAGCTGACCAGAGTTTACAAATTACCATGGTTCCGCAGCGGCATTACAAAGAACTTGATGCACTTGATACGTACAGCGTGCAAGAGCTGCAAACCTTCTACGTCCCTCCTAAGCAAAAAGGTGAGAAGGCGATTCTTTTCTATCAATCCACGGAGACCAAAGTGGAGAAAGAAGTATGGCACGGTGCTGAACCTGCACTCGACAGATTTCAACCAATCTGTCTGCCCAGATACTACGCAGAGGGACTGAAAAGGCTATTAAGATGCCAAGGCGTACCCTTAAAACATACTGCTCGACAAGCCCACTTCTATAACAAGATTTGGGACGTTCCCGGGGCTCAGCGGAAGATGCCTAACGGAAGAATGGAGACGACTGGCCTTGGATATGTTCGGTCCAAGAAACGGGAGCGGTTCCATGGCTGCCATGTCATAAATAACTCTGGTGGAAAAGCGAATGCATTTCCAGATAGCGTTGATGTCGAACCAGAGCGAAATCCCGCCGTGAGAATACCAAGCCCGTCATTCGAAGAACAGATTGACAAGCTGATAAGAGAAGCGGGTCAAAAGGTTCGAAATGACCATAGTCGTGAAATGGCCATTTACGAGAAATCCAGGACGCAACGTATCATTCAGCAGGTTACGGAACGAGAAGACAACGATGCCCTTCACCCCCAGCCTGCTGTGTGCTCTCGTGGCAAGAAAAAAGACCGACGTAGAAGTAAAAGCAAGGTGAAGAACAGGGACGGCGTTCAAAGACAGTGAAGCGGATCCAAGAAGCCACACGAACGAGAAAAAGTCAGCTGGAACCCATCTTTTATGAAGAAGATGGGTCGGGAGTACTCTTTCCCTCAAGACAAGACAAGAAAGATATTCAACCTTGTCATGAAGTATCAAATGATGACGCTCCCAGAGTCCCGATACCCCAAGCAGATGAACGAGGTCCATCACCCGGATTATTGCTCCTACCAACGAATAGTGGGACATCCTCTTGAAGATTGCTTCACCTTCAAAGACTGGGTTGAAGATCGGTATCAGCAAGGCAGGTTTGCTTTATCCCCACCACGAAAGCATGAGCCGAGAGCAACCTACATTGCGAGGGAAAGTCTAAATCAGCATCAAGCTTAGAAACGAGCTCGTACCTGCCATATGATAACATTCTCAAAGGAAGGAGAGCACGAGAATATGAACGACCTCTCCCAGTGCTTCGCAAATGAAGATGAGAACGAGGTGATCTCAGAATTTCCACCGGCGCCAAAAGAGCTGGGAGATGGGATACACACCACAGCAGACCACCTGAGAAAAATCGACTTGGAGACGGCAAACGAGCCAAGGCTAACGTTCGTCAGTGAGCTGCTATCTGAGAAATAGGTGGCCACGTTAAAAGACTTGCTTATGCAGTATAAAGACTGTTTCGCATGGAACTATTCTGAGATGCCGGGATTAGATTCAGAGATACCAGTGCATAAACTGGTGATATCGCGGGACGTCAAGCCAGTCAAACAGGCGCCAAGAAGAAATGCGGCTCGAGCTTGAGATGAGTACCAATGCTGAAGTCAAGAAGCTAATCGACTCCGGCTTCATCCAAGAAGTTCAATACCCTAACTGGATCGCCAATATCGTTCCGGTAATGAAGAAAAATGGGACAGCACGCATCTGCGTAGATTTTCGGGATCTCAACAAAGCTTGTCCGAAAGATGACTTCCCAGTGCCTGTTACCGAGCTGATGATCGATAACACATCCACCCATGAAGTCTTCTCCTTCATGGACGGATCCTCAGGGCACAACCAAATTAAGATTCATCCTGAAGACCAAAAGCACACTGCTTTCCGGACTCCGCTAGGCATATTCTGCTATAAGGTGATGCCATTCGGTTTGAAGAATGCAAGCGCCACCTACCAGAGGGCCATGACGAAGATCTTCAACGACCTCATACACAAGATTGTCGATTGTTATATCGACGACCTCGTGGTGAAAAGCAAATCGTACGAGGAGCACTGGGAGCATCTGAAGATAGTGTTCCAGCGCCTTCGGAAGTACAACCTGAAGATGGACCCTCTGAAATGCGTGTTTGGAGTTTCCTCAGGAAAATTCTTAGGATTCATCGTACGACACCGAGGTATCGAAATAGACCCATCAAAGATTAAGGCGATTATGGAAATGCCCGCGCCAAGAACTCTCAAACAACTGCGGTCTCTTCAAGGAAAGCTCGCGTATATCCGGCGGTTCATAGCTAACCTCTCCGGGAAATACTGCCCCTACAGTCATCTAATGAAGAAGGGGACCCCATTCGTTTGGGATCGTAAATGCCAAAATGCACTGGACGAAATCAAGCAATATCTGCAGAACCCGCTGGTACTGACCGCTCCGGTCAAGGGAAAGCCCCTCATCTTGTACACAACAGCCCTTGAAGGTTCTTTAGGCGTGCTATGGGCACAGGAGAACGACCAGGGGAAGGAGAGAGCTCTCTATTATTTGAGTCGAGTTCTCCTGGGGGCAGAAAACAACTACTCCCCCATCAAAAAGCATTTCCTGGCACTGATCTTTGCGATAACGAAGTTTTGACATTATGCCATGGCACATGAAGTCCATCTCATATCAAAGGTGGATCCTCTCAAGTATTTGATGTCGAGAGCCATATTAACAGGAAGGCTTGCCAAATGGGCCCTCCTCTTGATGGAGTTCTCGATAGTATATCGACCCCTCAAGGCAATAAAAGGCCAGGTCATCGCCGACTTTCTCGCTGAGCATCCGATACCCGCCGACTCTCCCTTAAAATGCGAATTGCCGGACGAATACGTGTTTGTCACAATCGACGGGGAGAAAGAAGGAAGTGATACCCGATGGGAACTTTATTTCGATGGAGCGTCCTCCTTGAAGAAGCGAAAGCAAAACACCCCCATGATTAAAGCCGGGGTGGGCCTTATCTTCGTAACCCCACAAGGAGGGATAATACGTTTTGCCCTTTCCTTAACGGAGCCAACAACAAACAATGAGGCTGAGTATGAAGCTTTGATAGCAGGTCTCCAGATTGCTGTCAACATGGGGATCGAAAACCCCCTCATAAATGGAGACTCCTAGCTGGTCGTTAGCTAAGTAAATGGCGACTACCAAATGTGCAAGCCAGAATAGATCAGGTATGGTGAAAGAGTGCAACAATTGCTGACGCAAACCCCCTCCTACATCCTGGAAAGTATACTGCGTGCGGAAAATAGCAAGGTAGATGCATTAACCAAACTCGCTAAAGAACTGGCCGACGAAAACCTCGATGACGTAAAGATCATTATGCAAAGCCGCCGGATTCTCGCACCAGCAGAGATATCTCTAAAGACGTCTAAAGGAGAGGAAGCAACCGAATAAGAGGCCTTCCAAATAGACGATGAAGAAAAGGCGAAGGATTGGAGAGAAGTCTTCATAAAATACTTCAAATCCCATCAAACGCCCGAAAACGCATCATCGAGATATCAGCTCATGAAGCGAGCCCTGTCCTTCGCCTTCGTCAATGATACTCTATATAAGAGATCGTTCGACTGTCTGTGGTTGAGATGACTAGGACCAGAAGAAGCAAAAAGGATCATTCAAGAAACTCATGATGGACTCTGCGGTTCCCATCAAGCTGGGCCAAAGATGAAGCTGAAGATCAAAAGAATAGGCTACTATTGGCCCACAATGATTCAGGACTGTCTCGAATATGCGAAGCAGTGTCACTCGTGCCAAATTCACGGGACTTCATCCATCAGCATCCGAATCCGCTACACCCAACACTGGCTAGCTGGCCATTCGAATGTGGGGAACCGATATAATCGGGCCCATCGAACCAGCATCATCCAAGGGACATCGGTTCATACTAGCAACAACCGATTACTTCTTTAAATGGGCAGAAGCAATACCGTTAAGAGAGATGAAGACGAAGAGCATCCTCCATTTCTTCAAGACACATGTCATCTACCGGTTCGGCACTCCGCGACGGATCATCTCGGATAATGGACCGGCCTACAGAAGCCACAAGATCAGCCGCTTCGCACAGCAGCATAAAATAGATTGGAGATACTCTTCGGTCTATAATCCCCGAGCTAACGATCTAGTTGAGGCTTTCAACATGACCTTGACAAAGATCATAAAGAAAACGGTGTCCAGAAATAAAAAGGACCGGCACGAGAGATTGCATGAAGCTCTCTGGGCCTATCGGACCACGTTCAAGACGACCACGAACACAACGTCATTTGCGTTAGTATTCGGCAAGAAAGCGGTACTTCCCTTGGAGATAGAGCTACCCTCTCTACTAGTGGCGGTTCGGTACAAACTGACGGATGAAGAAAATGCCCATCTTTGGCTTGAGAAGCTCGACGCCCTTGATGAAACTCGTCTCATGGTGCATGAAAACCTAGAAGCTTACAAAGCAGGGATGACGCGCTCATACGAAAGATTGACTAGGCCGAGAACATTCTGCCAAGGCGAACTTGTGCTAGTCGTAAAAAGACCTATGATCCCCAATCGTGCTAAAGGGGAGAAATTCGAGCCGAACTATGAGGGCCCGTACATCATAGACAAGGTCTACCAAGGCTGGGCCTACTTGCTCATGGATATGCATGGAGAAAGGCCTTTTCGGCCAATAAACGGCCGGTTCCTTAAGAAATACTACGCTTAACAAGTCACGGCTCAGGTTAATGATGGATGACGATGCTCATGTCCGCTCGCTGTCTTCCTGAGTCCAAACTCTATAAGTAGTATCTAGCGAAATCTCGCCTCAAAATCCATGGACCGCAACATCCTTAAACTAGCTACGGACCGCAACGTCTTTAAACTAGCTGCGGACCGAAATGTCCCTAAACTAACAATGGACTGCAACGTCCTTAAATTAGCTGTGGACTGAGATGTCCTTAAACTAACAATGGACCGAGATGTCTTTAAACTAATAAAGGACCGAGATGTTCCTAAACTAATAACGTCGCCTCAAACACGGCGATAGTGGAATGCAAGTCCATAAGTCCCAGCGGTGAGGACTGCAACTCAAATCCCACCGGCAAACAAATGGGTCACATACGGTGAAACTATTCTCGAGAATTTGATCGCCAAAAAAAAGGTACGCCCACAAGCGAAATGGGCACAGATGAAAACCCGAAAGGGCACCGTGAGTAAAAACTGCAGGACTACCGGCGAGTTTGTGAAAACCCGAAAGGGCGCAATCTCGTTAAAATAAATATACCTGCAAGTTCCTCTCGACCTTGTGTGGAGAAAACACCTGCGTGAGATCCTTACGACTCACAAGAGAGCAACACACTTAGGGACCCCTACGATTCCTAAGGAGAAATTACACTTACGAGATTCTCACGACTCGCAAGGAGAATCCCCCTTATGAGACCCTCACGGCTCATAGGATCCGAAAGCCTTAAGTTATAGGGATCTGAACCTATTCTTAAGCCATCACATTCTCCAGGTTGCCCTACAAGCGGTTCAATATTGACCCTTATATACAATCCATGGGCACAAATAAACGTTTCCCCCACCAAGTCCCACCAATGACGAGGAACGTTCTCATGTGGTGAACGACACTTGTAAGTCCTCTCGACTTATAAGGAGAAAACACTCTTGTAAGATCATTACGACTTATAAGAGAACACACACTTAAGAATCCTCACGATTCCTAGGGAGAAAACACACCTACGAGATCCTCACGACTCGTAGGGAGAAACACCTTTATAAGACCCTTACGGCTCGTAAAGTCGAAAAGCCTTAGTCAACAGGATCCTAACCCTGTTTGCTAAGCCGCCTTTGTCTAAATCGAAAAAGGCAAATGATGATTCGCTCCTGGCAATATCCCAGTTGTAGCGATGCCGATACTTAAATTAGTATCAAATTCTAAGTCCTTTCACGGGAAATGATGATTCGCTCCTTTCCATATTCTAGTCGCAGCGATACTGATACTAAGATTTGTATCAGATCTCAAGTTCCATACTCGCAGCAAAAAATCAGCGAGCCAAAAATGCATATGAAATAGCTGAAATGATAGGGCAACTCGCAACAAAAATCAGCGAGTAAAATATATGCATATAAAAATAGCCGAAATGATTGGGCAACTCGCAATAAAAAGCAGCGAGTAAAGAAAAATAAAAATAGCCGAAATGATTGGGCACCGCGAAAAAATAGCCGAAATGATTGGGCGACCACGACTTTCACGATATAAAAAGCTGAAATGATAGAGCATCGCGGAAGGAAAAAAAATGAAATGAAACTTTTTCCCTGCAGGTGAGATCACATTGACCCCTGTATATAATTCATGGGCACAAACGAAAAGAGAACCACATTGTCCCACTAGGCTTCGTCAAAGGGAAGCTAGATCTCAATGGCTACAACTACAGCCTAGAAATCAACAACGACATTCTTTCTTGTTCCAACCAGAAGCAGATACGACGTCAGCAAAACGGAGCCACGGCAAAGTCCCCTAGTTCCAAATCTCGACGATTCACAGACAGCCTAGAGACTACCTCGGAGTCACGGCAAAGTCCCCTAGTTCCAAATCTCGACGGTTCACAGACAATCGAGAAACAACCTCGACATTCGTCGCAATATTGCAGACACAATATCAACGAACGAAGTAAAGGAAGATCCCTAGCTTCAGGTTCTTGACGGCAACTCAAATGAGACCTGAAAGACCATCGGAGATCATCCTGCTCCAGCACGGAGTGGTCATGACTCATCGGGACTCCCAAACTGAGGCTAGACTCAAGTAAAAAGCGACATGTAATATCCCTAACGCTTGCTCTTTCGATGGTAATATTACCTGGAAGATTACTTAAAGACGTCTTATCCAGCCCCCGAAGGGATCAGAGACACGGTAGTCGCGGGGCTACCCGAACAGCAAGATTGCATAATGGGGAATATATCGGCCAGCGCGACGGGTAAAAAACCCTAGTACCACAGACCCTAACAGACTTCTATTATTAGGAGTTAATTATGATGTTGGGACACCCTTGCGAGAACTTCTCGATTCGTCTCGACTCGTGAGGAAATTAGTGTCCTTGCGAGAAATTCTCGTTCGTCTTGACTCGTAGGGAAAAGCCATAGGCAATGGGGATAAGGACCTGTTTCCTAAGCACTGGGGCCCTGCAAGTCGGTCCAAGATGGGCCATTGCATACTATTCATGGGCCATACTCTCCAAAGTCGAAACACGACAAGGAGGGAAACAACTACTTACGAGTCCTCTCGACTTGTAAGGGGAAAAATTCTCTTGTGAGATCCTTACGACTCTCAAGAGAAAATGCACTTAGGAGTCCTCACGACTCTTAAGGAGAAAAGACACCTACGGGATCCTCTCGACTCGTAGGGAGAAAAACCCTTTATGAGACCCTCACGGCTCATAAAGTTGAAAAGTCTTAGGCGGCAGATCTGAACCTGTCTTCTAAGCCACCGCTGCTCTGCAAGGAGATCAAGATAGACTATCTACAAGACGCATTTTCTAAAAGGGACACACCAGTATGAAATAAAATATGCTTTTATTCATGAATCAAAATGAATACAAGATACTCTCATTCAGGAGTAAATACAAAAAAGGAGGATATAAAAAAAAATCTTTAAGCCGGTGGATGGTGCAATAAGCTTATCAGTTCATCGTTCTTCCGCTGGGCCTCGGCTTCAAGCTTTGTTATTGCTACAAGACGGGTCTCCGCCTGAGACAATAGAGTCTGATACGAAGTGAACCGACTCTCAAGCTCCTTTTCAGCAACTTTATGAGCTTCAACCATCTCACGGGTAAACATAACAGCTTTATCAAGAGCTACCACCTCTGTGATAGCTTCTTGAAGCACCCGCCAATCGTATACACGGGTGGTCTTAGTAGTGAGTTGAGCCTAGAGTTCCCCCAAAGCATTTGAAGCTAGCTCCCTCTCTAAAAATTTTCGGTTGAGTTTCTTCTCGCAAGACTGTAGATTAGCGGCGCACCGCTCAATCCACCCCCGCAGGCTCGCCTTTGCAGTTAGGAGCTCGGAAGGAAGGCGTATGCACTCAAGATCATGTAAGCAAGCCTCCACTCGACGACAATACTCAACTCAAATATGCACCAATGTTTCGTCATGATAAGTGGCAAGGAAGGGCAAAGAAGTATTGGCTTCGGCAGCAAATTCTTCGGCCGTAACAGAACTACCAGCACGAAGATCTTCAATGAGGGCCGACAAGGAGTGAATGCTTTGCCTCGCCATCCTTTCAGACGCACGTCGGGCATATGGGCCTGGTGGCATAAGATTCGGGACTCTAACGGAGCCAGAGCTGGTAAAACTGTCAAAATTTATGAATAGTTAGCAAGACTGGCAAACATAGAATAAAAAAAACAATGCCAAGGGTAAAGCGTTACTTACCCACAGTCATGCAAATGGGGTTTGAAAGATCCCCAGGCCCATCAAGGATCTCCACTTCGTCATCAGCTTCCAGAACTGCAGAGGGTATATTAGCATCGTTGTAAAAAATGATAATAAAGCAAAGGGGTCAAAGAACACCGATCTTGCCCGGAAGAAAGGACGATGCTTTGCGGGGATATCGCCTGTAGGGCCGTTATATCAAGTAGGCGCTGGAAGGACTTTCTGGGAGATAGGTCCACTATAGAAGCCGCCAATTCCCGCAGTTCTGAAGGAAAGAACAGTTCAGATAACGAGGGGATCATTAACATAAAATGTAAGAGATCACCTTCGACGCTCCGCTCTCCTTGAACAGGAGGGATAGTAGTTTCGGCAGCCTCCTCCGCGCCCTCAGGTACATCACCGGGGATATTTGCTGGTGTGGCAGCTTCCAGTTGCGGAACAACAGCCGCCACTTCAGACTCGAAAGAGGGAACATTGGCCTTGGTGGTCCTTCATACAATCTTCAAGATGCCACCAGAAAGATCCATTGGGTCCACGACCGGCAAGGTCGCCTCTATGGAAAGTACAGACGCCGAAGAGACGAAGGTCATCACCGGGAGCTCTAAGATAGAACTAACAGCTTCAACAATCTCTTCTACACCTTTCGGTGCATCACTAGAGACATCCATAGGGTCTGTGGCCAATGGGGTCACCTCCGCTCGAGGAATGGACACTGAAGGAACAAGAGCCACCACCGGAAGCTCCAACAGGAATGGCGGCCGTAGTGATCCCTTCTGCACCTGCCGATGCGTCATGGGAGACATCTATAGAATCTACGGTCATGGCACGACCTGGGCTCAGATCCTCTTTCGTTGCTGAATTCCTTGCAAAGTTTTCGTAAAGATAAGAAGATATAAAAAGCGATACAAATTACTTGCCAAAATAAAAAAATGGAAAACACGCATACTGATACGCCAGGATGCTTATAGTATGGCTTTTTCAAGCCGTCGTTCCTTCCTGAGAAAATGTGCTCGCCGGCTTCAAATGCAGATTCATGCCCACCGGTCTTCAGTGCCAGCTCATCTTCAAAAGGAGCCGAGATGGGCTGCTTGAAGGCTCTTTCGTCTTCCTTTTGTAGATGACCCATGTGTACTCTCCGTAGCGAAGGGGATCTTCGTAGAAGATAACCGGGGGGAGGGGGGAGGGCTTTTTCGAGATGTGCACATTTTCAGTCTCATCCTGCGAGCGCCTTAAAGCTTCAGCCAATTGTGCGGCTTCCTCAGCAGACGAGCCAGGGTAAATAAGACCATCATCCGGCTCTTGCATGGAGATGAGTTCGTCTTGAACAATAGGCTCAGATTCCAGCAAGAGGTCAAGCAAGCCAGCAACTGTTTTCTTCCTCCTTTTCGAGCTGGAGCTAACACTAGAAGAGGATTGCTTCTTTCCCCTCGGCGCTTTGGCGCGACGTTGGCCAATCTCGCTTTCGGTATCCCCTTTTGGCGATACAACCACTGATGACACCGCCACTGATGGCACTGCCGCTGACGCTCCATCGGAGGCCTTTGCTTGAGCTCTAGTGCACACTGGCATCCCAGCAGTGCGAGGAGTCAATTCTGTTTTTGCGGCTTTCAGGATAAGAACCATGCCGCTATCTCTCAATGGAGGACGAACCACTGTCCGCGGCCGCAACGGAACACTAGTGGCTTAGACCAGAGCCGATGATCGACACTCAAAGAGTACCCAACTCTCCTCGACAATGACGGGACCGACTCGATGACGATACCAACCCGTGAAAGACCCCACACACCTTGGAATATAGTCAGCCTCGGAGATCATGAAACGGGAGCCGGTATTCAGCCGCATAAAGTGATGGGCGACGTCACGCGTGACTTCCAAAGACGGAGTAGGCTCAACTAAGAACGCTTCGAAAGGGACACCCTGGTTATAGCCCAACTACTGGGCGAAGCGATGCGGATTATACCGCATAAAAAGGGCCGCGTTATTCTGCCGGAACACCAAGTAGCCCGGCCTAATCGAGTACAGATGCATGATCTCTTTAGGCTTTAATGGCGACGCTCCACCTTTCGACAAATCAAACAGCTGCTGGATAGGTCCCACGGGAGCATAGAGGACTCGGTCGCTAAAAACTATCCCGCCCTCGTTGGAGTATGGATTAAGCAGCACGCGGAGGGCTCCTAGCTGGGTCGGATCGGGAGCGGAAGCATCCACCAACCTTATAACCCGTGGGAAGGTGTAGGAATCATAGAAATCTGGCCACCGATGCGCTGCAAACGCTCCCAATACATGCATCTTGATCCATGACGTGAAGTAGTAGAGGGAGGAATTCAAGACGTCTGTACCTGGGGTTGAAGTGTTGGCCACAACACTTAATCCATGATAAATATGCGACAGTCCCGCGATGCCAACGGCCAACCGTGCCCCTTCGGCTACGCGATGAGCGGGGTAGAAGACGGAAGCTCTCATGAAGCGTCGATGCGTCGGCATGGCGAACCAACTGAGCCAATGACTGATGAAGCCGACGAAGAAGGTCTCTTCGTCCATGCTAGGGGCCGCAATCGCATCGAAAGGCACGGCCGACAAGGCCGGAATGTAAAACTGCGGCAAGTCCTCTTCTTTGGCCGGCAGCTTATGCGGTGGAGAGGCTCCATTGGAATCTCATAAGTAAAGCTACGGCGGCCCCGGATGATGTGCCCATACCAAACTCCCCATAAGAGCAAACTAGTACAGTCCCTGTCATGGGCCCTGATCATTGCCATAGCCTCCTCATCCGACGGCGATTGCGGAAAAGCGGCGTCTGAGCGAGTAAAAGGAAAGTAGGGAAGAGAAACCATTGTTCCTGAAAAAGGGGAAAGAATAGCCGTTAATGAAACCTATATATATATATATATATATATATATAACATTAAAGGGAAACGACAGAAAGTTTGTTTCATGAGACCACTGATTGCAAAACTAATGGACCCCACAAAATCAATATGGCGGCTCACCAATGATGAAACAGGACAATCATTGTGAGAATCAAAAAAGATTCTCATTAAACGGACACGGGAGTTTAAACAACTCTTGACATCTTCATAGAGAAAATAAGTTCTGTTAAAATACCCAACAAATTTGAATTTGTGCAAATAAGAAAAAACCCTATGAAAATATGCTCAAGAACACCAGGGAATGAAATTCCCGAGGAGCCCTCTTGATCTTCAGAGCAAAGCTCTTTGGTGAGGAATTAAATTCCTTTTATGCGATGGAATTAAATTCCAAAAACTAACATGATGGGGAAACAAAAAATAAAAATGTCATAAATCCTTAAAGGTCAGAGGAGGAATGCCCAAGACACTGAGGTTTACTACTCAAAGATCATGTCTTTGGATCTCTGAGAGATGGGTTTCAGAAGAGAGCAAAGCTCTTATGGTGGATTTAAAATCCCGGAATTTTTTTTTAAGAAAAGGGTTTCTTTGTTATTCAAGATCGCTACTTAAAAATGGTTTCTTCTTATGACAGAGTTTAACTCTGGAATTGCAATGGGCAGAGAACTAAGCTCTGAAGAAGAGAATTAAATTCTCAAAGAAGACAAGGAAGGAAGAAGTTGAAAGAACAGTGGCTTCCCGAAGACCAAACCCTTGCATTTATAAGACGTGATAAGGGTGGTTCACCTCCCTTTTCCCCTAGGCAATCCAACGGCTGTAAAGGTGACAGCGTTGCACTCACGTGCAAGCCATATAAGAACAACGCTGTGAGGGCATTTGTTCCCTTATAAAAAAAATAATAATAAATAAAAAGCGATGGGAAAAATTCCCCCAAATGGAGTATCACGTGCCCACACGTGATGCGCTTTGGAGAAAAGATTATAGACATTGCGCTTAACAAATAAAGCTGAAATTAAGTCTCACGTGCAGGCACGTGAGCATCTATATACAAACTATATAGACGCCTTCCTAAAAGAAATAACAGGCCAGAAAAGCTCACGTGTCAGCACGTGATGCTCTTTGTTGGGCTTAACTTCGTGGGGATCACGTACCACACATGACATTCCTGAATATCAGCTCACGTGCCAACACGTGATGCTTTTCTTTGGAACTGCTGCATATAAGCAAACCGGTTTAATGCTATGGGTCACGTGCTACACGTGAGGGTTCCTAATGCCTTCTGAGTCAAAAGAATTAAATTCTAAATAGGAGGGATCAAAGCTTTATATGGGAATATATTTCCCCAATCTTTCGAAACAAGAAAGATTACGCTCTGTAAAACAGAGCACCATTGGATTAAAAATCCAATGGTGATTAAAAATCACTAAGCTACAGAATAAGCTCTGTATGGGAAAATATTTCCCCAATCTTTCTAAATAAGAAATATTACGCTCTGTAAAATAGAGCACCGTTGGATTAAAAATCCAATGGTGATTAAAATCACCAAGTAACAGAATAAGCTCTGTAGGGGGAAATATTTTCCCAATCTTGTTGAAAACGAGAAAAATATCTTCTGTAAAACAGAAGTTTTTGGATCAAAGATCCAACGGTGGATAAAATCCCCAAATCAATTAAGATCTCTCAACGAGAGATTTTCTTAACTAAATCAACAAACTTGCCTCTACTATATAAAGGACCCGGGACTTTAAGTCTAGAGAGAGGAGACCCCCCATAAGATTTGAGAAACAAAAAAAAAGAAGAGTTCTCTTTGGAAAAAAAAAGAAATCCTAGGTAAGAAAAAAGACTTAGAGGTCATTTTATCTCCTCTTACAAGAGTTTAACTCTTCCAAAAAAAAGAACTTAGTTTTTCCTCTGGCTGAGGTCTGCAGAAACAGATCTCCCTACAAGTTGAGAATTTAATTTTCATCGGGAAGATTCTGTTATGCAATCCCAAAATTTATAGGAAAGAACTAAGTTTGAAGAATTTAATTCTTCCAAAAGATATAGAAATTTAATTCCTCCAACAAAACTAGGGTTTAACCCTGCATTAAAAAAACAACTGAAATCGACTCACGTGTTCCCACGTGACCCCTTAAGATAAGTGCTTAGCACTTATAAAAGAAAAAGGCAATAAACCCAAAGACAGTTCCCATTTTGGGGCACTTCACGTGATCCAACGTGACCCCCAATAGTGCTTAGCACCTATAAAAGAACAGGAGGATAAATCCAAAAGAGGCAGTGCCCAACTGGGGGCGCCTCACGTGATGGCCATAAGATTTAAGTGTTTAACACTTATATGTATAGACGGGGATTTGAACCCAAGGGCACCACACCAACTTTCGGGTGCCTCACGCGCCACACGTGAGCGCTCCAAATTGCAGTGTTTAACACTGCTTTAGAGCCTCACGTGGGAGCACGTGAGCGCCAAGAAAATATCAGTGTTTAACACTATGAGTAGCCAACCTTAGCCCAATTTAGCCAAGTCTCCCGAGGCCAAAACCTTTTGACCATTAATCGACCGAGCCCTCCTATACTCAGGTCTTCCAAAATCGATCTTAGTTCCAAAGATGACCAATGATCCCCTGACACATGGCATCTAAAATGATGTTCGTTCCATCATGGTGTCTCCCTTCAATCTGGAGTTCGGTTCAAGTGTACATCTCTCCACACCTTTAATAATCCGGCTCAATTCCGAGCCGGCTAGTATTATCAACCGTCCGATCGAAAGTGCGGGTAACTAGTACAATTATTCGATCGGAACCCTGCACGTATCAAAATACGGCTACTACATCATTTCGCCTGAACCAGGGAAACCCTCTGTGTGGGACTCTAAAGACTCGTCAATACGCTGGCAGTGGGTTTAACCACAAGCACGTCAGCGGCACTGGCTGTACGTAACGGCTACCCAGGTATTGAGCGAAAGGAAGGCCAACGAGCAAACTCATCTGAACCCCTACTGAGCCTGTCTGTGACAATCTCCATACAGTCCGGTCTGTTCGTCTAAGAGTATCGTATATCGGGTCTAGGGGTGGATAAAGGAAGACCCCTAATAACACGATATTTCGTGTCGGTATGAAGCCCATCACCCACTGAGAAACTACTGAACCAAACCAGTAATTCTCGTCTACCTTGACCAAGGATTTCTGGTGATGGCCACTCGTGCACAACGCAACATCAACCTCCAATACCGGGAGAGACGAATCCCCGACGATCCGCTCACTGGCTCCATGTGGCTTAGGACTGTACCCAACTAAAAGCTGTTTGCACAACTCCTTTGAGCCGTGGTAGGGTAGTAATCAAAGCACAGTAGGAACTCATACGAGACAAATGACGATCTCATGTCGATAGACTAACCTGTACTCAGGTTACTTGAGAACTGCTATCTGACAATAGGTATAATACCATCTAGCATGTTCCCGGCGAGTCCGTCCAGTGTAACTCATAACCCAATGAGTATCTGTATACTATCTTAGATGACTCAGTGGTTAGCTCTAGACCAGCCACCTGTCTTTCTTTCCCGAGTCACACTGGATTGTGAGACCGGCCACAGCCCCTCGTCGGGGTCTCGAAAAGTATACACTAGTTTACTCCAAAGTATCGATGCCCAGTCTCGATACTCTCTCGACTAGGGATATTTAAGGATGTGCTTATAGACCACCTAGCTCCCACTTATATGATCGCCGTCATAATGCTGGTAATCAAGCAAGAATCCTATGGGCTCTATCAACATGTAATAGTGATCTGTGATACCATATAATGCATATATACGATGATAAAAACAAACCAGATAGCATACTATCATTTTGAGTAAGACTATTCTACCCGTATAGGTCTTCCCTTAATCATCACAATCGCGTGCCTGCAATTACAATAATTGACTTGAGGGCACTATAGCCAACAATCTCCCACTTGCACTTAAGGCTAATTATTACGGTATCACATACTCACAGCCCGTGTGATATCGAACACCCAACTTCTTTATTAATCAGTCTCGCAAAGTCCGTTTATGAAACTATTGCGTTCGAGAAATAACCTCAGTAAGTGGATCCGCTCCAATATTTCCATCTTTATCTCTTTATATCTCAACTTCACGGAGAAAAACTATCTCCCGAAATGAGCGATACATGTCTTAGAATTTGTATGGATATCTGATGGGACGCGGTTCACAAATGAACTCCAAATCCAACAAATTTCTTAGACTGTATCTTCCACTGAATTTAATCAGTATCCTGCGCCATGCCTTTCTCAGTATCCGCTTGGACTACATGTCCAACATACAGCCCCTCAAAAGAGGAAAAACTATAACTCTGACAGCCACTCTGTCATCTAGGTCACCTTGGAAGCCTAAAATGATAATCGCCTCCAGAAGGAGGCCGTTGTTACCATATACCAAGAACATCCACTTATGTTCATAACTGCTTCCCAATGTTTCTCTAGGATAGGATTAATATATATTTATTGCAGCCAGTGCAAAAGCAATATTTGGTGTGGTACTTGACATTTCATGATTAACTCAATTGCCTAAGCAAGTGATATGCCAATCATGCAAATCCTTCTCCTCATCAGTCTAGAAGACATCTCTTTAGAGAGTGTGGCTCCATCATCTGCGGGTACACCACCATGTCAGGAGTCGTCCATTCTAAAACACTTTAAAATAGTGTCATAGTACCCAAATTGGGACACTTCCTATCAATAGATCTAGTGACCAGAATTTCTGATATTTTATCCAGATCCTATGTGGAGAAACACCTTGTGACAACTACAGTATAACCGATCTTAGTATAGGAATATTACTTCTTATCAAGAGCATGTCATCCAAATACTAGGACATCACTCCCTACTACTTTCTTAGCAGGTCCATCTATTGTTCTGATGAATTCAAACTCTATGACTGTCACATCAGAAAATAGACGATCTATCTCCGCTGTACACGCTTTAGTCTATAAATAGACATAAACTACTTGCCCACCATGCTTCCGCTGCTTCCACTGAGTACAATAACTCTCTGGCAGAGTCATATACATGTGCACTTCTAAAGCTAATTTAGAACGACGTTATACTCATCCACCTGCCAGATCTCATAGTCTAGAACAGCAATAGTGGCAAGCTTGGGTCATCAAAACCTCGCTGTCACCGTCTTTGAGGAGACCGAAATACCTCTCGGGTGGCTGAGATTACCCACCAAATCTGCGGAGTGGCTAATGAATTGTCGAGTCCAATTGAATTTTTAGGTCCTACTAAATTTTCAGTAATCGTTTGTGGTTCTGGAATCACTTCCAATTCTACCATACTTCCACTAATGTTTTCCGAAAAGAATTTATTTTACTAAAACGGGTGGCGAGTCAAGAACAATATAACTATTGATCCTCTAAATGATAGAATGTTAACCCTCGTCAAAACCCGGGATAACCCACAAACTGCCATTATTGAAACGTGCCCAGAGTTTATCTGGATTCTGGTTTTAAGCATAAGCCGGACAACTCCATATACCTTAACATCGTTAAGATATGAATCCATTTTATATCCAATATAGAAACAAATGCACTAATTTAATTAGAACCAGATTTAAAAATTAAGCAACTGTTTCTAGTGCATATCAACTAAATGGAAGAAGGCCAAGCAGCATTACTCATCAAGGAGCGTACTCACGGATGAGTAACCTGAGAGAGAAGCAAATTCTCAAATATATTACTTACAATGGAATACCTAGTATAAGTATCTATATTTTCGATCACCTCGAAGAATCCTGATACTTGTAACATATGGTTCTCTACTTTATTCTTATACCTATAACTTCTCAAAATTTGGATCTTGTATTTCAACGAAATACTTGTCTAAAACTAGAGAAGTCATAGGTAAACAGAATATAGTACGAGTACCAACCACTTTGTCCTAATGGACATCGGACAACATACGATACTTTGTATAAGTCCCCTGAGTTTTATAACTCAAACCCTATGCGTCGTGGGTTGAAAACTGTGCTATGGTTAAGAAGAATGACACCGCTGTTGAATACACCTTACCTAACCATCAATTGATATAGGTAAATATCATAGACATAATTTCAAAATGTTATATCTCACTTTATAAATAAACGTACAGATATATCAGTTTGAAATTGGTGCATAACGACGGATATTCAAAACCAAATATTTGCCGTTAAGCAAAACCTAGGTGATTTCCTCAAATATCACCAATTACAAAGAATTCTGTTATATAGAGGATCTAATCATCCAATTCCCAGTATCTTACTCTCACTCAGCATCTGTAACGCCATACAGATGTGAGAATCAAGTCTGGTAAATACATACCCTGGAGTCAGAATTTAATTGGGAAAACAATTTTCAATTAACACCGCACAGTAAAACTGAAACATGAAAATGTTTCGAAAGGGATGGCCGGGTATTCTAAGTAATGCCTCTTCCACTATCCAGATTCATAACAGTAACCATATATTTCCTTGCACTCGCTCCAATCCCTTTATATGTTTTTACCTTCTGTACACCATACTTAGGCTAATTGGTTTTCTTCCTTCCCTACCCTTCGGCATCGGCCTAAGGTTTGGAAGAAGACTATCCAATAAGCGTAATAGGTGTACTCTCCTAATACTAGGAGCTCTCGCAACCTGAGAGAAGGTAAAGAGAAAAAACAACCGAATAATCCAATTCAATTTCTCCCGAACCGGAAACCATCTTCAAACTGAAACAAATTCCTTCGAGTTCGTATGTAACAATACGATGGTATATCCAAGCAATATGGATCTTCGTAGTGATACGGAGTGTTCTGGAGAAATGCAAAAGGGAAGTAGGAGTGGCAGGTATATACGCGGCTTCGTCGTGAATGATAGTAGTCGCAATTTCCTTTGCCCTCAATCTAATCCCTTTACATGTCTTTACTTATTACCTTATATACACCATATTTAGGCTAATTGGTTTTCTTCCTTCCCTACCTTTTGGCACCTGCCTAAGGTTTGGAAGAAGACTATCCAATAAGCGTAATAAGTGTACTCTCCTAATAGTAGGAGCCCTCACAACCTGAGAGAAGGTAAAGAGAAAAGACAACCGAATAATCTTATTCAATTTCTTCAGAACCGGAATCTATCCTCGAACAGAAACAAGTTTCTTCGAGTTCGTATGTAACTATACGATGGAATATCCAAGCAGTATGGATCTTCGTAGTGATAGGAAGTGTTCTGGAAAAATGCAAAGGAAAAGTAGGAGCGGCAAGAATATATGTGACTTAATGACAATCCAAAAGCCAAAGTGTTTAAGAAGGTTCGGTTAACTTGGTTCATGAGTTTTAGTTTAAGATCAGGCCATGATCGCTGCCAAAGAGAGAGAGAGAGAAAAGAAACACTCAGTATGCACTCTAATCTAGATTAGATTGGTTAATCATATTATCTAATCAGGATGGCTCCCACTGTTTTCTCGAATTCTCCTTCAAACCCTAAAAGGAGAATTAGTCAGGATCATCTGAAAATCATCCGAGGAGTAACACCTACTCATCAGTGGGAATCGGGATCCAACTATTATTGCATGAAAACTTGATGGAAGCCACTCAAGTCACCACACTGCAGAAGGTATGCACATGCCTGGCAAGTTTCCTGTATATTTGAAACTCCCGATGTGGTTTTTACTTCTAGGATCCAAATGACCTTGACATTGCCAACATATTAAAGGGTCCTAATCAAGTTCAACCCGTCATTATCTTGATTGCTTTAAACCCACATGTACGAATCCTTGACAGTTCCAACATGATCGTACGACTATCTTAACCAATCACATCTAATGCTACAAACAAGCAATACTCAGCTACCGCACACTACGCCTTGACAATGCCAACATATGCAGCATGAATACTGAGCACTACTCATAGGAAATGACGGAGGGCTACGGCTGGTTTTTGGCGAAAAACCTTTAACGTAATGAACTTGATATCATTGAAGGAACCGAGTAGTTTTGAAAATATATAATGGCGTAAACTTTTGCTCAAGAGGTCAATCCCTGTGAAGGGATCTAGGCTCTTTCCTAGTCGAGTGAGGTGAAGGATATTCCTAACTGAATACTACGATACAAAGCAAAAGAATCGACTATAGTGAAGATATTACAAAGACGCAAACTTTTGCCCAAGAGGTCACTCCCTATAAAGGGATCTCGGCTCTTGCCTAATCGAATGAGGTGCTGGATATTCAGAACCGAATACCGCAGTGCAAAGCAAAAAGAAACGTCTGTAATAACAGTTTTCAAAAATTGGTTCCAACAACATCATTTAGGTTTATTTTTCCTTGCATTAATCAAAATTAAAGCAGCCCCATCAATTAATCCATATCACACCAGAAAAGAACGAAAATACATTGTACGTATATGCCATCCTCATTCGCCACGGGGGCCTGTCATGCACTGTTGGGTTACTTAACTAACGGCAGAGCGGGGGATGGACTAGCGCGTATGCAAAACATATACAATATCTACTGGTATATATAACATTCGTCCCAGGCATGATGTAAGCAACATCACAGAAAATCGATAAGCAACATAGAATAATGGATAATCTAGGAGCCCCGGATTTCCTTTGAGCCGCATATGAAACCCGACGTTCTCTGGTCGTGTGGATAGCCTGTGCAATGTATAACCAAGACCCCTACGAGTGCGGAAAGTTACCCGCCAATCCAAGAAGTGAGGCAACCCTAATCAACAAAGTGAATGGGTCACCCATCACTTCACGGAATCCGGTAACTTGAGCATCCCTCCGTGGGTCATCCTATACCCCCTACGAGTGCGGCGAATAGCCCGCCAATTCTAGAGTGAGGCCCCCTCCATCTCAACGCCACGAGATGCGGGCCCGTTGCCCTCTAGAATCCGGCTATTCGAGCACTCCAACGTAGGGTAATCTTAGTACAAAAAGGAAAAGTATATATACAATGGCAATATCGACCTCAACCCGGTCATGCCCTAATAAAAGAATATACAATCTGGCAAAAACATCGGTCCACATGTCGGACGCTCGCCCTGCAATAACGAATATACAAATGAATCTGAACTGCACTACTACCATTGCACTATAGGCTATCCACCACGACAATCCAACCACAATATCAGCACAATACAGAACATCAACGTGAATGTCATGTTCGCAAACCCGTCTAGTTGAACATATAGCAACTAGTCGAGTTGTACCGCTCAATGATATTCACAGTCGCAGATATTAATATATGTACTGAGAAACACGTATTCAAAATTTCGATCGACTAAAACTTTTCCACATTGGCTCCAAATGCAAAACAACACTCAAACAAATCTGGGCCAAAAACATATATCGCAAAAATCGCATTTCCACATAATAGAGTGCCAGAAGAAATTTGGCGCACAATGGCGACACATCGACCGTGAAACTTGGAAAAGGTGTTTTACAAAACCATGCTTGATGTTTTTGTAACATTTCAGAAAATATAAAATAATATTTTTGGAATTTAAATAATAAAATAATATATTTCGTGAAAACTAGTCGATTTACGAATTGGGGTTTTCGTAAAATGGTATAAGTATATACCAATATTTAGAAAATATTTGGAGATTAAAATGATTTATTTAATAAAAATGTATTTATTTGGATTTGGGCATTTTATAAATAATTATGCAATAATTACATGCATGTTTAAATTAAACTTGATTAGTGCACTACTAATCACGATTAAGCCAAATCCGTATTTTCATATTTTCCATGGCTAGTGCACCATGTCATGTTACTTTTTTTGTTGCATGTTGTTTTATTTTGTTTGTTTATATGTATTTGGTTTATTATGTGAGAAGAGAAAAAGAAAAGAAAGAGATGCCATGATTGAGAGAGGAGAGAGAGAGAGGGGACACACTCATGATGAGGCATGGCATGCCATATGAGGGTATGAGAGAGAGAGAGAGGGTATAGCTCCACCCCTCACCCATTCTTCTTCCTTCTTCATTTCTTCACCATTTTCTTCATCTCCTTCTCCTCCTCCTTCACCCTTCTCTACCTCCATGAAACCATCTCAAATCTTCACCAAAACCTCATGCCACCTTCATTAAAAATGATCCCCGCCTCTTTCTAAACCCTATGGACCTTTCAAGTTTGGATTTTGGAGACTTTGGGCATCTAGGGTTTTTCTTGAGTTGCTCCCATAAGGTATAATTCTCACTTCTCGCCTTGTAATTAGTTTCTTTACTTCTTAATTTAGTTTAGTGTTCGATTTAGCATGTTTAGTGATCTTAGAATTTTCTAAGTTGATGATTAGTGGGAGACTTGACTTGTAGAGTTGCAATTAAAGTGTAGTGAGTGTTTATAAGGCCTTAGTGATGATTTCCTAGCCAAGACTAGAACACTAGAACCTAAAACCAGAACTTAGATTTTCCCGACATTGGAATTTCGACAGATTGTGATGATGTTTTGGAATCTGGGATGACCCGAGACCACCATAAAATAAGTTCCCATGACCATGAGACGAGAAGGCAACCTAAAAGCACCACCTGAAACCCGAGCCCAATTGCCCAAAAAATTGGCCGCAAATTTATTTGATTTGGCCATAAATTGCGGCCAAGTCGTAGTGGATTCATACGATTTTTGGACCATGGCTTGGTTATGTGATATCTAGAGCAACCCTATATGCAAAATTCCTTAGTTTGGCCTAGGGTGAAATCTGGGAGTGATTTCTTCGTTGCTGATTTTGGTTTTCCGATTTCTGAACTTAGGTTTTGGTATTTGATATTGTATTTGGTCGTTGGAAGTTTGTACATCAACGACGAAGGTTATTGGGTTGTTTTTGCATGCGTAAGCTATAGGTTCTAACCTATAAGCAATTCATGTACCGTATCGGTTTTCAGACTTGATTTTAATGGTATTACGATTGTGTATTTATTGTAGGTACCTTCGCGTGGATTTCCGAGACGACGAAGCACATCAACTATGGCTAAATAAGGAGTTTAGCAGGTGAGTAGATTTATATATATGGAGGAAGTCGGGCGGATGGCGTATAGCACCCCCGCAATTATAAAATGGAGACCGATATATAGAATATAGTCGGAGAAACCTATACTAGGAAATTATGGATATGATCAAAAATTTAGTTGGAGATGATATAAATAATTGAATACATACCAAGATATGAGATGAGATCTATATGGATATGACATGAGATCGATGAATATAATAAGATTGAGATAGATGTGTTATGGGATCGGTAAAATATGATAAATATATATAAGATTACTTGATGTGAGATATTGATGTGATGAAAAGAGAATATGATGAAATAAGATGACTTGGCTTAATATGTCGATATACGGATGCGAGGCAATATGAGAATATAGATACTTTTGCCAAGACATGATATGAGATTGATACGGATGTGACTTGAAAGATATGGGTACATATAGATAATTATGAGAATAACGAGTGATTTGTCGTATGAGACTTTAGATCCGTACCCTCATTATTGTATAGGTCGATAGAATCCATATTTGTTTAATGACGCCGTACGATGGATTACCGTACGTGATGAGTTTTATCGGATGTTTGATCCATACCCTTGACTCGAGGATGCCGTACGATGGATTATACCGTACGTGGTGCTATGAGGCTGGATTGCCGATTGATTGATTCATCGACTCGGATATGTTATAGATATTTTAATCCCTTTCTACACTGCCTTAGTTAGTCCCTTATGTAGATGTTAGATTAGATAAGTATATTTTATAATGTGGCGCTTACGGTTTACTTTTCTGCTACATTTATGATATTCTCATTGCATTGTATATACTTGTGCTTCCATTATTTGTTATGATATCATCTGCTAGTACACTTGCATAATTATCGATGATGCGCATGTTACACTTATACAGATTTACCGGCTCATACACCATTATCATCGGTAATTGCTATGTCACTTACACAGTAAAATTGCTATATCATGCTATTCCTTTTAATTGTAAAGTACATTCGTTGTTCAGTACCATCACATGACTTGTAGGCATGATATACTGATGTGCTCACATTTCTGTTCTATATTTGCATACATCATGCTTTATGATTATATGCATTGAGATACTGTTTTCATGAGATTCTGGATTTGAGAACCGTGGTTATATTTCAAAAGAAAATATGTATTGTTTTAAAAACCCGGTTTCTCTTGATATAATATTTCGATGCGTCCACCATGAGTTTTCTCGGTTCTGAGATTGTTTTCGAGACCCAATTCGAGCAGTTGGACGAACCGTTTGCGGGTACATGGTGGACCCGGTATGGTACCCGGGGCAAGAAGGGTATGTTGTGCAGTAGACAATGAGCCTGGTAGAGGGACTACTACCTACCGGTGATTGGTTCGACCCAGCGGTTGTCCGGAGGATACCGGCCGGAGTCGTAAGATGGATATGAGGACCGATCAGAGTATGCGGCGCCTGGGATGAGATAGATATGAGGGCCGATCTGAGTATGCGGCGCCTGAGATATGAGGATTTACGTGTCGATGCTGGACATGGGTTTTCTTGATGTTTCGAGTGTCCTCAGGTTCCATGATTTTGATGTGTCGTTGATGGACACACGTGGTTGATATCTTCATACATACAGGCATATGTTTTCATGATGATTCGAGTGTCGATGTTGGACACTCAGGTTCCATGATATTGTTTGTGTCATTGATGGACACGTGGATGATATCCACATGCATGCAGGCATATGTTTCAGATGTTATTTATATATGTCATTCGCATTGATTCGATTGTTGACATATAGGCGTACATGGTCACCCTAGATATCATAGTATTACCTTTATGATATAGTATGACCTAGGAAATCATTGTTATATTCAATTTCTACCTGCTGATGTTTTCTACTCACGAGTTGGTAACTCACCCCCGTTGTGCCACAGTTCTTGCAGGTTTGACCGTTTGGATCAGTAGCGGTATCGCTGGCACACAGTTTCATTCAGGGTGTTTTGCATTGGTAGGTGGAACACATATTGGATCGTGCCCACTCTCGTACTTATATTCTGTTGTATCTAGATAAACTTCATCAATCAGAAACTAGAATTTGTATATGGATAGACTAGAATACTTGAGTTGCGAGACTTAGAACGATGGGTGTATGTTCACTTTTCTTGAGGTTTTGATGTCTTGCTTATTACTCTTTCTGTGTTGATCTTCGCCATTGGGCGTCGTATATATCTATTGCTTACTTGCGTGGTTGTGATTCTGCCGTTCGGCAAAGAGCTAATTCCCGCTTGGGGATGCCTTTATATATTGCTTGTATATGGTTTTTGGATCAAAATATACAAGGGTGGTGCTGCCCAAATTTTTAAAAACGAAAAATGTTTTCAAATATAGTATAATCCACTTGCATTTTCATGTTTCATTATCTATGCATTTAAAAAAAACTTGATTTCTATTATACCTTTATTTCAAAACCGCACCTCCACTATTTTCCGCAAAAGGTTTAGATTTCTGGGCTTCGGGTTACTTGAATTACGTTACGTCTTTAGACGTTGCGTGATTTAAGTGCCGGTCACGAGCTAAATTCCGGGTCGTGAAAGTTTTTCTCTCTCTAGGGTTTTTACTCACTTGTTTCTTCACTTGAGTTTACACTCACTTGAGTTTTCTTCACTTGAGAGTTTGGGCATGATTTTGCGGCGGTTCCACGGCCATATAGTTGACTCACGTGCCCAAATTTCTTGAGGTGCTGCTTGCACTTATTTTTAACACAATCTGAATAATTTTTTGAACAAGTTATAAAAACGACAACAACCATATCAAAATGGAATTGTGATTCGGAAAATTTGGTCGATCGATATTTTAACCTTGTGTAAACTAGCTAGTAAAGGTTTATAGGATGACTCTGATACCATGTTGGGGTTTGCTAGCGTCTTGACCATCTACCGTGGTCGATGCGGAACAAAAATGGTGTTTAAAAAACTTTTGGCGCTAAAAAATCCATTCTAGAATCGAACCATAACCCTAAACTAACTATAAAGATAGAAGTTGTATACCGAATGTTTCGTGTCCTTCGGTCTTTTGCCCTTTTCTTTGGCTCCTTGAGGTGTCCTTGATTGAACTTGGCCGCCGTTCTTCCTCCGTCGGAGATGATTCGCCCGATAGATGTAGCTCATAACTCTGGCTCCACACTAAGAATCTAGTGAAGTGACTAAGGACTCTAGATTGCTAATCTAGAGTGTCTAGAGATATAATGAGTTGCTATAAGTGTGTATCTATCTCTTTTCTACCCTTAATTCTCAACACATGAGATGGTAGAGTAGAAGATGAAGAAAAAGGAGGAAGAGCTCAAGAAAGGTAGTGAAGAGAAAAGAAGCAAAATGGTGAAAGTGTTTTTCCAAATGACCATGCCTAAACTTTCAAGTGAAGAAAACTCAAGTGAGTGTAAACTCAAGTGAAGAAACAAGTGAGCAAAAACTTTAGAGAGAGAAAAACATCAAGCATGGTTTTGTAAAACACGTTTTCCAAATATAATATTGCAACCATACTTGAATAGTGAGCTCAAATGAATTAACAATTCAATTTTCAACACTATTCAATTATGGGTCTCACCATACTCTCTTCTTTACCTTTACACCTCATTTCAATTTAATTTAATAAATGGATAAACCAAAATGAGGTATCCACCTTTTAGAATATTTTCCGTATAAATACGGATTACATTCAACTGTATATACATACATTTATTCGTACCAAAATACGAATACCCAAAGAGATAGAATAACACAAAGAATATAATACTAGAATATACATATCGAAATACATATACGTAAATTATTAAATCGATGCCTGATTTAATAATCCGGCTCAGTCCCGAGCCGGCTAGTATTATCAACCGTCCGATCGAAAATTCGGGTAACTAGTACAATCATTCGATCGGAACCCTGCACGTATCAAAATACGGCCACTACATCATTTCGCCTAAACCAGGAAAACCCTTTGTGTGGGACAATAAAGACTCGTCAATACGCTGACAGTGGGTTTAACCACAAGCACGTCAGCGACACTAGCTGTACTTAATGGCTACCCAGGTATTGAGCGAAAGGAAGACCGACGAGCAAACTCATCTGAACCCCTACTGAGCCTGTCTGTGACAATCTCCATACAGTCCGGTCTGTTCGTCTAAGAGTAACGCATATCGGGTCTAAAGGGTGGATAAATTCATACCCCTAATAACGCGATATTTCGTGTCGGTATGAAGCCCATCACCCACTTGTTGGATATAGTGCCCTCAAAGTCAATTATTGGATCGCAGGCACGTGATTGCAATGATTGCGGAGGACCTATACCGATATAACAGTCTTACTCGAGATGATAGTATGCTATCTGGTCAGTCTTTGTCATCATGTAGATGTTGATAGAGCCCATAGGATTCTTGCTTGACTACCAGCAATATGATGGCGATCATATATGTGGGAGCTGGGGTCTATAAGCACATCCTTAAAAGTGTCCCTAGTCGTGAGAGTTTCGAGACAGGGCATCGATACTCCAGAGTAGACTAGTGTATACATTCGAGACCCCGACGAGGGGCGGTGGCCGGTCTCACAAGCCATTGGTGTTAGTTGGTTCACCTAAGATGTATACATGTGCTCATTGGGTTATGAGTACACCGGACATGACTCGCCGGGAACTTGCTAGTTGGTATTATACCTAGCGTCAGATAGCGGTTCCCTGGTGACATGTGTACAGGTTAGTTCATCGATCTGAGGTCGTCATTTGTCTCGTGTGAGTTCCCACTGTGCTTTGATTTATACCCTACCACGGGTTAAAGGAGTCGTGCAAACAGGTATATTTTAGGTACAGTCCCGAGCCATATGGAGGCCGTGAGCAGATCTTCGGGGATTCGTCTCTCCCGGTATTGGGGGTGCGATCGCGCTGTGTTTAGGAGAGCCATTACACGAAATCCCTGGCCAGGATAATTGAGATTTAATGGAAGGTATTCCAGTAGTATCTCAGGGTGTTATGGGCTGCTCTCTGACACGACTTATGCAGCTATTGGGGGTCTGACGTTTACCGGCCCCCTAGGCCTAATATGCGATACTCATAGACGAATGGACCGGACTGTACGGATATTGTCACTGTCAGGCTCAGTAGGGTTTCTGGATGAGTTCGCTCGTCAGCTTCCCTTCTAATCAATACATAGGCAACCGTTACGTACAGCTTGTACCTCTGACGTGCTAGTGGTTATACCCAGTGCCAGTGTATTGATGAGTCATTAGAGTCCCCCACAGACACTTTCCTAAGTTCGGGCGAAACGTTGTAGATGTCGTATGGTATTATGGCAGGGTTCGAAAAATGCACGTGCGTTTTCGCACGTGTCATTTTTCGGGCAGATAATACTGGTAGGCTTTGGTTTAAGCCGGATCCAAGTATTATACTGTGTAGATATAATATCTTTGTCTCAGTTGCATTTGTATTCGGTCGTAATACAAATGCGGGTATGTTTATACTATTACGGGGTTGTCCTGAAATTCGTTTCGGGATCGCTTTTGGAAGTTGCCAGTTTCCAGTTTTCTATCACCCGTCTTTAACATTCGGTTAAATGCGGATTTATATTTTCTTCAATTGGGTGAGTCATGAGGTGAGTCAGTGTTCTAGAAGGTTCTAGAGAGGGTGACAAGGCTTGTGTGTCATTAGGTCATTAATGGTGCATTTAATGACAAGGTGACTAGGTTAATTGTGATTGGTTTGCATTTAATGATTTTTAGTGATTCATGCTTTGATGTTATGTTGTGATAAGTATGAATGCTTATGGTCACCTAATGTTAGCTCCTACACTCACCTCCCCCCTCTCCTTAAATGGCCGGCCCCTTGTGGGAATTGATAATTGATTCATTTTTGAGAAAAAGATACAAGAAATTTAGTTCATGGAAATTTCATATAGTTCAATTTCCATTTACCCGATTCCAATTGGCAACTTCATTAACCGTTCGTCCATAGCTTTGGACATAACGAGATAAAGTGTTCTACTCATTATCTACATCAATCTTGGTCGTCTCTTTTAGCAAACTTGACGATCGAGTTGCCTCGGTTCAGAGGCGGGAGCCCGTTTAAAGATCCGTCGACGTGGTGCCACCTGGACGACGAGACTGGAGTTTCAGAAGATCGAAACCGCCGCAACAAAGCGTGGGATGATGGTTAAAGACCGAAGGACTCGAATCGTTCGGTATAACAATTCTACCCTCTTTACAATATGTTAGTTTAGTTTTAATGGCAGATCCGGGTTATAGTATGCGATAGCGCCAGTCGTAAAAGTTTTGTTCCGCATATTGGCGTCTGTTAGACGGCCGGGGCGCTACCGTGGACTTACAGTGGTATCAGAGCCTCACCATTAAGCTATACTAAGTTGTGCTAACACGTTTAAAAGATCGATCGAACGGAATTTCCGAAATTACATTTTTCTGTACAAAAAGTTTCTGTTGATTTTTAAACTGTTCTAAAAATTATTTTGAGCACTTCAGAAAACAGAGCAGGCTTTTTGAAGCATACCGTACAAATTTGGTCACGTGATCCAATATAACAGCCGCGGATCCGCGGTCAAACCTAGGGTTTGACCGCGCATCCGCGGCCGTTTAATTGGAACAGTGTTTCAAAATTGTACAGGGGCTTCTTTACAGGAAATTGTGGTTTTTGGTAATATTTTTTTGGGCCCATATTTTGTTACTGTACAGCAGATGTACGTGGGGCCCACTTCGGGAAGTTTTGATGATTGAAATTTTAAACTTGTTAGTTTACAGTTCTTACTTTATATCTCCGACCGGGAATATCATTTGATCGGTAAACCGCGTCTGATTGCTATAGTTCTTTTAGACGGGTTTGCGAACGTGACATTCGCGTTAATGTTCTGTGTTGTGCTGTGATGTTGCGGATTTGTCGTGGTGGATAGCAGTGTGCAATGATAGTGCAGTTTGGATTTATTTGTACATTTGATATTGCGGGGCGAGCGTCCAATATGTGGACTGCCGTCACTGCCTGTTGTATAATATTCTTTTGGGGCACGACCGGGTTGAGGTCGATGTACCCGTTGTACATATTTTTATTTCTGTACTGGGTTTATCCCGCGAAGGAGTGCACGGATAGCCGGGTTCTGGAGGGCAATGGGTCCGTATCTCATGGCTTTGAGAGGCAAAAGGACCTCACTCTAGAATTGGCAGACTATTCGCCGCACTCGTAGGGGGTACAGGTTGACCCAAGGAGGGGTGCTCAATTTACCGGATTCCGTAAAGTGCCGGGTGTTCCATTCACTATGTTGTGGGGACTACCTCGCTTCAGATTTTGGCGGGTAACTTGCCACACCCGTAGGGGTCTAGGTTATATTGCACAGGCTATCCACACGACCAGGGGAACGTCGGGTTTCAGTAGCGGCTCTGTGAAACCCGGGGATCCCAGATTATCTGTATTGTTCTGTGATGCTTATTACTTTTCTGTAATGTTAAATATTATCACGCCTGGAGCGATTATTGTATATTAGTATATATACTATTAGATGTTGTATATGTTTTACACCCGCGCTAGTCCAGCCCCCGCTCTGTCGTTAGTTAAGTAACCTAACGGGTGATGACGGAACCCAGTGACGAATGCGGATGGCATATACGTACATTTTATTTTCGTTCTTTTCTGGTATGATTAATTGATGGGAATGCGTTGATTCTTATCAATGCAAGATAAAACAAACCTATATTTGATATTGTTGGAACAAATTTTAAAAGGAGTTATTACAAAGACGTTTCCTTTTGTTTTTCATAGCAGTATTCAGTTAGAATATCCTGCATCTCATTCGACGAGGCAAGGGCCGAGATCCCTTCACCGGGAGTGACCCCTTGGGCAGAAGTTTACGTCAAGGTAATAACTTCAATATAGTCGATTACAAGTTGCTTTGCATCGCGGTATTCAGTTAGAATATCCTGCAGCTCATTCCACGAGGAAAGAGACGAGATCCCTTCACCGGGAGTGATCTCTTTAGCAAAGGTTTTCGCCACTATATTTTTATAAAAAGCTATCAGGTTCCTTCAACGAGATCAAGTTCATTACGTTAAATGTTTTTCGCCAAAAACCAGCCGTAATCCTCCGTCATTTCTTATGGATGGTCAGTAGTATTCAAGCTATATTTGTTGGCCTACGTCAAGGCGTAGTGTTTGGTAGCTGCTGGGTATTCATTTGTTGTATAGATTAGATGCATTAGTTTAGGACAGACGTACAGCCTTGTTGGCCTACGTCAAGGGCATGTACGATGACCTAAATTAATTAGGACAATGACGGGTAGAACTTGACATGTGGCTTATGATTTGTTGGCCTACGTCAAGGTCATAAGAGCATGGGATAAAAATTATATCGGGAGTTTCAAACATACAGGAAACTTGCCAGACTTGCGCATACCTTCTGGAGTGTGGTAACTTGAGTGGCTTCTATCAAGTTATTATGCGATGATAGTTGGATCCCGATTCTCACTGATGAGTTGGTTTACTCTTCGGGTGATCCCGACTAATTCTTCTTTCAGGTTTGGAGGAGAATTTGAGATTACAGTGGGAGGTTTCCTAATTAGATAAAGTGATAACCATTCTGATCTAGGTTAGAGTGCACGCAGAGTGTTTCTTTTCTCTCTCTCTTTGGCAGCGACCTTTGACCGACCCTAGACTATAACTCAGTGACCAAGTTGACCGAACCTTCTTAATATATTGGCTTTTGGATTGTCTATAGTTGCATAAGTCATTGCCGCTCCTTCTTTTACCCTTTGTATTTCTCAGAACACCCCGTATTACTACGGACATCCACTTCCATTGGATAGATCTATCGTATGGTTATATACGAACTCGAAGGGACTTCTTCGAGGATGGATACAGGTTCAGGAGAAATAGAATTAGTTTATTCAGTTGTCTTCTATTATCACCTTCTCTCAGGTTGCGAGGGCTCCTTGGTTTAGGAGAGTACACCTATTACGCTTATTGGATAGTCTTCTTCCAAACCATAGGCAGGTGCCGAAAGGTAGGGAATGAAGAAAACCAATTAGCCTAAGTAGGGTGTGCAGAAGGTAATATGTAAAGACAAAAATAAAGAGATTAGAAAGAGGGCAAAGTAAATTGCGGCTACTATCATTCACGACCAAACCGCGTACTTCATCGCCACTCCTATTTCACCTTTACTTTTTTCCCCAATTCGGGAGAAATTGTCACGCCCCGCTTCCCAGTGTACGGTGAAGTGGACGCGATAAGGTCCGCTACATATGTACTCAGAAGTACATACGCTAAGCGTAGCTAAGCAATATAAAATAAATCACAAGAGACGTAAGATATAGAAATAACAGCAACTTTTATTAATAACATTCTTTGTACAATGCATGAAAGGAAAATACAACTGAAATGAAAAGCAATTCCTAAACAGTGGCATAACAGTAAATGAAAATACTGGAAAGAACAAGGTACAATATCTAAAGCTCTGGGTCTTCGTGGAACTGCTCCAAATCTTCACCGGTGGGCTCAATCTCAGCTTGGTCCAACGCACCTGACGACATTCAAAGAAGAAAGAAATAGAATGTCGTCAGCGAACAGGTCGCTCGGTAAGTCCCAAAGATAAGGAGAATTAGGAAGACAGTGTAAAAGTATTTTCTAAAGTATTACATTGTTGAATATTATGGAATATTGAGTTAACGCTGTTGTTTGTACCTTGGTACAGAAGGATGCCAGTGTATACGAGGGGGATCTCTATATGCTAGAGATCAGGGCAAAAGGAAAGTACAAGGAACCGTTATGCCACGGTACAACAGCAATAGGATTCAGGTTAGGTGTCTTAATCTGACCACCTCGTGCCACCTTTAACACCTTCCATACCAATCTACCCCTTAAACCCCGTAGTGCTTTAACAGTATTGTAGTATTGGAATATGTAAGTTGGGTGACTGACCAAAACCATGATATCAGTAAACATGTTGAAACTGTATAATCAGGCAAATGGAATATCAGGATAATGGATGAATATCCATGGTTTGATTCAGTCAAAATGAATATATTGTTAACTGGATTCAGGGATTCATGTATTCAAATTGTGTTGGAATATAAGAGAATATAGATTGACTTGAATTATATTCAAGTCAGAAATAGTTAGACTCTAACCCGAGTCAGACTAAAAGAAAGATAATTTGAAGTTCAACATTAGTTAGGGGCCTTATTGTAATTTGTAAAACTTGAGGGGGTTTTATGTAAAAAGTACTTTTGTATAGTTTTCAAAATGCACCTCAAGTATTTAATAATCGTCTTTATAGTTATAATGAGTGTGAATTTTATTTGTGTTATTCTAGTGAATATATCCTAATAACAGTATTAATGGATTTATCTGAAATTCATGGTATTTTAATGTAACTTTTAAATCTTGTAATTTTAGGAAAAAGTGGAAACTTTATATTATAATAAAATAGGTGTTTAAATGATAATTATATATATATTAACACATGAATAATTTTTAATTGAATATTTTATTTTCAAAAATCTCATTTTTCTTAAATGTCGTATTTTAAACCTTTCGAGACCGAATGCTCCTTGCGAAGGTCTGAATCTCGCACTACTAGCCTGCGGGTGCACGATGAACCGTACTATTCCTAACAGGTTCCCCAAAGGTGGGTTGTAGTGGCACTTTGCTTAGGTTTTATAAATACTTTTCATTTAGGAAAACGGTTTTGTAAATATAAGGTATTTATTTGCAAAAGAGTTTAGTTTTCCGTATTTTAGTTGTTAGGGTTTCCTAAGCCAACTAGCCTATTTCTAAGGTCTAAACGATGGGTCATTAGAAGCCTCAAATCGCCTCTTCACCGTCAATTGTGGCCAGGTAAGTGCCAGGTAAGTGGGAAGGAACCACAGTCGTGGGCTTCATTAAAAACGACTAGCCTAGACACACTTGCCTAGACACCACAAGACAGTTTAGATAAACGATCGATGTCCATGACCTATCGTGCTTTCATTTTATTTAAAATTTTATACAACTTAAAGCTTTCAAGTAAAGGTTATAAAGAATATGGTATTTTAGTGAAAAGTCCTGTAATTTCGTATTCTATGTTTTGAAATATATCAATTAGGGTTATATTTGAGTGCGTGTAGAGGTAGGTCATTATCTCGTGACTTATTTTAAGTTTTGATGAAAATTAGAGGTTAAACATGATATGTTAAACTTGAAGGTATTAAAGCGCAAGAATACGGTATTTGAAAACGTTATCATTTCATGTATGAAATTTCATTCAAATTGATTTCTACAAGTTTAGTGATCAAGATAAACATATTTAGGAGTGAGGGAATTGATTAAACGAAGAAAAATAAACTTCATGTTATTTTTATGAAAAGAATACGGTTTTGCAAAGAAGCTATCATTTCATGTGAGAAAGTTTGTTTAAATTGGTTTATGGGTGATTAATAGTCAACATGAATATAGGTAGGTATTATGTATTAGGTGACAAGTGGAAATTTGCAGAAAAACCGAATCGGAAATCATTTTGTTCCGATTTCTGTCGGGTTCCAAAAAGTCGTATTTTCTATTAAAGGAAAAGAGAGCTAGAAGAGATGGGACTTACGGGTTTGGACAAGCTAAGGAGGCTAAGGGAAGTGGTGGTTGTCGATGCGTCGAAAACATCGCGAAAGTTCTAGTCCGATCGTCGGAATCCGTCGTCGGTTTCGGCAGCGCTTCGCTTCTCGCTCTTTGTATCGAGTTCTCGAGAATTTGGGAGAGTGGACTTAGAGTTGTGAGGTGAAATAGTAGAGGGTAGGGGTCTTTATATAGGGCTAGGCTAGGGTTAGGGTTAAGATTAAAAAATATTTAAAAAAATATAAAATTCATTAAAATTTTATTAAATTTGGACTTAAAAGAGGTGTAATGGAAATTGGGTAACAGTTCTGGGAAAAAGGACCTTGCAGGGGGGTTGACCAAGTCAACACGAAGATTTTTCGTGTTGACGACTCGGCCGACCGGCCGACTTGGCCGAGTCAGGGCCGAGTCGGGTCTCGTTGGGTGTGGTTTTGCCTGTGGGGAATTTTGGTATACTTTATTTTTTATATATTGCATTAAATTGTGAGTTATGGCTGTTTGACCGTTTGACTTCCCAAAAATTTAAAACAAAAAGATATAAAAAATATGTGGGGCATGGGATTTGAACTCTGGTGGCTTGGTTCAACAGTGCAAGGTATTACCAATGAGCTACAAGCTCCTTCTTGTAATTATTGTAGGGAAATAGATACTTAAAGTGTTATCAGCAACATTAATACTCCAAGTATACACCTTATTTAAAGCAATTTTTGGTATACAAAAATTGGAGTTGTTACAGAAATAGAATAAGGTTTTTATTCAGTTTTCTTTTATCATCACCTTCTCTCAAGTAGCGAGTACTCCTAGGATTAGGAGAGTACACCTATTATGCTTACTGGATAGTCTTCTTCCAAACCATAGGCTGGTGCTGAACGGTAGGGAAGGAAGAAAACCACTTAGCCTAATGATAGTGTACAGAAGGTAATGAACAAAGACAAATAAAAGGATTTAGAGAGATGACAAAGAAATATACGGTTATAGTCATGAATTGGATTATGGAAGAGGCATTACTAGGAATACCAAGAAACCCCTACAAAACATTTTCATGTTTCAATTATAGTGTGCATTGTTAATTGTAAACTGATTTCCCAATTAAACCCTTACTCCAGGGTATGTATTTACCAAGTATGCTTCTTACATCTGTATGGTTTTACAGATGATAAGTGGGAGGAAGTCATTGGGAATTAGGTGATCATCCTCATTATATCGGAATTCGTTGTAATTGGTGATATTTGAGGAAATCGCCTGGGTACAGTTTTCAACCTACGATACACAGGTTTTGAGTTATTCAAACTCAGCGGACTTATACAGAGTATTGTATGTTGTCCAGTGTCCGTTAGGACAAAGGGGTAGGTCCTCATACTATGTTCTGTTTACTTATGACTTCTCTAGTTATTAGACAAGTGTTTCATAGAAATACAATATCTAAGTTTTGAAGTTGTGGGTATAGGAATAAAGTAGAGAACCAGGTGTCGCAAGTATCGGGATTCTTCAAAGAAATCGAAGATGTAGATTCTTGTGATTGGTATTCAAGTAATGAATTTGAGGAACTTGTTTCTCTTTCAGGTTACTCATAAGTGGATGAATTCCTAAGTTGAGTAATGCTGATTAGCCTCTCTCCATTAAGTTGATATGCACTGGAGACAGCTGCATGATTTGAATATGGTTCCAATTAAATAAGTACCAAAGTTTTTATATTATATAGAATGCTTCATATCTTAACGATATTAAGGTAAGGGGAGTTGTCCAGCTTATGCTTAAAACCAGATACTGGATAACTCAAGGCACGTTTCTGTAATGACAGTTTGTAGGTTGACCCTAGCTTCGACGAGGGTTGATTTTCTACCATCTGGAAGATCAATAGTGATATTGTTCTAGACTCGCCACAGTTTTAGTAAAATGGATTTTTTTAGAAAACAATAGTGGGAGTATGGTAGAACTGGAAGTAATTCCAGAACCACAAACGATTACGGAAAATTTAATAGGACCTATATATTCAATCAGGTTTGACATTCCAATAGCCACTCCGCAGATATGGTGGGTAACCTCAGGCACCCGAGAGGTACTCCGGTAGCCTCAATGACGGTGACAGGGAGGTTCTTGTTTACCCAGACTTGACACTACTGTTGTTCCAGACTATGAGACCCGGAAGAAGGATATGTATAGCGTCGTTCTAAATTAGTTTTAGAAGTGTACGTATATATTATTCTGCCAGAGGGTTGTCGTAGTCCGTGGGAGCAACGGAAGCATAGCGGGCAAGTAGTTTATATCTATTTATAGATTTGAGCAGTTATAGCGGAGATAGATCATCTAATTTTGATGTGATAGTCATGGCTTTGACTTCATCAGAATAGGGGATGAATCTGTTGAGAAGGTAATAGGGTGTGATGTCTTGGTATTTGGATGACATACACATAGTAGGAAGTAAAATTCCTATACTACGATCGGTTGTACTGTGGTCGTCACACAATTGTTTCTCCACAAGGGAAATGGATATAATATTTGACATTCTGGTTACTAGATCTATGTTTTTAGATCTAAATTTGGGTAGTTTCCCAATGTGGGTACTTTGACAGTATTCTAATAGTATTTTAGAATAGATGACTCCTGGCATGGTGGTGTACCTGCAGGTGATGGAGTCACCCTCTCTAAAGGTGTCTTACAGACTAAAGGGAAAAGGGACGTGCATGATTGGCAGATCACTTGCTAGGCAATTGAGTCAATCGTGAGATGTCAAGTACCACACCAGATGTCGTTATTACACTAGATGCGATAAGTTTATATTAATCCAATCCTTAAGAAACATACGGAAGCAGTTATAGAACATAAGCATATGTTCTACGGATTTGATGACGACAGCCTCCTTGAGGAAACGGTTATCATTCCAGGCTTCCAAGGTGACCTAGATGACAGAGTGATTGTCAGAGTTATAGTTTTTCCTCTGACGAGGGACAGTATTATGGACAGGTGGTCCAAGAGGATACTGTGGGAGGCATGGTGCTGGATACTGATTAGGTTCAGTTATCAATACAGTCTAAGAAGTTTGGATTTGGAGTTCATTTATGAACTAGGTCCCATCAGATATCCAGACATATTCTGAGACAAGTATTACTCGATTCGGGAGATGGCTTTCTCCGCGAACTTGAGATTAAGAGAGACATAGAAAGAAACATCGGGACGGATCCACTCACTGAGGCTATTTCTCGAACATAATAGTTTTACAAACGGGCTTTGTGAAACTGATTAGTAGAGGAGTTGGATGTTCGGTATCACACGGGCTGTGAGTATGCGACATCGCAATAATTAGCCTTAAGTGCAAGTGGGAGATTGTTGGATATAGTGCCCTCAAAGTCAATTATTGGATCGCAAGCACGTGATTGCAATGATTGCGGAGGACCTATACCGATATAACAGTCTTACTCGAGATGATAGTATGTTATCTGGTCTGTCTTTGTCATCATGTAGATGTTGATAGAGCCCATAGGATTCTTGCTTGACTACCAGCAATATGATGGCGATCATATATGTGGGAGCTGGGGTCTATAAGCACATCCTTAAAAGTGTCCCTAGTCGTGGGAGTTTCGAGACAGGGCATCGATACTCCAGAGTAGACTAGTGTATACATTCGAGACCCCGACGAGGGGCGGTGGCCGGTCTCACAAGCCATTGGTGTTAGTTGGTTCACCTAAGATGTATACATGTGCTCATTGGGTTATGAGTACACCGGACAGGACTCGCCGAGAACTTGCTAGTTGGTATTATACCTAGCGTCAGATAGCGGTTCCCTGGTGACATGTGTACATGGTAGTTCATCGACCTGAGGTCGTCATTTGTCTAGTGTGAGTTCCCACTGTACTTTGATTTATACCCTACCACGGGTCAAAGGAGTCGTGCAAACAGGTATATTTTGGGTACAGTCCCGAGCCACATGGAGGCAGTGAGCAGATCTTCGGGGATTCGTCTCTCCCGGTATTGGGGGTGAGATCGCGCTGTGTTTAGGAGAGCCATTACACGAAATCCCTGGCCAGGGTAATCGAGATTTACTGGAAGGTATTCCAGTAGTATCTCAGGGTGTTATGGGCTGCTCTCTGACACGACTTATGCAGCTATTGGGGGTCTGACGTTTACCGGCCCCCTAGGCCTAATATGCGATACTCATAGACGAATGGACTGGACTATACGGATATTGTCACTGTCAGGCTCAGTAGGGTTTCTGGATGAGTTCACTCTTCAGCTTCCCTTCTAATCAATACATAGGCAACCGTTACGTACAGCTTGTACCTCTGACGTGCTAGTGGTTATACCCAGTGCCAGTGTATTGACGAGTCATTAGAGTCCCCCACAGACACTTTCTCAAGTTCGGGCGAAACGTTGTAGATGCCGTATGGTATTATGGCAGGGTTCGGAAAATGCACGTGCGTTTTCACACGTGTCATTTTTCGGGCAGATAATACTGGTAGGCTTTGGTTTAAGTCGGATCCAAGTATTATACTGTGTAGATATAATATCTTTGTCTCAGTTGCATTTGTATTCGGTCGTAATACAAATGCGGGTATGTTTATACTATTACGGGGTTGTCCTGAAATTCGTTTCGGGATCGCTTTTGGAAGTTGTCAGTTTCCAGTTTTCTATCACCCGTCTTTAACATTCGGTTAAATACGGATTTATATTTTCTTCAATTGGGTGAGTCATGAGGTGAGTTAGTGTTCTAGAAGGTTCTAGAGAGGGTGACAAGGCTTGTGTGTCATTAGGTCATTAATGGTGCATTTAATGACAAGGTGACTAGGTCAATTGCGATTGGTTTGTATTTAATGATTTCTAGTGATTCATGCTTTGATGTTATGTTGTGATAAATATGAATGCTTATGGTCACCTAATGTTAGCTCCTACACTCACCTCCCCTATCTCCTTAAATGGCCGGCCCCTTGTGGGAATTGATAAGTGATTCATTTTTGAGAAAAAGATACAAGAAATTTAGTTCATGGAAATTTCATATAGTTCAATTTCCATTTACCCGATTCCAATTGGCAACTTCATTAACCGTTCGTTCATAACTTTGGACGTAACGAGATAAAGTGTTCTACTCATTCTCTACATCAATCTTGGTCGTCTCTTTTAGCAAACTTGACGATCGAGTTGCCTCGGTTCAGAGGCGGGAGCCCGTTTAAAGATCCGTCGACGTGGTGCCACCTGGACGATGAGACTGGAGTTTCAGAAGATCGAAACCGCCGCAATAAAGCGTGGGATGATGGTTAAAGACCGAAGGACTCGGATCGTTCGGTATAAAAATTCTACCCTCTTTACAATATGTTAGTTTAGTTTTAATGGCAGATCCGGGTTATAGTACGCGATAGCGCCAGTCGTAAAAGTTTTGTTCCGCATATTGGCGTCTGTTAGACGGCCGGGGCGCTACCGTGGACTTACACCACTGAGAAACTACTGATCCAAATCTGTAATTCTCGTCTATCTTGGCCAAGGATTTCTGGTGATGGCCACCCGTGCACAGCACGACATCAACCCTCAATACCGGAAGAGACGAATCCCCGACGATCCGCTCACTGCTTCCATGTGGTTCGGGACTGTATTCAACTAAAACCTATTTACACGACTCCTTTGAGCCGTGGTAGGGTAGTAATCAAAACACAGTGGGAACTCACAAGAGACAAATGACGATCTCAGGTCGACAAACTATGCTGTACTCATGTCACCCGAGAACTGCTATTTGACAATATGTATAATACCATCAAGCATGTTCCCGACGAGTCCGTCCAGTGTAACTCATAACCCAATGAGCACCTGTATACTATCTTAGGTGACTAACTGACACTAATGACTTATGAGACCGGCCACCGCCCCTCATTGGGGTCTCGAAAAGTATACACCAGTCTACTCCGGAGTATCGATGCCCGGTCTCGATACTCTCTCGACTAGGGACATTTAAAGATGTGCTTATAGACCACTTAGCTCTCACGTATATGATCGTCATCATAATGCTTGTAGTCAAGCAAGAATCTTATGGGCTCTATCAACATATAATAGTGATCTGTATTGCCACATAATGTATGTACATGATGATAAAGACAAACCAGCTAGCATACTATTATTTTGATTAAGATTGTTCTATCCGTATAGGTCATCCCTCGATTATCACAATCGCGTGCATGCGATTACAATAATTGGCTTGAGGGTACTATAGCCAACAGTATTAGTCTCATCTAACAAGAATATTTAATTAGAAACTTCCAACATAAATATGAAAAGCGGGAAATCATTTGACTTGTGATTATAAAGTAAGAACACATGACTTGTGCACGAACATGTGAGAAACATTAATGCTTGAGTTAACTAGTGGAGTAAATGCAAATGTTTTTGCTGCCCAGTGCACTAAGAGCATGTTTGGTTGCATGATTATGAATTTTGGATTCCAAAACATTAGGGTTGAAAATTTCTGGATTTGGTAATTTGTTTTTTGATTTCTAGTATTGGATTTATAGATTCTTGTAATTTTTTTTGGTTGGTGAAAATAAAGTGGGATTTGGATTTGAGGATTTTAGAGAGAGATAGATAGAGAGAAGATTATTAAATAAATAAAGTACACGGGTCCTATCTAAAAGTAGAATGAATAGTGCTAAATCCTTGAAAATCCTTACAAAATTTTAGGATTCAGAAATCCATGTTTTGTGGTCCCTCCAAAAAAAAAACAAAGAAATCCTAGAAATCCAAATTCCCAACCAAATATAAAATTATGAAATTCTAGAATTGCACAATCTAAATCCTAACAAATCCTGCAACCAAACAGGCCCCAGGGATACTCGTCAAAATCTCAATGTCCATTATTGTTGGAAAGAAAAGAAATCTAATTAATGCACTGCCTGTTTTTCAATGCACACAAAAGTATTTCGTCTAATGCCATAGAAACCTTTTAAAGTGTTTCCTTTTATTTTTTGTTGTGTTGTATATATGTAGCACCCTTGTAATTTATCTCTTTTCCAATTTATTTATTTTTTTGGTAAAATCTTATCCAAATTATTTGTCTACGTTTTTTATTTCTTTTTCTTTAAAATGGTGAAAAATAACTCGGTATTCGATTTTTTAAATTTGCTGTAGTTTAAGGTATTTAATTTTTTTTATTTTGTTACAACTTAGATTAAAATTAAACTCAACAATTTTTGTCCATATAAATACAATGAAATGTGATTTAGCAGGTATGCATATACCTTATCAAAATATGGCTTACACAGAATTTGGTCTATACATCGACTTATTTCCAGATTTGTTGTTAATCAAAAAAGAGGGGAAATCCAGATTAAATTATATACTAAATGCCAGCAATTCAATTTTCTTTAAAAAAAAATATTTTATATTCCATATTTTAGTTAGAAAAGAGATTTCATTTGCTTAAAAAAGAAAATTTAGTTTTTAAAATAAATACTCTAAATTTTTAGGATGAACGCGGAAAGAAAGATGAATAGACTGAGGAAATAAAATTAAACTTAGAAGAGAAGGGTAATTTGGGAACAAAAGAAAAATCAAATTCAACATTTATATCAGCTGCATAAGTTATAATAAAGAGCATCATGAAAAGCATTGATTAGTTTTGGAACAAGAGAAAGTTAGGCCATCAATTGGGGTTTAACGGATGCCCTTAATGTACTCATTAGCAAAACCCAATGTTAAGTACTCCCTTCGTCCCTTTTTACTTGTCATTTTAGAGAAATGCGTATCGATTAAGAAAAGTATTATCTTTTCCATTAATATCAACAATTAATCTACTACCACATCACTAGTAAAATATCATAATATTTATGTTCTCAACCATTAAGGAAAGCATTATCACTTTTTTTTATATCAGAAATTAATTTTCTAGACTATTTTTGGTATTATATTATTTATTGATATTTTTATCATTAATGATTTTCTCGTTATTCTAAAATATTAAGTAAAATAAGACAATTTTTTTCTACAAAATGGCAAGCAACTGGTGACCAGTGCGAGATATTTATGTGAACCGTATTCAATAACTGGCTTCTTCAAGGCGAGGACAAGTTCGTCCTTTGTTCAAAGCCCTCTTCTAGAATGACAGCAAAAACGAAAAGAAAAGAAAAACTAATTATATTTCCCATGAAATCCAAATTGACTTCAATTGACTGAAGTACTGCTATTTTGGCCAAGAGCAATAAAAGTTTTAGCAATCCTTTTGAGTTGTGAGCTGCAAAACTAGACGAGGCTGTGAGCTATTCTATGTATTGTTCGTGATTGCGAATGTTGTTGGAACATATGAAAAGAGCGAAACAACCGAATCTTTAGGTCCATTGTAGGACAAGAGAGATTATTCTTCGTGGTGTCATCTCCGATACTTCCATAAGGATAGCAAATTTTTTTGATGCTATGGATCTTGGTGGTGGATCAATTGCTCGCAATTAGAATGTATTGCCCACCTTTTTAAAAGTTTGATCTTGAGCAATCGTTTGTCCGTATAGTGTTGATCTTGTTTTGTTTGTATTTTTATTTTCTTTTTTTAACCTTTTTATTTTTTATTTTAACTTATATAAAAAATTGGGCTTCTTGCCCTCACCTTCTGCAACAAAAAAAAGACGAGGTTGTCGATCGTTTTCGGCTTCTCGGCTTCTGCACTATGGACTTCGTGGAAAGCTAGAAAAAAAAGAAATCCAGAATGGTTTTGTGTGTGACATAGTAAAATCGGCTTTCTTCTATTTTTGAGCATATTAGACTCACATGTCAGGAATTGGATTGATTTGTATTTCAACAAGAGCTAGGGGAAAAAAAATTACTTTTGAGTGGTGGTAGCTCTAATACACTCATGAAGAAGTGCGGTTAACCTAATTATGAACAACAGCACTAGTTATTTACGATTCAAGTATTCATTTTCAATGAATTTTCTTAAATGTCACAAAATAACCTTCTCGAGTAGGAAAAGCAACTGAGCAGACGAAATATATTACGACAGATAAAATGCATATTTTGGCAAAGAAAACCAACCCAATCACAACTCAACAAGCAAGCGGCATCACACTATACAATATTTGTATGAAATCTATTTCTGGCAAAATCTTTTCAAGAAAGAGACATTTACCTTCTTGAACGGTTTTTTTTTCCCTTCAGCGGCATGACTATCGCAACAAAATTAATTCTCAACAAACACGGATTGCACATGCATGTCTTGATGATTCATATCACGTGCACTCCTACCTTTGGAAATTTGAATTTTGATACTAAAGATAGTAAGACTACGACAAATAGAGATAACAGAATGCCCTCACATTGCTTGTATTTTTCTCGTACTTCGACCAAAATCCATTAGGTTTGTTACTCCACATTCATAGCTACACATAACTACTACCCAATAACGTACACATCACATGTTCACATTTCAACACTCAATAGTCACTTCAAAATTAAGGTTTAAAAAATAGAATGGCTAATCATTTTGCAAGACTCTAGTCTTGTTTAGAGTTACAATGGAGTTACCAGCTCTTAAAATTTTTTGAAACCTGATTTGGAAAATTCTATTTTAATTGGCAAAAAGATATCAGTAATAATTTTTGGAATTTAGCCGCAAAACCCTTCAAAACCATGATTTTTGGAAACCATAACCCTATTACAAAAGGAGCCCTCAATGGTCAAGTCAAAGTTAGCTTTTGTAAAATCCACTTTTATTTTCCTTTTAATTCGATCGTCTCTAAAAATACGAGGTTTAATCTTCTTGAACCTTCGTTCACGTTGTCGTATGTACATCGTATATGCATAAGTACTGGTCATCTAAAATTATCAAGTACTAAATAATTAAACATTGGGGATCTCAAGGGAAACTTAAAAGACCAGAATGTGAATGAGAATTATCTTTAGATCTGAGGGGTTTGTTAGATCGATGTAATTTTAGCATCGAGAATTTATAAATGAAACGAGAATTACTTTGATAAAATTATTTTGTATTTAAAATGATAGTCATTGGTTTTTTACTTCATAGGAATCATATATATGTTGGGACGCTAACGATAGTGTTAGAGAAATGTGGTGCCGGGACCGATCATAGACAGCGGCGGCTGGACGATGAATGGTCAACGATCGACGTTCTTTCAGTGGCAACTAGTCAACGGTGATCGGCAGCAATGGGTCGGCGGTTGGTTATAAATGGAGCTGAGTTGGCAACGGATGGGTGGTCAACAGCAACATGTTTGGTTGATGGGGCAAAGTGGGTGCGGTAGCGTGATCTTGGCCGACAATGAAGGCTGATCAACGACGGGTCGGCGGTCAACAATAGCAGGTTCGTGACGGTTTGTCAAGAACCATTTTACTCAAAAGCTTAACTTGTACGGTTGTGAGATAACAATGTGTATCAATACAACATATTACTTTTAAATGATTGGTGGTTAACGGGCAGAGTGGCGGGCGGTAGCAGAATGGTGGCCGATAGTGATCAGTCAGCAACGGGCCGGACTCAGCGGCAATAGGTTTGCGACGATTAATGGGGCGGAGTGGAATGGTGGCCGACAACGAAGCCAGTCGACGACTGGTTGATGACAGCAACAGGTCAGTTGCCGTGGCGACAAAATGTTAGCGGTTGGTGCGCGGCGCAATGGCATAGAATTCAATGTTGATCGATTATGTACACTCTGGAATTATAGAAATGCTAGTCTTATTTGGTGATTGTAAAAGTGATGGATTATAAAGGCTTAATTCCAAAAAGCTACCAAATTCTGTGCCTCGCTTATGAGAAACTATCAAATTCTCTTTAAATTATGAGAAGCTGCTGTACTTTGAAAGTTTTGTGATAGTTGTTTGTAACTATTGCTGACGCGACATCTTATTTATGATAGTTTTTCATAATTTTTGGAAGTTTTGGAAAGCTTATCGTGTATTTAACAAGAATTTGGTAGTTTCTCGTAATAATTCCAAAGTATTTGGTATTTATTTTTTGGAACTAAGCCTTTTTTGAAAATAAATTGAATGATGAATTTTAAAATTCTAATTCTAGTATTACAGAATGTCAATTTCCTTTAACATTGTATCTGTAAAGTAATTTCAATTTCAGACTGGTTTAGTTTATGGTATCTCTCAATCTATCCTCACTACTAAAGAATATGTATTTGGTAACGGTTGGAGCCGTTACTGAAATCCATATTGATAATGGTTCCAACTGTTGCAAAACCGTTACGATAACCCCGTCACCAGAAATTTGAAACGGTTTAAACCGTTACTATAGACCTAATTTGGTAGCGGTAGAAACCGTTACCATATACGTTTCAGTTACCAATATCCAGCAGACATCTGAAACATATCGGTTATCTGCTACCTCTATGGTAACGGTTTTAGCGGTGACTATAGATTTGTTAATGGTTCTAACTGTTACTATATACAACATTTGGTAACAGTTAGAACTGTTACCATATAGGTTGTCGTGACCAAATATAGCAGTTATCCGATATATTTCAAATATCATTGCACAGATAACCGTTACCAAATGATATGGTAATGGTTCTAACCGTTACCACAGAGTTTTGGTAATGGTTAAAACCGTTACCAATTTATTCACATATTTTTTTAAAATCTGAAAAACCCCGCGCCCCACGTTCGCTGATTTCATTTACAACTAGCAATAGAGAATAATAATATCATCAAATTTCATACAATTATAATAATCAATAAGTAATATGATTCGATTACACGCAATTATAATAATCAATAAATCAATAAATCGCGCACGATTATAAACAAAATATATATACAAAAAATATAATAAATAAACCAACAAAACAAATGTTTATATCTATGGTTGTTGGGACGATCCGCCTCCATCGTCCCGTGACCTGAAGATGTCCCTATCTCGTCTCGTAACAATCGTCGGATAGACTCCTCATTCGTCTGCGTCAGTTTCTCAACCCGCGCCGTAAACGTGTGCAGCTGCTGTTGCTTCTGCTGATGAACCTGATGCTGTTGCACCATCTGCTCCTGCTGCTGTGCTATCTGCTCGCGGAGCTGACGAATCTTCTCTGCTGATGCAGTCATGCAAAATTCTATAGACAAAACACCACAGGTTTAATTATATGCTCAAAATTTTTGTAAATAATAACTATACAACCTAAGCGGTTACCTTACCCGGCACAAATAAAAATTAGTTTTGTAACAAAAGTTCCTTTTTCTCTTGTAATTTCAATATCCTTTCCTCAATTGTGTTCTCAATCACAAATCTCACGATTTTAGTAAATATGTGTAATATGATCAATAGACGAGTATTAGTACACAATATTCTCGATAATTTTATGAAAATTGTATTGAAACCAAGAATTATCAAACTTACATCCGGTACTTTTTTCTCTTAAGACCTCAAGCTATGGATGATCTGTATCTTCGCCTCAAGAGTGCTAATGACTTCTTCCGACATCCCCCTTCGTGAACTCGAAACCGACGAGGGTCTAGATGCAGGAGGAGAAGAGAAGACGCGTGCTCGAGAACCTGGGGATGGATAGAGAGTGAGACACAAGACACAAAACAAACTAGATAGTAGATCTCTTGCCCCAAATTAACCAAGCAACCATCCCAGTCTCTCTCCATCTATCCACTTATTTTTCACATCCAAAAGATTGATAAAGAGTGAGACACAATGCACAACACTCGCCGACGCTCGATGACATACTTTCACTTCAAATTCAAAGTGTCGGCGAGTGCTATGCCTTGTGTCTCTCTCTCTGTTCATCTTTTAGATATGAAAAATGAGCGGATAGAGTGAGAGAGACTGGGATAGTTGCTTGGTTTATTTGTGATAAGAGATCTACTAGCTAGTTTATTTTTAGAACCATTGATAGAACCTGCAATCAACAGTAAAATATCACATCCTTAACGTTGTCTTTGATTTTCGGGAGAGATTTAACTACTGCATTGTTGGTCTTTATACCACAATCATCTCCCGCCGATCTCCTATGCATCAGAGTCCCCTTCAATATGATATCTTGCTCTCAATGCAGCAAAACGTGCAAAATAAGCCTGAGGCACTGCAAATGAGAAACAAATCGATAAATCTTCATTTTAATCTCGGGTATAAAAAAGAAAATGCATATAAGATGCAATTTTAAAGATTTGGGTCATTTAAGTAACAGAGGTCAGGCAACTTTTATCTAAAAGCCTTTAGGATTAAAAAAATCGTTTGAACAATACATCTCTCATCTCTAATCTTCTGATATTGTTGAATGTGCATATACAAGTGCAAACACATTTCAGATAATTTGTACAATATATAGAAGAAGTAGAGAACAATTACCAAATAATTGTAGAGTGTTTTTGTCACCTTATTGAGATAGAAATATACGCGTTTGTCAGGCGTATACAGATCCCCCCTGCTCAGGGTAAGCTGGGATTTATTAATTATGGAGATCCGAATCTCCGGCAACCGCGGACTAAACTGTCGTTAATTACCCCTCGCTTTTAGAGCAAAAAACCTCCGATTGACGGGTCAAAATAGTCATGCGAACTCAATGTGAAGTGTCGGTGTTTGAAAACAATGCAGAAGGGCATGTTTATTTCATTTATCCTATTTGTGACAAGGGATTTTTTTTATTTAAAGAAACACGTTTTTTTTTATAAAAAAAAGGTTTTATTTTATTTATTATTTATATGTTTTTTAATTAATTAATTTAATTTATTTTATTTTATGAGAAAAAAGGGGAAAGCCCCCTCCCACTCACATTAGAGGGAGCAGGAGCTCCTACTAAGTGAGAGCCTCCCCCTCACGTGAGGGGGGAAACTCCCACTCCTCCTCAAGTGAGGAGGGAAGCTCCCACGTGGGAGCCTCCCTCCCCCTCACGTGAGGGAGCAGGGGCTCCCACTAAGTGGGAGCTTCCCCCTCACGTAGGGAGGCGGAGGGTGCCTGTGGGGCACGTGTCCGCGGAGCACAAGCATGGACCGGAAAGAGGGCTAAGCCCTCGGATAAGGAGTTAAACTCCAAAAAATGTAACGACTCTGTTTTTAATGAACCAAAATTTGTTTAAACTTAAAGTACTAAATGGAGTATTTGCAACCCTGAGTATGCTATAAGTATTTAATTTGTTTTAGAACAACAAGAAAGCACTTCTAGCTGATTGATAAAGTCTTGCACTGCTGTGACATAGCTCCTGTGTTCGAATCCCCTCAGCCACATATTATTTTTAATGATTTTTCTTTTAAAATTTTTAGAAGCCCAAAAGTTTACACGTGCAATACAAGTAAAATTGAAAAGTCACTAAAATTAAACATGTGGAAAATATTATATGTACAGACTAAGACACGTGGTAAGCATTCAAAGACCTAACTCACCAATGTGGCCGGTGAGATGGGGCTCTGGGCCGGTGCCGCCGGGCCCCCCAAACTTTGCCCAAGTGACTCTTCCCCTACCCCACTATTCCTCTTCTGTTTGTTTTTCCTGAAATTAAACAGAGAATTAAAATGAGACATTAATCCAAAATTTTAATGCATTTTAATTTCATTCTTCAATTCTCAAAACCCTAATTTCTTATACAAATACAACATCACACTCTAACCCTCTCCAACCTGAGATCTATCATCAAAACTCTCAAATTTTTCCAAGTCAAATTAGTTGTACAAGTGGAGTTAGCCAAGGTCATCTTCCGGCGACGACTCGGGACAAATATGTCGACACCGCGACTCCACGAAACTCTCAAACCCTTTCTCTACCTCTTCTCTCTCATCTAATCTAGTAAGTCCCATCTCCTCTCCTCTCATTCTATTCCAAAAAGATCTCTTTTCAAAACTCGTTGGAAGTGGAGTTATTTCGACTTCCGATTTTAATTTTGATTAAAACACAACTTTTCTTAATAACCAAACATCCACATTGCTACATCTTGTTTAGTAATCTTAAAACAAACATTTAGAACAGCTTTCAATTCAAAATACAATGTTATACAACTTTTATTTCAATTTTACGGTTAATTACCACAAAGTTTACTTACAACATCATTTCATCATATTTGCTCATATTACCTTTAGAAAACTCACGAGGTAATGACCCACCTTATCACAACACACATCTTGACATAGCACAATTGCTTGAAAACCATATTTTTGTGGCCAATACAATTTTACATTAAAATACTCTAAACTATTAAAAACCGTATTTTTTAAAATTGTTTTAATTAAATTCCTTACGATTATGTCCTTACAACCCACTCTTGGGAAATCCGATTTAGTTGATGCGGGTTATCGTACATCCAATGGACTAGTAGGGCGAGATGCAGACCTCCTCATGGAGCATACGATCTCGATAGAATTTTTATTACAATTTTTAAGAAAACGTGATTTCTATTTAATAAATAAATTTATTTTTAATAATTATTTATAATATTATCAAACTATTTATTTTATATACATATAATAAATTTCATGTTTTCTAAACAAAGGAATCACAAATTTCATGAATATACCATCACAAATCCATACAATTCCAATTTACACTAAAATACCATATACTATTTAATCTAGGTTTATATTCACTAGAATACTTCACATTTAAAAATTATATCCATGAAAACCCTAAATACGACTAATAAATACTTGATGTTTATTTTGAAATTATATCAAAACTATTTTTCATAAAACCTCCTCAAGTTTATTAATTTAAAATAAAGACCCTAGTAAATATAGGTTTAAACGGGATCAATTCTCTTGAGCTTTAGCGAGCCGGAGAAAGTGGGTGCTTGCCAATTTAAGGTAGAAAACTAAAACGGGGTTATCAATGATAATTTTCTTGGAAAAAGTCACAAATCCTGCCGTCCATGTGCAGCAGTTACCGATAACTCTAAAACCTAATTTAGGAATCAAATTCTGTTTAAGATTCTGACTCAGACAGAGTCTTAGTCTAATCAGAATACAATCTAAACATGAATACAATCCAAATATAACTCCAATATATCATGAATCCATATATACTGAATACTATCAAGTATCAACATGACTTGAACTGACCGAACCATGAATATACATTGACTTGATTACATGACTATCCGTTTACATCCTTATCCGTTTACATGAGCAATTGATATCATGGTTTTGGCAAGTCTTACATCTATAAAACAACACAATAAACATTACGAGATTTTTAAGGGGTAGATTGGTTCGGAATGTATTAAAAGTGGCACGATGATGGTTATTTTAATACACCTAACCTGAATATTCATTGCTGCTGTCTCGTAGCTTAACGGTTCCTTATGCTCCGTATACCTTAGTCCACGGAATAGTTGGACTCCTCTCGTATACACTGGCATATTCTGTACCAAGCTACAAACAACTGCGTTAACATAACAATCATATATATTCTCTTTACCTGTTCAGTCTATTTCTATATGTCTTTGGGACTTACCGAGTGATTGTTCGCTGACGACATTCCTTTTTTATTCTTTCTTTGGAATGTTGTCAGGAGGACCCGACTCTTTGGAGATCGAGCCCATCTCAGAAGACTTGGAGCAGTTCATCGAGAACCCCAAACTCTAGTCACTTGTATATACTTTTACTTTCAGTTCATGCCATTGTTTAGGCATTGCTTTCCACATTGTATTTACTTTTCAGTTGTATTGTAAAGAATGTTTAATAAATAAGAAGTTGCTGTCATTTACATCTCATGTCTTTCTTGTGTACTGTTTCCCCCAATCAGAGTAAGGCTCTGTTTGAAATTCAAATTTCAAAATTGAAGCAACGCTTCAGATGTAGCGCCAAGTGCGCTGCGCCCTAGGCAGCGCATCATGAGTGCGCTAGCGCTAGGCGCGCTGCGCAGCGCGCCACGTGTCAAACACGGATGCGCTAGCGCAGGATGCGCTGCGCTCTGAGCAGCGCACCACGTGTCAAACACAGGTGCGCTACGCTCTGAGCAGCGCACCACGTGCAAAGCACGGGTGCGCTAGCGCTGGAATTAAAAAAACTCCCCACCGTTAGATCAAAAGATCTAATAATAATGATAAATTATTAATTAATCAGAATTAAATTCTGTTATGGAAATATTTTTCAATCTTGTTAAAAACAAGAAGACTGCCTTCTGTAAAACAGAAGCCCTAGGATTAAAGATCCAATGGTGGGGAAACATCCCCAAATCAATCAGAGAAAAATATCTTTAACTGATTCAACAAATCAGCTTGCCCTATATAAAGACGCTAAGACTTCAAGTCTGATATAGAGAAACCCCCCTCATAAACTTTGAAAAATTCAAAGGAAGAGAAGCATAGCTCTCAGCAAAAGAAGATTTTTTCTTCAAGGTAAAAGGAATGATGATGAACAAAGAGATGAAATCATCTCATAATTAAAAAGAAGAATTATCTTTTTAACAGATCATAGATCTTCAAGACAAAAAGGCTTTCATAAAAGAGATCAAAAGATCTCATCATAAAATAAAAGAAGAACATAATTCTTCTCACAGATCATGGATCTATAAAGGCAAAGCGTTTCATCGAAATAAGAGATTGAAAATCTCTCCTGCAAAATAAGAACGGTTGTTCTTGAATTTTGAGACAAACTCTCTTTTAAAAGAACATAAACTCGTTTTCCAGATCATAAAATTGATCAAATGCGCCTTGCGCTCATGAAATGCTCCTTGCGCTCTTGAACAGCGCTTCTGCGTTCTCTGGACCGGCGCTAAGCGCCAAATACGCCACGTGTCAACTACGTATGCGCCAATTAACAATTTGCGCTTTGCGCTTCTGAAATAGCGTGTTGCGCTCATGGGCCGGCGCTCAGCGCCAAGCGCACCACGTGTCATTCACGTGTGCGCCACTAAATTGAAAGCGCAATGCGCTCATGGATTAGCGCTCAGCGCTCATAAACTGGTATCATGCGCTCATCATCTAGCGCCTAGCGTGGAGTGCGACACATGTCCCTTACATATGCGCTACTTGGTAGTAGCGCACTGCGCTTTTTGATTGGCGCAAAGCGCCTGGCGCGCCACGTGTTGTGCTGACAGAGTATAAATTGTTCTTTAATAAGCCTATAGCTCTGGTGAATGCTCAGCATTCAATAAAAGACAAAAATATTGTCAGAAGGGCCAAGCTCAAATGAAGGCTCAATAGCCAGAATAAAATGTTAAACATTTATTGGACTTCGCCCAATATTGATCATAAGTCCTCAACTTATATTAATTGAGCCCACCTGCTCATAAATATTTCAACAGATCTTAGTCCTAAATTGGACTACAGATCTTCCAACCAACTAACATCGGTTTAACGGTACATCTCTGAACCCCTCTGATATATGTCGTTGTAATCCTTCAACATCTTCAGAGAGGTGATGGGTCCCGACAACCATACATTTCATAGATTATGACGTCTTTAAACTGGACTGTGGGGTCCTTAAACCCATGGACTATGATGTCCTTAACCTTGGACTGTGGGTCCTTTAAAACCCATGGACTATGATGTCCTTAATCTCAGACTGTGGGGCCCTTTAAAACCCATGGACTATGATGTCCTTAACCTGGACCGCAATGTTCTTATACTAACGTTGTACCATAATGTCCTTAAACTAATCGACCGCAATGTCCCTAAACTAAACAATAAAGCTCGAATGCTCTTTTGTTGGATCTAAACGATCCCGTTAAGTTGATCTTAGTCTAAAAATCAGACTAACGTATCCTTAATAAACGTTTAAGTTGATCTTAGTCCCAAATGAGACTAACGTATCCTTAAACCCAACCCCCAAACCCAAATCTAAGAAGATACGGATTTGGACTAATCCACGCCCTACGGGCGACAACATAAATTAGTCTCCGTATACAATCCACGGACAACCAAAAACAAAATAAACACCCACGATACGAAGTGACCATCTGAGAAGGAGAAAGTTGTTACCGCGATGCGGTAGCGTAATTAACTGCAGGGGTTTGCGCCTGCAGGGAAGAGCGTCCCCACAATCAAAAACCCCTCAAATGAGGGGGAATCTGACGAAGTCTGCTACATCGGCCGCATCCGTTTAAACCTTCGATACACGGTGCCATAAATCAACTTGGTATCTTCGGAAAGGTGGACGGATAGCACAAATTTGTATCTGCCCCGAAATTCAAGAGAGACGTTTATCGCGTCTCCGCGTTTTCGGCGGGGAACAGATTCTGGCACGCCCGGTGGGACCTTTTCCTCTTTCCACTCCACACTTCGTGTGTCGTGTTCGCGAATGAATCACGGTTTCATATGGTTGCCCTTGGGTTCGAGGTACTAAGATTTGGTGTCTTGCTCCGTGCAGAAAACGAAAGATCAATGGCGTCTACTTGCACGAAATGTTCCAGCTGCAACTGCAACTTCCGTTCCACCTCATCTGGAGGTGTAACTTATGGGCCCCAGGCGGCCTCCCTGTTTACAATGCCGGTAGAGCAGGTGACGCAGGCTACCACCGAGTTGTTCTTCGGGACCATGCTTTCACCAGTGAGCGTTAACATTCCTCTGCCGCAAGAAGCGCAAAAGAAGTCGGTCTTTGATCGGCTCACCACCACCACGGCCCCTCTCAATGGGTCATCCAATGTCAAGCCATTAGCATCAGTCTTCGATAGGCTGAGCCTGAACTCTAATGGGCCCGTCAAGAAGCCCACGATACCTGAAGCGACCATCCCAAAACGGATGGCCATTCCTGCTCTCGAGGTCACTAAAGAAGCTTCTCCCGTCAAAGAATCAGTCTTTACGAGGCTGGCCACTCCGGCTCCCGTCCCTGCTCAAAGGTCTGTCTTTAACAGATTGGATACTGTTGCTCAACGGACGTCGGTCTTCAAGAGGCTGGTACCAGAAGCACCTCACCAGAACAGGGGGCATGACAAAACCATCCCCATAACTGAACCAACACCATCTGCGCGACATACTCTCCGTCGTCACTGGCGCCGAGTAAGGAAGGCTGGGGGCATCTTCCCTTCTGGACTAACTCCGCCAGCTCTGATGGTGGAAATCAATGCTGCTGTTCCATCTGGAAACAGCTTTGAACCGCTTAGGAGGGTTCGCAAGAACTCCCCGACTGCCATGCTAAAGAGGTCTCCTCCACCTATGAAGGTTACTACAAAAAAGAAGACAGAGCAGCCCCCTCAGCGGCTGTCCTCTAAAATTTATAAAGTCTGGCGACAGGTTCAGGACTCAGTAATTGATCAAGACTACTCTCGCCGACAGAAAAAGTGAAAGTTCAGCAAGAAGAGAACCGTCCTGTCAAGCCACAAAAGGCAACAGCTGTTTGGGTGCCCACTGCAACGGCCCCTCCAACGTCAACTACTCACAAGAGAAGGAGGCCAGAAAAAGCCCCCGTGACTGCGGCGAACCGGAAAGGCGCTGAATCTAGACGCCCCAAGTCTGGGGGCATGATGGTGCATACCGTTTATATGGCTTCTGGAAAAGAGGAAAGCCGTGCTTCTACGGGTCATCGACCTCTTACCTGGTCAATAACGAAGGCTCAAGAACAACAGCAACAGAAGCTTCAGGAGATGCTGACTGCGATGGCCGCACTCACTGGGCCAAAAGAAAATCCAGAGACCTTGGAGTAGCGTCGGGAACAAGAAACTGACACCGAGTTCCTCCGAAGAATGCTCGAGAGGAAAGAAAAAGAGGCTGCGTGAACATGCAGCCAATATAAAATGAATGGTTCTCTTGTTCCAAGACATAGCCGGGATGATGTTACAGCCAGAACCGCCAGCTGAAGACCCTCCGATCATCATTGAAGACGACAGAGGGGAGACATCGAACCCTCCTCCAGCTCTTTCAGCAGCCAAAGAGGAAACCATCTCCAAGGCTGCTCTGGATGACTACATTGCTTAGCAAATACGAGCTCACCAGGCGAATGAAGCGGCCAGCTAAGTTGTTAAAACTGGGCGACCATATCCAGGATGGTATGACCAAATAAAGTACCCGCCGGGATATACGATCCCTAAATTTCATGTATACAAAGGGACGAACAATCCCCACCAGCATGTCGCTCAGTTCAGGGCTCTATGTGGCAACACCGGAGGTGATGATAAATTGCTACTTCGCCAATTCATAGGCAGCTTGTCGGAAATGGCATTCGAGTGCTACTCTGAACTTCCGAACGACTCTGTCAAGATATTTGCGGAGATGGAGCTGTTATTTACGCAAAGATTCGCAAGCGCTAGCGAGCGCACCCCAATCACAGCATTGATTAACGTTAGGGTAAAGCCAGGCGAGACATGGGTTCAATACGCAATACGATGGCGGAATCTGTGGTCGAAATGCGAACAACGCATTGAAGAAGCGCCGGCGGTGGGCATGTTCATAGGCACTCTTGATCCGCAGGCGACCATCTCCCAGTTCATGATATTTTTTAAGCCGACTACTTTCCAGGCCTTGATTGACAAGCTGGCCCAAATGGACCAGATGGGTCATAGACCGTCTTCCTCGAAAGCAGAGCCTCAGAACGAGAAGGGAAAGGGGGAAAGCGACCGTCGCCGCCAATGCTCAACCGCAGCCCAGTGGTCTGAGACCAGTTGATCGCCAAAATAATAGAACACGATCTCTTGGAGATAAAATGAGATGCCCTTACTCGTTCCCTCGAGACAAGACGAAGAGGTTATTCGAGCTAGCACTGCGCAACAGGCTCATCACTCTGCCGGAGCCAAGACGCCCAGCGCAACCAGGCGACATTAGCAATCCTAACTATTGCCCTTATCACCGAATGTTGGGCCATCCGATCGAAATTTGTTACATCTTCAAAAGCTGGATAGAAGATCAGTACCAGCAGGGCAAATTCGTATTATCCGAGAATTGGAAGGTGAACCCGCCTCAGCCGCACGCTCTCAAGAAGACGGATACACCGGGGGCATCGTGTTCTTTCGTAGAAGAAACTCCATGGGAGGTCGCACTTTCAGCCAAAACTAAAAGAATGCTGAAGGATCTCCACACATGTCCGGCAATTAGGTGGAAGAATCCACTGGAACCTGAGATCATCGAGGGGATGCTGAAGCCGCGCCCAACTCCAAAAATTGGTGGTGATAGCCAAAGCATTCACACCTAACCGTCAAAATCTTCAAAGAAGAAGAAGAAGACCAAAAATCCCGTGAAGCCTGGTGACAAGCGCACGGACCTGCAAAAACAGATTGACGCGTTAGAAGAATATAATCAAAAAGCGCGGACTCTAGTCACACTCCAAGAATTTCTCAGCCATATCCTTGAGGACGGAGATGATGACAATGGAGAAGACTCGTCAGATGAATCTGAAGGTTATGTAGCAAGCTGACATGCGATCTCTCACTCGTCGATAGACGATGACGAAGCTCCTTACACAAAGAAACTGGGGGCAAATCCTGAACCGGAACTTCTAAGGCCATCAGACGAAATGATTGATGCATTCCTGAACGAAGCTCTTCTTAAAAGCAAAGCTGCTCGAGAGTGTGAAATGGCCATATTTGAAAAAGCCAAATGCCGGCGACTGGACGAAAGAGTTGAAACACTCCCGCCAGATCAAAGTACATCCGTCGCAAATAAAAACAGGTTCAAGACGAGAAAAAGGCTCGCTAAAGCCATATCAATGGGAATGAAGCTGCCACCCTTCGAAGGAAACATTCTTGGTGAAGAGGAAATACATCCTAGCTATTGCTTATATCATCGTAAGATTGCGTATCCCACCGAAGAGTGCAACGCTTTTAAAAGATGGTGGCAGGGTTATGTTGCTCACTGGCAACATTTCAAGCGGATGAAACATAAAACTCATCGGGAGCAAAGAAGTACGACCGAGGAGCGTAAAAGAACTACCGGCAACTGTCGCATGGTCAACACCGGGGGATCGCAAGTTCTCACCTTCGGGAGCGACTCTGACGATGAAATGACTCTTGGCCCTCTCTTTAAAGAGTCCACCTTGGGAAAAGAGGAAGAACTGAAGACCTGTGAAAATATTCAGCTGCGCAATCGTACGCTTCCCGAAAAGAATCTTAGGCCCTCGAACAGTGGGTCAAGTAGAAAAGATAAGGGAAAAGAAAAAGTCCCTGAGGATATCATCCTTGATGACCAAGCTTTCGGAAAGCTGATAGCCAAGGACCCGCCAAAGAAAAGTAAGGTGGACTACAACGTTCTGGCACACTTGAGAAAGCTACCTTCGCAGTTAAGCATTCTCGACACCCTTCTGTTATCCAAAGAAGCAAGAGATTCTTTGATCAAGGCATTACAAGAGCCCGAGCAATTCCAAGCTTTCCTCACCGAAGAAAAGATGAAGGACGAGCTGGAAGAAGTACACACAGCCGATATCACCTTCGGCGATGAAGATCTCCTCCTTGGGACATGCGAGCACAACCGTCCCCTATATGTCTCCGGATACTGTCATGACATCAAGATAGGTAGAATCCTGGTCGACAATGGGTCCTCCGTCAATCTCCTTAACGTAAGGATGTTAAAGGAAATCTACATGAGCGTTCAACACCTCGCTCGCGATAAAATCACCATCTCCGGATTTGACTCCCAGTCATCACGGATGCTTGGGTCTGTGATATTGACACTACGCTTTGGGCTGCTTATCACGGACATTAAGTTTCACGTCATTGACGCCAAGACATGCTACAATGCTTTGCTTGGTCGGCCCTGGTTACACGAGTACAACATCATCCCTTCTACACAACATCAGTGTATGAAGTGTTTCAAAGATGGTCTCGAGTATACTGTGACAGGGGAACTAAACCCGTTCTCCGTGAACGAAGTCCGAAAGTACGAAGATGCAAAATACTTCCTGCCAGATTTCAAGGACACAGAAAGATGTTGCAAACCGGAGGATAAGAACAAAGCTATTGCCACTGTTCCGATCTTCGGGAGTGATACTGAGGAGGAACAAGAAATAGTTTATTCAGGTCCGTCCCTGTGCAACAAGCCGGGACCGTCCACTCCTATGTTGATCTTCAGCAGCGACTCGGAAGATGAGGTCAATGCCGTATTCTCTGCTCGGCCATCAATACAAGCCTTCGCTGATGAAGATCAAAGTTTGCAAGTTGCCATGGTTCTGCCAAAGCATCATAAAGAGCTAGACGCGCTTGATACCTACAGTGTGGAAGAACTGCAGACATTCTACGTCCCTCCCAGGCGAAAAGGTGAAAAAGCGATCCTATTCTACCGATCCGGGAAAACCAAAGTGCAGAAAGAAATCTGGCATGGCGCGGATTCTACACTTGACAGGCACCAGCCCATCCGTTTGCCCAGATATTACACAGATGGACTAAAGAGACTCTTGAGATGCCAAGGTGTACCCCTTAAGCAAACTGCTCGACAAGCACGGTTCTACAACAGGATCTGGAACGTCCCCAGAACTCAGCGGAAGTTACCCAATGGGAGAATGGAAACGGTCAGGCTTGGATATGTTCGATCCAAGAAACGGGAGCTGTTCCGCGACTGCTACGTCATACATGACTTTGATGAAGAAGGAGATGCTCTGTGGGATGATGCTAACCCCGAACCAGAACGAGCTCCCACCGTGAAAATGCCCAGTCCGTCGTTCGAAGAACAAATGGACAAGCTTATAAGGGAAGCAGGTCAAAAGGCTCGAGACGACCATAATCGCGAAATGGCCATTTACGAGAAAACCAGGACACAACGCCTCCTTCAACAGGCTGTGAAAAATGAAAATGCTCCTCCTTGTCAACCCGTCATATAAAAAGCCCGACGCAGAGGCAGAAATAAACCCAAGAATGAAAAAAACATTCGACAGCGACAAAGCGGGACCAAGAAGCCACGCGATCGGGAATCGAGCAATCCGGATTCGTCTCTTATAAAGAAGATGGGTCGAGCATACTCTTTTCCCCAGGACAAAACACAGAAGATACTTGATCTTGCTATAAAACATCAAATGATTACCCTCCCGGAGTCCAAGCACCCCGAGCAAGCAGGTGAAGTTAATCATCCAGATTATTGCTCCTATCACCGAGCAATAGGACATCCTCTCGAAGACTGCTTCGCATTCAAAGACTGGGTAGAAAACCAGTATCAGCAAGGCAGGTTCGCCCTATCCAGCAGCTGGAAGGTAACTCCGCCACAGAAGCATGAACCAAAAGCCGCGCCCGCAGCGAGAGTAGAACCAGATCAACATCGGTCTTGGAAGCGATCTCGTACTTATCATATGATAATATTGTCAGAAGAAGAGCTCGAGAATACGGATGAACTCCCCTGGGGCTTCGAAAATAATGATAACGAGGTGATCTCAGAGTTTCCACCGGCGCCAAAAGAACTGGAATATAGAATACATACCTCTGCAGATAACCTCAAGAAAATTGATTTGGGGACGACAAGTGACCCGCGACTGACATTCGTTAGTGAGCTGCCGTCTGAAGAAAGAGTGGCTACACTAAAGGACGTGCTTATGCAGCATAAAGATTGCTTCGCATGGAACTATTCCGAGATGCCAGGACTAGATCCAAAGATTGCTGTCCACAAATTAGCAATATCTCCGAACGTCAAGCCGATCAAACAAGCGCCGAGAAGAATGTGGCTCGAGCTTGAGATGAGCATCAATGCCGAGGTCAAGAAACTAATTGACTCCGGTTTTATCCAAAAAGTTCAATATCCTGATTGGATCGCCAACATCGTCCCGGTGATGAAGAAGACTGGGACGGTGAGCATATGTGTGGACTTTCGGTATCTCAATAAAGCCTGCCCGAAAGACGACTTCCCAGTACCGGTCACCGAGCTGATGATAGACAATATGTCCACTCATGAAGTTTTCTCCTTCATGGACGGCTCGTCAGGATACAATCAGATAAAGATGCATCCCGAGGACCAGAAGCACACTGCTTTCCAGACCCCTTTGGGCATATTCTGCTACAAGGTGATGTCCTTCGGTCTAAAGAACACCGGCGCCACTTATCAGAGGGCCATGACGAAAATTTTCGACGACCTCATACATGAAATCGTCGAATGCTATATCGACGACCTCGTGGTAAAAAGCAAATCATACGAGGAACATTTAGAGCATCTGAAGACCGTATTTCAACGCCTTCGGCAATACAACTTGAAGATGAACCCTCTCAAATGCGCGTTCGGAGTTTCCTCGGGCAAATTCCTAGGATTCATCGTACGATATCGAGGCATCAAGATAGACCTGTCGAAGATCGAGGCGATCATGGAAATTCCCCCGCCAAAGACTCTTAAGCAGCTGTGATCTTTTCAAGGAAAGCTTGTATATATCCGGCGATTCATAACCAATCTCTCCGGCAAGTGCAGCCCCTACAGTCACTTGATGAAAAAAGGAACCCCGTTCGTCTGGGATCACAAATGCCAAAGCGCACTGGACGAAATCAAGCAATACCTGCATAATCCACCAGTGCTGGCCGCTCCCGTTAAAGGAAAACCTCTCGTCCTGTATACAACAACCCTCGAAGGTTCTTTAGGCGCGCTGTGGGCACAAAAGAATGACCAAGGGAAAGAAAGAGCTCTTTACTATCTGAGTCGAGTTCTCTTAGGGGCAGAAAGCAATTACTCTTCTATTGAAAAACACTGCCTGACCTTGATCTTCGCAATAACAAAGCTCAGACACTATGCATTGGCACATGAGACCCATATCATATCAAAGGTGGATCCTCTCAAATATTTGATATCAAAGGCCATATTAACAGGACGACTCGCTAAATGGGACCTGCTCTTAATGGAGTTCTCGATAACTTATCGACCCCTCAAAGCAGTAAAAGGCCACGCCATCGCCGACTTCCTCGCTGAGCATCCGATACCTGCCGACTCTCCCTTGAACTGCGAATTGCCAGACGAACATGCGTTTGACACGATCGACGGAGGGAGAAGAAAGAATGATACCCAATAGGAACTTGTTCATATCAGATTTTTGCATTTTTATACCGCCCAATTTTTATCACATTGCTCATCGGTAGGTACTCTTGAGCCGTATTTACTAGTCAATTGCAGGATACATGTTCTAGGCTCTAAACGGTGAAATTCATGGAAAAGCACGACAAAATCCGGATTACTACCAACCACAGATAAAACACGGGTCTCCGCTCTCTATCCGTATGTTTCCGCACACCAGTTTAAAGAGACAAAATGGCAAATCAATGTCATTTTCATGCACAAAGCTCAATGGCAACACAAGATCCAACATATCTACGCGGAGCTCGAGGAAATCATGACAAAAGATCCACATCCAATCACCTTTTGATCTACTAAAATTCTGGAAGAAATGTGGAAAGATTATCAGAAAAAACATATGCCAAACTACAAACAAGAGCAGACCAGGGAACCCCACAAAGCCCGAGAAGCCAACTCCTCTATATGGCCGTGGATCCGCTGCCAATAGGGGGTCTAGGCCGCGGATCCGCGGCCGTACAGGCTCATCAGATGGAGATATTTCAAGGGTATTTTGGGAATTTTATCTTATGGCAGATTGTTGCCCTAGGTTTCCATTTCCCTGCCTATAAATAGCCCAGAACATTGCCAAAGCCAAGTGTGCTCATTCTTGTATTTAGATTTTAGGTTATATGTTGTTGTTCTTCTTCCTCCTCTCATCTCTTCTCCATTAAAAAACTTGTAGTGAGCTTTTGTGAGTGAAGAATGAATAAATGAGTTCTTGTTCTTACCATGCTTATCTTGTTGTAATTGTTAATTATATTTGCTTGTATTTTTCTTTTGCTAATCTAGTTGTTGTTATTTGTTGTTTGTTTCTTTCTTGTTCTCTTTTCCTTTATCCTTAAACAACCATGATGCTTATGCTTGATCCTTGCCGAGGTGAGATCGCAAATAGCTAGTTGTAATCTTCTAACCTCTTTCTTTCTATCTTCCTCCTTTGTTTTATTTTCTTTTCCTTATAATGGGTGAGTAGTTTTCATACTTGTTAGGGTAGGATAAGGAAATTTTGAGAGAAGGAAATCTCTCTCACTCTTTCCTTGCCCAACATCTTAAATCGGACTCCCGTTAATTGAACCACAATCCGCTCCCTACGGCACCCTATCCTACATGATAGCGGTGATTCCGTAGTGAGACCGGTTGTGGTTAAATTAACCGGAGGTTAAGGATAAGAGCCAAGAACAGACGGACAAGCACCAAAAGGAAGAACTTATGTGTTGGAAAGTCTAGCTTATACTCGCAAGTTCCTTCCTAGTCGTGCTAATCCCCGTTGTTGCCGATTACCGTAACACCGATATTAAGAGTGGCAACGAAAGAAGTGAGCGACTCCTAACTCAAACTAACCTAATCCTAACCCTAACAAGCTCTCTTTACATATCATTTTAGCACATAGTTTATCTCAAAACAAATCTGGACATTTGGACTTAACTCGTTAAAGCACATAGAAAAAGATTCCTATCTCCCTGCGGACGACCCGTACTCAACCGGCTAGCCATAAGCGAAACCGTCTTGATTGCGGTAACAAACTTAGCACGCAAAAACTCTACCAATCAAATGGCGCCGTTGCCGGGAAGACGGTAGTTTATTTCTTTGTGTAATTTCGGGTTAATTTGTGAATATAAACATAACCGAAAAACAAAAAAAAAATATACATTGTAAAAAACCATCTTGTTATTTTTGATTAGTTTTTGTGCAAGTGTGCAGGATAAAAAGACGGTCGAGTTCAGTGCCAAAGACGTGGGAAGTTAGACCCATATCTCGTGGCTACATCGCGACGGATCAAGACGGAGTCAACGGTCTACTGTAAAATTCTGGAGCATATTCAGTAATCAAATCAAGTTTCAGGAGCTCCAGAAAAGAAGGGGACAGCCAAGGCAGCACACACAAAAATTCCGGCGGACCAATCCTACCTTACTGCCGCGGAACCGTGGCATAAGCAAGCTTAGGCCGCGGAACCGCGGCCATTTGGAGCCCTCATTAACTCAAAACTTCTGTAAGTGTCTCTTGTCTCTCTCCCACTCCTCTGAACTCCATTGAACTGTGTTTTCTGCAGCATTCTTTGCGCAAATTCTCTTCCTCCTTCCAATAAATTGTTTTTGTGCAGGATTCTTTACGCCGCGCTAAAAAAATAAAAATTGATTGCAGTTGATTGATACTGCTTTGCATATATTAATACGGACTTTAAGGGGCTTGAAACCAATTCAGATTGGGTGGGGATTTCATCACCTTTCCCAGGACCCCAAAAATCACAAAAAGCATATGCATTGACCATTGTTAATTAAAAAATACTAGACTCAGCCCTAAGGACTTCGCGCTCAATAGAACAGAGGACTAGTTACAGGCATCGGCCGTTTATCCTATCCTAACTTTGCGGTATCTAGACAAGTGTGTCCAAGGCAAGTGGTTACTTAATTAGGACCACTACTTACGTAGTGGGGAGCCTCCCATTTACCTGGCACTTACCTGGCCGCAATTGGCGGAGAAGAGGCGGTTTGAGGTCCCATTTCTAGCCCTTTGGAACAGTTAGGAGCTGTCTAGCTGACCTAAGTGACCCTAGATCTAGGTGTGATTGTGCATATCTTGTTTGTGATTGCTTGAAGCCGTAAGTCCGTACATATTTCTGTAAAGCTCTTTCTAAAAAAAAAAAGAGGAAAAAAATCAAAAACTTTTATAAAAACTTGCCCTTTGTCGCCAAAATCCCATTTTTCACCCACCACCCATCATATTTCTCCATTGACGTTTTCTTACCCTCACCTTCTCCGCTTTGACTATACTAAACTCGTTTAGTGTATGTCCGCTTGGACTCGGGACACTAGCGCCCGTCTAGTCCGTGTTATGTTAGTCGCTACCGACTACGCGATCGACTCAGACGTCGAAACTCCGTCCACGCCTCATTCACCCTTACCTTTGCCGGCCAACTCCGACGTTGACCGAAATTCTGTTCATACATCCTCACCTTCACCATCACCAACCTCTTCTTCCGTGATGTCAGGATTTAATCCAAACATCCCTACAACTCCCCCGGGATTGATTCGATCTCCTATGGATGCGAATAACCCACCACCACCGTCTGTTGTAGCGCCACAGCGAATCGCGCTCCAGGATCGTTTCTATCCTACCCGTTCTGCACTTCCCACCTGTCTTTCCCTTCCACCGGCCAATGGGGATAATTTTAAAATTAAGCCCCACGTCATTAACATGCTCCCGAAATTTCATGGGCTTGAATCTGAAGATGCCTATATCTTCATCAACAAATTTCAAAACGTTTGTGCCATGATGAAAACCACCCAGCTGTCGGACGATGCTATACGGCTACGGGTCATTCCGTTCACTTTGTGCGATCTTGCTGAAAAATGGCTGTATAGCACCGCTTCCCACTCCATAACCAGTTGGGACGAGTTTGTTAAAGCGTTTCTCAAGAAATTCTATCCGAATCATAAAACCGCGAGGATCCGTAATGAAATCAACCAATTCTCCCAGCTTCCTACCGAACCCTTCTGGAAGTGCTTTGACCGGTATAAAGACCTTCTTGTTCAGTGCCCTCACCATGGTATTGAGAAATGGCAACTTTGCCAAACCTTATACGAGGGCCTGAACCAGCAACCAAGCAGTTGTTGGAAACCATTTGTCAGGGCCACTTCCTATCGAAATCTGACGAGGAAGCGTAGCAATTCTTCGACGATCTTGCGGAACAAACGCTACAATGGGAGAGCACCAGACCGACTTCTTCTTCTTCTACCTCCACTTCTACCGGTCAGTCTAGGGTAGGAATTCACCAACTTGATGTCTCTATTGCGATGAAAGCTGAAATGGCTGCAATAACGAGAAAACTTGAAGCGATAGAGAGCAAATTTTCATCTCCTGCCCCTGTTCTTCCCTTTCGTACCATATGTGCTTGTTGTTCCGATCCTTCTCACTTAACCGAAGAGTGTCCTTATAATCCACCATCTCAAGGACAGGGACAGGTTAATGCTGCATTTCAGCAAAGACCAAGAAATGATCCATACTCTTCCACCTACAATCCCGGTTGGAGGAACCATTCCAATTTCGTCTGGAATCAGAATCAGCATCAATTCCAAGGCAACAATTTCCAAAGGCCCCCTCCGCCGCAACAACAAGCGCAACAACAAACTCAACATCAGTTTCAGCAGCCCTTCCAACCCCAACCTTTTCAAAATCAGACGAACAACTTTGCACCTAACAATTCTTTTCCCCAAAACAACTTTGTTCCGTCAAACAACGATAAGGTTTCCTCGCTAGAACGAAGTCTGGAGGCGTTCGTTAAACAATCGACACAATCCACCGCCAACATCCAGTTGTCTATTCAGTCTTTGGTGCAACACACTGCTGCACGCGGGCAAAGCATCAAGACCATCGAAGCCCAGATTGCACAGCTGAATGCGGTGTTAAGCGAGCGCGAAAAGCGGAAGCTTCTGTCCCAACCACTCCCAAATCCCGGTCACCCACATAATGTACATGTTGCTCTTGAACAACAGAACCATAATGTGAGTGCCGTGACTACATTGAGATCGGGAAGGATGCTGCAAAACAACATTGGCACACGGATCGACGATGACACCCCGGCCGCTTCTTCTTCTTCTTCGTCTTCTGATCCTATTCTCCATTCTTCCAAAGGCTCTTCCTCTTCTTCTGCTCTAAACGGACCCATTTCTCACTCCACGAAAACACCAGCTCTGGGATCCGTTCCAGCTCCACAATCTCCTCCACAAGCATTGGACTCAACCAATTTTAAAAACGTTCCATTTCCAAACCGGTTGAGGTCCAATAAACAAAATCCACAAATGGAGAAGATTCTGGAGTTGTTTAAGCAGGTTAACATCAACATTCCCCTTTTAGATGCTGTCCAACAAGTCCCGTCCTACGCGAAAATCTTAAAGGACTTGTGCACGAAAAAGAGGAAGTCTCAGGTACCCAAGAAAGTTTTCTTGGCTAGTGCTGTGAGTGATGCTCTTACCCAATCTTTACCGCAGAAACGGAAGGACCCTGGCTGTCCTACGATTTCTATTACCATTGGGGATAAGAACATCAACCGCGCACTATTAGATCTTGGTGCCAGTGTTAACCTGCTTCCGTACTCAGTATATGAGCAATTAGGTGTAGGAGAGCTGAAACCCACACACTGTACTCTCCAAATGGCCGACCGATCAATCACCCATCCTAGGGGTGAGCTAGAGGATGTGTTAATCAAGGTTGGGGACTTCATATTCACCGTTGACTTCATTGTTTTAGACACACAGCCTGTAGCTAACCCCCGGAATCAAATTCCGGTGATACTCGGTCGCCCATTCCTTGCAACCTCAAATGCTGTGATCAATTGTCGAAATGGTTCGATGAACCTATCTTTTGGAAACATGATAATTGAACTCAACATTTTTAGGTTGGGGAATCAGCCCTCCGAACCTAATGCTCATATACTAGACGTTTGCTCGATCCAGGAGATCACCCCAGAAGAGTGTGAATTCGAGGAGTTTCTGTTCGATCACGATAACCTTAACGCCACTAGTGCGTTTCTCTTCGAACCTGCTGCTGTTTCTGCGCCCAACAATGACTACGAGTGTTTCACCTTCTCGAACGATCTTAGCCCCTCACCACCTGAGTTTGAATTCTTCGAATTTCCGGATGAGTTACCTGAACCATCCAACTCGGTCTCTTACACTCGTTTTGAACCTTTGCTGGAATCCTTTGAGTTCCAGACCTTTTCACCAATCTTGCCTTCAATCGTTTCACCTCCAACGCTCGAATTCAAGCCTTTACCATCTCACCTTAAGTACGCTTACTTGGGTGAGAACGAGACCCTCCCTGTTATCATCTCGGCTTCTCTACTTCCAGAGCAAGAGAAAGCCCTTCTTGTGGACTTGCACAGCAATAGGCAAGCTTTTGGCTGGTCCATGGCGGACATCAAGGGGATTAGTCCCCTGATCGTTGAACATCACATTCATCTGATGAATGATGCCAAACCAGCCAGGGATCCACAAAGGCGTCTCAACCCAGTCATGAAGGAGGCTGTGAAAAAGGAGATCGTAAAATGTCTAAATAGTGGTATCATTTACCCTATCTCTGATAGCCAGTGGGTTAGTCCCATTCACGTTGTCCCCAAGAAATCAGGCATAACGGTCATCACTAATGAGGCGAACAAGTTAATCCCTACTCGCACCCAAACTGGGTGGCGAGTATGCATCGATTACAGAAAACTCAACGCCGCAACGCGGAAGGACCACTTTCCACTATCTTTCATTGACCAAATGCTTGAACGATTGGCCGGACACGAGTACTACTGCTTTCTTGATGGCTACTCCGTCTATAATCAAATTCCCATCGCCGAAAAAGACCAGGACAAGACCACATTCACTTGTCCTTTCGGCACGTTTGCATATCGTCACATGCCCTTTGGGTTATGCAATGCGCCCGCTACCTTCCAGCGGTGTATGATAGGAATCTTCTCAGACATGGTGGAAAAATTCCTGGAGATCTTCATGGACGATTTCTCCATCTTCGGCGATTCCTTTAACAAGTGTTTGCTGCATCTCGACGCTGTCCTTACCCGATGTAAGGACAAGAATCTCACTTTGAATTAGGAGAAGTGCCACTTCATGGTGCGCAAAGGTATTGTCTTAGGACATATCATTTCGCAAAATGGCATAGAGGTTGACAAAGCGAAGATTGAGGTCATTTCCAATCTCCCTCCTCCCAGATGCGTCAGAGACATCCGAGCCTTCCTTGGCCATGCCGGTTTCTATAGACGGTTCATCAAGGACTTTAGCAAGATTGCTAGGCCCTTGACTCTTTTGCTGGCCAAGGACACGCCATTCGACTTCAACTCGAGCTGTGTGACTGCATTCGAGTCATTAAAAAGCCCACTCACTTCTGCTCCCGTTCTTTCTTCACCTGACTGGACGCACCCATTTGAGATTATGTGCGATGCATCCGACTTTGCCATTGGTGTTGTCCTTGGACAACACATCAACAAGATGCCGCACGTAATCTATTATGCTAGCCGAACCTTGAACGACGCCCAACTTAATTATACAACAACTGAGAAGGAATTCTTGGCTGTTGTATTTGCTTTAGAAAAGTTCAGGCCCTACCTCATCGGCTCTCCAGTCATTGTCTACACAGACCATTCTGCTCTGCGCCATCTTTTTGCGAAGAAAGATGCAAAATCTCGCCTGATACGTTGGATCCTCTTGCTTCAAGAGTTTGACCTTGTCATCAAGGACAAAAGAGGATGTGAAAACGTAGTCGCCGACCATCTCTCACGACTTCCTTCTTCGCCTTCGCTTCATATTCCGATCAACGACGTTTTTCTGGATGAACAACTCTTGACAGTATCTCGCGAACCCTGGTTCGCAGATATTGTGAACTATTTGGCCACAGGGCTACTACCGACTGAATGGTCAAGTCAGGATAGACTTCGATTCTTATCCCAAGTAAAACACTTTTACTGGGACGAACCCTATCTGTTCAAGTACTGTCCCGACCAGATTATTCGTCAGTGTGTCCCTGACGATGAATTCAAGAGTGTGCTGTCATTTTGCCACGATCAAGCATGTGGCGGGCATTTTTGCCCCAGAAAGACAGCTAAGAAGATCTTGCAATGTGGTTTCTACTGGCCACAACTCTTTAAAGACGCACATGACTATTGCAAAACTTGCTCCCGGTGCCAACACTTGGGCCGGATATCCCGGAGGAACGAGATGCCGCTCCAACCAATTTTGGTTGTGGAGATTTTCGACGTTTGGGGGATAGATTTCATGGGGCTGTTTCCCAGCTCTTTTGGGAACTTGTACATCCTTCTCGCTGTTGATTATGTCTCTAAGTGGGTCGAGGCTGTGCTTAGCCGGACTAACGACAACAAGGTTGTCGTTAGGTTTCTTAAAGAAAACATTTTCTCCCGTTTTGGGCACCCCCGAGCGATCATTAGCGATAATGGAACTCATTTCTGCAATAAGACTTTCGAGGCCTTGATGCGGAAATATTCCATCAATCATAAGCTATCCACGCCCTACCACCCCCAAACCTGTGGGCAGGCCGAAGTTTCAAATCGGCAAATCAAGCAAATACTGGAGAAGACGGTTTCCAAGAACCGTAAGGATTGGTCGCTAAAACTCACTGATGCCCTTTGGGCATTTCGAACCGCTTATAAGATCGATCTTGGCATGTCTCCCTATCGGCTTGTGTATGGAAAGGCTTGCCACCTTCCTGTCGAAATAGAGCATCGCGCATTTTGGGCGATAAAAGAATTGAATCTGTCTCTCGAAGATGCGGGCAGCCATCGGAAGCTGCAGTTGAACGAATTGAGCGAGCTTAGGGATGAGGCTTACGATAACGCGGTTGTCGTTAAGAACCGAACGAAGGTGTTTCACGATAAACACCTTTTGCGCAAAACTTTCGTACCTGGTCAACGGGTACTGCTTTACGACACCCGGCTACACTTCCATCTAGGAAAGCTCAGATCTCGCTGGAAAGGGCCGTATTTTGTGCGGAATGTGTATCCGCATGGCGCTGTGGATTTGGAGAATCCAAGGGACGGTTCATTTTTCAAAGTAAATGGACATCGACTTAAACCGTACCTTAGCGCCGAACCAACAGAGGAGCTCCCGGTCTTACAGGAGCCGATTTACCCTGCATAATCTTCCTCTGCCTACCACCAAACTTCGTTTATCCAGCCAAGAACAGTGGACACTGTTCCAAATAAGTTTGGGGGTATGTATATACCATTTTGTATATATTTGTAGATATTCTTTTCCATTTTTGCTAATTTTCTTTTCTTTAAAAACAAAAAAAAAAATTTGTGTATATCTAACCGACAATTTTGATCCTTCAATGATCTCTTCATGCAACGACAGTGAGGACACTGTCCAGTTTAAGTTTGGGGGTACGCTCGGTACGCATTTCTAACCTTTGCATTCATATGTATATTTTGCATCTGCATACTAATATCCATAAAATCCATAAAAATCAGAAAATTTTCTATAAACATAAAAACTTTTTCGTCAAGTTAGCTAGTGGGAGAACTCTGATTCAACATTTCAACGGTTTTGTTTGATAAGATAAGAATAACTAAATTTTATTTTTAGATTTTGAAAACCTGAAAGATAACTCTCCTTTGAAGTTAACTATAGCTGATATACGTCTTTACATCACACTACACGTGTCGTGAGTTTTGGAAACTAGATGACAAGTCTTTTATGTCTAAAAACTTTTAAATGGACAAATGATTTTCTGAGGATCAAATAGGTTTGTTCTGAAATAAGTAATATCAAGAATAGTTTATGAAGTGAAGCGAATATGAAGGAATGTTATTGATGCCTTAATTGGAACTAAGTCTGAAAAATAACCCATCTGGAACTTGATTGGAATGATTACACACCAAACCCACTAAAACACGTCTTTTATCCAAAAAATAAATTGAACTGCCGGTTATATCTCCGTTCGTATTGAATCATCATGATTTTCACGCCAAATTGTCTTTTGTTTTTGGACCTAGGTAACTTGAGTAATTAAGTCCGCTGGGGTGTTTCTACACCTAATGCCCTAAAGCCAACTGGTTTGGGTGCATTGGCCCAAAGCTCGTTAAGAAACCTAGAAAGTCCAGATTAAAACAAAGTCAAGCAAGTGTTCTCTCCGAGTTAAAATTCCTAACGGTTCTTTGTGTGGGAATAATCTTGATAAAAGACAGGCTTTTATAAAAAAATTTTTTAGTGGAGATATGAAGGTTTTATTCTATGATAAAGACTATTGCACGTTCACAGAGGTGTGTATGAAATGAAAACAAGAAAAAGGTAGAGTGAAAAATAAGACCTAGTTTCCTGTTTAGGAAAATAGAAATTCTGAAGTTGAAACCTTACTGGAGAACGAAACTTGAAAAATGCTTAACTCTTTATAAAACTTATGTGATCCTTTCAAAATTCTTATCTGGGCTTTATTGTGTGACATGATGACTTTATTCGACCCTTCTGGAACTTAACGACACTATTTGCACTACACGTAAAGACATATAAAATCTTAAGTTAAATAAGAAGCGAGATGTGAAAAATAAGGGTTCGATAGTCTAGACTTAGGATCATAGAATTGTTATTTTCTGAAACAAAACTTCAGGGTTTGAATCATAGTTATTTTGCAAAACTAGCTTGACCGGATTTTGTGGGTAGTATCCGCTAAAAACCCTCAGGAGACAACACTCCTCCTACTAGGGACACCTAGAGGTTTAACGGCTTGTTGCACATGCTCAGTGCAATCGCGTTCCCTGCGAAAGTGAGGTCAGGAATTTTTTGTGAATAAATTGGCTTTGCTCGGGACGAGCAAATGATAAGTTTGGGGGTATTTGTTCATATTAGATTTTTGCATTTTTATACCGCCCAATTTTTATCACATTGCTCATCGGTAGGTACTCTTGAGCCGTATTTGCTAGTCAATTGCAGGATACATGTTCTCGGTTCTAAACGGTGAAATTCATGGAAAAGCACGAAAAAATCCGGATTACTGCCAACCACAGATAAAACACGGGTCTCCGCTCTCTATCCGTATGTTTCCGCACACCAGTTTAAAGAGACAAAATGGCAAATCAATGTCATTTTCATGCACAAAGCTCAATGGCAACACAAGATCCAACATATCTACGCGGAGCTCGAGGAAATCATGACAAAAGATCCACATCCAATCACCTTTTGATCTACTAAAATTCTGGAAGAAATGTGGAAAGATTATCAGAAAAAACATATGCCAAACTACAAACAAGAGCAGACCAGGGAACCCCACAAAGCCCGAGAAGCCAACTCCTCTATATGGCAGCGGATCCGCGGCCAATAGGGGGTCTAGGCCGCGGATCCGCGGCCGTACAGGCTCATCAGATGGAGATATTTCAGGGGTATTTTGGGAATTTTATCTTATGGCAGATTGTTGCCCTAGGTTTCCATTTCCCTGTCTATAAATAGCCCAGAACATTGCCAAAGCCAAGTGTGCTCATTCTTGTATTTAGATTTTAGGTTATATGTTGTTGTTCTTCTTCCTTCTCTCATCTCTTCTCCATTAAAAAACTTGTAATGAGATTTTGTGAGTGAAGAATGAATAAAGGAGTTCTTGTTCTTACCATGCTTATCTTGTTGTAATTGTTAATTATATTTTCTTGTATTTTTCTTTTGCTAATCTAGTTGTTGTTATTTGTTGTTTGTTTCTTTCTTGTTCTCTTTTCCTTTATCCTTAAACAACCATGATGCTTACGCTTGATCCTTACCGAGGTGAGGTCGCAAATAGCTAGTTGTAATCTTCTAACCTCTTTCTTTCTATCTTCCTCCTTTGTTTTATTTTCTTTTCCTTATAATGGGTGAGTAGTTTTCATACTTGTTAGGGTAGGATAAGGAAAGTTTGAGAGAAGGAAATCTCTCTCACTCTTTTCTTGCCCAACATCTTAAATCAGACTCCCGTTAATTGAACCACAATCCGCTCCCTACGGCACCCTATCCTACATGATAGCGGTAATTCCATAGTGAGACCGGTTGTGGTTAAATTAACTGGAGGTTAAGGATAAGAGCCAAGAACGGACGGACAAGCACCAAAAGGAAGAACTTATGCGTTGGAAAGCCTAGCTTATACTCGCAAGTTCCTTCCTAGTCGTGCTAATCCCCGTTGTTACCGATTACCGTAACACCGATATTAAGAGTGGCAACGAAAGAAGTGAGCGACTCCTAACTCAAACTAATCTAATCCTAACCCTAACAAGCTCTCTTTACATATCATTTTAGCACATAGTTTATCTCAAAACAAATCTGGACATTTGGACTTAACTCGTTAAAGCACATAGAAAAAGATTCCCATCTCCCTGCGGACGACCCGTACTCAACCGGTTAGCCACAAGCGAAACCGCCTTGATTGCGGTAACAAACTTAGCACGCAAAAACTCTACCAATCAGAACTCTACTTCGATGGAGCATCTTCCATGAAGAAGTGCAAACAAAGCACCCCCATAATCAAATCAGGGGTAGGACTCATCTTCGTAACTCCACAAGAAGGGATAATGCGCTTTACCTTCTCTTAACAGAGCCGAGGACGAACAACGAAGCCGAGTATGAAGCTTTGATAGCAGGTCTCGAGATCGCTATCGACATGGGAATTGAAAACCTTCTCATATACGGAGACTCCCAACTGGTCGTTAGTCAAGTAAACGGCGACTATCAAACGTGCAAACCGGTGCTAGTAAAGTACGGTGAGAGAGTACAAAGTTGCTGACTCAAATCCCTTCCTACACGCTGGAAAGCATATCGCGTGCGGAAAATAGCAAAGCGGATGCATTAGCCAAGCTCGCTAAAGAACTGGCTGACAAAAACCTCGATGACGTGAGAATCGTTGTGTAAAGCCTCGGGTTCTTGCACCGGCAAAAATATCTCCAGAGTCATCCGAAGAAAAGGGGGCGACCGAGCAAATGACTCTGCAAATAAAAGACCAGGAAAAGGTTACGGATTGGTGAGAAGTCTTCATAGACTTCCTCAAATCCCGTCGAATACCTGAAAATGCGTCCTCGAAACATCAGCTTATGAAATGAGCTCTGTCTTTTGCTTTCGTCAATAATACCCTGTATAAGAGATCATTTGACTCTTTATGGCTAAGATTCTTGGGACCTGAAGAGGCAAAGAGAGTCGTCCAAGAAACTAACGACGGACTCTGCGATTCTCACCAAGCCGGGCCGAAGATGAAGCTGAAGATCAAACGGATGGGTTATTATTGGCCCACGATGATCCAAGACTGCCTTGAATACGTGAAGAAGTGCCATGCGTGCCAGATTCATGGAGACTTTATCCATTAGCATCCAAATCCACTACATCCAACAGTGGCTAGCTGGCCGTTCGAAATGTGGGGGACTGACATAATTGGCCCCATCGAACCAGCATCGTCCAGAGGACATCGATTCATTTTGGCGACAACTGATTACTTCTCCAAATGGGCAGAAGCAGTACCGCTGAAGGAAGTGAAGACGGAGAATATCCTCCATTTCTTCAGGACACATGTCATTTATCGGTTTGGAACTCCGCGACGGATCATCTCCGATAATGGGCCAGCCTACAGAAGCCACAAGATTAGCCGCTTCGCACAACAGCATAACATAGACTGGAGATATTCCTCAGTCTATAATCCCCGAGCTAACGGTCTAGCTGAGGCTTTCAACAAGACCTTGACAAAGATCGTGAGAAAGAAGGTGTCTCGAAATAAGAAGGACTGGCATGAACGACTGCATGAAGCTCTCTGGGCATACCGAACTACGTTCAAAACGGCCACTAACACAACGTCGTATGCATTGGTATTTGGTACGGAGGCGGTACTCCCCCTCGAGATAGAGCCACCCTTTCCACGGGTGGCAGTTCACTACGAGCTAACGGACGAAGAGAATGCTCACCTTCGGCTTGAGGAGCTCGATGCCCTTGATGAAACCCGGCTCATGGAACAACAAAACCTGGAGGCTTACAAAGCAAAGATGATGCGCTCATACGAAAGATTGATTAGGCCGAGGACATTCCGCCAAAGCGAACTCGTGCTAGTGGTCAAAAGACCTATGATCCCCAATCGTGCCAAACGGGGGAAATTCGAGCCGAACTATGAAGGCCCGTATATCATAAACAAGGTCTACCAGGGTGGGGCCTATCTACTCATGGACATGCATGGCGAAAGACCCTTCAGGCCAATAAATGGTCGCTCCCTGAAAAAGTACTACGCCTGACGAGGCACGGCCTAGGTCAATGATAGATGACGACGACTATGTCCGCTCGCTATCTTCCTAAGCCCAAACTCTATAAGTAGTAGCCGGCCAACGGATCGAAACGTCCATAAACTAACAACGGACCGAAACGTTCTTAAACTAACAACGGACCGAAACGTCCTTAAACTAACGATGGACCACTATGTCCTAAAACTAGCTGCTGACCGAGACGTCGATAAACTACTGTAGACTGCAGCATCCCAAGGCTAACACAAAAAAAGAGAAAAGAATAAAAAAAAAGAAGGAGAAAGAAAAAGAAAAAACGGTATGTCCATAAGCGAAAAGGGCACGGATGAAAACCCGAAAGGGCTCCGTGAGTAAAAACGGTAGGGCTACTGGCGAGTTTTGTGAAAACCCGAAAGTGCGCAATCTCGTTAAAAGACACTTGTAAGGTCCTCTCGACCTTGTGAGGAGAAACCACTTGCGTGAGATCCTTACGACTCATAAGGGAGCAACACACTTTGGGATCCCCACGACTCCTAAGGAGAAATTACACTTGCGAGATCCCCACGACTCATAAGATTCAAAAGTCTTAAGCTACAGGGATCTGAACCTGTTCTTAAGCGGCCACCACAACCTCCAATTTTTCCCTACAAGCGGCTCAATGCCGACCATTGTATACAATCCACGGGCGCGAATAAACATTTCCCTAACAAAACCCTATCCGCGACTAGGGATATGTTTACACAATGAACAGCCCTTGTAAGTCCTTTCGACTTAAAAGGAGAAAATACTCTTATAAGATTCTTACGACTTACGAGAAGCCATACACTTAGGAGTCCTCATGATTCCTAAGGAGAAAACGCACCTACGAGATCCTCACGACTCGCAGGGAGAAATACCTTTATGAGACCCTTACGGCTCATGAAGTCAAAAGCCTTAGTCGACAGGATCCTAACCCTGTTTGCTAAGCCACCTTTATTCGACATCGACAAAGGCAAATGATGATTCGCTCCTAGCAGTATTCCAGTTGTAGCGGTGCTGATGCTGAAATCGGTGTCTAACTTCAAGTTTGCAGCAAAGAAGCTAGCGAGCTACACATGCATACGAAATAGCCGAAATAATGGGGCAACTTGCAACAAAATCAGCAAGTAAAAATGTATGGATGCAAAATAGCCGAAATGATTGGGCAACTCGCAATAAAAAGCAGCGAGTAAAAATGAAATAAATAGCCGAAATGATTGGGCGCCGCGAAAAATAGCCGAAATGATTGGGCAATCGTGACCTTCGCGATATAAAAGCTGAAATGATAGAGCATCGTGGAAAAAAATAAAGAAAAATGAAATTTATGCCCTACAGGTGATATCACATCAATCCCTGTATACAATCCAGGAGCGCAAACAAAGAAGAAACCACACCGTCCCTCTCTAGGCTCCATCAGAAGAAGAAGCCAAATCTCAACGGTTCACAGACAATCTAGAGACCACTTCGATATTCGTCTCATTATAACAGACACAACGTCATCCACATAACCCCGTCGCGGAAACACGTCATCCACATGACCCCGTCGCGGAAATACGTCATCCAAATGACCCCGTCTCGGAAATACGTCATCCACATGACCCCGTCTCGGAAAAATGTCATCCACATGACCCCGTCACAGAAACATGTCATCCACATGATCCCGTCGCGGAAACACGTCATCTACATGACCCCGTCGCGGAAATACGTCATCCACATGACCCCGTCGCGGAAACACGTCATCCACATGACCCCGTCGCGGAAAGACGTCATCCAAATGACCTCGTCTCGGAAATATGTCATCCAAATGACCCCGTCGCGGAAACACGTCATCCACATGACCCCGTCTCGGAAATACGTCATCCACATGACCCCGTTGCGGAAACACGTCATCCAATGACCCCGCTTCGGAAATACACCATCCACATGACCCCGTCGCGGAAATACGTCATCTACATGACCTCGCCGCGGAAATACGTCATCCACATGACCCCATCGTGGAAACACATCATCCACATGACCCCGTCTCGGAAATACGTCATCCACATGACCCCGTCGCGGAAACACGTCATCCACATGACCCCGTCTCGGAAATACGTCATCTACATGACCCCATCGCGGAAACACGTCATCCACATGACCCCGTCTCGGAAACACGTCATCCACATGACCCCGTTGCGGAAACACGTCATCCAATGTCCCCGCCTCAGAAACACGTCATCCACATGACCCCATCACGGAAACACGACATACACATGACCCCGTTGGGGAAATACATCATCTACATGACCCCACCTCGGAAATACGTCATCCAACGACTCCGGGGAACACGGCCAAAGTTAACCTTGACCCCGTGGGAAACGCCCGGAGCAACTTCTGATGCCGTGAAATGCGGATAATGTCAACCTCATTAAACACTTACGGGTCCTCTCGACTCGTAAGGAAGAAAACACTCTTGTAAGATCCTTACGACTTATAAGGGAAAACGCACTTAGGAATTCTCATGATTCCTAAGGAGAAAATACACCTACGAGATCCTCTCGACTCGTAGGGAGAAAAGTCTTTATGAGACCCTCACGGCTCATGAAGTTGAAAAGTCTTAGGCAGCAGATCTGAACCTGCTTTCTAAGCCATCAATACCCCTCGAAGAAGCCAAAACAAGATACTCACTCTATCATCTGCCGGCTATACTTGCTAAAGTGACATACTGATAACAAAAGAAAGAAGAAAGCAAAGAGATGATACAAGACATTGCGAAAGAAATGTATCTTTTATTCATGAATTCAATTGGGTACAAAATACATCGTATGAAAGAATAAAAAATAGGATACATTTTATTCAAAATTACAAAAGGTACAAAAAACAATTATTGAGAGGGAAGCGCTTTCAATAGTTCGATCAGCCGCTCGCGTACTTCCCTCAGCCCCTTTTCTTGATTAGCTGCCGCGGCCAACTCTGCTTCGACTTGGGCTCGATGCCGCAAGTAAGACGAAAGTCGCTCATCAACGACTCGCCGAGCTGCCTTACGACTCTGTGCATCCTGCTCGATGAGGTCGAGCTTCTACCTCAGCGTTAGCCCATCGGAAATATATCGTAGAAGGCTCTCAAGGATTGTTTTCAACTGCACAGCATTGGCGTCAACCTGAGCATGCAGTCGGGCAGATTCGCTTGAAGTCTCTTCACATTCCTTATGCTTTAAGGCCGCTTCTTGTTCAAGATGGTGGAAGTAAGAAGTGCTCTGCTCGACCCATGCAGCCCGTTGAGAGTTCACAACCAAGACCTCAGGAGCAGGACGTCCGACCTTGAGCTCATACAGACAAGCCTCAATTTTCTTGCAGTGACTAACCCAAGACTCAATGACGCCCTCACTATGAAAGTTCATGAGCGTCGCCAGCATAGGATTAACCTCCGTGGCAAAATCCGCAGCGAATGTGGGAGTCTCCACGTCAAGCTCCTCAATGTAATCGCTCAACATGTGCAGACTATTCACAGCGCCTTTGGAAGATGCACGTCGAGAAAAGGGGCCTGCTGGCATTATGACTCGAGACTCGAACAGAGCTGAAGTTGATATCACCGCTGCAAAACAAATCACAGTCAAATGACGGTTCAAGAAGTAGAAGAGGTTCATGAACAATGGAGTTTACTATACCGACTGCAGTAGGTGGCAAGGCCGGGAATACCAGTGGCGCAACTGTTCTCTCGTCTCCTTCTTCGATCTGTAGTACTGCAATCAAAACAGAGAAGAATTAGAAATGATTTGACTGCCGGTAAAAAAAGAGACATTAGCTGAAGCCTGTACTCACCAGCGCCACTAGATGAGGCAATCTTTGACTGGAAAGAGAAGTGTGGGTGTAGCACCTGATACAGGTGATCAAAAGGACTCCTGCAAGGATGCAGTAATGCAATGTTAGTACATAAATTATACAGCCTAGAAATAAAACTGATGGGTCATAAATTCGCACCTTCCAGCATTTGAGATGGTACGAGAGAAGGTAGAGGAGTGGTCACCGTTAAAGCATCAACCGAAGATGCTTCCTCGGGTGGCACAACCCCAACGCTCATCATACCTGCATTAGAAATAAGAGAAATGCTGTCAAAAAAGAAATTAAAAGGGGATTGCAGAATAATGGGGAAAGCGATGACCCAAAATCTACCTGGTGAGTCTCCGGTCGAGACCGCGACAAGAGTGTCACTGGATGCAGCGAATGCTCCACCCTCCTCCATCGGAACGGTCTCGCCACCCGTAGCCTCATCCCCCGATTCCATGAGAATCGTCGTGACACTCGCAGCGCCCGGCAGCGGCAGGGAGCCGCAAGGGGAAAGATCGATGATTAGAGCACTGCCCGACTCTTGAGAAAGAGTGGCAACCTCAGGCTCTGCGGCTGTAGCCATCTCACACACCGCTACCTTGAGCTCGACAATGGTAGCCATCTCATCTACCGCTACCTCGGGCTCGGCGATTGTGGCTGTCTCACCTGCCGCTACTTCAGGCTCGGTGGCTGCCGCTACGACACCCACCACCTCCTCGGCAAGACTTGGCCCTGTAAGATAGGATATATGAGAACCTGAAAGTTAAAACTTTGACAGAACAACCCAATATCACGTTACTTTGAGTTGACTTTCCGATTGCTTCCCGAGCGGCACGTGCTGCCCGTCTGTGGGCGGTGGACAAGGCAGCCGGAGCATCCCCTGAAGGAGTAGGGGCAGGGGTAGCGGTGCTCGAACCTGCACCCGCGGCTAAGGCGGCACTACGCTCCCTTGCCGTGTGCATTCTACGCTTCCTTTCCGCTCGGGCCATGAGAGCGGATCTTCTAGAAGCCTCCATCAATAGTACGTCATCGTCTGCGCCAAGGGTTACCTCTGGAGCCGTTATGGCATCCATCATCGGTCATTTGAGTAAGGCCTCTTTCGGCAGTGCTGAGGAGGCCGGGACTTCGATGGCTGGCCTGGGAAGCATCTCTGCATCACCTTGCGGGATTGATATTGTAGTCCCTGCGATAAGATAAAGAAGGGGTCAGATTGTCCATAAGAAAGGAGAATGAAGATGCAATGAGCCGAGATATACCAACTCCCAACGAAGCACGAATCCTCTCCTCCTCCTTGAAAGTCTTGAGGGAAGCCGCTAGAGCCTCTTCAGTGGAAATGCCTGTTAAAGAAGGAAAAGTGTCAGTCAAAATATGATAATAAAAATATAATGCAATAACAGAAGATACGACTGATGTTTACTTGATTGCGCGAGGATGGCCAGTCCCGCTTTGTGGCTTGCCGATCGTACAGAAGCTGCAATAGCAGCCTCCAGATCAGTATCGTCCGGCGCTATGAATAAACCTTCATTGGTCCCATATTCGCCCAAGCCCTCACTATAAGGAGCATAAGGCTCCTGACCAAATACAAAATCGGCAGAGAAGATCGACTTCTTCTTCCTCCTTTGCGAGCGAGCTCCGGTCGCCGCAAACACAAGTTTATGTTTAGCTGGCACCTTGGGGCGATGAGTCCCGATGTCTGAACCCACGCCAGAATCGGGGGAAGCTATAGTCACCTTTTCTACAGGAGCCCGGGGTATCGATAGCTCGGGCCTGTCATGCGGGACTTCGATCACCGCAGCTTCTCTTAAGGGATGCGGGACAATGGTCCGTCGCTTCAGAGGGACATTTCGATCACCAGCAGGTGGTACACCTTTGCGATCGAGCAACAGTTGCTTCTCTTCCCTGGTAATGGCACCCATTGAATGTTGGTACCAGGCCACGTGTACATTAAGGGCCTTTGGGATATAGCTCGGTTCGCTGATAAAGAAGTGAGACCCTGTGTTTAGGCGCATAAAATGATTCAGTGCGCTCCTCATTCCCTCTTCGATAGCAGCAGGTTCTGCCAAAAAGGCCTCAAGTGGGACGCCCTGATTATAACTCAGCTGCTGGGCGAAATGATGCGGGTTGTATCTCATGAATAATGCCGCATCATTTTGCCTGAATACGAGAAAGCCCGGCCTGATGGAGTACAAATGAAGAATCTCCCGGGCTTTCAATACAGATGCCCCGTCTTTAAAGATGTCTTGCAATGGCAGCACCGCTTTTGAAGTTTCCTGGCCGATGGTCAAGACTTTGTCTGTGAAAGACATACCATCTCCAACCGTGCGCGGACGAAGAAGCAAGCCCCTAGCTTCCCGCGGTGACGGACTCACGATGGAGGCGTCAACCAGCCGTATTATCCATGGAAACCTGCATCTATCGTAAAAAGAAAGTCTTTTGTGGATACCGAAGACCCCAAGCACGTGCGGCTCCATCCATGAAGTGAAGTAATGCATTGGGAAATTGGCAGGATGCACCCCCGGTTCAGTGGTATCCGCTGCTAAGCTGAGGCCGTGATATAGGTGGGCTAACCCGACGATCCCGATGGCCACTTGTATTCTGGCAACCATGCGATGCGCGGGGTAGAAGACAGAAGGCCTCATGTAACGAGGGTGCATAAGAAGCGCGAACCGGCTTAACCATAAATTGAGAAACCCGAGAAAGAACGCTTCTTCATCAATGCCCGGAGTGGCAATTTCTGACAGGGGGACGATCGCGACGTCGGGAAGAAAGAAACCCTTTTGATCAGCTTCCAGTGTTGGCCGACGGTCTAAGCCAAAGCCGAAAGGATCGTCGAGTTTAGCAAACTTTTCGCCTTGTCGTGACAAAATTTCTGGGCGAAGAAAATGTGCAATGAAGTCAGCAAAGCTGACCCCCCGGCCTCCGGATTCAAGAAAGAGGCTCTCATACATGTTCAACACCTTTATCAGACTTGGGAACTGGTGCTGAATGTCATTCTCTGGGGTAAGGCCCATCACCACTGGCTTGGTGGCAAAAACATATTCATCCGGAGGAAGCAGCTCCTCGTAGTGCTCCCCCCTAACTGGTAAAACAGAAACCTCGGCAAATTCTTCCAAGAAAATAGAGACCTCTCTATCCAATAGGAGGAAGGTATGGGTCAGAATGTTCCACTGCTTTAAAAACGCCTTGATCCACCATGTGGGAGGTGCAGAATACTGGAACAAGGAAGCGTAGACCGCAGAGTATAAGCCAATCTTCAGCAGCTGCGATTTCTTTGCCGATAAGATATACCGGGCCACTGCAAGTATCCGGCCGGATGACGGGGAGTTAGCCCGATGTTGTAGGGCTGTCCCTAAGGGCGCGACTCACCCTGACATATGCGCCGCCCTAGGGTATCCAAAGCCGCCGGCGGGTGCACAGGAATCGTAGCCATAGAAGGCTGAAGGAGAACCTCCGAAGTCCAATTAACCACCTCCACGGTATAGTTCACCGGGGATGTATCTGCATAAGGAATCGCCGAGATAGGCTCCGAAGGCGTCGCACAAGAAAAGCTCTGGCGGCCTCTGATAATCTGATCATACCATCTACCCCATAGGTGAAGATTCTTGTATTCCGGGTCGTGGTCTCTGATCAGCGCGAGAACCTCTCGATCTACAGGCGCCTCAGGAAATCCGCCTTCTGAGCGGATGAATGGAAAAGAAGTGTCGAAAGACATATAGCCTGCGCGAAAAGGGACAAAAGTTAACTGTCAGTGCTCTAATTTAATTTAAATTCTGACACTTAGTACTTTAGAATTTGTATCACACTGCAATGCAGTGGAAAGGGGACCGAAGGGGGGACCCACAAAATCTAGATGACAATTCATCAATTAATAAAACAGCCTCATCATTTGATGAGACTGTTAATTAAATGAGGAGATCCTCAAGAAAATTCTTATTAAATAAGAGATCTCTCGGGAAGAGGAGTAAATCTCCCTTTGAGAGCAATGCTCTATGACAGAGTGATACTTGTCAAACTCTGATCATGAAAGAATAAAAATTCCTCAAGAGCTTGGCTCTGTAAAGAAGATGGAAAAACCCATCAGAAAAAAATTAAAATCAATTTTTTTATGAATTAAAAATTCTGAGATTTTCAAGATCTATGGACAAACTCTAAGAGTTTTTTTATGAGCAAAACTCTGTTTATGGGTTAAGAAACCCTGAAACAAGATCTCCTTAGATCTATGGGTTCAAAAGAGCAAAACTCTATTAATGAAATCCTAAAAGGGTTTTCTTTAGATCAAAGATCTATGAAGAGCAAGGCTCTGTTAATGGGTAAAACCCTGGATTATTAAAAGATTTAATCTTTACCTAAGTTTTGGCAGAGCTTTGACTCTTAAAATCTCTTAAGATGAAGAGTTATGCTCTGAATAAAAATTCTCAAAGAAAAAAGATGAACAGAACCATCTAAAGGACCAAAAGTCCTATTTATAGGCATTGAAATGCCTCTTCAACTTCTGAGTTGATCCAAGGATGCAGATGCTGCCACCGCTGCACTCACATGTGGGCCACATGAGCACAACGGTGGGGGGCATTTGTTTTCCCCAATCAGAGCAAGGCTCTGTTTGAAATTCAAATTTCAAAATTGAAGCAACGCTTCAGATGCAGCGCCAAGTGCGCTGCGCCCTAGGCAGCGCATCATGAGTGCGCTAGCGCTAGCCGCGCTGCACAGCGCGCCACGTGTCAAACACGGGCGTTTCAAACACAGGTGCGCTAACGCAGGGTGCGCTGCGCTCTGAGCAGCGCACCACGTGCAAAGCACGGGTGCGCTAGCACCGGAATTAAAAAACTCCCCACCGTTAGATCAAAAAATCTAATAATAATGATAAATCATTAATTAATCAGAATTAAATTCTGTTATGGAAAGATTTTTCAATCTTGTTAAAACGAAGAAGACTGCCTTCTGTAAAACAGAAGCCCTAGGATCAAAAATCCAATGATGGGGAAACATCCCCAAATCAATCAGAGAAACATCTCTTTAACTGATTCAACAAATCAGCTTGCCCTATATAAAGGCCCCAAGACTTCAAGTATGATATAGAGAAACCCCCCATAAACTTTGAAAAATTCAAAGGAAGAGAAGCATAGCTCTCAACAAGAGAAGATTTTTTTCTTTAAGGTAAAAGGAATGATGATGAATAAAGAGATGAAATCATCTCATAATTAAAAAGAAAAATTATCTTCTTAAAAGATCATAGATCTTCAAGACAAAAAGTCTTTCATAAAAGAGATCAAAAGATCTCATCATAAAATAAAAGAAGAACATAATTCTTCTCACAGATCATGGATCTATAAAGGCAAAGCCTTTCATCGAAATAAGAGATTGAAAATCTCTCCTGCAAAATAAGAACTGTTGTTCTTAAATCTTGAGACAAAGTCTCTTTTAAAAGAACATAAACTCGTTTTCCAGATCATAAAATTGATCAAATGCGCCTTGCGCTCATGAAATGCGCCTTGCGCTCTTGAACAGCGCTTCTGCGCTCTCTGTACCGGCGCTAAGCGCCAAATGCGCCACGTGTCAACCACGTATGCGCCAATTAACAACTTGCGCTTTGCGCTTCTAAAATAGCGCACTGCGCTCATGGGCTGGCGCTCAGCGCCAAGCACACTACGTGTCATTCACGTGTGTGCCACTAAATTGAAAGCGCAATGCACTCATGGATTAGCGCTCAGCGCTCATAAACTGGCATCATGCGCTCATCATTTAGCGTTTAGCGCTGAGTGCGACACGTGTCCCTTACATATGCGCTACTTGGCAGTAGCGCACTGCGCTTTTTGATTGGCGCAAAGTGCCTGGCGCACCACGTGTTGCGCTGACAGAGCATAAATTGTTCTTTAATAAGCCCAGAGCTCTGGTGAATGCTCAGCATTCAATAAAAGACAAAAATATTGTCAGAAGGGCCAAGCCCAAATGAAGGCTCAATAGCCAGAATAAAATGTTAAACATTTATTGGACTTAGCCCAATATTGTCCATAAGTCCTCAACTTATATTAATTGAGCCCACCTGCTCATAAATATTTCAACAGATCTTAGTCCCAAATTGGACTACAGATCTTCCAACCAACTCACATCGGTTTAAGGGTACATCTCTGAACCCCTCTGATATATGTCGTTGTAATCCTTCAACGTCTTCAGAGAGGTGACGGGTCCCGACAACCATACACTTCATAGACTATGACGTCTTTAAACTGGACTGTGGGGTCCTTAAACCCATGGACTATGATGTCCTTAACCTTGGACTGTGGGGTCCTTTAAAACCCATGGACTATGATGTCCTTAACCTCGGACTGTGGGGTCCTTTAAAACCCATGGACTATGATGTCCTTAACCTGGACCGTAATTTCCTTAAACTAACGTTGGACCGTAATGTCCTTAAACTAATCAACCGCAATGTCCCTAAACTAAACAATAAAGCTCGATTGCTCTTTTGTTGGATCTAAATGATCCCGTTAAGTTGATCTTAGTCTAAAAATCAGACTAACGTATCCTTAACAAACGTTTAAGTTGATCTTAGTCCCAAATGAGACTAACGTATCCTTAAACCCAACCCCCAAACCCAAATCTAAGAAGATACGGATTTGGACTAATCCACGCCCTACGGGCGACAACATAAATTAGTCTCCGTATACAATCCACGGGCAACCAAAAACAAAACAAACACCCACGACACGAAATGACCATCTGGAGAAGGAGAAAGTTGTTACCGCGATGCGGTAGCGTAATTAACTGCAGGGGCTTGCGCCTGCAGGGAAGAGCGTCCCCACAATCAAAAACCCATCAAATGAGGGGGAATCTGAAGAAATCTGCTACATCGGCCGCATCCGTTTAAATTTTCGATACACTGTGCCATAAATCAACTTGGCATCTTCGGAGAGGTGGACGGATAGCACCAATTAGTATCTGCCCCGAAAAATTCAGGAGAGACGTTTATCGCGTCTCCGCATTTTCGGCGGGGAACATGTACATTTATATTATATTGCTTACGCTTAACGTGTTTATTTCTAAGTAAATACGTCACGGGTCTAGTCACGTCTCCTTATCTGTACACTGGAAAGCGGGGAGTGACAAAAAATATTGTTTTCTGTACACTGGGAAGCGGGGAGTGCCAAAAAATATTGTTTTGGAGTTAAATTTCTGAAAATACCTTAATATAGAGTTAAACTCTAAAAGATTTTAAATGGAGTTGAACTCTCAAGAGAATTTGTATTGTGGAGTTAAACTCCCAAAACGATTTTATATGGGGTTAAACTCCCAAAAAAAAATTATTTGGAGTTAAAACTCCTAAAATAATTTTATTTGGAGTTAAACTCCCAAAAGTTTTTATACAGAGTTAAACTCCTAAAAAAAATTTAAGCGGAAGCTCCTTCTGAATGGGACCTTCCATCCCCTCACGTGAGGGGAAGGCTCCCACTCACGTGAGGAGGGTGTTTCCCCCAATCAAAGCAAAACTCTGTTCAAAATTTGAAATTTGAACTGAGACAGCGCCTCACGTGCAAAGTATTAGAGCGCTAGAACCAAGAGTTAAAGACTCTGAGGCAGCGCCTCACGTGCAAAGCACGAGAGCGCTGACACTAAAAACGCCAGCGCCAAGAATCAAAGACTCCGAGGCAGCGCCTCACGAGCAAAGCACGAGAGCTCCAACGCTAGAACTAAATATTCTCCAACCTTGAATCAAAGATCCAACGAAGATGAATAAATCATCAAATTACATAATTAAAATTCTGTTGAGGAAATACTTCTCAAATCTTTCCAAACAAGAAAGATTGTGCTCTGTAAATTAGAGTACCGTTGGATCAAAAATCCAATGGTGATTAAAAATCACCAAGATACAGAATAAGTTCTGTATGGGAAAATATTTTCCCAATCTTGTTAAAAACAAGAAGGATCTCTTTTGTAAACAGAAGTCCTTGGATCAAAAATCCAACGGTGGATAAAATCCACAAATCAATCAAAGATCTCTCAATGAGAGATTTCTTTAACAGATTCAACAAATCAGACTCCTCTATATAAAGGACCCAAGACTTCAAGTCTTGTACAGAGGAACCCCCTATAAACTTGAAGAAACTTCAAAAAAAAAAAACGAGAGCAAGCTCTAAGAAGAAGAATCTTCTTCAAGGTAAATAAAAAGAAAAGAGATCATAACATCTACTCCATATTTGAGAGTTTAACTCTCACAAAAGAAGAACTTAGTTCTTAGATCCATGAGACAAAGTCTCTCTTCATAAAAAGAAGAACTTAGTTCTTCGGTCCATGAGACAAAGTCTCTCATAAAGAAAAACAAAAGAAATCATAGTATCTCCTCATAAAGAAGAACTCAGTTTTTAAATCCATGAGACAAAGTCTCTTATAAACGAGAATTTAATTCTCAGAGCACAGAATTAACCAGAACTGCCAAAGAAGCGCTTCAGCGCTCCAAGTCTGGCGCTCAGCACCAAGTGCTCCACGTGCTCCTCATGTGGGCGCTGTTTTTATAAGGAGCGCTCTGCACTCATTGGTTGGAGCCAAGCGCCAAGCGAGCCACGTGCTCCTCACGTGGGCGCTGTTTTTATAAGGTGCGCTCTGCACTCATTGGTTGGCGCTAAGCGCCAAGCGCGCCACGTGCTCCTCATATGGGCGCTGTTTTTATAAGGAGCGCTCTACATTCATTGATTGGCGCCAAGCACGCTACGTGCTCCTCACGTGGGCGCTTCTTGACATAGAGTGCTCTACACTCATCACACAGAACCCAGTGCCATAATAAAAAGTGTTCAACACTCAATAAAAGACAAAAAGAAAAAGGGGTGTCAGAACCCAAATCAATGCTCAGCATTGTTGAATAAAAGATGACTGAGCCCGAACAAATGTTTAACATTTTATTCAAAACTGAGTGGGCTGAGCCCAAGTTAGCCACAAGTCTCTAAGTCAGATTAACCTAGCCCATGTGCTCACAATCTTTTTAATTGGTCTTAGTCCCAAACCTGACTATAGATCTCCCAACCAATATTGGTTCAAGGGTACATCTCTTCATACCTCTGATACATGTCATTGTAATTCTTCAACGTCTTCAGAGAGGTGGAGGGTCCTAATAACCAATAACTTTTGGTGCATCCCCAAACGGTTAAACCCAAACCTTATAGACTATGATGTCTTTAAACCAGACTATAATGTCTTTAAACTGTACAGACTATGATGTCTTTAAACCAGACTATGATGTCTTTAAACCGTACAACCTATGATGTCTTTAAACCGTACAGACTATGATATCTTTAAACCAGACTATTGTTGGAGATAGTGCCCTCAGAGTCAATTGTTGGATCACAGGCACGTGATTGCAATGATTGAGGGAGGACCTATACCGGTAGGACAGTCTTACTCAAGATGATAGTATGATATCTGGTTTATCTTTATCATCGTGTACTGCTTTAGGTGACCTTACAGGTCACTATTGCGCGTTGATAGAGCCCTTAGGATTCTTGCTTGACGGCCAGCAGTATGGTGGCGATCATATACGTGGGAGCTGGGATCTATAAGCACATCCTTAAAAGGTCCCTATTCGTGGGAGTTTTCGAGACAGGGCATCGATACTCCAGAGTAGACTAGTGTATACAGTCGAGACCCCGACGAGGGGCGGTGGCCGGTCTCACAAGCCACTGGTGTCAGTTGGTTCACCTAAGATGTATACAGGTTCTCATTGGGTTATGAGTACACCGGACAGGACTCGCCGGGAACATGCTAGTTGGTCTTATACCTGATGTCAGATAGCAGTTCCCTGGTGACATATGTACAGCTTAGTTCATCGACCTGAGATCGTTATTTATTTCGTGTGAGTTCCCACTGTACTTTGATTACTACCCTACCACGGCTCAAAGGAGTCGTGCAAACTGGTTTTAGTTGGGTACAGTCCCGAGCCACATGGAGGCAGTGAGCGGATCGGCAGGGGTTCGTCTCTCCCGGTATTGGGGGTGAGGTCGCGCTGTGTCTAGGAGAGCCATTACACGAAGTCCTTGGCCAAGGCAGGAGATTTACTGGTAGGTATTCCAGTAGTATCTCAGGGTGTTATGGATTACACTCCGACAAGACTTGTACTGCTTTTGGAGGTCTGACTTTTACCAACCCCCTGGGCCCGCCATGCGATGCTCATAGACGAACGGACCGGACTGTACGGATATTGTCACTGACAGGCTCAGTAGGGTGTCGGGATGAGTTCGCTCATCGACGTCCCTTTTGGTCAATACCTGATAGCCCGTTACGTATGGCTAATACCTCTGACGTGCTAGTGGTTAAATCCACAGCCAAAGTATTGACGAGTCTTTAGAGTCCCCCACAGACAGTTTCTCAAGTTTCGGACGAAACGCTGTAGAGGCCGTATGGATATATGGCAGGGTTCGATCATGTACGTGCGGTATTGCACGGATCATGATCAGACGGATAATACTAGCGGGCTTTGGTTTAAGCCGGATCCTAGTATTGTACAGTGTAGATTTTGTCTCATTGCATTTGTATTCGGTCGCAATACAAATGCGGGTATGTATATACAGTCGCGGGGTTTTCCTGTAATTTATTACGAGATCAGTTTTTTGAAGTTGCCAGTTTGCATTCCGTTTCGGCCACTTTCCTTTGTTTCCTTCTTTGGCTGAAAATTGGTGTGGAGGGGCTTATTTGCAAATGTGCAAATTAGCAAAGAAGAGGGTGTTTTTTGTAACTAGTTGTTTCATGATGGTTTTACCATCCTTTGACTTCATTGGTTCATCATTGCTTGTGTTTTGGTGATGGGAGTTGATTTGACTTTGGGGTGATGGTTATTTTCTCATCATCACTCATCATTTTCTCTTGCATTATTTTGGACCTCCCCCCTCTCTCCATCATATGAGGCCGGCCACTTCTTTGTGGGGTTGACACAATTTTTGGGTGTGGCATTTTTGTTTCTCATTTGCTTGCAAAGGCTCTCTAGTTCATCTCCATATCTCATTCCTCCACCCAAAAGGCAACTTCACAACCCTTTGAGACAAAGTAATCCACACTTAGCCTACAGCATTCTTGGACACGTCGACTCGCCACCTTCGTGCCCGAGTTGCCTCGGTCCAGAGGTGGAAGCCCGTAAAAGAACCCGGCGATGTGGTGCCCTTCCGACGAGGAGATGAAGACCGGAGATTCCGCGGGGAGATCGGGATGACGACGAGAAGACCGAAGGACACGGATCGCTCGGTATATCTCTCTACCCCTTCTCTAGTTAGCTAGGATTAGGTTAATGGCCCGATCCGGGTTTTAAAGTCCGCGGTAGCGCCGGTTACAAGTTTTGTAAAAGTTTCGTTTCCGCATTTTGGCCTCGTTCAGACGGCCGGGGCGCTGCCGTGCATTTACACTGGTATCAGAGCCACACCATTAACCCAGTCTAGCTTGCTCTAACGTGTTTACAAGTTCGATTGAATGAAAATTCCAAAAACCGCGTTTTCATGCATCAATTTTCTGTCGAATTTTTTTTGGCTCGAAAAATTATTTGGAGCATTGCAGAAATACGTGCAGGAAATTCTAAGAGTTCTGCAAAAATTTGGTGGCTTGACTTTACTGTTTTACCGTGGAACCGCGGCCAAACCCATGCATTGGCCGTGGTTTCGCGGCCATAGTGACTCCTTGTAGCACCAAATTTTTACAGAGGGTCTTGGACTTGGAAATGGGGGTTTTGGAAAATTTTGTTTGGGCCCACATTTTCTTTGAGTGCTACAGTTGTGCTTGGGGCCCACTTCGATAAATTTAGTCGATCGAAAATTTTAAACATGTTAATTCACAGTATTTACATTATATCTGCGACCGTGAATGTCACTTGATCGGTAAATCCTGTCTAACTGCTATAGCCCTTTTAGACGGATTTGCGAACGTGACATTCACGTTGATGTTCTGTGTTGTGCTGTGATGTTGCGGATTTGTCGTGGGGATAGCCTGGATGCAATGGTAGTACAGTTTGGTTGTATATGTACATTTGATATTGCAGGGCGAGCGTCCGACATGTGGACTGCCGTCACTGCCTGTTTGTTTATTATTCTTTTGGGGCACGACCGGGCTGAGGTCGATGTATCCGTTGTATGTATATTTTACTTTCTGTACTAGGATTACCCCGCGGAGGGGTGCACGGGTAGCCGGATTCTAGAGGGCAACGGGCCCGCATCTCATGGCATTAAGACGGAGGGGGCTTCACTCTAGAATTGGCGGGCTATTCGCCGCACTCGTAGGGGGTACAGGTTGACCTAAGGAGGGGTGCCCAAGTTACCGGATTCCGTGAAGTGTTGGGTGGTCCATTCACGTTGTTGAAGGGGGCTGCCCCGCTTCAGGTTTTGGCGGGTAACTTGCCGCGCCCGTAGGGGTCTAGGATTTCATTGCACATGCTATCCACACGACCAGGGGAACGTCGGGTTTCAGTAGCGGCTCTATGAAACCCGGGGATCCCTGATATCTGTATTGTTCTGTGATACTTATTACATTTCTGTGATGTTGCATTTTATCACGTCTTGAGCGAATATTATATATTGATATATATACTAGGTAGATGTTGTATATGTTTTGCATCGGCGCTAGTCCAGTCCCCGCTCTGTCGTTAGTTAAGTAACCTAACGGGTAATGACGGGACCCAGTGGCGAATGCGGATGGCATATACGTACATCATTAATTTCGTTCTTTTGTGTTGTGATCAATTGATGGGACTGCGTTGATTCGGATCAATGAAAGCTAAACAAACCTATTCTGATGTTGTTGGAACAATTTTTCAAAAAGCTATTATTGCAAGGACGTTCACTTTTGTTTTGCACAGTGGTATTCGGTTATGAATATCCAGCACCTCAGTCGACGAGGCAAGGGCCGAGATCCCTTCACCGGGAGTGACCCCTTGGACAGAAGTTTGCGTCAGGGTAATAACTTCACTATAGTCGATTACTTTTGCTTTGCATCGTGGTATTCAGTTGGAATATCCTGCACCTCATTCTACGGGGAAAGAGCCGAGATCCCTTCACTGGGAGTGACCTCTTTAGCAAAGGTTTTCGCCACTATATTTTTATAAAGCTATCCAGTTCCTTCAACGATATCAAGTTCATTACGTTAAAGGTTTTTCGCCAAAAACCATTCGTAGCCCTCCGTCATTTCAGACGGGTAGCACGTAGTATTCATGCTATGTTTGTTGGCCTTAGTCAAGGCATAGTGTATGGTAGCTGCTTGTTACCTTTCTGCTGCATAGATAGATGCGTTGGTTTGGGACAGTCGTACAGCCTTGTTGGCCCTAGTCAAGGGCTTGTATGGGTGGGTTCAAATTAACCCGGACAATGACGGGTAGAACTTGACATGTGACTTATGATTTGTTGGCCTTAGTCAAGGTCATAAGAGCATGGGGCAAAAATCACATCGGGAGTTTCTAAAGAAACTGAAACTTGCCAGATATGCGCATACCTTCTGGAGTGTGATAATGTGAGTGGATTCCATAACATTATCATGCGATGATAGTTGGATCCCGATTCCCACTGATGAGTTGGTTTACTCCTCGGGTGATCCCGACTAATTCTTCTTTCAGGTTTGGAGGAGAATTTGACGATACAGTGGGAGGTTTCCAGATTAGATAAATTGATAACCATTCTGATCTAGGTTAGAGTGCACGCTGAGTGTTTCTTTTCTCTCTCTCTTTGGCAGCGACCATGACCCGACCCTTGACTATGACTCAGTGACCAAAATTAACCGAACCTTTTTAAACACTGGCTTTTGGATTGTCAGAGTTGCAAACCTCATTGCCACTCCTACTTTTACCCTTTTCTCCAGGACACCCCGTATTACTACGAACGTCCACTTCCATTGGATAAAACCATCGTATGGTTATATACGAACTCGAAGGAATTTATTCGAGGATGGTTTCTGGTTCTGGAGAAAACGAATAGGACTATTCAGTTGTCTTTTCCTTTTACCTTCTCTCAGGTTGTGAGTGCTCCTTAGATTAGGACAGTACACCTATTACGCAAATTGGATAGTCTTCTTCCAAACCATAGGCAGGTGCCGACCGGTAGGGAATGAAGAAAACCAATTAGCCTAACGATGGTGTACAGAAGGTATTATGTAAAGACAAATAAAGGGATTAGAAGGAGGGCAAAGTAAATTGCGACTGCTATTCACGACCAAACCAAGTATTTCATTTCCACTCCCACTTCACCTTTGTATTTCTCCAGAACACTCCGTATCACTACGAAGATCCACAGTTATTTGGATACTCCATCGTATGGTTATATACGAACTCGAAAGGAACTTGTTCCAGTTCGGGGATGGATTCTGGTTCAGGAAAAATAGGAATAAGGTTTATTCAGTTGTCTTTTATCTTTACCTTCTCTCGGGTTGCGAGTGCTCCTAGGATTAGGACAGTACACCCATTATGCTTATTGGATAGTCTTCTTCCAAACCATAGGCTGGTGCCGAACGGTAGGGAAGGAAGAAAACCATTTGGCCTAAGAGGGTGTACAGAAGGTAATGACTAAAGACATATAAAGGGATTTGGAGAGATGGCAAAGAAATATACGGTTATAGTTGTGAATCTGGATAATGGAAGAGGCATTACTAGGAATACCAGGATACCCCTCCGAAACATTTACATGTTTCACTTTCACTGTGTACTGTTAAAAGAAAACTGATTTCCCAATTAGTCCTTACTCCAGGGTATGTATTTACCAGGTATGATTCTCACATCTGTATGGTTTTACAGATGATGAGTGGGAGTAAGTTATTGGGAATTGGGTGATCATCCTCATTATATCGGGATTCATTGTAATCGGTGATATTTGAGGAAGTCACCTGGGTTGTTTGCCGGACGGCAAATATTTGGTTTTGAATATCCGCTGTTATGCATCGATTTCAAATTGATATATCTGTATGTCTATTTTTATAGAGTGAGATATACCTTTTTGAAATTATGTCCATGACTTTTACCTATATCAATGGATGGTTAGGTAAGGAGCATTAAACAGCGGTGTAATTCTTCTTAACCATAAGTACAGTTTTCAACCTACGACACACAGGGAATGGGTTATTAGATTTAAGGGACTCATACAGAGTATTGTATGTTGTCCAGTGTCCATTAGGACAGAGGGGATGGTCCTCGTACTATATTCGGTTTACTTATGACTTCTCTAGTTTTTAGACAAGTGTTTCATAGAAACACAAGGTCCAAGTTTTGAGAAGTTATAGGTATAAGAATAAAGTGGAGAACCAGGTGTTGCAAGTATCAGGATTCTTCAAGGTGATCGAAGATATAGATACTTGGGTATGGTACTCAGTTAATAGTAATGATTAGGAGAACTTGCTTCTCTTTCAGATTACTCATAATTGGAAGTACTCCTAAGTTGAGTAATGCTGATCGGCCTCTTTCCATTTAATTGACATGCACTGGAGACAGCTGCATGATTTGAATCTGGTTCAATTAAATCAGTGCCTCTGTTTCTATATTGGATATAGAACAGTTCATATCTTGACATTGTTAAGGTACGGGGAGTTGTCCGGCTTATGCTTAAAACCAGACTCTGGATAACTCAAGGCACGTTTCTGTAATGGCTGTTTGTGGGTTGACCCGGGCTATGACGAGGGTTGACTATCTACCATCTGGAAGATCAATAGTGATATTGTTCTTGACTTGCCACAGTTTTAAAAGAAATGGATTTTTTCAGAAAACAGTAGTGGGAGTATGGTAGAACTGGAAGTGATTCCAGAACCGCAAACGATTACTGAAGATTTGATAAGAACCTAAAGATTCAATCTGGTTTGACATTCCATTAGCCACTCCGCGGATATGGTGGGTAACCTCAGACTCTCGAGAGGTACTTCGGTATGCTCAAAAACAGTGACAGGGAGGTTCTTGTTTACCCAGACTTGCCATTGCTGTTGTTCCAGACTGTGAAACTCGGCAGGAGGATGAGTATAGCGTCATTCTGAACTGGCTTCAGAAGTGCACGTGTATATAATTCTGCCAGAGGGTTGTCGTAGTCAGTGGGAGCAGCGGAAGCATTGGTGGACAAGTGGCTTGTGTCTATTAAGAGACTAAAGCAGATGTAGCGGAGATAGATTATCTATTTCTGATGTGACAGTCATAGGTTTGACTTCATAAGAATAGGGGATGGATCTGTTAAGAAGGTAGTAGGGTGTGATGTCCTGGTATTTGGATGACATAAACAGAGTAGGAAGTGAAGTTCCTATACTACAATCGGTTATACTTTGGTTGTCACACAGTGGTTTCTCCATAGATGATATAGATATAATATCAGACATTCTGGTTACTAGATCTATGGTTTTAGATCTAGATTTGGGTAGTATCCCAATCTGGGTACTTAGACAGCATTCTAAAGGTGTTTTAGGATGGACGACTCTTGGCATGGTAGTATACCTGCAGGTAATGGAGTCACCCTCTCTAAAGGTGTCTTACAGACTAAAGTGGAGAGGGATGTGCATGATTGGCAGATCACTTGCTTAGGCAATTGAGTCAATCATGAGATGTCAAGTACCACACCGGATGTTGTTTTGCACGGGATGCAATAAGTTGATATTGATCCAATCCTGGAGAAACATTCGGAAGCAGTTTTAGAACATAAGTGGATGTTCTAGGGATATGATAACGTCAGCCTCATTCGGGAGACGGTTATCATTCCAGGCTTCCAAGGTGACCTGGATGACAGAGTGGCTGTCAGAGTTATAGTTTTCCCTCTGACGAGGGGCAGTATTTTGGACAGGTGGTCCAAGTGGATACTGAGGGAGGCATGGCGCAGGATACTGATTGGTTTCAGTTGACGATACAGTCTAAGAAGTTTGGATTTGGAGTTCACTTGTGAGCTTGGTCCCATCAGATATCCAGACATATTCTAAGACAGGTATTGCTCATTTCGGGAGATGGGTTTCTCCGCGAACTTGAGATTAAGAGAGACATAGAAAGAAACATCCGGGCGGATCCACTCACTGAGGCTATTCCTCGAACGCAATAGTTTCGCAAACGGGTTTTGTGAGACTGATTAGTAGAGGAGTTGGGTGTTCGGTATCATACGGGCTGTGAGTATGCGACATCGCAATAATTAGTCTTGAGTGCAAGTGGGAGATTGTTGGAGACAGTGCCCTCAGAGTCAATTATTGGATCACAGGCACATGATTGCAATGATTGAGGGAGGACCTATACCGGTAGGACAGTCTTACTCAAGATGATAGTATGCTATCTGGTTTATCTTTATCATCGTGTACTGCTTTAGGTGACCTTACAGGTCACTATTGCGCGTTGATAGAGACCTTAGGATTCTTGCTTGACGGCCAGCAGTATGATGACGATCATATACGTGGGAGCTGGGGTCTATAAGCACATCCTTAAAAGGTCCCTAGTCGTGGGAGTTTTCGAGACAGGGCATCGATACTCCAGAGTAGACTAGTGTATACAGTCGAGACCCTGACGAGGGGCGGTGGCTGGTCTCACAAGCCACTGGTGTCAGGTGGTTCACCTAAAATGTATACAGGTGCTCATTGGGTTATGAGTACACCGGACAGGACTCGCCGGGAACATGCTAGTTGGTCTTATACCTGACGTCAGATAGCAGTTCCCTGGTGACATGTATACAGGTTAGTTCATCGACTTGAGATCGTCATTTGTTTCGTGTGATTTCCCATTGTACTTTGATTACTACCCTACCACGGCTCAAAGGAGTCGTGCAAACAGGTTTTAGTTGGGTACAGTCCCGAGCCACATGGAGGCAGTGAGCGGATCGGCAGGGGTTCGTCTCTCCCGGTATTGGGGGTGAGGTCGCGCTGTGTCTAGGAGAGCCATTACACGAAGTCCTTGGCCAAGGCAGGAGATTTACTGGTAGGTATTCCAGTAGTATCTCAGGGTGTTCTGAGCTACACTCTGACACGACTTGTACCGCTTTTGGGGGTCTGATTTTTACCAACCCCCTAAGCCCGCCATGCGATGCTCATAGATGAACGGACCGGACTGTACGGATATTGTCACTGACAGGCTCAGTAGGGTGTCGGGATGAGTTCACTCATCGACGTCCCTTTTGGTCAATACCTGGTAGCCCGTTACGTATGGCTAATACCTCTGACGTGCTAGTGGTTAAATCCACAGCCAAAGTATTGACGAGTCTTTAGAGTCCCCCACAGACAGTTTCTCAAGTTTCGGGCGAAACGCTGTAGAGGCCGTATGGATATATGGCAGGGTTCGATCATATACGTGGGGTATTGCACGGATCATGATCGGACGGATAATACTAGCGGTCTTTGGTTTAAGCCGGATCCTAGTATTGTACAGTGTAGATTTTGTCTCATTGCATTTGTATTCGGTCGCAATACAAATGCGGGTATGTATATACAGTCGCGGGGTTTTCCTGTAATTTATTACGGGATCAGTTTTTTGAAGTTGCCAGTTTGCATTCCGTTTCGGCCACTTTCCTTTGTTTCCTTCTTTGGCTGAAAATTGGTGTGGAGGGGCTTATTTGCAAATGTGCAAATTAGCAAAGAAGAGGGTGGTTTTTGTAACTAGTTGTTTCATGATGGTTTTACCATCCTTTGACTTCATTGGTTCATCATTGCTTGCGTTTTGGTGATGGGAGTTGATTTGACTTTGGGGTGATGGTTATTTTCTCATCATCACTCATCATTTTCTCTTGCATTATTTTGGACGTCCCCCCTCTCTCCATCATATGAGGCCGGCCACTTCTTTGTGGGGTTGACACAATTTTTAGGTGTGGCATTTTTGTTTCTCATTTGCTTGCAAAGGCTCTCTAGTTCATCTCCATATCTCATTCCTCCACCCAAAAGGCAACTTCACAACCCTTTGAGACAAAGTAATCCACACTTAGCCTACAGCATTCTTGGACACGTCGACTCGCCAACTTCGTGCCCGAGTTGCCTCGGTCCAGAGGTGGGAGCCCGTAAAAGAACCCGGCGATGTGGTGCCCTTCCGACGAGGAGATGAAGACCGGAGATTCCGCGGGGAGATCGGGATGACGACGAGAAGACCGAAGGACACGGATCGCTCGGTATATCTCTCTACCCCTTCTCTAGTTAGCTAGGATTAGGTTAATGGCTCGATCCGGGTTTTAAAGTCCGCGGTAGCGCCGGTTCTAGTTTATAGAAAAGTTTCGTTTCCGCATTTTGGCCTCGTTCAGACGGCCGGGGCGCTGCCGTGCACTTACAACTATGATGTCTTTAAACCTTCCATACTATGATGTCTTTAAACCTCACAGACTATGACGTCTTTAAACCAGACTATAATGTCTCTAAACCTTACGGACTATGAGGTCCTTAAACTCATGGACTATGATGTCCTTAAACCCAATGGACCGCGATGTCCCTAAACTAAAACGATAGAATTCAAATGCTCTTTTGTTGGATCTAAATGATCCCAAAACCCTTGTAAGTAGATTTTAGTCTAAAATTAGACTAACGTATCCTTAACAAACATTTAAGTTGATCTTAATCTGAAATGAGATTAACAATCCTTAAACCAATCCAAACCCAAATCTAAAAAAATACGGATTTGGACTAATCCCCGCCCTACGGGCAACAACATAAATTAGTCTCCGTATACAATCCACGGGCAACCAAAAATAAAACAAACACACACGACACGAAGTGACCATCTGGAGAAGGAGAAAGTGGTTACCGCGATGCGGTAGCGTAATTAACTGCGGGGGCTTGCGCCTGCAGGGAAGAGCATCCCCACAATCAAAAACCCCTTACAATGAGGGGGAATCTGACGAAGTCTGCTACAACGGCCGCATCTGTCTAAACCTCCGATACATGGTGCCATAAATCAACTTGGCATCTTCGGAGAGGTGGACGGATAAATCCAAATAGCATCTGCCCCCCAAAATTCAGGCCGGACGTTCCAATGTCCCGGTCGCGTCTTTCGGCGGAGAACAGATTCTGGTACGCCCGGTGGGACCTTTTCCTCTTTCCACTCCACACTTCGTATGTCGTGTTTTTCCGCGATCAAATAATCGCGGTATATATATTTGTGGTTGCACTTGGGTGATGGGATACTGAAGCCGGTGTATCGTCTCTAAGAAGAATGGCGTTTTCTTTCACCGCAACTCAGGCTCTGTCGCATCTGGCGGAGTCAAGTATGGGTCACTTGCAGCCTCAAATCTCTGCAATCCGGCTCTTCAAGAAATCAACTGGCTTCTCTTTGGGTCGATGCTCCCACCTCTCGACCTCGGTGCTTCAACGCCGATGGAGGAAGCCCAGAGGAAGTCTGTCCTCCTAAGGTTTGCTCCCTAAGCAGCAGCTTTGCCGACGAAATCAGTCCTCAAACAACTGGCACATACCAAGGACCAAGGTCGACACAGGGGGTAGAATATTCAAGCTCTCAAAGGAAACAGGGGGCAGGCTCGGTAAAATCCTGAAGCTAATCAAATCCCGGCTGTAAGAAACGGTCGACGTCGATATCAGCATCATACAAAATGAGCTGGGGACAGTTCTCTGTATGGTCCTGTTTCAACCCCAGTGGTGAATGTTATTGTTCCAACTGGGAACAGGTTCAAACTGTTGTGAAGGGCCAGACAAAATTCTCCTACCGCAATATTGAAGAAGTCTCCGCAGCCCATGGAGATCCTATGAGAGCAGAAACCAGTTCGCTCCCTGAGACAACTTTCCTCATCTATATATAAGGTGTGGAAGCAGGTGAATGGGACTCATCCGAAGACGGATCCTGATACAGCGGTTCCTCCCAAAACCAAAACGGCTTTTCAAAAAAAAAAGAGGCCTATTAAAGCTCAAGTGTCCAGAGCAAACTCCAAACATCCCAAGCCTGGGCGCATGATGGTTCACATAGTCTATGTGGTGAATTCCAAAGACGAAGTTCAAGCTTCTACTAGTCACCGACCTCAAATTCGGTCCCTGAAAAAAGTTCAACTGCAACGTGAAAAGCTGCAGGAGATGCTCGCTCAGGCGGCATCAAACGCTAATCCACCACCTAAGGAATATCCCGAGGACACACCCGAAGAAAGAGTAAAGAAGGAGTCGGATATTGATCTCCTAAAGCGTACTCTGAAAAAAAAAGAGATGAAGAAGCGGCAGAAATGTCCACTAAAATGAACCAGATGGCCCTTCTGCTTCAGAATATGGCTGAAATGATGGTTCAATTGGAACCACTGGCAGATGAACCGCCGGTAGTCGGTTTTAAAGATAAGGATGACATTTCAAGTCCTCTGCAAACCTCGTCAACGGCTGAGGAGCGAATGATTCCTAAAGAAAGCTGGACACATATATCGCTCAGCAATCAAAACTCACTACGCCAGTGAAGCCGTAAATAGACCAATCAAGACTGCTCGACCGTATCCGACGTGGTACTTTCAAATACAGTACCTGCCAGAGTACACACTTCCAACGTTCTACATGTATAAAGGAACTAGGAATCCTCTCCCGCACATTGCGCGATTTAAATCCATGTGCGGAAATACTGGAGGAAATGACATACTACTCCTCTGACAGTTCGTCAGCGGTCTGGCGGGCATCACCTTCAAATGGTATGCGGAACTCCCAAATGATTTCGTGAAGGGCTTCGACGAAATGGATATGCTCTTCTGTCAGGGATTCGCTAATGAGAACGAACGTACTACCGTGATGGCGCGGGTCAACGAAAGGATTAGACCAAATGAGACTTGGGTTCAATATGTTACCCGATGGCGAAATATTTGTTCAAATGCGAGCAACGCATCGATGAATTAAGTTGCAGCCATGGGAATACTCATAGCCACACTGGACCTAAATTCAAAGGCGTTCCTGACCTTCCAAGAACTCATGGATAAAATGGCTCGATTGGATCAAATGGGTCAAGAATCTTTCTCATCCGATGATGACGAGTAAAAAAGCGGAGGCAAGATGGCGTTTTTCGCCTACGCTCAACAAAAATAAGTGGCTCTGAAGCAACCTATCGCCAAAATAGCGACGGCGTGGGTACTTGTTCCCCCCGAGATATACACAGGGGACATATTTCTCACTGGCGGAAGAATCTCTATGTAGAATGGTCCTTTCTTCTCAAAGGACAGGAAGGATACTAAGGGTCTTACAAACAGGTCCCACAATCTAGAGGAATGCCCCACTTAAAAAAATTTTAAAAAACCAAAAAAAACGGTACGTCCACAAGAAAAATGGGCAGGATGAAAACCCGAAAGGGCGCCGTGAGTAAAAACAGCAGGACTGCGGCGAGCTTGTGAAAACCCAGAAGGGCGCAACCTCGTTAAAGTAAATACACTTACGATATCCTTACGACTCATGAGGAGAATCCCCCCAGTAAGATCCTCACGGCTCATAGGATTCAAGAGCCTTAAGTTACAGGGATCTAGACCTGTCCTTAAGCCGTCATATTTCTCAAATTGCCCTATAGGCATGGGCACGAATAAATATTTCTTTGCCAAATTCTACAAATGGTAAGAAATGTCCCTATATGGTGAATAACACTTGTAGGTCCTCTCGACTTATAAGGATAAAGCACTCTTAGAAGATCCTTACGACTTACAAGAGAAGACATCACTTAGGAATTCCCACGATTCCTAAGGAGAAAATACGCCTACGAGATCGTCACGACTCGTAGGGAGAAAACCCTTTATGATACCCTTACAGTTCATAAAGTCAAAAGTCTTAGTCGACAGAGTCCTAACCCTGTCTACTAAGCCACCTTTGTCCAAATCGACAGAGGCAAATGATGAGTCGCTCCTGGCGATATCCCAGTTGTAGCGATGTAGATATCTAAACAGGTGTCAAACTCCAAGTCAACCTCTCCGGAAAATGTCGTCCCTACAGTCATCTGATGAAGAAGGGAACCCCGTTCGTTTGGGATCGTAAATTCCACAGTGCACTGGACGAAATCAAGCAATATCTACAGAATCCGCCGGTACTGACCGCTTCAGTCAAAGCAAAGCCTCTCATCCTGTTCACAACCTCCCTTGAAAGTTATTTAGGCGCGCTATGGGCACAGGAGAACGACCAAGGGAAGGAGAGAGCCCTCTACTATTTGAGTTGAGTCCTACTGGGGGAAGAAAACAACTACTCTCCCATCGAAAAACACTACCTGGAGTTAATCTTCGCGATAACGAAACTTCGGCATTATGCGTTGGCGCATGAGGTCCATCTCTTATCAAAGGTGGATCCTCTCAAGTATTTGATGTCAAGAGCCATACTAAAAGGACGACTCGCTAAATGGGCCCTCATTTTGATGGAGTTCTCGATAACATACCGACCTCTCAAGGCGGTGAAAGGCCAGGCCATCGCCGACTTCCTCGCTGAACATCCGATACCCGGCGACTCACTTTTAAATTGCGAACTGCCAGACGAGCACACATTTGACACGATCAATAGGCAGAAAGGAGGGAATGATACCTGATGGGAACTCTATTTCGATGGAGCATCTTCCATGAAGAAGCGACAACACAACACCCCTATAATCAAATCTGGGGTAGGCCTCATCTTCGTAACTCCACAAGGAGGGATAATGCACTTTGCCTTCTCCTTAACAGAGCCGAGGACAAACAATGAGGCATAATATGAGGGTTTGATAGCAGGTCTTGAGATCGCCGTCGACATGGGAATCGAAAACCTCCTCATATACGGAGACTCCCAGCTAGTCGTTAGTCAAATAAACGGTGACTATCAGACGTGCAAGCCAGAGCTGGTAAAGTACGGCGAGAGAGTGCAATAGTTACTAACTCAAATTCCCTTTTATATCCTGGAAAGCATACCACGAGCGAAGAATAGCAAGGTGGCCGCATTAGCCAAGCTTGCTAAGGAACTGGCTGACGAAAACTTCGATGACATGAGGATCGTTGTACAAAGCCGTCGGGTTCTTGCGCTAGTGGAAATATCTCCGGAGTCGTCTGAAGAAAAGGAAGCGACCAAGCAAACAGCCCTACAAATAGAGGACCAAGAAAAGACTAAGGATTGGAGAGAAATATTTATAGACTACTTCAAATCCCGTCGAACAGCTGAAGATGCATCCTCGAGATATCAGCTCATAAGACGAGCTCTGTCCTTCGTCTTCGTCAATGATACTCTATATAAGAGATCATTTGACTCTCTGTGGCTAAGATGCTTGGGACCGGAAGAAGCAAGGAGAGTCGTTTAAGAAACTCACGACGGACTCTGCGGTTCTCATCAAGCTGGGCCAAAGATGAAGCTAAAGATTAAAAGAATGGGCTAGTATTGGCCCACGATGATTCTGGACTGTCTCGAATACGCGAAGCAGTGCCACTCGTGCCAAATTCACGGGGACTTCATCCACCAGCACCCAAATCCACTACATCCGATAGTGGCTAGCTGGCTATTCGAAATGTGGGGAACTGACATAATTGGGCCCATCGAACTAGCGTCATCCTGAGGACATCGGTTCATATTGGCAACAACCGATTACTTCTCTAAATGGGCAGAAGCATTACCGCTGAAAGAAGTGAAGATAGAGAATATTCTCCATTTCTTCAAGACACACGTCATCTATCAGTTCGGCACTCCGCGACGGATTATCTCCGATAACGGGCCGGCCTACAGAAGTCACAAAATCAGCCGCTTTGCACAGCAGCATGACATAGACTGGAGATACTCTTCTGTCTACAATTCCCGAGCTAACGGTCTAGCTGAGGCTTTCAACAAGACCTTGACGAAGATCATGAAGAAAACGGTGTACAAAAATAAGAAGGACTGGCATGAGAGACTGCATGAAACTCTCTGGGCGTATCGTACCACGTTTAAAACAGCCACAAAGACAACACTGTATGCATTGGTATTTTGTGCTGAAGCAGTACTCTCCTTGGAGATAGAGCTACCCTCTCTACGAGTGGTAGTTCATTACAAGTTAACAGACGAAGAGAATGCTCATCTTTGGCTCGAGGAGCTCGACGCCCTCGATGAAACCCGGCTCATGGCGCAGCAAAACTTGGAGGCTTACAAAGCGAAGAAGACGTGCTCATATGAGAAATTGACTAGGCCGAGAACATTTCGCCAGGGCGACCTCGTACTAGTGGTCAAGAGACCTATGATCCCTAATCGTGCCAAACGGCGGAAATTCGAGCCGAACTATGAGGACCCGTACATCATAGATAAGGTCTACCAAGGTGGGGCTTACTTGCTCATGGATATGCATGGTGAAAGACCCTTCAGGCCAATAAACGGTCGGTTCTTGAAAAAATACTAAGCCTAACCGAAACGTCTTTAAACTACTACAAACCGCAACATCCTAGGGCTGACGCAAAAAAATAATAATAATAATAAAATAATAATAAAAAACGGTACGTCCATAAGCGAGATGGGCATGGATGAAAACCCGAAAGGGCTCTGTGAGTAAAAACAGCAGGGCTACCGGCGAGTTTGTGAAAACCCGAAAGGGCGCAATCTCATTAAAAGACACTTGCAAGGTCCTCTCGACCTTGTAAGGAGAAAATACTTGCGTGAGATCCGTACGACTCACAAAGGAGCAACATACTTAGGGATACCCACGATTCCTAAGGAGAAATTACACTAACGAGATCCTCACGACTCGTAAGGAGAATTCCCCCTACCCTCATGGCTCATAGGATTCAAAAGCCTTAAGCTATAGGGATCTGAACTTGTTCTTAAGCCATCACGTTCCCCAGATTGCCCTGCAAGCGGTTCAATATTGACCCTTGTATACAATCCACATGCACAAATAAACGTCTCCTTTCACCGAGTTCCGCCAAGGGTGTGAAATCCCCCTATTCGGTGAACAAACACTTGTAAGTCCTTTCGACTTATAAGGAGAAAACACTCTTATAAGATCCTTACGACTTATAAGAGAAAACACCACTTAGAAGTCAGCGAATTTGTGAAAATGTCTCTCTTTACATAATTTGGGTTTGTTACCCATTTTATTACATTTATTCATAAAAATTACATTAAGCCTATTTGTGCTTTAACAATTATTCCTTTGGCATGGGGGGCCGGTCTTTTCATACTTGGGTTCGACCTGGGCATGGGTCCATTTGCTTGGACTTGGGTTTGGTATTGGGCCCACATGGCTTGGGGTTGACTTTGACCTGGTCAACCGGGATGCAATTTTTGACCCCAACAAAGTGCCCCTCATCAATAAATGCACACCGCATGTGGCTGTATGCATGAAATTGATGGACCTTGTTCTATATGGGGATTGATTTGGTTTGGTTCCCTATGGAGGGTCGGCGCTGCCATTTTTGTGACGTGGCCGATCGGTGCTGCCCTTTCAACGAATTGGACGGTCGGTGCTGCCGTTTTTGCGACGTGGACGGTCGGTGCTGCCATTTTTGCGACATGGGTGGTCGGTGCTTGATTTGACTTGCCCCGCTACGTGCGGTGTCAGGATTTGATTTGATTTGCTCCGCTTTCTGCGGTGTCGAGATTTGATTTGTTTCCGAGGTGGATCTTGATTCCGCAATGTAGGTCATTGGTTGACTGGTATTTTGATTTGTTTTGGGAGTTCTCTACCCGTCCGGTGAAACTTTTAAGCTTGAAAGTGGTGTCAGGTAGGACGTTGATTTGATATGTTTGATTTCTTCCTTTTTGGCAGGACTTTTGAATTTGAGAGGAACTCGGAATTTAGATTTTGTTTGGCATCAGTATCGCTGCACTGGAATAATACCAGGAGCAATTCATCATTTGTCCAGGAAGGACTTAAGATTGGGTTTTTGGGGCGGCATCAGCACCGCTAACACTGAAGCGTAGTGCCAGGAGCGACTCATCATTTACCTTTTGGGAAAACTTAGGATTTGGGTTTTGGGTCAGCATCAGCACCGCTAACACTGAAGCGTAGTGCCAGGAGCGACTCATCATTTGCCTTTTGGGAAAACTGTCACGACCCAAATTTAGGCACGTGACCGGCACTTAAAACACGTAACGTCAACAGGCGTACGCAATTTAAGTAAGTCGAAACCTAGAAATCTAAACCACCCCAAAAAAAGATAAGTGGAGAAAAACATATTTAAAAACATTCGGAAATCTCAAGTAAATTCTTTAACTTTAGTTTACTTTCTTAAAAATTGCGACAGCACATCCTTTCTAAAAACTAGTCCCGAAAACGGGTACAACATAGAATACAAATAAAGCATCCCAAACAGTAGAAAATCACGCCCAACGGCGGAGACAACCACCACAAGCATATATACGACGCCGAAGCGAAGAAAAATAAATGAAAACAGCATAAGGAGGTAAAACTTTACATCAAGACCGGCTCCCACAAGCACGGCACCCAAAGTCACCAAAAATAATACAACACTGATCCTCACAACTCGTCTCTAAGTCAAATACATGAAGTGGTAGATGGAGAATACTAGATCCAACAAAAGTGATATACAATGTACATAAACGGATAACCGCGAACCCACCTAAAAGCAAAGTCCCCACAGCCAACCGTAGCGGTATCCGCAAAAGTAGAGATAACAAGAAGTCCTGCAACGACCACTCTGAGGGTAAGTCCTGCAAAACACTGTGGCACAACGGGGGTGAGTTGCCAACTCATGAATAGAAAATAATATCATACTGTAATTGCAAGTATGCACTGACAGCGATAATCTATCACATGTAATCTGATAGCATAAGTATGGCCATATGAATATGCAACTATCATGACCAGGGTACACCACCAGGGTACTACATCTACATGAATTAAATGCATATCAACTAAATCCCGAGTGCAGGATAATTAATAATCTCATGCACAAATCATCATCATGGAAAAACCCGGTGTAAATCAACAACACCCCAAATCCCAAAATCCTCAGACGCCGTCACTAAGACTGGTCCCCCATATCCTGTAAATCTCATGGAATCTGAGTGCCCAACATCGGCACTCGAAAACATCATGAAAATACTCGTGTCCAATATCGACACGTAAAAACCACATATCATATCTGTACATCTCGCGGAACATGAGCACCCAATATCGACTCTCGCAATCCTCGGAACATGAGTGTCCTACACCGACACTCGCAATCCCCATAGCCATATATATCTCACGGAACATGAATGTCCAATCTTGACATTCGCAATCCACGGAACATGATTATCAAACCCTGACACTCGCAATCCCCATATCCATACGTCTCACGGAACATGAATGTCAAACACCGACATTCGAAATCTAAATCCATATATCTCACGGAATATAAGTGCCCAACATCGACACTTGAAATCCCCAAATTTGCATGAACAACAAATCTCAATGAGTAAATCCATGTAATATGACATATGCAACATAGAACAACAATATGCGCATATCAAGGGAAAATCCGCTATCTAATTGCATTAAGTCATTTAAATATATCACGCGGTTCCTAATTATCCGAATCCAATAATATATATATATATATATATATATATATATATATATATATATATATATACATACATATATAATAGCGTCCCATACCACTGATATATATCATATGAAACTGAACATACAACTATAGCAAGGTATATATGTGAGCATGTAGGTATAGTAAGGCATATGTGTAAGCATGTAGGTGTACAGGTATGCTATATTTCATATGCGCCATCGCACAAGATTAAATGCCTCAATATCGCTAACCAATAGCAAGGTATATCATATGAATATTTGTGTTGTGCGTATCATGGCAATTACTGAGAGTGTGTGTGTAGCATACAATGAGTCCTCATACAACATGGACTGTCAATAATAGTGCAGTGTACAAAGGGTACAGCTTCAGGCACAACAAGTAACTATATGCAATGAAGTTCATGTATCATCTCTATATGTGCATATAAACAAGCGGCTAATATCATATCATATCTAGCCCTGACGTTTAATGCCATACAGGTGATTTCCCCGTAGATGTTAAATCTACTCACCGATGATCTCGAGCTACGAATATCCGACCACCTGCTTCCCTTGCTTCGCAGCGTCCGAAGTCCCCGCTTGCGATCCTAAAATTTCACAAATACATCACATAAGGCTAAATATCCTACGCCGACACAAAGATAACGAAACTCAAGGATAACGCCCATAAGATAATTACACTGTGCACCTAATACACAAAACGCATACGACATCGGCACAACCCTAGCTAGGATCACTAAACTACGCAACCGCCAAGCCTAGACCCTGATCGTACCGATCGCGCATTCACAACACAATATATCGCGAGGAAGATAATAAATATCACATCACAACGTCCATTAGGACACACGTCCAACTTTTACCGAAACCTAGTAAGCAACTTTATCACATATTAGCTCAAGTCTAATAGTTAACACAATTCTAGCGATCATAAACATCGCAAAGTAGTTTAACTAAGTCACCCAAACCATTAACACAATTTTAATCTCATCCAATTATGATTTAACAAAAGTTAGTTTGCTAACAAACTCAATTAGACAATTTAAGAAATAACAATTAACATTCTCCCACTAGGTTAAGTTTTTCCCAAGTCTTCACTTAACAATTAACCATTTCAACCAAATCAAACCCTAACTTGATCTTCACAAAACTATCATGAATCATCTAAACATGCAATTAAAGGTATATTAAACATCTAATAAGCTAGCTTAATGATTTAAACAACAAATAAAGATTAGGGTTAGAATTTTATACCTCCTCAAGATCACAAATTAGCAACTAAACTCATCATTTTAGCCTCCAAAATGATGTCTTTCATGAAGATCTATGCTAGTTTAGTGTTGAAGAATGATGCGTAGGGGTTTATTTATGAGTTTATGGGATTATTTGAGTATTTGTAAAGATTTATTTGAGCTTGGAGAGAGTGAAAATGAGCAAGGATCAAGAGAGGGCAGCAATGGGGGAGTCTCGACCAAAGCAAGAGAAGAGGGGGTTTTGTGGAAATGTGTCGAAAATTCTAGCTAAAAACAAATTAAAGTTCATTAATGCAATAAATATCTTATGCCACCTCAATTCTTTTCTTTTAAAATTTCATTTTAAATCACAAATATCTAGATATTTTGCATGGATGGATTAAGCTTAATCTAGTGATTAAATTAGCATTGATTCACTTTAGAAATAATTAACCCAAACCAAAATTGTAATTACCACTAATTAAGTGCATAATTAACAACCTATAATAATATTTTAATTAGGGAAAAAATATTTAAGAGAACCTAAATTTTCAAGTGACCACAAAAACCCGCAAACTAGCAATATTCTAATTAAACTAGGTGCAGTCAAGTCTGTACTGAAAATTGATCACCTCCGGATTTTTATGGAAAACACCGACTATTTTACCCCAAAACGGAAAAATTCGCACTACGATTTCTAAAACGTTACGAAAACTTGGGATTTGGGTTTTAGGTCGGTATCAGCAATTCTAACACTGAAGCATAATACCAAGAGCGACTCATCATTTGCCTTTGGGGAAAACTTTGGATTTGAGCTTTGGGTCGGTATCAGCACCGTTAATATTGAAGCGTAATATTAGGAGCGACTCATCATTTGCCTTTGCCCGATGGAGGGAGCGATGGCTTAGGAGATATGTTTATGTAACATCGTAGTACATTTATACTATATTTTGGGTATTTTAAATATTGCGGTAAAATTCTTTGCTATTGTTATTTTTGGGTTACGAATAATGCAATTAGTAGCTGTGGTTATTATCCGATCCGACCCACATGTATGAAACCTAATATGGTGTAAGGTTATATCAAATATTTGCTAGTACAGTGTACCCATATGAATCGTGTACTAAATAGATATATAATATATTTTAAGCTCTGCATATCTCTTTATAATACACTATAAAAACAAATAATATTATTTTCTTATCTAGCCTTACATGGTAAATTATCCCATATCAGGTGGTTCGTCCATATATCATGTTCTTATCCTAAGAGTTAGACAGACAAATAATTAGAAATTTCTACGTATATTTACGTAGATTTTATTTGGGGTATACATATTTAATTATAGGATATTGCATTAAAGTTAAAATTCTTACGTATGCTCTTTATATTTTAAAACTATATTTTTGAAGGGAGACGGGTAATATTTGGAGTAATCTGGTATTATCTATAAAATTCTACAATATATATATATATATATAATTTTACTATAACTAAAATATATAACAGTTTATATACACACAAATATAATTATTATAATCTCCTTCTCCCCCGTCCCTATCTCTCTATTTCTGTAAATCCCCGTTTCCACTTTATTAAAAGTTTCCTATTCTCTTAATCCCAGTGGTTTCTTTTCTTTTTCCTTTATATTTTGAATTGGTTGTTTAAGCTTAATAGGTATATTTTTCCAAACCCTAAAAGTTAAAACCCAAGATTCAAAATCCAAGCTAAATAAAACTAAAACCAAATTTTAATCAATAAAATTAAACCCAGCCCAAACAAATTTCTTAAAACAAATAATAAAAGCCCCGGCCCGTTCCTCTCTCAACCCTCAGCCCATTCACAAGTTTTAAAACAAAAAAAAAATCCTTTAATTATTCTCAGCCAGCCCGCTTACCATCCCTCAGCCCACTTCAGATTTTTCTTTTAAAGGGAATATTTTTACGGGCCCGGCCCAGCTCAGCAGCCCAACTCCTTTCCCATTCTCCACTTCAGACCCCGACCCGCCACTACTGTTCCTCTTCTTCAAAATTCCCAACGGTAACATCCCTGTTCACGCGCGCGATCGTTTTCTCCGCCGCAGCCCGCGTCCTTGCTCACGCCCATTACTGCGACGTTACACCCACGTTTTCAACCTCGTCTCCAACTCCTCTCGTCACTCTCCCTCTTCAAACTCACTTCTCAAACTCCTCTCTACATCCACCAAGCTCTCCCAACTCCCAGTCCCACAACCCACTGCAACCTCCACCCTCGACGACGACGACGAACTTTCCTCCGATCCCCTTCTGCATCACCTCACCATAACCTCCTCCTAAATCCCTCCACGACTCCTCCTTCACTAACCCGAGCCCCCTGCAGACCCACTCCCCTGTGCACAGACCCACTTCAACCAAGCTCGGCCACCTTACGACCGACGTCGACGAGCCCCCTTTGACCTGAACCACCCTTGCGACCCTCGACATCCTTAGCACCATCCTCATCACTCCAAACCCGTCCCCACTGCTCTCTCTCTCTTTCTCACCTAAAACCCACATTCTTCCCGTACTGCGCATTCACTGTGCACATCGCCGGAGCGACCATCGCCGACATCGTCGACCCCAGCAAGTCCCAGGCCAACCACAGAGCACCACCTCCGCTTCCAGCAAGCACTTGACGGCTCCGGGGAACTCCGACTTCAAACCTGTGTCTCGAGCCAAGCTCGCGCGAACTTGTTTCGCGGCGTACAACGCGCGTTCGCGACATCGTTGCTGCCGTGCGACCCCGAGACATTTTCCAGGCAAGTGTTTACTTGCTTCATGCTATAAAAATAGTAGTACAAACTTAAATAATCTCGTTTACGAATTTACCGATTCCCGATACGTATTATGACCTAAGTGTTCGATGCTAGATCCCAATGGAAATAATAGTTTATTTTGACGGAAACTGATATTTTCTATTGGCCCATTTGATAATAAATATTGTGTATGATTCTCGCTGGAAAATACGATTGTTCGTGACAAAAATTGATACCCCCAAATATGCCGTTAAAACTAGAATTTTCTCGTACCTGAAAACGAATAAAATCACCATAAATTATATTCAAACTGTAATGCTGCGTTCGAGGACTTAAATCAAAGACGACTCGACGAACTTTAACCCTATGTAAAATTCTAATGATTTCTGTTCTGTAACCGTGATGATAATTGGATCGGAATGCGACTCTGGACTGCAGTCCAGAGCGTTTCTGATTATTGCGTTCTGTCCAAAGACCTGCGTCACTGTGTTTTCTGAAGTCGTATGTTACGGAACTCTACAGTAGATTAAAGATAATTATGTTAGCTAAATAAAACAGGTGGTTCCATTCCGTTTCATCGCCATTTGCTATTTTAAACTGTATTTAAAAGGACAGAACGTATAACTGTCCAGAATAGATTCAGAAATGACATATTGAGATTAAACTGTGTATAACTTTCAACGTACAGATGCGATTGAGGATCCGTCTGTTGCGTTGAATACCCTATCGAAAACCCTAGATTTCATTTAACTGTGACATCGCTAAATTCTGAGCCCAACTGGGTGCAATTCGTGTCGCGAAACGGACGTTCAGTTCTGAAACTGAATTTCCAGCCGCGAGCACTTAAAATGAAATAGCTATATCTTGAGAACCGGAATCCCGATTGAACTGGAACAAATTTTGATGAATTGCTGACTGAGTGTTCTATTTATCTTACTTGTATCATTTTACTGAATTCTTAACATATTAATTTATGCAAATTATTTTAGTTAATGACGTGCATGTTGATTCATAACATACAGAGCTTATTGGTAGCATACAATACATATATCATACCCTTGCCATATACTCAGTGTTAGTGCGTGTAGACATTGCATTATCGTGCGTGATAGATGTTGGTTTAGGAGTGACGAGTACACCAATGGAAAGTGAATATTTGTGACGGTGATTGATACAGTGAACAGTGATGAAACCGTGCCATTGGTATACTTGTACACGACTAGATCAAGATCATAAATAGTGTAAACCTGGGGAAAATGGGGAGATCAAAGTGGAAAGAGTATCGTATTTAGCGGGACCGTATTTAGAGGATGATCATTCGAACCGTGATACTGATACGTGTAGGGTAGGATCTAGCGATCCGGCTGACAGGATTATGTCCCGGACATGTGGGCCGTTGTCTCGGGTATGTACGAGACTCCTGTTAAACATGATGCTCCTTCCACTATGTGATTTCAAACATGACCTAGAGACCGATAGGGACACATAACATATTCTGCATCATATAGTGACATAGTGATTACTTGTATTGTTCCTACACCAGTATTACCTCATATACCTGTTTCATCTTATTATAATAATATTGTTATTGTGTCGCTCTGACGACCTGAGTATGCATGCTCAGATTCCGTGGGAGGACCAGCACGGGAGACGGATCTACCCTTTGAGTTCACGGAGATATAGTTTGGTGTACCTTCTTCATTTACTGCTTTCCATAAAAGTGATCGTGAGATCGAACTTGGTTAGTTATTGTTCTTATTATCTGTAATTTTGTGAACAATGGAATTTTAATGTAATAAATTAGTGATGTGATTCCTTTAATACTGTGCTTTATTTACTGATTACCATGTAGTACTAGAAGCCGAAGTGTGACTACGGCGGGATGATCCCTTGACCGTAAGAGCATGGCTGGCCTAGTCATACCTCGTATTCCGTATTTTGGGAAGCGGGGTGTGACAATTTCTCTCTCCACACACACACACACATATAAGAAAATAATGGAGGAAAGAGGCCATAGGAGGGAATTTCCTCTTATTGCGTCGAAAAAACACCATCTCCCATTTTTTCCGATGATCGGCACCCACCATCTTCATCGTTATCACCTAAGATGTGGGTACAACAAATTTTATGTGATTCTACAACTTTTTCACCGTTGATTTAGCAATGTAAAAAGTTCTATTGTCGGTAAACCGTTAATTTTGAACCCACTAAATCAACGGTGAAAAGGTTGTAGAATCACATGAAATTTGGTGTACCCACATCTTAGATGACAACGATGAAGATGGTGAGTGCTGATCGTCGGACAAAATGAGGGAGAGGGTATTTTTTCGACGCCATAGGAGTAAATTCCCTCCTATGGCATCTTTCTTCCATTATTTTCTCTCTCTATATAAAATAATAATATTATTATTATTAAAAACACACACACTCTCTCCCTCCCTCGTCTTCTTCTATCTCTCCCCCGTCGAACCCTAACCGCGCCAAAACCCCATGCCATCGCCGTCCCCACTCCTTCATCCTCACCTTCTCATCACTACCACCGGCCACACCCCCTCTTCCTCTTTCCTCGAGGACTCACCTAGCCGACCCCGACGCCGAGAACCCATCACCTCCCCCTCGTCGTCGACCTCGCAGCCTGACTCGACCACTTCCATGACCTTCCTCGTCTCGTCGGCAACACCAGAGCACCCACACCCCACCTTCTTCTTGTCCCTCTCATTTCCCAATCACCATCAACCCCTCACGGCTACGACACCTCGTCGTCGACCGTGTCTTCCCGTCACCTCCTCGTCGACAATCTCTCTCTTCTTCCCCATCCACACTAAAACCCCAGAACCCTGGCAACCCCATCTCTTTTTCTTTCTTCTTCTGTTCTTTTCCGACAAGTTAGCCGGAGTTGTTCACCGCCGACGAGCATGATCCAGACGACCCAGTTACCGTTGTCGTCTAGTCCAGTTACTACGTCATGCAGTTGCTCAATCAGGTCAAGTCCTACGTACGTGGGTTTGGCATCGGGACGTTGTTCGGCGTTCGGAACGTGATATCCATATATTCGTCGTGAGATTTCAATCGGGCAAGTTCTAAACTTGCAACATGCTACTTTGTTTATAATTATATGATTAATTATAGTATATGTGTTTTAATATTCAGCAAGAACTTGCAACATGCTACTTTGTTTATAATTATATGATTAATTATAGTATATGTGTTTTAATATTCAGCAAATATTATCAATCTACAGTTTTATAATATCAGTCTGTATCCGTACCAATAATGGTTTTATCTATTTGCATGCCGGATCATCACAATATTATTATAATTTTATATCCGTTCAGTAATCCTTATCTAGATTGCCATATACCTAGTAACAGACGTAAAACGGTCATTACAGATAGATACATATACATCCCGGCGTTAGTCATGTTTTCCATATTTAGGTATTGGTTACGGTTTCCGTTTTGTATCTATTTTGGTTAATATATATTATGTAGCATGTTCACGACACATTACTAGACCTGTTACTTGGATTATTACTAATATCGACAATCCTGACTGGTTGTCTTGATGGATGCGACTTGTGGTCTACATAGATAAGACCTGTACCTGCTTGATCCTGTATTGGCATTAGATTTATATCATCAATAGCTAACTTGAACACAAAACCTGGGGGTAAGGGGAAATCAATAATGAAATCTGACTTGTAACTCAACAGTTCAATAATTCCAGAGACTGATCAGTCAATACGGGCTTCGGCCCCGGAATGATGCTGCTGACATCATTCGTCTGCACATGATACATGTTTTTACTGTTTAGCGGCACGTCCCGAGCTCGCATGGGATACTATTGAGTTATATTGAAGATTCCATTTAATTGATTTCAAAGACTTGTAGAATAGATAACCTAGAAGCACAGCTGTAGGGTGTTTTTTGTCACCCCATTGAAATGGGAAATACGCGTCGCTTGTCAGGCGTATAGAGATTCCCCCTTCTTAGGATAGGCTGGGGTTTATTGATTATGGAGATCCGAATTTCCGGCAGCCGTGGACTAAACTGCCGTTAATTACCCCTTGCCTCAGAAGCGAAGGAACCTCCAATTCGCGGGTCAAACTAGTCATGCGAACTCAATGTGCAGAATGTGTATGTGTGTGTCTTGAGGGGTTTTGCGTATATCGGAGGCCTCACAGAGTTTACGGGGGTCCATGTTTTGAGTGTGGAGTGTATGAAAAAAAGAAAAAAGAAAGAAGAAAAAAAAGGTGGGTAACGTCCTAAGGATGTGTAGGCGCTAGGCGCCAGCGCCTCACACGCCCGACACGTGGGCGCTGGGCTCTCGCAGAAAGAAGGGGCTTAACCCCGAAATGACGAGTTGAACTCCCGAAAGGGATTCTTATCTATGGAGTTAAACTCCAAAAAAAAGATTTTTATTTATGGAGTCAAACTCCAAAAGATGTTGAATGGAGTTAAACTCCTAAAAAGGGTTTTATTTATGGTGTTAAACTCCAAAGAATTTTGACAAATGGAGTTGAACTCCCAGAAATATTTGGAGATGATACAAGGGGACCCCTTTCTTCTCCCATTTAGTCCTGGATCTTCTTTTGAGCCTTGGATCTTTCCGAAGTGGGGATTTTGGAGATGGGTCTCCTTCCTCCTCCTCTTTGTTTGCTGGATCTTGGAGAAAAGGGGGATGAGACTTAAAAATCTCCGCTTTGGGGATTTGGTGGAAGATCCGAGCTCCCCTTCAAGGGTTTTATGGTGAAAAACTGTTTTTATTCGGAAAAAGAAGAGTTAAACTCTTGATTTAATTCAAAAAAAGGAAGAAGGTTTAGAACCTTGAGAAAGGAGAAGGAGGCACATAACCTTTTTTTTAAAGAATGAAAAATTTGTTGATTTTTCATCATGTTTGCCTTTATAGGCTACACACTTTAAATATAACCCCTTGGGCTTTGCCAAATAGCACTTGTGTCACCCCATGCCTTATGTGCTTATTTCTTTTTGTACATAAGCCATGGGGTTTACAGAATTTTGGTTTACTGCCCATTTTTCAAACATTTATTTTTAAAAAATTGTATTGAACCAATTTATTGCTTCATTCTTGGCATGGAGCCAGCCCTTTCCATGCTTGGTCTTGACTTAGGCTTAGGCCTACTTCGCTTGGGCTTGGGCCCGCTTGATTGGGCGTTGACTGACTTTGACTTGGTCAACCGGGTGTAATTTTTGACCCCAACAAAATGCCCCCATCAATAAATGCACACCACATATATGGGTCGTGCGCATGAAATTGATGGATCTTCTTTCGCATGGAGGTTGACTTGATTTGGTTCCCGTTTTGTTGGCGTGGAGGTCGATACTGCCCTTCTCGTGACGTGAACGGTTGCTGCTGTCCTTTTAGCGATGTGGACGGTCGGTGGTGCCATTTTAACGACGTGGACGGTTAGTGCTGCCATTTTAGCGATGTGGACGGTTGGTGCTGCCCTTTTCGCGACTTGGACGGTCGGTGCTGCTATTTTGCGACTTGGATGGTTGGTGCTGCCATTTTCGTGACGTGGACGGTCGGTGCTACTCTTTTTACGACTTGGACGGTCGGTGCTGCCCTTTTTGCTATGTGGATGGTCGGTACTGCCCTTTTTACGACTTGGACAGTCGGTGCTGCCATTTTCGCGACGTGGACGGTCAGTGCTGCCCTTTTTGCGACTTGGACGGTCGGTGCTGCCCTTTTTGCGACATGGACGGTCGGTGCTGCCCTTTTTGCGACGTGGACGGTCGAGGTTTGATTTGACTTAATCTGCTTCTTGCGGTGTTGTTCATATCAGATTTTTGCATTTTCATACCGCCCAATTTTTATCACATTGCATATCGGTAGATACTCTTGAGCCGTGTTTGCTAGTCAATTGCAGGATACAGGTTCTCGGTTCTAAAACGGTGAAATTCATGAAAAACACGACAAAATCCGGGTTCCTGCCAACCACAGATAAAACACGGTCTCCGTTCTTCATCCGTATGTTTCCAGATACCAGTTTAGGAAGACAAAATGTCAAATCAATGTCACCTTCATGCACAAGGCTCAATGGCAACAACAAGTTCCAAGAAATCTACGCGGAGCTTGAGGCAATCATGCCAAATCTTGACAAAAGTCCACCTTTCCCTCAACAGAAATTCTGGAAGAAATGTGGAAGTATTTTCAGAAAATACATGTACCAGCCATACAGTGGAGTCAGGGCATGGGCTTTGGGGGGTATTTGGGTCTTTTCATGTGTATTCTGATGGTTGCCCTAGATTTCCATTCTCCAGCCTATAAATAGCCCAGAACTTTGAGAAGGAAAGGGTCCATTCTTGTATTTTCATTTTTACTAGGATTAGTTGTGTTTCTTCTTCCTCTTCTCACCTCTTCTCCATTGAAACTTGTAGTGAGCTTGTGAGTGAAGAGTGATGAATAAAGAAGAACCATTTATTATCATGATTGTTTCTTTATCTTGTTAATTGTTGTAATTTTTATTCGTTAAGTAGTTGTTGTTATTTTCTTGTTGTTTCTTTCTTCTCTTTTTCTTTATCCTTAATACGACAATGATGCTTACGCTCGATCCTCGCCAAGATGAGGTCGCAAATAGCTAGTCGTATTCTTCTAATCTCCTTCTTTCTATCTTCCTCTTTTGTTTTGTTTTATTTTTTTCATATCATGATGTGTGAGTAGTTCATACTTGCTAGGGTAGGATAAGGGAAGTTTGAGAGAAGGAAATCTCTCTCACTCTTTCCTTGCCCAACAGCTTAAATCGACTCCCGTTAATTGAACCACAATCCGCTCCTCACGGCACCCTATCTTATATGATAGCGGTGATTCCGTAGTGAGACCGGTTGTGGTTGAATTAACCGGAGGTTATGGCTAAGAGCCAAGAACGGACGGACAAGCACCAAAAGGAAGGACTTATGCGTTGGAAAGCCTAGCTTATACTCGCAAGTTCCTTCCTAGTCGTGCTAATCCCCGTTGTTGCCGATTACCGTAACACCGATATTAAGAGGGGCAACGAAAGACGTGGAGACTCCTAACTCAAACTAACCTAATCCTAACCCTAACAAGCTCTCTTTAAAACATCAACTTAACACTTAGATAATCACAAACAAATCTGAACTCTCGGACTTAACTCGTTAAAACACATAGAAAAAGACTCCCATCTCCCTGCGGACGACCCGTACTCAACCGGCTAGCTACAAGCGAAACCGTCTTGATTGCGGTATTTAAACTAAAACTTGAACACGCAGAACCTCTGACAATCAAATGGCGCCGTTGCCGGGGAGACGGTAGTTTATTTCCTTGTGTAATTTCGGGTTAATTTGTGAATATAACCGAAAAACAAAACAAAAAAATATACATTGTAAAAAACCATCTTGTTGTTTTTGATTAGCTTTTGTGCAAGTGTGCAGGAAAATACGAAGTTCAAGATCGGCGCCAAAAGACGTCGGATAAGACGGAGTTCAAGTACAGTGCCAAAGACGTGGGAAGATAGACCCATATTTCGCGGCTACACCTCGACGGACCAAAACGGAACAAACGGTCTACTGTGAAAATCTGGAGCATATACAGTGATCAAACACAGATTCAACAACTACAGAAAAGCAGAGGAGACAAATACCAGAACACCCCAAAATTTTTGAGCTCCAATTCATCTATACAGCCGCGGAACCGCGGCCTAAGGTGGTGTTTGGCCGCGGATCCGCGGCCATTTAGTGGTTAAAGGGTACCATTTTCTCTGGGTAACTTCCTCTCCTCTCTCCCACTCCTCTGGACTCCACTGAATTGTGTTTTCTGCAGATTTCTTTGCGCAAACTCTTCTCCCCCTTCCAATAAACTGTTCTTGTGCAGGATTCTTTGCGCCGCAAATAAAAAAAAAATTGTTTGCAGTTGATTTGTTACTGCTTTGCATTTCTTTAATACGGACTTAAGGGGCTTGAAACCAATCCAGATTGGGTGGGGATTTCATCACCCTTCCCAGGACCCCAAAAATCACAAAAGCATATGCATTGTCCATTGTAAATTAAAAAATACTAGACTTCAGCCCTAAGGACTTCGCGCTCATTAGGAGAAGATAAACCGTGTTTAGAACCTCGCTTAACGGTACATTGTTTACGGGGTGTCTAGGAAAGTGTTAAAGGCGCAACCGCCGAAAGAGAAAGGGTTATTTAATTAAGGAACTTCGCGAAAGCGTTGGACAACCTCCCCTTATCTCTGCACTTACCTGGCCTCGTGATCAGTGTATTTTTAAGCCCGTTTCTCGACATTGTTTAACTTCGACAATCAAGTTCAGGAGCAGGTCTAGTAGACCTAGGTTACCCTAGATCTAGGTGTGATTGTGCATATCTTGTTTGTGATTGCTTAAGCCGTATTTCCGTACATATTTCTGTAAAAATCTTTCTAAAAAAGAAAAAAAAAAGAAAAAAATCAAAAACTTTTATAAAAACTTGCCCTTTTGTCGCTAAATCCATTTTTCACCCACCACCCATCGCCTTTCTCAATTGACGTTTTCTTACCCTCACCTTCTCCGCTTTGACTATACTAAACTCGTTTAGTGTATGTCCGCTTGGACTCGGGACACTAGCGCCCATCTAGTCCGCGTTACGTTAGTCGCTACCGACTACGCGATCGACTCCGAAGTCGATACTCCGTCCACTCCTCTTTCACCCCTTCCTTTGCCGGCCAACTCCGACGTTGACCGGAATTCTGTTCGTACATCTTCACCTTCACCTTCACCTTCACCTTCACCAATCTCTTCTTCCGCGATGTCAGGATTTAATCCGAACATCTCTTTGACCACCCCTGGATTGGCTCCACCTCCTACGGAGACCAATCTCCCACCACCTCCGCCTGTTGTAGCGCCGCAGCGAATCGCGCTCCAGGACCGTTTCTATCCCACCCGTTCTGCACTTCCCACCTGCCTTTCTCTTCCTCCGGCCAATGGGGACAACTTTGAAATTAAGCCCCATTTCATCAACATGCTTCCACGTTTTCATGGGCTTGAATCTGAAGATGCCTATATCTTCATCAATAAATTTCAAAACGTCTGTGCCATGATGAAAACCACCCAGCTGTCGGACAATGCTATACGTCTACGGGTCATTCCGTTCACTTTATGCGATCTCGCTGAAAAATGGCTGTATAGCACCGCTTCCCACTCAATCACCAGCTGGGACGAGTTTGTTAAAGCGTTTCTAAAAAAATTCTATCCGAATCATAAGACCGCAAGAATTCGAAATGAAATCAACCAATTCTCCCAGCTTCCTTCTGAACCCTTCTGGAAGTGCTTTGACCGATACAAAGACCTTCTTGTTCAGTGTCCTCACCACGGTATAGAGAAATGGCAACTCTGCCAAACCTTATACGAGGGACTGAACCCAGCAACGAAGCAGTTGTTGGAAACCATCTGTCAGGGCCACTTCCTATCGAAATCTGACGAGGAAGCGTGGCAGTTCTTTGACGACCTTGCGGAGCAAACGCTACAGTGGGAGAGCACCAGACCGACTTCTTCTTCTTCTACCTCCACTTCTACCGGTCAGTCTAGGGTAGGAATCCACCAACTTGATGTCTCTATTGCGATGAAAGCTGAAATGGCTGCAATAACAAGAAAGCTTGAAGCGATAGAGAGCAAATTTTCTGCTCCGCTCCTGCCCCTGTTCTCCCCCTTCGTACCATCTGCGCTTGTTGTTCCGATCCCTCTCATTTAACCGAAGAGTGTCCTTACAATCCACCATCTCAGGGACAGGATCAGGTTAATGCTGCATTTCAGCAAAGACCGAGGAATGATCCATACTCTTCCACGTACAATCCCGGCTGGAGGAACCATCCTAATTTCGCCTGGAATCAGAATCAGAATCAATTCCAGGGCAATAATTTCCAGAGGCCCCCTCCGCCGCAGCAACAAGCGCAACAACAAACTCAACATCAATATCAGCAGCCCTTCCAACCCCAACCTTTCCAAAATCAGACGAACAACTTTGCATCCAACAATTCTTTTCCACCAAACAATTTTGTTCCGTCAAACAACGATAAGGTTTCCTCGCTCGAACGAAGTCTGGAGGCGTTTGTTAAACAATCGACTCAATCCACCGCCAACATCCAGTCTTCCATTCAATCTTTAGTGCAACACACTGCCGCACACGGGCAAAGCATCAAGACCATCGAGGCCCAGATTGCACAGCTGAACGCAGCCTTAAGCGAGCGAGAAAAGGGGAAGCTCCCGTCCCAGCCACTTCCAAATCCCGGTCACCCACATAATGCACATATTGCTCTTGAACAACAAAACCATAATGTGAGTGCCGTGACCACACTGAGATCGGGGAGGATGCTGCAGAACAACATTGGCAAACGGATCAACAATGACACCCCGGCCGCTTCTTCTTCTTCGTCTTCTGAGCCTATTCTCCGTTCTTCACAAGGCTCCCCTCCCTCTTCTTCTGCTCTGAACGGACCCACTTCTCACTCCACGAAGGCACCTATTCTGGGATCCGTTCCAACTCCACAATCTCCTCCTCCAGCATTAGACTCAACCAATTTTCAAAATGTTCCATTTCCAAACCGGTTGAGGTCTAATAAACAAAATCCTCAAATGGAGAAGATTCTGGAGTTATTTAAGCAGGTTAACATTAATATTCCTCTTTTAGATGCTGTCCAACAAGTCCCGTCTTACGCGAAAATCTTAAAGGACTTGTGCACGAAAAAGAGGAAGTCTCAGGTACCCAAGAAAGTTTTCTTGGCTAGTGCTGTGAGTGATGCCCTTACCCAATCTTTACCACAAAAACGGAAGGACCCTGGCTGTCCTACGATTTCAATTACAATTGGGGATAAGAACATCAACCGCGCACTATTAGATCTTGGTGCTAGTGTTAACCTGCTTCCGTATTCAGTATACGAGCAATTAGGCGTCGGAGAGCTGAAACCCACACACTGCACTCTCCAAATAGCCGACCGATCGATCACCCATTCTAGGGGTGAGCTAGAGGATGTGTTAATAAAAGTCGGGGACTTCATATTCCCCGTTGACTTCATTGTATTAGATACACAGCCTGTAGCTAACCCCCGGAATCAAATTCCGGTGATACTCGGTCGCCCATTTCTCGCAACCTCAAATGCTGTGATCAATTGTCGCAATGGTTCGATGAACCTCTCTTTTGGAAATATGACGATTGAACTCAACATTTTTAGGTTGGGGAATCAGCACGCCGAACCTAATGCTCATATACTGGATGTCTGCTCGATCCAGGAGATCACCCCAGAAGAGTGTGAATTCGAGGAGTTTCTGTTTGATCACGATAATCTTGACGCCACTAGTGCGTTTCTGTTCGAACCTGCTGCTGTTTCTGCGCCCGACAACGACTACGAGTGTTTCACGTTCTCGAACGATCTTAGCCGCGCATAACCCGAGTTTGAATCCTTCGACTTTCCGGATGAGTTACCTGAACCATCCGACTCGGTCGCTTACACTCGTTTTGAACCTTTGCTGGAGTCCTTTGAGTTCGAGACCTTTGCACCAGTCTTGCCTTCCATCGTTTCACCTCCAACGCTCGAACTCAAGCCGTTGCCGTCTCACCTTAAGTATGCTTACTTAGGTGAGAACGAGACCCTCCCTGTCATCATTTCGGCTTCTCTAGCTCCAGAGCAAGAGAAAGCCCTTCTCACGGTCTTGCACAGCAACAGGCAAGCTTTTGGCTGGTCCATGGCGGACATCAAGGGGATTAGTCCCCTGATCGTCGAGCATCACATTCATCTGATGGATGATGCCAAACCAGCCCGGGATCCACAAAGACGTCTCAATCCAGTCATGAAAGAGGCTGTGAAGAAGGAGATCGTAAAATGTCTAGATAGTGGTATCATTTACCCTATCTCTGATAGCCAGTGGGTTAGCCCCATTCATGTTATCCCCAAGAAGTCGGGCATCACGGTCATCACTAACGAGGCGAACGAGTTAATCCCTACTCGCACCCAAACTGGGTGGCGAGTTTGCATTGATTACAGAAAACTCAACGCCGCAACGCGGAAAGACCACTTTCCGCTACCTTTCATTGACCAGATGCTTGAACGATTGGCCGGACACGAGTACTACTGCTTTCTTGATGGCTACTCCGGCTATAATCAAATTCCCATCGCCGAAAAAGACCAGGACAAGACCACTTTCACTTGTCCTTTCGGCACGTTTGCATATCGTCGCATGCCCTTTGGGTTATGCAATGCGCCCGCCACCTTCCAGCGGTGTATGATGGGGATATTCTCAGACATGGTGGAAAAATTTCTGGAGATTTTCATGGATGACTTCTCCATCTTCGGCGATTCCTTCAACGAGTGTTTGCTGCATCTTGACGCTGTCCTTACCCGATGTAAGGACAAGAATCTCACTTTGAACTGGGAGAAATGCCACTTCATGGTGCGCAAAGGTATTGTCTTAGGACATATCATCTCGCAAAATGGAATAGAGGTTGACAAAGCAAAGATTGAGGTCATTTCCAATCTGCCTCCTCCCCGATGCGTCAGAGATATCCGAGCCTTCCTTGGCCATGCCGGTTTCTATAGACGGTTCATCAAGGATTTTAGAAAGATTGCTAGGCCCTTGACTCTTTTGCTGGCCAAGGACACACCTTTCGACTTCAACTCAAGCTGTGTGACTGCCTTCGAGTCACTAAAACGCTTACTCACTTCTGCTCCCGTTCTTTCTTCACCTGACTGGACGCACCCATTCGAGATTATGTGCGATGCATCCGACTTTGCCATCGGTGCTGTCTTTGGACAACACATCAACAAGATGCCGCACGTAATCTATTATGCGAGCCGAACCCTGAACGACACCCAACTCAATTATACAACAACTGAGAAGGAATTCTTAGCTGTTGTATTTGCTTTAGAAAAGTTCAGGCCCTACCTCATCGGCTCTCCAGTCATTGTCTACACGGACCATTCTGCTCTGCGCCATCTTTTTGCGAAGAAAGATGCAAAATCTCGGTTAATCCGTTGGATCCTCTTGCTTCAAGAGTTTGACCTTGTCATTAAGGACAAACGAGGATGTGAAAACGTGGTTGCCGACCATCTCTCACGACTTCCTTCTTCGCCTTCGCTTCCTATTCCGATCAACGGCGTTTTCCCGGATGAACAGCTCTTGACAGTATCGTGCGAACCCTGGTTCGCAGATATTGTGAACTATTTGGCCACGGGATTACTACCAACTGAATGGTCAAGTCAGGACAGACTTCGCTTCTTATCCCAAGTAAAACACTTTTACTGGGACGAACCCTACTTGTTCAAGTACTGTCCCGACCAGATTATTCGTCGGTGTGTCCCTGATGAGGAATTCAAGAGTGTGCTGTCATTTTGCCACGATCAAGAGTGTGGCGGGCATTTTGGGCCCAGAAAGACAGCTGAGAAGATCTTGCAATGTGGTTTCTACTGGCCACAACTTTTCAAAGACGCTCACGACTATTGCAAGACTTGCTCCCGGTGCCAACACATGGGCCGGATATCCCGGAGGAACGAGATGCCGCTCCAACCGATCTTGGTTGTGGAGATTTTCGATGTTTGGGGGATAGATTTCATGGGGCCATTTCCCAGCTCTTTCGGGAACTTGTACATCCTTCTAGCTGTTGATTACGTCTCTAAATGGGTCGAGGCTGTGCCCAGCCGGACTAACGACAACAAGGTTGTCGTTAGGTTCCTTAAAGAAAACATTTTCTCTCGTTTTGGGCACCCCCGGGCGATCATCAGCGACAATGGAAGTCATTTCTGCAACAAAACCTTCGAGGCCTTGATGCGGAAATACTCCATTAATCATAAGCTCTCTACGCCCTACCACCCCCAAACCTGCGGGCAGGCCGAAGTTTCAAATCGGCAAATCAAGCAGATACTGGAGAAGACGGTTTCCAAGAACCATAAGGATTGGTCGCTGAAACTCACTGATGCCCTTTGGGCATTTCGAACCGCTTATAAGACCGACCTTGGCATGTCTCCCTATCGGCTTGTGTACGGAAAATCCTGCCACCTACCTGTCGAAATAGAGCATCGCGCATTTTGGGCGATAAAGGAGCTGAATCTGTCTCTCGAGGATGCGGGCAGCCATCAGAAGATGCAGTTGAACGAACTAAACGAGCTTAGGGATGAGGCTTACGATAACGCGGTTGTTGTTAAGAACCGAACGAAGGTGTTTCACGATAAACACCTTTTGCGCAAAACTTTCGTACCTGGTCAGCAGGTACTGCTTTACGACACCCGACTTCACTTCCATCCTGGAAAGCTCAGATCTCGCTGGAAAGGGCCGTATTTTGTGCGGAATGTGTATCCGCAGGGCGCTGTGGATTTGGAAAATCCAAAGGACGGTTCATTTTTCAAAGTAAACGGACACCGATGCAAACCGTACCTTAGCGCCGAACCAACAGAGGAGCTCCTGTTCCTACAGGAGCCGGTTTACCCTGCCTGATCTTCCTCTGCCTACCTCCAAACTTCAGTTATCCAGCCAAGAACAATGGACACCGTTCCAAATAAGTTTGGGGGTATGTACAAACCTTTTTGTATATATTTGTGTATATTCTTATTCTTTTTCTTTTCTTTAAAAACAAAAACAAATAAAAATTGTGTATCGCTAACCGACAATTTTGAACCTTCCAACTGCTCTTTTCATGCACGGACAGTGAGGGCACTGTCTAGTTTAAGTTTGGGGGTACGCTCGGTATGCATTTCTTACCTTCGTATGTATATTTTGCATCTGCATATTAAATCCATAAAATCCATAAAAATCTGAAAATTTTCTAAAAATATAAAAACTTTTTTGTCAAGTTAGCTTGTGGAAGAACTCTGATTCAACATTCGACGGTTTTTGTTTGAGAAAAATAGGAATAACTAAATCTTATGTTTGGATTTTGAAAACCTGAAAGATAACTCTCCTTTGAAGTTAACTATAGCTGATATACGTCTTTACATCACACTACACGTGTCGTGAGTTTTTGGGAATTAGATGACAAGTCTTTTATGTTGAAAAACTTTTAAACAGATAAATGATTTTCTGAGGATCAAATAGGTTTGTTCTGAAATAAGTAATGTCAAGAATAGTTTATGAAGTAAAGCGAATATGAAGGAATGTTATTGATGCCGTAATTGGAGCTAAGTCTGAAAAATAACCCATCTGAAACTTGATTGGAATGATTACACATCGAACCCACTAAACACGTCTTTTATCCAAAAAAAAAATAAATATTTGAACTGCCGGTTATATCTCCGTTCGTATCAAATCATCTGATTTTCACGCCAAACCGTCTTTTGTTTTTGGACCTAGGTAACTTGAGTAATTAAGTCCGCTGGGGTGTTTCTACACCTAATGCCCTAAAACCAACTGGTTTGGGTGCATTGGCCCAAAGCTCGCTAAGAAGCCTAGAAAGTCCAGTTTAAAACAAAGTCAAGCAAGTGTTCTCTCCGAGTTAAAATTCCTAACGGTTCTTTGTGTGAGAATAATCTTGATAAAAGACAGGCTTTTATAAAAAAAATTTAGCGGAGATATGAAGGTTTTATTCTGTGATAAAGACTATTGCACGTTCACAGAGGTGTGTATGAAATGAAAACAAGAAAAAGGTGGAGTGAAGAATACGACTTAGTTTCCTGTTAAGGAAGATAGAAATTCTGAAGTTGAAACCTTACTGGAAAACGAAACTTGAAAAATGCTTAACTCTTTATAAAACTTATGTGATCCTTTTAAAATTGTTATCTGGGCTTTATTGTGCGACATGATGACTTTATTCGATCTTTCGGGAACTTAACGACACTATTTGCACTGCACGTAAAGACATATAAAATCTGTAGTTAAATAAGAAGCGAGGTGTGAAAAATAAAGGTTCGATGGTCTAGACTTAGGATTATAGAATTGTTATTTTCCGAAACAAAACTTTAGGGTTTGAATCTTAGTTATTTTACAAAACCAACTTGACCGGATTTTGTGGGTAGTATCCGCTGAAAACCCTCAGGAGACAACACTCCTCCTACTAGGGACACCTAGAGGTTTAACGGCTTGTTGCACATGCTCAGTGCAATCGCGTTCCCTGCGAAAGTGAGGTTAGGAAATTTTTTGTGAATAAATGGGCTTTGCTCGGGACGAGCAAATGATAAGTTTGGGGGTATTTTGTTCATATCAGATTTTTGCATTTTCATACCGCCCAATTTTTATCACATTGCATATCGGTAGATACTCTTGAGCCGTGTTTGCTAGTCAATTGCAGGATACAGGTTCTCGGTTCTAAAACGGTGAAATTCATGAAAAACACGACAAAATCCGGGTTCCTGCCAACCACAGATAAAACACGGTCTCCGCTCTTCATCCGTATGTTGCCAGATACCAGTTTAGGAAGACAAAATGTCAAATCAATGTCACCTTCATGCACAAGGCTCAATGGCAACAACAAGTTCCAAGAAATCTACGCGGAGCTCGAGGCAATCATGCCAAATCTTGACAAAAGTCCACCTTTCCCTCAACAGAAATTCTGGAAGAAATGTGGAAGTATTTTCAGAAAATACATGTACCAGCCATACAGTGGAGTCAGGGCATGGGCTTTGGGGGTTATTTGGATCTTTTCATGTGTATTCTGATGGTTGCCCTAGATTTCCATTCTCCAGCCTATAAATAGCCCAGAACTTTGAGAAGGAAAGGGTCCATTCTTGTATTTTCATTTTTGCTAGGATTAGTTGTGTTTCTTCTTCCTCTTCTTACCTCTTCTCCATTGAAACTTGTAGTGAGCTTGTGAGTGAAGAGTGATGAATAAAGAAGAACCATTTATTATCATGCTTGTTTCTTTATCTTGTTAATTGTTGTAATTTTTATTCGTTAAGTAGTTGTTGTTATTTTCTTATTGTTTCTTTCTTCTCTTTTTCTTTATCCTTAATACGACAATGATGCTTACGCTCGATCCTCGCCAAGGTGAGGTCGCAAATAGCTAGTCGTATTCTTCTAATCTCCTTCTTTCTATCTTCCTCTTTTGTTTTGTTTTATTTTTTTCATATCATGATGTGTGAGTAGTTCATACTTGCTAGGGTAGGATAAGGGAAGTTTGAGAGAAGGAAATCTCTCTCACTCTTTCCTTGCCCAACAGCTTAAATCGACTCCCGTTAATTGAACCACAATCCGCTCCTCACGACACCCTATCCTACATGATAGCGGTGATTCCGTAGTGAGACCGGTTGTGGTTGAATTAACCGGAGGTTATGGCTAAGAGCCAAGAACGGACGGACAAGCACCAAAAGGAAGGACTTATGCGTTGGAAAGCCTAGCTTATACTCGCAAGTTCCTTCCTAGTCGTGCTAATCCCCGTTGTTGCCGATTACCGTAACACCGATATTAAGAGGGGCAACGAAAGACGTGGAGACTCCTAACTCAAACTAACCTAATCCTAACCCTAACAAGCTCTCTTTAAAACATCAACTTAACACTTAGATAATCACAAACAAATCTGAACTCTCGGACTTAACTCGTTAAAACACATAGAAAAAGACTCCCATCTCCCTGCGGACGACCCGTACTCAACCGGCTAGCTACAAGCGAAACCGTCTTGATTGCGGTATTTAAACTAAAACTTGAACACGCAGAACCTCTGACAATCAGGTGTCGGGATTGAAATCGACTTGCTCCGCTTTCTGCGGTGTCGAGATTTAATTTGACTTGCTCCGATTTCTGTGGTGTCGGGATTTGTTTTGTTTTGGGAGTTCCCTACCCGTCCATCGAGACTTTTGAGCTTAGAAGCGCTGCCGGGAGGGACGTTGATTTGATCTGTTTGATTTCTGCCTTATTTGGCGGGACTTTTGAATTTGAGAGGAACTTGGAACTTGGAATTTGTTTAGCATCAGCATTGCTGGACTGGAATAATGCCAGGAGCAACTCATCATTTGTCCCGGGAGGACTTGGAATTTGGTTTTTGGGTCGGCATCAGCACCGCTAACACTGACGCGTAGTGCCAAGAGCGACTCATCATTTGCCTTTGGGAAAACTTTGGGTTTGAGTTTTGGGTTGGTATCAGCACCACTAACACTGAAGCGTAGTGCTAGAAGCGACTCATCATTTGCCGTTATCCGTTGGAGAGCGATGGCTTAGAAGACAGGTTTAAATCTCTATCACCTAAGACTTTTTAATTTTATGAGCCGTAAAGGTCTCATATAAGTATTTTCTCTCTACGAGTCGAGAGGATCTCGCAGGTGTATGTTCTCTTTAGGAATCGTGAGGATTCCTGAGTGTGTTACTCCTTTGTGAGTTGTAAAAATTTTACGCTGGGATTTTCTCCTCACAAGGTCGAGAGGACTTTGCGGGTGTATTTTATCTCTTTTGATGAGTTTTCACCCTTTCGGGTTTTCACAAACTCGTCGGCAGTCCCGCCATTTTTTACTCACGGAGCCCTTCCGGGTTTTCATCCGTGCCCATTTTGCTTGTGGACATACCTTTTTTTTACATTGGTGAAGCTTCATCGCCGGTAGGATTTTAAATGTAGTCTCGCTGGTAGGACTTGGGAGAGATATGAGTCATTTATGCTCGTGGATTGTATACGGTTTTACAGGATGCATGATCCGGACGGTAGGGTCGGTGTGCTCAATTCGTCTGCGACTTGGAGCATTCATACGCAGTATTTCTTGAGATATCGGCCGTTGATGGGTGGCATGGGCCTTTCTCCCTCGGTACTTATTAGTTGGTAGGATCATCCGTCGAACACTTTCTCAATGACGTATAGCCCTTCCCAATTTGGCTCGAATTTTCCCTTAGCATGCCGATTAGGGATGATCGGTATTTTGAGGACCAACACCAATTCGTCCTTCATGAAAGCACATAGACGAGTCGTCTTGTCATAGGCCCATGACATTTGGGCTCGGTACAGCTCTAGATTTTGCTGTACCGCGAGCCTCTTTTCTTCGAGAGCGTCAAGTTCTTCGAGCTGAAGGAGAACGTTTTCCTCCTCCGTCAAATTATGCTGGACGGCCATACTGAGGCTTGGAACTTCGACTTCGAGGTGGAGGATCGCCTCCACTCCGAAGAGTAATGAGTATGGAGTAGACCGAGTTGGAGTGCGGTACGTAGTACGATATACCCATAACGCTTCATGAAGTTTGAGATTCTAGTCTCCCTTATTGGCTGAAACATTTTTCCTCAGGAGCTTGTATAGAGTTTTATTGAAGGTTTCGGCTAGCCCATTAGCCTTTGGATTATAGATGGAGGAATATCTCCAGTCTATCTTGTGCCGAGTAGCGAACTTTGAGATTTTGAAGCTCCTGAAAGAAGATCCGTTGTCAGAAATGATCTTTCTTGGTGTACCGAAGCGGTATAGAATATTATGTCTGAAGAACGTCAGAATATCATCTGTTTTAACTTCTTTTAGAGGGACAACTTCTACCCAACTGGAGAAGTAATCAGTTGCGGCCAATATGAACCGGTGGCCTTTGGATGACAGGGGATCAATTGGGCCAACTATGTCGGTGCCCCAAACTTCGAAGGGCCATGACGCCACTGTTGGATATGTATGCCTTAGAGGCCATTTTTATATATGTATACATGTGGATGCTGGGGATATGTATGTACAAGACAATTTTGCTCAGTTATATAGTATATTATTTGAGTTGTCTTTATCAGGATATGTACATTTGTTTCTATTGATGTTTTATCCAACTTGCACATATTGATAAAGACTCAATACAGTAGTATACTATTATGGTTTAACTTTCTCTTAACATGTACATATGTTATATATTTCGATCACATGTTGATAAATCCCGTAAGATCTTGCTTGACTATCAGCTTTATGATAGCGATCATACTTATGCAAGCTGGGAAGTTTATAAGCACATCCTTAAATGTCCCAAGTTGCAGGAGTATCGAAATCGTGCATCGATACTCCAGAGTAGACTTGCATGTACGTTTCTAGACCTCGATGAGGGGCGGTGGTTGGTCCCACAACCATTGGTGTGATCGCCTAAAATTATATACAGGTGCTCACTGGGGGTGAGTACATTGGACGGACTCGCTGAGAACCTCTAGATGGTATTATACCTATCGTTAGATAACGGTTCTCTTGTGACATGTGTACAGGTTAGTCTTTGGACCTGAGATCGTCATTTGTCCCGTGTGAGTTCCCACCATTCTTTGATCACTACCCTACCACGGCTCTACTGAGTCGTGCAAACAGGTTTTGGTTAGGTACAGTCCCGAGCCACATGGAGGCAGTGAGTGATTGTCAGGGATTCGTCTCTCCAGGCATTGGGAGTTGATATTGTACTGTGTTCGATTGGTCAGGACCATAAGACCTTGGCCAAGGCAGTTGGGATTTACTGATAGGTTGATCAGTAGTTTCCCGGATTGGTCCTGAGCCGAATTAGCACGAATTATTGGGTTATTAGGGTCTGACGCTTACCACCCCTATATCCGGTATGCGATACTGTTAGACGAAGAGACCGGACTGTACGGATATTGTCACGGATAGGCTCAGTAGGGATCCGTATGAGTTTGCTCGTCGGTCTTCCTTTTCGAAAGGTACCCGGGTAGCCGTTATGTACAGCTAGTGCCGCTGACGTGCTTGTGGTTATGGATTTATCCAATAACGCACTGCCGGCGTACTGTCGAGCCTTTAGAGTCCCACACAGAGGGTTTCCCTACTTCGGGCGAAACGATGTAAAGGCCGTATGATTTTACGGCAGGGTTCAATCACATACGTGTACTTGTGCACGTATGATGTTTGGGCGGATAATAGTAGCGGGCTTTGGTTTAAGCCGGATCCTAGTATTATATTGTTGGATTATTTTCGTCTCTTTTGTATTCATATTTTTCGGAATACGGATATGGGTATGTATATACGGATGAGAGGTATTCTTGTAATTTTTGATAAGAATGCTTCTAGAAGAAGACACCTCATTTGTTATGTAATCTTTTTGTTTAAATGTTAAATGAGGTAGAGGTATGAAGTGTTAACTTTCATTAAATGAAACATGGCTACTTGGTGACTCACTTAGTGAGTCATGGTTTACTATTGATGCAGGTGGAATCTAGATATTTTGTGGAAAATATCTAGATATTTTGTGGTAAAGATATTTTGAGGAGCTTGCTTTATTAATCATAAGACTCAGCCATTCTTCATTCTATTCTTTTTATGCTCACTACAACATTCTCATCTTCTCCAGGCTTCTCTTCTTCTACCTTAAACCCTAATAGTCTCATGTGTTAAGAAATCTAGGGTTCTTGAGACAAAACAATCCATCATCACTCTCTACATTATCTAGGCTAGTTAGACTAGCATACTAAGTAACCAAGTTAGCTCGGTTTAGAGGTAGGAGCTCAAAGTAGACACTCTCGGGTGGATCATCTTTGACGTGAGGAAGCCGTCGATCAAGCTCGATCATGGAGGCCACTAGGAGCATGCTAAAGGAGAGAAGTAAAGACCCGAAGGACTTGAGCCTCTTGGTATAAACTCTTTTCATAGTAGATAGCTACTTTAGTTGCTAGTTAGGTTTATGGTAGATCCGGTTTAGAGTTATTCTAGCGCCAAGTTTACATCGTTAGAAAAAAAATTTATTCCGCAATCGGCCACGGATGATGGCCATAGCGTTAGCGTAACCTTTTAGCCACCATAGGATGCAGCAGATTGGGATGCTTGTGAATGAAGTCACCATGAATTTGGCAGAGATAACACTTCTTTGCATGCTCTTCGCAATCTTTTATCATGGTAGGCCAGTAATATCCAAGCCGTTTGATTTGAAGCCGCATTTTTGGGCCGGACTGGTGAGCTCCGCAGACGTCCGAATGAACTTCTTTCATGACCTTTTATGCTTCGGCCTAGGACAGACACTTGAGCCAGAGTTGGTCATATGATCTGCGGTATAATGTATTATTTACAAACACGTATCGAAGAGTTCTCTTCGTCAGCTGAATCCTCGCAGATTTTTCTTCGGGCAGCTTGTCGTATTGGAGGTACTCTATGAAGGATAGTTGGTTTGTTGCAACCTTGAAGTGCTTGGTGTGTCAGCAAGTCAAGACTGAACATCAAAGGGTAGATGGTTTGTTGCAACCACTTCCGATTTCTCAATTGAAGTGGGAACATATAATCATGGATTTCGTGACAGTATTACCACAGAGTCCAAAGGGTAATAACACAGTTTGGGTGATTGTCGATCGATTGAATAAGGTAGCTCATTTTATACCGTTTCCAGTTGGTCAGTCGATGAAGACATTGGCAGAGCGGTACATGCAGGAGATTGTGAGATTGCATGTAGTACCCATGAGTATCGTTTCAGATCGTGATACTCGATTTTTATCACACTTTTGGAGGAGTCTACAAGAAAGTTTGGGAACTCGCTTGAAATTTAGCACAGCCTATCATCTCCAGACAGATGGCCAGTCTGAAAAAACGATCTAAACTCTTGAAGATATGTTGAGAGCATGCATGTTAGACTTCAAGGGTTCATGAGAGGATTATTTGCACTTAGTGGAGTTTTCATACAATAAAAGTTTTCGGGCGATTATACAGATGGCTCCATTTGAAGCATTGTACGGTCGTGTCGATCGCCTGTCTGTTGGGACGATATTGGAGAAAGAAATTTATTAGGACCGGATCTTATTATTCAAATGATGGAGAAAGTTAACGTGATCCGAAATCATATGAAGGTGGCACAGGATCGACAGAAAAGTTGGGATGATACTGGATGAAGACCCCTGGAGATCGCAGTTGGTGATCTTGTATTCTTGAAGATATCACCGACCAGAAGAGTGATCCGATTTAGGAGTCGAGACAAGCTTAATCTTCGATTCGTGGGGCCTTTCGATATTATCGAGCATGTTGGAGAGGTAGCTTATCGATTGGCTGTACCACTATTCTTGGTGGGTGTTCATGACGTGTTTCATATGTCTCAACTCCGCAAGTATGTTCAAGATGAGACACACGTTCTAAATCACTCAGAGCTGACAGTTAGGGAAGATTTAACATATGAAAAGCGACCAATGGCGATTGTGGATCGATAAGAAAATGTCCTCAAGAATAAAGTTATCCCACTAGTACTCGTTTCATGGGGGAATCGTTCGCACGGAGAATCTACTTGGGAACGTGAAGACGATATCCGACAGAAGTTTCCACACCTCTTTTCTTAAAATCCGCGTCTTCTTGTCTTTTTCTTGTTCTGGGAATTTTGAGGACGAAATTCTTTTGTAGTTGGTTATAATGTAACAACCTAGTATATTTATACTATATTTTTAGGTATTTCAAATCTTGCGATAAAATTCTTTGCTATTGTTGCTTTTGGGTTGCAAATGATACAATTAGTAGCAGTAGTCATCGTTCAACCCGACCCGCGTGTTTAAAAGCCAACATGGTTCGAGATTACATCAAATATTTGCTAGTACAGTATATCCATGCAAATCTAGAATATATATACACATAATATTTTTAGAATCTACATATCTTTTTTATGATACAATATAAAACCAAATAACATTTTTCTCATATAGCCTTGCATGTCATAGTACCCCATATCAGGTGGTTACACCTATATATCATGTTCGTATCCTAAGGGTTTGACAGACCGATTATTTGATCGCTACGTATATTTACGTAGATTCGTATTGGGAGGTATATGTTTTTAATTATATACATTTGCTTCATGGTTTAAATTCTTATGTATATTCTTCATATTCAAAAACTAGATTTTTAAATGGATACGGGTAATATTCGGAGTAATCTGGTATTATCTGTAAAATCACACAATATATATATAATATATATTATATATAACTAATATATATTAGTTAAATATATTTAAATTTTTAAATAAAACTTTCTCTCTCTCTCTCTCTCATCTTTTTCTGTCTATATCTCTCTCTCTATCACTCCCCATCCCCACATCCATCTCTTTCTATCCCTATATATAAATATATATATATATATAAAATATATAAATTATAAAACACTCTCTCTCTCTTCTTTCTCCAGCTCCCTTGCGAACCCTAACCCACGCTTCGCCGCTCCTTCTCGTCGTCGCCCCTCTCGTCCTCGTCATCACCTCCTCTTCCTCGCTACTACACCTCCTCCTCCTCCTCCCTGTTCCCTAGACCTCGACTGAAGAACCCCGACACCAGAACCCATCTTCAACCTCCCCTCATCGACCTCGTCACCGGAACCCGACCACCACCATCACCCCGTCACCTTCCCTCCTCATCAGCAACCCCAGAGCACCACATCACACCACACCGTACCCTCTTCTTCATCCCCTGCACTTTCCCCGATCACACTAACCCTCATGGCCACCCACCTTGTCGGCTTCGCCGTCACTTCGCCACCACCATCTCTACCGTCATCACCTACCCCCAGAACACCAGCAAACCCCCGCCATCACCTTCTTCTTTCTTCTTTTCTTCTTCTTCTTTTTCTTTTCTTCTGTTCTTTTCCGATCATTCTCTCCGGAGTTGCACACATCGCCGACGATCCAGACGACCCAGTCACCATGTCACGCAGCTGCTCAGCCAAGTCAAGTCCTGCGTGCGTAAGTTTTGTGTCGTGAGTTTATTTCGGCATGGGAACGTGACATCGGTATCTCGACATGAGATTTGATCATGCAAGTTTTAAACTTGCAACATGCTACTTTATTTATATTTATATGATTAATGATAGTATACGTGTTTTAATATTCAGCAAATATTATCGATTTACAGTTTTATAGTGTCCATCGGTATCCGTACCGATAATAGTTTATCTAGTTGCATGCCGGAACATCATAATATTATTATAATACTATATCAATCCAGTAGTTTATTTAGATTGCAATATACAGGGTAATGGACGTATAACGGTCATTACAGATAGATACATATAGATCTTATCATTAGTTGTGTTTACCATATTTCGATATTGGTTACAGTTTTATATTTGGTGCCTATTTTGGTTAATATATATTGCATGACATGTTTACGACACACTACCACACTTATTACTTGGATCTTTTACTAATACCGACAATCCTGATTTATTGTCCTAACGGATGTGACTTGTTATCTACATAGACAAGACCCGTACCTGCTTGATCCTGTGTTGGCATTAGTTTTATATCATCAATACCTAACTTGAACAGAAATCATGGGGGTAAGGGGAAATCAATAATGAAACCTGACTTGTAACTCAACAGTTCGATACTCCAGATACCGACCAGTCTTTACGGGCTCGGCCAGCCCCGGAATGATGCTGCTGACTTCATTCATCTGTACATGTTACCCATTTACTGCTTACCGGCACGTCTCGGATTCAGCCCGAGAATCTTGACTGTGGTCCCAGGCACGCACGGGATACTATTGAGTTACATCGACGATTCCGTTAAATTGATTTCAAAGACTTGTAAAATAGATAACCTAGAAGCACAGACTCTAGGATAAACATCACATACATATATCTCACTGTTTTATACCTGTGTTTATTATTTTTATTCATGTTTAATCATAGCATCCTATCCTGGTTATTACTATTATTTTGATATTATGATGCACTGACGTCTGGGTTTTGCATAGCCCAGTTCCTCTGACATTATCGCAGGCAGATCAGGAGTATTTTAGCAAGCAAGCCGAGCAATGAGGAGCTAGACGTTTAGTTTAGAGATGCTTAGTTTCTTTTATTTTCTTAGTTTTATTTTTTATCGATGTGAGCCCGTAAGGGATGTGATTCAGAGATTGTTTTTATTTGGATCATGATTCGTTTCCGCTATACGCATTTCTTGATTTTATTTACTGTGTCAGATGGACATGTGTTAACTAGATTTTATTTTACTGTTCTTGATTCACTTTGACAGCCGTATTGTGACTATGGAGGGATTATTCCTAACCATAAGTAGCATATTTGGATTTGTCGCATGCAGTGTTTACGTATTTTGGGAAGCCGGGCGTGACAACCAGTTTGAAATGAAGGATCTAGGATTTCTTCGCTATTTATTGGGAATTGAGGTTGCATTTTCCTTCTGGGGCTATCTTCTCACTCAATAGAAGTACATTTCCGACATTCTTCAGCAAACCGCTCTCACAGACTCCACTACAGCTTCCACATCAATAGAGCTGAATTTGAAACTTCGTCCAACTGATGGTGACCTTTTGTTACAACCGACTCGTTATTGGGAACTAGTAAGCGCCCTCATATACCTATATATCACTGGTCCGGATATCGCTTATGAAGTGCATAATTTAAGGCAGTTTGTTAGTGCCCCTACATCTACACACTATGCTGCTCTACTGCGTGTTTTACGCTATCTTCGTGGCACCATTTCTCGGTCCTTTCTCTTTCCCTCGGGTTCGTCTCTTTCTCTTCGTGCTTACTTAGATGCTGGGTAAGCGGATAATCCCGACACCCGGTGCTCCGTTACTGGATATTGTATTTTCTTGGGCTCTTTACTTATATCTTGGCGAAGTAAGCGTTAAGATACTGTCTCCGGCTCCAGCACTGAAGCAAAATATCGAGCCATGGCTGACACTGCTGCTAATCTGAAATGGCTACGAAGTCTGCTCCAAGACATGGATGTCACTACACCTCCTGACATTTCTTTATATTCTGACAACCAAAGTGCAATTCATATTGCAACTAATCCAGTATTTCATGAGCGCACAAAGTATATTGAAGTGGACTGTCATCTTGTTCGTCAGGAATATCAAACTCATCCACTTTTCCTTTCTTATGTTTCTTCTAAAGGATAAGTGGCTGACTTTTTCACCAAGGCTAAGACATAATTTCAGTTTTTCTTATCTAAACTTTCGGTTTTCAATGAGTTTGAGGGGGATGTAAAATATGGTATAGAATCGCTTTATTTAGTCGATTATATTTGATTATATATTTTTTGCTTTTATTCCTTTTCTATTTGGGTGTCTCCCAACTTTTATAAATAGGACATATATACACTCATTTAATCATCAAGAAAAATCTCTCTTTTCCACCAATTATTTGTTCTAACACTGAGGATATTTCATTTTCTTTGTGCATCAAGAAAAAAATGTTTCTGTTTATTCAGTTTATTATTTACCAATTAATTGTCTAAACTATTTGAGAGTTAGGATTTTTTTCTTTTTTAGATTATATTTTTATGTTTCATGCCACGTTATCTTAATCTTTCCCATGGAAATCAAGATTTCGAGCACTCTCTAGATTAAACTCCTTACTTTAGGAGCTTATGTAAGTGTACATTCACTGTTTGGATTATTTTTAATCTATTTTTTTTCGTGCAATTTTTGCCATTCAATTTCATATTTGTCCAAATAATTAAATTTTTGGGAATTTATTCTTGATTCTTATTATTTTTAAATTTTAATTAAACGAGGTAGTTTACAAAATATATAACAAAATTAAAATTTAAAAACTAACAAGATTATTCTTCATTAGGAGCATTTGCATTGCTCTTATTGCATATTGGAACTCAAAATGCAGGAAAAATAGATACATTTTAACATGGATAAATATTATTTTTTTCTTTGTGCTTTTAAGTTTTTGCAAAAGTTGATAAAATTTAAATGTTTTGGAATCGATGAAACAGAGATGATTTTCATGTCTTTTAATGTGTATTATAATATATATTTTAACTTTTGTTTTTATAAACGTGTAATTTTCTTTCATTTCTTTTATTGCAAGTATAAATTTAGTATAAAGAATCAAATGAACTCTTGTTAGAAAAATACATTTTGTAACAAAAGAAAATCTTTTATTGAGAAATAAATCATGCATATTCTACTCGAGTTTTATATGCTATTTAAATTTTCTGAAGCTCAAATTTATGATTAAAAATCAAATCAAATCTTATTATATCAATATTTTTGTAACAAATCATTTATTGATAAATAAATCATGCATATGCTATTTAAATTTTATGGAAATCAAATTTGTGATGTAAAATCAAATCATATTTTATAAAATCAAATTAATTTTTTTTATAAAATCCAAATCATATTTTGGCATAAACTAAAGTTTTATAATGATTAACTTCACAAACCTACTAGTAACAGTTTTTAAAACACAAAAATAACTTTTTAAGAAGAAAATTAAATTATTGTATTTGTTGAAATTTTTTATAATTTACATTGTTACAGTGTCATGTGCACAACAAGTGTAAAAAAGGTATATACTATTTAAGATTACGTTTTTGTTAGTGTGAAATGGATGAAGGTATCTACATCATAGTTAGATGGTTTCAAAGCATGGATCACAAAAATAATCAATTTTGGATATATTGTCTTTTTAATGGATAAAAAAAATCATAGTCATTTCATTCTTTGTTATATCCCTGTCTTTAATGGTAAAGGAAAAGAAGTCTTCTAATTGAATTATATATTAAACTAATTAAAAAAAATCATAATTTGGAAAAATATTTTTTATTTCTGGACGCTATATCCTTACTGTTATCAATATGACATAAGGTAACAAAACCATTCATAATTTTGAAATATATTTTTTATTTCTAATTAATTTTTTGAAATCATTAAAATATCTATTAAAACAACTAAAATTTTATAACTTATAAAAAACTAAGATTTTGTTATTAATAAGGATTAAATTGTAAACAACAATCAGCATTTAATTAATCAGTCGTTGAATTGATCATAGAATCTTTTTATATGAAGGTAACAAAAAAAAATAACTGGCATTTTTTTTATTTTCTTTTAATCGTATACATGTATTGCACGTGCAAATATTAGTTGTTTGTATATCAATAATCTAGAATCACATCTTAGAAAGATTGTTAATTCAATTTTTCTAAACTTAATATTTAATTTCTTATGAACTTAATAAAAAATTTCTAAACTTAATTTCACACAAGTAAAAATATTTTTATGAAAAAACTTATTTTAAAAAAATAAAAAATATTTATCTAATAAAAAAGTTAAAAATATCTTGTATTAAAAGATATAAAAACCATCTTTCTTTGCCATTCTCATTTGATATTTTTATTGTGATGATTCATATAAGAAACACTCAAAAACCATATTAATTTATTAAATCTATCTACACAATCAACAATCCATATAAAATATTAAAAAATGAATTAAAATTTAATATTTTTCAAGATAAATACTAATATTTTTTTCTCAGCATAATTTTATAAGCTTTATATAAACTATTTCTAGAGTTTAATTATTTTTTATTACATATCCTAAAGAAGATATTACGGGGGAGATCGATGGTTAGGCTAGATTTTAAGAAAACCCTAAACTTGCCTTAGGTCATATTTCTTTTGCTTGATTTTGATTCTACTTGCAAATACATATAGTTATAATAACTACACTCCTAAAAAAATTTGACTTTGTTTTCGTCTATATTAAAAGTTTAGTATAGGAAATCAAATCAAATCAAATATTGTTATATCAAAATATTTTCAAGAAAAGAAAATCTTTCATTGATAAATAAATTATGCATATGTCATTTAAATTTTATGAAAATCAAATTTGTGATCAAATCTTTTTAGTATCAATAATTTTGTAACAAAAAGAAATTCTTTTATTGATAAATAAAAGATTCATATGCTCTTAAATCTTATGGAAATCAAATTTGCAATATAAAATCAAACCAATTTTTTTTATATAAAATCTAAATCAATTTTTTGGCATAAATCTAAATTTTATAAAATCTAAATTTTATTTCTGAAACAGCGCCGATTTCAAAGGCTTATTATTCAATGGCACCGGTGGAATTGGAAGAGATAAAGAAATAAGTTGCTGAATTAAAAGAGAAGGGTTGGATTCGTAGCAGCGGTTCACCATGGAAGGCTCCAGTTCTTCTAGTCAAGAAGAAGGATGGCACGCGGAGTATGTGTATTGATTATTGAGAATTAAATTGGGTGACTATTAAGAACAAGTACCCAGTCTCTCGCATCGGCGAATTATTCGATCAACTCGGTGGTGCGAGAATATTCTTGAAGTTGGATTTGCGATCTGGGTATCATCAAGTTCGGGTGAAATCAGAAGACATTTGCAAGACGGCATTCCGAACTCGATACCGGTATTACGAGCACTTAGTGATACCATTTGGAGTTACTAACACACCGGTAATATTTATGGACTTGATGAACCGAATCTTTTCACCATATTTGGACCAGTTCGTAGTGATGTTTACTGATTATATTCTGGTCTATTCGAGGAGTAGGGAAGAACATGAAGAACACTTGAAGATCGCACTGTAAACGTTGAGATAAGAAAAGCTATATATTAAGATGAGCAAGAGCGAGTTTTAGCTCGAAGAAGTGAAGTTTTTGGGTCATATTGTATCCGGAGATGGAATCGTCGTTGACCCTTAAAAGATTGCAGCTATTCACGATTGGCCAATTCCGAAGAATGTAAGGGAGATCAGAAGCTTCCTTGAGCTTGCCGAATACTATAAAGGTTCGTGGAGAATTTCGCCCGAATCGCAGAACTATTAACCAAGCTTACACAAAAAAGGGTACCGTTCGTATGGACTAAGAAGTGTGCATCAGTTTTGTTAGTTATATGTATGCCTTAGAGGCCATTATTGTACATATTATGTATATTATAGTGGATGCTTGGACATATATAGAGAAGAATTTCTTGCTCGACATGATAGCATGCTATCTGGTTACTCTTTATCTTAACATGTACACTTATTGTCTCTCAATTACATGTTGATAAAGCCCTTATAATGAGTGCTTGACTACCAGGATTATGATGCAGTTCATATTAGTGGGGCAACGGTAGTCGTTAAGTACATCCTTTAATAGGTCGTAGTCGTGGGAGTATTGATTTAGATGGATTTTTTCGATCAAAAATATATTACCGCAATCAAGAACGGCGTCGCTTGGTAGTTACCCGGTGAATAAGGGTCGGTCCACAGAGATGTTGTAAATCTCCTAAATGTTCTTACGAGCTAATTCCAAATGGTGTTGGGTCCTTTAATTAAATCTAAAAACGAAGTTGAGTTCTAATAGGATTAGGAAACTTGCTAGGATTAGGTTTAGGTAAAGTTTGGTAAATAAAAATCTATACCTCTTTCCAATGCCTTAAATTAGATATCATATTAGGGGTTATGGTAAATATTAATAAACGGGATTAGGATGATTGGGAAGATGTTTCTTCCTCTAGATCCTTGTCCTTCCTTTCTTAATCTTTACCCTAACCTCCATGGAGAACTTACAGCTCCGATCTTTTATATAACGGTACCACCGTTACCTCGTGGGTAGAGTGCCGTAGGGAGCGGAAGATAAAAGTATGCATGGAGTCCTAATGTTCATAAGAGATTGGCAAAGAAAAGAGATGAGAGATCTTCATCTCTCAAACCCTTCCCTATTCCTAACCCTAACAAGCGAGGAAACTACTCGCTCATTGAGGGATCTTCGAAAGACATAATTTTTATTTTGTTTTGATTTAAGAGATGAAAGATCTACTACAGATTAAAAGAAATTCTAAACTAGATTAAATTAGGGCAAGAAGAGAAATTACCTAGGGCAGAAATTAAACCTACTTACGAATTGATGCTCTCCAACTTCAAAGAAAATCTGAAATTTTATTGATGAAAAGAGGCATGGGAAAATACAATGACTTGGGTCTCTATTTATAGGAGATAGAAACCCTAGGTTACAATTGATTCGCACGTCTGCATTTACAAAAATACCCTTAGGAAATCTTTTCAGCTCCGCCTCCAAGTTATGGTAAAATCTTTACCAAGCACGGGCTTTTGATGGCCGCGGAACCGTGACAGGAGTAGGGGTTGGGCTGCGGTTCCGCGGCCCAATAGTAAGGTCATTTGCTGAAATTTTTGGGGCTGATTCTGGGCTTCTTATGCCTTTTATTTCTTTGGTTCTTTTCTCCATTTGGCTTCTAGGTCTTCTCCAGATCTTCCAGTGAATACTTGTAATGGAATTTTAACCGTTCGCTTTGACATCTTGGACCTTGCGTTGCCTTGTATATTGTGAACTGTTCTTCGCCTAGGCTTGACTAAGATCCTTCTATTTGTTGGTCAAAAGTCCCTCTATTGTATCGTCTTTTATCTTTTTCACTGTTTTTTCTCCAAGAACCTGTAACCTGTACTATGTAGCAGACATGGGTCAAAAGCACCTGTTTTATTGTAAAATGCATAAGAATTGGGAATGTAATAATTCAATATTATGATATGAACAAATACTCCCAAACTTATCTTTTGCTCGTCCTCGAGCAAACTTATTCTTGACAAAAAAACTAACCGCACTTTCGCAGGGAATCGCGATTGCACTGAGCTCGTGCAACAAGCCGTTAAATCTCTAGGTGTCCCTAGTAGGAGGAGTGTTGTCTCCTGAGGGTTTTCAGCGGATACTACCCACAAAATCCTATCAATTCGGCTTTTCAACTTTTGTTCTCCAACTAGGTTTCCTAACAAGGAATTCTATTATCGTCGACTCGTAAATTATCCGCCCATATTCTTCACACTTCCTCATCATTTAACTTAAGATTATATATATTCTATAGACTTACTTAGCTTTCGGCATTTCTTAAGTTTTCCTTCTAGGGTTCCATCTCCACTTAGGAATTTTTATCAACATTACTAAAGATACAAGTTCTATTCTTCACTCCTTTCTCTCATCTAACTCCAAGCACATACCCCTACGTGTGTGTAAATATCACCCCTTCACTTGGAAATTCAAATCAAGCAATCATACTCTTGTCCGTTGTCCAAAGCACTTATTAATTGGTGAATTTTTAATTGAATTTTGCTTACACATCCTTCATGCGACCGTTAATACTTCTTGAGATACCAACAACCGATTACAAGATGCGTTAGCACCTTAAAGCGTACTTCTTAGTCTTGCAACACCCAAGGTTTTAGCAGTGACTCCCAAACCAGTTGGTCTAAGGCACTAGGTGATGAAGTATCCTCGCTAAATATTTTTCTATTTTTTTAGCCTTAAGTAATCACAAAAATCAGTGTTCATTTTTTTTCTTTATTCACACATATATTATTATTTTTTTCATTTTTTCGTACTAAGGACTTTAGACAAGTGCATTTCAAGGTCTCCTCTACTATTCCAAGTTTTAGGGTGCGTGATTGTGCAATTTGTAGGGTATACATTTTCAGAATCTAGACTTAAGCTAGGAATTATTTTTCAAACTTATACTCTAATAAAAATCTCAATACTTTTCTTTTGTTTCGACTTAGCCCAAGAAGTGAACTTAAAATTTGCCTATTTCTAAATAAACTATAAAGACATATACTTTCTACCGTTAAACTTTAAGAAAGGTTATTTTTAGGGTTTTTAATTTACTAAGTCTAAGATCTAGTTTTTCCTAACCAGTTGCCCTATTTGTCAAACTCAAGTTAATTAGCCAAAATTGAATACATTAATTTTTATAATTTTTGAAATTTTCAAATTTTTATGGGTTTTTCTTTTTCTAATTTTTTTTATTTTTCAAATTTTTCAAATTTTTATGATTTTCATATAAAGATGCAATGCAGAAATATACATATGAATGCGAAGGAAGAAAACTTACCGAGCATACCCCCAAACTTAAACTGGATAGTGTCCTCACTGTCATGCTGCACCAAGTGGGTCGATAATGTCGGCAATTTCCTGTTTATTAACATATTTACAAATGATACACACCCCCAAACTTATTTGAAAAAATAATTTTGGAAAAATTGATTGGAAATTCGGGGGTGAAAGTGGAGGAAAATCAATCGGTGTAAATCGGTTCCTGTAAAAACAGGAGCTCCTCCGAATGGTCCGCTGTGAAGAACGGTTTCAATCGATGTCCATTTACTTTGAATAAGGTACCGTCCTCTGAATTTTTAAGATCGACTGCACCGTGCGGATAAACGGTGCGAACTACAAATGGTCCTTTCCACCTAGAACGGAGCTTGCCGGGGTGATAATGTAATCGAGTGTCATAGAGTAAAACATGTTGACCAGGTTTAAATGTTTTTCGCAAAAGGTGTTTATCGTGGAACACCTTAGTTCGGTTTTTAACAATTACAGCATTATCATAAGCCTCATCACGCAGCTCTTCTAGTTCATTTAATTGCAGCTTTCGGTTGCTGCCCGCATCTCCTAATGATAAATTCAACTCTTTGATAGCCCAAAATTCCTTATGCTCAATCTCTACTGGGAGGTGGCAAGCCTTCCCGTAAACAAGCCGGTATGGAGACATGCCAAGATCGGTCTTGTATGCAGTACGGAAAGCCCATAGTGCATCGATCAGTTTGAGTAACCAATCTTTACGGTTTTTAGAAACCGTTTTCTCCAAGATTTGCTTGATTTGCCGATTTGAAGCCTCGGCTTGCCCACATGTTTGGGGATGGTATGGCGTTGACAGCTTGTGGGTGATAGAATATTTGCGCATTAAGGACTCGAAAATCCTATTGCAAAAGTGAGAACCATTATCACTTATTATCGCTCGAGGGTGCCCAAATCGAGAAAAAATATGTTCTTTAAGAAATCGAATGACAACCTTTATTTCATTCGTTCGGCTAGGCACAGCCTCGACCCACTTAGAAACGTAGTCAACAACCAACAGAATATAAATATTCCCAAAAGAATTGGGAAATGGTCCCATGAAGTCAATTCCCAAACATCAAAAACATCCATAACCAGAATTGGTTGGAGCGGCATTTCGTTTCTCCGTGATATCCGGCCCAAGTGTTGGCACCGGGAGCATGTCTTGCAGTATTCATATGCATCCTTGAAGAGTCGTGGCTAATAGAAACCACACTGCAAGACTTTCTCGGCTGTCTTCTTTGGGCCAAAGTGCCCGCCACATGCTTGATCGTGGCAAAAAGACAGCACACTCTTAAACTCGTTCTCCGGTACACACGGACGAATGATTTGGTTGGAACAGTATTTAAAAAGATAAGGTTCATCCCAGTAAAAATGCTTTGCTTGGGACAAGAATCGAAGTTTATCTTGTTTCGACCAATCTTTAGGTATCAAGCCGGTGGCTAAGTAGTTTACGATATCAGCGAACCATGGTTCGCAAGAAATGGTTAAGAGTTGCTCATTGGGAAAACATCTTTTATTGGAAGTTCAAGTGTAGGCGAAGAAGAAAGTCGTGAAAGGTATCGGTCATTACGTTTTCACATCCTCTTTGTCCCTTATAACAAGGTCAAACTCTTATAGCAAGAGGATCCAACGTATTAGCCTCGATTTAGCATCCTTCTTTGCAAAAAGATGGCGAAGAGCTGAATGGTCCGTGTACACAATAACTGGAGAGCCGATTAAATAAGGCCGAAATTTTTCAAGTGCAAACACAACTGCTAAAAACTTTTTTTCTGTTGTTGTGTAGTTTAGTTAGGCCTCATTTAATGTACGGCTAGCGTAATAAATCACGTGCGGCATCTTATTAATGTGCTGTCTGAGAACAGCACCAATGGCAAAATCTGATGCGTCGCACATAATTTCGAAAGGATGCGTCCAGTCTGGAGATGAAAGAATGGGCGCAGAAATTAGGGAGTGTTTTAATGACTCGAATGCTTCCATACAAGTTGAGTCGAAATCAAATGTTGTGTCCTTGGCCAATAGGAGAGTCAAGGGTCTAGCAATCTTGCTGAAATCCTTGATGAACCGTCTATAAAAACCGGCATGGCCAAGAAAAACTCGGATGTCTTTGACGCATTTAGGAGGAGGAAGATTAGAAATGACTTCAATTTTTGCTCTATCAACCTCTATGCCGTTTTGCGAGATGACATGTCCTAAGACAATGCCTTCTCATACCATAAAGTGGCACTTCTCCCAATTCAAAGTTAGGTTCTTATCTCTACAGCGGGTAAGAACTGCGTCAAGGTGTAGCAAACACTCGTCGAAGGAGTCACCAAAAATGGAGAAATCATCCATAAAGATCTCCAAAAACTTTTCAACCATGTCTGAAAAGATCCCCATCATACACCGCTGAAATGTAGCGGGTGCATTGCATAACCCAAAGGGCATGTGATGATAAGCAAAAGTGCCAAAAGGAAAAGTAAATGTGGTCTTGTCTTGATCCTCTTTGGCTATGGGGACTTGGTTATAGCCGGAATAGCCATCTAAAAAGCAGTAGAACTCGTGCCCAGCCAATCGTTCTAGCATTTGGTCAATGAAAGGTAAATGAATGTGGTCTTTCTTTGTTGCGGCATTGAGTTTTCTATAGTCGATGCAAACTCGCCACCCAGTTTGGGTGCGCGTAGGAATTAACTCATTTGCCTCATTGGTAATGACCGTGATGCCCGATTTCTTTGGCACAACATGAATTGGGCTAACCCATTGGCTATCCGAGATAGGGTAAATGATACCACTATCAAGACATTTAACAATCTCCTTCTTGACAGCCTCTTTCATGATGGGGTTGAGGCGTCTTTGTGGATCCCTTACTGGCTTGGCATCATTCATCAAGTGTATATGATGTTCGACTATGAGGGGACTAATCCCCTTGATGTCTGCCATAGACCGGCCAAAAGCTTGCCGATTATTTTGTACGACCATTAAAAGGGCATTCTCTTGCTCGAGAGCCAGAGAGGCCGATATGATAACGGGTAAGGACTCATTATCTCCTAGATAAGCATATTTTAGGTGCGACGGCAAAAGCTTTAGTTCGAGTTTAGGAGGTGAAACAATAGATGGTAACAATTGAGTAACTGTTTCAAACTCGAAGGATTCCATCAAAGGTTCAAATCGAGTGTACGCAACCGAGTCGGATGGTTCAACTAACTCATCCGAGAAAGCAAAAGACTCAAACTCGGGTGGTGAGTCTTCAAAATCGTCTACAAAGGTGAAACACTCATAATCGTTGTCCGTCATGAAAGCTGTGTCGGATTCTAGGAGGAACGCACTAGTGGCGTCAACAATGCTGTGATCAAACATAAAATTTTCGAACTCACAGTCCTCCTCCGCGATCTCATTGATCGAGCAAACATCAAGTACACTAGAATTAGGCTCGCAAGGCTGACTTCCCAACTTGAAAATGTTGAGTTCAACTGTCATATTGCCAAAAGATAGATTCATTGAACCGTTACGACAATTGATCACCGTGTTAGAAGTCGCAAGGAATGGGCGACCAAGTATCACCGGAATTTGACTTCGGGGGTTAGCGACAGGTTGTGTATCCATAACAATAAAGTCAACGGGGAAAATGAAATCCTCTACTCTAATTAACACATCCTCCAACTCTCCCCTAGGGTGGATGATGGATCGATCGGCCATTTGGAGAGTGCAATGAGTGGGCTTAAGCTCTCCAACGCCTAATTGCTCGTACACAGAATAAGGTAGCAAATTGACACTAGCACCAAGATCTAATAGTGCTCTATTGATGTTCTTGTCCCCAATTGTTATCGAAATAGTAGGACAACCGGGGTCCTTGTGCTTTTAGGGTAAAGATTGGACAAGAGCATCGCTAACAGCATTAGCCACGAAAACTTTCTTTGGTACTTGTGACTTCCTCTTTTTAGTGCATAAGTCCTTTAAGATTTTTGCATATGAAGGAACTTGTTGGATTGCATCCAAGAGAGGGATGTTTATGCTAACCTGTTTGAACAACTCTACAATCTTCTCCATCTGTGGAGTTGGTTTATTGGATCTCAACCGGTTTGGAAAAAGAACATTTTGAAGTGGGTCCGCTCGAGCTAGAAGAAGTAGAGCCATGTGAAGGATCAGATTGTTGAGTTGGAACGGAACCCCGTGTAGATGTGTTCATGTTGTGAGAAGTGGGTCCGCTCGAGCTAGAAGAAGTAGAGCCATGTGAAGGATGGAAAATAGGCTCTAACGAAGAAGGTGAAGAAGATGAAGAAGGACCACCGGCTGGGGTGTCATGATTAATACCCACATTATTTTGCAACACTCTTCTGGATCTCAACGTGGTCACAGCATTTACGTTATGATTCTGCTGTTCATATGCAACGTGTGCGTGACCGGTATTTGGCAGTGGTTGAGATGGAAGCTTTCCTTTTTCTCGCTCTTTCAACACAGCATTTAGTTGTGCAATTTGTGCCTCAATAGATTTGATGCTTTGATCGTGTGAGACACTGTTTTGCACCAAAAATTGAATATAAGTTCCTAACCTTGCTGCGGATTGTGCAGATTGCTTTAGGAACGCATCTAGACTTCTTTCGAGCGACTTAACCATGTCATTCTGAGGTGGAACAAAATTGTTTGGCGGGTAAGAAGTGTTAGGCACAAAATTGTTCACTTGATTAGGGTAAGATTACTGTTGGAAAGGTTGTTGAAATTGAGTTTGTGGAGGTGCTTGTTGTTGTGGAGGAGGAGGTCTTTGAAAATTGTTGTTTCCTTGGAATTGTTGATTTTGGTTCCAAGCGAAATTTGGGTGACTCTTCCAACCCGGATTGTATGTCGAAGAGTATGGATCATTTCTTTGTCGTTGCTGAAAGGCAGCATTGACTTGATCATGTCCCTGAGTAGATGCATTGTAAGGACACTCTTCGGTGAGATATGATGGATCCGAACAACAAGCACAAATAGTTCGTGGAGGCACAACAGGGGCAGGAGAAGGCGATGATATTTTGGTCTCAATTGCTTCTAGCTTTTTCGTAAGAGCGGCCATCTCGGCCTTCATAGCAATCGACATATCTAAGTGATGTATGCCTGCCCTAAATTGACCAATAGAAGAAGATGATGATGTGGTCTTGGTGCTCTCCCACAGAATTGTTTGTTCACTAAGGTTCTCAAGAAACTGCCACGCTTCCTCACTAGACTTGGATAGAAAGTGACCTTGACAAATGGTTTCTAGCAACTGCTTCGTTGCCGGGTTCAATCCCTCGTATAATGTTTGACAAAGTTGTCAATTTTCGATCCCATGGTGAGGGCATTGAACAAGTAGGTCTTTGAATCTTTCAAAACACTTCCAAAATGGTTCGGAAGGAAGCTGTGAAAATTGTATAATCTCATTACGGATTCTAGCAGTTTTGTGATGAGGATAGAACTTTTTAAGAAAGGTTTTCACAAACTCTTCCCAATTCTTAATTGAATGTGATGCGGTGCTGTATAACCACTTTTCGGCTAAGTCATATAAGGTGAAAGGAATGACCCTTAGCCTTATAGCGTCATCACTTAATTGGGTCGTTTTCATCATAGCGCAAACGTTTTGGAATTTATTGATAAAAATATATGCATCTTCGGATTCCAAACTATGAAACTTAGGCAGCATATTGATGAAGAGGGGTTTGATCTCAAAATTGTCCCCATTTGCCGGTGGGAGGGAAAGACAAGTAGGAAAGGCGGTGCGGATGGAGTAGAAGAGATCCTGGAGTGCGACTCGTGTGGGCGCTTCAACAGGCGGGTGATTCGGGTTATTCGCACCTAACGGAGGTGGAATCATTCCCGTCGGTAAGGTGTTGTTAGGATTGTATCCCGACATACCTTCGGAAGAAGAATTTGCAGATGAAAGTGAAGAAGTGGAAAGGATTTCGACTTCGGAGTCGAAAGGTTCGTCGGCCGGTACCAACGAAACGCGGACTAATCGGGCGCTAGTGTCCCTAGTCCAAACGGACATACACTAAAGAGGTAGTGTAGTCAAAAAGCGAAAGACAAAATGTGGAGGTAGGAGAATGTCAATGAGAGAAAGTGGTGTAAGTGGAGTGCAAAGATTTCTTTAGCGACAAGTTGCAAGTTTTGAAAAGATTTTTTTTTCTTTTTTTTTATGTGAGATATTTACAAAAAGATTTTTAAGAAAAGACTTGACACAAATGCAATTAACCACAAATGCACAATCAGGCCTAAATCTAGGGTTACCTAGGTCAGCTAGACAGCTCCTAACTGTTCCAAAGGGCTAAAGATAGGACCTCAAACCGCCTCTTCACCGCCAATTGCGGCCAGGTAAGTGCCAGGTAAGTGGGAAGGAACCACAGTAGTGGGCCTAATTAAAAACCACTAGCCTTTAACACACTTTCCTAGGCACCGCAAAGTCAGGTTAGGATAAACGGCCGATGCCTATAACTAGTCTTCTGTCCAATTGAGCGCGACGTCCTTAGGGCTGAGTCTAGTATTTTTTAATTAAGAGTGGTCAATGCAAATGCTTTAAGTGATTTCTGAGGTCCTGGGAATGGTGATGAAATCCCCACCCAATCTGAATTGGTCAAAAGCCCCTTAAAGTCCGATTAAAATATGCAAAGCAGTAAATCACTTGCAATCAATTATTTTTTAGCGCGGCGCAAATAATCCTGCAGAAAATCAATTATTGGAAGGGGGAAGAAGATTTTTAGCGTAAAGAATCCTGCAGAAAATCAATTATTGGAAGGGGGAAGAAGATTTTTAGCGTAAAGAATCCTGCAGAAGATTTGACAAAAAGATATATGGGGATTTGCAGAAGGAAGAAAGAGAAACAAACTGAGCAAATTTCGCGCGCTGAAGTCAACAGGAGACCGCGGATGCGCGGCACTAGCAGGCTCCCGCGGCGGAAGCGCGGTGAGATGGTGGGTCCAGGTCTCCGGATTTTCTCTGCTGCTCTGTTGTTGACTTCTCCCTCTGTTTTGATGTACCCTTTTCTGTTTCGCACTCTAGATTTTTCCAGATCCGTCAATCCTGCAAACATTCACAAAAGAAACCCTTCAAACAATAAAAGATGATAAAATTTTTATATTTTTGATTTTTCAATTTTTATGGTTTTTTATATTTTTATATTAACCCGAAATTACAAAAAGAAAATTTTACGCCATCCCCGGCAACGGCGCCATTTGATTTAGATGGATTTTTTCGATCAAAAATATATTACCGCAATCAAGAACGGCGTCGCTTGGAAGCTAGCCGGTGAATACGGGTTGGTCCACAGGGATGTTGTAAATCTCCTAAATGTTCTTACGAGCTAATTCCAAATGGTGTTGGGTCTTTTAATTAAATCTAAAAATGAATTTGAGTTCTACTAGGATTAGGAAACTTGCTAGGATTAGGTTTAGGTAAAGTTTGGTAAATAAAGATCTACACCTCTTTCCAATGCCTTAAATTAGATATCATATTAGGGGTTATGGTAAATATTAATAAAGGGAATTAGGATGATTGGGAAGATGTTTCTTCCTCTAGATTCTTGTCCTTCCTTTCTTAATTTTTACCCTAACCTCCATGGAAAACTTACAGATCCGGTCTTTTATACTACGGTACCACCGTTACCTCGTGGGTAGAGTGCCGTAGGGAGCGAAAGATGAAAGTATGCATGGAGTCCTAATGTTCATAAGAGATTGGCAAAGAAAAGAGATGAGAGATCTTCATCTCTCAAACCCTTCCCTATTCCTAACCCTAACAAGCGAGGAAACTACTCGCTCATTGAGAGATCTACGAAAGACATAATTTTTATTTTGTTTTGATTTAAGAGATGAAAGATCTACTACAGATTAAAAGAAATTCTAAACTAGATTAAACTAGGGCAAGAAGAGAAATTACCTAGGGCAGAAATTAAACCTACTTACGAATTGATGCCCTCCAACTTCAAAGAAAATCTGAAATTTTATTGATGAAAAGAGGCATGAGAAAATACAATGACTTGGGTCTCTATTTATAGGAGATAGAAACCCTAGGTTACAATTGATTCGCACGTCTGCATTTACAAAAATACCCTTAGGAAATCTTTTCAGCGCCGCCTCCAAGTTATGGTAAAATCTTTACCAAGCACGGGCTTTTGATGGCCGCGGAACCGCTGCGGGAGTAGGGGTTGGGCCGCGGTTCCGCGGCCCAATAGTAAGGTCATTTGCTGAAATTTTTGGGGCTGATTCTGGGCTTCTTATGCTTTTTATTTCTTTGGTTCTTTTCTCCATTTGGCTTCTGGGTCTTCTCCAGATCTTCCAGTGAATACTTGTAGTGGACTTTTAACCGTTCGCTTTGACATCTTGGACTTTACGTTGCCTTGTATATTGTGAACTGTTCTTCGCCTAGGCTTGACTAAGATCCTTCTATTTGTTGGTTAAAAGTCCCTCTTTTGTATCGTCTTTTATCTTTTTCATTGTTTTTGCTCCAAGAACCTGTAACCTGTACTATGTAGCAGATATGGGTCAAAAGCATCTGTTTTATTGTAAAATGCATAAGAATGGGGAATGTAATAATCCAATATTATGATATGAACAAGTATCGAGACGGGGCATTGATATTCCAGAGTAGACTGGCGTATACGCTTCTTGACCCTTATGATGGGCGATGGATGATCCCATATCCATTGGTGTTTGACATTAGAGATGGTATACGGGTGCTCAGTGGAGAATGGGTATACTGAGCATGACTCGCCGAGAACTCCTAGATGATATTATACCTCACGTCAGATAGCAGTTCTCTGGTGACACTGGTATATGTTAGTCTGTCGATCCGAGATCGTCATAGAGTCTTGTGTGTCTCGCACTACGCTTTGATTTTCACCCTACCACGGCTCTACTGAGTCGAGAAAATAGGTGGTTTTTGGGTACAGTCCTGAGTCACATGGAGGCAATGAGCGATAGGAGGGGATTTCGTCTCTCCCGGTATTGGGGGTTGATGTTGCGCTATGCTCGATTGACCATAACAGGAAATCCCTGGTCAGGCTTGCTGAGATTTACTGGTAAGTGTTATCAGTAATTTCTCGAACCGTTATGGGCCTCATATCGGCATGGCTTATCAGGCTATTGGGGTCTGACGTTTACCACCCTCCAGGCTGAGATATACGACATATCAGACGAAGAGACCGGACTGTACGGCAGTGTTACTTATTGGATTCGCACGAGTATGAGCATGCTTGCTTGTTGATCTTCTAATCGCTCAATACCCGGGTGGCCGTTACGTTTAGCAGACTGTTGACGGCTTGTGGTTGACTGATATGATCACCACCTACTGTCGGCGTATTGACGAGTCTTTAGAGTCCTACATAGAGGTATCCTGGCACAGGCGAAACGAAGTAGGAGCACATATGTGATATGTGCGGGACTGAGATTAATACGTGTATATGATGTCGTAGCCTAATCTAGCGATATATAGTATCGTTCGGTTATAAATGATATAGCCGGGTTATCGAATCAAGTGTTGATTTGATAAGTTGATACATATGATATTAGTCGGTTATATGTGATATAGCCGGATTATTAAATCAAGTTTTGATTTGATAATTTAATGTATAATTATATATTTGATATATTAACTTACATTAACTAATATTAGCTCACTTAAATATTTCTTTTTCTCACTAGTGACACATTTAATATATATGTGATATATGTTATTGTGTCATGCTTGATTATACATGCAATATGGGTGTATGAGACTCACACCATGCTTTGGATAAATTAGGGTTTTACTTATTTAAAGTAATTCAAAATGAAGTGGAAATTAGTCATGGTTGGAAGCATGGAGAAGCTTATGTTAACCATTGACTTAGTCCACTTAATTTGTATTACTTGAGATATTTATTAACCTAGCCATTATCCTTAGCCATGGTTTATTCTCTATATGAGTTATATAAGATATAAACTCACCCATGGTTGCAATTCTCACATGATTGATTCACCATTTCATCATCTTCTTCATCTCCAAAAGGCTTTCTAGATTTTGAGGAGGTGAAGAATCCAAGTGAGAAAAATAAATCTAAAATGAGCGAAAATCCTACTTCATCATCCTCTACTAGACTAGCCATTTAGTTTAGGGTGTTTGCTTCACTAATCCCTCATTAGTGAAGGGATAGCTTGGGTTAGAGTCTCCTCGACGTAGATCATCTTCGGCCTCGAAGACTTCAAGCATGCTCGTTCATTTCTCTTTGTGAAGCCTATCTTGAGTCCGGGAGATCACTACTTGGATCGAAGGGACTTCTACTGGGAGCTATTGAAGTGAAGGATCGGTCTACAAAGGTTGTATTCCTTGTTCACTTTCTATGTAAAGTTGTTTACACTCTAGTTAACTCCTAAAACTCTAGCTAGATCCTTGGTTAGGTTGTTTGGCACACTAGAAATTTTAAAATACGCCATGTTTGATGCCTTCCGAGACCTTGTGGTAGTGCCAAAGAACCCTACAGTGGTATCAGAGCCGAGCTAGAGTATTAAGAGTTGTCTTGACGAAGTTAGAAATACGAAACTTAAACAACTCCAAAACAATCGAAACATAACCCCAGTTTCTGTCGAAATTTTCAGAGCCTCTAAAAATTTTTTAGCAGTTGCAGAGTGCTCTTTATTGTATTGTATGAACACTAGACAAAAACGACCCCCTCTTGCCGGATTTGACCCGGCGAAGACCCTGCAACGAACTGGCATCACCGGTTTTTTGGTGAGCTATGGGCCACGTTTTTGTTTGGTGCTCTGGTATCTGGGGTTTGGTATTTCAGGTGTTGCTTGTTTTTACTGAGATTGCATGTGATGTTATCTTTAATGTAAAGGCAATTCGGAGTGCTTCGTAGTCGTAATTTTAATATCGTTTCGGGTTATCTGACGACGTTAAAAAGTTCGAATGAATATCAAGTATCCATTTTTCTCCCTCGCTGGAAATTTTCCAAGAGTTGGATTTTTCCAAATTTAAAATTTTCAGAAAATCATGCAGATGATTCTATGGATGCTCTAGAAGAACGAAACCCTAACCCGATTCTGTGACCGCCAGAACCACCGCCAAACCCTAGGGTTTGCAGTAGTTCCGCGGTGCCATAGGTGAGGCAAGGGTTGACTCTTCTACGGTTGGTCTATAGGTACTGTGGCATGTTCTGGGTAATTTTTAAACTGTGCTCAAGTGTTGAGCTCTTTGGGAAATTTTGGATGTTTGTTGATTCGATCGAAAATTTTTACATCGTCTTGCTGTCTGTGAATTGTGATACAATATTTAGAATCCATAATATTTAGTTTTGTGAAAACTAATTTGAATTTTATAAATCTAGCAATTTAGTCTCAAGTGATCGGTTGCCACGGGATTTTGATGTGGATCAAAAGTCCGTCGCATTCACGTTGCGTACGTGGATACTCCCCGGGTAACCCTACTAGATTGCCATGCCCCATAGCCCCGACCAAGTGACTGTAAGAGAACCCCGTTTCCAAAAGCATCCGTTCGGGTGCTTGCGGTCGCGGTGTCCCGCCTAAGTGCACTTCGTCAACGGCATCGGGGGTGCGGCCGTCTACTAAAGTTTCCGACGAGCATTGGATCAGGTTGTCGGGAATCTTGTTGAATTACCCGACTGGTTATTGAAAAGTGTTTTCAATATCGAGACTAAAATGTGGGGTTTAATTGTTAGGCATGCGATGTCTAAGGAATTCATTTGGTTAGGCATGAAATCCGAAGTATGTGATACATTGGGTTTATGATGTCTAAGGTGGTTGCGGATTCCAATTGTTGTAGTTTTCACTTTCTTTTCTGCAACCGTAAGTGTAATATATGGTGTATCGCCAGTTTCGTTGCTATATGTCAACGACAATTGGGATACACATATTTATTTACATTGATGACATGTGATGTTATGTGTTGTTGTGATATGTTATATTAGATCATCGTGTTTGAATAGCCGGGGTTTTTATGTGAGATGAGAGTTTTTCATTTTCATTCATGTAAAATTCAATGTATGTAATATTCTTTTATCGGGGTACTTCCGGGTTGAGGATGATGTCACCATTGATGTATACTATTTACTTTTCCGCATTAGGATAGACCCAAGGAGGAGAGCACAAGTAACCGGGTTCTAGGGTCCAGTGGGAGACCCTCTCGAGGAGTCGAGACCGGGTCTCTTAACTCTAGAATTGGTAGGGTTGCTTGCCGCTCTCGTAGGGGTCTAGGGATGTGGGTTTGGCTATTCATCGAGAACGTGGAATCCGTGTTTTTTACTGGCTTAATTTAAAACACGAAAATCCTAGTATATCCAATATTTCATATGTTGTTTTCCGCTGCTGATATTCTATGATGTGATCACTGTATATTCTGAGACGAATGGTAATTATTATATATATGATATATAATAAACGTTGCTTATGTTTTGCACCCGCGCTAGTCCCGCCCCGCTATGCCGTTAGTTAAGTAACCTAACGGTCCATAACGGGACACTGTGGCGAATGCGGATGGAATAAGCGTACATTCTATTTTCGTTTCTTTTGTAATGCTTAGGAAGTATAATTGATGGGAATTCATTAATGAGATTAATGAAAGAAAATAAACCCAAATGATGTTGCAGAATCGAATTTGAAACTCACTCGGCCTTTTTATGAAAAAGCAAGTTTCAAAATGCGGAGTTTAAGTTACTCCTTTTAAAACCATTCGATTCTACAACGATATCAAGTTAAAAGCGTTAAAGGTTTTCTTAAAAACCATCCACAACCATCCGTCATTTTAGAAAGTAGAGTACTTAGTATTTGTGCTGCGTATGTTGACCATAGTCAAGGCGCAGTGTCGGTAGTTAAGTGACGTCTTCCTACACAGCATATGATGCGTTTAGTTAGGACATTCACGTGATTATGTTGACTATAGCCAAGGTTCATGTAGGTGGGTCTAATTAATCACGAAATAACGGGTAGAACTTGACTTAAACTTATGATATGTTGACCATAGCCAAGTCATAAGTTCTAGAGGTAAAAACCATTATCGAGAATTTTAAGTGTTGAAATTTGCAATGAGATTGCATACCTTCTATGAGATAGTTGGATCCCGATACCCACTGCGAATAAGAGTTACTCCTGGAAGAGTTTTGCACTTTACAATTAGCTAACCTATTAGCTGTCTAGAAAGGTGTCAACGGGGTTATGCCTCTGGGAAAACGAGATTTACTTTAATTAGATCCGTGCGAAAGCACGGGGAACCTCCCTCAAAGTACCGACACTAGTCTGGCTGAATGGTTAGCGAACTTGTAGAGTGTAATTAATCCCGGGTAGTATTTCCTTTTACGGTTTGAAGAAAGATTTGATAAAAACAGTGGAAGCCATCCTGATTAGATAAAATAAATAACCAATCTAATCTTGCAAAAGAGCGTACGCAGAGTGTTTTCTTCTCTCTCTTTCTCTCTCTCCTGGTAGCGACCGTGACATGCCTTAATCAAAATAATAATATGGATGTATTAACCAAACCTGCTTATTATACTGAGCTGGGAAACGTTGGTTCCGCTCTATCTTATAATTGTTATAAGTCTAAGCAGGAAATAAGGGAATATCCGGATTCCCACGTGACCCAATCAAAGAAAGAGCATGTTGATGCACCTTCCTCGGGTGTGTTCGTTTCCAAGAACTGTCTCTCAGTATCCTCTACGTCCTAGGTATGAGATACCAGATAAGTATCCCATATATGTAATCTGTTACATGGGCTACAGAAAAATAGAGAACTGAGATTGGGTGATATGTCTCTAATTGTAGAGAACGGTGCAATTGTTGCAGCCAAGTTAGTTGGTAAATATCACCTTGTATTACAAAACACATTGATTATGAACAAATGTGATTACATACCGAACCTGATATACAACATTACATCAGTTTCTTTATTATGTTAAAGAAGGATATAATTTTGTATTGGAAAATAATGTTGTGAACATTTTTCTTAATCAAGAGTTGATTGGATCAGGCACGTTATGTAATGGCATATACGTTCTAAATCAAACCACAGTTCAAAGTATATAGAACACACACAAGAAGGGTAGTTCAGAAATGAACGAATCCTTCTTGTGGTATTGTAGACTAGGTCATATCAATGCGACGCAACTAGCTAAGTTACATAAGGATGAATATTTGAATCCGTTTGAATTTCATCTTATGATACTTGCCAGTTATTCCCCTCCGAAGGATGGCGCGACAGGGGCGTCTTGCCTTAGATTCGGGGCAGATACTAATTGGTGCTATCCGTCTACCTCTCCGAAAATACCAAGTTGATTTATGGCACCATGTATCGAAGGTTTAAACGGATGTGGCCGATGTAGCAGACTTCGTCAGATTGCCCCTCGTTCGAGGGGTTTTTGATTGTGGGGATGCTCTTCCCTGCAGGCGCAAGCCCCTGCAGTTAATTACGCTATCGCACCGCGGTAACAACTTTTTCCTTCTCCAGATGGTCACTTCGTGTCGTGGGTGTTTGTTTTGTTTGTGGTTACCCGTGGATTGTATACGGAGACTAATTTATATGGTCGCCCGTAGGACGTGGATTAGTCCAAATCCGTATTTTCTTAGATTTGGATTTGGGGTTTTGGTTTAAGAATACGTTAGCCATATTTGAGGCTAAGATCAACTAAAACGTTAGTTAAGGATACGTTAGTCTAATTTTAGACTAAGATCAACTTAACGGGATCGTTTAGATCCGACAAAAGAGCATTTGGGGGCTCTATTGTTCCAGTTTAGGGACATAGTGGTCTATTGTTCCCATTTTGGGGACGCATATTGGTTTAAGGACGCATTAGTCCATGAGTTTAAGGACCCCACAGTCCGTATTACCAGTTTAGGGACATAGTGGTCCAACATTCCCATTTTGGGGACGAATATTGGTTTAAGAACGCATTAGTCCATGAGTTTAAGGACCCCACAGTCCGTATTACCAGTTTAGGGACATGGTGGTCCAACATTCCCATTTTGGGGACGAATATTGGTTTAAGGACGCATTAGTCCATGAGTTTAAGGACCCCACAGTCCGTATTAATGTATGGTTGTCGGGACCCGTCACCTCTCTGACGACGTTGAAGGATTACAACGATAAATATCAGAGGAGTTCAGAGATGTACCCTTGAACCGGGTGTAAATTGATTTGAGAGAGCAGTCGTGCTCAGTCAATTTAATTTGAGGACTTATGGCCAGAATTGGGCTAAGTCCAGTTGAGAATATTCAACATTTTATTTGTGTTTGGCCTGTCAAACCTTTATTTGGGCTCTGCCCTTTTTAATAATGCACTGCATTTTTTATTTGGTCTGATAGACCTTTTAATTGGGCTCTGCCCTTTTTTAATAATGCATTGCATTTTTATTTCGTCTGATAGACCTTTTAATTGGGATCTGCCCCTTTTAATAGTGCACAGCACTTTTGTTTGGTCTGATAGACCTTTTTTTATTGGGCTCTGTCCTTGATAATGCATTGCATTAAGTGCTCTGACAGCGCCCCACGTGGCTTGTCAGGCGCTTTGCGCCAGCGCAACGCGCAAGCGCATGTGGAGGTGACACGTGTCACGCTCTGGTGAGCGCAAGCGCAGTGTGCTGCGCTGTTGCGTTGCTGACACGTGGCGCGCTCTGGTGACTTACGCCAATTTAAGAGAGCAGTGCTTTGTTTTAGAAGCGCATAGCGTAGTTTGTTCTGGGGCCGACACGTGGCGTTCCCTGATGGCTTGCGCCAATCCAAGGAGCGCAACAGTGCAAACTCAAAAAGTGCAAGGCACTGCTTAATATCTTGATCCAACTTTGGATTAAAGAAAAGAATCTTTTAAGATTCCAGAACCAATGGTTCATCAAAAGGCAATGCCTTTATGTAGATCAAATGATCCGTGAAGTAATACTTCTCTTTTTTTTTTTATCTTTTTGTGATTGGATCTTTTTGATCTTTTTAATCGAAGATCTTGATCTTGTTTTTAGATCATTGATCTTTATAGAAGAAAATTCTTCTTTTTTTTTAAAGGTTTTTACCTTTTTTTTCTCTGAGTTCTTCTCAAAATTTTCTTTAGAGGAGTTCTGTATGTCAATGTGTTTTAGACTTGGAGTCTAGAGGCCTTTTTATAGTGCCATTTGATTTGTTAAATTAGTTAAAGAGATCTTTCTCTGAGTGATTTAGGGATTTTCCCCCACCGTTGGATTTTTAATCCAAGAGCTTCTGTTTTACAGAAGAGAATCTTATTGTTTTTATAAGATCAGAAAGATCTTTCAAGAATTTTAATTTTGTTTTAGTGCTGGCACAGTTGGCGCAAGCGCACCTGCGCTTGACCCGTGTCGCGCAGCATAGAGCGCAGCGCACCTGCGCTAGCGCAACTGCATTGCCACGTGTCGCGCAGCGCAGAGCGCAGCGGCGCTGCCACGTGTCGCGCAGTGCAGAGCGCAAATCATCTGAAGCGTTGCTTCCTTTATTTTTATTTTAAATAGAGCCTTACTCTGATTGGGTGCGCTGCCTTGGGCGCTGCGCTGGCGTGTCTGTTTTTGACACTTGGCGTGCTGCGCACAGCTCAAGGAATCTGATGCGTTACTTCAATTTTTGAATTTTTGAAATTCAAACAGAGCTTTGCTCTGATTGGGGGAAACAAATGCCCCCCCACCGTTGCGCTCACGTGACGCACACGTGAGTGCAGCGGTGGCAAAATCTCAACCGCCAGATCAACTGAGGAGTTGAAGGGGCGCAAGCGCCTATAAATAGGACCTTTGGTCCACCTCAGATGTTCATCATCTTCAAGAATTTGAGTTTCAGAGCCTTGCTCTTCCTTTTAAGAACTTCAGAGCCTTGCTCTCATTTTTCAAGAACTTCAAAGTTCAAACTTTAGCAAAAAACTTAGGTAAAATTTAACTTAACTTAAATTAAATTAATTTTAATTGACAAAGCCTTGCTCTCATAGATCTTTGATATAAAGAAAACCCCTTTGTGGTTTTATCAACAGAGCCTTGCTATCAAGAATCCATAGATCTAAAGAGATCTTGTTTCAGGGTTTTTAACCCATGACAAAGCTTTGCTCATGGACCAAACATAGATCTTTTTGATCTAAAAATGAAGAATCTTTTAAAAGTTTTCATGGATCTTTAAAATCCCAAATTTTTAATCTTTAGGAGTTAATAATTTTTTTCTTTTAATAGATTTTCTCATCATTATTACAGAGCTAGGCTCTTTTAAGGAATTTTATTCCCTTGAGACCAGAGTTTGACAAGTGTCACTCTGTGACAGTGTTTTGCTTTGAAAGGGGAGATTTTCTCCTTGTCTCTAGGGATTTCTCATTAATGAGAATATTCTTTTAGGGATCTCCTCATTAATTGACAGTCCCATCCAATGATGGGCTGTCTTATTAACTGATGAATTGTCATCTAGATTTTGTGGGTCCCCCTTTGGTCCCCTATCCACTGCATTGCAGTGTTGTACAAATCTTGAAGTTCCAAGTGTCAGGTCTTTTTTTAAAATTAAATTAAGATACTGATGGCTGAATCTTGTTTTTCTTTGCAGGCAATCATGTCTGCTGATCTGTCATTCCCGTTCGTTCGCTCAGAGGAAGGATTCCCTGAGGCGCCAGTGGACCGGGAGGTTCTCGCTCTGATTAAGGATCATGACCCAGAGCATAAGAGCCTTCACCTGTGGGGCAGGTGGTACAGTGAAATCATCAAGGGTCGCCGAAGCTTCGGTTGCGCGATGCCGTCAGAGCCCATCTCGTCGATCCCCTATGCAGATGAACCCCCGGTGAAGTATGTCGTGGAGGTCGTGAACTGGAATTCGGAGGATCTTCTCCAGCCTTCGATTGGCGCCATTCCCGTGCAGCCGCCGCCGGCCGTGGACATTTTGGGGCGGCGCATATGTCAGGGTGAGGCACGCCCTTAGGGACAACCTTACAATATTGGATTGACCCCTCGACAACCGGCCGGATACTTGCAATGGGCCCGGTATATCCTATCAGCGAAGTGGACGCATCTGATGAAGATTGGTTTGTACTCCGCAATCTACGTCTCCTTGTTCGAGTACCCCGTTCCTCCGACGTGGTGGGTTAAGGCATTCATAGAACAATGGAACATCCCCACCCACACCTTCTTTCTATCGGACAGGTAAGTCTCCATCTCCCTGGAAGAGTTCGCTGAGATCTCGGGTTTGCCGGTGAGGGGGAGCATTATGAGGAGCTGCTTCCTCCTGACGAGTACGTCTTCGCTACCAAGCCGCTGGTATTTGATTTGACGCCGGAGAATGCTATTCAGCAACAATTTCCGAGTCTGGTGAAGGTGCTGAATATATATGAAGGTCTCTATCTGGAATCGGGAGTCCAGGGAGTCAGTTTCGCAGATTTTATCGCCCGCTTCCTTCGACCGGAGATTTTAGCGCGGCGGAGTGAAAAGTTCGCCAAGCTCGACGACCCTTTCGGCTTCGGCTTAGATCGTCGACCATTATCGGAAGACGATCAAAAGGATTTCTATCTCCCTGATGCCTCCATCATGCCCCTATCAGAAATCGCCGCCCCGGGCATTGATGAGGAGACCTTCTTTCTGGGGTTTCTGGGATTGTGGCTGTGCTGGTTCGCGCTCCCCATGCACCCGCGATTCATGAGGCCATCCGTTTTCTACCCAGCGCATCAGATGGTGGCTGGCCTACAGTTGTCGATCGGAATCGCCGGGCTGGCTCACCTATACAATAGACTCAGCGTGGCGGCAGACGCCAATGAACCTGGGGTGCAGCCTGCCAATTTCCCGATGCACTACTTCACTTCATGGATGAAAATGCATGTGCTCGGGGTATTCGGCATTCACAAGAGTCCCTTGTTCTTCGAGAAGTGCAGACTCCCCAGAGTCATGCGGTTGATCGGCGCCTCGATTGTGAACCCGCCTCCGCGGGAGGCTAGGGGGTTGCTCCTTCGTCCACACTTGGTCGGAGCGAGGATTTCTTTTACAGACAAAGTCGTGACCATTGGCTCGGAGACCTCTAAGGCGGTGTTGGCGCTGCGTGATGGTTTTAAGGACGGGGCTTCCGTATTGAAGGCTCGGGAGATTCTTCACCTCTACTCCATCCGGCCGGGCTTCCTGGTATTCAGGCAAAACGACATGGCGCTCTTCATGAGGTACAACCCCCATCGGTTTGCCCAACAATCAAGCTACAACCAGGGGATCCCGCTGGAGGCGTTTTTGGAAGAGCCCGCGGCCACCAAGGAGGGGATACAGAATGCGCTGCACCATTTTATGCGGCTGAATACGGGCTCCCACTTCTTCATCAGCGAGCCGAGCTGCGTCCCATGGGTACTTAACGTGTACGTGGCTTGGTATGGGCATGCCATGGGTTCAGTCATCCGTGAAGAGAAGCGCATTTTGGTCGACCGCAAGGGTGCTCCTCCCGGCAGCGACCGCAAGGCTCCCCTAAAGCCAAGGACCCTGGTCATTCCTCCGTTGAAATATGCTGGAGCTGGACCACCGCGCGTGATTAGCCCTCCGCGCGGATTGCCGCCTCGTGATACCGGGGACGCGCCCTCAGTGCCCCGTGCTCCAGTGAATGTAGTTTCGCCCGAGTCTGGAGTGGGCCCGGACATTGGGACCCGCCGCCCTAAGATGCCCGCAAAGCTTAAGATGATTTTGGCGGCGATCGGGGCCCGCGCGCAAAAGAGGAAGAAGAAGTCCGTTCTTTCTCTGGATGCCATCCTCAGCTTAGAGCCTCAGGCCCCTCTCACCGAAGGCTTAATTGAATACGGGAGCAACAAGGGTTTCGTGGTAAAGCCAGAAGACACCGACTTGGCAGCCGCCATTGAGGCTTCTGAGAGATCGGCAAGGCTCAAAGCGTGGTTGGCTAACTTGCTCAGTCATGTAATCATTGGTTGCACTCTTCGTCATTTCATTGTACCTTTATTATTGTCTTTAACTAATGCCTTTTCCCCCTTTTTTAACAGGCGTCACCACTGAAGAAGCTATCGCTGCTTCCCTCCAAACTTTCCAGGAGGAGGAAAGGAAACGCGCTCTGTCGGGCACTGGTATGTATCAGCTCGCTGAGTCTTTATTCTCTCTCTTTTTTTTATAGCCAATCTAATCTTCTCTCTGTCTTTTTGTAGGGGCCGTGGGATCTTCTGCGCAAGCCGATGCGGGGGCTCTTCCCGGGCCAGCTACTGAAGTCCCGGCCTCTTCGGGGCAACCGCGAGAGACCCGACTTGAAAAGCCGATGAGAGATGCCTTGAAGGCTCTGGAGGCAACTCTAAACGCGGACGATGATGCCTCAATGAAGGAAGCTTTGAAGAGGTCCGTCGTGACGGCACGGGAAGAGAGGAAGCGCTTGAGGCGCGAGGCGAAGGAGCGCAGAGCTGCTTTGGCCGTGGGAGGGAGCTCAAGCGTCGTTCCTTGTGCTGCTACTCTTTCGGAAGAGTCTCCGGTCGCCCTGTCCACTGCTCATAGGTGGGCGGTGCGTGCAGCTCGGGGGGACAACGATCAATCCACCTCAGGGATACATGTTTTTCAAGGCTTTATTGTAAGAGTTGTAAAATTATCGTTTCTGATACATCTTGTCTTGCAGGGCCAAGTCCAACTGAGGGAGCAGCAGAAACCGTCGAGCCTGAGGTGACACTGGGGGAGGCACTGGCTGAACCCGAGCCAACGGTGGGCGACGTAGCCGGGGTTGCTGGACCCGAGCTAGTGGCTGACGAAACGGTCACGCTTACTATGCTTGAGAAGGCCACCGATGCCGAGCCCGAGGTAGCGGCAGATGAGACGGCTGCTACGGCCGAGTCTGAGGCAGCAGCGGAGGGAGCGGCTAAGACTGACGACTTTATGGCAACGGCGGACGAGACGGCTGCCACCGCCGAGCCCGAGGGGGTAGCGGGTGAGACGGGTATGATTCCCGAGGAAGAGCCGGCCGCTCTTTCTCAAGAGTCTGGCAATGCTTCGATCATTGCTCTCCCCGTCTACGGTCCTCCGCCGTCTCCTGGCCTCGCTAGTACGACGACGACTCCCGTAGAGTCTGGCGATGAGGTGTCGGGAGGTGGTCTCATGTCAATGGAAGGAGATGCCGCCGTTTCGACCGGATCATCATCAGGTAAATTTCGGGTTACCGTCCTTCTTTTATTCCGCAACCTTTCCTAACAGGGCTTATCTTGTTTCTAATGCAGGTGCGGCCAGTGCCGATGCTCCATTGCTCGAGGTAGCACCGCCAGTAACTGCCTTGACGGTGACTACCTCTCTACCTTCTCTCGCGCCATCGCAAATGTTGGAAGATATGGATTTATAACCCATCAGTTTCATCTTTAGGCTGCATAATTCATGTACTGATGTTGTACTACTGCATCTTTGCAGGAGTGCTTTTTGATTACCTTTACCAGGTGCTGCATCCATACTTCTCCTTCCCGTCGGAGCGTGCTTCCTCCAGTGGCGCCGGTGAATATGGTTTTCAATTAATATCCTTCCTTTTTTCAGTAATGGAATTATTTCTGATTCTTCCTTTCCCTGACTACAGTGCTACAGATCCAAGGAGGAGATAAGGGATCAGCCGCGCCACCGGTCCTCCCAGCCTTACCGCCTGCTGCAGCTGGTATAGTAAACTCCCTCATTGATGACTTTCCTATATTTCTTGAACCGTCATCTGATTGCGTTTTGTCTTTTCAGTTGTCGTTCCGGTTCCGGCCCTCTTTGAGCCTCGCATCATGATGCTGGCAGGCCCCTTCTTGAGACGTCCATCTTCAAAGGGTGCCGTGATGAGCTTGGGCATGCTGAGCGGATACGTCGAAGAGCTTGACGCAGACGCTCCCCCATCTGCCACAGATTTCGCTGCGGAGGTTAACCCGATGTTGGCGGTGCATGTAAATTTTCAAAATGAAGGCGTCGTCGAGTTTTGGGTTAAGGTCTGCAGGGAAATCGAGGCCCGCCTGCATCAACTGGAGTTTATGCGTCCTGCCCCCGAGACCTTAGCCGCAAGCACTCAACGAGCGGCATGGATCGAGCAAAGTGCTTCTTACTTCCGCCATTTGGAATAAGAAGCGGCTTTAAGGCTGAGGGAATGTCAAGAGACCTCAAGCGAAACTGCTCGCCTGCGTGCTGAGGTTGAGGCGAATGCTGCCCAGGTGAAGGCTATCTTCGAGGGCCTTCTGCAAAGTATTTCTGATGGGCTAGCACTGAAGCAGAAACTCGATGCCGCTGAGCGTGATGCCCAAGGTCGCGAAGCTGCTCAGCGGGCAGTTGAGGAGCAGCTTTCATCCTTCTTGCAGCAGCGGGCTCAAATGGAAGCAGAATTGGCGGTGGCCGCCGGTCAGGAGAAGGCATGGAAGGAAGTGTGCGAGCAATTGATAGGGCTATTTAAGACGCTTCCTTCCCAGTATCTGCCTTTGTATCAATTATATACTTGTAATTTTTGAATAAGATGTATCCATTCTTTTATTCTTTTATACGATTCACCTTGTACTTGATTGAATTCATGAGTAAAGATACACATTTTTTTTGCAATGTCTTGTGTCATCTCTGTGCTTTCTCCCTTCTTCTATTATCAGCATGCTACCTTAGTAAACATAGTTGACAGATGCTAGCGCGAGCATCTTGTCCTGGCTTCTTCAAGAGGTAATGATGGCTTAGGACGCAGGTTCAGATTTACTACCTAAGACTTTTCAACTTTATGAGCCGTGAGGGTCTCACAATGAATTTTCTCCCTACGGACCGAGAGGATCTCGTAGGTGTATTTTCTTCTTAGGAATCGTGAGGATTCCTAAGTGCGTTTTCTCTTATAAGTCGTAAGGATCTTATAAGAGAATTTTCCCTCTTACGAGTCGAGAGGACTCGTAAGCGGTTGTTTCCCTCCTTGTCGAGATTCGACTTTGGAGAGTGAGACCCGTGGATAGTATGCAAGAGACCGTTTTAGACTGACTTGCAGGGTCCCAGTGCTTAGGAAACAAGTTTTTTAATCCCTGCTGCCTAAGGCTTTATCTTGCAAGTCGAGACGAATCGGGAAATCCTCGCAAAGACACTAATTTCCTCACGAGTCGAGATGAATCGAGCAGCTCTCGTCAAGGACACTAATTTCCCTGAGTCAGGGTATTTGCCAAGGACATCGATTTCCCTGGGGTTGAAACGAATCGGGGTATTCCTGCAAAGACACTGGTTTCACTGCGGGCCGACGCGAATCAAGAAGCTCTCATCAAGGACGCTAATTTCCCTGAGTTGAGGTATTTGCCAAGGACACTGATTTCCTCGGAGTTGAAACGAATCGGGGTATTCCTGCAAAGACACTGGTTTCTCTGCGGGCCGACGCGAATCAAGAAGCTCTCATCAAGGACGCTAATTTCCCTGAATTGAGGTGTTTGCCAAGGACACTGATTTTCCTGGGGTTGAAACGAATCAAGGTATTCCTGCAAAGACGCTAGTTTCTCTGCGGGTCGACGTGAATCAAGAAGCTCTCATCAAGGACGCTAGTTTCCCTGAGTCGAAATATTTTGCCGAGGACACTGGTTTCCTCGAGATTGAAACGAATCGAAGTGCTCCTGCAAAGACACTGGTTTCTATGCGGGTCGACGCGAATCAAGAAGCTCTCATCAAGGACGCTAGTTTCCCTGAGTCGAAGTATTTTGCCGAGGACACTGGTTTCCTCGAGGTTGAAATGAATCGAAGTGCTCCTGCAAAGACACTGGTTTCTCTGCGGGTCGACGCGAATCAAGAAGCTCTCATCAAGGACGCTAGTTTCCCTGAGTCGAAGTATTTTGCCGAGGACACTGGTTTCCTCGAGGTTGAAACGAATCGAAGTGCTCCTGCAAAGACACTGGTTTCTCTGCGGGTCGACGCGAATCGAGATGCTCTCGTCAAGGACACTAATTTCCTTGAATCGAGGAGGTTGCCAAGGACACTGATTTCCCTGGGGTTGAGACGAGTCGAGGTATTCCTGCAAAGAGACTGGTTTCTCTGCGGGTCGACGCGAATCGAGGTGCTCTCGTCAAGGCCACTAGTTTCCCTGAATCGAGGTAATGTGTCTTTCGGGTTTTATATGAGTTACCGTCAAGACTTGGCTCCGTTTTCTGATGGAGCATGGGGACGAAAGGTGTGATTCCTTCTTCGTTTGCGCCCTTGGATTGTATACAGGGATTGCTGTAATATCGCCTGTAGGGCATAAATTTCATTATATATATATTTTTATTTTATTTCTTTCCGCGATGCTCTATCATTTCAGCTTTTATATCGCGAAGGTCGCGATTGCCCAATCATTTCGGCTATTTTTCGCGGTGCCCAATCATTTCGGCTATTTATTTTATTTTCACTCGCTGCTTTTTATTGCGAGTTGCCTCATCATTTCAGCTATTTTGCATGCATACATATTTTTACTTGCTGATTTTGTTGCAAGTTGCCCCATCATTTTGGCTATTTCGTATGCATTTTTAGCTCGCTGATTTTTATCGCGAGTGTAGAACTTGGAATCTGGTGCCAATCTCAGCATCAGCATCGCTACAACTGGAATATTGCCAGGAGCGAATCATCATTTGCCATGAAAGGACTTGAAACTTGATACCGGTTTAGGCATCAGCATCGCTACAACCGGGGTATTGCCAGGAGCGAATCATATTTGCCTCTGTCGACATTGAACAAAGGTGGCTTAATAAACAGGGTTAGGATCCTGTCGACTAAGGCTTTTGACTTTATGAGCCGTAAGGGTCTCACGAAGGTATTTCTCCCTACAAGTCGTGAGGATCTCGTAGGTGTATTTTCTCCCTAGGGATCGTGAGAATTCCTAAGTGTATGTTCCCCTGTAAGTCGTAAGGATCTTACAAAAGGGTTTTCTCCTTATAAGTCGAGAGTACTTACAAGGGTTGTTCATCGTATGGACATATCCCCAGTCATGGGTGTGACTTGGTTAGGGAAATGTTTATTCGCGCCCGTGGATTGTATACAAGGGTCAGTACTGAGCCACTTGTAGGGTAATATCGAAGATTGTGGGAGTTACTTAAGAACAGGTATAGGTCTCTGTAACTTAAGACTTTCAAATCTTATGAGCCGTGAGGGTCCCATAAGAGAATTCTCCTTACAAGTCGTGAGGATCTCGCAAGTGTAATTTCTCCTTAGGAATCGTGAGGATCCCTAAGTGTGTTGCTTCCCTGTGAGTCGTAAGGATCTCACGCGGGTGGTTTCTCCCTACAAGGTCGTGAGGACCTTGTAAGTTTCTTTTAACGAGGTTGCGCCCTTTCGGGTTTTCATAAACACTCGCCGGTAGCCCTGCTGTTTTTACTCACGGAGCCCTTTCAGGTTTTCATCCGTGCCCATTTTGCTTATGGATATACCGTCTCTTTTTTTTATTCTTTTTATTCTTTTTTCTAACGAGGTCGCGCCCTTTCGAGTTTTTACGAACACTCGCCAGTAGCCCTGCTGTTTTTACTCACGGAGCCCTTTCGGGTTTTCATCCGTACCCATTTTGCTTATGGACATACCGTTTTTTTTATATTTTATTTTTTTTATTATTTTTTTTATTATTATTTTTTTTATCTCGTCAGCCTGAGGATGCTGCGGTAGTAGTTTGAAGACGCTACGGTCGTCAGCTAGTTTTAGGACGTAGTGGTCCGTCATTAGTTTAAGGACGTTTCGGTCCGTTATTGAAGAAGACCAGCTACTACTTATAGAGTTTTGAGCTTAGGAAGATAGCGAGCGGACATAGTCGTCGTCGTCTATCATTGACCTAGGCTATGACTCATTAAGCGTAGTATTTCTTTAGGAAGCGACCGTTTATTGGCCTGAAAGACCTTTCACCGTGCATATCCATGAGTAGATAGGCTCCACCCTGGTAGACCTTGTCTATGATATACGGGCCTTCATAGTTCGGCTCGAATTTTTCCTGCTTAGCACGATTGGGGATCATAGGTCTTTTGACCACTAGTACGAGTTCGCCTTGGCGGAATGTTCTCGGCCTGGTCAATCTCTCATATGAGCGCGTCATCTTTGCTTTATAAGCCTCCAGATTTTGTTGCGCTGTGAGCCGGGTTTCATCAAGGGCATCAAGCTCCTCAAGCCGAAGGTGAGCATTTTCTTCGTCCGTCAGCTCGTAGTGGACTGCCACTCGTAGAGAAGGTAATTCTATTTCAAGGGGGAGTACTGCTTCTGTACCGAAGATTAACGCGTACGGCGTTGTGTTCGTGGCCGTCTTGAACGTAGTTAGATACGCCCAGAGAGCTTCTTGCAGTCTCTCATGCCAGTCCTTCTTATTTCGGGACACCGTCTTCTTCACAATCTTCGTCAAGGTCTTGTTGAAAGCCTCAGCTAGACCGTTAGCTCGGGGATTATAAACTGAGGAATATCTCCAGTCTATGTTGTGTTTTTGCGCAAAGCGGCTGATCTTGTGGCTTCTGTAGGCTGGCCCGTTATCAGAGATGATCCGTCGCGGAGTTCCAAACCGATAAATGACGTGGGTCTTGAAGAAATGGAGGATATTCTTCGTCTTCACTTCCCTCAGCGGTACTGCTTCTGCCCATTTGGAGAAGTAGTCAGTCGTCGCCAAGATGAATCAATGTCCCCTAGACGATGCTGGTTCGATGGGGCCGATTACGTCAGTCCCCCACATTTCGAACGGCCAGCTTGCCACTGTCGGATGTAGAGGATTTGGGTGCTGATGGATAAAGTCCCCATGAATTTGGCACGAGTGGCATTGCTTCGCATATTCGAGGCAGTCCTGAATCATCGTTGGCCAATAGTAGCCCATCCGTTTAATCTTCAACTTCATCTTCGGGCCTACTTGGTGAGAACCGCAGAGTCCGTTGTGAACTTCCTGAACGACTCTTTTCGCTTCGTCAGGTCCCAGACATCTCAACCACAGAGAATCAAACGACCTCTTGTGCAGAGTATCATTGATGAATGCGAAAGACAGAGCTCGTTTCATGAGCTGATGTCTTGAGGACGCATCTTCAGGCGTTCGACTGGATTTGAAGTAGTCTACAAAGACTTCTCTCCAATCTTAAGCCTTTTTCCTGGTCTTTTATTAGCACAGCCATTTTCTCAGTCGCTCCCTTTTCCTCGGATGATTCCGGAGATATTTATGCTGGGGCAAGCACCCGACGGTTTTGTACCGCGATTCTTACGTCATCAAGGTTTTCGTCGGCCAGTTCTTTGGCGAGCTTGGCTAACGCGTCCGCCTTGCTATTTTCTACACGCGGTATGTTTTCCAAAGTGTAGGAAGGAATTTGGGTCAACAGTTATTAAACCTTTTCGCCGTACTTCACCAACTCTGGTTTGCACGTTTGGTAATCGCTATTTACTTGACTGACGACCAGTTGGGAATCTCCGTATATGAGGAGGTTTTCAATTCCCATGTCGATGGCGATCTCGAGGCCTGCTATTAAAGCTTCGTATTCGGCCTCATTGTTCGTCCTCGGCTCTGTTAAGGAGAAAGCAAAGCGTATTATCCCTCCTTGTAGAGTTACGAAGATGAGGCATGCCCCCGATTTGATTATAGGGGTGCTTTGTTTGCGCTTCTTCATGGAAGACGCTCTATCGAAATAGAGTTCCTATCGGGTATCACTACCGTCGATCGCGTCAAATGCATGTTTGTCTGGCAGCTCGCAATTCAAAGGGGAATCAGCCGGTATCGGATGCTAAGCGAGGAAGTCGGCGATGGCCTGTCCTTTCACTGCTTTAAGAGGCTGATAAGTTATCGAGAACTCCATCAAGAGCAGGGCCCATTTTGCGAGTCTCCCTATCAATATGGCCTTCGACATTAAATATTTAAGGGGGTCCACCTTCGAAATGAGACGGACTTCATGCGCCAACGCATAGTGCCTGAGCTTTGTTATCGCGAAGATCAATGCCAGGCAGTGTTTTTCGATGGGGGGGTAGTTGCTTTCTGCCCCTAGGAGAACTCGACTTAAGTAATAAAGAGTTCTTTCTTTCCCTTGGTCGTTCTCTTGTGCCCATAATGCCCCTAAGGAACCTTTGAGGGCGGTTGTATAAAGAATGAGAGGCTTTCCCTTGACCGGAGCAGCCAACAATGGCGGATTCTGCAGGTATTGCTTGATTTCGTCCAGCGCGCCCTGGCATTTGTGATCCCAAACGAAAGGGGTTCCCTTCTTCATCAGGTGACTGTAAGGGCGGCACTTGCCTGAAAGATTGGCTATAAATCGCCGGATGTACGCAAGCTTCCCTTGGAGAGACCGCAATTGCTTGAGAGTCCTTGGCGGAGGCATTTCCATGATCGCCTTGATTTTTGACGGATCTATCTCGATACCTCGGTGTCGGACGATGAATCCTAGAAATTTGCCCGAGGAAATTCCGAATGCGCACTTGAGTGGGTTCATCTTCAAGTTGTTTTTCCGAAGGCGTTGAAATACGGTCTTCAGATGCTCTAAATGCTCATCGTATGATTTGCTTTTTACCATGAGGTCGTTGATATAACATTCGACGATTTCATGTATAAGGTTATCGAAGATCTTTGTCATGGCCCTTTGATAGGTGACACCGGCGTTCTTTAGACCGAAGGGCATCACCTTGTAGCAAAATATAGCCAAAGGGGTCCGTAAAGCGGTGTGCTTCTGGTCTTCGGGATGCATCTTTATCTGATTATATCCTGATGAGCCGTCCATGAAGGAGAAAACCTCGTGAGTGGACGTGTTATCTATCATCAGCTCGGTGACTGGCACTGGGAAATCGTCCTTCGGGCAGGCTTTATTGAGATCCTGAAAGTCTACGCAGATGCTCACCGTCCCATTTTTCTTAATCACCGGGAAAATGTTGGCGATCCAATCAGGATACTGAACTTCTTGGATAAACCCAGAGTCGATCAGCTTCTTGACTTCGGCGTTAACGCTTATCTCAAGCTCGAGCCGCATTCTTCTTAGTGCTTGTTTGATTGGTTTAACGTCCGGGGATATCGCCAATTTATGCACAGCGATTTCTGGATCTAGTCTTGGCATTTCGGAATAGTTCCACACGAAGCAATCTTTATACCGCATAAGCACGTCTTTTAATGAAGCCACCCTTTCTTCAGATAGCAGTTCACTAACGAATGTCGGTCGTGGGTCGTTTGCCGTCCCCAACTCAATTTTCTTGAGGCTATCCGCAGTGATGTGTATTCCATCTTCCAGTTCTTTCGGCGCTGGTTGGAATTCTGAGATCACCTCGTCATCGCTGTTTTCGAAGCACCAGGGAAGGTCATCCATATTCTCGGGCTCTTCTTTTGATATTGTTATCATATGACAAGTACGAGCTCGCTTCCACGATTGATGCGGGTCTGGTTCTGCTCTCATGGCTTTGGGTTCATGCTTCTGTGGCGGCGTTACCCTCCAGCTGTCAGATAAAGCGAACTTGCCGAGCTGATACTGATCTTCGACCCAATTCTTGAAGGTGAAGCAATCTTCGAGAGGGTGTCCTATTACCCTGTGATAAGAGCAATAGTTCGGGTGTGAGATTTCGCCTGCTTGTTCGGGGTGCTTGGACTCCGGAAGTGTAAGCATTTGGTGCTTTATAGCTAGGTCAAGTATCTTCTTTGTCTTGTCTTGAGGAAAAGAGTATGCTCGACCCATCTTCTTCATAAGGGATAGATCCGGACCGCCCGATTCCTGACTGCATGACTTCTTGTTCCCGCTTTGTCGTTGTTGAATGCCTTTTCTGCTTTTCGACTTGTTTCTGCCTCTGCGTCGGGCCTTTTTTACAACAGGTTGGCAGGGAGCGACACTTTCATCTTTCACAGCCTGTTGGAGGAGGCGTTGCGTCTTAGCTTTCTCGTAAATTGCCATTTCGCGATTATGGTCGTCTCGAACTTTTTGACCAGCTTCCCTTATAAGCTTGTTCATTTGTTCTTCGAACGACGGGCTAGGCATTTTTGCTTCAGGAACTCTTTCTGGCTCAGGATTAGCATCTTCCCATTGAGCATCTCCTTCTTCATCAAAGTTATGCACAACATAGCAGTCGCGGAGTAGCTCCCGTTTCTTGGACCGAACATATCCAAGCCCGATTGCTTCCATTCTTCCGTTAGGCAACTTGTGATGAGTTCCGGGAACGTTCCAGACCCTGTCATAGAATTTGGCTTTTCGAGCAGTTTGTTTGAAGGGTATCCTTTGGCACTTCAATAGCCTTTTCAAGCCTTCTGTATAATATCTAGGCAGACGAATGGGCTGAAGCCTGTCAAGCGTAGGATCTGCACCGTGCCAGATTTCTTTTTCCACTCTGGTTTCCCCGGAGCGGAAGAATAGAATCGCCTTTTTGCCTTCTCGCCTGGGAGGGACATAGAACGTCTGCAGCTCTTCTACACTGTAAGTATCGAGCGCATCCAGTTCTTTATGATGTTTAAGTGGAACCATGGCGACTTGCAGACTTTGCTCTTCATCAGCGGAAGCTTATATTGAAGGCCGAGCAGAGAATATAGCATGGACTTCATCTTCTGAGTCACTGCCAAAGATCAACATAGGAGCGGACAGTCCCGGCTTGTTGTGTTAGGATGGCCCGGAATAGACTATCTCTTCGTCCTCCTCGGTATCACTCCCGAAGACAGGGATGGTGGCGATAGCTTTGTTCTCCGGCTTGTGACATCTTTCTGTATCCTCAAAATCCGGTAAGAAGTATTTTGCATCTTCATATTTTCGAACTTCGTTCACTGAGAACGGGCTCAGCTCTCCTGTTACGGTATACTCGAGACCATCCTTAAAATATTTCATATACTGATGCTGTGTAGAAGGGATGATGTTGTACTCGTGTAACCAGGGTCGGCCGAGCAAAGCATTATAGCATGTCTTGGCGTCTATGACGTGGAATTTAATGTCCGTGATGAGTAGCCCGAAGCGCAACGTCAGTATCACAGACCCGAGAGTCCGTGATGATTGAGAGTCGAATCCGGAGATGGTGATCTTGTCCCGAGCAAGGTGCTGGACGCTCATGCAGATTTCCTTCAATACCCGTACATTGAGGAGATTGACGGAGGACCCATTATCAACCAAGATCTTGCCTATCTTTATATCGTGGCAGTACCCTAAGACATAGAGGGGCCGATTGTGTTCGCATGTTCCAAGGAGGAGGTCTTCATCACCGAAAGTGACATCGGATGTGTGCACTTTTTCCAGCTCGTCTTTCATCTTTTCTTCGGCGAGAAAAACTTGGAATTGCTCAGGCTCCTGTAGCGCTTTGATCAATGATTCTCTCTCTTCTTTTGATAGTAAGAGGGCATCGAGAATACTGAGTTGTGAGGGTAACTTCCTCAAGTGTGCCAGAACGTTGTAGTCCACCTTATTTTTCTTTGGCGGGTCCTTGGCGATTAGCTCTTCCGTGACTTGGTCTTCTAGGGCGATATCCTCAGAGATCTTTTATTTTCCCTTATCTTTTTTATTTGAGGGTCCAAGATTCTTTTCGGGTAGCGTACGATTACGCAGCCGGATATTTTCGCAGGCCTTCGGCTCTTCCTCTTTTCCCGAGGTAGACTTTTTAAAGAGAGGGCTGAGCTCCATTTCTTCGTCAGAGTCACTCTCGAATGTGAGAATTTGCACTTCCCCGGCGTTAACCATGCAACAATCGCCGGTAGTTCTTCTAAGCTCCTCGGTCGTACTTTTCCGCTCCCGACGAGTTTTGCGCTTCTCCCGCTTAAAATGTTGCCGGTGAACAACATACCCCTGCCACCATCTATTGAAAGCTTTGCACTCTTCGGTGGGGTGCGAAACCTTTCGATGATACAAGCAATAGAAAGGGTGCATTTCTGCTTTGCCGGCAATGTTTCCTTCAGAGGGTGGTAGCTTCATCCCCATTGATATGGCTTTAGCAAACCTTTTTCTCGTCTTGAATTTTTTTTTATCCGCAACGGATGTCTTTTGATTTGAAGGGGATGTCTTGACTCTTTCGTCTAGTCGCTGGCGCTTGGCCCTTTCAAATATGACCGTCTCGCATTCCCGATCAGCTTTACTTTTCAAAAGAGCTTCGTTGAGGAATGCGTCAATTGTTTCATCTGATGGCCCCAGAGGTTTCGGTTTAGGATCTGCCCCCAGCTTCTCAATGCAAGGAGTTTTCTCATCGTCTGTAAACAAGTGGGAGATCATATGACAACTTGCCACGTAACCTTCAGATTCATCCGACGAGCTTTCTCCATCATCTTCCTCCTGAAAGACGTGGCTGAGGAACTCTTGGAGCGTGATGAGAGTCCGTGCCTTTTGATTATACTCCTCCAGCGCATCAATCTGTTTCTGTAAGTCCGTGCGCTTGTCACCAGGTTTCACGGGCTTTTTGGATCTTTTCTTCTTCTTCTTTGAAGATTTCGATGGCTGAGTACAAGTGCTTAGGTCATCACCACTGATCTTTGGAGTTGGGCGCGGCTTTAGCATCCCTTCAATGCTCCCTTGTTGAAGAAGCTCCATGGGAGGTTGGGCTGCTGCCGGGGGTTCTTCCACCTGACCGCCGGGCAAGTATTGAGATCATTCAGCATCCTTTTGGTTTTGGCTGATAGCACAACCTCCCATGGAGCTTCTTCAACAAGGGAGCATGTTGCCCCCGGCATATTCACCTTTTTAGAGGTATGAGGTTGCGGCGGGTTCACCTTCCATCTTTCGGATAACGCGAACTTGCCTTGCTGATATTGGTCTTCAATCCAGTTTTTGAAGACGTAGCAATCCTCGATCGGATGTCCCAATACTCGGTGGTAAGGACAGTAATTGGGATCATTGACGTCGTTTGGCTGCAACGGGCGCCATGAATCTGGCAGATTGATAAGTCTGTTGCGCAATGCCAGCTCGAATAGTCTTCTCTTTTTATCTTGAGGAAACGAGTAAGGACGTCCTAGCCTCTCCTCAAGGGGTACACGTGGACGCATATTGTTTTGACGGACAATCAGCTTCAAGTTGCTCGGCTGTTGTTGAGCATTGGCGACGACGATCGCTTTTCCTTTCCCCTTCTCATTTCGAGAGTCCGGCTTTGGAGGAGACGGCCTATGGCCCATTTGGTCCATTTGAGCTAGCTTGTCGATCAGGGCCTGGAATGTGGTTGGTTTAAAGAACATCATGAACTGTGAAATAGTTGCATGAGGATCTAAGGTGCCCACGAACATTCCTACCGCTGGCGCTTCTTCGATGCGCTGTTCGCACTTCGGCCACAAGTTCCGCCATCGGATTGCATACTGAACCCAAGTTTCGCCCGGCTGTACTCTTGCATTAATCAAAGCTGTTATTGGAGTACGCTCGCTGGCGCTTGCGAAACGCTGGGTAAACAACAACTCCATTTCAGCGAAGGTTTTGACGGAGTCATTCGGAAGCTCGGAGTACCATTCAAACGCCGTCTCCGACAAGCTACCGACGAACTGGCGAAGCAGGAGTTTATCATCGCCGCCGGTGTTACCGCAAAGAGCCCTGAACTGGGCAACATGTTGATGGGGATTGCCTGTCCCCTTGTAGACATGGAACTTTGGGATCGTGTAGCCTGGCGGGTACTTGATCTGATCATACCAGCTCGGATATGGTCGCCCCGTTTTGACAACTTGCCCGGCTGCCTCAGTTGCCTGGTGGACTCGTATCTGCTGGGCTATATATTCATCCAGGGCAGCTTTGGAAATTGTCTCCTCCTTGGCTGTTGACAGAGCCGGTGGAGGGTTCGACGTTTCTCCTCTGTCATCTTTAAGGACGATCGGAGTATCTTCAGCAGGAGGATCTTGCTGGATCATCATACCTACCATGTCCTGGAACAGAAGGGTCATTCGTTTTATATTGGCTGCTTGTTCTGCAGCCTCTTTGTCCTTCTTTTCCAGTATCCTGCGAAGGAATTCGGCGTCGGTTTCTTGCTCCTGGCGCTGATCCGAGGATGCTTCTGGGCTTTCTTTTGGCCCTGTGAGTGCGGCCATCGCAGTCATCATTTCTTGGAGCTTCTGCTGCTGCTCCTGAGCTTTATTCACCGATCGCGTAAGCGGTCAATGACCTGTGGATATGCGGCTGTCTTCTTTCCCGGACGCCATGTAGACGGTGTGTACCACAATGACCCCGGACTTAGGGCGTTTGGGCTCACTACCTTTGACATTTGCAGCAGGCGTGGGGACTTTCTCCGGCCTTCTTCTCTTGTGGGCCATCGAAATTGAGGGGGTCGTTGCTGTGGGCACCCAGGTGGCCGTCATCCTCCGTTGCTTGACAGGGGGGTTTTCCTTCTGTCGGCCCTTCGACTTCTTATGCTGGTGAGAGAAATTCGAATCAATCACCGATTCTCGGACTCGTCGCCAAGTCTTATAGACTCTGGAAGACAGCCGTTGAGGAGACTGCTCCGGCTTTTCTGATTTTGCTTCCACGACGGTCTCTACCGGTGGAGGAGATCTTTTGAGCACCGCAGTAGGCGAATTTCTGCGTATCCTGTTTAGCAGCTCAAAGCTGTTCCCGGTTGGAACAGCAGCATTAATTTCCACCGTTGGGGCTGGTGGAGTTAGCCCAGAGGGGGAGTTGCCCCCAGTCTTCCTTATCCGGCGCCAGTGGCGACGTCGGGCGTGACAGGTTGTTGGGATTGGTTCAGCGACGGCTTCGTCTAGCCCCCTGTTCTGGGGACGGGCTGCTGCCGGTGTTAGCCGCTTGAAGACTGACGTTCGTTGAGAAGCTACGTCCAACCGGTCAAAAACAGATTTCTGAGCGGGAGCGGGAACGGGAGCAGTCAGTCTCGCGAAGACCGACCCTCTGGGAGGAGAAGCCGTCTTGACGACTTCAGGAGCAGCTATTTTTTTTGGGATGGCCACTTCAGGCATTATGGGCTTCTTGGTAGGCCCTTTAGAGCCCGAGCTCAGTCTTGTGAAGACCGAGGAGTTGGAATTGGACGACCCATTGAGAGGGGCCGTGGTAGTAGCAAGTCGATCGAAGACCGACTTCTTTGAAGCTTCCGGTACGGGCACTGGGATGGTGAAGCTTGCTGGCGGGAGCATGGTCCCGAAAAACAAACCGATGGTAGCCTGAGTCACTTATTCCACTGGCATAGCGAAGAGGGAGGCCGCTTGAGGCCCATAGGCTACACCTCCAGGTGAGGCGGAGCGTCGGTTGCATTTGTATTTGGAGCAGTTCGACGCCATTGCTGTTTGATTTCTGCGCCAAGCAAGATACCAAATCTTAGTAACTCGAAACCCAAGGGCAACCATTAACAAACCGCGATTCGTTCGCAAATACGACACACGAAGTGTGGCGTGGAAAGAGGAAAAGGTCCCACCGGGCGTGCCAGAATCTGTTCCCCTCCGAAGGACGGCGCGATAGGGACGTCTTGCCTTAGATTCGGGGCAGATGCTAATTGGTGCTATCCGTCCACTTCTCCGAAGATGCCAAGTTGATTTATGGCACCGTGTATCGGAGGTTTAGACGGATGCGGCCGATGTAGCAGACTTAGTAAGATTCCCTCTCGCTTGAGGGGTTTTTGATTGTGGGGACGCTCTTCCCTACAGGCGCAAGCCCCTGCAGTTAATTATGCTACCGCACCGCGGTAACAACTTTCTCCTTCTTCAGATGGTCACTTCGTGTCGTGGGTATTTATTTTTGTTTGTGGTTGCCCGTGGATTGTATACGGAGACTAATTTATGTGGTCGCCCGTAGGATGTGGATTAGTCCAAATCCGTATTTTCTTAGATTTGGGTTTGGGGTTTTGGTTTAAGGATACGTTAGCCATATTTGAGGCTAAGATCAACTTAAACGTTAATTAAGGATACGTTAGTCTAATTTTAGACTAAGATCAATTTAACGGGATCGTTTAGATCCGACAAAAGAGCATTTGGGGGCTCTATTGTTCCAGTTTAGGGACATAGTGGTCCATTGTTCCCATTTTGGGGACGCATATTGGTTTAAGAACGCATTAGTCCATGAGTTTAAGGACCCCATAGTCCGTATTACCAGTTTAGGGACATAGTGGTCAAACATTCCCATTTTGGGGACGAATATTAGTTTAAGGACGCATTAGTCCATGAGTTTAAGGACCCCACAGTCCGTATTACCAGTTTAGGGACATGGTGGTACAACATTCCCATTTTGGGGACGAATATTGGTTTAAGGACGCATTAGTCCATGAGTTTAAGGACCCCACAGTTCGTATTAATGTGTGGTTGTCGGGACCCGTCACCTCTCTGACGACGTTGAAGGATTACAATGACAAATATCAGAGGAGTTCAGAGATGTACCCTTGAACCGGATGTAGATTGATTTGAGAGAGCAGTCGTGCTCAGTCAATTTAATTTGAGGACTTATGGCCAGAATTGGGCTAAGTCCAGTTGAGAATATTCAACATTTTATTTGTGTTTGGCCTGTCAAACCTTTATTTGGGCTCTGCTCTTTTTAATAATTTACTGCATTTTTTATTTGGTCTGATAGACCTTTTAATTGGGCTCTGCCCTTTTTTAATAATGCATTGCATTTTTATTTGGTCTGATAGACCTTTTAATTGGGCTCTGCTCCTTTTAATAGTGCACAGCACTTTTGTTTGGTCTGATAGACCTTTTTTTATTGGGCTCTGCCCTTGATAATGCATTGCATTAAGTGCTCTGACAGCGCCCAACGTGGCTTGTCAGGCGCATTGCGCCAGCGCAAGGCGCAAGCGCATGTGGAGGTGACACGTGTCACGCTCTGGTGAACGCAAGCGCAGTGCACTGCGACAGTGCGCTGCGCTGTTGCGCTGCTGACACGTGGCACGCTCTGGTGACTTGCGCCAATTTAAGAGAGCAGTGCTCTGTTTTAGAAGCGCATAGCGCAGTTTGTTCTGGGGCCGATACGTGGTGCTCCCTGGTGGCTTGCGCCAATCCAAGGAGTGCAACAGTGCAAACTCAAAAAGTGCAAGGCACTGCTTAATATCTTGATCCAACTTTGGATTAAAGAAAAGAATCTTTTAAGATTTCAGAACCAATGGTTCATCAAAAGGCAATTCCTTTATATAGATTAAATGATCTGTGAAATAATACTTCTTTTTTTTTTTATCTTTTTGTGATTGGATCTTTTTGATCTTTTTAATCGAAGATCTTGATCTTGTTTTTAGATCATTGATCTTTATAGAAGAAAATTCTTCTTCTTTTTTAAAAGGTTTTTACCTTTTTTTCTCTGAGCTCTTCTCAAAATTTTCTTTAGAGGAGTTCTGTATGTCAATGTGTTTTAGACTTGGAGTCTAGGGGCCTTTTTATAGTGCCATTTGATTTGTTAAATTAGTTAAAGAGATCTTTCTCTGAGTGATTTAGGGATTTTCCCCCACCGTTGGATCTTTTGATCCAAGGGCTTCTATTTTACAGAAGAGAATCTTATTGTTTTAATAAGATCAGAAAGATCTTTCCAGAATTTTAATTCTGTTTTAGTGCTGGCACAGTTGGCGCAAGCGCACCTGCGCTTGACACGTGTCGCGCAGCGATACGTGGCAGCGCAACTGCGCTGTCACGTGTCGCGCAGCGCAGAGCGCAGCGCAACTGTGCTAGCGCAACTGCGCTGCCACGTGTCGCGCAGCGCAACTGTGTTAGCGCAACTGCGCTGCCACGTGTCGCGCAGCGCAGAGCGCAAATTATCTGAAGCGTTGCTTCCTTTATTTTTATTTTAAATAGTGCCTTGCTCTGATTGGGTGCGCTGCCTTGGACGCTGCGCTGGCGTGTCTGCTTTTGACACGTGGCGCGCTGCGCGCAGCGTAAGGAATCTGAAGCGTTACTTTAATTTTTGAATTTTTGAAATTCAAACAGAGCTTTGCTCTGATTGGGGGAAACACCAGTCTTGTCTCAAAGGTAAAAATGACCAAAACTCCGTTTACTGGAAACGGAGAAAGAGTTACTGAACTCTTGAGACTGATACATGGTGATGTATACGGTCCTAAGTCTATAAGTGCCAGGGTTGGTTCCTTGTACTTCATTATATTCACTTACCATCTCTCAAGATTCGGACATATGTTCCTGATTGAAACACAAGTCTGAAACTTTTGAGAAATTCAAGGAATATAAGCTTGAAATTAAGAACCAGACGGATAGAAGTATTAAACTCCTTCGATGTAATCGGGGAGAAGAATACTTTGGCATGGAGTTCCTGGATTTTCCAAACAGAGAATGGGATTCTCTCTCAGCTTACTCCTTTGTATACACCACAGCACAACGGTGTACCGGGGTGGAGATATCGCACCCTATTAGATATGGTGTGCTCTATGATTAGTACTACTGGGTTGCCTATTTCCTTTTGGAGTTATGCACTTGAAAAGCTGCATACCTATTGAATAGGGTTCCTATCAAATCAGTGTCTACCACTCCTTATGCGATATGGTATGGGAAGAGACTGTCTCTTGTTAGTTATGTATATGCCTTAGAGGCCATTGTTGTACATGTGATGTATATTATAATGGATGCTTGGATATATATAGAGAGGACTTTCTTGCTCGTCATGATAGTATGCTATTTGGTTTTCCTTTATCTTAACATGTTGACTTGTATTGGTTTACTGTTTTTCTCTCACATGTTGATACAGCCCTTAGGATCTGTACTCGACTACTGGGACTATGATGAAATCATACTAGTGGGGCCACGGTAGTCGATGAGTACATCCTATAACTGTTCCTAATCGAGGGTATATCGAGACAGGGCATCGATACACCAGAGTAGACTAGTGTATTCGCATCTTGACCCATATGATGGGCGATGGATGATCCCATATCCATCAGAGTTTGACATCAGAGATGGTGTACGGGTGCTCAGTGGAGACTGGGTACACTGGACGGACTCACCGAGAACTCCCAGATGGTGATATACCATACGTCAGATGGCAGTTCTCCGGTGACACTGGTACAGGGTAGTCTGTAGACCCGAGAACGTCATAGAGTCTTGTGTGATTCCCACTGTGCTTTGATTTCCACCTTACCACGTCCAAAAGGGCGTGCAAAACGGTGGCTTTTGGGTACAGTCCCGAATCACATGGAGGCAATGAGCGATAGGAGGGGATTCGTCTCTCCCGATATAAGGAGTTGATGTTGTGCTGTGTTCGATTGGCTATAACTGGAAGTCCCTGGCCAGGGCTGATATAGAGATTTACTGGTAAGTGTTACCAGTATTTTCTCGACCCGTTATGAGCCACACGTCGACACGACTTATCGGTTACTGGGGTCTGACGTTCCCCTAGACTAGATATGCGACATATCAGACGAACAGACCGGACTGTATGGGAGTGTTACTGATTGGATTCACAGAAGAACGGACAGGCTAGCTTGTTGATCTTCTGATCGCTCAATACCTGGGTGTCTGTTACGTTTAGCTGACCGCTTGCAGCTTGTGGGTGTTTGATATGATCATCACCTGCTACCGGCGTATTGACGATTCTTTAGAGTCCTACACAGAGGTTTCTTGGCTCAGGCAAAACGGAGTAGAGGCACATATGTGATATGTGCAGGACCGAGGATAATGCGATATGAGATACCGTATTATATTCTCGCGATATTTAGATATGAATCGGGACATCGGATCAAGTGTTGATTCGATGAATCGGTACATAATATATTAGTCGGTTATATTCGATATAGCCGGATCGTTGGATCAAGTGTTGATTCGATGATTTAATGTATAATGATATATATGATATATTGTATTACATTATCTAATATTGGCTCGCTTTATTATTTCATTTTCTCACCGGATTAATACATTGATATATATGCGATATATATTAATTGTATTATTTTTTTTTGTTGCAAATATATAATATATATGTGATATATATTATTGTGACATGATATAATTATTAATGAAACATGTTTAGTGATGATTAAATGAGGTTAGGGTTTGATTATGGTTAGTTGCTTCATGCACCTTCTAGAAGTTATTCTTTTGTCATGAAGAAGATATTATGATAGATATTTTCTTATGACTCATATCTTAACCCAACCAAACCCTAGCCTTAGTTAACTCTCTACAAGGGTTATCCTAGTCATCATTAAATATGGTTGCATTATTATTGATATACTCTTTTCATTATTCATGACAAAAGGAATTATCTCATTATTCATCTTCTTCTTCTCTCTTTAGCTTTGAGAAAGCTTACTAGAAATTCCTTTTGTGATGTTTTCATGTGAGAATTTGAATTAAAAGATAGCATAAATACTACTCCATCATCCTCATCTAATCTAGCCCATTAGATTAGGGTGTTCACCTCATTAGAGTGAGAGAGCTTGGGTTATAGCAACTTCGACGTAAATCATCGGAGAAACGGAACACTACAAGCTAGCATGGATCGTTCGAGTCGTGGAGCCTCTCTTGAGTCCGGGAGATCGTGGATCGCGGCGAAGGGACTTCTACTCGGAGCTTATGAAGCGAAGGAGCGGACTACAAAGGATGTAATCTCTCACACTTAGTAATAAAGTTTTCATCTTGCATGTTAAACCCTAATAATCTAGCAAAGATCCCGGCTTTGGGTTGTTCGGCACGTCTAAAATTTTATCCGGGCATATTTGATGCCTTATGAACCTTCACAAGAGTGTCTAGGAACCCTACAGTGGTATCAGAGCCTAGCTAGAGCATTAGGCGACGTGTATACGAAGTTAAAACTCCGATCGAACCCCGAAACGACGAATCGACCCCCTCTCTGGATTTTTTTTTCAAAACTGTGATTTTTCAGAATTAAAAATTCTTAAAAATACAAGCAGGGAAATATAAACACAGAACTGAAAAACGAGCGCCCAATACGTACAAACCGCCGCGGATCCGCGGCCGTACCACGCTTGGACCGCGGATCCGCGGCCGAATGGAAGGATTGTGCACTAATTTTTCAACCGTAATATTATATTCTGTGATTTATATTTTCTGGGTATTTTTAATATGACTCAAGTGTTGAGTTTTCTGGGGTTTATTTTGTAACCGTTGATTCGATCGGAAAATTTAAATTCGTTATTATTTCCGGATATTTAGAAACTGTTAAAATGTTCGAACGGATATCATTAACTCACTTTTTCCCGGCACATAAAACTTTCAAGTGTTGAATTTTTATCGGATTTAAATCTTTCAGAAAATTGTACAAGTTAAGCGGTGGACCCTCTAGAGAAAACAAAGCTTAACTCGATTATGTGATCGTCTTGAACTGCCTCTAAACCTTAGGGTTTGGGGCAGTACGGCGTGCCATATGTGAGGCGTTGGCTTGACCCTTCTACGGCTGGATCACCGATACTGTGACATATTCTGGGATTATTTGAACTCCGCTCAAGTGTTGAGCAATTTAGGAAATTTTGGGTATTTGATTATCTGTTCGGAAAGTTTAATACTGTCTATTTATCTGGAATATGATCCAACATGTGGAATTCATAGAGTTAGGCATGAAATGCGAAGTATGTGATATTTCGGATTTACGATGTCTAAAGTGATTGTGGATTCCAAATGTTGTAGTTTTACACTTTCTTTTCTGTGACCGTAAGTGTAATATGTGATATCGCCGGTTTCGTTGCTATATGTCAACGACAATTGGGATGCGCATATTTACTTTCGTTGATGATATGTGATATTATGTGTTGCTGTGATATGTTATATTGGATCGTCGTGTTCTGAATAGCCGGGGGTTTTATGTGAGATGAGGGTTTTTTATTTTCATTCATGTAAAATTCATTTGTAATGTAATATTCTTTTATTTGGGGCACTTCCGGGTTGAGGTTGATGTCACCAGTGTTGTATATTATTTACTTTTCCGCATAAGGTAGACCCAAGGAGGGGAGCACAAGTAACCGGGTTCTAGGGTCCAGTGGGAGGCCATCTCGAGGAGTCGAGACCGGGTCTCCTAACCCAAGAATTGGCAGTGTTACTTGCCGCTCTCGTAGGGGTCTTGGGATGTGGGATTGGCTATTCGTCGCGACTGTGGAATCCGTGTTTTATACAGGCTCGTATTGAAAACACGGACGTCCTAGTATATCCAATATTTCATATATATTCTTCTGCTGCAATGTTCTGTGGTGAGATCATATTACTGCCTGAGACGAATGCTTATACTAAATATATATATATATGCTGATATATAAATATTACTGCTTTCGTTTCTTCTGTGATGCTTAGGAAGCATAAGTTGATGGGATTTTTATTAATAAGATTAATAAAAGGAAAAGAAACCTAAAAGATGTTGTAGAATCAAAACTTTATAAAAAAAGGGTAGCTACAGTTTTGCTTTGCATAGCGGTTTATATAGTTTGGCATGATATGCCCTGCACCTTATTCGATGAGGAAAGAGCCGAGATCCCTTCACCGGAAGTGACCTCTTTAGCGAAACTAGCAGATGCTACAAACTCATGGTTTAGTTTTTGACAGCTTATATATAGTTTTTGCTGCACAGCGATATATATGATATATTCTGCACCTTATTCGATGGGGAAAGAGCCGAGATCCCTTCACTGGGAGTGACCTCTTTAGCGAAACTAGGAAAGCCTAAAAAACACTCCTTTTTCAAAAACCACATGATTCTACAACGATATCAAGTTCATTACGCTCATGGTTTTCTGAAAAACCTGCGTAGCCCTCCGTCAATTCAGATAAGTAATATTTAGTATTCGTGCTGCGGTAGTTTGGCATGCGTCAAGGCGTAGTGTACGGTAGCTGATATTACTTATCTGTAGCATGAGATGCGATTGGATTAGGGTATTCTTACGGCGTTGTTTGGCATGCGTCAAGGGTCGTACGGGTGGGTTTAATTCAATCACGAATTGTACGGGTTGAACTTGACTAGCGGACTATGGGTTGTTTGGCATGCGTCAAGGTCATAGCACGCTAGGGGCAAAATATTATCGGGAATTTCAAGTGTTGAAATTTGCAATGAGATTGCATACCTCCTATGAGATAGTTGGATCCCGATACCCACTGCGAGTAAGAGTTACTCCTGAGAGAGTTTTACACAGGACAATTAGCCGATCAAGTAGGTGTCTAGAAAAGTGTTAACGGGGTTACGCCTCTGGGAAAATGAGGTTTACTTTAATTAGGTCCGTGCGAAAGCACGGGAAACCTCCCTCAAAGTACCGACACTGATCTGGCTGAAAGATTGACGAAAATGTAGGGTGTAATTAATCCCGGCTAATCTTACCTTTTAGGGTTTGAAAGAAGATTTGATAAAAACAGTGGAAGACATCCTGATTAGATAAGATAATAACCAATCTAATCTTGCAAGAGTATACGCTAAAGTGTTTCCTTCTCTCTCTCTCCAGGTAGAGACCGTGTCAGGACTTAATCAAGATAATAATATGGATGTATTGACTAAACCCGTTTATTATACTGAGCAGGGGAACGTTGGACCCGTTCTTTCTTATAAGAGTTATAAGACTGAACAGGGAATAGGAGAATATCTGGATTCTCAAGCCGCCCAAAAGAACATGCATGTTGATGCATCTTCTTCAGGTGTGTTAGTTATTGAGAACTGTTTCTCAGTTCACCCTACGTCCTGGGTATTAGATACCGGATTAGGATCCCACATATGTAAATTGTTACATGGGCTGAGGAAAGGTAGAGAACCGGGAAGGGGTGATCATTCCGTTGAAGTAGGGAATGGGGCAAATGATGCAGCCAAAACAGTTGGCGAATATCACCTAGTATTACCAAATGGTAATACACTGATCCTGAATGAGTGCTATTATATACCGAACTTGATGTGCAACATTATATCAGTTTCTTTATTAAGTAAAGAAGGATATAATTTTGTAGTACAGGATAATGTTATGAACATCTTCCTAAATCAAAAGTTGATTGCATCAGGCTCGTTACATAATGGCATATTCATTCTCAATCAAAATACAGTCCTCAATATACGAAACAGATACAAGAGAAAGAGTTCAGAAATGAACGAATCCTACTTGTGGCATTGTAGACTTGGTCATATCAATGCGACACGGCTGGCTAAGTTACATAAGGATGGATATTTGAACCCGTTCGAATTATCATCTTATGATACTTGCCATTCATGTCTCAAAGGCAAAATGACCAAAGCTCCGTTTAGTGGACACGGAGAAAGAGTTACCGAACTCTTAGGACTGGTACATAGTGATGTATGCGGTCCCATGTCTACACAGGCCAGGAACGGTTCTTCCTACTTTATTACATTCACTGACGATCTCTCAAGATTCGGATATGTCTTCTTGATGAAACACAAGTCTGAAGCTTTTGAGAAATTCAGAGAATATAAACACGAAGTAGAGAACCAAACGGGCAAAAGTATTAAGATTCTTCGATCTGATCGAGGAGGTGAATACTTAAGCATTGAGTTCCTAGATTATATGAAAGAGAATGGGATTCTCTCTCAGCTTACTCCTTCTTATACACCACAGCACAACGGTGTATCGGAACGGAGGAATCGCACCCTATTAGATATGGTGCGCTCAATGATGAGTACAGCTGAGTTACCTATTTCCTTTTGGGGGTATGCGCTTGAGACAGCCATAGACCTATTGAATAGAGTTCCTACCAAATCTGTGCCTACCACTCCATATGAGATATGGAAAGGGAAGAGACCACATCTTAATTATATTAAGATATGGGGTTATCCGGCCTATGTCAAAAGACAAAATCCGGACAAACTCGAGACAAGATCTGTCTTATGTAAGTTTGTTGGATATCCCAAAAATTCACAAGGGTATATCTTCTACCAACCCGAGGAACAAAAGGTGTTTGTTTCTCGACATGCCACTTTCTTAGAAAAAGGTTTTCTTATGAAACAGAATAGTGGCATTGAGGTAGAACTGGAAGAGGTTCCAGCAACACAAACTATAACAGAAGACTTGGTTGAACCAGAGGATTCAGTAGTACCCGACGAACCCCAGCCTCTCCGCCGATCTAATAGGGTTTCTCATCCACCTGAGAGATACTACGGTTTTCTCATTGATGGTGGAAGCGAGGATTGCATCATGGAAGATGATGACCCAACTAGTTTCGAGCAGGCCATCACGAGTGGTGACTCTGTGAAATGGCTGGATGCAATGCAATCTGAGATGGAATCCATGTACACCAATAAAGTATGGACTTTGGAAAATGCTCCTGAAGGGGTAAAACCCATTGGGAGCAAGTGGATTTTTAAAAGGAAATTTGGTGTAGATGGAAAAGTTGAGACTTTCAAAATTAGACTTGTAGCAAAAGGTTTTCGTCAACGACCAGGTGTGGATTATGACGAAACTTTTTCTCCAGTGGCTATGCTTAAGTCCATCCGGATCTTACTTGCCATTGCTGCATACCATGACTACGAAATCTGGCAAATGGATGTTAAGACCGCCTTTCTAAACGGTGATTTAGAAGAGTGCGTGTACATGACTCAGCCAGATGGCTTCGTAGATAGTGGGAGCAGCGGAAAGGTGTGCAAGCTGCTTAAATCCATTTATGGGTTGAAGCAAGCATCGCGGAGTTGGAACATCTGTTTTGATGTTGTAGTCAAAGAGTTTGACTTCATCAAAAATATAGATGAACCTTGTATCTATAAAAAGGTAGCAGAGAGTAAGGTTGTCTTCCTCGTATTGTACGTGGATGACATACTCTTGATAGGAAATGATATTCCTATGCTGCAATCAGTCAAGCTCTTCTTATCACAAAGATTCTCAATGAAAGATCTAGGTGATGCCTCCTGCATTTTGGGAATCAGGATCTATAGAGATAGATCTAAACGGATACTGGGATTGTCCCAATCCAGGTACATTGACACCATACTAAAGAGGTTTAGTATGGAAGAATCCAAGCGTGGGAACCAACCCACGATCTCTGGACTCACTCTCTCTAAAGAGATGTCTCCTAAGACTGATTTGGAGAGAGCTCGCATGCAAGGGATACCCTATGCTTCGGCGGTAGGCTCTATCATGTATGCGATGCTATGTACCAGACCCGATGTAGCATACTCACTAAGTGTAGTGAGTCGGTATCAAGCAGATCCTGAAGAGAGTCACTGGACAGCTGTGAAGAACATTCTCAAGTACTTACGAAGGACTAAGGAGATGTTCTTGGTGAATGGTAACGGAGAACTCCAGGTGGAGTCCTTTACCGATTCCAGCTTCCAAAGTGATAAGGATGACTCTAAGTCGCACTCGGGATTTGTCTTTACCCTCAATGGAGGGGCGGTATGTTGGAAGAGTTCCAAACAGGATACCGTTGCAGACTCGACGATGGTGGCTGAATACATCGCTACCAACGATGCTGCCAAAGAGGCTGTCTGGATAAAGAAGTTCATTAGTGAACTTGGAGTGGTTCCATCCATTGAGCATCCAATACCTCTGTATTGCAATAACAATGGACCTGTGGCTTTGGCCAAGGAACCCAGGTCCCATCAGAAGTCCAGACATATTCTGAGGCGGTATCACCTGATCAAGGAGATAGTTGATCGCCGGGAGATCGAGGTCAGGAGAGTAGATATGAAGGACAACACTGCGGATCCACTCACGAAGGCTATTCCCCAGATACAGTTTGAGAGATTATTCGGGATGCTAGGTATGAGATATGTATATGCCCTAGAGGCCATTGTTGTACATGTGATGTATATTATAATGGATGCTTGGATATATATAGAGAGGACTTTCTTGCTCGTCATGATAGTATGCTATTTGGTTTTCCTTTATCTTAACATGTTGACTTGTATTGGTTTACTGTTTTTCTCTCACATGTTGATAAAGCCCTTAGGATCTGTACTCGACTACTGGGACTATGATGAGATCATACTAGTAGGGCCACGGTAGTCGATGAGTACATCCTATAACTGTTCCTAGTCGAGGGTATATCGAGACAGGGCATCGATACACCAGAGTAGACTAGCGTATTCGCATCTTGACCCATATGATGGGCGATGGATGATCCCATATCCATCGGTGTTTGACATCAGAGATGGTGTACGGGTGCTCAGTGGAGACTGGGTACACTGGACGGACTCACCGAGAACTCCTAGATGGTGATATACCACACGTCAGATGGCAGTTCTCCGGTGACACTAGTACAGGGTAGTCTGTAGACCCGAGATCGTCATAGAGTCTTGTGTGATTCCCACTGTGCTTTGATTTCCACCTTACCACGTCCAAAAGGGCATGCAAAACGGTGGCTTTTGGGTACAGTCCCGAATCACATGGAGGCAATGAGCGATAGGAGGGGGATTCGTCTCTCCCGGTATAGGGAGTTGATGTTGTGCTGTGTTCGATTGGCTATAACTGGAAGTCCCTGTCCAGGGCTGATATAGAGATTTACTGGTAAGTGTTACCAGTAGTTTCTCGACCCGTTATGAGCCACACGTCGACACGACTTATCGGTTACTGGGGTCTGACGTTTACCACCCCTAAACTAGATATGCGACATATCAGACGAACAGACCGGACTGTACGGGAGTGTTACTGATTGGATTCACAGGAGAACGGACAGGCTAGCTTGTTGATCTTCTGATCGCTCAATACCTGGGTGGATGTTACGTTTAGCTGACCGCTTGCAGCTTGTGGGTGTTTGATATGATCATCACCTGCTACCGGCGTATTGACGATTCTTTAGAGTCTTACACAGAGGTTTCTTGGTTCAGGCAAAACGGTGTAGAGGCACATATGTGATATGTGCAGGACCGAGGATAATGCGATATGAGATACCGTATTATATTCTCGCGATATTTAGATATGAATTGGGACATCGGATCAAGTGTTGATTCGATGAATCGGTACATAATATATTAGTTGGTTATATTCGATATAGCCGGATCGTTGGATCAAGTGTTGATTCGATAATTTAATGTATAATGATATATATGATATATTGTATTACATTATCTAATATTGGCTCGCTTTATTATTTCATTTTCTCACCGGATTAATACATTGATATATATGCGATATATATTAATTGTATTATTTTCTTTTGTTGCAAATATATAATATATATGTGATATATATTATTATGACATGATATAATTAATAATGAAACATGTTTAGTGATGATTAAATGAGGTTAGGGTTTGATTAGGGTTAGTTGCTTCATGCACCTTCTAGAAGTTATTCTTTTGTCATGAAGAAGATATTATGATAGATATTTTCTTATGACTCATATCTTAACCCAACCAAACCCTAGCCTTAGTTAACTCTCTACAAAGGTTATCCTAGTCATCATTAACCATGGTTGCATTATTATTGATATACTCTTTTCATTATTCATGACAAAAGGAATTATCTCATTATTCATCTTCTTCTTCTCTCTTTAGTTTTGAGAAACCTTACTAGAAATTCCTTTTGTGATGTTTTCATGTGAGAATTTGAATTAAAAGATAGCATAAATACTACTCCATCATCCTCATCTAATCTAGCCCATTAGATTAGGGTGTTCACCTCCTTAGAGTGAGAGAGCTTGGGTTATAGCAACTTCGACATAGATCATCGGAGAAACGGAACACTACAAGCTAGTTTGGATCGTTCGAGTCGTGGAGCCTCTCTTGGGTCCGGGAGATTGTGGATCGCGGCGAAGAGACTTCTACTCGGAGCTTATGAAGTGAAGGAGCGGACTACAAAGGTTGTAATCACTCACACTTAGTTATAAAGTTGTCATCTTGCATGTTAAACCCTAATAATCTAGCAAAGATCCCGGCTTTGGGTTGTTCGACACGTCTAAAATTTTATCCGGACATGTTTGATGCCTTATGAACCTTCACAAGAGTGCCTAGGAACCCTACATCTCTTAAACGAGTTAAGATATGGGGTTGTCCGGCCTATGTTGAAAAGCAAAATCCGGAAAAGCTCGAGGCAAGGTCAGTTCTGTATAAGTTTGTTTGATATCCCAAACATTTGCGAGAGAATATCTTCTACCACACTGAGAAACAAAAGGTGTTTTGTTTCTCAGCATGCCACCTTTTTTGAAAAGAAATTTCTTATGGAAGAAATTTGTTGTCATGAGGTAGAACTGGAAGGAGTTCCAGCTAGACAAACTAACAGCTGATGATTTGGTGAAACCAAAGGATTCAATAGTCTCCAATGAACCTCAGCCTCTCCGCGAATCTGGTAGGGTTCCTCATCCGCTTGAGAGATACTAAGGTTTTCTCGATGACAGTGGGAGCGAGGATTGCATCATGGTAGATGATGACCCAACTAGGTCAGGCAAGCCATCATGAGTAGCGACTCTGTGAAATGGCTGGATGCAATACGATCAGAGATAGAATCCATGTACACCAACAAAGTATGACCTTGAATGTTGCACCTGAAGGGGTAAATCTTATCGGGAGCGAGTGGATCTTGAGAAGATTCTTGGTGTAGATGGAAAAGTTGAGACTTTCAAAGCTAGATTTGTAGTAAAAGGTTCTCGTCATACAACCAAGTATGGATTATGATGAAACCTTTTCTCCAGTGGCTATACTTAAGTCCATCAGGATCAAAGCATGCATCGCGGAGTTGGAACATTTGTTTTGATGTGGCAGTCAAAGAATTTGACTTCATCGAAAAGGTAGATGAACCTTATATATACAAGAAGGTTGTAGAGAGTAAGGTTTTCTTCCACGTATTGTACGTAGATGACATACTCTTAATAGGAAATGGTTTCCTATGTTACACTCGGTCAAGCTCCTCTTATCACGAGGATTCTCCATGGAAGATCTGGATGATACCTACTGCATCTTGTGGATTATGATCTATAGTGATAGATCTAAATGGATGTTGGAAGTGTCTCAAATCCAAGTACATTAACACCATACTAAAGGAGTTTAGTTTGGAAGATTCTAAGCGTAGTGGTTCGCCCACTTACTAAGGAATCACTCTCTCCAAAAAGATGTCTCCCGAGACTGATTTGGAGAAAGCTTGCGTGCAAGAGATACCCTATGCTTCGGCACTAGGCTCTATCATGTATGTTATGTACCATACTAGATGTAGCTAACTCACTAGGTGTAGTGATCAGGAATCAATCGGATCTTGGGAGAATCACTGGACAGCTGTGAAGAATATTCTTAAGTACTTGAGAAGCATTGAAGAAATATTCTTGGTATTTGGTAATGGTGAACTCCAGTGGGAGTCTTTTACCGATTCGAGCTTCCAGAGTGATAAAGTCGACTGAAAGTCAGTCACAAGCTTTGTCTTTACCCTCAGTGGAGGGACGGTATGTTGGAAGTGTTCCAAGCTAGATACCGTGGCAAACTAGATGATAAAGGCTGCATATATCGCTACCAACGATGCTGCTAAAGTGGGTGTCTGGACATTTATTGTTCATGAGATGAACATAGTTCCTACCATTGAGCGTCCAATAACAGTTATTGTGATAACAATGGAGTTGTGGCTTTGGTCTAGGAACATCGGTCCCATCAGTGATCCAGACAAATTCTAGGGCAGTATCACCTGATCATAGAGATGGTTGATCTCCAAAGAATCGAGGCAAGGAGAGTTGACTTGAAGAAAGACACGGTGGATCCACTAACGAAGACCTTTTCCAAGAGAGACTTTTATGGGACGTTGGGTATGAGATACTCCAACAAATAGCCATAGTGCAAGTGGGAGATTGTTAGTTATATGTATGCCCTAGAGGCCATTATTATACATATGATGTATATTAAAATGGATGCTTGGACATATATACGAAGGACTTTCTTGCTCGACATGATAGCATGCTATCTGGTTGCTCTTTATCTTAACATGTACACTTATTGTCTCTCTATTACATGTTGATAAAGCCTTTAGGATGAGTACTTGACTACCAGGATTATGATGCAGTTCATACTAGTGGGGCAACGGTAGTCGGTAAGTACATCCTTTAATAGTTCCTAGTCGTGGGAGTATCGAGACGGGGTATCGATATTCCAGAGTAGACTAGCGTATACGCTTCTTGACCCATATGATGGGCGATGGATGATCTCATATCTATTGGTGTTTGACATCAGAGATGGTATACGGGTGCTCAATGGAGACTGGGTACACTGAACAGGACTCGCCGAAAACTCCTAGATGGTATTATACCTCACGTCAGATAGCAGTTCTCTGGTGACACTGGTAAAGGTTAGTCTGTCGACCCGAGATCGTCATAGAGTCTTGTGTGTCTCCCACTGTGCTTTAATTTCCACCTTTCCACGGCTCTACCGAGTTATGCAAACAGGTGGTTTTTGGGTACAGTCCCGAGTCACATGAAGGCAATGAGCGATAGGAGGGGATTTCGTCTCTCCCGGTATTGGGGGTTGATGTTGCGCTATGCTCGATTGGCCATAACAGAAAATCCCTGGCCATGGTTGCTGTGATTTACTGGTAAGTGTTATCAATAGTTTCTCGAACCGTTATAAGCCTCACATCGGTATGGCTTATCAGGCTATTGGGGTATGATGTTTACCACCCCCAGGCTGAGATATGCGACATATCAGACGAAGAGACCGGACTGTACGGTAGTGTTACTTATTGGATTCGCACGAGTATGAGCATGCTTGCTTGTTGATCTTCTGATCGCGCAATACCCGGGTGGCCGTTATGTTTAGCAGACCGCTGACGGCTTGTGGGTGACTGATATAATCACCACCTACTGCCGGCGTATTGACGAGTCTTTAGAGTCCTACACAGAGGTTTCCTGGCACAGGCGAAACGAAGTAGGAGCACATATGTGATATGTGCGGGACTGAGATTAATACGTGTATATGATGCCGTATCCTAATCTAGCGATATATAGTATCATTCGATTATATATGATATAGCCGGGTTATCGAATTAAGTGTTGATTCGATAAGTTGATACATATGATATTAGTCGGTTATATATGATATAGCCGGATTATTAAATCAAGTTTTGATTTGATAATTTAATGTATAATTATATCTTTGATATATTAACATACATTAACTAATATTAGCTCACTTAAATATTTCTTTTTCTCACTTGTGACACATTTAATATATATGTGATATATTTTATTGTGTCATGCTTGATTATACATGCAACATGGGTGTATGAGACTCACACCATGCTTTGGATAAATTAGGGTTTTACTTATTTAAAGTAATTCAAAATGAAGTGGAAATTAGTCATGGTTAGAAGCATGGAGAAGCTTGAGTTAACCATTAACTTAGTCCACTTAATTTGTATTACTTGAGATATTTATTAACCTAACCATTATCCTTAGCCATGGTTTATTCTCTACATGAGTTATATGAGATATAAACTCACCCATGGTTGCAATTCTCACATGATTGATTCACCATTTAGTTTAGGGTGTTTGCTTCACTAATCTCTCATTAGTGAAGACATAGCTTGGGTTAGAGTCTCCTCGACGTAGATCATTTTCGACCTCGAAGACTTCAAGCATGCTCGTTCATTTCGCTTTGTGAAGCCTACCTTGAGTCCGAGAGATCACTACTTGGAGCGAAGGGACTTCTACACGAATCTATTGAAGTGAAGGACTGGTCTACAAAGGTTGTATTCCTTGTTCACTTTCTTTGTAAAGTTGTTTACATTCTAGTTAGCTCCTAAAACTCTAGCTAGATCCTTAGTTAGGTTGTTTGGCACACTAGAAATTTTAAAATACGGCATATTTGATGCCTCCCGAGACTTTATGGTAGTGCCTTATAACCCTACAAGTTTTTGAAGTGCTGAAGCAAAGATTGACCACCGCTCATATTCTGACAGTGCTAGATGCTTCCGGAGGGCTAGTTATTCATAGCGATGCATCTGGGAAAGGCTTGTGATGCGTTCTAATGCAGTATGGGAAGGTCATAGCATATGCATCAAGACAATTGAAAACTCATGAGATGAACTACCCAACTCATGATCTGGAGTTAGCAGTAGTGATTTTTGCTCTGAAGATTTGGAGACACTACTTATTGGGCGAAAGGGTAGAAATATTTACCGATCACAAGAGCCTAAAATATGCGTTCACACAGAAAGAGCTCAACATGAGGCAGCATAGATAGTTAGAGCTGATGGCTGACTATGATCTTGATCTAAAATACAATCCGGAGAAAGTTAATGTAGTGCCGGATGCTCTAAGTCGGTTGCCAGCGATACGTATGTTGACTACACAGAGGGAGATTATCGTTGATCTTCAAAGATTCAAATTGGAGATTGTATTACCAAATTCTTCGGGGCAGTTGATCTCTTTATGAATCACCAAATCTGTTCGGATGTACAATCATCCTTGATTGATAATATTAAAGCAGCACAGTCGCACGATCTAAGATTGCAAAAGTTTTAAGAACAAATAGAAGCGGGACTTCGAATAGATTTGGTGATTCATGAGGATGGTTCGTTACGATATGGTAGTCATTTATGTGTGCCTAAAGAAGATGTTCGTGAAGAAGTCCTGAGGGAGGCTCATAGCTCCGCATATTCCGTACATCCGAAAGACACGAAGATGTACCGAGACTTACGATAACATTTCTGGTGGGAAGGCATGAAAATGGAGATTGCTCGCTACGTATCGAAGTGCTTGGTGTGTTAGCAAGTCAAGGCTGAACATCAAAGGGTGGCTGATTTGTTGCAACCACTTCCGATTTCTTAATGGAAGTGGGAACATATAACCATGGATTTCATGACAGCTTTACCATGGAGTCCAAAGGGCAATAACACAGTTTGGGTGATTGTCGATCGATTGACCAAGGCAGCTCATTTTATACCATTTCGAGTTGGTCAATTGACGGAGGCTTTGGCAGAGCGGTACATGCAGGAGATTATGAGATTGCATGGAGTACCCGGGAGTATCATTTCCGATCGTGATACTCGATTTCTATCACACTTTTGGAGGAGTCTACAGGAAAGTTTGGGAACTCGCTTGAAGTTTTGCACAGCCTATCATCCTCAGACAGATTGCCAGTCTAAATGAACGATCCAAACTCTTGAAGATATGTTGATAGCATGCATGTTAGATTTTAAAGGTTCATGGGAGGATCATTTGCACTTAGTGGAGTTTTCATACAATAACAGTTTTTAGGCGACTATACAGATGGCTCCATTCGAAGTATTATACGGTCGTAAGTGTCGCTCGCCTGTCTATTGGGACAATATTGGGAAAAAAGATTATTAGGATCGGATATTATTGTGCAAACGGTGGAGAAAGTTAATGTGATTCGAAATCATATGAAGGTGGCACAGAATCAACGGAAAAGTTGGGCTGATACTGGACGAAGAGCTTTGGAGTTCGATATTGGTGATCTTGTGTTCTTGAAGATATCAATAACTAGAGGAGTAATCCGATTTGGTAGTTGAAACAAGCTTAGTCCTCGATTCGTGGGGCCTTTCAATATCATCGAGCGTGTTGGAGAGGTAGCTTATCGATTGACTTTAGCACCATCCTTGGCGGATGTTCATGACGTGTTTCACGTATCTTAATTCAGCGAGTATGTTAGAGATGAGAAGCACGTCCTAAATCACTCGGAACTGACAGTAAGGGAAGATTTAACGTTTGAAGAGCGACCAATGGCGATTGTGGATCGACGAGAAAAGGTCCTCAAGAATAAAATTATCCCACTAGTACTCGTTTCGTGGGGGAATCGTTCATATGGAGAAACTATTTGGGAACGTGAAGACGAGATCTAACAGAAGTTTCTACACCTCTTTTCTTAGATTCGTATCTTCTTGTCTTATTCCGTGAATTTCGAGAACGAAATTCATTTGTAGTTGGGTATAATGTACCACCCTAGTACATTTATACTATATTTTGGGTGTTTTAAATCTTGCGGTAAAACTCTTTACTATTGTTGCTTTTGGATTGCGAATAATGCAATTAGTAGCTATGGTTATTATCCGACCCGATCCGCATGTATGAAAACCAACATGGTCTAAGGTTATATTAAATATTTGCTAGTACAGTGTACCCATGTGAATCGTGCACTAAATCGATATATAATATATTTTAAGCTTTACATATCTCTTTATAATATACTATAAAAACAAATAATATTCTTTTCCTATCTAGCCTAACATGGCAAATTACCCCATATCAGGTGGTTGTGCCCATATATCATGTTCATATTCTAAGAGTTAGATAGAAAAATAATTAGATATTTCTACGTATATTTATGTAGATTTTATTGGGGGTATATGTATTTAATTACATGATGTTGCATTAAGGTTAAAATTCTTACGTATGCTCTTTATATTTAAAAACTATATTTTTGAAGAGAGACAGGTAATATTTGGAGTAATCTGATATTATCTGTAAAATCCTACAATATATATATATATATATATATATATATATATATATATATATTATATTTTACTATAACTATAATATATAACATTATATATATATATATACAAATATAATTATTATAATCTCTCTCTCCCTGTCCCTATCTCTCTATCTCTCTCCATATATATATATATATATAATTATTATTATTATTATTATTATAAACACATTCTCTCCTTCTCCCTCTCCCTCATCTTCATCTCTCTCTCCCTCGCCGAACCCTAACTGCGCCAAAACCCCACGCTGTCGCCGTCCCTCTCTCGTCGCCATCCCCACTCCTTTATCCTCACCTCCTCATCACCACCACCGACCACACCTCCTCTTCCTCTTTCCCCAAAGGCCCACCGAGCCGACCCCGACGCCGAGAACCCATCACCTCCCCTTCGCCGTCGACCTCACTGCATGAACCGGCCACCTCCATCACCTTCCTCGTCTCGTCGGTAACACCAGAGCACCCATACCCCACTACCGCACCTTCTTCTTCTTCTCCCTCTCGTTTCCCGATCACCATCAACTCCTCACGGCCCTGACACCTCGTTGTCAACCGCGTCTCCCCGTCACCTCCTCGCTGACAATATCTCTCTTCTTCCCTGTCCACACTAAAACCCCAGAACCCCGGAAAATCCATCTCTTCTTCTTCTTTCTTCTTATGTTCTTTTCCGACTAGTTCGCCGGAGTTGTTCACCGCTGACGGGCACGATCTATATGACCCAGTCACCGTCGTCGTCTAGTCCAGTTACCACGTCACGTAGTTGCTCGGTCAGGTCAAGTCCTACGTATGTGGGTTTGGCATCGTGACGTTATTCGGCGTTCGGAACATGATATCCGTATATTCGTTGTGAGATTTCGATCAGGTAAGTTCTAAACTTACAACATGCTACTTTGTTTATATTTATACGATTAATTATAGTAGATGTGTTTTAATATTCAGCAAATATTATCAATCTACAGTTTTATAGCATCAGTCTGTATCCGTACTAATAATGGTTTTATCTAGTTGCATGCCGGATCATCACAATATTATTATAATTTTATATCCGTTCAGTAATCCTTATCTAGATTGCCATATACCTGGTAACAGACGTAAAACGGTCATTACAGATAGATACATATACATCCGGGCATTCGTCATGTTTACCATATTTAGGTATTGGTTACGATTTCCGTTTGATATCTATTTTGGTTAATATATATTACGTGACATGTTCACGACGCATTACTATACCTGTTACTTGGATTATTACTAATGCCGACAATCTAGACTGGTTGTCCTGATGGACGTGACTTGTTGTCTATATAGATAAGACCTGTACCTGCTTTATCCTGTGTTAGCATTATATTTATATCATCAATACTTGACTTGAACACAAAACCTGGAGGTAGAAAGAAATCAATAATAAAATCTGACTTGTAACTCAACAGTTCGATAATTCTAGAGACTGAGCAGTCGATACGGGCTTCGGCCCTGGAATGATGCCGCTGACATCATTCGTCTGTTCATGGTACCTGTTTTTACTGCTTAGCGGCACGTCTCGGATTCAGCCCCGAGAGTCTTGACCGTGGTCCCGGACATGCACGGGATACTATTGGGTTATATCGACGATTCCATTTAATTGATTTCAAAGACTTGTAGAATAGATAACCTAGGAGCACAGCCTTTAGGATACACATCATGTACATATAGCTTACTGTTTTATACCTGTGTTTATTATTCACACTCATGTTTAATCATAGCATCATATACTGGTTATTACTATTATTTTGATATTTATAACGCACAGACGTCTGGATTTTGCATGGCCCAGTTCCTTTGACATTGTTGCAGGCAGATCAGGAGTATTTTAGCAAACAAGCCGAGCGATGAAGAGCTTGATATTTAGTTTTAGAGATACTTAGTTTATTTTATTTCCGTAGTTTTATTTATCGATGTGATCCCATAAGGGACGTGTTTCAGAGATTATTCTTTATTGGATCTTTATTCGTTTTCGCTACATACATTTCTTGACTTTTATTTATCACGGCAGATGGACATGTATCAGTTAGCTTTTATTTACTGTTCTTGATATCTGATTGACAGTCGTAATGTGACTATGGAGGGATTATTCCTAACCATAGGTATCATGGTTGGCACTGTCACGTGCCGTATTTACGTATTTTAGGAAGCGGGGTGTGACAGTTTAGGTCCCTATCATCTAAGGCTTTTCAATTTTATGAGCCGTAAGGGTCTCATAAAAGCATTTCCTCTCTACGAGTTGAGAGGATCTCGCAGGTGTATGTTCTACTTAGAAATCGTGAGGATTCCTAAGTTGTGTTGCTCATTTGTGAGTCGTAAGGATCTCACGCGGGGATTTTCTCCTCACAAGGTCGAGAAGACTTTGCGAGTGTATTTCCTGTCTTTTTGCGAGTTTGCCCCCTTTTAGGTTTTCACAAACTCGCTGGCAAACCTGCTGTTTTTACTCACGGAGCCCTTTCGGGTTCTCATCCGTGCCCATTTTGCTTGTGGACATATCTTTTTTTTTAGTTTCATCGCTGGTAGGACTTCAGATGTAGTCTCACCGGTAGTACTTAGGAGAGATAGGGGCGTTTGTGCCCGTGGATTGTATACGGTTTTACAGGATGTATGATCCAGACCGTAGGGCCGGTATGCTTAATCCGTCTGCGACCTGGAGCATTCACGCGTAGTTTTTCTTGAGGTATCGGCCGTTGATGGGTGGCAAGGGCCTTTCTCTCTCGGCACTTATAGTTGGTAGGATCCTCCGTCGAACACTTTCTCGATGACATATGGCCCTTCCCAATTTGGTTCGAATTTTCCCTTGGTATTTCGATTGGGGATGATCGGTCTTTTAGGACCAACACGAATTCGCCTTTATTGAAAACACGGAGATGGGACATCTTATCATAGGGCCGTGACATTTGAGCTTGGTATGGCTCCAGATTTTGTTGTACTATGAGCCTCTTTTCCTCGAGAGCATCGATCTCTTTGAGCCGAAGGAAAGCGTTTTCCTCTTTCGTCAGATTGTGCTGGACAGCCATCCTCAGGCTTGGAATTTCGACATCTAGGGGGTGGATTGCCTCCACTCCGAAGAGTAGTGAGTATGGAGTGGACTGCATCGGAATGCGGTGCGTGGTACGATATGCCCACAACGCCTCATTGAGTTTCAGATCCCAGTCTCGTTTATTGGCTGAGGCATTTTTCATCAGGATCTTGCACAAGGTTTTGTTGAAGGCTTCGGCTAACCCATTCGCCCTTGGATTATAGATGGAAGAATATCTCCAGTCTATCTTATATTGAGTAGCGAACCTTGAGACTTTGAAGCTCTTAAAAGAAGGCCCGTTGTCAGATATGATTCTTCTCGGCGTACCGGAGCAATATAGAACATTATGCCGAAAGAATTTCAAAACGTTTTCTATCCTAACCTCTTTTAGCGGGATAGGTTCAGTCCATTTGGGGAAGTAGTCTGTCGTGGCTAATATGAACCAGTGTCCTTTGGATGACGGAAGATTAATCGGGCCAACCATGTCGGTGCCCCAAATTTCGAAGGGCCAGGACGCCATGGTAGGGTGCAGCGGATTGGGGTGCTTGTGAATGAAGTCACCGTGAATTTAGCATAGATGACATTTCTTTGCATGCTCTTCGCAATTCTTTATCATGGTAGGCCAGTAATATCCAGTCCGTTTTATTTGAAGCCGCATTTTGGGGCCGGATTGGTGAGCTCCACAGACGCCCGAGTGAATTTCTTTCATAATTTCTCGAGTCTCGGCCGGGGAAAGACACCTGAGCCAAAGCTGGTCGTATGACCTGCGGTATAGCGTGTCATTCACAAACACATATCGGAGAGCTCTCTTCTTCAACTGAACCCTCATGAATTTTTCCTCAGGCATCTTATTATATCGGAGATATTCTACTAAGGGTTCTCTCCAATCTGGCTCATCCCTGACGACCTAAGTTTCTTCAGCGAGACCGTTCTTTCGTTCTACGATTTCTTCTTCTCATAAAAAGATGGGAGGCAGGATTTGCCGGCTCGTGACAGTGATCAGAATTTCATCCATGTCGGGATCAGCTAGCTCCTTGGCTAAGCGAGCGAGTACGTTGGCTTTAACGTTCAGCACCTTGGGAACTCTCGTCAGTTTAATGTGTGTGAAACGCTTCATGAGTTCCACCACTTAGTCTCTGTATCGAGCTAATTCAGACTAATATATCTTGTATTCGCTGCTTACTTGGTTGACGACTAGCTGGGAATCGCCGTAGACAAGCAGTTGAGGGATCTGCATTTCTATGGCGAGCTCTAAACCAGCTATCAGTGCTTCATACTCAGTCTCGTTGTTTGTGCGAGGATCGATAAGAGCGAAAGAACGTCGCAGGGTTTCTCCCGATGGTGTGATGAACACTAATTCTATTCCTACTTTTAATTGTGGGATGCTTGATTTGCTGAAGGTCTTTATTGATGAGGCTCTATCGAAATAGAGCTCCTAGCATGGCTCGTCATCTTCGAAGTGTAACACTTGTTTGTCAGCACTCACAATTTAGCGGTGACCCTTCAGGTATGGGATGAGCAACTAGAAAGTCGGCGAGAGCTTGCCCTTTTACTGCTTTCTGAGGAGTGTAGACTATGTCAAACTCAAGCAGCATGACATCCCATCTGGCCATTCTACCAGTTAGACCCGCCTTGGTCATCAAATAGTTCAGCGGGTCGATCTTGGAGTTTAGCATAACCCGGTGAGCAAGCAGATAATGCCTCAACTTTTTTACAGCAAATATTAAGGCTAAACATTGCTTTTCAATCGGGAGTATTTATGCTCTGCCTCGATTAATGTTCGGCTGAGGTAGTAGAGTGCATTTTCATTTCCCTCCTTATTGTTTTGAGCGAGGAGGGCATCGAGTGATTCGTCCAGCGTGGCGGTGTAGAGCATCGGCGGTTTATTTGAAATGGGGGCAGCGAGCACTGGAGGTGCAACAGGTACTGCTTGATACCATCGAATGTTTCTTGACATTTGGCATCCCAGACAAAAGGGGCTCCCTTCTTCATGAACTTTGAAAAAGGTCGACATCTTCCTGATAGGTTTGAGATGAACCTTCTTATGTACAAGAGCCTGTCTTGGAAAGATCTTAGTTGCGTCAGATTTTTTGGAGGAGGCATCTCCACAGTTGCTTTTATCTTCGACAGGTCGATCTCGATCCCTCGGTGCCGGACTATGAAGCCCAAGAATTTCCCCGATGATACACCGAAGGCGCACTTTAGAGGATTCATTTTCAGATTGTACTCTCACAGTCTGGTGAAGATAGTTTGGAGATCTTAGATGTAATTGGCCTTGGTTTTAGTCTTGATGACCAAATCATCAACATAACATTCGACGACTTTATGGATTAAGTCGTCAAAGATCATGGTCATTGCCCTTTGATATGTGGCACCTGCATTCTTCATTCAAAACGACATCACTTTGTAACAGTATATGGCTATCGGGGTTCGAAATGCTGTATTCCTCTCATCCTTAGGCGACATTTTTATCTGATTGTACCTAGACGAACCATCCATGAAAACGAACAGCTCGTAATTTGATGTGTTATCGACCATCATTTTTATGACTGGAAGCGGAAAATCATCATTAGGGCATGCTTTGTTAAAGTTCCTAAAATCGACACAAACCCGGATCTGTCCATTTTTCTTCTTTACCAGGATGATGCATGCGATCCAGTCTGCGTATTTCTCTTCTCTAATGAAGCCGGCATCGATGAGTTTCTTGGTTTCCTCAATGATCTTTTCCTCTAACTTCCTCCAACTCCCTTCTCATTCTTCGAGGAGCTTGTGTGACTGACTTGGCATCAGGAGAAATAACCAGCTTATGCACGGCCACTTCGGGGGAGAGTCCAGGCATTTTTTTGTATGTCCATGCGAAGCAGTCAACGAACTCACGCAGCAAGGTGATTATCTGCTCTTTCATTTCCTCTAACAAGAGCGAGCTGATGTAGTTCGGCCTTGGATAATCGGGCGCCCCCAAATCAATCTCGGTTAGCTCATCGAATGTTGCATGTCCGCCATCTTCGAGCTCTCGAGGGGCTTCTCCTGGCTCAGTTAGCTCTCCGTCATCATTCGACCCTTCGCTGGCTTCGCTGACATGGATCATGTTGCATGATTTGGCGTTGGATTGCACATAAACTAGGCCCCGTCTATCTGGGACTCACCCCTTGATGAGCGATCGGACCTGAGGCGGGTGCCATAACCTCTCATAAAACTTTGCTTCGAAGTCTGTCTGGTATGACTGACATCCACACCTTTTAAAATATTCCTGCATCCCGAGCGCATAATATTTAGGGTTTAAGATGGCTCTTATTCCTCTCTCATAGGGAAGGCATGTTGCGAACAATGTTAGTTATGTATATGCCCTAGAGGCCATTATTGTACATATGATGTATATTATAGTGGATGCTTGGATATATATAGAGAGGACTTTCTTGCGCGACATGATAGTATGCTATCTGGTTGCTCTTTTTCTTAACACGTAAACTTGTATTGTGATACTGTCTTGCTCTCACATGTTGATAAAGCCTTTAGGATGTGTACTTGACTACTAGGACTATGATGGAGATCATACTAGTGGGGCCAGGGTTGTCCACAAGTACATCCTATAATTATTCCTAGTCGAGGGTGTATCGAGACATGGCATCGATATTCCAGAGTAGACTAGCGTATATGCTTCTTGACCCATATGATGGGCGATGGATGATCCCATGTCCATTGGTGTTTGACATCAAAGATGGTATACGGGTGCTCAGTGGAGACTGGGTACACAGAAAGGACTCGCCGAGAACTCCTAGTTGGTATTATACCTATTGTCAGATAGCAGTTCTCGGGTGACACTGGTACAAGTTAGTCTGTAGACCCGATATCGTCATAGAGTCTTGTGTGATTCCCAATGTGCTTTGATTTCCACCTTACCATGTTCATGAGAACGTACAAAACGGTGGCTTTTGGGTACAGTCCCGAATCACATGGAGGCAATGAGCGATAAGAGGGGTTTCGTCTCTCCCGGTATTGGGGGTTGATGTTGCGCTGTGTTCGATTGGCTATAACAGGAAGTCCCTGACCAGGGCTGATATGGAGATCTGCTAGTAAGTGTTATCAGTAGTTTCTCGACCCGTTATGAGCCTCACGTCGGCACGACTTATCGGTAACTGGGGTCTGACGTTCACCACCCCTAGACTGGATATACGACATATCAGACGAAGAGACCGGACTATACGGTAGTGTTACTAACAGGCTTTACAGGAGATGAGCAGGCTTGCTTGTTGATCTTCTGATCGCTCAACACTCGGGTAGCCGTTACGTCCAGCTAGTTCCGCTGACGGCTTGTGGGTGCTTGAAATGATCATCACCTGCTGCCAGCATATTGACGAGTCTTAGAGTCCCACATAGGAGTTTCCTAGATCAGGCTAAATGATGTGGTGTGCATATGAGATATGCGCGGGAGCTCGATTAAATGCGTGTATATGATACCGTATTTTAATCGGGTATTTTCTATTGGTCAGGTCGTATGTGATATGACCAGTTTATTAAATCAAGTGTTGATTTAATATTGACTTTTAGCTCACTTCTTTAAACCTTTTCTACTTTGGATGTGTGTGTGTGTGTGTGTGTACACACACACACACACACACATGCACATGATGATGTGAATGCTTACATGCATACATATTTGTCATGGTTGTTGATACATAGGAGATGGCAAAGCAAGACTCACATGGAATGAATATATGTATATTTTTGTTATTTGAGAAAAGGAAAAAGAAAATTAATCATGGTTGAATTTTCTTATACACTATTCTTTACTTGACCAAAGTATGACCATGATTTAATTTCCTTTGTTCATTAACTCATCTACAAAAATATCTAGATATTTATTTACCATGGTTTGTTGTGAGTGTGACCCATATACATATATTTTCTTTTCTCATTTTATTATGAGAATTATCATTATCATAAAAGAGCTCAAGCTAGCCATCTCCTTCATCTTCATCCTTCATGCTCTTTTGATTTTTCTAGTGAGTGTAGAAAAGAAAAAGAAAAGGTTTTCAAGTGAGAATACAAACCACATCACCAATCTATACTAGTCTAGCACATTAGTGTAGGTTGTTTGCTCCACTTCATCATAGATCAAGTGAAGCTAGGAGCTTGAGCAAAAGGACTCCGGGTGGATCTTCGTGGACTTAGAAGGATTCTAGCAAGCCGGCTCAAACCCTAGTTGACCCAAGGAGTCAAGGAGGGGGGTCTACAAAGGTTGTATTTCTCCCCATTTAGTGTTAGAAACTACATAGAATGTGATACTATATGTTGTCACCCTAGATTTCTAGTTCGATTCATGGTTGGAATTGTTTAGCACCCCCTAAATTTTTGTTATAGCATGTGTGATGCAACCCTAATCCATGTGATGGTGCTAAAGAATCCTACTGTTCCCCTCCGAACACAGAGACGCGACCGCACAGGTTCGTCTTGCCTGAAATTCGGGGCAGATGCTAATTGGTGATATCCGTCCACCTCTTCGAAAATACCAAATTAATTTATGACACCATGTATCGAAGGTTTAAACGGATGCGACCGATGTAGCAGACTTCGTCAGATTCCCCCTCGTTTGAGGGGTTTTTCATTGTGGGGACGCTCTTCCCTGCAGGCGCAAGCCCCTGCAGTTAATTACGCTACCGCATCGCGGTAACAACTTTCTCCTCTCCAGATGGTCACTTCGTGTCGTGGGTGTTTGTTTTTTTTTTGGTTACCCGTGGATTGTATACGGAGACTAATGTATGTTGTCGCCCGTAGGGCGTGGATAGTCCAAATCCGAATCTTCTTAGATTTGGGTTTGGGGGTTGGGTTTAAGGATACGTTAGCCTCATTTGAGACTAAGATCAACTTAAACGTATGTTAAGGATACGTTAGTCTCATTTTAGACTAAGATCAACTTAACGGGATCGTTTAGATCCAACAAGAGAGCAATTGGGCTCCATTGTTTTGTTTAGTGACATTGCGGTCGATTAGTTTAAAGACATTACGGTCCAATGTTAGTTTAAGGACATCTCGGTCCTTTGTTAGTTTAAAGACATCGCGGTCAAGGTTAAGGACATCATAGTCCGTGGATTTAAGGACTCCATAGTCCGTTGTTAGTTTTAAGACGTCACGGTCGAGATTAAGGACATCATAGTCCATGGGTTTAAGGACCCCACAGTCCATTGTTAGTTTTAAGACATCACGGTCGAGGTTAAGGACATCATAGTCCGTGAGTTTAAGGACCCCACAGTCCAATGTTAGTTTAAAGATATCACGGTCAAAGTTAAGGACATCATAGTCCAATGAGTTGAAGGACCCCACAGTCCATTGTTTGTTTTAAGACATCACGGTCGAGATTAAGGACATCATAGTCCGTGAGTTTAAGGACCCCACAGTCCAATGTTAGTTTAAAGACATCACGATCGAGGTTAAGGACATCATAGTCCGTGAGTTTAAGGACCCCACAGTCCGTTGTTAGTTTTAAGACATCACGGTCGAGATTAAGGACATCATAGTCCGTGAGTTTAAGGACCCCACAGTCCATTGTTAGTTTTAAGACATCACGGTCGAGGTTTAGGACATCATAGTCCGTGAGTTTAAGGACCCCACAGTCCGTTATTAGTTTTAAGATATCACGGTTGAGGTTAAGGACATCATAGTCCGTGAGTTTAAGAACCCCACAGTCCATTGTTAGTTTTAAGACATCACGGTCGAGATTAAGGGCATCATAGTCTATGAGTTTAAGGACCCCACAGTCCGTGAAATGTGTGGTTATCGGGACCCGTCACCTCTTTTAAGACGTTGAGGAATTACAACGACAAATATCAAAAGAGTGAAGAGATGTACCCTTGAACCAAGGTGAGTTGGTTGAAAGAGCAGATATGCTCAATTCAAAATAAGTTGAGGACTTATGGCCAGAATTGGGCTAAATCCAATTAAAATGTTTTAACATTTTATTTGTTCTAGCTATTAAGCCTTTATTTGGGCTCAGCTCTTTTAATAATGTTAGGCATTGAGCTATGACATTTTTGTCTTGTATCAGAAACAAAGTTTGTTCTGACAGTGCGCCACGTGGCGCGCCAGACGCGTTGCGCCAGTCAAAGAGCGCATTGCGCTTCTGTCGGGTAGCGCACACGAAGAGGACGCGTGTTGCGCTCAGCGCTAAGCGCTAGTTTGTTAGCGCATTGCGTTTTTAATTTATGAGCGCATTGCGCTAGTCTGTTGGCACACCAGTGAGTGACATGTGGCGCGCTTGGCGCTGAGCGCCAGCCCATGAGCGCAGTGCTCTATTTCAGAAGCGTAAAGCGCATGTAGTGTATATGGTTGACACGTGGCATGTTTTGGCGCTGAGCGCCGGTCCAAGAAACGCAAAAGCACAATTCATGAGTGCAAGGCACTTTTTAATAGTGCAAAGCGCTTATAATCGGTTTTAAGATCAAAGAACAGATTTATGTTCTTCTTAAAGGGGGCCTTGCCTCAAGATCCAAGAACAAAAATTCTTGTTTTTATAAAAGGGCTCTGCCTTTATAGATCAAAGATTTGTGAATGAAGTAAAATACTTCTTTTATTATTATTTTCTTTATGATTTGATCTTTTGATCTTTTGTTTTTAAATCAAAGACCTTGGTCTTTTTTATAGATCTAAGATTTTTTTTAGAAGAAGATGATTCTTCTTTTTACGAGATGGTTTCATCTCTATTATTTAAGAACATAATTCTTTTTTACCTTGAAGATGAAGAAAAATCTTCTTTTTCTTGAGAGCTTGCTCTTCTTTTTCTCCAAGTTTGCAGAGGGTTTTTCTCTTTTTTTCTATATCTCTAACTTAAAGTCTAGGGTCCTTTATATAGGGCCAAATGATTTATAAAATCAGTTTTGAGAGATCTTTCTCTGATTGATTTGGGAATATTTCCCACCGTTGGATCTTTGATCCTAAGGTTTCTGTTTTACAGAAGATAATCATCTTGTTTTAATAAGATTGAAAAATCTTTCCATAACAGAATTTTAGTTCTTAATAATTTATTATTAGTAGATCTTTTGATCTGACAGTGGGGAATTTTTAATCCCAGCGCTGGCGCTAGCGCATCTACGTTCGACACGTGGCGCGCAGCGCAGCGCAACTGCGCTACCGCACCAGTATTTGACACGTGGCGTGCAGCGCAGAGCGCAGCGCAACTGCGCTAGCGCACCCGTGTTTGACACGTAGCGTGCAGCGCAGAGCGCAGCGCAACTGCGCTAGCGCACCCGTATTTGATACGTGGCGCGCAGCGCATCTGGCGCTGGATTCGAAGCGTTGCTTCAACTTTTAAATTTTGAATTTTTAAAACAGAGCTTTGCTCTGATTGGGGATGCGCTGCCTAGGGCGTAGCGCACCTGGCGCTAGCGCGTCTGCGCTAGACACGTAGCACGCAGCGCGCAGCGTACGGGATCTGAAGCGTTGTTTCTACTTTTGAATTTTGAAATTCAAAACAGAGATTTGCTCTGATTGGGGGAAACAAATGCCCCCCACCGTTGCGCTCACGTGGCGCACACGTGAGTGCAGCGGTGGCAACATCTGAGCCCTTGGATCAACTCAGAAGTTGAAGAGGCGGTTCAGTGCCTATAAATAGGACCTTTGGTCCTCAGATGATTATCATCTCCTTCTCAAGAATTTTTATTCAGATCCTTGCTCTTCTGTTCATGAACTTTCAAGAGTTAGAACTCTACCAAACTTAGGTAAAACTAAATTAATTTTAATAAATTTGGGTTTTTATCCATTAACAGAGCATTGCTCTTCATAGATCTTTGATCTAAAGAAAACCCTTTTAGGGTTTCATAAACAGAGCCTTGCTCTCAAGAATCCATAGATCTAAATAGATCTTTTCTTAGGGTTTCTTATCCCATACATCAGAGCTCTGCTCTTTTAATAATATGTAGATCTTTCGATCTTTTGATGAAGAATTCTTAAGAATTTTTTCATGGATCTTGAAGATCCCAGAATTTTTAATTCTCAAGAATTAATTTTAATTTTAATTAATCTTTGATGGATTTTCCATCATCATTACAGAGCTAGGCTCTTTAAGGAATTTTATTCCCTCATGACCAAAGTTTGAAAAGTGTCACTCTGTTGCAGAGTTTTGCTCTCAAAGGGAGATTTTCTCCTTTTTCCAAGGGATTTCTCATTCAATGAGAATATTCCTTGAGGATTTCCTCATTAATTGACAGTCGCATCCAATGATGAGGCTGTCTTATTAATTGATGCTTTGTCATCTGGATTTTGTGGGTCCCCCTTTGGTCTCCTTTCCACTGCATTGCAGTGTGATACAAATTTTAAAGTGCCAAGCGTCGGGATTTTAAAATTAAATTATAGTACTGACGATCGAATTCTGTTCTTTCTCGCAGGCGACATGTATTCCGATCTCTCTTTCCCATTTTTCCGTTCAGAGGGAGGATTCCCTGAGGCACCTATGGACCGGGAGGTTCTCGCGCTTATCAGAGACTATGACCCGGAACAAAAAAACCTTCACTTATGGGTTAGGTGGTACGACCAGATAATCAGAGGTCGTTGAAGCTTATCTTGTGCGACACCGTCAGAGCCGATCTCGTCGATCTCGTATGCAGATGTACCCCCAGTGAACTATGCCGTGGAGGTCGTTAATTGGACTTCGGAGGGTCTTCTTCAACCTTCAATTGCCGCCATACCCATGCAGCTGCCGGCAGGTTTAGATACTTTGGGGCGGCGCATATGCCAGGGCGAGTCGCGCCCTTGGGGACAACCTTACAGCATCGGGTTAACTTCCCGACATTCGGCCGGGTATTTGCAGTGGGCCAGGTACATTCTGTCGGCGAAGAAAATGCACTTGCTGAAGCTCGGCCTATATCCCGCGGTTTACGCTTCTTTGTTCTAATATTCTGCTCCTCCGACATGATGGATTAAGGTGTTCTTGGAGCAATGGAACATCCCAACCCATACCTTTCTTCTACTAGACAGAGAAGTCTCCATCTCCTTAGAAGAATTTGCCGAGATTTCCAGTCTGCCGGTTAGGGGGGAGCACTATGAGGAGCTGCTTCCTCCAGATGAATATGTTTTTGCCACCAAGCTGGTGGTGATGGGCCTAACGCCGGAGAATGCCATCCAGCACCAGTTTCCTAGCTTGATCAAGGTGCTAAACATGTACGAGAGCCTCTTCTTGGAATCCGGAGGCCGGGGGGTCAGTTTCGCGGACTTCATTGCCCGGTTTCTTCGTCCGGAGATTTTATCGCAACAGGGTGAAAAATTTGCCTAGCTCGACGATCCCTTCGGTTTCGGCTTGGACCGTCGACCAGTATTGGAAGATGATCAGAAGGGCATTTACCATCCCGATGCTGCGATCATTTCTCTGTCAGAAATCGCCGCTCCGGGCATTGACGAGGAGACTTTCTTTCTCGGGTTTCTAGGGTTATGGCTGTGTTGGTTTGCGCTCTCCATGCACCCTCACTATATGAGGCCGTATGTCTTCTACCCAGCACATCGAATGGTGGCTGGAATACAAGTGGCTATCGGGATCACCGGGCTGGCCCAACTGTACCATGGTCTTAGCGTGGCGGCGGATACAACCGAACCGGGGGTGCAAGCTGCCAACTTCCCAATACACTACCTTACTTCATGGATGGAAATGCATGTGCTCGGGGTATTTGGTATTCATAAAAGACCCTCGTTTTTCGAGAAGTGCAAATTCCCTAGAATTATGCGGCCGGTTGACGCTTCCATCGTGAATCCGTCTCAGCGGGAGGCTAGGGGGTTGCTTCTTCGTCCGCGCACGGTCGGAGCCGGTATGTTTTTTACGGACAAAGTCTTGACGATTGGCCAGGAAACTTCCAAGACGGTGCTGGCACTATGCGACACCTTTAAGGACGGGGCCTCCGTGTTGAAAGCCCGGGAGATTCTACACCTATACTCCATTAGGCCGGGCTTTCTCGTATTCAGGCAAAATGATGCGGTGCTTTTCATGAGATACAACCCCCATCATTTTGCCCAGCAGCTAAGTTATAACCAGGGGGTCCCACTGGAGGCATTTTTGGAAGAACCTGCTGCCACCGGAGAGGGAATACGGGGTGCGCTGCATCACTTTATGCGCTTGAATACAGGCTCCCACTTCTTCATTAGCGAGCCAAGTTGCATCCCGAGGGCCCTTAACGTATACGGGGCCTGGTATCAGCACGCGATGGGTGCTGTCATCAGGGAAGAGAGGCGGTTGCTGCTCGATCGTAAGAGTGCGCCCCCTGCCAGCGATCGCAACATCCCTTTGAAGCGACGGATCGCTGTCCCTCCTCCGCTAAGAGAAGCTGCTGCAGCTGAGCCACCACGTGTGCTAAGCCCCATGCGTGGATTGCCCCGTGATCCTGTGGACATACCATCGGCGCTCTGTGATCCCGTGGAGACGGTAACCGTAGCTTCACCCGAACCTGACATGGGCTCGGATATCGGGACTCGCCATCCCAAAGTGCCCACGAAGCGCAAGCTGGTTTTGGCTGCGACCGGAGTTCGCGCGCAGAAGAGGAAGAAGAAGTCGATCTTCTCTGCTGACGTTGTATTTGGTCAGGAACCTCATGCTTCTTACGGCGAGGGCTTAAGTGAGTACGGGACCAACGACGGCCTATTTATGCCACCAGATGACACTGATCTGGCGGCTGCCATCACAGCTTCCGAGCGATTGGCAAGACCCGAAGAGTGGTTCGCTAACCTCGCGCGATCAGGTAATTATTAGTTGCATTTTTTTTGCCATTGCATCTTACCTCTATCATTGTTTTTTGACTAACGTTTTTCCTTCTTTAATAGGCATTTCTACCGAAGAAGCTCTCGCTGCTTCTCTCAAGACTTTTGAGGAAGGGGAACGACTTCGACCATCCTTAGGCCTTGGTACATTTCGGTTCGCCATGTTTCTACTTCCGTTTCTTAAGAGTAATCTGACTCTTTCTTTCTCTTATCGCAAGGATCATAATGCCTATCCCGCAAGATGATGCGGAAATTCTCCCCGGGCCAGCTACCGAAGCCCCGGCCTCTTCGGCACTGCCGCGAGAGGCCTTACTTAAAAAACCGATGACGGAAGCCTTGATGGCTCCAGAGGTAACCCTGCTTGCGGATGACGATGTCCTGTTGAAGGAGGCTTCTAAAAGGTCTTTTTTGATGGCTCGGGAAGAAAGGAAGCGCCTGAGGCGCGCAGCAAGGGAGCGTAGTGCTGCTTTAGCTGCGAGAGCAGGTTCGAGCGCCGTTACCCTTGCTGCTACTCCTTCGAAGGAGTTTCCGGTTGCCTTGTCTACTGCTCACAGACGGGTGGCACGTGCGGCTCAGGAAGCGAACGGTAAATCAACTCCAGGTAATGTGCCTTGAGGCTCCGTTGTCAAAGTTTTAAACTATCAGTTCTCATATATCTTATCTTTGCAGGGCCGAGTCTTCCCGAAGAAGTGGCGGCGACCGCTGAGCCTGAGAGAGCAGTGGAGGAGGTAGCTGTTATTTCCGAATCCGGGGCGGTGGCAGGCGATGTGGTCGCAATTGCCGGGCTCGAGGTAGTGGCCGACGAGACGGCTACCACGGCCGAGCCTGAAGCAGCGGTGGATGAGACGGCCGCAATTACTGAGCCTGAGGTGGTGTTGAGCGAAACGGGTGCAATTGCTGGGTCCGATGTGGTCACTCTTTCTCAAAAGTCGGGCACCGCTCCAATCGTCGCTCTTCCTGCCTACGGTTCTTTATCGTCTCCTGGCGTCGCAAGTGTGATGACGGCTCTCGTGGAGTCAGGGGATGAGGCGACGGGAGGTGAGGCCACCCCAATGGAGGTGGGAGACACCGTTGTTGAATCAAGTGACGCCCTCGTCACGGCTCCGGCTGGCGACACTTCAGGTAGATTTTAGGTTACCGCCCTTCTTTTGATTCAGCAATCTTTCCTAACAAGGTTTATCTTGTTTCTAATGCAGGTGCGGCTAGTGCTAAAGTCGAGCTACTTGAGACAGCGCCATCAGTTACCGCCCTGAAGGTGACCACCTCTCTACCCTCTCTCGTACCGTCGCAGATGCTGGAAGGTATAGATTTGTGACCCATTAGTCTTACCTCTTGGTTGTGTAATTCATGTATTAATGTTGTGTCATCGCGTTTTTGCAGGAGACCTTTTGACCAACTGTACCAGGTGTTGCATCCTCACTTCTCCTTCTCGTCGAAGATTGCTTCACCCAGTGGCGCTTGTGAATACAGCTTTCAATTAATGCTCTTTCTTTTACCGATAATGAAATTATTTCTGATTCTTCTTTGCCTTGATTGCAGTGCTACAGATTGAAGGAGGAGATAAGAGATCAGTTGCGCCACCGGTCCTCCCGGCTTTGCCACCTGCTGCAGCCGGTATAGTAAATTCCGGTCCTCCCGGCTTTGCCTAGATCCGTCATCTGATTGTGATTTGTTTTGTAGCGGTCACTTTGACTCCGAACTCTTTCGAATCTTTCATTATGATGCCGACAGGCCCCTTCTCCAGACGTCCATCCTTAAAAGGTGCTGTGACGAGTTTGCGCATGTTGAGCGAATACGTCGAGGAGCTTGACGCGGAAGCTCCTACATCTGCCGTAGATTTTGCTGCCAAGGTCAATCCGATGCTGGCGACACTTGTAAATTTCCATAATGAAGGCATCGTCGAGTCTTGGGTTAGTCACTGCAGGAAGATCGAGACATGTCTGCATCAGCTTGAACTTATGCGTCTTGCCCCTGAAACTCAGGCTTTGAACTCCCAGCGGGCCGCATGGGTCGAGCAGAGTGCGTCCTTCCTTCGCCATTTCGAACAAGAAGCGACTTTCAGGCGGAAGGAATGCGAAGAGGCTTCTGCTGAGTTTGTCCAGTTGCGTGCCCAAGTCGAAGCGAACGTCGCACAACTGAGAGCTGTCTTTGACACTTTGCAGCAATGTATCTCGGATGGGCTTGTATTGAGACGGAAGCTCGACTCTATCAAGCGGGTTACGCAGAGTCGCAAAGCTGCCCAACGGGAAATTGATGAGAAGATTTCATCATGCTTGCAGCAAAGAACTCGAATCGAAGCGGAGCTAGCCGCGGCGGCTGATCATGAGAAGGCACTGAAAGAAGTGTGAGAGCAGCTTACGGACCTGTTGAAAACGCTTCCTTCTCAGTAGCTGCCTTTGTATCAATCATACACTTGTAATCTCTGAATAATATGTATCTATTTTTTATTTTATTTCCTTTATATGATGTATCTTGTATTCAATTGAGTTCATGAATAAAGACATTCATTTTGTTATATTGTTGCTTTCTTTCTCCTTGCTGTGTTGTTGCCATGTGATTTTAGCAAGTGCGGTCGGTAGATAGTATATAGCTGTCAATTTTGGATTCTTTGTAGAGTGGTGATGTCTTAGAAAACAGGGTTAGGATCATTCACCTAAGACTTTTCAAATTTATGAGCCGTTAGGGTCTCATAAAGAATTTTCTACCTACCGGTCGAGAGGATCCCGTAGGTGTAATTTCTCCTTAAGAATCGTGAGGATTCCTAAGTGTGTTTTCTCTTGAAAATCATAAGGATCTCACAAGAGAATTTGCTCCTTTACGAGTCGTGAGGACCCGCAAGTGATGGGTGAAGTTGCCCTTATCCGCATTTCGCGGAGTCAGGGGTTGCTCTGGATGCTTCCCACAGGTTCACTGCCGTGTTCTGCAAAGACCATGCTCCGCACTGGACGTTTTTCAGGATACCGTAGTTTAAAGACATCGCGGTCAAGGTTAAGGACATCACAGTCCGTGGATTTAAGGACTCCACAGTCCGCTGTTAGTTTTAAGACATCACGGTCGAGGTTAAGGACATCATAGTCCGTGGATTTAAGGACCCCACAGTCCGTTGTTTAGTTTTAAGACATCACGGTCGAGGTTAAGGACATCATAGTCCATGGGTTTAAGGACCCCACAGTTCGATATTGTTAGTTTTAGGACATCACGGTCAAGGTTAAGGACATCATAGTCCATGGGTTTAAGGACCCCACAGTCCATCGTTGTTAGTTTTAAGACATCACGGTCAAGGTTAAGGACATCATAGTCCGTGAGTTTAAGGACCTCATAGTCCAATGTTAGTTTTAAGACATCACGGTCGAGGTTAAGGACATCATAGTCCGTGAGTTTAAGGACCTCACAGTCCAATTTTTGCTCTAGATGCTTCCTACAGATTCACTGCCGTGTTTGGCGAGGACCAGACTCCGCTCTGGATGCTTCACACGGGTTCACTGCCATGCTCTGCAAGGACCAGGATCCACTCTGGACGTTTTCCATGGGGTCAGAAGTGACATTATCCGCGTTCTACGTAGCCAGGAATTTTGCTCTGGATGCTTCCCACGGGTTCACTGCCGTGTTCGGCGAGGACCAGGCTCTGCTCTGGATGCTTCACACGGGTTCACTGCCGTGCTCTGCGAGGACCAGGATACGCTCTGGACGTTTCACACGGGTTCACTGCCGTGCTCTGTGACGACCATGATCCGCTCTGGACGTTTTCCACGGGGTCAGAAGTGACATTATCCGCGTTCCACGTAGCCAGGAATTTTGCTCTGGATGCTTCCCACGGGTTCATTGCCGTGTTCAGCGAGGACCAGGCTTCGCTCTGGATGCTTCACACGGGTTCATTACCGTGCTCTGGGAGGACCAGGATCCGCTCTGGACGTTTTCCACAGGGTCAGAAGTCACATTATCCGCGTTCCACATAGCCAGGAATTTTGCTCTGGATGCTTCCCACGGGTTCACTGCCGTGTTCGGCGAGGACCAAGCTTCGCTCTGGATGCTTCACATGAGTTCACTGCCGTGCCCTGCGAGGACCAGGATCCGCTCTGGACGTTTCCCACGGGGTCAAGAGTGACATAATCCGCGTTCCACGTAACCAGGAAGGTTGACTTTATCCGCATTTCACGGAGTCGGGATTTGACTCTCGGTCATCTGTGCACCGCCGAGTCATGGAACTGGGGGTTGCCGCTGTTCCGCTTTGTTGTTTCTGTTGTAATAAGACGTTTGTTGAGATGGTCTCTAGGCTGTCTATGAACCATTGAGATTTGGCTTCTCCTTCTAATGAAACTTGGGAAGGAATGGTGTGATTCCCTCTTTGTTTGCGCCCCGGATCGTATACAGGGACTGATGTGATATCACCTGTAGGGCGTAAATTTCATTCATTTTATTTTTTTAATTTATTTCCGCGATGCTCTATCATTTCAGCCTTTTGTATCGCGAAAGTCGCGATTGCCCAATCATTTCGGCTATTTTTCGTGGTGCCCAATCATTTCGGTTATTTGTTTTATTTTTACTCACTGCTTTTATTGCGAGCCGCCTAATCATTTCGGCTATTTTGCATGCATACATTTTTACTTGTTGATTTTGTCTGCAAGTTGCCCCATCATTTCGGCTATTTCGTATGCATGTGCGGCTTGCTGGCTTTTCGCTGCAAGCTCGGAATTAGACACTGATTTCGGCATCAGCACCGCTACTACTGGGACATTGCCAGGAGCGAATCATCATTTGCCTCTGTCGATGTCGAACAAAGGTGTCTTAGTGAACAGGGTTAGGATCCTGTCGACTAAGACTTTTGACTCATGAGCCGTAAGGGTCTCATGAAGGTGTTTCTCCCTACAAGTCGTGAGGATCTCGTAGGTGTGTTTGCTCCTTAGGAGTCGTGAGGACTCCTAAATGTATGTTCTCCTGTAAGTTGTAAGGATCCTACAAGAGGGTTTTCTCCTTATAAATCGAGAGGACTTACAAGGGTTGTTCACCATATAGACATATCCCTAGTCACGGATGGGACTTCGTTAGAGAAATGTTTATTCGCACCCGTGAATTGTATATAAGGGTCAGCATTGAGCCGCTTGTAGAGCAGTATCGGAGGTTGTGGGGATGCTTAAGAACAAGTTCAGATCCCTGTAGCTTAAGACTTTCAAATCTTATGAGCCGTGAGGGTCCCATAAGAGGGTTCTCCTTACGAGTCATGAGGATCTCGCAAGTGTGTTTCTCCTTAAGAATCGTGGGGATCCCTAAGTGTGTTGTTCCCTTATGAGTCGTAAGGATCTCACGCAGGTGGTTTCTCCTTACAAAGTCGAGAGGACCTTGCAAGTGTCTTTTAACGAGATTGCGCCCTTTCGGGTTTTCACAAAACTCGCCGGTAACCCTACTGTTTTTACTCACGGAGCCCTTTCGGGTTTTTATCCGTGCCCATTTTGCTTATGGACATACCGTTTTTCTTTTTCTTTTTTTTATTCTTTTTTTTATCATCTTTGGGATGCTGCAATCCACCGTAGTTATCGACATCTCGGTCAACGGCTAGTTTTAGGACATACTGGTCCGTTGTTAGTTTAAGGACGTTTCGGTCCGTTGTTAGTTTAAAGACGTTTCGATCTGTTGTTAGTTTAAGGACATTTCGGTCCGTTGTTAGTTTAAGGACGTTTCAGTCCGTTGTTAATGAAGCCGGTACTACCTATAGAGTTTGGGCTTAGGAAGATAGCGAGCGGACATAGTCATCGTCATCTGTCATTGACCTAGGCCGTGACTCGTCAGGCGTAGTATTTCTTCAGGAAACGACCATTTATTGGCCTGAAGGGCCTTTCGCCATGCATGTCCATGAGTAAATAGGCTCCACCCTGGTAGACCTTTTCTATGATGTACGGGCCTTCATAATTTGGCTCGAATTTCCTCCGCTTGGCGCGATTGGGGATCATAGGTCTTTTGACCACTAGCACGAGTTCGCCTTGGCGGAATGTCCTCGGCCTAGTCAATCTTTCATATGAGCGCGTCATCTTTGCTTTATAAGCCTCTAGATTTTTTGCGCTATGAGCCGGGTTTCGTCAAGGGCGTTGAGCTCCTCAAGCCGAAGGTGAGCATTCTCTTTGTCCGTCAGCTCGTAATGAACTGCCACTCGTAGAGAAGGTAGCTCTATCTCGAGGGGGAGTACCGCCTATGTACCGAATACTAATGCGTACGGCATTGTATTCGTGGCCGTTTTGAACGTAGTCCGATATGCCCAGAGAGCTTCATGCAGTCTCTCGTACCAGTCCTTTTTATTTCGAGATACCGTCTTCTTTACAATCTTCATCAATATCTTGTTAAAAGCCTCAGCCAGACCGTTAGCTCGAGGATTATAAACTGAGGAGTATCTCCAGTCTATGTTATGTTGTTGTGCGAAGCGGCTGATCTTGTGGCTTCTGTAGGCTAGCCCGTTATCGGAGATGATCCGTCTTGGAGTCCCAAACCGATAAATGACATGCGTCTTGAAGAAATGGAGGATATTCTCCGTCTTCACTTCCCTTAGCGGTACTGCTTCTGCCCACTTAGAGAAGTAATCGGTTGTCGCCAAAATGAACCGATGTCCTCTGGACGATGCTGGTTCGATGGGTCCGATTATGTCAGTTCCCCACATTTCGAACGGCCAGCTAGCCACTGTCGGATGTAGTGGATTCGGATGTTGATGGATGAAGTCCCCATGAATCTGGCACGAGTGGCATTGCTTTGCATACTCGAGGCAGTCTTGAATCATCGTGGGCCAATAGTAGCCCATCTTTTTGATTTTGAGTTTCATCTTCGGCCCGGCGTGGTGAGAACCGTAGAGTCCATCGTGAGTTTCTTGGATGACTCTTTTTGCTTCTTCAGGTCCCAGGCATCTTAACCATAAATAATCAAATGACCTCTTGTACAGAGTATCATTGACGAAAGCGAAAGATAGGGCTCGCTTCATGAGCTGATGTTTTGAGGACGCATCTTCAGGCGTTCGACGGGATTTGAAGTAGTCTATAAAGACTTCCCTCCAATCTTCAGCCTTTTCCTGGTCTTTTGTTTGCAGGGTCGTTTGCTCGGTCGCTCCCTTTTCTTTGGACGGCTCCGGAGATATTTATGCCGGTGTAAGAACCTGACGGCTTTGAACAACGATCCTCACGTCATCGAGGTTTTCGTCAGCCAGTTCTTTAGCGAGCTTGGCTAATGCATCCGCCTTGCTATTTTCCGCACGTGGTATGCTTTCCAAGGTGTAGGAAGGTATTTGGGTCAGCAGTTGCTGTACCCTCTCGCCGTACTTCACCAGTTCTGGTTTGCACGTTTGATATTCGCCGTTTACTTGACTAACGACCAGTTGGGAATCTCCGTATATGAAGACGTTTTCAATCCCCATGTCAATGGCGATCTCGAGACCTGCTATCAAAGCTTCGTATTCGGCTTCATTGTTTGTCCTTGGCTCTGTTAAGGAGAAGGCAAAGCGCATTATCCCTATTTATGGAGTTACGAAGATGAGGCCTACCCCTGATTTGATTATGGAGGTGTTTTGTTTACACTTCTTCATGGAGGATGCTCCATCGAAGTAAAGCTCCCACCGAGTATCACCCCCGTCGATCGTGTCAAACGCATGTTCGTCTGGCAATTCACAGTTCAAAGGAGAATCGGCAGGTATCAGATGCTCAGCGAGGAAGTCGACGATGGCTTGGCCTTTCACTGCCTTAAGAGGCTGATAGGTTATTGAGAACTCCATCAAGAGCAAGGCCCATTTAGCGAGCCGCCCTATCAATATGGCCTTTGACATCAAATATTTGAGAGGATCCACCTTCGATATGAGACGGACTTCATGCGCCAACGCATGGTGCCTGAGCTTCGTTATTGCGAAGATCAATGCCAGGCAGTGTTTTTCGATGGGAGAATAATTGCTTTCTGCCCCCAGCAGAACTCGACTCAAATAGTAGAGCACTCTCTCCTTCCCTTGGTCATTCTCTTGTGCCCATAATGCACCTAAGGAACCTTCAAGGGCCGTTGTATAAAGAATGAGAGGCTTTCCCTTGACCGGAGCGGCCAGTACTGGCGGATTATGTAGGTACTGCTTGATTTCGTCTAGCGCGCTTTGGCATTTACGATCCCAGACGAAAGGGGTTCCATTCTTCATCAGGTGACTGTAAGGACGACACTTGCCTGAGAGATTGGCTATAAATCGCTGAATATACGCGAGCTTCCCTTGGAGAGATCGCAATTGCTTGAGAGTCCTTGGTGGGGGCATCTCCATAATTGCCTTGATTTTTTACGGATCTATCTCGATGCTTCGGTGTCGGACAATGAATCCTAGGAACTTGCCTGAAGAAACTCCGAACGCGCATTTTAGGGGGTTCATTTTCAAGTTGTATTTACGAAGGCGTTGAAATACGGTCTTCAGATGCTCTAAATGCTCCTCGTATCATTTGCTCTTAACCACAAGGTTGTCGATATAGCATTCGATGACTTCATGTATGAGGTCATCGAAGATCTTCGTCATGGCCCTCTGATAGGTGGCACCGGCATTCTTTAGACCGAAGGGCATCACCTTGTAGCAGAATATACCCTAAGGGGTCCAGAAAGCGGTGTGCTTCTGGTCTTCGGGATGCATTTTTATCTGATTGTATCCTGACGAGCTGTCCATGAAGGAGAAAACCTCATGGGTGGACGTATTGTCAATCATTAGCTCGGTGACCGGTACTGGGAAGTCATCTTTCGGGCATGCTTTATTGAGATACCGAAAGTCTACACATATGCGCATCGTCCCATTTTTCTTCATCACTGGGACGATGTTGGCGATCCATTCAGGTTACTGAACCTCTTGGATGAAACCAGAGTCGATCAGCTTCTTGACCTCGGCGTTGATGCTCATCTCAAGCTCGAACCGCATTCTCCTTGGTGCTTGTTTGATTGGCTTGACGTCCGGGGATATTGCCAGTTTGTGGACAGCAATCTCCGCGTCTAGTCCTGGCATCTCGGAATAATTCCACGCGAAGCAATCTTTATGCTGCATGAGCACGTCCTTTAGTGGAGCCACCCTTTCTTCAGAAAGCAACTCGCCGACGAAGGTCGATCGCGGATCACTTATCGTCCCTAAATCAATTTTCTTGAGATCGTCTGCAGTGGTATGTATTCCATCTTTCAGCTCTTTCGGCGCCGGCGGAAACTCCGAGATTACCTCGTCATCACCGTTTTCGAAGCACCAGGGATGGTCATCCATATTCTCGGGCTCTTCTTTTGATAGCGTTATCATATGACAAGTACGAGCTCTCTTCCAAGACCGATGTTGATCTGGTTCTATCCTCGCTGTATACGCGGCTTTAGGTTCATGCTTCTGCGACGGGGTTACCCTCCAGCTGCTGGATAGAACGAATTTGCCGAGCTGATATTGGTCTTCGATCCAATTCTTGAAGGTGAAGCCGTCTTCGAGATGATGTCCTATCTCTCGGTGATAAGAGCAATAGTCTGGGTGAGAGATCTCATTGGCTTGCTCGGGGTGTTTAGACTTCGGAAGTGTAATCATTTGATGTCTTATGGCGAGATCAAGTATTTTCTGTGTTTTGTTCTGAGGAAAAGAGTATGCTCGACTCATCTTCTTTATAAGCGACGAATCTGGATTGCTTGGCTCCTGATCGCGTGGCTTCTTAGACCCGCTTTGTCTCTGTCGAACGCCTTTCCCGTTTTTTAGTTTGTTTTTGCCTCTGCGTCGGGCCTTTTGCACAACAGGTTGACAGGAAGGAGCATTTTCATCTTTCGCAGCCTGTTGAAGAAGGCGTTGCGTCCTGGCTTTCTCGTAGATGGCCTTTTGGCGATTATGGTCATCTCGAACCTTTTGACCTTCTTCCCTTATAAGCTTGTCCATTTGTTCTTCGAATGACGAACTGGGCATTTTCACAGTGGGAGTTCTTTCTGGTTCAAGGTTAGCATCTTCCCACAGAGCATCTCCTTCTTCATCAAAGTCATGTATGATGTAGCAGTCACGGGATTGCTCCCGTTTCTTGGACCGAACATATCCAAGCACGATCGTTTCCATTCTCCTATTGGGCAACTTGCGCTGAGTTCCGGGAACGTTCCAGATTCTGTCATAGAACTTAGCTTTCCGAGCGGTCTGTTTGAAAGGTACGTCTTGGCGCCTTAACAGCCTTTTTAGTCCGCTCGTGTAATATCTGGGCAAACGGATGGGCTGGAGCCTGGCAAGTGTAAAATCCGCGCCGTGCCAGATTTCTTTCTTCCCTTTGGTTTCCCCGAATCGCTAGAATAGGATCGCCTTTTCACCTTCTCGCCTGGGAAGGACATAGAACGTCTGCAGCTCTTCCACACTATAGGTATCAAGCGCGTCTAGTTCTTTATGATTTTTGGGCGGAACCATGGCAACTTGCAAACTTTGCTCTTCATCAGTGAATGTTTGTATTGAAGACGGAGCAGAGAATATAGCATGGACCCCATCTTCCGAGTCGCTGCCAAAGATCAACATAGGAGCGGACGGTCCCGGCTTGTTGTACTGGGGTGGACCTAAATAAACTATCTCTTCCTCTTCCTCAGTATCACTCCCGAAGACCGGAATGGTGGTGATAGCTTTGTTCTCTGGTTTGTGACATCTTTCTGTGTCCTCAAAATCTGGTAAGAAGTATTTTGCATCTTCGTACTTTCAGACTTCGTTCACGGAGAATGGGTTCAACTCTCCCGTCACAGTGTACTCGAGACCATCTTTAAAATACTTCATACACTGGTACTGTGTAGAAGGAATAATATTGTACTCATGTAACCAAGGCCTACCGAGCAAAGCATTGTAGCATGTCTTAGTGTCAATAACATGAAATTTAATGTCTGTGGCAAGCAGCCCGAAGCGCAGCGTCAGTATTACAGTCCCGAGGGTCCGTGATGACTGGGAGTCGAACCCGGAGATGGTGATCTTATCACGAGCGAGGTGTTGAACGCTCATGCAGATTTCCTTCAACACTCGCACGTTGAGGAGATTGACGGAAGACCCATCGTCGACCAGGATTTGGCCTATCTTTATATCGTGGAAGTATCCTGAGACATAGAGGGGACGGTTGTGCTCACACGTCCCAAGAAGGAGGTCTTCATCGCCGAAGGTGATATCAGCTGTGTGTACTTCCTCCAGCTCGTCCTTCATCTTTTCTTCGGTGAGAAAAGCTTGGAACCGCTCTGGCTCTTGTAGCGCCTTGATCAATGAATCTCTTGCTTCTTTTGATAGTAAAAGAACGTCAAGAATGCTGAGCTACGAGGGTAACTTCCTCAAGTGAGCCAGAACTTTATAGTCCACCATACTTTTCTTTGGAGGGTCCTTGGCTGTCAGCTCTTTGATGGCTTGGTCATCAAGGATGATATCCTCAGGGATCTTTTCTTTTCCCTTGTCTTTTCTATTTGACCCACTGTTCGAGGGGCCAAGGTTCTTTTCGGGCAGCGTGCGATTACGCAGCTGAATGTTTTCACAGGCCTTCGGTTCTTCCTCTTTTCCCAAAGTGGACTCTTTAAAGAGAGGGCTAAGAGTAATCTCTTCTTCGGAGTCACTCCCGAAGGTGAGAATCTGCGATCCCCCGGCGTTGACCATGCGACAGTTACCGGTAGTTCTTTTATGCTCCTCTGTCGTACTTCTCTGCTCCCACCGAGTTTTGCGTTTCATCCGCTTGAAATGTTGCCGGTGAGCAACGTATCCCATCCACCATCTTTTAAAAGCGTCGCACTCTTCGGTAGGGTGCGAAATCTTTCGATGATATAAGCAGTAGCTAGGATGTGTTTCTGTTTCACCAAGGGCGTTCGCTTCGGAGGGGGGTAGCTTCATCCTCATTGATATGGCTTTGGCGAACCTTTTCCACGTCTTGAACTTGTTTTTATCCACGACAGATATCCCTTGATTCGGCGGGAGAGTCTCGCCTCTTTCGTCCAGTCGCCGGGGTTTGGCCTTTTCAAATATGGCCATCTCACGCTCCCGATCAGCTTTACTTTTCAGAAGAGCTTTGTTTAGGAATGAGTCGATCATCTCGTCTGATAGCCCTGGAAGTTCCGGTTCAGGCCCTGCCCCAGTCTCTTGGAGCAAAGGGCTTCTTCATCGTTTATTGATGAGTGAGAGATCACATGGCAACTTGCTACGCAATCCTCAAATTCATCCGACGAGTTTTCTCCATCATCTCCATATTCAAGGACGTGGCCGAGAAACTCTCGGAGCGTGACTGGAGTCCGCGCCTTCTGGTTATACTCTTCCAGCGCGTCGATTTGTTTCTGCAGGTGCGTGCGCTTGTCGCCAGCCTTCACGGGCTTTTTGGATTTCTTCTTCTTTTTTGAAGATTTTGGTGGCTGGATGCGAGTGCTTTGGCTATCACTACCAATTTTTAGAGTTGGGCGCGGCTTCAGTATCCCTTCGATAATCTGGGGTTCCAACGGATTCTTCCACCGGATCATCAGGCATGTCTGGAGATTATTTAGCATTCTTTTAGTTTTCGCTGAAAGAGCGACCTCCCATGGAGCTTCTTCAACAAAAGAGCACGTTGCTCCCTGTGTGTCCATCTTCTTAGGAGTATGCGGTTGTGGTGGGCTCACTTTCCACTTCTCAGACAACGCAAACTTGCCTTGTTGGTACTGATCCTCGATCCATCCTTTAAAGACGAAGCAATCTTTGATTGGATGGCTTACCGTTTGGTGGTAAGGGCAATAATTGGGATTATTCGCTTCGCCGGGTTGTAATGGCCGCCTTGGATTTGGCAGATTGATAAGCCGGTTGCGCATCGCCAGCTCGAAGAGTCCCTTCGTTTTGTCCCGTGGAAATGGGTATGGGCGCTTCATTTTCTCATTATAATAGTTTCGTCTCTCTTCCAATTGATCCGCTAGTCTTGGAGCACTGGGCTGCTGTTGGGTGTTCGCAACGAAGGTTGCCTTCCCTTTACCCTTTCCGTTCCGCGGCTTCGACTTCGGAGGAGACGGTCTTTGACCCATCTGATCCGTCTGGGCTAGCTTGTCGATTAAAGCCTGGAATGTGGTCGGTTTGAAGAACATCATGAACTGTGAAATAGTTACATGAGGGTCTAGGGTGCCCACGAACATGCCCACTGCTAGTGCTTCTTCGATGCGCTGTTCGCACTTCGACCACAGATTCCGCCATCGGATCGCGTACTGAACCCACGTCTCGCCCAGCTTCACCCTGGCATTGATCAGTGTCGTTATTGGGGTGCGTTCACTAGCACTTGCGAATCACTGGGTGAATAACAACTCCATTTCTGCGAAAGTTTTGACGGAGTCGTTTGGAAGTTTGGAGTACCACTCAAACGCCATCTCCGATAAGCTGCCGACGAATTGGCGGAGCAAAAGTTTATCATCGCCACCGGTGTTGCCACAAAGAGCCCTGAACTGGGCGACATGTTGATGGGGATTGCCTGTCCCCTTGTACACATGGAATTTCGGGATCGTGTAGCCTGGCGGGTGCTTTATCTGATCATACCAGTTTGGATACGGTCGCCCAGTTCTAACAATTTGCCCAGCCGCTTCGTTCTCCTGGTGGACTCGTATCTGCTGAGCGATGTAATCATCCAGGGCGGCTTTTGAGATGGTCTCCTCCTTGGCTGCTGACAGAGGATTTGATGTCTCTCCTCTGTCATCTTCAATTATTACTGGAGGATCTTCGGCTGGGGGATCTGGCTGGATCATCATGCCCACCATATCTTGGAATAGAAGGGCCATTCGCTTTATATTAGCTGCTTGTTCTGCAGCCTCTTTGTCCTTCTTCTCAAGTATTCTCCGAAGGAATTCGGCATCAGTTTCTTGCTCATGGCGTTGCTCCGAGGATGCCTCTGGGCTTTCTTTTGGCCCGGTGAGTGCGGGCATCGCAGTCATCATCTCCTGAAGCTTCTGCTGCTACTCTTGAGCTTTTGTCACGGATCGCGTAAGCGGTCGATGACCTGTGGAAGTGCGGCTTTCCTCTTTTCCGGAAGCCATGTAAACAGTATGTACCACCATGCCCCCAGATTTAGGGCGTTTGGGCTCGGTGTTTTTATAGTCTGCCACGTTTACAGGGGCTTTCTCTGGCCTCCTTTTCTTTTGAGTAGTCTACGTGGAGGGGGCCGCTACAGTGGGCACCCAAGTAGCCGTCGTCTTTTGTGGCTTAACAGGATGGTTTTCTTCCTGTCGGACCTTCAGCTTTTTCTACCGGTGGGGATAGTCTTGATCAACCACCGACTCTCGGACTTGTCGCCAGATTTTGTAAACTTTAGAAGATAGTCGTTGAGGGGACTGTTCCGGCTTCTTTTCTGTGATAGTCTCCATTGGCGGCGGAGATCTTTTTAGTACGGCGGTAGGCGAATTCCTGCGGACCTTATTCAGCAGCTCAAAGCTGTTCCCGGTTGGAACAGCGGCATTAACTTCCACCGTTGGAGTTGGTGGAGTTAGCCCAGAGGGGGAGTTACCCCCGGCCTTCCTTACTCGACGCCAGTGGCGACGTCGAGCGTGTCGAGCCGTTGGGGCTGGTTTAGCGATGGGGATGGCTTTGTCTTTCCCCCTGTCTAGATGAAGCGCCGCTGGTGCCAGCCTCTTGAAGACTGACGTCTTTTGAGTAGCGGTATCCAATCTGTCAAAGACAGACCTTCGAGCAGGAACGGGAGCCGGAATAGTCAATCTTGTAAAGACTGACTCTTTGGCAGGGGAAGCCGCCTTGACGACTTCAGGAGCAGAGATGGATATCTTCTTTAGGATGGCCACTTCAGGTGTCATGGGCTTCTTGGCAGGCCCATCGGAGTTCAGGCCCAGTCTGGCGAAGACCGATGAGTTGGAGCTGGACGACCCGTTGATAGGGGTCGTGGTAGCAGCAAGCCGATCGAAGATCGACTTCTTGGGAGCTTCCGGTGCTGGCATAGGAACGCTGAAGCTCGTTGGCGGGAACATGGTCCCGAAAAATAATCCTGTGGTGGCTTGGGTGACCTGTTGCACCTGCATCGTGAACAGGGAAGCCGCCTGGGGCCCGTAAGCTATGCCCCCAGTTGAGGCAGAACGTGGGTTGCAGTTGCATGTGGAACACTTCGAGCAGATGAACGCCATTGATCTTTGCTTTCTGCACCAAGCAAAACGCCAAATCTTAGTATCTCGAACCCAAGGGCAACCATTAGCAAACCGCGATTCGGTCGCGAACACGACACACGAAGTGTGGAGTGGAAAGAGGAAAAGGTCCCACCGGACGTGCCAGAATCTGTTCCCCTCCGAACACAGAGACCCGACCGCGCAGGTTCTTCTTGCCTGAAATTTGGGGCAGATGCTAATTGGTGTTATCCGTCCACCTCTCCGAAAATTCCAAGTTGATTTATGACACCATGTATCGAAAGTTTAAACGGATGCGACCGATGTAGCAGACTTCGTCAGATTCCCTCTCGTTTGAGGGGGTTTTTTATTGTGGGGACGCTCTTTCCTGCTGGCGTAAGCCCCTGCAGTTAATTACGCTGCCGCATCGCGGTAACAACTTTCTCCTTCTCCAGATGATCACTTCGTGTCGTGGGTGTTTGTTTTGTTTTTGGTTGCCCGTGGATTGTATACGGAGAATAATGTATGTTGTCACCCGTAGGGCGTGGATTAGTCCAAATCCGTATCTTCTTAGATTTGGGTTTGGGGGTTGAGTTTAAGGATACATTAGCCTCATTTGAGACTAAGATCAACTTAAACGTATGTTAAGGATACGTTAGTCTCATTTTAGACTAAGATCAACTTAACGGGATCGTTTAGATCCAACAAGAGAGCAATTGGGCTCCATTGTTTAATTTAGTGACATTGCGGTCGATTAGTTTAAGGACATTACGGTCCAATGTTAGTTTAAGGACATCTCGGTCCCTTGTTAGTTTAAAGACATCGCGGTCGAGGTTAAGGACATCATAGTCCGTGGATTTAAGGACTCTACAGTCCGTTATTAGTTTTAAGACGTCACGGTCGAGGTTAAGGACATCATAGTCCATGAGTTTAAGGACCCCACAGTCCATTGTTAGTTTTAAGACATCACGGTCGAGGTTAAGGATATCATAGTCCGTGAGTTTAAGGACCCCACGGTCCAATGTTAGTTTAAAGACATCACGGTCGAGGTTAAGGACATCATAGTCCAATGAGTTTAAGGACCCCACAGTCCATTGTTAGTTTTAAGACATCACGGTTGAGGTTAAGGACATTATAGTCCGTGAGTTTAAGGACCCCACAGTCCAATGTTAGTTTAAAGACATCACGGTCGAGGTTAAGGACATCATAGTCCGTGAGTTTAAGGACCCCACAGTCCGTTGTTAGTTTTAAGACATCACGGTCGAGGTTAAGGACATCATAGTCCATGAGTTTAAGGACCCCACAGTCCGTTGTTAGTTTTAAGACATCACGGTCGAGGTTAAGGACATCATAGTCCGTGAGTTTAAGGACCCCACAGTCCGTTGTTAGTTTTAAGACATCACGGTCGAGGTTAAGGACATCATAGTCCATGAGTTTAAGGACTCCACAGTCCATTGTTAGTTTTATGACATCACGGTCGAGGTTAAGGACATCATAGTCCATGAGTTTAAGGACCCCACAGTCCGTGAAATGTGTGGTTATCAGGACCCATCACCTCTTTGAAGACGTTGAGAAATTACAACGACAAATATCAAAGGAGTGAAGAGATGTACCCTTGAACCAAGGTGAGTTGGTTGAAAGAGCAGATGTGCTCAATTCAAAATAAGTTGAGGACTTATGGCCAGAATTAGGCTAAGTCCAATTAAAATGTTTTAACATTTTATTTGTTCTAGCTATTAAGCCTTTATTTGGGCTTAGCCCTTTTAATAATGCTAGGCATTGGGCTCCGACATTTTTGTCTTGTATCAGAAACAAAGTTTGTTCTGACAGTGCGCTACGTGGCGCGCCAGGCGCGTTGCACCAGTCAAAGAGCGCATTGCGCTTCTGTCGGGTAGCGCACACGAAGAGAACATGTGTCGCACTCAGCGCTAAGCGCTAGTTTGTTAGCGCATTGCGCTTTTAATTTATGAGCGCATTGCGCTAGTCTGTTGGCACACCAATGAGTAACACGTGTCGCGCTTGGCGCTGAGCGCCAGCCCATGAGCGCAGTGCTCTATTTCAGAAGTGCAAAGTGCAAGTAGTATTTATGGTTGACACGTGGCATGTTTTGGCGCTGAGCGCCGGTCCAAGAAGCGCAAAAGCGCAATTCATGAGTGCAAGGCACTTTTTAATAGCGCAAAGCGCTTCTGATCGGTTTTAAGATCAAAGAACAGATTTAGGTTATTCTTAAAGGTGGCCTTGCCTCAAGATCCAAGAACAAAAGTTCTTGTTTTTATAAAAGGGCTCTACCTTTATAGATCAAAGATCTGTGAATGAAGTAAAATACTTCTTTTATTATTATTTTCTTTATGATTAGATCTTTTGATCTTTTGTTTTTAAATTAAAGACCTTGGTCTTTTTTATAGATCTAAGATTTTTTTTAGAAGAAGATGATTCTTCTTTTTACGAGATGGTTTCATCTCTATTATTCAAGAACATAATTCTTTTTTACCTTGAAGATGAAGAAAAATCTTCTTTTTCTTGAGAGCTTGCTATTCTTTTTCTCCAAGTTTGCACAGGGTTTTTCTCTTTTTTTTTCTATATCTCTGACTTGAAGTCTAGGGTCCTTTATATAGGGCCAAATGATTTGTTAAATTAGTTTTGAGAGATCTTTTTCTGATTGATTTGGGAATATTTCTCACCGTTGGATTTTTGATCCTAAGGCTTCTGTTTTACAGAAGATAATCTTCTTGTTTTAATAAGATTGAAAAATCTTTCCATAACAGAATTTTAGTTCTTAATAATTTATTATTAGTAGATCTTTTGATCTGACGGTGGGGAATTTTTAATCTCAGCGCTGGCGCTAGCGCTCCTACGTTCGACACGTGGCGCGCAGGGCAACTGCGCTAGCGCACCCGTGTTTGACATGTGGCACGCAGCGCAGAGCGCAGCACAACTGCACTAGCACACCTGTGTTTGACACGTGGCATGCAGCGCAGTGCAACTGCGCTAGCGCACCTGTGTTTGACACGTGGCATGCAGCGCAGTGCAACTGCGCTAGCGCACCTGTGTTTGACACGTGGCACGCAGCGCAGAGCGCAGCGCAACTGTGCTAGCGCACCCGTGTTTGACACGTGGCGCGCAGCGCGTCTGGCGCTGGATTCGAAGCGTTGCTTCAACTTTTAAATTTTGAGTTTTTAAAACAGATCTTTGCTCTGATTGGGGGTGCGCTGCCTAGGGCACAGCGCTCCTGGCGCTAGCGTGTCTGCACTAGACACGTGGCACGCAGCGCGCAGCGCACGGGATCTGAAGCGTTGCTTCAACTTTTGAATTTTGAATTTCAAAACAGAGCTTTGCTCTGATTGGGGGAAACACCTACAAACAAATCATTCGGGTGAATGATAGGGTTCGACCCATAAAACAGGATGTCATTTTGTCCATTGTTCCTTCCGGGGACGTAGAAGGTTGTCAGTTGGTCTACGGTGGAGACCGACAACACGTCGAGCTCTTTAAACATCTGTTATGGAATTTTGGTGATGGCCAGGGATCTCTCTATGACTTTAAAGGTCTCTCTTAGCTTTGCTTTTTGTATGAGAGTTCGGCCTGTGAAACTGTTGCAAGACGGGTCCTCCTCTGACTCTTCGGTATCGCTGCCGAGATGAGCGCGAGCTTTGCTGCCGGATGAGCCCTCAATATCGGACTCGTCCGTATCGCTATCGAAATGGGGGTGGTTTTTACGGAAGGATGGACCTCCACCGTCATACTCATCAGTGTCACTGCCGAAATGTGGATGCACTTGGGGATTTTTACTTTCAAGGGAGACGAACGGCTTAAATTGGCTTTTGAGACATTGGACCTTCTTGTTTTTAGTCGACCGCGGCTCAGGATTGCTTTTTAGACTCTAAGTCCTCTTGTCTCTAGTCGACCACAGCTCAGCATTCTAGGGTTTCATAAAATACCAAGAATCTTCATATCGGACTTCATGTACACCAAACGGCTGTATATCTCCATCAATGAGACTTTCTTCACCATTTTTGGTATACTTCATGCATTGATAGAGTGTTGACGGAACGATACCATAATCATGAAACCACGGTCGTCCCAGGAGAATCTTATAAGACGCGTCGGCGTTGATCACGTATATCTTAGCTTCGGTTTGCAGGTCCCCAAACCTGATTGGCAAAGCTATAGATCGCAGGACTTGCTGGCAGTTTTAATTAAAGCCCTGGATGACAATCCTCTCCCTTGACAGGTGTTGGACGTCCATTGATAAACTCTTTAGAGTCTGTAAGTTCATGATGTTCACTGAGTACCCCGGATCAATCAATATGCGATTAATCCGATCTCCGTCGCTATACCCTGTCACGTAAAGCAGTCGGTTATACTCAGCTGTCCCTAATAGCAGGTCTTCATCTCTAAATGCGACTGTAGCTGTATACAAAGTGTACTAGGCCTCTTCCATATTGATCTCCGTGATGCGCGCCCGGTACCTCTCGGGGTTTTGCAAGGCATAGATAAGGACGTCCCTAAGCTCCTTGGATAGAACCAGAGCATCATAGATACTTAAGAGGGATGGAAGCTTCCGGAGATGAGCCAAGACGTTATAGTCTACCAAGGGAATCAGATCTCAGTCGTCTTCTTCATTAGCTACCAGATTTTCCTTTTCTTTTGGTGTGTTGCCTTATCTTGGCGATAGAGCCTTACCGCTTCTGAGATGGATTTGGTTGGCATTTGTGGCGAGCATATCGTCCTCTTCAGGAAAACAGAGCTCCTCCTCAGAGTCACTGTCAAGATGGATGGCATAGCAATTCACAGTAGTGGCCCCATCATAGGCACCATCTTCCTATTCTTCCAAGATTTATGCGGCTTCTTTTGGGAAGAACTCTATCAGTTGGATAAGAGTTCTTTCCTTTGTACATAGTCTTCGAGAGAATCGATGTATTTTTGAACGGTCGTTCTCTTCACACACACTTTTTCGCGTCGAGCCGCGTCTTTCTTTTTCTTCTTTCTGAACTTCTTGGACTTCGAGCCTACCCGTCTCGGACTGGTGGACGGGACAGTGTGCTCCTTTTTCCTTTCCTACCCGACTCTGAGTTCTTTCTGGAACAGTTTTAGCATCCTCTCTATCTTCTTGGATATGCATACATCCCATGGAGGTTGCGACACGTTGTCCTCATTTCTTGGGTCATACGGTTCAGCGGCATGCCTCCAAAGGGCTTCAGCTTCTGTCTGTACGAAGTTGGCAATTCTGGCTTGATCGTTTGTCAACACGCCAGGGGACAATGAGATTTCTCCCGCCTTGTACTGTTTCTCGACCCAATTTTTAAATACGTAGCAATCCTCGATGACGTGACCCAGCATTCTGTGGTATGGGCAATACTGTAACAATTCCAATTTCAATGTACAGAAAATTGTTTAAAAGTTAATGTATAAATGGAGTATTTGCAATCCTGTGTACATTATAAGTATTTGTTTTACTTTTGAACAGCAAAAAAGTACTTGTAGCATATTGGTAAATCCTTGCACTGCTGTGACGTAGCCCCTGTGATCGAATCCCCCCAGCCACATTATCTTTTTATTAAATTTTCTTTTAATCTTTTAGAAGTCCAAGGGTTTGCACATGCACTACACGTAGAATGAAGAGTTACAGAGTAATCAAATACATTCACTGGAGAAAACCAAGCGACACCAACACGTGGCTAAAGATCCAAGCTCCTTCACCGGTATTGAACCGGCGAGATTGCCTTAGGGACCGGTACCGCCGGGTCCCCCCGTAGGTAATGCCTTGAAAATTTCACCCTGGCACCTCTTCGCCTACCCCACTAACCCTATATTATTTGTTTACTCTGAATTTATCCAGAGAACAATAAAATACCATTTAATCCAATTTTTAATGCTTATTTTTAATGCATTCTTTAACTCTCTAAACCCTAATTTTCCCAATAAATACCACACTCCATTTCACCCCTTCTCACTCAGAATTTCATTGCAAAAACTCTCAAAAATTCTCAAGTCCTTATAGTGTGCAAGTCGAGTTAGCAAGGGGTGAAGTTCCGGCGACGTTCCGAGGAGATTCCGGCGACGAAACAACGCCCCGACACTTCCCTAGTCTTCTTCTACCTCTCTTCTTTCTTAATAGCCGGTAAGTCCCCTTCCCTATATCTTCTTCTATTTTAAAAAGTTTCATTTCTAAAAGCCGACGGAAGCGGAGTTAATCCGACTTCCGATTCGGTTTTTCTTTAAAAATTCTATTTTTCTTTAAAAATTCTATTTTTCTTAATCAATAAAATATCATACTCTCATATAATGTTTAACAAACATTAAAAAACACATTAAAACAAGTTTCAACTCAAAAGAATCATTTATGCAACTTTTATCGTATTTTTACGGTAAAATACCATATACTTTATTTTCGACACAAATCAACATAATACTTGTATTACCTTTAGACAACTCACGAGATAATGACCTACCTCATCACAACACACATCTTTGACATAGCACGATGAAAGTTTGGGACATTAGTATGGGATAATACGACATTACATATAAATACCATCAACTTGCAAAACCATTTCTTTAAAAAGTGTATTAATCAATTCATTGCAATTGCACCTCTACAACCCACTTTTGGGGACCTCGTTCAGGATGGTGTGGGTTATCGCACGTCTTCGGGCCTAGTAGAGCGAGATGCAGACCTCCGAAAGGAGCATTCGATCTCGATGGAATTTTAATGCATTTTTCTTTAGATAATGTGATTTCTACAAAGATAAATAGAATATATTTTTATTATATATATAACTATTATCAAAATATCTATTTTAATTATATTATATAAATATTCCAAGTTTTCTAAATCAAAGGAATCAGCATTACAGGAAAATACTATTACAGTTCAATGCAAAATACCAATATGTCAATAAAATACCACATACAATGAAAACTAGTTTCTACTCACTAGAAATTTCACTTTTATAAAATATACATCTATTAAAACCCTAAAGATGATAATTAAATACTTGAGGTGTATTTTGAAAATATATCAAAACTATTTTTACATAAAACTCTCTCAAGTTATACTAAATTACAATAAGGACCCTAGTAAATATAGGTTTAAGCGGGACCAATTCTCTTGAGCCTCAGAGAGCCGGAGAATGTGGGTGCTTTCCTATCAAAGGTAAACAATCTAACAAACGGTGTTATCAATACGGTAATTGTCTTGGAAAAAGACACAAATCCTGTCGTTCATGTGCAGCAGTTACCGATAACATCAAAACTAATTCAGGATTTCAATTTCTTTTCAAAGTGTCTGACTCAGACTAAGTCTCAATATAATCAATCTTACTTGAATATGATTCAAGTATAAACTACAATACAGCATGAATCTATGAATCCGTCTATTCAATCTATATCAATCTATATTGACCGAACCGAACCATGGATATACTCTGTCTACATGACTCTCCATTTATATCCATTCAGTTTACTGATATCATGATTTTAGAAAGTCATACATCTATATAACAAAACAATACAATCAGTACAAAAGACATCACGGGGTTTATAAGGGGTAGATTGATACGGAATGTGTTCGAAGTGGCACGAGACTGTAACCTTAATACACCTAACCTGAATATCCATTGCCGTTGTACCGTGGCTGAACGGTTCCTCGTGCTCCGTATACCTTAGTCTCCGGAATAGTTGGACTCCTCTCGTATACACTGGCATATTCTATACCAACTTACAAACAACTGCGTTAACATTATAATAAAACATTACTAGTCTTATTCTCTTCTGTCTATTCTATCTCTACTCATCTTTGGGACTTACCGAGCGATTGTTCACTGACGACATTCCTTTCTTCTTTCTTTGGAATGTTTTCAGGTGATTCGGACGCATTAGAGACCGAGCTCGGTACTGAGGATTTGGAGCAGTTTGCTTTTGTTGGATATACGTATGCCGTAGAGGCCATTATATGATAGTGTATGTACCGGTATGTGTGTGTGTGTGTGTATTCAGGGGACATTCTTGCTCGACATGATAGTATGCTATCTGGTTGTACATTATCTTGACATGTTCACTTTATCATGCTTTTACTCATTTGGTACATGTTGATAAAGCCCTTAGGATATTTGCTTGACTACTGAGATTATGATGCGGATCATACTAGTGGGACGTGTGTAGTTTATAAGCATATCCTTAAAATGTTCCTAGTCGTGGGTGTATTGAGATAGGGCATCGATATTTCCAGAGTAGAATAGCGTATACGTTACTTGTCCCATATGATGGGCGATGGATGATCCCATATCCATTGGTGTGGTGACACCAAAGACTGTATACGGGTGCTCAGTGAGACTGGGTACACTGAACGGACTCACCGAGAACTCCCATGTGGTATTATATCTATCGTCGGATAGCAGTTCTCAGGTGACACTGGTACAGGTTAGTCTATAGACCCAAGATAGTCATAGAGTATTGTGTGTCCTCTCACTGTACTTTGATCTCCACCCTACCACGGCTCTACTGAGTCATGCAAACAGGTGGATTTTGGGTACAATCCCGAAGCATATAGAGGCAATGAGCGATAGGAGGGGTTTCCTCTCTTCTGGTATTGGGGGTTGATATTGGGCTATGTACGATTGGCTATAACAGGAAGTCCCTGGCCAGAGCTGATGAGATTTACTGATAAGTGTTATCAGTAGTTTCTCGATATGTTATGAGACATATACCGGCATGACTTATTAAGTTAATGGGGTCGACGATACCATCCCTAGACTTGATATGCAACACATTTGACGAAGAGACCGGACTGTACGGTAAGTGTTGCCAGTTGGCTCGACGGGAGTTTTAGCACGTTCGCTTGTGTTTCTTCTGATCGCTCAATACCTGGGAGCCGTTACGTGCAGTGATTGATCTGTAAAGAGTGTAGTAACCGCAATTAATAACGGTGTCGCGTATAACTAGACCGAGATGAGTACGGGTCGTCTTCAGGGAAACGTTGAATCTTTTAATCTTACTTTAGGCGTGTTGATTAGGAAAGGAGGAAGAATAAAGAATGGTGAAGAATTGTTGTAGATTCTAGATCCACGTCAAACACAGATGCAGGATATAGATCTAGATTAACTACGGATGTAGGTTTTATATTATAAGGGGGCTTGTAGGGTTCGTTAAGATTTAGTAGTCATGGATGATTGATTAAAAATTACCCCTTTTATCCTTTAATAGATTTAAAACTAGATCGACAGTGATGCATGTAGACAAGGGTTTCTGGAGGGAAAAAGGGTTCCTACTCTTTACTCCTATCTTGACATGGATCTCCGTTCATGTCTAGCCTTTACCAAAACAATTTTTAATCTAATCTCTAATCGTGGTCATGACTATCAATGAATTGATAGCGCGCCCGATTAGGATGTTAACTATTCTTTTGGTAAAGTTTATAAATTTTATAGGATGTAAAAAGAGTTTAAAGATCTTCATCATCGATTAATCTACCCTAATCCTACGAACCCTAACAAGCGGAGAATTACTCGCGCATGTTGAGAATAGAAGAAGAAAAGACAGAGAGGGAAAACATAATGTAAAATACAGAAAAATAAAACAATATAAGAGAACAATTACCTTTATTAATTAACTTGATCAAATACACTTTTGTTCCTTTAGAAAATGATTACAAAAACCTAGTTTGCTTCTCGATCTCTTCTGAAGGAGGTAGATGAACAGTTGATGATCAGCCTGGATGCATGAGCCGTCTTGGACTTCGTGATCACGTCGGCTTGATAATTTTTTCAAGAGGCTCTCGGTCCTTATTTATAGTCACAGAGCCAGAATCCTAGTTTCCTAATAAGGAAACTAGCTGTTAAGATCCTACCCAAAAAATCCCATATCCCAACTCTCCAAATCGGCGGCGGAACTGCCGCAATATACGTGTTTTGGCCGCGGAAGGGCCGCACTATGTTGGGATCAGTTGATGAAATTTTCTCTGGTCTCTTGTGTTGACATGTGTAGACTATTTTGATATCTGAAATCTGAAAATCTTCTATACGTCTCTGCCAGAATTGATTTCTTCAATTTACTTTCCTATTTAGGCAGATTTGATCTCGCCAACTCGGATTTCCTTAATTTCAGTCTTGATATAAATTCTGCATAATAACTCAATAAATAATATTAGTAGAATTGTTTTTATTGAGATATCATCTTAACCATTTGACATGATATTATAGTTTTTTTTAAGAGAATTGGTCAAAAATATTTAATAAGGTAAGCATATTTAAATAGAACAAATATTGCATAGATATTATATGCTTATATTTTCCTTCATAATGTTAATTATAATATATAAACACATGAAAATAGTATTTTTACAGATAAACCCTCATATGTGACATATTTATAATAAACACCTTTTATTATATAGAAATAGTAAGAAAAATGTCATATTAAAAGTGCAGTTTTATCAACTGAACATACAGCTTGTGCCACTGACAGTTTGTGGGCATGTGATGAGATCACTGCCTACTGCTAGTGTATTGATGAGTCTTAGAGTCCCACAAAGGGGTTTCCTAGCTCAGGCGAAAAGATGTGGGGATGAGATATGCACGGGAGCTGGATTAAATGCGTGTACTTGATACCGTAATTTAATCGGGCGTTTACTATTGGACGGGTCGTGTGTGATATGACCGGGTTATTAAGTCAAGTGTTGATTTAATATTAAGTCCATTAGCTCATTTATTAAAACATATTTCTTTATGATGCATGCATGAGTGTATGTATATGTTGATATGGATGCACACATGCAAGCATACATGTGTCATGGTTGATGATACATTGGTGGTGGCAATGCAAGACTCACATGGTAACATATTTATATATTTTGTTTATTTGAGAAAAGCAAAATGGCAATAAAATCATGGTTGACTATTCAACTCTCTTCTCTTGTGTTGACCAGAATCAATACCATGGTTTCATTGCCCATGATTTTGTAGCCCATGGTTTTGCTTAACCTCAAGTCACAAAATATCTAGATATTTTATGGCCATAGTTTAGCATGACATAATTCTAACTCTATTGGGATTATGTTGCATTATTCTTACTAGAGTCAAGTTTAGCCTCTCATCTTCTTCTTCCTCCTTCAAGCTCTCTAGGGTTTCAAAAATGAGAGAAGAAAATAAAAAGAAAAGGTTTTTAAGTGAGATCCAAACCCACATCACCAATTTATATTAGTCTAGCCCATTAGTGTAGGTTGTTTGCTCCACTTCTTCATAGATCAAGTGAAGCTAGGAGCTTGAACAAATGGACTCCGTGGTGGATAATCGTGGACTTGGAAGGATTCAAGCGAATCGGTTCAAACCCTACTCAATCCAAGGAGTAACAAGAGGAGGTCTACAAAGGTTGTATTACTTACCTCTTAGTGTTAGACACTACTTAGTATGTGATACTATATGTTATTACCCTATTTTTCTAGTGTGATTCATGGTTGGTATTGTTTAGCACCCCCTAAAATTTTAACATAGCATGTGTGATGCAACCCAAAACTTAGGATGGTCCTAGAGAATCCCTACAGGGGTATCAGAGCCAAGCTAAAAGTTTAGACGATGTTAGATTTATTATGAAAACGACTCCGAAATACGATATTCTGGAACCCTGAAATATTGCTCTCTGTCGATTTTTAAATGGGCTCGAAAAATTTTTTTAGCAACTGCAGAAGTTTGTATGTGATGCACTGAGAACACCAGAGAAAAACGAGGGGATTCTACCGGTTTTGAACCAGACACACACCGTAAAATTCCGGCGTGGCCGGACCCCCGCTCCAGAATTGCCTTGTTTTCCTCTGGTGCTCTGGTCTGTAGATTTTGGGGTTTCAGGTGTTGCTAGTTTAGCCCAAAATTTCATGTGATGTTAATTTTGCTTAGGGGCTAATTCGGAGTATTTCGTAGTCGTAATTTTAACATTGTTTTTTGTAACTTGGACGACGTTAAACAGTTCGAACGAACATTACACACCAACTCATTGCCCTCGCTGGAAATTTTCCAAGTGTTGGAATTTTCCAAATTAAAGATATTTTAATGTTCATGCAAGTGACCTTATGGACCCTCTATAGGAACATAACCCTAACTCGATTCTATGACCATGGAACCGCGGCCGAACCTTAGGGTTTGCCGAAGTCCTGTGGCGCCATAGGTGAGGCAATGGTTAACCCTTTTACGGTTGGTCCATAGGCACCGTGGCACGTTTTTGGGTACTTTAGCTTTGCTCAAGTGTTTAGCTTTCTGGGCAATTTATGGGTGTTTGTTGACTCGATCGAAACGTTTAATATTGTCTAGATATTTATGAATGTGATGCAATAATTGGAAGCTACACTAATTAGTTTTGTGAAAAGTAATTAGTTGCGTGTAAACATAATATTTTGGCCTCGGTAGAATCGGGAATATTGTTGAATTACCCGACTTCTTTTGAAAAGGTGTTTTCATGATTGAGACCTAAATATAAGATTTGCATTGTTAGGCATAAAATCCCGAATATGTGATATTCCGGGTTTATGATGTCTAAAAGCAATGTTGATTCCAATTGTTGTAGCTTTTCATTTTCTTTTCTGCGACCGTAAGTGCAGTATATGGTGTATCGCCAGTTTCGTTGCTATACATCAATGACAATTGGGGTACGCATATTTGCTTACGTTGATGATATTTGATATTATGTGTTGCTGAGATATGATATACAGGATTGTCATGAATGAATGGCCGGGGGTTTTATGTGAGATGAGAGTTTTTTATTTTCAATCATGTAAAATTAATTGTATGTAATATTCTTTTATTGGGGCACTTCCGGGTTGAGGATGATGTCACCATTGTTGTATATTATTTACTTTTCTGCATTAGAATAGACCCAAGGAGGGGAGCACAAGTGACCGAGTTCTAGGGTTCAGTGGGAGGCCATCTCGAGAAGTCGAGACCGGGTCTCCTAAACTCTAGAATTGGTAGAGTCACTTGCCGCTCTCGTAGGGGTCTAGGGGTGTGGGCTTGGCTATTCATCGCGACCGTGGAATTCGTATTTTCTATTGTTGGCTATATACAAAATACGGACCTCCTAGTATATCTTGTATTTTCATATATATACTTCTGCTGTTGATATTTTGTGATGTGATCACTTTATATGTTGAGACGAATGATGTATTATATATATGATATATAATAAACTTTTCTTATGTTTTGTATCTGCGTTAGTCCCGCCCCGCTATGCCGTTAGTTAAGTAACCTAACGGGACATTATGGCGAATGCGGACGACATAAGCGTAGTTCTATTTTCGTTTCCTTTCTGTAATGGCTTAAGGACTTAAATGATGGGACTACATTAATAAGATTAATGTAAACAAAAAGAAACTTAAAAAGATGTTGTAGAATCAGATTTGAAACCTACTCGGATTTTTATGAAAAAGCAAGTTTTCAAATTGCGGAGCTTAAGCCACTCCTTTTAAAACCATTGGATTGTACAACGATATCAAGTTTGAAGCCTTAAAAGTTTTCTTAAAAACTATTCGCAGCCCTCCGTCATTTTAGGAAGTAGAGTACTTAGTATTCGTGCTGCGTATTTTGACTATAGTTAAGGCGCAGTGTACGGTAGCTAAGTGATGACTTCCTACACCGTATACGATGCGATTAGTTAGGACATTCATATGATTATGTTGACTATAGTTAAGGGCCATATGGGTGGGTCTAGTTAATCACAAAATGACGGGAAGAACTTGACTAGTACTTGTGATATGTTGACTATAGTTAAGGTCATGAGTGCTAGGGGTACAAACCATATCGGGAGTTTCAAGAGTTGAAATTTGCAATGAGATTGCATACCTTCTATGTGATAGTAGGATCTCGATCCCATTGAGAGCAATAGTTGCTCCTGGAAGAGTTTTGCACTTTACAATTAGCTAACTCATTAGGTGTCTAGAAAGGTGTCAACGGAGCTACGCCTCTAGGAAAATGAGGTTTATTTTAATTAGGTCCGTGTGAAAGCACGGGGAACCTCCCTCAGAAGTACCGGCATGGGCCTGACTGAACGGTTAGCGAAGTTGTAGAATGTAATTAATCCTGGCTAATTTTTTTCTTTTAAGGTTTGAAGGAAAATTTGATAAAAGCAATGGGAGATATCGATTAGATAAGATAAATAAACCAATCTGATCTTTGCAAGAGATTTCGCTGAGTGTATTCTTTTCTCTCTCCTAATGGCAGATAACCATGACTAGACTTAAGCTACTATTAGAGAAAAATAAGCTTACCGGGCCGAACTATAAAGATTGGCTGAGGAACATTAATATTGCTCTCACATATGATAAAGTATCATATGTCTTCACTGCCTCAGCCCCGCCCACCCCAAGCCCTGAATCTTCTGTTGCGGATAGGGAGATCCGAAAAACGTGGGATATTGACTATGCTACTGCTAAATGTCTCGCGCTTGCATCGATGGACAATACACATCAAAAGCAGCACGAGGAGATGGATGTTCAATCCATCTTTCCCCATACAAAAGAGTTGTATGGGGAGCAATCTCGTATCCTACGATACGAAACGTCTCGAAAGCTGTTTCAGATGCGGATAGCTCTTGGCACACCAGTAGGTGACCACGTTTTGAAGATGATAGCTCTTATTGAAGAGCTTGAGGGTCTCGGATGGACGATGGACAATGGACAACTAGCAATATCCTGATATTGTTCTACAGTCTCTTCCCTCTGCCTTTTCTCCATTCATAGTGAACTTCAACATGCATAACATAGAGAAGTCACTACCCGAACTTCTCAATATGTTGAGAAATGCGGAGAGCACGCTTAAAGTAAAGTCTCCCTCTATGCATGTTGGACAATCTTCCTCTTCCGTCCCAAAAGCCAAGGCCAAGGGAAAGAATAAGAAGAAATCCATCAAACTGAGAGGTAGAATTAAGAAGGCACAAGGGAGAGACAAATCCAAGGCTGACAAGTCGGGAAAAGGAGAATGTTTCGATTGCAAGAAGACGGGTCATTGGAAGAGAAATTGTATATTGCTGATCTCAACAAGAATAAGCACGGTGATGCTTCTGCTTCAGGTGTGTTTGTGAATGAAAACTGTTTTTCTATAAACTCTACTTCTTAGGTATTGGATACCGGTTCGGCTTTTCATATCTGCAATTCTGTGCAGGGCTTGAGAAATAGTAGAGTTTTGAAAACCGGTGATCACACTCTCCGAGTTGGAAATGGTTCCAATGTACATGCAGTTTCAGTGGGAGAGTATCACCTCGGATTGCCATCGGGTTGTATATTAGTTTTGAACCCATGTTATTTTGTACCTAGCATACTTTGTAATATAATATCTGTTTCATTGTTGAACAATGAAGGATATCATTTTGTATTGCAGCATAATGTTATGAACATTAAACTAAATCAAGAGTTGATTGGTTCTGGTATACTTAATAAAAGAAAATTTTCAGATATAAATGAAGCTTTTTTTTGGTATTGTAGACTTGGTCATATTAATGAAACAAGACTAAACAAGTTTCATAAAGATGGATATTTAAATCCTTTTGAGTATAAATCTTATGCGACTGGTCTGTCTTGTATCAAAGGGAAAATGACCAAAACTCCATTTACTGGACACGGAGAAAGAGCTATTGAGCTCTTAGGCCTCATACATAGTGATGTATGTGGGCCAATGTCTACACATGCAAGAGGCGGTTTTTCTTACTTCATAACTTTTACTGATGATTTCTTAAGATTCGGTCATGTGTTTTTATTAAAGAATAAGTCTGAAGCTTTCGAGAAATTCAAGGAGTACAAACTTGAAGTAGAAAAACAAACTGGAATGAGCATCAAAACACTTCGATCAGATCGAGGTGGAGAGTATCTTAATATAGAGTTTTCGAACTTCCTAAAAGAGAATGGGATTCTCTCTCAGCTCACTCCCCCTTACACACCACAGTACAACGGTATGTCAGAGCGGTAGAATCGCACCCTATTGGATTTGGTACGATCCATGATGAGTGATACTGAGTCGCTTCTCTCCTTTTAGGGGCATACATTGGAGACTGCAGCTTTTCTATTGAACAAAATTCCAACCAAGACCGTGTCTACCACTCCATATGAGATATGGTATGGGAAGAGACCATCTCTTAAACGGGTTATGATTTGGGGTTGTCCGGCTTTTGTTAAAAAGAAGAATCCAGACAAACTCGAGACACGATCGGTCAAGTATATATTTGTGGGATATCCGAAACATTCGTTTGGGTATCTTTTCTACCACAAAGAGGAACAAAAGGTGTTTGTTTCTCAGTATGCCACGTTTTTAGAAAATGAGATTTTTCCAAATGATGATGATGGCAATGTAGTAGATCTAGAAGAGGTTCTAGAGACATAAGGTACAAATGACGACTTGGTTGAACCTGAAGTTGCAACAGACCCTTATGAACCTCAGCCACTCCGGAGATCTGGTAGGACTTCTCGCCCACCGGAGAGATACTACGGTTTTCTCGTTGATTGTGATGGAGAAGATTGCATCATGGATGATGATGACCCTACCAGTTTTCAGCAAGCTATCACGAGTGGTGACTCTGTGAAGTGGCTGGATGCCATGAGATCCGAAATGGAGCCTATGTACACCAACAAAGTATGGACTTTGGATGTTGTACCCTCTAGGGTAAAACCCGTAGGGTGCAAATGGATCTTTAAGAGAAAGATTGGTGTAGATGGACAGGTGGAGACCTATAAGGCAAGGCTTGTGGCGAAAGGATTTCAGCAAAGACCAGGATTGGACTATGACGAAATCTTTTCTCCTGTAGCCATGCTTAAATCCATTCGGATCCTACTTGCTATTGCTGCTTACTACGACTATGAAATCTGGTAGATGGATGTTAAAACTGCTTTTCTAAATGGTGATTTAGAAGAAAGCGTTTATATGGATCAGCCAGAGGGCTTCATTGATAGTGGGAGCAGCGAGAAAGCATGTAGGTTGCTTAAATCCATTTATGGATTAAAGCAGGCATCATGGAGTTGGAACATCTGTTTTGATGATGTTATCAAAGAGTTTAATTTCGTCAAAAATCCAGATGAACCTTGTGTTTATAAAAAAAATTGTAGGAACGTGGATGACATTCTTTTGATAGGAAATGATGTTCCTATGCTACAATCGGTCAAACTATTTTTATCACAAAGGTTCTTATGAAGGACCTGGGAGATGCCTCGTACATATTGGGCATGAAGATCTATAGGGATAGATCTAAAAGGTTGTTGGAAAATTCCCAAACCAGGTACATTAACACCATCCTAAAGAGCTTTAGTATGGAAGACTCCAAATGGGGTGCCTTACCCGCTAGCCATGGAGTCACTCTCTCCAAGGACTTTTGCCCAAAGACTGATGAAGAGATAGCTCACTTGAGCATTATACCCTACGCTTCAGCTGTAGGATCTATAATGTATGCGATATTATATACACACCCTGATGTAGCTTATGCACTAGGTGTAGTAAGCAGGTATCAATCCAACGCAGGGGAGAATCACTGGACAGCTGTGAAGAACATTCTTAAGTACTTACGAAGGACTAATGAAATGTTCTTGGTGTATGCTAATGGAGATCTCCAAGTGGAGGCCTTTACCGATTCGAGCTTCCAGAGTGATAAGGATGACAGCAAATCTATCTCAAGGTTTGTGTTTACCCATAATGGAGGGGCGGTATGTTGGAAGAGTTCCAACAGGATACCATTGCAGACTCCACGATGGAAGCTGAGTATATTGCTACAAATGATGCTGCCAAGAAAGCCGTCCGGATGAGGAAGTTCATCTCGGAGCTAGGAGTAGTTCCAACCATTATTGATCCAATACCATTGTATTGTGATAATAATGGGGCTATGGAGTTAGCCAAAGAGTCCAGGTCCCATCAGCGATCCAGACACATTCTCAGGCGATATCATCTGATCCGGGAGATAGTTGATCGCCGTGAGATCGAGATTCAGAGAGTAGATACAAAGAATAACACTGCGGATCCACTCACCAAGGCCCTCCCTTTGCCGCAGCATGAGCGACTTTTTGAGATGTTGGGTATGAGACACGCCAATAATTGGCCTTAGTGAAAATGGGAGATTGTTGGATATATATATGCCCTAGAGGCCATTACATGATAGTGTATGTACCGGTATGTGTGTGTATATATATATATTCAGGAGACATTCTTGCTCGACATGATAGTATGCTATCTGGTTGTACTTTATCTTGACATGTTCATTTGATCATGCTTTTACTCATTTGGTACATGTTGATAAAGCCATTAGGATATTTGCTTGGCTACTGATATTATGATGCAGATCATACTAGTGGGACGTATGTAGTTTATAAGCATATCCTTAAAATATTCCTAGTCGTAGTGTATCGAGACGGAGCATCGATATTTCTAGAATAGACTAGCGTATACGTTACTTTTTCCATATGATGGGCGAGATCCCATATCCATTGGTGTGGTGACACCAAAGATCGTATACGGGTGCTCAGTGAAACTGGGTACACTGAACGGACTCGCCGAGAACTCCTATCTGGTATTATATCTATCGTCGGATAGCAGTTCTCAGGTGACACTGGTACAGGTTAGTCTGTAGACCCTAGATCGTTATAGAGTCTTATGTGTCCTCCCAGTGTACTTTGATCTCCACCCTACCACGGCTCTACTGAGTCGTGCAAAAAGGTGGATTTTGGGTACAGTCCCGAAGCACATGGAGGCAATGAGCGATAAGAGGGGTTTCTTCTCTTCCGGTATTGGGGTTTGATGTTGCGCTATGTACGACTGGCTATAACAGGAAGTCCCTGGCCAGGGCTAATGAGATTTACTGATAAGTATTATCAGTAGTTTCTCGATCTGTTATGAGACATATACCGGCATGACTTACTGAGTTAATGGGGTCGACGATACCATCCCTAGACTTGATATGCAGCATATTTGACGAAGAGACCGGACTGTACGGTAAGTGTTGCCAGTTGGCTCGACGGGAGTTTTAGCAGGTTCGCTTGTGTTTCTTCTGATCGCTCAATACCTGGGAGCCGTTACGTACAGCTTGCGCCAGTGACAGTTTGTAGGCATGTGATGAGATCACGGCCTACTGCTAGCGTATTGACGAGTCTTAGAGTCCCACAAAAGGTCTCCTAGCTCAGGCGAAAAGATGAGGGGATGAGACATGCGCGGGAGCTCGATTAAATGCATGTACTTGATACCGTAATTTAATCGGGCGTTTACTATTGGACGGATCGTATGTGATATGACCGGGTTATTAATTCAAGTGTTGATTTAATATTAAGTCCATTAGCTCATTTATTAAAACCTATTTCTTTATGATGCATGCATGAGTGTATGTATATATTGATATGGATGCACACATGCAAGCATACATGTGTCATGGTTGATGATACATTGGTGGTGGCAATGCAAGACTCACATGGTAACATATTTATATATTTTATTTATTTGAGGAAAGCAAAATGGCAATAAAATCATGGTTGACTATTCAACTCTCTTCTCTTATGTTGACCAAAGTCAATACCATGGTTTCATTGCCCATGGTTTTGTAGCCCATGGTTTTGCTTAACCTAGCATGACATAATTCTAACTCTATTGGGATTATGTTGCATTTTTCTTACTAGAGTCAAGTTTAGCCCCTCATATTCTTCTTCCTCCTTCAAGCTCTCTAGGGTTTTAAAAGTGAGAGAAGAAAATAAAAAGAAAAGGTTTTTAAGTGAGATCCAAACCCACATCACTAATCTATAGTAGTCTAGCCCATTAGTGAAGGTTGTTTGCTCCACTTCATCATAGATCAAGTGAAGATAGGAGCTTGAGCAAAGGGACTCCGTGGTGGATCATCGTGGATTTGGAAGGATTCAAGTGAACCAGTTCAAACCCTACTCAATCCAAGGAGTCATAAGAGGAGGTCTACAAAGCTTATATTACTTACCTCTTAGTGTTAAACACTACTTAGTATGTGATACTATATGTTGTTACCCTATTTTTCTAGTTCGATTCATGGTTGGTATTGTTTAGCACCCCCTAAAATTTTAACATAGCTTATGTGATGCAACCCAAAACCTAGGATGGTTCTAGAGAATCCCTACAGCTTTTGACCCGGAGCTTTAGACACTTGTACATATTTATTTCATTTCAGTTATGCCATTGTTTAGGCATCACTTTCTATTCATGTATTTACATTTCAGCTATACCTGTAAAAGAATGTTTAATAAATAAAGTTGTTGTTCATTTATATTCTTGTCTCTTGTGTACTTTTACTTGATATTGCTTAGATATGCTTAGCGTGTTTACTTCTGAGTAAATATGTAGCGGGCCCATCACGCCCTCTTGCCGTACACCGGGAAGCGGGGCGTGACAAATACAGAAGGTTGTCGGTCATGCTTTCTTCATGTGGCCTCTTTGGGTTTGGCAGTTGTAAAACCTTCCTCAAGGCGTCCCTGAATATCTTTCGGACCTTTTCCCTTCTAAAGGAGTAGACCTTTCATTTTCTCTCTTCTAGAGTCGGTCCTTCTCCTCGCAGTACTGGCGTTTGCGATCGGTTGGTTTTTTGTCCGCCCGTTCTTCTCTTGTCTTCATTGTCATACGCATTGAAGACATTTGAATTGTTGGAGTTCCCACCTTTACGATGGTCATCCTTTCGGCTCTTCCAAGGTTTTTCAATTTGAGAGTTCTGGGTAGTCTCTTGTTTTGAACGCTCCAACATCTGAAACTTCTTGGTCAGCTTCTGGAACGTTTTGAGGGCCACTGTACATAAGAACGGGACCATACAATTGCTGAAGTTCCCAAAGAGGAGGCTGACGGATTGGTCCTGTTCTAATGGCGGCTCGCACTTGACGGTGAGATTGCTCCATCGGCCGATGAAGTCCGTGTTGCTTTCATTCTTCCCCGGCTTAGTCCTCATAAGGCCAGCAATGGAGATTTTGTGCTGATACTCATGAATCTTTGCCGAAATAGAGACTCCATCTGGGCGAAAGTAGTGACAGAACCGTCTGGTATGCTCGCATACCAGTCGAAACTGACACCTGTTAGGCTGTTGACAAACTGGCGAAGAAGAAGCGCATCGTTGCCCCCTGTATTCCCATATGATGCTTTAAAGTGGGCAACATGTTGATTCGCATTTCCCGTCCCAACGAATCTCTCGAATTTATGGATGACGTAACCGCTAGGGAACTCAATCAGGTCGTACTGTGCGGGGTACAGCCTCCCACTGCTGCCAACATCTTTCTGAGCCTCAGTTTCGGCCACCAATATTTTAACTTTGTTGGTGGAATGGCACCATCTGGGGCCAAGGCTTCCCCAGAAGTGGAATATGGTCAATTTTCGTGTAGCTCGCCCATATTGAGACCTGAAGGGACATGCATCGGTCGCTTCGGGTCGTTATCGCTCGGCTCATGAGTAGAGACTTGCACTTAATTGGAGAGCGCCCGAGCAACTTGAGTGAGATGCATCATGACAATCGTCAAGTTGTCAATTTTGGAGTATAGTTTGGCCATCTTCTTATCTTTGCTTCGATGTTGTTTTCGGAGCTTTTGGAGGAGCTCCTGTTCTGCTGTCCAAGGGCAAAAGGTCAGCTCTTCCTCGCTGTCCGAGCTTGATTCCACATGGACTGAGGCGTGCTTTTGCATATCGATCTCATCGAGAGGATTTTCATCATCCCGCGGAGGAGGCTGATCTTAGGAAGGGGCAGCCACATTCAAGCCAGATTGGGCTTGGGATGTGGTGGCCCCATCCTTACTCTTGCTGCGGAGGTTTTCACTGGGGCGCATCCCCGCTATGTAGACCGTGTGGATAACATGGCTCGCCACCTTTTTACTTCTAGTGGCCGGTTTTGCAGACCGCGGTCGTGGCCTTTCCGCTTCAGGAAAGAACAATCGACTGAAGATGGTTGGCCTGACATGGTTATCGACTGGCACTGGCGCTTCTTTTCAGGCCTTGCCCCACTACTTTCGCACTGCACGGAGTGCCTGGTAAACGCTTGAAGAGACGGTGTCAGGTTTTCTATGTTGTGGTTTAGATACGTCCCTTCGCCGTATAGTACGAATTGTTGTCCTTTTGATTTTCGCAGTCATAGAGTTTCTCTTGACCCATATCAGAAGTTCAAAAGAGTTGCAGATTTTTACGGCCTAGGCGGTCGTCTTTGCGGGATAACTCGGCTCTTGGAACATCACAAAATCCGGCTTGACCGGAGTTCGCGCCTTTTGTTGGCTCTATACCTGAGCCGCTTCTGCCTTAGCTTTTCTGTTTTGATTGCCTGGAGGGCTTCTGCTCTTCGGGAAACCGCTGTGGGTCGGCCGGTAGAGCGCCTTGAAAAGACATCCGGTTGTGCACTCGTCGAAGGCATCACCTGAGCTTGCTCGCGACGTTTGGCGACTTCTTTCATTCCGACGGCCTTGTCCCTAGCCGGGGCCAAGAAGAGCCGTTCGAATACCGACTTACGTTTGGGTTGGGGCGCCCTCGAAAACACCACATTTAGCATCTTGCCTTTAGAGGCTAGTTTGTCTGTTACCGGAGCTTGAGGAGCTTGGATGGTGTTAGCTGGCACGAACAGAATAGAGCCGAACTGTAGCAGTGGCTCCTCCTGCTGTCGTTCAAGACTGGTTGGGAGGACCATCATGGCGTCCATCTTCATCGTGCAGGAGATGGGAGTTGTGTCGAGAGTTGAGCTTTTCCTTGGAAACATCTTTGTTGCGTCCGAAAATTATTAATCTGCGCAAAAGAATACAATTTCAGTACAAACAATCAATATATATTAATTGAGCTCGCATTAATCTTTGACCCGAAATATGGGTGGAGAAAGAAGGTCTCACAGGGCATGCCAGAATCTGTAGATTATTTTTCGTCGCCCTATTGAGATAGAAATACACGCGCTTGTCAGGCGTGTACAGATTGCCCATGTCCAGGATAAGCTGGGGTATTGATTGTGGGAATCCTAATCTCCGGCAGCCGCGGACTAAACTGTCGTTAATTACCCCCTCGCTCTTAGAGCGAAGAAATCTCCGATTGATGGGTCAAATTAGTTATGCGAACTCAATGTGAAGTGTCGGTGTTTAAAAGCAATGCAGAAAGGCATGTTTATTTTATTTTTTTATTTATCCTATTTGCGACAAGAGATTTTCTTTATTCAAAGAAACTCGTTTTTTTTATAAAAAAGGTTTTATTTTATTTATTATTTATATTTATTTTATATTTATTTTTAATTCTTTTACAAGAAAAAAAGGCAAAACCCCCCTCCCACTCCTGTGAGAGGGAGGAGGGGCTCCCACAAAGTGAGTACCTCCCCCTCACATGAGTTTCCCCCTCTCGTGAGAGGGAGTAGGGGCTCCCACTAAGTGGGAGCCTACTTTTCACGTGGGGAAGTGGAGGGTGCCTGCGGGGCACGTGCCCGCGGAGCATGAGCACAAACCGGAAAGAGGGCTAAGCCCTCGGATATGGATTTAAACTCCAAAAAAAATAATAATATTGTTTTGGAGTTAAACTTCCGAAAAAGACCGTATTATGGAGTTAAACTCTAAAAGATTTTAAACGGAGTTGAACTCCCAAGAGAATTTGTATTATGGAGTTAAACTCCCAAAACAATTTTATTTGAAGTTAAACTCAAAAAAAATTATATGGAGTTAAACTCCCAAAAGTTTTTATATGAAGTTAAACTTCCAAAAAAAATTTATTTGGAGTTAAAACTCCCAAAACTATTTTATTTGGAGTTAAACTCCCAAACGTTATTATATGGAGTTAAAACTCCCCAAAAAAAAAATTTAAGCAGAAACTCCTACTGGGTGGGTCTTTCCATCCCCTCATATGATAGGGAGAAAGGGGCTCCCAGTGGGAGCCTCCCCCTCGCGTGATGGGGAGAAAGGGGCTCCTACAATCCCCCATCTTGTGGGAGCCTCCCCTCATGTGATGGGGAGTAGGGAGCTCCCACTTTGTGGAAGCTTCCCTCCCCTTAAGGGGAACCCCCACTCACGTAGGGGGAAGGGGAATGGGGTGTGTCCACGGGTTTGGAGTTAAACTCTTTTGGAGTTAAACTCCAAAAGATTCTCTTTTTCTTATTATTATTGCGGAGTTAAACTCTAGAAAAGAAAATTTAAAATATGGAGTTGAACTCGCAAAACAATTTTATTTGGAGTTAAACTTCCAAAAGTTTTTATATAGAGTTGAACTCCCAAAACAATTTTATTTAGAGTTAAACTCCCAAAAGATTTTATATGGAGTTAAACTGCCAAGAAATTTTATTTTGAAGTTAAACTCCTTAAAAGGATTTTATTTGAAAAGAAGACCAAAAGGGAGTTTTTTGAAACTTCAAGATCTATGTCTTGAATGATTGGAAAGATGCCCTTTTCTTTTCTTTGAGCTTTAGATCCACCCCAAAGTGAGGTTTCTTTTTTGTAGGGATTGGTCTTCTTCTTCCTCCTCCTTTTTTCGGATCTTGGATAAGAGTGGTGAGATTTAAAATCTCCCCTTCTAGGGATTCAACGGGATATTTGGGCTCCCTTTCAAAGGTCTTATGGTGAAAAACTATTTGTTTTTGAGAAAACAAGAGTTAAACTTTTGATTTAATTCAAAAAAAATAGGATGAAGGCTTTGAATCTTGAAGAAGGAGGCACAAAATCCTAGTTTGATATGGGAGGAATCTTGTATGTTATCATTCATCATGATGCCTTATATAGACTTTACATTTTAAATTTGGTCCATTGGGTTTTTTTTTTAAATGGCACATGTGTCTATCCCATGTCATGTGCTTTTTTTTTCTTTTGCACATAAGCCATGGGCTTTTACATAATTTGGGTTTATTGCCCATTTTACTGCATTTATTTATAAAAATTATATTAAGCCTACTTATGCTTTAACAATTATTCCTTTAGCATGGGGGCCGGCCTCTTCATGCTTGGGCTCGACCTGGGTATGGGTCCACTTGCTTGGACTTGGGTTCAGCCTTGGGTGTAACGACTCTGAAATCCCTGAACTACAATTTCTTATTTATTGTACAGAAAAGGGGTATTACAGTCTGTGTAAGAGTTAAAAGTTATTTTTGTTAAATAAAAGCAAGAAGCAATTTGTAACTCACTGATAAAGCCTCTACACTGATGCAACGTAGCCTGTGTGTTCGATTCTCATCAGACCCTATTATTTTTAGATTTTTTCTTTTTAATTGTTGGAAGCTGAAGAGTTGCACGTGTAATACACGGAGAATGAAAAGTTTCAGAAAAATCAAATATGCGCAAAATGGAGTACACACCTAAATACCCACGTGGCACGAATCTCGAGGCGATTGCCTCAATCTCGACCGCCCAAATTCCTTCATGGGTCGGCGCCGACTGTTCCAATAGCTCCAAATCACCCCGTGCTTTGCACACTTGTCCCTTCGACTCCCCTTAACTCCCCTGCACAATTTGATTTTCCTACAATCAAACAGAGACCTTTAAATTCACTATTCAATATCTTTTTAATGTTTTTTAATCTAAAATTTTAATTCCCAAATCCTAATTCTCGACTATAAATACCACCCAATACCCTAGCTCCCATCTATTCTGAAAATTTCTAGCAAAATCACCTCAAAAGTTCCTAAGTGCAAGATGAGTTAAGTGGAGTTAGAAACCAAACTCTTTCCGTCGAAAATTGAAGCCGTTTTCGGAGCTCCCGCAACGCCACGAAACCACTCCCTTCTACCTTACCCTTTTCTCGATATTACCAAACTGTAAGTCCCCCTCATCTTTTCTTCTTTTCATCTCAATTTATCTTCTAAAAAGATATCGGTAAAGTGGAGTTTCTCCCGATACTTTTCTTATAAAACTTGAAACTCTCTTTTTATTTATATTTTGGTCAAACTAATGTTACCATCCTACTAGTAAATTTAATTACAAATGTTTAGCTTCAAGTTTAACCAAAATTCTCATGTAAAACGAACATAAACGAACTTTTTCATTAAAATACCATGAATTTTAGTGTAACCTCTTTTCGATGTCTAGTATAACCAAACCCTAGAACCTTCATGGGATAATGACCTACCCCACACGCATACTATGGTTTCATAGCATGTTATTCTAAGAATATGGATAATTCAAAATAAAAGCTTTTCATTAAAATACTACTCTTTTTCAAAACGGGTTTCTTTAAATCAGTATTTTAAACTACTTGGAAATTATGCCTCTACAACCCTCGTCAGGGGACTCGCTAATGGATGGTGCAGATTATTGCACATTCTTGGGACAGTAGAGCGAGATGCAGAACTCCTCACGAAGTGTTCGGTCTCGAAAGGAATAAAAATACGGTTTTTAAGAAACGTGACTTTTTCTAATAAAAACTAATTTTTGGAAAATTATATAAAATCATAAATCCGTACTTTCAATAAAAGCATATTAAGAAACCATATTTTTTAAAAGGAAAGATTAAAATTGTTAATAAAATACCACAAAGTTTCCAAAAATAGTAGTTTTCATAAAAATACCATAAATTTTCAAAAAGCTAGGTTTTATCACCAAAACACCGCAAAAAATAAAATACATGTTATGAAAATCCTAAATATTATAAATCACCCTCGAGATATATTTTTAAACTATATTAAAGTATTTTTCATAAAACCCCCTCGAGATATACAAACAATATTTAAGAACTCTAGATTAATATAGTTTTAAACGGGATCAATTCTCTTGAGCCTCAGGGAGCCGGAGAAAGTGAGTGATTGCCTATTCAGGTTAGACAATTTAACGGAGTTATCAATGGCAATTGTCTTGGAATTGTTTTGGAAAAAAACACAAATCCTGCCATTCTTGTGCAGCAGTTTCCGATTACTCCCAAACTTAAGAAATTCAAGAGCTAAATCCTTTCATAAGATATTTACTCTAACATGAATCCAAACTCAAACCAGAATCCAAAATCAAACTTGAATTCTTGATCATGAATCAGAACACTTGAACTTGAATATCCCAAAACTTGAATACTAGAATACTATGACTTGATATGAACATAACATGAATACTAGATCATAATGACTGCTATTGAAACTGACTTGACTCGAACAATGAATACAACTTGACATGAATACATGAACTGTAATGCCTTACGCCCTAGTATAGATAGTATTGTCCGCACTGTCCGAAGCCGCACGGTTTTACCCTTTAGAGCGAACCGGACCAGACCAGAGGCCACTTCCCAGGAGGTCACCCATCCCAAGACTTCCCTGGCCCGAGCACGCTTAAACGCTTAACTATGGAGTTCTCAAGCTCCTATAGTACCAATTCAATTAAAAGGCGCTCCTGTAATTATGGGTGGTATCATTACATTTATAATACAGTTCGGTTCTCTTTCAGAATGCGTTCCAAAGATTCCCCATTGTTCTACAGTGGGTCCCACGGACTCAAGAGGTGGCCCCCATGGATTCAAGAGGTGGCCCCCGCCCCCTTGGCATGACAATTGGCGTGGCACTTGTTCCGTGTGGTATTTTGTTCCGTGAGCAAGAACTGGGTCCCAACATTCTCTCCAGCTTTGAACAATGGTTTGCCCTTGAACCATAGACCTACTACTGAGGGACCTGCATGGGCCACCATAAATGTAACGCCCCACTTCCCAATACAGATGGTATTGTCCGCTCCGGCCAAAACCACACGGTTTTGCCCTTTACGGCAAACCGGAGCTGACCAGGGGCCACTTCCCAAGAGGTCACCCATCCGAGGACTTCCCTGGCCCGAGCACGCTTAACTATGGAGTTCTCAAACTCTTGTAGTGCCGATTCACTTAAAAGGCGTCTGGTATCATTACATTTATAATGTAGTCCAGTCCTCTTTCGGAATGTGTTCCAAAAATTCCCCATTGTTCTATAATGGATCCTACGGACTCAAGAGGTGGCCCCCATGGATTCAAGAGGTGACTCCTGCCCCCTTGGCATGACAATTGGCGCGGCACTTTGTTCTGTGAGCAAGAACCGGGTCCCGACATTAACACTTGACACAAATACTTGATATTGATATGAACTCAATTTTTCATGTTGATATATTCATGGATTCGAGCAAGGCTAGTGATTTTTAATTGTAACCTGGAATACATAGGGTGTTGGGGTAGTTCATGTATGAATCTAACGAAATCTCAGGAGTTCCCCTAGATCATGAATTCATGTCTACTAACACAAGAAAGCTATTATGAGGGCCCGTGTTTTCTTACTCCTGGATTATAGCCTGTTGAGTTTGGAATACTTCAATATTAAGTTGAAGTCCCGTTACTAACACTTGATTCGGGCCCGTGGTTTCTTACCCCTGGAATACAACCTGTTGGGTTCAAAAATACTCTTAAGATTGGTTGATATTCACCCTTGAACTTACGTTACATTAGTTTATCCATGTAAAGACCTTTTAGGACACTTACATTCACTTCATATCCTTTACATCTACACTATACGGCCATACTATACTATACTCATATTATTTTTCCATGATATATATAGAATTGCATGCTAAATAGAATTGCCATGTTTATATTAAATGACATGTTTAAACAACATATCTCCTAGTCCATTGCTTTAAAATATACATTTTCTTTATCATTATACTTTTATACTTCACATCCATTTCTTGGGGACTTACCGAGCGAAAGTTCGCTGACGAGCATTCCACCCATCTTTGTTTTTTGGAATGTTCATCAAATACTGTGGAGACTGAGGAGGTGGACACCACCGAGCAGGAGCACGATCAGATCGCGACTCAGGCCTAGACTAGTTATCCTCTCTTTCAATTTTTGTATGCCACCTATTTAGACATTTCTCTTCTTATATTTTTGTTCAGTTGAACTCATGTATTGTAAATTTATCAAGTTGAATGTAAATAAAGTTGTTGAAATTTAAATCCCATGCTAATTTCTTGTCATTTTATATTGCTTATTTTATGCTTGGTGTATTTACTCTGGGAAGTGACCTTTTCGAAATAAATACGCCACGGGCTTGTCATGTGCCTGTTTCCGTCTTTTGGGATGCGGGGCATGACATTGGGCCCACTTGGTTTGGGGTTGATTTTGACTTTGACCTGGTCAACCAGGGTGTAATTTTTGACCCCAACAACAATAACTTAATGAAAGGAAACAATCTAAAAGAATAGAAAACATACCAATAGAGACGTAGCAGGTACATCGGGCATAAGTGAAATTTATACACAAACTTATAGAAAAGAATAGGTTAACATGAAAAAGAGAACAAACTCAATAACTGACCCAGGTAAGAGCACGATGTGCATCGAACGATACATGCACGCCATCCTCGTCGGGAACGCCGATGAACCTGTAATGTCGCCGGGTCTGAAATTACAAAATTTTAAATAAATATATATTTATATAACAATAGTTGAAATTTAAATGTTTAAAAGTATATGTGATACCGTTTCTAACTTGGTGGCGTTGTCGCCAACAAGTACACCTCGCTTGTTGAACAATTCACTTGGTTAATTTCTTTTCACATATATCTTGCATTTGTTGTTCAAATGATCATTTCTCTCTTTTTCATGGTGAACCAACAATTAGAGAATTGGATTGGTTTTGAAGGACTACTAACTGGAGTAGATGATCAGTTAGATTTAAGGTAATGTTATATATATAAATGTTATTTTAAGTTTCTTTATCGAAATACCAATCGATTGTAAGTGTATGCTAAATAGCATGTATTCGGATACAGGACAGAATACCTTAAAATTTGCTCAATTTTTCAAAACGCTATAAATTTGTTCAATTTTACTAATTACACTAAAATACCCATAACTAATGCTATTTTTTACTAAACCACCTTAAATTTTTTCCTAAACAACCTACTTCTTCAATTTTATTAATTTCACTAAAATACACTTAACTATTGTTGTTCTTTAACTAAACTATATTTAAAATTTTAACTAAAAACCCCATTTGTTTAGTTTAACTTTTTTCACTAAAATACCCTTACTTATTGTAGATTTTTCACTAACATACCCTTAACTACTGTAATCTTCACTAAACCACCTTGAAAAAATTCACTAAAATGCCCTAACCCGAAAACTAATACACTAACAACAGCAGCAATAACGGCAACAGTAACAACAGCAACAGCAACAGCAACAGTAACAGCAGCAAAGAATAACAATAGCAGCAGCAACAATCAATCCTAATATTCTTAGATTTAAAAAATAACTATTTTTTACAAATCAAATTCAAATTACTACGTACCTTCAGACGATTCGGCTGAGTTGTTGGCGGCCACGGAAGCACGGCGACTAAGGAGGCAGCCGAGGAGACGAGGCGGCACGATGGCTCAATCGTGAGGTAGGGCTTCGACAGGGGCTCCACCATGAAGGCGAGACGGCGGAGGACTCGATCGCGAGCTAGGGCTTCGATCAACGGGGGCTCGACCACGCAGGCGAGGCGGCGGGGCTCGATTGCAATCTAGGGCTTCGACGAGGGCTTGACCATGGAGGCGAGGCGGCAGAGGCTCGATCAGGGAGGCACGGTGGTGGAGGAAGAGAGGAGATGAGGCGGGAGATTTAAGCTCCGATAATTTTTGGTAGAAGGAAAAAGGAGGGTGTTTACCGCCGAAAGCCGGAAAGACAAACGTCTTGCTTGAATTTGGGGGCAGATACTATTTGGTTTTATCCGTCCTCCTCCCTGAAAATGCTAAGTTGATTTATGGCACCGTGTATCGGAGATTTGTACGAATGCAGCCGTTGTAGCAGACTTCGTCGGATTCTGTCACGCCCTGCTTCCCGGTGTACGGGCAGAGGGCGCGACGGGTCCGCTACGTATCTACTCAGAAGTAAACACGCTAAGCGTATCTAAGTAATATAAAATAAAATGTACATAAGAGACAAGATATAAATGAACAAAAAGTTTATTTATTAAACATTCTTTTTACAATACAATTGAAATGTAAATACATGGAATGAAAGTAATGCCTAAACAATGGCATAACAGAAATGAAAATGAAATGTACAAGTAAACTAGAGCTCTGGGGAAAAAGCTAGCTGATCCAAGTCCTCGCCGGTGTGCTCTGTCTCCAGAAGGTCCGATCTACCTGACAACATTCCAAAGAAAGAAGAAAGGAATGTCGTCAGTGAACAATCGCTCGGTAAGTCCCAAAAGTAAGAAGAGACAGAATAGAAAGAAGAAGACTGTAACTTTTAAAGTTGTATTTTGTTGTTAACGCTGTTGTTTGTAGCTTGGTACAGAAAATGCCAGTGTATACGAAAGGAGTCTCATTATCCCAGAGACTAAGGTATATGGAGTACAAGGAACCGTTCAGCCACGGTACAACGGCAATGGAGATTCAGGTTAGGTGTCTTATGGTTACAGTCTCGTACCACTTTTAACACCTTCCGTACCAATCTACCCCTTATAAACCCCGTGATGTCTTGATTGTATTGCATTTTCTTGTATTGTAAATTGTATATGGATGACTTGCCGAAACCATGATATCAGTAATGGAACGGATATAATGGATGAATATGTCGGTTCAGTCAAGTTGTATAGATTGAATAGATTGAATAAATTGATTCATATTGAATTGTGGTTTTATACTTGAATCATATTCAAATCAGATTGTTTATATTTAGACTCAGTTTGGTTCAGAAAATTTTAAGAAGAACTTGAAATCCTGATTGTTTTGATGTTATCGGTAACTGCTTCACATGGACGGCAGGATTTGTGTCTTTTTCCAAGACAATTACCATGTTGATAACACCGTTTATTAGGTTGTCTATGTTAGATAACCAAGCACCCATATCTCCAGCTCCGTGAGGCTCAAGAGACCGGTCCCGCTTAAACCTATGTTTACTAGGGTCCTTATTGTAATTTAATATAACTTGAGGGGGTTTTATGTCAAAATAGTTTTGGCATAACTTCAAAATACACCTCAAGTATTTAATTATCGTCTTTAGGATTTTCATAGATGTATATTTTATAAATGTGAAATTTCTAGTGAATAGAACTTAATTTGATGGTATATGGTATTTTCTTAAAATATTGTACTTGTGTTGTATTTAGATGATATTTTCATGTAATAGTGATTCCTTTGATTTTAGAAAACTTGGAATATTTATATTATTAAAATAGATACTTTAATAATAGATATTTATATTTAATGAAAATAATTTATTTATTTTCTTGTAGAAATCTCATTTTCTAAATAAAAAAATGAATAAAATTCCATCGAGATCAAATGCTCCTTGCGGAGGTCTGCATCTCGCTCTACTAAGCCCGAGAATGTGCGATAATCCGCACCATCCCGAACGGGGTCCCCAAAATGGGTTGTAGAGACGCAATTGCATGAAAATATTTAATACACCTTTTTATAGAAAACAGTTTTGTAAGTTTAGTGAATTTATTTGTAGAGTCGTATTTCCCGTATTCTATTGTCCCAAAATCAATCGTACTATAATATAGATGTGTGTTGTGATGAGGTAGGTCATTACCTCGTGAACTATCTAAAAGTATAGCAAGGAATAAATGTTATAATGTCGAAATGAATAGTTTGTGGCATTTTTATGTAAAAATGCGATAAATGTCACAAAAATGATTATTTAGATGTGAAATTTGTTTTATTGAGTTTGTTAATGTTTAGTAATCAATATATAAGACTATGGTTTTATCTTGTTAAAGAAAAATGTAGTTTTTAAAGAAAACCGAATCGGAAGTCGGACTAACTCCGCTTCCGTCAGGTTTTAGAAATGGAACTTTTTAAAAAAAAGATGATAGGGGAGATGGGACTTACAGGATTGGGATCAAGTGTTAGTTATGTGTATGCCCTAGAGGCCATTATTGTATATACAATGTATATTGTAATGGATGCTTGGATATATATAGGGAGGACTTTCTTGCTCGACATGATAGTATGCTATCTGGTTGTACTTTATCTTAATATGTACTCTGATTGTCTCTATATTACATGTTGATAAAGCCCTTTGGATATGTACTCGACTACTGGGACTATGATGAGATCATACTAGTGGGGCCACGGTAGTCGACGAGTACATCCTATAACTGTTCCTAGTCGAGGGTGTATCGAGACAGGGCATCGATGCACCAGAGTAGACTAGCGTATACGCATCTTGACCCATATGATGGGCGATGGATGATCCTATATCCATCGGTGTTTGACATCAAGGATGGTGTACGGGTGCTCAGTGGAGACTGGGTACAGTGGACGGACTCGCCGAGAACTCCCAGATGGTATTATACCTCACGTCAGATGGCAGTTCTCCGGTGACACTGGTACAGAGTAGTCTGTTGACCCGAGATCGTCATAGAGTCTTGTGTGATTCCCACTGTGCTTTGATTTCCATCATACCACGTCCAAGAGGGCGTGCAAAAAGGTGGCTTTTGGGTACAGTCCCGAATCACATGAAGGCAATGAGCGATAGGAGGGGATTCGTCTCTCCCGGTATAGGGAGTTGATGTTGTGCTGTGTTCGATTGGCTATAACTGGAAATCCCTGACCAGGGTTGCTGAGATTTACTGGTAAGTGTTATCAGTAGTTTCTCGAACTGTTATAGACCTCATATCGACACGACTTATCAAGCTACTGGGGTCTGACGTTTACCACCCCTAGGCGAGATATGCGACATATCAGACGACGAGACCGGACTGCACGAGAGTGTTACTGATTGGATTCGCAGGAGAATGTACAAGCTTGCTTGTTGATCTTCTGATCACTCAATACCTGGATGGCAGTTACGTTTAGCTGACCGCTTGCAGCTTGTGGGTGTTTGATATGATCATCACCTACTGCCGGCGTATTGACGATTCTTTAGAGTCCTACACAGAGGTTTCTTGACTCAGGCAAAACGGAGTAGTGGCACATATGTGATATGTGCAGGACTGAGAATAATGCGATATGTGATACCGTATTATATTCTCGTGATATTTGATATCAGCCGGGTCATCGGATCAAGTGTTGATTCGATGAATCGGTAAATGATATATTAGTCGGTTATATGCGATATAGCCGGATTGCCGGATCAAGTGTTGATTCGATAATTTAATGTATAATAATATATGTGATATATTAAATTACATTAACTAATATAAGCTCACTAAAAGATTCTTTTTCTCACTCGGGTAATACATTGATATATATGCGATATATGTTAATTGCATTATTTTATTTTATTACAATAAATATTATATATGTGATATATAATATTGTAACATGATATGGTTATTAATGCAACATGTTTAGTGGAGAATAAACATGGTTAGGGTTTGATTTGGGTTAAGCTTTTCTAGAAGTTTCTAGAAGCTTTCATGTTTTGTTTTGTGTAAGATATTTTGTGAAGATATTTGCTTAACCAAACCCAAATCCTTGACCATGGTTGTTTCTCTAAAAGGGTTAAGGATTCATTCTTAACTATGGTTGCATTTCTAACCTCACATATGGGTTATTCATTATTCATCACAAAAGGATTCCTTCTTCTTCTTCCTTCTCGCTTCATGGAAAAGCTTTCTAGGTTTTTCCTAAGTGATGAAAATGAGTGAGAAATAGAAAACAAATGAGAGCAAAAATCCTACTTCATCATCCTCCTCTACCCTTGCCATTTAGATGAGGGTGTTCACTTCATTTAGTGAGTGAGAGCTTGTGTTAATGAAACTTCAAGGTAGATCATCTTTGTTATCGAAGATCAGAAGCAAGCTTGCATCTTTCTCTTCGTGGAGCCTCTCGAGAGTCCGGAACACGATGATCGCAGCGAAGGGACCTCAACACGGATCTTAAGAAGTGAAGGACCGGATCTACAAAGGTTGTAATCCCTCTCACTTAGTGTTAAAATGTTTAACATGCTTGTTTTCGTCTAAACTCTAGTATAAAGATCTTGGTTAGGATTATTCGGCACGGCTAAATTTTAAGTCGGGCATGGTTGATACCTCGTAGACCCTTGTGCATATGCCTAGTAACCCTACAGTGGTATCAGAGCCAAGCTAGAGCTTTAGGCGAAGTCTAGACGAAGTTTAAAGTCCGATCGAACTCCCAATACACGATATAACCTAGTTTCTGGAAATTTTTCAAAACTGTTGATTTTTTCATATTAAAAATGCTCAGAAAATTAAGCAGGTAAATCTAAGAATTACTGTGAAGTACGGCCCATTAATGCGCTCACGTGACCGTGGAACCGCGGCCAAACCATGGGTTTGGCGGCGGTTCCACGGCCAAAATTTTGATTTGGTCCCTAGTACTTCAGGTATTTATTCTTAGGTCCTTTTTAATTGTTCTGGGAATTTTTAATTCCACTCAAGTGTTGAGTTTTCTGGGTTGTATTGGGGACTCGTTGATTCGATCGGATAATTTAACTTCGTTTAAAGTTTTTCCGGATAATTTTAGAAACTGTTAAAAAGTTTGAACGGATATCAATAACTCACTTTTTCCCCTGTCGGAAATTTTTTCAAAAGTTGGATTTTTTCTCGAGTTTGAAACTTCCGGAAAATCATGCAAGTAACGCAGTGGACCCTCTAGAAGAACACAAACCTTAACTCGATTATTTAACCGTCTGAACCGCCTCTAAACCTTAGGGTTTGTGGCAGTACGGCGTGCCACATGTGAGGCGTTGGCTTGACCCTTCTACGGCTGGACCATTGGTACTGTGGCATGTGATGGATAAATTTTTGAACTCCGCTCAAGTGTTGAGCTATTTGGGAAATCCTGGGTGTTTGATTATTCGATCGGAAAGTTTAACATTGTCTATTTATCTGGAATATGATATAATATTTGGAATCCACAAGTAGTTATGAGATAACTAATTTGAATGTTATAAATCTAGCAGTTTAGTCTCAGATGATCGGTTGCCACGGGATTTTGATATGATCAAAACTCCGTTGCAATCACGTAGCGTACGCAGATACTCGCCGGGTAAACTTAATAGACAGCCACGCCCCAAATCCCCGACCAAGTGACTGTAGGAGAACCCCGTCGCCAAAAGCATCCGTTCGGGTACTCGCGGCAGCGGCGTTCCGCCTTAGTGCACTTCATCGACGGCATCCGGGGGTGCGGCCGTCTACTAAAGTTTACGACGAGCATTCGATCAGGATGTCGGGAATCTTGTTGAATTGCCCGACTTGATATTGAAAAGAGTTTTCGATATAGAGACTAAAATGCGGGATTTATAATTGTTAGGCATGCGATGTCTAAGGAATTCATTTGGTTAGGCATGCGATATCTAAGGAGGTTGCGGATTCCAACTGTTGTAGTTTTACACTTTCTTTTCTGCGACCGTAAGTGTAATATGTGGTGTATCGCCGGTTTCGTTGCGATACATCAACGACAATTGGGATACGCATATTTACTTACATTGATGATATGTGATATTATGTGTTGCTGTGATATGTTATATTGGATCGTCGTATTGTGAATAGCCGGGGGTTTATGTGAGATAAGAGTTTTTCTTTTTCATTCATGTAAAATTCATTTGTATGTAATATTCTTTTATTGGGGCACTTCCGGGATGAGGATGATGTCACCATTGTATATTATTTACTTTTCAGCATTAGGTAGACCCAAGAAGGGGAGCACAAGTAACCGGGTTCTAGGGTCCAGTGGGAGACCATCTCGAGGAGTCGAGACCGGGTCTCCTAACCCTAGAATTGGCAGTGTTGCTTGCCGCTCTCGTAGGGGTCTAAAGATGTGGGTTTGGTTATTCATCGCGACCGTGGAATCCGTGTTTTATACAGGCTCGTATTAAAACACGGACGTCCTAGTATATCCAATATTTCATATGTGTTCTTCTGCTGCAATGTTCTGTGATGAGATCATATTACTGCCTGAGATGAATGTTTATATTATATATATGAGATATATATTATATATTGTTGATTTCGTTTCATACCTGATGCTTGTGAAGCATAATAAAATGGGACTTCATTAATGAGATTAATGAAATAAAAGAAACCTAAAGATGTTGTGGAAATTTGTTTAAAAACCGGTAGCTCTAGTTCTTGCTTTGCATAGCGGTGTTCCTTGCAGAACATCCAGCACCTTATTCGATAAGGAAAGAGCCGAGATCCCTTCACCGGGAGTGACCTCTTTAGCGAAACTAGCAGATGCTGCATACTCGGTTTGTCTTTTGATTGCTTCTATAGTTCTTGCTTTGTATGGTGGTATTTGTGAAATATCCCGCACCTTATTCGATGAGCAAAGAGCCGACGATCCCTTCACCGGGAGTGACCTCTTTAGCAAAAACTAGAAAAGCCTCAAAAACACTCCATTTAAAATTCACTCGATTCTACAACGATATCAAGTTCATTACGCAAAGGCTTTTCTTAAAAAGCTGTCATAGCCCTCCGTCATTTCAGATAAGGACTGTTTAGTATTCGTGCTGTGTTTGTTGGCCTTTATCAAGGCGTAGTGTGCGGTAGCTGAATAGTACTTATCTGCTTATGCATATGATGCAGATTGGATTAGGGTAGTCGTGCGACCTTGTTGTCCTTTGTCAAGGGCCGTGCGGGTGGGTTTAATTCAATCAGGAAATGACGGGTTGAACTTGACTAGCAGCCTATGGTTTGTTGGCCTTTATCAAGGTCATAGGAGGCTTGGGGTAAAATATTATTGGGAATTTCAAGTGTTGAAATTTGCAATAAGATTGCATACCTTCTATGAGATAGTTGGATCCGATACCCGCTGCGAGTAAGAGTTACTCCTGGGAAATTTTTACACATTACAATTATCCAATCAAGTAGGTGTCTAGAAATGTGTCAACGGGGTTACGCCCCTGGGAAAACGAGGTTTACTTTAATTAGGTCCGTGCGAAAGCACGGGGAACCTCCCTCAAAGTACCGGCACTGGCCTGGCTGAAAGATTGGCGAACTTGTAGCGTGTAATTAATCCCGGCTAGTCTTTCCTTTTAGGGTTTGAAGGAAGATTTGACTAAAACAGTGGGAGACATCCTGATAGATATATTAGATAACCAATCTAATCTTGTAAGAGCATACATTGAGTGTTTTTTTCTCTCTCTCTCCAGGTAGCGACCAAATCACGCCTTAATCAAGATAATAAAACGGATGTATTGACCGAACCCGCTTATTATACTGAGCTGGGGAATGTTGGTCCCGCTCCAACTTATAATTGTTATAAGACAGAGCAGGAAATTGGGGATTACCAGAATTCCCGTGCCGCCCAAACGAAGAAAGTGCATGCTGATGCATCTTCTTCGGGTGTGTTTATTACACAGAACTGTTTCTCAATATTCTTTACATCCTGGGTATTTGATACCGGATCAGGATCCCACATATGTAATTTGTTACATGGGCTACAGATAGGTAGAGAACTGAGAACGGTGATAAGTTTCATGAGATAGAAATGGTGCAAGTGTTGCAGCCAAGTCTGTTGGTAACTATCACCCTGTATTAGCAAATACATTGATTCTGAACGAATGTTATTAGATACCGAACCTGTTATACAACATCATATCAGTCTCTTTATTAGTAAAGAAGGATATAATTTTGTATTGTTGGATAATATTTTGAACATTTCCTATATCAAGAGTTGATCGGTTCAGGCACGTTATCTGAAAACATTGACGTTCTAAATCAAACTACAGTTCTTAGTATACTGAACACATACAAGAGGAAGAGTTCAGAAATGAACGAATCCTTCTTTAGGTATTGTAGACTAGGTCATATCAATGCGACCCGACTAGCTGAAGTTACATTAAGATGCAAATTTAAATTTGTTTGAATCGACCTCTTGTGAAACTTGCCGGTCATGTCACAGAGATAAGATGACCACAGCTCCGTTTATTGGAAACAGAGAAAGCGTTAGTGAACTCTTGGGATTGATACATGCTGATGTATGAAGGTCCCCTGTCTACACATGCCAAGACCGGTTCTTTGTACTTCATTACATTCTCTGATGATCTCTCAAGATTCAGACATATGTTCCTGTTGAAACACAAGTCCAAAGCTTTTGAGATATTCACAGAATATAAGTTAGAAGTAGAGAACCAAAAACGGGTATAAATATTATGTCCTTTGATGAGATCAAGGAGGAGAATACTTTAGCACGGAATTCCTGGACTATTCTAAAACAGAATGAGATTCTCTCTCAGCATTACTCCTCCGAATACACCACAGCACCTCGGTGTATCGGGGCGGAGCAATAGCACCCTATGTGATATGGTGTGCTTTATGATGAGTACTACTGAGTTTCCTATTTCCTTTTGGGTGTTATGCGCTTGAGAAGCTGCATACCTATTGAATAGGGTTCCAATCAAATCAGTTGCCTACCACTTCATATATGATATGGAATGGGAAGAGCCCATCTCTTAAGTGTATTAAGATTTGGGGTTGTCCGGCCTATGCCTAAAAAGCAAAATCCAGACAAGCTCGAGGCAAAGTCAATTCTGTGGAAGTTTGTTGGATATCCCAAGCATTTGCAAGGGAATATCTTCTACCAAACCGAGGAACAAAAGATGTTTTGTTTCTCAGCATGCCACCTTTGTGAAAGGGAATTTCTTGTGAAGAAATTATTGGTCATGAGGTAGTACTGGAAACAGTTCCAGCTATACAAACTACAGCAGATGATTTGGTAGAACCAAAGGATTCAGTAGTTTCCAACGAACCTCAGCCTCTCCGCCGATCTAGTAGGGTTCCTCACCCACCTGAGAGATACTTCGGTTTCTCTATGACAGTGGGAGCGAGAATTGCATCATGAGATGAGGACCCAACTAGTTTTGAGCAAGCCATCAGGAATGAGACTCTATAAGAATGGCTGGATGCTTAGCGATCTGAGATGGAATCCTTATACATCAACAAAGTATGGACTTTGGTTGCTTTATCTGAAGGGCTAAATCCCCATCAGGAGCAATTATATCTTGAGAAGATTACTTGGTGTACATGGAAAAGTTGAGACTTTCAAAGCTATGCTTAAGTCCATCCAGATCCTACTTGCCACTGCTACATACCATGACTATGATATCTGGTGGTTGGGTGTCATGACTGCTATTCTAAATGATGATTTGGAAGAGAGCGTCTATAAGTACACAGCCAGAGGACTTCGTAGATAGTGGGAGCAGCGGAAACGTGTGCAAGATATTTTATGTGATAAAGCAGGCATCGCGGAGTTGGAACGTCTGTTTTGATGTAGTAGTCAAAGAGTTTGACTTCATCGAAATGGTAGATGAACCTTGTATATACAAAAAGGTAGTAGAGAGTATGGTGGTGATCCTCGTAGAGTACGTGGATGACATACTCTTGATAGCGAAGGAGTTTCCTATGCTACGCTCGGTCAATCTCCGCTTATCACAAGCATTCTCCATATAGGATCAAAGTGATACATCCTAAATCCTGGGTTTTGGATCTATGAGATAGATCTAATTGGATGTTAGGATACTCACTAGTTGTAGTGAGATGGTATCAATCGATCCTAGGGAGAATCACTGGAAAGGTTCCAGGGTGATAAGGATGACTGAATGTCAGTCGCAGGCATTGTCATTACCCTCAGTGGAGGGACGGTATGTTGGAAGAGTTCCAAGCTAGATACCGTGACATACTAGACGATTAAAGGCAAGATACATCGTTACCAAGGATGCTACCAAAGAGGCAGTCTGGATATATAAGTTCATGAGATGAACTTCGTTCCTACCATTGTGTGACAATGGAGTTGTGGCTTTAGCCAAGGAACTACCGTCCCATCAGATATCCAGATATAATTCTTAGGCAGTATCACCTGATCATGAAGATGGTTGATCTCCAGCGAGATCAAGGTTAAGAAATTAAACGTAGAGGACAACAGCGCAGATCCACTCACAAAGGCCTTTTTTCCCAGTAAAGACTTTTATGGGATGATTGAGTATGAGATACTTCAACCACAGCTAATTGTTGGGTATGCGATACCACAACAGATGGCCCTAGTGCAAGTGGGAGATTGTTAGTTATATGTATGCCCTAGAGGCCATTACTGTACATACGATGTATATTGTAATGGATGCTTGGACATATATAGGGAGGACTTTCTTGCTTGACATGATAGTATGCTATCTGGTTGTACTTTATCTTAACATGTACTCTGATTGTCTATATATTACATATTGATAAAGCCCTTAGGATATGTACTCGACTACTGGGACTATGATGAGATCATACTAGTGGGGCCACGGTAGTCGACGAGTACATCCTATAACTGTTCCTAGTCGAGGGTGTATCGAGACAGGGTATCGATGCACCAGAGTAGACTAGCGTATACGCATCTTGACCCATATGATGGGCGATGGATGATCCCATATCCATCGGTGTTTGATATCAAGGATGGTGTACGGGTGCTCAGTGGAGACTGGGTACACTGGACGGACTCGCTGAGAACTCCCAGATGGTATTATACCTCATGTCAGATGGCAGTTCTCCGGTGACACTGGTACAGAATAGTCTGTTGACCCGAGATCGTCATAGAGTCTTGTGTGATTCCCACTGTGCTTTGATTTCCATCATACTACGTCCAAGTGGGCATGCAAAAAGGTGGCTTTTGGGTACAGTCCTGAATCACATGGAGGCAATGAGCGATAGGAGGGGATTCGTCTCTCCCGGTATAGGGAGTTGATGTTGTGCTATGTTCGATTGGCTATAACTGAAAATCCCTAGCCAGGGTTGCTGAGATTTACTGGTAAGTGTTATCAGTAGTTTCTCGAACTGTTATAGATCTCATATCGACACGACTTATCAAGCTACTGGGGTCTGACGTTTACCACCCCTAGGCGAGATATGCGACATATCAGACGACGAGACCGGACTGTACGGGAGTGTTACTGATTGAATTCGCAGGAGAATGTACAGGCTTGCTTGTTGGTCTTCTGATCGCTCAATACCTGGGTGGCTGTTACGTTTAGCTGACCGCTTGCAGCTTGTGGGTGTTTGATATGATCATCACCTACTGCCGGCATATTGACGATTCTTTAGAGTCCTACACAGAGGTTTCTTGACTCAGGCAAAATAGAGTAGGGGCACATATGTGATATGTGCAGGACCGAGGATAATGCGATATATGATACCGTATTATATTCTCGTGATATTTGATATCAGCCGGGTCATCGGATCAGGTGTTGATTCGATGAATCGGTAAATGATATATTAGTCGGTTATATGAGATATAGCCGGATTGCCGGATCAAGTGTTGATTCGATAATTTAATGTATAATAATATATGTGATATATTAAATTACATTAACTAATATAAGCTCACTAAAAGATTCTTTTTCTCACTCGGGTAATACATTGATATATATGCGATATATGTTAATTGTATTATTTTATTTTGTTAGAATAAATATTATATATGTGATATATAATATTGTAACATGATATGGTTATTAATGCAACATGTTTAGTAGAGAATAAACATGGTTAGGGTTTGATTTGGGTTAAGCTTTTCTAGAAGTTTCTAGAAGCTTTCATGTTTTGTTTTGTGTAAGATATTTTGTGAAAATATTTGCTTAAGCAAACCCAAACCCTTGACCATGGTTGTTTCTCTACAAGGGTTAAGGATTCATTCTTAACTATGGTTGCATTTCTAACCTCACATATGGGTTATTCATTATTCATCACAAAAGGATTCCTTCTTCTTCTTCCTTCTTGCTTCATGGAAAAGCTTTCTAGGTTTTTCCTAAGTGATGAAAATGAGTGAGAAATAAAAAACAAATGAGAGCAAAAATCCTACTTCATCATCCTCATCTACCCTTGCCATTTTGATGAGGGTGTTCACTTCATTTAGTGAGTGAGAGCTTGTGTTAATGAAACTTCAAGGTAGATCATCTTTGTTATCGAAGATCGGAAGCAAGCTTGCATCTTTCTCTTCGTGGAGCCTCTCGAGAGTCCGGAACACGAAGATCGCAGCGAAGGGACCTCAACACGGAACTTAAAAAGTTAAGGACCGGATCTACAAAGGTTGTAATCCCTCTCACTTAGTGTTAAAATGTTTAACATGCTTGTTTTCGCCTAAACTCTAGTATAAAGATCTTGGTTAGGGTTGTTCGGCACGGATAAATTTTAAATCGGGCATGGTTGATATCTCGTAGACCCTTGTGCGTGTGCCTAGTAACCCTACATCAAGAGAAGAGAGAGGGGGTCCTAAAGAAAGCTTCATGGTGTCGTTTCGTTGCCGGAATCTCCTCGGAAGTTCGTCGGAGTTTCGCCCTTCGCTAACTCCACTTGTACACTAAGGACTTGAGAATTTTGTATAGTTTTTGTACTAGAATTCTGGGTGAGAGGGGTGTAAAATGGATTGGTATTTATAGGGAAACATTAGGGTATAGGGGTGATAAGTTTGAGAATTAAAAATGCATTTAAAAGGAATTAAATAGGTGATTTAAAGTTCTCTGTGTGAATGCAGAGAAAAACAAGCAGTGTGAAAGGAGTGGGGTAGATGAAAGGTTGCAGAAATGAAGAGATGGGGGCAATGCCGTCGGTTTAGACCGGCGGTGCCGGGTCTTTATGTGTGTGTCTCCGGTTTTGTACCGTCGGGTGGGGTTGGGGTTGGTTGCCACGTGTTCTAGTCAATTGGTCCTCTACAGTGCACTTGTTTAAATTATTTGTAACTCTTCAGTTTACGTGTTGTGTACTTGTAGACTCTTGGGCTTCAAAAAAGATTAAAAAAAAAAAAAGATAATGTGGCTGATGGGATTTGAACTCTGGTGTTTTGTCTCAGCAGTGTAAGGTCTTACCAGTGAGTTACAAGCTCTTTATTCCTATTCAAAAGCAAATCAAACTTAGAACTTGTGCTCAGGCTAAGGTACCCCTTTTTGTATTTTTTTGGAAAAAAAATTGTACAGAAATTTTAGGGTTGTTACATTCTATCCTCCTTATAAAAATTTTGTCCTCGAAATTTGTAAAGAGAAAGTGTAACAGATTCAAGAAAAGTTTGGTGATAGAAATACTGATAGTCTATGTAAAAAATAACAAAGTGATACAAGGGTTTGAAAATGTTGAAGAGAAATACCAGTGTTACCCTGGTCTACAGTCTCGGCTTCTACGGCTGCTAATGTGAAAGCCTAACTCCGGGGTATATTCTTCCTAACTGGGGGCACATTCCTCTGTCCTTGGGGTATGTACAGTCGAAAATAGTGCACTTTTAACATGATAATTTCCTTACTTTTCTTAATCATCTAAAGGTATGTGCTATAAATATAACACATATTAGAAATTCATCTGCAAAATATCATTTATCATATGTTATACATTATAATCAATATTATGAAGGAAATTGTATGTTTAATATTTTTACGTATAATATTTTGTATCTCACATTCTTCATTGAGATCTTGTGCAAGATTAGCTCAGGTCAGATATCGGGAATCATGAATCTGCCGATAAAATATAAGAAAGTCAAAGAATTAAATTCTGGAAGAGACTCAGAAAAGATTAGAAGATTCCAGATATCACAAGAAGACCCAAAGACCAACAGAAGGAAACACCTGAAGTTTCAACCAATGAAGCCACCAATTGCCGTGAAACCACGGCTGAGTCAGGTCGAGTCGTCGCGGATCCGCGGCCGAGTCGTGGAGTTCGGGGTTAGGATCTCTCTGGAAACTTCTTCTCAACGCCCTAACTTGTTGGGGAAGTCTCGTTGTAACAATCTTGTTCTGGAAACTTCTCTATAACAATCTAGCTTGTTGGGGAAGTTTGAAGAGGGGGCTATAAAAAGGACCAATGGCTTAAGAAAAAGGTTCTGAATTAGATCCTAACTTTTAATCCGGAATTTTCATCCAACTCAACACAAATCCAAGAACAACATCAAATCCAAGATCTAAAATCAAGAATCATCGATAAGTTCATCAAGCGATTCAATAAAAGATCCTTTATACGAAACCGATCATTATCAACGAGCACGCGATCCACGTCATGTCCAAGACTCACTGTTCCCCTCCGAATGACGGCGCGACAGGGACGTCTTGCCTGAGATTCGGGGCAGATACTATTTGGTTTTATCCGTCCACCTCTCCGAAGATGCCAAGTTGATTTATGGCACCGTGTATCGAAGGTTTAAACGGATGCGGCCGATATAGCAGACTTCGTCAGATTCTCCCTCGTCTGAGGCGTTTTTGATTGTGGGGACGCTCTTCCATGCAGGCGCAAGCCCCTGCAGTTAATTACGCTACCGCATCGCGGTAACAACTTTCTCCTTCTCCAGCTGGTCACTTCGTGTCGTGGGTGTTTATTTTGTTTGTGGTTGCCCGTGGATTGTATACGGAGACTAATTTATGTTGTCGTCCGTAGGACGTGGATTAGTCCAAATCCGTATTTTCTTAGATTTGGGTTTGGGGTTTTGGTTTAAGGATACGTTAGCCATATTTGAGGCTAAGATCAACTTAAACGTTTGTTAAGGATACGTTAGTCTAATTTTAGACTAAGATCAACTTAACGGGATCGTTTAGATCCGACAAAAGAGCATTTGGGCTCTATTATTCTAGTTTAGGGACATAGTAGTCCATTGCCAGTTTAGGGACATGGTGGTCCATTGCCAGTTTAAGAACATGGTGGTCCATTAAATGTATGGACGTCGGGACCCGTCACCTCTCTGACGACGTTGAGGGATTACAACGACAGATATCAGAAAAGTTCAGAGATGTACCCTTGAACCAAAGTTGGTTGGGAGATTTATAGTCCAACTTGGGACCAAAGTCTGTTTGAAAGTTTGTGAGCATATGGGCTCGGTTGATATGAGTTGAACATTTTGTTGTTCTGGCTGTTTGAGCCTTTATTTGGGGCTCAGCCCTTTTATTGATGCATAGCATTGGGCTCTTTAATTAAATGCACAGCATTTAGATTAGCCTGTTAGGCCTTTTAATTGGGCTCTACCCTTTTTTAATAATGCGCAGCATTTAATGGTCTGACACTGCGCCACGTGGCCTGTCAGGCACTTTACGCCAATTAAAGAGCGCAAAGCACTAGCGCATGTGGATATGACACGTGTCACGCTCTGGTGAGCGTAAGTTTGTAAGCGCAGTGCACTGCGCTAATGCGCTGCGCTAGTGCGCTGCTGACACGTGGCGCGCTCCGGCGACCTACACCAATCCAAGAGCGCAGCGCTCTGTTTTTAGGAGCGCAAGGCGCAGATTGACACGTGGCGCTCTCTGGTGACTTGCTCCGGTACAAGGAGTGCAACAACGCAAATTAAGAGTGCAGGGCACTGTTCAATAGCGCAGAGCGCATCTTGATCAAATTTAGATAAAAAAAGAATCTTTTTAGTTCTAAAGAGGTTCTATCTCAAGATTCAAGAACCAATGGTTCATCAAAAGGCTGTGCCTTTATGTAGATCAAAAGATCTAGGGATGAAGTAAATTACTTCTTTTTTATGATTGGATCTTTTTTTATCTTTTTTTCATTTTATTGAAGATCTTGATCTTGTTCTTAGATTTTTGATCTTTTTAGAAGAAATTTTTCTTTTTTCAAAGGTTTACCTTTTTTCTCTTTGAATTTTTCTCAAAGTTTTTAGAGGAGCTCTGTGTATATCTGAGACTTGGAGTCTAGGGGCCTTTATATAGGGCCAATTAGTTTGTTAGGTTGGTTACAGAGATCTTTCTCTGATTGATCTGGGGATATTTCCCCACCGTTGGATCTTTGATCCTAAGGCCTCTGTTTTACAGAAGATAATCTTCTTGTTTTAACAAGATTAAAAAGATCTTTCTAGAATTTTAATTCTGATTAAATAATTCATTATTTAAGTTTTAGTGCTGGCGCAGTTGGCGCAAGTGCACCTGCGCTTGACACGTGTCGCGCAGCGCAGAGCGCAGCGCAACTGCGCTAGCGCACTTGCACTGACACGTGTCGCGCAGCGCAGAGCGCAGCGCCACTGCGCTGACACGTGTCGCGCAGCGCAGAGCGCAGCGCCACTGCGCTGACACGTGTCGCGCAGCGCAGAGCGCAAGTTACCTGAAGCGTAGCTTCCTTTATTATTTATTATTAAAATTTTCTTAAAACAGAGCCTTGCTCTAATTGGGGTGCGCTGCCTTGGGCGCAGCGCCCCTTGCGCTGGTGTGTCTGCTTTTGACACGTGGCGCTCTGCGCGCAGCGCAAGCGATTTGAAGCGTTGCTTCACCTTTTGAATTTGAAATTCAAACAGAGCTTTGCTCTGATTGGGGGAAACAAATGCTCCCCCACCGTTGCGCTCAAGTGGCGCACACGTGAGTGCAGCGGTGGCAAGATCTAAACCATTAGATCAACTCAGGAGTTGAAGGGGCGCTTAAGCGCCTATAAATAGGACTCTTGGTCCTCCTCAGATGTTTATCATCTTCTCAAGATTTATATTTTCAGAGCCTTGCTCTCGTTTTCAAAGTTAGAACTTTTAGAAAAATTTTAGGTAAAAATTAACTTAAATTAAATTAATTTTAATTAATAGAACCTTGCTCTCATAGATCTTCTGATCTAAAGAAAACCCCTTTGGGGTTTCATATACAGAGCTTTGCTCTCAAGGATCCATAGATCTAAAGAGATCTTGTTTCAGGGTTTCTTAACCCATGAACAGAGCTTTGCTCACGGACAAAATATAGATCTTTTTGATCTTTTGATGAAGAACACTTAAAAGTTTTCATGGATCTTTAAGATCCCAGATTTTTAATTTTTAGAAATTAATTTTCCTTTGATGGATTTTTCCATCATTATTACAGAGCTAAGCTCTTTAAGGAATTTTATTCCCTTGAGACCAGAGTTTGACAAGTGTCACTCTGTGACAGAGTTTTGCTCTAAAAAGGGAGATTTTCTCCTTATCTCTAGGGATTTCTCATTTGATGAGAGTATTCTTTTGGGGATTTCCCCATTAATCGACAGTCTCATCTAATGATGAGGCTGTCTTATTAACTGATGCATTGTCATCTAAATTTTGTGGGTACCCCTTTGGTCCCCTCTTCACTGCATTGCAGTGTGGTACAAATTTTAAAGTATCAAGTGTCAGGCTTTTAAAATTAAATGATGATACTAATAACAGAACTTCGCTTTCTCTTACAGGCAACATGTCTGCTGATCTTTCGTTCCCATTCTTCCGCTCAGAGGGAGGATTCCCTGAGGCGCCGGTGGACCGGGAGGTTCTCGCTCTCATTAAGGATCACGACCCGGAGCATAAGAACATTCATCTATGGGGCAGATGGTACAATGAAATAATCAAGGGTCGCCGAAGCTTCTCTTGTGCGACGCCGTCAGAGCCAATCTCATCGATCCCATATGTGGATGCACCCCCGGTGAACTATGCCGTGGAGGTTGTAAATTGGAACTCAGAGGATCTTCTCCAGCCTTCGATTGCTGCCATCCTTATGCAGCCGCCGGTAGCCGTGGACATTCTGGGACGGCGCATATGCCAGGGTGAGGCGCGCCCTTGGGGACAAGCTTATAACCTCGGATTGACCCCTCGACAATCAGCCGGGTATTTGTAGTAGGCTAGGTATATCTTGTCAGCGAAGAAGATGCACCTGATGAAGATTGGTCTGTACCCTGCAGTCTACGCCTCGCTCTTTGAGTACCCTGCTCCTCCGATGTGGTAGGTTAAGGCATTCGTGGAATAATGGAACACCCCCACCCATACTTTTCTTCTGACAGACAGGGAAGTCTCCATCCCCCTGGAAGAATTTGCTGAGATCTCCGGTCTGCCGGTGAGGGGGGAGCACTATAAGGAGTTACTTCCTCCGGATGAGTATGTCTTCGCCACCAAGCTTTTGGTAATGGGCCTAACGCCGAAGAATGCTATTCAGCACCAGTTTCTGAGTCTAGTAAAGATGCTGAATATGTATGAGAGCCTCTACTTGGAATCGGGGGGACGGGGAGTTAGTTTTGGAGATTTCATCGCCCGCTGCCTTCGACCGGAGGTTCTATCGCAGCGGAGCGAAAAGTTCGCCAAGCTCGACGACCCCTTCGGCTTTGGCTTAGATTGTCGACCAGTATCGGAAGACGATCAAAAGGGTTTTTATCTTCCCAATGCCGCCATCATGCCCCTATCAGAAATCGCTGCCCTGGGCATCGATGAGGAGACCTTCTTTCTCGGGTTTCTGGGATTATGGCTGTGCAGGTTCGTGCTCCCCATCCACCCGCGCTACATCAGGCCGTCCGTTTTCTACCCAGCGCATCGGATGGTGGCTGGCATACACTTATCGATCGGAATCACCGGATTGGCCCACCTGTACCATGGACTCAGCGTGGCGGCGGACGCAAATGAACCTGGGGTGCAACCCGCCAATTTCCCGATGCACAACTTCACTTCGTGGATGGAAGTGCATGTGCTCGGGGTATTTGGCATTCATAAGAGCCCCTCGTTTTTTGAGAAGTGCAGACTCCCAAGAGTTATGCGGCTGATTGGTGCCTCTATTGTGAATCCGTCTCCGTGGGAGGCTAGGGGGTTGCTTCTTCGTCCACGCATGGTCGGAGCGAGAATTTGTTTCCAAGACAAGGTGATGACCATCGGCCCGGATACCTCCAAGGCGGTGTTGGCGCTGCGTGATGGTTTCAAGGACGGGGCCTCCGTGTCGAAAGCCCGGGAGATTCTTCACTTATACTCCATCCGGCCGGGCTTCCTGGTGTTCAGGCAAAACGATATGGCGCTCTTCATGAGGTATAACCCCCATCGGTTCGCCCAACAATCAAGCTATAACCAGGGGGTCCCACTGGAGGCGTTTTTGGAAGAGCCTGCGGCCACCAGGGAGGGGATAAGGAGTGCGCTGCACCATTTTATGCGGCTGAACACGGGCTCCCACTTCTTTATCAGCGAGCCGAGTTGCATCCCACGGGCCCTCAACGTGTACGTGGCTTGGTACGCGCACGCAATAGGTGCCATCATCCGGGAAGAGAAGCGGTTGTTGGTTGAACGCAAGGGTGTGCCCCCTGGCAGCGACCGCAAAACTCCCCTGAGGCCAAGGATCCCTGTCGTTCCTCCGCTAAGAGATGCTGGAGATGAGCCTCCGTGTGTGCTAAGCCCCCCACGCGGATTGCCCCGTGATACCGTGGACGTGCCCCCAGGGCCCCGCGTTCCTGTGGAGATGGTGAACGTGGTTTTGCCTGAATCCGGTGTGGGCTCAGACATCGGGACCCGCCGTCCTAAGGTGCCCGTGAAGCGTAAGCTGATTTTGGCAGCGACCAGGGTTCGCGCGCAGAAGAGGAAGAAGAAGTCCGTTCTTTCTCTTGATGCTGTGCTCGGCTTAGAGCCTCAGGCCTCTCTTACCAAAGGCCTAAGTGAGTACGGAAGCAACGAGGGTTTCTTCGTAGAGCCAGAAGATTCCGATTTGGCGGCCGCCATCGCGGCTTCTGAGCGATCGGCAAGGCTCAAAGCGTGGTTGGATAAACTCGCTCAATCAGGTAATCACTAGTTGCATTCTTCGTTATTTCATCGTACTTTTATCATTGTCTTTGACTAATACTTTTCCTTTTTAAACATGCATTTCTACCGAAGAAGCCATCGCTGCTTCCCTGAAAACCTTCCAGGAGGAAGAGATGAAACGCACTCTATCGGGTGTTGGTATGTCTCGGCTCACTAAGTCTTTATTCTCCTTTTTATAGCCAATCTAATCTTTTCTTTGTCTCTTTTTAGGGGCCGCGGGATCTACTGTGCAAGCCGATACGGGGATTCTCCCCGGGCCAGCTACCGAAGTCCCGGCCTCTTCGGGGCTGCCGCGAGAGACCCAACTTAAAAAGCCAATGATGGATGCCTTGAAGGCTCTGGAGGCAACTCTGAACGCGGACGACGACGCCTTGCTGACGGAGGCTTCCAAAAGGTCCGTCGTGACGGCCCGGGAGGAGAGGAAGCGCTTGAGGCGCACGGTGAAGGAGCGCAGCGCTGCTTTAGCCGTGGGAGCGGGCCCAACCGCCGTTATTCCCGCTGCCGCTCCTTCCGAGGAGCCCTCGGTTACCTTGTCTACTGCTCATAGACGGGCGGTGCGTGCAGCTCGGGAAGCTAACGATCAATCCACCTCAGGTAATGTGTTTTTCGAGGCTTTTGTTGTAATAATTGTAAAACTATCGGTTCTTATACATCTTTTCCTGCAGGGCCGAGTCCAACTGAAGGAGCGGCGGAAACCATCGAGCCTGAGGGGACGGTGGAGAAGGTAACAGGTGATCCTGAGGCGATGGTAGGCGGTGCAGCCGTAGTCACCGGGCCTGAGCTAGCGGCTGACGAGACAGTCACGCCTACTATGCCCGAGAAGGTTGCCGATGCTGAGCCCGAGGGGGCGGTAGGTGAGATGGCTGCTACGACCAAGCCTGGGGCAGTAGCAGACATAGCGGCTGCGACCGATGAACCTATAACAGCGGTGGACGAGACAGTCGCGACCGCCGAGCCCGAGGGGGTAGCGGGTGAGACGGGCATGATCGCTGAGGACGAGACGGCCGCACTTTCTCAAGAGTCGGGTGCCGCTCCGATCATCGCTCTCCCTGTTTTCGGTTCCTTGTCGTCTTCTGGCGTCGCGAGCGTGACGACGGCTCTTGTAGAGTCGGGCGATGAGGCAACGGGAAGTGAGACCGTTTCAATAGAGGAGGAAGACGCCGCCGTTACATCAAGTAACGCCCTCGTTAGGGCTCTGGCCGGCGACTTTTCAGGTAAATCTTGGGTCACTGCCCTTCTTTTTTTATTCTGCAATCTTTCCTAATAAAGTTTATCTTGTTTTTAACGCAGGTGCGGCTGGTGTTGATGCCGCACTGCTCGAGACAGCACTGCCAGTTACCGCCCTGACAGTGACCACCCTTCTGCCTTCTCTCGCACTATCTCAAATGCTGGAAGGTATGGATTTGTGACCCACCAGTCTTATCTTGGCTGCATAATTTATGTACTGACATTATACTATTGCGTCTTTGCAGGAGTGCTTTTTGATCACCCGTACCAGGTGCTGCACCCACACTTCTCCTTCCCGTTGGAGCTTGCTTCCTCCAGTAGCGCTGGTGAGTATAGTTTTCAATTAATGCCCTTTCTTTTTTCAATAATGGAATTATTTCTGATCCTTCCTTGCCCTGATTGTAGTGCTACAGATCGAAGGAGGAGATGTAAGATCGATCGCGCCACCAGTCCTCCCGGCTTTGCCGCCTGCTGCAGCTGGTATAGTAGATTCCGTCATTGATGACCTTTCTATATTTCTAGAACCGTCATTTGATTGTGTTTTGTTTTTTGCAGCTGTCGTTTCGATTCCGGCCCCTTTCGAGTCCCGCATTATGATGCCGGCAGGTCCATTCTCCAGACGTCCATCCTCAAAGGGTGCTGCCATGAGTCTGAGCATGCTGAGTGGATGCGTCGAGGAGCTTGACGCAGAAGCTCCTGTATCTGCCGCAGATTTCGCTGCTGAGATTAATCCGATGCTGGCGACGGATGTAAATTTCCATACTGAAGGCGTCGTCGAGTCTTGGGTTAACCACTGCAGGGAGATCGAGGCCCGCTTGTATCAGCTGGAACTTATGCGTCCTGCCCCCGAGGTTTTGGCCACGAGTGCTCAACGGACGACATGGATCGAGCAGAGCGCTTCTTACTTCCGCCATCTGGAACAAGAAGCGGCCTTAAGGCGGAGGGAATGCCAAGAGACCTCAAGTGAGTCTGCTCGACTGCGTGCTGAGGTCGACGCGAACGCTGCCCGGGTGAAGGCTATCTTCGAGGGCCTTCTGCAAAGTATTTCTGATGGGCTAACACTGAAGCAGAAGCTCGATATCGTTGAGCGTGATGCCCAAGGTCGCGAAGCAGCTCAGCGAGCCGTCGAAGAACAACTTTCATCTTATATGCAGCAGCGGGCCCAGGTGGAAGCAGAGTTGGCTGAGACAGCCGATCAGGAGAAGGCGTTGAAGGAAGTGCGAGAGCAGCTTGCGGATTTGTTGAAGACGCTTCCTTCTCCATGAACATTTTGTATCATTTGCAATTGTAAATAAAATGTATTTGTTTCTTTTATTCTTTAACACAATGTATCTTGTACTCAATCGAATTCATGAATAAAAGATATACATTCTTCATAATGTCTTGTGTCATTTCTCCGCTTTCTTCTTTCTTTTATTATTAGCATGTTACCTTAGTAAACATGGTCGATAGATGATAGAGCGAGCATCCTGTCTTGGCTTCTTCAAGAGGTAGTGATGGCTTAGGAGGCAGGTTCAGATCTGCTGCCTAAGGCTTTTCAACTTTATGAGCCGTGAGGGTCTCACAAAGACTTTTCTCCCTACGGATCGAGAGGATCTCGTAGGTGTATTTTCTCCTTAGGAATCGTGAGGATTCCTAAGTGTGTTTTCTCTTATAAGTCGTAAGGATCTTATAAGAGAATTTTCCCTCTTACGAGTCGAGAGGACCCGTAAGCGGTTGTTTCCCTCCTTGTCGAGATTCGACTTTGGAGAGTGTGACCCATGAATAGTATGTAAGAGTCCATTTTGAATCGACTCGCAGGGTCCCAGTGCTTAGGAAACAGGTTTTTTTTAATCCCCGCTGCCTAAGGCTTTATCTCACAAGTCGAGACGAATCGAGAAGTTCTCGCAAAGACACTAATTTCCTCACGAATCAAGACGAATCGAGCAGTTCCCGCAAGAATATCCTAACGTCGCAGTTAACCTCTGCTCTTTACGACAGAGGTCCATTAGGGTCTGTGGTACTAGGATTTTGTCCGTTGTACCGTCGCATTGGCTGATGTATTCCTCGATAGGCAATCTTGCTGTTCGAGTAGCCTTACGATTGTCGTGTCTCTGATCCCTTCGGAGGCTGGACAAGACGTCTTCAAGCAATCCTCCTAGGCAGTTTGACCGTCGGGAGAGCAAGTGTTAGGAATTTTTCCATGCCGCTTTTTACTTGAGGTTAAGCTCATTTTGGAGATCCCCGATGAGTCATAACCACTCCGCGCTGGTGTGGGATGATCTCCGATAGTCTTTCAGGTTTTATATGAGTTGCCGTCAAGACCCTGAAGTTAGGAATTTGGCATTCGCTTCGTTTGCTGGCATTGCGTACGCTATATCAAGACGAATGTCGCGATTGTCTCTAGGTTGTTGGTGAACCGTCGAGATTTGGAACTAGGGATTTTGCCGTAGCTCCATTGTTTGATTATCGCATCTGAATCCTGCTAGAGGAAGAACGCTGAGGTGACGTCTCGTCTGCTGTATCGAGACGAACGTCGAGGTGGTGACCACTCTGCGCTGGTGTGAGATGATCTCCGATGGTCTTTCAGGTTTTATATGAGTTACCGTCAGGACCCTGAAGCTAGGAATTTGGCCTTCGCTTCGTTTGCTGGCATTGCGTCCGCTATATCGAGACAAATGTCGCGGATGTCTCTAGGTTGTTGGTGAACCGTCGAGGTTTGGAACTAGGGATTTTGCCGTGGCTCCGTTGCTTGATTGTCGCGTCTGAATCCTGCAAGAGGAAGAACGCTGGGGTGACATCTCGTCTGCTGTATCGAGACGAACGTCGAGGTGGTGACCACTCCGCGCTGGTGTGAGATGATCTCCGATGGTCTTTCAGGTTTTATATGAGTTACCGTCAAGACCCTGAAGCTAGGAATTTGGCCTTCGCTTCGTTTGTTTTGTCATGTCCGAATCCTGTTGGAGGAAGGACACTTTTGTTGACATTGCGTCTGCTGTAACGAGACGAATGCTGAGGTGGAGCTGGGATTTTGCCGTCACCCCGCTTTACTGACCATGGGGTCTTTTGTTGACGTTGTATCCATATCCTGCTGGACTGCGAAGGAACACCGTTATTGACTCTTAGGCTGTAGATATTGCCATTAAGATTTGGAACTAGGGACTATGCCGTGGCTCTGTTTCGTTGCGACTCTGAGGTCGGTTGTTGACGTCATATCTGCATCTGGTTGGAGTGAGGAGAAACGCCGTTGGTGATCTCTAGGTTGTCGATATCGACATCGAGACCCTGAAGCTAGGGATCTTCTTTTGCTTCGTTTGTTGACATTGTGTCTGCAATATTACGACAAATGTCGAGCTTGTCTCTAGGTTGTCTATGAACCGTCGAGATTTGGCTTTGCTTTCTAATGAAGCTTGGGGAGGGAAGGTGTGATTCGTTCTCTGTTTGCGTCCCTGGATTGTATACAGGGATTGATGTGATATCACCTGTAGGGCAAAAAGTTTTACTTTCTTTCATCATTTTTTTTATTCTTTCCGTGATGCTCTATCATTTCAGCTTTTATATCGCGAAGGTCGCGATTGCCCAATCATTTCGGCTGTTTTTTCGCGGTGCCCAATCATTTTGGCTATTTATTTTATTTTTACTCGCTGCTTTTTATTGCGAGTTGCCCAATCATTTCGGCTATTTTGCATGCATACATTTTTACTTGCTGATTTTGTTGCAAGTTGCTCCATCATTTCAGCTATTTCGTATGCATGTGTGGCTTGCTGTCTTTTCGCCGCAAGCTTAGGATTAGACACCGATTTCGGTATCAGCACCGCTACAACTGGGATGTTGCCAGGAGCGAATCATCATTTGCCTCTGTCGATATTGAACAAAGGTGGCTTAGTAAACAGGGTTACGATCCTGTCGACTAAGGCTTTTGACTTCATGAGCCGTAAGGGTCTCACAAAGGTATTTCTCCCTACAAGTCGTGAGGATCTCGTAGGTGTGTTTTCTCCTTAGGAATCGTGAGGATTCCTAAGTGCATGACTCCTTATAAGTCGTAAGGATCTTACAAGAGAGTTTTCTCCTTATAAGTCGAGAGGACTTACAAGGGTTGTTCACCATATGGACATATCCCTAGTCACGGGTGGGACTTTGCTGGGGAAATGTTTATTCGCGCCCGTGGATTGTATACAAGGGTCAGTATCGAGCCACTTGTAGGGCAATTTCGAAAGTTGTGGGGGTTGCTTAAGAACAGGTTCAGGTCTCTATAACTTAAGACTTTCAAATCTTATGAGCCGTGAGGGTCCCAAAAGAGAGTTCTCCTTACGAGTCGTGAGGATCTCGCAAGTGTAATTTCTCCTTAGGAATCGTGAGGATCCCTAGGTGTGTTGCTCCCTTGTGAGTCATAAGGATCTCACGTGGGTGGTTTCTCCTTACAAGGTCGAGAGGACTCTGTAAGTTTATTTTAACGAAGTTGCGCCCTTTCAGGTTTTCACAAACACTCGCCGGTAGCCCTGCTGTTTTTACTCACGGAGCCCTTTCGAGTTTTCATCCGTGCCCATTTTGCTTATGGACATACCGTCTTCTTCTTTTTTTTATTATTTTTATTCTTTTTTCTAACGAGGTTGTGCCCTTTCAGGTTTTCACAAACACTCGCCGGTAGCCCTGCTGTTTTTACTCACGGAGCCCTTTCGGGTTTTCATCCGTGCCCATTTTGCTTATGGACATACCGTTTTTTTTTACCACGTCAGCCTGGGGATGCCGCGGGTTGGTAGTAGTTTAACGACGTTTTGGTCATAGGTCAACGTACGATTACGCAGCTAGATTCTGTCACAAATATTCGCATGTTTTGTGCCGGAGGTGGATTCCTTGAAGAAAGGGCTGAGGGCGATTTCTTCGTCAGAGTCGCTTCCAAAGGTGATAAATTGCGATCCCTTGGTGTCGGCTATGTGACAGTTGCTAGCAGCTCTTTCGTGCTCATCTGTCGTGCTCTGTTCCCAACGAGCCTTGCGCTTCACTCGTTGGACGTGTTGTCGATGAGCAACATATCCCTGCCACAGGTTTTTAAAGGCTATGCACTCCTCGGTAGGGTGTGCAATCCTCTGATGGTATAGACAGAAGTTAGGATGTATTTCCGCTTCATCAAGACATATATTGACAGGGGAATTTCCTTTGAAAGAGGGCAACTTCATTCCTATTGCCAGGGCCCTAGCAAATCGTTTCCTTACTTTAAGCTTGCTTTTGCTGGCGATAGGGATGCTTTGCTCCAGTTGGGATGTCTCGACCTTTTTCTCCAGTCGTCGGAGTTTGTCTTTTTCGAATATAGTCAGTTCACGCTCTCGATTGGCTTTGCTTTTCTAACGGGCCTCATTTAGGAATGCATCAATCATTTCGTCTGATGGTTCTAAAAGTTCAGGCTCAGGATTTGCCCCCAGTTTCCTTGCGTCAGGAGTTTCTTCACTGTCTATCGACGAATGAGAGATCACATGGAAACTTGCTACGTAATCTTCAGATTCGTCTGACGATTCTTTTCCATCATCTCCGTCTTCAAGGACGTGGCCAAGGAAATCTTGGAGCGTAATTGGAGTCCTCACCTTCTGGTTATACCCATTCAGCGCATCGATTTGTTTCTGTAAGTCCGTGCGCTCGTCGCCAGGCTTCACGGGCTTTTTGGATTTCTTTTTCTTTTTCGAAGATTTTGACGGCTGGGTGTGAGCACTTTGACTATCACCACCAATTTTTGGAGTTGGGCGCGGCTTTAGCATCCTTTCGATGATCTAGGGTTCTAGCGGATTCTTCCACCTGATCGACGGACATGTCTGGAGATCATTCAGCATCTTTTTGGTTTTGGCCGAAATTGCCACCTCCCATGGGGCTTCTTCAACAAAAGAGCACGATGCCCCCGGCATGTCCACCTTTCTAGAAGCATGAGGTTATGGCGGGTTCACCTTCCAGTTTTTGGATAATGCGAACTTGCCTTGTTGATACTGATCTTCGATCCATCCCTTAAAGACGAAGCAATCTTCGATTGGATGGCTTACCGCTTGGTGGTAAGGGTAGTAATTAAGATCGTTGACATCGCCTGACTGCAACGGACATTTTGGACTCGGCAGATTGATGAGTCTGTTGCGCACTGCCAGCTCGAACAGTTTCCTTGTTTTATTCTGAGGAAATGAGTAAGGACGTCCCAGTCTCTCTTCGAGGGATGGGCGTAGACGCACGTTGTTTTGGCGAACAACCGGCTTTGAGTTGCTCGGCTGTTGTTGAGTATTGGCAACGACAATCGTTTTCCCTTTTCCTTTCTCATTTCGAGAGTCTGGCTTTGGAGGGGACGATCTGTGACCCATCTGATCCATTTGGGCCAACTTGTCGATCAAGGCCTGGAATGTAATGGGCTTGAAGAACATCATGAATTGCGAGATGGTCGCTTGCGGATCAAGAGTGCCCACGAACATGCCTACCGCAGGTGCTTCTTCGATGCGTTGTTCGCACTTCGACCATAAGTTTCACCACCGTATTGCGTATTGAACCCACGTTTCGCCTGGCCTTACCCTGGCATTAATCAGTGCTGTTATCGGGGTGCGTTCACTAGCACTCACAAATCTTTGTGTAAACAGTAGCTCCATCTCTGCAAATGTTTTGACAGAGTCGTTAGGTAGCTCCGAATACCATTCAAAGACTGTTTCTGCTAAGCTGCCGACAAATTGGCGAAGCAGCAGTTTGTCGTCGCCTCCAGTGTTGCCGCATAAGGCGCTGAATTGAGCGACATGCTGATGGGGATTCCCCGTCCCTTTATATACATGGAACTCAGGGATTGTATATCCCGGCGGGTAACTGATTTGGTCATACCAGCCCGGGTAGGGTCGTCGGGTTCTAACAATTTGCTGTAGGGTTCCTAGACACACTAATGAGGTCTCACAAGGCATCAACCATGCCAATTTCAAATTTTACAAGTGCCGAGAAACCCTAATACGGATCGTTAACTAGAATTTTAGGCGACAAAAGAAACTAGTTAACAACTTAACTACAAGAACGGAAATACAACCTTTGTAGATCCGGTCCTCCACCTCCATAGCTCCGCAATGAAGTCTCCTCGCTGTCCAAATGGAAACCCGGGCTCTAGCGTCGGCTTCATCGGAGAAATGGGCGGGCAAGGTCGTCGGCTTCGTGCCGAAGATGATCTACGTCGAGGCATCACTAGATCAAGCTCCCACTTCACCAAGTCATGAAACTTGTGAAGAGAACACCCTATACTACTTGGCAAGAGGTAGAGGATGAAGAAATAGGAAGTGGGTTCACTTTAGAATTGGATTTCTCACTCTTTTTCATCAATCACCATTAATGGTCCAAGGTTTCTTCATGTTGAAGATGAAGAAGAAGAAGAAGAAAATGTTATGATAAGTATTAAGTAAAATGAAAATAATAATAATACTTATCATCTACCAACCATGGTCAAGTGTAGAGACTAAACTAGGGTTAGTGGGAATGGTTAGGGTTAAGCATGAGACAAAAATGGTCACTTAGGTCAAAGCTTCATGAAGCTTCAACTAGAATACAAATCAAGCCACCATTTTCTTTTCATGCCTTTTATTTTCCAATAAGAATAAACAAATAAATAAATGAATAAATTAAAACCCTAACCATTAACATGTAATCATGGTTTGATCTTTACACAAAAACCCTAGCAAACATGTATCATCAAACATGATACAATCAAGTGCACAAAAGTATATCACATATACAATGTGCACATCCAAGTGAGAAAATCCATTTAAAGTGAACCAATACTAGTTAATGCAAAGTAATATATCAAATATATAATTATACATTAAATCATTAAATCAACACTTGATTTAACGATCCGGTCATATCGCATATAACCGACTAGTATCCAATGTATCGGCTTATCGAATCAATACTTGATTCGATAACTAGGTTATATCGCATACAACCATTCGACACATTCATCGCGAGAATGAAATACGGTATCACATACACGCATTATTCTCGGTCCCGCACATATCTCATATGCGCTCCTATTTCGTTTCGCTTGAGCCAGGAAACCTCTGTGTAGGACTCTAAAGACTCGTCAATACGCCGGCAGCGGATGATGATCATATCAAACACCCACAAGCCGCAAGCGGTCTGCTAAACGTAACGGCCACCCGGGTATTGAGCGATCAGAAGATCGACGAGCAAGCCCGCTCACACTCCTGTGAATCCAACCAGTAACACTTACCGTACAGTCCGGTCTGTTCGTCTGATATGTCGCATATCTCGCCTAGGGGTGGTAAACGTCAGACCCCAATAGCTCGATAAGTCGTGTCGATATGAGGTCTATAACAGTTTGAGAAACTACTGGTAACACTTACCAGTAAATCTCAGCAACCCTGGCCAGGGATTTCCGGTTATAGCCAATCGAACACAGCGCAACATCAACTCCCTATACCGGGAGAGACGAATCCCCTCCTATCGCTCATTGCCTCCATGTGACTCGGGACTGTACCCAAAAACCACCGTTTTGCACGCCCTCTTGGACGTGGTAAGATGGAAATCAAAGCACAGTGGGAACCACACAAGACTCTATAACGATCTCGAGTCAATAGACTACTCTGTACCAGTGTCACCAGAGAACTGCCATCTGACGTAAGGTATAATACCATCTGGGAGTTCTCGGCGAGTCCGTCCAGTGTACCCAGTCTCTACTGAGCACCCGTATATCATCTCCGATGTCAAACACCAATGGATATGGGATCATCCATCGCCCATCTGTATGGGTCGAGAAGGTATACGCTAGTCTACTCTGGTATATCGATGCCCCGTCTCGATACACCCACGACTAGGGACTTTGAAGGATGTACTTATGGACTACCATGTCCCCACTAGTATGATCGGCATCATAGTCCAGGTAGTCAAGTATACATCCTAAGGGCTTTACCAACATGTAACAGAGAGACAATCAGTATACACGTTAAGGTAAAGAGTAACCAGATAGCATACTATCATGTCGAGCAAGAAAGTCCTCCCTATATATGTCCCAGCATCCACTACAATATACATCCTATGTACAGTAATGGCCTCTAGGGCATACATATAACTAACAATCTCCCACTTGCACTAGGGCCATCTGATAGCAGTGGTTGTAGTATCTCATACTCAACCATCCCATAAAATTCTCTCTCTGGGAATAGGCCTTCACGAGTGGATCCGCCGTGTTGTCCTCTGAGTCTACTCTCCTGACCTCGATCCCCTGGAGATCAACCATCTCCATGATCAGGTGATACTGCCTTAGAATATGTCTGGATCACTGATGGGACCGGCGTTCCTTGGCATAAGCCACAACTCCATTGTCACACAATGGGAGGAACAAAGTTCATCTCATGAACCAATATACATCCAGACTGCCTCTTTGGTAGCATCTTAAGTAGCGATGTATCCTGCCTTTATCGTCTAGTATGCCACGGTATCTAGCTTGGAACTCTTCCAACATACCGTCCCTTTACTAAGGGTAAAGACAATGCCTGTGACTGACATTCAGTCGTCCTTATCACCCTGGAACCTTTCCAGTGATTTTCCCCAGGATCAATTGATACCGTCTCACTACAACTAGTGAGAATCCTAACATCCATTTAGATCTATCTCATAGATCCAAAATCCAGGATTTAGGAGGTATCATTTTGATCCTATATGGAGAATCATTATGATAAGCGGAGATTGACTGAGCGTAGCATAGGAAACTCCTTCCCCATCAAGAGTATGTCATCCACGTACTCTACGAGGATCATCACCATACTCTCTACTACCTTTTTGTATATACAAGGTTCATCTACCATTTTGATGATGTCAAACTGTTTGACTACTACATCAAAACAGATGTTCCAACTCCGCGATGCCTGCTTTATCCTATAAAGTATCTTGTACACGTTTCCGCTGCTCCCACTGTCTATGAAGCCCTCTGGCTTTGTACTTACAGACGCTTTCTTCTAAAACATCATTTTAGAAAAGCAGTCATGACACCCAACCGCCAGATATCGTAGTCATGGTACGTAGCCGTGGCAAGTAGGATCCGGATGGACTTAAGCATAGCTACTTGAAAAGGTTTCATCATTATCCACGCCTGGTCGATGACGAAAAGCTTTAACAAGTCTAGCTTTGAAAGTCTCAACTTTTCCATCTACACCAAGTAATCTTCTCAAGATATACTTGCTCCTGATGGGGATTTAACCCTTCAGATATAGCAGCCAAAGTCCATACTTTGTTGGTGTACATGGATTCCATCTCAGATCGCTAAGCATCCAGCCATTCTTACAGAGTCCCACTCCTGATGGCCAGCTCGAAACTAGTTGGGTCATCAACTCATGATGCAATCCTCGCTCCCACTGTCATAGAGAAACCGAAGTATCTCTCAGGTGGGTGAGGAACCCTACTAGATCGGCGGAGAGGCTGAGGTTCGTTGGTAACTATTGAATCCTTTGGTTTTATCAAATCATCTGCTGTAGTTTGTATAGCTGGAACCTTTCCAGTTCTACATTACAGACCTTGCCTCGAGCTTGTCCGGATTTTGCTTTTCAGACATAGGCTGGACAACCCCAAATCTTAACTAACTTAAGATATGGGCTCTTCCCTTATCATATCATATATGAAATTGTAGGCAACTGATTTGATTTGAACCCTATTCAATAGGTATGCAGCTTCTCAAGTGCATAACTCCCAAAAAGGAAATAGGTAACTCAGTAGTACTCATCATAGAGTACACCTTATCATATAGGGTGTGATTGCTCCGCCCCGATATACCATCGTGCTATGGTGTATACGGAGGAGTAATGCTGAGAGAGAATCTCATTCTCCTTTAGAATAATCCAGGATTTCCGTGCTCAAGTATTCTCCTCCTCGATCTCATCAAAGGACATAATACTTATACCCGTGTTTTGGTTTTCTACTTCTAAATCATATTCTGTGAATATCTCAAATGGTTCGGACTTGTGTTTCAACAGGAACATATGTCTGAATCTTGGGAGATTATCAGAGAAGGTAACGAAGTACAAAGAACCAGTCCTGGCATATGTAGACAGGGGACCTTACATACATCAACATGTATCATCCCAAGAGTTTACCAACTCTTTCTCTGTTACCATTAAACAGAGCTGTGGTCATCTTATCTCTGTGACATGACTGGCAAGTTTCATAAGATGTAAATTCAAACAGATTTAAATATGCATCTATGTGCAACTTAGCTAGTCGGGTAGCATTGATATGACCTAGTCTACAATACCTCAAGAAGGATTCGTTCATTTCTGAACTCTTCCTCTTTTGTGTGTTCAGTATACTAAAGAACTGTAGTTTGATTTAGAACGTCAATGCTTTTAGATAACGTTCCTGAACCGATCAACTTTTGATATAGGAAATGTTCAAAACATTATCCAACAATACAAAATTTTATCATTTCTTTACTGATAAAGAGACTGATATGATTTTGTATATCAGGTTCGGTATCTAATAACATTCGTTCAGAATCAATGTATTGGTAATACAGGGTGACAATGACCAACAGACTTGGCTGCAACACTTGCCCCGTTTTCTGCCTCATGAAACTTATCACCCGTTCTCAGTTCTCTACCTTTCTGTAGCCCTATGTAACAGATTACATATCTGGGATCCTGATCCGGTATCATATACCCAGGATGCGGAGGATACTGAGAAACAGTTCTTTGTAACGAACACACCCGAAGATGATGCATCAGCATGCACTCTCTTCGTTTGGGCGGCACGGGAATTCAGGTAATCCCGAATTTCCTGCTCTGTCTTATAACAATTATAAGTTGGAGCGGGACCAACGTTTCCCAGCTCAGTATAACAAGCGGGTTCGGTCAATAATCCGTATTATTATCTTGATTAAGGCGTGATATGGTCGCTACCTGGAGAGAGAGAAGAAAACACTCAGCGTGCGCTCTTGCAAGATCAGATTGGTTATTATTTTTCTAATCAGGATGGCTCCCACTGTTTTTATCAAATCTTCCTTCAAACCCTAAAAGGAAAGACTAGCCGGGATTAATTACACACTACAAATTCGCCGATCTTTCAGCCAGGCCAGTGTCGGTACTTTGAGGGAGGTCCCCCGTGCTTTCGCATGAACCTAATTAATGTAAACCTCGTTTTCCCAGAGGCGTAACCTCGTTGACACCTTTCTAGACACCTACTTGATTGGCTAATTGTAATGTGTAAAACTCTCCCAGGAGTAACAATTACTCGCAGCGGGTATCGGGATCCAACTATCTCATAGAAGGTATGCAATCTCATTGCAAATTTCAACACTTGAAATTCCCGATAATATTTTGCCCCTAGCAGCTATATGACCTTAACATAGTCAACAAATCATAAGTGCTAGTCAAGTTCAACCCGTCATTTCCCGATTGAATTAAACCCACCCGCACGACCCTTAACATAGTCAACAAAGTCGCACGACTACCCTAATCCAATCGCATCATATGCTTATGCAGATAAGCACTAATTAGCTACCGCACACTACGCCTTAACATAGTCAACAAACGTAGCACGAATACTAACTAGTACTTATCTGAAATGACGGAGGGCTACGACAGGTTTTTCTGAAAACCTATTGCATAATGAACTTGATATCGTTGTAGAATCAAATGATTTTAAAATGGAGTGCTTTTGAGGCTTTTCTAGTTTTGCTAAAGGAGTCACTCCCGGTGAAGGGATCGTCGGTCCTTTCCTCGTCGAATGAGGTGCGGGACATATCACATATATCACTGTGCAAAGCAAAAACTCTTAAAAACAATCAAAAGACAAACCGAGTGTGTAGCATTTGCCAGTTATTGCTAAAGGAGTCACTCCCGGTGAAGGGATCTCGGTCCTTTCCTCATCGAATAAGGTACAGGATATATCACATATACCTCTGTGCAAAGCGAGAACTGTAGCTACCTGTTTTATTTTGAAATTCGATTCTACAACATCTTAGGTTTATTTTATTTCATTAATCATATTAATGAAGTCCCATCATTTAAATACCTAAACATCACAGATAAATACGACGTACACTTATGCCATCCGCATTCGCCTCGATGTCCCCTCGTGCACCGTTAGGTTAGGTAACTAACGGCAGAGCGGGGCAGGGCTAGCGCGGGTGTAAAACATAAGTAACGTCTATATAATATATCATATATACTATATACAGTATCTATCATAGAACATCACATGATCACATCACAGATATCGCAGCAGAAGAATCATATGAAATATTGGATATACTAGGACGTCCGTGTTTTCAATACGAGCCAGTATAAAACACGGATTCCACGGTCGTGATGAATAGCCAAACCCACACCCCTAGACCCCTACGAGAGCGGCAAGCAACCCTACCAATTCTAGAGTTAGGAGACCCGAACTCGACTCCTCGAGTTGGTCTCCCACTGGACTCCAGAACCCGGTTACTTGTGCTCCCCTCCTTGGGTCTATCCTAGTGCGGAAAAGTAAATAATATACAAAGGGTGACATCTTCCGCTACCTGGAAGTGCCCCAATAAAAGAATATTACATACAAGTTTTTACATGAATGAAAATGAAAACACTCATCTCACATAAAAAAACCCCGGCTATTCAAACACGACGATCCAATATAACATATCCAGCAACGCATAACATCACATGTCATCAACGTAAGTAAATATGCGCATCCCAATTGTCGTTGACATATAGCAACGAAAACGGCGATATCACATATTACATTTACGGTCACAGAAAAGAAAGTGTAAAACTACAACAGTTGGAATCCGCAACCACCTCAGACATCGCATGCCTGACCAAATGAATTACTTAGACATCACATGCCTAACAATTATAAACCCCGCATTTTAGTCTCAAAATCGAAAACACTTTTCAATACCAAGTCGGGTAATTCAACAAGATTCCCGACATCCTGATCGAATGCTCGTCGCAAACTTCAGTAGACGGCTGCACCCCCGATACCGTCGACAAAGTGCACCAAGGCGGAACACCGCTGCCGCGAGCACCCGGACGGATGCTTTCGGTGACGGGGTTCTCCTACAGTCACTTGGTCGGGGCTATGGAGTGAGGCTGTCTATTAAGTTTACCCGGCGAGTATCCGCGTACGCTACGTGATTGCGACGGACTTTTGATCACATCAAAATTCCGTGGCAACCGATCAAGTGAGACTAAAGTGTTATGTTTATAACATTCATTCAGTTATCTCATAACTACTTGTGAATTCCAATTATTGTATCACATTCCGGATAAATAGAAAATGTTAAACTTTCCGATCGAACAGTCAAACACCCAAGTTTTCCCGAAACAGCTCAACACATGAAATAAATCTAACAACATTCAGTTCGTGCCTCAGTACCAACGGTCCAGCCGTAGAAGGGTCAAGCCAACGCCTCATATGTGGCACGCCGTACTGCCCCAAACCCGAAGGTTCAAAGGGCAGTTCAAGACAGTCACATAATCGAGTTAAGGTTTGTTGTCTTCTAGAGGGTCCATCGCATTACTTGCACTACTTAGAACGTCGTTAAACTACGGAAAAATCCAACACTTGGAAATTTCCCGACAGGGGAAAAATTGGGTATTTATATCCGGTCGAACTTTTTAACATATTCAAAAATTATCTGGAAAGCCAAATAGACAAAGTTAAATAATCCGATCGATTCATCGAATCCCCAAAACAACCCCAGAAAATTCAACTCTTGAATAAATATTAAAAATTCCCAGAAAGCTCAACACCTGAAAACATGAATTACTGTGCAAAAATTAAACAGTGATAACATATATTGGCCGCGGAACCGCCGCAGAAGCCAAGCTTCTGCCGAGGTTCCGCCGCACTGTAGCAGCTTCACTCAAAAAATTTTGCATCGTAATTCATAGTTTTTCCTGTTGAATTTTTAAAGAATTTTTAATCTGGAAAAAACCCAGTTTTTAGAAAAAGTCCAGAGAGCACTTTGATGTTAGGGTTTCGGGTCGATCGGGTTTCAAACTTCGTCTACGCGTCACCTAAGGCACTAGCTAGGCTCTGATACCACTGTAAGGTTTCTAGGCACACTAATGAGGTCTCACAAGGCATCAACCATGCCAATTTCAAATTTTACAAGTGCCGAGAAACCCTAATACGGATCGTTAACTAGAATTTTAGGCGACAAAAGAAACTAGTTAACAACTTAACTACAAGAACGGAAATACAACCTTTGTAGATCCGGTCCTCCACCTCCATAGCTCCGCAATGAAGTCTCCTCGCTGTCCAAATGGAAACCCGGGCTCTAGCGTCGGCTTCATCGGAGAAATGGACGGGCAAGGTCGTCGGCTTCGTGCCGAAGATGATCTACGTCGAGGCATCACTAGATCAAGCTCCCACTTCACCAAGTCATGAAACTTGTGAAGAGAACACCCTATACTACTTGGCAAGAGGTAGAGGATGAAGAAATAGGAAGTGGGTTCACTTTAGAATTGGATTTCTCACTCTTTTTCATCAATCACCATTGATGGTCCAAGGTTTCTTCATGTTGAAGATGAAGAAGAAGAAGAAGAAAATGTTATGATAAGTATTAAGTAAAATGAAAATAATAATAATACTTATCATCTACCAACCATGGTCAAGTGTAGAGACTAAACTAGGGTTAGTGGGAATGGTTAGGGTTAAGCATGAGACAAAAATGGTCACTTAGGTCAAAGCTTCATGAAACTTCAACTAGAATACAAATCAAGCCACCATTTTCTTTTCATGCCTTTTATTTTCCAATAAGAATAAACAAATAAATAAATGAATAAATCAAAACCCTAACCATTAACATGTAACCATGGTTTGATCTTTACACAAAAACCCTAGCAAACATGTATCATCAAACATGATACAATCCAGTGCACAAAAGTATATCACATATACAATGTGCACATCCAAGTGAGAAAATCCATTTAAAGTGAACCAATACTAGTTAATGCAAAGTAATATATCAAATATATAATTATACATTAAATCATTAAATCAACACTTGATTTAACGATCCGGTCATATCGCATATAACCGACTAGTATCCAATATATCGGCTTATCGAATCAATACTTGATTCGATAACTAGGTTATATCGCATACAACCATTCGACACATTCATCGCGAGAATGAAATACGGTATCACATACACGCATTATTCTCGGTCCCGCACATATCTTATATGCGCTCCTATTTCGTTTCGCTTGAGCCAGGAAACCTCTGTGTAGGACTCTAAAGACTCGTCAATACGCCGGCAGCGGATGATGATCATATCAAACACCCACAAGCCGCAAGCGGTCTGCTAAACGTAACGGCCACCCGGGTATTGAGCGATCAGAAGATCGACGAGCAAGCCCGCTCACACTCCTGTGAATCCAACCAGTAACACTTACCGTACAGTCCGGTCTGTTCGTCTGATATGTCGCATATCTCGCCTAGGGGTGGTAAACGTCAGACCCCAATAGCTCGATAAGTCGTGTCGATATGAGGTCTATAACAGTTTGAGAAACTACTGGTAACACTTACCAGTAAATCTCAGCAACCCTGGCCAGGGATTTCCGGTTATAGCCAATCGAACACAGCGCAACATCAACTCCCTATACCGGGAGAGACGAATCCCCTCCTATCGCTCATTGCCTCCATGTGACTCGGGACTGTACCCAAAAACCACCGTTTTGCACGCCCTCTTGGACATGGTAAGATGGAAATCAAAGCACAGTGGGAACCACACAAGACTCTATGACGATCTCGGGTCAACAGACTACTCTGTACCAGTGTCACCAGAGAACTGCCATCTGACATAAGGTATAATACCATCTGGGAGTTCTCGGCGAGTCCGTCCAGTGTACCCAGTCTCTACTGAGCACCCGTATATCATCTCCGATGTCAAACACCAATGGATATGGGATCATCCATCGCCCATCTGTATGGGTCGAGAAGGTATACGCTAGTCTACTCTGGTATATCGATGCCCCGTCTCGATACACCCACGACTAGGGACTTTGAAGGATGTACTTATGGACTACCATGTCCCCACTAGTATGATCGGCATCATAGTCCAGGTAGTCAAGTACACATCTTAAGGGCTTTACCAACATGTAACAGAGAGACAATCAGTATACACGTTAAGGCAAAGAGTAACAAGATAGCATACTATCATGTCGAGCAAGAAAGTCCTCCCTATATATATCCCAGCATCCACTACAATATACATCCTATGTACAGTAATGGCCTCTAGGGCATACATATAACTAACATTTGCCCAGCCGCTTCATTCGCCTGGTGAACTCGTATCTGTTGAGCAATATAGTCGTCTAGTGCAGCTTTGGAAATGGTTTCCTCCTTGGCTTATAAAAGGACCGGAGGAGGATTAGATGTCTCCCCTCCATCGTCTCCAACAATGATCGGAGGGTCTTCAGCTGGAGGGTCCGGCTGTAACATCATTCCTACCATGTCTTGGAAGAGAATCGCCATTTGTTTTATGTTAGCCGCTTGCTCTGCGGCTTCTTTGTCCTTCTTTTCGAGGACTCTGCATAAGAAGTCAGCATCGGTTTCTTGTTCGTGACGCTGCTCTGATGATGCCTCCGGGCTTTCTTTTGGCCCGGTGAGTGCGGCCATCGCAGTCATCATCTCCTGAAGCTTCTGTTGCTGCTTATGGGCTTTTGTCACGGATCGGGTGAGCGGTCGGTGACCCATCGAAGAGCGGCTATCCTTTTTTCCGGATGCCATATAAACAGTATGCACCACTATGTCCCCAGACTTGGGGCGTTTGTGCTTAGCGCTTTTACGGTTCTCCATGTTCATAGGGGCTTTTTGCGGCCTCCTTTTCTTTTGAGTGATTAACGTTGAGGGAGCCGTTGTAGTGGGCACCCAAGTAGCTGTTGATTTTTCTGGCTTGACAGAGTAGTCCTTCTCCTGCCGAACCTTCATCTTTTTCTATCGGCGGAGATAGTCTTGATCTATTACGGAGTCTTGGACTTGACGCCAGACCTTGTAAATTTTAGAGGACAGCCATTGAGGGGGCTGCTCCAGCTTCACCTTCGGGGCATTATCCACAGGTGTAGAAGATCTTTTCAGTACGGCAGTTGGCGAGTTTTTGCGCACCCTTCTTAGCGGTTCAAAGCTATTCCCGGTCGGAACAGCAGCATTGATTTCCACCATTGGGGCTGGCGGAGTTATCCCAGAGGGGGAGTTGCCCCCAGCTTTCCTTACCCGGCGCCAGTGACGATGGCGAGCATGTCGTGCGATTGGAGTTGGTTTAGCCGTAGGGGTGACCTTCTCATGCCCCCTGTGTTGGTCAAAATTCGCTGGTATCAGCCTTTCAAAGACCGACGTCCGTTGAATGGGGTTGGCCAACCTATCAAAAGCAGACTTTCGAGTAGGGGAAGCAACCTTGGTGATTTCGCCTGGAACGGGAGCAGGGATGGCTATCCGCTTCAGGATAACGCCTTCTGGTATTGCAGGCTTCTTCGTGGGCCTGTTGGAGCTCTGACCTAGTCTGTTAAAAACTGAGGCAGTGGAGTTGGGCGACCCGTTGAGAGGGACCGCGGTAGTCATAAGCCGATCAAAGACCGACTTCTTCGGAGCTTCTAGTGTTGGTACAGGGGCATTGAAGCTCATCGGTGGGAGCATAGTCCCAAAAAACAGTCCAGCGGTGGCCTGAGTCACCTGTTCCACCGGCATAGCAAAGATGGAGGCCGCTTGAGGCCCATAAGTCACTCCTCCGGACGGGACGGAGCGAGAGTTGCAGTTGCAAGTAGTGCAGTTTGAAGCCATTGATCTTCTGTTTTCTGCACGGAGCAAGACACAAAATCTAAGTACCTCGAATCCACAGGCAACCACAGCAAACCGTGATTCGTTCGCGAACACGACACACGAAGTGTGGAGTGGAAAGAGGAAGAGGTCCCACCGGGCGTGCCAGAATCTGTTCCCCTCCGAATGACGGCGTGACAGGGACGTCTTACCTGAGATTCGGGGCATATGCTATTTGGTTTTATCCGTCCACCTCTCCGAAGATGCCATGTTGATTTATGGCACCGTGTATCGAAGGTTTAAACGGATGCGGCCGATGTAGCAGACTTCGTCAGATTCCACCTCGTCTGAGGGGTTTTTGATTGTGGGGACGCTCTTCCCTGCAGGCGCAAGCCCCTGCAGTTAATTACGCTACCGCATCACGGTAACAACTTTCTCCTTCTCCAGCTGGTCACTTCGTATCGTGAGTGTTTGTTTTGTTTATGGTTGCCCGTGGATTGTATACGAAGACTAATTTATGTTGTCGTCCGTAGGACGTGGATTAGTCCAAATCCGTATTTTCTTAGATTTGGGTTTGGGGTTTTGGTTTAAGGATACGTTAGCCATATTTGAGGCTAAGATCAACTTAAACGTTTGTTAAGGATACGTTAGTCTAATTTTAGACTAAGATCAACTTAACGGGATCGTTTAGATCCAACAAAAGAGCATTTGGGCTTTATTGTTCTAGTTTAGGGACATGGTGGTCCATTGCCAGTTTAGGGACATGGTGGTCCATTGCCAGTTTAGGGACATGGTGGTCCATTGCCAGTTTAAGGACATGGTGTTCCATTAAATGTATGGCTGTCGGGACCCGTCACCTCTCTGACGACGTTGAGGGATTACAACGACAGATATCAGAGGAGTTCAGAGATGTACCCTTGAACCAAAATTGGTTGGGAGATTTATAGTCCAATTTAGGATCAAAGTCTGTTTGAAGGTTTGTGAGCATATGTTAGTTATATGTATGCCCTAGAGGCCATTACTGTACATTGGATGTATATTGTAGTGGATGCTGGGACATATATAGGTAGGACTTTCTTGCTCGACATGATAGTACGCTATCTGGTTGCTCTTTATCTTAACATATATACTTTCTGTCTCTCTGATTACATGTTGATAAAGCCCTTAGGATGTGTACTCGACTTCCAGGACTGTGATGCAGATCATACTAGTGGGGCCTGGATAGTCCATGAGTACATCCTTGAAATGTTCCTAGTCGAGGGAATATCGAGACGAGGCATCGATATTCCAGAGTAGACTAGCGTATATCTTCTCGACCCATGCGATGGGCGATGGATGATCCCATATCCATTGGTGTTTGACATCGGAGATGGTATGCGGGTGCTCAGTGGAGACTGGGTACACTGAACGGACTCGCCGAGAACTCCCAGATGGTATTATACCTCACATCAGATGGCAGTTCTCTGGTGACACTGGTACAGCTTAGTCTGTTGACCCGAGATCATCATAGAGTCTTGTGTGTCTCCCACTGTGCTTTGATTTCCACCCTACCACGGCTCTACTGAGTCGTGCAAACAGGTGGTTTTTGGGTACAGTCCCGATTCACATGGAGGCAATGAGCGATAGGAGGGGATTCGTCTCTCCCGGTATTGGGGGTTGATGTTGTGCTATGCTCAACTGGCCATAACAGGAAATCCCTGGCCAGGGTTGCAGTGATATACTGGTAAGAGTTATCAGTAGTTTCACGAATGTTATGGACCTCAAGTCGGCATGACTTATCGAGCTATTGGGGTCTGACGTTTACCACCCCTAGGCGAGATATGCAACATATCAGACGAACAGACCGGACCGTACGGTAAGTGTTACTGGTTGGATTCGCAGGAGTGTGAGCGGGCTTGCTCGTCGATCTTCTGATCGCTCAATACCCGGGTGGCCGTTACGTTTAGCAGACCGCTTGCGGCTTGTGGGTGTTTGATATGATCATCATCCGCTGCCGGCGTATTGACGAGTCTTTAGAGTCCTACACAGAGGTTTCCTGGCTCAAGCGAAACGAAATAGGAGCGCATATGAGATATGTGCGGGACCGAGAATAATGCGTGTATGTGATACCGTATTTCATTCTCGCGATGAATGTGTCGAATAGTTGTATGCGATATAACCTAGTTATCGAATCAAGGATTGATTCGATAAGCCGATACATTGGATACTAGCCGGTTATATGCGAAATGACCGGATCATTGAATCAAGTGTTGATTTAATGATTTAATGTATAATTATATATTTGATATATTACTTTGCATTAACTAGTATTGGTTCACTTTAAATGGATTTACTCACTTGTATTGCACATTGTATATGTGATATATTTTTGTGCACATCATTGTATCATGTTTGATGATACATTCTTTCTTGGTTTTGTGTAAAGTATTGAACCATGGTTAGTTAGTGGTTAGGGTATCTTTTCATTTGATTATTCATTTATCTTTTTATTTATTTCATTTAGAAAAGATAAAGAGAAAGATAAATGGTGGACTTATTTTGTTTTTAGTTGAAACTTCTTGAAACCTTGACTAAGTCCACCATTCTTGTCTCTTCTCTAACCCTAACCACTTATCTAACCTTAGTTAAATCTCTACACTAAACCATGGTTGAAGTCATGATAAGTATTGATTTATTTATCAAATAAAAAGAACTTATCATATCATCTTCTTCTTGCTTCATCTTCTTCTTCAATGAAGAAAGCTTGCTACTCCAATGGCAAGTGATGAAAACTAGTGAGAAATCCAAATCTAAAGTTTACCCACTTCCTATTTCTTCATCCTCTACCTCTTGCCAAGTAGTATAGGGTGTTTCCTTCACAAGTTTTCCCGACTTGGTGAAGTTTGAGCTTGTTCTAGCGATGCCTCGACGTAGATCATCTTCGGCATCGAACCGACGATCAAGCCCGCCCATTCTTCGATGATGCCAATGCTAGAGTCATGAGTTCGATTTGGACAGCGGAGGGAGATCATCGTGGAGCATACGAAGTGGTGGACCGGATCTACAAAGGTTGTAGCTCCTTTCCTTTTAGATAAAGTTGTTTATTTGCATTGCTTTGCCTACATATCTAGTTAACGATCCGTTTTAGGGTTTCTCGGCACCGTATTTTTTAGAAATTTGCATGTTTGATCACTTGTGAGACTCCATTAGAGTGCCTAGGAACCCTACAGCATATGGGCTCGGTTGATATGAGTTGAACATTTTGTTGTTCTGACTGTTTGAGCCTTTATTTGGGGCTCAGCCCTTTTATTAATGCATAGCATTGGGCTCTTTAATTAAATGTACAGCATTTAGATTAGCCTGTTAGGCCTTTTAATTGGGCTCTGCCCTTTTTTAATAATGCGCGGCATTTAATGGTCTGACACTGCGCCACGTGGCCTGTCAGGCGCTTTGCGCCAATTAAAGAGCGCAAGGCGCTAGCGCATGTGGAGATGACACGTGTCACGCTCTGGTGAGGGCAAGTTTGTTAGTGCAGTGCGCTGAGCCAGTACACTGCGCTAGTGCGCTGCTGACACATGGCGCGCTCCGGCGACTTGCGCCAATCCAAGAGCGCAGCGCTCTGTTTTTAGGAGCGCAAGGTGCAGATTGACACGTGGCGCTTTCTGGTGACTTGCGCCAGTCTAAGAAGTGCAACAGCGCAAATTAAGAATGCAGAATACTGTTCAATAGCGCAGAGCGCATCTTGATCAAATTTAGATCAAAGAAAAGAATCATTTTAGTTCTAAAGAGGTTCTACCTCAAGATTCAAGAACCAATGGTTCATCAAAAGGCTATGCCTTTATGTAGATCAAAAGATCTAGGGATGAAGTAAATTACTTCTTTTTTATGATTGGATCTTTTTTGATTTTTTTTTCTTTTTATTGAAGATCTTGATCTTGTTCTTAGATCTTTGATCTTTTTAGAAGAAATTCTTCTTTTTTCAAAGGTTTACCTTTTTTCTCGTTGAGTTTTTCTCAAAGTTTTTAGAGGAGCTCTCTGTATATCTGAGACTTGGAGTCTAGGGGCCTTTATATAGGGCCAATTAGTTTGTTAGGTTGGTTACAGAGATATTTCTCTGATTGATCTAGGGATATTTCTCCACCGTTGGATCTTTGATCTTAAGGCCTCTGTTTTAAAGAAGATAATCTTCTTGTTTTAACAAGATTAAAAAGATCTTTCTAGAATTTTAATTCCTATTAAATAATTCATTATTTAAGTTTTAGTGCTGGCACAGTTGGCGCAAGCGCACCTGCGCTTGACACGTGTCGCGCAGCACAGGTGAGCGCGGCGCAACTGCGCTAGCGCACCTGCGCTGACACGTGTCGCGCAGCGCAGAGCGCAGCACAACTGCGCTGACACGTGTCGCGCAGCGCAGAGCGCAAGTTACCTGAAGCGTTGCTTCCTTTATTATTTATTATTAAAATTTTCTTAAAACAGAGCCTTGCTGTGATTGGGGTGCGCTGCCTTGGGCGTAGCGCCCCTTTCGCTGGCGTGTCTGCTTTTGACACGTGGCTCTCTGCGCACAACGCAAGAGATCTGAAGCGTTGCTTCATCTTTTGAATTTGAAATTCAAACAGAGCTTTGCTCTGATTGGGGGAAACACTCACGGTGATCGAGCAACGTGAAGATCGATGGAAAAATTACCTCTTTAAGGAAGTAATCGAGAGCAATTCTTCTTGTTATCTCGGATTGAAGAAGTTGTAACTTGAAGTTGAATAATAAAGGTGATAATTAGTTTCAATTTCACTTTCTTTTAAATTCCGTATTATGAGTTCTTTTTCTAATCTTTCTTCGATTTTCATGATGCGCGAGTAAATCTCCGCTTGATAGGATTCGTAGGATTAGGGTAGATCGATGGATGATAGAATTCTATACTTTTATTTAGTCTTATGAAGTTTACAAACCTGCGTAAAAGAATCGTTAACATCCTCATCAGGCACGATATCAAATTCTTGATTATCTTGACCACGATGTGAAATAAGATTGACGATCTTTTTGTGAAGGGCTAGAAAATAAATGGGATCAATGAAAAGACAAGGGACTATAGTGAAGAAACCCCAGTTTCTTTCAAAAAGCCCTAATCTGCATTCATCGCCATCAATCTAGCGATAAACTGTCAATAGAAAAGATGAGTTACCTTTATTAGTCATCCATGACTACTAAATCCGATCAAATCTTACAAGCCTTCTTCATATTTTCTTGATAATTAGATCTTGAACATTTTCTTGATTTCCTTTCTTGAAAACAATTTCTTGATTTTCTTGAAACTATTATTTCAACTAAATGTTAAACGATATTTCTTGAATTTCTTTACTAGTTCTTTCGACTCATCTAAAATAAGAATTTACGAATTCCTCGAATCCCAGAGGACGACCCGTACTCACTAAAGGTCTAGCTACATGCGACACCGTTATTGATTATCGTTACTTTACTACTTTTTTTTTATCAATCAAATGGCGCCGTTGCCGGGGATACGTGCGTAATTTGTTCTTTCTTGCGATTTGGGTTGAAGTATTATTATTCTATCGAAATATAAATCAAGAACGCATCATGTGCTTAACGATTAGTGTGTGAATTTTTGCGAGGGGATCTGGAATCACTGTAGCAGAGAGATAAAGATTCGGTAGTATTCATCAAGACCAGAGGAGCAAGGCAAAAAATCGTTCCAAAAAGAATTCAAAGAAGCATCATCTTGACCGCAGAACCGCGGCAATAAGCTCCTTTTGGCCGCGGAAGCGCGGTGTACTTGGTGAATTAGGGTTTCAAGTCACTCTGATATATTTCCTACCTTCTCATCTCTCCTCTGAAATACCCAATAAAAATTTTTCTGCAGGATTCTTTGCAAAAATTCGCCGCTTAAAAAATTCTTGTTGCGTGTTTTGATATTGGCTATGTTTTTGCATATTGTAATATGGAAAATTAAGGGACAAAGACCAAATTTAGATTTGGTGGGGATTTCATTACCCTTCATAAGCCCCACAAATCACAAAACGAGCATCCGCATCACCCTTCATTAACTAAAAAAATATCTAGACCAAGACTTTAAGGACCGTCGCGCTCAATTAGGACAGAGGAAGGTCGTGGGTAATCTACTGTTTATCTGTATTTCGTTTGTGGTGTCTAGGCAAGTGTGTCAAAGGCAAGTTGTTACTTAATTAGGCCTGCTATTTACATAGCGGATACCTCCCACTTATCTGGCACTTACCTGGCCACAAGAGGGATAAAGAGATAGTAGATGATTGATCCTGCGATTTGTCTTCTGGAAGTCTAGAAGCGGTCTAGTGACTTGACCTAGGTAACCTTAGTTCTAGGGTCGTTTGTGCACTTTTGTGATTTTGTGAGTCAACCCTCAAATCCCACTTTCAAATCAAAACAAACCAATTAGATATTAAATTTTTTCTTTTCCCTTTTTACCCTCCCTTCTCTTTTCTTCTTATAATGGGTAACCCAAATAGATGAACTCTTTCCGATCTTTGCTATTCAGAACCAAATATTTCTTGTTTTCGTAATCGCTTCGATATACCATCCGACTCTCCCATGTCCTTAAGAGATCGGATAGAACAAGCGGATAGAAATAGTTGGCCACTTTAGTCCAGGTCTTATCAACCGCATTCTAGTTCTACATCTTTTTATGTTGATACTCCGAGTGAGGAAACTCCTAAACGTATGTCCATCGCTGAGCATATAGAGAGGGCTAATGGCCAAAGTTTCAATCCAGTCAAACCATTAGGACAGCAAACACCACCACTTTCTAAAGAAGATTTTCATACTCGGTTTGTGGCGTATATGATGTCTGTTGAAAATCGCCAACCAACCAACCAATATCAATATTCTTCTTATTTTAATGCTGATCCTACTCCTACCCAATTTTCGCAACCATTCAATTCTTATCAATCCTACCCGACTTTTACACCTTCTCTAGACAGTCTTTCTAATCAGTTATTTGAGAGTTTCACCTATCCACAAGAATTTCAATCTTATGCTGAAACCCCTTCACGACCCATGTCTAGTCTTGAGCGGACATTAGAAGAATATGTAGTAGTTACGATCCGCATCAGAAAGGAATTGAAGGATTCCATGGCCGTCTTTAATAAACAAAAAGAACAAGCAACTAGTTTCGAACCAGCTCAAAATCTTTCAATGTATGATACGGCCATCGGACAAATTGAGAATTCGGGTAGTAAGAGAGAACGATACACCTATCCTAATCAAACCTCCCCATCCTAAATTGAAATCCACAACTCCAGTTTCACCGATCTATCGAGTGCACCAATTGAAGATAGAATGTCCGATAAGTTGTGTGACTTTGTAATGTTTGATTTACCCGATTGTGAAGGGTTCATTCCAAGTGAAACCACACCCAATCCTTGTGATCTCCACACATCCACTCTAGATCCGAAATTGATTGAAAACCATATTTTAGATGAGATGTCTGAGACTTCTAACCTTCACTTGAATGAGATTGACGTTGGGGATATATTGGATGATGAACCCGGAATTTTGGATGAATTTGTCCCTAATTCATCAAGTCCTTTCACTCCCGTGCGGTCATCATCTCGAGCTTTTAACTATTCTTCCGGAACCCCATATGCATCTTGAAGTTGATGATAATTGTATAACCGAAAAGCAAAACGAAATTCAGCCTTCATTTCCCACATCTGGTTCAGCGATACTCGACCCACCAATTTATTTACCCATTTCATCTTCCACTTTCTTTGGTTCTTCTATTCTTCTTTTAAGTTTAGCGAGTGTGATGAATCACAATTCGATATTTTGAGTTCGATAATTCTAGAAAGCCAACTTGATTTAGATACTTTTGAGAATGAGGTAGATGAGTTTTTTGAGTCTCCTACCTCCATAATTTTTGACAAATCAAGTATGATAAATTCTGGCACAATACTTATTGACAGTGAAACGTTCAATCAAACCATCGATGAAAGTTTCGAAGTTATTCTTCGGGATATCGATGAAAGCTTTAAAGAAATTTTTGCTGACGAACTCGCATTACTAAACAATACGGATTTTGTGATTAATCAACTTCCACCTATAGAAGTTGAACCACCACACTTTCTTCTTATAAAATATGAGAATGCAAATATTCCTAATCATTCACATTCTCGTTTTTATCCATCATCATTAAGTCGTCTCTACAAACAGAGACGCAAACCCTTTCCATACCATCACTTATCTCTTCTCCACTTCTTTACGTCGATAGGTGACGTGTTTTTCTACCAACCAGTGCATTATATTGGTAAAATATTTGAATGGTTGGTATTAACTTTTGTTCTTTGTAATACTTTATATTGACCAATAACTTTACCCCCTCTTATAATTTTAAAAGCTTAATATTGTTTAAATCAAGTTTGGGGGGTATATTTTTGGCACTTGAAAATAAAATTTGTACACAAAATTGTGAGCCAAAAATAAGTTTGGGGGAGGTTTTCACGTTCATTTATCCTTGTACCCCGTTAATAACTTTTCCTCCAAAGTCTACAGGTTTTTGAGATTTAAAAGATGGCAACAATGAGGACACTACTGTAAACAGGTTTAGGGGAGGTTTGTGCTTATTTACGCATTACTTTGCATTACACTTTGCATAAGCATAAAATTTTCAAATTTTTTTCTTTTATAATGAAAGATTAGAAAGTGAAAAATTACACTTGAAAGATGGGAAGAGTTTGAGAAAAACAAGAAAGTTAGATATTTTCTAAAACGAAACTAGTAATAAGTAGTTATGAGCCGTTTTCCCAAAGGTTAGTAAGATGAAGGAAGCCACTAATCTGAGGATGAAAATAAGTCTGAAAAATAGTTCCTATTCTGAAAGCCAAACATATGAATGTTGATACCCTACTATACGCACTTACACACGTCTTGAAACTCGGGATAGCAGATGATACCTTGAAATGCTCTTGTCTAAAAGCCAAAGTACGGAAAAAAATAATAAATGAAGTTATAAAAATATAAAATGGTGAATAAAAATGAACACTGGTTTTGTAATCACCATGGCAGCATAAAAAAATATAGCGAGGGTGCTTCATCACCTAGTGCCTTAGACCAACTGGTTTGGGAGTCACTGCTAAGCCTTGAGTGTTGCAAGACGAGAAAATTGATAATTACGTCTAATAAGTGAGCACATTTAGTAATCGGTCGGTTACTATCTCAAGAAGTATTAATGGTCGTATGAAGAATGTGTGAGCAATTCCATCTAAAATATTCACCGACTAAAAAGTACTGAGGTAGATGGACAAAAGTATGATAGCTTGAATTGAATTTTCCGAGTGTAGGAATGTCTTTCACACACGTATGGGTATATGATCGGTGTTTGAAAGAAAGGTAGGGATGAAAAATAAAGGCGATGTTTTATTGAGGGATGATATGATTTCTAATATCTTTTCATGACTATTAAGATAGGGCTCATGACAACCGAAAAGCTAGTGTAGTTGGAAACACTGATTTTCACGTTCTTTCTTTTATAATTCTTATTTTTATATGTAACTTTCACAGTCTTTCTTTTATTATGGGATTTTGTGGGTGTAATCCGCTGAAAACCCTCAGGAGACAACACTCCTCCTACTAGGGACACCTAGAGATTTAAAGGCTTGTTGCACGTGCTCAGTGCAATCGTGTTGCTTACGAAAGTGTGCTGGTTAGTTTTTTTATTTTTTCTCCTTCTCTTGAATAAACAAAGTTTGCTCGGGACGATCAATGTCAAGTTTGGGGGTATTTGTTCAGTCGAAAATAGTGCACTTTTAACATGACAATTTCCTTATTTTTCTTAATCATCTAAAGGTATTTGCTATAAATATAAAACATATTAGAAGTTCATCTGCAAAATATCATTTACCATGTGTTATACATTATAATCAACATTATGAAGGAAATTGTATGTTTAATATTTTTACGCATAATATTTTGTATCTCACATTCTTCATTGAGATCTTGTGCAAGCTCAGGTCAGATATCGGGATTCAGGAATCTGCCGATAAAATACAAGAAAGTTGAAGAATTAAATTATGGCAGAGACTCAGAAAAGATTAGAAGATTCCAGATATTACAAGAAGACCCAAAGACCAACAGAAGGAAACACCTGAAGTTTCAACCAATGAAGCCACCAATTGGCCGCGGAACTGCGGCCCAGTCAGGCCGAGTCACCGTGGATGCACGGCCGAGTCGTAGGCTTCGGGGTCGGGAACTCTCTCTGGAAATTTCTTCTCAACGTCCTAGATTGTTGGGGAAGTATCGTTGTAACAATCATGTTCTGGAAACTTCTCTATAACAATCTAGCTTGTTGGGGAAGCTTGAAGAGGGGGCTATAAAAAGGACCAGGGCTTAAGAGAAAGGTTCCGAATTAGATCCCAACTTTTAATCCAGAATTTTCATCCAATTCAACACAAATCCAAGAACAACATCAAATCCAAGATCCAAAATCAAGAATCATCGAGAAGTTCATCAAGCGATTCAACAAAAGATCCTTTATACGAAGCCGATCATCATCAACGAGCACGCGATCCACGACAGGTCGAAGACTCACGGTGATCGAGCGACGTGAAGATCGACGGAAAAATTACCTCTTCAAGGGAGTGATCGAGAGCAATTCTTTTTGTAATCTCGGATTGAAAAAGTTGTAATTTGAAGTTGAATAATAAATGCGATAATTAGTTTCAATTTTGCTTTCTTTTAAATTCCACATTATGAGTTCTTTTTCTAATCTTTCTTCGATTTTCATGATGCGCGAGTAAATCTCCGCTTGATAGGATTCGTAGGATTAGGGCAGATCGATGGATGATAGAATTCTATACTTTTTTTTAGTCTTATGAAGTTTACAAACCATCGTAAAAGAATCGTTAACATCCACATCGGGCGCGATATCAAATTCTTGATTATCTTGAGCACGATGTGAGATAAGATTGACGATCTTTTTGTGAAGGGCTAGAAAATGAATGGGATCAATGAAAGGACAAGGGACTATAGTGAAGAAACCCTAGTTTCTTCCAAAAAAACCCTAATCTGCATTCATCGCCATCAATCTAACGTTAAACTGTCAATAGAAAAGATGAGTTACCTTTATTAGTCATCCATGGCTACTAAATCCGATCGAATCCTACAAGCCTTTTTCATATTTTCTTGATAATTAGATCTTGAACATTTTCTTGATTTCCTTTCTTGAAAAAAATTTCTTGATTTTCTTGAAACTATTACTTCAACTAAATCTTAAATGATATTTCTTGAATTTCTTTACTAGTTCTTTCGACTCATCTAAAGCAAGAATTTACGAATTTCTCGAATCCCAGATGATGACCCGTACTCACTAAAGGTCTAGCTACATGCGACATCGTTATTGATTGCGGTTACTTTACTACTTTTCTTTGATCAATCAGGGCATGTTCCTCCGTGCTTGATGGAATTGGCGAGTAGGCTGTGCAGGTGGTGGAGCTGGGAGTGCAAGACGAGGTGCAGAAGCCTGGATAGCTGGCCGCTGCGGATAAGTGTTGTGTGTGGGAGCTGAGTTGCGTCTATAAGGACAGATTCCAATTCCGTGATTGGATGCGCTACAAACTAAGCACGGGCCTTTTGCGTGCCTACAGTCCTTCCACAAGTGTCCATCTTTCTTGCAGTAGAAACAAAAACCTGGACTTGACCGGTTAATTGTTTCTTTCTGTATCTTGGGTTTAGAAGGTTGTATAGGATGGGCTCCTCCTGCCATCTGGGTGGCAGAGCGCTTTATACCGGTTGCTTCTGCTTCTGAACGGTTCAATAATATAGCAGTCTGCTGCTGCAGTCCTTCCAGGAGGCTACGGATCGCCTCAAGCAGTACCGTCTGCTCATTGATCGGAGCAGCTACGGCTGGTGCAATTGGTAGGGGTGGTGGAGTGTTGTTGAAGTTGGTGCCGGTGTTGTTTGGGGAATCTATAACCTTGAAAGAAAAAATTAGGTTATAGCAGATTCAAAATATTGGAAGATTCAAGAAATATGAGTTGTAAAGAATATTTTCAGTTGCTGGTTCTTGTGTTATATTGCTTAGGTTGTCCACGCAGAACAGACATGCATGTCCATACAGAGCTGACCTGTATGTCCATACAGAGCTGACTTGCATAGCCATACAGTGCTGACCTGCATGGGCTACCAACAAAACCTGTCATGCCCCGCTTCCCGGTGTACGGACAGAAGGCGCGACGGGTTCCGCTACATATCTACTCAGAAGTAAACACGCTAAGCGTATCTAAGCAATATAAAATAAAATGTACATAAGAGACAAGATGTAAATGAACAGCAACTTTATTTATTAAACATTCTTTTTACAATACAACTAAAATGTAAATACATGGAGTGAAAGAAATGCCTAAATAATGGCATAACAGAAATGAAAATAAAATGTACAAGTAAACTAGAGCTCCGGGTCAAACGCTAGCTGATCCAAGTCCTCGCTGGTGGGCACTGTCTCCAGAAGGTCCGATTCACCTGACAACATTCCAAAGAAAGAAGAAAAGAATGTCGTCAGCGAACAATCGCTCGGTAAGTCCCAAAAGTGAGAAGAGACAGAATAGACAGAAGGAGACTGTAACTTTTAAAGTTGTATTATGTTGTTAGCGCTGTTATTTATAGTTTGGTACAGAAAATGCCAGTGTATACGAGAGGGGTCTCACTATCCCGGAGACTAAGGTATACGGAGTACAAGGAACCGTTCAACCACGGTACAACGGCAATGGAAATTCAGGTCAGGTGTCTTATGGTTACAGTCTCGTGCCACTTTTAATACCTTCCGTACCAATCTACCCCTTATAAACCCCGTGATGTCTTTATTTATTGCATTGTCTTGTATTGTAAATTGTATATGGATGACTTGCCGAAACCATGATATCAGTAATGGAACGGATATAATGGATGAACATGTAAATGGAGTATATCTATGGTTCGGTTCAGTCAAGTTGTATAGATAGAATATATTGATTCATATTGAATTGTTGTTTTATACTTGAATCACATTCAAGTCAGATTGTTTAAATTTAGACTCAGTCTAAGTCAGACAATTTTAAGAAGAACTTGAAATCCTGATTATTTTGATGTTTTCGGTAACTGCTGCATATGGACGGCAGGATTTGTGTCTTTTTCCAAGACAATTACCGTGTTGATAACACCGTTTGTTAGGTTGTCTGTCTTAGATAGGTAAGCACCCATATCTCCGGCTCTCTAAGACTCAAGAGATTGGTCTCGCTTAAACCTATGTTTACTAGGGTCCTTATTGTAATTTAATATAACTTGAGGGGTTTTTATGTAAAAATAGTTTTGCCATAATTTCAAAATACACCTCAAGCATTTAATTATTGTGTTTAGGGTTTTCATAGATGTATATTTTATAAATGTGAAATTTCTAGTGAATAGAATCTAATTTGATAGTCTATGGTATTTTCTTGAAATATTATACTTGTGTTGTATTTGGATGATATTTTCATGTAATAGTGATTCCTTTGATTTTAGAAAACTTGGAATATTTATATAATTAAAATAGATACTTCAACAATAGATATTTATATTTAATGAAAATAATTTATTTATTTTCTTGTAGAAATCTTATTTTCTAAATAAAAAATGCATAAAAATTCCATCGAGATCGAATGCTCCTTGCGGAGGTCTGCATCTCGCTCTAATAATCCCGGAAATGTGCGATAATCCGCACCATCCCAAACGGAGTCCCCAAAATGGGTTGTAGAGGGGCAATTGCACGGAAATATTTAATACTCCTTTTTATAGAAAACGGTTTTGTAAGTTTAGTGTATTTATTTGTAAAGTCGTATTTCCCGTATTCTATTGTCCTAAAATCAATCGTACTATGATAGAGATGTGTGTTGTGATGAGGTAGATCATTACCTCGTGAACTATCTAAAGGTATAGTAAGGAATAAAGGTTATAATGTCGAAATGAATAGTTTGTGGTATTTTTATGTAAAATTACGATAAATGTCACAAAAATGATTATTTTGATGTGAAATTTATTTTATTGAGTTTGTTAATGTTTAATAATCAACATATAAGAATATGGTTTTATCTTGTTAAAGAAAGTGTAGTTTTTAAAGAAAACCGAATCGGAAGTCGGACTAACTCCACTTCCGTCGGGTTTTAGAAATGGAACTTTTTAAAGAAAAAGATGAGAGAGGAGATGGGACTTATAGGCTTAAGATCAAGAGAAGAGAGAGGGGGTCTTAAAGAAAGATTCGGGGCGTCGTTTCTTCGCCGGAATTTTCTCGGAAGTTCGTCGGAGTTTCGCCCTTCACTAACTTCACTTGTACACTAAGGACTTGAGAATTTTGTATAGTTTTTGTACTAGAATTCTTGGTGAGAGGGGTGTAAAATGGAGTGGTATTTATCCGGAAACATTAGGGTTTAGGGGTAATGAATTTGGGAATTAAAAATGCATTTAAAAGGAATTAAATGGGTGATTTAAAGTTCTCTGTGTGAATGCAGAGAAAACAAGCAGTGTGAAAGGAGTGGGGTAGATAAAAGGTTGCAGAAATGAAGAGATGGGGGCAATACCGGCGGTTTAGACCGGCGGTGCCGGGTCTTTGTGTGTGTGTGTCGCCGGTTTTGTACCGTCGGGTGGGGGTGGGGTTGGTTGCCACGTGTCCTAGTCAATTGGTCTTCTATAGTGCACATATTTAAATTATTTGTAACTCTTCAGTTTACGTGTTGTGCACGTGTAGACTCTTGGGGTTCTAAAAAGATTAAAGAAAATAAAACAAAAAGATAATGTGGCTGATGAGATTTGAACTCTGGTATTTTGTGTCAGCAGTGCAAGGTCTTACCAGTGAGTTACAAGCCTTTTCTTGCTGTTCAAAAACAAATCAAATTTATAACTTGTGCTCCGGCTAAGGTATCCCTTTCTGTATTTTTTTGGAAAAAGAAATTGTACAGAAAGTTTAGGGTTGTCACATTCTACCCTCCTTATAAAAATTTCATCCTCGAAATTTGTAAAGGGAAAATGTAACGGATTCAAGAAAAGTTTGGTGATAGAAATACTGATAGTCTATGAAAAAATAACAAAGTGATACAAGGGTTTGAAAATATTGAAGAGAAATATCAGTGTTACCCTGGTCTACAGTCTCGGCTTCTACGGCTGCTAATGTGAAAGCCTGACGTCGGGGTACATTCTTCCTAGCTGGGGGCACATTCCTCAGTCCTTGGGGCATATTCCTCCGTGCTTGATGGAATTGGCAAGTAAGCTGTGCAGGTGGTGGAGCTGGTAGTGCAAGACGGGGTGCAGGAGCCTGGATAGCTGGCCGCTCCGGATAAGTGTTGTGTGTGGGAGCTGAGTTGCGTCTATAAGGACAGGTTCCAATTACGTGATTGGATGCGCCACAAACTAAGCATAAGCCTTTTGCGCACCTACAGTCCTTCCACATGTGTCCATCTTTCTTACAGTAGAAACAAAAACCTGGACTTGACCGGTTAATTGTTTCTTTCTATCTCTTGGGTTTAGAAGGTTGTATAGGATGGGCTCCTCCTGCCATCTAGGTAGCAGAGCGCTTTATACCAGTTGCTTCCGCTTCTGGACGGTTCAATAATATAGCAGTCTGCTGCTGCAGTCCTTCCAGGAAGCTGCAGATCGCCTCAAGTAGTACTGTCTGCTCATTGATCGGAGCAACTATGGCTGGTACAATTGGTAGGGTTGGTGGAGTGTTGTTTAAGTTGGTGCTAGTGTTGTTTAGGGAATCCATAACCTTGAAAGAAAATTTTGGGTTATGACAAATTCAAAATATTGGAAGATTCAAGGAATATGAATTGTAAAGAATGTTTTCAGTTGCTGGTTCTTGTGTTATATTATTTAGGTTGTCCACGTAGAACAGACATGCATGTCCATACAGAGCTGACCTGTATGTCCACACAGAGCTGACCTGAATGGCCATACAGTGCTGACCTGCATTGGCCACCAACAAAACCTGTCACGTCCCGTTTCCCGGTTTACGGGTAGAGAGCACGACAGGTCCGCTACGTATCTACTCAGAAGTAAACACGCTAAGCGTATCTAAGCAATATAAAATAAAATGTACACAAGAGACAAGATGTAAATGAATAGCAACTTTATTTATTAAACATTCTTTTTACAATACAACTGAAATGTAAATACATAGAATAAAAGCAATGCCTAAACAATGGCATAACAGAAATGAAAATGAAATGTACAAGTAAACTAGAGCTCCGGGTAAAAGGCTAGCCGATCCAATTCCTCGCTGGTGGGCTCTGTCCCCAGAAAATCCGATCCACCTGACAACATTCCAAAGAAAGAAGAAAGGAATGTCGTCAGCGAACAATCGCTCGGTAAGTCCCAAAAGTAAGAAGAGACAGAATAGACAGAAGGAGACTGTAACTTTTAAAGTTGTATTATGTTGTTAACGCTGTTGTTTGTAGCTTGGTACAGAAAATGCCAGTGTATACGAGAGGAGTCTCACTATCCCGGAGACTAAGCTATATGGAGTATAAGGAACCGTTCAACCACGGTATAACGGCAATGGAGATTCAGGTTAAGTGTCTTATGGTTACACTCTCGTGCCACTTTTAACACCTTCCGTACCAATCTACCCCTTATAAACCCTACGATATCTTGATTATATTGTTTGTGCATTGTCTTATATTATAAATTGTATATGGATGACTTGCCGAAACCATGATATCAGTAATGGAACGGATATAATGGATGAACATGTAAATGGAGTATATCCATGGTTCGGTTTGGTCAAGTTGTATAGATTGAATAAATTGAGTATATGATTCATATTGAATTTTGGTTTCATACTTGAATCACATTCAAGTCGGATTGATTATATTTAGACTCAGTCTGAGTCAAACAATTAGAAAAGAAATTGAAGTCCTGAATTAGTTTTTGATGTTATCGGTAACTGCTGCACATGGACGGCAGGATTTGTGTCTTTTTCCAAGACAATTACCGTATTGATAACACCTTTTGTTAGGTTGACTATCTTAAATAGGCAAGCACCCATATCTCCGGCTCCCTGAGGCTCAAGAGACCGGTCCCGCTTAAACCTATGTTTACTAGGGTCCTTATTGTAATTTAATATAACTTGAGGGGGTTTTATGTAAAAATAGTTTTGGTATAATTTCAAAATACACCTCAAATATTTAATTATCGTCTTTAGAGTTTTCATAGATGTATATTTTATAGATGTGAAATTTCTAGTGAGAAAACCTAATTTTCATAGTATATGGTATTTATTTGTAATATGGATATTGTTTTGAATTATCATGGTAGTTTCATATAATATTTGAATTCTTTTCTTGAGTTTTGGAAACATGGAATATTATATATATTTAAAATAAGTATTTTGGTAATAATTATATATACATATTTAATGAAAATAATTTTATTTATTTTCTTGTAAAAATCTCATTTTCTAAAGAAAAATGTATAAAAATTCCATCGAGATCGAATGCTCCTTTCGGAGGTTTACATCTCACTCTACTAAGCCCGAGAATGTGTGATAATCCTAACCATTCCGAACGGGGTCCCCAAAATGGGTTGTAGAGGCGCAATTGCATGGAAATCGTTAATACATCTTTTTATAGAAAACAGTTTTATAAGTTCAGGGTATTTATTTGTAAGATCGTATTTCCCGTATTCTATTGCCTCAAAATAAATCGTGCTATGATAGAGATGTGTGTTGTGATGAGATAGGATATTACCTCGTGAACTATCTAAAAGTATAGCAAGGTATAAACGTTTTAATGTCGAAATGAATAGTATGTGGGTTTTTTATGTAAAAATGCGATAATTGTCACAAAAATGATTATTTTGATGTGAAAATTGTTTTGTTAATTTTTTTAATGTTTGTTAAGAAATATACGAGAATATGAAGTTATCTTGATTAAGAAAAATATAGTTTTTAAAGAAAACCGAATCGGAAGTCAGACTAACTCCGCTTCCGTCGGGTTTTAGAATTGAAACTTTTTATAGAATAAGATGAGAAGGGGAAATGGGACTTACTGTCTTATAAGATAGAGGGGAGAAAGAGGAAGAGTGGGGAAGCTCTGGTGCGTCGTTTCGTCGCCGGAAACTCCTTAGGTCGTCGCCGGAACTTCGTCGGAGCTTCGCCCATCGTTAACTCCACTTGCACACTATACGAACTTGGAAATTTCTTGAGAGTTTTGGCAGGGAATTGTGAGTGAGGAAGTGTGAAATGAGGGTGGTATTTATAGAGAAAATTAGGGTTTAGGTTGTTTAAAGAATGCATTAAAATTGGATTAAATGGGCATTTTATTGCTCTCTGGAAATATTCAGAGTAAACAAGTAATGTGGGGTTACTGGGGGTAGCTGAAAGGGTGCATGGGGGAAAGTTTGGGAGAATTTGGGACGGTTCAACCCGATGGTGCCAGTTTTTCCATGGGTTTCGCCGGCCAAGTTCCGACGGGTGGGCTTGGTTCTTTGGCCACGTGTCCATGTCGTTTGGTCTACCTCGTGCACATGTTTGATTAAGCTGTGTTTCTTCAGTTTAAGTATAGTGCACGTGTAGACCCTTGGGCTTCTAAAAATATTAAAGGAAAATAAAGCAAAAAGATAATGTGGCTGATGGGATTTGAACTCTGGTGCTTTGGTTCAGCAGTGCAAGATCTTACCAGTGAGTTACAAGCTCTTTCTTACTGTTCTAAAGCAAAAAAAATTCTTATAGCATTCACAGGATTGCAAATATCCCAATTGTACATTGACTTTAAATAAATTTTATGTACACAGAATTTGGAGTTGTTACAGTTAAAGACACCTCCTCCTTGACAACCGTCTTTGTACCCCCTTTTTGTACTGACTGTAAACTTGTGATTCATGAATAACATGTTTTCATTTTGATTTTTTTATGAAATGTATCTTGTATTCACTTGAATTCATGAATAAAATACATATTTTATTTCATATTGGCATGTTACTTTTGGCAAACGTGTGGTAAATAATCCATCTTGACCTCCTTGTAGGGCAGCGATGGCTTAGGAAGCAGGTTCGGATCTACCGCCCAAGACTTTTCAACTTTATGAGCCGTGTGGGTCTCATAAATACTTTTCTCCCTATGATTCATGAGGATCATAGCGTGTTTTCTCTTGAGAGTCGTAGGGATCTCACAAGAGAATTTTCCCCCTTACGAGTCGAGAGGACTCGTAAGTGGTTTTTTCCCTTCTTGCCGATATTCGACTTTGGAGAGTGTGGCCCGTGAATAGTATACAATAGTCCATCTTGGACCTACTTGCTGTAACAATCCTAAATTTTCTGTACAAATTTTTCAAAAAAATACAGAAAGAGGTATTTTTTCCTGAGCACAGGTTATAAATTTGTTTTGCTTTTTAATAGCAAGAAGGAGCTTGTAGCTCATTGGTAAGACCTTGCACTGCTGAACCAAAGCACCAGAATTCAAATCCCATCCCCCATATTATTTTTAATACGGGTTTCTTTTAATATTTTTAGAAGTCCAAGGATCTACACGTGCATAACTCGTAAAAACCCCACAACACATGTAAAACAAAATGGACCAGGGAAAGACCAAGAGACGACGGACCCACGGCGATAACCCCGGCCCTGACTCGGCCGACTCGGCCGCCGCCGCTGGCCGGACTCGGCCGGACCGCCGAATCCCCGACATGAAAAGTCTGACTCTTGACCTCCCCAGTACCCCTGTATACTTTAATTATCCTGCACGGTAACAGAACCCCTTTAAAACCCTATTTACTCCATTTTAATACATTTTTAATATATTTTAATACAATTTTCAATTCACCCTTTCACCTACCCTAAACCCTAGCCTTACCCTATAAATACAACCCTTAGACACACCCCCTCACTCTAAAATTCTGATCAAAACTCTCAAGAAATTCCTATAGAAATTTTAGTGTGCAATTGAAGTAGTGAAGGGCAAAACTCCGGCGAATCTTCCGACGACAACCCTAGGAGCTCCCGGCGACGAAACGACGCACCGGCGAATCCTACTTCCTCCTCTCCCTCTTCTATAACCTCTAAACCCGTAATTCCCACCTCCCTCCTCTCTAATCTATTCTTAAAACTTCTTTTAATAAAACCCGACGGAAGTGGAGTTAAATCCGACTTCCGATTCAGTTTTCTTTATAAAGTTCAATTTTCCTTAACACAACCATATTAAACACTTACATCTTGACTATTAATCATTAACAAAACATGTTGAACAAGTTTCATAGCAAAAAATTTCATTTTATAACTTTTACCGCTCTTTTTCAGTAAAATACCATGTAGTTTAGTTTCGACTTTAAAACATCACTAATCTTGCTATACCTTTAGATAGATCACGAGTTAATGACCTACCTCTTCACAACACTCATATACAATATAGCACGATACCTTTTGGGAAATATAGATTCGGAAAATACCGTTTATACAAAACTATCTTTAACTTATAAAAACCGTTTTCTACAAGATACGTATTTTTACAAATCTTTGCAAAGAGCCGCTACAACCCATTTTGGGGAATCCATTCGGGATGGTGCGGATTATCGCACATACTCGGGCTTAGTAGTGCGAGATGTAGATCTCCGCAAGGAGCATTCGGTCTCAAGAGATTTAAAATACAAATATTTTAAGAAAATGAGATTTCTAGAAAAATAATAAATTAAAATTATTTTTATAAATAAATATATATGTATCATAAAATATCTATTTTTGATATCCTATAAATATTCCAACTTTTCTAAATCACAAGAATCAGTTTACATGAAAATACCATGAAATTTCCATACAAGTTCAATATTACAATTAAATACCCTATATTATAAAATTATGTTATTTTCACTAGAAATATCACAAATATAAAATCTACATCTATGAAAACTCTAAAGACGATAATTAAATACTTGGGGTATATTTTGAAAATCATACAAAAGTATTTTTACATTAAACCCTCTCAAGTTCTATAAATTACCCTAAGGACCCTAGTAAAGATAGGTTTAAGCGGGACCAATCTCTTGAGCCTCAGTGAGCTGGAGAAGTGGGTGATTGCCTATTTAAGGTAGACAACTTAACAAACGGTGTTATCAACACGGTAATCGTTTTTGAAAAAGACACAAATCCTGCCGCCCATGTGCAGCGGTTACCGATAATATCAAAACAATCAGGACTTCAATTTCTTTTCTAATTGTTCTGACTCAGACTGAGTCACATTATAATAATCTGATTTGAATACAATTCAAGTACTATCTACAATATTACAATCCAACATGAATCCATGAATTCATATATTCAATCTATTCAAACTATTCGATCTATATTGACTGAACCGAACCATGGATATACTTCCATTTACATGATTCTCCAGTTATATCCATGATTCTCCAGTTACATCCATTTACTAATATCATGGTTTCGGCAAGTCATCCAATTATACAATCTATATTACAAGGCAATACAAGTCTTCCATTTACATTTACAAACCAGTACAAACAATACATTTACAATTCAACAATACAAACAAGACATCGCGGGGTTTAAGGGGTAGATTGGTACAGAAGGTGTTAGAAGTGGCACGAGACTGCAACCATAAGACACCTAACCTGTATTCCATTGCTGTTGTACCGTGGCATAAACGGTTCCTTGAGTTCCTGATACCTTAGTCTCCGGGGAAAGTGAGACTCCTCTCGTATACACTGGCATCCTTCTGCACCAAACTATAAACAACAGCGTTACATACACTCTCTCTCTCTCTCTCTGTCTATTCTACTTCTCCCTTATCTTTGGGACTTACCGAGCGATTTGTTCGCTGACGACATTCTCTTTCTTTCTACTTTGAATGTCATCAGGTGATTCGGACCTTTCAGAGATCGAGCCTAGCACTGAAGACTTGGACCAGTTTATTGAAGATCCCGAGCTGTAGTTACACTTGTACACATTTCATTTCAGTACTTTCCATTTCTGTTATGCCATTATTTAGGCATTGCTTTCATTCAGATGTATTTACTTTTCCATGTACTGTAAAAGAATGTTAATAAATAAAGTTGTTGTTTCATTACATTTGTCTCTTGTGTATATTTCTTTTATATTGGTTAGATACGCTTAGCGTATTTACTTCAGAGTAAATACGTAGCGGCCTCGTCGCATCCCCTTCGCCGTACACTGGGAAGCGGGGCGTGACACTTGCAGGGCCCCAGTGCTTAGGAAATAGGTTCGGATCCCCGTTGCCTAAGGCTTTTCCCTACGAGTCAAGAAGTTCTCGCAGGAACATTATTTTCCCTACGAGTCGAGACGAATCGAGAAGTTCTCGCAAGGATGTCCTAACGTCATAGTTAACCTCTGCTGATAGAAGTCCATTAGGATCTGTGGTACTAGGGCTTTTATCCATCGTACCATCGCGTTGGCCGATGTATTCCCCGATACGCAATCTTGTTGTTCGAGTAGCCCCGCGACTGTCGTGTCTCTGATCCCTTCGGGGGCTGGACAAGACGTCTTCAAGTAACCTTCTAGGGGATATTACCGTCGGAAGAGCAAGCGTTAGGGATATTTCATGCCGCTTTTTATTTGAGGTTAGGCTCAGTTTGGGAGCCCCGATGAGTCATGACCACTCCGCGCTCGTGTGGGATGATCTCCAATAGTCTTTCAGGTCTCATTTGAGTTGCCGTCAAGACCCTGAAGCTAAGGATCTTCCTTTGCTTCGTTTGTTGATATTGTGTCTGCAATATTGCGACGAATGTCAAGGTTTTCTCTAGGTTGTCTATGAACCGTCGAGGCTTGGAACAAGGTACTTTGCCATGGCTCCGTCATTTTGACCCTGGGGTTGGTTGTTGACGTTGCATCCGCATCCTGCTGGAGTGAGAAGGAACGTCGTTGTTGATCTCTAGGCTATAGATGTCGCCGCCGAGACCCTGGAGCTAGAGATCTTCTTTCGCTTCGTTTGTTGACATTGTATCTGCTATATTGCGACGAATGTCGAGGTTATCTCTAGGTTGTTGGTGAACCATCGAGACTTGGAACTAGGGACTTTGCCATGGCTCCGTCGTTTTGACCCTGGGGTCGGTTGTTGACGTTGCATCCACATCCTGCTGGAGTGAGAAAGTGCCGTTGTTGATCTCTAGGCTGTAGATGTCGCCGTCAAGACCTGGCTCTCTTTCTGATGAAGCCTGGTGTGAAAATGCGGTTCCCTTTTCGTGTGTGCCCATGGATTGTATGCAGGGGTCAATGTGGACTCACCTGCAGGGCAGAAGTTTCATTTTTTTGTTTCTTTCCGCGATGCTCTATCATTTCAGCTTTTATATCGTGAAAGTCACGATTTCCCAATCATTTCGACTATTTTTCGCGGTGCCCAATCATTTCGGCTGTTTTTTCTTTTTACTCGCTGCTTTTTTATTACGAGTTGCCCAAACATTTCGGCTGTTTTTATATGCATATATTTTGCTCGCTGATTTTTATTGCGAGTTGCCTAAACATTTCGGCTATTTCATATGCATTTTTTTGCTCGCTGATTTTTTTATTGCGAGTATGGACCTCAAGATCTGATACCAATCTTACCATCAGTATCGCTGCGACTGGAATATTGTCAGGAGCGAATCATCATTTACCGTGAAAGGACTTAAAATTTGATATCGATTTAGGCATCAGTATCACTACAACTGAGATATTGCCAGGAGTGGATCATCATTTGCCTTTGTCGATTTGAACAAAGGTGGCTTAGCGAACAGACCCTGTCGACTAAGGCTTTTCGACTTTACGAGCCGTAAGGGTCTCATAAAAGTGTTTCTCCCTATGAGTCGTGAGGATATCGTAGGTGTATTTTCTACTTAGGAGTCATGAGGATTCCTAAGTGATATCCTCTCTTGTAAGTCGTAAAGATCTCACAAGAGTATTTTCTTCTTACAAGTTGAGAGGACCTACAAGTGTTGTTCACCAAATGGGGAAATTTCACGCCATTGATGGAACTAGGTGAGGGAACGTTTATTTGTGCCCGTGGATTGTATATAAGGGCCAATATGGGACCGCTTGTAGGGCAATTTAGGGAATGTGATTGCTTAAGAACAGGTACAGATCCCTATAGCTTAAGGCTTTTGAATCCTATGAGCCGTGAAGGTCTCACAGGGGGAATTCTCCTTACGAGTCGTGAGGATCTCGTAAGTGTAATTTCTCCTTAGGAATCGTAGGGATCCCTAAGTGTGTTGCACCCTTGTGATTTGTAAGGATCTCAAGCAGGTGTTTTCTCCTTATAAGGTCGAGAGGACCTTGCAAGTGTTTTTTTTATTTTGATGAGATTGCGCCCTTTCGGGTTTTCACAAACTCGCCGGTAGCCCTGCTGTTTTTACTCACGGAGCCCTTTCGGGTTTTCATTCGTACCCATTTTTCTTGTGGACGTACCCTTTTTTTACCCCTTTGTTCGCCAATGGAACTTATGGGGGACTTCGCCACTGGGGCAACCAGCAGGACTTGAGTTGCAATCCTTACCGCTGGGACTTGTGGACTTGAATTCCGCCGTCGCCATGTTTGAGGTGACGTATTTAGTTTAAGGACATTATGGTCCATTGTTAGTTTGGAGACATTTCGGTCCATTGTTAATTTAGGGACATCTCGGTCCGTAGCTAGTTTAAGAACGTTGCGGTCTAAGGGGATTTTGAGGCGAAGTTTTGCCGGATACTACTTACAGGGTCTTGACTTAGGAAGATAGCGAGCGGACACAAGTGTCGTCATCTATCGTTAACCTGAGTTGTGTCTCGTCAGGGGTAGTATTTCTTAAGGAATCGGCCGTTTATTGGCCGGAAGGGTCTTTCGCCATGCATGTTCATGAGCAAGTAGGCCCCACCTTGGTAGACCTTGTCTATGATGTACGGGCCCTCATAGTTCGGCTCGAATTTCCCCCGCTTTCCACGGTTGGGGATCATAGGTCTTTTATGACTAATACGAGTTCGCCTTGGCGGAATATTCTCTGCCTAGTCAGTCTTTTGTATGAGCGCGTCATCCTTGCTTTGTAAGTTTCCAGTTTTTGCTGCGCTATGAGGCGAGTTTCATCGAGGGCATCGAGCTCCTCGAGCCGAAGATGGGCATTTTCTTCATTCGTCAGCTCGTATCGAACCGCTACTCGGAGAGAGGGTAGCTCTATATCTAAGGGAAGTACCGCTTCCATCGAATACCAACGCGAATGGCGTTGTATTCGTGGCCGTTTTGAACATAGTTTGATACGCCCAAAGAGTTTCATGCAATCTCTCGTGCCAGTCCTTTTTGTTTATGGACACTGTTTTCTTTTTGATCTTCGTCAAGATCTTGTTGAAAATCTCCGCTAGACCGTTCGCTCAGGAATTATAGACCGAAGAATATCTCCAATCTATTTTATGCTGCTGTGCAAAGTGGCTGATCTTATGGCTCCTGTAAGCCAACTCATTATCCGAGATGATTCGTCGCGGAGTGCCAAACCGGTAGATGACATGTGTCCTGAAGAAATGGAGGATACTCTCCGTCTTCACTTCCCTTAGCGGTACTGCTTCTGCCCACTTAGAGAAGTAATCGGTTGTTGCCAATATGAACCGATGTCCTCTAGATAACGCTGGTTCGATGGACTCAATTATATCGGTTCCCCACATTACGAACGGCCAGCTAGCCAATGTTGGGTGTAGCGGATTTGGATGCTAGTGGATGAAGTCCCCGTGAATTTGTCACGAGTGACACTGCTTCGCATATTCAAGGCAGTCCTGAATCATCGTGGGCCAATAGTAACTCATTCTTTTGATCTTCAGCTTCATCTTTGGCCCGGCCTGATGAGAACCGCAGAGTCCGTCGTGAGTTTCTTAGACGACCCTTTTTGCTTCTTCTGGTCCTAAGCACCTTAGCCATAAACTGTCGAATGACCTCTTATATAGAGTATCATTGACGAAGGCGAAAGATAGGGCTCGCTTCATGAGCTGATGTCTTGACGACGCGTCTTCGGGTGTTCGATGGGATTTGAAGTAGTCTATGAAGACTTCCCTCCAGTCCTCGACCCTTTCTTTGTCTTCTATTTGGAGGACCGCTTGTCTGGTTTCTTCCTTTCCTTCAGACGACTCCGGAGATATTCTGCTGGCACGAGAATTCGGCGGCTTTACACAATGATCCTCAAGTCATTGAGGTTTTTGTCAGCCATTTCCTTAGCAAGGTTGGCTAATGCATCCGCCTTGCTATTTTCCGCACGCGATATACTTTCCAAAATATAAGAGGGGATTTGAGCCAGCAGCTGCTGCACTCATTCGCCATATTTTACCAACTCTGGCTTGCACATCTGATAGTCGCCATTTACCTGGCTAACGACCAGCTGGGAGTCTCCATATATGAGGAGGTTTTCGATTCCCATGTAAACAGTGATCTCAAGACCCGCTATCAAAGCTTCATATTCCGCTTCGTTTTTTGTTCTCGGCTCTGTAAGGAAAGGGCAAAAAACATTATCCCTCCCTGCGGAGTCACAAAAATAAGGCCTACCCCAGTTTTGATTATAGGGGTGTTTTGCTTTCTCTTCTTCATGGAAGATGCTCCGTCGAAGTAGAGTTCCCATTGGACATTATTTCTTTCCTCCTCTCTGTCGATTGTGTCGAACGTGTGTTCATCTGGAAATTCGCAATTTAAGGGAGATTCAGCTGGTATCGGATGCTCAGCGAGAAAGTCAGCGATGGCCTGGCCTTTTACTGCCTTGAGGGGTCGATATATTATCGAGAACTCCATCAAGAGGATGGTTCATTTGGCAAGCCTTCCTGTTGGTATGGCTCTTAACATCAAATATTTGAGAGGGTCCACCTTTGATATGAGATGGACCTCATATGCCAAGGCATAGTGCCTGAGCTTCGTTATTGCGAAGATCAATACCAGGCAATGCTTTTCAATGGGGGAGTAGTTGTTTTCTGCCCCCAGAAGGACTCGACTCAAATAATAGAGAGCTCTCTCCTTCCCCTGGTCGTTCTCCTGTGCCCATAGCGTGCCTAGAGAACCTTCAAGGGCTGTTGTATACAGGATGATGGGCTTTTCCTTAACCGGAGCGGCCAGTACTGGTGGGTTCAGCAGATATTGCATGATTTCATCCAATGCACTATGGCATTTACGATACCAAATGAACGGGGTTCCCTTCTTCATTAGATGGCTGTAGGGGCGGCATTTTCCGGAGAGGTTAGCTATGAACCGTCGGATATACGCGAGCTTTCCATGGAGAGACCGCAGTTGCTCAAGATTTCTTGCGAGGGCATTTCCATAATCGCCTTGATCTTTGATGGATCTATTTCGATGCCTCAGTGTCGTACGATGAATCCTAGGAATTTGCCCGAGGAGACTCCAAACGGCCATTTCAAAGGGTTCATTTTCAAATTAAATTTCTGAAGACGCTAGAACACTATTTTCAAATGCTCCCAGTGCTCCTCGTATGATTTGCTTTCCCCCACAAGGTCGTCAATATAGCATTTAACGATCTCATGGATGAGGTCATCAAAGATCTTCATCATGGCCCTCTGGTAGGTAGCGCCAGCGTTCTTCAGTCCGAAAGGCATCACCTTATAGCAGAATATGCCTAGCGGAGTCCGAAAGGCGGTATGCTTTCGGTCTTCGGAAAGCATCTTCATTTAATTATACCCTGAAGATCCATCCATGAAGGAGAAGACTTCATGAGTGGACGTGTTATCTATCATCATCTCGGTAACTGGTACTGGGAAGTCATCCTTCGGGCAAGCTTTGTTGAGGTCCTGGAAGTCCACGCAGATGCGTACTGTCCCATTTTTCTTCATCACTGAGACAATGTTGGCGATCCAGTCGGGGTATTGAACTTCTTGGATGAAGCCAGAGTCGATTAGTTTTTTGACTTCGACATTGATGCTCGTCTAGAGTTCGAGCCGCATTCTTCTTGGCGCCTGCTTGACTGGCTTAATGTCTGGCGATATAGCCAGTTTATGCACAGCTATCTCCGGATCAAATCCCGGCATCTCAGAATAGTTCCATGCGAAGCAGTCTTTATACTGCATAAGCACGTCTTTTAGTGTAGCCACCTGCTCTTCAGACAGCAGCTCACTGACGAACGTTGGCCTCGGATCGTTTGTCGTCCCCAAGTCGATTTTCCTCGGATTGTCCGCCGTGATATGTATCCCATCCTCCAGCTCTTTTGGCGCCAGTGGAAACTCTGAGATCACCTCGTCTTCATCTTCATTTGCAAAGCACTGGGAGAGGTTGTCCACATTCTCATGCTCCCCTTCCTTTGATAATGTTATCTTGTGGCAGGTACGAGCTCGTTTCCAAGCTCGATGTTGATCTGGGCTTGCCCTCGTATTGTAGGTTGCTTTTGGCTCATGCTTTCGTGGTGGGGCTACTCTCCAATTGTCGGACAGAGCGAACCTGCCTTGCTGATACTGATATTCAACCCAGTCTTTGAAGGTGAAGCAGTCTTCAAGCGGATGTCCTATGACTCGGTGGTAGGAGCAATAATCCGGGTGATGGATCTCGTTTATTTGCTCAGGGTGCCGAGATTCCGGGAGCGTCGTCATTTGATGCTTCATGAAAAGGTTGAATATTTTCCTTGTCTTGTCTTGAGGGAATGAGTACTCCTGACCCATCTTCTTCATAAAAGACGGGTTCCAGCTGACCTTTTCTTGATAGCGTGGCTTCTTGGATCCACTTCGCTGTTTTTGAACGTCATTCCCGTTCTTGATCTTGTTGTTGCTTCTGCGTCGGGCTTTCTTCTTGCCACGGGAGCGCACGGTGGGCTGAGGGTGAATGGCATCGTCATCCTACGTAGCCTGCTAAATGATACGTTGCGTCCTGACTTTCTCGTAAATGGCCATTTCGCGACTGTGGTCATCCCGAACCTTTTGACCCGCTTCCCTTATTAGCTTGTCAATTTATTTTTCGAATGACGGGCTTGGCATTTTTACGACAGAATCCCGCTTATCGGCGCTATTTGGAAAAGCATTCCCTTCTCCTCCGGGATTATTCATGACGTGGCAGCCATGGAATCGCTCCCGTTTCTTGGACTGAACGTATCCAAGCCCGGCCGTCTCCATCCTCCCGTTGGGCATCTTTCGCTGAGTCCCGGAAACGTCCCAAATCTTGTTGTAGAACTGGGCTTGTCGAGCAGTTTGTTTGAAAGGCACACCCTGGCGTTTTAGTAGCCTTTTCAATCTCTCTGCGTAGTATCTAGGCAGACGGATTGGTTGAACCTTGTCAAGCGCAAGATCGGCACCATGCAAGACTTCTTTCTCCACTTTGGTCTCCATGGATTGATAGAAGAGGATTGCCTTTTCATCTCTCCACTTAGGAGGAACGTAGAAGGTATGCAGCTCTTGCACGTCGTATGTATCGAGAGCATCGAGTTCCCTGTAATGCCATTGCGGAACCATGGTAATTTGTAAACCCTGATCAGTTCCAGCGAAGGTTTGTGCTGATGGGCGAGTGGAGAACACGGCGTTAACCTCGTCCTCAGAGTCACTACCAAAGACTAACGTAGGAGTAGCTGGCCCTGGCCTGCTGTCTTAGGGTTGCCCCTAGAAGACTATCTCTTCATCCTTCTCGGTATCGCTCCCAAAGATCGGGATGGTGGCGACGGCTTTTTGTTTATTCACCGGCTTACGACATCTTTCCGTGTCTTCGAAGTCTGGTAAGAAGTACTTAGCGTCTTCATATTTACGGACTTCATTTACGGAGAATGGGTTTAGTTCCCCTGTAACTGTGTACTCGAGGCCATCTTTGAAGTACTTCATACACTGATGTTGTGTAGAAGGGATGATGTTGAACTCGTGTAACCAAGGTCGGCCGAGCAGAGCGTTATAGAAGGTTTTGGCGTCGATGACATAAAACTTGATGTCAGTGATGAGTATCCCAAAGCGTAACGTCAGTATTACAAACCCGAGCATCTGTGATGACTGCGAGTCAAACCCAAAGATGGTAATTTTGTCCTGAGCCAGGTGCTGCACGTTCATGCAAATCTCCTTCAACACTCTCACATTGAGAAGGTTGACGGATGACCCGTTGTCAACCAGGATCTTCCCTATCTTGATGTCGTGGCAGTACCCGGTGACATACAGAGGACGGTTGTGCTCGCACATTCCGAGGAGAAGATCCTCATCGTCGAATGTGATGTCGGCTGTGTGAACTTCTTCAAGCTCGTCCTTCATCTTTTCTTCCGTAAAGAAAGCTTAGAACTGATCAGGCTCTTGCAGCGCCTTGATCAGAGAATCTCGTGCCTCTTTGGATAGGAGGAGAGCATCCAGTATGATCAGTTGTGAAGGTATCTTCCTCAGGTGTGTCAGGACATTGTAATCCATCTTGTTTTTCATAGACGGGTCTTTAGCTGTGAGCTCTTCGACGACTCTATCATCGAGGGCAATTTCCTCGGGGACTTTTTCCTTCCCCTTGTCTCTCTTACCCGAACCTCTGTTTGAGGGTCCGAAATTCTTTTCAGGAAACGTACGATTACGCAGCTGAATGTTCTCGCATTTCTTCACCTCTTCTTCTTTTCCAGTGGTGGATTCCTTGAAGAGAGGGCCGAGGGATATTTCTTCGTCGGAATCGCTCCCAAAGGTAAAAACTTGAGATTTCCCTTATGTTGAAATTGCATCAACCATATGACAGTTACCAGCTTTTCCTTTATGCTCATTTGCCGTGCTTTTCTGTTCCCGATGGGTTTTGCGCTTCATTCACTTGAAGTGTTGTCGGTGGGCAACGTATCCCTGCCACCAGTTCTTGAAGGCATTGCACTCTTCGGTAGGGTGTATGACTCTCCGATGGTATAAACAATAGTTCGAATGTTCATCTGCTTCATCGAGGTACGTACTCCAGGGAGTATTTCCTTCGAGAAGTGATAGTTTCATCCCCATCGACAGGGCTTTAGCGAACCATTTTCCCATCTTAAACCTGCTTTTGTCTGCCGCCGGTGTGCTTCGATCTGGTTGGAGTACTTTGTGACTCTTCCTCAACGCAGCTTCTTCGTCCTGAAGCCGACGCTTGACCCTTTCGTATATGTCCGTTTCACGCTCTCGGTCTGGTTTGCTCTTCTGAAGGGCTTCGTTCAGCAGTTTATCGATAAGGTCGTCTGACGGTTCCAGGGATTTTGATGCCGGTCCTGTCCCCGGTTCCTCTGCGTTGCTTTCCGATGTCGAGGGAGCTTCTTCGTCTTTTAACGACAGGTGAGAGACCATGTGGCAACTTGCTGCATACTCCTCAGGTTCTTCTGACGAGTTGTTCCCCTCATTATTGTCACTTTCTCTGTTCTCAAGAATATACTTGAGAAACTCTTCGAGAGTGACTGGGGTCCACGCCTTTTGGTTGTATTCTTCCAGCGCGTCAATGTACTTTTACAGGTCCATGCGCTTGTCGTCAGGCTGTGCAGGCTTCTTGGTCTTCTTCTTTCCCTTCGAAGACTTGACCTAGGTGTTTTGCCCATTGTTACCAGCGTTCAGTGCCAAGCGCGGTTTAAGCTTCCCCTCAATGATCTCGGGCTCCAGCAGGCTTTTCCACATGATCGCTAGGCATGCTTGAAGATCCTTCAGCATTCTTTTAGTTTTAACCGAAAGGACAATTTCCCACGGAGCTTCTTCTATAAATGAGCATGATGCCCCGGCATGTCCACCTTTTTAGCAGCGTGCTGCTGTGACGGGTTTACCTTCCAGTTTTCGGACAGTGTGAATTTGCCTTGTTGGTACTGGTCCTCAACCCAGTTTTTGAAGACGTAGCAATATTCAATTGGGTGGCCCATTACTCTGTGGTAGAGGCAGTAGTTGGGACTGTTGACGTCACCAGGCTGCAGTGGGTTCCTCGGATTCGGCAGGGTGATGAGCCTGTTGCGCACCGTCAGTTCGAACGGTCTCCTTATTTTATCCCGAGGAAATGATTAAGGACGACTCAACTTCTCTTCGAGGGACCGGCTTGTGTTGCTTTGACGAGCAACCGGTTTCGGATCACTCGGTTGTTGTTGAGCGTTGGCAATGAAGGTCGCTTTCCCTTTGCTCTTTTCATTCCGGAGATCCGTTTTTGAAGAGGACGGTATTGGGGTCGAAAATTGCACCCCGGTTGACCAAGTCAAAGTCAAGGTCAACCCCAAGCCAAGTGGGCCCAAGCCCGGATCAAGTGGGCCCATGCCCAGGTCGAGTCCGAACATGAAGCGGATGGCCCTCCTCCATGCCAAAATAAAAATCATGTAATAAATAATTTTTATGTAATTTTTTATGCATGAATTTATGCAAAATGGGCATAAAGCCAAATTTTAGTAAAGCCCATGGCTTATGTGTAAAAAGAAATGGCACATGATCCATGGGATGGGCAAAATGCCATTTTTGTAGAGCCCAAGGGGCTATATGTAAAGTGTATAGCCTATAAAGGCAAGGATAATGAAAATATCCCAAGAACTTTTTTCTCTCTCTAAAAGAATCAAGATCAGTGATCTTCTCCTTCCTCAAGGTTCTAAAGAAACCTTCCTCTTTCTTTTGAATTAAATCAAGAGTTCTACTCTTCCCTTTATAAAACTAAATAATTTTTCACCACAAAACCCACAAAGAGGAGCTTAGATCTCCCATTAGATCTCAAAAATGGGAGATCTTTAAATCTCAACCCCCCCCCCTTTTCTTCAAGATCCAGCCAAAAGAAGAGGAAGATAGAGACCCATCTCCTAAAAATCCCACTTTGGGAAGATCCAGAGCTCAAGAGAGAAGCCCGTTTCAGCATCTCCAAAAACATCTTATGAGTTTAACTCCCCTCTAATTTCTCTTTCGGGAGTTTAAATCCCATTTTCGGGGCTAAAAGCCCCTTTTCCTCGTCGGCGCCTAAGCGCCCGAGCGCCTAGTGCCCCAAGCGTTCAAGCGCCCAGCGCCCACATGCCGGGCACGTGGTGCGCTAGCGCTCGAGCGCCTAGCGCTCAAGCGCCCAGCGCCCATGGATAGGACACGCTTAAGCGCTAGCGCTTAAGCGGGCAGCGCCTAAGCGCACAGCGCCCACATGTCGGACACGTAGTGCGCTACGTGTCGGACACGTGGTGCGCTAACGCTTAAGCGCCCAGCACTCAAGTGTTAGGCACATGAGTCGCTAGCCCCACGCGTCCTTTGGGCGTTTTTCCCTTTTTATATATATGTATACATGTATATATATAGATACACACACACTCTACAAAAATATCCCTCTCAAAAAAAATTTGGGCCGGGACGCTACCCCGCACCCCGCAAGGAGGCTGCTAGCCCCCTTGAGCCCAGCCCGCTATCCGGGTAGCGGGACCCCCGTAAAAAACTCTGCGGGGCCCCCGATATATCCCAAACCCTTTCAAAACACACGTACACTGCACATTGAGTTCGCATGACCAGTATAACCCGTCAATCGGAGGTTCCCTCGCTCCAAAGGCGAGGGGTAATTAACGGCAGCTTAGTCCGCGGCTGCCGGAGATTCGGATCCCCACAATCAATAAACCCCGGCCTATCCTAGGTAGAGGGAATCTGTAGTACACCTGACAAGCGCGCGCGTATTCCCATCTCAATGGGGTCACGAAAAATACCCTACAGACGGCTTATGGCACATCTGGTCCATTTGGGTCAGCTTGTCAATCAAGGCCGGGAAGGTGGTCGGCTTGAAGAACATCATGAACCGTGATATGGTCGCCTGAGGATCAAGGGTCCCTACGAACATGCCTACGGTAGGAGCTTCTTCGATACGTTGTTCGCATTTTGACCATAGGTTTCGCCACCTGTTTCCCCCAATCAGAGCAAAACTCTGTTTTGAATTTCAAAATTTAAAAGTTGAAGCAACGCTTCAGATCCCGTGAGCTGCGCACTGCGTGCCACGTGTCTAGTGCAGACGCGCTAGCGCCAGGTGCGCTGCGCCCTAGGCAGCGCACCCCCAATCAGAGCAAAGCTCTGTTTTAAAAATTCAAAATTTAAAAGTTAAAGCAACGCTTCGAATCCAGCGCCAGACGCGCTGCGCGCCACGTGTCAAACACGGGTGCGCTAGCGCAGTTGCGCTGCGCTGCATACCACGTGTCAAACACAGGTGCGCTAGTGCAGTTGCGCTGCGCTCTGCGCTGCGTGCCACGTGTCAAACATGGGTGCGCTAGCGCAGTTGTGCTGCGCTCTGCGCTGCGCGCCATGTGTCGAACATAGATGCGCTAGCGCCAGCGCTGGGATTAAAAATTCCCCATCGTCAGATCAAAAGATCTACTAATAATAAATTATTAAGAACTAAAATTCTGTTATAGAAAGATTTTTCAATTTTATTAAAATAAGAAAATTATCTTCTGTAAAATAGAAGCCTTAGGATCAAAGATCCAACGGTGGGAAATATTCCCAAATCAATCAGAGAAAGATCTCTCAAAACTGATTTAACAAATCATTTGGCCCTATATAAAGGACCCTAGACTTCAAGTCAGAGATATAAAAAAAGAAAGAGAAAAACCCTCTGCAAACTTGGAGAAAAAGAAAAGCAAGCTCTCAAGAAAAAGAAGATTTTTCTTCATCTTCAAGGTAAAAAAGAATTATATTCTTGAATAATAGAGATGAAACCATCTCGTAAAAAGAAGAATCATCTTCTTCTAAAAAAATCTTAGATCTATAAAAAGACCAAGGTCTTTGATTTAAAAACAAAGATCATAAGATCTAATCATAAAGAAAATAATAATAAAAGAAGTATTTTATTTCATTCACAGATCTTTGATCTATAAAGGCAGAGCCCTTTTATAAAAACAAGAACTTTTGTTCTTGGATCTTGAGGCAAGGCCTCTTTTAAGAAGAACATAAATCTGGTCTATGATCTTAAAACCGATCAGAAGCGCTTTGCGCTATTAAAAAGTGTCTTGCACTCATGAATTGCGCTTTTGTGCTTCTTGGACCGGCGCTCAGCGCCAAAATATGCCACGTGTCAACCATAGACACTACTTGCGCTTTGCGCTTCTGAAACAGAGCACTGCGCTCATGGGCTGGCGCTCAGCGCCAAGCGCGCCACATGTCACTCACTGGTGCGCCAACAGACTAGAACAATGCGCTCATAAATTAAAAGCACAATGCGCTAACAAACTGGCGCTTAGCGCTGAGCACGACACGTGTCCTCTTCGTGTGCGCTACCCGACAGAAGCGCAATGCGCTCTTTGACTGGCGCAACGCGCCTGGCGCGCCACGTGGCGCACCGTCAGAACAAACTTTGTTTCTGATACAAGACAAAAATGTCAGAGCCCAATGCCTGGCATTATTAAAAGGGTTGAGCCCAAATAAAGGCTTAATAGCTAGAACAAATAAAATGTTAAAACATTTTAATTGGACTTAGCCCAATTCTGGCCATAAGTCCTCAACTTATTTTGAATTGAGCACATCTGCTCTTTCAACCAACTCACCTTGGTTCAAGGGTACATCTCTTCACTCCTTTGATATTTGTCATTGTAATTCCTCAACGTCTTCAAAGAGATGACGGGTCCCGACAACCACACATTTCATGGACTTTGGGGTCCTTAAACTCATGGACTATGATGTCCTTAACCTCGACCGTGATGTCTTAAAACAAAAATTGGACTTTGAGGTCCTTAAACTCATGGACTATGATGTCCTTAACCTCGACCGTGATGTCTTTAAACTAATATCAGACTGTGGGGTGCTTAAATCCACGGACTATGATGTCCTTAATCTCGACCGCGATGTCTTAAAACTAACAACGGACTATGGAGTCCTTAAATCCACGGACTATGATGTCCTTAACCTCGACCGCGATGTCTTAAAACTAACATTGGACCGTAATGTCCTTAAACTAATTATTGACCGCAATGTCATTAAACTAAACAATAGAGCCCGATTGCTCTCTTGTTGGATCTAAACGATCCCGTTAAATTGATCTTAGTCTAAAATTAGACTAACGTATTCTTAACAAACGTTTAAGTTGATCTTAGTCCCAAATGAGGCTAACGTATCCTTAAACACAACCCCCAAACCCAAATCTAAGAAGATACGGATTTGGACTAATCCACGTCCTACGGGTAACTACATAAATTAGTCTCCGTATACAATCCACGGGCAACCAAACACAAAACAAACACCCACGACACGAACTGACCATATGGAGAAGGAGAAAGTTGTTACCGCGATGCGGTAGCGTAATTAACTGCAGGGGCTTGCGTCTGCAGGGAAGAGCGTCCCCACAATCAAAAACCCCTCAGACGAGGGGGAATCTGACGAAGTCTGCTATATCGGCCGCATCCGTTTAAACCTTCGATACATGGTGCCATAAATCAACTTGGTATCTTCGGAGAGGTGGACGGATAGCACCAATTAGCATCTGTCCCGAATTTCAGGCAAGACGGACCTGCGCGGTCGCGTCTCTGTGTTCGGAGGGGAACAGATTCTGGCACGCCCGGTGAGACCTTTTCCTCTTTCCACTCCACACTTCGTGTGTCGTGTTCGCGAACCAATCACGGTTTGCTGATGGTTGCCTTTAGGTTTGAGGTACTAAGATTTGGCGTTTTGCTTGGTGCAGAAAGCGAAGGATCAATGGCGTTCACTTGTGCAAAATGTTCCAGCTGCAACTGCAACGTACGCTCCGCCTCATCCAGAGGCATAGCCTACGGGCCTCAAGCGGCTTCGCTGTTCACAATGCCATTGGAACAGGTCATCCAGGCCACCACAGGATTGTTTTTCGGGACCATGCTCCCACCAGAGAGCTTCACCGTTCCTATGCCAGCACCGGAAGCTCCCAAGAAGTTGGTCTTCGATCGGCTTGCTACTACCACGGCCCCTCTCAACGGGTCGTCCAGCTCCAACTCCTCGGTCTTCGCCAGACTGAGCTTGAACTTCGATGGGCCTGCTAAGAACCCCATGACACCTGAAATGGCCATCCCAAAGAAGATAGCCATCCCTGCTCCTGAAGTCGTCAAGGCGGCTTCTCCTGCTAAAGAGTCGGTCTTTACAAGACTGACTATTCCGGCTCCCATTCCTTCTCAAAGGTCTGTCTTTAACAGATTAGATACCACTACTCAAAAGATGTCAGTTTTCAAGAGGCTGGCACCAGCGGCGCCTCATCTGGATAGGGGGCAAGACAGCCATCCCCATCGCCGAACCAACGCCAACAACTCGACACGCTCGACGTCGCCACTGGCGCCGAGTAAGGAAGGCCGAGGGCAACTCCCCCTCTGGGCTAACTCCACCAGCTCCAACGGTGGGAGTTAATGCTGCTGTTCCAACCGGGAACGGCTTTGAGCTGCTGAGCAAGGTGCGCATGAATTCGCCTACCGCCGTACTAAAAAGATCTCCGCCGCCGGTGGAGACTGTCACAGAAATGAAGCCGGAACAGTCCCCTCAACGACTGTCTTCTAAAGTTTACAAAATCTGGCGACAAGTCCAAGAGTCGGTGGTTGATCAAGACTATCCCCGCCGGCAGAAGAAGTTGAAGGTCCGACAGGAAGAAAACCGTCCTGTTAAGCCACAAAAGACGATGGCTACTTGGGTGCCCACTGCAACGGCCCCCTCAACTTCGACCGCTCATAAGAGGAGAAGGCCGGAGAAAATCCCCATGCTTGCGACAAATGTCAAAGGCACTGAGCCCAAACGCCCTAAGTCTGGGGGCATGGTGGTGCATACCGTCTATATGGCATCCGGAAAAGAGGATAGCCGTATTTCCACAGGTCATCGACCGCTTACGCGATCAGTGACCAAGGCTCAGGAGCAACAACAACAAAAGCTTCAGGAGATGATGACTGCGATGGCTGCGCTCACAGGACCGAAAGCAAGCCCAGAGGCATCCTCGGAGCAACGCCACGAACAGGAAACTGATGCCGAGTTCCTTCGGAGAATGCTTGAGAAGAAGGAAAAAGAGGCTGCGGAACAAACGGCCAATATAAAGCAAATGGCCCTTCTATTCCAAGATATGATGGGCATGATGATCCAGCCGAATCCCCCAGCCGAAGATCCTCCAGTAATAATCGAAGATAATAGAGGAGAAACATCGAATCCTCTGCCGACTTTTTCAGCAGCCAAGGAGGAGACAATCTCCAAAGCTGCCCTGGATGATTACATCGCTCAGTAGATACGAGCTCACCAGGCGAATGAAGCGGCCGGGCAAATTGTTAGAACTGGGCGACCGTATCCAGGCTGGTATGATCAAATAAAGTACCCACCGGGCTACACGATCCCCAAATTCCATGTGTACAAAGGGACAGGCAATCCCCATCAACATGTCGCTCAGTTCAGGGCTCTCTGTGGCAATACTGGTGGCGATGACAAGCTTTTGCTCCGCCAATTCGTCGGCAGCTTATCGGAAACGGCGTTTGAGTAGTCCTCCGAACTCCCAAACGACTCCGTCAAAACTTTCGCAGAAATGGAGTTGTTGTTCACCCAGCGATTCACGAGTGCTAGTGAACGCACCCCAATAACGGCATTGATTAATGCCAGGGTGAAGTCAGGCGAGACGTGGGTTCAGTACGCAATCCGATGGCGGAATCTGTGGTCGAAGTGCGAACAGCGCATCGAAGAAGCACCAGCGGTAGGCATGTTCGTGGGCACCTTAGACCTTCATGCCACTATTTCACAGTTTATGATGTTCTTCAAACCGACCACATTCCAGGCTTTAATCGATAAGCTAGCCCAGATGGATCAGATGATGCATAGACCGTCTCCTCCGAAGCCGGAGCCGCAGAACGAAAAAGGTAAAGGAAAGGCGACCTTCGTTGCGAATACCCAACAGCAGCCCAGTGCTCCAAGACTGGCGGATCAATTGGAAGAGAGACGGCGCTATTATAATGAGAAAATGAAGCGTCCTTACTCGTTCCCACGGAATAAAATGAAGAGACTCTTCGAGCTGGCGATGCGCAACCGGCTTATCAATCTGCCGAATCCAAAGCGGCCATTGCAACCCGGCGAAGCGAATAATCCCAATTATTGCCCTTACCACCAAACGGTGAGCCATCCAATCGAAGATTGCTTCGTCTTTAAGGGATAGATCGAGGATCAGTACCAACAAGGCAAGTTTGCGTTGTTTAAGAAGTGGAAAGTGAGCCCACCACAACCGCATACTCCTAAGAAGATGGACACACCGGGGGCAATGTGCTCTTTTGTTAAAGAAGCTCTATGGGAGGTCGTTCTTTCGGCCAAAACCAAAAGGATGCTGAATGATCTCCAGACATGCCCGGCGATCAAGTGGAAGAATCCGTTAGAACCTGAAATCATCGAAGGAATGCTAAAGCCGCGCCCAATTCCAAAGATTGGTGGTGATAGCCAAAGTGTTCATACCGAGCCGCCGAAATTTTAAAAAAAGAAGAAGAAATCCAAAAAGCCCGTGAAGCCTGGCGATAAGCGCACGGACCTGCAGAAACAGATCGACGCGCTGGAAGAGTATAACCAGAAGGCGCGGACTCCAATCACACTCCAAGAGTTCCTCGGTCATGTCCTTGAGAACGAAGATGATGGAGAAGACTCGTCGGATGGATCTGAAGATTACGTAGCAAGTTGTCATGTGATCTCTCACTCATTGATAGACGATGAAGAGGCTCCTTGCACCGAGAGACTGGGGGCAGGTCCTGAACCGGAACTTCCAGGGCCATCAGACGAAATGATCGACGCATTCCTGAACGAAGCTCTTCTGAAAAGTAAAGCTGATCGGGAGCGTGAGATGGCTATATTTGAAAAGGCAAAACGCCGGCGACTGGACGAAAGAGTCGAGATACTCCTGCCAAATCAAAGGGCATTTGTCGCAGATAAAAACAAGTTCAAGATGAGGAAAAAGTTTGCGAAAGCCATATCAGTGGGAATGAAGCTACCACCCTCCGAAGGAAGTACTCTTGGTGAAGCCGAAATGCATCCTAGCTACTGTTTATATCATCAAAAGATTGCGCACCCCACTGAGGAATGCAACGCTTTTAAAAGATGGTGGCAAGGGTATGTTGCTCACCGGCAACATTTTAAGCGGATGAAACGCAAAACTCGTCGGGAGCGAAGAAGTACGACCGAGGAGCATAAAAGAATCACCGGCGACTGCCGCACGGTCAACGCCGGGGCATCGCAAATTCTCACCTTCGGAAGTGACTCCGACGAAGAGATGACTCTTGGCCCTCTTTTCAAAGAATCTACCTCGGGAAAAGAGGAAGACCGAAGACCTGCGAAAATATTCAGCTGCGCAATCGTACGCTGCCCGAAAAGAATCTCGGACCCACGAACAGAAAAGACAAGGGAAAAGAAAAGGTCTCTGAGGACATCGCCCTAGATGACCAAGTCATGAAAGAGCTGACCGCCAGAGACCCGCCAAAGAAAGGTAAGGTGGACTACAACGTTCTGGCGCACTTAAGGAAGTTACCCTCGCAACTCAGCATTCTCGATGCTCTTTTGCTATCAAAAGAAGCAAGAGATTCATTGATCAAGGCGCTACAAGAGCCAGACCAATTCCAAGCTTTCCTCGCCGAAGAAAGGATGAAAGACGAGCTGGAAGAAGTACACACAGCCGGTATCACCTTCGGCGATGAAGATCTCCTCCTTGGGACGTGCGAACACAACCATCCCCTATATGTCTCCGGTTTCTGTCACGATATCAAGATAGGCAAGATCCTGGTCGACAATGGGTCTTCCGTCAATCTCCTCAACGTGCGAGGGCTGAAGGAAATCTGCATGAGCGTTCAACACCTCGCTCGAGATAAGATCACCATCTCCGGGTTCGACTCTTAGTCATCACGAACTCTCGGGTCTGTGATACTGACACTGCGCTTCGGGTTACTTGTCACAGATATTAAATTTCACGTCATTAACGCCAAGACATGCTACAATACTTTGCTCGGCAGGCCTTGGTTACACGAGTACAACATCATCCCTTCTACACAACATCAGTGTATAAAGTATTTCAAGGATGGTCTCGAGTATACTGTGACAGGAGAGCTAAACCCATTCTCCGTGAACGAAGTCCGGAAATACGAAGATGCAAAATACTTCTTGCCAGATTTCGAGGACACGGAGAGATGTTACAAACCGGAGAACAAAGCTACCCCTACCATTCCGGTCTTCGGGAGTGATACCGAGGAGGAAGAAGAGATAGTTTACTTAGGTCCACCCCAGTGCAACAAACCAGGACCCTCCGCTCCTATGCTTATCTTCGGCAGCGATTCAGAAGATGAGATCCATGCTATATTCTCTGCTCGACCTTCAATATAAACCATCGCTCATGAAGATCAAAGTTTGCAAGTTGCCATGGTTCCTCCCAAGTATCATAAAGAACTAGACGCGCTTTATACCTACAGTGTGGAAGAACTGCAGACATTCTACGTCCCTCCCACGCGAAAAGGCGAAAAGGCGATCCTATTCTACCGATCCGAGGAAACCAAAGTGGAGAAAGAAATCTGGCACGGTGCGGATTCTACACTTGACAGGCTCCAGCCCATCCGTTTGCCCAGATATTACACGAACGGACTAAAAAGACTGTTAAGACGTCAAGGCATACCTTTCAAACAGACCGGTCGGAAAGCTAAGTTCTATGACAGGATCTGGAACGTCCCTGGAACTCAGCGGAAATTGCCCAACGGGAGAATGGAAACGACCGGACTTGGGTATGTTCAATCCAAGAGATGAGAGCTACTCCGTGACTGCTATGTCATACACGACTTTGATGAAGAGGGAGATGCTCTATGGGAAGAAGCTAACCCTGAACCAGAAAGAGCTCCCGACGTGAAAATGCCCAGTCCATCATTCGAAGAACAAATGGACAAGCTTATAAGGGAAGCGGGTCAAAAGGTCCGAGACGACCATAACCGCGAAATGGCCATTTACGAAAAAGCCAGGACGCAGCGCCTCCTTCAACAGGCTGCGGAAAATGAAAATGCTCCACCTTGTCAGCCCGTTATACAAAAGACCCGACGCAGAGGCAGAAACAAACCAAAGAATGGGAAAAGCGTTCGACAGCGACAAAGCGGGTCCAAGAAGCCACGCGATCAGGAATCGAGCAGTCCAGATTCGTCTCTTATAAAGAAGATGAGTCGAACATACTCTTTTCCTCAGAAAAAAACACGGAAGATACTTGATCTCGCCATAAGATATCAAATGATTACACTTCCGGAGTCTAAACACCCCGAGCAAGCTAACGAGGTCTCTCACTCAGACTATTGCTCTTATCACCGAGCGATAGGACATCCTCTCGAAGACTGCTTCACCTTCAAGAACTGGGTCAAAGACCAATATCAGCTCGGTAAGTTCGCTCTATCTAGCAGTTGGAGGATAACCCCGCCGCAGAAGCACGAGCCAAAAGCCGCGCATACAGCGAGAGTAGAACCAGATCAACATCGGTCTTGGAAGCGAGCTCGTAGCTGTCACGTGATAACGCTGTCAGAAGAAGAGCCCGAGGATATGAATGACCTTCCCTGGTGCTTTGAAAACAACGATGACGAGGTGATCTCAGAATTTCCACCGGCGCCAAAAGAGCTGGAAGATGGAATACATACCACTGCAGATGATCTCAAGAAAATTGATTTGGGGACGACAAGTGACCCATGACCGACATTCGTCAGTGAGCTGTTGTCTGAAGAAAAGATGGTTACACTAAAAGACGTGGTTATACAGCATAAAGATTGCTTCGCATGGAACTATTCCGAGATGCCAGGACTAGACGCAGAGATTGTTGTCCACTAACTGGCCATATCCCCTGACGTCAAGCCAATCAAACAAGCACCGCGAAGAATACGGCTCGAGCTTGAGATGAGCATCAACACCGAGGTCAAGAAGCTGATCGACTCTGGCTTCATCCAAAAGGTTCAGTATCCTGACTGGATCGCCAACATCGTCCCGGTGATGAAGAAAAATGGGACAGTGCGCATATGTGTAGATTTTCGGGATCTCAATAAAGCATGCCCGAAAGATGATTTCGCAGTACCGGTCACTGAGCTAATGATAGACAATACGCCCACTCACGAAGTTTTCTCCTTTATGGACGGCTCGTCAAGATACAATCAGATAAAAATGCATCCCGAAGACCAGAAGCACACCGCTTTCCGGACCCCTTTGGGTATATTCTGCTACAAGGTGATGCCCTTCGGTCTAAAGAACGCTGGCGCCACCTATCAGAGGGCCATGACGAAGATCTTCGATGATCTCATACATGAAATCGTCGAATGCTATATCGACGACCTCGTGGTGAAAAGCAAATCATACGAGGAACATTTAGAGCATCTGAAGATCGTGTTTCAACGCCTTCGGCAATACAACTTGAAGATGAACCCTCTCAAATGCGTGTTCGGAGTTTCCTCGGGCAAGTTCCTAGGATTCATCGTCCGACACCGAGGCATTGAGATAGATCCGTCAAAGATCAAGGCAATTATGGAGATGCCCCCGCCAAGGACTCTCAAGCAATTGCGGTCTCTCCAAGGGAAGCTCGTGTATATTCGGCGATTTATAGCCAATCTCTCAGGCAAGTGTCGTCCTTACAGTCACCTGATGAAGAAGGGAACCTCGTTCGTCTGGGATCACAAATGCCAAAGCGCGCTGGACGAAATCAAGCAATACCTGCAGAATCCGCCAGTATTGGCCGCTCCGGTCAAGGGAAAGCCTTTCATTCTGTATACAACCGCCCTTGAAGGTTCCTTAGGCGCAATATAGGCACAAGAGAACGACCATGGGAAGGAGAGAGCGCTCTACTATTTGAGTCGAGTTCTGCTGGGGGCAGAAAGCAACTATTCTCCCATCGAAAAACACTGCCTAGCATTGATCTTCGCGATAACAAAGCTCAGGCACTATGCGTTGGCGCATGAAATCCGTCTCATATCATATGTGGATCCTCTCAAATATTTGATGTCAAGGGCCATATTGACAGAGCGGCTCGCTAAGTGGGCCCTGCTCTTGATGGAATTCTCGATAACCTATCGTCCCCTTAAGGCAGTGAAAGGCCAAGCCATCGCCGACTTCCTCGCTGAGCATCCGATACCTGCCGATTCTCTTTTGAACTGCGAATTGCCAGATGAACATGCGTTTGACACAATCGACGGGGGTGATACCCGGTGGGAGCTTTACTTCGATGGAGCATCCTCCATGAAGAAGCGTAAACAAAACACCCCCATAATCAAATCAGGGGTAGGCCTCATCTTCGTAACTCCACAAGGAGGGATAATGCGCTTTACCTTGTCCTTAACAGAGCCGAGGACAAACAATGAAGACGAATACGAAGCTTTGATAGCAGGTCTCGAGATCGCCATTGACATGGGGATTGAAAACCTCTTCATATACGGAGATTCCCAACTGGTCGTTAGTCAAGTAAACGGCGACTATCAAACGTGCAAACCAGAACTGGTGAAGTACGGCAAGAGGGTACCGCAACTGCTGACCCAAATACCTTCCTACACCTTGGAAAGCATACCGCGTGCGGAAAATAGCAAAGCGGATGCATTAGCCAAGCTTGCTAAAGAATTGGCCGACGAGAACCTCAATGACGTAAGAATCGTGGTACAAAACCGTCGGGTTCTTGCGCTAGCAGAAATATCTCCGAAGTTGTCCGAGGAAAAGAGAGCGATCAAGCAAACGGCCCTATAAATAAAAGACCAAGAAACGGTTGAGGATTGGAGAGAAGTCTTTATAGACTACTTCAAATCCCGTCGAACGCCCGAAGATGCGTCCTCAAGATATCAGCTTATGAAACGAGCTCTATCTTTTGCCTTCGTCAATGATACTCTGTACAAGAGGTCATTTGATTCTTTATGGTTAAGATGCCTGGGACCTGAAGAAGCAAAAAGAGTCATCCAAGAAACTCACGATGGACTCTGCGGTTCTCACCAAGCCGGGCCGAAGATGAAGCTGAAAATCAAAAGGATGGGCTACTATTGGCCCACGATGATTCAAGACTGCCTCGAGTATGCAAAGCAATGCCACTCGTTCCATATTCATGGGGACTTCATCCATCAGCATCCGAATCCACTACATCCGACAGTGGCTAGCTGGCCATTCGAATTGTGGGGAACTGACATAATCGAACCTATCGAACCAGCATCGTCCAGAGGACATCGGTTCATTTTGGCGACAACCGATTACTTCTCTAAGTGAGCAGAAGCAGTACTGCTAAGGGAAGTGAAGACGGAGAATATCATTCATTTCTTCAAGACGCACGTCATTTATCGGTTTGGGACTCCGAGACGGATCATCTCCGATAACGGGCCAGCCTACAGAAGCCACAAGATCAGCCGCTTCGCACAACAACATAACATAGACTGGAGATACTCCTCAGTCTATAATCCTCGAGCTAACGGTCTGGCTGAGGCTTTTAACAAGACATTGACGAAGATTGTAAAGAAGACGGTGTCTCGAAATAAAAAGGACTAGGACAAGAGACTACATGAAGCTCTCTGGGCATATCGAACTACGTTCAAAACGGCCACGAATACAACGCCGTACGCATTAGTATTCAGTACAGAGGCGATACTCCCCCTCGAGATAGAGCTACCCTCTCTACGAGTGGCAGTTCATTACGAGCTAACGGACGAAGAGAATGCTCACCTTCGGCTCGAGGAGCTCGACGCCCTTGACGAAACCCGGCTCATAGCACAACAAAATCTAGAGGCTTATAAAGCAAAGATGACGCGCTCATATGAAAGATTGACTAGGCCGAGGACATTCCGCCAAGGCGAACTCGTACTAGTGGTCAAAAGACCTATGATCCCCAATCGCGCCAAGCGGGGAAAATTCGAGCCAAATTATGAAGGCCCGTACATCATAGACAAGGTATACCAGAGTGGAGCCTATCTACTCATGGACATGCATGGCGAAAGTCCCTTCAGGCCAATAAATGGTCACTTCCTGAAGAAATACTACGCCTGACGAGTCATGGCCTAGGTCAATGACAAATGACGACGACTATGTCCGCTCGTTATCTTTCTAAGCCCAAACTCTATAGGTAGTAGTCGGCTTCATTAACAACGGACCGAAACGTCCTTAAACTAATAACGGACCGAAACGTCCTTAAACTAACAACGGACCAAAACGTCCTTAAACTAACAACGGACCACTATGTCCTAAAACTAGCCGTTGACCGAGATGTCGATAAACTACAGTGGATTGCAGCATCCCAAAGATGATAAAAAAAAAGAACAAAGAAAACGGTACGTCCATAAGCAAAAAGGGCATGGATGAAAACCTGAAAGGGCTCCGTGAGTAAAAACAGCAGGGCTACCGGCGAGTCTTGTGAAAACCCGAAAGGGCGCAACCTCGTTAGAATAAAAAAAAGAAAAAGAAAATGGCATGTCCATAAGCAAAATGGGCACGGATGAAAACCCGAAAGGGCTCCATGAGTAAAAACAGCAGGGGTACCGGCGAGTTTTGTGAAAACCCGAAAGGGCGCAATCTCGTTAAAAGACACTTGCAAAGTCCTCTCGACTTTGTAAGGAGAAACCACCTGCGTGAGATCCTTACGACTCATAAGGGAACAACACACTTAGGGATCCCCATGATTCCTAAGGAGAAACACACTTGCGAGATCCTCACGACTCGTAAGGAGAACCCTCTTATGGGACCCTCACGGCTCATAAGATTTGAAAGACTTAAGCTACAGGGATCTGAACCTGTTCTTAAGCAGCCCCACAACCTCCGATACTGCCCTACAAGCGGTTCATTATTGACCCTTGTACACAATCTACGGGCGCGAATAAACATTTCCCTAACAAAGTCCTACCAGCGACTAGGGATATGTCTGCACGGTGAACTGCCCTTGTAAGTCCTCTCGACTTGCAAGGCGAAAATACTCTTGTAAGATCCTTACGACTTATAAGAGATCATACACTTACGAATCCTCACGACTCCTAAGGAGAAAACGCACCTACGAGATCCTCACGGCTTGTAGGGAGAAATACCTTCATGAGACCCTTACGGCTCATGAAGTCAAAAGCCTTAGTCGACAGGATCCTAACCCTGTTTACTAAGCCACCTTTGTTCGACATCGACAGAGGCAAATGATGATTCGCTCCTGGCAATATCCAAGTAGTAGCGGTACTGATGCTAAAATCAGTGTCTAATTCCGAGCTTGCAGCGAAAAGCCAGCAAGCCACACATGCATACGAAATAGCCGAAATGATGGGGCAACTTGCAGACAAAATCAGCAAGTAAAAATATATGCATGCAAAATATCCGAAATGATTGGGCAACTCACAATAAAAAGCAGCGAGTAAAAATAAAAAAAAATAGCCGAAATGATTGGGCACCGCGAAAAATAGCCGAAATGATTGGGCAATCGCAATTTTCGCGATGTAAAAAGTTGAAATGATAGAGTATCGCGGAAAAAAAATGAAAAAATGAAACTTTTTGCTCTACAGGTGATATCATGTCAATCCCTGTATACAATCCAGGGGCGCAAACAAAGAGGGAATCACACCCTTCCTCCCCAAGCTTCATCAGAAGGAGAGGCCAAATTTCAATGGTTCATAGACAGCCTAGAGATCATCTCAACATTCGTCTTATTACAATGGACACAACATCAAGCAAAGCGGAACAGCGGCAACTCCCAGTTCTATGACTCGGCGGTGTACAGATGACCGAGAGTCAAACTCCGACTCCGTGAAATGCGAATAAAGTCAACCCTTCCTGGCTACGTAGAACGCGGATTATGTCACTCCTGACCCCATGGAAAACGTCCAGAGCGGATCCTGGTCCTCGCAGAGCACGGCAATGACCCCGTGTGAAGCACCCAGAGCGGAGCCTGGTCCTCACCGAACACGGCAGTGAACCCGTGGGAAGCATCCAGAGCAAAATTTCTGGTTACGTGGAACGCGGATTATGTCACTCCTGACCTCATGGAAAACGTCCAAAGAAGATCCTGGTCCTCGCAAAGCACGGCAGTGAACCCGTGTGAAGCATCCAGAGCAGAGCCTGGTCCTCTCCGAACACGGCAGTGAACCTGTGGGAAGCATCCAGAGCAAAATTCCTAGTCACGTGGAACGCGGATTATGTCACTCCTGACCCCGTGGAAAACGTCCAGAGCGGATCCTGGTCCTTGCAGAGCACGGCAATGACCCCGTGTGAAGCACCCAGAGCGGAGCCTGGTCCTCACCGAATACGGCAGTGAACCCGTGGGAAGCATCCAGAGAAAAATTCCTGGTCACGTGGAATGCGGATTATGTCACTCCTGACCCCGTGGAAAACATCCAGAGCGGATCCTGGTCCTCGCAGAGCACGGCAATGACCCTGTATGAAGTATCCAGAGCGGAGCCTGGTCCTCGCCGAACACGGCAGTGAACCCGTGGGAAGCATCCAGAGCAAAATTCCTGGCTACGTGGAATGTGGATTATGTCACTTCTGACCCCATGGAAAACGTCCAGAGCGGATCCTGGTCCTCGCAGAGCACGGCAATGACCCCGTGTGAAGCATCCGGAGTGGAGCCTGGTCCTCGCCGAACACGGCAGTGAACCCGTGGGAAGCATCCAGAGCAAAATTCCTGGCTACATGGAACGCGGATTATGTCACTTCTGACCCCGTGGAAAACGTCCAGAGCGGATCCTGGTCCTCGCAGAGCACGGCAATGACCCATGTGAAGCATCTAGAGCGGAGCCTGGTCCTCGCCGAACACGGCAGTGAACCCGTGGGAAGCATCCAGAGCAAAAATTGGACTGTGAGATCCTTAAACTCACGGACTATGATGTCCTTAACCTCGACCGTGATGTCTTAAAACTAACATTGGACTGTGGGGTCCTTAAACCCATGGACTATGATGTCCTTAACCTCGACCGTAATGTCTTAAAACTAACATCGGACTGTGGGGTCCTTAAACCCATCGACTATGATGTCCTTAACCTCGACCGTGATGTCTTAAAACTAACATTGGACTGTGAGGTCCTTAAACTCATGGACTATGATGTCCTTAACCTCGACCGTGATATCTTAAAACTAACAACGGACTGTGGAGTCCTTAAATCCACGAACTATGATGTCCTTAACCTCAACCGCGATGTCTTTAAACTACGGTATCCTGGAAAACGTCCAGAGCGGAGTCTGGTCCTCGTAGAACACGGCAGTGAACCCGTGGGAAGCATCCAGAGCAACCCCTAGCTCCGTGAAATGCGGATAAGGACAACTTCATCCAGCATTTGCGGGTCCTCACGACTCGTAAGGGAGTAAATTCTCTTGTGAGATCCTTACGATTTTCAAGAGAAAACACACTTAGGAATCCTCACGATTCTTAAGGAGAAATTACGCCTACGGGATCCTCTCGACCGGTAGGGAGAAAATTCTTTATGAGACCCTCACGGCTCATCAAGTTGAAAAGTCTTAGGTGACAGATCCTAACCCTGTTTTCTAAGCCATCACTACCTTACAAAGAGCACAAGATTGATAGTTATATACTATCTACAGACCGCTTGCTAAAATCACATGGCAAACAACACAGGAAGAAAGAAGAAAGCAGAGAGATGACACAAGATATTACGAAGAACGTGTATCTTTTATTCATGAATTCGATTGAGTAAAAAATACATCATATGAAAGAATAAAAGAACAAATACATTTTATTCAAAATTACAAAGGGTACAAAATTTTTATTGAGAGGAAAGCGCTTTCAATAATCCAGTCAGCCGTTCACGCACTTCCCTCAGCCCCTCTTCCTGATCAGCTGCCACAGTCAACTCCGCTTCGACCTGGGCTCGCTGCTGCAAGTAAGACGAGAGTTGTCCCTCGACGGCCCGCTGAGCTGCTTCACGATCTTGTGCATTCCGCTCGACGATGTCGAGCTTCTGCCTCAATGTTAACCCATCAAAGATACATCGCAGAAGGCCTTCAAAGATAACTTTCAACTGGGCAGCGTTCGCATCAACCTCAGCATGCAGTCGAGCAGACTCGCTTGAAGTTTCTTTACATTCCCTTTGCTTTAAAGCCACTTCTTGTTCAAGATGGTGGAAGTAAGAAGTGCTCTGCTCGATCCAGGCAGCCTGTTGAGTGCTCATAGCCAGAATCTCAGGTGCGGGATGCCTAAGCTCAAGCTCATGCAAGCAAGCCTCGATTTCCCTGCAGCGATTAACCCAAGACTCAACGACGAGCTCACCATGAAAGTTCATGAGCGTCGCCAGCATAGGATTAACCTCTGCGGCAAAATCTGCAGCAGATGTAGGAGTCTCTGCGTCAAACTCCTCGATATATTCGCTCAGCATGCGTAGACTGGTCATAGCACCTTTGGATGATGGACGCCTGGAAAAAGGCCCTGCCGGCATTATAATGCGAGACTCGAACGGGGCTGGAGTCGATGTGATTACTGCAAAATAGATCATAATCAGATGTCGGCTCAGGAAATAAAGAAAATACGCAAAAAAGTAGAGTCTGCTATACCGGCTGCAGCAGGGGGCAGAGCTGGGAGTAATGGTGGCGCAATGACGGCCTCGTCCCCCCTTCAATTCGTAAGGCTACAAGCAATATGAAGAAGAGTTAGCAGTAATAAGACTGCCCGTTGAAGAAAAGGACGTCGTTTAAAGAAAATACTCACCTATACCGGCAGGTGGACTAATCTTTGACAAGAAGGAGAAGTGTGGGTGCAGCACCTGGTACAGGTGGTCAAAAAGGACTCCTGCATAAACGCGATAACACAACGTCAGTACATGAATTATACAGCCGAGAGATAAGACCAATGGGTAACAAATCCATACCTTCCAGCATCTGCGACGGCACGAAAGAAGGTAGAGAGGTGGTCACCGTCAGGGCGGTAACTGACGGCGCTGTCTCAAGTAGCTCGACATCAGCACTAGCCGCACCTGCATTAGAAACAAGATAAACCTTATTAGGAAAGATTGCAGAATAAAAAGAACGGCGGTGACCTAAAATTTACCTGATGAGTCACCGGTCGGAGCCGTGACTAGGGCGTCACTCGATACAACAGCGGCGTCTCCCTCCTCCATTGGAGTGGTCTCACCTCCTGTCGCCTCGTCCCCTGACTCCACGAGAGCCGTCGTCACACTTGCGATGCCGGGAGATGACAAAGAACCGAAGGCGGGAAGGGCGATGATCGGAGCGGTGCCCGACTCTTGAGAAAGAGCGGCCACCTCGGACCCAACAATTGTACCCGTTTCGCTCGCCAGCACCTCGGGCTCAGTGATTGTAACCGTCTCATTCACCGCCGCTTTGGGCTCCGCCGTGGTAGCCGTCTCGTCGGCCACTACCTCGAGCCTGGCAATTACGGCCACGTCATCTGTCGCCGCCCCGGGTTCGAGAATAGAAGCTACCTCCTCCACCGCTCCCTCAGGCTCGGTGGTCTCTGCCACTTCTTCGGGAAGACTCGGCCCTACAGGACAAGATATATAAGAACTGATAGTTTAAAATTTTGACAACGAAGCCTCAAAACACATTACCTGGGGTTGATTTACCGTTGGCTTCTTGAGCCGCACGTATCGCCCGTCTATGAGCAGTGGACAAGGCAACCGGGAACACCTCTGAAGGAGTAGCAGCGGGAGTAACGACGCTTGAACCTGCTCCCACAGCCAAAGCAGCACTACGCTCCCTTGCTGCGTGCCTCAGGCGCTTCCTTTCCTCTCGGGCCGTCAAAACAGACCTTTTAGAAGCCTCCTTCAGCAAGGCGTCGTCGTCCGCATTCAGGGTTACCTCTAGAGCCGTCAAGGCTTCCGTCATCTGTTTTTTAAGTAAGGCCTCTTGCAGCAATGCCGAAGAGGCCGGGACTTCGGCAGCTGGCCCGGGGAGAATTTCCGCATCAGCTTGCGGGATAGGCATTGTGGTCCCTGCAATAAGATAAAGAGAGGGTCAGATTACTCATAAGAAACGGAAGCAGAAACATGGCGAACCGAAATGTACCAAGGCCTAAGGATGCTCGAAGTCGTTCCTCCTCCTTAAAAGTCTTGAGAGAGGCAGCGAGAGCTTCTTCGGTGGAAAAGCCTATTAAAGAAGGAAAAGCATTAGTCAAAAAACAACGATAGAGATATGATACGATGGCGAAAAATACAACTAATGACTACCTGAGCGCGCGAGGTTAGCCAACCACTCTTCGCGTCTTGCCAATCGCTCGGAAGCTGCAATGGTGGCCGCCAGATCAGTGTCATCTGGTGGCATAAATAGGCCCTCATTTGTCCCGTACTCGCTCAAGCCCTCACTATAAGGAGCATGAGGCTCCTGACCAAGTACGACATCGGCGAAGAAGAGCAACTTCTTTTCCTCTTCTGTGAGCGAGCTCCGGTCGCAGCCAGCACCAGCTTGCGTTTCGTAGGCACCTTGGGACGGCGAGTCCCGATATCCGAGCCCACGCCAGATTCGGGTGAAGCTACGATTACCGTCTCCACGATAGAACGGGACGCTGATGGCACGTCTACAGGATCATGGGGCAATCCACGCGTGGGGCTTAGCACACGTGGAGGCTCAACTGCAGCATCTCCTCTTAGTGGAGGAGGGACAACGATCCGTCGCTTTAAAGGAACGTTGCGATCGCTAGCGGGGGGCGCACTCTTGCGATCGAGCAGCAGCCGCCTCTCTTCCCTGATGACAGCGCCCATCGTGTATTGATACCAGGCCCCGTATACGTTAAGGGCCCTTGGAATGCAACTTGACTGGCTAATGAAGAAGTGGGAGCCCGTATTTAACCGCATAAAGTGATGCAGTGCACTCCGTATTCCCTCTCTGGTGGCAGCAGGTTCTTCCAAAAACACCTCCAGTGGAACCCCCTGGTTGTAACTCAGCTGCTGAGCAAAATGATGGGGATTATATCTCATAAAAAGCGCCGCATCATTTTGCCTGAATACGAGAAAGCCCGGCCTAATAGAGTATAGGTGAAAAATCTCCTGGGCTTTCAATACGCAGGCCCCATCCTTAAAAGAGTCGTGCAATGCCAGCACCGTTTTGGAAGTTTCCTGGCCGATTGTCGGGACTTTGTCCGTAAAAGACATACCGGCCCCGACCGTGCGCGGACGAAAAAGCAATCCCCTAGCCTCCCGCTGAGACGGATTCACGATAGAAGCGTCGATCATCCGCATAATTCTCGGGAATTTGCACTTCTCGAAAAACGAGGGTCTTTTATGAATACCAAATACCCCGAGCACGTGCATTTCCATCCATGAAGTAAGGTAGTGCATCGGGAAGTTGGCAGCTTGCACCCCCGGTTCGGTTGTATCCGCTGCCATGCTAAGACCATGGTACAGGTGGGCCAGCCCGGCGATCCCTACAGCCACTTGTATTCCAGCCACCATTCGATGTGCTGGATAGAAGACGGATGGCCTCATATAGCGAGGGTGCATGGGAAGCACGAACCAATACAGCCATAACCCTAGAAACCCGAGAATGAAAGTCTCCTCGTCAATGCCCGGAGCCGCAATTTCTGACAGAGGAATGATCACAGCATCGGGAAGATAAAATCCCTTCTGATCATCTTCCAATACTGGTCGACGGTCCAAGCCGAAACCGAAGGGATCGTCGAGCTTGGCAAATTTTTCATCCCGTTGCGATAAAATCTCCAGACGAAGAAACCGGGCAATGAAGTCCGCGAAACTGACCCCCCGACCTCCGGATTCCAAGAAGAGGCTCTCGTACATGTTTAGCACCTTGATCAAGCTAGGAAACTGGTGCTGGATGGCGTTCTCCGGCATTAGGCCCATCACCACCGGCTTGGTGGAAAAAACATATTCATCTAGAGGAAGCAGCTCCTCATAGTGCTGCCCCCTAACCGGCAGACCGAAAATCTCAGCAAATTCTTCTAAGGAGATGGAGACTTCTCTGTCCAATAGAAGAAAGGTATGGGTTGGGATGTTCCATTGCTCCAAGAACGCCTTAATCCACCATGTCGGAGGAGCAGAATATTGGAACAAAGAAGCGTAAACCGCGGGATATAGGCCGAGCTTCAGCAAGTGCGTTTTCTTCGCCGACAGAATGTACCTGGCCCACTGCAAATACCCGGCCGAATGTCGGGGAGTCAACCCGATGTTGTAAGGTTGTCCCCAAGGGCGCGACTCGCCCTGGCATATGCGCCGCCCTAAAGTATCTAAAGCTGCCGGCAGCTGCATGGGTATGGCGGCAATCGAAGGTTGAAGAAGACCCTCCGAAGTCCAATTAACGACCTCCACGGCATAGTTCACCGGGGGTACATTTGCATACGAGATCGGCTCCGACGGCGTCACACAAGAGAAGTTTCGACGACCTCTGATTATCTGGCCGTACCACCTACCCCATAAGTGAAGGTTTTTGTGTTCCGGGTCATGGTCTCTAATAAGCGCGAGAATCTCCCGGTCCACAGGTGCCTCAAGGAATCCTCCCTCTGAACGGAAAAACGGGAAAGAGAGATCGGAAGACATGTCGCCTGCGAGAAAGAACAGAATTCGATCGTCAGTACTATAATTTAATTTTAAAATCCCGACGCTCAGCACTTTAAAATTTGTACCACACTACAATGCAGTGGAAAGGGGACCAAAGGGGGACCCACAAAATCCAGATGACAATGCATCAATTAATAAGACAGCCTCATCATTGGATGAGACTGTCAATTAATGAGGAAATCCTCAAGGAATATTTTCATTGAATGAGAAATCTCTTGGAAAAAGGAGAAAATCTCCCTTTAAGAGCAAAGCTCTGCAACAGAGTGACACTTGTCAAACTCTGGTCATGAGGGAATAAAATTCCTTAAAGAGCCTAACTCTGTAATGATGATGGAAAATCCATCAAAGATTAATTAAAATTAAAATTAATTCTTGAGAATTAAAAATTCTGGGATCTTCAAGATCCATGAAAAAACTCTTAAGAGTTCTTCATCAAGAGATCGAAAGATCTACATATTATCAAAAGAGCAGAGCTCTGATGCATGGGATAAGAAACCCCAAGAAAAGATCTGTTTAGATCTATGGATTCTTGAGAGCAAGGCTCTGTTTATGAAACCCTAAAAGGGTTTTCTTTAGATCAAAGATCTATGAAGAGCAAGGCTCTGTTAATGGGTAAAAACTTTAATTTATTAAAATTAATTTAATTTTACCTAAGTTTGGTAGAGTTCTAACTCTTCAAAGTTCTTGAACAGAAGAGCAAGGTTCTGAATAAAAATTCTTGAGAAGGAGATGATAATCATCTGAGGACCAAAGGTCCTATTTATAGGCACTGAACCGCCTCTTCAATTTCTGAGTTGATCCAAGGGCTCAGATGTTGCCACCACTGCACTCACGTGTGCGTCATGTGAGCGCAACGGTGGGGGGGCATTTGTTTCCCCCAATCAGAGCAAAGCTCTGTTTTGAATTTCAAAATTCAAAAGTTGAAGCAACGCTTCAGATCCTGTGCGCTGCGCACTGCGTGCCACGTGTCTAGCGCAGACGCGCTAGCGCCAGGTGCACTGCGCTCCAGGCAGCGCACCCCCAATCAGAGCAAACCTCTGTTTTAAAAATTCAAAATTTAAAAGTTGAAGCAACGCTTCGAATCAAGCGCCAGATGCGCTGCACGCCACGTGTTAAACACGGATGCGCTAGCGCAGTTGCGCTGCGCTCTGCGCTGCACGCCACGTATCAAACATAGGTGCGCTAGCGCAGTTGCGCTGCGCTGCATGCCACGTGTCAAACACGGGTGCGCTAGCACAGTTGCGCTGCGCTCTGCGCTGCATGCCACGTGTCAAACACGGGTGCGCTAGCACAGTTGCGCTGCGCTCTGCGCTGCGTGCCACGTGTCGAACGTAGGTGCGCTAGCACCAGCGCTGGGATTAAAAATTTCCCACCGTCAGATCAAAAGATCTACTAATAATAAATTATTAAGAACTAAAATTCTGTTATGGAAAGATTTTTCAATCTTATTAAAATAAGAAGATTATCTTCTGTAAAACAGAAGCCTTAGAATCAAAGATCCAACGGTGGGAAATATTCCCAAATCAATCAGAGAAATATCTCTCAAAACTGATTTAACAAATCATTTGGCCCTATATAAAGGACCCTAGACTTCAAGTCAGAGATATAAAAAAAAAAGAGAAAAACCCTCTGCAAACTTGGAGAAAAAGAAGAGCAAGCTCTCAAGAAAAAGAAGATTTTTCTTCATCTTCAATGTAAAAAAGAATTATGTTCTTGAATAATAGAGATGAAACCATCTCGTAAAAAGAAGAATTATCTTCTTCTTAAAAAATTTTAGATCTATAAAAAGACCAAGGTCTTTGATTTAAAAACAAAGATCAAAAGATCTAATCATAAAGAAAATAATAATAAAAGAAGTATTTTACTTCATTCACAGATCTTTGATCTATAAAGGCAGAGCCCTTTTATAAAAACAAGAACTTTTGTTCTTGGATCTTGAGGCAAGGCCTCCTTTAAGAAGAACATAAATCTGGTCTTTGATCTTAAAACCGATCAGAAGCGCTTTGCGCTATTAAAAAGTGCCTTGCACTCATGAACTGCATTTTTGCGCTTCTTAGACCGGTGCTCAGCGCCAAAACATGCCACGTGTCAACCATAGACACTACTTGAGCTTTGCGCTTCTGAAACAGAGCACTGCGCTCATGGGCTGGCGCTCAGCGCCAAGCGCGCCACGTGTCACTCACTGGTGCGCCAACAAACTAGCGCAATGCGCTCATAAATTAAAAGTGCAATGCGCTAACAAACTAGCACTGAGCGCGACACGTGTCCTTTTCGTGTGCGCTACCCGACAGGAGCGCAATGCGCTCTTTGACTGGCGCAACGCGCCTGGCGCGCCACGTGGCGCACCGTCAGAACAAACTTTGTTTCTGATACAAAACAAAAATGTCAGAGCCCAATGCCTAACATTATTAAAAGGGCTGAGCCCAAATAAAGGCTTAATAGCTAGAACAAATAAAATGTTAAAACATTTTAATTGGACTTAGCCCAATTTTGGCCATAAGTCCTCAACTTATTTTGAATTGAGCACATCTGCTCTTTCAACCAACTCACCTTGGTTCAAGAATACATCTCTTCACACCTTTGATATTTGTCATTGTAATTCCTCAACGTCTTCAAAGAGGTGACGGGTCCTGACAACCACACATTTCAAGGACTGTGGGGTCCTTAAACTCATGGACTATGATATCCTTAACCTCGACCGTGATGTCTTAAAACTAAAATTGGACTGTGAGGTCCTTAAACTCATGGACTATGATGTCCTTAATCTCGACCGTGATGTCTTTAAACTAATATCGGACTGTGGGGTTCTTAAATCCACGGACTATGATGTCCTTAACCTCGACCGCAATGTCTTAAAACTAACAACGGACTGTGGAGTGCTTAAATCCACGGACTATGATGTCCTTAACCTCGACCGCGATGTCTTAAAACTAACATTGGACCGTAATGTCCTTAAACTAATTATCGACCGCAATGTCATTAAACTAAACAATAGAGCCCAATTGCTCTCTTGTTGGATCTAAATGATCCCGTTAAGTTGATCTAAGTCTAAAATTAGACTAACGTATCCTTAACAAACGTTTAAGTTGATCTTAGTCCCAAATGAAGCTAACGTATCCTTAAACACAACCCCCAAACCCAAATCTAAGAAGATACGGATTTGGACTAATCCACGTCCTACGGGCGACAATATAAATTAGTCTCCGTATACAATCCATGGGCAACCAAACACAAAACAAACACCCACGACACGAGGTGACCATATGGAGAAGGAGAAAGTTGTTACCGCAATGCGGTAGCATAATTAACTGCAGGGGCTTGCGCCTGCAGGGAAGAGCGTCCCCACAATCAAAAACCTCTCAGACGAGGGGGAATCTGACGAAGTCTGCTACATCAGCCGCATTCGTTTAAACCTTCGATACATGGTGCCATAAATCAACTTGGCATTTTCGGAGAGGTGGACGGATAGCACCAATTAGCATCTGCCCCGAATTTCAGGCAAGACGGACCTGCGCGGTCGCGTCTCTGTGTTCGGAAGGGAACACCACCGAATTGCATATTGAACCCAGGTTTCTCCCGGCTTCACCCTGATATTTATTAATGTGGTGATCGGGGTGCGCTTGCTTGCGCTTGCGAAACGTTGCGTGAACAGTAGCTCCATTTCTGTAAATGTTTTGATGGAGTCATTAGGAAGCTCCGAATGCCATTCAAATGCTGTCTCTGCCAAGCTGCCGATGAATTGGCGAAGCAGAAGTTTGTCGTCGCCTCCAGTATTGCCGCATAGAGCTCTAAACTGAGCGACGTGTTGATGAGGATTGCATGTCCCCTTATACACGTGGAATTTAGGAATCGTATACCCCGGCGGGTATTTGATTTGATCGTACCAGCCTGGATAAGATAGCCCAGTTCTGACTAATTGGCCAGCCGCTTCGCTTGCCTGATGAGCTCATATTTGTTGAGCTATATAGTCGTCAAGAGCAGCCTTAGAGATCGTTTCTTCTTTGGCTGCTGAGAAAACCAGTAGAGGATTTGGTTTCCCCTCTGTCGTGTTCAATGATTATTGGAGGGTCTACGACTGGAGGATCCGGCTGGATCATCATCCCCACCATGTCTTGGAACAGAAGCGCCATTTGTTTGATATTAGCCGCTTGTTCCGCGGCCTCTTTATCTTACTTTTCAAGCACCCTTCGTAGGAATTTGGTGTCGGTCTCCTGCTCCTGGCGTTGTTCCGACAATACTTCCGGGCTTTCTTTCTACCCATTGTGTAACGCCCCACGGCCCAGTACAGATAGTATTGTCCGCTCTGGCCGAAACCGCACAGTTTTTCCTTTTAGAGTGAACCGGACCCGACCAGGGGCCACTTCCTAGGAGGTCACCCATCTTAAGACTTCCCTGGTCCGAGCACGCTTAACTACGGAGTTCTCAAGCTCCTGTAGTTCCGGTTCACTTAAAAAGTGCCTCTGTAATTGGGGGTGGTATCATTATATTTATAATGCAGTCCGGTTCTCTTTCGGAATGTGTTCCGAAAATTCCTCATTGTTCTATAGTGGATCCCAGGACTCTAGAGGTGGCCCCTACAGATTCAAGAGGTGGCCCCCGCCCCCTTGGTATGACAATTGGCGTGGCACTTTGTTCTATGTGGCAGTTTGCTCCGTGAACAAGAACCGGATCCCGACATTCTCCCCGCCATTGAACAATGGTTCGTCCTCGAACCACAGAGCTACTACAGAGGGACCTGCATGGGACCACCATAAATGTAACGCCCCATGCCCTAGTACATATGGTATTTTCCGCTCTGGCCGAAACCGTACGGTTTTTCCTTTTAGAGTGAACCGGACCCGACCAGGGGCTACTTCCCAGGAGGTCACCCATCCCAAGACTTCCCTGGCCCGAGCACGCTTAACTACGGAGTTATCAAGCTCCTGTAGTTCCGGTTCACTTAAAAGGCGCCTCTGTAATTGGGGGTGGTATCATTATATTTATAATGTAGTCCGGTCCTCTTTCAGAATGTGTTCCGAAAATTCCTCATTGTTCTACAGTGAGTCCCACAGACTCTAGAGGTGGCCTCCATAGATTTAAGAGGTGGCCCCCGCCCCCTTGGTATGACAATTGGCGTGGCACTTCGTTCTGTGTGGCACTTTGCTCCGTGAACAAGAACCGGGTCCCGACACAGTGAGTGCGGCCATCCTTGTCAACATCTCCTGGAGTTTTTGTTGTTGCTCCTGAGCTTTTGTCACCGATCATGTGAGTGGTCAATGACCCATAGAAATACGGCTTTCCTCTTTCCCGGAAGCCATTACATCGTGTGCACTACCATTCCCCCAGACTTGGCGCGTTTGGGTCTACTGCCTTTGAAATTTACCACAGACATAGGGATCTTCTCCAGCCTTGTCCTCTTGTGGAAGGTTGAAGTTGAGGGAGCCGTTGCAGCAGGCACCCATGCAGATGATACTTTCCGTAGTACGACGGAGGGATGGTTCTCCTCTTGCCGAGCCTTCGTCTTCTTCAGCCGGCGAGAGTAATCTTTGTCGATTACAGAGTCCTGGATTTTCCACCAGACTCTGTGGATCTTAGAGGACAACCGCTGAGAAGGCTGTTCCGGCTTCACCTGTGTCATGCTTTCAGCAGGCGGAGGAGACTACTGCAATACGGCGGTTGGAGAGTTCTTGCGCACCCTCTTGAGCGGATCGAAGCTGTTCCCAGTTGGAACAGAAGCGTCAATTTCCACCGTTGGAGCAGATGGAGTAAGTCCAGAGGGGGAGTTGCCCCCAGCTCTTCTCACCCGGCGCCAGTGGCGACGTAGAGCATGTCGTGCAGATGGGATTGCCTCCGTTATGAGGATGGCTTCGTCATGCCCCCTGCTCTGATGAAGGGCTATAGCTGGTGTCAGCCTGTCGAAGACTGACGTCCGTTGAGAGGGGCCGGTCAATCTTGCAAAGGCTGACTTTTTGATAGGGGAAGCAGTCTTGGTGACTTCGCCAGAAGCAGGAGTTGGAACGGCCAATCTTGTAAAGACCGGTCCTTTAGCAGGAGAATCCCCTTTGACGACTTCGTCTGCCGGAACTGGAATGGCTATACGCTTCGGGATAACCCTCTCAGGTATTGCGAGCCACTTTGTAGGCACACTGGAGCTTTGGTTGTCTGTCAAAAACGAAGGTGGCAGACTTGGACGACCCGTTAAGAGAGGCCGTGGTAGTTGCAAGCCGATCGAAAACCAACTTCTTTGGAGCCTATTGTGATGGCATTGAAGCATTGAAGCTCATTGGAGGGAGCATGGTCCCGAAGAACAATCCAGTGGTGGGCTGAGTCACCTGCTCCACTGGCATTGCAAAGATGGAGGCCGCTTGGGGCCTATAAGTCACTCCTCCGGCGGGGACAGAGTGGGGGTTGCCGTTGCAGTTAGTGCAGTTGAAAGCCATCGACGTTATCTTCTACACAGGAGCAAGAAGCCAAATCTTAGTATCTTGAATCTAGGGGTAACCATATTAAACAGCGATTTGTTCGTGAACACAACACACGAAGTGTGGAGTGGAAAGAGAAAAAGGTCCCACCGGACGTGCCAGAATCTGTTTACCGCCGAAAGCCAAGAAGACAAACGTCTTGCCTGAATTTGGGGACAGACGCTATTTGGTTTTATCCGTCCACCTCTCCGAAGATGCCAAGTTGGTTTATGGCACCGTGTATCGGAGGTTTGTTCGGATGAGGCCGTTGTAGCAGATTTCGTCAGATTCCCTCTCGTTTGCAAGGGGTTTTTGATTGTGGGGACGCTCTTCCCTGCAAGCGCAAGCCCCTGCAGTTAATTACGTTACCGCGTCGCGGTAACCACTTTCTCCTGCTCCAGAAGGTCATATCGTGTCGTATATGTTTGTTTTATTTTTGGTTGCCCGTGGATTGTATACGGAGACTAATTTATGTTGTCGCCCGTAGGGCGTGGATTAGTCCAAATCCGTATATTTTTAGTTTTGGGTTTGGGTTGATTTAAGGATCGTTAATCTTGTTTGAGATTAAGATCAACTTAAATGTTTGTTAAGGATACGTTAGTCCAATTTTATACTAAGATCTACTTGACAAGGGTTTAGGATCATCTTGATCCAACAAAAGAGCATTTGGGCTCTATTGTTTTAGTTTAAGGACGTTACGGTTCGTTGTTAGTTTAAGGACGTTTCGGTCCACAGTGGGATGCGTCCGTCAATTTGGGAGCGCACCAAAGAGTTGTTGGTTATCGGGACCCACCACTTCTCTGAAAACGCTGAAGAATTACGACATGTATCAGAGATGTGAGGAGATGTACCCTTGAACCAATGTCCGTTGGGAGATCTGTAGTCGTGTTTGGGACTAAGACCAATTTGGAAAATGATGAGCGCATTAGCTCGGTTGGTCTGAATTGGGGATTTGGTCAACTTGGACTCAACCCACTCAGTCTTTGAATAAAGTGTTAAACACTTGCTTGGGGTTCAGTCCCTTTTCTGTGCAAATAATACTGAGATTTTCCTTCCCTTCTTTTTTTGTTCTTTTATTTTTTTTATGGAGTGTTAAACACTCTTTATGGCGCCCGCGTGCTGAGCACGTGGGACGCTTGGCGCTGAATGCTAGGAACTCTTTATTGAGCAGTGCCCACGTGAGGGACACGTGAGGCGCTTGACGCTGAGCGTCAACCATTGAGTACTAAGCATTCTTTATTGAGCAACGCCCACGTGAGGGACATGAGAGGCGCTTGGCGCTGAACGCCAACCACTGAATGCTAAGCACTCTTTATTAAACAGCGCCCACGTAATGAGCACGTGAGGCGCTTGGCGCTGGGTTTTTCTTGGGGCATTTTGTTCTGAAGAGTTCAATTCTTTGTTCTTTTCTGGTTTTTTGATCCTCATGAACAAATTCATTCCCATGAGAATTAAATTCTCATTTGTGGGAAACTCGTCTCATGGACCTCAGATCCAGAAAAAGAACTATGTTTTTTAAGAAGAGTTAAATTCTTGGATATACAGATTAGATGCTCTGATCTCTATTTTTTTTTAGCCCGAAGAAAGCTATTCTTCTTTCTTCCTTCTTAAAACTTTTTTCTTTTTTTTCTCAAAGCTTATGGGGGGGTTTCTCTTTACAAAACTTGAAATCTTGGATCCTTTATATAGTGGAGGCAGATTTATTGATTTGGTTAAAGAAATATCTCATTGAAAGATCTTTAATTGATTTGAGGATTTTATCCACCGTCGGATTTTTGATCCAAGGACTTCTGTTTTACAGAAGATATTTTTCTCGTTTTTAACAAGATTGGGAAATATTTCCCATACAGAGTTTATTCTGTAGCTTGGTGATTTTTTAATTACCATTGAATTTTTAATCCAACGGTGCTCTATTTTTCAGAGAATAATTTTTCTTGTTGAGAAAAATTTGAGGAATATTTTCTCAACAGAATTTAATTATGTACTCTGATGATTTATCATCTCTGTTGGATATTTGATCCAACGGCTCTGTTTAACAGAGAGATTTGGTTCTGGCGCTGGCGCCCTCGTGCGTGAGGCGCTGCCTCAGAGCTTTTAACTCTTGGTGCTGCCTTTCAAATTTTGAACAGAGCTTTGCTCTTTTATTAGGAAAACAGAGGGTCCGTTATGAGAAATTGGTAACGGTTGGAACCGCTACCAATTCCTCAGTACGGTTGCCCACATTTGCAGTAGTGCCTAATTGAGATATTGAGAGATCACATTAGTGATGCAACTTGGTAGTGAATGAAATTTTAAGAACATGTTGTTTAATTTAGCTACATACGCTAAATAACCGTAGTGTGTGTGATTAAAGTGAACCATATCGTATCCTTATTTATTATCGTTTAGCTACGTCCATATGCCTAATTATTTTCTCGGTTAACTGAATGCGACGTTTTTTTCGGGCATTTGAACAAGAATATGATGCATCATATCCATAAGATCATTCATAAAGGTTTTTTGAAGATGATAATGTATAATATCCCCATTTATAACAATGACTACGTAATTAATACATTGAAACTAATTAGAGTCATAAGTGATGCAACTTTCTTACTTTCGTTTTTCCCTTTCTTTTTAGAAAAAAAAAAGCAGGACACAAAACGGCAGTCGCGCTTATGAGTCGCTACTAGATTATCATATTCTGAATCTTGCAATTGTTTGTGTTTTTATAAAAATAAGATGCACCATGCTGAAAGAAAACCGGTGTTTATTGAAATTTCTCAATCTTTCCTACAACTCAATTGAATTTTGGAAAAGACTACTGCCACAATTTTCGGAGTGTTAACTTTAGCTTTAAATGGTAATTTATGCAACTTTTAATGCACTTTTTTAAATTTCAATGGGTGAACTATTACATTTTAAGTTTAGGATGGGTATTTCCATATTTCGCCCCCAAAAGATTGAAATTTTAAATTTCACACACAAAAGTACTCTGTTAACCCAAAAAATCTGTGATATGTACTTTTCCATCAAAACATAACTCGGGTTATTATTTTTTAACAAGGGTAATAAGTTAAGACTTGTGTTTCCTTTGATCATTATGATCCTTTGCTAAAGTACCTGTCTCTTACGGATGTTCACTAAAAATAATCAAGAGGGGTATTTTGGACAACTTAAAACTTTTGGGTGAGAAATATGAAATTTTAAACATTTAGGGGTGAAATATGAAATTACTTCTCTTCTCGTTTGTGGGTGGCATATGAAAAAAACCCTAAAGTTCAATAATGCTATGCAATAATTTTCTTTTAAAAAATTGTTTTATGTCCGAACCAGAAAATTCTAAGGATCTGTTTGGCCTTTTAGATATATTTATAAGACTTTTAATTCATAGAACTTTTGTTACACGAGTAATGTAATTGTATCAGTAATATTTAAAAAATTATATATGGGATAAGGGTTTGGATAGATGAAACAAAAAATAATAAATTGTTTCTAATGTATGCCAAATTTATGGAAGTTAACAAGGTTAATGGTGACATATGAGATCTCTTTATACTAATGAAGCATATTTAGAATCTTCTTTATTTTTCTAATTTCATGATCGCTTTAGGTTTCATGTTGCATTTCGTGATTATATAAAAAGATTAAAAAATCAAACTTATTTGATTAGGGATTTTGTATTGTTTGATTGGCTTTGATGGATACCAAAGAGAGAGACTACAGAGATCTGCGAGCATATAGAAGATGGAGGGGGAGGGGGCTAGGTTTCAGTGGTTCTAATTTTTGTCATTTTGTTTTTGTCATTTTGTTCCACCTCGGTATATGTGGTCATTTATTAGAGCCAAACTTTTTTTTATCGTACCAGTTTTGCATCTGTGCTACACGTATTCATTAAATTAGATTTTTCAGAAAACAAATTAGCTGATTAGACAGTGAAAATGGTTTTTTTAAAAAGAGAAGGGTTGGTGTTAGAGGGAGGAGATTTATAAAGAGAAAGAAAAAAGAAAATAAATTTTATCCACTAAATTTGATAGTTGCGGTTCTAAAATTTGATTTGATTTTTTAAAAATATATTTGTTTATATTGCAAATAAGAATACTACATCACGCAGGGGATTTCAAAATTATAACACGAGAGATAACTAAAAAATAATTTTATTGAATAAATTATTTGGACAGTGGGATGGTGGATTTCATTAAAGAGACAAATGTTTTCGAGATCCGGGCTGTCGAGTGATTCGGAATGTTTTTTATTTGGTGAGATAAATAATTTGGAATATTTGTCTATACAGTCAATTCAATTTAAGATCTTTTACTAAGGATTTGATTTATTTAGAACATACGATTTGGAATATTTGTCCATATAATTAGTTTGATTTAAGATATTTAGTTAGTATATGAATTTGATTTGGTTAGAATAATGGGATGAAGATTGAGATTTTGAAAGGTGATTTTAATTAGAATGATGGTAGATTTTTAAACGGAGATTCTAGGAAGATAATGAACCAGGATTTTAGTTGGACGGGAAATTTTACTTAGAATAGAGAATTACTTAATATGACGATATGACGGGCCAAAAGAAAAATATCAATCCCTTTTAAAAATGTTATGGAATAGATAATAAAAGTCCCAGTTGGAGCAATTAATTTTTTATAATTACAGTTTAAGTTCCTTTTGATAGCCGATTATAAAGTTCTAGTTTCAATTCTACTAAATTGATACTATTTATTTTAGTATCTCTATTATTATAGCGCAACAAGATGCGGGTCATTTAATTTTGAAATTGATTGTTAATGTGACTTTTTTTTTGAGAAATCAAACAAAAAAATATCATTGATTTATGTGCAATACATATAGTTAAATGCCACGTCATCATTATTTTACAAATGCGATGCACGTAGTTAAAATAATAGAGAAATTTATCAATAAAATTTTTATAATTACATGCAATGCACGTGCCAAAAACCCTGGTCCTAACATGAGTTAGGACGCTAGTTTTCTTCCAATTGACATACACCTAATGGTGTATATGTAATTCAAAATCAAAACTAAACCATAAGTATCATGAAGTAGATTGTCTTATCATCTTTACTGCTATAGCTTAAACTCAAATAGTGCAGTATGGCATTTTTGTTATTTTTTAAAAAGAAACTCAAGAAAATGTAAAAAGAATACTACAAAATTTTCTAAATTCCAAAGTTTTTCATATCATTCTCTCTTTCTCTGTCTCTAGTCTTCAACCTCCTTCCAAAAAATACAGGAATGCATCTTGGAACTTGAGAAGTAAAACCACACATGCTATCAATGTTTATTATATTAGTACTTCTTATTATTGTTTTCTTTCTCATCTATCATGTCCATCGTACTTGCATAAATTTAAATACCTAATAATTTCAACCTTGAATTCGATTTAGTTTTGGAAAGAGACAATCTTTTCTTTATAGAAAATATACTGTATGGATTAAACACTTACAAATGATAGTTCCATAAAGTTGGTTTATTTTCCCATGAAAAGATGAAATGGAAAGAGTCAAACATTTTGGCGATCTGAAACACTCAAAATAGCGGAGAAAATTTCTCATAATTTTTTTTTTCTGTAGAAATAAGAAAAAGAACAGGGTATTTATGGACCAGGTGAGGATTCACAAACCCCATGGGTTTGAAAAACAATTACATTCAAATACTGGACGAAAAAGCCAAAAATTCCCTTCAAATCATAATCAGACGCCTACATCGAACCAACCCACCATTTAAAAACTTAATTAAAACCCCACTTTTAATCTCCTTTCCATCAGTCACAACTATCATCAGGGAGGGGTAGATTGCAGATAAACACCCTCACCTAATCCCTACTTCCCACGTGTCCTCCTCTCATGCCGACACGTCACCCATCCCCGTTCCCTCAAGAAAACCCCTCGACAGCGAAATTAGGCGTCGTCGCTCACCAAAAATTAAAAAATCTAACACCCCTCCCAAAAAAAAAACCCTTTATATATATATATACACTCAGCACCCTCATCAATGCCCCAATCCGATTAAAACTCAAATGTCCAAATTCGTTGAAAAGATTCGCCGGAGCTCGCCCCCGATGGAGGAGACCGAGGAGATCGCCCGCAACGCCCTCCTGCACCCCTCGCCGACCCTGGGCCAGCTCTTCAAACGCGTCGGCGACGCCAGCGGCGCCGGCGATTCGCCTGACCACCACGCCATCGAGCTCGACCCCCTATCCGACGATCCCGCCGTTGCTGCCGCCGCCGACAGGCCCAACCCCTTCGTCCTCGCCTTCACAGATCTCACCTACAGCGTCAAGACCTCGCGAAAGTTCCCGCCTTTCTCCCGATCCGACCCCTCAGGCGGCGGCGTCAAGACCCTCCTCGACGGCATCTCCGGCGAGGCGAGGGAAGGCGAGATCCTGGCCGTCCTCGGGGCCAGCGGCAGCGGCAAGTCCACCCTCATCGACGCCCTAGCGAACCGAATCGAGCGCGAGAGCCTGAAGGGCTCCATCACCCTCAACGGCGAAAACCTAGACACGAAACTGATGAAGGTGATCTCTGCCTACGTCATGCAGGACGACCTCTTGTACCCCATGCTCACCGTCGAGGAGACCCTCATGTTCTCCGCGGAGTTCCGGCTTCCGAGGACCCTCTCCAGGTCCAAGAAGAAGGCCAGGGTGCAGGCGCTGATCGATCAGCTCGGCCTGCGCCGCGCCGCGAAGACGATTATAGGCGACGAGGGCCACCGCGGCGTGTCCGGCGGAGAGCGCCGCCGCGTGTCGATCGGGATCGATATCATACATGATCCCATCGTCTTATTCCTCGACGAGCCGACGTCGGGGCTGGACTCGACGTCGGCGTACATGGTGGTGAAGGTGCTGCAGAGGATCGCCCATAGCGGCAGTATTGTGATAATGACGGTTCATCAGCCGAGTTCGAGAATCATTGGTCTGCTTGACAGGATGATATTCCTGTCGAGGGGTCAGACTGTTTACTCGGGGCCGCCCGATGGCATTCCTCCGTTTTTCGCCGACTTCGGACATCCGGTCCCTGAGAACGAGAACCGGACCGAGTTTGCCCTTGATCTGATTCGGGAGCTCGAGGTGTCGCCTACAGGTACGAAGCCGCTTGTCGACTTCAACAAGTCCTGGCAGAACATGAAGCTCTCACGTCACATGGATTCGCCATTTAGCAAGTCCCCGCTGTCGCTGAAAGACGCGATTAGCGCCAGCATTTCACGTGGGAAGCTGGTGTCCGGCGCACCCGACGGGAGCGTGGGGCCCGCGTCTTCCTCCGTCCCGACGTTCGCTAACCCGTTATGGATCGAGACGGTGGTATTGGCGAAACGGTCCACCACCAACAGCCGCCGCCAGCCTGAGCTTTTCGGGATTCGGCTTGGTGCCGTCCTGGTGACCGGGTTCATCCTAGCCACGATATTCTGGCGGCTCGACAACTCTCCGAAAGGGGTGCAAGAGAGGCTAGGGTTTTTCGCCATTGGCATGTCCACCATGTTCTACACCTGTGCTGACGCCCTCCCGGTGTTTCTCCAGGAACGCTACATTTTCATGAGGGAGACAGCGTACAACGCGTACCGCCGCTCATCGTACGTCCTCGCTCACGCCATCACCGCCTTCCCGCCGCTGGTTTTCCTCTCCATCGCCTTCGTCGCCACCACGTTTTTCGCAGTGGGACTCGCAGGGGGCCTGCAAGGGTTCATATTCTTCTTCTTGATCGTGCTCGCTTCGTTCTGGGCCGGGAGCGGTTTCGTGGTCTTCTTATCCGGCGTCGTGACCCACGTCATGCTTGGTTATACGGTCGTGGTAGCGGTGCTGGCCTATTTCCTGCTCTTCAGCGGATTTTTCATCAACAGAGATCGGATCCCGGACTACTGGATTTGGTTCCACTACTTGTCGCTCGTAAAATACCCGTACGAGGCGGTGATGCAGAACGAGTTCAACGATCCGAACAAATGCTTTGTGAGAGGGGTTCAGATGTTCGACAACACGCCCCTAGGGACTTTACCGGAGATGTTGAAGCTGAATGTGTTGAAGGCGATGAGCAGCGCGTTAGGGGTGAGCTTGACGAGCGAGACCTGCATCACGACGGGGCCGGATATCCTGAAGCAGCAAGGGATTACTCAGCTGAGCAAATGGAATTGCTTCTGGGTGACTGTGGCCTGGGGCTTCTTTTTTAGGGTTTTGTTCTATTTTAGTTTGTTGTTGGGGAGCAAAGGGAAGAGGAGGTAGAGAGAGGGAAGGGTTGTATTTCTTGGTATATATTTTGCTTTGCCATTTTCCCCCCCTTTTCTTTCTTTAATTTACTTTTTCTTTTTTCTACAAGATGAATGGATGAATATATAGTTTGTTAATTGTGTAATGTGATACTCATGAAATAATTAATCGTAATTGTTCAAGAAATGCTTTTGTTTTATTGTTTAATGTACATGCATGATTGTGCATTTCCAATGATAGTGTTTGATATATATACTAGCAATAAAGTATTTAGGTGCAATTTATAGAATTGTTATAAACGTTGTGGGATATAATTAAATTTATTCTGAGTGAAGATCAACTTGAACTTACTCATGATTTTACACGCACTAATTTGAAGAGTTTTCAGTATTATTTATCAGTGCTTTGTGCGTCGAATATCGTTTAAAGAAACATTTTGCGTGCTCTTTTTTTCCCTTCTCATGTACCCAAGTGACACCGGTGTCACACATGAGGTCCATAGTGTCCATCTTTCGGATAACATGCTGGATAGGATTGAAGTAAGGAAAAATAATTTTGTATTATTTATAGAAAAGTTGATTAATTGTCTGGTTAATTTGGATTCATTATTAGTTTCCAAGTTGCTTGAGTTCAGATTATTCATACCTCATGATAAATTATTTTACATAATCTTATTCATGATGTTTACACTAATTGTTTAGTTCCCTCACAACCTAACATTTAATGTGCAGTGATGATATGAAGATACTTCTATCTATCTGTCTGTCTGTCTGTCTCTCTCTCTCTCTCTCTCTCTCTCTCTCTCTCTATATATATATATATATATATATATATATATATATATATATATACGAGGTACTTTATTGCTTAGTCTAGTTTTTATGGAAGCTTTAACAATTTATGGACTGGTCGTGGCATTAGCGCTTTTATTTGCAAATCCTTTTGTTTAATTTAATCCTAGAATGAAAATGTAAAAAAAGACGTTACGTACTTTTTTCTTATTTTATTAACTCGTTGCTGTTTGCTTCTGTGAATTATATCAATACTTTACTCCTACAATTATGTATTTGTATTTGTTGCGACAATACCCCGGGAAGGATTGATTTGAGGATGAGGAATTAGTGGATTCGCTCGCTTTCTTCCTTCCCGTCCTTCGTTTAGTACGGTATATATATATATATATATATATATATATATATATATATATATATATATATATGCACACATGCTTTATTACAGTTACCAAATGACCTAACAGAATCATGATGAGGAGATAGCTAGGTTAGATTGACTGTTGCCAGGTTGGAGCCTGGCTCGTGACCGAAAAGACCTGACGGAGTTATCCTAACTTTGGGATCGGAGACGGAAATTGATCGAAGAGGAAGACAGACAAGGAAGGTCTTTTTCACTCGATCTTGTCACTTTTGAATTGCCGATCGAGAATCGAATCAAGTTCCAGAAGAAGTGGATGTACTTCAACTACTTTTCTTTCTAACATGCAATTGCCTCTCTTTCAAGATATATACTATTAATTATCATTTCGGGTATTGCTAAGTAAGTTTGCGAGTATGGCATGTTTGGTTGGAGCAAAGTAGAAGGGAAAGTAAACACTTTTTCATTTTCACTTGTTTGGGTAAGAAGAGAATGAATGTGAAGTATGCCTCACTTTCTCACCACATCATCATTTTGGTATATTTCACTCTCTCTTTAAAACTAGAGTAATTAAGAAGAGGGTAGACTAGTGGAATGAAATAATAATAGATTATTCGTAAGATTTCTTATTTCTATCCTAGTTGAATCTCTTTCTTACTTTATATTCTTTTAACCAAACTATCTAAATTTACTTTTCATTGCCACGTAAACATCAACTCATCTTTTTTCTCACTTCTTTTAATCAATACAAACAATGATTATCAGGTTTTTGCACGTGCTATGCACGAGAGTTATGTGCTCTATATATCTATACAAACTGGGTTAGGGATATTTAAAAATATGTAATTTGGCCTAATTCCATGAACCTCCAACCCTTAACATTTTGCAATTGCAGCCTTCGAATTAATTTTAAGATATTTGGCTCAGTGGCATTAATGAGTCAACATAGAATCTATCTTATCTTTTTAATTTTAAATTTTATTAATCCTATGAAATATAACTAATGTGCATAGAGATAAAGAATTCATAATAATAATAAATTATACACGTGATTTACATATACATTCAAAAATACACTTTTTTTCCTTCCAAATAAGCACCGTGACAATAAAAATTATAAAACATCCTAATAAATATAATGAATTAATTTTGTTCTTGAAAACTTAATTGTGTATTAAAAAATTGTTACAAGTTAAAGATTTGATTTTATGAAACTTTAATTTATGCCAAAAAATGATTTATATTTTATTTAAAAAATTGGTTTGATTTTATATCGCAAATTTGATTTCCATAAAATTTACGTGCATATGAATCTTTTATTTATCAATAAAAGAATTTCTTTTGTTACAAAATTATTGATATTAAAAGATTTGATCACAAATTTGATTTTCATAAAATTTAAATAACATATGCATAATTTATTTATCAATGAAAGATTTTCTTTTCTTGAAAATATTTTGATATAACAATATTTGATTTGATTTGATTTCCTATACTAAACTTTTAATATAGACGAAAACAAAGTCAAATTTTTCAGGAGTGTAGTTATTATAACTATATGTATTTGCAAATAGAATCAAAATCAAGCAAAAGAGATATCACCTAAGGCAAGTTTAGGATTTTCTTAAAATCTAGCCTGACCATTGATCTCCCCCACAATATCTTCTTCAGCATATGTAATAAAAAATAATTAAACTCTAGAAATAGTTTATATAAAGCTTATAAAATTAGGTTGAGGAAAAAATATTAGTATTTATCTCAAAAAATATTAAATTTTAATTCATTCTTAATATTTTATATGGATTTGTTCATTGTGTAGATAGATTTAATAAATTAATATGGGTTTTGAGTGTTTCTTATATGAATCATCACAACAACAAAAAATATCAAATGAGAATGACAAAGAAAGATGGTTTTTATATCTTTTAATAAAAGATATTTTTAACTTTTTATAAGATAAATGTTTTTTATTTTTTTAAAATAAGTTTTTATGTGCGAAATTAAGTTTATAAATTTTTTATTAAGTTCATAAGAAATTAAATATTAAGTTTAGAAAAATTGAATTAACAATCTTTCTAAGATGTGATCCTAGATTATTGATATACAAACAACTAATATTTGCACCTGTGATACATGTATACGATTAACAGAAAATAAAAAAATGCCAGTTATTTTTTCTGTTAACTTCATATAAAAAGATTCTATGATCAATTCAACGACTGATTAATTAAATGTTAATTGTTGTTTACAATTTAATCCTTATTAATAACAAAATCTTAGTTTTTTATAAGTTATAAAATTTTAATTATTTTAATAGAAATTCTAATTATTTATATATATATATATATATATATATATATATATATATATATATATTAATGATTTAAAAAATAATCAATTATAAATAAAAAATATTTTTCAAAATTATGAATAGTTTTTTTACTGTATGTTATATTGATAACAGTAAAGATATAGCGTCTAGAAATAAAAAATAATTTTCAAAATTACAATTTTTTTTAATTAGTTTAATATGATTCAATTAGAAGACCTCTTTTCCTTTACCATTAAAGTCAGAAATATAACGTTTAAAAATAAAGAATGAAACAACTATAATTTTTTTTATCCATTAAAAAGAAAATATATCCAAAATTGATTATTTTGTGATCCATGCTCTGAAACCATCTAACTATGATGTAGATACCTTCATCCATTTCACACTAACAAAAACATAATCTTAAATAGTATATACTTTTTTTACACGTGCTGTGCACATGACACTGTAACAATGCAAATTATAAAAAATTTCAACAAATACAATAATTTAATTTTCTTCTTAAAAAGTTATTTTTGTGTTTTAAAAATTGTTACAAGTAGGTTTGTGAAGTTAATCGTTATGCAACTTTAAGTTTATGCCAAAATATGATTTGGATTTTATAAAAAAAAAAAATTTGATTTTATAAAATATGATTTGATTTTATATCATAAATTTGATTTCCATAAAATTTAAATAGCATATGCATGATTTATTTATCAATAAATGATTTGTTACAAAAATATTGATATAATAAGATTTGATTTGATTTTTAATCGTAAATTTGACTTCAGAAAATTTAAATAGCATAAAAAACTCGAGTAGAATATGCATGATTTATTTCTCAATAAAAGATTTTCTTTTGTGACAAATTATATTTTTCTAACAAAATTTGATTTGATTCTTTATACTAAATTTATACTTGCTATAAACGAAATAAAAGAAAAATACACATTTATAAAAAGAAAAGTTAAAATATATATTATAATACACATTAAAAGACATGAAAATCATCTCTATTTCATCGATTCCAAAACATTTAAATTTTATCAACTTTTGCAAAAACTAAAAAGCACAAAGAAAAAAATAGTATTTATCCCTGTTAAAAAGTATCTATGTTTCCTGCATTTTGAGTTCCAATATGCAATAAGAGCAATGCATATACTCCTAATGAAGAATAATCCTGTTAGTTTTTAAGTTTTAATTCTGTTATATATTTTGTAAACTACCTTGTTTTAATTAAAATTTAAAAATAATAAGAATCAAGAATAAATTCAAATTTGAGAGGCCAAAAATTTAATTATTTGGACAAATATGAAATTGATTGGCAAAAATTGCAAAAAAAAAAATAGATAAAAAATAATCCAAACAGTGAATGCACACTTACATAAGCTCCAAAAGTAAGGAGTTTAATCTAGAGAGTGCTCGAAATCTTGATTTCCGTGGGAAAGATTAAGACACTGTGGCATGAAACATAAAAATATAATCTAAAAAGGAAAAAAAATCATAACTCTCAAATAGTTTTAGACAATTAATTGGTAAATAATAAACTTAATAATAAAAAACAATTTTTTCTTAATGCACAAAGAAAATGAAATATCAGTAGTGTTAGAACACATAATTGGTGGAAAAGAGAGAATTTCCTTGATAATTAAATGAGTGTATACATGTCCCATTTATACAAGTTGGAAGACGTCCAAATAGGGAAGTCATAAGAAATGAATAAAAACAGAAAATATATAATTAAATATAACCTACTAAATAAAGCGATTCTATACTATATTTTACACCCCCCTCAAACACATCGAAAACCGAGAGTTCGAATAAGAAAAACTGAAACTGAGATTGTGTCCGAGCCTTGGCGAAGAAATCAGCTACTTGTTTTTTGGAAGAAATATAAGTAAGGAAAAGCGGATGAGCTTGATATTCCTGACAAAAAAATGACAGTCCACTTCAGTATGCTTTGTGCACTCATGAAATATTGGATTAGTTGCAATATGAATTGCACTTTGGTTGTTAGAATATAAAGGAATGTCGGGAGGTGTAATGACACCCATATTTTTTAGCAGACTTCGTAGCCATTTCAGATCAGCGGCAGTGTCAGCCATGGCTCGATATTCTGCTTCAGTGCTGGAGCAGGAGACAACATCTTGACGCTTATTTCACCAGGATATAAGTAAAGAGCCCAAGAAGATACAATATCCAGTAGTGGAGCGCCGGGTGTCGGGATCATCCGTCTAACCAACATCTGAGTAAGCACGAAGAGAAAGAGACAAACCTGAGAGAAATAGAAGGGACCGGGTAATGGTGCCACGAAGATAGCGTAAAACACGCAGTAGAGCAGCATAGTATGTAGATGTAGGGCACTGACAAATTGGCTTAAATTATCCACTTCATAAGCGATATCCGGTCGGGTGATATATATGTATATGAAGGCACTTACTAGTTCCCAATAACGAGTCGGTTATGATAAAGGGTCACCATCAGTTCGACGAAGTTTCAAATTCAGCTCTATTGGTGTGGAAGCTGTAGTGGAGTCTGTGAGATCGACTTGCTGAAGAATGTTGGAAATGCACTTCTGTTGAGTGAGAAGATAGCCCGGGAGGAAGAAACAATCTCAATCCCCAATAAATAGCGAAGAAATCCAAGATCCTTCATCTCAAACCGGTTTTGAAGATGCTTCGTTAAGAAAATGATGGTGGAAGAATCACTGCTTGTAATAATCATGCCGTCAGCATAGAGCAGTAAGCTGATGTGACTTTGGGAGGAGGAGCGGTAGAACATCGCATAATCAGTAAGACTTCCAATAAAGCATGCGGAAAGAAGAGTCTGACAGAAGCGTTCAAACCAAGCTTGAGAAGCTTGTTTGAGACCATAGATAGCACGGCGAAGACGACAAATAAAATTCAACGGAGCAGAGATACCAGAAGGAGCTTGCATAAAAACCACTTTAGAGAGATCATCGTTAAGAAAGGCATTCTTAATGTCCATATGATTTAAGGGCCAGTTTCGAGCAGCAGCAACGGCGATAAGAATACGAACATAGGTCATTTTTGCAACTGTAGCAAAAGTTTCTTCATAGTCAGTGTCATATTCTTGAGAGAAACCATGAGCCACGAGCCAAGCTTTGTAACATTCGATAGTGCCATCAGACATCGTATTAATTTTGTAAATCCATTTGCAACTGATAGGTTTGATCCCGGATGGTAGTGGTACGAGATCCAAAATATTAGTGCGATGGAATGCCTCTAGTTCTTTCTAAATATCCCGTTGCCATTCTGGTATTTTTACAGCCCAAGAATAAAACTTTGGTTCCTGAAGAGAATGAATAACAGCAAGAAAAGATACAAATTAATTGGAATAAGAGTTAGTCATAGAAAAACTGTAGCAAGCAAGAGGTCGTCGGTATCGCGCAGGATTGCAATGAGGAAGAGGAGGATGCATCTAAGAAGACTGGTTACCCGTAGAGTGAATATCGATCGTTGGAGCATCTATGGAAGGTATGATGATGACAGAAATAAGATTGGGTAGCAATTCAGACGAAATAGGAAAGGAAGGCAAGATGAGCGTATGGGAAGATGTGGTGATAGAAGGTGAGACGGGTGAGTGAGGAAGTGTAACGACTCTGAAATTTCTGTACAGAAATTTCTTATTATTGTACAGAAAAGAGTATTATATCCTGTGTAAGAGTTATAGGTTATTTTTGTTAAATAAAAGAAAGAATCAATTTGTAGCTCACTGGTAAAGCCTATACACTTCTGTGACCTAGCCTGTGTGTTCGAATCCCATTAGACCCAATTATTTTTAGGGTTTTTCTTTTTAATTTTTCGGAAGTCTAAGAGTTGCACGTGCAATTTATAGAGAAATGAAAAGTTTTAGAAAAATTAAACAGGCACAAAGAGAAGTAAACACCCAACTTGACACGTGGCACAAATCTCGAGATAGACCAATCAAATCCGACCGCCTATTTTGCTCTTTTTTCCGCCGCCGCCGGTCCCGATGCGCCCAATTGTCTCCGTGCTTTGCACACTTGTCCTTTCGCCTCCCCTCAACTCCCCTGCACTGTTTGATTTCCATGCAATTAAACAGTGACCTTTAAATTCACCATTTAATACCATTTTAATTCTTTTAATCCACATTTTTAATTCTCAAACTCTAATTCTTCACTATAAATACCATCCTATGCCTTACCTCCCCCCATTCTGAATTTCTTGCAAAATTTCTCTTAAACTCTCTAATTACAAAGTGGAGTTACGCACCCAAGTGGAATAGCAAGCCAAACTCGACGACCGACGCTTTTCCGACGACACCACGACATCCGAAGGTTTCCCCTCATCCTTGTTAACGCTTTAAACTAGTAAGTCCCTTCACCTCTCTCTTTTCATCTCAAAATAATTTTTTAAAACAAATCGACAAAAGTGGAGTTATCTCCGATATAATCTTCTTTTTAATATTTGTAATGCATGTGACAAGCAAATTAAATCAAACTAATATCCTATACCAATCTTAACCTTATTCACATCATTATTTTTTAGTTTAATAAAAAAAATTCATGTTCAATATTCAAATAACGAACTTTTCATTAAAATATCATGAACTTTAGTATAAACTTTTTTCCGATAACTAACTTACCTACCTTTAGGAAAACTTCACGGGGTAACGACCTACCCCTACATGCACATTATGGTTGCATAGCACGGTATTATAAACATATGGCTAATTTAAAACATAAGTTTTCATTAAAATACCACACCTTTTCAAAACGGGTTTCTTTTAATAGGTATTTTTTGTAATCCTTGGCAATTACGTGTCTACAATCTTCGTCAGGGGACCTGCTAATAGAGGGTGTGAATTATCGCACATACTTAGGACAGCAGAGCGAGATGCAAAACTCCTCACGGAGTATTCGGTCTCGAAAGAAAATAAAAAATATGGTTTTTAAGAAATACGGCTTTTTTAAATAAAATTAAATTTTGGAAAAAATTATATAAAAATTTGAATTCGTATTTTCAATAAAAACATATTATGAAGCTATATTTTCTTTTAAAATGAAAGTTTAGAATTTTTAATAAAATACCATCAAGTTTCCAAAAGAACTAGTTTTAATAAAAAAGACCATAAACTTTTAAAAGTTAGGTTTTATCACTAAAACACCACAACAATTAAAAATGCATGTTCATGAAAACCCTAAATATTATAAATCACCCTCAAGATTTAAATTTTAAACTATATTGAAGTATTTTTCATAAAACCCTCTCGAGATATGCAAACAATATTCTAAGGACTCTAGAATTAAAATAAATTTAAGCTGTATCATTTCTCTTGAACTCTAGGGAGCCGGAGAAAGTGAGTGCTAGCATATTCAGGTTAGACAACTTAATGAAGTTATCAAATGACAATTGTCTAGGAAAAAAACACAAATCCTGTCGTCCATGTGCAGCAGTTGCCGATTCCTTCCGAACATAAGATTTTTAACAATTTACATCACTTCACATGAAAAGACCTAAACTAGAAAATAAACTTAAACTCGAACTCAAAAATAAACTTGAACTCGAATTCGAATACAAATTTGAACTCTAACCCAACTCGAATCTAAAACCGAACGTGAACTCGAATCCAATCTACTTGAACCAACTTGACTCGAACCAAGATTGCAATTGTCGTGACTCGCATATTACTCGACTCACTCGACTACATTCTACACCTTTTGCAATTTATGTTTCGATCAAGACATGTTAACCAATCAATCGAATCAATTAAGTATATTAACCAGTTATAATATATTATACTCGAGGTGCTTGGGATAGTTTCTTGTGTGAATCCAACGAAGCTTCAGGAGTCCTGTATTAACCACTTTTTTTATTTTTACTCGAATATCAGTCGGGTTGACTCATCCACAACCTAGAGCCCCGATACTAACACATGAAATGGGCCTGTGTTTCTTTGCTCATGGGGCCCTACTCTTGAGCTCGTGAATATTTCTACGGCTGCGTTGACATTTACACTTGGAACTTAACGTTAACATAATGACCATATATGGACCAATAGTATATATTTACCCATGAACATATACTCTTACTCGTCATATATATTCCACACCTGTCATTTTCTTTACTATTACTTTATCCTTAGGACTTACTGAGCGTTAGTTCGCTGATGGGTATTCCACCCACCTTTGTTTTCTTGGAATGTTCATCAGATACGGTCGAGACGGAGGAAGTGGACGCTACTGAGGAGGATTACGACTAGATAGCTACTCAGGACTAGCTCACCTTCACTTTTCTTCAGTTTATATATGCCACTTGTTTAGGCATTTTCCTTTATTGTATTTACTTTCCAGTTGAAACTAATGCACTTGTGAATACTGGAAGTTGAATGTAAATAAAGATGTTTGTTGAAAAATTTTACAGTCTCCATTTATTCTTGCATTGTGCATTATTGTTTCAATACGCTTAGTGTATTTATTTAGGAAAGACCTTCTCTGGATAAATATGCCACGAGCTTGCCACGTCAGCGTTTCCGTCTACTGAAAAGCGGGGTGTGACAGGAGGTAAGTCAAGAAATGAGAGATGTGGTGGTGAAGATGTAATGAAGTAGGGTACAATTTCAAAAAAAGTAACATGTCGAGCTATACGGAGGGTTTTGTTGTGGGATTATAGCAGCGGTAACCTTTGTGAGCAGAATTATAACATAGAAAGACACATTTGACTGACCAGAGAGAGAGTTTGTTTCGTACATGTAGTGGAAGAAGAACAAAATAGACACAACCAAACGTGCGGAAGAGAGAATAGTTAAATGGTATAGAGTGGAGATGAGAATATGGAGAAAGGTCTTTTAGAACGGAGGATGAAGTGATGTTAACTAGTAGTGTAGCTGTCATAATGGCTTCTGCCCAAAAAGAGGCAGGAACAGATGAAGAAAGAAGCAGAGTGCGAGTGGTTTTAAGGATGCAGCGGTGCTTGCGTTTACCAACATCATTCTGTTCATGCGTGTGAGGATAGGATTGCTGAGGAATAGTGCCATGGGTTTTAAAAATATTTTGCATTGAGGATGAAACATATTCGGGGGTATTATCAGACCTAAACATTTTTATATGTTAATGAAATTGAGTGTGAATCATATTTGTAAATTCCGTGTAAATGTGAATAAGATCAGACCTAGCACGCATAAGATAAAACCATGTATAACGTGAATAGTTATCAATAAAGCAGACGTAGTGTTTATAACCAGAAAAAAGAAGTAGACGGTGCGGGTCCCTAAATATCAGAATGAATAAGTTCAAAAGATTCATAAGACGCATTATTACTCGATGAAAAGGGTAAAGAAACTTTTTTAGCAAGGTGACAAGTACTACAATTTGAACTAGAAATAAAAGGGAAAGAGCCCAGTAAACCGGAATCAAATAAAGCTTTCAGTCGAGGACCAGAAAGACGACCTAACCGGCGATACCAAAAATCTGAGGTGGAAAATCCAAAGCCGACAGTGGAAGGAGGGAAATGAAGATTCTCCAAATGATACAACCCATTTACTCTACGACAGATCCCAATCGTCTGACCGGTGCGGGAATCCTGCACAGTACAAGAGGTGGATGGGAAAATGATGGTATAACCAGCATCAGCAAGTTGACTTACAGACAACAAATTCATGGTAAGTTTGGGAATAAGCAATATAGAAGATAAAGACAAACAAACAAAGGTGTAAGAAGTTGGTGTGATATCACCATAATGAGTTACCGCAAGAGGTGTTCCATTTGCAGAATGAATGAAAAGGGAAGAGACACGCTTACAGTTAGTAAGAATAGTGGAATCGAAAGTCATGTCATGAGAGGCACCTGAGTCAAAAATTCAAGGAGTAGAAGTACCAGAAGAGGTAGACAGGGCAGTAAAGCCAGAACTAGGGGAGGCACCGTTGAGTCCAATATTCTGAGCAACATATGTGACGATCTCTGCAAGCTGTGCCGAAGTGAGGGAGCCATATGGCGGATGTGCGGAAGGCAGCGGAGACTGTGACAATGTTGAGAGTAGACCTGGCAGCGGCGGTGTTGGTTCAGCTAATGAACTGGCAGTAACAGCAACCGAAGGTACACGGCGATGGTGGGGCTTTGGCTTTGGTGGCAGTATCGAACAGTTATGAATTAGGCGGCCTTTCTTTTTGCAATAGGGACGGAAAAGAGATTGGTCGGAGGTGTTGTTGGAAGGGCTATGGGATGCCGGAGAGCAGTGGTGGAGGATGTAGTTGGTGAATGCACGACCTGTGAGGATTTAAGTATCTAAAGGTGTGTCTTTTCAGCCATGAATTCAGCGACGGCATCCGTAAGTTGTGGAAGAGGACTGCGATGTAGAATGTGATCATGCAACCCTTCGAACTCAGGATGAAGACGCATGACAAAGTGATAAAGATGTTGCCTATCATGTTGCTTTTGGAACTTGAGTGTAAGATCAATCACCTCAGCAGAGATGAATTCCTCCATAGTTTGCAGTTCTTCCCAACATCCTGAGAGCGGGTTGTGGAACTCCTGAATAGAACAATCCTCTTGACGAGCATCCTGGAAGGTCTGATGCAGTTGATATTCATGAGCAGCTCCAGTTTGAACATACATGCGACTGAGAGCGAGCCACTGATTGCGAGGGGTAGTCAAAAGTCCAATAGAAAGGCATATAGATATAGCAACTGAGCGCAAAATATAGGCCATAATTTGTTGATCGGTACGATTCCATTAATTAATAGTCGGAAGAAACTCACCATCAGAAAGAGGGAACGAGGAAGATCCTGGAGTATGGACTATAGTAGTGGGGAACTTTATGGAGCCATCAACATATACCCAAAGTGCAAAAACCCGAAAATTATACTACAATGTGAGAGCCCACACAACATAATTGCTAGGACCGGTGAGTTAGACATCCAGCGAGGGAAAGGTGTATAGCCTTTGCTTATTCATGATATGAACGTCGGAATAATCCCAGAAGGTGCAATTTGGAGATTTGACAACTGTATGTGGCTGGGGATTGGAAGAGCGCTGGTCAGGGAGTACGATGGAAGGAGCCACGAGTGGAGGGAGCACTACTGAGCCAAAGGCACGAGAGCCAGAGGAGGTCGATCAGGTGGTGCAGAGGAGCCGAGGAACAGGGACGTCATGGGGGAGAGCACCAGAGGGGGGGGGGAGGAGACGCCGAGGGCACGGTAGCCAAAGGAGGTCGATCGGGGCACGGGTGGAGCAGGGGATCGGCGACGAAGGCCACGGGAGACAGGGGCATGGGAGAAGAGGGCAGGGTCGGCTGGGAGGTGAAAAGGGGATGCAGGGAAGCAGGTGAGGAAGAAGGAGCCGACCCAAAGAGTAGGGGAAAAAATCATTTCAGAAAAAAAATTGTTTTGGAAAAAAATAATTCCTGCTCCGATACCATGTTAGAACAAATAATTGGTGGAAAAGAGAGATTTTCCTTGATGATTAAATGAGTTTATGCAAGTCATATTTATACAAGTTGGGAGACATCCAAATAGGGAAGTATTAAGAAAGGAAGAAAAGCAGAAAATATATAATCAAATACAATCAAATATAACCTACTAAATACAGTGATTCTATACTATACTTAACAAATAGATCCAATACAGCAAAATGAAATATCAATAGATCCAATATAACAAAATTAAACGACAAATTAAAAACCCTATTTAAAACACATGTTTATCGAATCTAAAAGTTAAATGGATATATACCTGAAAACAAAGTAAGCACCGAAGAACACTATGTGACTTGTGTAGGATCCTAGCCTTCACTTTCAGGCTTCATTTTCTTCTTTACTTGTTAATCGTTTCTTCTTTACTTGTTAATCGTTACCATCAAAACAAAGTAAACAAAGTAAACATATTTCAAACATTAGATCAAAATAAATCCAAATAAAAGTTATGTAACCTTCAACATCAAGGAGGCTAAAAACAAATTAAAAAGACACTAAGCGAAGGCTATCGATTTTAACACGAAGGATCCCAACAGTATTAACCAAATTCTAAAAGGTGTAGAGATATGCAGTTGTGGAGAATATAGACAATCCGGAACGGGTATATGGCCATCAAGAAACTTATGATTTAGTATGGGATTTTAGAATATTTTATAAAAAAATTTACAAGGTTTTGATGGTAATGTTATATATAGAAAAATACAAAAAATAAATAAGTCAGACTTACTTTTCTTTGTTTAAAAAAAATATAGATTCTATAAAAAGAAAAAAAAATAGAAACTGGTAAGTTGCAAAAAGATTTTGATATATGTACAAGATTATTTTAAGTTAAAAGAGTGATTGGATTAAGATTTGATGTTGGGATGTAATCCAGGATTTAACTATTTGAGAAGTGAGCTAGATTTGGTAAGATGAACGATGAAAAAACATCAATTTGCAAACAAAAAATAACTAAGTAAAACTTATTTTTCTTTACTTATATAAAAAAATATATAGATTCTATGCTAAAAAGAAAGAAATTGACATGTATAAAAAAGATAATGATGTGCACGGGATTCTCTCAAATTAAAAAGATGACTTGCTATAGAAGGACAATTCATATTCATCACACTTAGAACAATAAAAAAAATGCTCAGCTTTTTTCCTTTAATTTAAAAATTCAATGGGAAGATTTCATTTCATTTTTTTTGTTATTATTTTTCCTCTTCGCTATAACAGTAGAGATATTCATTTTATTTTAAAATTCATTGTGAACACTACAAGAAAATATAGGCTTTTTTGTCGGGGGGTTATTTCTTCGGTTGTTATCCGACGAAACAACCCTTATTTAAAACAAAGGGGGCTCGGTTTTTTCTGCCCGACGAAATATCCAACTCCCTCCCCCTCTAATTTCCCCTTCATTTCCACCTAAAATCACTTTCCTAACCCTATCTCTCTCTCTTCCTCGCCTTCGCTACCATCAACACCCTCGCCACCGCCAGCACCTAGTCACCACCACCTCCACCATCGACTTCGGGCACGCCACCACCATCGCCTCCAGCATTGACTCCACCATCGCCTCCATCCTCGTCACCACCGCCTCCACCATCGACTTTACCAATGTCACCACCATCGCCTCCACCATCTCCTCCAGCGTCGACTCCACCACCGGCTCCATCATCGTCTTCACCAACGCCGCCGTCGCCGCAACCACCATCGTAAGCCCCCCTCTCTCTCACTCACGGTCTCTTTCTATCTATCTATCTCTCACTCACACTCTCTCTCGCGCGCAGCTGTGGGCGTTCACGTAGTGTCGCCGGCATCTACAATCGCCACCACCATTAGCCTCCTCTACTCGTGGTATGCCTCTTTCTTTCTCTTTCTTTCTCTCACTCGGTGTAGAAACATTGAAAATTTGGACATGAATTATTGCTCGCAATAGCTCTTACTACTTTTATTCCAGTCTTTAATCTTGAAAGACGGTTTCTTGTCACTTCATTGCAACCAAACAACCCCTGGTTCTTTCCTAGTTCTATCACTGATTGTGTATCCTTATACGTTTTGCTAATTGTTTATAAGATATATACTAGCTAAAAGAAGTAACTTCAGTTGTCTCAAGTATAGCTAATTAGTTCTTATAAGGCCTTTGTAAATAGTACCCGGTGAGTATGGGATACGGGTCTCTCTCTCTCTCTCTCTTAATGTAATTCATGCTACGTATATGGTTTATGGGTTAAGTGATCCCTTATTAACAACATTGATACCACTGCAGGGTTCCATAGGGCGGCCGCTGGATTTCGGGATGTATCATCCATGCCGTTTTCAAAAATTGGCGCGCTAAAGAACCCTTACCGAGAATCTTAACTAGAGAATTAGACAAAACTAGAATGTAAATATTTTTACATCTAAGTGAACAAAGAATACAACCTTTGTAGACCGATCCTTCATTTCAATAGCTCTGTGTAGTAGTCCCTTCGCTCCAAGTAGTAAACTCCCGGACTTTAAAAAGGATCCACAAGATGAAAAGAACAAGCTTGCTTGAAATCTTCGAGGCCAAATATGATCTACGTCGAGAAGACACCAACTCAAGCTACCTCACTAATATGAAATTAGTGAAGTAAACACCCTAAACTAAATGGCTAATCTAGAAGAGAATGATGAAGTATGAATTTTTCTCATTTTAAAAATAATTTTCTCGCTAATTTTCTTCACCTCCCAAAAAACTAGAGAGCTTGAGGAAGGAGATGAAGAAAGCAACCATGGAATGAAGCAAGTGAAGAATGAATCAAGTGGTGAGAATAGCAACCATGGGTGAGTTAATATCATATACTAACTCATGTAGAGACTAAACCATAGCTAAACAATAATGGTTAGGTTAATAAATATCTTCAAATAAAACAAAATTAGTGGACTTGGTCAATAGTTCCACAAGTTTCTACAAGCTTCAACCATGTGACTAATTTCTAACCAATTTGATTTACTTTAAATAAACAAAACCTTACATTATTATAAGCATGGTGTGGGTCTCATACACCCATATAGCATGTGGCATCAATCATGACACAAAGATGTACATTAATATATAACACATATATACTAAGTGTACACTAGTGAGAAAAAGAAATCTTAAGTGAGCTAATATTAGTTAATATAAGATAATATATCAAATATAATTATACATTAAATTATTAAATCAACACTTGATTTAATAATCCGGTTATATCACATACAACCGCCTAATATCAAATGTATCAACTTGTCGAATCAACACTTGATTCGACAGCCCGGTTATATCACATATAACCGACCGATATCACATATCGCGAGAATAGAATACGGTATCAAATACACGTATTAATCTCGGTTCCGCACATATCACATATATACTAAGTGTACAGTAGTGAGAAAAAGAAATCTTAACTGAGCTAATATTAGTTAATGTAAGATAATATATCAAATATATAATTATACATTAAATTATTAAATCAACACTTGATTTAATAATCCGGCTATATCACATACAACCGCCTAATATCAAATGTATCAACTTGTCGAATCAACACTTGATTCGACAGCCCGGTTATATCACATATAACTGACCGATATCACATATCGCGAGAATAGAATACGGTATCACGTACACGTATTAATCTCGGTCCCGCACATATCACATATGTGCTCCTACTTCGTTTCTCTTGAGCCAGGAAATCTCTGTGTAGGACTCTAAAGACTCGTTAATACGCCGGCAGTAGGTGGTGATCATATCAGTCACCCACAAGCCGCAAGCGGTTTGCTAAACGTAACGTCCATCCGGGTATTGAGTGATCAGAAGATCAACAAACAAGCCTGCTCATACTCCTGCGAATCCAATCAGTAACACTACCGTACAGTCTGGTCTCTTCGTCAGATATGTCGCATATCACAGCCTGAGGGTCGTATAACATCAGACCCCAATAGCCTGATAAGTCATGCCTATGCAAGGTCCATAACAGTTCGAGAAACTACTGATAACACTTACCAGTAAATCTCAGCAACCCTGGACAGGGATTTCCTGTTATGGTCAATCTGTAAGTCCGTGTTGCCCATCCCGGTGCTTACGGGAGGCGGAAAACATAATAAAAAACGGATTTTTAATGACTTAGGCAACATGGACTTTGCTTGTGAGGATCTTTGCTAAACGAAAACTTGCTAACCCTAACTACAAAGTAGCTAAGTGATGAAAGGTTATACCTTTGGTCTTTAGTCCTTCTCTCCTTGCTCCTAGGAATGGTAGAAAGAGTTCACCTTGCTTGTCTTCTCCCGTCAAAGAAAGATCCACTTGAAAGCCACCACCTTTAGCTTCAACTCCAAGCTAGGAGTAACTAGAGTGCAAGAAATGCTAAGACTTGAACCCTAGAAGAGAGTAGAGAGGATCAAGTGAAGGTTTTTCTCAAGCTTTTTGTTTCTCAACACATGAGAGGGAGAGAGCTTGAGGGAGAGGATGAACAAGAGAGAGAAATGATATGAGAGAATGAGAAAATAATAGAGCTCTTCTCACTAATATGTGTGAATTAATTTAATTGAATAATTAGCTAGATAATTATCATGGTAAATCATGACATGACCATTATCATTTCAAATTGCAAAGATCAAAAAGTATCTTCCAAAAGAAATTATGATGGTCAAAGTGTCAACCTTGGTCAACAAGTCAAAGAAGTCAAAAGGTCAATAACCACAACCATGGATAATTATCAAACTAATTACTAATTAACAATAACACACACATAAATATTAGGGTTAATAAAATGACAATAGCCATTAACCCTAATCAAGGTCCTCTCCCTCAATCTCAAGCAACTGTGCATACGCACCCGCATTCGTGATCCGAGGAACACGAACACAATGAGAAAAACCAATCTCTAATCATATACTAGGATCCGGCTTAAACCAAAGCCCGCTAGTATAAACTGTCCGGACAGCAAACGTGCACAAGTGCGCGGATGCGAACGAACCCTGTCGCAAAACCATGCGACCTCTACTCATTTTGCCTAAAGGCGAATAGCTCTCTGTGTGGGACTCTAAAGACTCGACACTACGCTGGCAGTGGGTTTAACCACAGACCGCAAGCGGCACTAGCTGTACGTAACGGTCCCCAGGTAGATGTCGATAAGAAGACTGACGAGGTGAACCCCATCTGCACTCCTACTGAGCCTGTATGTGACAATCTCCGTACAGTCCGGTCTGTTCGTCTGATACATCGCATGGCGGGCCTAGGGGGGCGGTGAACGTCAGTCCCCTAATAGCGGTACAAGTCGTGTCGGAGTGTAGCCCAGAACACCCTGAGATAACACTGGAAACCTACCAGTATATCTCGCTTGCCCTGGCCAGGGACTACTCGTGTAATGGCTCTCCTGGACACAGCGCGATGTCAACCCCCAATACCGGGAGAGACGAATCCTGTCTAACCGTCACTGCCTCCAAGTGCTTCGGGACTGCACCCAAAAACTACCTGTTTGCACAGCTCCTTTGAGCCGTGGTAGGGTAGTAATCAAAGTGCAGTGGGAACACACTCGAGGCGAAGTGACAGTGTCAAGTCAGCGGACTAAGCTGTACTCATGTCACCTGGGAACTGATAACTGACGATAGGTATATTACCAACCAACAGTTCCCGACGAGTCCTGTCCAGTGTACTCGTAACCTAACGAGCATCCGCATACTATCCCAAGTACGACGTACTAACGGCTGTGGGACAGACCGTCTCCCACACTGGGATGAGAAGCGCATACGCTAGTCTACTCCGGAGTATCGATGCCCTGTCTCGATAGTCCAACGACCAGGGACCTGTATAAGGATGTGCTTATAGATTACCCAGCTCCCACGAGTGCGAGCGCCATCACAACGCTGGTAATCAAGCAAAGATCCTAAGGGCTCTACTAATATGTATACCAGCAATATGCTAAAAGAAACACATGCACATATTAAAGCAGAGACAAACCAAGTAGCATACTACCATTTCGAGCAAGATTGTATATACAACTGTGAATATCCCAAGCTTCCATTAAGTAATATACAAACTAGTATGATACAGTAATGGCCTCTAGGGCATATACACTAACAATCTCCCACTTGCACTAAGGCCATGTACTGGCGTATCGAAGACCTATCATCTCGATCAGCCGCTCGAACTGAGTCTGGGGTAGGGCCTTCGTGAATGGATCTGCTGTGTTATCCTCTGATGCAACTCTCCGGACCTCGATCTCCTGGCGATCTACGATCTCCCTGATCAGGTGATACCGCCTTAAGATGTGTCTGGATTTCTGATGGGACCTGGGTTCCTTCGCTAAAGCTATAGCCCCGTTGTTGTCGCAATACAGAGGTATTGGGTCAACAATGGACGGAACCACCTGAAGTTCTTTTAAGAACTTCCTCATCCAGACAGCTTCTTTTGCGGCATCAGATGCAGCGATGTATTCCGCTTCCATAGTCGAGTCAGCAACGGTTTCCTGTTTGGAGCTCTTCCAACACACCGCCCCTCCATTGAGGGTAAAGACAAAACCCGACATGGACTTGGAATCATCCTTGTCACTCTGGAAGCTGGAGTCAGCAAAGGCCTCAACCTGCAGGTCTTTTCCGCCATACACCAAGAACATCTCCTTAGTCCTTCTCAGGTACTTGAGAATGTTCTTTACTGCTATCCAATGTTTCTCCCCAGGGTTTGACTGATACCTGCTTACCACACTCAGTGCATAAGCCACATCCGGTCTGGTACACAACATCGCATACATTATAGAGCCTACCGCAGAAGCGTAGGGTATAATAGACATGCGATCCCTCTCCAAATCAGTCTTGGGAGACATCTCTTTGGAGAGGGTGATCCCGTGACAAGCCGGTAGATTACCGCGCTTGGAATCTTCCATACTGAATCTCTTCAGTATGGTGTCGATGTACCTGGACTGCGAGAGTCCTAATATCCTCTTGGATCTGTCACGGTAGATCCGGATACCCAGAATGTAGGAGGCATCACCCAGGTCTTTCATGGAGAACCTGTGTGACAAGAACCCCTTGACAGATTGTAGCATAGGAATGTCATTTCCTATTAAGAGAATGTCATCCACGTATAAAACGAGGAATACTACAGTTCTCGCTACAAATCTACAATAGATGCATGGTTCATCTGGATTTTTGATAAAGCCAAATTCTTTGACCGTCTCATCAAAACAGATGTTCCAACTCCGCGATGCCTGCTTGAGTCCATAAATGGACTTGAGCAACTTGCACACCTTTCCGCTGCTCCCACCCTGAATGAAACCCTCTGGCTGGTCCATATAGACACACTCCTCTAAATGACCATTTAGAAAAGCTGTCTTTACGTCCATCTGCCAAATCTCATAATCGTGGAAAGCAGCGATGGCAAGAAGGATCCGAATGGATTTCAGCATAGCTACTGGAGAAAAGGTTTCGTCATAGTCCAAACCAGGTCGCTGACGAAAACCCTTTGCTACCAGTCTAGCTTTATAGGTCTCAACCTGTCCATCTACACCAATCTTCCTTTTGAAGATCCACTTGCATCCTACGGGTTTTACCCCGTCTGGAGCAATGTCCAACGTCCATACCTTGTTGGTGTACATGGACTCCATCTCGGTCCGCATTGCATCCAGCCATTTTACCGAGTCGACGCTCTGAATGGCTTGCTGGAAGCTAGTAGGCTCATCACAATCCAGGATGCAGTCTTCTCTATCCCCGTCAATGAGAAAACCGTAGTATCTCTCGGGCGGATGAGACTGCCTACTACTCCTGCGGAGTGGCATAGGAATGTCCTGTTCTTTTGAACCTTCTGGTTCCACTATACTTTCAGTAGTAGTTTGTGGTTCTGGAATTTCTTCCAGTTCTATTGCGCTCCCACTTATTTCTTTTTCTATGAACTGATGTTCTAGAAAGTGGGCATTGCGAGAAACAAGGACTTTTTGTTCCTCTGCGTAATAGAAAAGATACCCCCTGGAGTTCTTTGGGTATCCCACAAACTTGGACAGTACTGAGCGTGCCTCGAGCTTGTCCACATGCTGCTTTTTGACATAAGCTGGACATCCCCAAATCTTCAAGTATTGAAGATAGGGTTTCTTCCCACTCCATAACTCATATGGTGTGGTAGGCACAGTCTTAGTGGGAACACGGTTCAAAAGATATGCAGCTGTTTCTAGCGCATATCCCCAGAATGATCACGGTAACTCAGCGTTACTCATCATGGACCGTACCATATCCAATAGGGTTCGGTTCCGTCTCTCCGATACACCGTTATGTTGCGGAGTGTATGGAGGAGTATGCTGAGAGAGAATTCCATTCTCTTTTAAGTAATTCAGGAATTCGGCACTTAAGTATTCTCCTCCTCGATCCGATCTTAGGATCTTGATACTTTTGCCTGTTTGTTTTTCTACTTCATTCTTATATTCCTGGAACTTATCAAAAGCTTCGGATTTATGCTTCATTAAGAAGACATGTCCGAATCTTGAGAAATCATCCGTAAAAGTTATGAAGTAAGAAAAACCGCTTCGCGCATGTGTAGACATTGGACCGCACACGTCGCTGTGTACGAGTCCCAAGAGCTCGCTCGCTCTTTCTCCGTGTCCAGAAAACGGAGCCTTTGTCATCTTTCCTTTGAGACAGGATTGACAAGTTGCATACGATTGATATTCGAACGAATCTAAATATCCTTCAGTATGTAACTTAGTCAATCTTCTCCCGTTGATGTGACCCAGTCTACAATGCCATAAGAAAGTTTTATTAATTTCTGGAGACTTTCTTTTGTGTGTATTCTGGATATTGAAAATCTGTGGTTGGTTTAAAACGTATATACCGTTGTTCAATGTACCTGACCCAATCAACACTTGATTAAGGTGAATGTTCACTACATTACTTACAAATGCAAATTCATAACCTTCTTTAGATAATAAAGATACAGAAATGATATTACAGGTTGCATTTGGTACATAATAACAACTACGCAAAACCAAATGTGTCCATCTGATAATCCCAGGTGATAGTCCCCCACGGCCTCAGCATCCATGCTAGCACCGTTCGCAACTCTGAGGGTCATGTCACCTGCCTTCAAAACTCTACGCTTTCTCAACGCCTGCAAAGAATTACAGATATGAGATCCTGATCCGGTATCCAATACCCAGGAATTAGAGTTTATTGATAGACAATTTTCAATAACATACACACCTGAAACTGAAGCTGCAACTCGCTTCAAATCCTGTGTTCTGGCTTTCCAAGCCTTGCAATCTTGTTTCCAGTGACCACTTTTGTGACAATAGAAGCATTCTTCCTTCCCCACCAGCTTCCCCGCTACCTTTGTTGCTTTACCCTTTCCCTTCGTATCCACTTTACCGACACCGCCTCTTGGTTTGGCGGGGGCTTTCTTCTTCTTGCCCTTGGCTTTCGCCCTGGACCTAGAAGAGGAAGATCCTCCTACAAACAAAGTGGATGTCTCCCTACCCTTCTGTAGGGTGCCCTCAGCAGTCCTCAACATGTTCAGAAGTTCGGCAAGTTCAACCTCCTTTCCTTGCATGTTGAAGTTAAGAATGAACTGGGCGTAAGTGGAAGGAAGGGACTGGAGAATCAAATCGGTATAGAGTTCATTCTCCAACGTGGTCCCAAGGTCCGCGAGCTCCTCTATGTAGCCGATCATCTTAAGCACGTGGTCCGCTACCGATGATCCGACGGCCAACCTTGCCGAAAAGAGCTTCTTCGACACTTCGTATCTAGCGATACGAGACTGCTCTCCATACAGTTCTTTTGTATGGAGAAATATGGACTCTAGGTCCATATTCTCGTGCCTCCTCTGATGGTCGTTGTCCATCGAGGCTAGTACGAGGCATCTGGCCCTCGCGCAATCTATCTCCCATGTCTTACGGATTTCAACATCCGCGACGCTGGAGGTGGGACCTGGGACAGGGGGAGCTTTGGTGGTAAGTATATACCCCAGCTTGTCATAAGTGATAGCCATCTTGACATTCCTGAGCCAATCTTTGTAGTTTGGCCCTGTCAATATGTTTTTATCTAATAGTAACTTAAGTCCGGTCATCTTGAATGGTCGCTGCAATTAGGAGAGAGAAAAGAAACACTTTAGCATGATGCTCTTGCAAGTTTAGAGTGGTTTTTAGTTTGTCTAAACTGGATGGCTCCCACTGTCTCTCGAATCCCTTCTCAAACCGTAAAGAAAAGGATTAGCCGGGATCATTCTCACCGTACAATACTTGCTTAACCGTTCAGCCAGGCCAGTGTCGGTACTTCGAGGGAGGTTTTCCAACGCTTTCGCGAAGTTCCTTAATTAAGTAACCTCTTTTCCCTGTGGGCATAGCCCCGCTAACACCTTTCTAGGCACCTACTAGGTTTATAGCATTGATCGTTAAGTGAGAGTTTTCCCGAGGAGTAGCATATACTCACAGTAGGATCGGGATCCAAATATCATCGCGTGATAAAGCCGAAGGAATCCTACCAGAATTATCACACTCCAAATGGTATGCAACGCTAGCAAGTTTCAGTACTTATGAAACTCCCGATGTGGATTTTTGCCCCATGCTCTTATGACCTTGGCGTGAGGTCAAAATGTCATAAGTCACATGTCAAGTTCTTCCCATCATTATCCTGGTTAATTTGAACCCACCCGTACCTACCCTTGACGTAGGCCAAAACAGCAGTACGACTGTCTCAAATCAACGCATTCTATCTATGCAACGGATAAATATCCGGTAGCTACCAATCACTATGCCTTGGCGTGAGGTCAAAATACATAGCTTGAATACTACCGAATATTTAACCGAAATGATGGAGGGCTACGGATGGTTTTGGCGAAACCGTGAACGTAGTGAACTTGATATAATCGATGGAACGAGATAGCTTTTAAAATGAGTGGTTCAAGCTCCGCGTTTAAAAGTTTAGTTTTGAAAAGAACCGAGTGGTTTTCAAAGTGTTCCAATCGACTTTTACTTGGTTTATTTCTTGCATTAGTTCTTTTAATGCGTCCCATCATTTAATCCTACCATTGCAGAAAACAACCAAAATATGACGTACGCTTATGCCATTCGCATTCGCCACGGGGCCCCGTCATCACCCGTTAGGTTACTTAACTAACGACAGAGCGGGGGCTGGGCTAGCGCGGCTGAAAAACATAAGCAACGCCTAAATAGTTATTATATATAAATATATAGCAATGATAGACATTACAGATCACAGATGAATACATTGGATATACTAGGAATCCGCAATGCGTTCGAGCCTGCAACGCAAAGCGGATTACACGGTCGCGGTGAATAGCCAATACCCCACCCAAGACCCCTACGGGTGCGGCAAACTACCCGCCAAGCACCCGAAGCGAAGCAACCTCCCTCACCACCGTGAGTAGGCCACTCGGCACTTCGAGATACCCGGTAGTTTGTGCACCCCCTCCATGGGTCTATCCTAGGAGCAAAAACAGTAAAAAGAATTATACAATGACGGCTACAACCCCGACCCGGTTGTGCGGCCATACAAAGAATATTATTACATCAATTTACATGTTACAAATGAATGAAAGAAAAACAACGCTCATCTCACATCCACCCCGGCCATTCACCCGCGACAATCCAATCCATTCATATCCACAAACCAATAACAATCACAGATCATGTATAACCCCGACTAATCGTCTTATAGCGATTAGCCGACGTTCAATACATGCAAGCATTACAGATATAACCGATGTAGTTAAAGTGTAGTGAAGTTCCGAAAAATACGGATTTATAGGCCCCCAAAAGTAAATTTTAGTTCTGGAAAATCTGGGCACATATAATATATCCTAAAAATCCCAAAACCAACACAGAAACATACTGCACCAAAAACGATGCAGAGAGGTGACAAGACGGCCGCGCTTCCGCGGCAAGAGCTTCCTTATGCCGCGGAAGCGCGGTCCTCTAGACTCCTCTCTGGTTCGTCTTTGGTGGTATTTCACACAAAACCCTGAGATAATTTTTGAAGTATAAAGTGTTTTATTTTGACCAGAAAAAAAATTAACAGAAACTAGGGTTTTTCGAGTTTGGTTTTTCGATTTTCCGGTTTCGAAACTTCGTTACACTTAACTACTTAGCTAGTTTAGGTTTAGTTAGGCTCTGATACCACTGTAAGTCCGTGTTGCCCATCCCGGTGCTTACGGGAGGCGGAAAACATAATAAAAAACGGATTTTTAATGACTTAGGCAACATGGACTTTGCTTGTGAGGATCTTTGCTAAACGAAAACTTGCTAACCCTAACTACAAAGTAGCTAAGTGATGAAAGGTTATACCTTTGGTCTTTAGTCCTTCTCTCCTTGCTCCTAGGAATGGTAGAAAGAGTTCACCTTGCTTGTCTTCTCCCGTCAAAGAAAGATCCACTTGAAAGCCACCACCTTTAGCTTCAACTCCAAGCTAGGAGTAACTAGAGTGCAAGAAATGCTAAGACTTGAACCCTAGAAGAGAGTAGAGAGGATCAAGTGAAGGTTTTTCTCAAGCTTTTTGTTTCTCAACACATGAGAGGGAGAGAGCTTGAGGGAGAGGATGAACAAGAGAGAGAAATGATATGAGAGAATGAGAAAATAATAGAGCTCTTCTCACTAATATGTGTGAATTAATTTAATTGAATAATTAGCTAGATAATTATCATGGTAAATCATGACATGACCATTATCATTTCAAATTGCAAAGATCAAAAAGCATCTTCCAAAAGAAATTATGATGGTCAAAGTGTCAACCTTGGTCAACAAGTCAAAGAAGTCAAAAGGTCAATAACCACAACCATGGATAATTATCAAACTAATTACTAATTAACAATAACACACACATAAATATTAGGGTTAATAAAATGACAATAGCCATTAACCCTAATCAAGGTCCTCTCCCTCAATCTCAAGCAACTGTGCATACGCACCCGCATTCGTGATCCGAGGAACACGAACACAATGAGAAAAACCAATCTCTAATCATATACTAGGATCCGGCTTAAACCAAAGCCCGCTAGTATAAACTGTCCGGACAGCAAACGTGCACAAGTGCGCGGATGCGAACGAACCCTGTCGCAAAACCATGCGACCTCTACTCATTTTGCCTAAAGGCGAATAGCTCTCTGTGTGGGACTCTAAAGACTCGACACTACGCTGACAGTGGGTTTAACCACAGACCGCAAGCGGCACTAGCTGTACGTAACGGTCCCCAGGTAGATGTCGATAAGAAGACTGACGAGGTGAACCCCATCTGCACTCCTACTGAGCCTGTATGTGACAATCTCCGTACAGTCCGGTCTGTTCGTCTGATACATCGCATGGCGGGCCTAGGGGGGCGGTGAACGTCAGTCCCCTAATAGCGGTACAAGTCGTGTCGGAGTGTAGCCCAGAACACCCTGAGATAACACTGGAAACCTACCAGTATATCTCGCTTGCCCTGGCCAGGGACTACTCGTGTAATGGCTCTCCTGGACACAGCGCGATGTCAACCCCCAATACCGGGAGAGACGAATCCTGTCTAACCGTCACTGCCTCCAAGTGCTTCGGGACTGCACCCAAAAACTACCTGTTTGCACAGCTCCTTTGAGCCGTGGTAGGGTAGTAATCAAAGTGCAGTGGGAACACACTCGAGGCGAAGTGACAGTGTCAAGTCAGCGGACTAAGCTGTACTCATGTCACCTGGGAACTGATAACTGACGATAGGTATATTACCAACCAACAGTTCCCGACGAGTCCTGTCCAGTGTACTCGTAACCTAACGAGCACCCGCATACTATCCCAAATACGACGTACTAACGGCTGTGGGACAGACCGTCTCCCACACTGGGATGAGAAGCGCATACGCTAGTCTACTCCGGAGTATCGATGCCCTGTCTCGATAGTCCAACGACCAGGGACCTGTATAAGGATGTGCTTATAGATTACCCAGCTCCCACGAGTGCGAGCGCCATCACAACGCTGGTAATCAAGCAAAGATCCTAAGGGCTCTACTAATATGTATACCAGCAATATGCTAAAAGAAACACATGCACATATTAAAGCAGAGACAAACCAAGTAGCATACTACCATTTCGAGCAAGATTGTATATACAACTGTGAATATCCCAAGCTTCCATTAAGTAATATACAAACTAGTATGATACAGTAATGGCCTCTAGGGCATATACACTAACACAATCGAGCATAGCACAACATCAATCCCCAATACCGGGAGAGACGAATCCCCTCTTATCGCTCATTGCCTCCATGTGACTCGGGACTGTACCCAAAAACCACCATTTTGCACGATCTCTTAAACGTGGTAAGGTGGAAATTAAAGCACAGTGGGAATCACACAAGACTCTACGACGATCTCAGGTCGACAGACTAACCTGTACCAGTGTCACCAGAGAACTGCTATCTGACGATAGGTATAATACCATCTAGGAGTTCTCGACGAGTCCGTCCAGTGTACCCAGTCTCCACTGATCATCAGTATACCATCTATGATGTCGAACACCAATGGATATGGGATCATCCATCGCCCATCATATAGGTCGAGAAGCATATACGCTAGTCTACTCTGGAATATCGATGCCCCGTCTCGATACTCTCACGACTATGAACTATTGAAGGATGTACTTACCGACTACCTCTGCCCCACTAGTATGATCTGCATCATAATCCTGGTAGTCAAGTACTCATCCTAAGCGCTTTATCAACATGTAATAGAGAGACAATAAGTGTACATGTTAAGATAAAGAGCAACCAGATAGCATACTATCATGTCGAGCAAGAAAGTCCTCCCTATATATATCCAAGCATCCACTATAATATACATCACGTGTATAATAATGGCCTCTAGGGCATACATATAACTAACAATCTTCCACTTGCACTAAGGCCATTTGTTGTAGTATCTCATACCCAACGCCCCGATAAAAGTCTCTCTAGGGAAAGGGCTCTGTGAGTGGATTCGCCGTGTTATCCTTCGCGCCAACTCTCCTAACCTCGATCCCCTGGAGATCAACCATCTCCTAGATCAGGTGATATTATCCTCAGAATATGTCTGGAACGCTGATGGGTTCTGCGTTCTTAGGCCAAAACTACAACTCCATTGTTGACACAATAACAGTTATTGGACGCTCAATGGTAGGAACCATGTTCATCTAATGAACAAGAAATATCCAGATAACCTTTTTGGTAGTGTTTACCCCAATCAGAGCAAAGCTCTATTCAAATTCCAAGGTGGAAAAAGAAGCAATGCTTCTGTTCTTTCTCCAAAAAAAATAAAATAAAATAAAATTGATCGCGCTGCGCGACACGTGTCAGCGCAGCGCAACTGCGCTCTGCGCAGCGCACTAAAAATAAAAATAAAAAATTAAAAAAAATTCGCGACACGTGTCAGCACAGCGTGACACGTGTCACGCGCTGGGGCACTGCGCCAAACAGAATTAAAAGACTTGAGAAATCTTTTCTGTTCTTATTAAAACAAGAAGATTTTCTTCTGCAAAGCAGAAGCCCTTGGATCAAAGATCCAACGGTGGGGAAAATTCCCAAAATCACTCAGAGAAAGATTTCTTTAACAAATTTAACTAATTTATGGGCACTATAAAAAGGACCCCAGACCTCAATTAAAAATCATCAACATCTTGCTAAAAAAAAAGAGAGAAGAGAACTCTTGAGAACTCTTGAAGAATAAAAAAAAGGTAAAAACCTTTAAAAGAAGAAAAATTTCTCTTATGAACAGATCATAGATCTAAAAAACAAGATCAATGATCTTTAATAAAAATAAAATAAAATAAAATAGTGCTTTGCACTTTTATGAACCTTTGGTTCTCTGAGATAAGAAAAAACAAGAAAAACTTGTTTTTTTCTTAGAAATAAATCAAATAGTGCCTTGCACTTGTTTTATGAACCATCGGTTCTTGAACCTAAAAGGTTCTTAAATTAATAGCGCTTTGCACTTCTTATGAGCCACTGGTTCTCTAAAACAAGAAAAACAGAAATTAAAAAAAAAAGATAGTGCTTTGCACTTTTATGAACCCTTGGTTCTTGAAATAAAAAGAAAAAACTTGTTCTTCGTTGATCTAAATTAGATCAAGAAATCAAATAGTGCTTTGCACTTCTCTTATGAACCATTGGTTCTTGAATCTAAAAGATTCTCAAATTAATAGTGCTTTGCACTTATGAATTTGCACTGTTGTGCTTTTTGATTGGCGCAAAGCGCTTGATAAATGCAATGCATTTTCTAAAGGGCCAGGCCCAAACCAAAAAGACCTAGTAGGCCTAATTAAATTGCAAGGCAATAAATGGGCAGAGCCCAAATAAATTGATGCTTTGCATCCTTTATACAAGGGCAGAGCCCAAATAAAATTGATGCCTTGCATCATTCCTAAAAGGGCAGAGCCCAAAACAAATTGATGCTCTGCATCCTTTCTGGGCAAGGCCCAAATAAAAAACAAAAATGCAATGCAAAAGCAAATAAAATGTTGAACATTTCAACTGGACTTAGCCCAATTTTGGCCATAAGTCCTTAAATTAAATTGACTGAGCAAAATTGCTCTTCTAAATCAATTTACATCCGGTTCGAGGGTACATCTCCGAACTCCTTTGACATCCGTCGTTGTAATTCCTCAACGACGTCAAAGAGGTGACGGGTCCCAACGACCACACACCCATATGGACTGCGGGGTCCTTAAACTCGTGGACCGAAACGTCCATAAACTAATGTTGGACCGAAACGTCCTTAAACTAATATTCATCCCAAAATGGGAATATTGGACCGAGACGTCCCTAAACTAATATCGGACCGAAACGTCTCTAAACTAATATTGGACCACCACGTCCCTAAACTGGAAGACGGACCGAAACGTCTCTAAACTAATATTGGACCACCACGTCCCTAAACTGGAATATGGACCACTACGTCCCTAAACTGGCGACGGACCACCACGTCCTTAAACTGGAACAATAGAGCCTCCAAACGCTCTTTTGCCGGATCTAAACGGTCCCGTTTAAGTTGATCTTAGCCCCCAAACACGGCTAACGTGTCCTTAAACATTCAAACGGATTATAAAACCCTCAATCAATTTTGGTTCAAGGGTACATCTCTGAACTCCTCTGACGCCTGTCGTTGTAATCTCTCAACGACGTCAGAGAGGTGACGAGTCCCGATGGCCATACATTAAATTAATCACTACGTTAAGTTGATCTTAGTCTAAAACAGGACTAACGTATCCTTAACAAACGTTTAAGTTGATCTTAGCCGCAACGCGACTAATGCATTCTTAAACTAAAAACACCAAAACCCAAATCTAAGTAAATACGGATTTGGACTAATCCACGTCCTACGGGCGACGGCATTACTCAGTCTCCGTATACAATCCACGGGCAACCACAAACAAAACAAACACACACGACACGAAGTGAAATTCTACAGAAGGAGAAAGTTGTTACCGCGACACGGTAGCGTAATTAACTGCAGGGGCTTGCGCCTGCAGGGAAGAGTGTCCCCACAATCAAAAAACCCTCACCCTGAGGGGGAATCTGACGAAGTCTGCTACATCGGCCGCATCCGTCTAAACCTCCGATACACGGTGCCATAAATCAACTTGGCATCTTCGGAGAGATAAACGGATAAAACCATATAGCATCTGCCCCGAACCCCAGGCACGGACGCGAAGTCCAGGCCGCCGTTCGGAGGGGAACAGATTCTGGCACGCCCGATGGGACCTCTTCCTCTTTCCACTCCACACTTCGTGTGTCGTGTTCGCGAACAAATCGCGGTTTGCTGTGATTGCCTGTGGATTCAAGGTACTAAGATTTGGTGTCTTGCTCCGTGCAGAAAACAGAAGGTCGATGGTTTCGAACTGCATCGCCTGCAGCAACAACTCTCGCTCCGTCATTACTGGAGGAGTGACTTATGGGCCCCAAGCGGCCTCCCTTTTCAAAATGCCGGTGGAGCAGGTGGCTCAAGCCACCACTGGACTATTTTTTGGGACCATGCTCCCATCAATTAGCTTCAACGCCCCAATGACATTGCAAGAAGCTCCAAAGAAGTCGGTCTTCGATCGACTCACCACTGCCGCGACCCCTCTCAACAGGTCGCCCAACTCCACTGCTTCAGGTTTTAATGGATTAGGCCAGAGCTCCATCGGGCCCATGAAGAAGCCTGCCATACCAGAAGGCGTTATCCCGAAGCGGATAGCCATCCCAACTCCCGTTCCTGGCAAAATCACCAAGGTTGCTTCCCATGTTCAGAAGTCCGCTTCTGACAAGTTGGCCGTTCCCGTTCAACGGACGTCGATCTTTAAAAAGCTGGTACCGGTATATTCTGACCAACACAGGGGGCATGAGGAGGTCACCCCTATAGCTGAAACAACTCCATCAGCACGACATGCCCGACGTCGCTACTGGCGCCGAGTGAAGAAGGCTGGGGGCAACTCCCCCTCTGGGATAACTCCGTCAACTCTAATGGTGGAGATCGATACTGCTGTTCCAACCAGGAACAGCTTTGAGTTGCTGAACTCGGTGCGCAGAAACTCTCCTACTGCGGTGCTAAAGCGAACTCATTCATCTGTGAAGAATATTCCAGAGAAAAAGCTAGAGCAGCCCCTTCAACGGCTGTCCTCTAAAATTTACAAAGTCTGGCGACAGGTTCAAGAGTCGGTGATCGATCAAGACTGCCTCCGACGACAGAAAAAGATGAAGGTTCGGCAGGGGAAGGATTACTCTGTCAAACCACAAAAAGCAAAAGCTACTTGGGTGCCCACTACAACGGCTCCCTTAACTCCAATCACTCAAAAAAGGAGGCCGCAGGAAGCCCCTGTGTCTTCGGCAAATCGCAAAGACACCGAACACAAACGCCCCAAGTCTGGGGGCATGGTGGTGCACACTGTTTATATGGCTTCTGGAAAGGAGGAAAGTCGCACTTCTACGGGCCACCGACCGCTCACCCGATCCGTGACGAAAGCCCAGGAGCAACAACAAAAGCTTCAGGAAATGATGACTACAATGGCTGCACTCACTGAGCCAAAAGAAAGCTCTGAAACGTCTTCGGATGAGCGTCAAGAACAAGAAACCGACGCTGACTTTTTACGCAGAGTTCTCGAAAAGAGGGACAAAGAAGCTGCAGAGCAAGCGGCTAACATAAAACAGATGACGCTCCTCTTCCAAGATATGGTAGGGATGATGTTACAGCCGGACCCTCCTGCTGAAGATCCTCCGATCGTCCTTGAAGACGACAGGGGAGAAACGTCAAATCCTCCGCCGGCTCTATCAACAGCCAAGGAGGAGGCAATCTCCAAAGTCGACCTAGACGAATATATAGCTCAGCAGATCCGGGTTCATCAGGCGAATGAAGCGGCCGGGCAAATTGTTAGAACCGGAAGACCGTATCCGAGCTGGTATGACCAAATCAATTACCCGCCAGGATATACGATCCCTAAATTCCACGTATATAAAGGGACAGGGAATCCGCATCAGCATGTCGCTCAGTTCAGGGCCTTATGCGGCAATACTGGAGGCGATGACAAATTGTTGCTACGTCAATTCGTCGGCAGCTTAGCAGAAACAGCCTTTGAATGGTATTCGGAGTTACCTAACGACTCTGTCAAAACATTTGCAGAGATGGAACTGCTGTTTACACAAAGATTCGCAAGTGCTAGTGAACGCACCCCGATTACAGCGCTGATAAATGCCAGGATAAGGCCCGGCGAAACGTGGGTCCAATACGCAACACGATGGCGAAACCTATGGTCGAAATGCGAACAACGCATAGAAGAGGCACCTGCGGTAGGCATGTTTGTGGGCACTCTCGATCCGCAGGCGACCATCTCGCAATTCATGATGTTCTTCAGGTCGACCACCTTCCAGGCCTTGATCGACAAATTAGCCCAAATGGACCAGATGGGCCATAGACCATCCCCTCCAAGACCCGATCCCCGAAATGAGAAAGGAAAAGCGATCATCGTCGCCAACGCTCAGCTACAGTCGAGCAACTCAAAGCCGGTCGCTCGCCAAAACAACGTGCGTCCACGCCCATCCCTCGAAGAGAGGCTAGGACGTCCTTACTCGTTTCCTCAGAATAAAACGAGAAGACTGTTTGAGCTGACAGTGCGTAACAGACTCATCAATCTGCCGAGTCCAAAGCGTCTGTCGCAGCCAGGCGATCTTAATAATCCCAATTATTGCCCTTACCACCAAACGGTAAGTCACCCGATTGAGGATTGTTTCGTCTTTAAGGGATGGATCGAGGATCAATACCTGCAAGGCAAGTTCACGCTGTCTGAAAGCTGGAAGGTGAACCCCCCACAGCCGCACTCTCCAAAGAAGACGGACACGCCGGGGGCAACTTGTTCTTTCGTCGAGGATGAAAACGATGGAGAAAACTTATCGGATGAATCCGAAGACTACGTAGCGACTTGTCATGTGATTTCTCATTCACTGATGGATAATGAGGAGGATCCTTGCGCTGAGAAATCAACGGCGGACCCTGAAACAGAAATTCCGCGGCCGTCAGACAAGTTGATCGATGCCTTCCTAAATGAAATTCGTCTGAAAGCAAAAGCCAATCAAGAGCATGAAATGGCCATACTGGAAATAACCAAGGTATTCCCGTCAAATCAAAAGCCATACACTGCGGGTAAAAACAAATTCAAGACGAGGAAACGGTTCGCCAAAGCTCTATCAGTAGGAATGAAGCTACCGCCCTCTGAAGAAAATCCTTTCTCTGAGGTAGAGATGCACCATAACTTCTGTTTATATCATCAGAAGATCATACATCCTACCGAAGACTGCGAATCCTTTAACTGTTGGTGGCAAGGGTACGTCGCTCAAAAGCGACACTCCGACAGAACAAAGTGTGAAGCTTGTGGACATCGGAAAAATGCGATAGATGAGCGCAAAAGAGCCACCGCCGACTGTCATATAGCCGACTTCAAGGGATCACAAATTATCACCTTTGGAAGCGACTCTGACGAAGAAGCTACCCCCAACTCTTCCCTCGGGGAACCTATTTCAAAAATAAAGGAATTGAGAAGCTGCGAGAACGTTCAGCCATGCAATCGCATGCTACTCGGAAAAAATCCCGACCCCGTAAGCAAGGGACCGAACAAGAAGAACAAAGGAAAAGGAAAAAAGGCCCTCGTCGCCAGCACTCACCAACAATCAGGTGACCCTAGACCGGTTGCTTGCCAAAGCAACAAGCGGCAATCCCTCAAGGAAAAGTTGAAACGTCCTTACTCGTTTCCGCAAGATAAAACAAGGGGACTGTTCGAGCTGGCAGTGTGTGACAGACTCATCAATCTGCCGAGTCCAAAACGTCCGTTGTGGCCAGGCGATATTAATAATCCTAATTATTGCCCTTACCACCAAACGGTAGGTCATCTGATCGAGAATTGCTACGTCTTCAAAAACTGGGTTGAAGACCAATACCAACAGGGCAAGTTCGCGTTGTCCGAAATTTGGAAGGTGAACCCGCCACAACCGCATGCTCCGAAAAATATGGGCACGCCGGGGGCATCATGCTCATTCATAGAGAAAGCCTAACGGACCACTACGTCCTAAAACTGGATAACGGACCGAAACGTCCTTAAACTAACAACGGACCGAAATGTCCTTAAACTAACGACGGACCGCAATGTCCTAAAACTTGCAAATGACCGAAACGTCGTTAAACTACTCCCAACCCGCAGCATCTTCAGGCTGACGTGTTAATAAAAAAAAAAAAAAAAAAACGGTACGTACACAAGCAAAATGGGCACGGATGAAAACCCGAAAGGGCTCCGTGAGTAAAAACAGCAGGGCTACCGGCGAGTGTTCGTGAAAACCCGAAAGGGCACGACCTCGTTAAAAAAAAAAAGAATAAAATAAAAGATAAAAAAAAAACGGTACGTCCACAAGCAAAATGGGCACGGATGAAAACCCGAAAGGGCTCCGTGAGTAAAAACAGCAGGGCTACCGGCGAGTGTTCGTGCAAACCCGAAAGGGCGCGACCTCGTAAAAAAAAGAAAAAAGAAAAGAAAAAAAAAATAATAAAGGTATGTCCATAAGCAAAAAGGGCACGGATGAAAACCCGAAAGGGCTCCGTGAGTAAAAACAGCAGGGCTACCGGCGAGTGTTCGTGAAAACCCGAAAGGGCGCGACCTCGTAAAAAAAAAGAAGAAAAAAAAAAGAAAAAAAAAATAATAAAGGTATGTCCATAAGCAAAAAGGGCACGGATGAAAACCCGAAAGGGCTCCGTGAGTAAAAACAGCAGGGCTACCGGCGAGTGTTTGTGAAAACCTGAAAGGGCGCAACCTCGTTAAGAAACACTTATAAGGTCCTCTCGACCCTGTAAGGAGAAACCACCTGCGTGAGATCCTTACGACTCACAAAGGAACAACACACTTAGGGATCCCCACGATTCCGAAGGAGAAAATACACTTGCGAGATCCTCACGACTCGTAAGGAGAATTCTCTTATGTGACCCTCACGGCTCATAAGATTTGAAAGTCTTAAGTTACAGAAACCTTAACCTGTTCTTAAGCAACCCCCACAACCTTCGATATTGCCCTACAAGCGGCTCATACTGACCCTTGTATACAATCCACGGGCGCAAATAAATATTTTCCTAACAAAGTCCCATCCGTGACTAGGGATATGCTTGTACAGCAAACAACACTTGTAAGTCCTCTCGACTTATAAGGAGAAAACCCTTTTGTAAGATCCTTACGACTTACAAGAGAACATGCACTTAGGAATCCTCACGATTCCCGAGGAGAAAACACACCTACAAGATCCTCACGACTTGTAGGGAGAAATACCTTTGTGAGACCCTTATGGCTCATGAAGTCAAAAGCCTTAGCCGACAGGACCCTTAACCCTGTTTACTAAGCCACCTTTGTTCAACATCGACAGAGGCAAATGATGATTCGCTCCTGGCAATATCCCAGTTGCAGCGATGCTGATGCCTAAATCGGTATCAAATTCCAAGTCCTTTCATGGCAGATGATGATTCGCTCCTTGGAATATCCCAGTTGCAGCGATACTGATGCCTAGACCGGTATCAAATTCCAAGTCCTTTTACGGCAAATGATGATTCGCTCCTGGCAATATTCCAGTCGCAGCGATGCTGATGCCAAGATTGGTATCAGACCCCAAATTCCCTACTCGCAATAAAAAAAAAACAGCGAGTAAAAATAAAATAAACAGTCGAAATGATTGGGCAACTCGCAATAAAAAGTAGCGAGTAAAAATAAAGTAAACAGCCGAAATGATTGGGCACCGCGAAAAATAGCCGAAATGATTGGGCAATCGCGACCTTCGCGATATAAAAGCTGAAATGATAGAGCATCGCGGAAAGAATAAAAAAAAATAATAAAAATGAAACTTTTGCCCTACAGGTGAAATCACATCGATCCCTGTATACAATCCAGGGGCACAGATAAAAAGGGAACAATACCTTCCCAACAGGCTCCACCAGAAAGCGAAGCCAAATCTCGATGGTTCATAGATAACCTAGAGACCGTCTCGACATTTGTCGCATTATTACAGACACGATGTCAACAAATGAAGCAAAGGAAGGTCCCTAACTTCAGGGTCTCGACGTCAATACCGACAACTTAAAGATCACCAACGGCGTTTCTCCTCACTCCAACTAGATGCAGACATGACGTCAACAAAAGACCTCACGGGCGAAACAAAGCGGAGTAACGGCAAAATCCCAACTCCACCTTAGCATTCGTCTCGATACAGTAGACACAATGTCAACAACAGCGTTCCTCCGCAGTCCAGCTGGAGGCGGATGCAACGTCAACAAAAGACCTCACGGTCGAAACAAAGCGGAGTAACGGCAAAATCCCAACTCCACCTTAGCATTCGTCTCGTTACAGCAGACGCAATTACAACAACGGCGTTCCTTCGCAGCCCAGCAGGGTGTACATGCAAAGTTAACAAAAGACCCCATGGTCGAAACAAAGCGGAGTGATGGCAAAATCCCAGCTCCACCTCAGCATTCGTCTCAATACACCAGACGCAGTGTAAGCAAACGAAGCGAAGGCCAAATTCCCAGCTTCAAGTCTTTACGGTAACTCACATAAAACCGGAAAGACAATCGGAGATCATCTCGCACCAGCACAGAGTGGTCACCACCTCGACGTTCGTTTCGATACAGCAGACGAGATGTCGACCCCAGCGTTCTTCCTCCAACAGGATTCGGACGCGCCAAAGCAAACGAAGCGAGGGCCACATTCCTAGCTTCAACGTCTTTGCGGTAACTCATATAAAACCGGAAAGACAATCGGAGATCATCTCGCACCAGCACAGAATGGTCACCACCTCGACGTCCGTCTCGATACAGTAGACGAGATGTCACCCCAACATTCGTCTCGACACAGCAGGCGCAACGTCATTAAACGAATGGAGCCACGGCAAAATCCCTAGTTCCAAACCTCGACGGTTCACCAGCAACCTAGAGACAACCTCGACGTCCGTCTCGATACAGCAGACGAAATGTCATCCTAACGTTCGTCTCGATACAGCAGACGCAACATCACCAAAAGGAGCCACGGCAAAATCCCTAGTTCCAAACCTCGACGGTTCACCGGCAACCTAGAGACAACCATGACATTCGTCTCGATACAGAGGACGTGATGCCAGCAAACGAAGCGAAGGCCAAATTCCTAGCTTCAGGGTCTTAACGGCAAGTCATATAAAGCCTGAAAGACCACCGGAGATCATCCCACATGGAGTGGTCACCACCTCGACGTTCGTCTCGATACAGCAGATGCAACATCACCAAAAGGAGCCACGGCAAAATCCCTAGTTCCAAACCTCGACGGTTCACCAGCAACCTAAAGACAACCACGACATTCGTCTCGATACAGAGGACGCAATGCCAGCAAACGAAGCAAAAGCCAAATTCCTAGCTTCAGGGTCTTAACGGCAAGTCATATAAAGCCTGAAAGACTATCGGAGATCATCCCACACCAGTGCGGAGTGGTTATGACTCATCGGGGCTCTCCAAAATGAGCCTAACCTCAAGTAAAAAGCGACATGGCAAATTCCTAGCGCTTGCTCTTCTGACGGTCAAACTGCCAAGGAGGATTGCTTGAAGACGTCTTGTCCAGCCCCCGAAGGGATCAGAGACACGGCAGTCGCAGGGCTACTCGAACAGCACGATTGCCTATCGAGAACTATATCAGCTTATGCGACGGTACGATGGCCAAAACCCTAAGTACCACCAACCTTAACGGGCTTCTGTCGTAAAGAGCAGAGGTTAAATGCGACGTTAAGATGTTCTTGCGAGAAACGTTCGATTCGTCTCGACTTGTGAAAAATTGTCGGGACGGCTCGACTCGTGGGATGAAGCCTTAGGCAGTGGGCATAAAAGAAGCCTGTTTCCTAAGCATTGGGACCCTGCGAGTTGGCCCAAAATGGTCTCTTGCATACCATCCACGGGTCTCACTCTCCAACATCGAACTTCGACAAGGAGGGAAACAACCGCTTACAAGTCCTCTCGACTCGTAAGAGGGAAAAATTCTCTTGTAGGATCCTTACGACTTACAAGAGAAAACCACACTTAGGAATCCTCACGATTCTTAAGGAGAAAAACCCGCCTACGAGATCCTCTTGATCCGTAGGGAGAAAAGTCTCTATGAGACCCTCACGGCTCATAGAGTTGAAAAGTCTTAGGCAGCAGATCTGAACCTGCGGCCTAAGCCCTCGCTATCTCATGAAGAAATCAAGAAGCTTACTCTATTACCTGCTAATTGTGACGACATGCTAAGAAAGAGGAAAAGCAACAGAAAGAGCACCCGATTTACGTTTGATCAAGCGTCCAAGACGTATTCATTCATGCATGGACAAAAAGACTCAGGACAAAAATATATAATAAAGACAAGCTGGGATAAAAAAAAAATTTCCATTAATATTGCCCAAAGTTCTTACAGTCATAAAAACAATAAACGAAAGTTACAATGGAATAATCTCAGATCCAGGGCATGGATTGAGGAATTCAAAAGCGATCCTATCTATGACTTTCCAAGCCTCGCAGACCATCCTAGTGTGCTTCCTTTCGCGAGCACAAGCGTCAGGGTCCCTCCCGATGTCTTCCACCCTCCGATAAGCAGCGAGTATGGCAGACTGTTGAAAGATCTCGTGCAAGAGGTCAATAAGACTGTCTCGCTGTCTCTTCGAGATAAAGTTCAATAGGTACACATAGTGCACCTTGTCCTCAGCCGGCATCCAACGCCTTAAGCGGCACACCGGAACAAAATAGGGGAAGCGCTTCCCAGATAGCTCCCACGATAAGTTTAAGAAGAAAGGAACGTCGGGGATGCAGTGGACCGTTGTATGCGTCGAAACGACTCATTATTTCAGCACACTCCTCGTTTGTGAACTCCCGATTTTGAGAGCGGCCAAGTCGGCGGATGTCCTCATGAGAGATGATCTCGTTAAGAGCATACATGTGGGCGTTCATTGTTCCTGTGAAAGAGGATCAACAGAATTATCAGAAAGACTGATTAAGCAAAACGATATAATGCACTGAGAAATAAAATGCCATCTTTGAGTTCCAAGATCCGTGAAGAATTCTTAAGAGTTCTTCTATATGATTTGGGAGGAGCAAAGCTCCATAATGAATTAAGAAAATCCAAGGAAAATCTTTCAGAGAGCAGAGCTCTATGGAACCCTAGTAGGGTCCCCTTTTAGTTCTCTTTAGATCATTTTAAGACCTGTAGAGCAAAACTCTGCTAAGTGAAACCCTAAATAGGTTTCCTTTAGATAAGGGATCTATTGAGAGCGAGACTCTATCAATGAAAATTAAATTAATTTAATTTAATCCAAATTAAAATTTTCACCTAAAAGTTTTAAGAGTTTAATTCTTAAAGTTCTTGAAAATAAAGAGCAGGGCTCTGAGTTCTGAAAGTAAAATTTTAGAGATAAGAATTATCTAAGGGACCAAAGGTCCTATTTATAGGCATCAAGTGCCCTTTCAGCTTTCAAGGGATGGCGCGACGGTTCGGAGTCTGCCACCGCTGCGCTCACGTTAGGAGGCCACGTAAGCGCAACGGTGGGGGGGCATTTGTTTACCCCAATCAGAGCAAAGCTCTATTCAAATTCCAAGGTGGAAAAAGAAGCAATACTTTTGTTCTTTCTCCAAAAAAAAAAAAAAAAAAAAAAAAATTGCTCTCGCAGCGTAGTTGCGCGCTGCGCGACACGTGTCAGCGCAGCGCAGCGCAACTGCGCGCTGCGCAGCGCACTAAAGAAAAAAAAAAAAAAAAAAAATTGCGCGCGCTGCGCGACACGTGTCAGCGCAGCGCAACTGCGCGCTGCGCGACACGTGTCAGCGCAGCGCAACTGCGCGCTGCGCAGCGCACTAAAAAAAAAAATCTCGACACGTGTCAGCACAGCGTGACACGTGTCACGCGCTGGGGCACTGCGCCAAACAGAATTAAAAGACTTGAGAAATCTTTTCTGTTCTTGTTAAAACAAGAAGATTTTCTTCTGCAAAGCAGAAGCCCTTGGATCAAAGATCCAACGGTGGGGAAAATTCCCAAAATCACTCAGAGAAAGATTTCTTTAACAAATTTAACTAATTTATGGGCACTATAAAAAGGACCCCAGACCTCAATTAAAAATCATCAACATCTTGCTAAAAAAAAAAGAGAGAAGAGAACTCTTGAGAACTCTTGAAGAATAAAAAAAAGGTAAAAACCTTTAAAAGATAAAAATTTCTCTTATGAACAGATCATAGATCTAAAAAACAAGATCAATGATCTTTAATAAAAATAAAATAAAATAAAATAGTGCTTTGCACTTTTATGAACCTTTGGTTCTCTGAGATAAGAAAAAACAAGAAAAACTTGTTTTTTTCTTAGAAATAAATCAAATAGTGCCTTGCACTTGTTTTATGAACCATCGGTTCTTGAACCTAAAAGGTTCTTAAATTAATAGCGCTTTGCACTTCTTATGAGCCACTGGTTCTCTAAAACAAGAAAAACAGAAATTAAAAAAAAAAGATAGTGCTTTGCACTTTTATGAACCCTTGGTTCTTGAAATAAAAAGAAAAAACTTGTTCTTCGTTGATCTAAATTAGATCAAGAAATCAAATAGTGCTTTGCACTTCTCTTATGAACCATTGGTTCTTGAATCTAAAAGATTCTCAAATTAATAGTGCTTTGCACTTATGAATTTGCACTGTTGTGCTTTTTGATTGGCGCAAAGCGCTTGATAAATGCAATGCATTTTCTAAAGGGCCAGGCCCAAACCAAAAAGACCTAGTAGGCCTAATTAAATTGCAAGGCAATAAATGGGCAGAGCCCAAATAAATTGATGCTTTGCATCCTTTATACAAGGGCAGAGCCCAAATAAAATTGATGCCTTGCATCATTCCTAAAAGGGCAGAGCCCAAAACAAATTGATGCTCTGCATCCTTTCTGGGCAAGGCCCAAATAAAAAAAAAAAATGCAATGCAAAAGCAAATAAAATGTTGAACATTTCAACTGGACTTAGCCCAATTTTGGCCATAAGTCCTTAAATTAAATTGACTGAGCAAAATTGCTCTTCTAAATCAATTTACATCCGGTTCGAGGGTACATCTCCGAACTCCTTTGACATCCGTCGTTGTAATTCCTCAACGACGTCAAAGAGGTGACGGGTCCCAACGACCACACACCCATATGGACTGCGGGGTCCTTAAACTCGTGGACCGAAACGTCCATAAACTAATGTTGGACCGAAACGTCCTTAAACTAATATTCATCCCAAAATGGGAATATTGGACCGAGACGTCCCTAAACTAATATCGGACCGAAACGTCTCTAAACTAATATTGGACCACCACGTCCCTAAACTGGAAGACGGACCGAAACGTCTCTAAACTAATATTGGACCACCACGTCCCTAAACTGGAATATGGACCACTACGTCCCTAAACTGGCGACGGACCACCACGTCCTTAAACTGGAACAATAGAGCCTCCAAACGCTCTTTTGCCGGATCTAAACGGTCCCGTTTAAGTTGATCTTAGCCCCCAAACACGGCTAACGTGTCCTTAAACATTCAAACAGATTATAAAACCCTCAATCAATTTTGGTTCAAGGGTACATCTCTGAACTCCTCTGACGCCTGTCGTTGTAATCTCTCAACGACGTCAGAGAGGGGACGAGTCCCGATGGCCATACATTAAATTAATCACTACGTTAAGTTGATCTTAGTCTAAAACAGGACTAACGTATCCTTAACAAACGTTTAAGTTGATCTTAGCCGCAACGCGACTAATGCATTCTTAAACTAAAAACACCAAAACCCAAATCTAAGTAAATACGGATTTGGACTAATCCACGTCCTATGGGCGACGACATTACTCAGTCTCCGTATACAATCCACGGGCAACCACAAACAAAACAAACACACACGACACGAAGTGAAATTCTGCAGAAGGAGAAAGTTGTTACCGCGACACGGTAGCGTAATTAACTGCAGGGGCTTGCGCCTGCAGGGAAGAGTGTCCCCACAATCAAAAACCCCTCACCCTGAGGGGGAATCTGACGAAGTCTGCTACATCGGCCGCATCCGTCTAAACCTCCGATACACGGTGCCATAAATCAACTTGGCATCTTCGGAGAGATAAACGGATAAAACCATATAGCATCTGCCCCGAACCCCAGGCACGGACGCGAAGTCTAGGCCGCCGTTCGGAGGGGAACAGGTAGCATTGTTGGTAGCGATGTATCCAGCCTTTATCGTCTAGTATGTCACGGTATCTAGCTTAGAACTCTTCCAACATACCGTCCTTGCAGCGAGGGTAAAGACCAAGCCTGTGACTGACTTTCAGTCGACCTTATCACTCTGGAAGCTCGAACTGGTAAATGACTCCCACTGGAGTTCACCGTTACCAAAACCCCAAGAACATTTCTTCAGTGCTTCTCAAGTACTTAAGAATGTCCTCTATAGCTGTCCAGTGATTTTCGCAAGATCCGATTGATTCCTGATCACTACTCCTAGTGAGTTAGCTACATCTGGTCTGGTACATAACATCGCATGCATGATAGAGCCTACTGCCGAAACATAGGGTATCCCTTGCACACGAGCTCTTTCCAAATCAGTCTCGGGAGACTTCTTTTTGGAGAGAGTGATTCATGAGTAAGTGGGCAAACCGCCGTGCTTAGAATCTTCCATACTAAACCCCTTTAGTATGGTGTTATCGTACCTGAATTTGGGACACTCCCAACAGCCACTTTGATCTATCATCATAGATCATAATCCACAAGATGTAGTAGGTATTATCCAGATCTTCCATGGAGAATCCTCATGATAAGAGGAGCTTGACCGAGTGTAGCATAGGAAACTATTTCCTATCAAGAGTATGTCATCTACGTACAATACGTGGAAGACAACCTTACTCTCTACAACCTTCTTGTATATACAAGGTTCATCTACCTTTTTGATGAAGTCACTGCCACATCAAAACAGATGTTCCAACTCCGCGATGCCTGCTTTAATCCTGATAGACTTAAGCATAGCTTTGAAAGTCTCAACTTTTCCATTTACACCAAGAATCTTCTCAAGATCCACTTGCTCCTGATGGGTTTTACCCCTTCAGGTGCAACAATCAAAGTCATACTTTGTTGGTGTATATGGATTCCATCTTTGATCGCATAGCATCCAGCCATTTCACAGAATCCCTACTCGTGATGGCCTGCCTGAACCTGATTGGGTCATCATCTACCATGATGCAATCTTCGCTCCCACCGTCACTGAGGAAACCGTAGTATCTCTCAGGTGGATGAGGAACCCTACCAGATTCGTGGAGAGGCTGAGATTCATTGGAGACTATTGAATCCTTTGGTTTCACCAAATCATCAGCTGTTAGTTTGTCAAGCTGGAACTAATTCCAGTTCTACCTCATAATCACTAATTTCTTCATAAGAAATTCCTTTTCTAAAAAGGTGGCATGCTGAGAAACAAAACACCTTTTGCTCCTCAGTGTGGTAGAAGATATTCTCTCGGGAATGTTCGGGATATCCAACAAACTTACAGAACTGACCTTGCCTCGAGCTTGTCCGGATTTTGCTTTTCAATATAGGCCGGACAACCCCATATCTTAACTCGTTTAAGACATGATCTCATCCCATTCCATATCTCATATGGAGTGGTCGGCACTGATTTGGATAGAACCCTATTCAATAGGTATGCAGCTTCTCAAGTGCATAACTCCTAAAAGGAAACATGCAACTCAGCGGTACTCATCGTAGAACGCACCATATCTCATAGGGTGCGATACCTCCGTCCCGATACACCGTTGTGCTATGATGTATATGGAGGAGTAAGCTGAAAGAGAATTCTATTCTCTTTTAAATAATCTAGGAACTCCGTGCTCAAGTATTCTCCTCCTCGATCACATCGAAGGACTTTAATACTTCTACCCGTCTGGTTCTTAATCTTCGACTTATATTCCTTAAATTTCTCAAAAGTTTCAGACTCGTGTTTCAACAGGAACACATGTCAGAATCTTGAAAGATCGTCGATGAATGTAATGAAGTACAAAAAACCAAGCCTGGCATGTGTAGACTAGGACCGTATACATCATCATGTACCTGTCCCAAGAGTTCAACAACTCTTTCTCCATTTCTAATAAACGAAGTATTGGCCATTTTACGTTTGAGATAAGACTGGCAAGTATCATAAGATGAAAATTCAAACATTCATCCTTATGTAACTTAGCTAGTCGTGTCACATTGATATAACCTAGTCTACAATGCCACAAGAAGGATTCGTTTATTCCTGAACTTCTCCTCTTGTGTGTGTTCTAGATATTTTGAACTGTGGTTTGATTTAGAACTTATATGCTATTATATAACGTGCCTGATCCAATCAACTCTTGATTAAGGAAAATGTTCACAACATTATCCAGCAATACAAAATTATATCCTTCTTTAACTTAATAAAGAAACTGATGTAATGTTGTATATCAGGTTCAGCATGTAATAATATTTGTTCAGAATCAATGTATTTACCCTTTGATAATACAAGGTGATATCTGCCAACTGATTTGGCTGCAACAATTGCACCATTCTCTAACACTTAGAGATATATCACCCAATCCCAGTTCTCTACCTTTCTATAGCCCATGTAACTCTTACATATGTGGAATCCTGATCCGGTATCTCATACCTACGACGTAGATGATACCGAGAAACAGTTCTTGGTAATCGAACACACCCGAAGAATATGCATCAACATGCTCATTCCTCGTTTGGGTTGCGTGGAAATTCGGATATTCCCCTATTTCCTGCTCGGACTTATAACAATTATAAGATAGAGCGGAATCAACGTTCCCCAGCTCAGTATAATAAGCAGGTTCGGTCAATGCATCCATATTATTATCTTGATTAAGGCATGACATGGTCGCTACCAGGAGAGAGAGAGAGAAGAAAACACTCAGCGTTTGCTCTTGCAAAATCAGATTGGTTATTATTTTATTCAATCAGGATGGCTCCCACTGTTTTTATCAAATCTTCCTTCAAAGCCTAAAAGATAAGACTAGCCGGGATTAATTACACTCTACAAGTTCGCCAATCTTTCGGCCAGGTCAGTGTCGGTACTTTGAGGAAGGTTTCCCGTGCTTTCGCACGGACCTAATTAAAATAAACCTCGTTTTCCCAGGGGCGTAACCCCATTAACACTTTCTAGACACCGACTTGATCGGCTAATTGTAATGTGTAAAACTCTCCCAGGAGTAACTCTTACTTGCAGTGGGTGTCGGGATCCAACTATCTCATAGAAGGTATTCAATCTCATTGCAAATTTCAACATTTGAAATTCCCGATAATATTTTTCCCCAAGCTATCTATGACCTTGACAAGGTCAACAAACCATAGACCGTAAGTCAAGTTCAACCCGTACATTTCATGATTGAATTAAACCCACCCGCACGACCCTTGACAAGGTCAACAAGGCCGCACGACTACCCTAATCCAATCGCATTATATGATTTGCAGATAAGCACTAATCAGCTACCGCACACTATGCCTTGACAAGATCAACAAACACAGCACGAATACTAAATAGTCCTTATCTGAAATGACGGAGGGTCACGACAGGTTTTTAAGAAAACCCTTTGCGTAATGAACTTGATATCGTTATAGAATCGAGTGAATTTTAAAAGGAGTGTTTTTTAGGCTTTTACTAGTTTTGCTAAAGAGGTCACTCCAGGTGAAGGGATCTCGGCTCTTTCCTCATCAAATGAGGTGTTGGATATTTCACAAATACCACTATGCAAAGTATGAACTAAAAAGGCAATCAAAAACAAAACCGAGTGGGATGTAGTATCTGCCAGTTTCGCTAAAGAGGTCACTCCCGATGAGGGGATCTCGGCTATTTCCTTATCGAATAAGGTGCTGAATATTTTACAAGGAATACCGCTATGCAAAGCAAGAACTAGAGCTACCAGTTTTTAAAACAAGATTCTACAATATCTTTAGGTTCCTTTTATTTCATTAATCTCATTAATGAAGTCCCATCAAATTATGTTTCATAAGCATCACAGAAGAAACGAAAGCAGCAATATTTATTATATATCATATATATAATATAAGAATTCGTCTCAACATATTAAGTGATCACATCACAGAATATCAGCAACAGAAGAACACATATGAAATATTGGATATATTAGGAATTCCGTATTTTAATTAAGCCAATAAAAAACGCAGATTCCACGGTCGTTATGAATAGCCAAACCCACATCCCTAGACCCTTACGAGAGCGGCAAGCAACCCTACCAATTCTAGAGTTAGGAGACCCGGACTCGACTCCTCGAGATGGTCTCTCACTGGACCCTAGAACCCGGTTACGTGTGCTCTCCTCCTTGGGTCTATCCTAATGCGGAAAAGTAAATAATATACATCAATGGTGGCATTATGCTCAACCCGGAAATGCCCCAATAAAATAATATTACATACAAATTTTTACATGAATGAAAATGAAAAACTCTCATCTCATATAAAAAAAAACCGGCTATTCAAAACACGACGATCCAATATAACATATCACAGAAACACATAATATCACATGTTATCAACGTAAGTAAATATGCATATCCCAATTGTCGTTGACATATAGCAACGAAACCGGCAATACACCACATATTACACTTATGGTCACAGAAAAGAAAGTGAAAAACTACAATAATTGGAATCCGCAAGCACCTTAGACATCATAAACCCAATGTATCACATACTTTGGATTTCATGCCTAACCAAATAAATTCCTTATACATCACATGCCCAACAATTATAAACCCCGCATTTTAGTCTCTTTATTGAAAACACTTTTCAATAACCAGTCGGATAATCCAACAAGACTCCCGACAACCTGATCGAATGCTCGTCGGAAACTTTGGTAGACAGCCGCACCCCCGATACCGTCGACGAAGTGCACTTAGACGGAACACCGCGGCCGCGGGCACCCGAACGGATGCTTTTGGTGATGGGGTTCTCTTACAGTCACTTGGTCGGGGCTATTGGACGTGGCTATCTAGTAAGGTTACCTGGTGAGTATCCGCGTACGCTACGTGATTGCGACGAACTTTTGATCCACATCAAAATTCTGTGGCAACCGATCAAATGAGATTGAATTGCTAGGTTTATAAAATTCAAATTAGTTTCCACAAAACTAAATATTGTGGATTCCAAGTACTGTATCACAATCACAGATAGCTAGACGATATTAAACTTTTCGATCGAATCAACAAACACCCAAAATTTCCCAAAAAGCTCAACACTTGAGCGCAGTTTTAAAAAACACCCAGAACGTGCCACAACACCTGTGGACCAACCGTAGAAGGGTCAACCCTTGCCTCACCTATGGCGCCGCGGAACTACCACAAACCCTAGGGTTTGATGGTGGTTCCGACAGTCACAGAATCGAGTTAGGGTTTCGTTCTTCTAGAGGGTCCATAGAAAATACCTGCAAGATTTTCTGAAGATTTTAAACTTGGAAAAATCCAACTATTGGAAAATTTCCAACAAGGAAAAAATGGGTTATTGATATCCGTTAGAACTTTTTAACGTCGTCTAAATAACCTGAAATGATGTTAGAATTACGACTACGAAACACTCCGAATTGCCTTTACAGAAATATAACATCACATGCAATATCGGTAAAAACAAGCAACACCTGAAACACTAAAACCCAGAGACTGGAACACCACGTAAAAACGAACCCATGATGCTTTTAAAAAACCGGTAGGGCCGGTTTTTAACATGATGTGGCCGGCTATTTTCCGACGAGAGGGGTTCGTTTTCCTGTGGTGTTCATGTAACATCTCATGTAACATTCTGCAGTTGCATAAAAAAATTTTAGACACTCTGAAAAATTCAACAGAAACTGGGTTTATGTTTCGAGTGTTTCGGAGTTGTTTCGGTTTCGTAATATTACAACATCGTCTAATTCTCTAGCATGGCTCTGATACCACTGTAGGGTTCCATAGGGTGGCCGCTGGGTTTCGGGAGGCATCATCCATGCCGTTTTCAAAAATTGGCATGCTAAAGAACCCTAACCTAGAATCTTAACTAGACAATTAGACGAAACTAAAATGTAAACATCTTTACATTTAAGTGAACAAGGAATACAACCTTTGTAGATCGGTCATTCACTTCAATAGCTCCGTATAGTAGTCCCTTCTCTCCAAATAGTAAACTCCCAGACTCTAGAAATGCTCCACAAGATGAAAGGAACAAGCTTGCTTGAAGTGTTCGAGGCCGAAAATGATCTACGTCGGGGAGACACCAACTCAAGCTATCTCTTCACTAATATAGAATTAGTGAAGCAAACACCCTAAACTAAATAGCTAATCTAATAGAGGATGATGAAGTAGGAATTTTGCTCACTTTAGAAATAATTTTCTCACTAATTTTCTTCACCTCCCAAAAATCTAGAGAACTTGAAGAAAGAGATGAAGAAAGCAACCATGGAATGAAGCAAGTGAAGAATGAATCAAGTGGTGAGAATAGCAACCATGAATGAGTTAATATCATATACTAGCTCATGTAGAGACTAAACCATGGCTAAACAATAATGGTTAAGTTAATAAATATCTTCAAGTAAAACAAAATTAGTGGACTTGGTCAATGGTTCCACAAGTTTCTACAAGCTTTAACCATGTGACTAATTTCCAACTAATTTGATTTACTTTAAATAAACAAAACCTTATATTATTATAAGCATGGTGTGAGTCTTATGCACCCATGTAGCATGTGGCATCAAGCATGGCACAAAAGATGTATATTAATATATATCATATATATACTGAGTGTACACTAGTGCGAAAAAGAAATCTTAAGTGAGCTAATATTAGTTAATATAAGATAATATATCAAACATATAGTTATACATTAAATTATTAAATCAACACTTGATTTAATAATCCGGCTATATCACATACAACCGCCTAATATCAAATGTATCAACTTGTCGAATCAACACTTGATTCGACAGCCCGGTTATATCACATCTAACCGACCGATATCACATATCGCGAGAATATAATACAGTATCACATACACGTATTAATCTCGGTCCCGCACATATCACATATGTGCTCCTACTTCGTTTCGCTTGAGCCAGAAAATCTCTGTGTAGGACTCTAAAGACTCGTCAATACGCCGGCAGCAGGTGGTGATCATATCAGTCACCCACAAGCCGCAAACGGTCTGCTAAACGTAACGGCCACCCGGGTATTAAGCGATCAGAAGATCAACAAGCAAGCCTACTCATACTCCTACGAATCCAATCAGTAACACCACCGTACAGTCCGGTATCTTCGTCAGATATGTCGCATATCACAGCTTGGGGGTCGTATAACGTCAGACCCCAATAGCCTGATAAGTCATGCCGATGCAAGGTCCATAACGGTTCGAGAAACTACTGGTAACACTTACCAGTAAATCTCAGCAACCCTGACCAGGGATTTCCTGTTATGGCCAATCGAGCATAGCGCAACATCAACCTCCAATACCGAGAGAGACGAATCCCCTCCTATCGCTCATTGCCTCCATGTGACTCAGGACTGTACCCAAAAACCACCGTTTTGCATGATCTCTTAAACGTGGTAAGGTGGAAATCAAAGTATAGTGGGAATCACACAAGATTTTATGACGATCACGGGGCGACAGACTAACCTGTACCAGTATCACCAGAGAACTGCTATCTAACGATAGGTATAATACCATTTAGGAGTTCTCGACGAGTCCGTCCAGTGTACCCAGTCTTCACTGAGCACCCGTATACCATCTCCGATGTCAAACACCAATGGATATGAGATCATCTATCGCCCATCATATGGGTCGAGAAGCGTATTCCCTAGTCTACTCTGGAATATCGATGCCCCGTCTCGATACTCTCACGACTAAGAACTATTGAAGGATGTACTTACCGACTACCTCTGCCCCACTAGTATGATCTGCATCATAATCCTGGTAGTCAAGTACTCATCTTAAGGGCTTTATCAATATGTAATAGAGAGACAATAAGTGTACATGTTAAGATAAAGAGCAACCAGATAGCATACTATCATGTCGAGCAAGAAAGTCATCCATATATATGTCCAAGCATCCACTATAATATACATCACGTGTATAATAATGGACTCTAAGGCATACATATAACTAACAATCCCTTATTAACAATATTGAAATGTTGTGAGTCAAACAAATGTATTGTTGTTGGCGGTATATCTAAGATGATGACCCTTAATGGAGAGTAATGGAGAAAAAGTGTATTATGATTTTGACACCAAAAAATTCCTAGAAGACTTTGTTGTTGATTGTAATTTCAACTATCAGCTATACCGGGGATCAAATGCAAGCGATCAGTGATGGGTATTGTTTTGTCTAAACTGTAGTCAATATTTTGAATATTGGACATATCATACAGGCCCAAATATCGTCGATTATTCATTATATCATATAAAATGATATTTTGGATAGTAGGATTTAGCTTGCAAGAGTTTAAGATCGAACATCTAAATAAGGATGGAGATAACGGATTGTATTTTGGATCAATTTTTGGCATCGCATTACATATCATAAGTATAATCATCTAAATAGTAACATTATTAGTCAATTGAAATGTTCTTCAGAATATATTCCATCAGAAGAGAACGCAAGCATTGAAAACAGAAGAAATTTTAAGTCACTTTTGCGCAAAAAATGTTTAGTTACTAAAAGGTAAGGTCAGGTAACCACTAAGGTATGTTCGAGAAATTTTGCTCAGATTTATGGTTCTTTTACTGCTATAAATAAGTGCAACTAATGATAGATGGCATTGTAGGATTTCATCATGGATCATATATGTAAATAATATATGTGCATAAAGATGCATAATATAAATCTGAGTATAAAGAAATCCGCAATATGAGCGTCCGTTCATATTGGCCTCCGAATGAAGGTAATAAGAAGCAGAAAGGAACCTAGCTATAAAATTGGCCCCCGAATATGCTCTCTTTAAAGCAGATGAAGAGAGGTCTGAGAATGAAGAGTAAGAATAAGATTTACTGCAAAACGAGGATCATAAGGAAAATTGGTCAGGCCCATTCTCGACGGTCATGAATATTATCAGGGACGGAGAGAAAATACTCATAGCTCAGGAGTTGAATTCTTCTTCCAAGAAAGATGATGATGATATTGAGGTGACAATTCAGTGGATTCCTTTAAATGATAGAAAGCTTAAGCCTTTTTGAAAAAGAGTTCCTTCATTGCATGATTTATGCATGAAATTTACTTGTGAGAATGCTGAAGAGATTGAGTCTCTTGATGGTGTGTCTGATGCGGTTAACGGTTCTGTATTGGATGTCAAGGATCTCCCTCCGAGACACTGTTGTCATATTCGTTGTCACCTTCCTTCCCCTTCTGCGTTTTACTGATCCTTCTCTAATTTCTTGTGACAGAAATTGTGTATTTTCAAATATAACTTTGTTAATCGATGATTTATCTTTTTCAACGACAAATTTGTCCTTCTCATTCTCTTATTTTTCAATAATCATCTTGTTCTTAGCTTTCTCAATGCAGTCATCATAAAAAACCAACTTCCTCTTCATCGATGACTCCAAGCAAAATTCAGCGAGTGAGAGTAGTGCTACAGACGACGATGATTACTAAATTTTACCTATATGTACTATTCATAATCTTGTAAATAATTAATTAAACACTAAAGAATTTATCGCAATTTTCTTTTTCGCCTCCATTATATACATGCGGTTTTTAGATATGCAGAATTTAAATTATGTAGTGAGTATCCTAACTGTGATAAATTTAATTTCATATACAGTTATATAATTTTGCTTAACTGTTTGTTGAAATTGTTGTTGTATGTGTATGTTGCATTATCCATTTCTCAGGATATGAGTTCGCGACGTGGTCGCGGACATAGGCGGATCGAGGAGGACGTGGCATCTAGTTCCTCGAGTCGAGGTTCTGGTAAAAGGAGCCCCACACAGGAAAATGATATTTGGGGTCGCGATCGAAACGGCCCAAAGATCGATATGCATATGTCGGTGACTATGGATTTCGTTGAGCCTAGGATAAAAAAGCTAAAAAAAATTTTGTGTCTCGATCTGCAATAACGAAAAACGCATGCTGTATTGCGTGAAAATTGGTTCCACTTACATCTCGGTGGACTGGACGACGGAAGCTTTGAAGGTCAAGAAGCAAACGGCCTAATATGAGATTTTGTTAAGGTTATTTAATTAAGTATTCGTTTATTACTTTGGCATATATGTGTACGATGCTAATACCTTTTCGGTGTTTCCTTGTAGGCGCTCTTTTCTGTAGTTTGGTGGATTGACAGCGCTCCTGTATCTCTGCACGTTGTCCGAGATCGGCTGTTTATATACATGTCGTGGAGTTAGCGTGATCATAAATACGCGCTCCACAAGAAATGGAGAGACGCTTCCACCGATGAGAAGAAATGGGTAGCGAAGCCCGTGACCTGGACAGATGAGTACTGGGCCGCCATGATTCAACATTTCAGTTCGGATGAATTTAGGGTACGCCTATTGATTAAACTGTAAAGGTATTAAACATTAATATGTCGATTAGTATGAGATGTAATATCATATCTAAATGGCAGATGAGAAGCGAGCGAAAATCAGTGCCGCAGATCCATAATACTGATCATTGGTTGGACGGAAGGATGAACTCCTTCCATTATGGAGTTGCTCATGTAAGCTCAAATCTGATATTTTTCTGAATTTGTTTATTTCGTAAACTTGATCTAAATCGAATTTTTGTCTAAATGGCAGGCTAAACAAACGGAAGAAATGCCCAGTCGTGCAAACATTTATGGTATGGGATTTGCACGTCACTCCGCTTTCCCCAGCTCACAGGAGGATACTGAGCATTACATAAGTATACTCCTATACGGGTTTATTTTAGTTATTTAAATTACAGTAATGTTGTTTTCAATATTTGACTTAATTTGGTTTATACTGTAATTTCATGCGGTAAGAGATGAGCAGAGAGATTGATGAGCAGGCGGCGGCGTTTGTCGAGGAGTATGGCCGAAATCTTACTCCCATTGAGTTTCATAGGATTAACGAGGATGCCATTCAGCGACACAACCCGGATCGGTAAGGGAGAGTTCATCTGGACGATCAAAGCATTTCGCCCTACGGTATATTACGCCTATCAGGGTCCGGATTTGCATCTTCCTCAGATACAAGCAGAGATATTCGTTTAGAAGCCCGCGCCTCCTGCTGCCCCATCTGCATTTTCGTCCACTCCAGTGTTCCATGAAGAAGGCCCGTCTCCTCATACTCCCGCGGGTTCTTGGTCTCGCGTCTTCTCGTCTCCTTCTGCATCTGGACTCTCGTCGGCTTAGGGTTCACGAAGAAAGTTGTCTACAGAAGAAGTCCACGCCGATCTTGAGGCATAGAGAGATCATCCGGAGCTTAATCTCTCAAAGAAAGAAAGCACCAGATGTAAATTTGATAATCCTTACTTTATATACAATTTTCATGTAATTATCGAGAATATTGTGAACCGGTACTTGTCTATTGATAACACTATAGTACCTGCTCGATAACACTGAGTTTCCGGACGACGACGGCGCCGAGTGAGTTCGAAATAGAATGGAAAAGCACAAAATGCGCACGCATCAATGGATGTATCCATTTCGTACTTTTTTTCGTTTTAACAAGCTGTAAAATACGATTATAATTAATGAATTGAGTTTGTAATTGAATTGAGATTATTATTGAATTGAATTGAATTAAATTCGTTTTAAAAAGTTGCGGTTGTGGTTGTTTGTATTGAATTGAATTGAGTTGAGTTGTGGTTGTTTGTATTGAATTGATTGTATCAAATGCTCGAAAACAACGCAAAACTTGCTCTGTTTTTTTCACTGTATAGAACTTATTTCGTCGGATATATTCCGACGAAATAACTTATTTTGTTGAAAATAACCCGACGAAATAAGTTCCAAACAGGAAAATATTTCAGTTTTTTCGACCTTATTTCGTCGGGCGACCCTTTCTTTTTTCGGGTATCTCCCGACGAAATAAAAGGGTATTTCTTGCAGTGGAAGATTTTTTTTTCATTTTTTTGTTATTGTTTTCCTCTTTTGCTATAACAGCAGCTGTTAAGATTTCACTTTCTCGTTGAGATGTGACTATTTTATTTGTTAAGTTTATACTCAATAAAGTTTAATTTATATCAAAATCCATCTATACTACTCATAATATGATTTGCTATTGAGATGCGGTTATTGGATTGATTTATACCGAAATCGATGATTACTCGATATTTTCTAATAGGTTTTCTAGATTAATTATAAAATAATTTTAGTTGTTAAAATATCTTTTTCTTGCATTTCCAAATTACTTACAATTTAGGATTTGTTATGTGATACTGGATTGATTGTATGAGGGGGAGCTAGGATTTGCTGTCAAGATTTGATTACTTGATTGATTGTATTAGGGGAAGCTGGATTTTATGGGATTTGTTGTTACGATATTATTACTTGATTGATTGTATGAATGAGAGGAGTATTTTGTATGACGAAAAACAAAAAAAAAAACCAATTTGCTTTAAGGAATATATAGATTACTTTTTTTCAATTTTTTTTTCATTCACTTTCTTATTACTTTCCTAGTTTTCTATTTTATTTTCAATTTCCAATTGCCAAACATGCACATATGGAAGCTGTTCCAACAGCGTCTTGCTTGCTTGATATCGAATGCCATTGATGCGGTCTGTTTTTCTCTTTCAAAATCCGCTCCCTTACAACTCTAAGTAAGGTTGCATCCGGATACGGATATCAGGATAATATCCGAATCCGGATATTTTTTGGATACAAATATGATTTTTTCCGTATCTTGTCAGATAAGGATACAGATATACATATAAATATTTTTTTGGACATGGATATGGATACGATTTTTACAATATTGACTGGATACGAATATGGATATTCGATTATATGAATACGGACACGGATATATGAATTTGGATA